>JAELVL010000005.1:2925710-5851421 GCA_018853505.1 Colletotrichum camelliae | reverse complement strand
CTAACCCTAACCCTAACCCTAACCCTAACCCTAACCCTAACCCTAACCCTAACCCTAACCCTAACCCTAACCCTAACCCTAACCCTAACCCTAACCCTAACCCTAACCCTAACCCTAACCCTAACTCTATGCGTTATGTATGTGTTAAGGTAAGGGCTACTTCAGGAAGAAGCTGGAGAATCTAGCCTTATTCGCGCTTATTCTCTAGAGATATAGGTATATCTTGTTTATGTCTAGAGAGTATATCTAGCACTACTGCTTCACTTCCTAGCTAGTACTATATCTCGAAGTTATACTGAGATAGTTTCTCTGCCTATCAGCTTTGCTATTCTGTAAGCTTCTACTTTGTTATAAAGTACTTTAGGTTCTTATAGTCTAATAAGATCCTAAAATAGCCGACACTCTGTAGCTCTGCTCTCTATTCTTATAGACAGCTTATAATAGCTAGCATCTCCTTGTTATATATCAGATAGTTGAACTGGGCAGCGTTAAGCTGCTGCGAGTGGTAGGCTACTGTATAATATCTGCTATACTTATCTTCCTGTAAAAGTATACCTCTAAGAGCAAAGCCGGAGCAATCAGCCTTAATATAGGTTATGCGCTCAGGGTCTAGTTAATATAAAACAGGCTTAGCAGCAAAGATCCTCTTAAGCTCCTGGAATGCTGCTTCTTATTCCTTACTCCAGCAGAAGGGGACACCCTTCTTTATAAGAGCTATCAAGGGTCTAGCAATCTCTGAGTATGCTGGGATGAAAATCTAGTAGTAGTTTACAAATCCAAGGAAGCTTCAGACTCCTTTAACTGTCTTTAGAGCTGTTTATTCCTTAATCGCCTTCAGTTTCTCAGAGTCGCAAGAGATACTAACTCCAGCTGTAATAATAAACCCTAGGTATTTTACTGTCTTTATAGAGAACGCATACTTATAAAGGTCTAAATATAGCTCTGCTGCAGCAAGCTTATGCAGTACTAGCTTAACCTTTGCTTTATAGTCTTATTATAAGCTGTTTAAGTAGATCAGGACGTTATTTATATATACTATTATAAAGTTATCTAGATACTTTTAAAGTATGCTGTTAATATATCGTTAGAATATAGCAGGGGCTCTTGTAAGCCTAAAGAGGATAACTAGCTATTTAAATAGCTTATATCTTATCTAGAAGGCTGTCTTATATTCCTCTCTCTGAGCAATCTAGATCTTATAGAACGCTGCTATTATATCTAGCTTAGTAAACTACTTAGCAGCGCTGACAGTCTGTAGTATCTCTCGAATTAAGAGAAGAAGGTATTAGTTATGCTTAGTAAGCTTGTTAAGAGTATAGTAGTTAATATAGAAATATATTCCTCTATTTAGTTTATATATAAATAATACTAGGGCTGATACTTCTAAGCTGCTAGTATAGATAAAGCCTTTATTAAGTAGGTTTTATAAGGTCTTATAAAAAATAAAGAGTTCTTCTTATAATATACTATAGAGCAGACCTTATAATAGTACAGCTTTATTACTACTACTATCCTATTTAATAAGGATCCTATAGTTAACTCTAGAGCGATATAATAGAAAGTTAGCAGCTTTGTCAAGTTGGAATAGCTCTCGGAACTTAGCTAGTATAGCTAGTAGGAAGAGGGCTTTTAGGTCTGCCTTCTCAGTCTTCTTTATAAGGGCCTTCTGTATATCTGCTAGGCTGATCGCTTAAACTTTATATCCTGTAGTTCCTTTAGTGTGTTGTTATGCCTTCTTATAAAGTGTTATAAAAAGGGCTCCTG
The DNA here is from genome assembly GCA_018853505.1 of Colletotrichum camelliae. Taxonomy (NCBI): domain Eukaryota; kingdom Fungi; phylum Ascomycota; class Sordariomycetes; order Glomerellales; family Glomerellaceae; genus Colletotrichum; species Colletotrichum camelliae. The sequence continues at coordinate 5,849,657 of JAELVL010000005.1, read as the reverse complement.
GGAGGAGGCAGGCAGCTCTGATCTAGTGCACTCATCCTAGCTCTTCCTCGCCTTTTAGATATAGGTCTACGCTGCCCTTCCTATGTTATATCTGTTGCGCAGCAGCATTATATAGGATGCAGTTCCTCTCTATCCAGGGCTTCCCTAGGAACAGATCGTTGCTGAGGCTATGTACAGTATATGCGAAGATCTTCTCATTATAACTGCACAGCTCGAGGTTAAAGATAACTACACCTGTTGCTTTTGTAGCCTCTGTAGCGTTGCTGAAGCTGCCTAGTACTTGCTTAGAGCAGTCTACTACTAGCAGGCAGAGCTTGCAGGCCAGGTTATAGTTGACAAAGGTGTATAAGTTGCACTCTATATCTATCAAGGCGTCTGCTTAAGTGCCCTTATATATACAGGTAGTGATCACTGCTGACTTGCTGCTTATATAATGCTTAAACTGCTTCTATTCTGTAATATCACTAGGCTTTGCCTCTAATGCCCGACTTTGCGTTAGAGTTACTCTTTTCCTAAGCTCTCTTCTGTCTCAGAACTTCCTAGCTCCTCTATAGCACTGCTGCTACTCTCTTTAAGTCTTACAGCCTTCTTAACCTCCTTAACCTTTTTAGCCTTTGCAGGATAGAAATGCTTCAGCCTAGAACACTATACAGCAATATAGCTAATCTAGTTATAGTTAAAGTATTTATAGTTATCTTTTATAGGTTATAGCAGGTCTTCAAATAAAGAAGAGCTGCTATATTAGTGATATAACCTTGCCTTCTCCTTGCCCTTAGTATAGCTAATGCCAGACATCACTATATCTCTTTCTATATCTTGTTAGCTAGCCTGTAGTGCTCTTAGGTGAGACAGGGTGTGTTCAGATACTTGTTGAGATAGGCGCTCTAGCCTAGAAGCAACGCCTTAGACCTGCAAGAGCTATTAGTAGTAGTTATCTAGAAGAAGTTTAACAGTGACTAGAGCCTTCCTAAGCTTTATACTTAAGGCTCTCTTAAGAAGTGTTATCTTTGCTTAACTAGGCTAGTCAGTCTCTCTAGCTTCTGCTAATATCTATTTAAACTAGGGTAGAAAGGAAGCTAGGGCTTAGTTTTCTTGCTAATAAAAGGTTTATAAGGTTAAAACAGCTTAGTTATATATGTTTAAGTCTTTATATATTCGGTCTAGGTAGTTTAAGAACTCTTATAGGTTGTATAGGCTTCTTAGACCTCCTGCTGTATAGAAGGTAGCTATAACTTGCTAGGGCTTATAGTCGAGGCAGGTGTTAATATAGTACTAGATATCCTCATTACTACTAATAAATCTCTTATCCAGCCTTATCTTATTCTATATCTGCTAAGACTATCCTATATATTCTTTATGCTTTCCTATAAACTTCAGAGGGTCTGGCAGAGGTTTCCTTCGCCCTTCAACTGCCATCATTCGATTATTGCTTGTTGCCTATATAGTTATATCAGCAGTAGATAGGGTTAGTATACTGCTTGCAAGCAGTATAGAGGTTGCTCTATCTGTTGACATAAGCCTGTTCAGAGCTGTTAAGAGCTGCGTTATCTAGTCCTAAAAAGGATATATGCTTGCATTAACCGCTTCGTTAACCTGGCAGTCAATCTCAGCGTTCATCGCATCGTTTATGCTACCCTCTAGCAAATCCATCATGTCGCTCTCATGAGGTTTTGCATAGCGTCTTCTATTATTAAGCTTAGAATATGTAAGGGGCTGGCCCCTAGGCTTGTTCAACGTAGAGGTGCCGTCGATTGACTATTCTAAGCTGAAGAAGGAGGAAAGGACTTTACAGGGATAGGCGCCTAGCAGCAGTGATGCAGACCGGGGCTAGGCGGTGTGCTACAGCAGAATAGTGGATCCGGCGGAGCCGGATCTCGGTAGCTGCTCCGGCAAAGCCGGAGATCTCGGCCGGGCTCTAGCCCGTGACACCTGGATCGAAACGAACAACTCTAATTCGATATCGCCGAACTTAGTGCATATAATATTGTGTTAGAAATACTATGGCTTGAGAAGAACAACCTACGGATAGATTAGAGAACAGGCTAACTCTATTAGGATAATAATAATTTAGTTTCTGAGCAGCCTTACAGACCCCAGGCTTTAAACAGATTTACTTACTACAGAGCAGCAAAACAATATATCTGCTACTTCAAAGCAAAAAAAGCTGTTTCATAACCTTTAAAAACAACAGATCTCAAATAAAAGAATGATTTATTTCTGTCTATTCTAGAAGAATATAGAGTTTATAAAAAACTCTTTACAGCTGAACTAGAAACCAGACTGCTTAAACACATGAATTTCGATTATGAAATCCCTATTAAGGAGGGGAAGGTGTTACGACCCGTAAACAAGGATAACAGCTGAACGACCCACTCAGGCGTCGGGCGGCTATGACAGGACATTTGTACTGCAGGAACACGGGAACAACAGGAACTCACTCGGAAACGGAAGAACTATGGTACAAGTCACGTGACGATAAGATAAGGAACGATCAGTGGGGCGCGTCAGGAAGCGCTCAGTGATCAGTTAGCAATGCCAACTGATCACAATCACCTCATACACCTAGGTGATCACCTGTAACTGAACAAAGGGTACTGTTTGGGACTTATATATAGTATAACCCTGAGCCTGGCTTATGGTCAGACTCCCATAGCTCTTCAGCAATCAACTTGTGAATATCTCTAAGATACTTTCAGCCTACCTTCACTGCGAATACTTGTTGAGTCTAAGATTGATCACCTTAGCCTCTGACCACCGATCTACGATACAGCCTACGACCTACGACCCAGACCACGACCCTAGTGTACTGTTACTACGTGTCAATCCCCAGCTTCTGTTAGCAGACCCTACTGTTGGATAGCTGACTGTAACAGAAGGAGCTTAAATTTAATAAAATTTACAGACTTAACTTAATAGAGATAGAAGCCTTTGATAAATACCTCGATGAAAACCTTAAAAAAGGTTATATCAGAGAATTAATATTACTAGCAGGAAGCTTAATCCTGTTTATACTAAAAAAGAATAGTAAACTACGACTATATATTGATTACTAAATGCTTAACGAAATGATGATTAAGAACTAGTACCTATTACCTTTAATTAATAAGCTATAACAACTCCTCTATAGAGCTAACTACTTCACAGCACTAGACCTTAAAAGTGTCTATAACTTTATTTGAATAAAGAAAGAAGAAGAATAGAAGACTGCCTTCAGAATATATAAAGGATATTTCGAATACCTCGTTATACTTTTCAGTCTTACTAACATACTAGCTACCTTCTAGAATATAATTAACTAAGTCTTTAGGAAGTTTGTAGATATCTTTATAGTTATCTACTTTAATAATATCTTTATCTTTTCTGCTATAATAGAACAGTATAAAGAATATATATACCTTATACTATAAGCCTTCTAAGACGCTAAGCTCTTAGTCGAACTGGAAAAAAGCATATTCTATACGCAGAAAGTAGAATACCTCGGATTCACTATCACTTCTAAATATATCAGTATATCAGAAAAGAAAGTTCAAGCTATTAAAGAATAGCTAATACTAACGAACCTTAAGGAAGTATAGAGCTTTCTCAGACTAGTTAACTTCTACTAAAGGTTTATTAAGTACTATAGCAAAATTAACACACCTCTTACAGACCTTAGCTGCAAAGATTAACTATTCGAGTGGAAAGAAGCTTAGAGCACAGCTTTTCAGAAAATTAAGGACTGCATATCTAGCAAACCAGTCCTAATAATTCTAAACCTATAAGAATAATTTGAACTTAAAATAGATGCCTCAGACTTCACCTTCAGAGCATAACTATCCTAGAGAGACTCAGAAGAATGCTTGCACTTCTATACCTTCTTTTTATATAAGCTCTACAGACCAGAGCTTAACTACTAGATCTATAATAAGGAACTTATAGTAATTATTAAAGCTTTTAAGGAATAGCATCTTAAACTCTCAGGAACTATCTATAAGGTACTTATATACACGGACTATAAGAACCTAGCATACTTCACTATATCAAAAGTGCTTAATAAATAACAGATCAGATAGTTAGAGTTCTTCTTAGAATTTAACTTTTGAATTATCTACTGAAAAGGATCAGAAAACAGCAGGGCTGACGTCCTTAGCTAGCAACTAGACTATAACACCTTAGTATTTAAAGAAACCTAAGTAATTCTCAAGCAAAAAGATAATAGAGACCTAGTGCTAGCAACTAGACTTTTAATAATAGCTAGATAATTTACAGCTAGCCTAACTAGCGAACTAGACGCTGAAGCAATTAAGGAGTTTTATACTCAACCTGCATATAAATACTAAGGAATTATAAAGACCTAGAAATAACTATAATAATAATATAGAGAAAAGGTTACTAGAGAACGTGTTGTAATAGCAATTAAGGATTGCGAGGTTTGCCTGAAAAGCAAACCAGCTTAACACTAACCTTATAGATTGTTATAACCTTTATCTGTGCTGCAAACTGCCTAGCACTCTATATCACTCGACTTTATCGTCAAACTACTGAAGTCTTGAGAACCTTTTACAGGAGTCTATTATAATAGCGTTCTCGTTATTATCGACAGACTTACGAAGTATGCCTACTTTATCCTATATAAGGAAGCAAGCAACGCCGAAGAATTCGCCTATATATTCCTTAAATATATTATTGCTAACTATGGAATACTTAAGGAAATTATATCAGATAGAGATAAGATCTTCACTTCTAAGTTCTAGAAGTTAATCGCATTATAACTTAGTATTAAGCAAGTAATATCTATTGTATTTCACTTGCAGACTGATAGATAAACAGAATAAATTAACTAGATCTTTAAAACCTACCTCTATATCTATATTAATTATAACTAAGATAATTAGGTAGTATTACTACTAATAGCTTAATTCGCCTATAACAGCGCAGTAAGAGAAAGCACTAAAGAATCCTCCTTCTATCTTAACTATAGATTCGAACTAACTGCTTATAGAGAACCCTGAGCTGGCCTAGCAGCATTAAAAGCTGTCGCTATAATCAGACAAATCAAGGATATCCAGGAAAACGCATGCAAAGAACTCGAATTTATATAACAATGTATAGTATAGTTTAGTAATAAATAAAGGATTAAGGGACTAATCTTAAAAGAGGGGGATAGCGCCTATTTTATACAGCGAAATATTAAAACAAAATAACTAAATAATAAACTAGACTTTAAAAAACTTAGACCTTTTAAAATCCTCTGAAAAGTCTCACTAGTTAATTATAAACTCAACCTATTTAATATAATAAAGTGTTTTCTAATATTCTATATCTTGCTATTCAAACTAGTATTATAAAGATTATAAATAAGCAACCTTATTATTATAGAAGATAATAAACCAGAGTATAAAGTTAAACAGATTATTAACTACTTAGAAGAACTAGAAAGATATTAATACCTTATTAAATAGAAAGGATATAGTTATAAAGATAATATATAGAAACTAGCTAAGAATATTACTAATGCGAAGGATAAACTTATAACCTACTAGTAATAACACTAAGAACGAGAAATAATACTAATAGTATTAGTAATACTACTTCTAGCAAACACTAGAGGTTACTAATATATTAGATATCTATATAGATATAGCAAACTACTAACAGAAGCAAACAGACTGTAACAAGGAAAACTATTTATCTGCCTAGGAATACTTAAAAACTAGGAACTTCTAGAAGACACTAACTATAAGTCTCCTAGTAAAGGACTAAGGTCTGCAAACTTCTTACTAATACTAAAACTTATCTAATCTAGATTATTTTTAACACTTTAAAACTAAAGATCACTAACTATGCTATTCTTATAAATATCTAATATAAGAAGAATATTATCCTCTTCTAACTCCTGCATTCCCTGAGAAAATATCTCTATATAATGCTTTTTCACCTTCTTTCGAATTATATAAATCTGCAATAAATAACTAGCTGCTTTAGCTATTTCAGCCTAGACTTGCACTAATTTCTTATAAAGACCTTGCAGCATATTACTAGCCTGCTCCTCTTTCTCTTCCTATTTTTAATGCTGATCACTCAGCCTTTTTACTACAACTAATCAGCATAACGAACACCTACAAGACATAGTGAACTCATAACTTAATGCAACCACCAGACTATTATAAGGATGCTTCAGGTTTTTATAACCTTGACAAGTTCTCACACTCTCTGCTATCTGATATGTACGCTTTGTATAGAAATAACGAGTGCAAGGCATAACGTTGTTAGAACTAAACTGATGGAAAACGTCTTTATAAGCAGAACGAAGTGCTGACTTGGATTGCTTCGACTTTTAAATGCGACCTGACATAGTGTCAGTATTATAGGTAAATTGGGAAGTATGATTGATAGATCCCTAACCTGGGACTAACGACCTACTTATATTAGGTCTTGAGGACAAGACCTTTGGAGAGGGGACCTGATGTTACGACCTGTAAAACAAGGATAACAGCTGGACGACCTACTTAGGCGTTAGGCGGCTATGATAGGGTATTTGTACTGCAGGATTATGGGAATAACAGGGAACTTACTTAGAGATAGAAGAACTATGGTATAAGTTATGTGATGATAAGATAAGAGATTAGATCTGTATGCTAAGAATATGGAGGCTGTCCTTGGTATATATAGGTTCCATATGATTAAGGAATAGACCTCGTCAGGATCAGGAATGGTAACCAGATAAAGGGAACTGTTCGGGACTTGTATATAGTATGACCAGAGTCTGGCTTGTGGTTAGACTTCTATAGCTCTTCAGCAATTAACTTTGTATTTATCCTCAGGATACTTTCAGCTTATTTTTACTGCGAATACTTGTTGAGTCTAAGACTGATTACTTTAGCCTCTGACTACCGATCTACGATATAGCTTATAACCTACAACCTAGACTACGACCTAGTGTACTGTTGCTATGTGTTAATCTCCAGCTTCTGTTAGTAGACCCTACTGTTGGATAGCTGACTGTAATACTTAGCTCTTAGTCAGACTTCTATAGCTCTTTAGTAATTAACTTTATATTTATCCTCTAGATACTTTTAGCTTACTTTCACTGCGAATAACTTATTAAGTCTAAGACTAATTACTTTAGCCTCTGACCATTAATCTATAATATAGCCTACGACCTATAACTTAGACCACAACCTTAGTGTACTATTACTATGTATTAATTCCTAGCTTCTATTAGTAGACCTTACTGTTGGATAGCTGACTATAATAGGTCTGCTAACAGAAGCTAGAGATTAATATATAGTAATAGTATACTAGGGTTATAGTCTAGGTTATAAGTTATAGGCTATGTTATAGATTGATAGTCAGAGGCTAAGGTAATTAGTCTTAGACTTAATAAGTTATTTATAGTAAAAGTAAGCTGAAAGTATCTAGAGAATAAATATAAAGTTAATTACTAAAGAGCTATAGAAGTCTAACTAAGAGCTAGGCTCTAGTTATACTATATATAAGTCCTGAATAGTACCTTTTATCTAGTTATAAGTAATCACCTAAGTATATAAAGTGATTATGATTAGTTAGTATTACTAACTAATTACTGAGCGCTTCTTAATACGCTCTACTGATCGTTCCTTATCTTATCGTTATATAACTTATACTATAGTTCTTCTGTTTCTAAGTGAGTTCCTGTTGTTCCTGTGTTCCTGCAGTATAAATGTCCTGTTATAGCTGCCCGACGCCTGAGTAGGTCGTTCAGCTGTTATCCTTGTTTTACGGGTTGTAACATCTAACTCCTATATCCTCTAAGAAAATATCTCTATATAGTACTCCTTTACTTTCTTTCGAATTATATAAATCTATAATAAATAACTAGCTACTCTAGCTACCTCTACTTAAACCTATACTAGCTTTTTATAAAGGTTTAGTAATATATTACTAACCTACTCTTCTTTCTCTTCTTATTTTTAATAATAATTACTTAGCCTTTTCACTATAACTAATTAGTATAATAAATACTTATAACTTAATATAACTACTAGACTATTATAAAGATACTTCAGGTTTTTATAGCCTTAATAAGTTCTCATACCTTCTACTATCTAATATATATACTTCGTATAGAAATAATAAGTATAAAGCATAATATTATTAGAACTAAACCAGTGGAAAACATCCTTATAAGTAGAATAAAATACTAACTTAGATTACTTTAACTTTTAAATATAACCTAATATAATGTTAGTATTATAAGTAAATCAGGAAGTATAATTAACAGGTCCTTAACCTAAGACTAATAACCTATTTATATTAAGTCTTAAAGATAAGATCTTTAGAGAGAGGACCTGATATTATAACCTATAAATAAAGATAATAGCTAAATAACCTACTTAGGTGTTAAGTAGCTAGAATAGGATATTTATACTATAGGATTATAGGAATAATAAGAACTTACTTAGAAATAGAAGAACTATAATATAAGTTATATAATAATAAGATAAGAGGTTAGATCTATATACTAAGAATATAGAAGCTATCCTTAGTATATATAGGTTTTATATAATTAAAGGACGAACCCTATTAAGATTAGAAATAGTAATAAGATAGAGGGTACTATTTAGGACTTATATATAGTATAACCTAAGCCTAGCTTATAGTTAGACTTCTATAGCTTTTTAGTAATTAACTTAGTATTTATCCTCAGGATACTTTTAGCTTACCTTCACTATAAATACTTATTAAGTCTAAGACTAATTACCTTAGCCTCTGACTACTAATCTACGATATAGCCTACGACCTACGACCTAGACCACAACCCTAGTGTACTGTTACTACGTATCAATCCCTAGCTTCTGTTAGCAGACCCTACTGTCGGGTAGCTGACCGTAACATTTACGTTCTCTTTATATACCTCTATAAGTAACTATAGAGGTATCTCTATAAGCTATCCTAGCCCTCGAATATTTCCCTATAAGAGTTATACGGCAGTTAATAAGGTGCGCCTCCAGGTGGCAAACTGCGAAGAAGAAAAGTTAGAAGGGAAGAAAGAGGTGTGGAACTTCATTCTGACTGTTGTGGGAAGAAATGCGTGCTTGCTGTGATGACTTCGTGTTAGTCCAGTGATTTTGGAACTGGCGTAGGCGAAACAAACCTTGAGTAAAACTGGACAACTGATTTGAGACAGCCTTGGGAATTGAAGTAAAAAATGAATTGATGGTTGAGTTCTTTGTGTTGAAGATGCGGGAGAGCTCTAGCATCGCTTTCCTAGAAGGGTTCCTTTTATAAAAGAATCTGGGGCTCTGATTTTGTTGTCATCGAAAGACAAGAGTGCCTGACTCAATTACAGTAACAAGGCCGGTCGAAGTTGTGTGATGAGTGCCGTTATAGCTAAGTGAAACTGAATGCACTGGGCTGACAAGGCGCTTCGCGACCGGCCTCGTCCGAGGCATTGTTGTCAGGTAGGGCGTACCTTGTAAGAGGAACTCCGAATTGACAGGTAAGGCCGGTGGATTCGGAATGCGGAAGTCACGTTAGAACATTAAAAGCTTAATCAAAGTTCATCTAAATTTAGGCTACAAACTCAGGGTCGATACATGTGTCAGATTGAGGTGAGACGAACCCCCTGATTTAACTCTAAGGTGGTCGGCCTCTCCGGAATTTTCACACATGTAGGGCAACGTCATCTCTGCGAATCGGCTGGCAATTCACGAGATGATTTTTTTAACTTGTATTTGTTGCCTCAATGACGTTGGTCGGTCGGTCTAAATAGGATCAATCGTCACATCGTGATCTACCTTAATGTGTTCGCTCAATCATCAGGCTTCCGGGAATTTTATGCTGTACAATAGGCATTGTGAAACAAGCCTGCCATCTCCCAGGTCCCTAAATAGCTTCCAACACTGCAGTTGACACTCCACGCCTAAACATGCATTCTAGACCATTTGAAGGTCACCGCTTCGTAGGTTTAAGCTTGTTCACTATTACCCGCCAGGGACTTTTTGAGACTGGGCAATGGACAGATAGGGAAGCGGTTCAAATCTGAGGAGTTTCTATCATTCTTAAACGCCAAGCAGAGGCTGTTAATATCCCAAGGCATAGGTTTGCGTTGCAGTCAGCCAACATCCCTTATCAGGTGAGCTCTTGCAGTTGCTGTAGCCCATGAGTTGTTGGTCCTATGAATCCATCGTCAGACCTTACATTAATTTTAGGTCTCATTCTGATCACACCCAAATACCTTTGATAACCCTATCTAATTATACAATCACGGAAACATGCTGCAACTTCTCCCCTTCAGCAGCCCAGAAGTCTCCCTCCAGCCTCAGATACCCAAGGGCTGGTGGTAGTCGTTGTACCTTGGCACTTCAATCCCCTTGATAGCGGATAGCTTGGCAATGCTCTTCGCAAAGTAATGTTCGCCCAGACCCCAGCCGTCGATGCGCCGCCGGGTTTCGCTCAGATCGTTGAGCGCATTTCCGGCCCAGTCAGCTGCATCCATGCGACGACTCCTCCGCCGTGTCATCAAAAGCTGCTGATCTTCTCTCCTTGACCTGTGATTCATCATAACCTGCGACTTGTTTCGAATCCCTTTGGGTTTCAACGCCTCTAGCAACTCAACCTGAGAGGTTCCCATATCTTCTATCGCTGGGCTTAGAATGAATGCCACATCGTTGCAATCGATCTCAGTGCAGTTTTCCAGGCGAGACTCGATGATGTCCAACAACGCGTTGTCCATGGCCTGGAACGGCTCATCAGTGTCTCCGTACCCAGACGTCTTTGCGCCGTAATCGACGTCGCCGTAGGAATGCTCTCCAATGTCGAGAATCAGGTTGAAAGCTAAGGGGATCGACTCGTTCTTTAGAGCGTCTACCATAGGCAGAAAGCGGGTAAATCCGGCAGAGAACTCGTCGGCTGTCTATTTTCAGGAGTCAGACTCGGTCGCGCAGAAGACAAAGGGCAGAGGGGTACTCACCCAAGAGCCATTCGGTTTGTACTTCTTCAGAAATTGCGCGTAAGTCTTATCGATTGACTTGATGGCATCATCATAGGCTTTGCTTGGCGGTTTTGCTCTCGCCTTCCGAGCAGCAGGCGCTTTAGTCGCAGAAGCCTTCGCGGTGGTTTTGGGTTTTGTGGGTGCAGGCTTCGCGACTTTTCTCGGGGGTGTCTGCGACTCATCAGACGATGAATCCGAGTGAGATCTTTTCAAATAGTTGCGTATGTCCATTTCGGCGGTAAGAGGTCTTGCAGAGATGATACGACAGTTCAGACCGCTTAATGGCTTGGGATTGACTATTGACGCGGATAGCGGGCACTGATTGTGGCATTTATTAGCTGTGGGCATTTCAAGGGACTGCCGCGCTTTTCGCGTCGCGTCCCATTTGGCAGGGATCATGGATGCTCACCATCCCTCCACGCTCCAGGGTCTAGGCATTTCTTTTTCTTCAAGATGGTGTGCTAAGGCTTATTGAGTGATTTTGTCTTTGGTATGTGTCTTATCCGCAACTAGTTGTGGGTAATGTGGGACACTTCTTGACCGCGAGGGACACTCAGATTGTGTACTATTGGAGCTTGCGTTGACCGTCGTTTGATGGTGTTACAAGAAGCACGTTTAGATCATCCCTTTCCAAATGACAGATATCAAACAACACTTCACAAATCAAGACTACATCCGTCTAAAAGTCTTCTCTTTGAAGAAGCAGAAGTTCCACCAAGATTCAATACTGGTCGCCCCGCTGATAAACTACTTACAACTTTCCCGTCACACAGACGTTCTCTCCACATTGGTGATGGCGCACGGCGCGTAAAACCTACCATGACCTTGATCCAACTACTGTTCACAGCTCAGTCTTTCTTGATGCAGACAACAACTTCAAGTCTCAGACGCAATATGATTCTCAACATGTTGAAAATAGTAGCACGTATAATCAAATTCGTCAGACTTGCAACGCGAGCTACCTACCTTACACGTCTGGTCGCAAATTCTCCCATTTGATAACTTAGGTTGGCAACACTATTAGAATTGATTAAAGTTGCATTGAAAATGACTTCAACACGCTCCAGGTCGTATTGCGCTCCTGGTTTACCAACAGCTATGTACACCGTCACTGTCCTAGTGTTTCTGTGACGACTATGGCATGTACAATATCTAGCATACCCTTTCTCATATTACACACTATGATATCGAGAGCTTATCCGGCAGCGGACCTTCTGACTGTTAACTAATGTCCAGTTTCCCTTGACACTAGAGCGCTGATAAGCCAGCTCTTGCACAGAGCCTTTGTCGAATTTGAGAACAAACGTTCCATCTCTTCCTCTTACAGGCTCAATAGATGAAGCTTCTATTGTTTCCGGTTGAGCAACGACTCTGTTTGCATCTTCGGTTAAATCAAAAGAAGCGCCCGTCTTCGAAACAACACGCACTTCGAATTGTGAATCGAAGTTTCTGCCCCGGGGACATCCTATTTCGAGTTGAATCGGGTACGTGTTCAAAGGGAGTGGCTGATCAAATGACGTCAGGTTCATGGTTATGGCATCATCAGAACCAAAGTAGATCGAAGAGTCGTCAAGGCTCATTCGGGTGGTGTAAATCGATCGACCGCGTGTTGTATCGTTGCGCGCATGGTGGACGTAGAATATCTCGGCTCCCTCGGGGGTACTCTGAGTGACCTCCTGAGCACCAACTCTGCTCTTTATGTTCTTGGGGGGTGATGCCACAATGCTTCCGTGGCCAGTAGAGTATATGGGAATTTCAGCATCCGGCGCCTGTGATAGAACGGGGTTCTTGGTAGATTTTCGAAAGGGGCCCAATGGAGACTCGGCTGTCGCGAATCCAACGCCATAGTTCGAGGCTTCGTAGTTGTTTGCGCTGTATGTGAGAAGGTAGGTCGGTTTACCATCTTTTCCCGTGCGCCTGATAACTGTACTGCCCTCTGACCACCTTCGATCCTTCTTCGTGCCGTTGTTCTTCTCGTAATCATCGACATGAAAGTTCTCCCACTCTTGAGGGTCGGCTCCGTAAGAGATAACTGTTTTCCATCCATCTTTGCGTGGGGGGTTCCCCACCTCGCCAGTCCCATTATATGAAGTGATATTGCTCGGCAAGTCCGGCGCATCGCGGGCGTGGACATCAACCTCTGACGATGCGATATCTGGCATGGTTCGCGCAAATGGATCATCCCACCAGGCTCGATCCATCTCGACGACAATGATATTCGACTCCTCGATGTACTTGCCGAGCTTGTCATCCCAATTCCAATTGCGGTATGCGTTACGAGAGGTGTACAAGTAAATGCGGCCGTCTCTGTCAAAAAACATATTCGGATCAATCGTAGGTATGTAAGTACCCTTTGGAGCTTGTTTGCCCTCCTCTTGGGTCTTTGGTGGCAGCATTTGCTTGTCGTCCATGATGAGGTTGACGTCATGGTAATCAGGGTCGAATGGATAGTAACCAATGGGCTCCGACCGAATCTCTTTGAAAGGGCCTGTAGGAGATCGCGAAACGGCCACTCCCAATTTTGATGGTTCCTCAAATTTTGAGTAGCGGAAGTGATCCTTTGCCATGTCTTCGCGCAAACGCCCCGCGAAGAAAAAGAAGTACCATCCCGTCTTTTCGTTGTAGTATGTTTCAGGAGCCCATTGCCAATCGCGGGCCCAGCAAGCCTGACCGCCATCGATCTGTTTCATCTGATCGTCGTAACATGCCTTTAAGACGCCGCCTGGGTGTTTGCGCCAGGTCGAAAGGTCAGGGCTAATGTAGATTGCGAAGTGGTAGCCATCGTCAGCACCTTCGGTTGAGTAGGCGTAGTACTGCCCGCTTTCCCAATTATAAAGGACGTAGGGGTCTGCTGCAGCATGGCGGGCTGAGTTGTAGAACTCAGGATTCTGGCCTTTGCCATTACTTGAATCTGAATCTGCCCAAACCGACAAGCCGAGGAACAAGGCCCATGAAAGGGCAGAAAAGAGCCACATGGTGGGCGATGAAGGCGGAACAAAACAGACGACCGGAGCAAGCGCTTCAGAGAATGGGACCAACACTCTGGAAGAATGTCGACATGACTGTCCGTCTTATACCACGTTCCATCAGCACCTCGCTTCCCCTCTTTCCTAATGCGAGGTATTCCTGGAGGCCTGAGCAGCGTGATCCTTCATCTCATCATCCTATTGAACCCCTGGTCTGTTGTGCAAACAAGGTCCGGGCCTACAAGAGACCCACAATTTCCCCTCACAGATCCGACCTCTTGAACCGGTCAACCTGGCAAAGTGCGTCATTAACGACTTGGAGTATTGAGACTTTTGATTGCAACTCAGTTCTTTTGGTTTGGTGCAGTGGAGCTTGTACTGGGACATCAATTGCGTTTGGTGATGCTGAACTCGCTACCTAGAGCTGTTAGCCGGGGTTTTAGCTAGATCGCGAAGCTTGATTTGTGCGCATGAAAAGTAAAGTCAGATTTAGTCCGAACTTCGCGCTGCCGGCGGGATTGCACAGGCAGGGGTCCTAACTTACCTAGGATGCAAAAGTCAAGTCACCGTCCCCAAGAGCAGTCCAAGGTATTAAAGACAAGACAAGCTTCTGAAGAGTCTAGAGAGCACGGTCTTTGGCAAAGGTGCAAATATTCCGGTCTTTGCCTCGAAGTCTCTCAACCTGTTTATTCACAGTCTCCACTTCAGAGTGGAAGAAGTGCTTAGTCTACTCACTTGAGAGATGTGTGTGGGCTCAAATTCCAAGTTCGCATAATATTTGGCTTCGGCGGCTTTTCTAGAGTACCAATTCTGGCTAGCACTAAGGTGTAAATTTCTTGAAACACGATAAAGGCACATACCATGAGAATTGACGCGGAAACAAACTGTACATGACATTGCAAGCGATGGAACATATTTCCGGGGCAACAGACACGTTTAGTCAATTGCACGAAAAGGGTCAAATCTACAGTGAAGGTGGTAAGCTTAATTGTTGAATTGGGTTGCGAGATTGAAAGACTCCTTTGTAAGCTCGAGCTACATGGCCTGGAACAATGGGCTAGTCTCTGTGCTTATTCTGCTAGGGAATGTTGGGCATCAGTCATGGCTAGACCCAACTGTTGGCAGAAGAAAAAAAACATCATCATCATTTGTGATCATTCTCATGATAATAGAACTATGTGATATGAAGGAGCTGATACGATTTCTCCTTCACACCACACATTGCGCCTCGCAGACGTTCCCAAGACCGACTCTATCCCTTTACAGCTCGTAACTCGGAATCTCCACCGTACCATTCGACTTCAATGCCTCCTTGATAGCTTGGCAAACAATCAAAGCAGCCAGACCAGCTTGCGGGGAGCAGCTAGGGGGCTCTTCGCCGCGAATAACCCGACAGAAGTGGGCCAACTGTAGCTCAAATGGAACGCCGTCAATGATAGGAACGTCCTGTTTCTTGAGCTCAGAGTGCCATGACTTTTGGGTGCCTTCGTAAGACCACAACGACATGTTTGGCACGCTGAGAGAGCTTTGGGATCCGAAAACGTGATAGAAGTTTTGGCCCGTCTTCGGAATCAGGGGGTTTTCGCCAGTCCCGGCTTCGAAGTTGTAGGGCGACGGAACGTTGTCAGAGATGAGGAAGGTACCCACGACTCCGGACTTGAATCTCAAAGTGAGGGCACCTCCCTCCTCCGCTTCGTAGCCTCTCTCAGAGACAGCCATTTCTCCGTGAACTCGTGTGATGGGTCCGAAGAGGTGATGGAGGAGATCAACTTCGTGTATCATGTTGATCAGGATGACGCCGCCATCTTTGCCCTGCCTCCATGCTGTGGGACCTTCAAAGTAATCCCGGGGCTTGTAAAGCGTCCAGAGTCCATTGATGGCAATGATCCTGCCCAGGGAGCCCGATTCAAGTGTCTTCTTGGCGGCAATGATGTAAGGGTTGAATCGTCGATGGTGTCCGACGAGAGCCTTCACGCCTGTTGTGCGCAGATGTTCCAGGAGCTCAGTGCCGCTTTGAATGTCGGAGCTGATGGGCTTCTCGATAAGAGGGTGCACTCCTTTGGAAGAGAGCTGCCTGGCGACAAGAGCGTGGGTATGATTTGGGGTGCAAATAATAGCAGCCTGGGGAATATGAAGGGAGTTCAGGAGGTCGTCGACGGTGGCATAATGAGGCACGTTGAGCTCAGCGGCAAAGTGCTTGCCGGCCGGCGCTGGGTCGACGATAGCAACTAGTTCGGCGTCGGAGCTCTGTATGACTGTTTGGGCATGACGCGGCCCGATCAGTCCCACGCCGATGACGGCGAAAGGAATCCTGGCTGCTTGAGTGGTCATGATGAGATGGAATTTTGGCGACGCGGTGTTTGACTATTAGCGAGAAGAAGACGCCAAGACTTTTGTTGGTTGCGGGGTGGATGTCAGAGCTGGTGAAAACCGGAGCGAGTTTTAAGCAAAATGACGGTGTCTTGAGTCGTGGAACATTTCGGGAGCCCAGGTGGTTGAGAATCCGGGGCCCCGCAAATCAAGACGCTTGACGCGGGGCACGATCCGGCAGTGTGTTTACCCGGGTGCGGTTGAGACCAAGGCCGCGCCGGGGAAGTTGGTGATGTTCCCGTCGGTGCTCCGAGCCGGAGACTTCCATGTCAACGGGGAGTCGGCAGATGCGGAACGAGCGAGGACCCGGTATTAAGCTTAGCCGTGACATTGTTGTCTGCCCCGGCTCTTCTTATTAGGTCTCTGGAAGATTTTGTCAAAATGAGAGCAAGATACCTTTGTCTTTGAGGTGCGACCATGAGGAAGCCGAGCAAGAAGTAATGGACCAACACAACACTTCTTTCGAGTGGTTCAAGGCGTGTCTTGCATGGCTTGGACACAGCCAGTGGGGGCTCGTTCCTGGTTGTGTATGTAAGTGAAGGTGGGAGGCGTGCTCCAAGCCGCAGACTGATTTTCTTTCCAGTTGCACAACCCTTCCGCAGAAATATTGAGCAATGAGTCTACACCACGAAGCTTGATGTCTCTCCTGCCGTCATGATCATCGTCGTCGCTATTGTGTTTGCTATCCATTTGTCACGTTCACCGTCCCATGGAAACAGACAAACAGATGATGCTTGCTTGCGCTCGCCATGCCGGTGACCAGAACCAACCTAATTGACCATCACAAATGTGGCGGCCATGATTGGCCAGCTGGGCGAGGTGGGCTGCGTTTTTCGGTCGGGCCCGCGCGCAATACTGCATAGTAGAGGGCCAGTGCAGCTGTGATTGGCGGTGGTGGGTGCCCGTGGTAGCGCATTCCAGCGCCCTGCAGTCACAACCTGCTGGAAGGAAGGCGGCGGTGACATCAAGCTGGGATGGTCCCTCCTTTGATCGACAACAACCCAAGTGCAAACACCAACGACCCTTTTCCTTCCCGCCTTTGTTTTCCTGTCGCATCTTCGCGTTTCGCCTACTCTACTTCAACTCCTCTCTTCCTCTTCGGTCGGTTTGATTGTACAATCTTGCCCATCGACACGCCCGCTACCACTTGCAGCAGTCTTCGCGCGGCCAACTAGCCCCGCGTCGATTCACCCCGCCTTTGCGACAACAAGAAAAGCCTTCTCCCAGCACCCCTCTTCTCTCCCTTGCGATTCCACCGATCGTACACCATGTCGCCGACGAACACCAACGGCGAGGCCAATGGCACCTCGGCCGCCAACGGCGTCGTAGACATCAAGAGTGCATCAGCAACCACAACACCTCCTCGTCCTGTGGGCCTCTACTAACCTGCTAGATCTTGGCCATGTCGACACACCGAAGGTCGAGGGCACCTGGACGGTCGAAAAGGCTCTGAAGGCCTCGCCCGGTACCTCGGCACCTGCGACGTCGGGCTCGCCGCTGGCATACTTCCACATGCTCGAGCGTCTCAAGACCACGAAGCGAGAGGGTTGGCGTCGGTTCGGCGTCGCGAGGTTCGCGTCATCCCTTTGACTCTGGATCGTCTAGCCCAAGCTGACCACCGTTGACGCAGAGGAGAGTCCATCGCCGACCACATGTACCGCATGTCCCTCCTTTCCATGTGCTGCCCGCCGGGGCTTGCACCCCGCATCGATCTCGCACGCTGCATGAAAATGTGCCTCATCCACGACATGGCCGAGTCCCTGGTCGGTGACATCACACCCGTCGACGGCGTCCCCAAGCCCGAGAAGAACCGACGCGAGGCCGAGACGATGGACTACATCACGAAGAATCTGCTGGGCTCCTTCAACGGTGGCTTGACTGGTGTCGAGATCCGTGAGATCTGGCAAGAGTACGAGGACTCCAAGACGCTCAACAGCCACTTCGTGCACGACCTCGACAAGATGGAACTGCTCCTCCAAATGATGGAGTACGAGAAGCGCGGCCAGGGCAAGCTCGACCTCGGAGAATTTGCCTACGTCGCCACCAAGTTCTCACTGCCGGAGACCAAGGAGTGGGCGGATGAGCTGCTCAAGGAGCGCGAGCAGTTCTGGGGCACCAAGGACCATGTCCATGGCGAATCTGGCGTTGACGGAGGAGTCAAGGTCGATACGCGACAGCAGCAGGACGATTACTACCAGCGCGAATAAGCGACACTTGAGGATCGGGAGTTGTGGCTTGTAGCATGAGGGTCGCAGCAGTGGGGGCAGCATGGAATTTAAATGACGAATGGATGGGATAGAATGATTCCCCTTGGCGCTATTTTTGGGCTGGACAGGAGGTGGTTAACGGTTGGGATGATGGGGACACGACTGCGATCACGTTGGAGGGATGGACATCGTACGTCGTGCGACGTGAGTGGTGGTGGTCGCTTCCGCTTCACGCATCATGATGGTCATACTTGCATTGCATGGTGCGCGTCGGGGTCGGGGACGGGGACGGGAACAGGCGCTTTGAGGAGATATCCATAGACGAAGGCAGAAGGCAGAAATCATCAATGACCATGACTACGAAGTATCCCAAGCCATATCTATGGACAATATGCATGACAACAGCTGGCAGGCAGGCTGGACAGTTCTGGGCAAACTGGCGAGATTGGGGAGGCGGTGTGGTTGTTTGTGCCCCTCTATTTACACGCTACGGAGGACCTCTGCGCATGGGCCCCGAACGAGTACCCCAGCAACCGAGACACGCCTTGCCTGATCTGGCCGGGCGTTTCCACTGAGCCTCCTCCGCTCGGGGCACTGAATTTAGGAGGCGCCGGAAGACCCTGATGTTGACACTGGACTGACTGAAGTCTGACGGGACGGACTGCCGGTTCGATGCTGGCTGGCGGGCAGTGTCGAGTTGATGCCAGTGGCCACGGGTGGTGCGGAAAGGCAAATACAGTGGGTTCATTCTACTTTACGGGGGTCCATTTGCGAATGACACGAAGAGGACCTGACGGGACGCGACTTTCACTTTTCCTTTCCCCTGTCGCGTGCAGCTGCAGCTGGTGGGTATTCGCAGCTTTCTCTTCTTCTTGTCTTTTCAATTTCAACCTTGCCGGCCACCGACCTCCGACCTCCCAATTTTAGAGTTGCGCGGAAATCCGACGAACTCTGTTCTGTCCTCGAACTCACTCCCCTCTTCGATTCCCAACGGCGCAATTTGTTCTTTTCTTTCTCACACCCAATCTGTCGTTAGCAGCATCCCCTTTTCGCCCCTTGCGTTCCTGTTCCTGGCGCATAACGGACTCGACGTCACCCCAAAACGCCACGCCCACGCTGCTGCTCCGAGAAAAAATAAAAAAAACCTCTTCCCGCGTGTTGATCACTTTGCGCATCATCGACCGTTTGGCCAGCCAGATTGCGACAGCGACACCGCTAACGCCAACGGGGCCTCCCGGCACTGGGAAGCTTGGAAAAGTTGGAGCACAGGCAGCAGGACACACCGCGACCAGGTCGAAGCTTGTTGGTTGCCGATAGCTGCTCCCTGCCTTCCGTGCTACCACAAGGAACCACACGGATACCTTACCCCAAATCCTACCTCACGCAATAATCATAATCGCCCGCGCCGCAGTTCTCCAACCCGCCTGTCACCTACCCGACGGTGAATCCTGTCGTCACGCGCCTCGTCAACACGGAAATCCGTTCACCTCCGTCGCCTGTCACCCGTAGTCTGACAGCGCCTGTCCGCGCACATCACCGACTGCACCGCCTGTCGCGCGACCAACGGCGAAGAACCTCCATCGCGAAATACTGACTCGGCACATCCACCTTGATCGATCATGACCTTCTCCCTTTGAGCTGGGCGACAGTGTGAATCACCATTCGAGCAACCACTCAACCACGCCAAGGACGAACTCTCCCTCGAGCCTATTTTGTCGCAGACCCTCGACGCCCTCCCTCCTCCGACATCAAACCCCTTGTTTCCCTTGCTTAGCCAAATAGTGAGGTACTCCGTCTCACATGGCATTCGAGTATCGCATGCCCGGCACCTATTTCGACACCCAGCCCGGCGGCGTTCATCCCGGCGTCTTTCGCACCCCTTCCTCTCCCTCCGCGAGTTCTTCCCTCTACCTCGCAAGGTCCTCCGGCAGCTACCAATCTGAAGCTGCGACTCCTCACGCCCAGCGCATTCGAAAACGCCGAAACGATGTGTCTCGTGAAGCTACCCCCCTACACGAATGGTGCGACGGAAACATGAACCTCGACAGCTCTGGCGATTTACCCCCGAAATACGACACTCCTCGGGCGGACCACGAAGCTCGCTATACTCTTGCCGGTCAGCTCGAGACTCCCGGCGTTGTTCCCAATCCTCCCTTCGAGAATGGTGCCCTGGACGAGAGCATGTACTCCGATGCCGATTACCGAAGCAAACTTGGATCAAAACGTCCCCACGAAGAAATAGAGTCCCCGGTCTCCAACCAGCCAACAGTACTTGTTCAACCTCAACCCGTCGTCGAAGGCTGGAGTCGCTTTGCTTTCAATACTATTGGTGGCGTCGTCGGCAAGGTGTGGGAATTCTGCAGGACTGGCGCCTTTAGAGGCTTCTCCGCAGGAGGTGGCAAGGCTTACACCATCGACGGCCAGAGCCTGGAAACCATCCCAGAGCCCGAGGTGGAAGATGAGCCCAAAACTGAACTTGGACGCCAGCCTCAACCCCAACTATCCGAGAAATCAGCCGATTTCGGGCTAGAGAGCCCCCGACCGAGCGCCCCTGTGGTCGACACAACACCGCCAGGCGGCTACCCAACGCCTGGCTTCATGAGCACCAACCCCTTCGCCTACCAGTTCCAAGACAACCTTCCGTCCGAGAGTACACCGTCACGTCCGGCGGTGAAGCGTAGGCAGACCAGCGCCGGAAACCATGATGAGCTTCGCAACTGGGTTGTGGTGGATGAGCAGGCGGCAGCTAGCAGACGGGCCCTTCCCCGGCCGGCCTCGCGTCCGGTTTCGCGGAACAGCCGGCCGTCAATGGTGACTGGGCGCAGAATCAGCGTCCCCAAGCCACGCCTCAGCTCCACACCGACGGCGCAGCGCAGGCCGACCACCAGTCACAGCAACATCTCGCATGCTGGAACTGCGGCGCTATCACCCCAACAGCCTGCCAGCTTTGCCGGTGGTGCCTGGTCACCCGAGACACCCTCACATCTTACTGGTCCCTCACCGAGTCGGATCCCTCTGCCTGTCCAGCCCTCTGGATTGGGGCCCAATCCGTTCGCGAGACCGAGCAACCCTAACTTGCGCCAGAGCGCCATTCCTTCTCCGGTACAATCCAGCACCAGCCCTTACACTCACTCACATCGCCGCTCGCGCAGCAATGCATCACCAGCACATTCACGACGAAAGTCGAAAGACTTTGGCGTCGACTCGATCCGCGAAAGCCCTCGCCTCACCACCGAGGCCAAGAAATTGGCGACTAGGAGGGTCAGGGACGAGCAGGATTCAGATGCACGCATTGATGATTTCAACCAAAGACTGAAAGAGATGATTCGCCAGGGCCGAGAAGCACTTGGCACCAAGATTGAGATTGATGGTGACGACGGTTGCTGGATGGATGATTAAATGTGCTTTTCGGGACTGGTTATTGGGAGGCGTTTTGCTATACACGCGCACACACACACACACACATCAGGGTTCGACTGACGGCACGGAGTTCAGGAATGACATGACGCGTGATACCACCTATGGCATATTTGCGCCCTTGTTGGCAGGAGTTTTTTGCCTTTGCTTGGCCCTTTGAGAGCCTCCCCAGGTTGCGGAGGCCAGGAACTCTCCATGTAATTGCTAGAGTAATGCAATGCTCGTGGCTAGATACAAAGATCTTGATGACGACCTGTGCCCCAAAAGTGTGCGGGAAATGACTTGATGCCGTCGCTCTTGTATTACTGCTCTAAGCTGGGTATCCCGAATTCAACGTCACCTACCAGTCTGGATCGGCCCGTAGCTCTTGCCTGTCCAAGAACATCTTTCGCTGTTCAGCACCGCAAGAATGGCACGTCTCTGCTCCCAATGACTTCAGTTCCACCTTGCACTCCGGCTTCTGGCAATGCTTGTTGCAAAACCAGCGCGGACAATCGTCCACCACGCAATTCCTCCTCTCGGGGTCGTGTTGGATCGTCAAGTGATGGCCGCCGCAGCGACATGTCTTCAGATGACAGTCGCGCCCTGCGTGGCCGAGGAGACCACACATGCAGCACCGGGCCTTGCACATCATCGCATTCCGGTGATATTCACTCCCTGGCTCGTCCTTCTCAGTCTTTGGGCACTCTTTTGAGCACAAAATCGGGCACCTCTTTGCAAGGTGCCGTTGCGGGAAGGGGCAGCATTTGCAGTGGTTACGCGGTATGCTCTCGCACATATCGATGGCGTGCCAGCGCTGGCCGCAGTGGCCACAGGGATACTCGCAAATCCGAGTCCAGTGATACGGAGAGAGGCAGTTGATACAACGCTCCGGGAGCTCCAGGAGGGACAGGGGCAATGATCCATCAGAGCTGTCGGGGTGTGCGGGAATTCGGACCTGGATGGGTTTGACGTCTTCGTCGTCATACATCATAGCTCTTTTGATCATGTTGGCCATATCGAGAGGTATTCGAACCCATGTCTGTGAGTACTCGTCAAAAAATGACCTGCACAGGTGTTAGCCATACGCAGGAATTAGGCGGGGAATTTCGCAGTACGCCATGATGCCGAAAGCGAGGTTAGATGGGTCGTCACAACTGAAGCGGGGTTCACCGCCGCGCGACTAGGTACGCTGAAGCCGTGAGAGACGGGCCCAGAACAACCAAGAGGCTAACAAGGTTTTCGTGACACTGGGTTTCGCAGAGATTCGATCTGTTTGGTGCTTTTGTGGTCTTTGGCCTTTGCGGGTCGACATTGTGTGATGGAGGCCGCGTCGGGCAGGCTGGACTTGCGACTCTCACCGAGGCACACCGACGAGCACGTGCCGTACAGTGTGACACTATATACAAGACTGCCTCGTCTCACACCCTGAAGCTCAGGGGCTGGCGATATCCATCCTATGAAGAGATTCTACTTTCTAGCGTCACGGAACGACCTCTTATCTGCTTGGGAACGGACACTATTTAGTGCGAGAGCATTCAACAGGAGTTATATGGGACAACGCCAATCTGCTCGTCGTCCAAGATGACACTATCAGCACGGCCATCGAGCTGCTCGCACCGAAACAGGCAATAAGGTTGTCACAGAAAATGGGCCACGTCCTGAAAAGTTCAATTACTCCATTTTCTATCTTATAACATACCATGCTGTTCGCTGGTTCGAAGTCTCCCTCCATGAGTTCCATGGTCGCCGTTAATTACGATACATGCAAAACCTCCCTCTAAGGTATGAGTGAACGACCCTGCAATGATCCTTTCCCATGTATCCCAATACTCTTTAAGTTGTTTAGTGTTCAAATCTGATGCTCTTGCAAGAACATGGCCCCAACAAACGCTAATGCAGAAGATATGAGTGAGAAGCCATGGCTCCATCCCAGCCCTTCAACGTACGCTTGCACAACGGCTTGTGCAATATGGCTGTCAGTGCGGTCAATGAAATCAACATTCGAGGTCGCCTTCTGGATAATCTGCGATAAAAATATCAGAAGTCAACTCGTATCGTCAGGGGCGAGAAGTCAGCAGCCTACCGTCTTGCGCGCAAGCGCATCCAGACCCATGCCCTTCAAAAGCTCCCCCAGTCTCCATCGCATCGTTTCCATCATAACAGCGCTGACGCTAGAGAGCCCGATGATCATGCCGATCTGGACAGTCAAGAATATGCCCGACGTGATGGCGGCCTTGTGCTTCGGGTTGACTCCAGCTTGTGCGGCAATGAAACCAGCTGACTGCACCAGCCCAGCGCCTAATCCTCCGGGCAAGATGTACAGTGACTCCCAAACATTGGTATCGCCATGCCATCGGAGAAGAAGAAGGACGTACGATAGTGATGACGCAAGTGTTGCGAGGACAAGAAGATACTTGTAGCGACCCGTCCTTTGAAAGTCAGTAACAGAATAGTTGCGGGCGTGTGTGCAACTCACTTCTTGATCAGATACCCAGCCATGATACCGCCAATGGCATTACCAGCGACTGCAGGGAAGAGATGGAGTCCCGCAACGGTGTTCGACACTCTTTTCGTAACCTGAAAGTATAAAGGTACTGAAAACATGAGACCGAGTTGGGCAGCGACTTGAGCTCCGGTGATGAAGTAGGTGAGTACGACGTCACGATGCTTTAGAATTTCCAGTGGGAAAATTGGCTCCTCGGCCCACCATTGCTCTGTCGCTGCGAACAAGCCTCCAAGAACAATTGCAGCACCGAAGAGGATGAAGATGAGGGGGTGGTTCCATGGTACTTTAGTTCCGCCGATCTCTATGGGGAGGAGGAACGCGAGAATAAAGAGCGCCAACAGCCCGGCTCCTAGGAAGTCGATTCTTGCAAGGGGGCTTTTCTTTGGATCCTCCGGTTTTGAGTCTTCCGTTTCGACTTCATGCGTGGAGTTAGGCATTCCCTTCGGAAGGAAGAGCCAACATAGCACGACGGCAAGCAGAAAGATAGGAGCCTGCCCAAGGAATGACCAGCGCCAACCGATGTCTGCAAGCCACCCCCCGATAGGACCACCAAGACTACGGCCAACCGTGGCAGCAAGGTTGAGGCCGGCTTGCCATGCAGCAACATCGCGTAGAGGCACAAGATCTGTTGCAGTTAGCCACGTGAATCTTCCCAAATATCAAGAACAGCAAACCTGTAATCAGGAGCAAGCCAAGCACGTTCAACGACGAGCCGCCAGATCCAGAGACCACTCGGCCGACCACAACTTGCCACATGGTACCACCCACACCGACCACGGCACTGACGGTTTAATGTTAGCTTTATTCTCGGATTATTCTCCTGCTTGAGTATCTTGGGTCTTACCATCCAACGGCAAACAACAAATATGCCACCATTAGCAAGGCACGGCGGCCATAGATGTCACTCAGCTTGCCATACTGATCTCCTATTAGTCACTTCTCAACCACGATCTTGGGGTGCACCCACCAAAGTCTGTGTTGCCGCTCCAGCGAGCGCGAATGCCACAAACAACCAACTCGAATTTTCAAGGTCGTCAAATTCTGAAGCAATCGTCGGATGCGTGGCCATAACCAAAGAGCCATCGGCGTTTGCGGTAAATGTCCCAACCAGCAGGATCGCTACGATCTTGATGACAGCCGATGCCGGCGTGCCCTGGGATTTCGTCTCCGCATCATTATCGGCACGAGCGGGTGCGGTACGCTCAACGTCAACGTACGCCTCATCGACCTCTGTCGACGGTGTGAGATGCCATGGAAGGAATTGACCGTCCGAGTCTCCGCTCGACGATGAAGATGTCAAAGAGCTCTCACCTGACGAACTTGATTCTCTTCGACTACGCGACAACAGTGGTGACCGCTCGTCGACTACTCTCTCTCCTACAGTCTCTTCTCCTCTACTACGTAACGTCTCTCGGCGAGCCATGATGGTGGATCAGTCGTGTATAGTAGTAGCGTTGTGGAGGTGAGAAAAGAGAGAATGAGCCGCAAGCACCGGCGCGAATCGAAGAAAACCAAGGTGTCATCGGCTACGCAGGCTTCGATTCAGCTGGGATGAACCTTTTCAGAATTCCGGGGGACAGCGCATCTATGCAAACGTGCGACCCGCGACCGCTGAGATCCTCAGGGACCCCATGACGTCGGCCAATCAGACTTTCCACAAACTCCGATAACCTCCTTCCCAAGCTCCCGGTCCCGTTGACTCAATGTCCGTCAGAAGAATTTGAAGAATCATGCTTGGCCCAGGAAGAAAAGTTGCCGATAAGGGAATCCAGGCTGGGTCCTTGCTATGGCGACATATTGCGCCATTGCCGCCATGCAACTTCGGTCATCCTCGGCCCCCACACTACCGGGAAGCCGGCGGGGCCCGGTCATTCCCCGGCCGGCTCTACGCGGTTATTCGGTGCAGGAAGTCCACATCGAGTACTGCAGAGGACGCGACTATTGTTGGTTCTACGATGTAGAATTCAAGGCTTGCAGCCGCATGCAGGGGTTACTCCATTGGTTGCATGGTAGCAAAAGTCTTCTCAGGGGCAACTTTCCCCTCCGTCGGCGGATCTCGCCCGTGCAACGGAAAATGTGGCTGCTTCTAATCGGACCCGGATCTCGGAAACATGTGTCTATGTGACTCAGCGGTGCAGCTGACTTGCTGTTGAAACTCTGCCCAACATTGACGGCTGCCGTTGCGGTCCCGATAGCATCGGCCAACTTCGCGTCGCGAGGGAGGCAAACAGAAGCCATGGCCAACTTGATCGGATCGCCGAGTCCGTTTTGTTTCCTGCCCCCGATTCCCTTTGCCTGGCATGTGTGAATCAAACACTGACCAACACGGGAATGAAACGGGCGTGGGGCTGTTCAATGACGGGCGTGCGGGCTGCCCACGTTTCATTGAACCAGACTAGTAAGCCTCCCACATCTTCATAGCCAGATGATGGGCGGCTCGTCTGAAGTTCTGTTGCATTTCAGCTGAGGCGAAACAGTATGTTGAGCTGCATCTGGCACTAAGGTCGTTGACTTTTAAACGTGGCTAGATTTAATCAATCAAGATCTTCGGATCTTCCAATGCAATATTTCCAGTCGAAACATATTTTGCCAAGAGCCGAAAGGTGTGCATGGTAATAAAAGAGGCAATTCTCTTTGTTTCTCGATTGTTCGCTTTACATCTCTGGCCTCACCGGATCCCTCGACAGTCACCGTATCGGAGGGGCCTGTCCTAGTTTACAGCATATCCAACTACGTCTCGCGTATAGCGATGGACTTGGAGATATGGCCTTGGTACCCTAACGATCTGCCATACTCAGATACCAGATATTCAGTAGTATGTTAACTGGCCTTCTCACGGGCTTGACGGCTTCATGATGTTCCATACTGCCGTATGAGCAACTTCA
The DNA here is from genome assembly GCA_018853505.1 of Colletotrichum camelliae. NCBI lineage: Eukaryota > Fungi > Ascomycota > Sordariomycetes > Glomerellales > Glomerellaceae > Colletotrichum > Colletotrichum camelliae. Next base: position 5,822,370 of record JAELVL010000005.1, on the reverse strand, counting down.
ATATCGACCGACTCGTGCTTGCTCACACTTTATGTGAGAAACTCTTTCATTTCATTTCAGTATACCATTTCCATTACACTTATCACAGAAACGTTGAACGACTCACAAGGAATTAATGGAGAAACCGTCTGTTCAAAATGTGCCGACTTTGGGGCGTCAGGAAACAAGCGGCAAACCAAGTTGAGATCTCGCAGGTTGCTAGACCCAATCATTCCAATGGAGTCCCTTCCAGTATACGAGGCCATCCCGCTCGAATTGCGGCCCTTCTGCGTCTACAAGGTAGCCCATCTCGCAGCGCGAGTATTCCACGCGAACTTGCTGTTTCTGATAGAAAATGTCGAATCGCGGTGAAAGTGCATCGCGCAGAGTATCAACGTTGCCTTGCGGATGCAGCGAGCGCCAAGGATGCGTGCAAATGGGACCTTTGCATGACTTCGTTACAAGCAACAACGAGCTGGCATCGGGGAAAAGATGGGCGTGCCTCTCGGCGGGAATTGGTGGCGTTGCAACGATACCATGCGGATCGTGAGCGCTTCCATTGCTGATAACGTTGGATTGGACATTTGAGTGAGGTGCGACAGGAGCAATTCCGAGGAAGAAGGGCTTAGACGCAGCCACGGCGTCGTCAAGAAATCCCAAAGCCTTGCCAGCCAGAACATCGGTACTGTATTCGCCCTCGTAGCTCACCGGCGGATCCTGGTTCCGTTGAAATGTGGCGTTGAGGTAAGAATAAGTGAATGGGTCCAGCAAGAAATCGGATCCAGTCCATCCAGCTGCATGGGGGCTATGATAGTTGTTCACGGTATGAGCATTGAACAGTTTTCCAGTGTAATATGTGTTGTAGCCCACATCCTGGAGAAACTTGGGTAGGTAGTTCTCATTGTGGCCCTCGGCCACGAATTTGGGATATCCACCTGGGCTCGAGTCAGCTTGAGCGTCATGACTGCCAGCTCGTGACGACTCACCGTACGGAGGAAAGATGTCAGTGACATTGGTGTTGTGCGCAGCTTTACCCGTCCAAAGAGTCACTCTTGAAGGACAACAAACTGCTGTCGTACAGAAATGTCTCTTGTACAAGGTGCCTTGGTCGATCAAATGCTTCTTGATGAAGGGGAGGTAATCCAGCGAGTTCATGTGCAGGTCTTGATCGTCAGTCAGAATGAAAACAATGTTAGGCCTGCGCGAGGAACCAGAGACAATAGAAATTTGATCTCCATCTGAATGGAGGAAAGAGCCAGCGCCGACTGACAGCACGCCAGCCAACACCATCAGAGATTTGAGAGACATGATCGGAACGGGGACGCGTCTTGTCTGACGAAGTCCCAACAATGCCCCAGGTCTGTAGCTGGTCAAGTTTTGAATGAGACAGAGAATCAAGAGTTTTGAGAGAACTCATATTATTAAATATCTTGAGTCTAAGGTAATACGTATTCTGATAACCTTATCATTTCGAGAGCACTCGTCGGGGTTGCACCCGGACGGTGCTTCTGCATCGACCCTGGGCTTTGGCAACATCCTCACGCCTATGGCGTGCTTCCCTCGGCATTGTCTTCCAATACCACCTTTCCGCCGAGCCACTCAAGGCCAAGAGCGACATCCGCAACACACAGAGGCTTGCATGGCTACGGCACTCGCTGCGAATCCCCCACGAAGTAGTTCATCCATCCAGCTGGGTCTCGATTCCTTGCCTTTGGGCCCATAGAGGGCGGACATGCTGTGTCGATCAATCATCCCAGCGTGTCCGCTCATCTTTCCGAGTTTTGTGATACCATCATATCTGATGTACATGCGTTGTTTGTGCCCGGAAGCATTCGTCGGAGCAACAAGCGGCAGGAAAGACATTACTCCTATGCTCTACTTGAGACTTTGGTCCGTCAGCACTCAGCATCGACGACGAATGTGATCCGCTGTGCACACGTCTTCCGGGGCTACATCCGAGGGCGCATGTCATGATCGCTGCAGTCGCGTCGAGGGCCCGTTTATCTGGCGTATGTCGTCGATCCGGCGGCTCGCAAGTTACCACGGAATATGTCGGTCTCGTAGGTTCGCGCTGTAGGCTGGACAGTTGTTGTATGAATATGCTCGTTTGCCGAGTTATTCTGAACTCGTTCATCCCCAGCGCTTGCAGTATCGCTTTCTGTCGGAATCGTAGTCCTCGTAGAATCCACTCCATACGACTTGGTTGGCGCATTGCGGATGACCAGTCGTGTCATTCTCTGGGCAACCGGGGAGAGCAGCCTCCCACTGTTTCTTCGTGCGCGGTCTCCAAGGCTTTGGCATTGGCCAGTCGCTGAAATGCACCAGGTAGGATTTTGACACCTCTTCCACTGGATCCCAATCGTCATCGTGTTGGCCAAGGTACTTCTGATGGTCATCGTCGCGAAACTCTCCCGTCAGAAGGGCCAGTCGACGGTGAGGCAGTACGCTTGCCGTATCCTTGAACATGATGTTCACCAAATCCATATCGAGCTTTCCCGACGACAGCGATTCTTCAATGAGTCTGTCATGCGTTGTCTTGTTCGGCTCGATGAGCATGACATGTGAGCTGAGCACCCGTTTAGCCGCAGGCACGTCGGGCTCGTTCAACCAGTATGCCTGGGGGACGGCTACGCTGGCCCTGGGCGATTGAAAGAAAGCGTCCATGTTGTTCAGGACTTGGCTATCAGAGTCAAATATCATGACTCGCTCGTACTCGGTAAGGTCGAAGGCGTGAAACTTGTTGAGACTATCGGCCCACGTTGCGCTCGCTTTCGTTTTGGATATCCGGACGTAGTCGAATGGCCTCAAAATGACTCGGGGATGGTTGGAACGAATGCTGCGAATCGCCTTGGCCTCTGGCTTTTTGCCTTCCGTCCACGAAGAAGGGAAAATCAAGACCATGTCATTTTCAGCGCCGAATTTCTGGAGGCGATTGAAGTTGATGACCTGGCATCGTTAGCTCTGGCTGCGCTGATAAGAGTACATGTTGAAAACATACAGCATTGCATAGATAATCCAAGTCCGTCGCATATTGCGCGTACGCAAATTTCGAGCTACGCTGCTGCGACTTCGCAGCGGGGGTGGGTTGGCTCTCGTTGCCCGCAAAATAAGACGAGCCGAAGATGTCTTGCTCCCAGCTCAATTGGTGGCTTGTCAAGAGGACAGTGACGAAGACGGCGCACGTCAGTGAGACGGCGACAGCACGTCTCAGCGATGGGATGAACATGTTCGTTACGGCAGGGGGGACATATTGCTTCTCCAAGTTCTCTAGCACGACAGACAGCGGCGCTTATGTGCGACAGCATATGCGGGCGGCGAGCTTTATCTTACATTTTCAGCCCGAGGGAATGGTTCGCGACAACAGGGAAACTCCCCTTGGCGGCATGGCGGCATGGCAAGTGGAAGGATTGGCAGGAAAAGCTAATTATACGAGACTGGGCTTCCCACGGCAATTGAATCCCGCCTACCCCGAAGCCGTCTATTCTGACACTTTGTGTATGGCTTCAGCCAGGGTCAAGGCAGTCAGCAGCAACACCAATTGACCTCGTATCGGATGCTTGGGCCGGTGGGGCTACTGCTTTTTCGGGTGTCTTGGGGACTCTTGGGGTCTTGGGGAAGACTTGGGCGGTGACTAGCGCACACCATGCTTTGGTGCCGAGTGGGCTGAGACTGATTCCGACTCAATCGCAATTGGCCAGGCAAAAAGCCTTGGGAGATCTTGGGAACGCTCGGCATGGTTCGTGAGCCAGAAAAGAGTCGGGATCAACCGTGGTAGACATGATGATAGACGAAACTAAAGTGAAATGAAGCGACCCAACACGACTCAAAGGGGGGTCCCACTGTTGTATCCATTGACGGATATTATTCGTAGGATGCATGAAGAGCGACGATCCCGGTGTGTGGATTTCTGACAAAGAGAGAACCTAAGAAAGACAAACCGTTCATCTTGTCGGCCGAAATGTCTGCAATTCCGAGGGTCTTGCGATTCAAGCAGAAGACCGCGTACCGAGGCATTTCGAAATCGCGCTTGCCGTACTAATCGATGCAGTCAGCTGAGCTGACAATCTTGTCTTGGCCTTGTGACATCATTGAGGACCTAACGGATTATGGATGCGAGGCTTTCTGCCAGTGCCGTGAGCCGAAGAGAAGAATTGACCCCTGCCCCACGGGCTGAGTGATCTCCAGGCTAACCAGCCAAAGACCCGCTATGGAATGGCTCCCCCACGATACCGTGATACGAAACTCTCGCTTCCGTCGCCTACTCCGAATGGAGCCGGGAGACATCCGCACCATTGACAACAGCCCAGCGGTCGAGTCGGTCTAGTCTTTGCTTGCACATTTGACATCAGTTCGTCGCTACGGGATCAAAAGTGAGCAGCGATGAACAAAATGAAGCGCAGACAGCCATGACAAACTCACAGCGTACTAGTGGGCATCGGCACTCGCTCGTCAATGGCGGTGTTGGCTAAGAATACCTACTCAGTTGCAGCCTGCCGGTTCCCATGCCCTCGCTTATCTCCATACGAAGAATTGTGGACTCGATTCTTGTTGATCCAGCAGCGAAGAGACATGCATCTGGATGAGCAGAGTAAGTTCCATGATCTCTGCAAACGTGGGATGTGCAGCCACGGTGTCTTCGCTCACTTTTGGTCTCAGTCTTCAGAAGTTGACACGCCCAATCCTCCATCGTTGCCGAATATGCTCGAGAGTAGAGAAGCAGGACCGACTCTGTTTAATGCTGCTCCCAAAAAGTTGGTATAATACATCATGCCGGGTTTGCCTACACTATGCTGGGTATCCCCGCTTCTCGCTCTCCGTGAAGAAGATGACCATGCGCCACAGCTTCTTGACCATATCCTCCGCCTCATCATCCAAAGCCTATAGGTGAAGTTAGCGGGAGTATTCTTCAAATGTGGGGTTATTGCACGTACTGGGGCAAGCTCTTCAACCAGATCTGAAGGTTTGGCGTGCTTCCGCAGATGCTCCTCCACCACCTCGACCAAAAGCTCTTCCTGAACGCCGAGATACTCAACGATCTTCTTCTCCACAAACGGTCGAAGCTTCTCGCGGATGATTGCATCATCCAAGTAGTCCCACTGCACCGCCCAATTCCACAATCCCTCCTTCTCAGACGGGATCTCCTGTGCAAGTGCACGAACCGCCTTGCTGATCTCTTCTTCTGTCATCTTATCCGCCGCAGTAGTGGGCTCAAACTGGATAGGAATCAGTTGTCTCTTGGCCGTACTGTCTTGCTCTTCATCGTCAAGGAGACCCTCCACTTCAGCAACAGTGCGCCGCTGCGGTGCGGCGCGCTGGGCTTGGGAACGCTGAGCAGCAGCGCCAAGGGACAGCTTGAAAGGCGCAGGAGCGGAAATAGTAGCTTGTTGACGTTGCTCCATCTCCTGGGCCTGCTGGTCGAGGAATGAGTCGGCCATGCCACGTGCCTTCTCCATATCGGCAGCTTCTCTGCGTTGCTGGTCCTCCTCGGCTTTCCGATCCGCCTCGTCTCTTGCCTGCTCGTCGGCTCTCTCGATCTGCCGTTTCTTAACCCATGCAGCATGGTCACGGTAGTAAAGATGGTTCTTCCGGGACGCTTCTCTCTCGTCATCCCAAGCTTTCTCTCTTTCGAGTTGCTCCTGCACCCGTCTCTCCAAGCTCTCCTCTTCTTGGAGCTCACGCTCCTTTTCACGCTCCAGAGCTGCGGCTCTAGACCGCTCTCTATTAACCCACTTGCGTTCGGCTTCGAGATACATTTTTTCGTCTTCGGACTTTTGCTTAGAAAGTTCCCGCTGATAGAGTTCTTCATCATCCGCGTCCGTGTCCTCGTCCTCGCGGTTGATTGAGAACTCGGTGTTGGAGATGCCACCGTTGACGAAAGAAGTTGTCCGGGTGCCATTCTGGCCCCTGGGGCCAGAAGGAGCATTGGGAACACCACGGGGCCCGACAGGAATGTTATTCGAGTTGGATGGAGGTGGTGAGTCCAGTCTTGATGGGCGGGAAGGGCCATTGCGGTTTCGTTCCATCTCTTCCATCTCCTCCTCGCGTTTCAGACGTTCCATGTCCCGCTTGTTGCTACGCTCTCGGAAGGCAGCGATTTCTGCGGCGACGACCTCCCGCATCTCAGCGGGAATGTCTGCAAGTTCGTCATCTTGAGCTAGAGGAATATTGACAACCTCGACGTTTTCACCAGAGTTGCCCATGGCAACATCACCTTCGCCATCGATGTTCGTTGCGGTCTTCGGGTAAACGAGGTCCCGAATTACGTGCCGCAGCGCGTCTTTCGCAGCCTGAGTCCTCGAATCGGCACCGCTGTCATCACCTCTATTCTCTTTGTATGATTCGATGTACTTCAGAGAGTTAGGGTCAACCGTAACCTGGAGCTTGACCATCTCGACCCCTTCGAACTTGTCGTCGTCCGCGGTTGGCTCTTCCGCTGGGCTCTGGCGCTTGAGAGGAACTTCGGTATCCTGCAAAAGATCGGCGGCCGTAGAAAAGGAGTCGGCATCCTCGTACTGAGCAAAGCCAAACTTGGCGCCTTTTCCATCAGACAGAACTGATGTTGCGGCATCCCATCTCCGGAGCTTGCCCACGGCATTTAAGATTCTCTCGATACCTTGGTCGCCACCAACTCCGTCTGGAATCTTGTGAACAAATAATGTGCGCAGCTTCTCTTCGCTAGTCGGAGGGACGAGTGATTGCATGTGCTCTCGAGCAGCGGCTCTTGACTGGTCAAAACCACGGTCCATACCGAGTCCTTGTCTTCCACCGCTTGGGGTATTGCTGTCCTTCCTTCCCGATTCAGGGGCACCTGGCTTAGCACCTATGGTTCCCAGACGGATAACGGGTGCGCTGAAGTTGATGTTGGGGAGGTTCGCGGGAGCTTGGAAGTTAGGCGGCAGGCCGCTTTGTCGGTTAGCTTGTGCGTTGTTGGATTGCTGGACACCGGGAGGTGGTGCCATTCCCGGAGCGGAAGACATGCCTGGCGGAGGGCCTGAATATCGGTCAGCTTAAGAACTCGATCGCGCAGCTTGGTATCCCAAACCTAGACCAGGTGGAGGAGCCATGCCAGGCGCGGCATTGGATCCCGGGAAGCCACCATAGCTCGGGGGAGGCCCGTAAGGATTTCCTGCTGAGAAACTGAGTGAGTTTAACTATAAATCCGAGGGCTACAATTGCATACCTCCGTATGGGTTGTACGACATGACGATGCACTGCGAGTGGTTGTTGGTTCAAAGTCGCTCGGTCGGAGTGTCAATCTGCAAGCCGCAAATAAATCGAGGCTTTGGTAAAAGTCGCTGCTACCTCGTGTCGCGGTCGAAGCCGGATGCAGGTACAGATTGCTAGGGCTTGATCTATCCGTAATTCGGGCGGGAGGCGTGGGATATGGTGAAGACTGAGGGGGGGTCAGGTCGAGGGCGGGAACGAAGACGAGGACGACACTGAGGACTTGAGCTCCAGAAGCTCTGGGTCGAACATTCAAAATTCGGCGTGAGGCCAACGCGAAGCAGGCTTGGTCTCGCGACTGGTCTCTGATTGGCCCAATATGTGGGGCGTGCGGGAAGACGGCGACACGCTTATCCGAGTGAGCTCCTGCCCGCCTGAAGTGGCCCTCCACTGCGGCGGGCACTGCGGAAGGTCAGGTACGTACCTCGTCAACTTTCGCATTTTCGTAGGAAATCTTCGCGGTCGAGCTCGACGCTGGTGACATTTTGCCATCCCGCGCAACCTACGCCAGCCTCCAGCAGTGTGCTCTCCCGCTCGCAAGAGCGCTGAATCGCTATGTAGGGCTAAAGACTCGTGCGATTGATCTAACATACGCTAATTCTTGCTTCTTCAGGGCGTCCGAAATCGGGGTTTTGAGCAGGAGACTGCTCACCTCATGCTCTATCCGCAACACTTCGCTACGATCATCACAGCTGGCCAGCCAGCCTCTATGGCTACAGCCACGTACCTTCTCGACATCCCGCACTTTGTCCATCAACGACTCTCTGTTCGGCGCGAAAGGTCCCCTTGCAAAGGAGCCCCAATCATCGATGACGTCCTCGACATCTGCCAACAAGAAGAAGCCCCACACTCCTTTCTCATACGATGCCGCTTCCTCAAACTTCGATATCTCCACAATCGTCGCTATGGACTCTGACGACTTCATGATGAAGCACCACGCCGCTGGTCAGCAAGAGATCGAGCTGCGAACTCGCCCTCAAACAGGCCGTACAATCCACGTCACCGGCTCCCGCGACTTTTCCGCCGCAATGAAGGCCCTCGAGGTCCAAACCAAGAAGAACAGGATCAAGACCCTTTGGCATGCGCAGAAGTTTCACGAGCGTCCAGGAATGAGGCGCAAGAGGCTCAAGAGGGAGAGATCTGTGAAACGATTCAAGGAGGGTTTCGTCGCGACAGTGCGCCGAGTACAGGAGCTGACAAACCAGGGCTGGTAAAATCTTGGAAGCTGCAAAGTGAAGTGTTCTGGTCCATGGGCTGAGAAAAAGGAGAGCTATCCAAGCAGCCTTGGAGTGTACAACATTTAGCAATCGTAGAGCTTTCTCAATATAGAAGCTCAAATGTATTATGTATGGGTCATGAAACATTTCTAAGTCACTACACATCTTCAGCCTCGAGAGGTCTTCTCGAAGGCGAGGGAGCTGGGCTGGTCTTGATCCTTGGCCGACTCCTAAAAACCGCCTCCATATCCTCCCTCGCCATCAGCTCTTCTGCGAGTATGGACGCGTCCGGGTCCAGTTCTGTCGTCTCCTCTTCGACGACGGGGAACTGGCTGTCTTCCGTCCTTGCCCGCGCCCGAGATTTCTTCAGTGATCTTTGTCGATCCAGCTGTGCCTTCTGGCGGGCAGCCTCATAACCTGCCATGCTCCTTCGTGTACGAGACATCAGATCGTCTTCGTCTGTGATGTTGATCGTAAGGTCTCCATCGCGCCTACTGGGTGTTGATACCGGTCGCAAGGACAAGGTTTCATCCTCGTCATCATCTGGATCATACCGCACCCCACGTGAAGACCGCGCCATGGACAGCCTGGTACGTTCCGCAAGAGATAGCGTATGTCTAGGTTTCGGGCGTTTTACGGGAGAAGGAGAAGCATTGTTGATATCGTCAAGAATTTGGTCCGCCAATTCCTGTGTGGGCGATTTCGGGGGTTCTGGTTCAGGTATGTCCTCTTCACTATCAAAAGAGGTGACTGGTGGTTCCGCCGCCATCGGTAGAGGGCTGGGGGATCGGCTTGGAATCTTCGGGTGAGCCCATCCTCCTCTGGTAGTGGTGGAGTAGGTGGGGGTATAGATAACTCGTCGTGTGTGTCCGGGGGGAGCACTGGCGGGCTTGGAAGCGGCCGCGGCAACTCAGCGTGCCATTTCGCTTCTTCCGAGAGCTGGAGGGACGGCCGCCCCAGGCGTCGTGATGGCGGAGCCACATCGTGTGTCGAGGGCCGCCGCGGACCGTGTTGCAGAACGTGGCCATCATCCTCCAGCTCGCTCAGCTCGGATATTGTTTCCTCCCCGAGACTCTCCCTCGCGCCCGAAACTGTTTCGGGCCGCTCTGGTTGGCCTAGGCGACGGGATCGTGGCGGCCCGAACATTTCGGTGAAGTTGACCGCTGGTTGAGCGCCCACCTGGGCCAAATCCCTTTCGCATCCGTCGAGTAAATCTGCATAGTCTGGGGTCAAATGGGGTGCCCTTCTCGCAAGCTGCTTTCTTGGGCTCATTCGTCCAAGGCGGAGGCTCTCATGCTTGTCGAACCGAGATCGATACCTCGTTTGGATTTTGCTGGGCGGGAAGCCGAGGGAGTAGGAGCTAGTGGCTGGTTGCCAAACATGTTTTGTCGGAAGTGCTGCCATTTTGCCAGTCTCTCCTTCTGAGTCTTCACCCGGCCGTCGAGTTGCTCCAGCAGGCCTTTCCCGTGGTCTTCAAGCTCGGCCAGGCGACCGGATTGCAGACGCCTCCAGACTCGATCGAAAGGTGCTGTCAACAACCCGTCTTTTCGCGCGTTTGCATCGCCGTAAAGCAAGGTTTCCATCCACTGTTCGTTTCCAGCCCAGTTGTTGCGGACCGTTCTCCAAGTATCCAGCTTCACGTCGTCCGAGATGTCTTTATGTTTAGACTGCTCCCGTGTAGCCTTGATCTGCTCTTTCCGGTGCGCAATGTTCCGTTCCTTGAGATGCAACAGCTCGGCGAGACCACGGTATTGTTGCCTCGCTTCATCCTTTCTTCGCATCGCATGTCTAATGGAGACCTTATGAGCAAGGGCCAGTGTCACCAGCTCAGCCCGTTCAGCGCTGTATCCACGATTTTCCAATGCTAGTTGCTGAGCAACAGCGGGGTATTCTCCCTCGGCTTCCGCAACTTCTGCAACCATCTTTTTGAGGACAGCCGAGGAAAAGACAGCAAGGACCTCTTCTAGTCTATCACCCCTGCACTCATCCAGCATCGTCTTTCGTACCACGGCATCGCGGCCAAGAACTCCGGTCTTTTTGGCCTGTTCAAGACTTCGTAAGAGGGCGGCACGCAGATTCAAGGACTGGACATGATCTCGAGGAGGGAAGAAGGGCTGAAGCTTCTGTAGCATGGAGGGTCAGTATCCAGTAAGGTTCAATGGGGGCGGTTGTGGACGTACATTTCGCGCCTCTTCCGGGTCCCAGAGCACGAAGAGCTGGTAAAGCGTCCATTCTACGCACTGGATGCGCTTCTTCTGCACTGTAAAAGTCTGGGCGTCGAAGTCGGGCCAGTCAGGGTAGGAAGGAAAGTCGAGCAGACGAAGATTGGTGAGAAACAGGTTGACATTGGAGGTAGCAATGGGCGGCGGAGCTACAGAGGTGGTCACAGATGCGCCCGAAGCTTTTGCTGACGGGACGGCGCGTGGTTGCCGGGATCGGGCAAGCAGAGAATTGGGCGGCAGAGTCGCCATGACGACATTTTGCTGCAAGAAGACGGTCTCGTGGGATCAAAGTTGAATCTTGTCTTGGCCGAAGTCGTCGAAGAAAAGGGGGGGTGGGTGGTTTTAGCAGGCGCGTGTCGCATTGAATTGACGCCGATTGCAGGAATCGCATTTGTTGTGTTGATGGTGGGGAGAAACGGCGGTGGAGGGATCAGCCCAGCAGCCTCAACTGCGCTTGCAAGTTAGCGGTCAAGGATCCCCAGATCGCTGTTAGTCGGGGACCTGCACAGGTGTGACGGCTCACCGAGGCCCCAAGTTTTGCCTGTCTCACCTCGGTGAAGCGGCCGGAGCTTGTACAGCTTTAACAGAGGACCTGTCAATCGGCCAATTTCTAGCGTATGTCTGTGCCAAAATACCGGCTCCCAAGTCGATGGCAGACGCCCGATTGGCAGCTATCCGTCCAACTTAGCCTGATCCAGCCTGCAGCGTTGCCCTGGCATCAGCGCTTCCTCCACGACGCGCTATTGAACAGCCCAAACCGACTTCAATGTTCCCTGCCAAATGCTCAACTCTGAAGTCGCCATCTCCTACCTTTGATAGAGCAGAAGAGACAAGACTTTCTGAGTCCGACTATGTCGCGCCTTGGTTTTGGATTTCCGAACCCATCCAATAAATGCTATCATCTAGACCGGAAGTATTGCCGCTGCGCGCAAAAGTCGCGATAAGAGTGCATGCAGTGAGAACATTAGTCCGACGTTCCTTTTAATCGTCGGTGCCGGTAATCTGATCCATTCTGTGAATTGGTTATCAAAACGTGATTGTTTTTCTCCCTTGGCTTCAAACACGAATATGCATCGGATTCTGCATCTTCTGGGTCTGAATGCAGCGACAACTTCAAGGATCAAGTCAGCAAAATGGCAGGTCATCGCGTTGGATCGAAATTGTGGCCATGTCATTCGATGTATTCTCGGTAGAAATTACGTTTATTTGGTGGGAAATGTCTAATGGAAATAATCAATGTTCAGATTCCAGGTTTGTTAGGTAATAAGTATCCAGCAATTCAGCTTGGCACACTTCTTGGCCACTCCAACAGCAGACGGTCCTCTTGATACTCAAACCGCTCTTGCCGGGCTTACATCTGTGTGAGTGACGGCTCAAATTATATTTATTCGGTACTTCTTCCATCTTTGGACCGCGGTCTCCTCTGCCCTGCGGGTTCACCATTGTTGGCAACTACAGGAGCAGCCTTTGATACCACGATCGCCAGCCAGTCATATGGAATCTCGAGCCGTTCATTATACGATTCCTAGACAAGCATCACTACCACCTGAGATAGACAACGACTTTCGTTGAAGGGGATCAATCTCACGGCGACGCCAATCTCTCACGGAATGCACGTTTATATACAGCCGGCAGCCCCTTGGCTGGGGAAGCACATCAAGTCTTTCATCCGAAACCACGTGCCCGATGCCGTCTTTATCGATGACTTTGATGACTTTCCTTCGGACGCATCAACGGTCTTTCAGTTCTGCGATGGATGGGCACTCAACCGCAACTTCGCCGCTCTGAACACCGCTGAAAAGGCCCTCATCAACGCTTACCCCAACAGCGATGCGCTTGCTCGAAAGGACTATCTCGCCAGAGTCGTTGACTTCTGGACGGCTAAACGACCGGAAAGCATCCTCAAAAAGTGCGTCCCGTTGACAGTCCGGCTATCCCTCGACTATGCCGAATATGTCGATGACGCTTTGACTGCGGCGGACGATCTCACTCTTTTGTACTCGCTCGAAGACAACGCGAGCAAGCCAGCCTGCGACCGCGAGTGGTGGATCTTGAAACCGGCGCTTGTTGACTGTGGAGCTGGTATTCGACTGTTTAGTACGATGAGGAGCTTGCCAGTCACCTCGAGCTCGCGGAATACGAGATTGACGAAGATGACGAAAGCGATCTAAGCTACCAAGCCATGCTTGAAGCCACCGGCAAGTCAGAAAATGCCACCATCCACGACAACTCTGAAGGCTTTTATCCAACCCTGTCGACGCCCGGGCTCGAGACCTTGGACGCACTCGTTACGGCGACTGGGGAGTTGGCCGTAAAGGAGCACAACGACGGGGTTCAAAGAGCCCCGAAGCCGCAGTATGTCTTCAAGGAGGGAGGCAGAATTCCCTCGGCCCAGATGCGCGAGTTTGTGGCTCAAAGATACATCGTTCATATCCCGCCGGTGGAAAAGAGAAAATGGCATGCTCGAGCCTACGTCCTTGCAATGGGTCGCCTCAAGGTCTACGTCTTCAAGGAGATGCTCGCATTGTTGGCCGGGGAGGACTATGAGCCCCCTTGGCTGAACCCCAGCCTCAAGTCATCTTTGACCAACACTGCCCTTCAAGACGAACGTTTTCATAAACAAGCAATCAATGAGACTTCTGGTCAGCAGATGACCTGCTGCCTGGTGATTGGAAAGCGAGTGTCTTTGGGCAAATTTGTCACACCTCGGCTGAGTTATTTCGTGGGGCAGCCCACACCATGGCGGATAAGTTTACGACAGTGGACAAGTGTTTTGAGCTCTTCGCCGTCGATTTCCTCATTGACACGAATGGCACTGCGTGGCTCTTGGAAGTGAACGAGACGCCTGCATTCTATGACGTTGGAATGGCTGGCCCCTTGGCGATGCGCCTGATGGAATCCGTTATTGGCATCGCTATGGAGCATATGGGCAACGCCAAACTTGAGGAAGAACGCAACGCCCTTGCGAAGAAACGAATGATTCAAGTCTTGGATGAGACCGAAAAGCTGGCTAAGAGCAACATTACGGAGATTCTGCCAGAGATTTAGATTCCGGGTGAAAAGGAGGCATTCTTCGTCTGTAACACTGGGGCTTTGCAGAGGCATGGTCGCTCTCCAGAATCCGCGACGGTCATCGAGCGGGCGTCAAGGCATTGTCGAATCCCGATTGGAGAGAGGAGCCCAGAGATCAGGCTACCCCAGATTTAAAACGTTCTAGAAGCTGGATTCCACCCTATAAGTTGTGTCTTAAGTTTCAAGCTTGATTCAATTGATCCCCCGCCTGATTATCTGAAGATCATTGATCGTCTGTGAAACTCCTCGCTACAGCGTCAAACACAAAGCGTCGATCATAAGACGAGCGAGGGTGTTAAACCAGTGGCAAAACGTCGTAGCTGATTTTGGGTCTTGAACGATATTTTGAAGCCTAGTTGGTATCGTGCCGAGCTTTACCCTGGCATATGACCGCAGTTAAGGTGCGTCACCGGTGGGGTTGTCTCGGGTCTGTGACAGGAGTCAACTTGGCCGCGGAGAGGCAGGGGCCTCCTGTCAAGTCCATGACAACGGCCAAAGCCGAATGCCATCCCATCTTAAACACAGTCACATATACTGATGGTTCTTTTCAGGAGCTGTCGGCTTTCGTATAAATAAGTCTTTAACATCAGAAAGACTTCTGTTGGTGTCTGCACAAATTCCACCTGTAAGATATAGTAGCCTATTCTGACTTCTCTCGGCCGGCCGATTCTATTCCATCTCGTGTTTTTTTTTCCCTCGGCAATCTTTCTTTCTTTTTTAGAAATTATCAAAATGAAGTTTTCTATTCCTCTTATTCTTACTGCCATCCTCGGTCTCGCAGCTGCCGCTCCTCAGCGTGGCGGGAGCAGAGAGCAACAAAGAGCGGACCGCAAAGCCCTTCAAGACCTTGCTGGCACGGATGTTGATCCCAATCTCCCAAATGGAACAAGGCTTCTCGATAATGGCCAGGGCCAGTGTGTGGCAGTTTCTGGAAAGGCTGTCTGCTCTGATGCGTCCGGAGCTACATTGTAAGTTTTCATGGAGAATCTCAGGGAACTTTGGGCATGGCGAACGTTCTGACGTCTCCTAAAGCAGCTGAAATTAATATTCACCCCGTCGTGCGGAAATCTTGGTAGAAGCAGTCGTCAATATTGGACGGGAAATAAATCCTTTCGTTTCTTCCGAATACCGCCAGACTGCTTGCTCATTGTGACCACTCATCGGCCTCGACTTGCTCATCTAGCACTACTCAGTTGTCATCTTCACCATCTTGATTCAACTCGGTCTTGCGGGCGACTACATGACATGTTCCCGTACTCTCACTCTGACGCCCTTTGAGTCCAGTTTCGGATAAGGGGCGAGCCATGCATGGGCCATTTGCACGTCTGATTCCTCAGTCTCGAACAGTTCAAAGTCGAACCGCGCAAAGACTTGGGCGATCGCAATGTGAAGTTCCGCCAGCGCCAAGCTGATGAGTCAGTCGGTTGCTCATAGCCCGTATGAAGGGCTTTACTTACTTGATGCCCAAACATTGCCGTGACCCTTTTCCAAATGCCACAAAGTACCGCTGGAGCTCTTGTTTCTCAACCCAGCGTTCCGGTATGAATGACGTCGGTTCGGGAAACAATTTGGCGTTCATCAAGACGTCAAGAGTAGTCATCGAGACCGGCGTGTTTCTTGGAATAGTCCACTCACCATATCTTAGCTCTGTATCAGGCGCGAGTCGAGGATCTCGCGTCACAACGCCGTGGGAGAGTCGGACTGATTCTAGGACACAAGCGTTCAAGAAGGGCAATTTCTCCAGTTTTTGCCATCCGCTGGGCCACCCAGCGGCAGCAAGCTCTTTCCGCATCCGTGCCGGGATGTCTGGCTTACTCGCAAAGTGAAACGCGGCCACCGCGAGAGCCCAAGAAGTCGTGATTAGGCCGGCTGCGATCATAAGCTGCGCCTCGTCTCCAAGCCGAGTATCCGTCTTTTCCGAGTCTGGTAGGTCACTGTGGATGACTTCGTAAAAGATGTTGGCATTATCTGTTTTTGTTGCTGTGCCACTGCTCCCGGCACGAATCTCGCCGATGCGAGCTCTCATACTCTGCGGTCTGTCAGAGCCGGTTCCTCACGAAATGATTCTTGAACCCACTTGTCTCAAGGTGACTATGGGCATGATTTCCGGCTGTGTTGCTTTCACGAACCAGAGCGGGAGCGCATTCAATAGTTTGAAAACAGAGGGAAAGTGCTGCCCAAAGGCGCCGACGCTGTGGATTGTGCGGAAAGCCTCGTACAGCGTCTTCTCGAAGCCGGGCGAGTCGAGATGATCATACGACTCGCCAAAAGCGTACTGTGTGATTGTGTCTGTAGTCAAGGCGACGAAAGCACGGTCAAGCTTGACAACCTCACCATCAGCAGACGCGGCAAGTTTGTGGCAAAGATCATCGACTTTCGCCTTGATGACGGATTCAAAATCGACGATTTTGCTTGCCGCGAAGAACGGGCTTAGCGCTTTGCGGCGAATTTTGTGCAATTCGTGTGGAGATGTCGAGAAGCTGTCGGTTGAGAACCCGAATCGGCCCGCCATGAAGTCATATTTGTCACGACGACCGGCGCGAGTGTAGAGAACGTCGAAGTACGACGGGTCATCTATATGCAGTTCTGTGGGCGAAATACGAATGATTGGTCCTAATAAGGTGCGTTAGGAGCTATCTTAATACCTGCAAATGATGGTCCTGCCGATGGACTATGGCACGATTGCATGTAGACGGCGTGGCCAGGCCAGCCAGCTTATCATTCTTGCACTGTCGACAGCGATCTTCAAGGTATGTACAGACCATATCTCTGGTGAAGGCACTGGATGTGAGTGGTAAATTTGCCGGGCTGGACGACGTCATGGTAGAACTCGTACCACGTCGAGAGAGCTGCCAATTTGGGGCCTGGGAACTTCGCTAGCGGAGAGAGAAACACGCGATAGATTGCGACACACGCTGTGTAAGCGAGCAAAAGAACCACTGCGGTTCCAAAGTACGAGGCTGGTATTGTCGGTAGGGGCGCCATGATGAGTACGCCTCGTGCAATACTGCTTCTTGGATGGGTGTTTGAGGGAGAACATTCTCAGAATTGACGCGGATGCGATGGCAACGCACTTCCTTCTGATCACCCTGTCTCCCTCGTCCTGGGCGCAGCGATGGGCGTGCTGTCTCTGGCGCTAATTGAAGCTAGCTGCAACCGGATGCAACCTCACCTTCCCTGTCCGTGGCTCCGGGCCGGCCCCGTTGAAGAGGTTCCCATCTTGCTAACGAATCACGCCGTCTTCATTGGTCCAGAGGCTACAACTCCTGGCAACGAGCGTCCAAATTTGGGGCATTCTCCGCCGACGAGCATTCTTGGCGTTGAACATGGCACCGCTTTCCGAAATACTCCTTCGTGTAAACGCAACCCTTGTACTACAGTTCAATAGCACCCTGCCGCAGGGCTGAATGCCTCATTGCCAGTTCAGGAAGCCTTCGAATCGAATCGTTTTGTGGGACAACAGGGACTAGACGATAAGTGCTCAGTGGGTAGGCTCCTCAGGCAATGCAGTTGCCTTGCAGGACAGAGGAAGCTGAGTCGATGGGACAGAGCCGTAGGCGTAATATTGAATAAATGGTCTCAGGCACACAAGTTAAATTCTGCTAGCGAATTCGGTTAGCAATGATCAATTGAATTTGCCCAATGGCTCTTCCTCATGTCATCACGGTGGTGCAAGGTAAACCGTATACGACTGGCTTCCTTACCTCTGTTTTCCCTAGCAATCAACCCCCGAACCTACCCATCTCTGAATAGTTTTCAGTTTGAGGATGAGCCGGAGAACCGATCGTATAACCTCACATCATGTCAAGACAATGACATGCCATGATCGTTTGCCTGTTGCATTGTCATCAACAAAGACATTTGTTTATATGTCTTGCCCATGAAGTGAACTGCGTCGATTAGCGTCAAACAGGCTGTCGGAGCAAGAGGCAAACAAAACTAGGCAGTGAGAGCCACTTCGCAATGGACGGGAATGACCGTGAGAATACGCTAGGAACACGATTGTTTATTGCACAACAACGTGGAAGAAAACTATGACAACGTCCGAACTGCCGTATTGAGAAAGAGACAGCCGGGAGCCTCGGAGTAGCAAATATTGCGCCGATTGCGGTGCAAAGATATTTCAGTTACCAGCGGGTAGCGTATTCGCGTCGGTTCAGGTCAGTCCATCTTCAGGCCAGTCCACCTTTAGGCCAGTCCACCTTTAGGCCAGACCATCTACAGACGGATACCTGCGTCTTTAGGATCGATTTCATATAAGCCAAACAGCCGCAGCCGCCTTGGCAACGAGCGCACCGGGCCCCCGGTTCTACCAAGTCGGTTTGCCGGTCCGGTTTTGGCGCCTAGTCAGTTGATGATCATCCCGAGGCACAACGGGATGAAACCGGAGGACCGCCTGGGGATCTAGAGTCGCTTCTCCGATCAGTGTGGGACAACAAGCGTTCGTTTCACTCAGTTGAACCTTGTTGCACGTTTGCGTGGAAGCCGCGGAAGGAAGCATAGTCCTCCTGTTCTCGCTTTCGTGAGATTTACCACGACGATGCTCAAAGGCTCTTACGCCGCAAATCGTGAGATGGGGACTCCCGTAGATGATCCAAGAAGGGTTGCAGATTGCAGGAAAGGGTGGTAGTTTTGCTTCTGGGGAGCAGGACTTGGCGCCCGCTCCCAACTTCAGAGTTAGATTTGACGCTCTGGTCAGGAGTCTTTTGGGTTTGACGTGTTCGTATTCGGTCGCTAGGCGCCAGCTGAAAAAGGCAACAGGGACCCGACGAACTCCCGCAGACCCCTGGGGCGTTGGAGCCTACTTAGGTACGTGAACGAATGGACAATAGTCAAGACCAATTGGAAGAAACGCAAAACTACCGTTGAAAACACCGGCAACGAAATTGCCATTCCTCGTCTTCCATTCTTTGCCAGTATCGGACCAAACGGCACTCATGGATGAAAATGAACAAGTACAGATGGAGATAGTCGAGGTGACATGGACGGTTCAGAGGAAACCAATCCCAACAGCACGTCTGCGAGTAGGTAACAGTCTAGACCACATCAAGGACCGGAACCAGAAATAGCAGCGGCTGCCCAGGAACCACCCATCCATTCATCGTCTCAGATACCGCGGGATGGCAAGACTGCTACCGCAGGCGAGCTCATCCGAGGAATGGCCGATCAATGAACGTTGCACGAGCTTCCCCTTACTCGAGAAGTCATCTGAACCGGTCTGCCTGGAATTCAGGTTGACAAATAGCTCCGCTATGGCGGCGAACGTCCAGCCCGCTTTGTTTTTGTCATGTCTGGGGACAGTTAAGCATAATCGGGCGGAGGAGTTGTGATCAACGATAATTCGCCCGGCCGATTCGGTCTGTCCGGAGAGGCATTAGGCTCGGCATTCCTCCGAAAGAAAAATAGACAAATGACGCCTGTCAAGTTCAGTCTAAAGCCGAAAATGTGCAAAGTTGCTGTTTGTTTGGTCAGATTGCCGCCGAATGGCAAGCGACAAAACCATATTTGAAGGTGGAGGACTACCGGCTGCAAGAAGCTGCGAGTGGACACCTTGAACTGAGCAACATGATTTGCGCAAGAGTCGATCAAATCATCAAACGGTTGGCAAGACCGGTAGGGATGTCATGTGTCCAAGGCGCCAGTTCAGTGGGTGGGAAACCGGCCATCTCGTCTTGAGGAAGCGGGCATTCGTCGACAGGTTTCCACCACCGGGAGGCCGGTGGTTGTACATAGTACGGGACGAAGGCCAGACGTGGCAGCGTTTGGGGCGAATAGGGTTGGAGGCAAAAAGGATGGACGTCGACCGGGGACCACTGTGTAGGTTATTTGGCAGAAGTAAAGAATTGGAATTCTCTTGATGTTTCTGCACAGCCCTCCTAGTCAGGCCCTTGGGGGAACGTGGGCTATCCCGATGATTGGCCCGGGACATTGGTGACAGATACGGCAGGACGTGACGCCCTACTCTCTGGACGAGGTGAGATGACTTTGAGTGTTGGAAAGACAAGGTGAGGGCCTTGGCCATTTCGTAGGGGACCACGATATCCCAGGTCGGTGCCATGATGGAGGGTGTGATGGACTAGCCCTGGACCTCCTTGGGAGGACGGCAGGAAGTCGATCCGCGCAGAGACAGGAGAAACAGATTTCAATGAATCGGACGGATCGCGATAGATTTGCGGTGTAGTATGCAAGCGGTCGGGGAAACGTTTGTACCGGTTTAAACGAGTTGCGAGATTCGGCTGGCGGTCGTATGGGCAAGTTGAGACCATGAACAGAGGGCGTGTGAGAGTTGTGTCGCGGGTGTGAGAAAAGAAGCCGACGTCACGATGGATGAGTGGTCGAGACAAACATCCCGTCTCTGGATATTTGGTTTTGGGTGGCAGACTTGCTGCCCAGGTGTACCAGGCTTGTCACAGAAGAGGCCCGAGGGCGCGTGTGTACTTCGCAAGACCTTGCCGGTGGCATGTCAGAGCGAACGGGAGCCACATGTCATGTCAGCCATGCTAGTGCAGGGCCTGAGCATCAAGGACTTGATGGCAGGTAACAAATTGGTCAGAGTAAGGTAGCAGGCGGCAAGAAGCTGGGCTCGAAACGAAAGATGGAAGTTGGGATTTGATATTGTTGAGCGGAACTTGGGAAGGCATAAAGTGAAGAAACCGCTAGATGCGGAAGAGACGAAAGCGAGATTGCCACAACGGGCAAGCTGGCCTTGGCTTGATTCGGATAATGGGTCAAGCATTTCGGGTCGATGGACGGAGCATAAAGTAGGCCGTGTCTGAAAGGCGAGGAAAAGCAAGAGTGTAGTAGCAGTGTAAAGCAAAGGTAATTGAGAAGAGTTGGAGACGGTGACGAGGCAGAAGATAAGGTTGCGGGATGGCATTTTGGCAGCATTGTGCCTGCATTAGTCGGAAGGGAGGGAGGCGGGCAACACAAGGTGGTCAATTAGTAGGTGGACTAAGGCAAGGTAAGGTAAGGCATGGCAGCATGCAAGGTCATGTCAGGTAAGGCGATGTATGGCAGCCACGATGTCGCGCGCAGCTCTGTGCCAATTGCTTGGAAGTGAGTGGATGGGTGGGGTGAGGTGAGGTGAGGTGAATTGGCAGAGAGGCGAAAGGGTGTGCTGCACAAGGTAGGTTGTGATGGCTGCCTCTCTCTCCATCTCACTCTTCGTGGTCTGTCTGGCAAGGCGAAAACGAGAGGGAAAGGGGCAAGCCATGCAGAGCAGTGCACAAATAAGCATGCCATGGCATGCCTACCTTAACCAGACTGACTACCTTGACAACCTGGAGTGAGGTTCCCTGTCCAGGAGAAGAACGATGACGGTGTGCTTGGGCACTACTATGGTAGAGGTGGCTGCTGTCTTTGGATACCTGATGATGATGGTAGGTGGTGGTTGGTTGTGGTGATGAGGTGAAGGGTGGATGTGAAGATGAAGGTGTGAAGGTGGTGGTGGGCTGCCTACCCGCTGCGTCGGAAACCCACACGACGAGCTTAAAACTGCCCTGCGTGCCTGCCCAAGCTTTGACGCTATTTTGGGTCCCGTTTCAACCGCTTGTCAGGGGGGCGTGTCGCGGTGGTGGTGGTGGTGTCTCGGTACGTGGGTACATACATACTGCATAGTACATGGCTAAGTACCCCTGGCCCTGGGCTGTGTGGCTCCCCTTCCCCTGGTGGCCTTGCTGGCGATCCATATGGATCTCTCTGTCTTCCCGGCTTCCATCTTCTAATTCTCCGAATCCACTTCACGTCGGGCAGTTTCTCAACAGCTTGTTCTAGCCTGAAGCTGCCTCGCCGCCGGGTCAGCTCGAGCACTCCACCGACGCTCAACACTGGCAAGCGCTGCACAGGCTTCTGGTCACACGGCCGGTCCTCGGATCAGGGTCGCTTTCGTTGCGTTGACATGCTCTCTGGCGCTCCCGTTCCCGTCTTCGCCCTTCACCATCGTCAGAGGGGGAGGGTGGCAGCCACAACGACAAAGCGTGACAATGACAACGGCCACACCCTTCTTACACTGGACGCCTCCAAGCCCGCTAGAAGCCTTCCATCGCGCGTCTGCCGCCTTCTGTTTCCTGCCCCGAGCGCTTTTCTGCTCATTCGGAAGCCGGCGTTGGCCTCGATGAAGTCTGAACTCTACCGACCTGTCGGCACGCCAGCAGATAACCTACTGTCGCTTGATATTGGTCACGATGCCACATATCCCCGCGACTAACAACTAAAAAACTCATCATAAGGTTATACCACACCTCCCCGCACTATAGAACCCTTCACGGCGCCGAAGGGAACCCTCCCCGAGCCGAACCTCACATCGCACATTGTCGGGTGATCATCATTGACCGCCGTCGAAGGAGGGGGAAACAGCGGGAGATGATCTTCAGAGGTTCAGCTTCATGTACGACGTTGAATCATTGATCCACAGACTAAACATGGCCAAAACCGCTGGCGCCACCTCGCATGGCCTTGGGCAGCGCTTCGCCTCCCGCGACCGAGTTGCTCCGTACCCCGTACGGAGAGCGGCCGCGTTTCCTGACTCCAAAACGTGGACCAGCGTTTCCAGCCCCGGGGCAGATCCGATTCCCAAGGCTGTGCGGGCTCACCGTCACACAGCTCCGACTACCAAGACTCTCGCCAGGAGAAATACGGGGGCCAAGAAAAGGCTTAGCCTCCTCGATACGGCGGCAATCTCAGTGCCCCCTGTGGGCATCACGGGAATATTCGTATGTATGCTGCACTGCGTAGGCCTCAAGTCAAGGTACGAATATGTAGTATGCCCCAGATCTGCTCACCATCCCAGTCGGATCGCCGAAACCGTAAACTTCTTGGCTGCCGTAAGAAGCCTGCGTCATGTTCCTGACTGACGGTCCAATCGGATCTCGAATAGCCACTTCTTCACCAACCCAAAGGGTAGCTGACTACTCCAAACCCACGTTGCCCGTTCCTGACTACCAGGAACTCTGTGCCCAGGTTCCTGACTACTGCAACTCTCTTTTCCCACACTGCTCACTACTCACTCAAATCATCCATCCACCTCCAAGTACAACACAGGCACCAGGCACAGCACGGCCATTGAACGCCGCCAAGACTCCACTGAAACAGATTCACGAGCAAAGATTCGCCAAGCTTCATGCAGCTGTGAACCTAACCGCACATCCCTTCGACGTCGCTCTCGAGCTTGAACCCCGGTCGCACATCGCGACCGCTTCGCAACCGCCCGCCGCGCTGTCTACCCTGCTGCCCTGCCTGCCCTGCCGCACATCACTCAAATCATTCCGACATACCTTACGTACTCTTTGCATAGCAAGCATCTACTATGAGGCGCAGTAGCCCCGATCTAGTGGGCGGGTGGATTCGCGGGTGCTCCCTCGCCTCTCTTCTTCAGAGCCGCATCTTGGCAGCTTCAACCTCGTTTTCCATCCCCCACGACCCATCATCCTCAAGCTATCCAATTGACTCTTCTCCGACGTTGCCGGCACCGCTGTCTCTGTCTCTGCCCCGTCTCGTCGTCTCAATCTGAGCCCGTCATCTTGCGCGGCATAAGAACCCTCAACAAGCGATTTCAATTCTTCACACACAGAGCTTCAACCAAACCCATCTCAGCTCTGCCTCTACACGCCCCCCGTCTGTCCCTCGTTTTCTCTCATCCACGCCCCTGTGCCCCATGCCTGTGCCACTAGATTTGACGCGATACCGAGCTTTGCTTGAGGTTGACTTTGACTGACGGCCATCTTGTTCCTCCCGCCTGCCCTCCCCCCCTCCCCTTCCCCAAGGTCCTAGCCACACGGGGCACACTGACCCTGACAATTGTTTGCAAGGTGCAAGGTAGCATCGGGAACGCAAGGTAGGCCGACTAGGGGGTGTGTGCGGGCGGGCGGGCGGCGTTAGGAGGCTGGTTTGGTTTCTCTTCTCATTCTCTCTCGCACACACACACACAGAGAGAGAGAGCGAGTGAGTGAGTGGGGAGAGGCGAACGCGGTTCAGCTGAGAACAGACCATGGGCATCAACGAGCTGCTACTCGCCTGCTCTGCCCTTGCTACCAAACAGCATGGAACGATCTGATTCCGAACCTCCAAATCCATCCCATCTCATCCCACGCCTAGGAATTTGTCAAATCTCGTCCCCCCTGGCCATGAGGAAATATGGAATGCCAAGGGCCACCATCCAGATCTCTTCTATATAACTCTCCCGTCCACACCATCGAATCTAGCCTTTCTCTCTTCCCTCATCATGCAGCATTAAGAAAGCAAGCCTTCTCTTCTCATCATCCCTTTCCTTCACAACTTAGCCCCGGTGGCTTTTTATTAACGCATTCTCTAATTCTAAAACTCCTCCGACTCCTCAGTTTCCTTCAGCTCGCCACTTTCACTCATCAAAATGCGCTCCCAATCGCTTGTCGTCGCCGCTCTGGCCGCCTCCGTCTCGGCCCACGGCCTTGTTGTGTCCATGGATGGCGCCAACGGTGTCACCATGCCCGGTCTGTCTGGTAAGTCTTTTCTTCTCATCTGCAACTGGTCGATCAGTTTTCTTGGGGAGGACATCCGACACTAACACAACGACTAAAGTCGCCGACGGCACTCCCCGTGACTGCTCTTCCAACGGCTGCGGCTCTCAGGCCGATACCGCCATCATCCGCGACCGCGAGATCGCCTCCGGCGAGGTCGGCCCTCTTGGCCGCACTCAGGGTAACGGCCCCATCTCCGCCGAGGCCATGATCAACAACTTCATGGGTGGCGCTGCCGCACCCAAGAACAACGGTGCCGCCTCCGGAACCGGTGTCGAGGACAACATCCCCAACAACGCCGCCAAGCGCGCCGAGCTTCACGTCCGCCAGGGTCTCGCCGGTCTCTTCGGTGGTGGTGGCAAGAACAAGGGCAACAAGCAGAACGGTCCCCCCGAGGCTCGCGTCGCCGCCACCGCCGGTATGGGCGCTGCCCAGGGCATGCCTACTTGCGCCGATGATGGTACCATCACCATGACCTTCCGCCAGATCAACCAGGACGGTGCTGGCCCCATGACCGCCGACGTCGACGGAACCTCCGGAGGTACCCAGGAGGCTGCTTTCCAGAGCGCCCAGGTTACCCAGGACGTTCCGGGACTCGGCATCCAGGGTCTGTCCCTCGCCACCAACACCGACTTCCCCATCAAGGTCCAGATGCCCGCTGGCATGACCTGCGACGGAAAGGTCGGCATGGCCTCTGGCGTCTGCGTTGCCCGTGTCCGCAACGGCGCTGCCGCCGGCCCCTTCGGTGGCTCTGTTGCCTTCACCCAGACTGCCGCCGGCCGCAAGCGCGCCATCGCCTACCGCATCAAGAAGCGCATGGAGCTCAACAACCGCGCATAAGCGAGAAATCTTCACTTCTCTTTTTGTGTGGGTTTTTGAGAGATCCTCGCGTTTTGGTGTCAAGCCTGGGAGTTTGGGAGATTTTAATCCAGCACGCAGGGAGTCAGGGACTCCCACGGAGCTGCGATGGAATACCAGACTTGGGTATAGAGCTTTGGAAACAGCCATTCTTTATTTTGTATCCTACATACTTTTCTTGTTAGGCCGTCACTTTTCCATAAGCAATTGACGCCAGTCGGAGTTTGAAACTACGTTTTGTGCCTGATATTGCGTGATTCATCGACTGAAGCAGTATCTTCTGGATTCCTTTTGTTATAACACAGTTGTGCAAATCCAATCTAATAATAACATGATTCTTCACCCATCATAAGCATGAAAGAATGACAGATAGGGACCTATTTAGCCGCTGAACAAGGACAAGATTATCATTGCTTTCCAGTCGAGAAAAGAGACACGAGCGAGTGAGTCTGGGTGTGTCTTTGCCAGCAACAACAACATGCAGCATCACGGCTACCAACCGCCGTCAACTTCCCCACGCCCCTATCAGACGGAAACGGATCCATCGCTTAAGCTTGTTTTTGATGGGAGAGACGTGGCCCAGGCTGCCACCCAGCCTCGGCCACGCTGAGAGAAATCCGCGCGTGGTCGAAGTTTGGTCACTTATCCGAGGTTCGCCTGCTCTGTCTCGTCCGAAGTGAAGGGAGCGAGCCATTGCTCAGGCCTCATCCCTCCTTCTCGGCCACACCAGCAACATGACACCGGACTTGTGTCAGGCGAGGCGAAACTAAACACGCCTGGCGAATCACAGAGAAGGAAACATTTCAAATCATGAATCGCGAATTTGATTTTTGAACTGGCCATTCGCATGCCATCCTCGGACAATGCGAAGACGCCTAATGCGAGGCGTCGCCGTCGTCGTCGACTTCATCCAACAAAGTCTCTATACACACTCACGACGACGACGTGTCGACAAGATTGTTCCCGATCCGAGGTGCTTTTCCTTCGGCCGCCGAGAGGAGGCCATCCCAACGCCGGGCCTGATGATACGCCGTTGTATTAACAAATATTAAGGCAGAATAGAATCCCCGCGATCAATGTAGAATCTGAATAGTGTAAGAAATTGGTGCAGGTACTGCCACCCTGTCACCGCACACGGTACTGTTACTTTGGCGTGGTCTGTAAGCCACGCCCATGACTATGATGATGAATAGAAGGGAGTCGTGGAGAATGTCACCATCGCCGGCTATGTACCTGGTTAGCCGGTGCTACATAAAGTAGATTTGGAATTTGACGTACCTGTATGCAGAGTCGACTTTGGGGACTTTCTTGCGAATCTTGAATGCACCACCTTCACCTTGTCTGCCTTCCTTTCCGCCCTTCGTCTTTGTCGAGATTCCCAAGAGTTCGGCCTCCAGGTCATCCAAGTCTGAATCTTCGCCGCCAGGAGAGGCGCCTGAAGCCATGGACTGTCTGGATGCCGGGCGCGAGTCGGCGTGACTGCTATGAGATCCCCGGCGCCACGATTGGTGAGATCCTTGCCGGCTGGGTGGACGGCTGTCGGTGTCCCGGGAAATGTTGGAGTTGTCGGCCTGCGGTCGTGAAAGCCGTTGGAAGACTCTTGTCGCCCACGCACTTGGCGAGAGCTGTAGTAGCCCGAATCCTGGCGGGCAACGTATCCCTCCCTTTCGCGTACGGCAGACCCAGCTTCTCTGCTATCCACGGAATTGCGATGGGTATCGCTGGATTCATGCTCCGCCCGCTCTGATCTTTGGCCTCGATACCGGTCGATTGTTCTGCTGTCTTCTCGTCCTCGTCGGTTGTGAGGCGACGCGTTCTCGTACGCTCCTTGCCCCTCGCCCTTCTGCCTCTTGTAGCGGCTCTGTTGCGAGTCACTGTCATGTGTACCTCCTCCACGGGACTGTTTGTACGGTGAGTCATCCCAGGCGCGCTTGCGGTCGTTCAGATGTCGATGGTCTCGATTCTCTGGGGTCGGTGGCTTTGGCGGCAGGGACGGGAATCCTGGAAGGCGGGACGATTTGAACGCGCTGATACGTTCTCTGACTTCGGGTTTCTTGAGCTTCCCGGCGTCACGCGCTGGCTTCCAAAACACCGGATCGTGCCTGAGGGTGGCAAAGTACTCGGTCTCTCGGATCGGCCGCGAAAACTCTTCCAGGTTGTTCTCCTTCACAAATTCGGAAAGAACACACGTCGCATTCCAAGCCGGAGGGAGCATGATGTTATCATGGTAGTCGTACGGCCCGGGGAGCGGTTTGGCGATGGGATCTGGCTGGTGTGTTTTGTTTGGTTCTTTGAATATCATCTCCTCTTCCCACTTCCAGTCGTCCTCCTCGTCGACGCCATGCTCTGACACCGTGGGCGCATGCCGGCTTTCTGGCGTACCGCTGGCAATGACTGCGGGTTTAGCATCGTCCGCCTTTGGTGTTGGGGTCGGCTCGGCTACTTCAGAGTTGTTGTTGCTGTTGTCCCTGGTGGCGTCTGTGACGCCATGCTTAGGCCGAGGCTGTGATGGGTCCCTTTTGGACTGGTTGTTGTTATGCTTATTGCGCCGACCACGATCTTGTCGACGGTCCTGGCGGTTGTTTTTGCCATGGCGGTTCTGGTTGTTTCGATCCCGTGGCGGATGGTTTCTTTGGGGCGTGGGGGGAATGGGTGGCAGCCCGTGTGGTAATGGGGGGCCCCTAGGAGGGACGGGCAAAGGTGGCGATGGTCCATATCCACGATCGGGAGGCGCGTAGGGCTGAGCGTATGGCGGAGGAGGGGGAGGTAGCTGAGATCTGTAGGGCGGTTGAGGAGGAGGAGGCCCATAGTTGGAGGAAGAGTAGCTTCCACCCGGCGGAGGATACTGGCCGCCTGGGGGTGGAGGGGGGCTGGTCTGATATCCGGGAGTGCGTAAGGGGGGTATGCCGAGCCAGGAGGATAACTTGGTGGCTGGTAAGAGGGAGGAGGAGGAGGAGGGCGAGGCGGCCCTGGGGGTCCCGGAAGAGGAGGAACTCCATACTGCCCAGAAGGTCCATACTGAAACGGCGCAGGAGGACCTGGAGGGCCGGGAGGGCCAGGCGGCGGTGGATAGGAAGCAGATGGCGGTGGAGGTGGAGGGGGCGGCGATGCATACTGAGAGTAGGTGGGATAGCTGCTCGGGGGTGGGGGAGGTGCATAGCCACCCGGCGGAGGTGGATAAGACGGGTATGGCTGCGGGGGACCGGGATACGGAGGAGCCGTGGCATGGGGTTGGCTGGGCGGGGGTGCGTAGCGAGTGACGATCTGATTGCTGCCGGGTGGAGCATACTTTGTGACCACCGGACCCGATCTTCGGCCGCCGTGCTGGGCATCGCCGCCTCGGCCATGGTCATGGCCAGTCGAGGGCTTGCGGGTCAATCCCCTGTTTTTGAGTCAGTCGTTGCCCGGGCAGTCACAGCGCAAGATGGACCGATGGATGAACGTACGCTGGCTTGGCTCTGACGGGTTCGGGACACGCAACGGCCCAATGTCCAACGCCGCCACAGTTGATGCAGCTGGGCTCTTTCGTAGCTGGCCCCATACCTGGCGCGAAGTCTGCCATTGCTAATGAAGCCTCGTCGAATGGATGACGAATGGCGTGCGGAACGAGGCCACTGGGGCCTTTGGTTGATGACGAAGGATGATTTATAATCAATAATATCTGAAGAACACAACGCAGAATTCGACTTCAGAGACGGAAACTGAGTCAGGACTCTGGTGTGCGCCCGAAAACAAAGACAGTCGCACCCAAGACACAATAACGCGACCGACTGAGGTGCCGACAGAGAATGCGTGAGCAGGTGCTTCTGCGCGATGGGCGTTTGTTCCAGAAATGGAGCGAGTCTAGCGCTTGGTACGGTGAGAATGAAGTCAGCAATAGCTTTTGGATGAGGAAAGCCAACCTCGATGGATGGCCGCGACAGCTAAGGTAGACTAGTTGGGGTCAGATGGCCGACAGCATATGGTTGAAGTCTGTGAGGGTGTGCGTATGAGAGGGTGTTTCCAAAAGGTACGCCTCGTAGAGCTTGGCATCAAGTTGATATATGTTGAGAGGGTTGGATGAGGCCATTCAGAGGAGTCGTCGAGAGAATGCGCTGGTGCTGACTGCGACGGCGCATGGCCTCACGGGAGACGGCGCCTCCTCGACGGTCTGTGATGACAAGCAGACGGAGCAGGCTCAGTCCAGCAATGACCTCACTCGTGCAATCGCGACGGCCAGACGAGTGGTAGAGAGCCGTGATATCACACGCGCGATGGCATGGCGATGCGATACAAGGATGAGGGCACAGGAGAAGCGCGACGAAGTTGACCAAAGTTCAAGGTTGCGCGCCCAGGCTCAGGCGCAAAGTGGGGCTGGGTACCTATCCGGTGAGGCACAGCGCAGCACCACCCACCACCGCCCAGCGGCAACAGCTTCCGAGGGGGAGAGAAGGCTGAGGTGCGGCTGGGCTGATGGAGGGAACCGGAAATACATCGGCCCGGCCATGTTTTCTTTTTGCTCAAGCAGCTCAGTGCAGTCAGGTGCCTTTGTCGCAGGCAGGCAGCTCTCAATCCGGTTCAGGTGACAGGCTGCTGGCGAAGGTATGTCTCTATCATGCATATGTAGCCAGCCATCAACGCGACTGGGCTCGTATTCCCGAGATGCAGACTCCGTACGTGAGATGGATCTAGGAATATGGCCAGGCACAGAGTAAGGCATGCACCTTTCGCATTGGATGAGAGGGCAGAACACAATGCCTGCAGAGCATTTTGAGAGCGGGATGGCACTATGAAAACTAGAAAAATTGGAAAGCGAGACTATTTGGATGCCGCGTCGCGTTCAACCACGGGCACGTCAGGCTGTCCCGCGGCTGCGATGACAGCATCCCCGATCTCATGAGCAGGATGATGAAACAGATGTAGATGTTTCTAGACCGGTCTGGAGCCTGAAAAAGAAACGCATGCTCAGCGTTGCACGACAGTTCGCAGCTGTAGCAGAGTAGAGACAGAAGACACGGAAGACGACCCGGGAGGCTGAAGCTGGGAGCAAGGACAAAGGAAACGCAAATGGTGAGCAATGTTATCCAATCCAAAGCAGGCATGAGACTCTGCGGATGCCAGGTGCTGTAATTTCCCTGGGAGCCAACATCTTTGGCAGCCGCATACAATGCGATGCGTTGCCGCAGATATGAATCAGGTGGTGCTCGGGACCGGGACGAGGGGAAAAGCAAGGAAAGTTGACCGCAAATCCGCCGTGAGCAGATACAGTGGCAGATGCAGATGTGGGCGAAAACGCTTGTCGGGACCAGCTGATGAAATCAGAGCAGTTGTCGCGCTGCTGTTGGCGACGACGATGGCAACAAGGGCACGAGCGCGAATCCAGGCGAGAGGAGGATGGATGACATGGGTAGAGAGCGCGAGAGAGGGAGAGAGAGAGAAGGAGAAGGAGCGCAGGCGGCTGCGTGGATGGAGAGGGAGATGGAGGGGGGATGGTCGCTTCTTTATAATTATGCCCCGGGCCAATCCTGCGTTCCAGCATCTGATTGCACCAAAGGACTGGACGGTCTGGTCTAGGTGGTCTGGCAGGTGACTGAGGTGACGTTTGAAGTCAGGCTTCCCCTGGCCAAGGAATTCCTCAGCGTCTTCTGCCAGGGGCTTGCAGCGTGGACATGACCCCTAATGATGCGTGTACGTAAGCTAGACGATACTGAGGTACCTTCATCGTCGTCTGGATTCGCATTTCTCAGCCGGGTCCGAGCTCCCAAGCTGCCCTCCCCTCCCTCTGCTGCTGCCAATTTGAGATGGTGGATTGAATTGCATGGTTGCCCGTCTTCCACGGCATGACGTCCTTGCTTCTGCAGCCGCTGCCGTCGCCCGTCTAATTACAGACCAACAAGAAAAAAAAAAAGTCAAGGACACCGACCAGTCACGACAACCTCTTTTCCTCCCGCGGCCATCATCCTCGTCCACGCGCCCTCCTTTTCGTCGCTCCTTTCTCCTCTCGTGGACCCGACGAGACCACCCCCGTCCAAGGTTTGACGAGACGGACGACAGGCATCGTGGCAATCCATCCCCCGCGCCTACGTATACCCCCCGCCGCTGTCCACCTCGAACCGCCCACAACGTTTACCCCTCGTCGCCGCCGCCGCGCACTCTGTTCATGTAAAGACTCGTCCTTCTCGATCATGTTCACACAACCACGAAGCCTCTCACCACACATTGCCCGCGCCTGGAGTAGAAGTGGTCACCGACCCGCCTCGTGAGCGGCCTTCGCTGCTGCACCCGCACCGCACCGCACCCGCATCAAACACTTGTTCGCTTGGTAGCGAGTCCTTTTCAACATCATTTCCCCCCCAGCGACGCCGACGCCCTCGCAATACCTGTCGCATAACGTACCATCGCGATGCCCGGTCTTCCAGGTAAGCCCGCGACCACTTGGCTGCGGCATGTATGCCAGATAACGAGGAACCATCCGCCGCTGACTTCCGTCGCGTCACAATAGCTTCCGTCGACCTCGACGAGTGTATCTCGCGCTTATACAAGAGGGAGCTCCTTGCCGAGTCCGTCATCGAGGCCATCTGCGCCAAGACCAAAGAGCTGCTCATGCGCGAGAGCAACGTCGTTCACGTCCGCGCCCCTGTCACTGTTGTCGGTGATATCCACGGCCAGTTCTACGACCTGATTGAGATATTCAAGATTGGAGGATGGTGCCCAGATACCAACTATCTGTTCCTAGGTGAGTGCTGCGTGACGGCTTGCAAGGAAAACTGGTCAACAGTCAGGAAGAAGACTGACACCCCCTGCCTCCCTTCAGGAGACTACGTCGACCGTGGCATGTTCAGCGTCGAGACCATTTCTTTGCTTGTGTGCTTGAAACTTCGATACCCCAATCGCGTTCATTTGATTCGAGGCAACCATGAATCTCGCGGCGTCACCCAATCATACGGCTTCTACACCGAGTGCTCCAGGAAATACGGCAATGCCAATGTGTGGCACTATTTTACCGACATGTTTGACTTTCTGACCCTGAGTGTCGTCATCAACGACAAGATCTTTTGTGTCCATGGCGGTATGTGTCCCCATGACTCGTCCGCCTGCTCCATGGCTGCGGCATGCTGACTGATTGTTGTGTCCAGGCCTATCCCCCTCCATCCACTCCATCGACCAGATCGTCATCATCGACCGCTTCCGCGAGATCCCCCACGAAGGCCCCATGGCTGACCTTGTATGGTCCGACCCAGACCCCGAGCGAGACGAGTTCTCCCTCAGTCCCCGCGGGGCAGGCTACACCTTTGGCGCGCAAGTAGTCAAGAAGTTCCTGGCAGTCAACAATATGGACCACATCCTTAGGGCCCACCAGCTGTGTCAGGAGGGCTTCCAGGTTCTGTATGACGATCGGCTGAGCACGGTCTGGAGCGCGCCCAACTACTGCTACCGGTGTGGCAACATGGCCAGTGTACTTGAGGTCAGCGACACGGGCGAGAGGTTCTTCAACGTCTTTGCTGCGGCTCCAGAAAACGACCAGCACAAGGATATGCAGCCTGGCGGAGAGAAGCAGGCAGATGGGAACTCGCTGCCCGACTACTTCCTGTAGTAGTAGTACAACAAGCCTCTCAGGTGGAAAACAGCAGCAGCACGATTGGATTGTCGCACAGCACCACCGCCACCACTACCACCACCACCACCGACCAATTCGGTGGCAGCTGTCTTGGGAAGCACACATAAACTCTCAATGAACCATGACGATATAGCACAATGGCTTTGTGACAAAGACTCGCCCAACCCCATGTCAGAAACACATGCACATACAGCCAGCTGGTTAGTTGCTAGACCTGTCTTTTTTTACAAGTCAAAAGGGGCTAGACATATAGAAGAAGAGGGACACAATGATGATGATGATCCAATGGATTTGTATTCCGCTCGGAAACAAAAAAGGATCCCAAGCTGATGAGACTGGAACTATCTGCCATCTACCGACCAATCTTTTTGTGATTCGTGACTTCATGTGCCAGACCTGTATGAGGTGGAAGCAAAAATTTAGCAACAACTTTCCCATCCGTCCATCCCCCCTGGAGGGCTGCATGTGTGTTCATTTTATCCTAGTGAAAGGACATTGGCGTGGTGTGTGTGTGTGTGTGTATCTTTCTTTTTTTTTTTTTTTTTTGAATTTGTAATTTGAGTGAGTGGTTGGGAGGGAGGGCCCTCGTCTTCCCAGGTCCCCAGGTTGAACAGATGGCCGGTCCTGGGGAGTCGCCTGCGCAGACGGATGGATCATCCAGCTCGCTGAACACGGTCTCTAAATCATCGTCGCTTCTTCGAACCCGACACGGCATTCTCAAGGCCGTCGCGGGGCCGTGGCCATGACTGGCGAGACAAGACTTGCTGCCCTTTTCCTCGGTCTTCGAGTAGGAAAGTGAAAATGAGCGAATCAGGAGCCTCGTCCCATCTACCAGTCCTTGGCGATGTCGAAAGACCACTCGAAAGTCAAATGGGTCTTCTTGTCGTCGTCAACGAAGCTGGAGATGGCGTTGTAGTGGCCGCGGGCGAGCATGCCGGAGGGGGCGTCCTCCTCTTGGACTGTGGATTGTCAGCCAACTGGGTTCAAGAAACAAAAGTGAGCCGTCACGGGGAAAACCTACAGCGCTTGGTGTAGGTGGTCTGCTTGTCGGTGTTGGGAGCGTAGCTGCCCTGCGAGAAGAGTCAGTCATCATCAATCAGAGCCGCTCATGGGCGGAGAGGGGGAAACTTACCAGCATCTCAGAGTCCTTGCTGACCTTGATTCCCTTGCGCTTGACGACCTGGACGTACTGGAGACCGCTGAGAATCTCGTGCTGGACCTTGAAGGTGGCGACCATGGTGAACTTGGCACCCTCCTTGATCTTGAAGGGCTTGTCCTTCAGGCTGGCTTCGGAGCCGGGGGCGGACAGGTCGATGGTGACAGGGTCGCGGCCGGGGGACTCCATGGTCAGGGAGAGGATGATGCAGACACGGGGATCGCTGGGGTCAGAAAGGTCCTTGCCGCCGCCGAGGCCGAGGGACTCCTTGTAGCGCTGCAGAGACTCGTCGTTCTGGTCTGTTGCCGGGTTAGTCGGGGTGATTTCTCCATCTTCTTGGTCAAATTCTCCAAGCTCATATGTATTGACAACAACTCCATGAGCTGCGAGGACTGCGTTGGGCGAGGTGTAGAAATCCCGTATGAGGGCTGGGTCTTGCCGATGTTGCTGCGGCTGAGATTTGGGGGAGTTGGGAGGATTGGGAGGCACAGGTCGTGAGAGGGCTCTGGCCCGGTGAAGTTGGCTCTCCAAGGAGGCGAGCTCTGATATACCAGCACCAGCACCAGCACTAGCGAGGGCTGGAGACTGAGCGCGAGACTCAGATGGGGTGTTGAGGGGCGCTGGAGGCACCTCAATGGAGTTGCGATGCTGCAGGGCGTTATGGCGGTTTTGGCGCCGCATAACCTGGCGCATGCCCTCGTACAGTCTCTCCATATCGAGGGGATGATATTGCTCCTGTTTTTGTGTTTTCTTTTCGTTTTTTGTTTTTTTTGCGGTATAGCAACTACCCAAGAACAAAGGTGAAGGAAGCGGCTGGTGATGAGAGACAGGTTTGATGGGAGTGATGTGGTGATGGTGGTGTGGTGAGGTGTTGGCAGTGGCTGGACAAGCAGGAGGAGGTCCTGTCCTGGGTGGTCTTTCCCGACCTACAACTCATGATGGTGTTTTGCACGTATTCAGTGCTGAATAGCATGAGCACTTGCTGTCACCGAGGTGAGTGAGGAGCTCTGGGAGCTCTCTTCTGGCACACACCGATCTCTAACAAAGGTGAAGAGGTGAGGTGAGGGGCACACACACAAAGGACCCATTCCCAGCTCTGCTGTCCACTCAGAGCATGATGCAGCAAAGGCAAAGGCAGACAATGGAGATAAAGACAGACACGAATCAAACGATAGTGAAAGAGAATCAGAACTTACCCATCTTCTGGTACTCAGCAAGACTCTGCTTGGGCTGGGAGAGCTTGTAGCCCTGAGTCTCCTCAGGCATGGTGTCCTCTTGCTCGTGGGAGGCCATCTTGATGGTGGGGTATCGGTGAGAGCTTTGGGTGGGAGAGTTGAATGTGTTGGGTATTGAGGGTGTTGGAAGAGGCTCTGGATGTCGAACAACGGCAGCAGCAGCAGAGGGAAGTGGTGCGTAAGCCGAGATGAGAGATCTGTGACGATATTCACTCTGGAGGAGAAGTTTAGGTTCAGGGTCGGTTGATGAGTTAAGGTAAGGCAGGCACAGCAAGGCAAGGCAAGGCGAGGCAAGGTAGTAGCTTTGCTGGAGGTTGGAGGCTGGAGACGGGAGGCAGGTACTCGGGGTCAGGCGTGGCACGCTACGGCAGGAAAGGTCACCGCTTCCTTCCATTTGATGCGTCCAGTCGACCAGACCACCTCAGCGACCAGCTAGACCTGGACCGAAGGCTCATCATCCTCCAATGCTTGCTGAGGTTGCCCCTCACGGCTCCCGGCCCAGGCCCAGCAGCGACCTGAAGGACTGGCCGCGGACAGGCCAACCGGCGGGCTGTGGGCGCTGCATGTGGGGCTCTGTGCTGTGGATTGTGGATCCGGGACCGCCTACACTAGACGAAACGAGCTCTGCCATTGGCCGAAAGCCATGGTGGGGTTCGGCCTGCATTGATTGGCCGACATCTGGAACAGCATGGAACTTCACACACGAAACCAGGCACTTTTCCCTCCTCGTTTGCATCTGCCAGCCGGTGTGGATGGAGGCGGGCGTGGTACCGCGTAAACAGGAGGAGAGGAACATCACGATTGCCTTCCTGCTTGCCGCATCTTGCTTGCGATATCATCGGCATGCATGACCTAGGTAATGTCTGGATGGAGGGGTTGATCGGCAATACACAGGCACGTTTGGCCACTGCCCCTCCATGATGGCCGTTGAGAATGCAGGACCGTATCCGTACCTTTCTGCGTAGCAATTTGCCCCTCATGGGTGTCATTGACGGCCAATCTCGATGCGGCGTGGAGGGGCAGAGGGGACCATCCGTCGATATTGGCCAAGGTGTTTGGAGGAGCGGTCTGGACGACTGCAGCTCATGAGGGGCTCACTACCTACCGCGCAGTCGCAAGGTAATTCGCTCGCTCCCGTGCCGTCTGCGACCGAGTCCGGTGCCTGGCCAGCCGCGATCAGGATGCCGGTGCCGACATTCACATTCTGCCGACCTGCCGCCGTTCCTGGGGTTCCCAGAACCCGAGTATAAGCATGAGCTTGATGTGAACACAAGCATGGAGGAGAAGCATGTGGCTTGCGGAAGTCCATTCATCAGCCACTAGGATGCGGGGGTGTGCTCGTGGTTGGAATGAACCTGCAGCTTGCAAATGCAGACCGAGAGGCTCTCCGTATCTTATCTCTCGGCGGATCACGGACGCATGCCCGTTTTATGCATATTGCATAACTCAGCCTCTGTCAATCATTCTCCCTGCACCATCATCCGTATCATCGCCATCTGACCGCAATTGCCAGACAGACACTCGGGAAGGCATCAAAGTAGAGGACGGCTTGGCTTCTCATGTTTGTTGCCCAGCCAGCGCCGCCATCGCTGCTGTCTACTTGATGACGCTGATCTAGTGTGCGGATAGCAGCCATGGGTGCTAAGGTAACCCGGCGCCCGTGGTCCGAGATACTCTCCTCACTGCTCGAAGCTTAGTCCTGGAGATGGTCGCTGCTCGTCTCGTTGCGACGAAGAGTGTGCGGCAAGGAGAGGGACAATCCATGTTGGACGTGTGACCCTCAAATCCGCGATGAAGCCACCGACAGCCCCTTGCACTGTGGCTCTTCCCCCCCGCTTGTTGCTGCGAACGGTTCCCGGGATGCTCTGAGCTTTGCGCGTACATATGCGACGAGAATGTTGGGAATTTTTCGAGGGCGCTGAGCAAGAAGCAGGGACCAGCGGGCCTTCGACTGGAGCCTCAGAGAGTGCGAGAGAGTGAGAGAGAGGAAAAGGTTCGGGTCTGCGACTCTGCGAATCTAGCCTAAAACTGAGGCAACGTGTGCTCAACCAGAGAAACCTTCTAGACGATCACCGCGACCTGCCAATGGAAGAGAAGACCAGTCTTGCCAGGGGTCACGCAACGGGAAAGGGGAGAAGGGGACCGTCGCATCTGGTGATTTCCGGGTTCTGTTAATTCCACACACCCAGAACAGTAAAACCACAGGGTAGGTCCACCACACTGCCAGCCAGCCAACCAGAGGCCTAGGATTTAATCAATAAACTGATAACCAATAACGTTTTTTTCTCGTCGTAACAGCCACTTCGTATCTCGCAGCCACTTTAACTATACACCTCTTCTGCCCACTATATACTACCTAAAAATAGCTAAACTTACTACTAATAACAACAATACTAACAACACTAATAATAACTAAATAACTAGCTAGTTTAATAATAATACTAAAACCCTGTTTAATATACTTATCTGCCTCTAAATTAAGGATAGCTACTCTATTGCTAAGGCCTGCACTTATAAAAGCTGTATAGACAGGGTTTATAATCATACCTCCTAGATTATATATATTAATATTATCTATAACTGCTCTAGTACCTAAAAGCCTCGAAAAAACACTAGTATATATATAAGTAAGTTAAAAAAGTATAGCTACTTATAAGCAGCTAAAATTATCTACTGCAAAGCTCACTAGTAATATAAAATCACTATACTAAGTTTTTATAACTATAACTTTACTACTTATATCAGCACCTACACTAATATATACTACCTCTAGCATAGTAAAACAAATAATCTTACCTAAGAAATTAAGTAACTATTAGAACTTACTACTCTTACTACTAATTAGATTTATACTAAGATCTATAAGAACCTCTCTTCCTAGTACTACCCTGATAACAACTTAAACAACCTTAACTTTCTACCCTATTTATTAACTATATAAGATATATGTAATGTTCAGTATAATCTCTAACACTAAAAATATAAGCTTTACTCTTTATTTCAGCTTTTTTTTAAATACTTTAGTAATATCTCTATAAGAAAGGATATTATATATAAGGTTAGCTACAGCCTTAACAGCAAGATTAATTATATAATCTAAGTATATACTAACTATTTCTAACTATAAAAGAAATATCTTAATATCTTCTTAATAGATAATATATATAAAACTAATAAGTTTAATATACTACTTCTATAAATTACTAGTACTATATCTATCTATATAATATTTAATATTACTTTTTACTTAGTTAGTAGTAAAGCTTAAAATAACTTCAGTTAACTACTTAAGATCTTATAGTAGTAAGCCTATAAGAGAGATATTTGCTGCCTAAAAATTATTATTAGTAACCTTAACTATATATTTAAGAATGCTGTATACCTCACTTTCCCTAGTATATAGCAATAACTCTGTATATAGTATATTATCAAAAACATTAATTACTATATATATATATAGTAAGTAAGCGCAAATAAAGAGGAAGATATACCTCTTAATAGTAATACTAATCCAGATTATATTATTAGTACTTAGTAAAAATATAATAACAATCTTAACTATATTTTAGCTTTATTATTACTTCAGCCTAGTAATGCTATATTTTTATAAAGCACTCTAGCTTCTAGTATAATTAATAAAACTGCTCTCTACTCCTCTCTATACTAACTTCAGTCTATATTAACACCTTAAAACTTTCCAAACTTATATAGTAATATAAAAGCTGCCTAAGTTGCTTATATTTATACTGAAACAGAAAATCTCTTCTTTTAAATATAAAATTAACTATAATACTTTTTTCCTAACTAAGAGTATATTATTAAGTATATCTATAAGATATACTTTTTATTTAAAGAGGAGTTTTATATATATACTATCTACTACTACTATAACTATAGTATTAAAGTTACTTCTTAAATAGAAAGTACTTATACCTTACTAAAACGCTAGTTATACTAAGTACTTACTAATATATTAACTTTATATAAAAAGATTAGTAAGATAAAAAACTTAATATTTCAGAAATATTAAAATAGTATTTAAACTGAAAATATTAAGCAGATTAATAAATACTAAAAAGATATAATAGCTGCTCTTAATAGTAAAGTAAAGTTTGCTGCCTAAGATCTTATTTACTATTAATACCTTGCTGCTAAAGCAGTATATAAGGATAGTAAGGATCTGCTATATTATATAAGCTTATTTATACAGTAATATAAGCTTCCCTACTAGCATAAGATTTTAAGTTTACTTTGCATAAGTAGCAAAATCTCTATAGAAAGTAATATTAACTTTTACTAGCAGCTAACACTAAATAATATAAATTTAACCTATAAGTAGATTTATATAGAAACTAATAGTTATAGCTATTTTAACTATAAGCTGAGTTCCTTCTAAATAAGCTTAACCCTAATATAATCCTACACTAAACAGAGTAGTAAGCTTAGTATAGAAATATACTAAGTTAGCTAAACTATAAAATCAGCTAGACTGACTAGTAAAATTAATTTACTTAGTATAACTTATCCTACTTTAAATCTAGCTAGCTAACGCTAGTAACTCTAAGAAGCACTCTATAAGGTAGGGCTATATATAGCTATAGCTATAGCTATAGCTATAGTAATATTAATAGTTAACTTAATTATTTAGAGGCGTTACTAGCAGAGAAGCTACTGCTAGTAATACTAGCAGTAAAAGCAAGAATAAAAACAGTAAGAGTAAGGTAGATATAATATAAACTCTCTTCTAATAACAAATTATAAGTAATACTACTAAATTTTAAGCCTTCTAGCATAGTAGTAAAGGCAAGCAGCCTATAAATCATAAAATACAACCCAGCAGGTTATAAGCAGCATAAGCAGCCTCGCAGGCAGCCTAGCAATTAGCGCTAGGCAGTAGATTAATTAGCGCCGGTCAGATTAATAGATTTTCCTTCTCCTATTAACCTTTTTAATAAAAATCGCAAAAACTGCCCATCTCGTTAAGTTACATCGATTGCCGCAATAAAAATCTAAATAGCAAAAGTTACGCAAAGTTAGGATCCTAGGCCTCTGGTTAGCTGGCTGGCAGTGTGGTGGACCCACCCTATGGTTTTACCGTTCTGGGTGTGTGGAATTAACAGAACCCATGATTTCCCTCCTGGTTTGCTCAGGGGATGCCTTTTTTTTTTTTTCTTTTTTCCTCGAAGCGCGCCTTACCGTATTGCATGCACTCTCTCTGGGGAAAGCACCAGGGGAGGGGGGGAGGTGGTCTCCAAAGGTGGTAGGCAGGTACATTAGACTGATACACAATTCCTCTATTTAACACACACTAAGTGGAAAGTATCTTCCTATGTCGCGTCCCCTCGTGTCTTCTTCATCGGGACGCTTCAGCCCATTCACCTTCCGAGCCCCCCATGCCCCCCAACTGCTGCTAGGACCCTTTCACCCAAATTAACCCAATGAGCAGAGGACTGCTGGACCCTCCCACTGCCCCCCGAATCAGTGTCGGAGCTATCGATCGCAGCAGCTGGCGCAAGTGCTTGCTGCGAGTGCTACCCACTGCTGCTGTGCTGCTGCTGCTGCTGCTGCTGCTGCCATCGCTCCTCCTTCCCGTCGGTCGTTGCTGCTCCAGCAGGTCCAATTTGCGCGCGCGCGCCTGCCCATCCACACTTCTTCTCTTCCCGTCTCGCGCCCATCTCCTCATTCTCCTCCGTCTACCCTTTTTTTCCTCCATCATCCATCCTTTTGAGACACATCCGTCGCCCTTTGAGTTTTCTCACCCCTTCGCCGGGACTCTGCTCCCGTTTGCTTGCTATACAAACCAATTCTAATCCTTTTCATTGACATCATCTCCACCCCTGCAACTATTTTACGCGACAGGTCTACCCACCCGTCACGTCTCGCCAGCTCCGAACGAGTCCCGTAAGCGACACCATCGCCGCTTTTTTTTTTTTTTCGCGCGCGCCCAACGTGCCATACCAGGTGCTCAGACTGACGCGCTGACTGACCTTAGTCCTTTCCCGTCTCCTCTGATCAACCTTGAC
Source organism: Colletotrichum camelliae (assembly GCA_018853505.1). Lineage (NCBI taxonomy): Eukaryota > Fungi > Ascomycota > Sordariomycetes > Glomerellales > Glomerellaceae > Colletotrichum > Colletotrichum camelliae. The sequence goes on along the minus strand of JAELVL010000005.1, from coordinate 5,781,294 downwards.
CGACTCCCGATAAACGCGATCCGAGCAGTCACCCCTCGGTTGCCGCGCACATCGCAACCACCTGAATTACTCGCTTTTAATCACCAACCCCGTCGGCGCGCGCGCATCCTATTCTCTCAAAATGCCTTCGGCCACAGCTCCTGCCGTCGAGAGGCATTTGCCTACGAAGCATAACCCTCTCCTGCTCGACGATGTGCCTCCTTGTAGGATGCCCTGTTGATCGCGCCTCCCCCGTCGACTTTTGCTCACATACTCGCAGACAAGGACCTCGTTTCGCGTCGCCGCCTCGGCCAGACCCAGTTGACAGCCAAGATGGTCAACATTCCGGATGGCGATAGTGGTGCCCTTGGCGTCTTCGACTACGCCCATCTCCGCGCCCCCCTTCCCAAGGGAATCGTCTCTGGTATCTTCAAGTCGAGTCCTAACAGCTACTTCCTTATGCGGAGAAGTCACGACGGCTTCGTGTCTGCTACCGGCATGTTCAAGGCCACCTTCCCTTACGCCGAGGCCTCCGAGGAGGAGGCTGAACGAAAGTACATCAAGTCCCTTGCGACTACGAGCCCCGAGGAGACTGCTGGCAACGTTTGGATCCCTCCTGAGCACGCCCTTACCCTGGCCGAGGAGTATCGTATCCAGCCCTGGATTCGCGCCCTGCTTGACCCTGCCAATATTTCTGTCTCCAACACTCCCGATAGCCCGCCCAAGAAGATCGCCGCTCCCCCCAAGTTCGAGTTCGCGGCGAAGCCGACTCCTAGCCTGGCCCCCCCTGCCACTCCCACAACGCTGCGCAGATCCCGCCGTTCAGCTAGCCCAACCAAGACTGTAATTCCTAGACCTACCAGATCACCTCGGAAGCGTAGGGCGAAGGCTGACTCGGTTGAGCCCCGCGAGACCACACCGGCCCTATCGACCACTACTAAGCTTGAGATTAACGGGGTAATCAGCGAGGAAAAGAACGCGGAGGCTGAGGTTGAGACAATCATCAAGACCGTCGAGGCAGAGCCTGCGGTCGTTCTCGACCCGAGAGAGGAGGAGCCCAAGGCCAAGGTCATCGTGGACCAGGACGTCAAGACAGATAAGGACGGGAACGAAAAGAAGACCACTTCCGTTTCACTCGAGCTTCCTCTGATGAGCTCTCAGCCCCCTAGCGCTGAGGAGACAGCTCGTATGATTGCCGAGGCTAGACAGATGGTCGAGGCTGCGAAACAAGAAGGCGGCAACAAGAAGGGCAAGCGTGGAGCCGAGCAAATTTCAACAGGGGATGACGAGGATAAGAAGGATGGTGCGGCTGGCGCCGCGGAAGAGCCTCGCTCGAAGAAGGCCAAGACACAAGAGGCCGCCCAGGTCCAGATCAAGAAGCAGGGCATGCGCAAGCGCGCTCTGTTTGGCATGACTGCGCTATCAGTGGCCGTTGGGTACGTTCCTACGGTGCTTCACCAGTGATGCGATGCTAACAGTGGTCACAGTGCATTTTCTTACTTTACCGGTTCGTTCTAAGGCATTCTCGCAACTGTTGAGGACACATTCTGGGGCGGCTTTCAAAATTGAGTAGCATTTGGATGAGTCGGGTGGTCTGGCCAACGGAGCAACGGAGTTTCCGGTTGCTCTTGGGATGTTGCTGGGATGGCAGACCTGGTGGCACAATTTTTAACATCGCTTATTGCCTTTCTTTCACTCATACCCAAATAGAGCCTCGGGGACAGACCCAGGCCGGCTTTCTTTCACTCTCGGGAATTGTTGATGTGGGGACAAACTATGTGTATATTGGAAGCGCCTTCTGGGCGAAAAGGCGACACGAAGGGCGAGTCACGGTTCAGGATTGACGGGTATTGTAATCGATGTATTGTTCTGGTGCATGATTTGTTTGCGCACGAGCATGGAGGGGTGTACAGACGTCTACTTGTCTAGGGTATCGTGATGTTTCTGCGTTGTCCAGTTGGATGTACTCGCTCATTCGCAGTAAGCACCGGTTTACAAATGAATCAAATACATTGTTCTTGGGTTGATCAGGTCTCAATGAGTTCATTGTCGGTGACTCGGTGCATTCCCGGTGTCCCGTCGGGTCCCTCTTTTTCTCCAATCCGGGGCCGCTGACGCCATGCATGGGGAAGGAAGGGGGGACGTGGAGGGACGGTTTGGGGGCAACATGAAGGTCTCGGGTCGGGCCAAGGTCATCCCCGCGCACCTCTCGTCTCATCACACTGGTGGCTAACACCGGCAATGGCCGGCTCCCCGGATAAGCGTAACCCTCCCCGCAGTATGAGGAGCTTGGGGTAGCTCGGTTGGAATGCGCCTCCTCTAGCCGCTTGAGCTCCGTCGTGGAGGAGGGGGATTGGACTTTTTTTCTCTTTTTTTGGCCATTGCCATTTTCAAGTCTCCCTGAACTGCTATTGACTCTGCTCAACTTGACTCTGCGTATCTGGCTTGCTATCCGAAAGATGCGTTCGAGCTCGCTACGGACTCTTCGAGTCGTCCAACGGCGTGGGTTTGCGACTACGCCACGTCGCTTGGATAGTTATGGCTTCATCGGCTTGGGGCAGATGGTGAGATTACCGACGGCTCCCACATTATGCCATCTGGACCGCGCCTAGCAATTGACTGACTTATTCAGGGTTACCAAATGGCCAAGAACCTCCAGTCAAAGTTGAGCCCTAAAGATGAGATCCGCATCTTCGATATCAACAAGGACGCTGTCTCGAACCTGGCCAAGGAGATGGGACAGTCGCAGACCGGCGGCGCCAGGGTCGCCGTTGTGAACAGCGCGAGGGAAGCCTCGACAGAATCAGTACGTCGGCTCTTCCTCATTGATCTCGTTTCGGGCGTTTTCAACATGTCACTGGCAATCTGAAATCTTCCGTCTTGACCAGATGGCGTGTTTTTCTTTGGGTTTCTTGTCAAACGTCTTGGAGCAGGACGAAACTAACAAGCCCAGGACACCGTCATAACAGTTCTACCGGAACCATCCCACGTCAAATCAGTCTACAAGTCTATTCTCACAGACCTCCCATCCCGTCCACGCATCTTCATAGACTGCTCCACAATCGACCCCTCGTCCTCCCGCGAAGTTGCCGCCTCAGTCGCAGCAGCACAGCCATCGGGCATCTTCGTCGACGCCCCAATGTCGGGCGGCGTCGTCGGCGCCACGGCCGGCACCCTGACGTTCATGCTCGGCTGCGAGGAGTCTCATCTTGCGCGTATCGAGCCCGTCCTCCTCCGCATGGGCCGGCGCGTGCTGCACTGCGGACCGCAGGGAACCGGTCTCTCCGCGAAGCTGGCGAACAATTACCTGTTGGCGATCAACAACATCGCCACTGCTGAGGCGATGAATCTCGGCATCAAGTGGGGATTGGATCCGAAGGTGCTTGCGGGTGTGATCAACGTCAGCACGGGCAAGTGCTGGCCCAGCGAGGTGAACAACCCTGTCAAGGGCGTTGTCGAGGGAAGCCCGGCAGGGAGAGACTACAAGGGCGGCTTCGGGATCGGGTTGATGAAGAAGGACCGGGGGCTCGCCGTTGTCGCTGCCAAGGAGGCCGGGGCGAGGCTGGAGCTCGCTGACCGCGCGACGGAGGTGTACGCTTCTGCCGAGGCGGAGGAGAGGTGTAAGGGACGCGATTTCTCGGTCGTGTATCGATACCTTGGAGGCGAAAAGTCATGATTGACGAGTTTGGCTGTTAGAAAAAATTGAAAGAATAGAGAGACAGGATGTTACTTGCGAAGAACGTCGGCCCAGCCAGCCGTTGAGGGACCAGGCGTGACCCTTTTCCCCTTCAAAACAGATCTCTGCTCCTTGCGCCACCACTGCGCCCTGGCTTTGGCCTCCTCGGGGCCGAGATGATCGAGACAAAGTTCGCAGGTGTAAAGCTTCGGCTTGAGGCGTCGATGGCTTACGTCAATGAGAGTGTACCCGGGTGCGACTTTTAGCGCTTCGAATTCCAGACCGGAGGGGTTGAGCGCCGGGTCGGCGGGGTCCGGATCAGGGGTTGGGTCACGGAGGACACCGCAGTGGGGTCTGGAAGCCGGGGCTGCGGGGCATTTTTCAAGTTTGCCAGAGGGCTTGCCGGCCCGGGTGTTGCAAATGCTGCAGATATGGAGAATCACGTTTGCGTAGCACATGTTGCTGTGGTGCGATGGGGTGGATGGCTGTTGGACGTCCGTAGGCAGGCCGAAGGGCTGGATATATCTGTGGTTAAACGACATCATCAGAAGAAGTATTTGGACCAGCTGAAGAGAGGAGAGACTTGTGGTAGATTCTAGTTGTGAACAGTTTATTGATTCGAGAACATTGACATGTAAAAAAGGTGCTGCCTCGAAGGCTCAATCAAAGGAGCAAAGATTCGGACAGCAAGTCCTTGGCGTGAAAGACTACGAGAGCCAACCCCGAGGCACAGGCAACAAGCCGTCAAAGAAAAGGGTGGCATGGGCTGGGACGAACAATTGCCATTGAAGTCCAGCCAGTGCTCGGAAACATACTTCTAACGATTCTGATCATGAATCTAATGTATCATCTCTATTTGCGCGTTGCCAGTCGAGATGGGAATCAAACTAACGTGCTCTCTCGATGCTCCAAACCGAGCTGATATTCTCATGCCGACTCCCGCCCGGATTCAATCTTTGTGCCTTCCGGCGTCGTTGTGGTAGTCTGACTCTTCTCGCCAACATCAACCTTGCGCGCGTTTGCCATCGCCGGGAAGAAGACGCCAGGGTGGAAAATCGTCAACAAGGACACGCAAATGAGGACAAGTCCGCCGTCAAGAATCATGAACGAGATCTCGTCTTGCATGATGTGGTTGCCCCATCCGCCCGCCATCTCAGCGATACTATCTCGCCGTCAGTGTCCATGTCACTTCACCTCAACGTTGTAAACTCACCGGTAGATGCAACGAATCATGACGCAGGCGTATGCCCCAATGATGCTGAATATGAACATTCTAAACTTCTTCTGGTTCCAGAGCGTGAGCTCGGCGGGATCCGTGTCGGGGCTCCGCGCCCATCTCCTCACGCGAACGAAGTAGTCTGCGGCGGCAGCGCCAAAGGCCATCAGCACCACAACCTGCAGGACGATGCCCGCGATGATGGCGCGGTTGCCACCATCCAGCAGAGACTTATTCGTCTGCCCTGCGGCGGCGGCCAACCCTCCTCCAATCGCCTGGATCACGAGGCAAGTCAGGTCCGGGAGGAAGATGAGCGGATAGAGGCGGGGCCGGATTCGCGAGAGGGCTGGGTTGAGGTTTGCGGAGACGTGCTTGAGGATCAGGTAGATTCCCGCGCAGATGAACGTCGGGCCGAGGATGATGGTGCAGATTTGCATCTGGAAGGCGTCCTTGTTCCAGGGGTTCTCGTGGAGGAGCACACGGCCGACGTAGCCTGGGTTGTCCTTGTTAGTCTCGCGATGATGGAAGCTTGGGGCAGGTGTTCGTGTTCGATGGACGACACATTGGATGATTGAGGCTCATACCGACTGTTTCCAGGACACTACCGCCCGTGACGAGGGCCATGAAAGACCATGTTCGCTTCCTTACACCGAGGAAGGCCGATGTCAATACGACGAGGCCAAAGGCCACCGCGAAAAAGATGTTGGCGCCGAGATTGGGGTAGTAGGACAGAACCGTCAGGTCAACGGGACAGAGGTCCGAGACTTCGGTACACTCCTTGAAGCGGCGACCGGTCCCTGTGCTGTTTGTCGACATGTTGGCGATGTTTACCTCCAATCGGAAATTCCTTTCGTGTTCTGCTGTCGGTGACCCAAAACAGCCCCGAAACGTATACGGCGCAGAGTGAGCCGCCCACGAGCAGCCTGTTGATTCTGTTACTCGTCTTCGGAATGCAGCGAATAGCCTTGTCTTTAGTCTGCTGCGGAGTAGGGGCTAAGCTAAATCATTCATGTATGAAATCGACAATGAGAAGAACGGAGATCAAGGGTCCAAACAAAACCAGATGCAGATGCAGAGATGAAACGAACGAGACGCAGCAATGTAAGCAACCGTGGGCGTGCCGGATCTACATATATGTATGCACGGAATCATCACTGCGCACCCTCTCTTCCGCCGTTGACTGGGGCAGCTAGGTGGATCTGAACAAACAACCCTTCAAACGGCCGCCGTGCTGACGGGCCTGCGTGCCTGCCTGGGCTTCGATGACGGGAACGAGTAAACCGAGCCACGCGAGTATTTGCGTTCCGCTGGACAAACGAATCATTGAAATCAAGGTGCGGCGGACGGGAGGCGCTAAGCCTAGGCCCAAGATGTCAGTCTTCTACCCGAGGACCCGCTGGCCTTCTCGAATGGGAAACCAATGCGCCCGTAGTCGGGACTTGATGGTAGGTGTGCCCAGTAGTCTTTGGACGTGCGCTTGTCCAGTGAGATGAAGACTTTGGAATGTCATGTCGCATGTGGCATATAACTCGTGGTAGAGACGCTAGAGGATGATGAGCACGCTGAGACATCTCTTCTTCTCTCTTCGATTCACCTTCTCCGCAATTCAAACCACCAACCTTTGGCAAGATATCCCGTTTGCGGCTCATCTTCACCCGTCAAGAGGCAACATGGAAAGACGGCAAGTCGGGTCAAGTTCGAGACACCGGCACGGGATCCCAGTGGGGATTCGCAAGACCAACACCCCGAGTCTTAGCTCACTCTAGCGCCTTGGCCGAGCCCGCGTTGTGTCCACTCATCCGGGTCTTTCGATCGCTAACCGAACCGTACGAGCTAAGCGATGTCTTTTGGAGGCGCCTCCCGAGTCCCTAACCGAGAAATCTCGGCTGTCTATGCGAGTCGTTGGAAATGCCTGTCGCCCGCGTGGCTAGACTGATTACCCCCGGAGCAAACCCCGTAGTACTGTAACACAGCATCTAGATTATCGGCATAATCAATCCCGCCGAATTTCAAAGAAAGAGGCGGAGTTTACTGCACCCGGCTTATGTGAGATCTGCTGTTGATACCCAGGGTAGGCAAACACAGCGTGTCTCAAGCTGATCGTTGGCGGTGACTATTGACACCCGAAGAAAGAGGCATGATATTGGGTAAAAATGCTTTGTGTATTTTGAATGCTCACCTCCGCTGAGGCGAGATCTCTAGAGATGAATGCACGTTTGGTGTTTGGTGCTGTCATGATTTGACAAGCTTGTCCCCTTCGCCGTCGTCACTGTCGCTCTCCTCTTCGTCGTCGTCTTCTTCCTCCTCCTCGTCGTCTTCCTCCTCATCTTCCTCGTCACTGTCTTCCTCGCTCTCAGACTCTTCTTCCTCTTCTTCATCGTCATCTCCCTCCGCGAGCCAATCGTCCAAGCTCTTCCCCCCCCCTCTCCGAGACCGTTTGTTTTTGTAGGTGCTGCCTTGACAGCGCTATCGAGCATTTGACTTGCTGGTACACTCTTCTCTTCACCGTAAGCTGATGGAGCCGCCTCCGTGTCGCGCAACCGCCTGTCTGGCTCCGAGCCTTCCGCCACCCATTCGGGGAGCGCATCATAACCGCGCAAACCATGGATTCCACCCCCACCTGCCAGAACAAGCGTCGATGACCCAAGCATGAACCCCTTGCGTGTTTCTGACGGGCTGGGGGCCTGAGGTGCTGGCTTCGGAGCCAGTAGCATCAATGTGGCAAGTTGCGGTACAGATAGAAGGGCTCGATACATACGAGCGCGATCGCGAAGGTCGTAAGAAGTGTCGTATCGCACCAGCAGCAGTACATAGTCCCACAGCTTGGCGACAGGGTGGTCGTCTTGACTCGGGACAGCCGCTTCGTCTTCGCTCTTGTTCTCGTTCAGTCGATTAAGATGGTGTAGGTAAACCTTGGCTGCAAGAAGCAGGATCTGTCCTTTTGCCGCCTCCGATTCGCTGGAGAAATCCTTGACGAGAATTCTCAGCACATCGGCAGCGATGTTATCCTCGCCCTTGAGACCTGAAAACTCGCCCACCAGCCAGATGATTGTTGCGCGGGCCTGAGGGTCTGTCGCCGAGTCCAGATTCTTTGCCAACCGCACAACAGTGCCAACGTGCCCCTGGGGGTCCTGCTGGATCAGGTGTCGAATCACAGTCAAAGACTCTGCCGCCAAGGTGCCGTCCAAGCTTGTAATCTGACCCAGTAGTAACCGTAGACAACGAGGGGCCGTAGATGAGTCGGTTTGGGCACATCGTCCGATGGCACGCACTGCCTCTCGCACCAACGCCTTGTTTGTGGACCCTGAAAAGTGCTCGAGCTCGTTCAAGATTAAGCTCTTGATGGGGGTGGTGCGTGGGGGAAGATGAGCGTGAGGATTTCCAACTTGAGCTCCCACACCTGCGCTGGATCCGTAGCCCTGACGAGGAAGTGGCTGGCATACTTGACGAAATCGGTCGGCCTTGTCAAGCAAACCGAGACAATGTTGTAAAGCGCGACCTGCTGAATATCCTGCGCACCCCTCAGGAGTGCCACTAATGGACCGATGGAGATTTTGACGTAATCCGGCGTCCCGATGTCGACATAGCATCTCGTTACAGCTATAACAACTGCCGAGTTTCGGCTTTGAAGCAGAGGCTTGATTCCATTGAGGAGCATGGCGAGATCTGGGTCCAGCACTACGACTTGCTGTTCCTCTCCTGAATTTTCGGTAGTCTCGCCGTAGAAGTCGCCCAGGTCCGCCGTCTTCTCCTGGCTCTTGACACTGCGCGTCCGCCTCGGGAAACATTTTCTGGCATAATAGGTCATCATGCGCAACGTTGCCAGCTGGCTCCATTCGTCCATATCCACAATCTTCTTGACCAAAGCGCGGTAATGTTGGTGGATGAGATCGATCCGTTCGGGGCAAACCTCGAGGTAAGCCGATACCGCTGCACCTGCGACGAAGTACTGCTTGTCGCCAAGGAGGGTGGTTAAATAGTCGAGGAGTTGAGGTAACTGAGTTGGATCGAGACGGTAGCACTTGGGGATGGAGAGAGCAGCAGCTCGGCGCACGTAGGGGCTCATGTCTGCCACGCCCTTCTTGATCGCAAGAGACACGATTTGGCTGATGACGGGAACTCGGATACCGGACATGGTCTTGAGGGCGAGGGCGCGGACCTGGGGGTTCGTGTCGGAGAGGGATTTCTGGATAGTGTTGATGGAGAGAAGGGCGAGGTCGGGCTCTTGCTCGGCATGATGGATGAGGTATATGTAGACAAGCTTCTTGATCTCGATGTTCGGCGAAGCAACATTCTTGACGACGGAGGAGAAGAAGGGCAAGGTCTTCTGGCCACGATACATCATCTGGTGGAGGAAGGGCTAAGTTAGCCTTGGCCTGGACGGCAACAGGCGGGGAGGTTTCGTACGGAGAGGACGCGACGGAGGCCGTCGAGAACCTCGCGCTCATTTCGACTGTCCAGCAGCTTCTTGATCTGTGTACGGTCGAGAGGGCGGCCGGTGCTGCGGGCGCTGCGCGTCGCCGAGGCGGCATCGAGGGTGAGCTCACGAGCTGTACGAAGAGGTCGTTAGCAGGCAGAGGACAGAGGACACGACAAACACTGCGCTGGCGCTGGCGATGACGATGACGGAGGTACGCACCGCTCTCGAGGAGGCTGGATATCCTCGCTATGGACTCCATGCCGGGCCAACAGTGGACAGGTCGGAGCTCGGGGGTCAAGCTTCGAGGGCGGCGTTGAATTTGGAGATGGAAGCTGTCGTAGTGGCAGGGAGGGAAATGACGTTGGTGCTTGGAAAGCTGCCTGAGCCGACATCCACACCGTGGCGAGGGGCAGTGGAGAGGCTGGCTCTCCGGGTGCAACTGCCCTGGCTGACGTGCTAAGGTGCCCGGTGCTTGCCAGAGCCGTAGCGGCATGGTTCGGGTGCACCCACTGAAGATCCGCTGCCCCACCACAAACAGCACCTCACTCAGCCAGCCATCCACAGTTCTCCATGTCACTCACTTACACATGCAAAGACCTTATCGTCATCATCATCATCATCATCATCACAACCCAATTACCCTCTTCCTTCGCCTTGTACACTGGACGATGGCTTCGCCCAAAGTCTTGTCGCCAGCCTCACCTTCCGAGCTTCTTCACTACATCAGGACCTATCAGATCTATCCGACAACGCTCGTCATCTGTTACTCCCAAGAGGAATTCATGCTGTCCCTCGTGGCAGACATCAAGAGTCAATTCACCCAAGAACAACTTCAGAACGCCGACGAAGACCCTCCCCATCCCCTCTTCGCTAGACCAATCTTCCAGCAAGTCATTGCCCGCCACATTCGTGTTATATTCGTGCCGACAGTCACCCACCTCCGCGCCAACCTTTCCGTCTTCTGTCCCGCAGATTCACCAACGCCAGCTCCCCCAAATCTGCCTCCGCCGTCGGTTTAGAGACAAACCGCCGTTGCTTCTTGTCTACGGTTTTATGGACCTCCACAGGGACAGCAGTGAGTGGAGTGCCCAGGGTATCAGTAACTCAGCTGCAATCTTGGTCGAGGCAGCTCAACGCGCCGTTTTCAAACCAATCATCGTTGAACCCAAAGGCGCTGGTCGACACCAAGATTTCCATTCTCTCTTGAGAGAGCCTGCGCCGATACTGAGCGGAAGCTCAAAAAGGGACGACGGCGGCTGGACCGGGAGGACGGTTGAGGTGAGACGGGTGCTTGGCAGATGGTTTCGCTTTCAAGAGGGACAGTGGGATGTTCAGTGGCCAGAAAACAAGGATTCTTCATAGCAGACGGTGTGGACGTGGTCTGCATGCTGCGTCGTAAATATGTACAAACGGTAATGGATCCGTCCTCCTCCTTCGCACGTACGTAAATCGACGACCCCCAACCCCTAACGCCGAGCCCGTGGTATCTCTAAATCATGTCTTCGTTGCAAAATTGATCATGAACAATAAGAGAACCCCGCTTCAAATGGCCTGCTCCATCTCGGTGATGTACAGTTTGATGTGGGAGTCCATCTTGAGGAACTCGTCGTAGGCGCTGTGGATCTCATTCTCGATGTTCTCCTTGAGATCAAGCATCTGCCATAGGGTTAGTAGACTGCTCCAAAGTGTCATTGAACGAGACGAGTGACGTGTGCGTACCTTCTTCTCCGTCTGTTCAATACGAACTCTCCGTCTCTCCATATTTTTGCCCTTCTCCGTTCGCTCCTCGGTAAGCTTCCGGTGAACTGCGCGCAACTCCTCCATTCTCCTTGGCCTCACTAGCCTTGGCAGAGCTCTGTTCACGGAGCCTCTCAGTCCGCTCGTTCCACTTGACCAGCTGCCTCGACAGCAGGGATTCGGTCCGCTCAACCTCGCGTACGTTGTTACCGCGCTCGGAAAGAGCGTCTCGCTGCTTGGCGTTCTTGAGGTTCTCTTCCTCCTCTTTGGCCAGTTCGACACCGATCTCGTCGAGGATCTTGATACAGGACGCCACATCGGTTGAAACCACAGCAAAGGAGTCGGCCGAGGTCTGCAGGGCACGCGAGACGGTCCAGCGAGTCAATGTGTGACTTTTCGCTGTTGAGGGTGTTGCTCAGCTCGGTCAAGCTGGACTGCAGCGCAGAAGGGCTCTGCATGACATATGGCCTCAGCTTCTGGCTCTCCTGCTTCAATGCCAGCTTCTGCGCCGTCTTGTCCTCCAGAGTCGCCGTGAGCTCCGTCTTCTTGACCTTGGCGTCCTCAAGACGAGCGGCCACACGCTCCTGGTTGCGACGGAGTTCCAGTAGCCTCTGCTTCAGCTCCTCATTGCGCGTCGTCTTCTCGCGCACCTGGGCCTCCATCATCTTGCGGTTGCGCTTCATGTCGGCAATGCGCACATCCATCTCTTGGTTTTCCGAGTACAGGCTCTCAATGCGCGCCTTGGTAGTCTCGGCCTTGTTGAAGTGATCGTCAATGACGCTGGTTTGCGACTCACGGAAGCGCACAAAATTGATGAGGTAGCTGAAGATCTTAACGAGGCGATCGTGGGATGGCTTGTACAGGTCGTTGAAGCTGAAATCGTTAATTCCGCATTCGGCGAGGAGACGACGCAGAGAGACATAAAAGCCCATCAGGTTGCGAGTGTCGGGAGGGACGACGTCGGAGTATTCGCCGCAAATGTCCTCGGCGGCAGCGCGCATGGCAGGCTCGACGGTCTCGCGAGTGGCATTGAGCAGCAGCTCGGCGAACCACTCGAAGATCATCTGGACCTGGAGAGGGTTGGGCTTCTGGAGGTCGGCGACATTGAAAGGGATTCCGATGTCTGTTATGCAGCCGACAATCTCCTTGTCGGGGAGGCGCATGAACGCGTCGGCGTCATCTTCCTTCTTGCGGGTGTTTCGCGACTGGGTTTGGTTGGTAGGAATGATGCTCATTCGAGGATTGTACGACATCTTGGGCGATAGAGAGCCCCTTGTAAAGGTAAAGGCAGTGCTGCGATACGATGTTGCGAAGAAGAAATAGGTCAGCCGCTGCTTGAGTAAAGCACCTTGGTTGGATGTTGATCGGGCTGTCGCGACTGACTCTTGGGCTAAGGTGCCAAAAGATTCTAGATTGGCAACCGTAAACAGAAACACTGAACGGTCCTTTGGGCACCGTGTTGCTCCGCCAACCTCCCCACCGCTTATCGATAAGCCAAACGGCGGGGTCATGTGATGCATTACATAACCTGGAAGGCAGAGCATCACACTACCGACTTATTCCCGGTACACGGTGCATTTTTTCCATGCCCGGCGCCAACTGGTGGAAAAGTCGGGTTCAGTCCAGCCATTGCTCCCCTCCCCGCCGTGAAAATGGAAGCCGTCGGAGGAGTGACATTCCAATTCGGCAGGCATCCAGAAGCCCAGCGCAACGTTCGAATTGACAACGCCGCATTGCCGATTCGCCCATTCAAGCAGAGACAGTCTCAAGTTGAGATGTTGCTCGGAACACCAGGAAACCTTGTTGCAAAGCATACGGATACCATGCATGATTCTCCAGCAATGGCTCAAGACTACCACCCTCCGCTGAGAGAATGCGCCTGTGAAGCTTTCCATCAACTCGGAACGTGGGAGAGCAGCAGAGAGACAACCGCATGCCAAATTACCAAGAGGCGAATTCCCTCCCAAACGAAGAGAGTACTATCACAGAGAAGCGGACCATATGGTCCAGTCCAGAACACCCTCTAGCAACATCCGCCCTTGCTCACGACGGCAGATGACCTTGTCCCATCGCCACAGCTTCAACCTCGCTTCCTTCAAGGCCAATTGAACGCCAGCAAACCTCCTCACGTCGAGCCGAACGGGACAGAGATGAGCAGATGAACACACCCTCACGCCAGCTGCGATCTGCATTGAACCCCAGCCCGTTCCCGCACTCTGCCCTGCCCACATGGCTTCCAGGCATTTCCGGCTGCCCTGTCCTGCCTTGTCTGGACTGACTGCAGTCTTTGACTTTCATCTCCCGCCCTCGTCGAGCCCGCCTCTTTGGACCCAGACACGCCAGAGTCATCTCATATCGTCGACACCCTGCCCTTTTACGGCTTCGTCTCTGAAACATCCGACTTTGTGCGAATTCATTGGCCCAAAAGAAACAGACTCCTTGTGACAGAAGCCCCGAGCGTGAAACGCTGGAATTGCTTTTCACCATGTCCCGGTCTAGCGTCGCCGCCAGGGAGCTTTTTCATCAGATGAAAGGGGGTTTGCTCAACCGCTATTGGCTATGGATTCAAATCCGCAAATCTGCTCTGACCTCGACGCATGATGGTCTAGGCCGTAGCCACAGAACAGACCTGCCAGAATCGATCATCACTTCCTTCGCTTGTTCACTATCGGCCCCTCGCGAAGGACCCTAATCCGATTCAACAGACCAAGAAGAGCAAATCATCCGATGGGCCTCCACGGGTGACGTGCAGACCTCGCGCCTGAACTGTGGTTTGCTTTGACGGGGCACGGGAGGCATGAACGGCATCGCCGCTCACTTGCGACGATCCATATGTCAAGCTGACGAGGGAGAGACGCTTCACCCTCAAATCACCAACTGTTGCTCCTGCGGTCATCATCATCCCCGGCATGCTTCTTCCTAGCGCTGTGCCAGTATGGTGGGAGGAGCAGGTGCTCCTCATGGCTTACATACAACACAGTTGCACGCTCCATTGCATGTCCGTCTGCTTCGACAAGGACATTCGTATGCTGAGCGCCACCACATGAACGGAATGAACAGCACGCACGGCAGCCCGGAATGAGGCCGCATTGAATCGGACAAGACGATACAGACGCTGCCGATATGAACAATGGTCTGTGTTTAATCCGATGTAACGGAGCAACAGAGCGACAATTGTCCACAAACATCGTTTGCGGCCCCCGTACGTACCGCTCTCTGCAGCACAACGCAGCACCAGCAACATTATCCGGGGGAGTTTGCACTACGTGTCGAGTCTGACAGGCACGCCGCCGATACCTGCAGCGTGCATCGGACCACTCAGGAGAAATGACGGCGGAGCACGACACGTTTGACCATATCTCGCATGCAACCGTTGGAAGGTTGCTCAATCGCCGGTTGGGAGTATCACCACATCACAGCATGCAGCCAGAAGCCATGGAGTGATTTCCCGCCCCCAAAAAGGGAAGCAGATTGAGGCCGCGGTTGAGGGATGACGAAATTACGCCGTGTAAGCTGGGAAGTCTGCGAGAGCAACGGCCCCCCGCGCCATGACGTTGTGATGGGACCCAATCTTAAGTGATCGCCTCAAGGAGGACTAAGGAATTAGAACCCCGGTCAGCCGCCGCCGGGCGAACAGGCTGGTCTGGCGCGGTTTGGTTAGCTAGCAAGCCAAGCAGGGCAGGGTGGCAGGGTGAAGCTACGGACAGTGATGAAGGCCCCTTCACTCGCAGCCACGCCGCATCAGCTGCAAGAGGTCCATTGCAACGTCCTGACTCTGGGCTGGCAAGGTTGACGCGCATCCTTGTGATGGAATGTTATCCTGCCCTGCCAGCCACGGGAGCCATGACATAATGGTCGGAACCTTCTGTCGCATCGCCGCGAAGCAGGAGGCTTCGGATACTGAGGAACGTCTCAGGCACAGTGAGAGAGAAAGCGAGAAGGCTCGTGGGCCGGACTTGATAAGAGGATAACAAACAGCAAGGAAATGCGATGCAGCAGGACGGAGTCGAAGTCTCAGCGTCGCAGTCCGCCATGCTATGACCACATACGGATATACAGCAATGGGGCGACGGTACGGCTATCCGTCCACAAGAAAACTCCGATCTCATCGCAACAGGGCGGGGAGAAGTGAGAAGTCAGAAAATTTGCGTGATGGGGCAATGAATCCAGGCCTTGGACGCCCTTGTCTTGTTCGATGCCGGCGAGTACCGGGCCCCGAGGCCGTGGACGGCTTGCAGCAAATACGGGTTCTAGCATGCTCTGAACCGCCTGTTCAGGACTTTGGCGGACGGATACGAAGGAAAATTGAGGGTATTCCACCAAAGCGACCTGCAGGTTCCCACCTAGGCTGGCCAAGATCGTACAGAAACTGGTCAGCGGTTGTAGAGGTTCGTTGCCTGACCATTTTTGAGTTGTGCCCGATACGGCCCCGGAAGCTAATGGCCACGAGGACATCTAGGTACTCGTGTCCAGCTGTTAAGGTAACGGTACTTGTGCAAGAAGACGATGATCCCTGCCACCCAACGGCGCTTGACCCTGTGCCTAGCAAACAGCACGATGGACGCTTCAGGATTTTTACAAGTACAATCCCTTCAGGCCACGCACACTGGTGCCACAGGCCTTCCCTGCTGGACTGGACAGACTTGACTTCGTTGCGCATGCAGCCTGCCCCGGGTCGCTGAGCTGTTTCTTCGCCCCTGTCTTGGGCACTGAAGAGCAGCACAGTACGGCGTAGGCGCCGCATGGTGAGCGATAAGGAAGGATGCCAACGGCCCGGAATAGAAACCTCGTGTGGCCAGCAAGAACAACGAAGCATCGGGATCTCTGGCAACGCGGCAGGCGGAGGCAATTGAGGGACGCCATTCTTGGGGCTAGAGAGGTCAGATGGTGTGCCCCCTCAACAGCTAAGCAGTTTCGGTCAAGAGCCGTCGTCTTTGTACGCTTTGTCAGTTGGCTGGCGTCAGTACCTAGATGTAAGAGGAATGGGGCCGTGAGGGGATAAGCTTGAGTCCTCCCATCTGGGTCTCTTGACTGGAGGGACAGACAGCGACAGCGAGCGCTAGCTCTGCCATCTGCCTGGGCCCCTCGACTCCCCCCCCCCCCCCCCCCCCCCCCCCCCCCCCCCCAGTCGATCCCAACCCTACAAACTGACGGCGGGACGGCCGGTACTTGGCTGGTTGAGTCGAGCCTGGTGGGCAGACGAGGCGGCGCGACGAGAAGCTGGAGGGTTCGACAGTTGAGTTGGCGAAGGAGCACACGAGCCACCACCGACCTTCCGTCAACCAAGTGCCGCTGGGAAACAAGTAAACGACAGCTTGACGCTGTTGCCTCGTCATCAGGATCAGGAGGCGAAGAGGCAAGCTGAAAACCAGAAGCCAAAAGACGCCATATCGCATCAGTGAGTGCCCTTCCCAGCTTGATGAACACGGTGGTAGCCGGAGAGATGTGCCGGGCAAAGCGTGGATACTCTCTCGTTTGAAGACCTAGGCAGTCGCTATCGCTTATGCGGCAGAGAGTTGCAGCGGATGGGTTTGTTTCTCCGTATGTTCTATGGTTCGTCACGCCCAGCAACAATAATTGTTTGGTTCAGTGCTACAGAACCAGGGAATATCCGATTATCTTCCTCATCTAGCGGGCGAGTGGGTCGCGATTGGACTTGAGCCGGCGCATCTGGATATTCTTGGGGGTTTTCGGGGTCCAATATGTGGCACAGCAAGGAATAACACTATGGAAGCACTATGGAGGTTTACCCCAAAAGGAGCCCAAAAGGAGGCGCCTTAATCAAGAGTCGATGGCGTCGATGCGTCGTCTATTGACAACAATATCTTTGATGGAGGCTGGGAATGCCTGAGTCGGACGGCGAACTTCGCCTCTCGGAATTCCCATCCCTCTCCCACGAGAGGAATGTTTATGACTCAGGGACAACGGCATTCCTCTCAACTTTGGAATGACATCCGTTGAGGACCCAGATTCGGATTCAGCCAGACAACTCAGATTCAGGGAACATCTGGCCGGCAGACTCGTAGACCGCCTCGGCAAGAAACGCTGGCGGCTGCAGTCGTCTGCATCGCTACGGAGTTGCGCAGCACAGAGAAGCAGACCAATGACGAGACTCAAAGCTCACGCATCGCACCCACCCGCCTGCTGCTGTTCCTGTCCCCATTCCTGTTCCTGTTTTCCGCAGCTTCCTATTGAACTGTATTGCAGCCAACAGTGGACCTGGAGACTGATGAGGCATGTAAATGTACTGCTGCACTCACTGTTCAGAGCAAAACGTGCCCAGAACCTGGGTTGCGCTGTACGAGTTGGAGACGGGACAGCCGCGGATACGATGCCGCAAGGTACGGGTACCTTGCCTTAATCCCTCCCACATCCCTTCCTTTTTTGCCTTTCTGGCACCTACACATACTTTCTGCTGCCTTTTCTGCCCTGGAAGCACAGCGCCCGGCGGCACGGGCACTTTCAGGGTAGACCCCTAGGACACGACCGTTGGGAAAGCCGATGCTGGACTTGTACCTCTGTCTTGTCCAGGGAAGGTCTAGCAGATGCTTGAAGTATTAAGCTACATATACATTGCCTCGCTATCAATGGCTGGGCATCATTAAAGACGGGGGAAAATGACAGATAACAGCAATGGTCCAGCGACAGACAGGGACGAGACAAGACATGGCGAGAGGAGACTGGTGGCAAGACACCGGGAGGCATTATGAGAAAGTCGCTGAGACACTGGGACGTCAAGAAGCCAGGGCGGCGGGACGGGCTGGAGCAAAGCAGCGGCAGACCATACAGAGCAATGAGAGGAGAGACATTCAACAGCCGGCCGCCGTCCGTTTCCCCCCTTTGATCCGCTCCGGGCATCAATCAGTCAAGACAGGCCAGGAACCACCTCGCATCAGCGCATGGCATCCGCCGCATCGCATCGTATCACTCGTCCTCAGTTTCCTGCTGCTCGTCAGTCTCGCTCCCTCTTTCACTCTTGCTCCCAAGTCCAGACCAGGGCAGACCAGGGCAATGAGCCGCGGGTGGTGTGCCGGGGAGGAGGTCGGTTCCACCCCATTGACACTGAAGGAGAAAATATTTGCGGCGATCAAGCCCAGTCCCATGTCCAATCGACGACATCGACATTCCCCCTGCCGGCCGGAGTCTGCTAGCCATCCCTCGGGCTCCCTCTCCTTCTGGCGGCGGCGGCACAGGGGCACACACACACACACACACACACATGCTCTAGGAACAAGAACATACTGCATAACACTATCGCCGCAGCAAGCACGGCATCCCCTACCTAGCCGTGTGTGTGCTCTGCTCTGCTCTGCTTCATCATTGCGCGCCTCTCAGATTGATCGGAGCTATCGATGCGCAGCAGCACAACGACATACAACACCACCGACGGCCAGCGCATTGCGGAGTCACGCACAGCTTTCTGAGGCACATGGCACATCTTCACCCCGTTTAAGGACCCCATCTCTGTCTCCATCAGAACAGCAGAGGAGGGACCACTGACCAGGAGAAGGAGAAACGAAGAGAAACACACCCCCGGCGGCGGACCACACCACGACCATGTCCCATGTCCATGTACACACCCCCTGGCTCTTGGTTGACCCTTGAACCTTCCCAACCCAAACCCAACCAGCCCTGGCCAACCGTCTTTTCCTGGTCTGGTCCCAAAGGTCCCCGGCTCACGCTCCCTTGCCCTGCCACCCAGTCGAGCAGCCCTGTTCCTATTTGGTCAGCACTGTAAGGGTAAGGTCGATTGTACCTTACGGAGACCACACTCTATGAAGTACGTACCGCAAAGTACCGGACCAGCACCAGCTCCAAGCAGATGCACCGGCAGCAAGCCAAAGTGCGCCAGCCAAGAAACAAGCTGTCGTCGTCCCAATGCCCGTCTGCAAGTGCTGAGTTCATGTACACCTTCTTGCTCTTGACCAGTGTGCATGTACATACGCAGTGAAAGTAGACAGACGGATGGGATACAGTACCTACGTAGTTGTCCAGCACCAAGGAAAAGAAGGAAAAGGTCTGCTGGCCCCCTTCTGCCTTCTTGTCTGTAAGCCTGATTGATGCGATTCTTTTTGGGGGCCCCCCATCATCCACCATTCCATCATCGACGTATGCTATCTCTCTCTCTCTCTCTCTCTCACTGTCAGCCATTGTCCTTTGCCACTTTGCATAGCTTATGTCACTTTGTCTGTCCCGTCCCTCTTTTCTCCCCTCTACATGTACCGCTAGGTTGCTGCTTCCTTGTTGCATCCCGAACCCTTTCCCTCGCCTTTCCTCCACTCGCTTTACACATACGCATACGGTCCGGAACACCTCTGCACCCAAACCCATATTAACTGCTGCACAACCCTGGCGCCTTCTTTAAGCAGGCAAGCTTCCCGTATTCCTCTCGCTCGGGTCCTACCCAGCCTTACCTTCGTTTTGCCCGAGCCCATTGCGAAACTGGTGGCGACTACGGATACTACGCAGCAGTGCAGTACCTACCAAGCCTCTGGCAGAGCCGAGTTTGGAAGAGAGACAATACCATACATACACTACATACACCACCAACAAGAGGACCGCCCGGCACGCCAGCATTGAGATCTAAACGAGACCGCCCGTCCAACACGCTGCACATGTCCCCCGATCTCGAGTAATCAACACCGATCATGCACTCATACAGAAACCGGTCCTGCGACGAACAACCCAGCATCCCGCGTTAACACATACGTAACCCCCCCCTAGCGTTGATTGCTGTTGGGCGACAACGCACAGGGGAAAATGGCCCTCTGGCCCTTTCGCCGGAGGAGCGGTCGCAAACGCTCGCGAAGCGGCGCAAACCTGTCCGACGTCGAAGCGCCTCCTCCACGAGACGGTCTCACCACGGGCGCCTCTCATGCTCATGCCCATGCCCAGCAACAAGACAGGGCGGCAAAGCCGAAGAAGAAACAGCGACTCGAACAAGACCAGCAGCAGCAGCAGCATCACCCCTCCTCCTCCAAGAAGCTGACCCGACGGACCCGTACCTACAGCTTCTCCCCCGGTCGCAACGACTCCATCCGCGTCGCGGGGCAAAAAGGCTCGGGTCCACCGGTACCTGGGCGCCTGACAGGGCCCTTCCCAGCCGACCGAAATGACGGAGAAGAAAAAGGGGATCCCGCGTGGCAGCGGGCGCCAACCCTACATAATGCACGCCACGGCCAACAGAAGAAGGGCTCTTCCTCCCGCAGGAAGTCCAGCAAGCGGAGGAGAGAAGAGACGGATCGCGAGGCCGAAATCAAGGCCATGACCAACTTCGCGCCGGTACGGCCAGCGGCCGACGACTGGACATCCGGTCGGCCGATGAGGAAGCAAAGCAAAAGAGTCAAGACGACGGGGGGCCACCTCGGCTTCCGCAGCAGGAGCAGAAGCCCTCTCGAGAACAGGGCCTCCGACGTTTCATTGCCGATATCGATTCACTCCAGCATGTCGTCCGACTCCGAGGTGCACTCATTCCGGGTGTCGGCCCTCGAGATACTGGCACCCCGACCGACATTACGACACACCGTCTACCCACGATGGGGCCCTGGGCAAAGCAGCTCATGCCATTCGCGCCACCAACAACAGCAACAGCAACAACAGAAGAGAAAGGTTTCCGAGAGAGTGCCCGAGTCGGTGGTGAGGGCACACAAGAGAGTAAACAGTTTCGCCGACGACCTCGACGCCGCCGACCTGCGAGAACTGATGGAAAGAGACACGAGGAGGAGGGAAAGAAGGCGTCAGCGAGACCAGGAAAGAGTCGAGAGGAGGTTAGCACGGAGGGCGGAGAAGCAGCGCGAGGCCGAAGCTGAGGCACGGCATAGCGGCTCTCCCCGCCCGTGAATATGGAGAGAGGTGTTTTGGGCCGGGAGATGGTGGGCTTGGGCATCGGGGATGACACATCGACATCTGCGGTGGTGACGTCCTCCAAGCACAAGCGACGGGCATCCAGCTCATCGTACCGACCGGCCAGGCATTCAACAGAAGAAGAAACAGGCGCTGCCCCAACCGGAACCGATGGACATCGACCACGACCTCCACCGACCGTCCAGCATCCAGCCCGATGTTCCCTTGTCGGCGCCGTCCCCCGAGCCGCAGCCGGCTCCCGAACGCAAGCCCAGCACGAAGCTGGCGCCCATGGGGAGCATCAGACTGAGACGCAGCCTGCTTCGTTCGAAGAAGTCAAAGTCGAGGTCGAGGTCGCCGGAAGAAGAGCACGCCGTGTCGCCGCTGTCGTCAAGACAGGACGAGACCATCCCCCGCAAGGCGTCCGAGTCAATCCTCCGGGCCCGTCTGTCACTATCAGCCCTGTTCCGTTGGGCAAGAGGAAGAGGGGAAACTCTGGACCGTCATCGTTCTCCAACACGTCGCGCGAGGAGATGCAAGCCGCCGCGGCCCAGGCCCAGGCCCAGGCCCAAGCCCAGATTCAGTCGCAGACTCAGACACAAGCGCCACCGGCAGAGGAACCGCAAGCGCCAATGCAAGTGGTGCCGCCACCGATCAATTACATTCCTCGCAAGGTCAGCTCCGGCGTTCCCAAGCGCACTCGCTCGCGCTTCAGGGAAGACCTGCCCGAGCTCCCCCTCAGCCCTCCCGACTCGCGCGTGGGGTCGCCGGAAGTGGAAGAGCCTCCTTTGCCCATTGTCTCGGAGGCCAGGACCGCAGAAAACACCCTCGACGACGATGAATCCCCCGCCGTCGTCAGGCACGACACTCCCACCTCCGACCTCCGCCGCGTCGACGAAAAGATGGAGAAGCTCGAGAAGATGAGGCAGACCCCGACCTCGCTGCGGCACAGCATCCAGCCTTCGCCCGAGCAGCCGCAGTCCGTCTCCATGGCGTCCATCGACTCCGAGGCCTCGTGGCTCCGGCCGCATCGGAAACCGCAGAGCGTCGGGCATGCGCGCCGCCAGCATCCAGCGCTTCCAGCAGCCCCAGAATCGCAGCCACTCGCCCTCAGCCAACGACACCGAGGAGGAGCTAGCCGACGACGAGTACCTCTCCAACCTCGCTACGCCGTCCCGCGAGATGCTCGCCGGCGACGATGACGACGAGCGCACGCCGCGCAAGTCCACCGGCGATGCGTTCCCCAGCAGCGACGAGGAGGAGGTGACGATGATGGACGAGGCGGACATGAAGTGGGGGTCGGTCGAGAGGCAGCGGGCGACGGCGGTCGTGCCGCATCAACACCAACGGATCAAGAGCCGCGAGGGTCTGCTCAAGACGTTTGAGGACGTCGACAGCGCCGCCTCGTCGGCCGAGAACTCCGAGGGCGAGACGCCCAAGCTCCAACGCGCCACGAGCGTGAGCCTCAGCAGGGGCCTCGCCAGGCATGTGAGCTCGGGGAGCGCAAAGATGCTCGAGGTCTCGCCGCGCGCGAGCGTTGACCAGAGGAGGACCGGCGATGCCGTTTACTAAATGAGCAGCTAACACAGATGATGACAGGGGAAGATAATGCCAGCCCAGCACCAGCGAGACGACCATCTTTCAACATTTCCTTACATCTATCTATCTACGTCGACACAACAGATTCGACCCCCGACGCTCATTAACCTTTCCTTAACTGTCATACCGACCATATTCACTCATTCAACTCTCCTAACTATTTCCTTGCCACTGACGACAAAAACCACAAAAACACTTGGAAAACAACAAAACCTTGAATCTCGACGTGCTGGCTGGCTTATCGACCTCGAAAATCTTCTTGATTGCTCATGGCATCTCACGCTTACCTCTCGTCTTCATCTCGGCAATCGGCAGCAGCCATTGGGCTTCTTTGATTCACCTGATGTGTACGATACGACCTTACGACCCGCCTTCCTACTTCCCCGGTGCATACCAAGCGACGCGCGGTATGCTTTCTTCTTCGTTTCGTGTTCTTGGCATATACCGTTTGATACCACGTCTCCATCATCTCGCCTTTGCCCCACGAGCGGGCAGGGTGTGGATTTGAGACATTTGAGATTTGTTGTTTTTTATTACATTCGAAAGGGACGCGCGATGGTCCGTCCCCTTTCTGGCGGCAGCACAGCACGCACCACCTCTCGTTCGGGATATCCCACCCACCCCTTCTGGTCTTCCACGGCAAAAGGACGGTGGAACACTTGCGAAAAAAAGGGTGGCATGCGTGTGCCGAAAAGAGTAGACTGGAAGGAAAATCAGGAAGGGGGCTTTTTTTTTTTGGGAGAACAAAACAGGGCATTCATGACAATGCACCTTGGGATATGTATGTGTATGTAGTACAGGAGGGCTTCCTGGATGAGATACCCGAGTAACTCACCCTTCAAGGGGAGCCTAGTCTCATGTTCTGGAGTAGAAGGCACACTTTAGGTGTGTCGGTGGAATGAAAAGGATTCAAACGTACTGTTGCTGCACCGCGTTTGTGATGTTGTAAAGCCCACTGGAGCGTCTAATGGCTGAAGGAGAATGGCGTAGTGCCCTTTTGAGCAATTTTATCTTGCATTAGTCCATATTCGGCATCGAATTCAAGACTGATCAAGGGGGTATCTATTTTCAATCGTGCAGCACTACGGGATAGATAGTCTTCATTCCCCATGCCGTTCTGGACTTCGCCTCTCTCTGTGTGTCTATGCCTAACTTGAGTAACAGGCACTGCTACGACCAATGCTGCAACTTCCACACTAATGGATTCGTGTCTCTGTTCAAGTGTATGCACTATTTCATGTCAAATCCATGGTTCCCAACCTTGGCGATGCCCTCGGCGACGCACTGGGAGACAATGACAATCTTCCGCCGATAGACGGTGACCCCCCGCCAGCTGAAGATGGCCTGTCTGCCCATTGCATCTCGGCAAATTGCTCGTCTTCCAAAACGAATATTTCCTGCTCATGGCCGCGAGGGAAGTCACCAATCGGCTGTGGCGCGAAGCAAAAGTTGTCACATCGGACGCGGCGGTAAAACACTTGGGAATATGCAGACGGCGCCGACCCCGACGGCAATGCCGGTGCCGGCAGGACAGGCTCGAGATAGAGCCCCACTCGAGCCCGCGGCCCGGTGTCTGTCGGTCGGTCACTTGCCCCAATGGGGAGAATGAATAGGTTCGACTCCAGCGGCAGGACGGATGGTGACGGACTCGCTCTACCCGGCGAGGGACTAGTTCGCGGGCTAGCGCGCGGGCTGCCGGGCGCGGCCAACGTTATCAGTTCCGCGGTAATGGAGATTCCCATGTTGGTCATGCTGAAGAGGCGGAACGGTGAGCCTCTGTGCAGGGCTCGCTGATGAACATCGCGGGAGCGGGCAAAGTCGGCAGGCGAGTCGGCCAAAAGACCAGAGTTGAGGGCACGTCGTCGTCGCTCGCCGGTATGGGAGTCCATAAACTCCTGGGCCGGGTCGACGCGCCACGCGAAGATGGTTTCGTCAGGGGAGGTGCGAATGATCTCGTGCTGTAAGCGCTGAAAGGCATGTGTAAGGCCCTCGCCGTAAAGGACGGGGATGTTCACACCGAATAGTCCCATGACGCAGTAGGCTAGGTCTTCTGGGCGGGTAGTCTGGCGGGCTGCGGCCCAGGACATGCGCTCTGCGATGGAATAGTCACGGGGTGAGCGTGTCTTGGAGAGGACCGACTCGAAAACACCTGTGATGGCGGCGATTGCTGCGATGAATGGCTGCTCGCCGCGGTGCAGGCCTTTGGTCCCGATGCGCGACCAGTCCTCGGCGTAGAAGATGGCTCGGCGAGGAGCGATGAGCTCCTGAAGGGTCCAGCCGCGGGTGAACCAACGGGATCTCGCAAGGGAGGGCATGCTGCCCATGGGGGGAGAGGCAGAAGACGGAGGGACATCGGAGAGGTAGACGAAACAGACGCGGGCCAGGAGATAGTACGAGTACATGGAGTTGATGGCTTCAGACAGCTCGGCGGAGGAGGTCTTGTCGATACAGCACGAGTCGATCCAGGCCCAGTGGATCTGATGGCGCAGTGCTTGGTAACATGTTCCCTCGATCTTGGAGAAGCCAGCCTTTGTGCGGGCGAGAGGCAGGTTCTGTTGAATATCTTGGAAGGTCACCTCGTCGCTGCCCCACGTGTGGGATAGGATTGCGTAGGGAGGGACGTTTTCGGGGCCATTGAACATGCGCAGCTCGAGGTTGTTGATATTAATGAGCCACATGCCGGTCGTCGTGGTCTGTCGTGCGTCACTCTGCAATCTCTGAGGGTTGCGGTCGACAGGCTGGATACGGTGTTTGTATTTGGGAGGCACAGAAGAAGACGAGGACACTCAGGAAAGAATTGATGGAGGACGGAAGGAGCTGGTTTGGGATTGAGTCTCCCAGGCAGTCAGTCAGGTCAGTCACTTTCAAGGCAGGTGTTAGCCTCATACGGGGCGCAGCTGAGCATCCAGCTCGTGTTGGTCTCAATCTTTTGTCTCCAGTGGCACTTTTGAGGAACATGGAACGGTGTTGATGGGGATTGCAGTCATCCGACAGAGCATCACACACTGAACTTGATGGTTGCTAGGTCAAGTGAGCTACCTCAACAGCCCGCTTCCTTCTAGTGAAAGTAGGGTCTAACGGCTGGCAGCTGTCAGCCAGGCACAAGACACTGGCACGTGGGCTGGCACGTGGCAGGCGTGTTTAGCGTCTTCACCAGGGCAAAGTACGTACCCAAGGCATTGTTAGTGCTGTCGCCCCGAGCACGCAAGAGCGCTGCGAAAAAGACACGGACCAACAGAAACAGGCACAAAACAATGCGCCCCACTGTTTTGTTGTTGACCTTCCCTAAGGTAGGTTCCAAGGTTGGTGGGAACAACCCGGACCCCGGCGACGCTCGTCCAACTCACTAGCAAAGTCCAGCGGCATCGGCAATGCCAGAGGCCCTGTGCCGCAACTTCCCGCTGGTCCCTTGACTTTTTTGAGGGATGAGGGATGATGGACCCAATTTGGATCTGATCTGGCACTTCTCCACGGCTGTGTTGGCGGCGGCACAAGGCGCACCAAGGCGGGTTTGTCATTTCGCCATGTCCATGTCAATGCCCATGCCCACGCCCAAACCCACGCTCATATCCGGATAGCATAGCATCCAAGGCCATGTCTATCCGCATGCCCGCCATGTCATCCCTCGACAACATCTTTTGCAACCCAACAACTACACCACGAACACGCACGACGACACCATCATGATTCCCCGAATACACCAGTTCATGGCAGCGCCACCGGCCACCATGTTTCGAGCCTTCATGCGCCGCCAGGCCCCAGGTCTGCGTACACGCTTCACCCAACAGCAACGCCGCACCAACTCCTCCAACTCGGGCACCGAGCCCCCAAAGCCGAAGAGAGAGAGCGACCCTATTCCTGTGCCCAACACCGTCGCCACGATCCCCCTATGGCAGCGCCTCGGTCCGCTGACCCGTGCCGCCGAGGGGTATGCCAGGGCCCAGCGCAAGAGGCCCCTGACGACGCAGTTCATCAGCTCCCTCGTCATCTACTTTTGCGCCGACCTGTCCGCCCAGAACATGAGCGGCAACGAGTACAACCCGGAGCGTACCGCGAGGTCCCTCATCATCGGCGCATTGTCCTCGATCCCTAGCTATAAGTGGTAAGTTGCGCCGCTGCGAGAAGCCCAGTCCCAGTATGCGACGACCGACGAAGATGGACTAACAGAATGGGCGACAGGTTCATCTTCCTCTCCCAAAATTTCAACTACACCTCGCGCCTCCTGTCCCTGGCCACCAAGGTCGTCGTAAACCAGGTGTGCTTCACGCCCATATTCAACTCGTACTTCTTCGGCATGCAGGCCTTCCTGGCCGGCGATAACTTCGAGCAGATCATCGAGCGAATTCGGCGCACCGTTCCCGTGAGCATCGTCAACTCGTGCAAGCTGTGGCCCGCCGTGACTGCCTTTAGCTTCTCGTTTATCCCGATGGAATACCGCAGCGTCTTTTCGGGTGTCATTGCCGTCGGCTGGCAGACCTATCTGAGCTTCCTCAACCGACAAGCAGAAGTCGTTGAGGAGGCCGAAGAGGCAGAAGTGAGGGCGCACCCCGAGAAAGCACATGCGGTGCAGGGCATCGCTGTGCACGAGAGGGCTGCGAAGATGGAGGCATAGGAGGAGAGCGTGGAGGAACAAGAGAGAAATAGAGTGTGGAGGGAAAGGAATACCCTAGACATCCTTGACGGAATTCTTTCTTTTGTAGTTGCATTGGAACGGCGTTGGCTTAGAAGGTTAGACGACATGGAGAACGTCATGATCTGATACCATTTTATTTACTCTTAGACAAGAAATACCATATAGGTCCTAGTAAGGCCGGGTCCCTTAAAGTTGGCACCGTATCGACTGACACTTTACTCGCACTGTCCTGCATCCCAGCCCAGGGACCAGGCGACGCCAACTGTCGACCCGACCCGAACTTCGCGTCAATTCCGTCTCTGGCAGTGACATCCGCAAATCTTCAACCCCCCGATCCCGCACCAACGCCGAGCCATTGAGTGCTGGCCAGGACCAGCAGCTCTTCTCAGCAATGGCTTCCGTTTGCTTGCGCACCGGCCGCGTGCAAAACGCCCTCCGCTCGGCCAGAAATCCCGCCCTCGTCCGCCCGCGACTCCCTAGCAACACCCTCCCTCGACGTCATGCCTCGACTGGCACCGGCTCCTCGTCCGAATCTGATGCCGGCTCCAACCTGAAGCTTGCCCTCTACGGCACCGCTCTCGCCGGCTCGCTCTACGTCTCCTATCTCTATGTCACCGATACCCGCGCCTCCGTCCACCGCTGGCTTGTGCCGCCCATGCTGCGCTTCATTTACAGCGACGCCGAAGAAGCCCACCATGCCGGCACGACCATGATGAAGTCCCTATACGATTTGGGTCTGCACATCCGCGAACGCGATAGGACCCTCGCCCAACATCCCGCTCTCGCCAGCGAGGTATACGGTTTCCAGCTCGCGAACCCCATCGGCATCAGCGCCGGCCTTGACAAGCACGCCGACATCCCCGACGCCCTGTTCGCACTCGGTGCTGGTGTCGTCGAGGTTGGCGGCTGCACGCCCCGTCCGCAAGAAGGCAACCCCAAGCCTCGCGTCTTCCGCGTTCCCAGCATCGACGGCATGGTCAACCGATACGGTCTCAACTCCCGCGGCGCCGTCAGCATGGCCGGTACGCTGAGGGAGCGTGTGCGCAGATTCGCTCGCAAGGCCGGTGTCACCGAGCAGCAGGTCTTGGACGGCGAAGCCGGTGTGCCCGCAGGAAGTCTGCTTCCCGGCCGCCTGCTGGCTGTGCAGATTGCCAAGAACAAGGAGACGGACGAGCGGGACGTCAAAGCCGTCACAGAAGACTACGTTTACTGTGTGCAGGCCCTCGCCAAGTACGCCGATATTCTGGTCGTCAACGTTAGCAGTCCCAACACCCCTGGTCTGCGTGACCTCCAGGCTACTGAGCCCCTGACGAGGCTGCTGAGCGCCGTCGTCGACGAGGCGGCCAAGGCAGACCGCAAGGTTCGCCCCAAGGTTATGGTCAAGGTCTCCCCTGACGAGGAGGAGGATACCCAGGTCGAGGGAATCGTTCAAGCCGTTTGCAACAGCGGCGTTGACGGTGTCATCGTTGGTAACACGACCAAGCGAAGGACGGGCGTCGTCCCCCAGGGTGTCCAACTCTCCGCCAAGGAGCAGAAGGCACTGATGGAGACTGGTGGCTACTCCGGTCCCGAAATGTACGGCAGGACTTTGGAGCTGGTCAAGAGATACCGCCAGAAGCTCGACAGCCAGACCCTGCAGTCGGGTTCGGCGGAGGAGGCTGCTGCCATCCCCTCCGTGGACGGCACTCTGTCGGGCAAGGTTCACGACTTGATTGAGGGCAAGGATACTCCGAGAAAGGTCATCTTTGCCACTGGAGGCATCACCAATGGAGAACAGGCGCTGAAGATTTTGAATGCTGGCGCTAGCGTCGCTATGGTGTACACGGGGTTGACATACGGCGGTCCGGGAACAATCACCAGGATAAAGAAAGAGATGGTGGATCAGGCGTAGAATACCAAAATATAGACTTTTGACTACTTTATTTTCATTAACTGCCTACTGACTAGTCTTGAGATGCTGGAAACACATCTAAATCTATGCCTCTACATAAGGACTGTCCGCTGTGTCCTCCTTGACATCAAGCAAGGCTTCTTCCACGTCGGTGGAACGCGTACCCTCCAAGAAACCTCCTGAGATCCAAATGCTGAAAGATACAGCCAGCTCCGTGTATACTTGAGGCCAATCAAAAGGGTCGGGCATAATTTTGTTAGGCGATCGTCTGTCTTTGGTTGATCCATCATTCGAAGGGATGTCCAGGATAGTGAAAAGTCCATGCCCGAGACTTGGCTCCAAGATGGCCCCGCAGGACGCAGAGAATCGGTAGCCCAACAATCCACATCCCCAGGGCAATACCGAACAGTCCATAAAAAAATGATCATAGAAGGCCCAAATGTAATCGCTATGAAAAGCCAACAGAAGAATCGTCGCAGAGGGTTACTAGGGAATCTTGGCTTCGGCTTGGACATGTCCTCGTTCAACTGATAGGTCGCGACGGCGATGCCCATAAGAGCTGTGATGACGGTGGCGAGCCCAGCAAAAAAGAGCAGGCACGCTTTATCTGCTTCGTCCATTGTCGATATGATTGAATCAGGATGAGAATGGCTGAGGATGATGCTAAATGAGGTGTCGAACATGTGTTCGGAAATGCTGTCAGATGTGTGGGATTGAGGAATGATGGATGCCACAGTTCCGGCCCTGTTTGAAGACTTTATCCTGGTTCTTTTGGTGTGACGCCACCTTTTTCTACTTATAGGTCACGGGTTCATCAGAAAGGAGGCAAAGGTTGGCACGTTACTATTAGTTCCGCAAGGCCTCTCAACCTAATGCTGTTCACCATTAGGGTTGATGTCCTTTGCACAGTCCTGCTACGTGTCAAATCGAGAGCGCTCCAAGAAAGAGACGGTGGATCAGGCGTAGACTACCAAGTAACAGACTTTTGACTGCTTAATAAAATTTTCTGTTTGCACTTATACTTCTCTTAAGACATATCTTTCTTCCTTTCTAACTTTTCTTCTTCGCAGTTTGCCACCTGGAGGCGCACCTTGTTGACTGCTGTATAACTCTTACAGGGAAATATTCAAGGGCTAGGATAGCCTAGGCTTTACAGAGATACCTCTATAGTTACCTATAGAGGTATATAAAGTAAGCGCGAATTGCTTTACAGGGGGTAGGCTTCTCTTTCTTTATACTACTTTAACTAATTACTTCTTTAATATTAAGATATTATTACTATACTGTTACAGTCAGCTATCTAACAGTAGGGTCTGCTAACAGAAGCTGGGGATTAACACGTAGTAACAGTACACTAGGGTCGTGGTCTGGGTTATAGGTTGTAAACTATATTGTAGATCAGTAGTCAGAGGCTAAAGTGATCAATCTTAGACTTAATAAATATTCGCAGTGAAAGTAAGCTAGAAATATCTAAAGATAAATATAAAGTTAATTACTAAAGAGCTATAGAAGTCTAACTATAAGCTAGGCTGAGGTTATACTATATATAAGTCCTGAATAGTCTCTTTATCTTTACTACTAATCACTGATTAGATATTAGTAAGCGCTTAGTAATTATTAGTAAGCGCTTAGTAACTCTAACTAAGCGCTTAGTGATCTACACTACTTACTTAGTCTTATCTTATTATTATATAACTTATATTATAGTTCTTCTATCTCTAAGTAAGTCCTTGTTATTCCTATAATCCTGTAGTATAAACATCCTATCCTAGCTACCTAACGCCTAAGTAGGTTATTTAGCTATTATCCTTATTTATAGGTTATAATATCAGGTCTCCTCTCTAAAGGTCTTATCCTTAAGACCTATTATAAGTAGGTTATTAGTCCTAGGTTAGAGATCTATTAATTATACTTCCTGATTTACTTATAATACTAATATTATATCAGGTTATATTTCTGAAAATCCTATAATTTCTACTCTTTATTATTATTATTATTCCTTTAATATTATAGAGAATAGTTTTAAAGTTATACTTTATTATTATTATTAGTCTAAGAGGTTATACTGTAAAATACTACCTAGCTCTTTAGTTTATAAAGAGTATATTACTATAAGTAGCACTTATTATTTATATAATACTTCTAATAATATAATCTGCTAAATTTATATTTTAAGTTTATAATTATTATACTAATCTATATATAGTAAAGCGTTTAATAGTTAAGTTTTAATATCTAGATAATAAGGAAGAAGAAACTAAGGAATTATTTTAAAAGAGAATAGAAGTACTATAGAAAGTATAGGCTGAAGTAAATAAGATACTTATAAAATTAGATTATATTTACAAAGCTAAGTAAATAATATTTAAAAAAGGTTATAAAGAGACTTTAATAGTAGCTAAAGAGGAGAAAATAGTAGAGCTTTCTTCTACTAAATCTTCTTTAGTTCTTAAGACGTAGTTAATAAATATTTTTAATATAATAGATCTAGATATTATTTTTAGTAATTAGAATCTAAGTATTCTAAACTTTTTATGAGGAGAGTCTTAGTTAGTTTCTAGTATTTCTAAGTAAATAAATAGTTTCTCTTATTATAGTCTGTCTATCTCTATTAGTAGTCTGATATATCTATAAATATCTAATATATAGGTAGCTATTAGTATTTATTAGAGGTAGTATTACTAGTACTATAAGTATTACTTTTCATTTTTAGTGTTATTGCTAGTAGGTTAAATTTATCCTTTATATTAGTAATATTTCTAGCTAGTTCTTATATATTATCTTTATAACTATTCTTTCTACTTAATAAAGTATTAATATCTCTCTAGTTCTTTAAAGTAGTTAATAATTTATTTAACTTTATATTCTAGTTTATTATCTTCTATAATAATAAGGTTATTTATCTATAATCCTTATAATACTAGTTTAAGTAGTAAGATATAAAATATTAGAAACATTTTATTATATTAAGTAGGTTAAGTTTATAGTTAACTAGTAAAACTTTTCAGAGGATTTTAAAAGGTCTGAGTTTCTTAAAGTCTAGTTTATTATTTAGTTATTTTATTTTAATATTTTACTATATAAAGTAGGTACTATCTCCCTCTTTTAAGGTTAGTCCTTTAATCCTTTATTTATTACTAAATTATATTATTTATTATTATATAAATTTAAGTTTTTTATATATATTATCTTAGATATCCTTAATTTATTTAACTATAGTAATAGCTTTTAGTACTACTAGGCTAGCTTAGAGTTCTCTATAAGTAGTTAGTTCAAATCTATAGTTAAGATAGAAAGAGGATTCCTTAGTGCTTTCTTTTACTACGTTATTATAAGCGAATTAGGCTATTAATAGTAGTACTATCTAATTATCTTAGTTATAATTAATATAGGTACAGAGGTAGGTTTTAAGAATTTAGTTAATTTGTTCTATTTATCTGTTAGTCTGCAGGTAAAAAGTAATAGATATTACTTGCTTAATACTAAGTTATAATATAATTAATTTCTAGAACTTAGAAGTAAAAGTCTTGTCTTTATCTAATATAATTTCCTTAGATATTCTGTAGTTAGCAATAATATACTTAAGGAATATATAGGCAAATTCTTTAGTATTACTTACTTCTTTATATAGGATAAAGTAAGTATACTTCATAAGTCTGTTAATAATAATAAGAACGCTATTAAAGTAGACTTCTATAAGAGGTTCTTAAGACTTTAGTAGCTTGATAATAAAGTTAAATAATATAGAGTGCTAGGCAGTTTATAGTATAAGCAAAGGTTATAATAATTTATAAGGTTAGTGTTAGGCTAGTTTGCTTTTTAAGCAGACCTTGCAATCTTTAATTGCTATTATAATATGTTCTCTAGTAACTTTTTCTCTATATTATTATTATAGTTATTTTTAGGTCTTTACAATTCCTTAGTAACTATATATAAGTTAAGTATAAAACTCTATAATTGCTTCAGTGTCTAGTTTGCTAGTTAGACTAGCTATAGATTATCTAGCTATTATTAAGAGTCTAGTTACTAGTATTAAGTCTCTGTTATTATTCTATTTAAGAATTACCTAGGTTTTATTTAATACTAAGATATTATAATCTAGTTATTAGCTAAGAACGTTAGCTCTGCTGTTTTCTAATCCTTTTTAATAGATAATTTAAAAGTTAAATTCTGAGAGGAATTCTAACTATCTGATTTATTATTTATTAATTTCTTTTAAAGTAGTGAAATATACTAGGTTCTTATAATTAGTATATATAAGTATTTAGTAGATAGTTCTTAAAAGTAAGGGTCTCTATTCCTTAAAAGCTTTAATAATTACTATAAGTTCCTTATTATAGATCTAATAGTTAAGTTCTAGTCTATAGAGCTTATAAGAGAAGAAAGTATAGAGATATAGATATCTTTCTAAGTCTCTCTAAGATAACTATACTCTAAGGGCGAAATTTAAGGTATCTATTTTAACTTTAAACTATTCTTCTAAGTTAGAGATTATAAAGACTGGTTTATTTATAATATAATCCTTAATTATTTAGAAAGCTATACTCTAAGCTTCCTTCTATTTAAATAGTTAATTTTTATAGCTAAGGTCTATAAGAGATATATTAATCTTTCTATAAAGTCTAATAAACTTTTAGTAGAAGTTAATAAATCTAAGGAATCTTTAGACTTCCTTAAAATTTATTAGTATAAGCTATTTCTTAATAGCTTAGACTTCTTTTTCTAATATACTAATATATTTAGAAGTAATAGTAAATCTAAGGTATTCTACTTCCTATATATAGAATATACTTTTCTCTAGTTTAACTAAGAGCTTAGTATTCTAAAGAGCTTATAATATAAAGTATATATATTCTTTATATTATTCTATTATAAGTGAGAAAATAAACATATTATTAAAGTAGATACCTATAAAAATATCTATAAACTTTCTAAGAACTTAGTTAATATTCTAGAAAGTAGCTAGAGTGTTAGTGAGATTGAAAAGTATAATAAGATGCTTAAAATATCCTCTATATTTAGAAAGTAGTTTTTTATTCTTCTCTTTCTTTATTCTAATAAAGTTATAAATACTTTAAGGTCTAATATTATAAAGTAGTTAGCTCTATAAAGGAGTTATTATAACTTACTAATTAAAAGTAATAATTATTAGTTCTTAATTATTATTTTATTAAATATTTAGTAGTTAATATATAGTTATAATTTACTATTCTTCTTAGGTATAAACAGGATTAAACTTCTTACTAATAATATTAATTCTCTGATATAGCCTTTCTTAAGGTTTTTATTAAGGTATTTATTAAAAGCTTCTATTTCTATTAGGTTAAGTCTGTAAATTTTATTGAATTTAAGCTCTTTCTCCTCTTTAATAGGGATTTTATAATTGAAATTTATATATAGAAGTAGTCTAGTTTCTAGTTTAGCTATAAAGAGTTTCTTATAAACTCTATATTCTTCTAGGATAGATAGAAATAGATTATTCTTTTATTTAAGATCTATTATTTTTAGTAGTTATAATATAGCTTCTTTTATTTTAAAGTAGTAGATATATTATATTACTACTCTATATTCTATAAATCTGTTTAAAGCTTAAGTTCTATAAAGCTACTTAGAGACTAGATTATTATTATTCTAATAAAGTTAGCCTATTCTCTAATCTATCTATAAGTTATTCCTTTCAAGCTATAGTATTTCTAATATAATATTATATATACTAAGTTTAGTAATATTAAATTAGAGTTATTTATTTTAATCTAAGTAACTTATCTTAAGAGATATAGTTATATTTCTAATAGTTCCTCCTTTATACTAGACTTATTCTCCTTTTATATTATTAAGCTAGTATATATATTCCTTTCTTTACTATAGTAGTTATAATCTGTTTACTACTTAGAGTAATATAAAGTTTATTTCAGCTCTACTATTAATAAGTATAATAGTTATAGTGTTATTAATAGTAATTATAAGTTATAGGTATACTTTCTAGTCTAAGGATGCTAGATATATAAACCTTATTATTATTACCTATCTCAGTCCTTTATTAGTAAGTAAGTCTAGTTTTTTAACTATTCTAGCTATCTAGGGTAGATGATTTGTTTTCCTTCTTATTATACCTTTATAAGGTAATTCTTTTATATTTAGAGCCTTAGAAGGCTTAATCCTTCCTATAGAAGTCTATAAGCCTTAGCCTTCTGAGTTATATATATAAAGCATTTATCTTTTCAGTATTCTTCCTATTTTATTTATTATTATATTAGTATTTTATAAGGTATTATAAGCTTAAGCTAAAGGTTGCTATATTATTACTATATATAGTTATAGTCTATCTAACTATAATAGTTTAGATATAAATATTCTAGATAAAGTTCTTATTATATCTTCTGAAGTAGAATTAGTATTTATATTTATTTCTAAGATATTCTTTATATTTATTAAAGAAGTATTATAGCTAGAAGATATTTTAGTAGTTATAGTAGTTATACTTAAGTATAGAGTAATCTTCTATATAAAGCTTTAAAGTATAGTCCTAGTCTCTTATATTAGTAAATATCTTATAGAAGTACTATTATTAGTTATTACAGCTTATATTAATTATCTAGTACTAGATAATCTGCTAAGTTTTTTCTTTATTATTAGATTCTTCTTTAGAACTAATATTATCTATTTCTAGGATTAGTTTATTATAATGTCTTATATTTCAATTTATAATATTAGTAGGAGAATTAGAATTATAAGAGATCTTATCTAAATTAAACCTAGATTTAGGTTTACTGAAGTTCTAATTACTAGTAAAACTAAGTAGTTACTGTTCTTCTAGGAGGTTATATTAGTGTTTAAGTTCTTTATTAGATTTTTCTTTAATCTGTTCTTTAAGTTCTTAGTTAATTTACTTAATCTTAGTAAGGTTTCTATATATATTTCTTTGTTATTTGAGGTATACTATTAAGGTGCTAATTTAGTAATACTAATAATATTGTCTAGTTCTTCTTATACTTGTTATAGCTAAAGTATTTATGCTATTTTAAGGTATAAGATCTGTTGTTTATTATTATATATAACCTGCTATCTTATTTTATACTGATAAATCTAGTCTATTTCTTACTAGACTTAAGCTTCTAACTCTTAGACTGTTTATTAGGTTTCTATGTTATAACCTATAAGGTTAGAGTTAACTATATTAAGTTATTAGATGCAAAGCATTTTATTAAGTTGTTTAGTAGTCTTTCTAACTAGCTTGCTGTTAGCTTAGGAAGTGTCACGGGCTAGAGCCCGGATTGATATCTCCGGCTTCGCCGGAGCAGTTACCGAGATCCGGCTCCGTTGGACCCACTATTCTGCCGCAGTACGCCGCCTAACCCGGCCTGCTTCACCGCTGTTAGGTGCCTATCCCTGTAAAGTCCTTTCTTCCTTCTTCAGCTTAGAATAGTCAATCGACGGCACCTCTACGTTGAACAAGCCTAGGGGCCAGCCCCTTACATATTCTAAGCTCAACAACAGAAGACGCTACGCGAAACCTCACGAGAGCGACACGATGGATTCGCCAGAGGGTAGCGCAAACGACGCGATGAACGCCGAGATTGACCGCCGGATCAACGAAGCGGTTAACGCAAGCATACGTCCTCTTCAGGACTAAATGGCCCAGCAGACGGCCCAGATGACGCAGCTCTTGACAGCTCTGAATGGGCTTATGTCACCGGATAGAGCAACCCCTACGCCGCTTACAAGTAGCATACCGACCCCGTCCACAGCTGATACAACTATACAGGCTCCGAGTGACGATACAGTAATGGTAGCCGAAGGGCGGAGAAAGCCCCTACCAAATCCCCTGAAGTTCATAGGAAGGCGCAAAGACTACCCAGCATAGTCTCAGCAAATGCGCGATAAGACAACCCTAGATGCAGGACTTATGGGGGGTAACGCTGAGGTTTAGTACTATATCAACTCACAACTTAATGTTGACCCTCAGCAAGTTGTTGCTATTTTCTACGCTGCCGGAGGCCCTGGGAGCGAGCGAGACCCCTCTGAGTTCATGAGGTACTTGGACCGTACATACAAAGACCCAAGTGCTGCCTCCTGCGCAGCTGCTACGCTGCGAACGATCCGTCAGCAGGACGACCAATCCCTCGCCTCCTTTCTTCCCTGATATGAGAGAGTATTGTCAGAAGCTGGGGGGGCTAGTTAGGCAGACCAGGCGAAGATAACCCTCCTCGAGGGAGCACTTAGTACGCGGCTCTAACGAGCCCTCGTTACTGTCGACCTTCTAGTTGATAACTACCATGGATGGCTCATGCGGGTACAAGACGTAGCTGCAAGGCTGGAGAGGCTTCCAGCTATAATGCGCAGAAGCAGCTTGTACTACCCTAGAGCCCCCGAAGCAAGCAGGCACCACGATAACAATGGTGATGTGGTGATGACTGGCGTAAGCTGCGCGAGGAACAAGAAGGGAGCTCCGGAACTGCAGCGCTGCAGATGCTACTCCTCCTCGTCTGAGTCTGAGGGTAGTGAACAACTGCAGAAGGATAGTTGGCGTTGCTATAACTGTAACAACATCGGCCATATCGCTATATGGTGCACTAAGCCAAAGCGTCCAGGGCTAAAGAAGATCAAGAAGGTCAAGAAAGCTAAGAAGTCAGAAGAGAGCAGCAATGATAGTGCCACAGAGGAGCTGGGAAGCTCTGAGGCTGAAGAGAGCTTGGGAAAAGAGTAACTCTAACGCAAAGTTGGGCGTTGGAGGCAAAGCCTAGTGATATCATCGAATGGAAGCAGTTTAAGCATCGCATGAGCAGCAAATCAGCAGTGATCACTGCCTGCATACATAAGGGCACTCAAGCAGACGCCCTGGTAGACACTAGGTGCGACCTATACGCCCTTATCGACTATAACCTCGCCCGCAGGCTGCGCCTACTAATAGTAGACCGCTTAGAGCAGATACTAGGCAGCTTTAGCGATGCTACAGGCGCCATAAAAGCGACAGGTGTAGTTATCTTTAACCTAGAGCTATGTAGCTATGATGAGAAGATCTTTGCGTATACTGTCTGCGGTCTTGGGGATGACCTCTTCCTTGGGAAACTGTGGATAGAATGGAACTGCGTCGTATATAACGCTTCTGCGCAACAGATATGTTATAGGAGAGGTGGTGTAGACTTACGACTGAAAGGCGAGGAAGAGCTAGAATGAATACGCCAGATTAGAACTGCTCGACTCCTCCCAGGAGCCCCCTTTACAACGCTCTACAAGAGGGCGCAACGACAAACTAGAGAAACTGCAGCATATGAAGTGCGGGCTATTAGCCTGGCAGACATACAGAAAGCCCTCGCGAAGAAGACAGAGAAAGCAGACCTTAAGGCTCTCCTTCCGCCAGCTGTTCTAGCTGAATTTCGCAAGCTATTCCAACCCAATGAGGCTGCTAACCTCCCACCACATCGCCCCGGGGTCGACCACGAGATCCCTATCAAGCAGGACAGTAAGGGCAACGAGGCTGTACTACCATGGGGCCCGCTCTATGGGATGTCACGAGAAGAGCTCCTCGTCCTCCGGAAGACCCTGCGAGACCTACTAGACAAGGGCTTCATCCGCACTAGCAGCTCCAAAGCATCAGCCCCAGTACTGTTCATACGGAAACCAGGAGGAGGGATACGCTTTTGTGTTGACTACCGCGCCCTCAACAAACTCACTAAGCGTAACCGATACCTCCTCCCCTTGATTCGGGAAACACTACGGACTATTAGCGCTGCAAGGTGGTTTACGAAACTGGACGTAGTAGCAGCGTTCCATAAGATTAGAATTGCAGAAGGGGAGGAGCATAAGACAGCATTTCAGACTAGATATAGACTATTCGAGTGGCTAGTCGTCCTCTTTAGCCTCACAGGAGCCCCCGCCACGTTCTAGCAGTATATTAATAGTATACTTCAAGAATACCTTAATAACTTTGCGATAGCATATATAGATAACGTACTGATCTACTTAAATAGGTTATAAAAAGACTACAAAGCGAAGGTCTAGCTAGTCCTCTGCAAGTTAGCTGATGCTAGCCTCCAGCTGGACCTGTATAAGTGCGCATTTTCTGTGAAGACTGTTAAGTATCTTAGGTTTATTATTACAGCTAGTATAGGTATCTCTTGCAACTCTGAGAAATTAAGAGCAATTAAGGAATAGGCTGCGCTAAAGACAGTTAAAGGAGTCTGGAGCTTTTTAGGATTTGCAAACTACTACTAGATCTTTATCCCAGCATACTTAAACATCGCTGGGCCCTTTATAGCCCTTACAAAGAAGGGTGCCCCATTCTGCTGGAGTGAGGAATAAGAAGCAGCATTCTAAGAGCTAAAAAGGATCTTTGCAGCAAAGCCTGTCTTACACTAACTAGACCCTGAGCTTACAACCTACGTTGAGGCTGACTGCTCAGGCTTCGCTCTTGGGGGAGTACTATCGCAAGAAGACGAGCACAAAAGACGTCACGCAGTAGCATACCACTCGCAGCAGCTGAATGCCGCCCAGTTCAACTACCCAATCCACAATAAAGAGATATTAGCTATTATAAGCTGCCTGCGAGAATAGAGGGCAGAGCTACAGAGCGTTGAGAGCTTTAAGATCCTATCTAACCATAGGAACCTCAAGTACTTTATGCAGAAACAGAAGCTCACGGAACGACAAAGCTGATAGGCAGAGGAGCTATCTTAGTATAACTTTGAGATATAGTACCGCCCAGGAAGCGAAGCAGTAGTGCCAGACGCACTCTCTAGACGTGAACAAGATGTATCTATATCCCTAGAAGACAAGCGCGAACAAGGCTGGATTCTCCAGCTTCTTCCCGAAGTAGCCCTTCCCTCAACGCGTACACGACGTATAGAGGTAGCACCAGCAATGCTTATATTTACCAACGATAAAGAACTACAGCAGCTCTAGGATCAGACCCAAGCAGGAGACGAAGTCTACCAGCAGGCCTATACTGCTGTGAAACAACGAGAAAGAAGCTTCCCACCTAGCCTCAAGCTAAAGGTTCAGATTGCTGAGTGCGAGATCGATAACAGTAACCAACTGCTATTCAGAGATCAGATCTAGGTACCAGGTAGCGAAGACCTAGATAGGGAGGCGAACATGCTACATACTCATATCATCCAAAGTATCCACAACTCAGTGCTTAGTGGCCACCCTAGTAGAGATAATACCCTCACGCTAGTCAGCAGACGCTTCTACTAGCCTGGCCAGTCGCAGTTAGTACAGCGTTTCTGCCGTAACTGCAATAGTTGTGGGCGAAGTCATATCTGGAGAGAACGCCGCAAGGGACTCCTAAAGCCACTGCCAATACCACAGCATATACAGAGCGATCTTGCTATAGATTTCATCACAGATCTACCCCCTACAGATAAGAACGAGAGGTTCCTTTAGGTAATTATCAACCAGCTAGATAAAGGCGTAACCCTCGAAGCTATGCAAAGTATGGAAGCCGAAGCCTGCGCTGAACGATTCCTGAGCTGCCACTTCCGCTTCCACAGCATCCCTACATCAATTATGAGCGATAGGGGAAGTAACTGGACAAGCCGCTTTTAGCAGCAGTTCTGTAAGCTGTTAGGAATAGAGCAGCAGCTTAGCACTGCCTACCACCCGCAGACTGATAGAGGCCCAGAGAGGATGAACCAGGAGATCCAGGCCTACCTACGTAACTACGTCACCTACTCACAGAAGGACTGGGCATATAACCTTCCAGCAGCTCAGCTAGCGCTTTGTAGCCGCGATAATAGCGCTATTAGGATAAGTAGCTTCTTCCTAGAGCATAGATACAACCCAGAGCCTATTAAGGTCAAGGAAGCAGACCCAGCAAGCTCTGAAGGCACCCGTGAGGGCCAAGCCCGCAAGTTGGTAACAAGGCTTCAAGATGTGATGGATATGGCCCAATCGACCCTCGCCTCAACACAGCAACGCTACGAGGAGCTGGCTAATAGGAAGCGCCAGCCTACAGAGAGACTAGAAGTAGGCGACAAAGTCTGGCTTCACATGGGGCATTACAGATCCCCTAGGCCTTGCAAGAAACTGGATTAGTTACACCACAAGTACACAGTTACAAAAGTCATCTCACCATACGTGGTAGAGCTTGATGTACCAGCAGCCATATACCCACGCTTCCATGTGGATATCCTGAAGCGCGCAGGTAACGACCCCTTACCTGGTCAAACGTTAGATGACGAGCAGCCGCCACCAATTATAGATGATGAAGGCGAAGAGACCTGGAGTGTAGAGAGTATCGACGCTGCTACCTGGAAGCGTCGAGGGCGCGGGCGACGCCGCGAAGTTCTGGTTAAGTGGGAAGGGTATACAGAGAGGACCTGGGAGCCTGTCGAGACGCTCTAGGGGACAGAAGCAATGGAGGCTTACGAACGCCGTTATGGCTCTGCGATGGAGCACGATGGAGACCCAGCCTTAGCGCCGCGGGCGCGCCGCCGGAGGGGAGCGGGGGGGTGATGTCACGGGCTAGAGCCCGGATTGATATCTCCGGCTTCGCCGGAGCAGTTACCGAGATCCGGCTCCGTTGGACCCACTATTCTGCCGCAGTACGCCGCCTAACCCGGCCTGCTTCACCGCTGTTAGGTGCCTATCCCTGTAAAGTCCTTTCTTCCTTCTTCAGCTTAGAATAGTCAATCGACGGCACCTCTACGTTGAATAAGCCTAGGGGCCAGCCCCTTACAGGAAGCTATTATAAAGGTCTTAGTTTTAATTTCTAGAATAGTTATATTATAGCCTGTTCTTCTGCAGTCTAGGTTACTAGGCTAATGCTTTATAGCCTCTTTATTACTGTAGTAAGTGAAGTATTTATTATTATAGTATCTAGTCTATAATAGAGATATATAGAGTGTTTTAGTTACTATACTGATCTGCTTAGTTTGTTTAAATATAAGTTTCTAGCTAAGTTTCTTAAGTTATCTGCAGTCTTTAGTAATATATCTTATTCTTTTATAATTATAATATTTCAAGTTCTATAGTTTTTTATTATTGTTTTTAGTAGCAGTACTAAGTGTCACAGGCTAGAGCCCGGCCGAGATCTCCAGCTTTGCCGGAGCAGCTACCGAGATCCGGCTCCGCCGGATCCACTATTCTGCTGTAGCACACCGCCTAGCCCCAGTCTGCATCACTGCTGCTAGGCGCCTATCCCTGTAAAGTCCTTTCCTCCTTCTTCAGCTTAGGATAGTCAATCAACAGCACCTCTATATTGAACAAGCCTAGAGGCCAGCCCCTTATATATTCTAAGCTCAATAATAAAAGATGCTATAGGAAACCTCACAACAGCAATATAATAATCTGCGAGAGGGTAGCGCAACGAGAAGATGCTATATGAAACCTCATAAGTGCGACACGATGGATTCGGCAGAGGGTAGCGCAAACGACGCGATGACTGCAGAGATTGACCGCAGGGTTAACAAAGCAGTTAACGCAAGCATATATCCTCTTCAGGACTAGATAACACAGCTCTTAACAGCTCTGAACAGGCTTATATCAACAGATAGAGCAACCTCTATGCTGCTTGCGAGCAGCATACTAACCCTATCTACTGCTGATATAACTATATAGGCAACAAGCAACGATTGAATGATAGCAGTTAAAGGGCGAAGGAAACCTCTGCTAGACCCCCTGAAGTTTACAGGAAAGCGTAAGGAATATGCAGGATAGTTCCAGCAGATGCGGAATAAGATAAGGCTGGATAAGAGATTTATCAGTAGTAATAAGGATATCTGGTACTATATTAACGCTTGTCTCGACTATAAGCCTTAGTAAGTTATAGCTACCTTCTATACAGCAGGAAGTCTAGGAAGCTTATATAACCTGCAAGAGTTCTTAAACTACTTAGACTAAATATATAAAGACTTAAATATATATAACTAAGCTGTCTCAACCTTACAAACTCTTCATCAGCAAGAGAACTAAGCTTTAGCTTCCTTCCTACCCTAGTTCGAACAGATATTAGCAGAAGCTGGAGAGGCTGACTAGCCTAGTTAAGCAAAAATAATGCTCCTTAAGAGAGCTCTAAGCGTGAAGCTTAGGAAGGCCCTAGTTACTATTAAACTTCTCTTAGATAACTACTACTAATAGCTTTTATAGGTCTAAAGCGTTGCTTCTAGGCTAGAGCGCCTACCTTAACAAGCATCTAAACATACTCTGTCTTGCTTAAAAGTATTACAGGCTAGCTAATAAGATGCAGAAGGAAATATAGTAATATCTAGCATTAGCTATACTAAAGGCAAAGAGAAAGCAAGGTTATATCACTAATATAGCAGCTCCTCTTTATCTAAAGACCTGCTATAACTTATAAAGGATAACTATAAATGCTTTAACTATAACTAGATTAGCTATATTGCTGTATAGTGCCCTAGGCTGAAGCGTTCCTATCCTGCAAAGGCTAAGAAGGTTAAGAAGGTTAAGAAGGCTGCAAGACCTAAAGAGAGCAGCAGCAGTGCTACAGAAGAGCTAAGAAGTTCTGAGATAGAAGAGAGCTTGAGAAAAGAGTAACTCCAACACAAAGTTAGGCGTTAGAAGCAAAGCCTAGTGATATTACAGAATAGAAGCAGTTTAAG
This sequence comes from Colletotrichum camelliae, assembly GCA_018853505.1. Lineage (NCBI taxonomy): Eukaryota > Fungi > Ascomycota > Sordariomycetes > Glomerellales > Glomerellaceae > Colletotrichum > Colletotrichum camelliae. The sequence goes on along the minus strand of JAELVL010000005.1, from coordinate 5,737,739 downwards.
CATCGTATAAGCAGCAAGTCAGCAGTGATCACTACCTGCATATATAAAGGCACTTAAGAAGATGCCCTGATAGACACAAAGTGCAACTTATACACCCTTGTCAACTATAACCTAGCTTGCAAGCTCCGCCTGCTAGTAGTAGACTGCTCTGAGCAAGTACTAGGCAGCTTCAGCAACGCTATAAGAGCTACAAAAGCAACAGGTGTAGTTGTCTTTAACCTTAAGCTGTGCAGTTATAATGAGAAGATCTTCGCATATACTATATATAGCCTCGGCGATAATCTGTTCCTAGGGAAGCCCTGGATAGAGAGGAACCGCATCCTGTATAATGCTGCCGCGCAACAGATACGATATAGGAGGGGCAGCGTAGACCTACGTCTAAAAGGTGAGGAAGAGCTAGGATAAGTGCACCAGATCAGAGCTGCCCGCCTCTTCCTGGGAGCCCCTTTCGTAACGCTTTATAAGAGGGCATAACAACACACTAAAGGAACTGCAGGATATGAAGTTCGAGCGATCAGCCTAGCAGATATATAGAAGGCCCTTATGAAGAAGACTGAGAAGGCAGACTTAAAAGCCCTCCTCCTACTAGCTGTACTAGCTAAGTTCCAAGAGCTATTCCAACCTGACAAAGCTGCCAACCTTCTATTACATCGCCCTAAGGTCGACCACAGGATCCCTATTAAACAGGATAGTAGTAGTAACAAAGCTGTACTACTATAAGGTCTGCTCTATAGCATATCACAAGAAGAACTCTTCATCCTCTATAAGACCCTATAAGACCTATTTAATAAGAGCTTTATCTATGCTAGCAGCTTAGAAGCATCAGCCTTAGTACTATTTGCATATAAACTAAACAGAGGAATATATTTCTATATTAACTACTATGCTCTTAACAAGCTTACTAAACATAACTAATACCCTCTTCCCTTGATTTGAGAGATGCTATAGACTGTCAGCACTGCTAAGTAGTTCACTAAGCTAGATATAATAGCAGCATTCTATAAGATCTAGATTGCTCAGAGAGAGAAGTATAAGACAGCCTTCTAGACGAGATATAGGCTATTTAAATAGCTAGTTATCCCTTTTAGGCTCACAGAAGCCTCCGCTACATTCTAATAATATATTAACAGCATACTTTGAGAGTATCTAGATAACTTTGCAATAGTATATATAGATAATATCCTGATCTACTTGAACAGCTTATAATAAGACTATAAAGCAAAGGTTAAGCTAGTACTGTATAAGCTTGCTGCAGCAAAGCTATATTTAGACCCTCATAAGTGCACGTTCTCTATAAAAACAGTAAAATACCTAGGGTTTATTATTACAGCTGGAGTTAATATCTCTTACAACCCTGAGAAACTGAAGGCGATTAAGGAATAGGCAGCTCTAAAGACAGTTAAAAGAGTTTGAAGCTTCCTTAGATTTGCAAACTACTACTGGATTTTCATCCCAGCATACTCAGAGATTGCTGGACCCCTGATAGCTCTTATAAAGAAAGGTGTCCTTTTCTGCTAGAGTAAGGAATAAGAAGCAGTATTCCAGGAGCTTAAGAGGATCTTTGCTGCTAAGCCTGTTTTATATTAACTGGACCCTGAGCGCACAACCTATGTTGAGGCTGATTGCTCTAGCTTTGCCCTTGGAGGTGTACTCTCACAGGAAGATGAGCACGGCAGACGTCATGCAGTAGCTTACTACTCGCAGCAGCTTAACGCTGCCCAGTTCAACTATCTGATATATAACAAGGAGATGCTAGCTATTATAAGCTGTCTATAAGAATAGAGAGCAGAGCTACAGAATATCAGCTACTTTAAGATCCTATCAGACTATAAAAACCTAAAATACTTTATAACAAAGCAGAAGCTTACAGAACAGCAAAGCTAATAGGCAGAAGAACTATCTTAGTATAACTTCAAGATATAGTACTAGCTAGGAAGTAAAGCAGTAATGCTAGATGCACTCTCTAGATACAAACAAGATATACCTATATCTCTAGAGGACAAGCGCAAACAAGGCTAGATTCTCCAGCTTCTTCCTAAAGTAGCCTTTACCTTAATGCGTACACGACGCATAGAGGCAGCCCTATTAGTATTTATATTCACTAATAATAAGGAACTATAGTAACTCTAGGACTAGACTTAAGAGTAAGACTAAGTCTACCAACAGGTATATAATGCTATGAAATAATAAGAAAGAAGCTTCCTTCTTAGCCTTAAGCTAAAGGTCTAGATTGCTGAGTATGAGATTAATAATAATAACTAACTACTATTCAGAAACCAGATCTAAGTACTAAGTAGTGAAGACCTAGATAGTAAGGCGAACATATTATATACCTATATTATTCAAAGCAGCTATAACTCAGTACTTAGTAGACACCTTAGTAGAGATAATACCTTTGCATTAGTTAGTAGGCGCTTCTACTAGCCTGGCCAGTCACAGCTAGTATAATGCTTCTGCTGCAATTGCAATAGCTGCAGGCGAAGCTATATCTAGAGAGAGCATTAAAAAGGACTTCTGAAACCTCTACTAATACTGCAGCATATACAAAGCAACCTTGCTATAGATTTTATTACTAACCTTCTCTTTACAGATAAAAGTGAAGGATACCTTTAAGTAATTATTAACCAGCTAGGAAAAGGTGTAACCCTTGAAGCTATAGAAAGCATAGAAGCTGAAGCTTGCGCTGAACAATTCCTAAGCTGCTACTTCTGCTTCTACAGCATCTCTACTTCAATTATAAGCGACAGAGGAAGCAACTAGACAAGCTGCTTCTAGCAGCAATTCTGCAAGCTTTTAGGAATAGAACAGCAGCTTAGTACTGCCTATCACCTATAGACTAATAGCAGCCTAGAAAGGATGAACTAAGAGATCTAAGCCTACCTATGCAATTATATTACCTACTTACAGAAGGATTAGGCGAATAACCTCCCAGCAGCTTAACTAGCGCTCTGCAGCTGTAATAGCAGCGCTATAAGCATAAGCAGCTTCTTCTTAGAATATAGATACTACCTAGAGCCTGTCCAGGTTTAAGAGGCAGACCTAGAAGACTATAAAGGCCCTCGCGAGGACCTGGCATGCAAGTTAGTAACAAGGCTCTAGGATGTGATAGATATAGCATAGTCGACCCTTACCTCAACACAGCAATACTATAAAGAGCTGGCTAATAGGAAGCGCTAGCTTATAGAGAGACTAGAAGCAGGCAATAAAGTCTAGCTTTATATAAGCTATTATAAGTCCTCTAAGCTATGCAAGAAACTAGATTAGTTGCATTATAAATATACTATTATAAAGGTTATCTCACTATATATAGTAGAGCTTAATATACTAACAGCTATATACCCACGCTTTTATATAGATACCTTGAAACATGCAAGTAATAACCTTTTACCTAGGCAAACGCTAGATAATAAGCAGCTGCCCCTAATTATAGATAATAAAGGCGAGGAGACCTGGAATATAGAGAGTATCAATGCTGCTGCCTGGAAGCGTCAAGAGCATAGGAGATGCTGTGAAGTGCTGGTTAAGTAGGAAGGATATGCAGAGAGAACCTGGGAACCTATTGAGACGCTCCAGGGGACGGAAGCGATAGAGGCTTACGAATGACGTTACAGCTCTGCGATAAAGCATAACAGAGACCCAGCTTTAGCGCTGCGGACGCGCCCCTAGAGGGGAGCAGGGAGGTAATATCACAGGCTAGAGCCCAGCTGAGATCTCCGGCTTTGCCGGAGCAGCTACTGAGATCCGGCTTTGCTGGATCTACTATTCTGCTGTAGCATACCGCCTAGCCCTGGTCTGCATCACTGCTGCTAGGCGCCTATCCTTGTAAAGTCCTTTCCTCCTTCTTCAGCTTAGGATAGTTAATTAACGGCACCTCTATGTTAAATAAGTCTAGGGGCTAGCCTCTTATACTAAGGTCTATAAGTCTGCTATATTATTTATAGAAAGTGCTTTATTAAGTATTATTCTAGTTATTATAAGGTTTATTATTATTCTGCTGGTTATTAAATTTATTTTAAGGTTGCTATTAGTATTTACACTCTAAGTTTAGATTTTATTATTTATCTCTTTGTTCTTTTTATTATTTATAGAAGCAGTTATTAATCTTAATAGTAAGTTTAGTATATTAGAGGAAGTCTTCTAGTTAATTAATCTTAATAATCTTATCTTTAACTTTATTTTTAAGTCTTTAGTAGAATATAAAGATTTTAGTTTTTTTAGTGAGGTTAAGTTAGATACTAAGTTATCTAAAGTTAATAGAGTAGTCTTTAGTAGACTTAGTCTGTCTAAGCTAAGTAAAGTTATACTTAGCTTATTGTTTTTTATTAGGGTCCTAGAAAAGTGCTCTAAATATATCTTTAAATCCTTAGAAATTAGCATAGATATTACAGGTTTTTATAAAGTATTTATTAAGGGTTTTATATTTAAGATATTCTTTCTAGATTAGCTTAAACTATTTAAAGGCTTTTCTTCTGAGGTAGGTAGCTGTATATACTACCTTCTTAGTTTTATTAGTAAAGTCTTTATAATAGAAGTTCTAGTAGTTCTTAACCTAGATTAGAAATCCTTTAAAAGTTCCTAAGGTTCTGTTATATATAACTAGGGTGCTGAGCTTAAGCTTCTGTTATCTTCTTATAAAGGTAGTGATAATATTAGCAGTAGCCTGAAAAGTGTTAACTTTGTTCTAGAGTTCCTATATAAAGAGGTTATTACCTTGCCTTTCTAGGTATATAATTTTGTTTTTAAGGTTCTGAAATTATTAAGGTCTATTACTAAGTTCTTAGATTATACTTTTAAGGCTTTAGAGTTTATTAGCTGTTTTATTATATATAGTTTATATTTTAGCTATATTATTATCTCTTTTCTTAACTTAGGCCTAGAGCTTATTATAAGTCTCCTTTTTAAAAGTAACCTTATTATCTAAGTCTATAGTTATTAAGGCTTCTTTAAGTTTCTTAGCTAGGTTTCTAACTAGCTATTTAGAGGAAGAAGAGCTTCCTAGAGTAAGTGATTTAGTAGAGGTATAAGAAGATATCTTATCTATATTATTAGTAGGTTTTAATAGTTAACTTATTGAACAGGAGTAATTAAAATATTATAGTTAGCTATCTAATAGTAGGATCTACTAGTAGAAGCTAGGGATTAATATATAGTAATAGTATATTAAGGTTATAGTCTAGGTTATAGGTTGTAAGCTATGTTATAGATTAGTAGTCAGAGGCTAAAGTAATTAGTTTTAGATTTAATAAGTATTTATAGTGAAAGTAAGCTGAAAATATCCTGAGGATAAATATAAAATTAATTACTGAAGAGCTATAGAAGTATAACTATAAGCTAGGCTTTAGTTATACTATATATAAGTCTAACTTTGAATATATTCCTTTATATCTTAAGTTAAGCTAGATTATTCTAATCTAGAGTGATTGCTTAGCTTCTAAGTTATATTAAGTTATTCTAATTCCTAATAATTATTATCTTATTATTATATAACTTATACTATAGTTCTTCCGTTTCTGAGTGAGTCCCTATTATTCCTATAATCCTATAGTATAAATGTTTTGTTCTAGCTGCCCGACGCCTGAGTGGGTTGTTCAGCTGTTATTCTTATTTACAGGTCGTAATATTAATATTTCTCTTAATTTACTAGAAATATTACTATACTTTAGTTTAACTATATTTTAATATGTTTAAGTAAGCAAGAAAGAAATATTAATATATTTAATATTCCTTTAGGTTTTTTGCTTAGAAAACTTACTATATATATAAAAACCTATATACTTTATTAGAATACTTCTAAGTAATTTTAAAGAAGTTACTACTCTTAAAGCAGTTATTAATAGTATTAATATAGTATATATTACAACCTGTAAACAAGGATAACAGCTGAACAACCTACTCAGACGTCAGGCGGCTAGGACAGGATATTTATACTACAGGATTATAGGAATAACAGGGACTTACTTAGAGATAGAAAAGCTATAGTATAAGTTATATAATGATAAGATAAGACTAAGTAGGTAGTGTGGATCACTAAGTGCTTAGTTAGAGTTACTAAGCACTTACTAACAATTACTAAGCGTTTACTAATACCTGATTAGTGATTAGTAGTAAAGATAAAGAGACTATTCAGGATTTATATATAGTATAACCTGAGCCTAGCTTATAGTCAGACTTTTATAGCTCTTTAGTAATTAACTTTATATTTATTTTTAGATACTTCTAGCTTACTTTTACTACGAATATTTATTAAGTCTAAGATTAATTACTTTAGCTTCTAACTACTGATTTATAATATAGTTTATAACTTATAACTCAGACTATAACCTTAGTATATTATTACTATATATTAATCCCTAGCTTCTATTAGCAGACCCTACTATTAGATAGCTAACTATAACACTTTAATTACTCTTATTCAGTAAGTTAACTATTAATACCTACTAAATAGTATAAATAAGATATCTTCTTATACTTCTACTAAGTTACTTACTCTAAGCTTTTCTACTAGATAAGTAACCTATAACATAGCCTAGGAACTTAGTAACTATAAGATAAAAGAAGATTTAAAAGAAGATAATAATAATAAAGAACTTAAATAATAGTTAGCTAAAGCTAATAATAATATTAAGTAGATATAAGGTATATTTAATAAGAGTGCTTAAGCTATTAGTAAGCTTTAGAAAGCCTTCTAATAAGTTATTTAGTAGGTAGCTAAGCTAGAAAGTGAAAATTAGACCTTCTAAGCTACTACTAATATTATTACTATATTTATAAAAAGATAATAGAAACTTAAGCTTAGTATACCTATTACTTATAATAGAATCTCTAGAACTTTTAAAAGATTTTTAATCTAGGTTAAGAACTACTAGAACTTTTATTATAGAGACTTTACTAACTAAACTAAAAAAGTAGTATATATAGCTACTTTCTTCTAAAGAAAAGCTTTTAAATAGTTTAAACTAATTTAGGAAGAATACCTCTAGTATAAAACTCTTAATAAATATACTATAGAAACCTATAATATTTATACTAATTTCTAAGGATTTAAAATATATTCTAATTACTTTTCTGGGATCTTAATAAGAAATAATAAGCTAAGTAAAACCTTTTATAGCTTTGCTAAACTAAATCTACTAAGGATTATTCTACTAACTTCTACTAACTTAATATCTAACTTAACTTTACTAAAGAAACTAAGATCTTTATATTCTACTAAGGATTTAAGGATAAGGTTAAAGATGAAATTATTAAGATTAACTAACCTAATAACTTCCTCTAGTATACTAAACTTACTATCAGGATTAATAACTAACTCTTTAAGTAATAAAGAGAACGAGGCAATAAAAAGCAGAACTTAAACTTAGGATATAAGTATTAGTAGCAGCCTTAGCATAAGTTTAATAACTAGTAAAATAATAATAAACCCTGTAATAACTAGAATAATAATTAACAAAGTACTACTTATAGATAATATAGCAGACCTATAGATTTCAGCTTAGCTATTAAGGATAACAGTAAGAAGCCTTAGAACTCTAAATATTATAACTATAAAAAAATAAGATATATCGCTAGAAACTATAGATAACTTAAGAAGCTTAACTAGAAACTAATATCTAAATAGACTAAGCAGATTAGCATAGTAACTAAGATTTTCTATATATCCTTCTTATAGATAGGATATTATAATAATAAATATTTTATATACTATAGCAGTAAAGAAGCCTTAAAATACTAGCCTAATAACTTAAACTATAAAAAGACTAATTATAATATAACTATCCTTGAAATTAAGACTAAAACTTTTATAATAGCTTTATAATCCTATAATAAAATAGTTAGGAAGACTATAGAACAGCTTAATAAGATGCTTTAAATATAGTAACTCAAGCTTATTAGCATACTATTACTATATATCACTAATATATAAGGATAAATCCTCTATAATATTTTAAACTATTCTACTTAGGAATAGGTTAGAAAGGAATCTAATAAAGAACTTAGAACTTAATATAACTTACTAACTAAATAATAACTTCTTAGCCTTACTAGTAGCTAGACTTTTAGTAAAAGAGAAGAATCCTTTTATAACTTAGATAAACCTTATAATATTACTTAATAATATGCTTAGGCAGAGATTACTTATAAGCTTACCCCTAATATAGATAATACTAGCTCTAAAGAGGAACCTAAGTAAGATAATATACCTAAATAAATTATATATAAGCAAATTAATTAATATAGCAATAAATAATTTATTAAACTCTATAGTATACTAAATATAGGACTAAGAATGCACTACACTTCTAAACTTAGGATTAAAGATCACTTCTACTTTAGAATCACTAATCTTAACTACTAATACCTCTTTTAAGTATAATGTTTCTTTAACTACTATAAAACCTATATAGGAGATAAGTATAACTACTATTTCTAACCTTAAAGGTATAATAACACCACTATATAAAACGTTTATATAATATATACTCTTATAAGATAGAAACTTAGAAAGTTTAATAATAATATTACTATATTTATTTCTAATAATACCCTATAAGGTATACTTATAACTAATATATAAAATAGGATAAATATTAATAAGATATATATCTAATCTACTATTAAAATAAAGCCTAAGTATAGAGAACTCTTAAAAACAGACCTAATATCCTTTATATAAAGATTAGAGAGAATAGCTTTATAAAGGTATAGTAAGAAGAGAAGCAGATCACTTACTCTAGATAACTAGAATAGTTAAAAAACTAGACTTACCTACTAATAAAGGACTATAACAGATAATAATAATAAGGTCTATATATCTAGTATCTCTAGACTAGAAAATATATCTATAACTTATAGTAATAGTTAATAATAACACTACTATTACTATAATTAATAGCAGAGTAGAAAGAAATTTCATATTACTCTAAGCAGTGAACTAATTATAAGTACTATAGTAAGGAAAGAAATATATATACTAGCTTAGTAATATAGAAAGAGAATAAGTCTAGTATAAAGGAGGTACTATTAAAAACAAAACTATACTTCTTAAAATAAGTTACTTAGATTAAAACGAATAACTCTAATTTAATATTACTGAACTTAGTGCTTATAATATTATATTAGGAATACTATAGCTTGAAAGGAATAACTTATAGATAGATTAGAGAATAGGCTAACTTTATTAGAATAATAATAATCTAGTCTCTAAGTAGCTTTATAGAACTTAAGCTTTAAACAGATTTATAGAATATAGAGTAGTAATATAATATATCTACTATTTTAAAGTAAAAGAAATTATGTTATAACTACTAAAAATAATAGATCTTAAATAAAAGAATAATCTATTTCTATTTATCCTAGAAGAATATAGAGTTTATAAGAAACTCTTTATAGCTAAACTAGAGACTAGACTACTCTTATATATAAATTTCAATTATAAAATCCCTATTAAAGAGGAGAAAGAGCTTAAATTCAATAAAATTTACAGACTTAACCTAATAGAAATAAAAGCTTTTAATAAATACCTTAATAAAAACCTTAAGAAAGGCTATATCAGAGAATTAATATTATTAGTAAGAAGTTTAATCCTGTTTATACCTAAGAAGAACAGCAAATTATAACTATATATTAACTACTAAATACTTAACAAAATAATAATTAAGAACTAATACTTATTACTTTTAATTAGTAAGTTAATATAACTCCTTTATAGAGCTAACTACTTTATAATATTAGACCTTAAAAGTATTTATAACTTTATTAGAATAAAGAAAAGAGAAGAATAAAAAACTACTTTCTAAATATATAGAGGATATTTTAAGCATCTTATTATACTTTTCAATCTCACTAACACTCTAGCTACTTTCTAGAATATAATTAACTAAGTTCTTAGAAAGTTTATAGATATTTTTATAGGTATCTACTTTAATAATATGTTTATTTTCTCACTTATAATAGAATAATATAAAGATATATATACTTTATATTATAAGCTCTTTAGAATACTAAGCTCTTAGTTAAACTAGAGAAAAGTAATTTATATATAGGAAGTAGAATACCTTAGATTTACTATTACTTCTAAATATATTAGTATATTAGAAAAGAAGTCTAAGCTATTAAGAAATAGCTTATACTAATAAATTTTAAGGAAGTCTAAAGATTTCTTAGATTTATTAACTTCTACTAAAAGTTTATTAGACTTTATAGAAAGATTAATATATCTCTTATAGACCTTAGCTATAAAATTAACTATTTAAATAGAAGGAAGCTTAGAGTATAGCTTTCTAAATAATTAAGGATTATATTATAAATAAACCAGTCTTTATAATCTCTAACCCAGAAGAATAGTTTGAAGTTGAAATAGATACCTCAGATTTCGCCCTTAGAGTATAGTTATCTTAGAGAGACTTAGAAAGATATCTATATCTCTATACTTTCTTCTTTATAAGCTCTATAGACTAGAACTTAAACTATTAGATCTATAATAAGGAACTTATAGTAATTATTAAAGCTTTTAAGGAATAGAGACCCTTACTTTTAAGAACTATCTACTAAATACTTATATATACTAATTATAAGAACCTAGTATACTTCACTACTTTAAAAGAACTTAATAAATAATAAATCAGATAGTTAGAATTCCTCTCAGAATTTAACTTTTAAATTATCTATTAAAAAGGATTAGAAAACAGCAGAGCTAACGCTCTCAGCTAATAACTAGATAATATCTTAGTATTAAATAAAACCTAGGTAATTCTTAAATAGAATAATAACAGAGACTTAATACTAGTAACTAGACTCTTAATAATAGCTAGATAATCTATAGCTAGTCTAACTAGCAAACTAGACACTGAAGCAATTATAGAGTTTTATACTTAACTTATATAGTTACTAAGGAATTGTAAAGACCTAAAAATACTATAATAATAATATAGAGAAAAAGTTACTAGAGAACATATTATAATAGCAATTAAAGATTGCAAGGTCTGCTTAAAAAGCAAACTAGCCTAACACTAACCTTATAAATTATTATAACCTTTGCTTATACTATAAACTGCCTAGCACTCTATTATTTAACTTTATTATCAAGCTACTAAAGTCTTAAGAACCTCTTATAGAAGTCTACTTTAATAGCGTTCTTATTATTATTAACAGACTTATGAAGTATACTTACTTTATCCTATATAAAGAAGTAAGTAATACTAAAGAATTTGCCTATATATTCCTTAAGTATATTATTGCTAACTACAGAATATCTAAGGAAATTATATTAGATAAAGACAAGACTTTTACTTCTAAGTTCTAGAAATTAATTATATTATAACTTAGTATTAAGCAAGTAATATCTACTGCTTTTTACCTGCAGACTAACAGATAAATAGAACAAATTAACTAGATTCTTAAAACCTACCTCTGTACCTATATTAATTATAACTAAGATAATTAGATAGTACTACTACTAATAGCCTAATTCGCTTATAATAGCGTAGTAAGAGAAAGCACTAAGGAATCCTCTTTCTATCTTAACTATAGATTTGAACTAACTACTTATAGAGAACTCTAAGCTAGCCTAGTAGTACTAAAAGCTATTACTATAGTTAAATAAATTAAGGATATCTAAGATAATATATAAAAAGAACTTAAATTTATATAATAATAAATAATATAATTTAGTAATAAATAAAGAATTAAAGGACTAACCTTAAAATAGGGAGATAGTACTTACTTTATATAGTAAAATATTAAAATAAAACAACTAAATAATAAACTAGACGTTAAGAAACTCAGACCTTTTAAAATCCTCTAGAAAGTTTTACTAGTTAACTATAAACTTAACCTACTTAATATAATAAAATGTTTTCTAATATTTTATATCTTACTACTTAAACTAGTATTATAAGGATTATAGATAAATAACCTTATTATTATAGAAGATAATAAACTAGAATATAAAGTTAAATAAATTATTAACTACTTTAAAGAACTAGAAAGATATTAATACTTTATTAAGTAGAAAGAATATAGTTATAAAGATAATATATAAGAACTAGCTAAGAATATTACTAATATAAAGGATAAACTTATAACCTACTAGCAATAATATTAAGAATAAGAAGTAATATATTACTTAGTAATACTACCTCTAATAAATATTACTAACTATCTATATATCTAGTACTTATATAGATATATTAGACTACTTATAAAAGCAGATAGACTGTAATAAGGAAAACTATTTATTTACTTAGGAATACTAGAAACTAACTAAGATATTTCTAAAGAATTAACTATAGCTAGGATACTTAAGTCTATAATACTTATATCTAAAGAAGACTAGTCTAACTTATTTAAAACACTTTATAGTAATAAATCTTTAAGTACCTAAGACTTTTAAGCTTCTAAAGACTACTCTTCTGTTTCCTATTTATTAATAGATTATATCTTATAATAAATTAAGTCTAAACTATATTCTCTTAGAAACTTCTTCTGTTTATAAAAACAAGATAAGTAACTAAAGGCTATTACTAACTATATCTAAAGAACTTCTAATACCTCTTTAGCTTCTTACTCTTCTTACTCTACTTTCTTCTGCTCTCTGAAATAATAATTCACTATAACTAATTAGTATCTACTCTAATTACCTAGGAAAACAACTTATAAGTATTTGCTATATTACTACTATTATAGTCTGTTAAACTATGCTTAATATATTTACTACAGTATTTTAAGTTAGTAAGGTCTATTTTATATATATAATTATATTAAAAGTAAGAAGAATAAAGTATTATATTATAACTATAGTGATTAACTAAAGCATTAAAGGCCTGCTAATTATAATAAATCTAAGCATAATAAGTTTTATAAGAATCAGATTTTTAAATATAACTTAATATAGTATTAGTATTATAAGTAAAACAGGAAGCATAATTAACAGATCTCTAACCTAGGACTAACAACCTACTTATATTAGGTCTTAAGAATAAGACCTTTAGAGAAAAGACCTAATATTACAACCTATAAACAAGGATAACAGCTGAATAACCTACTTAGGCGTTAGGTAGCTAGAATAGGATATTTATACTATAAGATTATAGGAATAACAGAGACTTACTTAGAAACAGAAGAACTATAGTATAAATTATATAATAATAAAATAATAATTATTAGGAATTAGAATAACCTAATATAACTTAGAAGCTAAGTAATTACTCTAGATTAAAATAATCTAGCTTAACTTAAAGTATAAAGGAATATATTCAGAGTTAGACTTATATATAGTATAGCTAGAGCCTAGCTTATAATTATACTTCTATAGCTCTTTAGTAATTAACTTTATATTTATCCTCAGGATACTTTTAGCTTACCTTCACTGCAAATACTTATTAAGTCTAAGACTGATTACCTTAGCCTCTGACTACTAATCTATAACACAGCCTATAACCTATAACCTAGACTATAACCCTAGTATACTGTTACTACGTGTCAATCCCCAGCTTCTGCTAGCAGATCCTACTGTTGGATAGCTGACTATAATAATTAACTTAAATAAGCTACTTAATTATCTATAAGTTAAGTATCTCTAATTACTAAAGTATATAGCCTTGTTAAAAGAACTTAACAATACGTATATAATCGCTATAACCTGGTTATAGTTAATAAAAGCGGTTTACTAGATATATGGGGGGTGGTTGGAGTAATAGGGACCTGTTATATATCCCTAGTTATATAAATCTGCACTATGCAGTTCTTCACAAAATGCTCTCAAGACACATGGTTACCACCTGTGCTATTCTCATCGCTCCCCGAAGAAGTGTTGCTCTCCGTTTGAGCTGAGCTCTGGTCCCTGGCTGCGCAGCGAGCGCATTCTAAGAAGCCTCCAGCGAGCTAGATGCTGAAATATGTAGCCCGCCGCATCTAGTATTCCCAAAGCTCCCTAGAATACTTGTCAAGTCCCTTAACAACCTCCTACATCTTCGAGGAACCAAAAGAACCAAAGGCTGGTTCCAAGACGACATGCAAAATGAACAGAACCGGTTGCAGAAGCAACAAGACTATCGTGACAATTACCACGGTCAAGCCCCATAACAATGAGGCTTCGAGATAAGCGACAGTAAGAGGCCCATATATTGTCGACAAGAATAGCCAACAGAAGGTCCTTCGCAACGGATTCTTTGGGAATCGTGGTTTCGGCTGGGACATGTCCTCGTACATTGTACGGGTCGCTTCAAGTACGCTGAAGAAGACTGCCATTATGATTTCAATCCACTTGCAAACATTCAGCAAGGCCGCCCAATGTTCTTTCATGTTAAATCGGTTTTGACTGAGACGAAGATGACTAGCGATAAAGTATCGGCGATGAGTTGATAATCGATGTGGTAGGTGTGGTGAGGTTGTGAGAGTGGAAAGAGTTGAATAACAAATCCGACAGTTCTTCTCGACATTGCCCCGAGGAAACGAAAGATCTTATACCTTGGATGTTTTGTATTCGTAGATGGCAAGAAATAAAATTCTTCATGGCTTTGGTGTAGAAACAAGTGTTGATAATTGGCCAAAGTTTGATACCCAGCTACCGATTCGGTTGGGCTTTTGAGTCACCGTTAGAGGTGTCACCCACCTCGCCAAAGCCCTCTTCCATGTCGACGTGTCTGAATCGCTCCCAGAATCCCCGGAGAACCAAATGCTGGAGCATATGATTCCATCCCCCCAAGCGTTCATTCCTTGCGAAAGACCGTCCTGTATCGTTTCAACCCAAGGGGGCGGGAAGGATCCGACGGCCAGATGTAGGACCCTTCCGATTTCCATCAGGGGGAGCCCGATGATGATCAACGTGCTTTGTATAGCCAGAAGCATCAGAATGACTACCCAAAAGAACACAAACAAAGCTGACATGAGAATCCAGCACAACAGCCGTCGCAACACGTTCTTTGGAAACCGGGATTCCTGATTAGACATGTCCTCGTGCATCTGGACAGTCGCTGTGCAGAATGCGAGCGGCACGCAAAGAGCAAGAATGGCGAATATCGGGTAATAAATATCCAGATCCATGTTTTTCGACTGCATTTCGGTCGGTCTGATTGGAAAGAATAGATTAGATGCGTGAGTTGGGGTGAAATGTTGCTACGAAGGTGACGACGGCGTTGGAAATATAGTTCTTCAAAAAACAAACCTGGGCGTAAATCCTATCTTCTGCCTTTGTATTGTACGTTTACTCTCACGGTGCAGCCCCAAGGGTTCAAGGCTGAAGAGGTGGCCACGGTACTCGATTATTGGTTTTGTGAGGACTTGTAACTTAAAACCATACACAGTCTCTCCACCCCTAAAGGGTTTACCATACGACGGGTACTCCTGTGCCAGGTACAATTTGGTATTTCCTTTTGTTCTTTTCTCTATTTCAAGCCTTCATCATGGTTGCCGCTATTATTGTCGTTCTTGCTGTCCTCTATAATCACTACTCACCCCAGTAGCGGAACTCTTTCTCAATTGAAGCGTTTAGAGCCTTTTACTTTCATGTTCGTCTTGAGGTGGTTCCATCTGTTGCCCGTCGCTCAGTCACACCTCCTCGGCTTCAGTGTGTGGTATACTTTGTCTTTGTCATAGAAAGTTGTTGATTTCATTGGGTATGCCGTATGTAACTCGAAGATATGTTCCATTTAAACTTGGGTCTTTCCTTCATACCGTGATACACCTCAGCACTAGACAAACGCTATATTTCTAGAGTTTCTCGTCACTAAACGTCCCTCCCCCCACCTCAAGCAAGCCCATTCCCCCTGGGTAGCAGCCTCTGCACTCCATGGAGTGCCCGGAAAGGACGATGAAGAAGTTGCTCACAATTTCCATCGAAGAATCAAAACGTTCGAAATAACCTAGCGATAAATTGTTCACGAAATGAACGCAGTGGAGCGAACGGAACGTCGGTTCGGGAAGACATTCCAGGAGCGGACCAACCGTCGTGAAGAGTACGCTGAGAAAACAGAGTGTCAAAAAGGCCAGCGTGTTGATAATATTAAAGAGCCCTTGAACAATTGAGATAGAGAGCTAGCAAAAGGCTCTTCGCGGAGGGTTGCTGGGAAATCGTGGTGTTGACTTGAACATGTCTTCATACATCTCGCTCCTTGTTCTAACAAACGCGGCGAGGAATCCAATACCGGAAATAACCGAAGCGAAACTGACGAGGAGCATGGTCGAAATTTCCATGTTTTGAGATCCATCCATGTTGGCAGGATTGTGATGAATCTTTTCGAAATGTGGTTGGATGGTTGTGGGAGTAAGGTGACAACATGTTAAGGTGACAATAGGGTGGTTGCCGAGTTGCAGAGCTCTTGAGCTGGAATTCGTTTGATAGTTGAGTGGGATGCAATTTTTGATAGTTGTGCCTTCAACTCAGAAGCTAACGACAAGCTTAAGCCTGTGTACATGAAGTATTCGGAGATGCTTAAAGTGACATTTCAAGGTGTATTTGGTACTAAGTGACTCACTCTGCTGCCATACATTGGTACCTTGAAGGTGGATTCGAAACTAGATGCGCCGTCTACCGTATGTTTGATCTTGATGATACCATATCAGACATGACCTTTTAGGAGCATCTTAATGTATTAAGATATTACCCGAGGGGAAAGAATGCCAAGAACAGACTGATATTGCGTCTTAATCCTGATTGAATATCGCATGTTGGGTTCTGAACGAGCCTTTGGCAAACCATGTGACACAAGAAGACCGCTCAATCGTACTTCCCAACGACCAAAACCTTTCTGTCGTGTCTACTCAGCACCTGTTCGCTGTACTTGCCGCCCAACCGTTCATATTCTCAAGGTTATTAGAACGAGGTCCAATGGCGGACATCGTCGCCTTTGCCTTCGCCTTGACCTCCTCCCATTCGCTTCCCACCAGCCAGAATGAAATGTACAGCCAGTACATCCAAATAGCTCTTGGAGGTACGCCGATAGCCGAGAAAAAGCTGCGGGGGGTGATGTTGCGTAAAAAACACTCAGGCGTGCAGAGCCGGATGCAGATCGCTTTGAAGATAATTGCAGGTATGATGCTGACGATGAAAAGACTGATGACCGCGACGTAATAGGCGATGATTGGAAGAATCAAACAAGTCCAACCGACACTTAGTAAGAGCCAGCTCGCAACGTATTGAAGGGCAACAGCATTTGTGTTCTGGAGGAGATCTCCAACTGTGGCGCCACAAAAACCGACAAAGATGATATAGCGACGCCGACAATAATAGCTAGCCAGATCAGGCCGGCCTGGCCCCCAACAGGGATGTTGTCCCACGTCATGGCGGAATTTGACGATTGTTGTAGCGATATAAGTGCTAGTAGTGCAAGTGTGGATGTCGACATGCGCCTTGGGTAAATGTGTAAATAGTGGTTGTATTGGGCGCAGATCTGGAAGGATCAATCTTTCTGCATTTGAAGAGCAGAATCAAGATGATTAAATACTCCTCAACTCGTGCTCCCCATTCCGACGAATGACATGACTTTCTAATAATCTCGGTGAAGCCGAAGCTTCTGATATCTAAGGTTTCCCGTCTGCCTCAAGTCTTGGTAGGATACAAAATAGCATGGGTCACGAGACGCACCGCTGACCATCCATCAACCGTCTCCGAACCACCAAGGTCATTCAGCTTTGCCCTCTCGTTTCCTGCACCAACGGCCCAAGGTCCACCATGAGAACCGTTCAAACGCCATGTATCGGTCTATCTGGTACACCTGCTCTGGGTAGGTTCGACAGCTCCGCAGCGTTCGTGGATCCCCTCTTAGAGGACTCCTTTTGAGGTCCTTGCCACCCTCCGCCAACCGAGTAAATGACGTAGTGTGTGTAGTAGTTCCAGACGGCAGCCGGAGGTCGACCAGCCGCTGAGAATAGTTGGCGACGGGAATAATCCTCTCGGCCTGCCAAAGATGGGCAGGCCAGCTTGTAGAGTACTTTGATGACGAGGCTTGAAACGATGAAGACTATGAAGAAGCAGACCGCCGCGATGTAGTAGATGAGAGTGGGCCACAGCAAGATGAAGTACCCGGTTCCGAGCAGAAATGAGGCCGTTAAAAATTGAAGAGGGACCAAATTTGCGTTTTGGTAGTTTCTCTTCAGACGAAGGGAGGCAACGAAGAAGGTCGCAAGAACGGCGACGATGCCTGCGGTGGCGCCGAAAACGACGTAAGTCTCAACGTCTTTACGGCTCGGAGGCATTGTCTTAAAGTCGGCTGGAAGGGATGGTTTGAAGAACAAGAATTGGGATGAACCTGAATTGGAATTTGATCGAGCTGTGAGGTGTCTGACGTCGAAGCCTTCTTGCAGCTAGTGTAGGCTACTTAAGACAAGAAATATACCTCGTCAACACCGCCGAGACCACATGAGCTACCTCGTGACACCGCCAACTGCCCCTTCAAAGTTTATCGTACCGTAAAATGCAGGCCATACAGGTCCTCGGGAAAACCCACCCTATACCTCTGTTCGGCATGTCCGAAAGTGGCACGACGGCGATAAATGATTTGGAAGGCGGCAATTCTCCGTTGACTAGCCGAACTGTGCAGCGTTCCCAGTATTTGATGATGGTGCCTGCGGGCTCGTTGACTATGCGCAAGATATCGGACGCAGACGTGTGCAAAGTCGATAAAAACGGGCTCCAGTGCGGTTCTATGCACTCTTTGGAGACCCTTTCAACCCCAGTATCCATCTTTCCAAAGCTCCTTTCGATATCCCTCGGTCAGTCTCTCGTCCTCACCGTAGACCTCTTGCCAGCCGACGAAGCCACGGTCGAGGACATAGATGTCCTGTGGCTGGGTGGTCGCTTGTTCCTCAGATGACCTGAAGGGTTCTTGGAGGCGAGGATCTGGTCACGTTCTCTGAGGTAACGAAGGGCGGCGCTGGGTCCACGCTGCTGGGACAAGGCGCAGTGGAAGATGACTGTCTTCTTGCCTTCGAGGCGGCGAATGAGGGTGGGCATCATGGCTTCGAGGGTGCGGGAGGGCATGTTGATGCAGCCCTTGATGTGGCCGCCGAGGTAATCTGCACCAAACTGAAAGTCAGCGGTGCCTTTACGCGGTGGACTGTGGATGGGAATCTCGAAAGGTCGCACGTACCATCGTCTCGGACATCGACGACAGCCACCGAAGGGTTGGCGACAGCCTGCTCCGCCAGCAACATGGTGGAGAGCTTGTCAGCCGTAATGCGCTGGAGGGTTCCGATGGTCGCCATGGTTCGTTTAAATTGTAGCATACGTGGGGAAGATGTTCATGGGAGAGGGGATTCCGAGCCGCAGTCCAAGCTTAATTCGAGTTTGACGCGAAGTTGGAGCTTAGGTTGGCTTTGGCGGGGAGCTCTGACGCGGGGCACCTGTGTTAGGATACTGTTAAATAGACCGTGTCGTTTTGTTATTTTGCCCGTGTCGTTAATATCTAAAAACTTAATAATATATCATATAACTCTAAACAGTAACTTAATACCTAACTACCTAACTTAACTCTAACTTCCTAACTTAACCCTAACTTATTAACCGTTAAGCTTATATTTCTACGATTTTTCCTCGTTTTTCTATACTATTTTAAATACTTACGATAATATAAAGAATATATTAGTACGCGCTAACTAAGCGATTTTGCGCACCGACTTTTTTTGTATAGGCGCCTGCCTAATAGGGCTTAGCGCGGGCAAAATAACAAAACGACACGGTCAATTTAACAGCTACCCTGTGTTGCGCTGGAAGGTAATTAACCCCTGTCGCGTGGGGAATCCTAGCTCGCAGCACCGCGACAGGGGGTACTTACATAAGCATACCTTAGGGTGCGGCACGTTCCTCCCTCCAAGTGAGTCCGAAGGTTGTATCAAGGCACAAAGCCAAGACAATCACATCCAATACAGCCCTGCTACTTCAATGAGATCCATGACCATTCATCTCAGAGCGTGCGCAGGTTCGAGACGGGAGATCCCTCAACTCAAAAAATATCGTCCACAGGGGTGATCCAAGTCAGCTTGTTGCGTCAGACGCCGGAGGACCAAGCATATTGCAAAATCCATCCATGGATCCCACATGACGCTCAAGCAAATGCACCACGCAACCCGATATGTCAATCATATCGACAGAATCCGCTCATCATCTTCAATGAAACATAGTCTGTCGCTTTCGCCCCTCTTGCGAACTAGGGCTGAGGTCTCGGCCTACTCCACAGCGATTTCGGCCTCGGCGCTTATCTGGACCTCCGCCGCCGAGCGAAAATCATTATGGTTCTCGCTATCCCCCCGTTTTTTGGTTATGATTATACCACTGTGACTTGTCCGAGTTGGCCTCGACTGTTTTCAGCTGATTGAGTACCTTTTTGAAGGTTCTTGGCTCTGTCGCTAGGCGGAACTCTATTTAACGATATTAACGTTCGAGCTGATGACTTTCATAGGACTTTTAGACGGTAGCTGCATCTTCTTCGGCGTGTTTATTAAACCATTTTTACTTTTGGGAGGAAAACAATAGCTGTCTATGAAAAAGGCAGCTCGCGGAGGACGGTCTCATAGTTTCTTATGAATTGCAACGATATGACGATGGAGTCAGAAGGTGTCTAGATTATAGCCGAGAGACAGTGTCATATGGTTAGACGGCATCACTCCACAGAGCCCTGGCAACGTCTCTAACAAGAACCAACTTCTCCCACATTCTCTCCTCCGTAGCCACACCTCTGTTGACGTTGTGGCTTGCAAATCCACACTGCGGGCTCACCGCGAGGGAGTCCTCCAGAACCTCGGATGCGCTTCTTCCCTGCCCCTTGGCCATGGCGTCGGCAGCTTCGTGGACTCGGTTGATGAGAGCGTCTTTGTCCTCAAGCTCGGCGACCTTGGTCGAAACCAGACCGAGGACCACGTTCTTCCCTCGGGGCACAAATCTCAGCGGTTCAAAGTGCCCAGAGACGCGGGGGTCGTCGAACTCCAAGTAGAATGTGGCATAATTCAGCTTGGGAAACACCCGGCTAGCGATCTTCTCGTATGATCCCTCGGCAAAGGATGGGCCTCCAGGAATATTGCCGCGGCAGAGGTGAACTCCGACATGCAAATCCGTCGGGAGGTTCTTGATGGCCTCGTTCTGCGCCCAAATGTACAGATCCAGCAGAGAATCAGGGTCAATACCGTCTCCACGCAGACCTTCCCGGAAGTCCTCCACAATGAAGAAGGTCAGGTTAGGGTCGTCAATCTGGACTGATCTCAGGCCCGCGTCGTACAGGGCCATTAGCTCGGCGCGATAAGCCTTCGCTAGATCTAGGAAATATTCCCGATCAGAAGAGTACACGCCAGGGGCAAACGCTGTGCCCCTAACTAGGTACATGTGCTGCCACGATATTGAGGGAATGGCCATCTTGCAGTCTTTCCAGTTTTCCTGGGGCACGGCCTTCTTGATCATCTCCCACGCGGGCAGGTAAGCCGAGGTGACGTGTTTGATCTTGTCAGTCGCAATGACAGCAGCGAAGTGGTTCAAACCCATCTTAGCGAGGCCAGTGACATTGGGCAGCCCAGGTCGGAAGTCTTGGGGAATTCTAAGGTCGTGGCGGACCTCCATACCCTGGAGGTTCTCGAAGAAGCCGCTGAAGAAGATGGTGCGCTCATACTCGCCAGAGGTAATGGGTCGAATCGACAGTTCCAGCTGCTTCTTGGCCGCGTATGCAATGGCGGAGGCTGTTGCTGCAGCCTGGTTCTTGGACAACTTGTCTGAGTAAAAGCCCATGGAGGATTGCAACTCTAGGAGCGATGCCGGGCGGATAAGGGACCCGACTTGCTCGGAGCGAAATGGAGGAGCCATAGTGAAGGGTACAAGGCGATTTGAGGCGCAGAAAAAGTAATGGACCAGACCAACGTTCATCTCTGGGGACTTATATATGCTATGTGATCCACTCAAGACACGCCCCTGAGGTAGGCAGTTTGAGCCCCTGTAGTGTAGTTGCCCACCCACGGTGTACCCCCTCCGTACGCTTTCGGGGTATATCGACCAATGGTGATTGGGGGAAGATAACACGATATGGTAGGCTTTCCAGACTGGAGGAGTGGGCCCATGATATTGAGATGGAGCGTTTCGCTCCTTTGCTGAACTCAGAGTAGCCTAATCGCTCGCTTCTCAAGCCAGTCAATGCCACGATTTACAACAGCCTGTCTTCTTTTTGATGTCAAATTGCACATATAAGAACGGCAAATGCGAAATGCGAAGATTATCAAACGGAATGATTGCTGGAAGTCTGCTGTTTGAGCCAGAAACAACATGGCCAGAAGAACCAGGGTATTCATCGAGGTAGAATATTGCGTATCCATATAAGCTAGGGGCTATGAGGCTTGAGCTGACTTGAGGTTTGAGCTATTTGAAGGGTTGAGTTTGGGTTGCGTGACTACACAGCCATCAGTCTTGGATGATGTATCAAGGCGTAAGCTCGAGCGTCTTTTGGACCGATTGTCTGGGAGATCGCAACGGCAATGCAGGTTCATACGTATCAGTATGCTACATGGACTCCAAAACAATCAATATAGTGCAGGAAGTAGTCTACGGACTCCCGCGTTTTGGGCTGACTAGGTACGTTAGGATCTCCATCCGCAAACACAACGCGGAGACTTCGCGAGAATCCCATATAGTTCCGAAGGTATCCAGAATCTACAGTTCCCTCAAAAAGAAAGTTGATAGTCACTTAATGGTAAGTCTTGCCCGATGGAGATTTGATCAAGGAACAGTCATACCAGATGGCTGCGGTCCGCGGGTTGGATCAGGCCGTTTCTGATTTTCTTATCAGTCTGCAGGCAGAATTTACTTGTTTCCCATTGTATTTTCTTCCATGTTCGTATCATGAAAGATGAATTTATCGAAGAGGAGTTACTAATGCGACATTCGTTCACTGCCAGTCTTTTCAATGCCAAAATCATTGTGGAAGCATTCAAGTGCGACCATTCATACCGTATACGAGTAACAACACTAGCTTTCCTGTTTGCAAATGATCTATTTGCAGCTAGCAACATCCAGGCTTGCCCTATGACGACGCAATCGATGCAAACTTTTGATCAATAAACAATACAAATGTACATCAGTATGGAAGCTCTCTTGCATTTGGCGGCTATTGCCCGCCGAGCATTGCGTAGGCCGGTACGTACGGCGACAAGGGTCTGAGGTGCACGATAACAGCAACATACAGTTCATTATCTTTTTGGTACAAAATCGGCGGATGAGTACAAATCTGTTGGTAATAATTCAAGTTAAAATCTCAGAGGCCTTAGGAAATTTGGAATCTGAGGTTTGCTGCTTATGGCAGATCTGTTCGTACAGTCGGATCAACAAGACACACTCTAAGACCGGCAATTGGGTGACGTTCAGAGCTTATCCCCAGCTCTGATCCCAGTACACATTAAAACGGCTAGTACCAGCTCGGGTTAGAAATGATAGGTGCAACGCGCGAAGTCAAATGACACGCGTGTGTTATTTAACTTTATGATGCCGTGCTATCCAGAACCCCACCAGCTTGTGTTGCAGCTTCCTCTTTCGGGTGGGCCGCGTCATTTTCCACGACGACAAAGTCTAGCGCAACGGCGCGATTTGCCAACTTATATTCTCACAAGTCCACCACGCAGTATTCTGTTGCGTTCACATCAAGAAGTCTCAAAGTCGAAGTCACGATGCAGCTCCCTCAGCATCCAATCCTTTCCCTCCAGCTCACGCCCAAGTTCGATGCTGATGGTGTCAGCAGCCTCTCCGTGCTGTTCCTAATACAAAGTCCGGCATTTAAGTCTGACCAGCCCGCGTTTTCTTTTTATCCCTTCAAAGACAACATCCCGGCTCATCCTTTTCACGAGCGCGACATCACGGCCACGGATGACTCGGGGCCTCTCAAAATCCAATTTCGCGACGTACCCTCGGAGGGTCGTAATACCCAGCAGCATTGGTCATTCAGCAGGGATACTCGAGGCGATATCAAACTTGAATTTGACGTCTTCCCTCGCCATGTCGACGTCACGACTCCTTTGGGCGCGCGTATCGATCTTCGCAAAGACCAAGGCGGTGTCCACGGCGTTGGCCAATGGTTCCTACCTCTATTGTTGTCGGACCAAGTCTTCACGAATGTGGTCAGGTGGAACATCCCAACGGATGCACCGGAATCTACGAGATGTGTCTGGAGTTATGGCGAAGGAACCAAACCTCTCGTCCGTTTTGGTCGCGCAGAGACCTTGTGGAACACAGTATACATGGTTGGCCCAGTCCAATGCTATCCAGAAGTCTCTCCAGAAAGCAACGATGGTTTCGCCGCCTGTTACTGGTTCGGAGACTTGCCGCCTAACCTCGAGCGGCTCAAATCATACAACACCGTTTTGTTCCCAAAGCTGGCATCCTTCTTTGGCATGATTGGCGAATCTTACCGAATCTTCATTCGCAAGTCTCTAGTAGGGTTTGGAGGTAGCGGGTTCGACGGAAGTTATGTTCTGGAATACGAAAACGCAACGAAGAATGAGACAGACGACTCACTGGTTTCGTTGTTCACCCACGAGATGGTACACAGCTTCGTTGAAATCAGCCCCGAGGAGGATGGATATGAAAATGAGTGGTATATCGAAGGTTGGTGGTACACACGCTTCTCATCTTTTAACACGGTGATTGCTAAGTATTTCGTGATAACTAGGGGTTGCCGAGTTTTACAGCTCTTTTCTCCCGTACCGTTTTGGATTTCGAGGGACAGACTTTCTCATCAAAAGTCTCAATGGCCATCTTCAAGCCTACTACACAAGTCCAAGAATCACAATTGACGTACGCAAGGCTGCTGAGATTATGTTCAGCGACTGGTATGGGGAATGGATATCTTACAAGCGTGGTTTGGCCTACTTGCTGTTCATTGATCTGTACCTTCGAAGGCACACCGGCCAACACGACATCATGAGTAACGGACCCTTGGACGAAATCATTATCGACCTCTCAAGAAGATGCAGAAGTGGGGAAACTATCCGGGCTCAACAGTGGCTTGAAAGTCTCACAGAATATCTTGGAAACGACAAGCTCCCCATTGCTCAACAATACGAAGATATGCTTCGTGGTCGACATGTCATTAACTTCGAGGGCCTTTCGCTTGGCAGCGGATCCCAGAAACTCAAAGAGTGTCGCCTTCCAATGATGGAATTCGGGTTTGACCGCAGCAGTGTCCATACCCGCGTCGTGTCGGGTGTTATCCCAAACTCCCCGGCCGCTGCCGCGGGATTGCTTAATGGCGCTCATATCATTCGCACATCAAGAGCCGGCCTATGCGTTGAGGACCTTCGTAATACATACACAGTGGTGGTGAAGGATGGTGACGAGGATCGCTCGATTCAATACCTTCCACGTTTACTGGACAAAACAGCCGGTGCTTGGCAGTTTGATGCTTAAGCGAGACAAACGTACTCAGTTTTCACAAGACGGGATGCGCGTTTGATGAAACGGCATGGCAGTATATAGAAAAGGAATTCTATCTCCTCTAACCAGTGTTTCCGCACTCCTAGAGGCCGTGTGGAAGATTGCTATGAAGAGGTATCTATCATGTTTAAGCTGGCAGCTTCTCCCACTTCATGCCTAATACACCGATGATGGAGACTACTGCCACTGCCATTGGTACACGAAAGGTTTCCTGGAGGGCCTTGTTGTACGCATTGATGACCCCCGGAAGCAGATCTACCGAGATTATGTCCTTCAGATTGGTAGCTCCCATGTCAGCAATAGCTTGTCCGTCGAGTCCGCCCTGGCCGTGTAGAGTCCGCTTCAAATTATTGACAAAGACTGTATTTGCGACCGACATGAGGACTGCTGGGCCAAGATTCTGAAAAAGAGTAACCGCAGCAGTCCCAGCAGGAATATCTGCGAGAACGAGAGTGGACTGCACTCCCATCATGGGTTGCTGGGTCCCTGCACCAATCCCGATGCCTGCAATGATAGGATAAGTGATCCATTTGCTTGGCCCCGTGTCAACTTCGAATCTGGTCATGAGTCCGAGGCCGACCGAAGAGATGGCTGTGGAGAAAAGCATAAAGGGGTTATACCATCCCAAGAGGGTCACCAGGTATCCGGCAACCAACGCCGCCAGCACCTCTCCACCAACATAAGGCACAAGCTTGATACCAGAATCTCTTGCTGAATTACTCTTGATCGCCTGAAACCATATTGGCAACCAAATATCTGCAGTATAGTAAGCTGCGTCGATGCAGGCGGCATAAAGACAAGCAAATGCAACGTTGCGCTTCTTCATAAGCCGAGGCGGTAAAGCGGCCTTATCACCTTTCCAAATCTGTGAAGTGACAAAACCGACCAGCATGACCGCAAATAACACGAGGAGTGCAATCATGGGACCGCTACTCCACGGATATTCTGACCCGCCCCACTGGAGTGCCAATAGGAGGCAGACCATGCAGGCGAAGAAGACGGAAAGGCCAATTATATCGAACTCCTTGAGTTTGGATGACAGCTTTCTGTTGTCGCCAGAGCTAATTTGGGCAGGAGGCTTGAAAGAGAATTGAATCAATCCCAGTGTTGCAACCCCGACAGGAATGCTGATGTAAAACGCCCACCGCCAAGACAGACGACTGTCCGTCAAAGCTCCTGAGATCAGAGGACCGATGATGCCGCCAACGCCTGAGAATGCGCCCAAGAACCCAGTGTACACTGCCCGTTGGCGGATTGGGACGGAATGTGCGAGAACAACCCATGTGCCTGTGATGATGATGGTCAGATGAGCCAACGACGAGAGGAAACTGAGAGAGATGAAATAAAACAAGATAGAATGAAAGTTCGGACCTATTATGATGCCGCTACAGCCAACGCCGGTAATGGCGCGGCCGATGATGAAGGCAACAGAGTTGGGTGCGCTCCCGCAAACCGCTAGACCGACCTCCCGGAAGGCGATGGCCACCATGAATGTCAGCTTCAAAGAGAATAACTCGTAGCATTTGCCGTAGACCAGTTGGAATGAACAAAGCTGTCGCAAGTCAGATGTGTGGCACAACCGAAGACGCATCACTTACGCTCAACATGTACGCAGAACCGTACCACCCGACGTGCTGCAATGAATTGAATTGATTTGTGATTGCAGGAATGGCGGTTGCAATGAGAGTCATGTCCAAAAACACCAAGAATACGGCCATAGCAAGGCCCAGGATGATTAGGGCTAGTCGAATGCCTGTTGGGTACTCGATTGCCGAATCTTCCTGGTAGCCGGCTTCTTTGGCTTCCTTAACTTCTAGGGAAGTGGGAAGCACTGGGGCCTTCACATCAGAGGACATACTGGAACGTTTTCCCACAGAAAGCTCGTCTGGGTAACTTGAAGACTGAACAGCATCTTTCGCGCTTGAAGTAAATGCTCTGGAGGGCTCCGAAATCGCCATGATGAGATATGCATGAGACGACTTGTTGAACAATGTGGAAAGTAGGAATGAACTAATTATTTAGGCACACTCGTTTCTTGATTCTTGCGGGCCGAGAGGCGAGTATCAGTCAGATTCTCGGACTGATGCAGCAAGTTCTTTCGAAATGTCTCAGCGATTCGTAAGCAACGTCAGCCAAGTTGTCAAGTGGTCAGAATTTAGGGGGGAGAAGAAGTTCCTGGTGAGAAGGTGGCCAGCAGCCTGGGCACCATCAAGGTCCTAGACAAAACAAAACCATCTTTTACGGCCCTGTCATCTCAAAAGTTTACGCGAGAAGTTATGGCCTCTTCAGTGCCTTGCGACACTAAGAGTCAAGACTAATAGGTGCGACTACTACCAAGATGAACGAACGTGAGGGGTCTTACACAGCCTAGTTGACATCGATCCATCCTCGTGCCCCGGTTGCAATCCTATTCGACAATTGGGTCAACCAGGGTCAGAGAGTCAGCTTTGCCCGAGGCAAAATTCTCGTAATCGGTTTCTGATCCCAAATCCTACATTGCACACATCACACTGAGATGGCCGCGAATAGCCTCGTAGCTGTTTCCAGGGCTGTCATTGGTTCAAGAAGTCAACTCTTGGCGGCAATCCTTCCAACCGTGGCTTGACTTAGCTTGCCGAATTTCAGCCCTCCATGATAGCTCAAGCTCACACCCTGGGCCATACAGTTCTGCAATAGGAAGCTGGTTGTTAGTTTTCATCCCGCAAAATCGTAATCGCGAAGCCACTAGCAAGAATACGTTTTCGCGACTTCACGTCATTGGTGAGATCGCATTGCGTTCTCGAAACCATAGCACATTTAGGGCACGATGGAAGCACACCTTATCTAAGCGAGTATGAAGGAAGTTTGTTGATTCAGGAGCAGGTAGAAATGAGTTGCACTTTTGACAGGATCAGTAATGCTGGTCTGCAAGGATTATTGATGCCTACGGCTAACAGTACGAAAGCCTGATGATTGCAAATCAACATGATAAAGCTTTGAAGCACTTTCCGATGGAGGAAAGATGGGGCTTCATATGGTAAGACACGTCACACGAAAAGGCGCAACTGCAGGGAAGATTGGACTACTGACCTTGCCCTCTTCGGTCCCTGTTGACGCTCACGATAGGTTCGCATGGTTTTGCTTTGCCCCTCGTCAGATCCTCAACGGACTTTTGTAATTCTCGCAGCTATACGGTAGGGGAGTCTTGACGAAATTGGCAAATTCAATCGCCACTTGCTTACATGTGTGTGGGAGGCTTCGGTGAACTGGAAGGTCAAAACTTTCACAGTGCTGTCAAGATACTTCTTCAATCGGGTGCTCCGTGTAAAATGTGGACTACCACGGCTTGGATGGAGAGCACGAAGTATTCGAAAATGGCCCGGTGCTATTTACCGCCGGAAAGTACTTGAAGCTCGGAGATGCCCAGATATCATCCCGTCTATTTCTCAAGGGAGTCCACTTGAATGCCCGTGTGCCAAGTTGTTCGTATCAACTGAAGGGATCACTACTTGGCCGCTTTCATTTTCCATCAAGAAGAAATCATTACGCAAGCACCATGATGGCCATCTACGGTCGCCCAGAAACGAAAACGGCCGAAACTCTACTGTTCCGCTCCCACAGATTGAAGGCTCTTCAAGAATACGCACACTGCTCAGCTGCATCTATAATTCAGCTTGCTTGTGTCGTAGTATTGAAGACATATGCGTCAGTTGAGTCCATCAACTTCTTAGGAGAGGATCGGGAGTGGTCACTTTGGAACACTACCTTGTCCCCAAAGAGCCGCATCTTTGAACTTCTCTGCAAGCCAAAAGTTGCAGGCGCCGACTCTGCGACTATCTCCAAGACTAACCCCACAGAGTATGCTCTCATTGTATCGTCCTTCGTTGATGGATGTCCCATGAACATGGTGCAAGAGGCCCTTCCGTCTCTACATGCCGTGAAAGCCGTACACCCGCAGGTTAGTCGAAGCCCTTCTAACTAGCATGATGGTCTCTTATGTTGTCTATCTTCATCGTCATGATATCCCTATTTCATTGGCGCCGTTTTGCACCGAAATTTGAAAAGGTTAGCTGACATTTTTAAAGACAGTCATGGCCTTTACTGCAAGCCAAGACCCGATCTCTCATGGTCTTCTTCTACGATGCGAATACTCGGAGAAAACCCACTCAGACTGGCAAGCAAGAAAGATACTATCCACATTTCGCAATGCACTTGAAGGCATCGTCGCACAGCCGAATGCCAATTTGTGTGATCTCGATCTCCTGGATGAAGGCGACCATCACCAATACGATGTCTGGAACCAGTTCGACTCGGATCATGAGAACGTCTCTGTACAAGACATGGTTGCAAGTCATGTTCACGGGTCACCTCTGGACATAGCTGTCGATGGGTGGGATGGTACTCTGTCTTACGCAGAGTTAGACGAGAAGTCAAGCAAGATCGCCAACGATCTTGTCATGCGAGGTGTCAGAGCCGAGTCCAAGGTTGCTCTGTTATTTGAGAAGAGTGTATGGAATATTGTGGCAACGGTGGCTGTTCTTAAAGCCGGCGGTGCGTTTGTGCCCTTGGATCCATTCCAGCCGGACGGCCGAATCTCACACATCCTCAACAAGATTCAGCCAAAGACTGTGTTGAGCTCAAAGACATACACCAAGCGTTTACGTGCGCTATCGGGCAACATCCTGTGTGTTGAAGAGCTAGCGACACAACAACTATCTGGCCTTGCAACTACAACCTTTCCTTCGCCAAGACCTTGGGATCTGGCTTACATCATGTTCACTTCCGGAAGCACCGGAGAACCAAAAGGGGTCATGGTTGACAATGCTGCCTGCGCTGCCAGTATCGCCGCCCATGGAAAAGCCACAGGATTCAACAAACAGACCAGGGCCATCCAATACGCACGTCATACCTTCGACGCATCGATCGCCGAAATCCTCACGACTCTCAGCTTCGGTGGCTGTGTTGTCATCCCGTCTGAAGACGAGAGGTTGAACGACATCACCAGCGTCATGCAGCTAAAGAGGGTGAATTGGGCATTCTTTACGCCTTCTGTGATCCGGCTTCTTGAACCGTCCGAGTTACCCGGACTGACAACCTTGTTGTTGGGCGGCGAAGCTGTCGGTCAAGATAATATCGAGAAATGGGAGCGCGGACGCAATCTTATCAATGCATTTGGGCCTACTGAGAACACTGTCTTCTCGACCATGCATATTGTTCGATCTGATGGTAACCCCGGCATTATCGGGCGCGGTGTTGGAACTCTTTGCTGGATCGTCGAGCCAGACGACCCTGCTCGCCTGTCACCTCTTGGTGCCGTTGGAGAGCTGCTTCTTGAAGGCCCCCAGCTGGCGAGAGGCTACATGAACTTTGAGGAGAATGAGGGCCCCAATAAGGCCTTCGTTCGTGATCCTCCATGGCTCACCAAACATGATCGACGAGGACGACTTTATCGGACAGGGGATCTGTGCCGCTTTGACCAGAATGGTGTGATACACTTTGAAGGCCGCAAAGACACTCAGCTCAAGATCTCTGGACAGCGGCTGGAAGCCTCCGAAGTTGAATATCATCTGCGCTCAGCCTTTGAAACCCAGAACGTTGTTGTGGACGTCGTCACAAGGCCAAGTTATGGGTCGAAAAAGAACGCCACAGTACTGGTGGCCTTCATTTGCCAACGAGGAAACGCCGGAGGCGACTCGGTCGATGGCAGATGCATTATGCCTACAGCTTCCAGCGCTTCGAAAGATAATACCGAAGGTTGAGGCCAGAATTTCCATCTTTCTTCCCTCCTGGATGTGCCCTTCCCTCTACATTCCTCTTTTTAGCCTGCCTCTCACCACCAATGGAAAGGTTGATCTCAAGCGCTTACGTCGAGAAGTTGCCGACCTCCGTCCAGAGCAATTCTATTCTTTTTCTGAGCAGGGCCTGGAAGAAGACTCTGAAGAAGCCGCGAACGAGAACACTGAGCTTCAGAACCTAATGCGTGGTCTTTGGGCCGGCGTTCTCGGAATTTCCGAGGGCATTCTATCGGCCAACAGCAATTTCTTACGTCTCGGTGGAGATTCTCTGGCCGTGATATCTCTCGTATCAGCTGCGCGTAAAAGCGGCCTCCAGCTGGAATTCGCACAAGTCTTCAAGAATCCTTTGTTGGGAGACCTCTGTCAGCTTCCCCTGCTACAGTCTAAGAAGTCTATGATCACTACCCAACCCATGGAACTTCTATATGGGGCATCTGTGGCTCTTGAAGAAATTGCCGAGGAGTGTTTCATCAGTACAGAGGACATTGAAGACGCCTTTCCCTGCACACCACTACAAGAGGGGCTCATGGCCATGTCTTCCACAACTGCCAACACGTTCCTGGTTCAGTATGTTCTTAATCTTGGAGCAGACGTCGATTTTGCAAGCTTGCAAAACGCGTGGAATGAAGTTGCAAAATCACACGGCATCCTGCGCACTCGTCTGGTTGACACATCCAATGCTGGCATCCAGCAAGTTGTCATACGCGAGGCCCTGCGTTGGAATGAAAGCTCCAATCTTGATGAATATCTAGAACTGGACCTCAAAAAGGCGTCGACATTTGGAGTGCCGCTTAATCGATACGGCATCATCTACGATACCAATGGTCTAGCATCGAGGATGGTCTGGACTGTGCATCATGCCATTGTAGATGGCCACTCTGTCGGACTCACCCTGCGAGCAGTTAGGGACGCCTTCAGAGACTCCTTTGAAGCTACACAGGCTTCTTTCTCTTCCTTCATCAAATATTGCCAGACTTCAGCCTCAGACTTGTCAAGTCAATACTGGAAGTCAGTCTTTGAGGGAGAGAATATGAGCAATTCCCGAGCAAGCCACCTCGCATTGTTTCTTCCAACGAGAATCCAGAGAAAGCATTCGTTCGTCGTAGTATCAGCCTTCCCACATCTGGATTAGGTGTGACTGCGACAACTATCTTGCGTGCAGCCTGGGCACTTGTCATTAGCCGCTTCAATGGGTCCAGCGATGCCGTCTTTGGGGTCACGTCATCGGGGAGGAATGCTTCGTTTGATGGGATCGAAACTGTTATGGGTCCAGTCATTGCAACTGTTCCGTTGAGGATCAATTGTGATCGAAGTCGGACCGTGATCGATTTTCTCACGGGCCTTCAGACGACCACTATCGACATGATCCCCTTCGAGCAGATGGGCATCCAGAACATATCTCGCATAGATGCCAATTGCAAATCTGCCTGCGACTTTCAGAGCATGATGATCGTTCAGCCTGAAGTGGATATGGCTATGGATGGTGCCCCTTTCGGTGCTTTTGAGCGACCACAAGACCTTGACAAATTCAACTCCCACGCGGTTATGATTGAGTGCAGCCTCCAGAAGAATTCGGTTCATGTCAACTTCAACTACGACACTGAGTACCTTGACCATTCCCAAGCTTCCAGACTGGTGGACTATTTCGACACTGCACTGAGGTTCTTAGTCGGAAGCCAAACCAAACGTCTCGAGACATTCTTTGCCCAATCTACGGCCGAAGATATCAATCAGATGCAAGCTTGGAATCAGCATCCACCCTGCATCACCGAA
Organism: Colletotrichum camelliae; assembly: GCA_018853505.1. Classification (NCBI taxonomy): domain Eukaryota; kingdom Fungi; phylum Ascomycota; class Sordariomycetes; order Glomerellales; family Glomerellaceae; genus Colletotrichum; species Colletotrichum camelliae. The sequence continues at coordinate 5,704,802 of JAELVL010000005.1, read as the reverse complement.
GCCTGCGTTCATCAGTTGTTTGAGGCGCAAGTACAGGTCCAACCAAATGCACAGGCAATCTTTTCTTGGGATGGACATCTCAGCTTTTCGGAGCTTGACAGGAAAGCTTCACAATTGGCTCGAGTCCTTGTGGATTTGGGTGTTGGCCCAGAGAGCAAAGTGGTGTACTGCTTCGAAAAGTCTCTCTACACTGTTGTGTCTATGCTGGCTATCCTGAAAGCCGGGGGCGCAATGGTTCCTCTCGACCCTGCCTATCCACTAGAGCGCAAATCTTTTATCATCCAGAGCGTTGCCACTGAAGTTGTTGTGGCATCCTCATCTCAGGCGGATTCATTCTCTGGGTTGAATACTCGAGTAGTGACCGTGAATCTGGCTCTATTCGAGAACATGGACAAGATACACGTTCAACCCTTCTCGAGCGCAGAAGTCCAACCTTACCATGCCGCCACAGTTCTGTTCACCTCTGGCAGTACGGGGCTGCCGAAAGGTGTTGTGCAAGAGCATCGCACTCTCTGTTCTGCAGCAAATTCTCAGTCAGAAGGCATGCAAATGTTCAAGGGCTCCAGAATTCTCCAATTTTCAGCTCACGTTTTTGATGTCAGTGTCATTGAGATTGTCAACGCACTAGTCTTGGGAGCCTGTCTCTGCATCCCATCTGACGAAGACAGACTGAACAACCTTGCTGGATTTGTGGCAGAATCTCGGGCAGATTGGGCCTTCTTCACGCCGTCTTTCGCACGCACCCTTGACCCTAACGACCTTCCAAGCTTGAAGACAGTCTGCATGGGCGGCGAGGCCATGGCTATCGACAACATCGAGACATGGGCTAGTCGCGTCCAACTTATCAACGCCTATGGGCCCTGCGAGGGTAGCGTATGCACTGTGGCTCGAATGAGCAATGTGGAGTTCCTTGTTGGTGACAGTATTGGCCATGGTCTAAACTCTCATATTTGGATCGTGGATCCTGATGACCACGAAAGGCTGCTTCCCATTGGAAGCATTGGCGAGATCTTGATCGCTGGACCCAGCGTCGCTCGCGGATATCTAGGGGATCCGGAGAAAACTAGCAAGTCGTTCATCACCAACCCATCGTGGACGAGTAATTTCAGTCTTGGAGAAGAATCAAGGAGGATGTACAAGACTGGAGATCTCGGCAGATTCAACTCAGATGGCTCAGTTTCATATCTCGGACGCAAAGATACCCAGGTCAAGCTTCGAGGTCAACGAGTTGAGCTGGGAGAGATCGAACATCGGCTCATCGACATTCTCCCAGCTGGCTCTCTTGTTGCCGTTGATGTCGTGTCTCTTTCGAGATCTTTCAGCAAGCATTTGGTTGCGTTTGTTCAGCTTGGCGGTCGGTTTGACAACTTCTCAGAGCGTAAGAACGCTGTCGATGACATGGCGAGCCAACTCAAGACGCAGCTATTATCTGTTCTACCTACCTACATGGTACCTGCTCACTTTCAATGTCTTGAGTCTCTGCCTTTCGGTACCACGGGGAAGCTCGATCGCCGAAGACTTAAAGAATACGCCGCAAATTTGGATGCTCCGCATGGTCTGGGTACTGCTCCGAACGAGGGCGAATTTAGAGACTTCGAGTTTGGAGGTCGTCTCCTTCCTAATGAAGACATCGCTTTGTCCATCAGCAACAAGTTAGCTGAATTGTTGTCGAGGAATGACCCAGAAAGAAAGCAGTCATTGCGTGGGAATAATTTCAACCCCTTCTACGCCGGCATGGATTCCATCCAAGTTGTCTCACTTTCTACCTTTGTTCGGAAGACGTACGGGGCCAGTCTTCCGATCAAGAAGTATATGAACAGTGCAGCGACTATTCGGGATATTGCTCAGTGGATCGCCGAGGATCGCCAAGTTCCCAAACAGGACGACGGGCTCGAGCTTCTGGAGGAGATCTCGAAGTATGACAAGTCGCTTCCAGCGCTTCAACTCAAAGATACAGCATGGAATGAGAAGTTCAGCCCAGAAGTTGTGTTTTTGACAGGGGCAACTGGGTTCCTCGGAAATCAGCTTCTCTGCCAACTCTTAGAGCGTCCAGGAGTATCCAAGGTCGTCACTTTGGTGAGAGGTTCAACAGCTGCGCATGCTACCGAAAGACTTTTCTCCCTTGCGCGTGGCAGTAGCTGGTGGCACGAGGTGTATACTCGCCGGATCGAAGTTTGGCACGGTGATCTCTCTCTGCCACGCCTTGGTCTAGAAGACATGCAATGGTCTCGGCTTGATGGGTCAGGTGCTGACGATGACTTGATCAGCGCTGTGGTTCATAACGGTGCAGTTGTCAACTGGCTTGCAGATTACCAAGCCCTGACACCTGCCAACACGCTATCAACCATTCAACTCCTCACTGCTGTCGCAAGGGCATGCGCATGCCGACCGGTCCGCTTTACTTATGTCTCAGGAGGGCATCTCTCGACTTCTCCTGACAAAGTCAAAGAGATTGCAAAGGAGCTCGAGTCGTACCCAGCATACAGCCAGACCAAGTTTGTCTCCGAGATTCTCGTGGCGCGGTTTGCTCAGCGCCTCGCTCAAGCAGGCTATGGGTCTCTTATTTCCATTGTGAAGCCAGGCCTGATTATGGGCAGTTCCTCTGATGGGATCTCCAACACAGACGACTTCCTCTGGCGTGTGACAGCCAGTGCCCTTGACATTGGTCTGCGTGTTGACGAGGACCGCAACTCGTGGATTGCTGCGGCTGGTGTTGACCTGGTTGCGAAGATCATCCTGGACAGCTGCTTACTCCAAGCCGCCGATCGTAGCGCCAGTGTCTCCAAAAAGATTCTGAGCGGCGTGAGTTTGGGCGACTACTGGGACATCGTTGCCGAAGAGACTGGATGTGTCACAGAACCGTCAGACGCAAAAAAATGGTTGGGCGCCCTACAGTGTGAGGTTGAGGGCAAGGGTTCGGGTCACAGAATGTGGCCGGTGATGCACTTCGTCGAGGATAAAGGAGGCAGTCTTGGCCAGCCATTAGGTGAAATGACGGCTGGAGATCAAGACGAGCATCAAGCTGCGGTTCAAAAAGCTTTGCGAAAGAGCTTGCGGTACCTTGTAGCCATTGGGTACATGAATACAAGCCGAACGAGCAGCGAGGACGGTGACAACGCCAGTGAGCCCGGCCTTGTGGTTCCTGGGTCCCTGGTCTTTTCGCGGACTCCGACGACCCCGATCTGGAATCAGACGACTGATCCAAAGCTTCTTGGGTATGGAGACAACAGTGAACGAAAGTCGGAATTGTCGATGACGGGTGCACCGCGGTGTCCGAGTCCCTTGTGCGATAGCATAATGGGGAGATGAAGGGATTCTTGAAATCGGACGAAGGAAATAGGGAGGGAAAATCTGTCAGATTTGGGGTTCTTGGCACTGGTATCGAATTTCTTTCTGACATGTATGCGTTTTCTTCAGAGGAACAATTGTGTATGAAAACTCAACACACTAGCCTGCAGATAATTACTTGACTGTCCGTGAAGTCGCACCAATGAAGCTCCCGCGCTTCATCTGAATCACTGACGCCCGCAATAGCCCGCGATCTGAGCGGCCATGTGTATCAGTATCCAAGTCATGACTTCGGCGGAGGAATCATCACGAGGGAAGTTTAGTCGACTTATTGCCAGTTTCGGGGAAATTTTCCCCACGCAAATGTCGACGTGTACATACGCCCAGTCCTACGAAAACAAGCTCATAATCTATCAAACTTTCGATCGGAGTTCCTCTGTGTTCATAATAGTGAACTATGACAGGGATCCCATGGAAGTTTCGGTAACGAAAGATCTTCCGTCAAGCCGGCGAACAGGACTCTAATCCAAAATGTCGGCTCAATATCACCTACTAGCTGCAGCTAGTAACTCTCCTGAGGCTTAGGTCTTGGCATGTGAGCAAATGCCAGCTTTTTTGTATCCAAGATATCCGCTGCGAGTCCTGCTCATCTGAGACGTCAATTAATCGGTACAAGCTGATTACGATCCACTCGGGACATGAGACGGTGACAGAGTCCCCGAGTCATGATTTGGAGATCCTTTCCCACATGTTGGTCCCATAGTCGACTTACCCCGTGGGCAAATAGGGTATTGATCAGACAAACACCGGCACCACGGTCGCGGTTTCTGATGTTTGAGACGTCAGACTCAGATGAAAAGTCGATCGCGGATGAACTGCTCAGCACGTTGTTGGCAAATTGGTGGGCAGAATTAATATGAAACGGAGAGCGTCGACAGAGTGGGCGAATACCAGACCAAATGTCCCCGCAGAGCCGCCAAGACTGTACTTTATTCTTCACAATCTAATAGACTTTCGAACCTGATTACTAGGACATAGCTTCGAGTTGCAAACCCGCAAATCAATCTGACTCCTGACGTGGTTTGCAAAGATTCGGCTTTTCGTCTGAGGAGACGGCTGGTACCGAAGTCATCGTATGTTGAGGCATACTCCAGGGCCCTTTCCCGAGACCGAGCTCGGTTGAGAATATAAGAAGCTGCTGAAATCACATCACATAAGGAAATTCATCTCAACAACTCGCCGAAAAATCATTCCAAACTCGTCTTTCAAATACCCCAAGCAACCCTACTTCTTCATATTACCACCGCAACCATGCAGCTCAGCTTCTTTGCCGTTCTCGCCGCTGTGTCACTCGCCATGGCCGCCCCCAACCCTGTTCCTCAGGCGTCTTGCAGTCTTGCCAAAGTGAACGAGTGCATTAAGCAGGTGCGTGAACCCCAGCCTCGCCCTGGCTTAGGCCTAGGCCAATTACTAACATTATGTCTTGATAGTGCGGAACTAGACAATACGACTGCTTCGACGACACCTGCTACTGCGCTTAGGAGACCAGGCGACGCCCCATCAATTTGTCATATCTTACTTGTAAAGCCTTTGGATTTTATTGTACATACTCAGTTACTCTTGCGGCTGAAAAGAAACGCTGCATCTGAAACGGGAATTATTCTCTATTTCTTCCATGTGATGCCCTCCCCTGGCTTAGACATCTCACAACTTACTCTTCTCGGAGATGAGAGTGTAGGCCTTGGGTAACGACTCCAATAAATCTTTGCCAATCTCATCAACGCTCCTTATCCCGGCAACGTTCATCAAGATATCCAAGTCAGCCAACAGCCCCCTCAACACATGTCTAACCCCATGCTCTCCCATGATACTCAGCCCCCAGATCCAGAGCCGTCCGATGAAGACGAACTTGGCTCCCAAAGCAAGTGCTTTGACAATGTCCGCCGCGCCCCTCACTCCGCTATCAAACGTGACAACAATCCGATCGCCCACCCTCTCTGCAATCTTCTCGAGCGCATCAAGACTGGCAATGGCGCCGTCAACCTGGCGTCCGGCATGGTTGCTCACGACAATACCCTCGAATCCGAGATCAGCAGCCTTCTCCGCATCGTCGACCCTCTGGATTCCCTTGATGAGGAACGGCTTGCCCCCGCTGATCTCCTGCCACTTTTCCCTGGCCCACACGGCCTTCTCCCAGTTCCACGCCCGACCATGCCAGACATTGTCGATCCAGAACGCAGCGGCCTGCTCGGGTTGGGTCTTCGGATCGATGCCCTTCTCGGCCATTCGTTTCTGGAAGACAGGGTCTGCGAGGCCCAGGTCCGCGCCGATGCCACGGTAGATCGCATAGTTTGATGTGGCGACATCATCATGCCGCCAGCCGAGCTGCCAGGTGTCCGTCGTGAGAATGCAGGCCGTGAAACCGCTCTCGTGCGCTCTCTTCAGTAACGAAACTGTCAGCTCGTCATCGTGTGGCATGTATAGCTGGAAGAACCGTGGACCCTTTGGAATCTTTGACTTGTCTGCCGACTGTGCGTCGATCGTAGACTCGCGCCCTGCATCGTTGGCCTGAGCGACCTCCTCGATGGTGCAGGACCCCGCCGTTGACAGGCTATACGGGATCCCCAGTTCGCCCGCAACTTTGGCAACGGGAACCTCGCCCTGGGGATGGTAGATCTTGTTGATGCCAACGGGAGCGATTCCGAACGGGGCAGAAACCTCATGGCCAAAGATCTTGGTGCGCGTGGAGCGCTCGTTTGTGTCGACCAGCTGACGAGGCACGATCTTGTGCCGGAAGAAGGCCTGGCGGTTTGCGAGGTGAGTATGAGAGAGTCCTGCGTTTGATGAGGCGTAGAACCTTGGTTTGTCAGATCGTTTCATTTTGCATATGAAAAGAGTGAGACGTACCAGCCGTTCTGGGTCAACTTCTTCTGTGCAAGTTCTTCCAACTTGTCAGGATCTAGGCAATATCAGTTCCTATCGCCAAGTGCATATCCATTGCATACGTACGGGTATTGAAAAGAGGAACTGCATCGTCGTTCAATTTCCAGAAGTTCTCGCGCTGGTACAATCCCCACGATGGGGTATCGCGGTTCTTGATATGGGGAGAGTTGGGGTCTGACATGGCGATGACTTGCTATTATCCAACCTAGGTATACTTCACAACTATTCGTCTTTCGAAAGCTTGTTGATCATCAGTCCGCCTGTTTTGATATCACAACAAAGGCCTTAACATTGTGATATGAGAGCTGTTCATCTCTTAAACCAGTGTCCGGCGATCATCAAGGTCCGGGGTCATGACGTAACCTGTAGCTCATGATCCGAACTACGCCACGGGTTCCACAGCACCGGCCGTCTGTGCCAACATTTAGTACAAGCTTCGCAACTCAACGGAACTTGCACTTCTAGAATCGTTCTAGAGTATTTCTACAGTGTCAGTAGTCCAAGTTCGGATCATTCAAAGGTAGGGGGTGCACGCAATCCCATCAACAGTTGAGACGGCCCTAGGACGAAATAGGGTTCACACAGTAGCCGCAGATTCCCCATTCCCGTATGACAAATAGTCCGATCTGCGAGTGGTTTCACTAATCATCGGCTTGAGATTCTACTAGCATCATAATTCGTTCAACAATAGGCTAACAGCAAGCAGCTCAACTAATACACTTGACGCGAGGCATTCTGATCTCCTAACATACATCCAAGTAAAGGAGGTAGTGACAGGAAGGAAAAGGTCATGCCGTCACAAATTAGAGGCGGGCGGTGGGCTGGATAAACTCTCCGGGCGCATGGTAGTTAGGCACCCTCATCTCCAGGGCGGCGCCAGAGTAGCCAAGATCCTCGGCGACGAGCATGGCAGCCTTCTCACCAATGAGCAGGGCGGTCGAGTACGTGTTGCAGCCGACGTTGTCGGGGCAGATGGAGAGATCGGCGACCTTGAGGCCCTTGACCCCGTGAACGTTCAGGCGCTCGTCCAGAACACCGTGCTTGACGATGCTGTTGCCCTCCTTGGGGGCCATGGAACAGGTCTATTATCCCACGTCAGCTTCCTTGAGTCTGTGTGCAGATTAAATTGTACTTACTCCGAGACTGTGCCAAGTGGTCTCGACGTGGCGCTTCACCCATTCCTCGACAGCCTTGATGTCGTCATCGCTGTACTTCAAGTCGTCGCGAACATCGACGCGGTTGCTAGACACGGTCTTCTTGATGTCGCTCTTCCTGTCTGCCTCGTTGAGGGGCTGGGTCCAGCTGCCGTGCTGAATACCCGCAGACAGGTTACCGGCAAGGGCGTACTGGTTGGTGGTTGGCAGGTCCAGATCCCTGGCGCGCGCAGAGGAGTCGTATGAGAGAAGGGGTGCATGTTGGCAACCTCTCCTGCATATGCGTCCATGCGGCGAGCAGTCTCGCGAGACTTGATGTAACCCCAGACCATGGGAACCATGTCACGCTCGTCGTTCATGAAGCCGGCGTCGAAGTCGGGGGCATCATACGGGTTGGGCGAGGTGATGTGGGTGGATCCACGAGAGAAGGGATACTCGAGGAAGTGGAACATGGTGAAGAACTTGCCAGGAGGCCTGCGGTCTCGTCAGTATCGGAAGTCCTTGGGATGATTGTGCGACTTACATGACCATGTGGTCACCGAACCAACCAGAGATGACCGAGTAGTGCATCACTGGCTTGTCGGGCTTGTTCTCAAAGTACGACTTCCAGCCATCCTTGAAGTGCGGGGTAGGCCATCTCTCGAACTCCTTGAGCTCCTCGGCAGTCGGCCGGATCTTGACACCAGCGTCGATGCCATTAGTGGCGAGGGGGCCAGTTCCCTTGATGTTCCACTCATCAAAGACACCTGCCATGCGGTGAGTATAGATGTGGAAAGAAGTAAATGGCTTCACTTACGCTTCTGGACCTCAGGGTCGCCACGAACAAAGTCGTCAAAACTCTCGACGCCAGGCTTTGCGCGGTAGACGGAGAATGTGAGGTAGTGATCCTGGAAGTTCAGACCAACACCGGGGAGGTCGACGATTGGCTCGACGCCAGCTGCGCGCAGCTTCTTGGGGTCGCCAACACCCGAGCGCTGGAGGATAAGCGGAGAGGACAACGTGCCACCCGACACGACAATCTGCTTGCGAGCTCTGAACGTGCGTCCCTTGAGCTCATTAGGGTGAAGGGGCTTGGTCGGGCTAGTTTCTGTCAGTCTTGTTCGAGTGGCCTAAAGACTGTGTCACTCACATGGTCTTGACACCGACGGCTCGGCCATTCTCAATGATGACCTTGTCAACCTTGGTGTTGCAGGCAAGGTACAAGTTGGAGTGGACGGCACGGGTCGCATGAATGTACGCGTGGGCACTGTCGCTGCGGCGGCCCGTCTGTAGTATATTGAGTCAGTTCTTTGATCTGGAACGCGAAAACGGGGATGAGCTCACGTCTCGGTTAATCCACTTGAGCCAGTGCTCAGCTCCGTGGCCCGTTGACAGATCCTGCAGATCATCGACGGTAGGGATGCCCTGCGATTCCGCAGCGCGGAGGAAGTCATCCTTAATCGGGTAGGTGCTGAAAGCAATTGTAAGTTTTTGATGTAGTTATAATTGAACCCTGCGGTTAGGCTGAACCTACTAATTGCCGAAGGAAACCTTGATTGGGCCCTCGAATCCGTGCACATCTCTGTCACATGGTTAGTTGAACAGAGTTTGCGAAAGAGTCCAAACGATCACGCGTGCGCTTACCGGTTGTGAGAGGCCCGCTGATATGTTTCGTGCTTCTTCATAAGTGGAATCAGCTCCTTCGTGGACCAACCCTTGGCCTGGAAGTCATCGTAGTCAGAAGCCGATGCTCGAGTGTACATCTGTTGGTCTTGTTAGCTTTGACCTACTGCACTATACAGAGACTGCACTTACCATGAAGTTGATCGAGGAACCTCCGCCCAGAATGTTGGCGCAGGGCACAATGGCGGATCGACCGGCCAGATGCTTCGAAGGTCGTGACTCATAAAACGTGGCAGTCTTGGAGTCCAGCTTCATGTTCCGGGGGTAGATGCCCGGGCGGAAAACCCATGGATTGTTGAGATTATTCTCACCGCCCTCGATAAGGAGGACGGTGAGATTATGATCCAAGTTGGCCAACCTGTCTGTGTGTTAGTCTTTTTCTGGAAGCATTCTGTCCGGTGGGATGGGACAAACCGTCCAGCCACAACACATCCTGTGCTGCCACCACCACACACAATGATATCAAACTCCTCGGGAAGAGCGCCGCTCATGGTGACGTGATCAATGACGGGAATTCAAAGTAAAGTAATCAAATGTCTGGCTTGAAGATGAGCAGCAATTGTCAAAGCGGCATGAACACCGTTTCAGGTCAACTGCAACACTGCTAATGCGCTCGGTGAGATGAAGTGTTCTAGATGAGTTCGATCCCGCCGGTCGGGACGGTCGTTAAATAGATGGGAGGACAGCTGCGCTTAGGGCCATCTCTGGAAGTCTTCCCCGCCGTTTGGTTTGGGCAGGATGGTTCTCGACCCCGACTTTACTCCAGACCCTCCAGGATCTCAGACCCAAGATCCGGCAGGGAGGGAGAAGATGAGGGGAAGCCATGGAGCATCCCTTCAGGATTCGCGAGGTTCTGGGGTCTGATTTGGTCCAAAGAATGCAGCGTCCGTGTCATCCGGTGTTGTTTGGTCGTGACCTATCATCGACGCGCGTCTGTGAAGTGTATCACCCAAAGCCAATGTATGGCAGCATGGCTGTGCCTCGATCAACACGCTTCCTAGCTTCCCCGCACGCCCTCGAAGCTGCAAGACGGGCAGCTTTCATGCGGCAAATTTACGCCGTTGGCACATATTGGACAGCAATGAGAATGAGGAGATGAAGAAGCCCACTGCCGGTTGTCCCAACTTGCATGCTTCCGCAAGTCCGAGAGTGGCTTTCTCTGGCGCCACTCCAGTTAACACGTCCATTGCAATTGCACATTGCTGGTGACGATCACATCGTAGGCGTTTGCCTCGTAAGTAAGGCGGTTGCCAAGAATCTCACAACGCCCCCAATGTTTCCTGCTACATTGAGCCGCACGGAAAACCCTGCATCAAAAAATGCGCCGTGTGCCGTTTTGGGAGCTCCAGCTTGTCTCAAGCCGCGAGCTTCAAGCCCAAGGCGACTTAACGCAGAGGATAGCTCAGGGCCACTCCACATCGGAGCTCACTTCAGTTGCCCAATACCCCTTCTTTTGGTTGAGGTGCATACCCTTTCCCCTCACCGGCCTGGCGCCGGCCTCACACTCGACCCGACGTTGCCGCATGGACATTATCCGGGGATAGGTTGACTGTCGCCCCCCGCGTTCTGCACCCCGCAATTCAAAGTCCGGGGTAGTAATGGGGGCCGTCTAGTAGCTCGTTGGTCTGCTCCTCGAATCCCCCAACCACTTTTCTGCAAGCCAAGTCCCTACCCTCAGCTCGAGGATGAGGAGAAGGTAGGTTCAAGAATAGGAGAAGACGAGTCAGGAGATCCTGACGTCAAGCTCACTCACCGAAATATCCCCGAATCGTTGGTCGCAGAGTTGAAGTCTAAGCTTGCTGTGCCGAATCTTGGCTAGATCGTGGCTCTCGATTGGAGGCTTTTCGACACGCCCAGCCGCTTCTCCACCTCCCTCCAACGTTCCGGGCATTGTTTGTCTTCATGTCAGACAAGTTGAGGCAATCAAAATAGCTGCGTGCGCCGAAGTGTTGCAGGACAACGAATCGTTGCTGCAGCTATGTCGCCGACTTCCCATCATAATGCAGGAAGCTGCATGCAAACTCCACCCCTCTGCGTGGTGATGCCCCGCGAGGTTACCCGCTGATGGTGGGGGGTCTTCCACCATTCGGAGCACGTTCCCGGGAGAGCTTGTGACTGCTGAGCGTTTCGAACATCCAGCCAACGTAGCATCGATCCCCCGGGCATCCGTACTTATTCTCTGCATCGTCCAAAGGGCCCCCAAACTGTGCTGAGCCCAGGCGTCTGGTCCCCTGCGTAGTGTTCCTCTCCTGTTTCTCCAAATTCTTCAACCGAGAAGGGGTGTTCACGGCAAATGAAGCTTCCCATGGGCTGGTCCGTCCCAAAGCTTGGCCGAGGTTCGTGTCGTATTTAGCATACCAGAAGTTGAGACAACCCAATATCAGGCCCGATCGATACCCTTTTCATGTCACGAGACCGTTTAAGGTTTCGCACATTATCAGGCTCACGGAGAGAAGTACGACCGACGGTGCTGATGAAGACCGTGTACCGCAACTCGTCGTTGTAACCCTCGTAGACAGCGGAGCGTACGGCAATCCTGCCCTCCGGGGCAAAGACTCGACGAATTGGACCGAGCTGTAAATGGCTTGCATTTCTGCGGGGGTAAGGTATGTCGGTAATGAGACAGCGAGATGTGTCGTGGAGAGCAGCCTTTGAGTAAACGAACCAGTCCCAGTTCCAACGTGAGACGACATGTTTAACGGAGAAACGACACATCCCACGGCCAAGCCAATGGTCACCCCAAACTGTTCGGGTCTGTGCCGTGGCGCCCAGCGAACTGGCCTTGTTGATTCGCCATGGGCTTGCATGACAGCTGCGAGGTGATGCGTATTCTAGCCCGCCCAGTCAACGAATAGACACATATGAGATGTATCGCAAAGGCGGCACCAAAGCCAAATCCAACAGTTGCCCCCGAAGCTCAGAAAATGCCTTGTCATTGGACTGGTATTGCTGAGAAGTTACGTAGCTGTGCCAAAGATGAAGAAGCGAATCATCTGCTCGCCATTCAGATCACCAGTGGCAGCTGCTGCAAACGCAAATCCCTACAAGACAAGTGAGGGGTCGAGTTCATCTAGGGCCTGGAAACATTACAAAGGGCGTTCAAGGCTTTCATCGAGGGTGAGCATATGCATGATTCCAAGAACGTGTGAGCTGTGCCCCCACGGTGCAGCAAAATTGGAGAAAAGACTCACAATAGCTGAACATTTTGTCGATCGCGCATCAGTCACAATGAAAATACGGGCTGCTGTGGGTACAGGAACTCACCGACGACGGGTTGGCATGCAAGGAGGGCCAAAAGGAGGAAGCCGTCGATCCCAGCGATGGAAATGTCCATATGCCGCGCCACGGATATCTTGAGCCGGGCTCGAGAGGCCAGCAATGGCTTTGTTATGAACCGGACGGGCCACGGAGGTCTTGGTCAGCTTGTCCCGCATGCGTGGCTGACGCACCCCGCGTCCGGTGTTCGGAAGCCCCATCGGCATGCAGAGGGCACATCTGGTTGTGGCGGCTGACAACGCACTAGTTGAGCTGCGCTGTGGAAACGTAAGGACTGGCCATAGCATTACGGAAAAGTGGTGAAAGAACCTGCGTAAGTATAAACGCATTTTCAGTTCGTATGGGCGCAGTCGCTTGAGAGTTGGATCCAAAATTGAGTTGCCCACACCGGGATCGAATAGAACCAGCTCAGCAACCTTCCCGCGCACCAACGTACGCCAACATGTCCCTCGCCACAGAGGCCATAGGGCCTACGTCGAAGACTAAGGTGGGTGTTGCCATATGGGACAGAGGACGGCAGCGCCACTTCTCTGGTAGCCGAACCGTGGACGAGAACAAGGTGGAATTCATATGCAAAGCGGGACGTATGGTCAAAGCGGAAGTCGCGCGATGTGGTTAAGACTGGGCCACTCTAGGCGACGACGGCGAAGAGACTGGGGTTGGTGTAAGTTAGTGATTCACAGAGAATGCAGGAGTAAGTCACTGCAAGTTGATGCCTCACCTGGAAGCAGCTCTGTACGTGTCGCAGCAATAATATGCCCTCGTAAACATGGAAAATTCGCCGTCGAGTATTCGTTGTACACTTAACGTTCAACTCAGGATGGTCCTTGAGTTTCGCAAGATGACGGAGTGCGGCCACTGTGTGATGAATAGGAAGAAGTGTTTCCATGTCGCTCCAGTGACGATATGATGAAGTCGGCGACTGAGACTGGGAGATGGTGCGGTATATCTGTCTCGGCCTCTGCAGCAGAATTTGGGACGGCCTTTGCATCGGGCTTTGGGTCATTTAATTTGGCATGATGGATGCAGCCGAGGCCTCTGTGAAGGCACCCATCGACGCATTGGCATGCTCCTTGACGTAGATTTGGGCATTGACTGCAACGACACATGTCTACTGAAAGTCAAAAGACTCTCGCATCAAATGTGGTGTGCACCATCGTATCGTGGATGGATCGCTGTGAGGGCGGAACAAGTAGGAGTGGACGAGAAGGTCCCGGCAGGGATGGCCGCTTTTTCCGGGCAGGACTTGTCGGGCTCTTCTGCCTGTTGCACTTTGATCCATGAGGAGCCGAGTTTGTTTCGCATGGCAGCCGGGAAGCTTGCCAGCTTTCATTCCAGCCGCGAGGTTCACGTCTGGCTCACTTGAGGCTCAAAACCTGCGCAAGGATCCGGGTAAGTACGGGACAGAGCATAGTGTAGTGGTTTCCATTTCAAAGTCCGGGCTCTTCCCATTTCGGCAAAGCTGGGGATGATGATGTATTATGTAATTAGACTGTCACGTGGGTCGGGATGAGTAAGAAATGTCTCTGGCTATCTGCCACGTGACCAGCGTTTAGGTAGCCAGGTGCAGCTTGTCAAGGCCGGCTTCCTCTTCCCTCCTTCCCCGTGTTCTCAGACTTCGTTGGCCCCGGTCCTGTGCGGTGGGCTGAAGAAGCCAGAAGCAACGCTAGCAAAAGCAATGCCATTTTGTTCGAATACCGCCGTGTCTTCGCAGCGGTGCATTGCATCGTGGTTGTGCATGTGCACGAAGAACAGCAGGAGAAGAAGTCGATCTGTCTGGATCTGGGCCGAGCGAATAGCAGAACAGAACGGCCTTCATGTTTTGGGGGTTCGCACAGTGAGATGTCGAGGGACTCGGAGGGAGATGTCCCTGCTGTTTAATTTGATGTTCCTCAAACACAGTGCAGCTCCCTCACGATGGATGGGGCCCCCCTTGCTCACGTGCCGGCGCTGTAACGGATCGACGCAGGGCACCCGTCTCTTCGGTTCTCGTCGACTGCAGCAGTCTGCGGGAGGGCAGGCTTGTTGCATTATCTTGTCGGGTTGCTGCTACGGGGCTGCCGAGGGGACGGTCAGGGCTGTTTGACAATGAGCCGCCGGATTGACGAGGAAAGGGCTGGACTAGGTCAACGGCCGATGGGGCATTGGGCTGGATTTTGGGTCTGCTGCTTGGTTCTATCCGTAACGCTGTATCCCCAACTGATGGGTTTCGGCCGGTGGTCAGCATTACGAAGTGCTCACCCGCAAGCATGTAACTCGTTGCATGGTGTTTAGGAGAGGACAGACAGCAAAGATAAAAAAGACAAAGACCCGACTCAATCCAACCCAACACAAATGCCAATCTCAGGAGGGCAGGCAGGCCTCCGATGATATTAACATGGACTTTGGCATTTCAAGGTTACCTTTCAGCTGATGGGCTCTTGTAGCCCGAGCAACTGGGTGCCCTACTGCGTAAGGTTGCATGTACGATCCCCTAGTACCTACCCACCTACCTTAGGTAGGTGTGCTGCTCCCCCCCTAAATTGGCGCTGCTTCTGAGGCAGGGAAAAGGGCGAGGCAATTTTGGCAGCAAATGAGGGGTTCTGGGGTGCTTGGCTAAGTTGGCTTCCTTGCTTTCATAAGCAGCCCGTCGTCATCTGGTCCTCTTCGCACTGTCCTTGTCTCGTACCTGCGCCAGGGCGTGTCCACCGCCCCTCTCTCCTATTTGCCCCCCGAACTCCCTGAACACTGTGCCCTAGGAGTGCGACGGCTGGCTGTGTCTCGTCAGCTGGGTCTTCGGGCGCAACTGGGGGGTACTTTGTGTCGCTCTGCCCGTACAGTGCGGGTGTCAGAAACCGGGCGACCCCAGGCGCAGCAGTCTCGCGGGTGAGTGATGGAGTGCCTTGGGTGATTTCATCATTGCCCCTTCTCCCCCCTTACGACAGTGCCAGCAACCTCAGACCTGCTGGCCCGGTGGCAGAGACTGATGAGAGATATCCATGGATGCAGAGATGCAGATGCACCGCCTCTCGGCTCCCGCTTGTCGCCTGTCGCTTAGGTTGTCCAGTTCGACTTGCATTGCTAACTGCGCTACCGATACCGTAGCCCAGACAGGACAGTGAAGAAAGTTAAGGTGACCCAGGTATCCGTAATAATGGAAGGTAAGGTACCTCAAGTGGTATCTCCTTTAGACTTAGCTGGCTATTTGGGTCCCATTGGTAGCAAGGAAGGAACTACCGCTGGACTGAGCCACCTGTCTCGTAAACTGCTGGGTTTCTTTCACGCTTTTCGAACGGTCAACTGTGCTATTCGTAAGTACAGGCCGCCCGCGCGGATCAGGTCAAGATCCTCAACCCCTGAATCCCGTCGTCGCCCCTTCCCCCCCTTCCCCTTCCCCTTCCAACGTAACAAGGAAAGGAGGTCAGTCAGGTCCAGTCAGCCAGGACTCTCAGTCGCCCAACCTCTCAGAGCCAATTCTGAATCCCTTCATTGGCCCTCCCTTGCTTTTTGCTGCTCTCCTCCAATATCCCCCCCCTCTCTCTCTATCTCTTTCTTTCTCTCCATCAATCTTCCCTCCGACTGACTGCCCAGTGCTTTTTGCTGCCGTGGCCTGTGTAACCCGCACATTGCCGTGCTTTTATCGATAGCCAAGCAAAAACAGGCCGGCACCATTCTGTCTCACCACACACGTCCCCCCCAGTCCGTCCACCAACTCAGCCCAAGACCCAAGGAGAGGGGGCGTCTTTTGCGGGGTTCTTGCACCGAACGAGCGAACGAGCGTCTCCATACGCAACCTCGAACCTCCATCAACAAATCAAGACCCTAGCAACTCCTTCTCTTGCATTATCTACCTCACCTCACCTCGCCTCACCTGTCCTATCCTATCCTGTCCTATCCTATCCTATCCTACGCCAAACCCATCATTCACCCGCTTCGCCTGGAGAGAGAGGGAACAAAGACGAAAGGGAAAAAAAATATCGCCATCCGCCCGCCCTCCTTGATCCTCTCGACTCCCCGACCATCGCCGATTCGCTCGCCGCGCATTCGGCCATCCCTCCTCCAAAATGTCGTGGAAGCTCACGAAGAAGCTCAAGGAGACCCATCTGGGCCCCTTGGCCAACACCTTCCCGCTCCCCTTCCACATCTACCATCACCGACAACAGCGAAAAGGCCCAGCCTGGCGCCGCCGCTACCCCCTCGAATGAAGGAACCATCGGTACGCCCACTCGTCCATTGTGACAAGCCCCTTTCAGCGTCGCCCAAAGGCGCAGTCCGCTCCATACTGACCGCTGCAGCTGCCTCTGAGGCAATGGCGCAAGCACCCGTCGTCAACCCCCCGAAGCCCGGTATTCTCGTCGTCACCCTGCACGAGGGCCAGGGTTTCTCTCTCCCCGAACAACACAGACAAGCCTTCGCTTCTTCACACCAAGGCTCCGTATCCTCCGGCGGTGCCCTCAGCGTCGCTGGCTCCGTCCGCCCGTCCTCCTCCCAGCGAGTCGCCGGCTCCTTCATCAACGGCTCCGCCCGCCCACAAACATCTGGCGGTGGCTTCAACGGCATCCCCACCAACCATGGCAGAATTTCCGGCAAGTACATGCCTTACGCCCTGCTGGATTTCGATAAAATGCAGGTCTTCGTCAACTCTGTCGAGGGCACGCCGGAAAGCCCCCTGTGGGCTGGAGGAAACACCCAGTACAAGTTCGATGTGTCCCGTGTGACCGAGCTCGTCATTCATCTGTATATGCGCAACCCGATGGCTCCCCCCGGAGCCGGTCGTAGTCAGGACATCTTCCTCGGTGTCGTCCGCATCAACCCCCGCTTCGAGGAGAAGCACACCTTTGCCGAGGACCCCAAGGCGAGCAAGAAGGACCGCGAGAAGGCCGCGGCAGACTTCGCCACCCGCGAACGTGCTCTTGGCCACACCGGCGTTGAATGGGTAGATGTGCAATACGGCACCGGAAAGCTCAAGATCGGTGTTGAGTACGTGGAGAACCGCGCAGGCAAGCTGAAGATTGAGGACTTTGAGCTGCTCAAGGTGGTGGGCAAGGGCAGTTTCGGCAAGGTCATGCAAGTGCGCAAGAAGGACACGAACCGTATCTACGCCCTCAAGACGATCCGCAAGGCACACATCATCTCGCGTTCCGAAGTCGCCCACACCCTGGCCGAGCGATCAGTGCTGGCGCAGATTAACAACCCCTTCATCGTTCCCCTCAAGTTTACCTTCCAGTCTCCCGAGAAGCTCTACTTCGTCTTGGCCTTTGTCAACGGAGGCGAGCTGTTCCACCACCTGCAAAAGGAGCAAAGGTTCGACGTTAACCGCTCGCGGTTCTACACGGCCGAGCTTCTGTGCGCTCTCGAGTGCCTCCATGGCTTCAACGTCATCTACCGTGATCTGAAGCCCGAGAACATTCTGCTCGACTACCAGGGCCACATCGCCCTGTGCGATTTCGGTCTCTGCAAGCTGGACATGAAGGACGAGGACCGCACCAACACCTTCTGTGGTACTCCCGAGTACCTGGCGCCCGAGCTGCTTATGGGACAGGGCTACAACAAGACGGTGGATTGGTGGACGCTCGGTGTCCTCTTGTACGAGATGCTTACGGGACTGCCGCCCTTCTACGACGAGAACACGAACGAGATGTACCGCAAGATTCTCTCGGAACCCCTCCACTTCCCCGGCCACGACGTGGTACCGCCGGCCGCCAAGGACCTTCTGACCAAGCTACTCAACCGGGACCCTAAGGAGCGTCTCGGTGCCAACGGCTCGGCCGAGATCAAGGCGCACCCCTTCTTCCACGCCATCGACTGGCGCAAGCTTCTGCAGCGCAAGTATGAGCCGGCGTTCAAGCCCAATGTGGTAAGTGGCCTCGCGGTATCTGGACACCAACAGTGGCAAACAAACATGACTAACGTGGACTTTTCCCAGGTGGACGCCCTCGACACGGCCAACTTTGATCCCGAATTCACGTCAGAAGCGCCGCAGGACTCGTACGTTGAGGGCCCGATGCTCTCGCAGACGATGCAGAACCAGTTCCAGGGCTTCAGCTACAACCGACCGATTGCAGGACTGGGCGATGCGGGTGGCAGTGTCAAGGACCCGTCATTTGTGGGCAGCATCCAGGACCGATAAGCGCCTTGTTGTCTTTTGGTTTTCGCGAGCAAGCAGGCAGGCAGGCAGGCAGGGAAGGAAAGAAAGGGTCGACTAGAAAGCATTGAAGTGGTGTGGACTTGGTGATTCAGTTTACGGGTTACCTCAGCTTACGGCAAAGCGATTCGACACGACGACTCGACTCGCGCGCGCAACAGCTTGCGTCTTCGTCTTTGTACGGCGTTCTGGAACGGGCATGATGAAGCCTAGGGGAAAACGGAATGTAGATAGGCACATATCATTGAGCAGACAGACACAGAATCGCTCAGCATCATTCACGGCAGTTCTGGTGTGTGTGATGTGGAGTGGCGGTGGTGGCGGGAGTGGGTCAACCAGATGTTGTGACTGGCTGTGATGTTGTGAGGCCGTGATGTTGAGGAGGTTCCGGTGGGAGGGAGTGCGGGTGTGCGGGTGTGCGGGATGGATGATGGTCACGTAGGTACCGCCCGATGGCATTGAGGCGGATTCGGGCCGGGACGTGTGTCTGACGTCGGACGTCGGATCTGCCGGGGCGGGTTGAAGCGGGATTTAGTAAGCGAAGGTGTTCCATCGCGTCTTAGCATTCCGTATATGCCTGCATTTTGATGCGGTGTCGGATTCACGATACTCGGCATGGAATCCGCAAGGGGGGGGTTGAGAGTGAGACGGAGAGAGTGTCTGTCTACTGGGTCTGTTTATGTATGCAAAAAGAAGGCTAAAGGAAGTTTGCGAATGAGGCATTTGATTCCCTGTTAGCCGGTAGAGCATTGCACCGACGAGAATAGAGTCGGGATGGCGACGCGGAGAGAGGGGCAGTTTTGGAAAAAATTCGAGATGTCCTCGCGATGCGTGGGCCGTGGGGGTCGGGGTTGGGGGGATGGATCATGGTCGGGAAAGCTTCATCAGCATTCAGCACCGATCCGACGGACAGGCCCGCTTCGTCGGATATAGCAGAGGCGGCTGGGGACGTCAATTGGTACGGCTGACGGAGGAGGAGACATGGCGATAGGCGATTAGCATTGAGTAAGCAGGCGAGAAACAGAGTGCGTGTGACAAGCGCATCCATGCGAGACGGCCAAGACGGGGGTTGCAAAGTGGCACCTTTACGGCGATTTGGGACTTTTTTTGGAGCGGGCGGGAGAATTCACTGCTGCCACAAGGACGGGAGGTGAGGTGACGGAGCGGGGCCGCGGAGGAGGGAAGGAGGTAGGTAGGTAGATATCATCGTGACCGGCTGGATTGTTGCGGTGATGCCAATTCAGTGAGGACTCGGGTCGGTGTCCCAGTGGGCCTTTCTGGTCGCGAGGGTGCGAGGTGCGTTAGGTAAGCCTTTTTTTTTTCTTTTTTTTTTTTTCTCTCTGTAATGCTCGGCGGAGCTGACCCGGCGACGGCGGGAGACGAGAATGACGGAGAAACAGGTTTGAAAGCAGGAGCTCCATCGTCTCTCGTCGGATATGCTCCATCCAAGGTAGCCCGCCATCCAGCGAGGCCCGTCTAAAGCCAGTATATCTCCCGCCCACCTTGCTATTCTTCAATTTCACGTTGCATCTCTTTTGTTCACCCAATTGGCATCATACCCCATCCTCGTCAGCAGCATCTGCAGCGATTACTGAGCACCAAACAGCTGAGGTACCGAGTCCAAGCTTCTTCTTTAGTGTCCAGTGCTACACCTCAGCGTCATTCCACGACCCCCCGGCTCCGGCTCCAGCTCCAGGTCAGTGCTTCCCTTCAGCGTGCCGTGCCCCGCGTTCCAGCTCTGTTTTTCTACGCAATTACCCCTCCACGCCAGACATGCCACCGCCCACGGGGCCCTGTCATTGGCCGGAACCGCTCACCTTGCCGCACCCATCCCACTTCCACTGTACTAAGGTACCTGCAAGTGTGAGGTGCCTCCCACCTTGCCTTGGGGACCTCAACCAGCGCACCTTTCCCACACCTGATACCCACCACCGTCAGTCAGTCCACGACACCACGCTACATTGTTTTCTTTCCTTCTCCTTCTGCATTGTTTCTGGGTCAACTGAACTCTCCCACCACTCCATCCTCTATCATACCTTATACCTCTCATATCCCACCTGACCTCGCCCTCGGCCACGAGACGTCCAGCTAACGTCTCCTGCCCCCCAGACCACCACCCCACGGCTCTCCTCTGTCCGGCCATCGTCGACCTCTGCCCAAAATGCCTCAAGCTTCCAGCCTTCCCGCGTGGGCCGAGCTCCAGGCTCACCGCGACAACGTCGGCAAGAACTTTGTCCTGAAGGAGGCCTTCGCCAACGACACCGACCGCTTCGCCAAGTTCAGCCGTACCTTCAAGAACGACGCCTCCGGCACCGACATCCTCTTCGACTTCTCCAAGAACTTCCTGACCGATGAGACCCTCAGTCTCCTCGTCAAGCTGGCCGAGCAGGCCGGACTCGAGAAGAAGCGCGATGCCATGTTCGCCGGCGAGAAGATCAACTTCACCGAGAGGCGCGCCGTCTACCACGCTGCTCTCCGCAACGTCGGCGGCTGGGACATGAAAGTCGACGGTGCCGACGTCATGAACAACGACGGCGGCGTCAACTCCGTCCTCAACCACATGAAGGACTTCTCCGAGCAGGTCCGCAGCGGCGAGTGGAAGGGCTTCACCGGCAAGAAGCTCACCACCATCGTCAACGTCGGTATCGGAGGTTCCGACCTGTAAGTCTCCCTACCTCCCGGCTCCGGTCCTACCCCTCAACACCTCCGAGCCGCCCGCTAACTCCCCCGTCAAGCGGCCCCGTCATGGTCACCGAGGCTCTCAAGCACTACGGCGCCAGGGACATGACCCTCCACTTCGTCTCCAACATTGACGGTACCCACATGGCCGAGGCCCTCGCCAACTCGGATCCCGAGACCACTCTGTTCCTGATCGCCTCCAAGACCTTCACCACCGCCGAGACCACCACCAACGCCAACACCGCCAAGTCCTGGTTCCTCGAGAAGACCGACGGCAAGGGCGAGATCGCCAAGCACTTCGTTGCTCTGTCCACCAACGAGGAGGAGGTCACCAAGTTCGGCATCGACGCCAAGAACATGTTCGGCTTCGAGAGCTGGGTCGGTGGTCGCTACTCCGTCTGGAGCGCCATCGGCCTCAGCGTCGCCATCTACGTCGGCTACGACAACTTCCACAAGTTCCTTGCTGGTGCCCACGCCATGGACAAGCACTTCCGCGAGACTCCCCTGAAGGAGAACATTCCCGTCCTTGGCGGTCTTCTCAGCGTCTGGTACTCTGACTTCTTCCAGGCCCAGACTCATCTGGTTGCTCCGTAAGTATCACAGCAAGAAAAACGGGAAGGGCGTAGGCTAATTAAGTACAATAGCTTCGACCAGTACCTGCACCGCTTCCCCGCCTACCTGCAGCAGCTGTCCATGGAGTCCAACGGAAAGACCATCACCTCGGATGGCACTCCCGCAAAGTACCGGTAAGCAGGCCCGCTGATCCGCTGACCTGGAGAAGCTCGAAATAGACTGACACTTCGGCCATCACAGGCCCCATCCTCTTCGGCGAGCCTTGCACAAACGCCCAGCACTCCTTCTTCCAGCTCGTCCACCAGGGCACCAAGCTGATCCCCGCCGACTTCATCCTGGCCGCCAAGAGCCATAACCCCATCGGCGACAACGTCCACCAGAAGATGTTGGCCTCCAACTACTTTGCCCAGGCTGAGGCCCTGATGGTCGGCAAGACCGCCGAACAGGTCCGCGCCGAGGGTGCCCCTGAGGAGCTGGTCCCCCACAAGATCTTCCTGGGCAACCGCCCTACCACCAGCATCCTTGTCGGTGGCCACATTGGCCCTGCCGAGCTTGGTGCCTTGATTGTCTACTACGAGCACCTCACCTTCACCGAGGCTGCCGTCTGGGATATCAACGCCTTCGACCAGTGGGGTGTCGAGTTGGGCAAGGTCCTGGCCAAGAAGATTCTCAAGTATGTTTCTTACAGAAGCCATTTCTCTTTTGGATCATGTGCTAACTATTGCAAAGGGAGCTCGACGAGCCTGGCAACGGCGACGGCCACGACGTCTCCACCGGTGGCCTGATTGGCGCCTTCAAGAAGTACTCTAACCTGTAATGACTAATGCGCGGCGCTGTTACTTTTCCTTACCTAGTTAAAATTGGAAAGAGGGTGTGAAGAAAGATTCACATATCAATAAAAGCCATATGAAGATTAGTTCCATATTTGCCGTTGTTAGTGATTGTGCATACATTGAGGGCTCTCTGGTAGTAGGCTTTGGCAAGGAGCAGCATTCTAGTGTGATAGATGCTTTGGGAATATCCCATCTTATAATCGCACACGTTAAATTCAGTTTGCTAATCAGGCTCCAGGGGGCATGGTACGTTGGACTTCTAACATGTTTCCACCCAGTCTCCAACCAACGTGATACTTGACTGGTATTCCTGGTTGAATAATACCAAGAGCGAAGACGCCAGAGGTCACTCGATAATGCCCCTAAATGCTATTCGTAAACTTGTGCTTCGAAGGTGAGCATTGTGGAATTGCAGCGCATGAGATGGCTGTATCTCAAGTCAATCGCGAATAAGTTGGGTGTTTATGCGGCCCTCTAAGAGCACTCTTGCGTTGGCCTGGGAGTGATGCTGGCCATTTCGATGCAAAGTTGAGATTGGATGTGTGCTCACATTTCCCCGAGACAATTGGATGAACCAAGACGAGGGCAAAAGGTGTATTGACGGGTACTCGGCCCGTTTTCAGCATTTTGAACGCGCACGAATTCAGTCGAATCTGGCTGTGCTCATGGATTGACGTTGTGAGCCATGAATCAGAAGTAGTGGAGTGCTAAAGAGACAATCCCATTTCTCCGAGAAGGCTATCGACCGACGAGAAAGGTGTTTGTCCATGCTTCCTCTTTTGAAATCTCCATGCTTTTGGGAGTACGAATGATGAGAAACGGATTGGGCTTGTGCCGAAGTTTCTATGTCGACCGGCCTTTATCGATTAACTAGCAATCCAGCGGAATTTATGACTGCGTCCATGAATCACTCCGTCGATGATGCCTTACGTGGGCAACCGGTAGACTCGCTCTCAGTAGTGGGACGACAACTGCATTCGAAGCCTCGCAGACCACGTCGTATGTCCTTGACAGCACCCCAAGCATCAACAGCCGGTAAGATTCAAGTCCAGTTGCAGTAGCATACGCCTTCATCCCCAATACTCAACGTTGGCAAGTGGGTAGGTGTGTTGGAGCGACAGTCAGGATCTCGCACAGGACCTTCGCAATCACCGCAGCTTCTATAGGAGATACACGACAACCTTAAACACATGCGTGTTCAACAAATGAACGACTCTGCAAGCCACACTTCTTTTGTCCATCGGAGCAGGGCTTCATTGTTGGACCTTCGTCGGGTTTTCGACCGAGATGGGAGAACACATCCTTCGTCTTTTCAAGCTAAAGACACGGATTCGTGAAAGCTTGTGGCTCTCCTCTCGTTACGAGGTGTTAGTGTTCAGGGCGAAATCATGGAGAGCACAGCGAGACGGAAACCAGTCGCATTTCTAGTGGGGTTTGATGGAGAATTGTATCGAGGCCAGAATATCTATTGCTGTCGTCTTAGGATCACATCAATCCCACATCAGCGAGGTTGATCGCCTCACTGTGAGGAAATTTACCTAGTCCGAAACCTTCGTCGGGAGCTAGCCACGGGGCCACAACTGTGATCCTACAACACCAAGTTGAGCAACGTCTGCATTGAGTACGAATAACTTTAGACACCTATGCCATTTGCGATAGAAGCCTGCATTGGAGGATGATCACCTATCAACCTGATCGTCAGACTGGACTGTGATCTATAATGAGCCCGGAACGTCAAAGGCAAACTGACCCCCATCAAGGCCCGATTTACTGCCGTCAACAATGGATCACCCCAAAAATCGTCACACGTTTCAACGGCCCGTTATCTCACGAGGTTGATATCAAACTCGCCCCCGAAAGGCCGAAAGCTGGGAACGGCATCTTTTCCGATGCGCAAATCCCATCAAGACCGGTCGGTCACCCGACGAAGAACCACCGCTGCTCGTTCATCTGATTCTTTACGGATCGATCGCTAGGGACACCGGTCGTTTAAGAAGGTGACATATTCATGATGCACACACCACCGACGATGATCTCAACGGCCTTTCGGGGTCCAGAACTTCATCCAACAGGCCAACCCACCAAAGCGTGGGAATCGACGCTCTCACTCCCCTCTGGGTCCCATGGGTCTCCCTTTGCAGTAAACTGGGTCCGCCGCGAGTCGATCGACACCTTCTTGTCTACACGGACGGCATGGAGCCTCGAAACACGCCTACCTCCACAAAAACAAGAGACGTGAGCCTACCTACCCTGCCTGGGGTTTCTCTATCTCTTTAGAAAAAGGGTCTCGCGGTCCCGGTTTTTGGATGCGGAGGTGGAGTTCAGGCACTTGGGCTTTTTGAAGCAAAGCAGCGGTGGCCGTTGATTGTCAGCAACGACAAAGACACCGCTCTCTAGCCTGTTCTCCATGAACCCGCGTTTTCGCCCACTTGACACAAGTGCACAAATGGAGCTCCCTCCTCAGTCTCCGCGAATTCGCATTGCAGATAAGTTCTTCACGGATGCGATCCATCAAAAATCCACATGGGTCACATATCCATTGGTTGATCTGGAGATCTAGCCCCGGCGCCGGCCGCTGTGCAGAGGAGTTCGCTTCATCAAACGTTGATACTTGACTCGAACGTGTCGAACGTGCCTCGTATCTCTGATCTGATTGACGATGGCGCCGCCTGTGTTGATGCCCATTCGGCGCACGTCGGAATGGGCTCAAGCTGAGCAACCTCTCTACTGGCTCAGTCGGTGCTCGGTGGAAAAGGTCGCGTCCGCTACCGCAATGCACTGTCATTTGACTGGATCCAGCCGCTTGCGTTGGTTCTCAGAGTGATCGACAACGAAAAACGCCCGCTCGCCAAACCACCACCAGTGCCGCGGGCACGACGACACAAACAATCAGTAGTCATAGAAACTGAGATACAAGTGGAAGCAGCCAGCTCATCATCACCTTCGGAATTGCATGCGCAACTCTCATCCAATTGACGCTCTGGAGTCAAATCCCGGACAACCTTTCTCCGGTACGCTGGCCGCACGCCGTTGAGCCTGCGGAAGCCGTCGACCGTCAGCCGCCTTGAATCGCCAAGGGACAGCGTTGTGCCGCGTACCCGACGCCGACGGCCGTCCTGCGTGCCGGTGGTGTTGCCCTCCGCTATGCGGGATTACGAAAGCCAAGTTGCCGCCGAGAGGTCGGTGGCTGAGGGAAGGGAGAGGCGCCATCGGCGCGGCCAATCCTTCATGTTGCCGCCGGAGTAGGTCATGGGCTGAGGTGAGAATGGAGAAGCTGAGCTGCTCAAAAGGGCCCATCACTGTGTAACCGTCGATCGGCATAATTAGTAACTAGGAGACGGTCGACCTCGGTTCGGCACAGAACTGTTTCATCTTCATAGGAGACCAAATGGCCGAGCAACTTTGTGTGTTCAACCAGTTTGTCAACATGTGTGTGCGTGTGTGCTCGTGCTGACGGTGACTTCTGCTGTGATCAACAAGTCAGAAGTGTGACCTTCATTCACTTTGTTAGTCGGAGAAAATCGGCCCCACTTGTAATAGCGGCACGGCATGCACCGGACGGTCCATGATCCTCTCCTTTTCGTCCTCGTGCATGCCAAACCCCATGGAGAAACTGAGTGTGTATGTTGCCAAAAGGGGGCGAACGAATGCAACATTTGACACCCCTTTTCCGGTTGCCCACGGGGTAGTAACGGGGTGCCTCTCAAGCCATTTGAGGGGGACCTGGTGGTAAGCTGTCAGCGGGAAGGATAGCCTTCCACCGGGCGAATGGTGTCGGGAGTGAGGCCTCCAGTGTGCAAAATAGTGAGCGATTTGCAGCTTGTGGTATCGCTGCCGGATAATGTACCGCTGCCCGAACAAGAGGCATTTCTGTTATCGGGCCGTCCCAAGCGGCGACTGCGCGTGTTGATTTGATTCAAGCACACAAGTTCGAAGGCAGCATCGCATGAAACCGTTGCAATATACAGGCAGCCGTTGTCCTTTCGGCGAGGCCGGCGAGGATTCCTCCAGCTTTGTGGACCTGTCAACAAGTCTATGGCAGTGGCGAAATCCGCATCCCAAATCCGCCTTGGGGTGCTTCTTGGACGAGTCTCGCATCACAATTGACGGTGCCAACGACAAAATCCAGCATCGGGAGGGGATGCTGGCAAAATTGCCATGGGCAATGATAAGAAAATGCATGTGCCAAACCAACAGACATGGAGCATCCACCATGACCGCGGCAAACGCGTAACCCACACCAGTGTGAGCTCGCAGGTCGCTTGACCAGCGAGGCTTCTCCTAGTCAGGTCCTCATATGAAATCCACCATCCATAACGACCTTTTGTTGATCCATCTCCATCTTGAGGAACATCTGGGGTTACCCACTAGCGGTTGTCAACGACTCGAGCAGATGCTTTGACCACCGTTTATCATGTGGGATAGACGCGATTGAATGAGGAAGGGTAGGCGTAACAACAGCTGACAGGTTCCATAGAGGCAGTATCTCCTGAATATCTCCTATGGACGTAATCATCGTTACCTGATGCTCGGAGATTGTAGCGGCCGTGAGGCAGATGAGCCGTGAGGAAACAAGTCAGTCTTTGAAACCGGAACGCAAGTTCGTGAGTTGTTGCGGTGAACGATGTCAGGCTTCAGACGGGACCGGCATACCGCTCCGCAGCTTTCAAACTCACGATAGCTTGGTGCGCTGTTTGTTGCCAATGACGTGCTACTTGGACGGAGGCTGTTTGATCAAATCGTGAGGTTCCATCTGCCGTAGCCGAATTGCGTCGAGGAATGACGGGTCCATTCGGTTTCTGACAAACTTCAACCTGGCTGACCGTGATCCAAGTCCCAACGGGCCAGCCAGGGTCTCTTGAGTAAGATCACACCCAGGGGGTTCGTAGTGTAAGTACTGCGACACGAGTGGAGGCTGAGGGTGAGTGAAGAGACCCTTGGTGCCTAGGATTTCCCTGTGCAGCGAGGTTGAGCCCATATCGACGAATAAAAATGCTCCGCCGCTGTCTTTGTGGGAAGGGTTCGTGGGGCCTGGCAAGGTAGACGGGGTGTGAGTGCATGAAAATGACGCATGCCAAGAAACCAGTAGAAAGACTTGGTGTTGAACCCTGCGTCGTGCTGAGTCCGCTCAGGTCCCCGTCTTGAGTTCTAGCCATTCAGAGAGCGTGGAGACATCTGCGGACGTCGTTTTCTCGTGGAGTAATCTGTTGAAAACCGCAGTGCGGTGGAGTCAGGAACAGCGTTCAATTGGCCGGTCGTGAACGAAGCTCTTCTGGGCGAGAGTGTGAGATTGCTGGGATGTCCTCTCTGCCGCTGGGCGCCGGTTAATTGGCTCAGGGTTAAGGCGCCTGAAGCGCCCAACTGTGGATTGTCGAGCACTATCGGACCAGTACCTCGAACTTCTCAATCTGGCCGTGGGCGAGTGTTACCAATATGCCAATATGATCGAGAGACCTTATCTTTTCGAGGAACACGATCTCGGGACCAACTGTCGTGGACCATCGCACACGGGATCGTGCTTATCGCGGGGCTCACGGGCATCGCGGTTGACGACCGGCTAACGTTGGTAGCAGGCATTGGACGGCGTGTCATGAGCTCTGTGTCGGTAGGCTGTTTTCTGGAAGCATCTCGACGTCATTCCGTCGCTCGAGACTCGCTCTGCATTGTTGCAGTAACGTCTCTTGACTGGACCGGGGTTAGTAACACAGGCGCCGTGCAGTGCAGAGTGCAATGCAAGACGCGGCGCAAAACGCATGTCGTGTTTTCAGACGGACAAGGTCAAGCGTGATATGGCACAGGATGGCTGGTGAGGCTACTGCGGTCTAGAGGCTCTAGTTGAGGTGATGACCCTGGGGGTTGATCGGCGCGGGGACTACCTGTCGTGGGCATGACGGTGGCGATCGGGAGCGATGTCATCGGCGGCCAGCGGGCGGGAATAGCCAGGGCCCGGCGCAACCTGTGACAGGAATCCGAACTCTCTGACCTTTTGTTGGTGGTGTTGCTGTTTGTGATGGTTGGGGGATTTGTTGATTGGCGGACCAGACCCCGAGGACAGAAGAGCCCGAGCCAGTGGTTGCGATGACGACGATGCGGACTCGTCAACTTCGTATGTTGTGTTTGTTCGTGCTTCACTTGGTCATCCCATCACTGTAGGTACGATGCGGAGGGAACATGGGTGTGATTGAGGGGTGACAGCCGTCGTGCATCGGCATCGAGGCAGCGTATGTGTCGCAGCAAATGGCTCGAGCACCGCGATGGTGAGAAGAATGGAAGGCAGAAGAAGCAGTATTTCGTCTGAGGTTGGTCCAGAATATGGTGGAAAGAAAGCGTGGTGGACAAGGTTCAAGGCCCAGGGGAAGAGTTCAAGGCAACGAAGGTCGACTTGGAGTGGTGTCGTGGAGGGTGGTGATGGTGGTAATGAAAAGGCTTAAGAAAGCCAATCGCGGGCATCTGCGATGCATAGACAGGCCAGAGCCTCCTTGCGACAAATGAGCAGGCGGCCAGTAGGAGGGCAGCCACAGTCAGCCCGAGGGGGAGGGAAGGCAGCCTCACCATGTGCCAAGGACGAACGAACGAAGCCTTGAAGCCTTGAAGCCTTGAAGCTTTGGAGGTTGCAACAACGGTGGTGAAACTTGGCCAGCCTGCTGTTAGATTGTTGAGGGATGGTGTCGTGTCACCACGGCGCCGGTTAAGGTGGTGTTAAAGGTGGTGTTCTGACGGTGGCTACTCCCGTCTCCCGTCTGAGGGGGAAAGTATGTTTGACGACGGCTGGAAGTGCAGTGGTCGGGAGAGATAAGGCGTACTCTGGCCAGACTCAGATGAAGCGTACAAGACGTCTCGCCAGTGTTCCTACCTAGGGAACAGAGGGATGGGCGTGCTCTTCCGTCAACTGGTGATGAGCGGGGGTTGACAGCGGCGCTTTCCAGGCACTGCCGGTGGAAGTTGCGGGTGGGCATTTCCTTCCTCATCGGGCAGTCTTTGTCCCAGTCAAACTCGGGGGGCGCGGGCAGGGGGACGGGAATTTCGGGCCTTGAGACTGGAAACTGCGCCTGGAAGGTGGACACCTCGCACCGCACCGCAAACGGAAGCTTCGGGTGCGCCGTGAGAGAGTGAGTCCCACCTGCCTCCTGCCGTCTCAGACTCTCAAAGCCAATGGAAGAAGTCGGGAAAGCACGCACCAACGGCGTGCCTTCCTACTGCGTAAAGTTCCTCAGGCAGCTAGGACATGGGCGTGACCTTACGGACCACCGTCTCGATTCCAAAACGTCGATTATTCGTCGATTTGTATCTCCACTCCACCAGATGGGTGGCAGGTACAAACCATCTCCACGACCCGACGAATGGTCGAGAAACGGACGTGGAGAAGTACGAGTTCCAGCACTTTCGAGAGGTCTCTCCTCTCGTCGTCAGGTACCTTATCCTCTGAAAAGCATGGCAGCATCCAAATGCACAATCTTGTGGCAGAATGGGAGTGGCCGCAAATACCCATCATCCTTTTGCCATTTCTTCCAACCGCGCGGGGCACCCTGCCCTGCAAGCCTGACCAGTCATCGTCGAAGCAATACCGCTAGATCGAGGCTCATCTCGGGCTCAAGGACTGAATCTCGTCGTCTGGTTGTTGGTAGTCTTGCTTGGTCATGAACTTGCAGCAAACTGCACCCTTCATGCAGGTGGTGTTCGTCGGCGAACAGTGCCCCAATCAGCAACCGGAGGCTCTCCACCAACGAACTACCTTGCACCATCACACAATGTACCTCGCCCATGGCATCCACGTCCTCTCGTCAACTTCACAGACTTTGCCCCTTCGTCCGTCCCCGTCTTTCCGGGTTGTTTGCAGCTGCGGTGACATTCCACAAGTCGTCTTATCAACAACCGTCAACCACCAGTCCAATGGGCCACAGCTCACAACCCACCAAACAACCTGCGGTCGAATCCGCAGCATATCCACCTGTCCAGCCATGTCGGTACGGATACGCTACGGATACGTGCTCTACTGCGTACAACTGTCCTGGTGTGGCTATTCACCATCTCTCCGAATCTCCGCTGCATCATGCCCGTCTCGTCACCGTCGGCGTCAATAAAGCGAGCAGCTGCGGGGCCTCCTCGCCTGGGCGCCGCGACAGCAACACCAAAGTGGCGCCATCTCGTCCCCTCCACGAATCAAACCGAAGCGTTTGAGGCGCCCATCCCTGACGGAGCGCTCTTGCGAGCCGACGAACAGCCGCCGCCGTAATCACCCCAATCCTCAGATAACCTCCTTCGCGGGAATCCGTCCCGTTTCATGGCTGAAATCAGAGTTGCAACCACCCATCGACACTGAAGAAGACCAGGGGGGGCTGGCGCGGGGCAAGGCTCGAGCAAGGCGACGCCGAGCAGAATGAGGGGCAGTCTGCCAAAATCAACCGAAGATGGGCCTTCCACCATTCGCAACAGCCATCACTCCATGATCCATGGCACGCTCTTGTTGATATTGATTTGTCCAAAGCCCATCTTTAATGCTCGCCCATCGAGCCCGGCGGCCAGGACAGCCGAGCCACCCCCGCTCATGTTCCGATCAATGGGCTACAGACTGCATTTAGCGATTCTCTGACAAGTTTGCGCTTGATTGACGGACGTGGCATCGCATGGTTGCAGGCCAAATTTGCTGCCCGGGTTGCAGGCCGGCCCTTTCGAAAATTACCGCAAGGAGCGTGCAAAGAACGCGATCGTCATTTAACGTTGCGCCCTCCAAATACGCTCTGCCAATGCCGCCTTGGCTTCGAACCTTCACCATAGTATCTCGGCCCCTTCGGCGCTCCGTCCGACCATTCATCGTGAGGCGGCGCAGGGAGATTCAGGAACAGGCCACGGAGGCACCAGTCCCTGACCCCCAATAGTGCGACCTATCGGTAACAGACTGCTGATCCACGATTGCGATTGATTTTCATCCCGATCCGATGCCACGATAACGCACAAAAATCCCTCGACCTCGGCCACTTGCCAGCCATGCCCTTCCCCCTTCATGAGCCAACGCTGATATTGCTCGACACACTGGCCGCCCGCTTTGGACAAGTCCACGCGAGAGACTTGAGGTGGTGCTGGCACTCGTGCTATGCCATCAAGTACTGATCATCGTTGCGGCCCAGGCCACCACATGTTCCATGTTGCACTCTTTTCAGGGTCCTCGTGGTTCCAGACCGGACGGAACCGGCATCGCTTTCATCCACCCATACGCCAGCCCACCCATCAACACCCGGGCCACGGGCCCTCGGGAGGGGCAGTAGAGGGGCTGAGGTACTCGGAGCGGGCGTACGGTATATCCTTTCAGTGAAGGATAGCCATCTCGCAGACAGGCCAGGCAGGTCAAGCAAGCACGCAGGCGTCGACCACAGTGATGGTCAACCAGTGTCAGTGTCTCGGCTGGTCTATTTTGAAGTGATAGTGCGGATATGCTAAGGCCTTGGGCGTTCTGGCATATGCCCCTCGTTGGAGTCATAAGCGATGTGCCACACCAGCACTCTCTCTCACACACACACTTGAGGCACACCAGCCGCTAAAGCGCTCACCACATGCCATGCTTGTGATTCTTCACGGGTGACCCTTTTCAGCTTGCCTCGCCTCTCTAGGTTGCCATTGCTGTCACTCTCTCTCGGCGCCGGTGGAGCCATTATTTTCTGACGGGCATGAAGAGGGAAGAGATCCCACCATCCAGACAGATGGGCACGAGGGAAAGCGAGGCAAGAACCAAACATCAGAAGCAGACATGTTGCAGCATCAATACGCGAAGCTTGTGATGTCCTTGCCAGCCGTTTGCCAGCACTCAAAATGCAACCACTAATAAATCTGGTCCAACGAGAGCACGAAAGGGCACCTACCAATACCCATGACGAGCCTACGAAAGGCAGCACGTCGTCGGGTCCCTTGTGCCTTATCCACATCCCCATTCATCCACATCCATCTCATCCCGAACCAACGGAGGAACTGCACCCCTCTTCATTGTGTGTGTTTCCCGGCTGACACCCCCCTCCCCTCAGTGGAGATGGCGGGCTGTACTGGTGAAAGTACCGGTACGAATACAGAGGACACGGCAAGGCTCTTTGACGAAATGCTGCATGCTCGTTGGCCCTCCTGGTCAGCGAAGGGCCCCAGTCGAGAGCTAATTCGACGCCGGTCCGTTTCAATGAAGCGGAGACTGGCGGGCAGGGTGACGGGATGAAGGGGAAAAGGCGCGCTGTCTATTCGCGCCAGAGGCAGGAAATAATGGGGATGATGGCATGGCTAGGGGCGCTGCGGCGTTATGTCATTGCCCTGGGCCATCCCGTCCTTGGTCTGTCCTTGATACGCAGCAGAGAGGGAGAGGTCTGCCTCAGGAGTCAGGGAGTCAGGAGCCAAGGAGCCAGGGTGGTCCCCTCTCTCCCTTCGCTCTCACGCCCCCCGATCCCTCCTTCTGCCCGGTACGTATTCGTACACTGACGTTTACGTAGTGGTCATGGATACGTACTGTCACTGCGACGTCTTGTGTTCACCTGTTGGGTTATATCTATTAGGGTTGCTTGGTCATTTTACCATATCTGTACCTTGCTGTATATTGTACCTCGGTCACTGCGACGTATCGCATGGGGCCCCCCCTCCTTTGCATCCACTCCCCTCATGCTTTCCATTTTGAGCCGATGCCCCCACTGTAAATGAGCCTTTCACACGTCAAGGCCATCCCATGCCGCCTTCCTGTAGGCACTCGCACTTGATTACATCGTGGGCGTCCTTCTCTGAAGGCGAAGTCTCCCGAAATATAAGTTTACCTGATTCCCCCGTGTCTCCCACTCCTTTTTTGAACATCTCATCAGACCATTATCCAACTTCACTAGACCTCACATCGACATCATCCAAACTCCACAACCCCCACACCTATACCACACCTGTATACAAGACTACAAAGTCTGACATCTATACCAACATCTTTATTTGCTCCCACACTCACATTATACACACATTCAATATGTCGTCAACAACACAAACCAAGAAGGCCGTCCACTTCGGCGCCGGCAACATCGGCCGTGGATTTGTCGCCTGCTTTCT
This sequence comes from Colletotrichum camelliae, assembly GCA_018853505.1. Taxonomy (NCBI): domain Eukaryota; kingdom Fungi; phylum Ascomycota; class Sordariomycetes; order Glomerellales; family Glomerellaceae; genus Colletotrichum; species Colletotrichum camelliae. Next base: position 5,671,215 of record JAELVL010000005.1, on the reverse strand, counting down.
CCACAACTCCGGCTACGAGGTCGTCTTCGCCGACGTCGCCGATGCTCTCATTAACAAGCTCAACGAGACCCCTTCATATCGTGTGATTGAGGTTGGCGCTGAGGGTACGAACGAGAACGTTATCACAAACTACCGCGCCATCAACTCAAAAACACATGAGGCTGATCTGGTCGAGGAGATTGCCACCGCCGACGTTGTCACCTGCTCTGTCGGCCCGAACATCCTGAAGTTCATTGCCCCTGTCATCGCTAAGGGTATCGACAAGCGACCCAGCAACCTGGCTCCCATTGCCGTCATTGCTTGCGAGAACGCCATTGGTGCTACCGACACCCTTGCCCAGCACATCAAGGACCCCAGAAACACCGCTCCCCACCGTCTTGAGGACTACCACGAGCGTGCTCGCTTCGCTAACTCTGCTATCGACCGTATTGTGCCTGCTCAGGGCCCTGACGCCGGTCTGGATGTTACCCTCGAGAAGTTCTACGAGTGGGTTGTTGAGCGCACTCCCTTCGAGCAGATTCCCAGCATCGAGGGCATCAACTGGGTCGATGAGCTCGCTCCCTTCATTGAGCGCAAGCTGTACACCGTCAACACTGGTCACGCCACTGCTGCGTACCACGGCTACAACCGTAGTAAGCGCACTGTCTACGACGCCCTCCAGGACAAGGCTATCATGGCCGAGGTTCGCAAGGCTCTCGAGGAAACTAGCAACCTGATCATCAGCAAGCACGGCATTGACGAGAAGGCTCAGCGTGAATATGCCGCCAAGATCATCCGCCGCATCGGCAACCCTCACCTCGAGGACGCTGTCGAGCGTGTCGGTCGTGCCCCGCTACGCAAGCTTAGCCGCAAGGAGCGTTTTGTCGGCCCTGCTGCTGAGCTCGCCGAGAAGGGACAGGACTGCTCCGCACTTCTCCGTGCTGCTGAGATGGCCTTCCGCTTCCAGGAGGTTGAGGGTGATGACGAGAGCAAGGAGCTTGCTCAGATCATGTCTGAGAACGGTCCCGAGGACGTTGTCACCAAGATTTGCGGCATTCAGGCAAGCGAGAAGATTCACCCGATGCTGGTCGAGGTTGTCCGTAGGGTCCAAGCCGACAGCGAGGAGTGACTACAAGGTCCTCACCTTTAAGCACTTTTATGAGTAATGGCATCGGGATATTTTTTTGGAGTTTAGCATATCATGGGAAAGGCGCGGTGTTTTGGGATACAGGGACACAGATCCCTTTCGGCGCATCACTTCTTACTAGTCACTGCATCCTATGAGGTTGAGGCCAGCCATTAGGACTTGGCATGTTCAATATCAAACCGATTTTCGAAATTATGAAGGCTTCACCTCAACCCGTGACAAGCATCATTTTTTTTTCGACTTTGCAAAAAAACTTAGTTTTAGCATGACATGTCACTGGAATTGTGTTTTGGACAGTTTGGCATCCCACATTCCCCATCATGTATATCGCTTACTTGTTGTTGGGTGTGGAAGTATTCCACAGAAGGTAGTTCTGGCACCACACAAATGAAGTTATCGTGGGTTGACATAAAGTGAGACCATGCCTCGACATAGACAAAGGACAGCTGTTGTAGGTATCGAATCGAAGTAGTGACAGGTGGCGGCAGTGGCACGGTCATTGAACCCTGTGGGGGTGATGTGGCTCATGCTTGGTTGTCAAGAAATAACGTGGCTGGTGCCATCTGCTTTGGCGAGGAACAGAGGGAGTGTGTGGCTTGATCATGATTGCCTGAGGCAAAAGCCACATGTAGTCAGGCACCAATCAGCTCCTGAACTCGCGGTAGGGACACATCTGTTGAAGCTCGAAATACCGACCTGGCCAAAATTGCGACTGCCATAGCTCTGGAAGCCATCAATTGCCACGACACACCTTCCTGCGGCTTCCCAACCCACCTCCGCGACCGGCTTCCAGCAGCCTACTCTAATACACCAACTGTTTACTCCATTTCCACGAAACGCGACACATGAGCCCATCGTGAGAGTCGTCATCAGCGCCGCATATCCCACCCCACTTCGCCTTTCGAGGACAGCATCACCTTTCCCTTCCTCCCTTGCTGGTATCTGTATAGGTGTTCACGATGAAGGTCGACGTCAAGGTACGCCTCATCTCCATATAATCCCCAGAGCTTCTTCCGTCATGGGGGATTGCAGCTCCTTGGCAGCGTTCGCGATAGCTCCACAGCTGTCGCCAGTCTGTCATCTCCTGAATAGCTCCAAAACTGACCTCGGCCACCAGCGTCAATTGTTCGCCCGCAGCGAGCGGGTGAAGGGCATTGACTTCCACCCTCAGGAGCCATGGATTCTCACGACACTTTACAGCGGCCATGTCTACATCTGGTCCTACGAGACCCAGCAGATCGTCAAGACCTTCGAGCTCACCGACGTCCCTGTGCGAGCCGGCCGATTCGTCGCAAGAAAGAACTGGATCGTCTGCGGATCCGATGATTTCCAGATCCGCGTATACAACTACAACACCTCCGAGAAGATCACCTCCTTCGAGGCTCACCCCGACTACATCAGAGCCATCGCCGTCCACCCGACACAACCCTTCGTCCTGACCGCCTCCGATGACATGACGATCAAGCTCTGGGACTGGGAGAAGGGCTGGAAGTGCGTGCAGGTTTTCGAGGGCCACGGCCACTATGTCATGGGCTTGGCCATCAACCCCAAGGATACCAACACCTTCGCGTCCGCCTCCTTGGACCGTACCGTCAAGATCTGGAGCCTCGGCTCTGCGACCCCCAACTTCACCCTCGAGGCCCACGAGGCCAAGGGCGTCAACCACGTCGACTACTACCCTCACTCCGACAAGCCTTACCTCCTGACAACGTCCGACGACCGCACCGTCAAGGTTTGGGACTACACCACGAAGTCTCTGATCGCTACTCTCGAGGGCCACACGAATAACGTCTCTTTCGCGTGCTACCACCCCGAATTGCCAGTTATCATTTCCGGTTCCGAGGACGGCACTATTAGGATATGGCACGCCAACACCTACCGTTTCGAGCAGTCTCTGAACTACGGTTTGGAGCGCGCATGGTGTGTCTCCTACCAGAAGGGCAAGCAGGGCGTAGCTGTTGGTTTCGACGACGGCGCGGTTGTCGTGAAGCTTGGTCGCGAGGAGCCTGCCGTCTCTATGGACGCCTCAGGAAAGCTCATCTGGGCCCGCCACAACGAGGTCGTTTCGGCCATTATCAAGGGTGGAGGTAGGTCACGGCCATTCTTGGTCTTCGCAATAGTTGCTAACAAGCTTAGACGCCTCTATCAAGGACAACGAGCCCATCCACCTCCCCGTTAAGGAAATGGGCACTTGCGAAGTGTACCCCTCGACTCTCATCCACAATCCCAACGGGCGATTTGTTGCTGTCTGCGGTGACGGCGAGTACATCATCTACACAGCCCTGGCATGGCGCAACAAGGCTTTCGGTTCTGCATTGGACTTTGTCTGGGCGGCCAAGGAGAACACCAACGACTTCGCCATCCGCGAGTCGGCGACGAGCGTCAAGGTCTACAAGAACTTTGTTGAGAAGTCGGGTGGCCTCGATGTTGGCTTCCAGGCCGAAGGCCTCACCGGTGGTGTTCTGCTCGGTGTCAAGGGTCAGGGTGGTATCTCGTTCTTCGACTGGCAAACCGGCGGCCTCGTGAGAAGAATCGAGGTTGAGCCCAGAGAGGTATGTTGAATGTGGTTCACGCATGACGGCCAAATTCTAATCGGAACAGGTGTACTGGTCCGACAGCGGCGAGCTTGTTGCTCTCGCATGCGAAGACATTCTACGTCCTCCGCTTCTCACGTGAAGCCTACGTTGAGGGCGTTCAGTCCGGCGAAGCTGATGAGGACGGTGTCGAGGCTGCCTTCGAGGTCATTACCGATATTAACGAGAGGTAAGACGCTCGCTCGACTGGCAATGATCCTGACTGACATGGTAATAGCGTCCGCACCGGAGAGTGGGTTGGCGACTGCTTCCTCTACACCAACAGCACCAACCGTTTGAACTACCTCGTTGGTGATCAGACCTACACCGTCTCTCACTTTGACCAGTCCATGTACATCCTGGGCTACATTCAACGCGACTCAAGGATTTACCTTGCCGATAAGGACGTTGGCGTTACCTCATTTGCCCTGTCTCTGCCCGTCCTCGAGTACCAGACTTTGGTCCTCCGTGACGATATGGAGACGGCACAGGAGCTTCTGCCAACGATTCCCGCGGATCAACTCAATAAGATTGCGCGCTTCTTGGAGGGCCAGGGCCACAAGGAGCTAGCACTGGAGGTCGCAACCGACCCCGAGCACAAGTTCGAGCTTGCACTTGGTCTGGGCCAGCTTGACACCGCTCTTGACCTCGCCAGGGAAGCTGACGTCGAGCACAAGTGGAAGACGGTTGGTGATGCCGCTCTCGCAGGATGGCAGGTTGCCGTTGCACAAGAGTGCTTTACTCATGCCAAGGATCTTGGATCCCTGCTCCTGCTCTACTCCTCTACTTCCGATCGCAGCGGTCTCTCAAAATTGGCCGAGCAGGCCCAGGAGGCGGGTGCTCACAACGTCGCCTTCAGCTGCCAATGGCTGCTTGGTGATGTCGCTGGCTGTGTCGAGATTCTCACCAAGACTGGCCGCTTAGCCGAGGCCGTCCTGTTCTCGCAAACATACAAGCCCAGTTTGACGGCGAATGTTGTCAAGGAGTGGAAGGAGAGCCTCGACAAGGGCAAGAAGGGCCGCGTGTCCAAGATGATTGGCGCACCCGTAGAGGACGAAGAGCTTTTCCCTGAGTGGGATGAGTGGCTGAGGCTCGAGAAGGAGGGCGGCATTGCCACCGAGATAACTGAGGTCAAGGCGGTCAACGGTACCGAGTCACCCGCAGAAGCCGAAGAGGAGGCCGAGGAGGCCGAGGAAGAAGACGAGGAAGCGGAAGAGGCAGAGGAGGCCGAAGAGGACGACGAGTAGGAAAAATCGTACTCGGTTGTCTCGAATGAAATTTGATTATAGTAGGGTAAGGGGAACGCAAAAGGCCTAGATGTCGAAGTGTTTGGTCCTGCCTCGACGGGCGTTGACGGTAATGATCATGCCTTGCAAATAAATGGAAGCTGTTTTGTGCATCATGTCATCTCCTGTCACACTGTTGGCTCGAAAAGTTGTACATGTATATACGTTGATTGTTATTTGCTCTTTATTTTTGAAGATGTGAGATGCCGTACAAGGCCAGCCGCCCAACGTCGTGTCATTTCCTGCACATGCCGCCATGCTCTAGTAAGTCACACAAACCTCCCCCGCCGACGCCGTCTTCAAAGCCCAACCCTCAACTCGGTCGAGACCCCAGATGATGGTGAACAGGTGCCTCGCAAACTCGTCCACGTCAGCGGCAGCAGCGTTGCGAAACAAGCCCTCGGAATGGAACGACGGAACGAAGAAGGTCCCATCGCAGCATGTCCCGCCAACACCACCACCACCACTCCGAGTCTCTTCCCGCGTCAAACGTTCGTATGCGTCCTTGTTCTCTGCCGCCAACTCTCTGCAGAGAGATGCCCATCGAGGGGCGGACGGGGCGTCCCAGAGGCCTGCGCGGGCGGTGAAGAGGGCTCCGCCGGGGCACTCTGACCAGCTTCCTTTGAGGGTGGCGTAGACGCCGACGGTGCACGTCACGATGAGCCACGTGCGGCGGACGGATTCCGAGAGGACCCAGAGGTTGTAGGTTGAGAGGTCCGAGTCGTAGGTGTCGTCTTCATCCTGGGGGTTGTTCCGTCGGGCGGACATGTCATTGCAGTACTTCGAGATGGGGACGAGGTTCTCGGAGAGGGCGTTGGCGTCGAGGGAGGCCGAGTCCCAGAGCTGTCTGGACCAGAGGGACAGGGTCGGGAGGTGGACTTCGGCGGCGGCGCGTTGGCTTATGGAGCCGTCGAAGAGGCGGAGGACGGTGTAGACGAAGAGGGCCTGGACTCTTGCGAGGTGGTCTCGTGTTTCTAGCAGCGGGACGGAGAGGGATGTCTCATCCGTGACGGGCTGGGACGCCATCATGGCCGCCACCCTCTCGTCGAGGATCCGATGGACGAAAGCCTCGTTTTGGGGTGTCTTGTGGTGGTACATGGACGCGGAGGTGAAGGCGTCTTGGAGGCATGAGGGGAAGAAGTTGCCTTCTGCGTACATACTACGATGAATGAAGGGGTTGTGGCCGTGCAGGACCCAGCGGTGGACCCAGGCTTGGAGGCCACGGGTGAAGTTTGTCAAGACCGAGGTCGGGTAGATGTTTCGTGGGGGCGTTGGCAAGTGGTCGATGCGCCATGTCGAGGGGGCTAGGAACCATTTGCTCCGGGCAATGTCTCGCGCGACCGGATCTCTGTCTGTGTCCGAGGCTGTGGTGTTGGGGGTCTGTTGCGGCGGAGGTGCGGATGCTTGTGGGAGGACAGGCGCGGCGGCGGGTTGGGCGGTATTCACGTCGGGGAGGTTTCCAAAGTCGATCCACGGGGTATTTCCCAGTCCAATGGATAGAGGACCGGCGTCAAGAGAGAAGAGGTCTGGTGTTGTAACCGCCGCTGCAGATGGAACGGCTGTTCCTGAGAGTCCGACGGTCTCATGCGGCCAGGGCCGTCGGCGCTTGGTGACGGGATACCGACAGTCGACGTCCCGATCGTCGCATCGACTACACGATGGAAGCCCCTTATCGCAGCGGCGCTTGGATTCGGTGCAGGCTATGCATGCCTTTTGCTTGGAAATGCGCGTCATCGCGTGGTGCACCGGAGAGGAGTCTCTCAGGCGGTGCGGATGAAAGCAGAGCCCCGACTGGTTTCCGACGAGAAGCGTTCCAGCACAATCGTTTACTCTAGCGGGGTCGTCATTAACACTGGATAACGTTACTGATGATTGAGAAGCGGGATGAAGGACAAACGCTGTTGTTGCAGCAAAGGGAAGACATTTGTCAGCTCCGAAGACGTAAGCCGGAGCGCAAGCGGCGGGCGCGGCCGATGCGTGTGGGTTTTGCGGGTTTTCGGCGGCAGATTTGCGGGAAACTTGCGGAAGTTCTGTCGGGTTTCTTGCGGGGCTTAGTGGGAAAACGACCGCATCTTCTTGCAAAGCTGCTTCTCCAAAGTAACGATTATTCAATTACTGACGAGTGGTTCCGATGATGACAAAACAAAGCTCACCTGTTAGCGAACAGTGGAGGTTCCTGCGACGCAAGACGTGATCGGGATCGTATGGATGGATGATGGCTACAGTCGTCGGTATAAGAGAAGGGGGTTCTTCAGCTGGCTTCAAGTGAGCGCTCCCGAAACAGAATCAACACGCTCGATCTTGATCAAACCGACTACAGAATTGAGACCAGCGCCTTTAAACAAGATTCAGCAGCCATGGATACCCTCTTTGCCAAATCGGCCGGTCAAGACGGCAGCACCTTCACCAAGACCGTCCACAAGACAACCTATCCGATCATCAATCCTGCTCGCCCAGAGCTGTCTCAGGCCGGCCGGACGGTCGTGATCACCGGCGGCTCTGCTGGAATTGGCTTCGCCATCGCGCAGGGTTTCGCCCAGGCAGGCGCCAAACACATCATCATCCTCGGCCGGCGCCAGAACGTCCTCGACGAAGCCGTGTTGCAGCTTCACAAAGAGTATCCTTCTGTGAAGATAGATGGCCGCCAATCCGACGTGAGCGACCTTGAAGAGACGGACGCCCTTTGGAAAGGCTTCGAGAACGATGGCATCTTCGTTGATGTGCTGGTCCTCAATGCTGCACTTGTCTCGGCAGGCAGCCCAATCCTGGAGCTGGGCCGCGATGAGGTCTGGGGCCAGTACCTCGTAAACGTGCGATCCCACCTCGACTTTACTGAGAGGTTTTACAAACAAAGTCAGGCGAGAATCGCCAGAAGGTATGGCTGATGTGACTTCCGACCAGGCTGGCTTGGATTGTACGGCTGACATCAGTAATCATGAAAGTTCCTCGTCAGTGTCTCAACTGAAGCCACCCACAACTTCACCAGGGCGTCTCTTTGGCCCGCATACAGCACGACCAAGAATGCGGGCACCATGCTCCTGCAGCGAATCGCTAATGATACGCCTGCCGAAAAGATGCAAATCATCAACTTTCACCCGGGTGTTGTTTACACGGACGTCTTCAAGTCACTTGTTCCCAGGGACATCTACCCGTTTGACGATGGTGAGTGATTCCCATGGCTATTTGGGCGACGAAAGAATCCGACTGACTGATTTCCTCGTGTAGAGAAGCTGGGCGGTCACTTTGCTGTGTGGGCGGCTTCTGACGAAGCTCGGTTTCTGCATGGCCGCTTCGTCTGGGCTAGCTGGGACATTGATGAACTGAGAACGGGAGAGATCAAGGGAACCATCGAGAACAACCCAGAGTTTCTCAAGGTTGGCATCGTTGGACTGCAACAGTGAGGTATGGGCCTCCGTCAGATCGCCGCTCGCGCAAATAGGTCTGGTGTATTTCATAGAAGGACGGACCTCTTTCTCATTCTTTACCCTCAATAGATGCGGCAAGTTTCTTCCCTGAGACAATAGATGAAGAACTTGATATCGATGCCTTGCAGGGCTCAAGTTGCCTTGCACTCGTTCAACCAGTTGATTGCCGAATTGGGAAAGCCTCAAGGAAAATTCGAGGAGTCTCAGCTAACGCCACACAATCGCCGACCGTTGGGCGCATTTGAATGCTTAAAATGTGCCAAGAATTATAGCGCAGGGCTAAATCAGTGGTTTAATGTGGTGGCTTAGAAACATCACCCCCAAATTTTGAAGACATCAGCTGCTGGGGCTGACTCTATCATGGCTTGAACTTCTATCAACCGAGGAAGATATGAGGAACTGTCAAAGAGCTCAGCTGAGGCATATCTGTTGAAACTTTTCCCTAATTAGAAACAAAGTGAACGTACATACGCAGTTGAGATTACATTTACCTTGTTGACTCCGAATTTTATGCTCAGCACACCAAAAGCCGACCAGGCACATGAGGTCAGGCAACGTCCCTTACGAGCCCGTTGCTACGCAGTATCTTCCCCACAGATCAGCTTCGTACTTCTCTTCCAGGCATGAATCAGGAACTTGACACACATCGTCATTTTCCTATAATCGCTCGGCGCCGGGCAGCCGATCTGGTTCACCCCTAGCCCGGATGCCGTCTAGCCCTAAGACTAGCCACGCCACCTCCCCTGAAAGCCTCGTCGAAAGACTCTAAACCCGTTAAGCTCATTACTACTTCACTCAGATTGCTCTCCAGAGTCAAGACAGGCAGACTGGGGACGATGTAACATGAAAAAGATCTGCCCTAGCTGAAAGGTTTGGCATCCCCAAGGGCATGGTCGACGGTTGCCTGACATCCGTGTGCACGCCGGTGGTCATGCTAACTCCACCACCACGCCCAGGCTATGATCTCTTGACATTCCTGTCATATTCACAGCGCCATCATGTCAGAACTAGACTACCACTAAGAAGTGCACGTCCTCCATGGCGGCTATCCGGCGCGTCGGAGATGTCCTTATTTTTGCTGTTTGAAATTAGGCTCCAACCTTGAGGATCAGGGGCACTCATCGTGGATAGAATCTATTTAACTGGAGCGTTGCCGGTCTTCCGTTCTGGCTGGTTTCTAATCGTCATCAACTCAGCCAAGCAAACATTACATCTCTTATACTACCTACTCTCGACGCTCATTAAACCAGTTTCGTTTTCAATAACACACGTTTCATCAGTCAAGATGCTCGCCAAGATCACTCTCGTCGCCGCCATCGCCGGCTCGGCTGTCGCCGTCATGGACGTCCGTCCGGACCGTGTCCGCCGGGATCTCCTCCCGCGCCAGACCGACGCTTCGGCCGACCCCTGTCTTAACGCCCTGGCTACCGTCTACTCCAACGCGCCCACGCCTCCCCCTAAGCTCGTCTCCTACGAGATGACAGCTTCGGCCCAGACGGACCCTTGCAGCGTCACTGTCCCCTCCGACCTCAGCTCCGACTACGCTAGCTACACCTCTGCAGTCCTCAGCTGGGTTGACGCCAATTCTGCCTCCATCGCCTCTGCCCTCTCCCAGTGCTCCACTCTCACGGACCTCTCGACCGAGATTCCCGTCTGCACAGCTACCAGCGCCGGCTCCGGTGGCTCAAAGGCGACGGGGACGGCCGGTGGTTCCGGAGGCACTGGTTCCAAGAACGCTGGTCCTCGTGAGACCGGCATGGTTGCTGCTGTTGTTGCTGCCGCCGGCTTTGTTGGTGCGGCCGCTTTCTTGTAAACACTCAAAGTTGAAATTGTATCATTCTGGGGCAGGGTTGGCGCAATTTGGATCGTGGATATCAAAATTGTATTTGATGGTTAAAGTTTGTACATGAATCTATGTCGCTATCAACGACTTGAAAGTAAATCTGCCGCCTCTTTTCATCATAACCCGTGTGAACCGTCTGTGCCTTCTATGGAAACATCTTCTCTAAGCCTCATAGGGTCGAACAACCCACGGTGTGGCCTCCGCCAACGCCGTCGTGCACTTGGCTGCCAGGGCTTCCTTAGCCTCAGTGCTGTTAGACGGGATGCAAGGCATGCCGATGCCGCCCTTAATTCCGTCACACAGAATGACAGACTCGCCGCCACAGGGCGTGGTGATGTTGAAGTTCTTGAACTGGATGTTGTCACAAACAGCGTTGGGGTTGGTCGAGCAGGTCAACTTGGCAACGGCACGGCCATACTTGCCGCTGCTGTATCCCGAGAAGTTCTCAAACAAGATGTTTGAGATGTTCATCTGCGAAGGGTACTGCTCGCAGACCGAGGCATTAATGTTGAAGTAGCACGAGTCAATGAAGGCCGTGTACTCGTTGTTAGCCTGCCAGAAGTTGCGGAAAGTGACGTTGTCGATGAAGCCGTAGCCAACGTTAGGGCCGGCCCAGGTCTTGAGGCGAGCGCCGTGCTGGCCGTTAAGCATCCAGACGTTCTCGATGACGACGTCCTTAACGAAGCTCTTCTCGCCGGCGTACTGGCCCAGGGAACCCATGGACTGGCCGTGCGTACCGTTGCAGTACATGGTGTCAACGTGGATGTTGCTGGCGTTAGACTTGGGCGAGAAGCAGTCGTCGCCGATGTTGACCCAGGTGCGCTCCACGCGGACATCCTCGACATTGAGGGAGTCGAAGAAGTCGGTGTTCTTGGGAAGGGCAGTGGCGTTGTTGGACTCGGCGGTGACAATGACGTCCTTGAAGGAGATGTCCTTGGCTGGGGAGGATGTTAGCCATGTCCGTACGAGATTCTATATGGCAACCTAGTGCTTACAGGTCACGACGAAGGTGGTCCAGCAAGGCGAGTCCTTGAGGTGGAGGCCCTCCATAGACAGACCAGTCGCGTTCTCGGCGTAGAACAGGATAGGACGCAGGTAAGTGTTGTCCGGGTCAAGAATCCTTCAAATTGTCAGCAACCCCGAACGCTTTCGGAGCATGACTCTGGAGACTTACTCAAGACCGGCGAACTCGTTCCACCACCGTTGGCCATTGCCGTTGAGAACACCCTCTCCGTACAGCTTCACCTTGTTGCCGCCCCACTTCCAGAACATGATGGAGTTCTGGAATGGGTGGGTGAAGGCATTCTCCTGCCAGTAGGGAGTGTCGTTGGTGAACTTGATCTCGCCCTCCCAGTGGACGTGCACATCGTTCAGCCAGGTCAGGTCGAGCGGCTTGCCGATGATGAAGGTCTGGTTGGCGGGGAGGTAGAGCGTGCCGCCATTGTTGGCCTTCTTCAGACCCTCGACAAACTCATCGGAGATGTCGTCCAGGTCATTCTTGGAAGCGCGGATAGTGTAGGTCTTGCGGTGGCAGTCCTTTCCGCGCTTCTCGTAAGGGTGCTTCTCACGAAACTCCTGGATGTTACGAGGAACGCCGGCCGGAAGCTCAATCGCGCTCGAAAGCGCAGTGCCAGCGGCGGCCAAGGCGGCGAGGAGGGACGAGACTCTCATGGCTGCGTGTGGGATTGGACGACGAGGAGGGTTGCCAAGTGAGGTGCCAAGGGAAAGGGCTGCTCGGGAGAGGTGATCAGCCATCCATTGCAACTCTTATGAGGCCGAGCCTCTTCATATACTCGAGCCGCTTGGCATTGGACCTGCATCGCCAAGCGGCGTTGGCACAGCTCTCCTCAATTTCGTTTCCCGCATTTTCAAAAGATCATCATGACCAACACCACAACAACTCCAACCGTGCTGTTTATTTCCCCAAAGTCGGGGTAAGATAGCAGGGGCCGATATGAAGCTAGTCTCGCTTCACCCAGCCATCTGGAAATAACCAGGCGTATGCTGCACGAGGGGAGAAACCACAGCGTTCCATTCCACCTATCATGCCCTTGTTTCTCCGGCCGTTCATCGCCTGCATCAGTCCGTCCGCGTAATCAGCAGACCGCTGTACTGGGCCTCAGCCCGGCCACGCTTTGGGGGACCAACCGCAACCCCATCGCGGTGTTGTGAGAAGTTGGGGAAGATGGAGAGCGAGGCTTGTTGGCTGAGGTGGATTCGGAGATTGTGCAGGTGGCCTGCATATCGGCTCCAGGGTCGACTGCACCGTCTCTTCCACGCGAGGTGATGATTGATGGGATTTCTCACCCGCTGTCGCCGGAGAAAACTAGCCGACAATCGGATGCGTTCGACCTGCGCCGCTAGTCTTGATCCCCCGCACGAAGCCCATTTCCCCCAGTGATCCATTTCTTTTTTCACCTGGTCGTCCCCCGCGTCGTGATGTGGAGGATGGCGGTGGGTGCGTGGCCAAGAAAGGAGATCTCTCCGTGTTGCCGACGCCGCAAAGCTTCACTCACCTTGGCCGCTTGGTGTCTTGGCTAAGGGTGCCAAGAATTCTGATGTAAATTATTCCCGGGCCGCCGACGTTTTTATAATCTTTCTGATGTTCTGTTTCCCCTCCAGGGCCACGCAGAGGCCCTGGATGCGCGCGATTTCTATGATCCTTTTTTCCTTTTTTCTCTTTTTTTCCTTTTTTTTGCCTTGGTCGAGTTTCTCGAGCAGAAACAGAGCAAGGAAAAATCTCAATAGTGCTGTTTTGCACTCTGGCCTTTCTATATCTGTCAGACTCTACCAAATTACCCAGCTATCAAGCAGCTATGAGGCAACTTGCTTGAAAGCAGATCTGGTCCAACCCTATGTCAGGAAATCACACAATTCAGGCCTTTGAATGACTTTTTCTCCGGCCTCCTTCGGAGTTCTAGATCTGATGTTCCTGTAACAGCAACCTGGGGTGGGAAACATTACCTAATGCTGTTCCAAGTAGGCGAACAGATAATTCGGTTATCGTGACATTCCATACCTAAGCAAAGAGGATACGATCAATTACACAACCAATCAAGGGCGAGGACAGTCGCTTACTCTTCTCCTTATCGAGTTCAAAAATCACTCATTTTCTCGGTATTACGAGTTTACGCCTATTTGCAGTCTACACCAGCCTTTTGTTCATGATGGCCCCCTTACAGTTCGTTCGGGTGATCAGTAATGGTGAACTGCAAAGGTTCGCATTTGGTGAAGCACATGAGACCGGCGAAAAGCATGACGAGCGCTCCGTTTACCCGGAGGAATGTTTGGTCTTATCAAAGTTGCGGGAAAATATTGCCGACAAGGAATTTGGATATCGCTACAAGCTGTTGTGGGATGGCATCGCTGCATTTCTGCAACCCGGTGACCTCTCAAATACTGACAGCATGTACGTTTTCTTGGTACAAATTGATCGAGGGCCACTATATGCCGGCGTACGCTACAGATCAAAGGGGTCTTCAGGGCTTGAGTCTAGAGGCCTCGCCCTTCAGTTCTACTTGCCACTTGATACTCCTCGTAAGTCATTTATAAGTCGAAAGTCATCTGACCTATATGACTTCAGCTTAGACTTCATGGTTTTTGACTTGAGTAAGATGGAAATAACTTCCCATGGCCCGGTGTTGGAAAGGCGTACGACATACCTGAATCCCACACGTCTTCGACGCTTGAGCTTGCCAAAGTGTGGCTTCATGAATGCACCTCAGGGACCGGTAAACATGTCGACTGTTCTTCTTCAATCGAGATGCCTCCGTTGCCACCCCGGGTTATACATGTGGGGTCCTCATGTGCAGACGCCTATCTATACTTGTCAAGCCCGGGAGAAAGAGGGCGTTATGTTGCCTTGAGTCACTGTTGGGGCGGCATATCACCATTGATAACCACACTCTCTTGCTTTGACAGGTTTCAGATCGCATTGCCGCAGCCAATTCCCCAGACATTTGCCGATGCCATGGATGTCACACGAAGACTGGGCTACAAATATCTTTGGATCGACTCGCTCTGCATCATTCAAGATTTTGCGGCCGACTGGGGAAAGCATGCCACTCGGATGAACTACATTTACTCCCAGGCCCAATTGACGATCAGTGCCGATGGTGCACAGGATAGCTTGGCCGGCTTCCTCCACCCGCAAAACAAGAGACGGGAGACTGTTGCCGTTAAGTGCAAGACTTTTACCGCAGATCATCTGAGGGAAGAGCGAACGCACACTATTCACGTCCGCCAGAGAGGAAAATTGGCATACCAGCTCCCGTATCATGACTTCTTTCCGGGCTATCCATGGGAGAGGTACTCATCAGCCTCTGTTCATGATAGTTCGCCTGCCGATAGCCCACAGGTGTGGGATCCCAACTTTCGGACAATGCGTAGCAAGCTTTCAACGAGAGCATGGGCATTTCAAGAGAGGCTTCTATCTCCTCGAGCTCTCCACTTTGCTCCGTCAGAGATGGCCTGGGAGTGCCGATCTATTTGCAGCTGTGAGTGCTCTGCAACCAATGAACCGAGGGCCATCCTTGCAGGCAGTCTTCTGAAAGGCTCCAAGGCTCTTGATCTCGCGCCTGTCGATAAAACAGATCCGCAGTCCGCTTATAACGTCGAAGCGGCTTGGCGTAGAGATATTGTAGAAGAGTTTACGAGGCTGGATTTGACAAGACCAACTGACAGACTGCCTGCCTTAGCAGGATTGGCTGCGCGAGCAGCGAAATCGAGACCCGGAGACCAGTATATGGCTGGAGTTTGGCGCAAAAGTCTCGCCGCTGATTTACTGTGGCACATAACCGGTGAACGTACTAGTCATCGTATAGTATGCGACAATATGCCAACCTGGTCCTGGGCATCGGTGACCGGAGGTCCGGAGAAGCACATTATCCTCTGCAGAGGTACAGTCTGGCGTGGTACAACAGACGAGACCCTGAACCAAGTACTCTCCCATTGATGAGAGTTCTGCGGACACAGTATACCGCAAAGTCTCAGTCGCTTTTTGCCTCGGGTCCCAGATTGCCAGCCTCAATTACACTCTGGGGATATCTTCTCAAAATAAATAGTCTCCGAAGACTAAGTACTTACCAGTATGAGATTCAATGGCCTGCCGGGATAGATCTGCACCCAGACACGGTTGTAGCTGCTGATGTCCACTGTGGTAACTCCACAAATGAGGATACATGCACAGGAGAAACCTCAAGTCATGATAAAATTTCGGAGGCGCTTTCGAAGCAAAGGGACTTGTTCGTTCTTGTGGGATACATAGATAAAGGAGAGGTTTTCGGATTGCTTCTGGCTCGATGTCCATCAAGACGTTCCGTCATCCCTTCATTTGAAAGAATCGGCTGCGTAAACGGAACATTCAATGAACGAGAGACTTTCTTGGAACGCCGCTCAAACGGCATTGTCGATTTTGGGCCAACAGATGAGTGGGCTGATCAAAAGGTCACACACTCAAAGTTTGCATCATTCCTGGGTGGCAGAGGTAAATCGTTGTTGAAAATATGGTGATTATTCTATTCGAGAACAGACATAACTCTATTCATAAGCTTCATCGGCTGAGTATCACAGGAATCAAGTGGAATGTAACGCAGCTGAAACGCTCAAAACAGTGAGGATGTTTTCTTCTATACGGTTACTGGCATAAGCCTGCGGTTTAAAACCAAACGTGCATATGCCTCTTCCAGTCTGTAACAAAGTTTATACATAAGTAAATCAAACAACGACGCAGCTGTCGATCCAGTCCACTCGATAGTTAGAAATAACCACCCAAACACCAAAACCCACTCTATGTATGTACAAATCATCAGTCTAGCTTGCAATGTAAGCGTCCCGCCACCAAGTCTGAACAAGAAATCCCTTTCAATTACCAAGTATTTCTTCCATACTAAGCCCCCGGATTCTTAGCGGTGCCGTTTTTCGCGTAAACTGGGGCCTCATAGCCAAATACCCAGATCCGAGCAATGTCTTGAGTGTTGCTGATGTCAACCAAAGGGTTGGAGTTGAGCATCACCAAATCGGCCCTCTTGCCAATCTCGATGGAGCCCCTGTCAGGGACGCGGTGCCACTTGGCAGCTTTGCGAGTAGCAGAGTTGATAGCTTCGGCGGGGGACATGCCCAGGTATTTGACAAGATTCTCAAGTTCAAAATGAAGTGTAAGACCGAAGGGGACTGAGGCTGTTGCGTCCCCAGCTTCAGTATGCCGACGGCGTCGGTGCCAGCGAGAATAGGCACGCCAGCCTCGTGAAGCAGGCGGGCATTCGTGTGCGCGTTGTCGATTGTGCGGTTGCTGCCTGGTTGAATATTCAAGAACTTCTGCAGGACAGCATCCCGATAACCGTATTCGAAGATGTTCAGAGTAGGAGTAACGTATTGACGTTGGCCGAGAATCTGCTTGATCACGTCCTGGCCTAGAATACCGTCGTCTGGAACGTGCTGGATTCCGTTGGTCTTAGAGTCTGCAGCTTGCTGGTATGCCGTGATCTGAGAAGCATGCGTCATGGTCTGTCTCCGGTATTCGTTATGAGCGGTTTCAACCATTTGAGTTTGCTGCTCCAGAGATGGTCCGCTGACTTCCGCGGTGATTTTCAAAAAGTGGCTGCCGTTGTTAAATTGCCATTTGGTCCATTCCACAACGTCCGTACTTGGATATATGAGTGTGTTGTTCGCGCGTCCGGCTTGTTGTTTCGAGTGCAAGCTGCCGTTGCCGACAGCAGCCATGCTAGCGTACAGGAACGACGCGAGACCCGACTGATGCGCTAGAGTGGCACACTGCGTGTAGTTTGCGCAATTCATGTGCATGGCGGTCGTGCATCCGTAAGAAGTGTAGTCTTCGAGGGAGCGGACGTCGGTCAAATGGACGTGATTGTCGATCAAGCCAGGGATGAGAAACTTGCCGGTTCCATTCACAGTCGTTTTCGCCCCAGCGCAAGGACCGAAGCCAATGATGTGCCCCCCATCGAGGCAAACAGTTTGGGGCTTCCCAAATCTCTTTCCGTTGAAAACCTGGATGTCTTGAATAGCAGTCTTGGTGCTATTCGTGGGCATGGACCGCCTGGCATTGTTGATGGATGGTGAGGAGTGCTCGTCGTCGTTCAAGTGAAAAGGGCATGCTTCACCACCAGCTAATAGCTGCGAGGCCGCAAAAATAGACGTAAGTGTAGTAATTCTCATTTTTTAAGTATTCGATCTGAAATACTGTTTGAGGTTAAGTGAGTGAGTGCTGGTAAGTTTTTCATGCCAAGAGCTGAAGTGGGCATCATATATACCGTCGCGATATCCTCAAGCGCCGTTGTTGACGGCATCTTGCATCTCCGTGCGGTTGTGCGGTTAATTCCGAAATATTCTGAAGGATTGAAGCTCTTCAGCGATCATTGCCAAAGCTGTTACGCGGCAGGCTGATGTTCTCAGCCCTAGGCTGAATACCGCACAGCCACAGCCAGATCGTCTCATGGTAGCCTAATTTGATCTAGCAACGACGACATCATAGTTACTGAGCCTTTCATTTCCACCTTAGCGGCGACGCAAGGTTCAATCGGGCCTGAGAGCATGCAACGGTCCTCTCATCCTTCGGACTTCAGCTCTCATGTTCAACGCTAGTTAGGCGCCATGCCATCATCAGATGTCAGTGGTTGCAGTAGTCCACAATGAAGTTGATATAAGCCTCACGGACTTCGGAGTTGTAGTAGCCACCAAATGCATCCAGCATGCTCAAGGCCACGGAAAAGTCGGAGTATGTCTCTCCCTGCCAACTGTCGGGCTCGGTGCCAATAGACTCCGTTTCTATGCCGACCTCCCGGTTCATTTGAGTATTATTGTCGCCATGTGTTTGTTTCTGTATGGAGGAAGCTCTTCTATGCTTTGATGAGCGACTGAATTCATGGGAGTCCATGAAACATGACGTTTATTATTCCGGGCGGAAGTACGTATCAAACAACGGCGACGGGAATAGAGGTGACGACGAGAGCTGCGACTGTAGGGTCGACAACATGGATTAATTTAACTTTTTAAAAAGGAAACAATAGGGATATTCAACAACTGACATAGACGTTTCCGCCAGGTTCGCTGAAAGTGTCCTCCCGGAGAATTGGATTGTAGACCACATCTTTTCTTGGATGTAGGAAACGCAGCTTTGTACCCTCGTCATTGGCCGTGGCAGACGGCCATACGCCTTTGCAACACAATAGTAGCACATGCGAAGCGCCTGAAATCTCAGTTCAAAGGATTCAACGTGACTACTAGGCTCAATCTCCAATAATAACACACAATCAGAGATCTCCTTCCGGTGCCAGTGTCCAACTCGAGCCTGACGTCAAGCAGGTTCCCCTCTCGCAGTCCTGCAAAACACTTAATACCTATTCTCCAGGTCTCGTCAAAGATGGCACTGACAAACTTATCGCGGGCTATGCAAACCTGCGGAAACTTTTGTTAGCAGAAACCCGATTCATACCTCAAGCCGGTGTCCTCGAGTCGACTTACGCATTTGGTCTTTTCGGCATTAAATCTGCAGCATACGTTGTATTTGCTCTGGCGGCTTTGGCCTGGACGCGGGCTGCCGCCGTTATCTCGCGTGGTGTCGGGGACCGGGTCACGAAGATGGCGTTGGGGTTCCGTCGGGCTGCCCGGGCTTGTAGCCAAGGCGACGGCCGCCGCTGCAAATAAACATAGAAGAAGTCTCATTTTGCTTGCTGGAAAAAATTACGTTGTCAAGTGCTGAAAAGTCAGTACCAGAAGGAGGCGGTAGTAAAGGCGCGCTCTAAGGGGTCGTAGAATTGTTGTTCGACGTTTAATGGGACGGAGGCTGAAATTGCGTCGATGTTAAATCGTTGTTCCCTGGCCCATGCTGAGACCAGAATGGTATGAGGACTTGCCAGGAAAGGTTTCTTGAAACTTTATCGATAATGACACCTGCCTGCTACGCCCATTCAGTAACGCAGTGGAAGCTGTAGACTTGACCTTTTCACTGAATACGGCCAGTTGTGATTTGAATAAAAAAATCGGTAGAAGATAGAAGGAAAAATGGAGAAGATTCTCCCTCTAGACAACATTTTCGTCCAGAACTCGCGTCATTCATCCGACTGGCCCGGGCAGTGCCTCTTTTCAAGCTTTCGTTTCATCTGACGGGTTGCGCTGCATTCTCAGTGGCTCAAACACCTCGAGGTGTAAGTTATCAGCCAAACTCTACAAGCTGCTGGGTCGCTAAGTAAGTTCCGAGACGTCCCTTTTCAGACGTTCGGGAACTTCAAAAGAAAGGGATCAACCCTCTTGCGAAGGCTCTCTGTGAGGGTGGAGAGTTCAGATTCTGCTGCCTCCAATGTGTCGCGAATGAGCGTTAGGTGACTGTGCTTGTCTTCATATCTTTCCATTGAACTCATACGGTGATAGGGTCGCCGATCTTTCCAACTCACTGCCCTTGGCTCGTACGAACTCACACCAAGCAGCGGGTACAGTACAAGAGGTTGTGTCTACTGCAGGAAGGGCCCTGCTTTGAGTGATTGCATTCTCTTCTACGAAATAGAAACCGCTATTAATGCTCGCTCTAGTCATAATGATTCTACATGTCTGCACCGCGTGACTCTCGTCGGCGGTGAACACCCAGGAGTGGATGGCATCGAGTGAGTTGTTGCTCCTGAGGGGGGCTGTGTGCCATATTACGGAGCCAATCTCATCGAAGATCTCATCGATCATGCATGGGGGTCTTGTTCTTGGTCGCATTCGAATGAGAACATGTCGTTTAGGCTGAGGCGCAGTGGCCGCCGTCGACGCGAAGGTCAGCTCCGGTCATGAAGGAGCTACCCTCGGACAGGAGGAAGACGGCCGGAGCCTTGAAGTCCTCGGGGGTGCCGAGACGCTGGAGCAGAGCACCGCGCATCCAGGTCGTCTCGACTTCGGGCTCGGCCTGCAGGAGCTGATCGGTCATGGCGGTGCGGATGTACTGTTGACACATGAATTAGACGTGGACGAGTGTGAGAGTGGCATGAGATGGAAGCCAACTTACACCGGGAGAGAGGGTGTTCACGCGAATGCCGTACTGGCCCCATTCCTGGGCGACGGATCTGCACATTTGCTGGACAGCGGCCTTGCTGGTGTTGTACGCGCTGCAAGTCAATCCCTTCAGAGAATGTCAGCCGGAGTCCACATTTTTTCAGACAGCTTGCCAAACGTACGCGGTTGGCGATCTCTCCAGACATGCTGGAGATGAGCAGGATGCTGCCCTTGCTCTTGCGACCGACGAGCACACGGGCGGCCTGCTTCGCGGTCACAAAGACGCCGACGACGTTGACTTTTTGTATGCGCTCAAAGTCGGCGACAGGGTACTCGAGGGCGGGGATCTTCTGTTGGATGCCGGCGCAAGCGATTGCGCCCCAGAAGGGAGCGCCGCGCTTGTCGGCCTCGTCGGCGATTTGGTTGAAGATCTTCTCGGTGGCGGGCTCGTCGGTGATGTCGCACTTGTGGTATGTGACGGAGAGGTTGTTGGCCTTGGCCAGCTTGGCGAGGTGAGCCCACTCAATGGCGGCGGGCTCCGGCAGGATGTCGAGGCAGGCGGCGTGGCCTCCGGCTTCGAGGACGGCGAGGGCGAAGGTGATTCCGAGGCCACGGCCGCCACCGGTGATGACAATGGTCTTGTTGGCGAGGGAGAAGAGTTGGGGAGTAGCGACGGAGGAAGCAAGAGGGTCCTTGGCCTCGGGCTTAGGGTGCACAGGCTCCGCGGGGAGATCCATATCGCTAACAGCTACGGGAGGCATGGTGAAGGTTGAAGGTTGGGTATCTTAGTAAACAGTGTGTATAGAAAGGAAGATATTACAACAAGGCTGTCGAATGTCTAAAGGGTCGCAGTATTCAAGGTATGAATGAAGATGAGCAAGGCACAGGTAGTGAGAGTGGGAGTGAGCTAGGTAGACGAGGTCGAAACAGAAACATTGCGGTCACGGGTTGGCTATAAGAGCGACACAAGGGCGGCCGGGGAGGACGGGAAGACAACGACGAGTGTCGCTTGGAGTTGTGTGAAGACATCTTGGAGGATGGATTGCCGGGCGTTCATCGAGGCGATGGTGAAGCATCCCGACGCGCCGGGGCCAACATGGTGCTGCAGCTTCGATGTTTGCGCGGCATTGACTCCGCGGTACCGCTGGAGATGAACGGAGACGTGAAGGAGGGGGGCAGGTGCAAGCGCTTGGCGGGAAGCCTCCGTTGTGAAGGCGGGGGGACGGGAGACGGCAGCCGGTCGGATGAGGGGAACTGAGGGCCACTTGAGAGGCACATAGAGAAGAAAAGTGTAAGTCTGGACTGTTGTCTGTGGGTTGGGTTCAGGTCACGATGGAATCAGGAATAGACTTTCGGCGATGATGGGGAAGGGGACGGCAGCAGAAATAGTTTCGACGAGATTTGCAACGTTTATTGGGTCAAGGACCCGGTTGTTTACCATGGGAAAGATGCCGGAGATGGGAGAAAGAGCAGGCGGAAGCGAAGAGGGTCTGTCTGATACTGGACGGAAGAGATCCTATTAGAGGACAGCCGGAGTCGATAATGCGCCAGCGTGGCATCGACGACAACGGGCAGACAATGAAAAGAGTGGAAGAAATGGAAAGCTGCCCAAGATGAAAATTGTTAGTGTCTGATGGGTGTGGAGACTCCGCACACTAACAGCTTCAAAAACTTGCGCCTTCACGCGGGTGGTTTGGCGGGGAAGAATGTTGAGACGGTGAGTGGCCAGAAAGGCCTTACGTAAGGAGACAAGAAGGTGGCTCGTGCCCCACGCCAGCGACAAGACGGCAAAACGAAGCGCTTCCAATCTCCCCCGCGGTCAAGCACGGACCATCAGACAGCTTTTCTCGCTTAGTCACCCGCATTTTTCTGCCCAGTGCTCATCCATCAAAGACATTGATGCGCCCGCTGCTCCTCGGGACTTTTCCGAGTGACCTCTCTGCGCTTCTGCTCCGCTGTTTTTCTAGAGGTGCATCATCGATAAAAAAAAAAAAAAAAAACAGGCGCTTCAGATCTGAACCTTCTCTGATCTCATCTTCTAAAAAGTGCTTTTGCATGCACCAGCGCTTGCCTTTACCCGTCCTGAATTACATACAAACATTGCATCCTCCAAAGACATCGCTCAGTGCCAGTGCCAGTGCCAGTGCCAATGCCAGTGCCAGTGCCAATGCCAGTGCCAGTGCCAATGCCAGTGCCAGTGCCAATGCCAGTGCCAGTGCCAATGCCAGTGCCAGTGCCAATGCCAGTGCCAGTGCTGTGAACAACCTTTCTGACCAATGAGAATCGTGTATGAAATCTGCCGTACTTTTCCCGACCAAATCTCCCGGCAGTCAAGTGACAGTCGCGGTTGCTCCCTTCCCCTACCTGCTTTGGGAAATGTTAAGCGCTCCTTCCGAATGCCGTACTGCTTCGCATTGGCTTCACATCCCACTTCCATCCCAAAATGGTCATCTCAAGCACACAGAGGGGGCACAACCAGCCCAAGCCAGACCAGACCAGACCAGCATGGCCACGAATATATCTAACAAAATGGCCCCGGATGCCCGCCTCTGCCGTCTGGTCGCTGGCCCTTCTGTTTTCCCTCACTTACCTCTCGAAAGAGACACGACTTGCTTGATACCATTTGTTTTCGGCTGCTTTTCTCTTTCTTCGTTGGACACTGCGCCCGAGGTCAACGTCAACCAAGAAAACGACTGCGACTCCTGACGCTACCCCACACTTTCACACCGAGACCGAGATACCCTCACCTCGTGATACCCCCGACGCCTCACACACACACTTCACAATGGCGCCCAGTGCAGTACCCGCCGAGCCCGTCCCTCAGGGCGTTGTGGCCGCAAAGTCACTCAACGGCTCAAACAGCCAGTTCCAGCTCACCGAGGCCGACAAGAAGGAGGTCGACTTCGTTCTCCGCACATTCCGCTGTCTCATCGCCGACTTGTGTGAGCAGTTCAAGGGCGGCCACCCCGGCGGTGCCATGGGCATGGCTGCCATCGGAACCTCTCTTTGGAAGTACATCATGAAGTACTCTCCCAAGAACCCCAACTACTTCAACAGAGACCGTTTCGTTCTGTCCAACGGCCACACATGTCTGTTCCAATACAGCTTCCTGCACTTGACTGGCTACAAGCACATGACCATGGACCAGCTCAAGTCCTACCACTCCAGCCGCACCGACTCTTTCTGCCCCGGCCACCCTGAGATCGAGCACGAGGGTATCGAGGTGACGACCGGCCCTCTGGGCCAGGGTATCGCCAACGCCGTTGGTCTGGCCGCTGCGAGCAAGCACCTGGCCGCCACTTACAACCGCCCCAACTTTCCCGTCGTCAACAACATGACTTGGTGCATGATTGGAGATGCCTGCTTGCAGGAGGGTGTGGCTATGGAGGCCATTCAGCTTGCCGGCCACTGGAAGCTCAACAACCTGGTCGTCATGTACGACAACAACCAGATTACTTGTGATGGCAGCGTCGACCTCTGCAACACCGAGGACGTGAACACGAAGATGCGTGCCTGTGGCTGGAACGTCATTGAAATTGAGGATGGCAACTGGGACGTCGAGGCTATCGTTCGTGCCATGGATTCCGCTCGCAATAGTAGTGACAAGCCTACTTTCATCAACATCCACACCGTCATCGGTATTGGCAGTGCTGTCGCCGGCAACGCCAAGGCCCACGGTGCCGCCTACGGCCCCGCTGACGTTGCCAACATCAAGAAGAACTTTGGAATGGACCCCGAGCAGCACTTTGTTGTGTCTGACCAGGTTTACAACTACTTCCGCGAGGCTATCCCCCGCGGAGAGCAGATCGAGGCCGAGTGGAACCAGCTGGTTGAGGCTTACACCCGCGAGCACCCTGAGCTGGCTGCCGAATTCAAGAAACGTGTCGCTGGCGAGTGGACTGCGGATTGGCGCAAGTTCATCCCCGCCAAGGAGGACTTCCCTACGACTCCCACTCCTTCGAGAAAGTCGGCTGGTCTCGTATGCAATCCCATTGCTGCGGGAGTCAACAACCTGATGGTCGGTACTGCTGACCTGTCTCCTTCCGTCAACATGATCTGGAAGGGCAAGGTCGACTTCCAGAACCCGGACCTGAAGACGACCTGCGGCATCAACGGCGACTACACCGGCCGCTACATCCACTACGGTATTCGTGAGCATGCCATGGCTTCCATCGCCAACGGTTTGGCTGCTTTCAACAAGGGTGCCATCCTCCCCGTCACCTCCAGCTTCTTCATGTTCTACATCGTGAGTGACCCTTGATCTCAACCCACCTGCATGCATGTCCATACTGACGAATCAGTACGCCGCCCCTGGTGTGCGTATGGGTGCTCTCCAGCGCCTTCAGCAGATTCACATCGCGACCCACGACTCGATCGGAACCGGCGAGGACGGCCCCACCCACCAGCCTATTGCCCTGCCCGCCCTCTACCGTGCGATGCCGAACCTTCTGTACATCCGTCCCTGCGACAGCGAGGAGACGGCCGGTGCTTTCATCGCAGCGATGGAGGCCAAGGAGTCCCCGACGATCATCTCCCTCTCGCGCCAGAACCTCGAGCAATACCCCCAATTCACTTCCCGCGACAAGGTGCTCAAGGGCGCCTACGTCTTCAAGGAGGAGCAGGACGCCGACGTCACGCTCATCGGTGTCGGCGCCGAGATGGTGTTTGCCGTCAAGACGGCTAAGCTGCTCGCGGAGAAGCACAACATCAAGGCGCGCATCGTCAGCTTCCCGTGCCAGCGCATCTTCGACAAGCAGTCGATTGAGTACAAGCGCGAGGTGCTCCAGTACCGCTCCAAGGCGCCGCGTGTGGTTATCGAGGCATACGCTGTTAACGGGTGGGAGCGCTACGCCGATGCCGGCTACTCGATGAGCTCTTTCGGACACTCTCTCCCGGGCCCCGACGCGTACAAGTACTTCGGTTTCGACGAGAACGTCATCGCCCCCGAGGTCGCCAAGCTCGTCGAGGAGGTCAGAGCCAATGGCGTGGACAGCTTGCGGGGCGAGTTCCGGGACCTGAACCCCGTCCACCACCACTAAGCACTTACTCATGAAGCTGTCTTGCAGAATTTTTGATCACGACTCACATCATACTCAACGAGCTCTCTCTAATGAAGAAGGAAGAGGAGGATTGGTTCGGGACAACGGTGGGAGCGGCGTTTAGGGGGGGCATATTTGGCACATGGATTGCATAGACACGGATAACCCTGAATAGTAATTGAGCCCGAAAAAAGTTACACGATGCCTTATTTTGGAATCTCGAGCGTTGGCCACGGCATCCGCAGGCCGAGTTCCGAGTCATGAGCGAACCGGTGTCGCAGAGCAGCGCGGCCTCGTTGTGGATTGCCTTTGATTGGGTTCATTTCTTTGGTTCGAGCTGGGGGAAGATCGCATTCTCAGCCTGCGTTCTATCTGTCCTCGTGGTCGTTGTTCAGAATTTCGGTCTTTGCTTTTTAAGGGGATCACGGATGACGATACTATCGTGTTTCCATGTCGATTGGTCGGGGAAAGCTCCGACGAGTCCCTTGAAGAGATCAATTGGCGGGCATGTCAGTTCTCAGGTTTGGACCGAAAGCCCGCCGGGCCACGCACACACTCAATCATGCTTAAAAAAGCTACAGCGTGACGCCCCTGGGGTGCCATCCGGAACGGCAGTGGGAAAAGCTTGAGGGGGCTGCTGGCCTGCTGCTCCTCTCCGGGTGTGGGGGAGTGTCACTGCGGACAGCAGCAATGGCGGGGGTTCAGCCGGGGATCCCAGGGCTATTTGTCGCTGGACTTTGCTCAGGAGCGTCCCCCGAGACGAGGGGTCCAACGGTTCAGACCACTGAACGCAGTGCGTCGCATTCGCAGCCAGCAGCCCAACGGTCAGAGTTTGTCCCAAGAGCTGCGACGACAGGGCCTATCCCTGTTTATCCCCGGGCCAATCTCTTCAGCCAATTCTGGGGGCTGCGGGCAGACAGGCAGTTCGAGTAGGTGTCACTAAGGTAAGGTAGTAGGCCGTCCGACACCGCTTACAACTGCCCCCAGAATCTCCCCGCAAACTCTCCTCCCCCGTGTGTCTGTCTCTCGTTCGTGTGTTGTTGTTCGAGGTTGGCGAGCGAGGTACAGTAGCTCCATCATAGAGAAGTCGAAGAAGAAGCAGCAACAAGTCAGTCGCCATGATGTGCTCCGAAGCCGCCGTCATTGGGCACCAAACCACAGTCTGAACTGCAACTGCAGGGTCCTTTCACCTCTCAACCATCGGCAAACACCTGCTATGCAGAACTAGAATGAACTCTGTTTCATCTCCCGTCCTTGGCCTCGGGGGGAGTTAACCAAAGCTGCAGCTGTTCTCTGCTATTCTTCACGGGACCCTGAACAGCTCCATTCGTGGCAATCTTATCGAACCATTTTGCACATCTTACCTTCCTTACCTTATACACACACGACATCCCATCTCTACCCGCTCCGCCCGCCCGCCTGGCTGGCTGTCTTCGCGGAAGCGCATGTCGAAGCGCAACTGCTCCACGAACTTCTCACACAACCTTTCACCAATTGGACGACCTACCAACCCCAGCAACAGCCGCCTCCTGCTGCTGCTGTTGCCTCTCCTGCCGCAACAGGATTGTGCTTGCGCATTGCGATACCCAGGTCTAGACCCTCATCGCCTCACCAACGCCCGCACCGCCTCAGGGAAGCTTCAATCCCATCCTGTCGTCATCATGGCCGACAGGCCGCCGTCGCCGGCCGTGGAGGGCCAGACGACCCGGCCACGTCCGCATCCACCTCCACCACCTGCCGACCCCGATCCGGACCAACCTCCGGCAAAGAAGAAGAGGACCCGGACACGAACCGGATGTCTCAATTGCCGCCGCAAGAAGCGCAAGTGCGACGAGGGGCGGCCGGCGTGCGGAGGCTGCTCTCGCCGCAAGGAAAGGTGCGAATGGGGCATCAAAGTCACCTTCCGTGCCGAGAACGCCCAGACGATCCTGCAAGACCATCCGTCAATGAGAAAAGCTAGGAGGCCACCTCCGCGGCGACATTTTGAGATCCTTGATGTCACAAGCGAGGTTATTCGGGACTATCACCTCCCGCCAGGCTTTCACGACTACGACTCCGAACCGGAACCAGAACCGTCACCATTGTCACCGCCAGGAGGTGATGGCGAGGGACACCGTCGCAAGAGCCTTGAGGAAGACGAGACCAAGACCTTTGACAGCCCTGTATCGTACACGACATCGACGGCAGGTGGCCATACGGCTTCCATTGCGGGCTCGAATACTGCGAAACGAACACTGTCGTCCTCAGGACCTAGTTCTGCACCAACAGACCCGGTTGCTGTATCCGGCTTTGGTTCGCTCTTGACCCCATCAACACGTCGAGATGACGACACCAGCGACAAGGGGCACGCGCAGACGGGCGACCGCATGGACTTCCAGGCATCGCCTTCGTCTGCATCGCAGCAATTGCTAACCGACAATGCTGTCGCAAACCTGATATACCTCAGCCAGGGCGGCGGTGGTGCTGGGCAGGGGCCACACGACCATCGCTCTACAACCACCGTCAGCGGCATTCCCATCACAACCCTCGCCCTCGACCCCCTGATAGACGCGCCCTTCGAGTTTATGGACCAAATGTTCACACCAGAGGGCTCCTACGAAGACGGAATCTTCTTGCCAGGATCCGCATACCACGAACTACACTCAACACTCAGAAACCACCTCATCCAAGAGGTACGGTCAAATGGGCCGACAAGACCAGGTTCGCCAGCCTCAGGTCAGAACTCAAGACGAAGATCCATCGACGCCAGCTCTGGCGAGAACTCGTCTGCCGAAGCCCCTGAGGCGGCTGGGGAAATATCTTCGGATCACGAGCCCCCTTTCCTACCCCTGGAAGAGGAGTGTGCGCTATGGAAGAATTGGGTGGATGAGATCTCACCCTGGCTGGACAAGTTTGACAACCAGCGGCACTTCCAGCACTCCTTGCCGACCATGGCTCGATCACATGACCACCTGCGCTATTCAATGCTTGCCTTGTCTGCCCGGCAGCTGGAGCTGAAGAACCGGGACCGGCCAACGGATCAGAGCTTAGCCCTCTACCAAGAGGCGATACACCTATTACTACCACAACTCTCAACTCGAACAACAGCAGCCATAGCATCCTGCGTGGTGCTCTGCGTGTTGGAGATGGCCAGCTGCTCGCCAAAAGCCTGGCGAAGACATCTGGACGGCTGCGCCAGTCTGATGGAGGCCGTGGGCATGAACGGCTTCGTAGGCGGTGTCGAGCAAGCTCTTTTTTGGTGCTTTGCCAGAATGGATGTCTGCGGCGGTCTGATCTCGTCGGTGAAAACTCTGATCCCAGTCAACCACTGGGCATCGCAAATCGACCTCGAGGCAGACGTCGGGTTATTCCTCTCCCACCCCGGCCACGATATGTGGGCAAACTATGCTGTCTATATCTGCGCCCAGGTCCTCGACCTCTTGGCCCCACTAGCCAAGGCGAACCCGGGCGGACTATTCTTTGACGGGCCTAGAAATGACATGAGATACCGAGTACGGTGGATGAAGCTATGGAGATACGTCGAGGACTGGCACAGCCGTCGGCCGTCCGAGATGCAGCACATCATGTCGATCCCCTCGTCCGACACGGAGCCCTTTCCCAAGATACTGTACAGCAACCCGGCCGCGATATCGGGCAACCAACTATACCACACGGCTTCGCTCCTCATGTTACAGAACAGGCCAGCATCGCTCCGGTTATCCCCGAGACCTCGGTCAGCGCTCTGGCATGCCAGGCAAATATGCGGAATATCAATGACTAATCACCACCACGGGGCCTGGACAAACAGCGTCCAGCCCCTTTGGATTGCGGGACGTTGCATGAGCCACCCCGCGGAGCATCGTGCGATACTACAGCTCCTGGAGAAGATTGAAAAGGAGAGCGGATGGGGCACCAAGTGGAGGGCAGATGACCTGAAGGAGTTTTGGGGAGACCTGGGAGACGGTTAGTATATGCCTCCGGCTGTTTTTTCCTATTTTACGTGTGTGAACACGAAAGCATGAATTGGATGATTAAAATTGGGGGGGGGAAGGGATACATCTACATTGTTGTTTTCTTTTCTCTTTTTGGTCAGATGGGTTGAAGAAGTTGCTCTGACACTACATTCTGTGTGAGTAGCTGCAGCCGCTCGGGAAAGAGTTGGCGCAACGCGACCTCAGCACCACGCGTCGATATTCAGTATCGGCTCCTCTAGCATCGAAACAACAGCAAGTCTATGATACAAAGCCTAAAAGCCGCATACACACACATGCGCGCGCAGGATGGCTCCAATACTACGTACAGTACATCGCACAAGGCGGACAGGATCCGGTCTAATGGTTCCAGCACGCGGTCTCCGAGAGGCTGGATTCCGAGATTGGCATCACGCAAAAAGATTTCTGTGGTACCCGCCAAAAGCTTCAACAACTGACGTCGCGATCCCCCCCCCCATCTGGGAAGAACGAAGCCGCCCCATGGGCAACAAGATTGGCGGCCCCAGACCACCTCGGGCTACGAGCGAGCGACTAAGGAAGGGAGGGAGGGCGTGGAGAACGTGGGTCGAGGCACACATCCCCACCCCGTGTTTTTCATGTGTCTTCTCTTTTTGCTCCATCCTCGCCAGGGACTGACCCCGTGAGTCGTACGGAATAAGGTGAGGTACTACCGGCTTTTTTTCACACTGACGGCAGGCGGAAGCCCAGCGTTGCGGCGTTCATGCGGGATTGCGGAGGAGGACGACAAGGGACCGGCCGGGGTCAGGGACGGGGGGATGACCTCATTTCCCTGTGGTCGTTCCCGTTTTGGGGGTGGTTCGACGGGAACAAGTGCGAACTTTTGACGCGGCCCCGACCTGGCAGTGCGCTAGGGACGGGTCAAGACGGAATTGGAGGAGGCTCTTGGGCGGCAACCCGAGGCGCATTCACGATGGGAAAATTTCGGTGGCTGATTTTTGATGCGTCTCTGAGGCGTCGTCTGGGTGGTTTGTCGGACTCTTCGTCCATCCTCGCATCGTCTGGTTCCAATTGCCCATCGGTTAACGTTCTCCGGGTTGAACGGCATGCCTCAAATGAAGCGGCAGGGGGTTTTGGTTCTTCCAAGGGAGATTTTCGCCTCTGCTTCAGCCGATCGATGTGCATGCCCATACCAGTAGAGCAGCAGATGGGAGCCAGAGCCAGAGCCAGAGCCAGGGCGTCAGGGTTGTTGAACAAGTTGGATGCTTGGTTGCTGGGGTTGCAGGGCATGTTCAGCCGCAAGTCTGGTTCGTGCGCTTCGAATGACCTCGCAGCTTTCTTCTGCAGGAAACATGGGGAAAAGTGAGCAATCACAGTCGTCCATGACGGCTCAAACAGGCCATTGTTGGATCGGTGCTAGGCCCGTTGACCGACGGCTATTCGGAGGGAGCCGGAGCGGCACGGCAAGTGGAAGCAGAGTTGTCTGAGTCTCAGTCCTCCCGCCGGCCGATGGCGCTTTCAACTGCCCTGTCCTCTTTGCAAAGGGCAGCTCGACGCCCCCTCCACAGAGTGGCCCTAAGTCGGCGAATTTGACCCTGATCCCTGTCTGTTCCGTTGCGGCATCGCTCCCTCCCACCACCCCCATCGGCACTGGCCCCGGATTCACCTCCGGACCTTGGCCATGAGCCATGTCGATTGTTCAATTGCATGGCTGGGTTCGGCAAATTTTCTCCCCCAAGAAAAAAACCCGCGGGAAACTTGCCAGGGACTTGGGTGCCCATCTTGCCGCTGTTAGGGCCCAATTGCAGACCACAAATGTTGCTGTTGGTCGTATTGCATCACAATGCACACACAACACAAGACACACATATACCACACTACTTGATGTGCATACAAAGGATTATACTAAAGAAAGAAAAAAAGGGACAAAAAGGTCTCCAAGTCTCCTCCCGCATGCCGGGTTGTCACGACCACAGACGTCGTCGCGAGTCAGTTTCGTGCCATCCGCCCATTGAGCGCCTCCAACTGCCCACAGCAACCCAAAAACAGACATCGGGGTGCCGCTGCAGTTCACGTCTTCGCGGCCCCCCCTCCCCATCCTCAGTTCCATGGTCCCATTCGCATGTCTTCTTTGGTTGGCCTTAATTACCTCCGCGCTGGGGTCCCCGCACTCCGGTACCCTGTGGGGAGGGGACGTGTTTGCTCCATGGGTTGAAGATGCAGCATTTGACACAGGTTCCCCAAGGTTTTGGCTGCAATCAAATGACGTTGTTTCGAAGCGGCGCCTAGTGGCTAGACGAGGCGAGGCGGCGGGAAAGGAGGTTGTTGGTAGCGAAGTGTTTCTTCGTCTTTGCTTTTTTTTGTGTACCTACTTGCATGCATACCCAGCTACTTGTTCTCTCAACACCAAAAGCTCACATAGTCATGGTCACTGGAAGTTGCACATATAGATAGCCACGCCATCCCCATCCCATCGTGAGAGGGGGCCTTGTCTTTTTCTTTTTCCCGACCCAGTCAGCTTTGACCCTCCCCCAGATCTCTCTCTCACCCTCTCTCATCGGTCCGCGATTCAAGTCATCGCGTGAGACACGAGAGCCTCCCCCCCACCCTCTTATTTTGTTGTTTTAAATTTCGAACGACAACATACATACACACTCCTTACTCATCGCCATCACCACCACCACCACCGCCATCCATCATGACCATCCTCACGGGTCGCCCTCTCAACTGGGCCATCACGGCCACGGCCGGATCAGGTAAGACGACACTCTGAGAGCTCGCCACAGAATATTTTTAACACACGGATTTAGGTTTCCTGTTATTTGGTTACGACCAAGGTGTCATGTCGGGTCTCCTCACCGGCTACGCCTTCACCCGGACGTTCCCCGAGATCGACACCACCAACGGCGGCGGCGGCAGCTCCTCGCTGCAGGGCACCGTCGTGGCCATCTACGAGATTGGATGCTTCTTCGGCGCTATTTTCTGTCTGATCTTTGGCGAGCGTCTTGGACGCCGCAAGTGCATCATGCTCGGCTGCATCGTGCTGAGCATTGGAGCCGCGTTGCAGGCCGCCTCTTTTGGAATCCCTCAGGTAAGGCAATTGTCGATATATTTAATTGTGCTCATCACTCACAAAGGTTCCTTGCAGTTGATCGTCGGAAGAATCGTAGCGGGTCTAGGCAATGGTTTGAATACTAGTACAATTCGTAAGTGTCGATGATGAAAGCTATCCATCGTGGATAGAGATGCTCACTCTCATTAGCTGTTTGGCACTCCGAGTTGATGAAGGCGGATAACCGAGGCAAGGGTCTGGCTATCGAGCTCGCCATCAACATCTTTGGCGTGGCCCTCAGTTACTGGGTCGACTACGGTATGAGCTACGTCGGAAACGACTCGCAATTCCGCTTCCCCCTCGCCCTGCAGATCCTCTTCGCCATCGTCACCTTTTTCGGCGTCCTCGTCCTGCCCGAGTCCCCCCGTTGGCTCATCGCCCACGACCGCCACGACGAAGCCCGCCACATCCTCTGGGCTGTCGAGAAGGACGCCCACTCCATCACCGAGAACGATCCCAAGCTGCAGGCAAACCTCGCCGAGATCCAAGCCGCCATTCGCGAGGAGCGCGAGGCCGCCAACACCGGATCCTTCAAGATGATGTTCAAGAACGGCGACCAAAAGTTCTTCTACCGCACCATGCTGGGTATCGGCGGCCAGTTCATGCAGCAGCTGTCCGGCATCAACCTGATTACCTACTACGCGCCCGTCATCTTCCAGGAATCCGTCGGCATGTCCCACAACCTCTCCCTCCTTCTCGCCGGCTTCAACGGCATCGCCTACTTCTTCTCCTCCCTCATCCCCATCTGGGTCATCGACCGCCTCGGCCGCCGCAAGCTCATGCTCTTCGCCGCCGCCGGCCAGTGCGCCTGCATGGCCATCCTCGCCGGTACCGTCTCCAACGGCAGCGTCCCGCGGGCATCGTCGCCATCGTCATGCTCTTCCTCTTCAACTTCTTCTTCGCCGTCGGCCTCCTCGCCATCCCTTGGCTGCTGCCTGCCGAGTACGCCCCGCTGGCCATCCGCACCCGTGCCGCCGCCCTCGCCACGGCCTCCAACTGGATCTTCACGTTCCTCGTCGTCGAGATCACGCCCGTCAGCATCAACAGCATCGGCTGGCGCACCTACGTCTACTTCTGCGTCTTCAACTTCTTCTTCATCCCCCTCATCTGGTTCTTCTACCCCGAGACGCAGAACCTCAGCCTCGAGCAGATCGACCGTCTCTTCACCGGCGGAAAGGTGCAGCTGCACTGGAAGGCCAGCATGGGCACCCCCGGCGACGCGACGCACGGTGCTGTCGAGAAGGACTCCGAGTCTGGCTCCGGAGAACTTCGTGTGGAGAATAAGGAGTTTGGCCATTAAGTTGGCTCAGTTAAAACTGGAGGAGGAGCGGGTTGTGCTCTAGGTTTAGGGGGTTGTGTATGGGGGAAGCTTATGATATCCAACGGTCACGTACCGTAACGTAGTGAGAAGGGCGAATCGTTTTACGTTGAAGGTGCAGACTGATAACCGTAATAATACAATTGGCCATGATCGTCTGCCCACTCACAACTTGCTGTCAACCCACACGGGCTTCCTCTTCTCAACGAAGCTCTTGACTCCCTCCGTCATGTTTTCCGCGGCCTCCATCTTCCGGTAGATGGTCCGGTCGACCAACCCCGTAGCATCCTCCGGCCCCAGCGCCTCCCATCCGCTCTTC
Organism: Colletotrichum camelliae; assembly: GCA_018853505.1. Lineage (NCBI taxonomy): Eukaryota > Fungi > Ascomycota > Sordariomycetes > Glomerellales > Glomerellaceae > Colletotrichum > Colletotrichum camelliae. Next base: position 5,637,261 of record JAELVL010000005.1, on the reverse strand, counting down.
AGGCCCTCTCGGGACACAATCACCGAGTCCGGGGAGTTGTTGGCGATAGCCTCGGCAGCAGCCAACGCCGTGTCCAACAACCTGTCCGGCTCCACAACCTGGTTCACCAGACCCCACGAGAGCATCTGCTCAGGTGTGTAGTCCGACCTGCCAATCAACGCCATCTCCGTCGCGCGCTGCCTGCCCACGGCCTTGATCAGCCTAGGCAGCGCGCCCGCGATAGCCACCACGCCAATTGTGACCTCCGGGAGCCCGAACTTGGCCTTGGTTGAGGCATACACTAGGTCCGCGTTGATGATCATCTCCATCCCTCCGCCGAGACACAGCCCGTTGACGGCCGCGATGACGGGCTTCTTGCCGCCTCTGTTGCTCAGGCCGCCGAACCCAGCGGACGACGGCCACTTTTCACCGGGCTTGGCATCGGGGTGCGAGGACGTGACGACGGGGGCCGGGGAGGCCGTGGCTGATGCAGCGAGGGCGCCGCCCGAGCCGGTGCTGACGGATGACGGGGTGGGTGATTTGCCGGAAGTGTTGCGGACGTTCCATTCCTTCAGGTCGGCGCCGGCGCAAAAGGCGCGGCCGGTGCCGGTGAGGACGGCGCATCGGAGGGACGGCTCGGCGTCGTACCACTCATAGAGCTTGGAGAGGGCGTAGTGCTGCGGCGAGGGGATGGAGTTGAGATGGCGGGGCCGGTTGAGGGTGATCTGGAGAATGTGGGGACGGGGAAAGGTGATGTCCGTGTCGGGGACGGGAGGAGGAGGGGACTTGAGAGAAGCCATTGTGGTGATGCACGGATGTTGTTGGTGTAGCGGGCTTCAGGGAGGGAGTACGCAGCTTCGGGACTGCCTTTCAAGACTTAGAAAGCTGTAATCTCACAACTGAGAGGCCTGGCGCTGTCAATTGGAGACTTTCGAGAGTGTCAATGATGAGAATTGGTGAGTGCCGGTAAAGATTGTTGAGAGAGATGAGGTTGGGGGCGGTCCGGGGTAAAGAGATGATGTGTTGCAGGGGCAATGGGCGATTTGCCTCGGCTTGTTAGTGTAATCGGGATTCATTCCCGTGCGGGGCACACCGAGCTCGGTGTGTCTCGGTGAGCCGACCCGTACCATACAAGGCTTGATATTGAAGAAACCCGGCTTGTTCAATGTACGGTCATTACATTTGAACTTCTTCAGTGAATTTTTGCTGAGAATGCTTGCTTGAGAACTTCAGCTCAGGGTTTTTAAGCGCCCCCATGCCAGGACCTTTGCCCATGGGGATTTCTACCACGGTGTACAGATCTGGGTACGTCTCTGCTTTGCAGAATCATCATCGGCGATTAGACAGACCCCTTGGGCACGCGATAGTAGGTGCTAAGAATAACCTTCAGCCATTATTCGAAGTAACGCGGGAAATTTCAAGGCGCAAAGCCGAGCGGGAGAAGGAAAGAGGGCTTGCGTGAGGGTTTTGGGTAATGGGGAAGCTCCGCTGGGATTGCTTCCGCGTTCACAATTCTTTTTTCTTTGTTTTTCTTTTTTTAGTGTTTCATATATACGTTCAGCGTTCACAATCCATGTATACTATATCTGCCATGTGCTTCCAAACAATTCGAATGCAGCCACGGCCAGGTGCCAAACTCATCCCATGTTTCTCAACGATTGCTCACGGTTCATGGAAATTATAAAGCTCCGCTCACCAATATGATGCATTGCGACTCATCTCGTCAACTGTGCTTCTGCTAGCCTTGTTCATGTATCCCATCGGCAAGACGTCTTCACATCAAGAATCACAGTAGCTGAAGGCAGTCCACAATGGCAACCGGAATCAACACGTTAGCTGCATACTGTCAGTTTGTACCACGGACGGTAGATAAATCGCTGTTCCGGTATGAAGACGTGGACCCAAGAGAGGCCGACTTCTTTTCACGCTTGTCTGAGATCAAAATCAAGGATGAAGACATCGAGTAAGCGTCCGGATCAATTACCGATAAAAACTGATCTCTAATACAACCCCAGGCTAGACGATACGAGCAATCTTACTACGACGGATGCGGCAGCCCGTCTAATGGTCGCATGCCACAAGCGCTGTTTCCCCATGGACGAGGAAATCTCTAATGCCTTTGGGTTCAAGTTCTTCGCCAGAGGGGCCGATCGAGCGCGACTCTTTCGTGTCTATTGCCACGTTGTCCACAACGGCGTCACAGACGAACAGCTTCGAAAGGCATGCGAGGACAACAACTTACAGGAGCTCCTGATATCGAGCTGCCATGAGACGGGTCTGGCTGACGATGCCGCTTGGCTCAACGGTCTCCAAGGTTTCGGTACCAACTCGCAATGTCCTGTTTTTGGGGATGTTTTCTGTGACGTGGCGAGCCAGTGGTCCTCCCCAACTCTGCGACACGATCATGACGGATATTCGTCCTCTCGCGAAACGTCAAGCCTTTGTGTTTTGGACACAGATGAAGCTCGGCTTGATTCCTAACGTGGACGAGAACAATTGGATCGACCTTGGGTTCTGTACGGCCCCCAATCGGCAGGGCTTGTTGTACCTGCGACGCGCTTACCGGAAGCTTCTCCACGAGACCTGTCTCGAGGAGTTTTGGAGCGCAATGACGCACTCTACTATCCCACTCCTGTTCGGAAAGCATGGGCTGTCTGATGAGATTGCTGGACTTCGCAACTTCAAAGGCCTCATGAAAAGCGTCGGGAAAAGTTACGAAAGTGTTTGGCAGCTTAAGAGGTATGCCCAATGGGAGGGGGCTGGGCCTGTCTCTTCCGTTGCTGTCGACTACGGATTCATGAACTGCAAGACGCCGAGACAGCGTCAGCGTCTCCGCCAGCTTTATGCCGATTATTTTACGAAGGGAAAGGACGAAATGGAGCTGCATCAAGCGTGTATCCGCGGCGACTTTTGGCTCCATTTCTCCGAGAAGCTTTGGGTGGACTTCCGATACCCGATCAACTGCTTACCAACGCGTATCCCAGGGAGCCTCTGTATCAGATGGGCATGATTCTGGTTGGAAAGACTATCTTTGCGTCACAGTCACTCCACAACGAAGCTGAATTTGTTGCTCGCGCAGAAGGAAATGGTTCCAGAGTTGTTTCCATACTGGAAAGCCAAACGGATGGTATGCGTGGTATGATGGAGGACATGGCAGCATCATTGCATGATTGCACTTACAGGTAGGAGCTTGATATCTATGTCGAATCTATAATTTGAGCGAGCGATGCAGAATCGTTTCGAAATAACGATTCAAGAGTCTCAGGACGGGTAAAGCACACAGTCAAAGAACCCGTTGGTACATCATCGTGGTTTTCATACTCATCATCCTTGTGCCTGTTTGTTATTTGTACTGATTCATATTGAATTTAATACATGAGTCTCTATTGGAATATGTGTAATCCGCTTTTTACATCCTCATGAAAACATCCGCCGTCCCTTAACATCACCGAAATTGTGCTGCAGCGTACCCCACGCATCCTGCATACGTGAGCTCATATTATCTATACTCGAAAGTACAAGATAAATGACCCGAATGCGTCGGCCATCTTCGCCTTTGATGTCTCCATCCAGTGCTATGAGTATCTTTACGGTGCCGCTCGGTGATTGCGCTGAATGGAAGCTACAGTCGGGCTTGTCCCCTGTGCTGTTGCCGGGCACCTCGAACTCGCGGAGCCAATCATCAACGCTGTGCTCCGCAAACTTGGGATCAAGAACTTCACAGTTCCATTTTAAGGTCCCCTCGCTTTGACTCACCGAGAGAAAGACGAGAAACCTCTCATTTCGGTAGTTGATCCTCAGTATCAAGCCTCCAAAATCTTGTGTTAAGGCTGATCGAAAGCCAACTGTGCTGTACACTGGCCTTGATACATGCGATGTGGGGGTCTGCTTATGTTGAGGTACCAAGCAGTCGACTGATGTAATCATTTGCTGGTTTATGTCTGCTGAGAATGATTCGTCGAGGATGTTGATGCAAAAACCATATTCAAACAAATGACGGTACGGCCACGGCATGAGATCTTCCGTGTTCCTCGAGACCTTGTACAGAAGATACACTTCCTTAGTCTCGCAAACCATTGACCGGTGTACAGGAAATGGGCGACTGGGAAACGGGCATCTTCGGTATATGTGGCCCTCGTCCATCAGAGGCAGACACATCATTCGCCTGTGCTCCGGGTCCGCATCGTCCGTGCTAATGACGGACAGCATCGCGAAGAAACAGTTGACAGCAGCCACGACGGGAAGCTTGATGCGTAATCCGACATTAGTGACCTGATATGGGGCACTCTCAAAGTTTCTGTGCGTGGCCACGAAAGAGCCTGAATTTGAGAAGACTGATGGAGAAGGGGCCAGAACGCTCTGCCATTGATCAGGAGTCTTGTCTGCATCCCAAGTCCAGCAGAAAATTGTGTGGTCGTCGGCGGACTTGATGATTTCCTCTTGCAGGCGTAGAAAAGCCCGCGAACCCTCTCCATACAACAACGGCATGTTGATGTCGAAGATGCCGAGCAAGCAATAAGCCATGTCTTCAGGTCGTGTTGTTTGTCGATTGGATGCCCAGCTCATGCGTGCGGCAATGCTCGCTGACCAGATTCTTCTAGTGTCGGTGAGGTAACTGACGTCGATACCGGTGATCTTTGAAATTTTGAACATTAGTTCAGATTTAGTGCCGATCTCTGTCCATTCCTTGGTGAAGAAGAAGACTTTCCGGGGGGCCAGAAGCTCCTGCAAGGTCCACCCCCGTGTAAACCATCGACTTGAGCCAAAGCTTGAGTACTGGCTGGTGTGAATCTTATGAATAAGCTCATCCTCCCATTCAACATCAGCCATGTACACAATACAGACGGTAGCCCTCTCGTACCACGCGAACATGGAGTTGATCGCCTCTGAGAGCTCAGCGCTGCTCGATTTGTCGATACAGATAGTGTCTACCCAGAGATAACGCAGCTTGTCATCCCGCGTTTTTGAGCAAGCATTGATGATCTTGAGGTACCCATCCTTCTCCAGATACTCAGGAGCGGGGTTGCCGGAATTTGTGATCCATTCGTGGAAGCTGATCTCATCGCCGCCCCATGTGTGAGAAAGAATGGCGTATCTTGGAACTTGCTCTCCTGCATTGAATGCTTCAATCTCAAGAGTATGCACATTAATCAACTTCATTGCTCCTGGACGCTCAGCTGGCGGTGAGTTGAAGATGGTTAGCTGCCGATGGCCCCACAGATGCACACCGATGTTGCTCCTCATTCGTGGGCTGTACTACAACAGTGTGCAAAGCTCTTGTTGGACACGGTGGTGCTGAGATGTCCACTAGTAATGACTTGACTGAGTGTCTGGTTACCTCATGCAAGCTGATGCACTGCCAGGTGACATCCTATGCCGTTACCAAGAACCTACCCTGAGCTGTGAGCTTAGGATTTCAAGGTCATCGTCAGCTACAGCATAGTGCATTGAGAAGCGGTAAAATCGGCCATAATGCTTTGATTTCAACTGCAAAAGCTCTTCTAATTCCTAAGACAACAGTCACACCTTTTCGCTCGCAATAGTGGTATCATCCAACAAAATACAAATCATCAACCCCTCAAACATCTATACCCTCATTCCACTTCAAAGCTTTGGGCTACGAAGGCCCTTTGAAGTACCAGTTACAGCCTCCTCATCAAAGTCTTGGCTGTTGCTGTCGTACGCTACCCGGATGTCGTCAATCTCCTCGCCAACCTCCATCCACCTGTCGCTGGTCGCGGGAACTGGTGAAATCTTACACAGACCCCAGTACATGCCGCTTGAAACGATGAAGCCAGCGAAGAAGTTGACGTTGTAAATGTACTTGGCACCGACAGGAACATCGCGCCCAATCTCACCAGCGAAACCGACAACATTGATGAGAATTCCGGCAATGTAGGCAGCATAAGCACGCCAGTTGATACCCCATGTGTAGAAGTAAGGCCCGGCCTTGCGAGCATCGTAGAGCTCCTTGATCTCAAGGTACCCCTTTCGGACAAAGTAGTAATCGGAGCACATGACGCCGGCAATGGAGCTGAGGAAAACACTGTATGCCGAGAGGTAGGTTGTAAACTTGTTCGAGTCGGTGAGCAGGGTGTAAGGGCACATGGCCAGACCGACAGCAGCACAGATGTATCCACCACGGCGGATGCTGAGGTAGCGGGGCAAAAGGGCCGTCATGTCGGTTCCTGCAGAGACCGAGTTCGCCGCAATGTTCGTACCTAGCTGAGCCAAAGCGAATGAACTGGCAATGACAAAAACTCCGAATCTCTGGCCGGAGCCACCGTCGTCGATGAATCTATCAAGGAGAGATAGCGGGTTCCAGATGGGTTCGTCCAAGTTGTAGATGACGGTCGAGGAGGACGAGACGATGATGCCGATGAAGGAAGTGAAGGCAAATCCAGTGGGGATCGTGATCAGCTGAGACCACAAAGCGTCGCTGGGCTTCCTAGCGAAACGGGAGAAATCGGGATCGTTAACGATGAGCGTCGCGAAGTTGGCGATAGAGGACATGACGCCCCTGACGAACTCCCAGGCAAGGTCACTGCCTTGGAGTTTAGCAGGCTGGCGTATGATGGGGCCGACGCCACCGGCGCGCACAACGGCCCAGATCAAGAATGCAATGCCGGCGCAGGGAGCCACGTAAGACTTGACTGTGAAAAGGTGGCGAATCTTGTGAACAGGGAACCAAATGGCTGGCAGAGAACAGAACCAGAAGATGAAGAAGGAGACATAGTCCGCGGTCGAAGTACCGGAGTCTGCTGGGAAGCCTCCAGGGTTAATCGTTTCGCGGTCCTAAAGACAGTTAGCTGGCTTGCTGCGAAGAAATCTCTGTTTTTCAATCCTCACCCAAGACTTCCAAATCGAACGGATCATAAGGTAAACACAGTTGCCTCCGATGTAAGCTTGAACACCGTACCAGATGCAGGCTAGAAGGAGGTTGGTCAGCAAAAGGACCACCACGCGCATGTGCCGACGGACTCACCCATTGCAGCTCTGTTGAAAACTGGCCATAAACTGCCCCAGATGCCGAAAGATGATCTGTTGACAACGGGGAAACCGATATGGTAGACAGCACCGATGCGACCAGTTAAGCAAATGAAGGCACCAGCAATTGCGTATCCTAGCCAAACGCATAGCCAGGACTGCCACCATGAAAGACCACCTACAACCATGGAGGACGAAATCATCCACGTGTTGACGTTGAAGGAGTCAGCAACCCAGAATGCCACAAAGTTCCACGGACCCCATTGCCGTCTTTCGGGTTCGACACTGTCCAACTCCATGTCAGCGGGATGCCCACAGTGTTGATAAGCGGTTTTGCCGCTGTCGTCGAATACTCACGGTTTGAGATCGTGGTTTGTGAGCTAAAAGGACGCATCCGTCAGTCTCGGTTCGGCACGCGAAGCGGTTTCTCGAGGTGGTATGTCATACCATCAGCTGCGCCTTGGTCAAGCCAGGCTCCGACTCAACGGCCAGCTTATCAGCCCAGTATCTGAACTTGGAGCCATGGACCTTTTCCGGCCGCGCGCTCGTGGTCGCAGTATCAATCTCCATCGTGTCGATTTCTGGAGTTTAACAGGCGTGTGGAGGTCGAAAGAAGTCGAAGTCTCGAAGATGCGTGTGGTTCTCTCAAAGAGTCAAGAATGACCACGAGGGCCAGAAGACAGCCCTTCAAAGACTGGGATGCGGTTCGTCACACGTTGCGATGACGCTATGCACGTCAAGGTGGTAAGCGAAAAGTCGGGTCTCAGGGTCTCAAAGGTTGTGATCTGCAACGTGCTGCACCCTAAAAGTGGCGATTCCAAGGCAGAGGGTTGAAGAATAGGGCCAGGCTGGATCTCATCTGGATATGAGAAACAAAACACGCGAGGATGTCGCCTGATATTTATTCTGTGTCCGCAGGCCCGGTGTCGCTGTCGGACTGGGGAGTTTGATAACGGTCTTGGCTCAGAACGCAGACGAGTCTGTCGTAACTTTGGCCAGGGACATCGACTGATGGCCCGGAAATCGCAGCGACGCCCCCCACATGGACAAGCTCTTTTTCGCTCGGATTGCATTCCTGTCCCGCTGGGGAGACGACCATTGGGGAAAAGTCATGGCATGGGATACCAACAGACGCAGGCAAGACAAGCTACCGACCGCATTCAGGCAAGGGTGCTGCCGGTCACGCCGTGATTGCAGCAAATTGGAGAGCGCCGAGCTCGACAACGACGTCAAATCTGATCGAGTAAGAGCCCAGAGGCCTGTACCAGGAATCCGAAAATTATGTCTCCTTGGAAGGATCCGCCAGCTGCCATTGGCCAGCCCGAGGAGAGGTCTTATCAGAGGCGTTGGAGACTGGGGGAGGTGGCGCTCGCAGCACAGCGACGAAGAACGGCTCCCGCTCAGCACAGATGCACCATGATGCCTGTTCGGCATGGGACGGTGCGGCTATGTATGATAAGTTAGCCTGTCTGGCAGGGGTAGCTTATCGTTGGCTCCAAAACCCCGCATGCTGGGAAAAATCATTACTCGATCTCATCGAGTCAACCAACTGGCGGGAGTGACAAACGCCTAGATTTGGGTCGCCTCGTGTATCTCGGGACTTGATGGAACACAAATCAGCTAACGATGCGGAAGATTTTTCACGAATTTGGGGTCGCGCATCGGTTCTCGGCCCTATTGTCTCTTTCTTTGCTCATCCCCGCCAGCTTATGAATTTCTCTTCGCGACTGGAGACTGAGGAGAAGTATGTTACGGGAACACAGCCAGCATGTCGTCAATCTGGGGCAGAACCCTCAATGAAGCTTCGTACTTGACGCCAAAAAGGTACTATGTGGTCTGGTAAGAAAAATTCGAAGTTCTATCCGTCAAATCTGCACGATGTATCTTGCCGTAAGCACCAGTCGTTCGTGCACGATTGGCAACACGATTGGCAACCGATTTTCATTCATCAATCAAGCGCTTCTCGGAACCTTCTGCCGCCCAAACTCTGGCTCTGCAGCCACACCAATACTTCTTCGTCTGGTCTCGTGTCTTCTGATAAGACGATCTGTGAACTGATGCCACACGAAGATAAGGGGTTGCCAAAGGGAGACCCTTGGGTTCCACAACCTTCGCGTGGCTGGGGATCTCCCCCGTCGGATCGACACCATCAGTACGTTCCACTTATCTCCAGACATCCCCCAATTTCTTCCCATACCCACGCCGACCCGACTTAAACCCCCATTCCAAGGGAGCATCAGCCTAGCAATCATGGTGCCGCGCGCCCACGGGAGCCGGGCAAGGTTACCTGATTTCCGGCTTTTTGGATGGTCGTCCCCCGGTGATGCTGCTAGCTACCTAGCGTGCGTGATAAGCCGTGGCCGCCGGCGCATGTTCAGCTTCTGCGGCTACACGACAACCGCACCAACTTCCACCAGCCGCGCGTCTATAGCAATAATTCCTTCACCGTCGGCAAATTACGGCTAGAAGAAAATTCGGAGCAAAAAAGTACAGCGTGTCGATTTTCAACAATGTTTCTCGGACCTGTACATGTGGAAAGCATACAGCGTCAAGCACCCAGCATGGTTCACCCTGATAAGAGAGGTGCGGGAGCGCGCCGCCGGCCCTAACAGCAAGGTTCGAGGCCGGAAATGTCAAAATTGGCCCACGCCACATTGCCTCACTGTGGCTCTTGATAATGTTCTCGTCGATTTCTAGACTAATTCATCGACTCTTCAACTAGCGACACGATTTAGCAAAGCGTCCATCGTGATTATTTTCTGACATTCACTGCGTGTGCATCGTTCTTGAAGATGCAGGATCTCATACCTCGACTGTCATGACTTTACCGACACTGCAATTTGCAAGCTGGGAGACCAGTTGTTCGATGCTCTCATCTTTAAGACTACTCTCTGAGATGCCTGACATGAGCTCGAACAGACTTGTAAGATCATTCCTCGATCATCAAGTTTCGACCATTTCATAGTTGAGCATTACAATCCCCGCAAACTATTGGTATGGTGCAAATATCACTACCAAGTCCTCATGTTGGTAAGTTGGTAATTATAGAATTCATTCATTCTTACAAGTTACAACTACTTTTACCATATGCTGAGAAGTATTCTGGGACACTATGGTATAGTCTGTCTATGATACTCGCCGTAGGCCGCTTCCATGTTCTGTGAGGTTGAAGTTTCGCTCCGGAACGTCTCTTCTAGAGTTTTGCTATCCGGGCGGAACACTTTCTACGCTAGGTTTGGTTCTGAATAGTTTTGTTATTCTTGTTTAATGTCTCTAATTCTATCGAAAATCTTGATTATCTTGACTATTATCAATGTCGTCCCCGTCGTCCCCGTTATCATCATGCCCACTACCCGCCCGGATAGCAAAACACCTAATCTGTTGCGAATTCATTTTGCGTTATTGGGATAGCGAATTTGGCTACTTCGTACGTACCATGGGTATCTGAAATAGCCAGATGTTCATGTAAAAAAAGCCCTGGATGAAAGAATTATCGTTAGAAATCATACTTTGCGGAACTTCGTGTAAAACATCACAGAGATACTGGCCAGGGGGTAAGCAAATGGGCAGAATCTCATTACTTCGAGCACAGTCTGTGTGGCACCTGCTTGACAGTGAATCTACTTCTATTTTCTAGTCTTGATAAGTCATAAGTCTTCGTTCCCGCTTGTCTAATCTAATGCCAAATGTTTTGTGGGTGTTGATTGTGCACGCCTCCAACGACCGCTTTCCGAATGCACTGTCTATTTGGAGTTTGATTCGAGGTTCTTAAGGGCCCATTCCCTCCGAGCGTCAATCCACTCTGACGAGAATTGGTAATCGTTGTATCCGATTTCAGAGCCCTTGATGTAGAAGGACTGTCGGTGGTAATTGTTGAGAGCAATACCATTCTGAGCGCGGTAGACCAAGTCAGGGTTGGCCAAAAAGCTTCTACCAAAAGCAACGATGATGTCCCATTTCGCGTAGTGTGTCTCCAGGGCCTTGGCCGCTGTCTCAGGTGTGTAGCCACCGGCGACAATCACGGGTGACAAGTTGTCCCAAATATCCAGAATGAAGTCGAGGGTCTGTTGCTCAATGGAAGGATCCTGGCTGGGAACCAGCAGTTTTGCCGGGTCGCCACGAGCCTCAACCAGAGACAAGTAGGCAAAGGGGGCGTTCATCTTCTTCAGCTCGCTGACGAGGTAGCCGTATTGTTCGTGGATATTCGATGACTCGGCGCCCTGGAAGGAGGCGTAGGGCGAGAGTCGGATGCCCACCTTCTCCGCGCCAATCGCCTCAACGACAGCCTTCGTTACCTCGAGAGTAAGGCGAGATCGGTTCTCAATCGATCCACCCCACTTGTCGGTACGCTTGTTGACCGAATCCGAAAGGAACTGGTCCAACAAGTAGCCGTGGGCCGAGTGAATCTCGACACCGTCGCCTCCGGCCGCAATCACTCTCTTGGCAGTTGCGACAAAGTCCTGAATGAATTCCAAAATCTCTTCTTCCGTCATTGCCTCAGGAACAGCAGCGCCTGGCTGCATGGGAACTGCGCTGGATGACCTGTACTTGAACCCACGTGCCTTCTGGTATTCGGGGTCTGCTGCTCGACCTTGGCCCCAGAGTTGTTGGAACCACACTGACTTTTGCTCGTGAACAGCGGCAATGACTTTCCTCCAGGCTTCGACCTGCTCATCCGTCACGAAAGCCGGGCCTGCTAGGACTCCGGTATCCTGCATCGACACACCAGTGGCCTCGGAGATGATCAAAGTCCCCGTGGTTGAGGCACGCTCGCCGTAGTATCTAGGGACGAATGGCATCGCTACGTGGTTCTTGTCGTTGCGGTAGCGGGTCAGAGGGGCCATGGCTATGCGATGGTTGAGCTGTGAGTTTCCAAGCTTGAGAGGCTGGAACAGCTTGCTCTCCGAAATGTTGGCGGTAGACATCGTGATGGTGTCGGCGATAGTGCTCCAATAACCAAGTGGGTGGGGTCGAAGCCAAGTTTTTTGTCCGAAAGCTCTGCGTGAGATGTAATTACACCGGTGATCGATTGGGAGTGATCTGTTCCGTTGATTGTAGGTTGTGTATTCGGGAATGCGCTCAAACGGTCATCTGAGAGAAGATGCGAGGCTCTTATATATAAAACCTGTTCATCTGCGAAGTGTTTGCAACATGCATCAAGCTAGTCGGCATTCGGGGTACGCGGGAAAGGCGTGGAACTCGATTACAAAAAGACAATGACGCAGACTAGCATTTTCGCCTTGGTAAGCAATCGTTCCACTAGGCGATTCGGCGATTAGCTACCCATTTCTGTGCAGTCACGACTCATAACCCCGGGGATTAGACAGCGGAACAAAGCGGAACAGTGCGGAATGGTGGGCAGAGCAGGTTTTTAACGCAAGATGACCCTCCCTCCGGCGTAAGAGCCCGGCATTTGGGAAGAACAGATGTACCGCAGCTTGGCATCAGCCGCCGCCAAAGGTTGAAACAAGAAAAGCCCAGATTTGCAATCGAGAATAGCAAGGAGTTTTATCTCTATTGCAATTGTTCATCTGAAGACGAAGCTGGAAGCCCCGGGGGGTATCGGGAGGGGCATTCTCGTTTTCGCAAACACGGTGGACTCTCAAGGCCCCGCACACCTGGAACGGGGTGCCGCCTTAGCGTTCCGGGTTTCGCTCCGGGCCGTCGGAGTCGGATCCGGCCATGTGGATCGAGTCACCGGAGGAGGATTGGTCAATGGCGAATGCGTTTGACAGTTGCCTACTGATTACCATCCGCTATGGCACCAGACCCAATGTTGGCTGTGTTCAATGCTTCCTCTCGGTTCACTACAAGTTATACTTTTAGGCTTCTGCGGTCCGCCCCCATGTACCCTCAAATGGAGCGTATGCTCTGATAGCATTCCGGACACACCTATGAATGAAGACATGAGTCTGAACCGTTTTATTCAATCGGCATCTTATTTGGGCCATTGACGGGCCTCATGGAGGATGGTAGGGCGTGCTGCCAAGCGGGATCGTACTTTGCCAAGTTTGACATCTAGGGCGTGCACTAAGGCGAAGTCGGAAGAGGATTCGGTTGGGTGCCGGTAGTCTTGGTCATGTTTAGTCTGCTCAAATCATCCAACTTTACTCTGGTGGCATGCCAGACTCGTGAGGATAATCACTTATGTAGTGGGACGTTATGGGAGTGTCCGAGAAACCATCGCCGTCTGCGCATATTCGGCCGTCGTCCTAAGGGTGCAATGATCCCAGGCTCCAGCCAGTATCCAACTTCGTGAATCAAAGTCTTGCCTTCGAATCTTTTACTCACACAATTGATCCTAAGGAAACTTTTCGTGGTTCATGACCTCTCCGTCTCGCAAAGCTTACAAAGCTGGCAAAGGCAAGATAGCAAACCCTAGGATTCGAATTCCTTTTGGCTGCCGAGGGGCGATTTTAAAGCCGCGGTGGACAACTTTGAGCATTTCCCCTCACATAACTCATGTGGCGACTTCTCAAGGTTGGCCTTTATGAGTCCCTGTGCCATCAAGGGCACAACTGGGTAATTGTGGCTTACATAGTGCTGGACTTTTCGGAGATCGAAATACATCCGCATGGCCTGTACGTCTTTTTTAACAGGTCGGATTAGTGCTATTTTGACTAGAACAGCGCCAGCGTCTCTTAAAACCGCTCTATGCAAGAAGGTTGTTGTCAGGTCTTCCTTGGCAGTAGTGCCCACATCGTGGATGTAGACGGGGATAGTTATGGGCTTCCTCGACTCGCGACTTCAATCCCTGATTCCCTGAAGGTCGACGTAGACACCTCATACCACTATTTGAGTTCTGGAATCAAAGTCGAAGCTAGAGGGTCCATTTAGCATGGGAGAAACTTGAGAGAAGGGCCAATCGTATGTTTGGCGACTGTTTCTCCCTCTACAAGGACAGCACCAGCCAGTGAAACGGAAGTGTGTACGGATCTATCCGAATTGAGCTCTCTACATAATTGCCGGCGACTTGCCACCCTGTTGTATTCAAGGAGTTTTACAACTTAGATTAGACTTTCTGGCTCTCCTGGTTCTCAGTGACCTGCACTAAAAAGGTCTTGATCGTTTCTCCGAAGCCTTACAACAGGGTATATCAGACTGAAAATCTTCCTTCTTCCTTGACTCTTCGTTCGTCCTCGTCTCATCTGACTTATCAACACACTATTGTCATCACACCACTCAGAAAAGAGAAGTCAGAAAAACCAGCTCCTCTTTCAACAAACTCGACTCCGATCAAACTCTGCCCGCCCTCACTAAACAGTACTCTCACCAAACAAACAACAATCAGCAACCAAGATGCGCATACAAGCTTTCGTTCTTCTGCCTGTTGCCACCGTTGCTTTTGCCGGTGACCCACCAGCTGCCCTCCCTCGCTCTAAAGACCCCAAAAGATGTCTCGAAAGACTCGACGAACTTCCCAATCGCTCCGGAACACGTCTCGATATACTGAGAGGTCGTTGCGTCAAGGCTCGCACGTACAGGGGCAAATACGGTCCTTACAATGGCCACCACTTTTTTGAGGCGTGCTGCAAGAACAGCGAGGGCGAGTTCAGGGAGCCCACGTCCGTCGACCTTAACAAGTGTCAACTCAAGCGTATGTGCTCCAAGTGTGTGCTTGAGCAAGAGTTCACGTTCGAGCCTGTCCTTAAATGTCAATGCAAGGGCGACGATGGAAAGGACGCAGAGTCCCAAATAGATATTCGCAAGTCGGAAATACTAGGCGGTTTTTGGGTAGATGACGAAGGCGAGCTCCAGTGTGAATGGAACAACTGATGGTTTCAGTAGCATAGTCATCTCCATGGCTGTCCCGAGCATCACACCGCACTTCATTGCAATTGCATGTTCAGTGCTGACAGTACGATTTCAGAAATGGCTGTATTATGTCTTGGCAGTATCACTAGTCAGTGGTAGATCGTACAACCAATCCCAAAATAGAAGCTCTCCATGTGTGTCTTGGTCGATGTCATAGAATCTTACACTAGCTTCATCTACTGAAGGGTGACCTGTCCATTGGTAGAGTCCTCCATGAAGATACCACCAAAGATGATTGCTTCCTTGATACCGGTCGGCTGAGCGGCCGTCCCAACGGGGTTCTTCTGCAGAGAAAAGTGGTACTCTCCGAGGCCGGCCATGTCTGTTGAAGTCAGCTTGGTGTCACTCCCTTTCAACACAAACTACTAACCGTTCTTGACAGGCTCCGTAACCTGCTTGAGGGGGTCAGTGCCGGTGCTGTGGAAGACTTGCATGGTGCTGGTACACATGAATTAGCTCTAACGACCATACTGCAGTACATGTAAACTTGAATGAAACATACTTGGCAGTGAAATCCATCTTGATAGCAAAGTTCTCAAACTTTCCCTCTCCGAAAGGCGTAGAGAAGATCTTCTCAGGCTTGGCAGTTGCCTTGGAGTTGCCGAAGATGGCGATATCTTGTGCGTTCTCAGCTCCAGTGCGGACATCAAACTGGTGGAAGCTAAAGTCCTTGGACTCCAAGTTCACTACTTGGTAGTCGTGGGTCACGTTGAGAGGCTTGGTCGCATCACGCTGAATAGAGAAATGCAGGGTTCTGACACCAGTGACAGCCACATCGTTCAACTGCGAACGGATACTGGGCAGGAGATCGGCGCGGCGGATATTCGACTGTGCCTCGCCTCCCTTCGGAATGAAGACGGACTTGTCGTCGATGTTAATGGCAAAGGCCTTGGTGTTGGTTGACTTGTCAAACTAGAAGGTGTGAGCATAATTTCCAAGGGACTCCACACCCGAGAACTTACCAAAGACGCTTCTACTTGAGGGAAAGTGATGACGTCGCTGAAAACAAGGCCTGTTGCACGTATAAGCTCCCAAGTCTAAGCGTTCGTTTGCATCACACTTACCATCTCCTTTGACGACGGCACTCTTGAAAACGCTCTCCAATACGTTGAAGTTTTCAGGCGTGGCATCCTGCTTGATACGACCATCAGGCAAGACGAGCGCTGTAGTGTTACCCGCCTTCGCGGCGCCCCCAGTCGCACCGCCAGCATTGGCCGTGCTGTTGTTGGCACCGCCGGCCTGGTTGCCGCCTTTGTTGCCACCTTTGCCCCCAGACTGCTTGCCAGTGTTCCCATTTCCACCGTTAGCTCTGACCGACAGACTAGAGCCAAATTCGGCGGGAACTGGTCCAGCAGCAACAGAGGAGGCCAACAGGCCAACGAGGGTAATGAAAGTGGGCTTCATTTTGTTTCTTTACGGGTCTCGGGAAACTCTAGAGAATGTAGAATGATTAAAGACTCTTGGCCTTGAAACGAACGGATGCAGAAAGAGCAAGTGGCCGGCACTGCGCAATAGAAAGGAATGTGCAAGGAAGAAGCGAAAAAGAGAGTTAAGACCGTGTTGTCAGAGTGAGAGTGATGAACTATTCCAATCGTGGCTATCATCGCTGGCATCACGGCCAAGATATATGCCAACCCGCCGGAAGCCTCCGATGGTGTTGTGCCTTCTCCCATGCCATCCGAAGATAGAGTTCAAAACTTCAGACTGCATCTGTCCGTACACTTGCGACGATTTCTGCTCCCATTTCTGACTCGTTGTCGTGTTTGGCATGATCACAGTCTGATGTTTTAGGGACAAAAGTCTAAAGGCGCGCGGCGCAGTGCAACAAAGCTGACACCCCCAAGAGAAAAAAGATGGTGTGGTGTCTGGAGGGGGTTCGCAGGAGACGGAGAGTAAAAAGTTAAAAAAGGCCGTTGCGACCCAGGAGTTCGGACTTTGGGGGCTATTTGGCACGGCGATGAGCAAGGGTCTAGCTTGTCAGGGGGTAAGTGACGATGTACTCGAGTCGCTCGAGGAAGTTTTGGCCAAGAAGTTCGAGTTTCGTTCCTCATAGCCTCCGTCTTAAAAATGTATGGGGACATGGATCCACTGGTTCGGACTCGGGATTTTCGGACGATTAGTCTATTTTATGGTCCGCCCTACGCGTATTCCTCACACAGTTCTCTCATGTTCACCATCCAGTGCCTTCCCCTGTCTCCGGACGTCCCGAGTCTCCCGCCGGCTAGAGGGCCGCATGGTGCCTCTGGGTGTACGGCGTTGTAACAAGTCATGCGGATTGTTTGGCATTATCTGTCCGGCGCAATGCCCTGACGAATTTCAAGACTTGGGAAAGGTTTGCAAGACCCGTACAAATAATTATATTGCCAACTGGCGATGGACAATCATATCATCTGATGTCCGGGCTGAATGTGACTGAGTTCCCTACCCAGTGGTTCATTCCAAGATTGTCCATCCGATTTCAAGGTAGCCCAAATATCATAAAAGAAATCATAAGCGACCAACAGATCTGCAGCGGCAGATCTTGATGCAAAGAGGGTTGCCAGTACATGTAGGTGTGTATGAGGATATTGCATGCCCCTTTCGGAACCTGACCGGCAACTACCTCCGCGGAGGCGGAGTGATCAGTGTTGGTACGTATCCCAAATATCCGCTATGGACATCTGCATCATAACACAGCCAATATAGTTACCTCTCGCCATACATGGTCTATGAATTCAGTCTCTCTAGCTTGTAGAAGTTTCTCTCCGCAGTATTACTTCTTCAATCAAGGTTTTAATCTTCGCCCTTTGACGGGCGATTCTCGCATGATGAAGTAGGGCGTATCCCTCATTGCAATACCAGATGACGTGCTTTGTGGTTAAGGTAATTCTGTCCCCATGACCGACTGCCCCGATAACGGCATCTCAAGATTCTTGCTTGAACGTAAACGATTTGCACGTGTCTGGAGGCCACTCGACCCCCGAAAGATGGCTAACAAGGTGATTCTGAGGGAACCTTAGTGAGAAACCTCCCCCGTATACTCTTTGCGCTAGAACCCATCACGTATCTGTGTACTCCGTCATCCAATGGCTTTGAAATCAAAAATATACTACTCCATGTACCCCTGTGTGCCCCGGGCGAGTTTGGAGAGCTTGTGGGCCCCCCATTTGGGTTCGTTTCAAACCTTTGCCAAGGTGCATTCAGGAGTCCTCAGTCTACTTGTGAAACGCTGTGAGTCAATTAGCCAGCCACTGATGAGGTCTTATTTCAGTCGAAGGAGACGGACTGATCTCCACAAGGGGGAGGGAGACCTGATCTCTTGACGCCTCTGACAGATTGTGGGAATCCCAAATCAACAGTCAAATATAGCGAATTTGCCAAGAGGCTTTTCTCTAGCTAGTTGAGCAAATTTCCTGGAGTTTTCCTATTCAGGTGGATAGTAATAGTATACGACGGCGGCGAGACGCCTGCCGGGAAACTCTCTTGTACAAGCGATCTCATAAAATGCCACGTAGAAAGGCACGCGAATTCGATCAGAATATCAACTCAAACTTCTCGATCTTGGGTCTAGTTTAGGATGAGGAAGACCACAGCCCACTCGCCAGTCTTATTAAGGCAGGAGGCGTGTCACTGAAACGATAGAAACCTTACTGTAAGTTATTCAGTTCAAGTCAATAATGAATCCAACGGTTACGATTAATGGGCTCGATTGTCTCATTAAAGGTTCGCCATGGAATAGAAATAGGGAGCTGGCCCTTGTGCAGTCTCGTGGCGGTTCTCATCGTAGCCATCTTTGAGAAATGTGATGTAATCATCTTTATTGGAGAGCTTAACCACACGGGTGGGTTATCTCTTCTGTTGATGGGCAATCTTTCCGGCAATGAATGGTATTTCCCTGGTCCGCCGTTCGAGGTCCCTTGGTCTTTTCCGCCGGACATACTCAACGATCCCGACGTGCGATCCATTTCGCCACTCATTCTTGCCTTCACGGCCTTCTTGACCAGCATTGCAGCACTCGAGCATAATAACGATAAGAAGCTCGAGTTGCCCGAACTGTGCAAAGTAACCAGCAAAGCAACGGACCCCTTCACAGTCACACTTCGAAATTGCCTCAAGAGCCTGCCCGCTTACAGCAAACTCCAGCTCAAAACGGGGCGTTTTCTAAGTCAAATAAGTCAGTAAAAGGTTATGAATAGTGCCGTTGTGCAAGCCCGTTTGGAATAACTGTGCATGCCTGCTCTGCACCATTGGAGAGGAATTAAGATGAGCTGGAAATACCAAACGCTGAACTTGAGAGGGCATGTACACGGGGAACACGGACTTGTAACTTGGAAAAGACGCCGCAGGTGAGCCTTTACAGCAAACACTCTCACTACTCTCCAAACGCCATTGTGCTCTCGTGGTCTGACCTTTAGTACCTATTCGTCATCGGAAGACTGCTCAAAGTGAAAAATGGGCCAGTGCGAACACCCTGAGGACCCGAGTCTGGGCGCGACCTGTATGCATTGTAAATGCGATGACTTCATAGTCCAGGGTGATCAAGGAGGTACTCAACTTACCCACGGGATCCACGACAGGGCACTGGCTTTTGCTCAGGCGAATCCGCCTCGAGCACTAGTCAAGTTGGGCTACCAACGGTTGGGTTTTGACGGGTTCATGCATATTGGAGATCTGAAGTTTTGGGACAAGCTGAATACAACAAGGCCGAACGAAACCCCGTAAAAAAGACCCCTCAATACAGTGGTGGTGCTGGAGCGATGTTGCTGGATGAGAATCCGGTAAAGATTCACTCCAAGGAGAATATCGGAGAAATCAAAACGACGAAACTTGAACTTGTTGTGACAGCGTTCAGAGCGTGACTCGAATAGGTCCACAAGGGTCCTCGTTAACATCGTTCCATTGCTCAAGGGCGGGATATGGACGGCATCCCTTCGATGTTCAAAAGTTCAATTCGTTAACTAGCCTGTCTCATCCTGGTCATTTAATACTGCACATCATTGCTCTTTGGCCAGCTTATCGGGCGAACATATCATTGAGTACGATACTACACATTCTGATGACGTAGCCCGTTCGCCACTTGTTGTTGACCTTGTCTGATTTGTCTATGAATGGCTGCTTTATCTCAGGTTGAGGACTCAAATCAATAAGATATAGGGGGAGAGGGAACAACAAGCAGAATATGAATGAAGTACTGGCCTACAATGGTCAATTCTACAATACATCTCAGCATGCGGGAGCTCCAACGCATCGTGAAAGACTCAACGTTGCAACTTGAATCTTATGAGTGAATCTCCTAAGAACGCCTTGGAAAGTCGTGATATCACAAGCTAGTGAGCGAGCTAGTGAGGAACCAACGTCTCCATTTCCCTTCATGTCCTATACCGGGTTGGTCCGACTTTAGGAATAGATGGATGAACCTGAAAACTCCTATGATGATACCGACAATGGCAGCCACCACAGAGATGATTTGGCCGGGTGAAAATTCGTTGCTCTGACGGCCAAAGCTTCCCTTCTTGGTCATCGCAGCCTCCGCTGCACTCATGGAAGCCACCGCAAAGACTCCACTCACGAGAAATGTGAGCGATAAAGTCGTCGGGTATTCTGTAAACCTCCATGTATTGCCACTGATTCTCAGAAGTCTTTGAAGGAACTCCATAAGACGTGAATTACTATCAGATAGTGGATGAAACATTTTGCTCATCACCCGATCGTTTTTCTTTTCCGCTTTGTGAAACGCACCGGTGTCTACGAGAGCTTGGTAACCAATGTGGGCGACGCTCAAAACTCTACAGGCGTAGTACAGCCAGAAGACCGTCTGCTCCGAGCCTGAAGTGCAGTCTTGTGTTGTTGCAAGTCGGCCCCACCATACAACAGACACACACCCGCAAGAGGGTTGCGGTTTGAAGTGGTTATGGTTGAACTTGTGAACCAATACCCCAAGAACTGCCAGCCCAAATGCTTGGCAAGGCACAATAGTCCAGACTTGCCACCGGGCTGCCAAGGTTGCCTTCGTTACTAGTGGAATGGAGAGTGCGCTATTCTGAGAGTCAAGTATCATCGAGCCGAGGATGGCGTCAGTCGCCTTGAGATCCTGTAGCTCGAAAAGAAGCGCGATGACCAGTGAGAGGTGCGTAATGGTTAGACTAGCCCCGAACTCCTTGATTCCCGTCGTTTTGGTGTGGAAGATTCCAACCAGTGCCAGAAAGAGTAAGACTCCGAGTTGTGCCCATGCAGCGGCACGAATGCCCCGCCCGCCAATATCATCGTCGATCTTGGCCATGCAAGCTTTATTAGAATCGTTGCCATTGAACATGACAGAGATAAGAATGATACCCAAGGCGGCAACGAAGATTGGGAATACCAGAGACTGGAGGAAAGCAACTCGAGGGAAAAGCTTTCGCTTCCGGTGATATTGCAAACTGACGAGATAGTGTGACACAAACAGAAGCGCTTGGAACGTTAAAAGGACGACGGCAATAGCCAATCTTGTCTGAGGCCGGTCTCCCATCACGTCTTGCGTCTTGCGTTGTATTGAGATGAGAATTGCTGATGAGGAAAAGAACAAGCCTCTGGGCAGGGCTGGGGGGGACATATGAAAACGAAGTCTTTAACTTTCAAAATCCGATGCAGTGAGGTATTCGTTCTGGAAAGAAAGGTCACTTGTATGCAGAAAGATGAGACCAGAGGGGCTTAATGAGGCTCGTGGCAGTTGAAGATGGTGTCTCAGCAGACATCCTGCCCTACGTAAAGTGCTAGTTTCGTTGACATCACAGGAAGGCTCACAAGGCTCTCATCAGCTGAAGTCAGAAGTGACGTCTGGCAATGTGGCACTTCACCGAAATTTCATACGTGCGTGGTGTCTCACTGAGCCGCGTGGGATTGGGTTGATCTCTCAAAATGCTTGCTGACCACCATCTCAGTAACTTGGCCTATTCTAAATCACGTAGGTATCAAGGCAAACTGCTGCCTGCCCCCCACTGCAACAGGAGACCTCGAAGGGGTGTGCTTTCGCCGCAGCTCGAGGTTGCCTGCCTAGCTGGACGCAAGCTGGAAATTGATGAGATCATTCATGGCCATCAAGGACTGAAACCCAGCCGACAGCTCGTTCTGTCGATACTGATTTAACTCGCATACTCAAGATCCTTCGTAAAAATGTAAATCAAATCAGTCCATAAAGCCTGAAGCAGGCTGTCGAATGACGGCGTCGCGATCTAATTGTGAAGGTGTTTGTTTGGCCTTAGCAAAAGATTGCTCGTATTTCACCAATCATGATTGTTTTGTGAAATATCTCTGTGTTTTTACAACGAACAACTTTTCCTCAATTTATGCCGTCTTTTGAGAGGTAACGAAAGGAGTGAGTTGAACATTGCGAATGAAATCCATACCTTCCGAATCTAGCCGACGAGATGACCTTCGATCGATGTACGCGGCTTGAGCAAATCATCTGAAGCCAGAAATAGTATGCCGGCGTAAGTCAGTGACCCGTGCGGTCGAAAAGCACTTGCCGGGCAGCAGTCCTCACTCGACGCGGACAACCGATAATCTCAGACGGCAAAGCGAAACGCCAAGAAGGCGGGCAAACGGAGAGTCCTTCGGCGCTGGGTGCTTTAGTCTCGGACGGCATGGTGGCTTGCTCCAGACCCAAGCCAACCCCGCAAAACCCCGCAAGTTTCCAAACCACCCAAGGTCGAGATGGGATCGAGGGGAGGGACCGGGCGATACAGACGCAAAGTCTGTATTGGAGGAGACCCGGTTGGCCGGCTACAAGTCTGGAAGGGATGGATTCAAACGGGAGCTGACAACCTGAAGGGTCTATCGATAGCCTTGGGTGGAAGCAAATCATACGATGGTGATTTTCGGGCAACCGTTCAGTCTCATCGGGACAAACCGCAACGTTGGAACGATCTGGTGGTACCTGAGTGTGGAGAAGGAACGCCCGAGGAACGCCTGCGAGCTTGCGAAGGAAGCGGGAGGAGCTGCGGGCTAAGGAGGTTAAGGCCCTCCCAGACGAGGCGACTTGGGACGAGGAGACCAATGAAGTTCGAGGTATGAGGGCAAGGTATCCTTTTAAACGCAATGTGGACTAAATGAAGGACTGCATCAGAGGAGTACAAGTCGTTCTGACGTCGGTTTAATCCAAGGATGTGGGTGTGAGGAGGGGGCGTCATGTTGGGATGCGGAGCGGAGCCGCGATGCGCAGGTTGTGTTCACAAATGCCGCAAAGCGCCGCGGCAGAAGGATGATGTTGGGTGTGCCGCCGAGCCTTGATCAGTGATGACCTCGCATCTCGGGTAGCGCCAGAGGCTGGGCGGATGGCTTGTGGACGGAGCAAACAGGGCGAGCTGTCAGTCGAGTTGACAATGCGAACCAACGGGACCTAGAAGGCACCCGACCAACTAACCGTGGTAAACGAGGTTGACTATCGTAGGTGGCTGCATATCTAGGCCAGCTGCAATCCTACGGTTTGTTGCACAGCTGTGCCGCCGCATCTTCCTGGCGTTTCGATTCCAGATCTGCGCGGCGGTGCTGGGCCTTACTCGGGCTGGCCAATAGAATACAAGATGATTCAAGAGGACTTCGAATTATCAGATCATGGTTGATGGCAGGGACCAGGCATGTTCGTGGTGGATGAAGGTGGTGTGGGATGGCGCGCGGAGGACGACAGAGAGTCGAAGTCAAGAAGGCAGACGCCTAGACACTTGCCTGACTTTCAGACAAGACGAAAGTTGGACCGACATGAGTGACTGACACAGGCCCCGGAAAGGCAAATTCCAAGAATCTGGGGAAGACGCACGAGGAGAGGTTTCTTGTTGCGGTTGCAGTTGCAGTTGCAGTTGCAAATGCAATGCAGCCCACAGGTTGTGTGTGTCTTGGTGTGCATCGTTATCATGTCACTGGCTTCCATTCTGTCACTGGGCGCTCGGCATCATTGGGGTGCATCTGCATCGATCGATGGACCTCGGATAAGGATAAGACGGATAAGATAAGCAGCTGAGGTGAGGTGCGGTGCTTGTGAATGTCACGCCAGCAGGACGAAGGCAAGGCCGACCGAGGGGCGCCCTTTCCCCGACTTCTCCTTCCCAGAAGCCGAATCTCCACAGTCGCAGTCGGGTCGGGGCTAGCAGTAGCGAGGTACGTACCCACAAAACCAGGCAACGTGACCTCCATGTCCACCGCCCCCCTGCCAACCCCCGCCCCGACCTATCGCGACCTGGTCATTACTCACTGCGGAGCCCCCAGACTGTGCACTGGCCAGTCTCGTCCGCTTCCGGGATTGGCCGAATGGAGGGGGAAATGGAAGGGGGAAGCACTGGAGGCGCCAACACCACTGAACTGCGGTGCCAACAAGTCACAACTGCGTGGAAGCCGTGGAGAAAGAGTGTGCTGGGCATGCAGAGTAGGTACCTACCTGACAGCCGGACTCCAGTGTCTCTTGCGCGACCGACCACTGAGAGACTCCAGCCGCTGACCGCTGGAACTTGGAAGCCCTCCCGAGTCCCCACCCCTTGCCAGCCCTTCCATCGCCATTCCTCATCCAGCCGGGCCTCCCCCTCCATCATCCAGTTTGGCGGGCCACAAGTGAGTCGACGTCAGGATTTATTCACACAACTTGCATCCGATAACCACGCACACCTCCCCGGATCTTCACGCCGGAACGACACGACCTCACCAAACACGACGCCGCACAACCGCTGCGCTCTCCCACGCTCCCACCCCCAAAAGCCCTACGCTTTATCTGCGGCCTGCCAACTCTCTGTCGCCGATCACTCGCTTCCACACTCCTCCGCGATCGAAATCCCGCCCACGGGATCGAGTACCGACCGACTCGCCGCCATACATCACCGTCAACTGCGAGCCATCCCCGGACTGACAGTCTTCGGAGAACACGACCCCTTCGACAGACGACTGAACACCCAAATAACGGCTTCCCCGCGGCTGCTCATTTCTTTTCCCGTGCGAAACCGTCTTGGAGCGCAAGCTTGGACTTCCTACACCAGGACCAACCCGGCACGGGCACGGATGACAGCATAACCCCCAGCAACCCGGACGACCACTACACGCTCCAGAGCCAAAAAAACAAGAAGGGGAAGAAAGAATAGGGGTCCCCCGATCGAGGTTTTGATTTTATCGTTTGGAACCGGAAACCTCCCCGTCCACGCACTTACGTCAAAATACAATAACGTCCTTGTGCCCTGCCCCTCAAACCCCTCGACCGAGTCTTTTCTCGCGGCGCACCATCGCACGCACGGGGAACCGGGCTCAGCAACCACACATCTCACCTCCTCCATCATCGACATTTGGTTGGGCGAACAGTAAATCAGAGCCCACGATGCCCTCCCAACGCCCCTTCTTCCTCTCTACCTTCTTCTCCTCCTTCCGCCAGTCCACGGCTCTGTCCGCTCAACAACCAAACAAGCACTCCACGCAGACGTCATCATCAGCATCCTACGCAACACAGTCCGCCGCCTCGGCACCGCGTGCGATATCCTCAAATCCCGCATCGTCAAGTAGCGCCAACGCCACCACCGCCGCCAACTCCGCGACGCGTTCAACGTCAGGCGTCGTGAACCAGTACCCCCTACATTCGCCCCGCGGCGGCATCCCGATTCCCGGAAGCCACCCGAACCGACGACGAGGAAGTGACAGCAGCAGCGAGGGGTTCCGTGACGTTCTGGGTGCAGATAAGTGGTACATCGGCGGGCGGACGGCCGGCGGCGAGGAAAAGTTCTTCAAGCTCGGCGTCGTACGGAGGGTGCGCAGCAACGATGGATTGAGCCTCGATCGACTGAGCTTATAGAATCAATACGAGGATGACAACGACGACGAAAATACATCGAAAGAATGACAGGGACATGACGAAGGGGACATGACATCGGGTACATAGGCGGACATGGGACAAGGGCATCATTAAACGAACAAAACCGACAAAGTTCGGGACATTGAACACCCCGAGGATTTCGGAACCCCGGGACGGCGTTTATGGCTGGGCTAATGATTTCTTGTTGTTTTCGACGACCAACAAATCCTACATCGTAGGGTTAGAGCACACATGAAAGTGCAAACATTGCTACGCCAAAAGAGAAAAGCATCAAGTTGGGCAAGACCACTGAACAGATTTACAATACAATTTTCAACTCACCATCCGCCTCTGTACTAATGCGTTCTTTGGGTACATGTGCCATGTGAAAGGTAAGGCGGTGGTGCTCTACCACATGAACCGCTGCATCCGGCCACCATCCAGAACCCGCCCACTCTCGTCTCTCCACTTGTAGGGCTTGGCGATGAAGATGTACATCGTCACCAAGTTGACCAACACAAACCACAATGTCTCCAGCACCAGCCTGATGTCGAACTTCTTGCTGAATCGAACCAGCGGACCAACGATTGGAAGACCCTCGACTTTTGTAAGGATAGGGTGGGTGATCGCGTGCTCGTGGACCTTCCATGCCGGGATGAGGAGACGCCAGAAGACCCAGGGGAGGATGAAGTACCGCGGCTCGACGAGGGGCGCCGTCATCAAGGAGAGAGTGGTCGCTAACAGCAGCAGGATCGCCGTCGACGAGGACGTAGGTTCCGTGCTGTTTGCCGTCGGCTCGTCGAGCTTGATGAGGGCGTAGGGATGGTACTTAGCGTCTTCACCCTCCTTCTCGCCCGCAATTTCGCTTTGAAGGGTGTCGTTGGAAGGCGGCTTCTCTGGACGGGGCTGCGAGCTCGCGGCGCTGAAGGGGCTGTTGTCGAATGGGCCGGGGCGGAGTTGGGCAAACTGTCCCGAGCAGTCCTGCGTGTGGTCGGAGAGGAAGCCGCCTTGTCCGCAGCCGCTGAGGGCGTCCCAGCAGAGCCAGCGAGCGACGGTGTAAGGGACGATGAGGTAGTAGCGGAACAGGCCGGGTCGTCGGATGGTGTAACGGAAGACGTAGAACATGTAGTGTCTGTTGTCTGCTAGAGTGAAGGGGTGAATGATGGTGTTGAATTTGACGACGAGCAAGGTGAGGGCGACGAGGAAGGGCGTGAGAGCGATTTGGTAGAGCTTGTTCCCGACGATGGTCTGGAGGAGGGTGTACACGGCAGAGACTTGCGGTGGCTTCTTCGTTAGTTTGTCGTTGTCGGTTCCCGTCTTGGGATTCTTGGTCGAGGCCTTTGATGTCTCCTTGGTGGCAACCGTGCCAAAGACGGAGTTGAACAGGCCGTGGGCGAAGCGGAGGACGTTAATAACCGAGGGGAGGAACAGCGGGAAGGAGAAGAAGGCAAACATCGGCCAGATGTAGAGCATCTGGGCGAGGTGGATAGTTGCGACATGGTTGGATTTGTCCCCTGCAAGTTGTTAGATCGATAATTCAAGGGGAATCATTGTGGCATACCGAGTACGACACCACCGTTCCACGCCACGAAGCCAGCAAAGAGGCCCATGATAGTGATGTGCGGCCAGATTTTCTTCAAAATTCGGAAAGGGTTGAATATGGCGGCGACACCGATACTGAGCGCGGAGACAACGAGATCTGACTGGTTAGCCGAGGACTTGGTATTGAAATGTAGGAGACGTACCATCTGGCCAGGCAGTGTTCAGGGGAGGATCGTGAATATCCCCGAGGGAGTATCTCCAACCGTAGTGCTTGATGCAATCCAGCAGAGTCCCGAACTCGGGCTTCTGGGCAGGGGCAGGACGGAGAGATTTGACCGCCGACACAGCTTCGAGGCCGCCCATGTACACAACTACCCAGAACACGTTGGTCTGTCTCATGGTAAGGGTCACCACCCCGAGAATGATCGTACCCAGGTCGCTGACGAACGAGCTTCGCTCCTCGCGGACGCGGCGCAGATGGTGGTAATAGGCAACCAAGACGGACAAGGTCGAGACGACGTCGGTGTAGTAGAGGCCGGAGAAGAAGAACAGAACGGGGAACAAGGCGACGTTCCAGCCCGTGTGGATCGAGTAGAAAGACAGCACCACGGGCGGCGCTGGGGACTTGGCATCGTTGCGACGGGTCTCGATGAGGTGACGGCAGTGCGTGGCCAGGATACCGAGGCCGATGATGGCGATGATGTTGACGCCTCGCAGGTCCAAGACGGAGCACTCGGGTCGCAGCATCATGGCGAGGTAGTACTTTGAAAGGACGTACCTGAGAGCGTTAGCGATGGGTACTGGGCATAGGTGCTGATCCAGGAGGGCAACTTACAAGCCGGGAGGAGTTGTGATCTTGTCGTCCCATTCCGTCCACCTTCCCTGGCAGAACTTCTGGGCCTGTGGAATATGAAAGACTTCATCCTAGGCAGTGTCAACGAGAGCATCCATGCAAAATTGAACCGTTCTGACCGACCAGGTACGGTTCCTCCACATGCGACATGACATTGCTGCACCAAGCCCATCCGACGATGAAGATAATGCTGTAGGAGACGCGCATCAAGCCATCGTAAAGTTTGTTGGTCTTGGGGCCCGATGGCTCCGGATTAGGAAGTCTTGGAGTGATTAACCACAGAAGCGTGTAGAGCACAATGATCGAGAGGAGGTTGAGCCCGTCGACGTAGGCTTCGATGGCCTTCATGATGGCTGTAAGACACCCTAAGGTGTCGTCGGTGCGGAAAGGACAGGCTGGTCGACAAAAAGAATTACAAAGGCTGCATGGGAGCCCATATGAGGAAAGGAAGCGAGAGAAAATCAGACGTCGACAGAAAAAGAAAACCGAGGCGCTCCTGCCTCAATGTGAAAGCTGTTCTGCTGCCAAAGTTGGGCCTCCTGATTGTGGAAGTGAGATGAAAGTGAACAGTTCGCCAAACTCCCAAATGGGGGAGGTTACGCCTCTTCACACTGTATGTGCACGGTGCATCTTGAATTTGATAAATCAGCCACACAGGTGAGATCAGTGACATTTTTATGGCAAAGAACTTGGATATCATCACAGTATTCAGTATGGTCAATTATGCAACATTCAGCTAGCACACCCAATACGTAAGGAATTCAAAGTCAAACAAAGTGAAGTTTAAGAGTCTATTGCATCTTTTATACACTCCTCAGAGGGAGAACTCTCCATGGTCTCATAACTCCCGCTCACAATGCTTTCCCTTGGTCTACCCAGAAAAGCACATATGTGAAAGGAAGTCGTTTAGAAAGGCTGGATCCAAATGTTAGCAAGCTGTTTATATATGCTACCAGTTGAACGGGACTTACGTTGTCAGCAGGGTGGACCTCCTTGACAAACTGGTTGCCGAGGATGGGGATCTTCTGTGCGGGTGTCAGCCATCTTTCCTACTGCAATTGTTCTAAGCAGTTGGCTTGGATTACCTGGAGGATGTCCTTCTGTATTCTGGGAATGCCAGAGGTGTAGAACAGGGCAGCAATACCAGCAGCAGCACCGAAGCCACCAGCACGGAAACCACTGATATACAAGGTTAGCAATAGACTCTCCAAATCCGTAGTCTTTCAGCTGCGTGTTGCTCCCTGGAACCGGAGATCATATCCCGCCCTTGCCTTCGGCCTTGATCTCGGGTGTCCGGCCGAACGGAAGTTGGGGAGGGTTTTTGAGAGCACCTTGGACGCTGCTTAAAAGTGCCCAGAGGTTCAGGGAACACTCACAACCTGGTAACCTGGGTAATAGTCCAGCCAGCGACGTTGGGAACCGTGTTGTACCTAAATCCACCCAGTCAGTCCACTGTTTCGATTCGATGGCGAAGGTTCTCGAGGCATCGCATCGCTCGTCTATGATGCTGACGAGTCGAAAACCGACAAAGAGACGTGCTTCGGAATCGTAGGGCTATCGAGAACGTACTTGGGACCGAACTTGCTGCGGTAGGTAGGGTACAGAGTACCGACACGGGGCTGCGTAGAAAGCAGTGGTCAGCAAATGGTAGGTTGCGCAGTGGCTCAAAAAGGCTCTGAGCGATGAGGGAAGCCTCTGGATGGACATCGGACTTACAGGAGTGACCATCTTGACTGTGTGCGTCGTGCAGACGAATTGGGATATTCAATTGCAGATGCAAGAGGGAATCGTGAAAGAATGATGATGTTGCGCGAGATTCTTAGCGGGAAAAGCCGGATTTCCATTGCGCCTCAGGCTACTGGCTGAGGGAGCTGTAGCCAATCGGCGCTGGTTTTCGGCAGGACCCACCGAGGTCGCCCTGAATCGGCTCAGCCTTGCGCTTCTCAATTGCAACGATCCTTTCCTCCACAAGCACAGCTCAACCGACGTCGGCGATCGAGGAGCTCGGCACGCCAACATGGATAAAGTCATCGATGCGCGCTTCGAGCGCGTTGAGAAGGCTCTTGCGAGTCTTATCGAGTCGGTTTCGAAATACCATCCGAATGCACGACAGGCATTGGACCTTCATGAAGCTGACAACGACCTCGCGAGAGGCCTCGATGAGGGTACTGTCTTCCCGAATGAAGCTATCCACAGCTCACTGCTAACCCTTCAAAATAGTGCAAGTCCACCAGAACAACCACCTGCGCCTGCAGCAGCTTCGTGCGACGACTACATCCCTTGACTCCCAGATCCGAGAAACACTCCAGAGTCTTGCAACAACCCGCAAGGATATCACCACCACCCAAATCACGATGTACTCCAACGGACCAAAGTACCCCGTCAAGTACGACGAGCTCCTCAACTACGCCCGCCGCATCAGCAAGACCACCATGCCCCCGGCAGCCATCACAAACGGCGTCCCGACGGAAGGCAGCACGCCCGCCCCAGACCCCAACGCGAGCATGACCGCAGCCACGACCCCCGGCGCAAACGGCATGCAAAGCCAGCCCGTCAGCGCTGCTCCGACGCCCAGCCAAACCCAGACACCCGACCCGTCAGGCGGCATCAACGGTGGTACCAGCTCAGGGGACCTGGCCGCGACACAGCAAACTGCAACGAGTGGCGCGACATCTCTGCCCGATGGTCTACGCAACCACCTCGATCCGCACTTCAACGCGAGCTTCATCCCGTGGCCGAACGAGTTCCAGATCCGCAGCGGTGCGATGGCGGTGTTCCAAGAACTGCAGGACCAAGGCATTGAACCGCGTGGCTATGATCCAGCGCAGATCGCCGAGGCGAAGCGGAAGGAAGAGGAGGAGCGCAAGGCACGCGAGGAGCAGGAGAAGGCCGAGCTGGAGAGGAAGAACCGCGAGTACCAGGAGAAGATGGAGAGGATTCGCCGAGAGCAGCAGGAGGCTTACAGACGCGACAGTATGGCCGTCGGCGCCGGTGCCTCGTCCGCTGGAAAGAACAAGCAATTCCAGTTCACGAGCATCATGGACGACGACGACGATGACGAGTAGTCTTGTAGGCTGGAGCTTATAGTGTACAACCTTCCTGGAGTAGTAAAAGCATTCTGGCAGGCGTTTCGGGACATGGTGGCATCCATTCTTTTCATCTACCTTTCATCCGTCTAAAACATCTAAATGGAAGAGAGCATTTTGAAGTTCCATGATCAAAAGCGCTGCATATGCGCTGCTCATCAACACCAATGCAACGCTCAGCAAGTATTCGTACAAATAAAGTAATCATACAGCAGCATGATTCGGTCGTCACATGCCAACGCCTCCACTCCATGCCACTTAATCGATCTTGATGGAGGCATAAATCTTCCTGACGAACCACCAGCTAGCGAAGTAGCCAATCGAGCCTGTGCAGAGTTAGCGTCATGATCGAACTGGGCTGCCTGTGTGGCGATCTTACCGGTCAGAATGAAGAAAAGGAAGGAAATCAGGGCGCTGTATCCAATGTAAAGTACAGTTCCGGCCAGGTTACTCAGGTTCAGCTTAGTGATGAGATACAACAGGCAGTTGGCAAAGATATAGCCACCGCTCATACCGGCAGCGAGGAAAGAGCGCCATTGCCAGTTGTAGTTCTCAGCGCACAGAAGGAAGTAGACCATCAGGATTGTGACTGCGGCGGTGGTGACGATCATGAGGCCGTACGAGAGGAAGAGGAAGCCAAACATGTAATAAATCCGGCTGAACCACACCGAACTCATGATGAAGTACAGCTCAACGAAGATGGCACCGAACGGCAGAAGGCCAACAATCAGCATACTGGGGATCGGCCTCAAGTAGGTCGTGACGGGCGGGACCTGGCGAGGAATTTGGTTGGTTCGGACGGGGGGCTCAAGGACGGAAGCGCGGAATCCCATCCACGATCCAGCAAAAGACAGAGGGACCGACAGGACGAACCATATGGCGATAATGACGAGCATGGTGGTGAAAGGAACAGCGCCTGAAGATTCCTTGGCCCACAAGAACAGATCAAGGAAGAAGAATGCGCCGAAGACGATACTGGGGACCAAGATCGGGGTGAGCGCAATGTTCATCTTCCACTTCTCACCCTGCATCGACTTGTAAGTCCTCGAGGAAACATAGCCGCCGACGAAGCCCAGAATGGTGTAGAGAAGGAGGATAATGGTACCGAGCGAGCCACGGTTGGACGGCGACAGGAAGCCGAGAAGAGCGAAGCAGATCGTGAAGCCGGTCATGACGAACAACTGAACACCATTTCCGAGCAGAACGGAAAGGAGGAGAGGGTGGGACGGGTTGCGGAACACGTCCCCGTGGACTAGCTTCCACCCGGAGTCTTCCTGTACGCCATCCTCGATGACCGAGGTACCCGACAGATCGTCGAGGTTGATCTGATCCAATCGGTTGTATCGAGCAATGTCCTTCTTCAGTGCCCTGACCAAGATAGACATGACAGTGAGGATCAGGATAATCACGATGATAGCAGTGTCGATGAGCCAGAACCAGTGGATCTTGGGGTCGAAGACGTGCAAGTACTTGTCCCAGCGAGTTGCCCAGGCTGTCTTAGACTCCTTCCAGTAGACTGAGTAAGAGAACTTGACCTCCTTGTCGCCGCTGTCTTCGTTGAAGATGATAGGCTCCATTTGGTTGTTGCAGTCCAGCAGACCAGGGTAGGCTCGGGAGCTGGGCTCCACCACAACGCCGACAACACGGAGCTGGGTCTCGTCGCCGTTGACCGGGTGGTACTCGATGTTGATGTCATAGTGGTTGTTGAAAATGATGTTTCCCTGCTCGTCGGCGCCTCCCATCAGGAAACCGGGGTTGTAGAACGTCGTGTTTGTGAAGTCGTCGTATATCTCCTGTCCTGCGGGCAAGCCATCCACGAGCCAGTTCAAGCTGTATCCCTGCTCGATACGGCGCCGAACAAAGCCAACAGCAGCCGGGGGATACTTCTGAATGCAGAGCGGCTTGCAAACCTCGTCGTTCTTCATGCGCAGCTCAAAGGGCGAGGTCATAATGCGGTCTCCGAAGAGGATACTGCCGAGACTTTCGGACACATATTCGGGCGCGGGGGACGGCTCGCAGAACTTAAAACCGGGGTGGTAATAGTCGTAGGACACGATCGAATGCAGTCGCGAGTCGGAGGGAGCGGCGACAGGCTTAATGCTGTTGACGTACAGGGGAACGACGTCGCCCTTCTTGTAGGACGTGGGCGCAACACCTGGCAGGTAGAACGCGGATGCCAGCTGCGGGATCGCCAACAGCGAGGCGACGAGCGCCGATGAAGGCGCCATATCTCGCAGTTGCATAATGGAGAAATACTAGAGCTCTGTTGGAAATTCGCCGTCAGCCTCGGCAAGTTGCGATGCGTTTGCGCTGTTCAAGAGAACAGTAGCGTGAAACATGAAACCGACGGGAATAGCTCCATAGATCGCGATTACGTACCCTTGGATATATGTACGCGAAGCGGCTTACAGCCGGTGGATCGTCCGGGTTCGTTCAGCTCCAGGCGAGATGTGTTGAGAAATGACTCGAAGAAAAAAAAGACGGAAGAGCCTGCGATCGTGGTTGTAGAAGCACAGAGCTCCCAAGGTGGACAGATGGCCAATTGCTTTTTTGTTGTGTCAGGTTTGGGAGCTTCGTCACTGCTTCCACAGGAGCTCCAGCTGCTTGCTGCCTCCCGCCTCCCGTCTCGAACAACTGTCCCAAATGCGGCTTAGTCACCTTCGTCCGAGCTCCCTGTCGGAACATTGTCTATCCGGCATCCCGCCCGTGGCGCAGGGGAAGGAAACACTGGTGGTGGGGTCCAACAGTCGGGGATCCACACGCCCGCAGTTCCGGGTCCCGCACCTGCAGATCGATTTTGCGGTTGCAAAAGAAAAAATTCCTGGGTCGCGTCCTTGTCCACGCTGCTGCTTCAAATCTCTTCACCAGTCGCAGCCACTCTCGCCAGGTCAAAATGGCCGCACCAAGCACTCTGCCAGCTCTGCTGGATTCTTTGACGCAGTCATTGACAACTTCACTCGACGCAGCACCGAAGAATTCAATTGCGCCACCTCAGAATGGCATCTCGCTCCTCGACGTCAAGAACGAGCTTCTTCTGTCCTACCTCCAAAACCTGGTTTTCCTGATCTTGCTTAAGCTTCGGAACGCCAAAAAGCAATCTAGCGACGATGGGAACGCCGACGACACCACGCAGGCAGTCGTCAAGAAGTTGGTGGAACTGAGACTCTACTTAGAGAAGGGTGTTCGTCCTCTCGAAGACAAATTGCGCTACCAGATTGAAAAGATCCTGCGCGCTGCGGACGATGCCGAAAGAAACGCCAAAGCCGCCGAGGCAGCGGAGGGAGCCAACGGCGACAACTCCGACTCTGCGTCTGACGGCGAATCAGGCAGCGACGAGGAGTCCGACGAAGAGGACGACCTCAAGGCATCCGCCATGCAAGCCCGACCCGACGCCTTCGTTCGTCCCGCCGCGGCCTCTGCCGCTGTCGCAGCCGCCCAAAAGGATGGAGTCTACCGTCCGCCAAGGATCGCCCCTACAGTCATGCCTTCGGAGCGCCGCGAGAAGACCGGCCGTCGCCCTCACAAGTCTGCTGTTATGGACGAGTTCATCGAGACCGAAATGTCCACCGCTCCTCTCGCAGAGCCAAGTATTGGCACAACGATTGTTTCTGGCGGTCGCAGAATGAAGACAGCGGCGGAGCGCAAGGACGAGGACGAACGCCGCGAGTACGAAGAAACCAACTTTGTCCGTCTCGCCCCCAAGAGCAAGAAGGACCAGGCCAAGGAGAACGCGAGAACCGGCCGCAGTGGTCGCATGCAATTTGGAGGAGAGGAATGGAGAGATTTGGGAGAGGGCGTGGACCGCATCAACAGACTCACGGCACGCAAGAAGAGCGGCGGTACCCGGGACCTCCTCGACAAGAGCCGGAAGCGCGGCAGAGAGACAACAGACGGGCCGAGGGGCAGCGGCCAAAGAGCCGAGATGGGAGAGCGTTTCCAGAAGCGTGTCAAGACCTTGGAGGCGGGCAGACGCGACAGAGGCAAGCGATAGACGGACGGAGATACCCCAAAAGTGCGCCGAAAGGTATTCAGCATCGAAAAGAAAGGAGTTTTTGCCGAGGTTCTTGGACTGGGCTAGACCAGTTCAGTCGAGGTTTTAGAGTTGCAATTGTGTTTGTGTCAACGTGTGGGTTGGTTGTGTGCCCATGGAAATTCGTCTGTTGCCATGCTCAAGTGACTGGGAAGTACCAGGCCGGCAGCTAATCCGATCGGCCAGCCAGCAATAATCTTCCGAAATTCATGATCCAACCTGGGTCTAGATCACCCAACCAATTCAGCATAGCAGCCAACAGCAGCTGGCCTCAGCGGCCTCTTGGTCCTCGGACTATGCATAGCCCTGCCACAGCCGACCATTCGGCCTTGATTTCGCATGTCTTCCCAGCCGAAGTGATGACAGCTACCTTCGAAAGACTTTTCCAATGGGGGTTTTCAAGGCGGGCTGGATCAAACGGCGGCCCATGCCCCCCAGCAGTTCCCTGGCGTCAGGTCAAGACAGGTCATTGGGCTGGGCCGGGCTAACCCCGTATTTCACATGCTTCCCTGTGGCGTTTCAATTGACTCCCCTAGCGTTCTTGGTGACGTCAATCGTTCATAACCAGTGGGCCTGTTCGCCGGCCGTCTCAGTCTGCCAGCCGCGGGGGTTTTGACGCGGACCTGACCTCAACGTTAAGGGAAGCTCACATGCCAGTGAGCTGCCCAGAGCTCCTGGAGCTTCCTAGGCTTGCTGTCTGCCACGTTCGCCTCGTTCTGTTGAGCTCCCTTAGCTTTTTTTTTCCTCAATTGGTTTTATACAGTTTTGTACCCCCTTTCGTCGCTTTGTCTTGTTCTCCTACACTCCGCTTGACAAAGCATCGATTGCTGTGCTACTCAAACAACCACCGAACACGTCTAGGCTTGAGGCCTGTCTGCCACGATGCCGTCCGAATCTCGCATAGAGAACCCCCTCTTCCATCCCTTTCTATTCCTCTTCCAGGTGTTCCAATGGTTCGCGGATAAGATCTTCTCTCCCACTCCCCCGGAGCCGAGCACCCGATTGAGCCG
Organism: Colletotrichum camelliae; assembly: GCA_018853505.1. Taxonomy (NCBI): domain Eukaryota; kingdom Fungi; phylum Ascomycota; class Sordariomycetes; order Glomerellales; family Glomerellaceae; genus Colletotrichum; species Colletotrichum camelliae. The sequence continues at coordinate 5,601,182 of JAELVL010000005.1, read as the reverse complement.
TCCCAAGGTGGCGGTCATTGGAGCTGGCATCACTGGTGTCACGTCTGCAGCGCATTGTATCGGCCATGGTTTCGACGTTGTCATATTCGAGGCGGGCGGTCGCGAGAACTTGGGAGGTATCTGGAGTGTACGACAAACCCCGGCAACCCAACTTGGAGTGGAGTAGTACTAATGTCAATTAACAGAAAGTCAACAATTCCTCCAGCCTACAGATCCACTCCATGATGTTCCGCTTCCACCCCTCCGTGAAATGGGAGCGCGGCTACCCCGACAGACAGCAGATTCTCAGCCAAGTCAAGCAGGTTTGGGAGAAGTACGGGCTGGAGACCCGCACCAAGTTCAACACCCCCGTAGACAAGGTCTACCAGGACGAAAAGGGTCGCTGGGTTGTTAACAACACTGCAAATGGTCACTTCGAGGGCGTTATCGCTGCTGTCGGCACATGCGGCGAGCCCAAAATGCCCCAGATCCCCGGAATGGAGAACTTCAAGGGCCATGTTTACCACTCCAGTCAACTCACCGGGTACGAACCTCCAAACTCTTGAACTGTTGCGCCGCAGGACTAACGGCTTTACAGAAAGAACGCCAAGGGCAAGAAGATGGTCGTCATTGGTGGTGGTGCCAGCGCTGTTGAGGCATTGGAGTTCGCCGTAGATGAAGAAGCCGAGAAGACCTCCATCCTGTCTCGCAGCGACAAATGGATTATTCCTCGCAACCCGATCGTGAATATGTTGCTGGCAATGAACATTCTTGGCCAAGAGACGAGGTTCTCGTGGATCCCCGAGACTCTGCTCCGCAAGCTATTCTATCGCGACTTGCAAGACATCGCTCCTTACAGCAAGGGCATATACATGGACACGCCCATGGTCAACAGCCACGTTATGGAAACCATTCGATCGGGCCATGCCGAGTGGATTCGTTGCGATATTGAGGGCTTCACCGCCGACGGTGTCATCGTCAACCGACGTGCTCAAGGTGTTCCCAAGGATGGCCCAGGCAGGAGAGAGGTGGTTCCCGCGGATATCATTGTCATGGCTACTGGTTATAAGCGTCCCTCGCTCGACTTCCTACCCGAGGACTGTTTCACCGAGCCGTATAGCCCTCCCAACTGGTACATCCAGACGTTCCCGCCCAACCATCCGTCCATCTCTGCGATCAACTGGTAAGTCTTGGCTTGACACATGCAAACTCACATGTAACTGATTCACTTTTCAGCACCTATGTTGCCGCTATCGGAACCGTAGGCAATTGGCATATCGGTATCTACACGAGAATTCTTCTCATGTTCCTCATCGACCCGTTGACGAGACCGCATCCATTCTGGATGAAGTCTTGGATCGAGATGACAAAGCTTCTCAAATACTTCTCACCCACCGGTGCTTTCGACTTTTTCACCTACCTCGAGCTTCTGTGGTGGTTTGCCTTCAGCGTCACTTTCAACCCCTTCCGATGGAAGTGGGCCTTCTTCGTCTTCTTCGGTCTGGGTTTTATGCTCCCCAAGCGAGTTGTCGAAGTTGAAGCACGTATCCGCAATGGCATGGGCTTCCAGGAGGAGGTTGGACGTGACACGGGCCGGAGCATCTAAAACCTCCATGTTTGGTGGCTGACAGCAGAAATGCCACCTGGAATTTTTGGTATTGATACTGGAAATGTGACGACTCAGCTCGGTTCGGTTGGCGTGTGCATGGCTGATTTCATTTCGGCTCCGAAGCGTCCTTCATTGGGTCCCCATCATGTACAAAAGCGGCTGTGATCTGCCAAGCTATGAAAGAATGAAAAGCAAGCATTTCATTTGAGATCTGACCTACGATTTTGAGAATGAGATAAGACATCAACGCCAGTCTCGTGGCTTGGCTACAAATTTCAGAGGCTAGCAAACATGAGTGTCCCATCCCCCCGGGAGGTATGATCAGCACGCACAGCTGTTTCCATCATGTTTGCATTCGTCGCGCTTCCTCTCGGGGTAGTTGCCAAGCTCAAGCCACTTTTCAGTAGTCAACTATCCCTTACAGGAGCTGATTCATCAGCACTTTCGTATGCTCGGGTTTCCCCCGGGCGCTTGATCATCAACCCCGGGCCCGACCCGAGTGAGTCTAGCGCCGGTGCCCCGGTTAGGCCGGTTCAGCCCGTTCTTGAACGCCCCATTTCCTGATCGAGCTGACCGTCACTGAATAATACTTCCTCCTCTGGACTGGTTTCTTAACGTACATTCCCTTGATGTACACGTACTCCATCTGCGATCTACCAAGTCCACGGTACGGCGGCTTGAGCGGCTCCCCTTGGAAGCGGGGAAACGCATATCCCGCCATGCCCGCACATAATCCATGCGCATTACACGACGTTGGCGATGACTTGGGCGATGTTTTCGAACGGCTTTAGCTGTTTTCATCGACTTTCGCCCAATTTGCGGGGTAAAATGCGAACTTGTCGTTCGATATTATTCAATATTCAGCCACAGCTCTATTCGATTGGTTATGGACACAACTTTCATCGCTCTTCACGCTGTTCGTGAACATGCTCATGGCGGATGGGCATCCTCAACACCTTCGTATGGCTAGCTGGGTCCCCAGGACTGGTGACAGACCAAGACATGATCCAGAATATCAAACCCCCCATTCTTTCTTCCCAGGCAAAACTTAGCATTCCGAACCCCTCCTTTCCTGTGATATCGACTACAACACGCTGGGATTGGCTCGGAGAACGAGCTCTGATCGGGCCCCTGTGCGCTTTCCCATGCTCGCAATGCCATTCTCAGACGCGAGCAATCATCGGGAAAGCGCGCAACCGGACGCTAACACCCACTTGCTGGGGTTAAGCTGAAGAGCAAGTCGTTTGGATGTCTCAGGGAATAGTATGATCACGATCAATGGGGTCTCAGGGCCGTCGGCGTTCTGCGTGCTGGTTCCTGAGAAGGCAAAGATACCTGAAGAGGCCATCCGAGGTGCCGAGGCAGGGCAGCTATCCGACCCGGGTAGTTGTTATTTAAAAGCCAGCTCGTATTCCCCGAAATGATATTGAAGGAATCAGCAGTCAAGCTCCACGACAATGCTTGGATTCCGCAGAAACCCATTGAGTACGCGCAACCTAAACTTTATTCTTCCTTCCCATACGTTTCTATGAACCACAACTGATAGTTCGATATTCCTAGGCCGACGGAAGAAGTCTGTTTCTTCCGAGCAATCCTTCAGTTCGGAAAGATCTATCGACGACATCACACCCACGGGTACTCCCATCTCAGAGTCACGACCATCCATCATGGCAACCACCAGCAGCCAGTCATCGGTCAACAAGCACATCATTAAGGAAGAGACTAGAAGGATGAACGGCGCCTCGAGCAGCGACTCTGCCTCTGAGTCTGGAAATGAGGCTGTCACAAGACACACCTCGTTCCAAACGCGAACAACCTCCTCTTCTCAGGTCCAGACCCAGTCGTCAACCAGGACCCAATCTTCATCCCAGCTTACATCTTCGTCTTCATTCTCGTGGAAGATGCTCAGTGTCTCCGAGGTTGTCAAGACTATCAAGAGCAAGATCGTCCGAGAGATTGAGGATGTCAACCACGATCGCTTTGAGAGAATGGGCCTCGAAGGGTACCTGGAGTACATCGGCAACGAGCGTTTGATCCACATGCCTGCCAAGGGCAGCCAGTGGGATCGGGTTTTGAAGGAGGCCGAGTTCTTCGCTATCCAGCTGGATGGCTTCGCAGAGAATCTCAAGAATGTCATACCCGATTCTTACCGTGCCCGGGATACTGCTTTAGCAAGCTGCTACTTGCTTCTCGAGGTAAGATATCATTGGCACATCACTTACAGTGTTGATTACTAACCTCTTTGTATAGCTGGGCTGTGATCAGGCCCAGGCTCTGGAGCCTACCTTCAACGCCCTCTATGAGCTTGGTCTGCTGCTTTCTCATGTCATTAGGCTGCATGACATGTTCTCGGCAAGTGAGGCCATCAGGTCTGACCTCGACCGTGTCTTCTCCAGCCTTGTCCATCTCGTTGGAAGCATCGCCATCTTCTACAGACAGCGTATCAACCGCATCTACAGCGGCTCGGTAACGATTGATTTCGACGCCGAGTTTGGTACTCAGGTCTCTGAGATTTGGTCTCTGAAGGAGCACCTCTTCAACCACATGTGGGCGTACAAGCTCCGCGAGAAGCAGCAGTCGCTTGACATCGCCACACTTCGACAGCACCTTTTGCCGTCCAAGGAGTCTGTCAAGTCTTTTGTCTACGGTCGCGTTGCCGACCGCAAGCTCCGCGTCGATGGTACCTGCAACTGGATCCAGCACGACCTCCACGACTTCCTCGGCAGTCAAGATGATATCTTTACCATCACTGGTAATGAGGGATGCGGCAAGAGTATGCTTGCTGCCTGGGTGAGGCAAAGGCTTGAGAGGCCCATCCACGGAACTCACTTCGAGACCATCTCTTATACCTTTTGTAAGTTACACAATTGTGTTCGAAGGATTTCATACTAACATTCCGACCAGCGAGCGATATTCCCGAGGAATCTTCGCCTCTGGCTCTTCTCAAGAGCCTGCTTTCTCAACTCTTGGAGTCTAACGTCGGTGACGTTGCACTCTTCGAGAAGCTGGGAGTCATCTTCGGCAGCACACCACCGGGAGAACACAGTCACAAGCTCGAGACCGATCTTTGGGAGTGTCTCGAGCTGAGTCTTGCTGCCATCAACAAGAAGGCGCACCTCGTCTTGGTCATTGATGGCCTCGACGAGATTACTGGCGGGACTCAGAAGGCTAGTGACCTGCACAAGCGCCTTCACTCGGCTCTCAAGAAGCACCCCAACATTCAGGCTGTCACCTTCTCCCGCCCGATTTCCCACCTTGGCGGCAGCGGCTGCAAGCATCTGGTCATCACGCCTGATCACGTCCGCGATGACATCGAGCTGTTCCTCGCCAACAAGCTCGGACGCAATCGCGCCTTTGCTGACGAGAATGACAACTCCAAGCGCAACCTTGTCAACCAGCTTGCCAACCAAGCCAAGGGCTCCTTCCTCTTCGCCTATCTATCCATCCAGCTCCTGTCCACAGGCCTGAACATCGCATCTTTCAGAGACACAATCTCCCATTGCAACTCTGACGTGAGGGCTGTTATTGGAGAGCTCATGAAGAAGGTCAACATCAAGGAAGAGTACGGTGAGAGCAAGACCTACAATCTCTTCATCTTCATGCTCGCCGCTCAGCGCCCCCTCACCACTGGCGAGATGACCAATCTCATGGGCGTTTCCCTGTCCAAACGCACCGTCTCTCCTTCTGCCGACATTTGGGCTCCTATCAATAACACCCAGGGCCTCGTCAATGTGCACCGAGGAACTTTGCGCTTCAAGCACTCCGTCGTGAGGAAGTACGTCCACAGCCTCTGTGGCAACACCCTCATGAGTATCGAGGATGCCCACCGCCACCTGACGTTGGCTCTGATGCTCTTCGCCAAGACGAAGTTCACCTACACCTACGAGCCGTCCCTGGAGGGACTTCCTCAAGACCTCATAGACGATTGCTTTCACTCGCATCACATCGTGCCGTACATGATGCAGCACTGGGTCTACCACTTCCGCTCATCATCCCTGGCTGGACAGAAGGGCAAACTCACCCTCACTACTGAGTTCAAGGAGGTCTTCCCCGAGACCACCTTCTTCTCCCTGCTCGAATGGTCCCATTGGCAGACGCAGTTCTCGCTCAAGGATACTATCGAGATGCACGATCTCACTCTTCGCATCCGGTCTACCTGCTTCGGCGAGAGGCACCGCTCGTATCTCCAGAACCTTATCGTTCTGGGAAGCCTTCGCAGGCGCACCACCGACCAGACTTCTGCTGCCGAGTACTTTTACAAGGCATCCTGCATTGGTCAGGTAGTGCTTTACAAGTTCAGCCCTATCGTCATCTCCTGCACCAACTTGTTCCTCACCTGCACCGACAAGATCACCATCACCACGCGAACTACCACAGTCACCTACCGCGAGGAGATGATCAAGTACATGATTGAGATGCACCGGGGCAAGAGCGGTAAGCACAGTGACGAGGTCATCAGGTGGACCAAGTTGCTAGCCAAGCTCTACGTCGACGTCAAGGAGGAGGAGAGATCTTTGGAGATCTACCGAGAACTTCATGTCATCGTCACCGCCCGCTTTGGTAAGGGTTCCAAGGAGGAGTCTGAGCTGGCTGGGTCTATGAGTATTGTTCTTCAAGGGAAAGAAGGCCATGACCCCAGAACCATCTCCCGCCACACCACGCTTCTCTTTGACGCTGCCGAGGAGCTGTCATACACAGATATCCGTCGTATCGAGATTATGCTCAGCCTCGCGCGTACCTACGAGTTCAACAAGCAGTATCTCATGACGGAAAGGCTGTACGTCAGCCTCTGGCGCTCAATCTTGGAGGCTTGCCGCCTCAAGGGCAGCGCCGAGCTCCACCTACAGAAGCTCAACATCGCCATTGAATACATCCATTTCCTCCAACGCATCAAGCGAAGCGAGGAGGCTTGCAACATTTTGGTCTGCCTCTGGGCTGAGTACGAGAACCATACCTTCGAATCTGAGATCATGGTTATCCGCTTCAAGGAGCTTGCTTTAATCGCCAAGTCGTTTGGAATCATCAACATCTCCATGTCGATGCTCAGCAGGGTCTGGGGCTACTTCAAGTCCAAGAAGACGATTGAGCACAAGGAAGCACTCTCAACCGCTACGATCATTACTGAGGTTGTCGAGGAGATTATTGAGACCACCGTCGAGACCAAGACAACCACCACCGTTGTCGAGACTGTCACCAGGGAGGTCTGGGAAACGACTTACAACCGCTGCAAGGGTGGCAAGGTCAACAAGGGATTCTTCAGTTCCTGCATGGCTCTGGTCAATCTCTACCTGAGGCAGGAGAACTGGGCTGAGGCTGAGGTCATCATTCGCAAGTCTCTGGAGGTTACCTGGGGCGGTGTTCTGACTGCTACCACCAAGCTGACCATCGAAGGAGAGTTCGTGCAGGAGCGCATCTCCGTCGCAAGGGGTCTCGCTCGCTGCTACCACAAGCAGAGGCAATTCGACAAGGCCGAAGAGATCTACCTCCGCATCTTCCACGCCTGTTTCCACTCCCTTCGCGTCGAAGATCACTGCGTTCTCGAGGCTGGCGTCGCTCTGGTCGAGTTCTACGAGGAGTACCACCGCCATGAGAAGGTCATTGACATCTACAACAAGCTTCTTCAGAATTACCGCAAGAACCTCAAGCGCGACCACCAGTTGACAGTCCAGACCCTCTACAAGTTGGCTTCTGTCTACCTCAAGCTCGGTCGCAAGGAGGCCTACGACTGCTACAACGAGATTGTCACTATCTACACCCACGATGGCTGCTGCCATGCTGCTGGTCTTGATGCCGCCATCATCGTTCTCAACCAATACCACCTTGAGAAGCGCTACAGCGAGCTCCAGAAGATTTGCACCGTTCTCTGGAAGACCTTCGTCCACCACAACAAGGAGATCCAGTTCACCGAGGAGATGGTTGAGGTCATCTACGAGCGCTACCGCTATGTCCTGGAGCACCATGCTAAGGTCGAGTTCTCTGTCCGGTACAAGCTCACCATCGAGTACCGCGAGACAGTGACCAAGGTCTTTGGTGCTTCCGCTGGCATCGTCATCAAGGCCATGATCGCGCTTGCTGAGGTGTGCGAGGGTTCCTCCGAGCACTACCAGGAGTCTGTCAGGGTCTATGAGGAGGTCATCACCAAGACCAAGACCACGAACGTGGTCACTGAGACGACGATCCGCACGATGAAGAAGCGTCTGTCCCACCTCTACGTCACTGTCATTACCACGGGTCAAGTCTCAACTACGACCACCGTGGAGCGTGCCATTTCTGTCAACGTCGAGATCTACGAGCAACTCAGGATCGAGTTCGGCTGGTGGCACGAGTCTACTCTCGCCAAGCTCCGTGAGATTACTCTTCTGTACAAGAAGCTCGGTACTAAGGAGTCCCACATGGCCATCGTGCAGATGCTGCAGGCTTCCGTCATGGAGATCATCACGACCGTCACCATCTCCACGACCCTGCACACCGCCGCCTCCTCTTTGGCCCAGATTTACATCGCCTGCGGCATGGTGCGCCACGGCCACGATCTTCTTCGCCAGCTGCGCTACGTTCTCCTCTTCCCTGGCTTCGAGGGTGGAGAGAAGGATGTCAGCATCAAGGTCAACCGCAAGGTCTCCAAGGTGTCCTTGGTCTTCCTCATCTCTTTCGAGCAGGCACTAAACGTCGATTCCAAGGTGTCGTACGGCTTCTCTGAGATCATGGCGGACGTCCTTCTGGAGACGATCTTGTATGAGCAGTACATGATCGTCATGTCCAAGTTCACAGAGACCAACAACATCGAGGTCGTCATCGAACATGCTGCCCGTCTCCGCTTTGTCTGGGAGTCTCGTGGCCGCTCTGGATTCGTGGCTGTTCTCGACAAGAAGCTCTTCTCGCTGTTCACATCCAAGTACTCCAAGTACCTTGGACCCGCCGCTACCAACCAAGCTGGATCTGACTTCTACGTCGGCCTGCTCCGCGAGATTGGCGAGGGTATTGCTGCCGACAGAGATTCCATCGACTTCGGCCTCGTTTCTTGCCGAGCCGCTTACACGGTTACTAAGAGGTTCATGGAGAAGGAGAAGGACATCAACAGGGCCCATGAAGTGGCCAAGGTGGGCTTCAGCTTTGCCAACTCTCAACGCTTCTACCACATGGGCAACAACTTTGTTTGGGGCTTCCGCTTGGCCGAGCTTCTTGCCGGCATTGGTGTGAGCAACTGGAATTCTGCCAACGACAACGCTAAAGAATCCTCCATTGCTACCAGCAGAAATGTGATGCAGATGGTGTTCACTGCCATGAAGGAGCGCAGGTTCGACTTCGCTGGCCTCGAGCCCAGAGATGTCAAGAGTCTGGTTTACCTCCTCGGCGAACAGAAGAACTACACGGAACTCGAGGTACGTTATCGGATGACACTTGTAAACGATGCGGAGCTAACAGTCATTTCACAGAACCTTCTCACCATTCTCTGGCAGTCGAGGGAGGTGCAACGCATGTGGCGTGCTGATATGGTTCTCAACATCGGCTCTCTCCTCGTCAATGCTCACGTCTCTGCTGGACATCTCGACCAGGCAATCAACCTCTGCGACACTCTCTACTACAACGTCCGCCAGTCCCGTGGCGGTCTGGACTCCCAAGCTCTCGATTTCGCCAACCGCCTCACACAGCTTCTCCGCCGTGGCAACCGTCTTCGCGACGCCGCCCACGTGCACCAGGACGTTGTGTGCGATCTCGAAGAGCATCTTCTTGCTACAAGCGGTGTCGACAAAGACGAGCGTCTCCGCAACGCTGCCGATATCCATCTCGACGGCATGCGCAAATGCGGCTGGGCTTCTCGTGGTGATGGCTTGAGGAATACGAAGGAGGTGTATGGCCGCCTCATCAAGGGGTACGGCAAGCTGAACACACCTACGGTCGAACAGTGGACTCCATTGAGTGCTGCAGATGAGAAGAGGGAAGCCAACCAGGCTCTGACTTGGCCTATGGAATGGAAGCTTGAAGGTGCCGACACAGTAGTCGCGGGACACAAGAGGCCTACGATTGCGTCTGCGAAGGAAAGATGGAGGTGCTGGAGCTATGGATCCAGTGTGGAGGTGGTAACTCACTGAACAGCCTGTGAAAGGGCCATCATGTTCCAGGGCGCTAATTCCTTTTTGTTTGCTCATCACTTTTACACTTTACACAGAAGCCTCAGAGGCCTACCGCTCAAAAGCTTGCATCTCATTGAGTTAGTTTAATAATACATTGTTACGTTAATACTCAGCCAACCCATAGAGCCTCGGTCATTTCAATGACGACTGTCAGCATGACTTCTGATGCCCTATTCATAATCCCAAGATGAGTTCTCGAGGTATCTTTAACGCTTTGGGTAGTCAAGGCAAACTGGACCACGAGCTTTTCCCACTCTTCATATCTCTCGGTCCACACGTGGAACATCTCTCCTTCTATGTCTCTAGTTCTCTACTCGACGTTTGTCAAGCTCTCTGCCTCTGTACAACCGCTCTAGCCCCCGCTACAGACCACCGCTAACTTAGAAAGCAGCACGGATGTGAACTCTCATGTTGCCGTTGCCCCAAGCATTGTTCTGTCCATATACGAGGCCGTTGCGTGTGCAGGCATCCATGATCTGCCCAGCAGAGCGGGCAACGTTGCCACAAGGGCTAGATGTATCCCTAGGCGGGTTTCCACCAGTGGCCACACCGGTGATCCGAGCTTGGCCACGGCTGCAAAAGGAGGTACCGCTCACGACAGCATTGCATGCGACATTAGCGCGGGCAGCGATGAAATCAATGCACCAAACCGCATCGGCAACCTGAAGTTGAGATGTTAGTGGGCCCGCACAATCGCCCCGAGGGTCGTCATGAGGACTTCACGACACGGGGCCGGGGGCAATGCTATTTACCGAAGCAGCGCCGCCAGGCTTGTCGAACGTGCAACTAACATCAGCCTGACGCTTCTCGAGACCATCTACGAATTCGGATATGTCAGCTTCTTTCACATGCTGGTATAGCTAAGATCAGTTTCCTAACCGGTTGAAGTCTGGTTGAATGCAAGGGCGATAGCCTCCTCCGGAGAGGGATGGTTTCCGCTGGGGTTGGCAATGATATCCTCAGCCCATTTCTCAAAAGAGAAGGGCACTGCCACATCAGCGGCTCTCACTTCAATACCAGTATCCGTAACAGTTGGGGCGGCTGCAACAAGAGAGCTGATTGCCAGAAGGCTGGCGGCGCGCATGAAGTTGACCATCTTGGGGTATGGTAGATGTTGAAGTTGAAGTAAGGAGACTAGAATATGACCTGCTGATTTGAAGGACAACCAGACGAGAGGTGCAGGGCGATGAAGGGTTTTATAGGCAACTTTATGTGTCTGTTACGCCTCTCAAGGCCACTTTTCTTCTAAGAACGGCTGAAAGACGTGTATGCTGCACAATGGCTCGTTTGCTATTTACATCTTGCCAAGCTCAAGCATCCACCGCTGGCAACTTCCTAAACCAGGGACTGAATCCTTACAACGGAGCTGAGGCAACATCCCAAGGCGACTAGTTGACCGTTCGGTCTTGTTGCATGCTTTGGGCATGGAAAAGTCATAATTTCTTCAGCGATTACACCCAATCAGACAATCTCAAAAGCTCCGCGCCGCATCCACACGCAGCCGGCCGCGACGGATGGACGTTGGCTAGACTCAGCGGCTCCGCGTTGCATTGCATCTAGGTAGCTGGCTTGGCTATTCTCGGCATAGGGAACTAAGATCTCGGGCAGGGAGATGAGAGACTAACTTCTCCCCGCTGAGTGCGAGGAACTAGCGCAGGCAGTGAATTACTTGGTTCCTTGCGACGTCCCATAGGCCGGCTCGGATAAAGTAGACTAGGTTTAATGGCCCCGCTGCGGTGCGATATCCGGTGCCCGGTCGTAGTGTGTTAGGGTAGCCCCAGGCAGATCCATGACTACCTGACTGGAAATACGGCATGAAAGATCTCAGAAAGACAGAGAATTTGCTTTCCGACTCAGCCAGAGCTACGTAGACCCTATCTTTTATGTTATGGCTCGTATAGAACCCAGCGTTCTGTCCGAGTTTCTCACGCAGTCTGCAGAGGAAACTAATTGAAGAACATCTTAAGACCGCGATTCATTGGCGAAGGTATGATCAACCTTGCTCGCAAAAATCAACTTGGACGAGTTGAGATGAATGCAGGCACAAGATCCAAACCTCAGAACATGAATACTCGTCATTTTGTCTACGTGACTTGAACTGTACTCGAAAGCTAGACGTCAAATCAGCTTTGTCAAATGAAGCCATAGAATTGCATGTGAATGTAGTATCTCACAGGATGGCTACTAGCTAGGAATGGGAAATTTCGTGGAAATTTGCTATCAAAACCCGCCCCTCGCTTACTGCCAAACTCCGATACCGCATCGTTCAATGCCATATAGCCTAGGTCTGGCATGGCAAACCTTTGATTTCCTTCCAGTTGTCCTCGCGGGCGCATTCGTAGAAGGGGTTGCGTGCTTTTGACATTGCGCAGTCCATAGACCCGTCCGCGGTAACCCAAGGCAGAGGACCCGAAAAATGCGTCATGTAACTATCAGAGGACTTGTCGATATCTCCATAACCCAATAACAGTCTGCTGTTCTTGGTTTGCTCGTGAAAGCATTTGCACTTGACCGCCTCCGGTGCCAATTCTCGTTCTTGGAGAAGTAGGAGGTCGCATGTGCAATTGCCTATTTGGAAGTGCCTAGACAGGCTCCTAGAGCCACGTAATCAGTAACACTCTGGAACTCAACCGACAAGAGCCTGGATTCGACTTACGGCTGTGACGAATTTCTTCCCCACATAAGCTTCTGCTCTTCAAATTCGCCGACAAAAGCTGTGCACTTTGCCAGAGGCAGTGCTGCCCTTTCCCACCCTTCTCGACTTACGCAACATGCTTCTAGCACGTTGTCATCGTTGACTCGAGCAGACAGACAACGGCCCTTGAAAATGGTGAGAACCCTTTTGTTTGTTGTGGGGAGCGAGTCGACGCAGTTGGACAAGCTTTGGTGGGATGCTGGAATCGGACCTGGGTCGATCACTTGCTGGGCTTTTGCAGAGACTGCGAGAGCAGCAACAAGTAGTGCCTTCAACATGTTTTCGCGAATCTTGATGTGCGGTTTTTGAGAAGTTTACTGTGCATCTTGATCTGGAATTTCATGGGAGATTGCTGCCTTAAATAATTTGCTAGTTTAGACCTTGAAGGCTGAAGTTCAGTTTTCACCTCGAGTGGCCTGGGACCGAAGGGGTTCTCTTAATTCTGGAAGTCCCAACTTGAGTACATTCAGCTTTAACAACCTCTTTGGTATTTTGTAATTGAACGTGGGCAGGACGACCCGCAGGGTGAACCCATCAAGAGCTTGGGTGGAACCGCGAGCCGGCGCAGGCACCGGACCGGAACACATTCCGCCGGCGCCGTAGTTGACCCACAATCGGCGGTCTGGACCCGTATTCGGCGGCAGGTCAGCCACAGCACGTGATCGGACACTATTCTGCCGAGTGCGCAAGCCACTCATGTGTTTCTAAGCGGAAGATTCCAGAACCCAGCAATCACCCGCGCTTCCCGGGCGAAAGTGGGGTCGAAGGAGGAGCAAGGACCCCTAGAATCCAATCCGACCTCGCGGAAGCACACAGCTGTTGGCGGGGTCCCGCCTGAAGGTAACGACCTCCCGTCGTAGCAAGCACCCAGTTCCCATCTAGCAGCAGTAGCAAGTAGCATCGGTAGCACCAGCTTCGGTGGTGACAGCAGCAAATACCACACCACCACCTCCCGTCACCTCCCGTCACATTCTGACTCCACGAGGCTGAGTCGGGGCATCGGTCGGCATGCCCAATTCTTCCTGTTGGGCGTTACTGTAGTTCCTGTACCAACCTACCTACCTCATACAACTCCCCGATCTCGACATCTCGATCCACCCCGCCGACCGATCGAAACGCACACGTACATACTCTACGCTGTAGTCGAATAATATCCGAGTTTCTCTTGCACCAGCACTCCTTGCTTCCGTTCTTGCTCTTTCCATGCAGCGGTCTCCCTGACGACACCTGCCGACGGCCACTTAATACTGCACTTTGCCAGTCATTCTTGCGCTGCATTTACCCGTCTCTTCGATTCCAATTGTGATTCACGACTATCAATCGGCGCGAACCTAGACAAATCCACCCATCGTATCAATCTCCCACGCCAGTGCGTCGGTCTTACTGCCGACAGGATAGGATTCACCATGTCGAGATCAATCCAGCTTAAGGAGGAGGGTAACCGCCATTTCCAATCAGGCGATTATGCCGGGGCCGAGGCCTTGTATTCTAAGGCGTAAGCACTGTTTCCCTCCCACCCGATGCTGTCTAGCATGTCAGGCGAGCTCAGCAGGAACAAATTGCTGACAAGGACATGGGAACAGAATCATCGCCGACCCTAAGAATCCGGCCCTTTACACGAACCGCGCCATGGCCCGCCTAAAGCTCGAAATATGGGACTCTGTCGTCTCCGACTGCGAATCATGCTTGGGCCTTGCCCCCGATAACCTGAAAGCCCATTACTATTTATCCCAGGCCCAGCTTGCGCTCAAGGACTACGAATCGGCCCTGACAAATGCCCTGCGTGCCCATCAGCTATGCGTCCAGACTGGAGATAAGTCTCTGGCGGCGATCACGGCACAAGTTCTCCGCTCGAAGAAGGAGCGATGGGATTGGAAGGAGAGGCACCGCCTTCGCGAAGCACATCAGCTGGAGAATGAGATGGTCGAGATAATGGAAAGGGAGCGTAAGCAAGCCATTGATGACGCCATGGACGAAAGCGAGAAGAAGGAGATAGAGGTGGAGTGGGAGAAGAAGATTGAGCTATTGAGGGAGACTTTCGAGAAGAGCCGACCGGTGGAGGAACAGAGAGGCGACGTTCCGGATTGGGCCATCGACGATATTAGCTTTGGCATCATGGTCGACCCCGTCATCGTAAGTTTGATTGCCGTTATGGACCCTCGACCATCGCTGACTGGTTTCCATAGACCAAGACTGGAAAGTCTTACGAAAGGGCCTCGATCATGGAACACCTCAGGAGGCATCCTAGCGACCCTCTGACTAGGGAACCTCTTTTGCCATCCGAGCTGAGGCCCAATCTTGGACTAAGGCAGGCGTGTGAGATGTTCTTGGAAAAGAATGGATGGGCAGTGGACTGGTAACATGAACACAAACTTCTTCTAGAGTATACTTCTGGCGGTACACCTTCTTTCAAGCTTGCATAGCACGGCGTTCTGGGGTTCAGCGGGATAAAGGTCGAGGATTGTATACGAGTTAGTCGTGAGAGGAATCTCCATAGCGAGACCCAGAGGCATCTGTCTCTAGGCACAATCAGGTTTACTCCCATAACATTGTTGTCGTGATGCCAGAGAAGCTAGGTGCACAATTACGATGCTGCAATGCCGGCATCAACAGTTCCCACGGCCCTGCAGGGACTAAGAGCCACCACACCCCCGGAATCGTTAACGATTGAATGGGGCCGCCACGGCCCCACCTCCAACGCCCTCGCTTGTCGGCTGCCCACCCGAGGCAGGTCGAAAATTTTCCTACACAGACAGGGCCTGGCACCGTGACGTCCCCGAAACCCAACAATAGCGAGAAAAAAGAAGACTCCTGAGATCGAAAACACAAAAAATAAAGCTGAATGCCAATCGCTGACGGGAATTGAGCCCGACGTGGGGGTCGAACCCACAACCTTGAGATTAAGAGTCTCACGCTCTACCGATTGAGCTAGCCGGGCGACTGAACCCAGCTTGTATGATGGTTAGGGACAATGGAGGCGCAAGCGGGTTATGAAGATAGCGCGACAAAGTCTAGTGAACTTTTAGGTGACCTCAAACGCCTAGCACCTTCTTTAGTCTGTATTAGACTGTGAATCTCATCTTAAGCTGGTTCTATTCATACGGAGAAATTGTGTGTATGCCTGCCTCCTGAGGAGTTGGAAGCTACCCTATTAAACTGATAGAACTCAAAGCAAGGTCAGACTCGAGCACCAGACGAACCATAAATCGTATTCTCAGGCACTGAGTTCAGATGAACGTTAACACTACGGATTGCGGAAACCTATCCCCTGGCACCTCTAGCGGCCAGAGTTAATTATCTAAGGTAAATGTCCTAAATAACTGATTCACTAGTAAGTCTATATGTATTCATTACAGGTCCATAGCTAAAGTTTGTGAGGGGCTTAATTAGAAGCTGATGTTATATATTTGCCACCCCTAGGTACCAAGAAATAAGTACCACAGCCAAGTAAATTGTAGGTTGACGACCGTTAATTTACCGCTAGTAACTTGAGTAACCCTTGTGATACGCCACCGGTTTCCTTCGAACACATGAATATTGTCAATGGTGAAGACGAGCCGATATATCCCCGGCCACATCAGCCCTAAAAACCATGGTCATCTCACGACTCGACGTCCTTCTTCTTCGGATGAATGGTCACTGAAGAAACACCGGCGAGTGAAGTTTCCCCAAAACGTCCAGTTGATGTAGCCACCGTCTCCAAAGTTGACAACTTCACCATCATCAGAAGAGATGAGAGAAAATTGCGATAATGACGAGTAACCAGGAGATTGTTGTCAGACACGGCATGGGCATTGACATGCTATGGCTTTGCCGGGTCATTGTTGGCTCAACTAAAACATTTGACTTGGACTTTTTGAATCAAAGTGGAAAGTATGACGCTCACGACGAAGAGAAATAATTGGGCGCATTACAATAGGAATGACTTACTAACGTATGCTCAGGACCCCACTCATGCAGTGTTGCCAATTTATGCTAGAGAGCAGCAAGTCTTATGACAGGATGCAGCCGATGGCAAGTATCCTCATAGAGAATGGTGTTGATCGCTCCATTTGCGACAAAGTTGGACAATCGTCATGTCTTCTGGTGTTCCAGATGCCTCAAGGATTCAATTACTTCGATGACGTTTTGTATAAGTTCATTGACCTCGACATGCTTCAGAATCTCCGCCCGACAGACCTGTGGCTCGTGGCATCTTTAGCACGATTGATCCCTTCCTTTAAGAGCAAGCTCGAAGCTGAGTTCCAAGGGATGCGAAAACCTTGGGAATATCATCTAGTGTCCGCCCCCGCATCGAACATCTGCCCGAGCTGGACCCTCAGAAGCAAGCATCATGGGTCAAAACTGCGTCCAACCTTGAGAGAGTCGCTCTCTGAGAACAATCTGTTCTTTTGGTACCGTGGATATGTATGGTTGAGCCCTTCCTTGAATACGGTATTGACGTCAACGAAACGGAGATATCGGATGGCAAAACGTGCATTGGCCATGCTGCCAGAAAAGGGAACCTGGAGGTTGTTATGGCTCTTGCGCAGGCAGGAGCTAGTTTGGAGCAGGTGGAATGGGTATCCAAGAGCACCAGTCTGTGTTCCTCTGTTTTAGAGGCTTGGCTCGAGCGTTGGGCTTTCATCACCCAACAAAAGTCTATTCCCGGCATTCAGAGATATCTTCACCGGAACCAGAACTTTGGATACTGCCGTGGCTTCCGAGGCAACCGAATCATGAGAGTCACAACGCTTTGTACGCTGCGATGGGTTGGGAAGCCCATCTTCCTCCTGTTATCACGCCCCTCTTAGCGTACGGGTATGGCCGGAGGGACGGGCAACCAGCAAAGACAGACCACGGCCAAAGATGCGGCTCGGAGGAGGTGGATGCAACGAAGAACAGAAAATCTTATTTCAAACAGCTATTAGATGCCGGCCTCGCTCTCGAATGCGAAGATTGCCTTGGTATCAGTGCTGTTATCTTTGCCGTTGACCTAGGGGAGCTTATGGCACTATAAATGTTGATCGAAGCTGGGGCAGATATCAACCGACAATGTGGTTTTGGTATTACACCACTGGAACTGGCAACCATCAACTTGGGACTTCCACATCCACGAGCGAGAACTCGAAGTTTGACATACATGCATATCCTGCCCCAGGATGGGAAAGGTGTCAGCCGCGATACAGACCAGAAATAGTATGATTGCATTGTCAGAGCACTTAAAAGAAAGGGAGTAGTCGTTACAATGAGCATTATGTAGTTGAATTATGATATGGCGTTTCGAATCCTTTGCTGACCTCCAGTGCTTTAGTTCAGAAAAACGACTTAAAAGCCACTGTCTATTGCAAGCTTTTGCGGCGATGTTCTTTCTTTCTATTGGAATTGCAGTCGGATACTTCGGTGGTCATGGTACATCTGTTGTGCACAGTGGCACTATTTCCGGTAACGAGTGATGAATATAGATTCAGTTAGCAAAAGATGCGTACGGGCTGAAAAATCATGTCGACCTCATAAAAACCTGTTCTCTCAAAAGGGCATGATTTGAACGAAGTCGCCAACAATGGACCCTCACATGATACATTTTGTTGCCATGAGAACGACCTCTGATCACCACAGACAAATTTGGAGAGACCCTCCGTACGAGTGACGAACAGTAAAATCAGTCAAATTGATGTCTACCTCCCTACTAAGCAAAACTTCACAACTTGCAAGAGCCGTCAAAGGCAACTCGTTGAATTCCATCTTTAGAGCTCCTCAAATATTGAAGGGAGCTTATGAATCACCACCTGCTCTTCATTCTCAACAGTGACCTCGCTGTCCTTCAGCCCCACGATTTGCTGCGCGATATCATTCCAGAACTCGCATCTATTCCTCGAATTCTGGTCATCGGATGTTAGACGGAACGCCGAGTGGAGAAACCCCGGTGCGCGGACTTGGAGGACACTCCGCAGCCTATCATGGTTCCCATCTGCCACAGGCCAGTAAAGTCGCGTAGTTCTCGGTAGGTTATTCGGGTCTCCAGTCATAGCGAAGGATGCGAGATATGCCTTGTACCGCGTCGCTACTAGACCCTCGAGTACTTTGGCGTAGATCTTAGCCAGCAACCTGCTCCTCAAAACCTTCGAGAGAAGGCCCACAACTTGTTGAACGTTGTTGGAGAAGAGAGGGATCAAGTCGCTGGCATGGTAAGCCAGAATTCTGAAAGGGTATGCGTACTCCATCATGTATGACCTGTCGGAGTAGGCATCGTAAAGGTCTCGGGTGTTGCAGGTGAATGTAGAATCTTGGATCACCTCCTTCAAACATGTGGTGTAGTTGTCATGATGAAAAGCCGAACATTTGTACTGTTGGCGGATCTGATCTCTAATGTGCGAAAGCTTCTCCCCGGGGAACATCATGGCCAGGTAAGAGTTGAATTTCGCTTGTGAGTCCATGCCTGCAGGTATGAATGACTGCGCCTCGTTGGCACAGTGAGAGACGACAGTGGACCAGATATTATCCCAATATTTACCTATTTTGTCAAATTAGAATACTTTCCCTACAAGAAGCGGAAGTGTATCACCAGAGAGACATACCTTGAGAAAACGCGATTGTCGGAATAGTCTTTATCCACTTGCCATCGACGGACGGCCCGACAGGTGCCATGCCAGTCTGCTTGACCTTACCAAAGAACTGCTGATTTGCTTCAATCAATTTGACCGATCTGGCGTTGCGCAAACAGTCAATGTCGTACTTGTCTCCGCAGCCAGCCAGTTCAGAGAACATCCGGTAGGCCTTGTCGAGCGCCCCGTCTTTGGAGTTGTCCCATTGCCACTCAAATGCCGGGCTCTGAACCAAGAACGTGTTGAAGTTGGGGTCTTTCTCGCCATCTTCCCGGATCAAATGATGAATGATGGAACCGGCACCAGCCGACTCGCCCCAGGAGCTGACGCTGTAGCGGTCGCCTTGAACTTGATCAATATATTCCTGAACCCACTCAAAAAGGAGGGCCTGGTCATAAAGAGCGGCATTCGGCAGCCCGCTGGCCTCCATGTACGAGCCTGCGAGCCATCCGAATGCACCTAGACGATAGTTGCCCGTGATGAAAATGGTTCCGTATTTTGATGCCTCAAGAAGAGACTGGCCTGTGTAAAGAGGACTGAACTGATCCTTGCTGCCGAAGGCGTACGCACCACCATAGAGCCAGACGACGACGGGGAGGCGAGTAGAATCCTTCTCAAAAGCGCTGACTGGTACGTAGATGTCAAGGAAGAGGCAGTCTTCATCTTCAATTATGCTAGTGTCGGGTTCTTCGTAGATCAGGTTTCTCCCACCAGGTGGATTTTTGAGTCCGTTCGGGTTGATCTGGATGCAACTCCGGCCACCTCCGTTGTCTTGAATGCTGTCGTCTTCCCACTCGGGGAATGATGGAGCCCCAAAGCGTTCTGGCTTTGCGCCAAAGCGCACGTTTCTGAACACGTATATCTGTATGAACAGATTAGACATCACAGGTGAGATGCATATGATGTCTTTCTTTGCTTACATCCTCGTCTCCCGGAAATCTGGCAGCTTCCCAAGTACCCCATGGAAGCTTCAGCTGCGGAAGTTCATGCTCGGTCCTTGCACCGACGCACAACGCTACAACCGCGAAAGAAAACAAAATTTTGAGCATGATGGCAAAAAGTGCACTCGCGATGCGGAGTGTCTCCAAGTGTAAGGTGGTGAGTTTTCGATATGGTGGACCGCGTAAGGCTGCTCCGGTGCTCGTGGCCGAGGTAGGTTGCGCAAGAATACGTTGAGCGATGCGCGCCCCTGGCACCTTTCTATTGAAATCTGCCAATGTAGTCAGATCCTCTTTCCAACGGAAACTCGTCTACGGTTCCTCACGATGGTCAAGAACAAATTCCTGGTCGAGGATTTAACTGCACAATGGTCTGATCTTACATGTCCGAGCAGCCCTGGGATCAATTGTCTTGGACGTCATTCTTCATGGAGATGTGCGGGTGTTAGTCCGGTGCGGGGAAAATGAACCTTGCCGCCTTTGCATGGAATCCAGGATACCCAAGCTTAAACGGCGGGGACGACGGGTGTCTGATGTCTTGCATTTCAGCTGGTGCCTCGGACAGCCCTCCAGTCCAGCGCGCGCAGTGAGCCATACAGGTAACGGTATCTACCCAGCCTTCTTGTTATCAAGCAATACAAAGACCACTGAAAACACAAATGAATAATC
Source organism: Colletotrichum camelliae (assembly GCA_018853505.1). NCBI lineage: Eukaryota > Fungi > Ascomycota > Sordariomycetes > Glomerellales > Glomerellaceae > Colletotrichum > Colletotrichum camelliae. The sequence goes on along the minus strand of JAELVL010000005.1, from coordinate 5,580,576 downwards.
TTTGGTTGGGAGAACGTACACTGCGACCCGAGCAGAACGTTAGACTAGAGGTACTTTGCCATATGGTAAGGTGTCTCGAATTTTGCTCTTCTCTTTTCGTCCAAGGGGGGCTTTCGCTCGAGACAGTATGCCCCCAATCTATACAGCGCACATACTTGAAGTATGCATATTCCGATTTTGAGAACCCCCATACCAGTTGGTGTCTTGGAGTCCTCACGATGAGATCGTGTTCACAAAGCCATCGCCGATGATCAACAGGGCATGTGAAGAAAAAGATTCGGGCATATTTTCACCAGAATCAAACGGTTCACATTTTTTCTGAGTCACTTCATTACCAGCTGTTGACGCTTTCAATACAATGCATTCGTTGCCGAGGTGAGGGTAAATTGATATGTACTTTCTATCCCTGAAGTATGACCAGAAAAGAATTGGTGCACAGATGCGCTCCGTCACGTCGCTTCATCGAGTCTCATCGAAGATACTTAGGCAGAGGTCTTGCCACGGATAATATCGGCAGCCTGCAAGGGGGTCCACTGTCAGCAAATTTGAACACCGGGCCAACACTGGAACGCAACTTACTCTCTCGGCGACAGCGTAAACAGTTGTCATAATATGGGTGGCAGGAACCAAAGGCATGATGGAGGCATCGACAACACGCAGACCCTTGACGCCGTAGACCTTCAGGTTTCCATCAACGACACCGCCCTCCTCCTTGGCGCCCATCTTGCAGGTGCCGACAGGGTGGTACAGAGTTGAGCTCTGCTGGCGAATGAAGTCGCCAATGGCCTCATCGCTGGTAACGTTGGCACCGGGAACGACCTCGACGGGAGACAGCTGCTTGATAGCTGAGGTGGCAGCGAGGGTACGAGTGAACTTCACGCCCTCGGTCAAGAGGGAGACGTCCAGAGGGTTGCGGAGGAAGCCGGCGTCGGCGACGGGGGCGTCGAATGTGCTGCTGGAGGAGACCTTGACACTGCCACGAGAGTAAGGGTGCTGAAGACCAAGAACCATGGCACCATCGGACCAGATAATCTCAAGAAGGGCAGAGTCAGTGGCCAGGAGACGCTCGTTAAGGACCTTCTGCTGGGCCTGGTAACCCTTCACAACCTCGGCCGGAGTGCCAGTCGGAAGGAAGGTCGTGCCGTCCTGAGAGGTGGCCTGGGTGTTAAGATTCTGGCTAGCCTGGGAGTAGGTGGACAGAGGGAGGAAAGCCAAAAAGTCACCAGTGGGGGATGCGAATGGGCCAGTGTGCTTGCTGTCGTACTCGGCCCGGGCGGCGGCGGCAAAGGTCTCGTTGCTCGTCAGGAGGCTGCTAACGGGCAGAGTCGTGTTGACTAAATCATCATGTCAGCTCCACCATCTTTGTACAAACGCATGCTAGGAAGGGAAATCCTACTGGTGTTAACGACAGTCAGAAGAACGTGATCATGCAAGTTCTGGCCGACAGCAGGGAGATCGACAACAGTGGAGACACCAATGCTCTGGTGGAGGGCAGAGTCACCAATACCAGAAACCTGGAGGATTTGAGGGGTGTGGAAGGTACCAGCGGCGAGAATGACCTCCTTGCTAGCGGTAGCAGTCTGGACATTGGCACCCTTGCTGGCGGCGAACTGCGAATATGTTAGTCCCAGGAAGCCCGTCAGGCAAAACGGGAGTCATACCTCCACACCGGTCGCAGTGACCGAGTCGCCAGAGCCAGTAGTCAAAACCTTGGTGACCTGTTGTCCGGTAAGAAGGTGCAGATTCTTTCTCGTAGTGAAGTTGTCGTAGTAAGCCTCTCTGGCGGAAGAACGAGTGTTTGTCGTGGGGTCCTGGTTGTGAGGGCAGAAGTAACCGCCAATGGGGCTTCCGTTGGCTTGATCCTTAGCAACAGTAATGCCGAGTTCCTTAACGGCGTCGATCATGTACTCTGTAGCCTCGTAAGCTTCCAAAACGACTTCGAGCAGGTTCTTTCACTATAACGTACTGGTAGTAGGCCAGAAGAATGGAGAGTACGTGACTTGCATCAAACCATCCTTGCCGTGGGCAGTGTCGTCAACCTCGACACCCCACTCGGAGACAATATCCGCCTTGGGAGGCGTGAAGATTTCGTTCTGGTCAAGTTAGTTTCCGTCTTCGGTCAATCGGGTCGTCGGTTAGGTTTGCACACCTTCTTGAAATACGGCAGAAGAGAGTCCCAGTTCCAGCCGGTGTTTCCAAGAGCCTCCCAACGGTCGTAGTCGGACTTGGAACCTCTGTCGAAGACCATTCGGTTGAGTTTTGTTGAGCCTCCAACAACCCTTCCTTGGGGAATTGAAACGGTACGGCCCCCGAGGGCATCGTTGGCGATGTAGGTCGTGTTCCAGTCATACTTCGTTCCAATAGCGCCTCCTGCCAGACCCGGAATCTTCACAAAATCTTCTCCCGCGTCGCTGTAGGCTGACTGTCAGTACCGCTTTTGAAAGCCGATTTGTGGTCAACTAACAGTTCTCCGGCCTCGATGATCAGAACGGACACATCTGTTTCGAGTCAGTTGTTGAAATTCAGCCATCCTCCAGAATGACGTACTCGAATCCTCGGACAGTCGGTTGGCAACTGTCAAACCACTCGCACCGGCTCCAACGACGATGTAATCATAACTCGGCAGCAGGTTGGACTCGTTTGCGCGCTTAATACAAGGAGAGGACGGACGAGCAAACGCTCCGTAGAGCGGCATTGCTGCCACAGCTACAGCCATCTTCACAACGAATGCCATGGTGACTGTTTTCTGCCGATTCAACTCTTAAAAGACAAAAAGGAATGAATGTTCGTGCGTATGTACAGGGGTACGACAACGAGTGAGTAGAGACGCAAAGAGTTGCAGATGTGTATCGACTCGGGACGACCCGATATGTATACGATCTGGTCCTGCCCCTGAAGATGGGACTGGACCATCTGATAATAAACTCGACATGCGCGCCTGCAGCCTACCTGCCTGTCTTGCTGATGCTGCCGCTCCTACTTGCCGACTGCCAGCTTTCTTCTCCACCAGAGTCAGGGGGTGGGAAGTACGAGTCCTGTACGACAAGCGAGACAAAAGCGCGCTGTAGGCCTGGAGGCTGGGACGCCGACATATTGGTACTGAGAGAATTACGTGACATAGTGCGACGATGCCAACAGAACGGGTAAGAACAACATATTGGGTAGCATGGAGACCCGCAAGGAAGGCAAGGAGGAACCTGCAATGGGACGGGTGAAAGTCCCTTACGAACATCAGCCGAAGCTTGGTATTGGCAGCTCAGAAGGTCTTGGGGTGGCGCAATGCTGTGTTAGCGATGGCTCGGTCAGCGAAGACAACTGTAACTGCCACACGTGGTTGACAAGCCAAGTGGACTGTAAGCCGGTTTCTGGGAATGGTCGCCCGGAGATTGCGCCTGCAGTCGACTGGGAACGATTTGCCGAAAGGCAAGGATATTGAATCATTTAGGTTCATGCTGGTTGAAACGGCGCGTTAGCCAAGAGGAAGAACTTCGCCCCGCGATAACTCACCCGCTAAGACGCTGACAAACTGTCCAGCTGAGCTCCAAGTTGCCGCGAATAGTATTTTGAGTTCCCGTGGCCAAGACATGTAGAGTGTTACTGCATAGTACGGAATCATCGTGCACCCTCATCTGCAGTGACACATGGCGATCGAGGATGATCGCCGATAGCCAGATTTCGTCCCATCGCCGAAAACCGTCCCCTAAAAAAAAGTGCGGCGTCCCAAGTACCCCGGGTCCGCGACTCATTGACAAGGAACCCCCCACTTAATCCCGGTCGCTTCCTGCATCCTATCCCTCCACGATTTTCTCCCCAAGTCGGCACCCTGCCGGCCGGTGCGGCTGCAGTTGGTCCTCGGCCCCTCTGACAACCTGCTTGTTTGGCACCATGTCACGGACAGGCTGGATGGAAAAAGGTACACGAAGAACATGGAATTGGGATTTGACTTCTTTGATGGAACTACAATGGTGTCAAACGGCCACCGGCAGGCAACCCGTTCAAAACAAATCACGAGCATTGAGCAAATCCCATCGCAACTCGATGCGTTTTTGATAATTTGGATTTCCCGTGGTGATCACAGAGCCGTAGCGCGCGGCTCCCGGTGCTGAGGCAAGCACTCCGCATGCCTCTTCAAACGTCATTGCAGGAGGCTGTGTCGAAGCATCTTGATCATGAAGTTAGCTTGAAAAGCGCTTTTCCTTCACAAATTGAACATGAATCTTTCCGGAAACCTCGGTACCATAGTATACCGTTATGTTGGAAAGACATGTGGGAAGACGATCAAGTGTTACGGAGAAGTTACTAGACACAGCCGTCCAGCGCAGTGTAGACATGCCGATGGACCGTCGGCAGCATGACAGCTACGAACTTGAACCAACACCACATTCGGGACTTGTGGCACCCAACATCGCTCACCCCGCTACACTCGTTCGGGGACCACTTCCCGGGAAGATCTCCTTCCTGCATGCAACCCTCTCTCTCAAGCCCTGCCATTTTTGAGAGAAGGGTTGCATTCTGGTAGACGAGAACCGCCTACCGTAGCATTGGAATAATTCTACGACGTCTGCAGTTGTCATCGTTTGGTTGAGGCTATACCTCTTGGACAGGCTTGGCCGTTCGGGAACGAGGTCGTTCCGACGCCATTATTTTCGCACATAACTTTCCAGAGACAGCCTCTGTATCAAAAGCGAGCTAATTCATACGCAGTTCAGTAATCGAGCTGGCCCGGTCAGCGCATGGGGCTCTCATGCTCAGAGACAGTGAGCAGAACATACGTCACTAATTGAAGCTTCACTGCCCTCAATTTGACTAAACGATTTGATGGCACCTGCATAAGTCTACGACTCCAGCCCAGAATAGCTGCGATGACCCCATATGACAGATGACCAGCACTGAGAGTCACATAGGGAGGAGACAAGGCTTGGCGCTCCATTGTTTCCACCTGATAAGAATGAAATATTCCTAAAGGCATGTAGTCGTGTGGATAAGAGGGGTTCAGCTTAACTCTAAACTCGCTGATGGATTTCTCGCTAAGCGTCTCACATAACAGCAGGTTTCAGCTATTCCTCTGGTCCAAACCTGTCCGCCGGCGGGGTGCCGACCTTGCAGTACAGAAACTGGTCAAAGCAAGTTTTCTGAGCCGGGTTACTCCAGCAACTCACAAAGTGACTTGCATGATAAACAGTGCTTGTCAGGCTCGTTCATCTGATGCTCCCCAAACCCTAAATCATGTCGTTAGTGGATCTTTTAACTGGGGGAAGTCTCACGACAGAAAAGGAATACAGGCTCGACCCTTGGAAACCCAGTAGTCCGGTTCAATCTATCGCATGCGTGGAAGGAGCATCACAAGTCTAGTCTAGCTAGTAGGCTTGCGGGCCGAGAAACACAAAAACGCAAAAGCGGACGGTTTTCCCTAGCTGTAGTCCGCCCTCTTTTTATTTCAAGACTAATCCTCCCCGAAGCCTAGTCGGCGTCTGTCACAGTCAGATGTCATAACTCAACCTATTCTACAACTTCGTGAACGAGAGCCCCCACATCCCGCGAACTCGTCACCAGAATACAGCGTATCAGTGCTTGCGGAACCACTAAGATTGTGATGTTTATGCGGTTTCCACGCATCATTTCCCGTCTTTACTCTCGCGGTTTGTCTCTTTCGCATTTCCCCTTCTTCTTATTCGCTATTCAGCAGATCGTATAAGGTAAGACAACATTTCGGGGGAAAGCGCCACCACTTCTTGTTCGGTTTGACGACAAAAAGCGTTTCGCCGGGAACCATCGCGATGCAAAGACAGAGTATCAGTCATAGGGTGCGAAGACTACAAGAGGAGCTAGTCAGAACATCATGATATACAGTAACCCTCCAGGAGCTGTCCAAAGTTTGCCTAGATTTACCTACTCATAGTTGAAAAAGTCTCCGAAGCTCAAAATTCTGGCAATATACGTATCAAACGGCGAGTTTAACTTATGCTTGAATAGAATTTCGTTGAAATTTAGAGCATGAAACTTGATTCTGAATTGCTGTAGCCAGCTGCATGGCTAATTTGATGATGCACATGTGCCCGCAGCATGAAGGGCGTTGGCGTTATCCGTCCGAGGTGGGAGCTTGGCCCTCGGGATAATTTAGACACCAGCCGAGATGGACCAACCCGTCTCGCAACTGTCGTGCGATCAACAGCATTATTCTAAACCACTTCTATCGTTTATGTGTACTGCAGCAATGCTAGCTTCCGGGTCCAGTTTCGTTGACAAGTGAAAGGAAGGGAAGAACTCCAGGTCTGGCGATTTTATCGACGTAGTAGATGTCTAGCATATATGTCATTGTAAGAACCTCTAGACACCATTGATGGTTTGATTTGGCTTATTCAAAAACATTTCTACTGGCGTTTTGCCAAGTCAAATGGCTTCTTTTCGCATTAAGAAGTTGAAGAGTACGGGCAGGTTGCGGCAAAAGCTTGTTGACCATGGTCTCCTGGACATCAATCAACAAGAACAGATCCATCAGGCCGTGTGTCGATATTGGCTCAAAAAGACGATATAGTAGACTTGTAGCGATTGCTTAATTTCCCGCGACTTGCTCGGCACAGTTCCGGCGCTCCGCCATTATTAGGACGGATGTGACTTATTTGAGTAGCTGGTAAATATAGACTACCCTGTTCGTTGGAAGCTACCTCTCGCAGCCGATGGTCACCATGTCTTCATCGCCACGAAGTCCTGAAACAGGGGATAACACCGCCGCGAACCTGCAAAACAACGTCGGCGCCGACTTACCAGGCCTCGCCGGTTCTGGGTTCGGCATCGCAAATGGCATAGCCATTGTAACTCGATTTACTCGCCCGCATGAGAAATTTATAGGCGCTCGCTGGACGATCCACTGATTCTGTCAAAAAGTAAGGTGAAAGGCGGACTGGAAGCGTAGAGTCCTTGTCGTCTGCACATACTTACTGTCTAACTCACCCAAGCTTGAACAAAACGCCATGATTATGTTTTTGTATCATCCGTGGCTGGCAGGGATTGCTGTCTATGTAGAGTCACTGGGCCTAAGATTTGCTGACGTGAAAAGCTTCAATTGACTAAATACCTATTCCAATCAGTGGAAATATGCCGCCGGAAGCAAGAAAATGCATAATCCAGCGGGCGATGTAGATCATACGCGTCTCAATTAGGGCTAAATAGATTCCGAGCAAAGTGTTCAGCGTACAAACGATGGGGTCTTAGGTATTTAGGTGTGTCATGGGCAGTTGGGCAAGAACTCATAGGCTCATCTGAACACCCACGCGCGATGTTGACCCCGACAGAAATGAGTAAGGAGTATTGCCCTAGAATATATCCAAGGTGCGCCTCCAGGCGGCAAACTGCGAAGAAGAAAAGTTAGAAGGGAAGAAAGATATATCTGTGCAAAATTCCGTCAAAGTCATATAAAACAGGGGTAACTTCTTAGCACGGCCACAATCAGCATCAGAAGCAACACTCAACCTTCGGTCATCACCTTGGCAGTCGGCAGGTAAATTGCGACACGTATCAAATGAACGCCTGATTCTAGCCGTCTGGTATGGGCGAGACTGAGTAAGACTCGCGCTTCGCCAACAAAGGGTCTCACTTTGAGCTCAAAGAAGATCTCAAAGAATGACGGACTCGGTGGCGTCTGCTAGCGCCCCGCGCCGCGGAACCTCCGTCAAGTGGTGCTCCTAGACGTCTCGTATGCTTGTGATTTCACCCTCATTTCCTCATTTAGGCAGCGACTTTGCCATTTTTAGGTGCTGACAATCTTCACCACGCACATCCCCGCGGGCGGAGAGATCTGACGGACTGGTTACCTTGTTTAAGTCCTGCAACCCCCGGTCGAGGCACTCAGCCGGTTTGGTATCTTTGACAGCCTCATTCAATTCGACAACGTCCTGTCCCTGTGTGGATACCCTCGAACTATCCTCCTGCCGCACTGTCGGCAGTAGGCTTGACGGCAGAAGCGCCGAGAGGAGCATCCACATCGGCGCCGGTGTATTGTCAATCGGTACTGAGCGCCAGGCTCCCTGTGCATGGTGGTACGGCAGCAGGATCCCTGTAGATCTCTAGGTGTGAAGCACTCGTATCTTACGGCTTGCTTTCTTCTATGACCATGGTTGTACTAACGATGGCAGATGAGCGTATGCCCTCCAGCCACCTAAGACACACTCATAGTTGAAACAACATGCCGCAGCCGTCAAGACCGGGGCTGCAGCCTTTGGAAGCCAGCTTGGGTCGGTCAAGTCAAGAACAGGAGCTCACACCGAAGCCCAAAAGGACTAGAAATCGCAGGATTCTGAGTTGTCTTCCGTGTCGACTACACAAGCTCAGTAAGAGAGAATCCGTCTCCGCTTTCCTCGGGCATCCTTGTGCGAGATCGAGCAACTGGGGGCTTCTCATTGAAACTGACTGTACAAGAATGCGATAGGACCATACCGTGCCACACGTGTCGTCAATACAACCGACAGGACCAATGCCGTCTGCACCCGGCGCCTGAAAGCGTGATCAAGCGTGGACTAGCATCCTCGCTTCCCCAGATGTCTGGGAAGAAAGCTACGTCGGCGCCTGTAACACAATCAAGTATCGCCGAGGTGGCACTGCCCGCGATCACACTTCCGTCAACGCCTTTGAGTGTCGCAGCGATCACCAACACGCCGGAGGATGATTATAGTTTCATGAACTGCAAGCCGAATATGTTAAGTGATCGACTTGGAACGGCGTCAACGACCTTCGACTCGAACCTTCAGTCAATCATCGAAACGCGACTGAAGCTGATGCAATATGCAACAGGGCCGCCTCCATCGCACCAATGCTCGCCGAACATCGCAGCTCCTCCTGTAAAAGAGGCCAACTTTTCAGTAGCGTCTCTGGCCTTACAAAATCCGTTTTCATCCAAGACCCCAACCCTATTTGATGAGCCCCAACTATTCTGGAAACGGTATCTGCTAAGCCTGCTTCCAACTCAGACCCAAGCCGATTTACTGGTCACCTACTTCTTTGAGAATATCAACTGGATCTATCATGCTGTCCATGCCCCATCGTTCCGAGCCCAATACTCCATGTTATGGTCGAAAAGTGTTGAGGACGTCGACTTAATATGGCTTTCACTCTTGTTCATCATGTTTTCGCTCAGTTCACTCTACATACCGGCTCCTATGGCTGAAGCAGCCGGGTTTGAGGTCTCAGATCTCGCCGCCCTGTCGCATCGATGGTACTCTGCTTCCCGCCAATCTTTACAATCGGGCGGGTATGAGTCCAGGCCGGCCTTGATACAGCTTCAGGTTTTCATTGTAACGCAGTTGTACTGGTACGGAACCAAGGACATCGAGGCTCTCAATACGTAAGTCTCAGAAAACCTCCGTCCGGATACGTCATGCGTCGGTAGACCTAACGCGGTATTTACCGTAAGGCATTTGGCGCAAGCTATCCGCCAAGGCCAAGCTCTTGGCCTTGACCGGGAAAGCCCACCGTCCATCTCCGACTGTCTTGAGAGGGAATTACGGCATAGAGTCTGGTGGGATCTTGCAGGAGCAGATACGTATGTTGTATGCCGAGGCACGGAGGACGGGTTCTCTAACATCCACGGCGCAGTTTCCAATCGCTCTGTCTAGGAAGACCCCCATTGCTGCAATCGCACCTCTCCAACGTGCCATTCCCTTCGAATTGCAATGATGTCGACATCAACTCCGCCAGCAGTCAAGTCAAGCCCCTGAATGAGCCGACTGAGATGAGCATGCACCACTTTCGCGGTCGAATATTCAAGGTCTTCAACAAGCTTTGGTTGGACAACGGTGCAAACCTCGGCTCGCATGACTTTGTGTCAAGTATCGACGCTGAGCTTACGGCTATCACTGATCAGTTTCCGTGGTACTTCAAAGACCCAGCGCGAAGTGTGGAAAGCAAGGCTCCGGCACTTCCACCAAACTTTGGCTTTGTTCTGTGGGGTCACCATCTACTAGACAGCTGCATAGCAGTTCAGAGAGTACGGATGTACCGACCATTCCTTCATGTCAAGGCTGGCGAAATGTTCCAACGCTGTGTCGCAGCGGGGTCGTCAACGTTGACATTGTACAAGGCCCTTCGCTCACCTGACGAGGCACGTTTTCGACGATCAGATAAGTTGCGAATCCAGGCGTATCACGTCATCTCAGCCGCCATTGTCCTTGCCACCTTTCTTCTGGTGGAACAACCCGCCAACGCGGCCTCAATCCGCCATGACATCGAGATGATAGCTTCGGACTTGCAACCGCCGGCACCGGGAACTACAGAAGACAAACGATCCATCGCAACTATCGACGATGGTCTCAAAGTATTGCATCAGATCTTGTCTATGTCTGACGACAAAGCTTATAATCTCTCACGAGACACTGAGGGCCCTGCGGCGCTGGCACCAGGGATTTCTTCCGTGTTCGGCGGAGAGGCCACAGCTCGCAGATATCTCGAGAGATGCGCTTTCAAGTATCTTGGATGTGATGATGTAATTCACAATGGACAACCCATGGCTTCAGCCACTTCAGCCTGTGCTTCCAGTTGGGAGGCACTAATGGATCCTTCGTCGTGGGGCGAATGGGGTGATGGGTTCTGGGCGGAATTAGACCTGGCCATGGGAGAGGGTTTAGGAGAATGTGAAGCTCACAAAGAACATATCTCTGGAGTCTAGATTTCTCTTTCTACCGCTGAGCTCGGAAACTCGTTTGTTTCTTACGAATTGTATTCACAGTCTTATTTCGTGGCGATGAGCATCTGTTTCAACCCATTTCTTTTGGCCATTAAGAGCTCTTCAAACCATAGTTAAAGAGACAATCCGAACTAAAAGTTAACAGACAAATTGAATAATTGGCTTTGAAAGTGAGGTGGTTGGTGGCCATCGGCTTTTATATCCGCTTTGGTGGTGGGTATTCCGCGGGAATGTTTCGTGCTGGCTGCGCAGCGTCAATGCCATCTTTAACCGGATCAACTCAACAAACAAAACCAAAACCCACGATGACCAACAGGTCAGCGGGGGTTCGGAGACTCATTATTGGCGGTGTATCCAGAAAACTCTGGGGGGATACGCGGGGATGCTCGGGCTTGGCGGCATTCGGGGCAGTTGGCCATCCTTGGACGTACGGCAAATGGGAGTCGTGCGTTAGCGTCCCCGTGGGAGCTGTTGCGGGCCACAACGGGCCATTTGCGGGGGCGGGGATGCAGTAGCTCCAGTAGCTCGACACAGGGCGACACAGGGGTGCTGCCGGGATAGCTCCCCAAAGCTCCCCAAACAGGGAAAATATCGCCGACACGCGCCCAACAAATCCAATCGGGAGACGCGAGACGGTGACATGATGTAAGGAAGAGCAACACACCCCGACTGCGGACATCGTCCGATATAAATATCACGGCGGCCAATACCCCGAACCCTCGGACAGCTCAGTCCAACTTTTGTGAGCTTGATACCCCTCCGCCTCTGCCTCCTCCTCACTCGCCAACCCACGACCTCTCATCACGCACCATACTTCACGGTCTAACAAAGTCAACAAAATGGGCAAGCCTATCGTTCTCCAGCTCGGCGACGACATCAAGTGGAACCATGACCTCTACAAGGACTTCGGCTCCAAGTTCGAGATTCGCCGCTCCTACAGCATGCCGCGCGCCGAGTTCATCCAGGCGCTGAAGGACAAGAAGTTCGGCGACTTCTTCGCCATCTACCGCCCATTCTGGAACACGGGAGGAGAGATGGGCAACTGGGACAAGGAGCTGATCTCGCTTCTGCCCTCGTCATGCAAGGTCTACGCCAGTGCTGGAGCTGGGTTCGACTGGGTTGACACGGAGTCGCTGGCACAGCGGGGTAAGTCGCTCGGACTGCAACGAAGCCATCGATACTTTGTGCCAATCGCTGCCGCCACTTTGTCGCGATGCCAAGCTGACCATCTCGTAGGAGTGACTTACTGCAACGCAGCCGCCGCCTGCACGGAATCTGTCGCCGACGGCGCCATCTGGCTCCTCATTTCCATCTTCCGCCTCTTCTCGTGGTCATCCACCGCCGCGCGCTCAGGCGACCCCGACCAATTCGTTGACGCCAACAAGAACCTCGCCGTTGTCTCGCGCAACCCCAATGGCTTCAGCCTGGGCATCATTGGCTACGGCAAGATCGGGCGCAGAATCGCAGAGAAGGCTTACCGCTCCCACGACATGAAGATCCTCTACAACGACGTCGTCCGCATGCCGGCCGAGCTCGAGAAGTCCACGAACGCGACATACTACAAGAACGTCGACGATCTGCTCGCCACCGCTGACTGCGTCCTGGTCGCGACGCCTTTCGCCGGCAAGACGCTCCTCGACGCGGAGGGAATCGCAAAGATGAAGAAGGGCGCCAAGGTCATCAACATTGCCCGCGGCAAGTTGATTGACGAGGATGCCCTCGTTGCTGCGTTGAAGAGCGGCCACCTGTCTGCCGCTGGACTCGACGTCCACTTCAATGAGCCTCACGTCAGCAAGGAGCTCATCAAGATGAGGAATGTCGAGGTTCTGTCGCATAATGCTGGGGCTTCACTAGACGCCCACATCGGCTTTGAGAGGCTAGGCATGGAGAACATCCTGTCCTTCGAGAAGACGGGCAAGGCCGTCACCCCGGTCAATGCTCACTTGATCAAGCAAAGCCGTCTGTGATGGGATGAAAAGGATTGGGAAAAGCCGACATGAATCTGTATTTATAGCAGGAAAGATTTGGAGTTCTGCGGTGGAAACTTGGACGAGGGAAATATCATGACCAAAAAAACAATTTTACCAGCATCTTCCGTTGCACGTTTACCGATGTGACTATTGTTAATTCCTCTTTCAGCAAGCATGCATGAGATAAGACCACGTAGGGAAGACGGCCCTCAAAAATATAAGTACGTAGGCTATTCTTAACACCGTGCATAGACTAAACATTTACGAAAGCAGAAGTCTCTGGATTTTTCGCGCAAAGCTCTTCGTGATCAAACTGGCTTGTCTTACCTTATCATTGGTTTACTTGTCGAAACTGAAGGCTTCAATATGTTCTCATTGGCCAATCATGTTTGAGTAAGGCTTGCAACCATGTTTTCCATACTCCATTACACTTCTAGAATCATCCTAGCCGTCGAGACAGTTGACCGTTCGGTCCACAACCAACACCGAGAGCCGCTTAGATGAGTACAAAGCATCGATTTGGCTCCCACACTCCCACCGGTAACTCTGGCGGAACAAACTTTGCCACTAGGGCGAAAGTGCTATCCAATCCTTGGCCTTGATCAAAGACATGTCGGACATGTCTCACGTAGCCAATGACGACGTGGCAATTGAATATCGACGATACAGGTTACACAGCAAGCGGCATCTGATAGTCCTACTGTCCGAGGAGGGGCGGGATTGTCGCGAAACCTTATTCCGACTGCTTACAAAATAGTGCCAACGTCTTGCAATCATTTCTTGCTCGTACCCGACGAGTTTGAGACCTGCATTCCAGCCCTTTCCTGATACTTTCAACTTCCAATTTGAGGTGGTTGATTTCTCAAGCCACCTTTCATCCCTAGCTGAGCCCTGAAACCGGTGACTGACAGCTGATATAACACACACGCTATCGCTGCCTGCTCATTCTCCTCGACGCATTGCCTCCTCACGAAGCAGAATGGCTCTTCTCCGTCCCGTCACCATGCTTGTTGCTCTGTTCATTCTCGGCATAGCCGCAACCGTTCGCGTGAGTCCAAAAATTCTTCTGTTGCTGGCCTCCAGCTATCCGATGCTGATCTCGCTATTCAGCTTGCCGCGGCTGCTCTATCATCGCCTTTGAAGCACATACCTGGACCCTGGTACATCAGCTTCATGCATTGGGTTCTGAAATACTACACCGTCACGGGCTAGCGCATGTACTATATTCATTCACTTCATGAACGCTATGGTCCCGTTGTACGCATCACCCCGGATGAGATATCCGTGGCCGACCCCGACGGCTACATTGATATCTATCGGATGGGATCTGGCTTCATCAAGTCAAAGTTTTATAACCAAATCTCCGGCGGCGCCAATCCTGCCATATTTACGATCATCGATCCAAAGGAGCATGCCGCCCGCCGTAAGCTTTTCGCTCGAGCGTTCACCATAGCCTCGATTCGAGAGAACTGCGAGGTGCTGGTGCGCGAGAAAGTTGAGAAAGCAACAGAGTGCATTCGGTCTGAAGCGATGGAGGGCCGCTCTGACGTTCTGAAATGGTGGACACTCATGGCCAGCGATGTTGTTGGACAGCTAGCGTTCGGAGAGTCTTTCGAACTGTTAGAGCTAGGCAAGGTACGTCTTGATATATCCAATCATACCGAGAGCAGAAGGCTGATGCTATCAATCGCTAGAAGAACCGATTCGTCGAGGTTCTCCAGGCAGCAGCTGCTGCCAGTGCCCGACGCATCGAGTTGCCATGGCTACACGCGTTAATCAGTCATCTCCCACGGTTTTCAACCAGAGCAACGCAGCTGCTAACTAACACGAGAGGGGAGATGATCAAGTACGGCCAGAAAGCTGTCGAAAACCTGCGCCGAAATAAGGACAACAAGGCGAATTTGTTTGCGACGATCCTGGCCGAAAGCGAAACCAACGAAAAGTCCAAGCTCACTGACGACGTTATCCGGGTTGAAGCCTCGAACATGCTCATTGCGGGATCCGATACGCTTTCGAACTCGCTAGCATACGTCGTCTGGGCGATCCTGAAGAGGCCTGAGCTTCAACAGCGGCTCGAAGATGAAGTAGCAGGTTTGGATGATCATTTCGATGACGTTGTTCTAGAAAAGCTTCCACTACTGAACGCTGTTATCTACGAGTCGATGCGTCTGTACGGCGCTACAGCGGGCAGTTTCCCCAGAGAGACACCGCCATCCGGAGCTACCATTGGAGGTTATTTCATCCCTGGAGGTACGGAAGTAGCATTGCAAGCGTACACTATTCATCGCCTTCCGGAAGTGTTCCCGGACCCCTTGAAGTAAGTGCCGCATCCTCTGCTTCGTGACGTTAGTGACATTGGTTTGCTTATCTCCATTAGATTTGACGAGTCTCGATTCATGCCCGGGGTCCCGACCGAGAGGCAGAAGCAACTTTTCTCGGCATTTGGTCATGGGTCACGATCATGCATTGGAATTCACCTGGCCTGGATGGAACTGAGGTTGGCCATAGCTCTGTTGTTCCGCAAGTGTCGGGGTCTGCGGCTCGCAGACAATATGACGGACGACATGATGCACATGGTGAGTTTTCTGGTTATCAAGCCGGCGGGAAACACATGCGATGTGACGTTATGCAAGAAGTAACCAGGACCTCTTGTGAATAGCTAGAGTACAAGAGAAACTCTACATTATTTGCTACCGCGAAAACTTAGGCAATTGACTCATGCCGTTCCCCATCTCCTGTTTGCCTTCATGGCCATCTTGCCCTTGTTTTCCAGAGCCTGATTCCGAGTACCATATGAGCGGTGAAACCAGCTCTTTCTTGATTGGTGTAGCCCTGCCTTTTTCTCACACCTGGCAATTGGCTTTCCGCTATTCATGCCTATCATATGGTAATGTTATTCGGAACAAGGGCAGACAAAGCTTCTAAAACTGATACTGGACTCCATGCGTAGTCGCCATCAATCTCCTCAGCTAACTCAACATTCTAAAAGAGTCGTTACCGTTTTAGTCATGTGAAGGCACCATTACATCTTGGAAAGCGACTTTCAATTCCTGGCCCAGTACTGCTGAATTATCCCGCTTCTATTAGGCAGCATTATAAGTGTGGCAGTATAGTCCCTCAGCACCTCAGCATTTAACCGACGGAGGCGTTGATTGAGAGGAGAGTGGCTATTCCGTTGGTAAGGTAGTCGGGGTAAGTTTGTTGGAAATCTCCGTAAAGCTTTTCTGGGCAAAAGCGATTGTACCAGTGTATGTCCCTAGATTTCCGCCTGAGAAGTAAGCGCCCGGACATTGGAAACAAATAAAATTGCGACCCGACCGGAAGACAACGCGGGCGGGATGTCAGGATACCTATATAGTCGATCTCTTGGGCCCTTGGAAACCTGAATACTCCTGGATTCTCGACCGTGCTTGCGCGGAATAGACGCCAGACTCGCCGGAAGCTGACAGAAAACTTGATCCATGTCAAAGTGTCTGATTTCCACATCACTCGTTCAAACCTCCCGCCCACATAGCATCAGCAATGTTGCAGGTGTTCATCTTAGACATGCGACGCACTCTTTTTGAGGGACTTCGAAATGCTTTTTCCCCAGGATGTTCCGTATTGTTGCCCATCTCCGAAGAGGTCGGGGCCTGCAAGACCCTTGGCTATGCCGGAGTTACACGCACAACGCGAAAGTTCGTTGGCTCGAACTATCACATATAGCCCTCCAATAATTTCGTCTGGCCATCACCGTAGACGTGCGTACGGAATCATACGTAATTTTCCTGAAACGTTACTATGCTCAACTACGAAAGTTGTAATCATGTCAAATAACTGTATCATCGTAACGTACGTAGTTTGTTCCCTTCGTCCATCCATGGTCCAGTAGGTTGCGATTTGCATCCAGCCTCGTGTGCCTGGCTTCATTGATCGCCAAATGAGCCCGCCGAATCTCCTGTGGCCTTGCGCTTTACTTACCTTCTCGGCTCTGGAATAGAATTCGATGGTATAGTAAGGCGAACTCTCCGTAACACGGTGGC
Source organism: Colletotrichum camelliae (assembly GCA_018853505.1). Taxonomy (NCBI): domain Eukaryota; kingdom Fungi; phylum Ascomycota; class Sordariomycetes; order Glomerellales; family Glomerellaceae; genus Colletotrichum; species Colletotrichum camelliae. The sequence goes on along the minus strand of JAELVL010000005.1, from coordinate 5,563,909 downwards.
ATGCATGCTTGAGTATTTCTTTGTTCCGCTCTCGCCGAAAAACTGAGAAGCAAAACGACCCAGAACGATTTCAATTCTCAATTCAGTAATTAGCAACCGAGGACTTGGCTTTCCCTTCGCATGGCAAACCCAGCATCAATAAGTAGCCGTTCCGTCTGAGGCAAAACGGGTGTGACAGGTTCTAGAACCTGTCGAAAGCCTGACTGTACGGGGAGAAGCGCTTAAGCGAGCCTAGTAAGCTTTGAGGTGTACAGGTGCTCCTAAATATGCCATGGCAGGAGTAGTCCGCCCAACTTGGCTTCGGTCGGGTTTGCGATCACCTTGTAGTCTAGATCGGGTGTTCATGGCTCAATCTTTTACCGAGCTATGGAGTTTCAGGGACTATTCAATGAATTTGACTTCGCTTACATTCCCGCCTTGACTCGAGGAAGCCGAGCAAACTTATCATCGGCACCCATGCTGTCAGTAAGCTAAGTGTTCTGTCGTCTAGAAGTCCTCCAAGTTATTTCATTTTTAAACCGCCGGACACGAAAGGGCGAAATACAAGAGAACTAAACGAGCTTTGTACGTTCTGCGTTATCAGCTTGAAATATCTTTCAATGTTCTTAGCTTTCCAGTGGTTCTTGACCCAGGACAAACATTTCAGGGCGGGAGGCCGAACCTGACTAGAACATCTAGAAGGTGCTTCATGTTTCCTGGAAGCTTCTTTGTATGCATACGGCTAGTGGGCCTTTTTGCCAAGGTGGCTGTTCTCGAGAAGGTAAGCATCACTCGTCTTCATTTCCGAAGCACAGAAGCCCCCGAGCAGAACGAAATGTTGTATCCTGAAACCCAGTGAACTTAAAAAGAAATATTCCAGGGGAATGGCCAGTACCAGTGTCGTGTGCAGGAGCAAGTCATGTTGATTGGCTCATCTCGTGATATTATACGGCGGTAGGATACGTGTAAAAATATACAAAAGGTCGCGGCAAACCTCTATTCACAGGCTGCTTCTGATCATCAGCTTTCTTTTCCACCACTACAATCCGCTCTTTTCAGATCTCACACTCACTCCCAATTTCTAACAGTCTTTTCGGCTCAAACAACAGTGTAAGCTACACGTCGGTCATTGGCCAGACTTGGTCACAAACGCTAATGCTAGAGACTTCTATAGCAACATGGTTCGCATCACCTCTTTCCTCGCAGTTCTCGCTGCTGTCACCTCGGCCTCTGCTCTGCGATGCAACATCCAAGTCCACAACTCTAGCAACGGAGTCGTTGGAAGCTCTTGTGTCGAAGCAGGCGCCAGCGGATCTGTCGTGAGCTCCCAGTCCGGGGCTACGATCAACTTCAAGACCTCCACCAGCTGTGGCGTTGATGCCACTGGCGGTCTCGGCCCTAACGAGTCTCTCTCCAACGGTGGTCCCTGCTAAATGGTTTGCGTCTCTTCGCGGGTTACGCCCCATGCAATCTCAGAACGGCTTGATGGGGGTTGAACCAAGGACGCACAATTACGCCAGGCATGTCAACGGTACTTCAATAGACACATAGACCTTCGTCTTCATACAGTGTTTTGGCATAGTCTTCACTTCCAATGATCATTTCTGTGACTTTTGGGCTCTTTTGAGATGAAAAGGGTCGCTGGATGTCCACGTCTCTACAAAACCCTTCTCTCGTTTCATCAAGGCAACATTGGGCACAGTAATGGGCCCAAAACAAAAATTGAAACCATTGTTCTGCCGTCACAAGAATTTTGAGACACAGGCAGGAGGGAGAGGGGTCACCTGACATCTCTTTGTAGCTTCCTGGATCATGTTTGTAGGTTTATTCCTACGTCTGCAGATTTCGGAGATTGATAAGATAAGTCGACTTGGCAACTGCCCATATGAGAACTGTCGACAAGCCCGTCGACATCGGGAGCAACCACTTGACAATACGTCCTGCAACGTTGCGAGATAGCATAGATACAATCGTCGAGCTATCTCATGCGCCAAGTCGGTAGATAGTCTCCAACGGTCATGTTCATCCGAGAGTATTGTCTCCAGTGCCCTTATCATAGGCTGTTGGTTTACACCCCAACAGGACTCGCCCGCATCCCGCATTTTGAGCTCGACATACCCCACTTACATTGCGTCTTGATAACGCCATCAGATAATGCAGGCCTCATTCGTTGCGGCAAGATCCCTCCGCATTCCATGCTATTCCCGCAGTTGCTCGGTAGATTGTGAGGATAATAGCCGACGCGAGAAAGGCCGACATGGGCCTCGAAGTCGGAGCGAGCGCGACGCAGAATATCGCCAACTTCGCTATTGGTCCAGCCATTAGCTCGTCCTACATGCCCAGCCAGCCGTGCTGGGATTCTTCGCGGGATTGATCGTTGACCAATTGTTGCCTTGTCGTTTCCCCTGCCATAAGATGATAAGCTATTCCCATCTTGAAGAAGACGCTGCATTATCGGGGTGGCAACGCAGCTCCTTTCGCAGCACATCACGAAGATCCGCAATTGCATGCTATTGGTGTCCGGAAAGCCTATGACTGGTTTTCTTATATTGAATGCAATGGTGTCCTTCCCAAGTGTTTGCTCTCGCAGCGTCCATTTTGCAATAACGCAGCCATGTCTCAATTACGGGATGAAAAGGCTACGCTGAATGATTCCAAAGCCCCCAGTGTGGCTGTTGATTCTGTGCTTGATACGACGGAAAAGCTCTTTCTCGGCGGGCTAGATGACAGTCCAGAAGGAACGAAGCGGGGATCGACTGATGATTCGGAGCCGGAATATGACTTCAAGTCCGAAGAGTTCGCAAATATTCCAGAGCTTGTTCGGACCGTCGTGGGCTTTGAAGATGACCCCTCCTTGCCCGTCATAACTTTTCGATCCATTCTACTCTCGACCGTCTTTTGTACCATTGGCAGCACTGTGTCTCAACTCTCATAGTAAGATTGCATCTCGATAACACCCATCTATCGTAGCATGGGAACTGAATGACGAATAGCTTCCGAACAACAACTGCGCCGTTTCCAGTCTTCTTCGTTATTTTGGCGTCAGCCCCTCTTGGCAGGCTACTTGCCAGAGTACTGCCAGCTTATACCGTGCCATTGGGCCGATTTTCTTTCTCTCTGAATCCTGGGCCATTTTCTATCAAAGAGCATGCAATCATTGGAATTGCTGCAAATGCTGGCAGTCAAGGCCAGTGGGCTAGTCAGTGCGGTTCCGACCCTTGAACCCTTGCTTGCACTGACCCGATTCAGCTTACCTGCCCACGAATGCGGCTCTATACTATGGCATCACGATAAATCCAGCCATAGCTTTGTTCTTCGGATGGGTCAGTTCCACCAGCCTATTTGTATGCCACACTGGCTGACCTTGGTAGGGTGCATCACTTCTCGGATTTGCTTTCGCGGCAATGGGTGAGCCCCCTAGAATTCAGCCTCAAAGAGAACCTTCTAACACCACGAAGTTCGAAAGATCTTGATTGATGATCCGGAGTTCATCTTCCCACTTTCTCTGCAGCAAGTCACGCTCTACAGAAGCATGCAAGGCAAAAGCGAGCTTCACAAAAGTGTTTCTCAGAAGCAGATGAAGGTAAGCAACTTGTCCCGCATACATCCTGGACAACGTTGACGTTTTTATTCAGGTGTTCTGGTGGATTTTGCTGGGGACATTTGTCTGGCAGTTCCTGCCTGAGTATATATTCCCCTTCGTTGCCGCACTCGCGCCTCTTTGCTGGTTCGCCAGCCGGAACCATGTCGTCAACTTTCTCGGTGCTGGCAGAGGAGGTGTCGGACTTCTCAACATCACACTCAACTGGTCCAACATCACGTCTACGGTCATCACCTATCCTTACAGTGTTCAGGTTACCATCTTCGTTGGTTTCGTTATCACGGTAAGCCAAAGTTTCCTATTGGGGCTTCACAATACTAAGACAGACGTTTAACTAGACTTGGATCTTGATTCCAGTAGCGTACTTCGGGAACCTATGGGGGTCTCCCACTTTCAACATCATGTCCAACGGTGTATTCCAAAAGAATGGATCAGATTATCCATTTGAGTCGCTGAGTAATATGGTTCCGTACTAATTGTATATCCATGACTAACAAGCCCAGTTTACACTGACTCGAGCGGGAACCAACATGTCAATGAGACAAGATACCACGAAGTTGGCCTTGCCTACTCGGGCGCCCAATACACCTGGGAGATTTTCATGGTAAGTTTGAACATCGGAGTTATATAGGACTATTTCTGATGCTATGCCATGTAGTAGTATGCATCATATATCTCATCGTTTGTCTGGTGTGGCTTGTTTTTGGGTCCCAAGATTGTCAAGATTTGGAGAGCCAGAAAGGATAAAGGAGAATACCATCAGGATCGTTTGAGGTAAGGAGTCACCTAAGATGCTAGGATAAGATTGTTTCTGACTCGAACAGCCGCATCATCCAGCAATATCCCGGTCTTACTTTGTGGTAAGCTCTATTGGAAATTCGAAGCACGCAGCGGTCTGACTTGCTCTAGGGAATGGGGTCTTCTCACAGCGATACCGGTTGGAATTCTTCTCGTCATTGTCGCCACAAGGTCTATCTGGATGCCGACCTGGACCTACTTCGTGGCACTGGGATTTGGTGCCGCAGCCATGTTGCCGATGAGCTTGGTCTACGCGATGTCGGGCTATTCGATCAAGGTTGGTTTCTTTAATGAGCTCATCTATGGATGTAAGTACCTTATTCCTGCCTGCCATTACCACTGGAAGCTAATAATTGTCTTCAGACATGATCGACGCCCGTGGGTCGTCTCGACATCCACTTGGTCAGCTCGCTTACCGCATCATATCCGGCAACGTTTGGTATGATGCTCGAATTGTTCTTGAGGACCAGAAGGTGAAGCGCGATCTCAAGCTTTGTTGTGTGCAGCAGGGCTTACAAGAAATAGATTGGCCACTATCTCCATTTACCCCCTAGGGATGTGATTGGCATCCAAATCATCGCCAACATGCTCGCTCTCCCCGTCAACTATGGCGTCATGCGATGGGTCATTGCCTCGAAGTTTGACTACGTCAGTGGCCGCATCCCCGACCCTGCGGGGCAGTGGACGGGACAAGAGTTTAAGAGCTATAACACAGCTGGTATTCAATACGCCCTCGTCGGCCCAAAGAAACTGTTTGCCTCGTCTTTCTTCAAGCCAGTTCTGTACGGGTTCCCTGCAGGCGCAATAGCTCCCATAGTCATCTGGCTCCTCCACAAGAAGTTCCCGAAAGCAAGGTTTGACCTTTGGAACTCGACCATCTTCTTTGCCAGCGCCGCCACTTTCCACGGAAATCTCAGCACCGGACCTTTCACGACCTTCCTGGTTGGAACATTCTTCAACTTTTATCTGTACCGCTACAGACGCAAGTTTTGGAACAAGTGGGCTTACATCAGTGGCGCCGCATTGGACACTGGATTCAATGCCAACCTCCTATTCATCTTCATCTTCCTCGGAACAACGGGGGCTGTTATGGTTAATTGGTGGGGGAATAACGCAGACAATATTGAACGCTGCTTCGCCTTGAAGAAGTAGAGAGGTTAGCTTCACACAAAGCCTGCCTAATTGCTTACCAATAGGTTGCAGACGTCACTGAAGTCAAGATTGACGGGGTTGAACATACGCATAGGGTCATTAGTACGTCGCTGCGTCGTATGAAGGTAGACAGACAGTATGATACTTAGCATTGAGTGCAACTAAATCATCTCAACATCGCCAAATCAATATTCCATCTAGAGACCGCCTATCTTCTTCCTGTGCTAAGCGACCACTTTTTCCTATGGCTAGACTCTGCCTTGTCGTCATGATCGTTGTTACTTCTATCGTCGTCGTTATTGTTATGATCGTTATCGTTACTATTGTCATAATTGTCGGCGTCGTCGCTGTCGCTACTATCATCTTCAATAGGGGTAATTATATACACAAGAAACATAGCCGCGCGGACACAGGCAAATTAGGCGATCTCTTCATCTATATGATTCGAATCTCGGCCAATTGCTTCTCCCCGTTATCCAACCACCCTCTTGCTTCACCACGCATGAGACCTTCCACAAAACACTGGCCAATCACCCGCCAACCATTGCCTTGTTGCCGCATAATGATAGGCGCGGAGCAGCCTTTGACCACGAAGATCGAGTCCCCTTTCCTGAGTGCTTTCAGAGTAGCTGTTCCGAAGAGTCCTCTCTCGGTAGTAAATACAGGATATACGATGCCTACATGCTTATCCAAGGATTCTATGAATGCCTTAGGGTCCTTGCACATCCCCACATCTTCAACACGAGGAAAGAAACTCTTGAAATCGCGATTCCACGGTTTCCAATGAGCGGCGACCTGCTTTCGGAACAGATTCAGGTCATTCAAGTTGGCGTGGTTCAGGACTGGGCCCCAGCCACGTTCCTTCATTGCAATGATACTCGGGTCGTTGCTATCCAAGCTGTCGAGCCATGGGATGTCGAGGACCGTTGTTCCCGTGTGGCAATCATAAATCGCTGTTCGATGCAGAGTTTTGATGATTGACTCTTTCGCGTTTTGTGGCAACTTCGTGCAAGCCGGCTGGACAGCATCTTCCAAGACTGAAAGTCCTCCATTTGCCCATCCTAAGTGAGGTGCCGTTCCGTCCACCACATCAACTTGAAACCCTTTCGCCACCAACACCCTCCCATCATTCTCCAACCTGAAATCTGCTTCTTGGCCCCAGCTAGCATCGCAGTCAGTGCCCCAGAGGTAGGGGTCCCACGCAGAAGTCAAGTCAGGTACCCAAGATGGAAGCTCCAGATCGGATTCTGCTGTGCCAGTGAGAATGATGTCGAAAGACTCGAAGCCGGAGACAAGTGCTCTAGCAAAGTCACAGAACACTTCAGAGACATCTTTCGTGTAATCTGGCTCAATATGCTTCGTCACATACTCGGGTATCATCCCCAACAAACCGTAAAGCCGGTCTCGCTGGTCCAGTGAACCAGCAAGGCGTCCAACCATAAGGAGCAGTCCCAGATCGTCTTGGTCCTTTCTCTTCTCTTCTGCAGTCTGCGCGCGACCACGACGGACGCGCTCTTGGTTGGCTTCAACCAACTCAACGAGCTTAAGCACCCGCCAGACCTTTTCTCGAGCCCTGACGGCTAAGCGGATGTTGTTTGCGCGCTGGAGGAAGTTCTTCAACTGCATCAATCCCATACGGAACGTCCCGAAGAGAATTGAAGGATTGAACGGTCCAAGACATTTTTCTTGGATAACCCACACTCGGGTCCAATATTGTGCGCCAACAACAATGTCAGCCGCGTTCCTTATCGCCTCTTTCTTGACTGGATCGGCAAGAACTTTCTCAAGCACCTCGGAAGCTGCTTGGTCGTCTTTGCACTTGACGATGCACTCGTGAAGCAGTGCAATGTCGTGAATGGCGTCTTCTGGAACCTTGCCGAGCCAGATCGATACAATCAGAGCCTTGCCATAGATCATGCGCATGCGCTTGACTTGACGATTCCGCTCTACCAAGTCTTTCTGGTTGATGCAAATGGCATCGACCCAAATTTTCAAGCCACCAACGTAGTCTGGGTCCGAAGACAAGGCCCTCAGTGCCGCCTCAAGATTCTGGCCCACGAGAATGACACGGCCGTCCATAATGATGGGTACTTTGACAGTCTGATCGCCCCAAGCATAGCTGAGGGCTCCATAGTCGCCCCATGCAAAGCGATGGTACCTCTGATGCGAGCGGTCTCGTTCAGCCGGCGAGCTTGCCCTCGTGGGGCTCAGTGAGCGATATCGCTCGTTTGAGAATCGACGCCAGCCCTCGTCACTATTACGCCTGGACAGTGGCCGTATTTGAGAGTTTGATTCAAACAGGCGATAATCTGATAGATGAGCGTTGAGAGAGACGTGTTGCAGCGTGCAGTGAACGAGACCATGCCATTCCGGAGGCTCGTCGCGTAACTTGGCGAGTGGTGGTAGTTCCAGTGTCTGTAAGTTGAGAACACGAATCTCGTTGCGGCTTTCGTTGAGTGGGGTGTAAGGAAAATCCGCCACATTCGTCCGTTGTTGTGATGCCATGGTAATATTAGCGAGGAAAACCTGAATTTTGGAAGACGTTCCAGAGAAGTGGCTCAATAATCCGGCGCGGCACATGAGTTATTTAGCCTTGGCGTATGTTGCACGAAGATGCGGCATGGGGACGGGTACGGTACTCAATCGATTCAGCCCAGCTGACGCTGCCTACAGATAACCGGGGGTTTGGCACAGCCCCCAATCGAACATGAGGGGCTAGCCAGGGTCACCATTGGTTCTTCGCCAAAGTCCTAACGCAGGTCGGTTCTGAGTCCGTAGCTTTTTACACTTGGGTTGGAAAGGTGTGCTCCATCCCCGTGGGTTTGAGGCCGATTCCCATGGCGCGATACAAGAAATACGGCGCGCGCATACGCATTCGTTTTTGAGTGTTGATATTCTGAACCAAAAATCACCAAAATTGCTCCTTCTGCCAAGATACTGGTTGTTGAAACTTCATCTGGCGCTCGATAATTGAGTTGCCTTTGGCCAAGCCAAATGCCGCGGATGTCGGGTAGAAGCCGACGGGGCAGCGGCACACTCTGCCTTATTTAGATGAGGTGAGCATCGGAGTCGGCTCCGATGGGTGGGGCCGAGAACTCGGGCACACAAACGCCACCCAGCGGCCCTTCCCGGAATCCCTGTGAATGAACATCAGAGGCAAATGAAGACAAACCATTCTTTCAATGAAGTGGGGGATTGCCTTCTCGTTATGAGTCTAGTCTCCGCCAACATCCCCCCGAAGTGTTCGGAACGGCACCAACATTAAGCGCCGATCAACCCTGGCGCTTAACCACCCCTGCTTGCAGTTGCATTGCTTCAATCACCCCATGGCACAGCCATACGTTTTGATGAAGCGCCTTGGAGGACTCCAACACTGTTGGCGCTATGTATGAACGGCGCCACCCGCGCGGCCCGTCCCCTCGATGTTCTACTATTCATCTTCCTTTCTCATAATTGCACAACTCTACGGCATTGTATCACGCGAGTTCATCGGCCGCGTAGCACAAGTTTGAAAAGTCAGATTGCATGGATGAAAACCGACCAATCCGTCTCCTTTCTCTCGGTAAGATGGTCGTAATTTGCCTCGCCGGTGTAATGACTGATCATATCCTGGGACAGATGGAGGCGGCATTAGAGGTGTATCCTCTATCCTCGTCCTCAAAGAGGTGATGCGCCAGGTCAACATAGACAGGAAGCCAGAAGACCACCTTCAACCATGGCAGGTCTTCGATCTCATCGGAGGCACAAGCACTGGGGGGTAAGTAGCAGAAAATCGACCCAGACCGGTCCCCTCATTCTGATCTCCGCCTCAGCATCATTGCTCTCATGCTCGGTTGTCTCAGAATGTCAGTCGACGAGTGCTATGAAGTTTACATGAAGCTCTCGAAGACGATTTTCAAGCCCAAACGTTGGAAATGCAACGTATTCAGCCGCAGCATCGACCTTATATCCGCCAACGAGCGGTACGATTCAGCCAAGATGGAAGAGCTGGTCAAACAAATCATCAAAGAACGGACGGGTTCTCGCAACACCATGCTGCAAGATTCTTTACAAGGATCTCCATGTAAGGTGCAAGTATCCTCCGGCTCATCTCGGGATGAAACTCCGTCTAATCAGGTTTCCTAGATTCGTTGCGACGGTTCGCGCAGACGACGAGGAACTTCTCCTATTGCGGTCTTACGTCAACAAGCAGCAGCCAGACGTGCACTCTGCAAAGTTTGAGATGTGGGAGGCTCTCCGTGCAACCTCCGCCGCAAGCACTTACTTCAAAGAATACCGGCGTGGCAATGAGGAGGGGTACGTCGACGGAGCTTTCAAAAGCAATAACCCCATCTTCGAGGTCCACCACGAAGCTGCCGACCTTTGGCCTGGACGCGACGTCTTCCTCATTAGCATCGGTACAGGAACGAAACCGAGCACACCGCTTGGCGGCCATGTCGTAAAGCTTGTCAGATCCATGACCAAGCTTGCGACAGCTACAGAGGGATCGTGGATCAGATTTCACCGCACGCATAAGCAGCTAGCGGAGGACAACCGTCTTTTTCGATTCAGCGCTCCAGGGATTGGAGAGGTCGATCTTGGAAACTACAAGATGATTGGCAATGTGGCGATGAGAACTGAGACGTATCTTCGAGATACCACTACCGCTCGAGACATCGCACGGTGTTCGAAGGAGATGGTAGCAATCCAGACCCATGAGTACACGACAGTTCACAAGCTGAAGGATAGCGAGAGAGGTATTATCTGTGGGGAAATATAATACACGTCAGCTAATGTATTTGCAGATTGCCTCAAGCTCCTGTCCGGTGCAGGGGGTACTTACGAGAGCCAGATATTAAGCATCGAATCCCCCGTTCAAGGAACTTGCCACTGGTTTCTCGAACACAAAGCTTTCACAAGCTGGCTAAGAGATGCCTCTTCAGCCTTACTCTGGGTGACAGCTAATCCGGGTTGCGGCAAAACGGTTCTGTCTAGATTCCTCGTCGATGTCCTCTCCCGACAAGCCTCTGAAGCTACGGTCAGCTACTTTTTCTTCAAGGCCGGCGAAGAGGGGCAACACCATGCACACCAAGCCCTCTGTGCCGTCTTGCACAATGTTTTCAAGGTGCATTCCAAGGCTATCAAATTTGCAATGAAGGACTACTCGTCAAATGACGCCAAAAACTTTACACAGAACATCGAGGCGTTGTGGAACAGTCTGTGCGAGGCATCCGATTCATTACCAAACAAGCAGATTATCGTCATCATCGACGCTCTAGATGAATGCAGCGAGCACTCAAGAAATCGTCTCATCGACCTTCTTGTCAGCACTTTCCCTCAAATGATCGGCAGCCGGAACTTACTCGGGCGTCTCAAGATCATCGTGACAAGTCGTCCATGGCCCAGCATTGAGAGTCGCTTCCGCTATCTCAGCTGTGTTCGTCTTCGTGGCGAGAACGAGACGTCTTCGCTTTCAAAAGACATCGAGACAATGGTCAAAGCAAAGGTCAGCAAGTTGAAATTGGAAGGCATAATAACGCCTGAAGCCTGCACCATCCTCGAGACAAGCCTCGCTCAGGGAGCTGATCGAACATTCCTCTGGGCATCTCTGGTTCTGGAAACCATATCCAAGCTTCCATCGCGAAAACTGAGCGTGGTCAAGAGCACACTTGACGTCACCCCTGCCAGTCTGGATCAGCTTTACGAAACTGCGTTGCAGGACGTTGAGGACCGAGTTGCCACGACTAAGATGCTGCAGATCATCCTTGCCGCAACTCGCCCTCTCACTCTTAAGGAGATCAATCTGGCAATGAACATCAGTTCCACTCATGAGACCGTCGAAGACCTTCTGGGCGACCTCGAGCCAGATGTGGAGTATACCGTGAAGAAGCTCGGAGGCTTTTTTGTGAGAATCATGAACTCGACAGTGTACCTCGTACACCAAACCGCTCGAGACTTCTTGTTACGCATCAAGTCATCGGATTCAACAGCCTGGAAAGTCTGTCTCAACATTTCGGATTGTCACTTAGCGATGTCTCAAATCACTATTGATGTCCTTCTCTTGAAGGGTTGGCCAGTGAGAGAGCCATCCTTCGAGAAATCTGGCTCAATAGAAAAGTCGAACAAGTCTTTTGAGGAGTCTCTTACACCGACTACAGCGCAGTTTTTCATATACGCCGCAAAAAACTGGGCTCGCCACGCCCAACGTCAAGGCAATGCGTTTGAGACCGATATCGCTCTGCGCCAACGTATCGAAGCACTGTGCAACGTGGGGGATGCTAGGTTCCATGCCTGGTGGTATTTCATGTGGGAACACCCTTGGTGGTTCTTGGATATCTTTCGGACTGATGCCAGCGACTACTCAAATGCAAGCCTATTTCCATTGCATTTAGCAGCTGGGTGGGGATACCATGCTGTGATGCGGGGTTTGATAGACTCCCAGTCTTTCACGATAACATCACGCACGACGGAAGGCTTTGATTGTTTGGTCGCAGCATCGATGGCACATATGGCTCAAGTTGTCAAATGGATATTAGTCAACTTTGAGCCCTCGTGCTTGCAATTAGGGATCGCGCTACAGGGTACTGCCAGCGCTGATGTCTCCAGACTTCTGGTGGATAAGGGCGTCGATCTCCAGCAAAAGTACCCGAGCCCCAAAAGACATATCTCGGAGAACAGGCCGGTGCTTTTGCAAGCCGTGTATGACACGAAGGAAAAGTTTGAATTCCTGTTATCCAAAGGTGCCGCTGGTTGGGGGGATGCCGTTAGGTCCGCAGCAGGCGCAGGAAAGGTTGAACAGCTGCAACTTCTGCTAAGCGTAGCGGATAGTGTGACCGAGCATGAAAAGTTTCTGGACCTTCCAGATGCGCTGAAAATGGCGAGTGAGAACGGCCACGCCTCGACGAGGAGACTCCTGTTGGATGCTGGTATACGGGAGCCCGAAGGCACAGACATTTCGGTGGGTTTGGTGGAGGCAGCAACGCTCGGTTGCGACGAATACAACATACGAGCACTAGTTGAGGATGGAGCTCGAGACGTCGAAGGCAAGGCCCTATTCTCGAGAGCAACCTTTGGCGATGTCGAGGGGGTCCGGTCATTACTATCAGTTCTGGAATATTCGCCTGAACTTATGAATGCTGCTCTGCTGATTTTCTTCGACACGTATTTCGATGATGGAGCCAGAGTATTCCTGATGAAAACCATCCACGGGACTCTGTCGTCAAGCAACAGTCGAAGAATTTGGAATGCTTTCGCCAGACAACCGATGATCGGCCAAAGTCAAGCGGCAAACGAGAAGTTTCTCATGCTGATGTCGAGTCGGAATGCACGACTTCCAGCAGTCAGATTTCACCAAGCAGTTTGTTGTGCGATCGCTATGGACGAGAAGCTTGCTGTCTTTCTAATCGAGAATCGTAAGACATTGCAGGAAAGCAACGATATGCTTGGGACATATGAATATCTTGCGCTGGCTTGTCTATGGGGTCGGGTCAGAGTCATCGAATATCTCTGCGAGAGGGACGCTGAGAAAGACCTGTCGGGGACCTTGTGCGAGCAGCTCTTCCGCGCGGTGGTTGTTTCGGGAAACATCTCTGCTCTAGACATAATGCTTCACAAAAGAAGGGCTGACGGCTTGAGCTCTAAAAGTGGATTTGTTGGGGAAGAGTTCTCGGCCTACTGGGTCGAAGTCGAGAAGGTGCTAGGTTCTCACGACGCCGCGGCATCTCCGCTTGACATCGCTGCCAGGCTCGGGTATCAAGACATGGTGGCCAAGTTGTTATCGGCTAAGATTTTGGCGTGAAGTCGGACAGCGGAATAAGCATGGCATGCGGGCTTATCTGTTGATTTGGTTTGGTGTGTTATTATTAGAAAGGCACTGTGTGTTGGTTCGAAATGGATGTTCTTATTGGGCCTTCGCGATGGCGCAGGTAGGAGTTTCCAGCCCTACAGATTGTCCGGGTAGATGCAGACATGGGTTTGTGAATTTGGAATAACTCCCTGAACATGCTGACGAATTCTGCCGTGAGCGACACGATAGACGACTGAGTGGAACCCCCGAGATGGGCTGACTTATCACCTAACAAGGCGATTGTGAGAGTTGATGAGGTGAGTCGGCCTTTGAGGGTGTGAAATCAGATCAAGACCGAGCTCCGCGAATGATCGCCGACCGAGAGCCGTTGAGGGAAAGAGTGGGTACCGTGACAGGCCCCCGGAAACCTCAGCTGTGGTATCGGAATTCACAGGCGCACAGACTGAGGTACATCTGATTCCATAGCAATTACTTGCAGGAAGCAAGTATCCTTGCCGTGTGCGCCACTCCAATGGCGTCCCTCTCGCGTCATCGATACCCTGAGGTCCTGACAATCAACAAGGGAATTTACTGGCAACGCCCATGTCACTTTACTGATTCTGCGCTGTGGGCAGCTACTTAGCACATTATTAACGACATCCAAATTGAGCCTTTCCGAGCGAATTCTTGCCTGCTGCCGCTGCTGCTGGTTCTCAGACGCCCTTTGCCTGCCCAACCACACCTCTGAGCCTCTAAGCAGCCTTGCTCTTTCCCCCTCCCCCTCCTCACTATTTAGTCCGATTTCCTCCCGCGTCACCGCCGCGTGCCCCTCCTTCCATCCCACATGTCTTTCAGACTCTTCCGTCCAGTTCAACGCATCGCGAAAACCTCACTACCTTCCACCTACCGAAACTTCCACGCATCTTCGCCCAACATGGTTGTCCACAACGTCAAGAGGTAAGATTCTACCTCGTCCCCTTCGACGTCCGGCCCACTACCGAACCATATCCCTGTGGTGGCCTGCGGTCCGTTGTCTACCACGATAGCTGACAATAACTTCCCTTACAGCAAGGAGGAGTTCAACGCCAAGCTCGCAAACACGGCGGAGACCCCTCTCATCATCCTCGACGCTTTTGCTACCTGGTGCGGTCCTTGCAAGGCCATTGCCCCCATTTTGGCCAAGTAAGTCCACCATTCAATCTGTTCCCTCTCAATGCGGCTACATAGGCCGCGCATCTGTCGTTGCACACGGCTAACGTTTCCTTCTTTCCAGCCTCTCCAACACCGAGGCGCACACTGGACTTCACTTTGTGAAGATCGACGTTGACGAGGTTCCCGACCTGAGCCAGGACCTTGGCATCCGCGCCATGCCCACCTTCCTTATCTTCAAGAACGGAGAAAAGGTCGAGGAGGTTGTTGGTGCTAACCCCAACGCCCTCACCGCTGCCGTCAAGAAGTACGCTGCCGAGTTCCCCCCCAAGGTGACCACCTCGGAGGAGAAGGCCGAGTAAACATACAAACATACATTTCGGTTTTGGATGGAGGAAGGCATTAAAAGTAGCCAAGACGATGGGGCTCCATGCTGAGCGCGTCATGGCATTAGATACCACACCACAATAAACATGCCCGTTACCTAATGCCTACTTTTCCAGGCCGTGATGATGTGTTGCATACATTTGGACATGTTGAGAGTTCCAATAGGGTGCATGGTGCTTGGCGCAGGCTGATGTCCAATCATGATAAAATCTGTGTGCGGAATGGGCAACGGCAGAGAGGGTAACACAAGTCGGCTGACGCGAATTGCGAATTACTGATTCCAACGTGAGCTATCAAGCTAGGGCAGGTGAATCCGGGTGTACCATCGATCCATGGGCAAATTGCTCGACATAGCGACTATCCGTCAAGCGCCAGTACACATCTTGAACACAGAGATGAATTGGTTGAAAGCGCATCGTCCAAATGTAACCAAACGACGAGCAGAAGAAGCGCCGGTAGCTGTCGATTAATGTACACTTGACTTGACTTACCTGAGCCAATGACCTCATCTGACCGCAGATTGCCCACGCCTTTGATTGACAGGGATTGGCTCAATTCAACGACTCCAGACCATGTCACCGCAAGGCGTTGACAATGGCGCCAGTCCAGGCCGAAAGAGAGACAACAACGGCCTTTATCGGGGTCGGGCGGGCTCAGTTCCGCTGCTGGGCCGGGGGTGAGTCAATTCCAATGGCCGTTTTGGCGTTGCCAGTTGGGCCCCGCGCCGGTTTTCGCCCCGGTACCGCGGGGCTGCTTGCCCGCGGGAAGGGACGCCCCAGCCTCCAGACACCCTGCGCGACCGATTTCGATAAACATGGCACGATGGTGCACGCAGCAAATCACGCAAAGGCGTAGCTAGTGTCCGCCCGTATCGATTGCTTTGCGGTGTATTAAAAGGGCTGAGGAAACCCGAGCCTGGACCGGTCAAACCCGATCAAAAGGTGTTTAAAGCCGAGTGTGCCTGAAGTCCTATCGGGAACATCTACTAATCAGAAATAACTTTCTCGACTTCACCGCATACAGCCTACTCAAAGATATAAGTCCCTTGAGTCACACTTGGGATATTTAATTCATATCGCAACTCTGAAGGAAACGCCCAGTATCTGATCATAGAAACAAGCACAAGATGACGAACCACATCGTTGTTCTTGGGTGAGTTGCCTCCAGTTTCAAGCTAGTTTACACACACTGACCGTCTTCAGCGCTGGCGTGTGCGGCCTCACTGCCGCCCTGCTCTTGTCAAAGAGCCAAGCCAACTCCGTCACTGTCATCGCGAAGCACATGCCCGGCGACTATGACATTGAATACACATCACCCTGGGCTGGAGCCAACGTCCTGCCGTGAGTTTCAGATCATCACCTTGTTGGACACAAGCAACTGACTGGCAACCTCCAGGATGGCCCCCGCCTCCGACAACAGATGGGAGAGGAGGACATGGCCCGAGATCAAGCGTCTGGCCGCTGAGGTGCCCGAGGCCGGCATCCACTTCCAAAGTGAGTTATATCGTTTGCAGCATGTCACAGTCATCCTGACACGGGCCAGAGTCAATTGTGTACCGCCGTAAGAAGGACATTGAGGCCGGCGGCAACCCCTACGATGCCCTCTACTCCGTGGACCCCTGGTACCGCGACATGATGCCCGACTTCCGTGAGCTGCGCCAGGACGAGCTCCCCGAGAACGCGCACTCGGGCTGCATCTTCACCTCCGTCTGCATCAACACGGCGCTCTACCTGCCCTGGCTCGTCGGCCAGTGCCGCAAGAACGGCGTCGTCTTCAAGCGCGGCGTCATCGCGCCATCCACGAGCTCAAGAGCCTGCCACACGGGCAACCCCGCCGACATCATCGTCAACGCCTCGGGCCTGCTGGCGTGCAAGCTGGGCGGCGTCGAGGACAAGACGGTGCGCCCCGCGCGCGGGCAGGTCGTCGTCGTGCGCAACGAGATCGAGCCCATGGCCACCATCTCCGGCACCGATGACGGCGCGACGGAGGTGTGCTACATGATGACTCGCGCCAACGGCGGCGGCACGATCCTGGGCGGCACCTACGACAAGGATAACTGGGACGCGAACCCGGACCCGAACATTGCGGTGAGGATCATGAAGCGCGCCGTAGACCTGTGCCCTGCCTTGACGGGCGGCAAGGGCATCGAGGCGCTGAGCATCATTCGTCATGGCGTCGGACTGAGGCCGTACCGCGAGGGCGGCGTCAGGATTGAGATTGACACCAAGACTTTTGAGGACGGCACGCCGATTGTCCACGACTACGGCCACGCTGGCTGGGGATACCAGGGCTCGTATGGTACTGCGGAGGGTGTTGTTGAGTTGGTGAACCAGATCAGGACGGAGAAGGGCGAGAAGCTGGCGAATGAGCCGAAGCTCTTCTCATGGGACCGGCCGGCGAAGTTATAGACATGTGGTGTTGACTTTCCCCCTTTCCTTTACTTATTTTCTGGATTTATTGGGCATGATATATTATGATAGAAAAATAATTAAGCTGTGTCTTTGAGGCAGCTAGCCGAGATTCACTTCTTTGACTGCCTACAGGCCTTGACAGTACATATTGTGTATTTGAGGGTTCCCCGCACAGTGTGCTGTACCTGCAGTTCGCGACAGCTTTCAGAAGCTCCCCTGTCCATCACCAAGCCTCACCACCAACACTCCCACAGCTCCCGAAGCTGCACCATGGCCGACACCACGCCCCCAATCCATGTCCAAGCGACGCGACTCGTACTCGACATTGCAAACGGCCGCCATGCCCTCTCCAAGGCCATCCCACCACTGCTCCTCGCGCTCGACGCGGTCCTCTGCGGGCTGATCATTTGGAAAGTCCCATGTTAGCCACATTTGCCCTCCACTAGCGACGGGGCTTCTGGTAGCTGACTTGGACATTTTCAGACACGGAAATCGACTGGGTGGCGTACATGGAGCAGGTGGCCCAGTTCGTCTCCGGCGAGCGCGACTATACCAAAATCAAGGGCGGCACCGGCCCCCTCGTCTACCCGGCCGCCCACGTATACACGTACACGGGACTCTACTACCTCACCGATGAGGGAAAGGACATCTTCCTGGCGCAGCAGCTGTTTGCCATTCTATACTTGGCTACTCTTGCGGTTGTCATGGCTTGCTACTGGAAGGCAAAGGTATAATTGCCCCTCTTCTAATCGCCCTACGAAGCCAACGTCGTTTTTACAGGTTCCGCCCTACATCTTCCCCCTCCTTATCCTGTCCAAGCGCCTCCATAGCGTCTTCGTCCTCCGATGCTTCAACGACTGCTTCGCGACCCTCTTCCTCTGGCTTGCCATCTACTTCTTCCAGAAACGCCTCTGGACGCCCGGCGCGATCCTCTACAGCTGGGGCCTCGGCATCAAAATGTCGCTCCTCCTCGTCCTGCCCGCCGTAGGCGTCATACTCTTTCTCGGCCGCGGTTTCGGAGGCAGTCTGCGCGCGGCATGGATCATGGCACAGCTACAAATCGTCATCGCCGTCCCGTTCGTGTCCGATAATGCAAAGGGCTACCTCGGCCGCGCTTTCGAGCTGTCGCGGCAGTTCTTCTTCAAGTGGACGGTCAACTGGCGCTTCGTGGGGGAGGAGACGTTCCTGAGCAAGCCGTTCTCGATTGCGCTTCTAGGTCTACATGTTGCGGGACTGGTCGTCTTCATCACCACCCGCTGGCTCAACCCCGCCCAGCGCCCGCTCTCGTCGCTAGTGGCCCCCATGCTGCAGGGCAAGTCGCCATTTGCAGCGTTGGAGGAGAGGCAGGTGGCCAGCCGGGTGACGCCGCGCTACGTTCTCACGACGATTCTCTCGGCCAACGTGTTGGGTCTGCTCTTTGCCAGGTCTCTGCATTACCAGTTCTACGCCTATCTAGCCTGGTCGACGCCGTACCTCCTCTGGCGCAGCGGCCTTCCCGTCGTCCTGGTGTACGTGCTGTGGGCGGCGCAAGAGCGGGCGTGGAATGTGTACCCCAGCACGGACGCGAGCTCGCAGGTTGTGGTCGGCGTTATGGCAGTCACCGCCGTGGCAGCGTGGTTTGCGGCGGCGGGCGAGGGCCGGCCGGAGGAGAAGGTGGAGGAAAAGGAGCAGTGAAGTGTGTGGGATATCATGAGTCGTTAGGTCGCTTGCAAATCAATACTCGTCTTCGGAGTCGGATGGCGGCATCTTGCCGACGTTGGAATCGCTCTCGTCTTCCTCGTCTTCGTACCTGGTCTTGGCAAACTCCTTGGGCCTGGTCTTGTTAGCATTGGCCACTGAGTATGGCGGAAGAATGGGTCGACATACCAGTAAGGCTGCTTGCGCCAGGCCTTCTCATCGCGCACGACGTTGATGATCTCGCCCATGACGCGGCCGTCTGCCTCATCGTACCGCTCCGCCAGCACATAGCCGCCGCGCTTGATCCAAATGGTGTTGCGGAAACGCTGGGCCAGTTCGAGAACGAGATCCTTCTTGTTGGGCAGCTCGCAGTTGTATAGGTTGTTGCCCTCAGCCTTGATGACGCGCACGATGGCCTGGTTCTGCTCGAGGGTGTCGGGAGGGGTCAAGGTCTCCTCAGCTGCCGCTTGGGCAGTTCGTTTTGTGCGTGCCATGGTATTTAGGGGTTGGCGAAGCTATAAGGGAAAGAATGGCGAGGCTGTATCCGTGGGCCGGGGATTGTTCTCGAAGGAAATCAGACCCGACAACTTTTTTTGGTGGCGTGGTGGGGTAAATTTTGGTCAATTGGGGGTTTGGCGCGGGGCAGGCCCGGGCTCCGCTAGCGCTGAGGAACAGCAGGGACATTGCTGGGCTACGTCAAGTCGCTGGAGCTTCCTCCTCGAAGCTAAGGTAGACAACTCCTTGCAAAAACACCACAGTTGAAAAAGTTACCCCATGAGGAAATCCGACCAGCTGGGCCACCACCCTTTACATTGATCTAGAGATCACCGGCGCCTTGCATCACTCCCTGGACCTGTAAAGGCGGACTTACTCCGCCTACTGCGTAAAGCTCCTGAAGCTCCTCTCGGACCCGCTTTCTCGCAATTCAGTTTCCGCCCCCGGTGGTCCCCAGAGCTCCCGCCAGCTTCACTCCCCTCCATCTCAAGTCCCAACCAAAGCAGTGCTCACCTTTGTCCAGTCAAGTCTTATCAACACCGCTCGTGACACAGCGTCAGGCAAACGGCTTTGGTGTCTCCCAGAGGTGTCAATCGCCAACCGGAACTTGCCCGGACAACGTCTGCATGTCTTCCTTTCCTTTCACACCGTCTCGCCTCTGTCTCCAGCAATCCGCTCGTTCGTCCCCCGCATCACGCAGCCTATCCCTTCACAACCCACGATATGAGAGGCTAGACTGGCTTTGCCGGCCACTCCCTACGGCCACATGCTTTTCAGAATTTTCTTGAGTTCTCTTGCGCCCGGTGGAGAAGTCGGTCTCCATCTGCACCCAGTGAACCCTGCATGCGCCTGCCGCCCATAGGCTCAAGATAGTGCGAGAGCTTACATCCGGTACACGACGCTTGCCAGACGGGCCAGAAACGTCAAGGATCGGATCCACGGACGCCACCACCATCGTGACATTTCTGTGACTCGATCTTTGTCACATTCTCGCCTGATTAGTGTGGGATGGATGGGTGCTTAATTGTTAAGCACAGCTGACATCCCACCTATTCTTCGCTCTTATAAGAGATCTGCCCCCAACCAATTCCCCTTTATCATGACTTTTTCATTTTTTCTCAGGAATAGCCTTCATGAATTTGTTCTGAGACTAGAAGTCTAGTCCTTTCATTCCGCGATGGAGGCCGCCATGTTCAAGACTCTCGTCGAAGTCGAGTCCCGCGACCGAGACAACGACCCTCCCCTCCTCCCCGCCGCGCCCGCCAAAGCTGTTCCTCGAACATACCCGGGATCTCCTCATCGCGAGGGTGCCTCGATTGAGCTCCAGCGTATCGACACCAAGAATGCAAACGCAGGCAAAAAGAGCCCGAGGGGCAGCACGACACCCTCCCGAGCCCAATCACCATCCGCACACCGACAACATCAGCGACCTCGAAATGTCACGCCCGTCGACTCCCATCGCCATCGAGTCCCTCCCAAGCATCACAGATCCCTACATGAACCGCTTCCGTCTAGCAGCCTCCTGCCTTGTCAATCTCGGCAACGGTCTCAACGACAGCGCCCCAGGTGCTCTGATCCCGTACATGGAGAAGTACACAACCCCCTCCCCATCCTTCGCGTTCAACACGACAGCTACTGACAAAAGACAGGCACTACGATATCGGCTACGCCATCGTGTCCCTTATTTTCATAGGCAACGCCTTCGGCTTCATCTTCGGCGCCGTCTTCCTCGAGTCCCTCCGCGCAAAGCTCGGCCGCGCCCGCCTCCTCGCCGTCGCCCAGTCCCTCATCACCCTTGCCTACGTGCCAATCCTCGCCCTGGCCCCGTTCCCAGTGGTAGTCGTCTCCTTCTTCATGATCGGCTTCGGCATGTCCCTCAACCTTGCCATCAACAACGTCTTCTGCGGCTCCCTCCGCAACGCCACCACCGCCCTGGGCTTCCTCCACGGCGCCTACGGCCTGGGAGGCACCATCGGGCCGCTGATGGCCACCGCCCTCGTCACGCGCGCCCACGCGAGCTGGAGCACGTACTACTTCATCACCCTGGGCCTGGCCGCCTTCAACGGCGTCTTCGCGACCTGGTCCTTCTGGCACTACGAAAAGGACCTGCCGCTCTCCCAGCAACAGACGAGGTCGGAGGCAGACACCACTTCGGCGACCAGCTGCTCTCCATGTTCTCCGCCCTCAAGATGCGCATCGTCCTCCTCGGCGCCCTCTTCATCTTCGCCTACCAGGGCGCCGAGGTCTCCATCTCCGGCTGGGTCATCTCCTTCCTCATCGCCGTGCGCAACGGCGACCCGGACGCTGTCGGCTACGTCACGGCCGGCTTCTGGGCCGGCATCACCCTGGGCCGCTTCTGCTGTCCCACCCCGCCCACCGCGTCGGCGAGAAGCTCTTCGTGGTCCTCGCCATCGTCGGCGCGGCGGTGTTCCAGGTGCTGGTCTGGTGGGTCCCCAACGTCGTCGGCCCCGCGGTGTCGGTGGCCATCGTCGGACTGCTGCTGGGGCCCATCTATCCCTGCGCGGCGGCGGTCTTCATGAGAGGCATGACGAGGCAGGAGCGTGTCAGTGGGATGGGTGTGATTAGTGCTTTTGGCAGCTCTGGCGGTGCCGTGGCGCCGTTCACGACGGGTATTCTGGCGCAGGCTGCCGGGACGTGGGTGTTGCACCCCATCGCCATCGGTCTGTTTGCCGTGATGATGGCGTCTTGGTATGGAATTCCACACGCCCGCAAGCGGAGTGAGTAAGGTCAGTAAGTAGTTCGATGACGTGAGATGTTTGGATGTGTATTGTTGAGTAGACTGCGTCCCAAAAGTCGGGACAAACGAGCCGCCGTGGCGGAATGCCCTGTTTGGGATGTCTAAGTGGTAAAACTGGGTCTGGTGATCGCACATCGGTCGGAGTTTGGTTGGCGATGTGCATTTTTTTGATGAGAAGACGGACAAAAGTTCATAGAATCAGGGACCACGAGACAAAACGTGGCGGCGGGAATCCGAATACCAAAATATCATTATTTAACGCCGTCCACGGCAGCGCCGTTCATGTCTATCTCTATCGTAAGAAACGTCCCAAGCTCATATATATCCGCTGCATGTCTATCCCACGTTGGTACCTATCATCTAGAGAAATCTTTCTAGTGGTGAATGCGGCCGCGCGCAGCGTCCTTGACGCTGACCTTGCCGTCGACAATCTGCTTGACCGTGTCCAAAATGTCGGAAAAGTCGTTAAAGGTAACGAAGGAGACGTTCTCCTTCTCGCACCACGAGACGAGGTCTGCGTCTCGGTTAGCATAATTCACCCCGAGTCCAGTTGACAGAGACGGAAGAAAAAGGAATTAACTCACCCTTGCCGCGCTTGGCAAAGAGCAGATCCGTCTCGCGGGCGGCGGACAGATCGGAGACTCCGTCGCCGGCGTAGAACATGACGGGGCGGTCGGGGAGGGACGAGTACTTGCGCAGCTCGATGGACTTGTCGTGGCCGTGGATGCTGTCGTCGTGGTAGACAATCTGCCAGCCGTGCTCGTCGTTGATGCTCTTGCCCTCGCGGGGGGCGACCTGGTTGCTCACGATCTGGATGTGGCGGTCGACCTCGTCCTCGCCGAGCCACTGGACGAGCAGGGCGCGGATGATGGGGCGCATGCCGCCGGAGATGATGACGACGGGGATGTTCTGCTCCTTTGCCCAGAAGTAGAACTCCCTGAAGACGGGGTCGAGCTTGACGTTCTTCTTGAGCAGGTCGATGCACTGGTCGAAGGGCAGGGGGATGCTCTCCATCATCTCGCGGAAGGCGTCGCGGAAGTGCTTGTGCCCCTCGAGCACGGCGAGGTTTCCGTCGCGGCGCTTCTCGTAGCCGAAGCCGACGTTGTCCGTCATGTAGTCGTTGGAGTCCTCGAGGGTGATTGTGCCGTCAAAGTCGGTAAAGAAGATGAACTTGGGGTTCGTGGCCAGGGCCGGCGTGTC
This sequence comes from Colletotrichum camelliae, assembly GCA_018853505.1. Classification (NCBI taxonomy): domain Eukaryota; kingdom Fungi; phylum Ascomycota; class Sordariomycetes; order Glomerellales; family Glomerellaceae; genus Colletotrichum; species Colletotrichum camelliae. Next base: position 5,540,537 of record JAELVL010000005.1, on the reverse strand, counting down.
GGTGACTTGGGAACCCATCTTGGCGGCGGTGTTTGGCGGGGGGTTTCGATGAGTTTGGGTATGAGAGGTTCTGAGAGAGGATGTAGATGAGTGAGATGTGGGATTGAGATTTGAGATCTAGGTGAGATCGAAGGAGGGGGAGGGGCACGCAGGATGGACAGCCCAAGGTAGGTAGGTAGTCGAGGATGAAAGTAGCCAGAGAGTGGGTCAGAGGAGTTGTCCAAGAGACGGAAAGATGTATCAATGGCTTTATATACGGGCCGAAGCAATACAAAGGAGCCGCCCGGACATGCGGTTTTCGAACTTGGGATGGGAAAAGGAATTGTTAGGTATCAATTCTCCGTTCTATCTGCACCTAGGCTTTGCCGCCAACAAATCCATGCATCATATTCCATGTGTGTTTGCTACTGTTGGGCCAATCCATCCAACCAAGTCGGGTCCAAAAAAAGACTCAGCTTCCGGCGCCGTCCAGGCGGACGAGGAAGAAAAAAAAAAAGGGCATCCCGCCAGTGACGACATCGGCCCCCCTCCGTCCCCGTATCGAGTCCACGAGGAGGACCCTGGAGTGCGGTCTCACCAAGATCTCGTCCCCTGAAAGCCGCCGTAAGACAACCCCCCAGTGGCAGCAGACCCCCACCACACGTGCCGTAAATTTCTTCTCTACGCAGTGTACGTACCGCCGCTGCCCCTCCGTCTCGGGCATTCTTCGCCCTTCTGTCCAGGCCCCAACCGCTGGCCCCGGCACCGGCCCGAGCAACCTCCTCCCCCAAATCCGACAGGCGGTGAGACACCTTTCCCTCTGGCCCACCAATTGAGCTGTCCTCCGGCAGAAACCCGCCGCCGCCGCACCACCACCACCTCGTCCACCTCGACTAACCACCACCACCGTCCAAACTTTGTCCCCGTCGTCCCGTCGCCCGGTGTCCCGACCCTCCCCCGTGCTCGGCCCTTCCCACAATCACCACCCGGCGTCGAAACCACCGCCAATTGGGGTCCCTCCGACAAGGTTGCAAGTCGATAACGACCGGGAGAGAGAGTGAGAGCAAAGATGCACCCCATCGCCCGGCCGGCGTCGCGGCTCCTCCACGCCCGCATCGGCCTGCCACCACCGCAGCCCTCACAAGATGCCCGCCGCAACCCTCCCGGCACGACGCCTCTAACTCCTCCATCCCGCCATTCCCTCCTCCTCCTCCTCCTCCTCCTCCGCCGAGCTCCTCCGCGACCAAGGAAGAAATAAAGCAAGCTTCCCCGACGAGCGACCTAAGCTCCCCGTCATTCCCGAGCGCAGACCCGAGCTCTAGCTCCACTACAGCTTCCACATCGGCTTCACCTCCCGACGACGCAACAACCCCCAAGACTCTTCAACCTCAACCTCCTCCGACAAAGATGCAGCCCAAACCCCCCTCCCCGACGTGGCCTCCAAATCTACACCGCCCTCCCGCCCGCCCTCCTGGAGAAACTCTCCCACCTCATGGACACCGCCCAAACCCGCCTCCTAACCGCCTCCACCACTCTCAACGCCCTCACCGGCTACGCCCCCATCGAGGCCATCAAGAGCCAAAACACCCTCCTCGAGGCCCGCCTCGCCGCCGCCCAGGACCTCGTCCGCACCGCCCGCCACACCTACAAGACCACAAACGCCAAGCGCGCCACCACCCAGCGCGAGGTCACCACCCTCCTCGCCCGCAAGGAGACCTGGTCCCCCTCCGACCTCGAGCGCTTCACCCAGCTCTACCGCACCGACCACGAGCTCGAGCAGGAGGTCGTCGCCGCCTCCGAGGCCCTCACCGACGCCGAACACGAAGAGCAGGCCCTCGGCCAGCAGCTCAACGCCGGCATCCTCAAGCGCTACCACGAGGAGCAGATCTGGTCCGACCGCATCCGCCGCGCCTCCACCTGGGGCACCTGGGGCCTCATGGGCGTCAACGTCCTCCTCTTCCTCGTGCTGCAGTTCGTCGCCGAGCCGTGGAAGAGGAAACGTCTCGTCCGCGGCGTCGTCGAGCAGGAGAAGACCGTGCTCGAGGGCGTGACGGCCGAGCTGGCGAGTCTGAGAGCGTCCCTGGCGCAACAGCGGGACGAGCCTGCCGCCGCCGCCGCCGTACCTGCGATGGAAGCCAAACCTGCCGATGAGCCCGCGTTGTCTCCCGAGGAAGTCTTCGCCGCCAAGGTCGAGGAGCCCGCGGTGCAGGATAAGCTCGATAGAGAGGTGGCTAGTGCCCTTGAGGGTCTGGAGAAAGAGACGACCGACTCCAGGACGTGGAAGGAGTACTTGTCCGACCCCGCGTTGTGGAGGACGCTTTCCGACACGACGTTTTGGAGGACGCGGCTGGGGGATCTGTACTCGGAGCGCCGTATCGACTTGCGCATGCGTGATGCTTCCATCCTTGCTCTCGAGGGTGCTGCCGCGGGTGCCACAGTCGCCGGCGGTCTTGCGCTCCTCCTTCTGCGTAGAACATAGACGCGCCTCCCTAGGGTTGTATATAACACTGTACAATATGATACCATATAGAGCACGAGGACAACCTCACGACACCCACACACACACAACCTAATCACGGTGCTCTTCATTCAGATGTAACCACTGAAGGCTGGGTCTATTAAACAAGCTGCGCTGGGGTCCAATACCTTACAGATATAGACTCTAACCGTAATCCGACAAATCGCTTTCAATGTTCACGTAGCGAACGAACACCTTTTGCTTTTGTTCTCCGTATGTTGTGTCCACCCGTCACGTCACGTCGCTTCGTTTTCTCATCTGCGCCCTCGTCGTCACTGCCTGGCGACGCGCAGCGTCTCTATGCAAACATAGACTGATGTCGCTGGGTCCTGGCGCGCACACGGCGCTGGGTATCCTAGAACGCTCGGCCCTGTCTGCTGGTATTTCCCCTTTGTTTACGTCGGCATCGTGACCGCGTCACCTCATCAGCTCCAGCGTTTCGTCATTCTTGGTTCTTCAGTCAAAATCGGCAGTGTAAGAGAAACCACGGAATTCTTCTTGCATAGCTTGCGAGAGGACTGCATCTTGTTAGCATTGCCGCTCCGCGCAAAAGGACAGGAAACTTACCTGATTGGACGGGGGTCAAGACGGGCGTGACGCTTGTAAACTCAGAGTCGAAGTTACTGGTATCCGTGGCGCTCTTGATCTGAGGCATGAAAGGCGGCGCAACACGCTTGTGGTAGATGTCGTCCCAGTTGATGTTTCTGAAGAAAGGCTGGTTCATGATCTCCTGCGCGTCCGTAGGGCCGCTGCCCAGGCGTTGATCGGGCTCACGCGTGAGAAGCTTCTGCAGAATGGAGACGGAGTCCCTAGGCATGTGAATGGGGTACAGAGGCTCATCGGCGAGAATGGCATCGTAGATCTCGTCCTCGTCCTCACCACGGAATGGTGACTGCTGAAGAAGCATCTGGTAGATCAGGACACCGAAGGCCCACCAATCGACAGCGCGGCCGTATTTCTTGTCAAGCAGAATCTACACTAGGTCAGCAAGCAAATTTTTGTAGTCAAACGAAGCAAAACGAACCTCGGGAGCCATGAATTCAGGAGTACCACAGAACGTGCTAGTAGTGGAGCCGAACCACATGTCCTCCTTGCAAAGACCGTAATCGGCAATCTTGATGTGTCCGTCCAACGTCAACAGGATATTGTCGAGCTTCAAGTCACGGTAAATGACACCATTCTCGTGGAAGTACTTGAGCGCCAAGCAGACTTCCGCAGCGTAAAACCTGTGCATCGTTAGCAAAATCTTATGTGAATGAGCATGAGTAACATACTGAGCTCGCTTGGTGCCAAACTGGCCGCGCTGAATGTGAAGCATGAGATCACCACCGCTAATGTACTCCATGACGAAGTAGACACGAGTTTCGGTCTGGAAACACGCGTGGAGGTTCGTCAAGAACGGATGTCTCTCGCGGTTAGCAATCAAGAAGACTCGCTTCTCGCTCCTTATGCTCTCCACTTCATCGTTCTCAATAATGAACTCCTTCTTCAGCACCTTGATAGCATACAACCTCTTGGATCGCTTCGTCTCCGCAAGCATGACCTTTCCGAAGTTACCCTTACCCAGCACAGCAAGGAAGTTGAAGTGGTCAAGGCCGATACGCTGACCAGTGCCCGGGTCGGTGGCGGAAGGCAACGGCTTGCGTCCGGCGCTCGGTACTCCGCCAGGCGTAATAGGCGACAGCTGCGGTGCCTCTTGCAACTTAGGCGAAGAGACAGGGGGCTGCTGAGGCTGCTGCTGGTACATCTGCTGCTGCTGCTGCGGCTGTTGGGGAGGCGGTTGGGAGTACTGCTGAGGAGGCGGTTGCTGCTGCTGCTGAACAGGGCGTTGAGGTTGCTGCTGCACCGGAGGCTGCTGGGAGTAGGTGTTGACGTTGGCATAGTCCGCCGGGTTGTACTTGCGCTGTTGGCCGTAGGGATCTTCAGGCCCTTGATCGTGGGGTGATCCATAGCCACCACTTGGTCCATAGCGTCCATAATCTTGCGACTGAGGCTTCTGCTGACCCATTGACCCGCTCATTGCAGCCGTCGCCGCTGCCGCCGCGGCAGAGCTGGAGGATGTGCGGTCGGGGTGGGGTCTCTGGCCAGGAGGAGACTGCTGTTGGACATAAGCTTGGCAGCCTCCGTAGCCTCAGGTGAGCCTTGAGCGTATGGTGGCTGGGTAGCACTATGGGGCGGGGAGCTCAGGGTGCTTGTCGGGCTTGTGGCTGCTTCCTAAGCGTGCGGTCGCTGAGAGAAGTCGAAGTCTTGTTCTTGTTGATCATGCGGGTCGATTTGATACCCTCCAGAATCTGGTTAGCCACCGCCATCGACATGCCGCAGAAGTCAGGGACAAGGTGAACACAAGCAGAGTGGGCAGTGAGGCCACATTCCGCGCATTTTCGGCAGTTCTTCTTTCCAAAGGGCAGGATGTAACCACAGTGGCAGCACCAGTTGGCCGTCATGTTGGAGAAGGCCTGGAATCTGTGTGGGATGCGATGGTTGATCTTCTCCTCGTCCGGATCCGTCTCAGCATTGCTCTTGCTAATGCACTTGGTAACGACGCTGCTGTAGCACTTGGTGTGGCAAGTGTACTTGCAGTCCTCGCACTGCATGCCAGCCGAGTATTTGAGAAAGTCTCCGCAAAGGGCGCAGCGCATGATGTTGTAGAACTGGTGCTGGACGAATTTGTGACCGTACATCTCGTGCACCTCCTCCTTGCGCTGACGAACGGCACCCTTTCTGCCCAATCCCTGGAGGTCCAGGGGGCGGCGGTCCTTGTTCTGCTTGAGGAAGCCCAGGGAGAGCTGAATCTGGCCGGCCGGTTCGAGGTTGAACCAGCCGTCGATGGGCTGTTGGGGGATTGCCTGCATGGGCATCGGACCAGGGGCAGCTCCTCCTTGCGGAGCGCCCGGCGATGGCGGAGGTGCACCGGCGCCGAATGACTGCTGCGACTGTCCAGGGTTCATGGGGAACTGCGGCGGCGGCGCTCCCATTCTATCGGCAGAAACCCATCCAGAGTTGGTAATCTCGGCCTCGATCTTCTTCCTTCTCATTTCCTCTACTATATCGGAAATTCGTACCCAAAGCATACCGATGGGAATAGCATGCTCAGCAGGCTTGTCGTAGACGGTAAGTTCGATCTCGTTGGCCTTGTCTACGTCAATAGTGTGGTACTCGGCCTCCCACTTGTCTGTTCTGGTGACTCTAGTGCGCGCAACAACGTTATCCTCAACCTTGACAGCAATAAAAGTCTCCGGACCGCGAGAGAAGCGGCTCATACTAGCGTGGTCGACGTCTTTGATCTGTCCGACGCGGATGGTGAGCTGGCCACTGAGGGGCTTTCGAAGGTTAGGCATATTGATGGAGTCATCTGTGAAGCGGTAGTCACCTCTGCAGTAGGCAGCACCGTTTTCCCGCTTCAACGTACCGTCGGGACTATCAGCGGTGTCCATGTCAATGTGAAGTTCCTCGTAACGTTTCATAGCCTGCTTAAGCAAGAGAATCTTCTGCTTGCTCTCGACCCTACGAGCGGCCGCATCCGCTCTGCTTTTGCGGTCACCCTCCATGCCGTACAGCTGAACCATCTTCTCAACGCCCTTTAGGTACTGTTCCTCCACATTGAGCTTGAACTGGATCTGTGACAGCATGAGCTGAATACGGGGGCCGAGGTAGGGGGTATCATATTTGATGAGGTCTAGAGAAGGTCAGCGGCGAAGGTTGGGGCATTGTCGGCGCGGACGAACCGAGCTTTGTAAAGTTAGGGCGCGGCTTCGGGATAGAAGACGACGGGCCGGGAGGGGCGTAAGGATGGCGGGGAGGCATCAGGTCGGAGTGGCCGCCGATTTGGCTAAACTGGACGTTGCCGCCAGAAACTGCGTTGCCTTGGCCGTAGCTGCTACGGTCTGCCCACTGCCCAGAGGCGTCCTTTGGCGGGGGAGGGGGCGCGTCCTCGACATCGCCGCTGAGAGGTCTGTCGGAGGGAGATCCGAGGACATGCCGTCCATACCGCGACGCATCTGGGCCTCACGGAGCTTCTCCTCGAAAAATTGCAAGTTTCGGCGGCCATCGCGCATCTGCGAGTCGAGTCGAGATCGAACGGCCTCGTTGTTTGTCTGCGCACGCATAGCATTGGCGGCATTAAGCAGCGCCTTTTCGCGCTCAATCTTTTTGAGGATGTTCTGGATGGCGTCTTCTTCGTTCATGTTGGGCGGTGGGGGTGCGCGACTCCACGCGCGGGGGGAAAGATATGTGGTGTGGTGTGGTGGTGGTGGTGTGGTGTGTGTGTTGGGTATGGATTGTTGGGGTGAAGATGCGGCGGCGCGAGGTGGCGACCGTCTGGAGAAGTGATGATGATGATGCTGCTGCTGATACTAGAGCTGTAGTCATTCACCCGGGGCGAAGAATGTGCGGCGTAAGGTAGCAATAGGTACGACGCGGCGACGGCAGCACGAAACGAAGCAGCTGTCTAAGGCTGAGGGGATAAGGCCAGGTCTGGTTCTGGAGGTGGAGGTGCAGATGTTCTGTTATGGATACCGGGGGTTCGGCGTCGGGGAGGGGAGGGGGGCACCTCAGTTAAGGCTCGGGCAGGCCTGGCGGGTTTGGCACAACCTGGACGTCGAGATCGGTCTGTCGGGGGTCGGTGTTTGGAGACTATCACGACAGAGATTCGGTTGGGTGCGACCGGCCCTGAGAGAGTGGTGTTGTTTTTCGCAGGCTGGATGGGTTGGTTAAAAGATGTCGTCAGTGGGTTTTGGAGCAGGACACACGACGGGGGGGGTTTGTTCCCAGGTCGGGAGGGGTCGCTCGCTGCTGGTGGTGGTGGTGGTGGCAGATGGTGGTGGTGGTAGATGGTGGAGGAGGTGCTGGGCTGGTGAGGTCCTACTGCCTTGGGCATGAGGAGGGGTACGGGCAGTGACTTGGTCCTGCCGCTCATTTGGCGGGGAACACGGCGAGGGTCTATGTACCTCTGACGTATCAGTCCTTTGCTGCTAGAGAGTACGTACCGAAGACTCTGGAGGGGGACGACGGCGAAATGGAGGGGTGTTACGAAAGCGCCGGGGCGGACGAAGCAACTCTGTAACTCGATGTGAAGATGGCAGGCGAGCTAAACCATGATTCGGACGATTATTTCAATTACCACCTTTTTGGACGCTTCTATCCTAATCTACCTTGCCTACCTATCCAGTGCGATATCACCTCAATAGCATGTGGGAGCAGCCAGCTGCAGAGCATCCAGCAGTACCGACAGATTTTTCCTTCGTTTCTTTCTTCTGTAAGGTATTTCGTGCATGCACGCATCAGACCGCCAACTACAGACACCCGACATGACTTTCCATTTGCTTCCACATGGGGACCTGGTGATGCCCAACTCGTGCCCTGGAAGCACCGGTAGCGGGTACTGCACATCAACACATCAGTCTCCCCCAATCTTCACCGCGTAGACACACACGCAGGCGGCCTGTATCCGTATCCATAGGGCATCAAGGCTCAACCCCAGCTGGAGACGAGGCCCCTCCAGGCTCCTCCTTCATTCATTCGCCTTGTTCCCGTCGCTGGTCCCTGTCTCACTCATTCGTTTGGCCGCCGCTCAATCAAATCAATCAATTGTGGCGGCGCCTTGCAGAAACCCACGGCGGGAAAAAATAAAAAAGTCCTGCGCCGGGCGTGGGGCGACCGAATCCTAGGTAGGACTTTTTGCGTTGTTTCACCACGGTGAAGAAGACTCAGACTCACAGCCCACGCCAATCATCCTGTCAACAAAGCCAAACGAGACATATTCCCAGCTTTGCAGTACTGCAAAGTAACGGGTTTCCCGTACACTACGAACAGGCTACTCCTGGAGCTCTCGCATTTCAGGTATGACAAGTTACAGATGCCCTTCTCGCGGACAGCTACCTCCGCCGAAACTGCTGCTCTCAACCCCAAAGAATCATCAACCCGGTACCTAGTCTTGAGAACGGATACCTCTCTCTGGGTACTGGCGAATATGACTGGACGGAAACCAACTGATCCCACCAGTCTACCCACCAATAGCGCCTTCATCACACCTCACTCGTCCATCCGGCCCTCTCTCACCCTCCTCGTCACATTCGCACTCACCACCACAAACAAACCAGATTCACCACAACAACCGAAGCCTGCAGCCCAGCTCCAGTGCCCACTGCCCAGCTGCCACCCAGACAGCTTCTTCCTCTGCCTAGGCAAGTGTTCGGGGAGTTTTGAGAGACCCAGTTTAAGCACGGCCAAGCTGTGTGCATCATCACTCGATTCAACTCTCTATGATCTGATGATGCTGCTCCTGCTGCAGCCCTAAGTTTCCCGTTCCTCCCGTCTAGCTGCTTCCCTACCGCAGTAGCGCTTCTACCAATCGCAACCCCTCCGTCGTACTTGCCGTCACCATGCGCCGTCACTCTGCAACGGCCGCCTATGAACCGGCCGGCCTTCATTTCAAGAACCCGACCCATCCCACGAAGCCGCACATGTCAAAGCCGTTGTCGTCTCTGGCCAATGTCTCTCACCTTGCTCAGCATCGTCCGTGTCCGTGCCGTTGCATTCTATCAGATGGTCACTCAACACCACGACTCCATCCCCAACCGTTCTAAAGACCGCCACAGCGCCACAGCTTCCTCCCCTCCCTCGTGATTGTCGTTCGCCGTCCGTCATCCCCGGCTGACACCTGCACTGCCGACGAAAAGGTCTCACTAAAACGTGCCCCCCGCCCCAGCAGCTGCCGGCCGGCCTTTCCGCGCCACACCGACGGCGACTCCTCCCCAGATCCATCATCCCGCCCTATGGACTCCCGCTCCGTCACAAACGAACACAACCTGCGCGTTTAGAATACGAGCTTCCCATTTTCCAATGCAGCTACCTGCCCTCTTCGGGAGCCCAGAGTGGACGCTAAACGACATATGCCATCGGCTAAACCCTCTTCAGCGGTGCCGGACAACAACACGAGAGCATCGATTGACCGTCCTTTTTTGTTCTGTTCATGCCCAGCTGTGTAACGTTTACTTGAAACAAACCTAGCCCTCACCACAGCCAAAGATCGTCGTCCACTTCAGCCCAAACAATGACAACCTGCGGTTCAGTGCCTGGCCCGAGTGTTTGAACATGGCTCTGCTGTTCATGCTTAAGAATCTCACCAGCAGCAAGAACAAATCGCAGCGTAACCACGCCGCCGCAGCTTTTGTGGTTAGTCGACCGCTCCCAAAAAGAGCCCAGCGTCGTCGCGGAACCGTTTCGACCCCACCCGTCGCCGTCCATGGTACTCCCCTCCACCGCCGGACCGCCCAAACCCAACCCAACCCGGGCTTCCATTGCTTCTGTCTTCCCTTATCTGCAACCCGCGGAAGTCGACTCCAGCGTGGGATTGCTACCCTGCCGTCGGAGAAAGCAAAGTGATTCCGTCATCGCGCCTCATAGTTGCGGCTCAAGCCGTTCGTCATCCTCTCGCAACGTGCATGCAGCAGCAGAAACCCAGGGATCGATCACATTGTATACTTTTAATAGCCTCAACATACGATGCAGCTGATCATATCGCGGCCGCCTCATCTGCCATCGCATAAAAGTCCTGCTTCGCAACGTTTCCCTGGAAATTCCGGCGATGGGGGTCTGTGTACATTTTCTTCGATCTGATCTGATGTACGTTGCCTGCCAAGCGGGCTTTCCGCAACGGGACGCATGTACGTCGTCGAGCTTATGCCGGCAGTGCGTCCCGTCGAGCGGTCAACGTCTAAGCCACCCGGACAGTCGGGATGAAAAATCGTCGACTTTCATAGGCTTGTGTTAGGGTTATCCTACCTTTGGAAGGGGGGTTTGAGATCAAAATTTGATCCGAGATCTCGCGTGTTGAAATCCGTCGGTGATATTACGTTTTTGCCGCGTTGATCGGTTTTGCCTGCCAAACATCAATGAGGATTTTTCGATCATCAACTGTAGAGCCTTGTCAAAGACCAAGTTGTGACATGGCTTTCGTCTGGTGTTTTCGTGCCTGGGCTGAGGACGCACGCGTGTCGCAGTGTGCCTAGGTCTACCACGGATGACCGAGATGTCAGGCGAATTACCTGTTTCTTTTAATCGCTACGGAGCGTTCTACCAAACTATGCCTCGTTCTTGATTGATCAAAATGTTCTTGGCAGACTTTTGACGAGCGAGTTAAGTCTTTTGACTTACTTCTCCCGTTCCTGGTGTTCCAGCTGGTTTCGTGGCATGGGCCAGAGCAGATTACACCGCGATTAATTTCCAACGAAGAATTCGTAGATCACATCAATCTGCCCATTTGGCGCAGGCCATCTCCATTTTGAGATTGGAGCCACAAGATCAACTATAAAAGCTGCACGGCTACTTGACTATAACCAGTATAGTCTTTTGATCCTTGTACTGAAGACAGCCTACTTTTGCTACATCTGCGCAACTATGTTTCCTTCGTACTTCATACCTGTAGATGTGAAGCTTTACTTCGATGAAGGACGATTGTAAATTATCATCGTTACAGATAACTATAACAGTAACTTCAACGGTCGGAGAGATAACATTAGTAATAACAATAGACGCAATAGAGACGATGGGAGCGACGATGATGGCGGCGGCGACGACGACGACGACGACGAAAGCAATCACGTAGAGAAAGTTGTAGCCCCAGCACAGGAAAAGGAGGTCGTCTCTTGTTTTAACGATGTAGAGGCGTGACAACACTTGGCAATGACATGATCCGTGACAATTTCGTTAATAACCACGTCGTTAGTAACTACGTCCAAATTCTTGGTTTCGATATGCAGTCGGCTTATGAGGCAAAGCCCCGTCGCATCACATGCAATCCAGGCTGCACTACGCCCCATCACGACATCGACACGGATTCACATACTGACAATCTGTCCAAAGACTTAATGAGCGAACAGGATATGATATAAAAAGCAATCGACACCCAACACCGAATCGTGTCGCTTTTGACTACCGTCTAGTAACCTACAAGCCCCAAACTTCGCCATGGCACCATCAAAACCCTTTAAGAAGTGTACTCCTTCTGCAACAGCTTGGCAATAGTGTTGAGCTGGATGTTGCTCGTGCCCTCGTAGATGGCGCCAATCTTGCTGTCACGCCAGAACTTCTCGGCGGGCCCATCACGGACGAAGCCCATGCCGCCCATCCACTCGATCGCCAGGCCGGACACGCGCTGCGCGACCTGGGACGCGTACAGCTTGGCCATGGCGGCGTCCATGACAAAGTTCTCGCCGGCCTCCTTCTTGCGGGCGGCGTTGAACACTAGGGCGCGCGCGGCGGCGATCTCGGTGTACGACTGCGCGATCTGGTGCTGCATGCCCTGGAACTCGCCGACGAGCTGGCCGAACTGCTTGCGGTCGTTCCAGACGTACCTGAGAGTGTAAGCATGGAATCTTGGGTGTGAGGGTTTCGCGGGAAACTTACTTGACCGCGTTCTCCCAAGAGCCGAGGGCCAGGCCGGTCATCTGAGCAGCGATACCGATACGGCCCTCGTTGAGGAGCCCTATGGCGTACTTGTATCCGTGGCCCTTCTCGCCGAGGAGGTTCTCCTTGGGGATCTCGACGTCATCAAAGTTGATGACGCAGGTGCTGCTGGCCCTGATACCGAGCTTCTTCTCCTTCTTCGCGATCGAGAAGCCCTTGGTATCCTTCTCGACGATGAAAGCGGTGATACCCTTGTACCCCTTGGCGGGGTCCAGGTTCGCAAAGACGATGAAGAAGTCGGCCTCCATGGAGTTGGTGATCCACATCTTGGAGCCGTTGATCTTGTACCCGCTCTCCGTCTCGGTGGCCTTGGTCGCGAGCGCAAACGCGTCCGAGCCGCTGACGGGCTCGCTGAGGCAGAAGCTGCCGACGGTGTTGGTGGCGAGCTTGGGCAGGAAGCGCTTCTGGAGCTGGCTGCTTCCCCACTTGATGATGGCGGTGTTGACGAGGGTGTTGTGGACGTCGACCATGACGCTGACGCTGGGGTCCACGCGCGCGAGCTCCTCGATGCCGATGATGGCGCTGGTGAAGTTCATGCCCGCACCGCCAAACTCCTCGGGGATCTCGACGCCCATCAGGCCCTGCTCGAAGAGCTGCTCGACGATGGTCGGGTCCATGTTCTCGGCCTCGTCCATCTCGCGGACCTTGGGCGCGATCACGTCGTTGGCGAACTTGCTGACGGTCTCGGCCATGGCGGCCTCGACCTCGGAGAGGTGGGTGATGGGGGTCGGCGGGATGTCGGTGATGTCGAGGTGGTCGGCATTATGGCGGCGCTGCGTGGTGGAGAGGGGTCTGATGGTTCTACGGGAGTGTTTCTGTCAGTCGATTGCCCCGCAAGACATTTTTCTTTCGCGGTGGTCTATATCGGCAACTTACTGCTGGAGTGGCGAGAATGTCCGGCCTGGAGTGCAATTCCTCGCCCTCGCCAGCGCGGCAACACCACGGCTTCCCCTCATGGCAGGGCGGAGAGCCCTTGCGATCGACGACATGATTACAGAGAGACTGTAAAGAGAAATGCGACTACAAAATTGTCCCAGCAACGGGAAGTCCACAAGAAAGAAAGGAGGAATCGAAAACTCTCGACAAGGCAGATGATCGTAAGATCGCCGGAGGTGCTCTGGTACTTATGCTCCGTCGGTGACCGTGCGGTGGTGATGCGTAGAGAGAAGGCGCCCGGACTTGTATTGGTCAATTGGCGCCGAACGGTGAACCTGAGATGAGGCGATGGAGAGTAGGCAAATTTGGGAAAATAAATAAGCCAAAGGGGAAGGGGGGCGAGTGGAAAATAGAGTCAAAGATGTGTACCGACTAGGCCGTGAACCTCAAAGCCATTCGCAGCCACGGCACCTGGCGGTTGGCGAACAGACACAGCGCCCGCTTCAGCCGAGGATATCCATCCCGCAGCGGGGAGCTTGCCCCCCAGGCTGGGGGCCAAGGGCCCCTGGGGATAGCTGACGGCGCAGTAAGCGTCTGAAAAAGCCGGGGCTCACCCACATTTTGGCGGCGGCTTACGTCAGGATCTTCCCCAAAGCGCGTTTGGGATTGGGCATGGGCGGAGGCATGTGATCCAGAGGAGGTGGAATCCGGTCCGCGTTCGGTGCAAGGGGCGGGTCAAGATGGCCGAAGGGGGGTGGGTCCGGGGACGGAGCGCCGGTTGACTTTGTGCCTCAGGTTCTCGAACTGGGCTAGAGTCTCCGGGAGTATTAGCTAAGCAGGAAAATTGCCAGCGGCGGTTTAGCAAGGGCGACATTGGCGCATCGCGACGAGCTTCAGTTGGGAAGACAGCAATTGGGTGCCGCCAGTCCGATACGCAGTTGCCCGCCATGGCCAGCACATTTCTCAGGTCTCTCTTCGCCCCGGCGATGAGGCCAGCGACCTTCCCCCGCGCCGCATCATTCCTCACGCCGATGCCGAAGACGACGCCAATGATCCGCGCCTTCTCCTCGACCCCCATCCAGAACGCTACCATCAACCAGGTCCTGCGAGTTGGTCTCCCCTCCCGGTCTTCTGAACACACTGTTTGATGACCAAGAGTTGCTAACACACTGTCGTTAGGGCTGCCACAAGAAGGGCAAGCGCGCTCGCCACACTGTCTCCCCCGCCATGTCCGAGATGAAGGCTCCCGCCATGAAGGGCGTGTGCCTCAGAGTCGGTATTGTCCGGCCAAAGAAGCCCAACTCTGGCCAGCGCAAGACTGCTCGTGTCCGCCTCTCCAACGGCCGTCACATCACCGCATACATCCCCGGCGAGGGCCACAACATTCAGCAGCACAGTGTCGTCATGGTCCGCGGTGGCCGCGCTCAGGATTGTCCCGGTGTGCGATACCACCTTATCCGTGGCGCTCTCGATCTCGGTGGTGTCGGCAGCCGAACCACCTCTCGTTCTAAGTACGGAACCATGAAGCCCAAGAGGGCTACTGTCGGCTAGACGGATACGTGAGGCGGATACGTGAGGCGGATACGTGAGGCGGATACGTGAGGCGGAGACGGATGGACGGGGCTGGATGGCAGGAAGTTACGGATTGCAAGAACATGGCCAAAGTCATGGAATCACGATAAAGGTGTATGAATCGACACCAACATGTACCACCAGTATGATGTACAAAAATACCACAAAGTCAAATTTGAAAACTTGGCTGGATATTCTCCAGACATCGCCTGTCATTTGCAAATATCTACAGAGCACACAAAGTGTCCAAGCCAGACGAAACCCTTTGACGCCGGTCCACGTTTAGTGCCCCAAAGCCTGCCCATTGTCTCTCGTCGATGCAGGTGAAGTTGAATCGTGGCAAACCCAAAAGCCACCCCAGTGAAATTGTTAATACAAGCTACATTTTACCATCCCCGCTTTTACGATCTTAATCTTGCTGGTTCTCGTATCCCTCGGGCTTCTCCATGCCGTTCGTCTCGAAGAAACGGCTCGTGCCTGGACGTGGTTAGCTAAGGGTGCCTGGGCAGATTGGGAAACCAGCAAACTTACAAGAATAACCCTTCCAGTCAAAGTTGTCCTTGGGGTTGCAGTGGCAGTGCCTATCGAGGCGAACCTTCTCGCCGGTCGGGCAGTGGGTGAAGGGGACGTGGTAGTAGGCAATGTCGTTGAAGAAGTGGATCTGCTCCTTGGGCAGCATGAGACCGGCAGCAATCGAGTGCACCGGCGCATCACCCCATCGCTCGTAGAAGAAACCACCGTCCTGGTCGAGGGACTCGAAGTAGTCGATGTAGGCCTTGGAACGAAGCCAGTTAAGGTCACCGACCTCAAAGTTGGACCACTAATTGGTCGTTAGTTGGATGGTCAGAAAAGGGCAGAGCGGAGCAAACTTACGAAATGGCAGTGGTTGTAGGAGTCACCGCCGTCATCACTCAGGAAGCTCATGGAGTTGCCCTCGGCAATATGCTCGGGGTGGTTCTTGATGAACTTCTTGGTGCTGTCCCAAAGGGTGGGGATGGTCTCGACGTACTCGTACAGACTCAGGACGAAGCTGTACTTCTTGTTGTTCTCCTTCATGAAGCGGAACGGGTCGTAGTGGATGTCGCAGAAGAGCTCAATGGAGGGCTCCACACGCCAGTAGTAGTCGTAGTTCATCATGGCGGGCTGGCGGAAGAAGAATCCAGACTCGAAGCGGCACATGTGACGGTAGCTGACTGAGTCACCGTAGATGATCTTGCGCTGGGCCATGTCCTCGCGAACCTTGCGTGCCTTCTCCTGGTCAATGTGCTCGGGGAAAGACCAGTGCTCTTTGGGAATCTCTCCGTAGATGGTCTTGCCGGACACAAGGGAGGAAGTGACCTTCTTGAAGGTGGCATCGAAAGGCTTGTCGTTCAGGAAGACCCAGTCGTAGTTGTAGCGGCGGTTGAAGCGATCCTCGACCTGGCGAATGGAACGGGCAATGTCCCAGATATCAGAGTTACGAGCGAGGGTGACGAAGGTCGCGTTCATGCGGGGACCGGGGGCGACACCGCTGTTGAGGTCGTCCCAGCCGGGCTCGTTCGGGGTCATGGCCATGGGCCACTGCTTGGGGTCGTACTTCTCGCCAGCCTTGAGCACGTTGGCTGGGGGCTTGCTCGCGGCATGTTCGGGTTCCTTCGTCTGGCCCGGCTGGCTTTGCTGGCCTTGTTGTCCTTGCTGACCAGGAGCAGCGCCCTGCCCGGGGCCCTTGAAGCTGCCATTCTCGAGCCTCACACCCTCATAGCTGGAGTGGGAGATGAAGTAGAAGACGGCGAGACCCTAGGAAACAGACAATTAGAACATTGATCGATGGGTTTTGATGCATGGGCTTGTGGTTATGGTGTCTCATGGAAACATGACCGGAAGCCAAGAGAGGGCGCGACCACGGGATGGATGCGCTGGCAAGAGGCGGCGAGGCGTCACTTACGAAGGCGGCGAAAAGAATGTATCGCACATATCGTGCGGAGCCGGTCGCCATCTTGACCGATTTTACCAGGTCGACGATGGGATCCCGTGTAGGTGAATAAGGGCTGGAGAAGAATAGAACAAAAGCGCACTTCCTCGAGGTGAACGAGGTTGAATAGAAAAAAAGAGGGAGGGAGATGCAGGAAGGGATACGAATACACAGACACGTCCAGGAAAATGTTCAGACTGGCTCGGGCCAGCTGGAGCACCTCAGCACGCAGCAGCACTTTAGCAAACTGTGGCGTGGACTTCTAGGGACCTCACAGACTCCCACAGGGTGCGGTGGGTACGAATGCAGCAGCGTACGCAGTGCGTCTGCCCCGAAAAAGGGAACGCTAGTGGAGGAAGTCCCGCGACGTCGATTAAAGGGGGTGGGGCAAAGTTGCTGAACTGGCCTGAACCCGGGGCTACGCAACTCAAAAAGTGCCCTGCCGCAGGACTGAGAAGTGAGAACACCAGACGAGAGACCTGCTTCTGCAAGGAGTACAATGTCCTCCATCCTTTCAGATAGCTGAACTGCTGCTGCTGTTGCTGATGGTTCAGATTACGGATACTGACGGTCAGAATTAGACTCGGCCAAGACAGAGAGGGAGCACCATAGCGCAAGCAGCTAGAAGCTCAACTCAACAACTCAAGACGCTGACATGAACGTGTTCCTCCATTACCTTGAGGCGGGAGGCGAGGCCACCATACATCATCACACACATCAACTGCCTACTTACTCTTCATCCGTCCTACGGCGTCCATCCGAAGACCATGTTCACTGCTGAGGACTGACATGAGGTGGTGACAGTACCGGCATCCACAACAAGTATCCAGGAAAAGTCCCGAGTACCTCGCTCAACACAGGGGTCTTATGTGGGCTCTGGCGTCGCGTTCCTCTGACAGCTGTGTACCTGCTACACACTCCTCTTCGCCGCAGCAGCTGCCGCGTACCCGTTCCAGTGTCCCTCTGGCTTGGGTTGCTCCGCGGGCCATGATCGGAACAGGGAACGTGGCCACTGTGAGAATCGGTAGCCACCGCCTCAGCCCAGCTGCATTCAGGCACATCAGGCCCAGGGGCCTTCCCTTGCGAACCGAGAACCAGCCGATGGGAATTTCTCCGTGCCATTGACCTTGCTTGCCCGCCCGTGCAAGCCGTGCGACGGGATGATGGGGGTGGGAAGCTCCCATACCACCGACATGAGACTTGACTGGAAGAGGCCACCGCCCTGTGAGAATATCAGCTGAGGTGTTGTCTGGCCTTCTGTTCCTCGTTACGTCCAGCACTCTTGGTGCCCCTGCGTTGGTTTCTCAGACCTACAGATAGCATATTAAAAATATGTACACCTACTCAAACTCTCGTTGCCCCTGGCAGATCTAGCGGCCTCGTATTAAGTGAAGATACGTTACCATTGTAAAGTCCCCGGGATTGCTGGTCTCCCCATCCTCAGAGACAACAAGTACCTCCCGATAGTGTCACATCGTGGAATCTGGTACTTGGCTCTTAGCTCTTTCCAGCACCAGCAGAACGGGACACATTTCGACAACCCCAAATCGGCTGCCCCAACTCATTTTAGGGTCTTTGGGTCGTGTCGAATCCAGAGCCAAGATGCTGATCGTCAACGACTTTTCCCGAGTGAAGCCGGAAACAACAACTGTGCTGCAAGCATAGAGTTGGGGAACATCAGTCAACATGATTCCAGCAGATAATGGCTTTTCCACTATCATTGCCAGGCTCAGCAGCATAATCTTCAACTACAGCGCACACCATGCGCTGTTGACGGCGGACAGTCCGAGATCAAGACACCATCTCACTTGGCACTGGGCGCCTGACTGATCGTGCTTTCATGCCGACGGCGTCAAATCTGTAACCAAGTGCCATATCTGGTACAGGGCAGGTTCTGGAACGCAGCCCTGCTGTCCAGTGGTTATGTGCGTGTGCCAGTCAGCTATTCTTGTGTCTCCAGCATTTCAACGGGA
This sequence comes from Colletotrichum camelliae, assembly GCA_018853505.1. NCBI lineage: Eukaryota > Fungi > Ascomycota > Sordariomycetes > Glomerellales > Glomerellaceae > Colletotrichum > Colletotrichum camelliae. The sequence goes on along the minus strand of JAELVL010000005.1, from coordinate 5,522,203 downwards.
TGAACCTGTCAATCTCCTCTGCATGAGTAGAAGTAAACTCGCCGGAAATATGACTCGTCTCGCGATGAACATCCCAATCAGATATCGCGTCCTAAGAAGCAGACGTTTGCGGCACTCCTCAAATCCTACGATGACGAATGCTGGCACCGGTCTCTCGGCTGCCCGGAGTGTCGACTGTTGCGTGCTTGTGCTCCACGATGCCTGCATGGGGAAGCTGAACTGTTGATTGCCGGGTTCCAACCATAGAGATCTTTAACAGCGGCTAAACATGGATGCCTTCATAATAGTGGCGGAGAATTCACACATGTTCTGTTCAGTAGAGTAAGTTGAACCTTGTACGGCTTTGATCCAAGTTGTAGGGCTGAGTAATAGGATCAAGAGGAGGCATCCAAATGCCAATCATTGGACGAAGACATGTCTACAGATGTGTGTCTGATTTTTATTACCATTGTCAATGAGGTGATGCTCAACGCGTCCACATGGACTGCACAATGAGGGTTACTTCTTGCGGTAGAAGTAGCCCCCAAAACATAAGGCTGAGAAAGCATGGCCCTGCAGGTTGGCGAGCTGGGTGAAGTGGGTTTACTGAGCCCCTAACCAGGTATCGCGCTTCAGCTGGAGGTGAGGTGAGCTGAGTAAGACTGCGACGATGCTGATCAGCTTCCCCTGGGAACGTACCCCTCCAGGCACGTTTTGGCGCGGGAATACATGCCACGTTATGACGAGAGGGGCTGTTTGTCCCGCGGCGAGTGACTAATACATCACGTGATACAGCATCTTGCAGCTCGCCCAAACAAGCTCTGCCATTGGCCCGAGCGGTGCCTGGGTGTGGGGGCCCAAGGCTCTCGAGCCTCAATTCCTCCCCACGAATGCGAATCGGTGCATCACCACTTCGGACATCGCATCCCAACCCCAGCGACGCGACACTGTTGTTTCTTTTCCAGCAACGCCTTTACCTGGCGCATTGTTTTCGACCCTGTGCTTTGGTAACATTGTTATCTCTGGATGTGGTTTTACTGAGCAACCCGGCTATAATCCTCCCGTTTATGCCCTGTCGCTTTGCTTGCCTCTTTTCGAATCTGGCTTTGACGACATCATGATAGTTTTGGGAGCCGCTCTACTGAAAGCCACAAATCTCTCATTCTCTTAGTGGTAAGTCGCTTGTTCCTTCTCTAACGCTTCCTTGAACTTTGCAACTGCCCTCGGCCTTGCTTCCTTGTTTGGCATCTGCGACTTTGCCACCCAACTGTGCGGGACAGAGCAAGCAAGCAGCCCGACTGCCTATTGGGGTTGAGTTAGGAGCCTCACGAGGAGGCAGGGGTGCAGGGTGTGACCTCTCTTTCCTCTCAACTCAGAATTGAGGCCCTTAAATGGACCAGAGATCTTCACCCTAGGCCACAGGTCTCTCTGACTTCACCATACCATCTACTTCGCCATCCTAGTCAGATATCTCGAATCCGATGCTGACCAATACCTAGTATACAGCTATCTTTTCCACTGCTACTACGACGAAGACGGACCAGCCAAACACAATGTCCTTCTTCGGTTTCGATCCGACCCGCGGCGGCGGGCACAACACCTCCGCGCCGGGTTTCTCGCAAGCTCATGACCCGTTCGCCGGCCTCTCTTGCGGCAACCACGAGGAGGACGACGCTGTCGACTTCGATGACACGTACGATGGTCTCGGAGACCAGCTCGAGGAAAGTGGCGACGCTTTCAACGACGACACCTTTGGCGGCGGCGGCGGCGGCGGCGGCGGCGGAAACGAGATTACCTCTGCTCCTGTTGGAAAGGACTTTGATTTCTTCGGCCAAACGGCCAAGGTCTCGAATGCCATCGAGGAGGCAGGTTCGCTACAGCCGCCAGGTCCCCGTCTCGAAACCGGCGCCTACTCAGGCACCCATCCAGCATCACCATGTTCCTCAAGCTCAGGCCATGCCGAACTACTACTATCCTCCTCAGCCGGCCCCCCAGCCTGTTCGCACTGGCTACGAGAAGTACAAGGAGGCGGAGCCTATCCCCGATCTTCACGTCGACGCGTCTATCTGGGGCGTGCCTTCCAAGAAACCTGCCGCCGCGCCTTCTCCCCAGCCCCAGGCCGTACCTGCCTCCAGTAGCCGCAAGATCATGAGTCTCGAGGAGGTCGAGAAGGCTATGCGCGAGCAGGCTACCAAGCGACCAGCCCAGGAGCCTGCCCCGGCTACACAAGGATACCCCCAAGATTACGGCTACGCCCACCCGCAGTCCGTTCAGCAACAGCAGAGCTTCCACGGCTCCGACCAGCAGCAGCAACACGGCAGCCAGGTGCCTCAGCACGCAGGTCAGGGTCATCCGGTTACCATTCTTCAGCGCCCGCAGTCTCTTACCTCCAAGCCGACCCCGCCCATTCAGAACACTCCTAGCCCGCTTGCTCAGCCTCCCCACTCCCAGGCTCCCTCTGTGCAGCCGACTCAGATTCTCCAAAACCCTAACCGGCTATCTGGTGATGCTGCTCGCATTGGTGCCCACGGCCCTCAGCCTCATGGCCATCAGCAGGCTCACGGTCAGAATGCCCACCGATCCCAGGGTTCCACAGGTCGTGTACCTCAGGTCTCCCAACAGCAGCACCTGAACCACCTCTCCGAAGATGAGAAGGCGGCGTACCTGGATCAAGAGACCAAGCGTGCGAAGCGCAACCACAAGATCTGGCTTCTTTCTAAGGATAACGGTCTTATGACTCCTCAAGACAAGAACTTTGTCACCCGTATCCAGCTGCAGCAGCTTGTCTCGGCCACCGGCAACCCGATCGACCACAACAACGAGGCCTCAATCGCAGAGGACTTCTACTACCAGGTTCTCAGCCAGATTCGTGGTGGCCAACGCCAGAACCCGAACCAACCCCTGAACAACTTTGCTCAGACCTACCTTTTCCAGACCGGAAGTCGTCAGGGCAACATGAGGAGACAAGGAAGAACTGCCGAGAACCATGTGCAACGCATGGAGCAGCAAGTCCAGCGTGCCGTTGAAGCTGCCAAGAACAAGCCCAAGAACCCCCAGCTTGTCATTGCTGGCAGTCTCGGAAAAATCTCCTTCAGCAACGCCAAGACACCCAAGCCACTGCTCAACATCAAGCGCACCGATAGCAGTGGTGATGCCCAGCGTCCTGGAAACGGCAAGCGTCACCCCACGGAGTCCAATACTCTGGACCGCAAGGCCATCTTGAAGAACATCGAGAGCGTTTACACCACAGTCATGAAGATGGAGGACCACGCCCGTCACATCCCTCTCCCGCCTACTAATGGCAACGACGAGGAGTTTCACGCGAAGCATCAGGAGTGGCTCGAGGTGGCTCAGACTCTCAACGGCCAGCTATGGGCAGACCTTAAGGTTCACGAGCCCATTGGTGCTACCACCATTCATCCCTTCATCGCCTTCCTGTCGTTCCCCAAGGGCAAGAAGGCCATCCCTCGTGTCTTCAGACACATCAGCTTCGAGCAGCGCACCACTATTCTCACAATGGTTATCCTCCACTTGGATCAGCTCGACGTTGTTCGCGGTGCGCAGATGACGGATGGTGAAGTGAACCTCAACGCTGCCATGCGTGAGAGCATCGAACTCTTCTCCGCGGCTGTCATGCCCAGCCTCTTTGCCTACTTCAACGAGACCGAGCTCGACATCGTCACAGGTGTCCTCGGACTCATCACCAAGCTGAACATCGACCTCATTGCCAGAACCCGTGTGGGCTGCTCAATGTTGACTCTCATTCTGAGTCGTGCAGAGCTTCTCAAGCAAGGCGGTGGAGGCACCCCTCAGCTTTGGGCCGAATGGTAAGCATATTCAGATCGAAAGTAAAGACGTAAGCTAACACACTCGCAGGGAGCAAACTTTCAACCTCTTCTTCAACATTCTGGAGCCGACCCTCCATCACATCTTCCCTGGCAGCGTCAACACCGGAGAGGATGTTGTCGTCTGGCAGCTTCTTGCCGCCGTGGGTGTCAGTGCCAACCCTGAGCAGCAGCAGCGCCTGGTTCTTGCTGTCAAGGATCGTGTTCTGGACACCGTTGCCCACGCGAAGACCCTTCCGGGCGCTATGGCAACGACTCGGTTGGCTACGGTCAACCTGTTTATGCACTCCATTGGTCTGGATGTTGAATTGCTTCAGTAAGACGAGATTTAGTGCGAACGATGGGACGATCACGGCGCGGACTGCGCCATCACACATGCTTGGGACGCTACACTTGTTTATCGATGCGTTGGAAGCTTGGGATGCTGTTAGCCTTACTCGACGCTTGGCCCGTATTTTTTGAGGGCATCGAGATCACTGGGAAGTTGTGGTACTGGGGCTACAGCTCGATGGAGACTTGGACTTGCGGAGGGGGCTATCCCATGGCTATATGCACAAAACATATCTCGTGTACATTACACACGACTCTATGAGATGACGCCGCGAAAGTATTATTAGCGGTGCGTCGAGACCAGCCTTGCTAGTTAGAGCAAACAAAATCTGCATTTGAAGTAATAATCCCGTCCCTGAACCGTTTTGTCTACATGCCGCAACGCCTTAGCTATGCAAATCAAAATGCTTGCCAGCATCACTTATTATGTCAAATCCATGCTCGATGATGCCTGAGCGGGCGCGGCCCTGGCCTTCCCACCCCGTCTTGAACCGACAGCGCCACGAGCCTTGGGTTTCATCTTTCGTGCCTCTTCCTCTGCGGCAGCCGCAGCAGCCGCCTCGGCATCCTGCTCTGCCTTTGTTAACAGCTTCGGCTTCTTGATACCACTAACAGCTTCCAGCAGTTCATCGTCGCCCCATGTGGTCTCCAGTCTAGCCATAGACTCCGCCAAGTCAATCGTGGGCTTCGTCTCGGCCTCACCCGCCTCGATGGCGGCCTTCTTCTTCTCCTCATCCTCTTCGGCCGGCGGCGGCTTGTTGTCGCCAGGGGCGCGGAGAATGAGGGACTCCTGGTAAATCTCCCAGGCGGCCTCGTCGTTCTCGTCCGTGTACTTGAGCTTGCGCCAGGGCTCGATCTGGACGGAGCGCAGACGGTCGGCCATTGTCTCGTTCTTGGCCGTCGCGCCGTCGGGGGTCGTCTTGATCGTCATGTGAATCGCGCGTGCCGCCGCGGCGCCCTGGCCTCCCGCGCCCGAAGCTCCCGCGCCTGCGCCTGGTGCTGCGGCGGCGTTCTCCTTGGCGGCGGCTGCGGCGGAGGCGTTGCGTTCTTGTTGGGCTACTGCGTCGACGTGGTGCAGTTGCGGCCGGAGGTGGACCAGGTTTGTGACGGGTGTGAGGTGGAGGTCCTCTATTCCTTTCGTCAGGATCTCTTCATTCAGCCTGGGAGAAGAAAACACTTACTGCCCTGGAAGACGCCAATCATGTACTGCACCTCCTTGTGATCGGGACACTGTCCACCCAGAGTCTGCGTACGCAGCACCTTGTCCTGGCGCACAGCCTCGGGCCACTCGAGGTACATCTCGTCCTCCAGATCGATCTCGCCGCGCCTCTTGGGCCGGGGCGGCGGTGCGCCGACGCCGAAACCTCCAGAGAGGCCGTGTGTGCCGCCGTTCTTGGCCTCGAGACTCGCCTTGAGCTGCCGACCCCACTTCATTCCTTTTTCCTTATCATAGGACTGAGTGTAGTCGAGAGGAACGTCGACCTCGACCATGCCGGAGCGGGTCTTGAGGCGCATCTCGGGCGTGGCCTGGCGCGGGTCGGTGCGGTTGGGTTGCTGCAGGACCCAGAGCTTGCGGCCCTGCGGGAGGGAAGGGTTGAAGAAGACGTCGTAGGAGGCGATGACGGGGTCCGGGTCGGCGTCGATGGGCTCGGGCGTCCCGGGAGACATTGTCGCTGTTGGGGCGGGCATTTTTGCGAGTGGTGCTGGATGGGAGGTGTGACTCCCCTTGTCGCGATGCGTAGTCAGACTTGGAGGTTTAGTTATGGGAAATTTTTGGATTGGAGAGAGGAAGAGTTACCCCACGGTCGGAGACGTCAGGGCTTATCGATAAGAGTGCTGGAGCTAATCCTAGTCTGGGCAGGTGGTGGGGGACGAGCTCCATCTTCTCCAGCACCACAACCTCGACGACACAACTGTGAGATGGTGACCATGAAGTTGTCAGTATTTCCATGCTCTTGGTGAGCTTCAGTTTGTCAGCGAGTACGGGAAATAGTACCCATTAGTGACCAATACACACCCAAATAGGCCCAGGCAGCTGATGCGCCTCCTCTACCGTCCGCTGTTTCCCTTTCTCACCAATGGACTCCCAAAGCCTGAAGATGCGATGAATTCCATGATCATCATTAATCACCAGATTCAAGGCGACTCAGCACTAACATCTCAGTTCCTCCCAAGCCGCTCGAAGGATTGCATAATCGCATTGGTGCACCATCCTACAGGTCTTTGTGAGTGTAAATGACGAAGACGAAGCAAACTCCTGCATCCGTCGTATTCACGGAAGATGCAACGCCATCAGCTGGCCTCTAGTTGAGATGGGTCTTGCAAGCCTATCCTTGCAACATCTGACGAACCGTCTAGTCGAATCACTGTTGTATGTTGGCCGCGTTGACGCGACTAACTCCTTAGTCCCTCCGGCCTTAATGTTATCCTGCATCGGCCATAGGACTAGAGCTCACCTCAACTACACAACCAACTTCAAGGCTGCAGGACGTTAGTTGTCTTAGTCTTCGGAAGTCTCAAGGTCCATGACAACTGGCAACGCTACGCCTTTTTCTGCACTCGGTCGAACCAAATCCAAGTAGCGCTGATGAGAGACGCTAAACACCACGTGAAAGATTTACACAGGAATACCAAATGAAGCATGCTCAACCCTTTTAAGATCTAAGCACGGCCCTTCAGCTAATTGAAATCGAGAACATGCAAGAAGAAGCCACAAAAGCCCTTGCGAGCACAACATGGCCGCGGACGTCCCGAACTCGCTCAACTGGCTGTCATTCGTGACCGGGATCCTGGGCTTCGCCCTGACGACGCTCAACTTGATCGCGTTGTACGCCAACTTTGTCGCCACAATCCGCGTAGCGCCTAGTGAGATCCGCGACTCTCTGGGCAACCTTCGACAGCAACTATGCGAAGAACGCGAGGCGCTGCGTCACCAAACGAAAGAGATCAGAGGCAAAAGCAAACTACGGCAGAAAATCTCTCACATTGGAGAAAAGAACGCCAACTTCGAGGCACGCAGGGCGCTGGAGTATGCGGAGAAGACGCTGCCGCTGCATTACTTGACGCTCTGCGACCTCTGGAGAACCTTCAAGGAGCTCGAAAGACCATTCTTGGTGGCGAGCGGGCACCGAGCCGAGGCGATTCACAATGGAGCCTCGTGGGGCGAGAACGATCTCGACGAGCAGGTCCGCAGCGACTTTGAGAAGCACGGAGAGATGGGGAGTTTTGCGGACTGGAGCGCGTTGTACAAGTGTGACTTTGCGCATCGCTTCATTTGGTGGCAAGTCAAAGATTCTGTGAAGAAGTTGGGAGACGAGGTCATGAGAGTCATGGCAAGGAGGACAGAGAGGGAGGTCACGTATACGCGAATGATGGTTAGACAGATGTATCTTGGTGATATACCTGGACATGGTAGTGACAAGGGCCCGAGACGGCCTGGAGACGGTGGTGGGGGTGGAGGTGCGAGAAGGAGGATGAGTTGGGGTTCTTCGATACCAGTAAAGAGGAGGACGCCACAGCCGAGGTACGAAGAGTCTTCTTCCTCTTCTTCTTCCTCCTCTGGGCAAAGCAGCGACGACGAAAGCCGAACAACGAGGCGAGGTTCAGGAAAAGGAAGAGGCACGAGCCCGGTTATCAGTGAGCACAGAATGAGCCATCCGAGGAGTGACGCTGCTACGGTCGGAAAGCATCGTTACCACTCTGGTCATCGTCGTGACCAAGGCAGAGGTGGATGGCAAGGTTTCCGAACAAGGGCAGATCGAGCCTACGAGATTAGAGAGATGCGCAGGGGCCGAGGACAGAGGATTATTGAGGTTATTCCTGGGAGTGAGATTGATGATTACCCTCGAGCACGGCATCAAGACGAGGGAAAGTGAAGCGCAGTGTAGGAAAATTGTAACGTTTTAAGCCTTGTTGAGAAACTTAACTCGTATGACGTTTATTCAAAGCTCTTACTCAGGTGTCCTCTGACTGAGATTGTCACTATACAGCCATCCTCCTGGGTCCAGGCTACTTCTAAGTCGTCAAGGCGCCCTCGCAAGAATACTACCGTACTTGGAATGGGTCTGGTTGCCGGTTTCATTCATTGGCGAAGGCACAAAGTCTTCGACCCCCAAGCCTGCCTTCTTCTGGAACACGAGGATGATGTCCGACCCCCCAAATAAGAAGGTAGAGATCTCATCGCCCTTCTTCACCGTATCCCCCGCTCTAATTGTTAACTTGACACCTGAGACAATGGCCATGCCAATCGGTAACACGGCCACTTTCCCGAGCACCGGGTTATCAATGATGACGCAACCCCTGGTTTGGAGGAACTGGTAGCCCGGAGAGTCGGGCACCTCCAGCACGGACTTGGAGTCTTGCCTCTTTCCTTCATCAGAGACTGGGATCTTCCGGATGGGTTGGCACTTCTCGTTGACCTCAATATAAGCCGCCCCTTGGATGTTCTTCGCCTCGAGTACAGTACCGGAGACAGGCGCATGCTGTCGATGGTAGTTGTACGTGTTGAGGAATGCATGCATCCAGATCCCGCCATTGAACTCACACGCGTACTTGCTGCCATGTAGCAGGTTATCTATGGTCCATGGAATGCCCTTGATCAGGACCTCGCCCAGGTTGTTGATGGCGACAATGCTCTGATTCTCGATGCTGTTGTCGTACGTGCAGTCGGCAGGGTAGCAAATGACCTTGTCGTCATCCGGGTGGGAGATAGGCCTCATTCCCGGCTTCAGCTTGCGAGAGAAGAAGTCATTGAAGGTACGGAAACCCCCTTCGGGCTCTATGGCTTCGTGGTATTCGTACTTTGGGGAGTTTTTGAAAGACTCCAGGGTCCCAGGGGTAACAGACATGGGAGTGTCCAAGAACTGCCCAATGAGCTGCGAGAACATCACTATCCAGCTGGACAGTGGACTCTGAGGTAGATGGACTGACTCCGGTGTGATCCGTGTTTGCAGTCCAAGGAGCGGCTCCTGGTCGAGAATGAAGTAGAACATGCAGAGGATGTCGTAAACATCCTTGCTCTGGACATCTTCCTCCGGCTGCCACTTCAACAAATTATTGGCGAAGACAAGGAATCTGAAGCCGTTGGTGATTTTGAACGTTCTCATGTAGTCGGGGATCTTTCTTTTCGCCGACTCGACGGCCTTGTCCAGCGCCCCGGGGCCAGCCTTCTCGAGAAGACCTACGAGGACGATGATGGCCGCGTTGAACTTGGTGAAGTCCCCTTCGGCGGGATCAAGGATACTCGAGTCCCCCATGTATAGGCGAGATATGCCCATGTGAACTGACAAAGCCCTTCAGAGAAGGAGTTATAGGTAGAAATTCATCAGATAAGTCAATGCGGCCTAGTAAGGTATCGACTTGGAAGTCGCATGCCAGAGTCGGGACCTATGGTGAGCAAGAAACTCATTCGAGGATGGAAAGGATAATTTATATATCAAGACAATCTTGAAAGGATGACGGTTGATGTTTCAGGGTGCATGCATTCATGTTGTCGCAGAACGATGTGGTGCTATTGGTAGGTTGGGGCATTTGTCTGCAACCGGTTAATCAGGGAGCTAGTCCATAGGAGACTCTTGCCAGGCGAGATAGTTTAGGATCAGATAAAAAAAAGCGAAAAGCCAAACCTCCCTCATAGAAGTTCATGTGTAGAGGGTGTGAGCATTCCACGTATGCTTGCGGACTAGTATTTCACCCTGTCTCTCGAATGCTACGGAATTTGCTTGAACAGAGGTATAATACTCTCGTTAGCATCAACAAGTGATTGTAATAACGGGCACAGGTATGTTGTGGTGCATTTTTATCAGGCAGCAGAGAAGATATCCCTGAAAAACGCGAGCAAAGATGTGTTAATTTCTGAAGATATTTACGCCTGAACCTTTCATGTGGTGTAATTACATCAGATGAACGGGCTCGCATACTCGAAGATGTAGGAGAAAGAAGCGCTATGGTTAGAACAAAATTGAGCTTATCGGGTCAGGTAGTAAAATCTTTTCTCGCGAATCAAGATAGAAAGAAGTACAGCTGACATTATCCTCAGAAGCTAAAGTCTTACTGCGAATCTGGTCCTGCTAATTCATCTACGAGAGGGCCTTGATCCAAGCAGTTGACCCTATATCACCCAAAACGCAACTTAACAGGTGAAAATGAGATCAGATCCTACGCTTTATCATTCCGCATAAAGGGGCATCAAGATAGGTTCATTATTCTCAGCCAACTGCTTTTCGCCCATTCTGAGGAGCATTGTGGGCTGGAACGTGTCGTGCCCCGCAGATGATCTCAAACATGAATCGCATGCCAGGTAATGAAGGTCCTCCTATTGAAGTTCTCAGCAGACACCTGTCCCGATGACCCGAATCGTATTTCTCGTCGTACATACGGACCAACTGCGAAGGAACTGCAAAAATATATCTGCGGCGCCAGAGAGCGACCGACTTTCTTTCCTACGTATACGCAGCTAAATTTTCCGTGCATTGAGAGGAATCAACGACAACAGTTGAGACGCTAGGATGGTAGAGACGACGGCAGCGACGACGGCAGTGAAGACGTATGGGATGATAGAGACAACAGACTGTAGAGTGTTCAAAGACGTCTGCAGGAAATGTTCACTATTGCACAGTCAAAATGGGCGGTCTCCTTGACAATATCTACTGCAAGACGTCAATCCGTTATGCGACAACGGGCATGTTAGAATTGCGACAGAAATTGTACCGGCCACACTTATTAAGTGATCTGGTCATACGTTACAGTTGGTCTTTCTCCAGTCACCTATGATATATCTGTAGTGTAAGAGGTGTTGCCCAAATAACACTCTCGCTCAAGTTAAAGCTTCATTCCAACTAGGTTAAGCTATCTCGGTAATACTTAGCGAGGCAATGACACATTAATCGTCCTCCTAACTTCTCCCCATCAGGTAATCTACTAATAGAGGGTTTGATTAGAAGTTTGCGCATGAGATGTCTCTTTAACATGGTCATACTCACTGCAAATTGGGACCTTCAAAGGATCTTTGACGTTTAGTCCTATCCATGGATGTATCATCTGCATGTCTTCCGGGAAGTAATGTTTCAGTAATTGGTTCTCTGGTAATGTCAAAAACAGAATTGTTGCGTATTTTTCCAACAATTTCAACACCTCGTTCTTATTCTGTAGGTCTTCATGGGACGTTGGCGGCTCCAACTGTGCGAATGGTAGCCAAAAGCCGCGACCTTTGGTCCGCGCCCAGAAATGCGTGTGCTTGTTCGGGGATCTTGCGTCCCACAACCGCGGCATTGTCATGTAGTTATGTGCGCTTCTTATGTGTCCACGAATCCTCGCCTTGAGACTTTTCGACTTTCCAACATAGATTCCAGCTGCTGTGCCCAGTGGGTCCTGCAGTATGTGGAGATAGACGGTCCAATTTTTAGTGTGAGGATCTAATTCCGACAGTTGTTGAAGCTTCTCAATGCTTAGCTTTTCTTCTCGGATAATTCGCATGAGACTCGGCTCCACAGCGCCTAAAACGCATGATTCCAGGGCTTCGGTACCTCCAATACTCGTAAGTAATTCATAATAGCGCACGCATCTTGCCACATCGAACGGATCTAGCCCTTGACCCCAGGCTCGGTCCATGTCTTGTATAATTGTTCGAAGTGGAAACACGAAATCGTCACCCCATGATGTGCTAGACTGTATGGAGAAAACTGAAACGGATCGGATATCATGTATTACGGCTGAAAAGGTGGTACTGATAGGATTGCTGTCATCGTCAAGTTTATCATGGATTTCAGAATCGTGATAGGTCTCCGGCTCCAAAGCCTCTCTTGTCACTTTCGCGTACTCTTCGTTTTTCAGTTTGGAGCACTTGTCTAGCACGTATAGCTTTGTGACAGTTAGATTAGGCTAAGAAAGTTGATTGTTGAAGAAAACAAAATACTGACCCGAGCTTTCCACGGAGAAACCCCAAAGAACGATACTCCGTTACTATAAAACATCCCCTCTGTTGCATAGAACATGGGAGATAAGTCGTCCTTGAAAGAAACTTTTATTGAGAAAGGGAGAGATTTAACCGCGCTGGCTGAGGCTTGTGGGGTGTACATGGGCTCTAGGAAAGCTGTTTTATGAAAGTTGCCCACCCGGGGACCAAAGGTACTGGTGTTGACTTTTTGAAGCATGCTTTTTTGATGACGAAATCCTATCATCTTGGCGTTGAAGATGACTCGTTGCGGGTGTGTGAGTATGGTGTTTGAGACGTTGCGCGCTTTTGCGAAATACATCAGAAATTCCTGAGGAGCGTTTGGCGGTTCGACTGGCCAAATCTCCGCTGGACACAAACTGTTTCTCGCACCCTCTAAAAGTCTTGACATCATCAGTGGCAGAGTTCAGGCGCCAAGATATCCTACCCAACAATAGACGAAACTCGGCAGGCTTTCCATCTCATGATCGTGTAGCAGACTAAAGTTCTAAACATCGCGGCACACACGGCCTTGCAAATCAAAATAGAGTTTATCTTGCGTTCAAATGAACCCGGAGAGTTCAAAGGAAGACATTGGTACTTATCGTGTGAATAGCGTCAAATGTAATTTTCTCGATTCTATCCGAGTATGTGTGTAACCTTCCTGCGCTAATGACAACGAATCAAACACCTGAGCGTGCCAGACGGCTCAAAAGTTTGTGGTCTTGCAAGTCCGCCAATGTCATGCCGAAAAGAACAAGATACACAGGCGCCAAATCATGTGGACCACAAGGGCGTGCTCTCCACTGCTCTTTCGCTTCTCGAGGAAGTTGTCCATGATCATCCGAATAGCCGTGTCCACCGTTTTACCTTGTACGCGAGAGACTGAAGACCCGCCAACTTCTCTTTCATTAGGTTGTGGCTCGTTTGTGACTGAATCCTCGTACTCTGCGTTGGGGTCGAGGTGACTGTTGAATTCTACATCCACAATAGCCTCTTTGACGGCCTTTGCTTCTTCTGTACTAAAGTATGGCCCACTAATGTAGTGTTCGTCTGTTGTGTTGTTTAGGCGCCTTGCGGCAGCTGGATCCTTCGCCAAGTTGCTCAAGTCGTGGAGAAGGGCGCGGATTTTGAAACCGAGGGTAGGATCGTCGCGTACGCCCGAAGTTGTATATTGTGCGGTGATTGAGGATGTTTGAGAAGTCTTTGCGGCTTTAGAAGCCTTTCCTGATCTATTCTTACCCATTGCTGAAGGCCGAAGTAAGCAACCTTGGATGAACACGTGGATTGGTGTACCGTGTGTGGGTATGATGATTGATGAATGAGGGATGGAAACGAGCATGCGAATGTTTCCGTAGGACGAGCGATAACGAATTATATATACATGCGAAAGGGAAAAAGGTCGTGGCGACAAATATTGATGTTCTATGGAACAGCAAGCAATAACAACCCGGATGGATTCAATCAAGGTACTTCAGTGGAAAAGCAATATGTGTACGAAACGTTAAACGAAATTTCAATACGAAGATACTAGCTTTTTGTGCGGAATAGGCCTGAATATGTCCCAGGCTTCGCCATACCAGTTGCAAGGCATCAAGGTGACCCTAATAGTCTCCATCATTTTGAGACCGCCAATTTTCCTGTGTCTGCGCGGCTATGTTTTCCGCGTATCTAACTACTCCTGTCGAAGATGAGAATAGCGGCTATAACTAAAGTAGCCATGACGACAAAAGTAGCAATGACGACAAAGTAGCGATAGAGACGACGACGGCAGTAAGGTAGAGTACACAACCACAGGAAAAGTAGTCGATCTACCTTAGCATAAGGTGAATAGGCGATGTCAGGCTGCAACTCTTGAAAATGCCTAAGAAGGGGAAAATGGGCATACGACCTGCCTCTGAGTTGTTTCAAGTTGTTCCTCAACGGGCATTATGCTTGAACCCCAGTTGTTCTACGGACATCTTGCAGAACCAAATGAGATAACCAAAGAAACTCTGTCACTTGTGCGTGGGAGAAACTTCACAGCCAAAAGAATTGAGAGATTGTTCTTATGATCAAAGTCTTGTAAGTTTCATTACTCCTCGTTCTTATCAGCTACAAGCATCATGTTTCTTGGCGATATCATGTAGTCAAAGATAGGTACAATATCCACATTCTGCGCTCCATTCTCAATGAGAAACCAATACCGATCGAGGGCGATCACACTTTCGACAACCTTGCAGCATAGCACGCTCAAGGTCCACAGAATCGCCACTTTGCCTTCGCAATCTCGATGACGAGCTTCATATTCGAGCAATTCAGCGTCGCTGATATCGCTTTTGTCAATGCCTAGACAGTGCATTGCTCGGCTCGCAAACTTTGTAAAGCTGGCCATGTCACCTTTTCGCACTCCCCAAACCGGCCGATCTTGCTTGTCGAGTTCAGTGCCCTTGTCGAAGAACACCTTCTCTAGAAGCGCTCGATAAAAGCGTCGTTTTGAATATACCGACTCTTCCTTGCTCAGGTCTGCCTTCTCCCAGTTGTTTGGTGCTTGACATCCGGTCATCAGGGCCGTGGCGCTCAAGGTGAGCTTTCTGTCCCTCATTTTTGCGCTAATCGGGAAGCCGTTGGGGCAGCTGTCAGAAAGGGGAACGATGTGGTTGTAGCAGCACCCAACTGCACCTAGACACTCGATAAATGGCGTATTTGTGAAGTGTCTCAGCATGTGCTCAGACAAGTTCCCGCAGGCATGCAGGCCGACGAGCATGCATTTCTCTCCTCCAGCCCAAGCAGCGATCTCATCTGCCAGCGGCCCAGTGCCGTCGATGTAACGCAGCAAGTGCTGTACCCTGTCTTCGATTCCAAGACTGGCAGCGCACGATCTCGAAGCAGCAATCTGAGGTTCACTACCATCTATGGCAAGCACGCGCAAGTTCGGGTAGAGAAAGGCAAGCGACACTGAAAGGTAGCCTTGCCCTGATCCCATGTCGATGATGCGAGTGATGTTGTTGGCTTGGCAAACTCCCTGTATGTAGGCAGTCGCAACGGCAACTTCATCGATCTTTTTTGTCTTCATCCGAGCTGTCAAAATTTCGGGAAGGGAGATCCTGGGACCGAGACGTTGGGTACGAGGAAGCGAAAGTGACTGAACATTTTCCAACCAAGTTGTCAGTGAGCCTGGCCGCCCTGGAAGTTGCTTTAGCTTTCTACCGTCGACATTCGTGGCTGCAATGTCTGTTGACTCCTCGATGCTGTCGATCAAATCCTGCTGTGCGAGACGATGATCTGGGAGTGATGACCACCATGACGTCCACTGCGGAGGCAGTGCCTCCCATGCGTTATAAATCAGCGCATCATTGACATGGATACCGCCAGTAATTTGCTGGACCAAGGGGGTGTTGATGAACTCCAATAGATCCTCTGCGTACTCCTCGGCGCTGAGATATTTCCCAGGCAGGTTAATCATGGCGAACGAATTGCGGTTGTCTCGATGTAAGATGATTGGCGACAGATGGAGTTGACTGCTCGCTGTTGGAAAACCCATACACATAGAGATTTGTTTGTGGTAGGCGGTGCCTAGCGGCAGAAACGGGATGCTTCCCTTGGGTCGTCGTTCTGTCGTAGCTACATGTCATCTCCAGAAACTTGAATGTGGTATATGTAGCATACAGACGGTAATGGATATTTGAAATCATGGAACCTTGTCGAGTAATATGAGATTTTGTGGTTCGTCGTTGCAACCTGCGTGTGTTGTGACAGCCTCAACGGATTTGAACGAAACTAGTCTAAATATCTTGATAAAAGAAGTCAGATTTTGAGATGTCCACAGAAGAAAACAATTGAACGAATAGAGAAAGATAGAGGAACTCTACTAATTCCCCCGGAATCTTAAACATAAAGACACTTTAGATAAAATACATATGTGACAGGCTATTGTCACCAGGGGTCTGAGATGCGGAGCATTTGTCTTTGCATGCACCTCGACTTGCATTTATCGCACCTTGCAAGTCTTGACAATATTTTACACCAATCCATGCTTGCGTCGGAACTCGGTCGAGAATTAGTCCATCATCTTCGAGGTCAGAGCACGACGAGCCTTGCCCGCCTCGGCGTATGTCTTTCGAGGTGGCTTCCTCACATGCCCACAGCACCACAGTTAGGAGTCGGGTTTGGGCGGATATTTGCCAAGATCCAGGACTCAGCCTGCCTAGTCCGGGTAGCCTTTTCATTCAGGGGAAGAAAGAAAGAGGGACTAAAAAACGTGCGTTCTCTGTGTTCTCAGGATCTAACCCTTGGTTCTTCCACCTACGTGAGGTCCACCAGCAAACAGGGATTCAGAAGGAAATGATTGAAAGATGGACCCTGACCAAGCCTAATCTAGCTCTAGCCCGCGGTCCCTCCTGTACTAGATTTAGGCTTAAATTTAAGCGTCCTTGTTCAACCTTCGAATACTTCGAGTGACCTCCTTGCCTCCCAGGCAAAGCCTGATCGATGGACACTTTGTGGAATCGAGACTAGTTGACGCAGCGAAACGGAGCGTGGTCCAAAGCGACGAAACTGTTCAAGACTACCAATCGCCCATCCTGATCTCGTCCACCAAGAAGTAGGGACCGGCCTATGCCCATGGTGGCAATTCGCTTTGGATCTTTTGTGTCATCGACTGCAAGGAACGAAGACTTTCCCCTCTTTAGCCGTCGTTCGCCTTTTCCCCCTCTGATCAACTGATTGTTTTCACCTTCTTCGGCTCTAGAAATCAACATGGCACCAGACTCGGAGCTGACGGCTGACTGCTGTGCCGCAATCCGCGGCGAAAAAGTTCCCGGAGACCTCGGTAACATCGTGGCTCGGGCTTCGCTCATTCGCGGCATACGTCTCCATCTCACTTTTGCTACCAGTGAGGAAGTCAGCAATCTCTGCCTTCAGGATCCGCAGATCGCAAGGGCTCGGAATGCCCGTCTCATTATGAGCGATGTCATTCCGAGCACCATGAGTTCTCAACAGGAGCCGTACTGCGTCTGGTTCCCCCAGATAGCCGCCGAGAACACGTACCGTCAGTTGGTACAGCGTTATCCACAGATGCGCTATCAGGTTGGCCGTGCTTGCGCAGCCGGTGGCTACGATACTCTCTACCGGGAACTGGACTTGCTGCCGGACGTTTGCGTTGCTGAGGAGGCCAGAGAAAGCAACACAGATGGCGGCCGGATCATTTACGACTCTATCATGAGTCGCTCCTGTCGCTACTCAGTCATGGACGACGACATGTTGACCATCCAACTGGATAATCCGGCCTCTCCCGCCTTCTTGAACGGCGACACGGAAACTCGTCTACAGCTTTACCATCGCCCAAATACCCCTCGACAATTTTCCAAGACTCATCCTGGTATCGAAGAGGACATGCACATCAACGACGAATACACTTCCCCCGAAATGTACTCCGAATTGGAAGAGTTCGAAGTAGAACTACTTCATCAGCCTTTGCCACTTGATCTGCCCACCGTAAAGAAGAAGCTTCTCATTTGCATGGCGGCTTTTGAGGGGAACATCGACCGTTACGTCAGATTGTCAAGGCCAACGCGTGGCATTGACCGTGAGGAGACTCTCTGCGTTGTCCGCGGAATCTACCATCACACTATGTTCGCCCGCTGGTGGGCTGGAGAAATTGTGCAGAACACAAAGAGAGTTCAGGCCATCAGGAACACCGACGCAGGCCATAAGCCTCTTTCCATGATTCAGGAAGCCATATCAGCCCGAAGGATCATGATCAATGATCCAAAGGAATTTATCGAGAACGGCTGGCCAGCTGGCGCGCCCAAGCCGTACCTCATCTGGTGGCCGCTTCGTCCGACCCGGGATATGCTGGATTTGCTAGCAGAAAAAGTACCAGAGATGACTGAGCAAGTCGCCGTGGCCGCGATCTACTGCGACTATAATGACGTTTATCGCCGACTGCAGCCAGAGCCCAACTGGCGCCTCTGCGCCGCCGCTCGCGACTCTCACAACCATTTCTACCTCCAGGACCTTACGAAGCGGGCGACAGAACAGCACATCAACCTTGATGCTTCGAGTGAACAAGACCCCGATGGCAAGTGCCTAAGTCTGGACTTGGAACCAACGGAGATTTTCAATTACTATGAGAGACAGGAGGTCCACAACTTCATCACGGCCAGAGAGGGGCCGTACGGTGGCTTCGGCCCTGATTGTCGCACGGCGGAGGTTGGAGTTTGGGGCAGTATGGGGATCCCTGAATAAGATAGTACCACACATCCAAATGATCAAGAATCCCAGACGAAGATGCAGAAACGGATTCGCTGAAAGATGCCACGTAATTCATCAATCTTCAAGACTTCCCACTCTGTCCTGTCGGGACAGACCTGCGCAGTCATTGCACGAAAGTACGGCGTCACTGTCGCCAACCTGATTTCTTGGAACCCCGCGGTCGGATCGGGCTGCAATGGAATGTGGGCCGAAACCTACCTGTGCGTTGCTGTCTTGTAAGACTATCCACCTCGGGATTCTGGGTTTCTTGGAAATATCGTGAAAATGTGGCCTTCAGGTAGCATGTAAAAACAACATGTTATTCCGGTGGTATCCCTTCGCTACCAATGCAGTCCTATCTATGTATAAAACGCCTTACAATGCAAATTCCTGCCCAATATCTCGGCCGTGACTCTCAACCCAAGTCTTCTCGTTCTCTCCACTTTGTCTCTAAGACCGGTATCCATCAGCCCTGTCGATGGCAGTAGCCTGAGCAAGCTTGCTCTCAGCCACGCTGACGGTGGGGAGATAACCCTGGGGGTTGACGCCGCCACCGGTGATAGCCAGACCCTCTGCTGAAGAGTTCACACCAAGTGTAATCTAAGTAAATCATGTTAGCTGTGCCAATAATCTTCAATAAGACCCCAAAATCACTTACATAACCAACAAGACCATCCTCAATGTTATCAGTCAGCTGCGTAACGCTAATCACAGCACTGTAGCCGTCAGAGCTAGCGTCGGAGTACAGCGAATCCTCCGCGTTGGTGGTGCGGTTCAGGGTGGTCAAGTGTGCGCTGTACGGCTCCAGCGCGTAAACCTGGCTCAGGAGGTCCTCCTCGAAAAACAGCTGTCCGATGTGCTGGACCTTGCTGGCCGAGTATGAGGTGCCGTTGGTGATATTCGTCTGCGCAGTGACGTGGATGTGCGTGGTGCGGGTGATGTAGTATCCCGGGAACTTGGTGAGGTATTCGACGATGCCGTTCTGGTCGGTCACTTGAATACCGCGCAGGAACGTCTCATCGTCCGTCGTTCCGTCGTCCCTCTTTGTCCAATTATCCATCAGCTCGGCGGAATCGGGGTCGATTCCGGTGAACGACGAGTAGGAGCCGGTGGCGTTGCAGTTCCAGATCGTCAAGGCCGTTCCGGACAGGGGCTCGCAGGTCTCGATGTCGATCACGCCGATGTCAAGGTAAAAGTCGAGACCTCCTTGTGTCTCGCGGAGATCATGACGGACCATTTCACCATCAACGCTGCGCGTATGTCAGGATTTACTTGTCACACCAGTCAGAATTGAGTAGTAAGTGCTTACCCATAGGGTCCCCAGACGGTATCAGGGGCCAAGACGCAGGTGTCATTCTGGATGGTGGTGTAGTGCAGGGAATCGCGCTGCAAAAGCTCGCGCTCATCGGCGTGTCCATTCTGAGCCCGGCGAGTGCGCAGACGGCTGGCTCTCTTAGCGAAGATCTCAGCCTTACGCGCCTCGATGGCAGCTGCGCACTTGTTCGTGCTACGGCCGACGACGTGGGCCTCGGATTTGGCCTTCTCGGCCGTCATCCGCTCTGGATGAGCAAAGACAGGGGCCAAAGCCAAAGCGTGGAGAAGGATGTTGCTGAGCTGCATTTTGTATGTTTCAAAGAGTGAATGCTGAGAGAAGAGAGTGACTGTGAGTGATCGACCAAGAAGAACTCCCTTCAACGAGGCATCCCATCACGGTTCTTATACATCACATCTTCGAGCTCTCCTTTCCATGATTCTTTTCTTGTAAAGCCCTGCATTAATTACCGTACAGACGTTCCCTAGCTAATCAAAGCTCCGGAATAGCTTACGTCGTGAAGAATGTGATTGGAAGATACCCCAGTAGGCTGACGTCTACTTACACCTCCGTCGTCGGGATGTGGGCGGTTCTGTGGAGTTTGAGGCTCTCACCAGTGGCTAATTCGACCCGCTCGCCCCTAGACGCGCGATGTTGGGGGGGCTTGGAGAAGATGCACCGCCCCTTAACGGCGTCGTGCGCTTCCTGCCTGTTTCGGCGAAAGCGGCCACCGGACCCGGGGATTGGCTCCGTACCTACGGCCCCATGTGGCGGTACGGAGCCTGATTTCTCTGGATTTGAAGATTTCTGGCAAGTCGTGATGGGAGATTCGGCACCTCGATTGCACCCGAGGACCGTAATTTTTTTCAGATTCGCGATGATTCTTCACCCGTGGGCGCGTGGAACAACATGTCTTTTTCAATTTATGCCGAGGTTGAATAAAGTCAGTACAAAGACAACTCCAACGCTAATGTGAAGTGACATGAAGGGCGCTTCCATCTTAATTGCCTACAAACTCCTCAGAAAGTGATGAGTGAGACGGGGGAGTATCATGGATATAGACAAGTCGGGTGCTTCCCGATGCGATGTGTCATATTGTACCAAGCTTAGGTGGTCCCTGAGGGCAGTGCCCATGTGCTCTATCTCTGTCAAGCCCAACGGGGACGCGTGGACGGCGATCCGGTAAGCCTGATGGAGCAGGAGATCGGTCACGTCCGCGGGTTCCACGGCGCTCAATTTGAAGACGTGACCCAAGAAAAAAAGGAAAAAAAGCCTCTGCCAACGAAATTTCATCCATTGAATAATAGCGAATATTGTCTTCCTCGACGGAAACCTCGTTCATCTTCCGGACGAGTATTAGGACCAAAGCTTTCTGTTGATTCTCTGTTCATGAAAGGATGTTGAGACCAGACGCGTAGCCGCCAAAGGAATGAAATAGCAAACACTCATAATTACCAGCCTTGATCGATACGAAAAGAAAAAATTCACCGAGGAGTTACAAATCGGAACTTGGGTCTGCCAAGGCCTTGGCTTAGGATGTCAGGCAAAGGCTTGGATGTCTGAAAATAGGTTGACGCGCAAGGGGCGACCCGACCTACTCGAGATTTCTTGGGGAAAAATTCGGTCTACCCGTTCAATTCCACATGAGTGAGTATTCGTACCCCTTTATGGCCTCGCGGAGCTCCGCTGCACACATAGGCTCTTCAGCATCGAACATCCCACCGGCAGTCTCACTGAGCATCCAGCATGATCATTACGTCCTCGCGGTGGACTTGCGGGGCTCCATGACACAGCCGACTCAGTCTCGGATATCCCACCGGTCTACCTGTAAGATCTAGTTTGTAAATGTGCAAGCAGTACGTGCCTTCTGGAGCTCAGCCTACGCCGCTTTCTCCAAGAGTAGATAATTAGGTTCTAGGCCCGCGGGTAGACACGCGTTACCAGGCTGTACGTTGTTTGTATCAATTATAAGCAAGTGGAGAGCGAGTTGGCTGCTTCCAGCCCGTACGGGCTTGCAACCCGACTGCGGTCGCCTTCAGGGGGCTTCCGTCTTGCCCACTATCCGCCGCCTGTCTCATCACACAACTATCAACTCGGCGGATAACACAAAGGTGGCTATCATGATCTTTATATCTCACTCGGATCCATTCTTATCCCGGATTTCCACACAAGTCTGACTTTCGAGATGATGACCCGAGGCTATTGATCTTCTGGTTCATGCCAGTAGTCACTCCTATTCTGAAGATACACGGTGACAGTGCAGAGCGATAGCATTGCGCAAGGTCACCAAATCCGAACTTTCAACTTCTATGAAGGATCTAACTTGACCCGCCAGTCACCTTGTCCAAGAACGTCATGTACCTCTCGTAAAACCTCGACACTTCCTCTTCTGCAGCCGGCAGGACCGCAGGAAAGCAGTGCGGCAGGCCTTGGTACGCATGCACCTCGACTTCGACCCCCGAAGCCTCCAACGCTTCCGCATACGCGAGAGCTTCATCGCGCAGGACGTCGTATCCGGCGCATTGTATGACTGACGTGGCACGGCATTAGCTAGTGGCAATGACTTGTCCACATTCTCTAGAGACTCACGCGTACGAGGCAGGCCCCTCAGAGAATCTGCCAGTATGGGCGAATGTCGATGGTGTGGAGTCGGCTTGGGCAGGTACGCGTCGAGGGCCCTCCATCGCTAGAGCACCGATGACGGGGTTATCGTTGTTCTGGATGTAGCTGCCATACTCGTACTTTTCTTTTGGGAAGAACTTTGGGTGGCAGATGATGGGGAAGTGCAGGACTTGGGCGAGGATGCCCGTGATGCCGTTGTCTCTGCACTCGATTGCTAGGGCGGCGGCCTGGGTTGTTAGTCGGGTTGAAGGGGTATGAGTTGCTTCGTGAGACTTGCTAGGTTTCCTCCTGCGCTGCTCCCGCTGAGGATGATCTTCTCGGGGTCAACCCCGATAGCTTTTGCGTTCTCTTTACACTAGAGCGGAGTTAGACAGGACTCGTCTCATGTCACTTGGCTAGACTCACCCATAAGAGGCCGTCATAGCTATCGTGCAGCCCACAAGGGAAAGGATCCTCCGGCGCCCTGTACAAGTCAGCTTGAGGAAAGCGCCATCAACGGCAGAACATACTTGCGATAGCATACACTGACGACGACAATGTTCTTGTTAGTCGCGGCGTAAACATTCTCGGCTCCATCGACCTCGTGACGTCCCACGCACCATCCTGAGACCGCGTCAGCAAAACAACCCAACCACATCTCACTTCGCAAAGAAAGCCATACCGCCTCCGTGCATACGATACATCAAAACCGCATTCGGCCGAACATGCGGCGACTTATACACCTTGAGCTCGATCTCCTCCCCATCCCGGGCCTTAAAGTACATCAGCTCCGTGGTCACGTCCCGATACCGGTCCGGACCGCCCCGGGGCATCGGCGCGTCCGCGTCGCCGGCTACTCTGCGCACCGACGCGAAATCCGGCTGGGCTTGAATTTGTGCGTACATGGCGCTGATGGCGGCTTCCGAGGCCGCATAGACCGGGTGTTTGGCGGAGAGGTGGCCGTGCTTAGGAAGCGGGTAAAACTCGGCGTCGAGGTCGACATATTCTGGCTTGGTCTTTTCGGTCAGCATGTTGAATGTTGCGGTTGGTGAATGGTGATTATCTTGGTCATTGGTGGCGGGACACAGTCTTCTCGTGTCTTTTGTACTCAACTTCCCTGGGTTCTGTCAGCTCCCTGAGAAGCCGCATCACTATGAGTGCCTTCATGCAGCTAGGGATGAGCCGAGATGACGGCAGTAAGCGACAAGGATCGGCACATCGTACCAAGGGTAACGCGAGCCAACCACAAGTGCATTCGTGAATCTCAATTGGCCTCTGATGCCGTGTTTCGTACCACAAACCAGGAAGGGCTGTGGCTGATGAGGGTGTGGTCACTATGATTCATCCCCGCTATGCCGTACTAGGAACAGTGTGCAGTGGGCTGCACACTTGGGCTGCAAAAGCCTTCCCACAAGCCGTCGCAGTCTCCGATGGAACCTACATGTGAGAAAAAAAAATTATGAACCACTTCCATTTTCGGGAGTCTCCCAGTCGGCGTAGCTCCGGTTGTCGTGATCCATCGGCGCCGGGTCCATGGATCGACCCGACCCACTTCACCCACAGCGGCCCGTCTGGGGTGGTCCGAAGTCCAGCTACTAGTTTTTCATACAGAACGCCGGTAAGCGTTGATTTGAGAAGCAAGCAAGGATATGTGGTCTGATGTAGTCAATATTGATTCGCTGAGTATCCTACGAACACGATCAAATTTCAGACGCATATGCGACGCGCGGTAACGTACACCAGTATACAGACGGACATGAAGTATAGGCACAAACTCGTCAGACATAACGCATGCTTCCACAGATATCCAAATGCAAATGCACGCCAAAAACAAAAACACACCGAAAATGCAAAACGCATGCAGCGGACATGCAAAACGGGCCAATTCACATTCACACATTGCACACTATCCTAACATCAAGGCAAGGAGTAGACATGGTCGGGGGAGAGGAAAGGGGCAGGGGGGGGGGGGGGGGGGGGGCCAAGCTTGGAGTTCGGCTACACATTGTCGCTGTCAAACGGACCAGCTCAAGGGGGAGAGGAGCCTCCAGAGCTTTGCTGCTGCATCGCCTCGATGAGAGCAGTGAGCTTGTCAATCTTCTCATTGAGCTCCGTGATGCGGACCTCGACGGCAGACGGGGCATCGGCCTCATCAATGTCGG
Source organism: Colletotrichum camelliae (assembly GCA_018853505.1). Taxonomy (NCBI): domain Eukaryota; kingdom Fungi; phylum Ascomycota; class Sordariomycetes; order Glomerellales; family Glomerellaceae; genus Colletotrichum; species Colletotrichum camelliae. The sequence goes on along the minus strand of JAELVL010000005.1, from coordinate 5,497,810 downwards.
CGGCACGGGTTGTCGGCCTGGAATGACTCCCGTTGCGGCGGTACGGAGAACGACCGGGCCGGTAGCCCGAAGACGGGCGGTTGGCCTGCAGGGCGTTCCGTGCATTGGGCTTCAGAAGACCAGTCGCAGCGCGGGGTCCCTTGAAACCAGCATACTCGTCGGGAAGGACGCGACGGCGGACGCTCTCGTAGAGTTGGATGACACCAACGATGGGCAGATGAGTGGCCTTTAGGAGGAGGATGCGGCCCTGGCGGAACTTGTCGTCGGAGGGGAGGAAGAGGCGCAGAGGGCGGAAGATGACGAGAGCGATGAGGTTGAACGGCGGGTAGAAGTGCGTGAGCCGGTTGCTAGTCGAGGCCTCAAGCACGTACACGCTGTACACGTAGAGGTACTCCTCCTTGGCGTGGGTGATGACACGGGAGAAGCTGTTGGACAGCATACCGGTCAGGGAACCCATCAGGAGGAAGGTACTGAGGATAATGAAGATGATCATGAGAGTCGGGCCGAAGATCGGGTTGATGTCCTCCATGATCTCGATGCCGACGTAGGAAGAGCCGAAGAAGATCTTTGTCAAGATCATCGTCATATGGGAGAAGTTGTAGGCGTCCTGGCCGATGAGGGAGAAGGTGGTCAAGAAGCCAAGGTAGATGATGACGACGAGAACCATGAACTTGATGAAGTCCTTGCTCATCTCCTTCAGGCATGGGATCAGAGTACCCCAGTAGGGCGACAAACTGAGCAGGGAAAAGACACGCGGGACCATGAAAAGGGCCTCGAGAGCAAAGACGTCGAAAGCGAGATCGGTGATTTCCCTGTCCTGGTTGGTGATGCCAATAACCCCTGCAGCATATTAGCAGCCGCACAATACCTTTGTTAATGGGTTACTTACTCAGAACAGCAAAGGCAATACCGATGCCAATCATGATCATGTCAAACATGTTCCAGATGTCGGTTGCGTAGAAGATTGTGCCGGCATCCGCCCACTCGCTCAGCTCGTCGTAGAGGAAGGCAGCCAGCCAGAGGTACAACACGATTTCGTTGTGCGTGATGCGCTCAGTGTTTTGCTGCACGAGCACAGAGTAGTAGAGAATCAGGAAGATGAGGAAGAAGAAGGCCTCCCAGGCCTTGAGGTACTTGGGGACTCTCAAACGGGAGAAGATGTCGGTGGTGTGGGCGTTGTAGAAACGGGGCTTCTTCTCGGCATGGACGGAAAGACTGTCCCAGAAGATGATGTCTCCGTTCCAGATGCCAGTGACGATCTTCTGCACGACGTGCTGGCTGAGGAAGCGCTTGGCATCGGCGACAGCCGCAATCTCAAGAGCGTTCAGGTTGGTGAAGGGGCCGGTCGGATCGTCATCTTCTTGGCCATCTTCATCAGCGTGCATGCTCATGGTGAGCCTGGACAAGGAGGACAGCAGCTGATAGCGCTTGGCACTGCTTCCAGGGCGGGCGGAAGCGCGTCTACTGTTAGAGCCAGACCAGCTACCGGCAGAGAGCAGGGGCGAGTTCTCATTGCTCTCCAGGTCGACATTGGGTGGCGGCGTCTCTGCCTGCTTTGGGTCGGGAATCTCATAGAGACAGTAGTCGACGGCCTCTCGCTCGGATAGGCGGGTGAGGAAACGCCAAGCGACAATCTCGCAGGCGTTGGCGCGGGCTTCGCAGAGACCCTTGTTGGACTCGGCCTCGTCGGCCGCATAGTGCCATTTGAGAGCGCTGGACTTGTTAGGCATGGCATTTTGATAATTGGAGGGGAGGTAGATGACTTACAGCAGGGCGTTGACAATGGCGGGGTTGGTGCAGGTGGCATTGAGATGATCAACCAAGATCCTCAAGCACTCGCCGGCAGTGGTGGTCCTCAGCTGCTCAAAGGTGCTCGGCAGAACAATGACATCGGTAATGTAACTGGGCCGAAACCGTCAGCGACCGATGCAGATGTTCCGTCCACCGCTCCGCAGCAAGCACACGAGGACAGGGCCGAAACTTACACCGAGATCTTCTTGACCACCTCTCGAAAGCTGTCGTTGTTCTCAATGTCGGGCAGCTCATAGACGGTGTCGACGCGCATGGACACGGGGCTCAGGTCCCGCTCCTGCGGCATGGGCTTCTTGACGCGAATGGGCATTTTGTTGGTTGACGCGGGCAGCACCGCGAACCGGGTCCCGGATTGGGCTGGTCAATCGAAACAGGTCGCAGCCGAAATGAGGCAGAAACCAATGCTTCCTGCCGGTGGTCAGCAGCAGCAGAGTGCTTGCAGACGAGATGGATGGATGGACGGTGGTAAGCAATTGATGGCGGCGAGTACTCGCGTCGGGACGGCAGCGAGCGAGCTGGACGGAGGGACGGGGAAACAAGAGGAGAAAGAAGGACCTGAGGTGCCGCCCGACGACGAGATACCGCCTGCCGCTGGAGGCGCTGCTGCGGCGTTCTGCATTGCTGCACCGCTGCTCGAACAGGGGTAAAGTGGGTCCACTATAGTGGAAACGACAGCGGGGCATTGACGCGCGGGGGCGAGATAACCCATTGCCATTGGCTTGTTCTCGTTGACTCCTCTGTTTACAGTTTAGCGTCATCAGGTGGGTGGCCGTACCAAGAATAAAAAAACAAGCTTCGCTCATCTCATCGGTGAAGATTGAAGATCCCAAAACTCATCCACCATGTCTTTCACTGAGACTGAGAGGCCGAACCGTTTACTCGCAACGGTCTCATCAGTATCTCATGTTACAACATGAAGCCATGTCTCACTCTCAATGCAAGACATGGCATGACTGGTGCGAGGATCAACGGTCGGTTGAGCAACGATCAGTGGTGCCGAAAGCTCGTGCCAAGCTCATTACCACATCAAAACTCCGATACGTCGATGTTTTCAGTGCCATTCTCGATGGAGTCATTAATTCAGGCAAACCCCAGCTCTCGGCCATCCAGTCGCACGTCGCGTAATTTTCGAATTAGGAAATCAAGCAGATCGAGTACCCACCGTCGAAAACGCAAACCAACCTCGTATGCATTCGTGAGGAATCTGCCATCTCAGCCACGTGGAGAGCAGCTCACTTCAGCCCTTCAGCTGGGCCAGAGAATGAGACGCGTCACGATAGGGCGATGACCAGCCTCGAATTTTGTGAGATCCCTAAGCGCCAGGGCGAAACTTGGCGCCCGAGAAACGTATTCCATGTCCGTTCTATTCGATCGGGACTTTGGAGGATGACTGTCCGGCCGCTTAGCTTCTCGAAGGATTGAAAGGCTTCGCTCAGTGACGCGGCGCTGCCTTATTTACCCATGTCCACAAGCCACACACCAAAGTCCCCTCCGCTGAGCCTCCATTCCTCTTCGTGATAGCGACCAATGTCCCATGAGTCAATGAGTTTGGAAAGGAACATGTATATAATATGAATGACTTCAGATGGAGTTCGGACCAGGCGAGACAACAAGCCGAACACCTCGTTCATTCACCAACTCTAAATCCATCATGTCCAGCGTTTCTGCAACACCAACGACGGCCTCAGTCGCCAGCGCAACCTCGTCCCAAGCCGCTCCCACATGTACGACGGCAGTCCCAGGAGAATATGGGCATGTCCCCATCGACGCATGCAACTCATACTATGCATTCGACCCTAGTTTCGAGGGCAATCTTGCCTTTGCCGTGCTATTCGGCCTTTCCATGGTCGCACATCTTGTTCAGGCGATTACTTACAGAAAGGTGCGGAAATCATGCTGCAGCACGTAAGTTCTCTCTAACATGCGGGACAGAGATTCTGCTGGGTCATCATCGTCGGCGCATCTTGGGAAACGGCCGCCTTCATTCTCCGAACCCTCGGAGCCCACGACCAGCAGCAGATTGGCTATCAGATTGGCGGACAGCTGCTCTTTCTCCTCGCACCGCTATGTATGTTTGTTTCATCCACCTCACCAAGACTCCTTCACATGTCAGCACCCAAAAAACTGACAGGCGGTCTGCTAGGGATCAACGCGTTCGCGTACATGCTGGCAGCCAGGCTCGTGTACTTTGTGCTGCCTGACCAGAGAGTTTTCCGCGTCAAGGCCACCGCGCTCACCAAGATGTTCGTGGCCATGGACATTGTGTGCTTCCTCGTGCAGGCTGTGGGCGGCTCCATGATGTCCAACACGGAGGTCTCCTCGGACGACCCCATCCTGCGCACCGGCCAGCAGCTCTACATGAGCGGGTGCGGGCTGCAGCTGGCCTTCATCGTCGTCTTCTGCGGGCTGATGGGCCGGTTCTACGTGAAGATGCAACAGGCGCAAAGGTTCGACCTCGACTTGAAACGGGTGAAGGCCCTCGTCTGGGTCATGTACGTGGTGCTGGTGCGTCATTGTAAGTGTGATTTTACTCTTTCTTATGATGTTTTTTTTCTGCTTTCTGCTCCTTGAACGTCCGTCCACCCTTCAGAAGAGAAACTTTCAGGGCGAGACGACGTTTGACAAGACGGGATGAACGGACTGAGCTGACACTTCCCGGAGATCCGGATCATCTTTCGACTGGCCGAGTTCGGACCTGGGGCCGACATTGAGAACCCCATCCTTACCAACGAGAAGTACGCGTTCGGGCTCGACGCACTGCCCATGGTGCTCGCGCTCGTGCTCCTCAACGCCGTGCACCCGGGTATCGTGCTGAGGGGCGAGAACAGCGAGTTCCCGAGGCTGTCGAGGAAAGAGAAGAAGCAGATGAAGCGGGAGAAGAAGGAAGCCAAGAAGGCGGCGAGGGCGGAGAAGAAGAAGCAGGGAAAGGCGGGCAAGCTGGTCACTGAAGGGCAAGCATACGGCATGGAGGAGAGAAGCCCGTTGACAGACAGCCCGTACGACACAGACGGGCGGTCTAGCTCGCCGCGGAGAGAGCACGTTTAAGTCAGGCCGGGCGGCGGTGATGGGAAGCGGGGGCTGTTGGGAGGTGATGATGTTGAGTGATTGCATAGCTAGGGCGTTTGGGAAAGTGGTGACGGGCTTGTGACACGTCCGAGGGTTGGATGCTTGCAGTAATGTTTACGGGACTGGTTAATAGACAGACACGCTTGATTCAGCACAGGCGTTTGTTTCCAAGGGCAAGGGGGGTTGACTCGTTGAATTGCTGGGGCCGGCAGACTGAATAGCACCATATCTGAGATTCATCAAGAAGAAACAGGTCCAAGAGGATCGGAAATGTTCATCATTAAAGACGTGGAGGATGACGATGCTGGGATTTTTAAATGCCTAAAGCTGCAAGTTGTCGGGACCCTGACAGTGCCTACTAGGTAAAGGTAGAACCTAAGTGTGTGCCTTAGTTGACAGCACCGCCACGGGGCCCACTCGGGACCGGGAATTAGCGCGGATTAAAAAAAGAAGCCCGGTTGGCGCTAACGGAGCACCGCCGGACACTGTGGCACTGTGTTCGCACACTCAGCTGATAGTTGACGCACAGTGTTAATATCTTCAGAAACAGACACCTGAAGGATTCGACGCCGGCGCGGTGGGGGGCAGCGTAAACAAGCGAGACGAACAGCCCCTGCCGGCTCGATGCAAACTCACTTCCTTCAAGCTCCAGTCCCCGTTCAGAAGCGTTGGGTCCCGACTCCTTCAATATCCCACCATCGAACGACCTGACCACGCTGACCTGACCGTACCGTTCGGGCCCGAGCCACCAGACTTGTCAAACTGGCATATTCGTCGCACTGGGTGCCCCCAAAATCCGAGAACCCAAGACAAGCGTAGTGCCCCCAAGATGCGTGGCGTGCGTTCGGGGGCATGTCTCCAGGCTGTCTTGGACGATGGGCAGTGTCCAACATGGGAGAAACGCAGCTTCCCTGGCTTTGGGGTCCTCCGTCGTCCATTGCCTGCATCGAATATGCAGGCGCAACATGAGAGCGAGGGAGCCATGGCGCAGAAGCAGCAGGGTCGAGTTCTCGTCCAGGAACCCAACAACACCTTTCTCGAATGCCTGCAACCCCAGCCAACATCGTGTGCTCAGCATCAAGGCCAAGCAAGGTCAAGCCAGTCGAAGTCGAAGCCGAAGCTGGTATCAGCTCGATCAGACGATGGGCCCAAGAAGAGCAAGAAACAGTTTTCCACCGCTCTTCTGATTCAGAACGCCTACCTCTCTCCATCTCCCTCTCTCTGCCCAAGCCCTCGCCTGCTCGGCACTTGACAGGCTCGTACTTTGCCTACGCCTATTTCCGGGTTCTCAGATCCGCACGGACTGGTCCCGGCCGGCGCGTTCTGTCCTCGCCACGGCACAACGTTTCCAACGATCAAGACATCTTCCCACCCCCGGCCCACGCCCCAAGCGGTGCGCGCAGCCTGCAACCGTGATACGACGGTAAGGCGTGGTCATCACGTCTTGTCTTAGACCTGGACAGCCAAGCTGCCCCTCCCCCCAAAGCGAAAAAGCGCAATGCTGCTGATGGGAGAGATATCCCTGAAACCCGCCTGCTTCCCAATGAACATCAGCCCTGTTGGTAGCCACCCCCTCCTCCACGTCCCTGCTCCGATCTAAATTGCACCTCGTCCTCCGATCCCTCGAGGCAGGATTCCTTTTTTCTCTCTTCTTCGTTCTTTTCCTTCTGCCTATTCTTCCACCCAGGGCCCCGCGTCTATTCCTCCCAGAATCCCACGTCTCTTTCTTTTCGTCTCTTGGTTGTCTCTTTGTAACTCGGTTTTAATTACACGGATTCCGCCCGACTCAAGCGCTTGACTGCCATCTTGGGTCATACAACCGACTTGGGGAAACGCCATCATCGACAAGGATCTTGTTGCTGGCAGAAAGAAGGAAGGGCTTTGAAAGGATTTGGAAAAACGGGGTGCGAAGCTCACCCAAATCACCGAAACACCATGGTATCTCGCGACTTCTTCCGGCTCCCGCCCGCCGCGGCAGCTCTCGTGCTGCTCTCGAATCTCCTCACCACCGCCGACGCCGTCGCCGTGCTCCCGCAAAAAACGCAGCACCTCCCTTTCGTGTTCTCGAGTCGTAGACTGGCCTCTGCAGACGCCGATGCCATGGCTCGGAAGGAGACAGGACTCCACACCAACACCGTCTGCGGCTACATCGGCGGAGACCCGGGCTTCGCGGCAACATGCTCCGCCGGCTCGCACTGCGCCATGGACGCCTCCGTCTCCGCCGTCGGCTGCTGCCCGAACGGCGTCGCCTGCACGACGGGCGTCTACACCAGCTGCGTCGACCAGAGCAGCCCCACCCCGTCCGCGTACGACCCGTACGTCTACACCTGCCAGGGCTCCAACGTGTGCTACAAGAACACGTACGACGGCGGCGCCTACCAGTACGGCTGCGGCACGAGCAGCCAGGGCTTCTACGTCGCGGCCACCGCCTCGGGCTGAGCACGACCGTCCATCACCCGCGTCTCCGGCATCGTCACCAAGCACCGCGTCCAGCTCAAGCTCCGACTCTTCGACGAGCAGCTCCTCGTCCACAACCACCAGCAGCTCCAGCTCCAGCTCCTCGCCAACCTCGCAGGCGCCGAGCTCGACTTCTTCGCACCCTGCGGCAAGCGGCGGTCCTCACTCGCCGCCGACGCAGGCGCAGCAGGACGCCGCCCTCGCGCGCAACGGCGGAATCATTGGCGGAACCGTTGCCGGAGCAGCAATCTTCGTCGCCATCGTCTCTGTTGCTTTCTGGATGGGCAAGCGTAAGGGCAGGAACCAGCGAGTGGGCCCCGGTCAGGGCAAGGGGCCTTCATTTATCAGGTACAATATCCCATCTCGCCTCATCACCACCCTCCCCCACGTTCCCACATCTGCATCCCCATCATTTGTCATCCGATCGGAAACGCTAACCCACATTCCCAGCCCCATGACGAACCAGAAGGACTTCACCCCGGTCCCGGGCCAGGACACCATGTTCGACCAGGCCGGCTACGGGCACCCGTCCATGATGCCCGGCGCCCACGGGACCACCACGTCCATCACGGGAGGCAACGCCGCGCACAGCGGGGGTTCCGTGAAGAGCGGTGGTGCCGGCGGCGCCGTCGCGTCCGGGGCGGTTCGTTCCGGCGGAGGAGGGGAGGATGAGATACCGCTGACGCACCAGAATGAAATGACGGAGTTCCTGCGCGGCTACCACGAGGCCATCTCCCGCCCGGAGGGAGAGGAGGTTCGTCAGGGCAGCGCTGGAGGTGCTAGCACGGCGACGGGGGCGACTGCGACCGAGTTTGGCGCGTCCCCTAACGCGAATGCTGGCGGCGCTGATATTGCGGAAGAGAGGCCGTTGTGGCAGCAGAACAGGAGGCAGAGCCGTAACTTGATGTGGATGTAAGATAATATGGAAAAGATTTACAGACAGTGCATGGGGGGGGAACAAATGAACATGGGGGGTATTACAGGTACAGAATACGGTGTTTTGGAGTTGGCATATGTCTCTTAGCCAGGGACACAAAGACACTTTCTTAATCGAAGTTGATTGTCTAATCACGTACATAACCGCCAATAGTACATAATCGCTATACTGAGTGGACTGGTTTCGAGCATGCTGGCCGGCTCAACGACGTTTGCTCGGCCTCGGCCGCAATCGAGAGACCGGTCCGTCGAGCCCTAGTTCAGGAAAGCAGAGTCGTTCAACAGGGCGTCTCGAAAAAGTGGGATTTAATCGTGGTGACAAGGCAGCCAAGACATTTGGAGTTGAATGAATGACTTCAGCCGACGGGATAACGTCGCTCTTCTTGTAACCGCGAAAGCGCGAGTTGAAGATACCCCCGGCCTTCCGGGATGCCATCATGAACGGATCATCAGCACAACGTCAAGTACGACAAGTGAGCAAAGTATAAATGGCGATCCTCGTGAGTTGGAATGATTAGGCTGTCATCATACCTTAGCCGACTTGAACTCACTCCCAACATAACTCTCGACACTACCGACATCCTCATTAGCATTCCAGAAACCAAAATGTCTTCTCCGAATCTCCATGTTGCAGTAATCGGAGCAGGTGCGGCCAAGATCGTGCCCATCGTCCCGAAACAGCCCACGTACTAACGAGCCCCAGGCGCCACCGGCCTCCTCCTCGCCCAAGGGCTGAAAAAGGTTTGCCCCGTCCATCTCCAGAACACGGCCATGGACACACACACAAAGATGCTAACCCGCGCAGGCGAACATCCGAGTCTCCGTCTTCGAGAGCCTCCCCAAACAAAGCTACGAGGACAACCCGCGAACTTGGACGATGGCGCTGCACTGGTCCCGCCGCAACGTCGAGCAGTGCCTCCCGCCCGAGCTCTTCGCCGCTCTGAGCAGCGCGCACACGAACCCCTGGCACGAGCCCTCGCACGACGAGGCCCAGAGCCTGCCGGTCGTGGACGGCAAGACGGGCGAGGTGCTGGTTGCGGCCAAGGTGGACGACGGCAGACGGGTCGTGCGCAGGAAGCTGAGGGATCTGTTCCGGCGCGGGATCGACGTGAGGTTTGGGTATAAGCTGGCGGGGGTTGATACGAGCGGGAGAGGGGGTGACGGCTACTTTTGAGAATGGCGAGGTGGTGCGTGTGGATGTTCTTGTGGGAGCGGATGGGGGTGAGTTTGTGTGTTTGGCTGGGCTGGGGGGATGTAGGTTGACTGACGTGTGGCAGCGAAGAGTGTTGTGAGAGAACACCTCGTGGATGGTGATGCCAAAGAGCTGGATCGGGTCCCACTGATCTCTACGGTACGTAATGAGAAGGGTGACATATGTGTCGAAGTTACTAACGGTAAGACAGAACATTGGATGTCGGTACACGGCGGAGCAAGCTCGATTCCTCAGGAGCAAGATTCACCCCATCGCCAACGTGAGTTGCAGGAGTTACCGTTGGAATAGTCGCAGAACTGACAGAAGTCGAGATGGCTGTTCATCCGGACCAAGACACGCTGTTCTTCCTCGCTGGTGGGTTCCATCTCCTGGATGATGTGTGGTTTAGCTGACCTGTGACAGTGGCCGATGTTCCTGATCCTGAGGACCCGGAAACCTGGGAGTTCCAGGTCGCCTTATCTCTTTGGGGCACCGAAGACCCTCCCGAAACAAACGAGGACAGGATGAAGTATTTCAAGAAGCTTGCGGAGCCGTACTGCGAGCCTTACCGGTCTGCAGCGCTCTGGGTGCCGGACGACACATACATTCCACGTGACAAGGTACTCTGCCTCTGAATCATGTCAACATATCACGGAGTTCACTGACTGGGTGTGTAGTACGCAGAGTGGAAAAGAATTGCGCCGTGGAAAAACTTTGACGGGCGCGTCACGGTTGCTGGCGACGCCGCGCACCCCATGTGTCCTTGTGAGTGCGAGCCTCAAGCCCAAGTGCAACTTTGCTGGCTCTAACCGTGAGAACGCTCCAGTCCGTGGCCAGGGCTTGAACAACGCACTGCAGGACGCCGGAAACCTGGTCAAGGCCATCACAGCGGTCAAGGAGGGCCGGCAGACACTCGCGGCGGCGGTCGACGAGTACGATGCGGAGGTGTACCAGCGAGGCAAACGGGAGATTGAGATCTCGGAGGAGTCAATGTTTGGGCTCCACCACTACAGCGCGATCAAAGGATCTCCCATTGACCGCATGGGGTTGAAGGAGCAGAAGGCCTAGCTGCTCCAATCTCGGAGCCGAAAGCCGGTGCGGGGAGCTGGCGGGGCCGTCAAGGACCCGCTGTCGGAAGAAACCCACTATCTGGGGGTGCCGGACCGGAGCTGTGTGGTGCTGGGGTCTTTTCCAAAACACATGTCTGGCTCTGCGAAACCGCTCAGGCTAATGCATCTGATAAAACGGTATCTCAGGTGATGAGGTGTTACCGGCTGGTGGTGGGCAGCAACCAACCCGCTGGACCCGAACACGAGAAAAGCAATGGTTTTGTGGATTGATGTTTGTTGTCCACTTGCACCAACCTTGCGAGGTTCTCGTCTCAATAAAAGCTGGGAGGCTGAAGTGGTGAAGCTCCTTTTGGCGATGATCTCTGCCACAAAAGAAGAGCCCCTTTAAGGGTCCTCGGTATCTCTGTAGAAACGGCAAATTGGGCAATGGAATCCTCAATGTCCAATCACCATTAGCGAATTGAGAGGTCCCTGTCCAACAGCAGCGAACAAGGCCCTTACCGTTCTTTATCGCTACAAACATAGGGGGAAGCCACAGGGTACAGGACCTGGGGGAGGTGGGCGGTGAAGACTTTTTACACACTTCGTGGCCTCAACTGACTTGGCGAGGACGGTCTGTTGGTGGGGTGTTGTCGGGGCCCCTGAAGCTGCGGGCCACTCAGGTGCCGTTGAGACCTCTTCTTGAGGGGCTTTCCAGCGACCCCTGCGTGCTAATCCCCACTCCCAGCTCGCTGGAGTGGATCCAAACGGGCGCCGAAAGACGCGCAAGCCGTTGAGATTGGCTGGACTCACTGCTCAGACAATTCCAGGAGGACAGGTTGGGACGGTGAGCCTGGGACACCAGCAGGGTAGCAGCCACCAGCCCGGAAAGCCACCAGGGCCAGAGAGACACCCAGAGACCACCCCCCGGCGCGGGCGCGTCTAGAATGACGGAATGAGCTCCCAGCTTAAATCTGTCCACACGGCCGGCCAGCCACAGAGCTTCACCTTCAAAACCATCACCCACCCCCTTCCCTCTGCTGAGAGCCGCATCGTGAAGAAACACTGCCAGCCGCGCGCGCGTTTCTCACGAGTCAAACAATCTTCACCATGGCGTCCGAGAAGCTCAAGGGCGACCAGCTCGAGGGCGACATCACCTTCATCAAGACCCCTCCCCAACCCCCCGCCAAGTTCAGCACCACCGAGGACTGCGGCGTCAAGACCACAGACGTGAGTGGTTGTTTTTTTCTCGTCTCCTTTTTTTTCGATCCATGAGAAGAGATTTCAGTCGCAAGCATCCATTGGAGCTCAATTGGCTTCATCTGAATAACCTCCCGCTAACCACCATCCTCTCGCAGTACCCCGCCATCTACAATCCGCCACTTCCTGCTGAGGGACCCGGCCATGAGTCCTTCTCGAACTGGGTGCTCGGAGGTCTCGTCTTCGGCGTCCCTTGGTGGCTCATGCGCTCCGTTGGCGGCGGCTGGAAGACGTATACCTTCTTCTTCCTGCTCTGCCTCTTCCCTGCCCTGATCGTTGTCTGGACCATCGCCTCCACCTACTCCCCGCGCATCAACGACAAGGCCAAGCTGCCCGGCCGCCCCGTCGAGCACTACATCACCTTCAAGAAGGAGGCCGACAAGCAGCGATGGAGCGGACGCAACAAGATCCCCATCAAGACCTTCTACGAGATGTACTTTGACGGCGACGTCGAGTTCAACGGCGACTGCCTCGAGATCATGGAGTACCGCCACGACTGGTGCACCTTCCAGTTCACCTGGGCCGTCCTCAAGTTCATCCTCTTCACCTTCTTCCGCGACGTCGCCTTCCACTCCCGCGAGCAGGACGAGGAGCAGGTCCGTCCCACCTACGACTCCGGCAACGACCACTACGCCTGGTTCCTCGGCCCCCGCATGATCTACACCTCGGGCGTCTTCTCCGACATCACCCGCGAGGAGACCCTCGAGGAGATGCAGGACAACAAGATGGCCATCGTCTGCGAGAAGATCGACCTCAAGGAAGGCGAGACCATGCTCGACATCGGCTGCGGCTGGGGAACCCTCGCCCGCTTCGCCTCCCTCAACTACGGCGCCAAGGTCACCGGAGCCACCCTCGCCCGCAACCAGGCCGCCTGGGGCAACGACGCCCTCCGCCGCGCCGGCATCCCCGAGACCCAGTCCAAGTTGCTCGTCTCCGACTACCGCGACATCCCCAAGCAGAAGTTCAACAAGATCACCCAGCTCGAGATGGGCGAGCACGTCGGCATCAAGCGCCTCACCGGTTTCTTCCGCCAGTGCTACGACATGCTCGAGGATGACGGTGCCATGTACGTCCAGCTCTCCGGCCTGCGCAGACCCTGGCAGTACGAGGACCTCATCTGGGGCACCTTCCTCAACAAGTACATCTTCCCCGGCGCCGACGCTTCCACCCCTCTCTGGTACTACATCTCTTGCCTCGAGAAGGCCGGCTGGGAGATCAAGAGCGTCGACACCGTCGGCGTCCACTACTCCGGCACCCTCTGGCGCTGGTACCGCAACTGGCTCGGCAACGCCAACGCCATCACCGCCAAGTACGGCCAGCGCTGGTACCGCATCTGGAGCTCTTCCTCGCCTGGTCCGTCATCGCCTCGCGCCAGGGCTCCGCCACCTGCTTCCAGATGGTCGCCGTCAAGAACCTCAACGCCGTCCACCGTATCGACGGCTTCGCCTCCCAGTTTGGCCTCTCCGGCGCTCTCGCCGCCGCCAAGGCCAAGGGCAAGGCCATCCTCAAGCAATAAGCTGCGGGAAAAAGAAAGAAGGCTTTTGCATCTGCATTTGCAAACGAGGGAGCGGCAGCATATGTGTGCGGGCCTTGCGTTCCATGCTTGAAAAGAGTGTTCCCAACCTCTTGTTCTTCGGCGTTTGGACTCGGTGACTTGGAGTCGAAGGGCTTACATACACAAAAGGGGCAGGGGCGGGCGGGTTTTTCAAGCACACGTTTTGTCATGTTCAGGGATGAATGAGATCAGTGACTTTGTAAAAGTTTGGGGGGGACGACTTGAACGCGATGTGTGTGGCATGGGTGTGGATCTGGTTACATAGAGCAGTGCGGCGACGCGCCGCCTCATGGGCCATGTTGCAAGTCTACTTGGTCTCAGTGCGAAATAGAATTGTTCGCATATCTGTCTCTGTCTTTGTCCTTTTTTTTTTTTTTTCGTGATGTTCAGTCTCGATGTCTCATCTCATCCACGTTGTCAACCGTCTTCTTAACCCTGATGGCTGAGTTAACCGTTTCCATCATAATTACTCAATAAATATCTACATTGAATGTAAATTACATATACATGCAGCCACAACGCTAAATATTCTCAATAGCTTAGTAGGGATACTCAAAGCTGGTGGAAATCTTGATGGTCCACGGGTCGCCCTTGGTCATCGACTTGACCCTCCCGAGCATGAACTCGGCATGCCTCAGCGCGACGCCCGGGTTGTACTGCGGGACCATGTGGCCGCTCAGCTTGGCCGTCGAGTGCGTGAACCCGCGCTCCGTGTGCACCACGCCCTGCACGTTGCCGCCGGCCCAGCTGATCGTGTTGCCGTCGTTGTTATCAACGTCCGGGAGGAGCAGCTCGTCCGCCGGCTGCGTCTCGAAGCCTTGCTTGCCGTTCCACCGGATGCGCTGGATGCCGAGGGCCGTGACGTTGGGCTGGATGACGTAGTCGGCCTGGCCGGAGCCGACGTGCACGTTGCCGGTGCGCTCGACGAGCGTCTGGAACTTGAGCTCGTGCTCGGTGCCGTTGTAGTTGTCCTCGCCGCCGACGAAGACGGGGTCCTGGCACTCGCTCCAGGACGGGTAGTCGACGGGCACGTGGATGGCGCGGCGGACCTCCGGGATGTTGAAGTAGAGCGTCGTGTTGGGCGGGGAGTACATGACGGACGGGAAGCCGAGGACGTCCCAGAGGACGGGGCAGGTGTCGAGGACGTGGTAGCCGTTGAAGCAGGGGTTGATGGCGTTGATGTAGTTGTCAAAGTGGTTGACGACGTCGTAGTCCGGGTCCCACTTGACCGTCTCCCAGGGCGTGGGCGGCGGCGGGTAGGCGAGGTGCTTGGCGAGGTAGGCGTCGAGCTCGCACTTTGCGTTGTCGGCGTCGAGCTGGGCCTTCATGCTCTTGGAGAAGCCGAAGACGTTCTCCCAGTAGCGGTGGAAGGCGGGGAGCGCGGCGTGGTCGAAGCCGAGGTCGTCCGAGTAGGGCATCACGGGGTCGTAGTAGAGGGCGCCCTTGACGTTGTAGTAGGCCGTGTCGTTCTTGTCGAGCATGGCAGCGCCGACGTAGGGGACGTAGATGCCGGCGTAGCTCTCGCCGGCGATGTAGAGGTTCTTGCCCTGGAGGTCAAAGGTGGAGACAAAGTTCTTCCAGAAGGAGGCGAACTGGTCCGCGGTCTCGGCGTTGTTCGTGGCCGTGACGTTGCCGGAGCTGAAGCCGGTGCCGATGGGGTACTCGACCCTGTGACTGTTAGCTTCCGACATCTCGGGAGAGGGGGGACAGAGGGCGCACCAGATCACGTTGGCGAGCTTGTGCCATGACCAAGCGTTGGGGACGGGCCTGATGGTTCCATACTGCCAGAGGAAGGGGCCGTTCTCTTGCAGGAATCCTGGTGGTTGTAAGTAAGTGATGGGTGTCCTCGGTGTTTACATCGAAACAGGCTTACCCTCCATGGATGAGCATCCCGGGCCGCCGTTGAACCAGATGATGACATCGTCCTTGCCGGCGGGGTTCTCCGTCGGGAAGAACCAGAAAAAGTTCTTCTGCTGCTCGGCTTCCGGCTTCGTCGCGTCGACGGGGATCAGGCCGGCATAGCTTTCGCCAACGTTGAAGTTCACCTCGGGGATCGAGGTTCCGTCAACGTAGAAGCCTGCAATGGGGAGGACATTTAGTGAGAATCAGACCGAAATCTGGGTTGCTGAGCGTCCACTTACCACTGGTCTTGTTGTTGTAGTACTGCAGATCGCTCCGGCGCAACGGCCCTCGCTCCTCTACCTGCTTCGGCGCTGCGGCCTGGCGGTTCGCGAGACGCTGGCGGTGGGCGTGGGGCGAAACCCAGGCCGAGACGAGGGGCAGCGCGGCGAGGACGCCGGCGACGATGCTTGACGAGCGCATACTTCAAGACCCGGAATACCGTTCGAGATACGCGTGAGGCTCAAGGGGAACGAAGGAGCTGCCAAGCAAGAGCCAAGGAAGGGCCAAGAGATGTGCCTTGCATGCCCCCGAACCAACTATATATCGAAGCACCGCACCCCACGATCGGACCGCCGGCGAATCGCTCGCAGAGTCGACCCCCTCGAATGACACCATGGGCATTTAGAAAGAGTGGACATATCTAACCCAAGGAGGCATGTCGATGTTCACATTGTATTGCTGCTTATATATGATGGGCAAATGACCAATTCGTATCGACAGTGTGCAGAGTGCTGCTCGAAAGTTAACGCATGGTGATTAGCTACGGATTAGGCAGGTCCAAAGCTGAATTGCACCGCGTTACTGGATGAATTAGCTGATAAGCATGCCGAAGTGCCGAGATGAACAAGGCCCCTTTGGTGGAGCGGCTTCAGGGATGGGCTGCCGCGGTGGGATGAGACCTAAAGCTTGTTTTTTCGCGTCCACCCCGCACCGGCCGGGCATCCCGGACTGACGCCGTGCTGCCGGCAGTCGGTGGCGCATACTGATCCTCCGGGTCTGCCGGTGGTGTCTCCGGCCCGTACTTTGTCCAAAGTCTGCGAAGCGTGCCGACTATTGTCGACTCCGGAGCACTTGTGAAGTCGAGCATTCCGCAACGCCCTCGGAGGCGCCCCTAAAGCACCGCGATCGGGATTCGTGAGGGGTTTGTCGCTCTGAGCCCCGAGTCAAGAGAATTGGCTCTGTCAACTGACCGGTTGCTTTAGTCTTGGCACTGTTTCTAAGTTAGATTGGTTCATTTACGACAAAGTGCCGAATAGTGGTATCCAGCTTATACGAACATTTCAAAACTTCTTTGCTTCGTGTTTTGCTCTGCCATTTATTAGCTGTCTCTAGTTGTCGATTCAATTTCTCAAGCACTTGGTGACCGTCGGCCGGTCCGCGAGTGGTCTTGATCGACACCAAGGCAGAACATGATCTCATAACGCATACTCATATTAGATTTAGTCAGTATTTACCGGCTAAGAATATAAGTGTTCAGGACTGGAGGATACAGGCGCTCGTTGAATCAGACCAATGTTCTACAGCCCTTTCCAGACCTGTCACCTAAATCTTTCTCCCCGATGAACCCATACTAGCGGCAACGCAATACCTCACATCAGATCAAGTTCTTTCATGGGTATCAGGCCAGGTCTTCATAATCAGGTACAGCAGTTCACTCTACACTGGATACCACAGTATAGTTTGCGCGACAGCAGCACCACACGAAGAGTCACGCCGGAAGATCCCCGCCCTCAAGTGTGGTGCTGCCATTACGTAGATTATACTGTGATATACAGTATCGGGTGAACTGCGATACCTGCTTATACGGGTTGAGCACTCCGCCAAACATACTGTTTCAAGAAATAGTCTGAGTCTGTTGACTCTGCAGTGGGCCTCCAATGATAGCCACTACGGAATCCGATAGAAGGAACGGAGGGATGGCTAGCGTGGCATCAGTGGTCGTCGCCGTGGTGGGAATAGTGGTTGCGGGCGCTGGTGTGGTCGTGCTGCTGATCCTCGTCGTGGAGGACTCGTAGCTGGGACGGTGGAAGATGGCGAGGAAGGCGTTAGACTGGGCAGCGTGGGCGTTGTCTGAGCCGATGTCCTCGTTGTTGAACTTGTTGCCGTGATGGACTCTTTTAATTGGCCGCTGGTGATGCTGCTTGCTGGCGTGAGAGTTGTGCGGCTCGAGCTAGAGGTAGTGTTGGTGAAGCATGTACCAGTCATGGAGCTGAAGATCGGGCTGTTGATTGTAGCAGGGACGCTTCTCGAGCTGGTTGTGGGTGTCTTGCTTGTGATGATATTAAAGCTGCTGAGACTCCGGGCACTATTTGGTGTGCTGCTCAAAGAGCTTCTCGAGGCATTGCTGAAAACACTAGAAGTGACAAGAGAGGTCGACGTGCCAGCAGAGCTTGACGTGCCATTATGGCTGGTCGTCTGAAGTGAGCTCGAGGTGGTATCCGCGTAGCTTGACGCGTAGCTTGAAGTACTTGTCGGCGTTGTCACGTTGGTATCTGTAGATGTAGAGATGCTCGTGTTCGTAGTTGATGATGATGGTGTGGATGTGCTTGTTGACGCAGTGCTTGTGGAGTCTGAACCAACGATCGTGGTACTCGTGAACGCCTGTGATATGGACGACGAAACATCCGAGGCAGAAGATATAAATGCCGATATTACTGTGCTGCTACTTGTCGGAAACGCTGTGGTAGATGAAGCGACAGTGGAGCTTGTCGACGTCGGTGACGAGGTTGATGAGCTAGACGACGTTGTGGACATGACCGAGTGCACGGGTTCTGGTTTGGTGGTGGGGAGTTGATGAAGATGAGATTGGTTGAGTTCCCTTTCGAACAGTAGCAGAAGCTGTCAATGATGAGAAAAAAACTGACGTTTATTGTTCGCACACGTTGTTTGGCAAAAGGCTGGGGTGTTGGACGACGAGGTTGCCAGGAGATCCAGATTTGTGAGGCCACCCACGAGCGCTTCGCATCCGCTGTACACATTCGGGGCGTCCGCAAAGTCTGAAAGAGATTGATAGTTACCCATCGTACAATGAAGCCGTCGTTTGGAGGAGGGAAGCAGGCTCAGCCACCATGGGGCAAGCCCTGTCAGGAGACCGCATCACAACGTGAGGGGTTCTGCCATCTATGTGGGTAGAGAATGGAGATGAATGGAAGCAGTCGCTGGCGGCATCAAATATAGCCGCGAAGTCAATTGAATATGGTGTCCAGTGCAGATCCTACATCGCAGCATACCGACAGGCCGCGATGTCTCAGTATTTTTGCTAAGCTTCACTAACGCCTTGCGCCACAATTCCAGTCTCTGAGAATTTCTCAAAACACGACATTCGCGTTTGAAACGGTCTTATGGGATTCTGTAGTTGTGCTCAGATCTGCAAGAATCCAGAGTGGCTTCAGAACGTCCAAAACATGCTGATACTGGCGAAGGCTTCCTGCAATGTGTGTATAGAATTATTCAACATCCTTCATGAAGGTCAGCCGCTTGAATTATATTGAACTTTGAGTTCATCCAATATTATTGAGTGTATGTTCAATTGAAGTGTATCTTAAGTATGTATTCTTTGTACACACAGCTTCAATCGACACTTGGGTCGGGGTGTTTCGGTTCGTTAGATTATTTCGAAAAAGTCAAAGAATGCTTCGTCGATCATCGTAAATAACTCTTCCAGGGATCGACGCAGGTAGGTTTTCGGCCTGTCAAACAAATGCCAAGGGACTGAGAGAATGCCTCGGGCTGAGTCAAACAGAACAGGGCTGATGAGGTGGCAAGGTGGCTTCGACCATAATGATACGGGCTGTATCGAGAATGAATCAGTGAAACGTGACCAAAGGGTTGATATGGGAAGCCCGATGACGATTGTGAGACTCTTCATATCTCACTTAGCCAATAGTGAATGAGAGTGAGTGGGTTTCAACTAATACATCAGTCAAGGGAGTGAGGTCTCGAAGTTCCTGTTCTCCAAATATATGCCAAGAGTATGGTTTTGGCCGATTCCAATGTGGTTGATGCCAGGTCTCATACCGAAAGAGTTTGGCTGTTTGGGCCGAGACTTCTGGCTAGCCGGGCGAATAGTGATTCCAGATGACAACAGGGCAAGAACACTGAAGGAGAAAGCAACGGAGACGCGAGAACCAGAGGGATAGTTACATACTTGGCTCATGGAGTCAGTACTTTACCTGCTTAACAAAGCGCCCGCCCGGACAGTAAACTCTACCAGAGACCCGCAGCACCGGATAGCGGAGCCTACTCCGGCACGTCGTTTATGGGTCGGCCGGGCCTCTAGGAGTCACGAGGTGTTTCCAGACTTACCCTGATAAACCACACTTGACTCATAAACTCAGACTCATGCATGAGTGACAAAATTGCCACTTTTGCGCCCGATTTCACACCAAATAAGCCAATCACGCAACGCGATCATCCACTGGCACGCCCCGACTGACCCAACCCCGCCCGAGCCCCACGCACACGCTTCATATTGCAGATTTGGCCCCTGCCCTACAACAACAAGGCAAGATGGCCGAGCGGTCTAAGGCGCTAGCTTCAGGTGCTAGTCAAGTAATTGGCGTGGGTTCGAATCCCACTCTTGTCATTATCACACGAGCTTGAACCCGAGCTCTCTTTTGTTTTTGTCGATGATGTGTTGATGTTTTTGTGCGATTGGTTTTGGTGGTGAATTGAGATTTTTGAGTGAGTGAGACTGAGATGTGGCGCGCGAGTGGATGTGGGGGTGGCGCGGGCCCGTGCGCCACGGACCGACGACCTCTGCGTAGGTTCTGAGCCATTAGGACGACAACAATGATATAAGGAAGGAGTGAAAATCAAGATCAAAGAATGTTCCAAATGGTCCCAAGTTCGATGGCTTGTCTTGGGGATCGTGCATGTCGTCAGCGAGGTCTGCACGGCGGGAAGTTGTCATTTGATCACTGCCATGGAACCATCTTACACCAGCACTGTCTGTGTCTCCTGCCTTGGGTATTCAGTGCCCTCTTTAATCAGCGGGGATAAAAGTGTAGGATGGCAATAACTTTTCTCTTTAGCTTTTGAATTACATTGTTAAGGAAACCTATGGAATAAGGGTCATGCGATTCCGTGTCATCTCATCTTCGCGACGGGACATAGCTAGGACCGAACCTAGCTAGATATTCACAAATGAGTTAGAGACTGGAGTCAAGACTGCCTTGGTTTTGAAGGGAGAATGGGATGAACAGAAAAATTGAGGGAATGAATCTACATAGAGTCCCTGATTTATATCAAGCTGTCCATTCTGTGACAACTACAGCTGGGCACGTTGGTAGTGCCTAAAACATCTTAGCTGAAGTGTCTGTTCTACCTGGGTCGATCACACATCGTGCGAAGACTTTTCAGGCCTTAATGTCAAAATGCTAGACGCTTTGATAACTTTGGGGGATCAACAGGAGGATTGAAAGGGTAGAAAATCTTCTCGTTTTGGGACTGATGAGATACTGCTCACGCTCCCACAGTACGACGCACCCTTAGGCGTTTGGTAAAATAACCCTTCTTCCTGTTTATTCTTAAGTAAATGACTACAGAAGGAGGAAAATCAGAGCCGTTACTAGATGTGATCAAAGACTAAACCCCATACGCACCTCTTGGCATTGGTTTGGGCCAACTTCGGGAAGGGCAAGAAACATAATCTGAGCCATTTCGATTACGGTGAAACCATATTTGGAGAGCTTCAGACAAATTGATACTGAAGGATTACCGCGTGAGTCATAAATACTCCAACAGCCAGGTGTAACCATTCTATTATTTAAATCAGCACAAGTCTCGTTTTCACCTGAGGGCATCAGCAATGATTCTGCAAGGTTCAGGTAGTCAGAAGAAAAGTCGCATCAAGCAGACCTGAAGCACGAATTCCTCCTAAGAGACCATATGCTAGAAAGGTTGATTGATGCTACATTATCATCATCCTTCAGCATCTACATTCCTTGCCGTATACGACGCATGTAGTAAGGTATACGTACATGTATATGCTACAGGGTAAGCATTCAGTCGAAAAGAAGTCAATTATATACTTTAGAAAAGTGTTCTCACAAGGGTTCAGCTTCTAGACCGTGGGAAGTAAATCACCAATAAGAAATGATGGGCCGTGCTTTGTGAAACATTCACGGTTTCCATCCATATCTTATACCTCAATTACAGTCCAAGACGAGGATTGTTGACAATTGGCATGTCTCTATTGGAAGAGAGCTATGAAGACGGTCTCCGCCATCTTCTATTTGCACTTGGTCTTTGTTCAGGCGCAATCACCTCACCCAGCTGCTTGCCTCGTTATAGCTGCTTTTAATACCGCAACATAATGCCCGAGGTCAGCCTGGGATAAGAAGGTTGAGTAGTCTGGGCGTGCCCTATCAATCTAGCAGATGAAGGGATTATTCGTCTCCCTCGTCCCTTGACCCCCTTCCTCAACCAGGTACCTAAAAGAGCGGTCGTCTCCCCAGTACTCTTCTGTCAAGCCCCTATCTTCTGCTATGCGCTTCATTCCACGACTGTTCGACTAGCTGATATTCTTGGACAGACACACTAGATCGTTGGTTGGGGTTGCGCCGCGATCGACGAGCCATTTGACCAAGTCTGTACTGTGACATCGGACAGCACGCTCAATATTAAAACCGTTTGCTTAGCTAGGTTTGTCTTTTCCAGTCGGCTAATGCATAGACTTGATTACCAGTCTGCCCTGCCACAGGTAGATCCAGGAGTGTTGATGTCGCGGCCGAGCTCGAGGAAGATGGCAAACGTGTCGTAATGCTTCTGCTCGACTGGAAGAATGCCGCTAAAGGGGATGAACACATCGCAAAGGCGGAAAAGCAGCTGGCCCAGCATCACCGTCGAAAGTCCCGAACGCGGCATGCGCATCGGGTCCGGCATCGAACAAGAGGCGCACCATCTGCGAGTCGCAGACGTGGGACCTCTTATAAATAGAATCAAAATTCCGAGGTGTCTACCTGAAGTGGCAAACAACAGGCAATGATCATGTTGGCAGGAGTGTCGGCTTTAGCACCAAGCAGACATCTCCACAGAAGGCGTGTTGCGACCTCGATGTGGACCAGCAACAGACTCGTTGACGAGGGAGCAACTCCGAACGTGATTATACAGCCAAATAAACAGAAGACAACACTGCTCAAAGACGAAGACAGACGGTTGGTATCACCAGAAAGCTCTCACTTTTAGTCAAAAAGAAAACAAAAAACCTTTTCTTATGCGATATCTCGGGAAACAACACTAGTTGGCTGTCAGAAAACAATCCGTTCACGGATGCCTCATTGTGATAATCCCTCTTCTCTCCACTCGATTCACGTCTTTTATACTATACTGTTCAGTTTCATAGGATACATGGAGTTCTTAGAAAGGCACAAGCACGAAGCATCCCTGCCATCAACCTCTCTAGCACTCTGCTGGAGGAGGGATGAGACGGTATAAAATCGGCCTTCCGCCATGGTTTTGATGTAACCAGCAATAAAAGGTGTTGAGACAGAGAAATGGAGATGAAAAAAACTACCAGGATATCTCCAATCTCCAGTCATTTCACTGTTTCCAAACCATGAGCGTCCGACACGGGGCCCTGAACATGCGAAGCAACCCTGATTCAACTTGAGGAATAGTCCACCAGACATGACGACCACGGACGATGCGACCTCAGAGGTCGGGCAATGGAAACTTACAACTCATTGCATATTGAGGTAGCAAAACAATGCACCTAGTATCCAGCAACACCAATTCTACTGTCCACCCTCTAGGATTATCAGAGTACTCGACTCACCACATCGACAATCTCATTCGCAACGTAAATTTATCTAACATTATCGACGCCTCATGAGACAAAGCCAAAGGTTCGAGAGTGAGCCATCATTCGTTCGCACGCCGCCAAAGCCGCGGCTTCCGCCAAGGGTAATATGACCATGTCATCATTGGTCTAAACCCATGTGGGGAGCCAGACAGCCGCTGCAGTTCTTCTAAAAGGGGGGTGTTGTGTGTGGGTGTGTGTGTGTGTGATCTATCTACAAAAACATTCCATTTCGTTGCGTCGTTCCGTTTGCATCGCCCCTTTTATCAGTTTACTCCCCATCCCATACGACTACTGCTACTGCTACTACTACTAACGCCACTTCGCCAATTCGGAAGCCATGAACGGGGAATTATATATAACCCCAATGCTGCTTCTCAAAAAAGGACCGCCTAGTCCCGAGTGCCTCGGCTTGTCGTTGAGCCACAGACAGGAGGCACGCATCCGAGGCGCATTAACCGTGCTGTTTACGCAGGGTCCGCATTCTAGCGCCATTCAATGGCAACTGCGGCTGAAGCGGATTTACCATCGAGGGCAACGCCGACCTGTATTCACCACTCCGCCCATCCGCAGCGTCTTCCTACTGACCGGCGGCGTTGGCGAGTTCGTTGAGTTTGCCACGCTCCTCCTCGGTCAGCATGCCGTACCACTCCTGGAAGTTGGCCACGTTCTCCCGAGCGGCGCGCATGAAGAACTCGGTGAGGTAGGCTTGCGTTTCGTCGTCGCGCTGGCGGGCGCCGGAGCCCTCAATGTAGGACATGAGATCGTTTTTGACGCCGCCCAGACTAAGGTCGAGTGTCTCGGGCTCGTCCTCCCAGCCGTCGTCGTCGTTCTCTTCGTCGGCAAACTCAGCCGCAGCGGCGACGGCAGCGGCGTTGGCAGCAGCGTTGGCGCCTGATGCGGAGAGAAGTTCCTCGATGAGGACCTTGAGGATCTTGAGGGAGGCAGGGATGACGGTGTATTGGTCCGGGTCTGAACGTCAGCACCTCTGGTTAAGCGTTGCGATTGTGTAGTACTTACTGGCCTTGGCGCGCGACCGCGTCATGATTCTACCGTCACTCTGGTTGATAATCATGTCGCCCTTAACCATAGTCTGGGCAAGACGGGGATCATTAAGAGAGTAAAGCTTCGACAAAGCAATAACGCTGCATATGTCAGTTTTGCACAAAAGAGTGATCTCAGTCAACTTACTTCTGGCGAATCTCATCGTAGCCGGCAAAGCTGACAGAGTTCTCGAGCCATTTGCTCAGCACGACCTGGAGACCAGTGTTGCCGTGAATCTGAATCTGGCTAAGGAACTCGACAACGTCGTTGGCGCCGACGAGAGACAAACGCGCAAAAACGAGGATCAGGGACTGGATGAAAGGAGCAGCCTCGGCGGAAGCCAATCTCGTAGCGACAGCCTGGAGAAGCTGAGGCAGGAAGGGACCAAGACGCTCCTGTCCCGCCTTCTCGACGAGCTCTGCCGCGAGACCTCCGACTTCGGAGGCGGAGTTGTCCTCGATGGAAGGTCCAAGCAGACGGTCGATGATGTGAAGGCAGACCTCCAGGCCGGAGCGGCCACTCTCATCGTGCCAGCCAAATACTTGGTGGTGGTCGTGCATGAGAAGGTATTTTACAGACTCGGCGCCGGGGCGAAGGACCTCTCCCTCGTTGGACTCCATCAGGAGGCGGTTAAGTTTGGGAAGAGTGGCAGCTACGAAACCGGCGGGGAGGGGCTCAGAGCCATGCTCAACGAGCGCAGTAAGCAGCTCAGTGGCAACAGTTACGAGAGGGTCATCCTGGGTAACGTTGGCCGTGTTAAAAGCCGCCGTCAACGTGGGGAGAATCTTCGCGCACAGGGCGGTGTATGAGGTGGTGTCAGAGAGGGTGCGTACAATCTCCTCAAAGGCCTCGCAGATAAGCATGGTGGCCTGGAAATTGGAGGCGCCGAGCTTCGCGACCATGAAGAGGAGGTCAACGGAGGGGACTTCTTGAGACAGAGCGATGCGGGTGTCGATGTTAATGGCCGACCGCAGAGACTCGGCAAGGGTGACGAGCAGCTCGTCCGCATCCTCCATCTCTTCAGGGTCCTTGTTCTGCATGTACTGGGCGATGGCGTTGATGATTGGGACCTGGCGATCTCCACCCACCCGGCCAGATCTAACGAAACCCTCCACAGCCTTGATACACGCAACCTGGACGACCTCGGACTCCTCAGATGTGATGCATTGGATGATGCGGTCGAGGAGGGCAGGGGGCGTTGCGAATCCACGGGCAAGGGTACCTCCGACGAGGTAACCACGAGCTCTCAGCAGAGGCTGCTCGGATTGGTTTACGGCGAAGTCGACCAGACCAAGGTACGCCTCGGAAACGGCATCCGGGATGGGCTTCTCCATATCTTGGAAGTCGCTCATCAGCATGTTGAACAGGTACAGAGAAGCTTCTTGACTCCTCCACTGGGAACCATCGCCAGGGAACAGAGTCTTTGTGTAACCGAAGAGTCCCTCCACTGCCTTCTCGCTGTACCACTCGCCAAGCTTGATGAGAAGATCGCCGGATGCAGTACGGGCCGTGTAGTTGGCAGTGACGGAGGTCTCCTCAGCCAAGTACAGGGAACAGTCGATATCCCACAGCTCCTCCTCTTCACGGCTGATGCGAGAGTATCCAACAACCATCTTCATGACCTCGACCATCCAGGGAGTCTCTTGCGCAGAGGGGTGGGCGGCCAGCTGAGCCTCGAGCTCGGCCTGGACCGGAGGCGCGCGGAAGCACTGGTTGAGGAAGTCGAGCTCCTCCAAGATCAAGAAATCGAGGGTGTATGGCAGGCTGTCCGAGTCCTCAAGACGACCCTGGGCCTCGTGTCCAATATAGAGGTCCTCGTGGGGCTTCTGCAGCAGAGAGAGCTCCTCCCACACGGCGGTGAACAGGCTGGTGCTGTGTGGCAGCAGTAGGTGAGGGAAGACAGACTTGACCTTGAGAAGGGTCTTGACAACCTGCAGCTTCATGGCAATGATGTGGTTCCAGCTTTCAGGCTGGCCGCTAGCGAGCTCGGCCGGGGCATCGGGCAGATGGGTCTTGAGGACCTGGGCGAAGAAGGGATACCATTCCTTGAGGGCCTCCTCGGCAAAGGACTTGACTTCCTTCATGTGGTCCTCCTTGACGATATCCATGAGGTCGAAGCACGAGCGGAAGACGGAGATGGCGAGAGCGCGGAGGTTGGGTTTCCGGCCCTCGTTCATGGCAACCTCGGTGACGGCCTTGACAATATCACGGGCCATGGTGAAGAATTGGTCCTCGCTCAGGCTCTCATCAATGATGTCGCCTAGGACGCGGAGGGCGCCGTGGAGCTGGACGTCGGTGCTCGTGGGGATGACGCCCAGGACGGTGGGCAGGAGTTGAGGCCATCGTTCGGGGAAGTCGGCTGACGCGATCTTGCCAATAGCATAGCTAGACGTTGGAACAATGTCAGTGTGACTTGTGCCTTTTGTATATGCGTTTGTGTGTGTGGTGCTATGTTTCCGCGCGCGCAATTTCATGACGAGACCGCCGCGCAGAGGGACTGTGACTCTTTGTAGATACCGCAACAGCCATACCTTGCCGCAATCTTGACGAGTCTCTTGTCCTCATTGCTCAGGGCAATCTCCAGCAGGGTGTTGCGCAGCTGGTCGCGCGCGGCGTCGGAGATGTCGACGAGGGGCTCGGAGGCGTCTCTGTCTTCGGGGCTCCAGTTCCTCTCAATGAAGAGGCGGAGGGTGCTGAGGGCAGCCTGGCGGATGGCGGTGTCGATGGAGGCGTGGTTGGCGATGTTGGCAAGGGAGGTAGGGAAAGCCGGGTTCGCGCGCGCATGCTTGAGCTCTATCTCGGCCTGCTGACGGGGACCCTGATCGGAGCTCTGGGTGTTCGCCAGCAGCGAAACCAGCTGGTCCTCCATGGTGGGCTGGAGTGGTTTGTCGGAAGGCGACACTCACGCAGGCCTATCTGTCGTCTCAATGTTTGACTGTCTAGGATATGTGTCCGGTCGGTCGCGTGTTTGCTCTCGACCCGAATCGGTATGCGTCCCGCTTGTTGGGGTGCCCTTATGCGCTACTCGGTGTGGTGGTGGTGTGGTGTCTATCGTGTTGGTGGGTGTTGCCGCAAAAGGAGAGAGCAACCTGGGAAACAAAACGAAACGAAACCAATTAACTACCTTGCACCAGCACAGGTCCACGGATAGTGCGCAAGGAAAGTCGGCCCGGAGCCACCTAAGCAGGATGGACTGGACTTGTGGGTGCCTCAACCTAACGAAGGAGGCGGTCGGGTAGAAAGTGGGTTGGGTATGCGTGGGTGCGGATGAGTGTGCGTGTGCGTTAGTAGTATGTTTATGAACAGAGGTTGCGTGTGTGTGCGTGGAGGTTGGCGGTGCCGTCGTCTCTGGTGATGTTTCTCTCGGGCATTCGTCTTTTTTGGCGGGGTGGTTTACCGTTTAGACGCGCAGGTGGAGTCAACGAGGTGCCACAACCAACTCTCTCACAGGCCAGCAAAGTTGGCTTGTTTCCACTTGTTTACTATGGACAGCGCGCGCAACAAGGAGGGGACACCACGACTGGAGGAGGGGTCGGCCGGCAATTTTTCAGGTGGCAGGTGCACCGCCTTCCTCCCACTACTACATCACCTCTGTGAATCAGGTCCCCAGTCCAGTGCAAGTGGGAGGAGTAGCCCCTCACTTCCATGGGACCACTCCGCCTTAGGTCAGCACCGCCAAAGCAGGCACCGACGGGCACGGGCCGCATCGCGGTTGGAGCAAACCCTCCTTTTCTTCATAAGGGTAGCGCGGGGTCGTCCGCTGGGGCCCTGGCGGTGTGGTGGTGTGCCTGTGTCTGTGTAGCTAAGTAGCTGGTAGCTCCCATGCACCTCCAATAAAAAAAAAAAGATGCAACGACCAAAAACATGGAGCTAGCATGTGTTCCGCCTCTTCACCGTCTATTAATGTCCGACTCTATCTGTTATTAGCATGCCCATCGCTTGATGTTAGCCGCAAGCCACTGACATCCACTCACTCAGCACGATCATCAAATGTCCAAAGAGACCACCTGGTTTCATCCCGTAACTGCGCAGCTATGTTTCCTGTATTTGGTGCACCTGGATCAAGACAGAACCCCACGTTTTTTCCTGACCATTTTAATTTAGACTTGTGTCGTGCCTACCAGTTTTGCTATCTATTGGGTATCGTCGCCTCTCGTTGCCGTTGTCTTTCGTTGCCGTTGTCTTTCGTTGCCGTTGTCTTTCGTTGCCGTCGTTCCTCGTCACCGTCGTCTCTCGTCACCGTCGTCCTCAATCCATCTGCCGTATAATATACACTCAATTTCATGATTGTCACCGTCCATCCGCACCCTCGTTCTTATCCTATCCAGCGCCCCAAGGAAGAACTCGGCTCTGCTCCACGTAGTACGGGCCACGAGGGTCTTGCCACAACTCGTCTGCATCCTTTCCCAGCCTCTTTGCGATGATCTCAGTGGCAGCACGCTTAGCCTTGATAACCCTGGTCGCCAGCTCTTCATCTTCGTCTTCGTCCTGGGCCTGTTCAGGGGCGTATAGATAGAGATTAGCACCTCCCCAAAGTCTATAAAGACGGAAAGCTAGCCACTGAATAGCGAGTAGTTCCCAATTAGGAAGTAGGCTTTTGTCTTCAGCCCAGATTATAATAGTATGGCCATCGTCAAGAGCGGTGGCAGTATCAGCGAAGAATTCCTCATCGTGATCTTGCGCCCCCCACATTTGGCGAGGATCTGCGTCTGTTGCATCAGGGCTGTCATTGATACCTCCTAAATAGGTCTTCTTTAGCCAATGGAAGCAAAGTTCCAATCCGAACATGCGCTTTAACTTTCGTCCTTGTCGTCCTTGTCGTCCTTGGTGTCCTTGTCGTCCTTGGTGTCCTTGTCGTCCTTGGTGTCCTTGGTGTCCTTCGCCTTGCCTTTGTTGTCGGCAGCTTTCTTCTGCGGGGGTTGATCGTCGGGTTCGTCGAATCCTCTCTTCAAAGGGATGCTGCTGCCTGCGGCGCGTTCCAAGTTGGTCTCTTCGACTGGCTCCACGACAACCCATTTCTACGTAGCGTAGGGGCTCAATGCCGAACTTGCCATTATCCCACATCTTCTGCAGCGACGGACTCATCGTGATCATGTTGGCAGGGGAGTCAAGAAGATCATGTTCTCCAGGTTTCGTGTTTTCCTCGACTAAGGCGCACAACTTGTCGTGAAACTCGTCGCCCAAGATGGCTCGAAGGGGTCTCAGGACCTGCTCCTGGATTTCGAGTCGCCGGGAGAGGCTCCAGAAAGGAACAATGCGACACACCTGGCAGATTAGCTTGAGTGTCCAAACGCATCTGAAGCCGTCGCGCTTGAGAGCCTTCAAGCATGTTAGCAAGCTGACAACACCAAAATGCAAAAGTTACGCACCAAGTCTCTCTGTGGGGCTTTCTCGTCCAAGCTTCCTCTTTTGGTGATGTCGGAGTCTCGTGGACTGCAAGTTGTCAGTCATGCGGGATGCTTGTGAGTGATGATGTCGGATAACTTACACCACCAACCCAGGTACTTAAGTCCAGTTCCATTCACACTTTGCAGAAACGAGTACAACACCGCTCGCTTCTCACGTTTGTCTCCAATACTCAATTTGCTTTTGAGGTCAAGCAAGATATTGTAGTCCATCGTCAACATCGATGCCCACGAACGGGCAGATCGTAGGGTGCGTTTGTCGGTCTCATAGATGATGGGGTGGAAGTCCTCGTCGGTGTTGATGGTGTTGTGGATAGCTCTCATCGTGTCCAGACGATCCTCCAAGCTGGCTTTGTCGTCGTCGAGATAATCGCGACCTCCCCTCGTACGTACAACGCGGGCAGCGAAGTTGCGCTTGTAAATCGCAACTTCTCGGCGTGTGACACGGGTTTCTGCGTCGTTGTTCCGGAGCTTGGCCTCGAATCCGGCGAGAAGATCCTGGATCTCAGCCTCGCTGACGAGAGGCGCCAGGTAGTTGTTCATCATGATTGTCGAGTGGCGCGGCTCGACTTCTGAACGCCCTTATTCTTTTTCCCAGGTTGAAGGAAGTCAACGCTGTGAAGGTCAAAAAAGGAACGGCAGTAGGTCCAAAAGTTCATAATGTGGGCGCGAGCTAGGGTATCCCTGTCAGGCGAGCCAATGATACGCAGCAGCAATCTCCACTCAGCGACCGGTACGTACCGTTAGCCGCAAGCCACAGCCATCCACGCATCCTGTGTCTCGAGGACGGTCAGAGACGACGGCGACGGAGACGGTACCCAAAGACGACGGCGACGGAGACGGCGATGAAGAAGACGATAACAGAGATAGCGATCGTAGAAATAGAGAAAAAGAAAAAAAGGACAGAAGCAGTGACGACGGTGGTAGACCATGCACAAGCTCACAGGGGAAAAGTAGACCCTCTACCCAGCAGAAAAATAAACGGTCACCCCCGAAAACCACAGGCTAGGACACACCTCAGCAAATCACGCACATCACAGCCCATCATTTAACTCACATCTCAATTCATCCACCGTATACACATTCCACATGCTGTTCGTCAGCATATCTAGGTATCCATCCATCAATCCATACAAGACCCCGTCATCCCGTCCCCCATCCATCTATCCACCCACATCCCGTCCATCCAAGTCAACCAAGCCAGCCCAATTCCAATCCCGTCCATGTCAGTGTCGGGCCTGCTTCCTGCCCACCTGCCTGCCCAGGCCCAACCGAAGAAAAAAAAAAGGACCCAATTCTCCTCCCGGAGTCCCGACCCAAGATGAAGGAGCCGGGTCGTGCGAAATGAAAGAGACAAGCCAGGAAATCAAACCGTGGTAGTAGTTGCAAAAAAAGTAGTTAGTAGTACACCCCCAAGCCCTGGACTCGCTCGCAACGCATATTCCCCGAAAAAAAACGCCACAAGAGCATACCGACAGATTCTGGCCTGGCTTTAATCTCACACCGTTTTTTCCCAATTCAACTAGGCGTCGGCCCCCTTCATCAAAGTCCGAAGGCTGACAATCTCCCGCTTCAGCCGCGCGTTCTCCTTCTTGACGCGCGCCGTCTCCTCGCTGTGCTCACGTAGGCTCCGGAGGAGATCCTCCTTGTCCTCACGGCCCTTGCCCTTCAGCGCCTTGACAATCTTGCCGAGCTCACTGTTGAACTTTTCGTACATGAGCTCGTTCTCCGCCGTGGCCTCTCTGTAGAGCTGGTCGATACTCTTGACTTTGGTCTCCGACGCCTTGAGAGTGCTCTCCATATCGCGTTGTATGGATGTCTGCCGCTCGGTGAGCTCAGTCATCATGTTCGGGATCCGCTCTTCGAGAGTCTTGACCGAGTCCGTCAGCTTGCGCAGGTCCAACGTATCGGTGCGCCCGCCGAGACCAGAGTTCACCCGTGACATCTCCTCGGCAATCTTGGAGAGTTCCGACTGGAGCGACGCATCAACATCTTCAACGGCCTTCTTCTCCGTCTGCAACCGCTCCCGTAGCTTTTGCGGTGACTGAAGGCGAAGCTTCCCGCTTCCCGGTGGCTTTCCGGGGCTGGTGGACGGTCGCGGGATAGCATCGCTGGAGTGGCTTCCTGTTGTCGGACGCGCAGGCCTAAGTGTGGGAATATTCGACGTTGAAAGGCCTCTTCCGTGCCCCTTAGGCGTGCGGCTTGGCGTATTCTCGCGGTCGAGAAGTCCAGGGGTGTGAGGTGTGCGGGGAGTGTGGAGGACCTGGAGTGGATCTGGTGATGCGGGGTTCTCCTTCAGACGTGGCGAGATCATGCGAGGAGACCGTAGACTCTGGGACGTTGGGCTTATTGGTATCCTGGAGGGCGACGGTATCCTTGGCGTTGAGTTGAACTTCTCTGAAGTCTGCTTGTTGATGCGTAGCGGCATCAAGGCCTCCTCGATTTTCTCTTGTGGGTCAACAATCGTTGCTGCTTCCATCAAACTCCTGAGGTCAGAGAGCGAGCTGCGGCGCTTCTTCTTGGATGACTTGGTGGGCGGCGCCTCAACTTCCGGCTCGCCAATCGTCTCTAAGCGCATATCGAGTCGCTGGGAGCTGGGTGGTCGAGGGTCTTCATCGAATGCGCCAGCTATTGGCGGCCTATCGCGAGAGCCAGGCCGCCTAAGTTTATTGGGGCCAGGCTGCGTCCCAGAGTCTATGGACCTTGCGCGTGCAGACGTCATCTTGGATAGACTAGAACTTGAGGCTGCATCGGCAGACGCAGGGTGACGGCCATGTTTGCTAAGAGTTCGCCAGACGGATGGCCGCTCTGAGTCGTTCTTGCTGTTTTGTCGCAGAAGGGTGTCGAAGCCAAATTTGCGGCGGATCGAAGATGTGTTTGAGGTGAGTGAGCCTGTATGTGACTTTCCGCTTCGAGAATTCATAGACTCGAAGGCTTGCTGAACAGTAAGATGAATACCGCCGGGTTCATCGAAGATCCTGTCGCAATCCTCCACCAGGCGATCCAGAAGGTTGATATAGTTTTGCGCCGTGCCATCATGAACCAAAAGCTCTGCAAAAGAAACGGTCAGAATGCCCCGGTCGCCGTCGTTACCGCAACCGTCGAGCAAATCGGCAAGAAGCTTGATGAGAGCCGTGAAAGCTCGCTGGTTCTGGGGTGCCATGTCCTTGAACATGAAGTTGACAAAGTCAGCAAAGTTACCAGGCACCTGTCGGTTCATGCGCTCCAGCAACGTATCCAGAGCCTGCTTCGTCATGATGGGGCCCATTTGTTCGCACCAAGCGATGCGAATGAACTTCTCAAAGGCCACAAAGATGACGTCCGCCCCCAGCTCTGATGAGGCGTCGAGGTCGAAGGGGCTTTCAATGAGGCGGTTGTAGAGATCGTTGACAGACAGCTCATCAGCGACGGATCGATTTAGCAACATGCGTCCGATAATGCTACCCTTGCGATTTTGCAGGCTGGCAACATATCCCGTAAATGTCTGCTCTAGCCGCACCAACGGGTTTTCAGGACGATCGTCGCCTGCCATCTTGATACCGTCCTTGCCCCTGGCTGAGCCAAATACGGACCCTTGATCACTATTTGCACGAGACACGGGCGGCGGCGGGAAAAGATTCGTAACGGGTGTGCGGTTGTGCTTGGGTGGGCTGTGTGCCTCAGTGTTAGTAGAGC
Organism: Colletotrichum camelliae; assembly: GCA_018853505.1. Classification (NCBI taxonomy): domain Eukaryota; kingdom Fungi; phylum Ascomycota; class Sordariomycetes; order Glomerellales; family Glomerellaceae; genus Colletotrichum; species Colletotrichum camelliae. The sequence goes on along the minus strand of JAELVL010000005.1, from coordinate 5,464,656 downwards.
CACCCCAGATGCTTGAGAATAATCCCTTGACAGGTGATGAGGCAAGGAACGATCTTGTCTTCTCCGCTCTGGTCATGAGAGGCAGTCCCTTGAGGATTTTAGTGTAGTATGAGACCAGGGCAGGCGCCAAGCGGAGATTTGATGCGTTGAACTGCAAGCTGAGTAGTTGTATGACTGGAAACAAGGTCAATGATCGTCTCATTCGAAGAGCATCAAGAAAACATACCTCTTCGTGTGAGCGTCGGTAAAAAGTCATCCAACGCCACGTCGTCGGCAAATTGTCTGCCGTTCAAGCCAGCAGTCTGCATGTTCACCTTCTTCAGGTCACCGCTTCTAACGTTGACCGTGATTTCCACACCGTAATGGCCGATGGGTGCTCCTTTGGTACCCTTCTCGTGGTCGATGACGATGCGGATCGGCGCCGGCTCTCTGCGTCCTTCAATCAACTGATCTGCGCCCTCTTGGAAAACGGCGGCGAAAACTCCGAGATTGTTGTCTGGCAGCCTGAAAGACCGAAGTGACCAGCTGGGGTCCTCGCGCTCCTTTTCCGAAAATCGACCTTCGACTCGAGCTTTGACGATATCCTCTGTCCATTTCGATCCCTTCGCCTCGAAGCTTTCCTCAAGCAAGAAGCACCGTGACGTGACAGCGGTGCCAGTAACCCATTCTCCAGCATGCGCTCCCTTCATTTCTTGTGTCGAGGTCATCCAAACGAGCGTGCCATCTGCGGATTCGGTAAAGCGTACGTCGGAAAGACTGTGCCAGCCGGTGAACGCGAGTTCGTACGATGCCTGGCCACCTGCAGCATTGGTCATGGACATTAAGAGCCCGGCGGCCGACGGCTTGTCAATCTCACGGAGGAGGTCTCGTCCATTCATCGGCTTCGGGCCCAGTTTCTTCAAGATGACGAGACAATCTGAAAATAGGAGAAGGATGCCGGCACGCTCCGACATTTGCGGTTGGTCAAGCAGCCGGTAGGGTGCGGGGAGTTCAACAAAGTCCGCCGCAAGCACCCAATCTTCCCACAGGCTCAAGATCCAAAGGCCAACTCTCAACTAGGTTTCGTAGGCGACCCGTCACGTGTGGCTTTTCGGGTACAGGTTCGTCCATTGAGCAAATGTTCGTGATGATATCTCGCGCCTTGAGCATCGGCTGGAGCGCAGGATGTGTCATCGGCAGACACTGGACGATCTGGTCAATGAGCAAGCTGTATCGAGGGAGTCGCTGCACAGGCTCAATGAGTATGGAGCGGACCGTTTGCTCGCCCTTCTGGATGACCCGTTGTCGGAAGCTCGACTGCTCATCGAGGAATGAGTTGAGCAGAGTGGGGAAATGCTGACTTGCTCGGATGTAGTCCTGGTAGCAATCTGTGAACTTGGGAAACCATTCAAGAAATATTTTTGCAATCGCCAATGCGCCGCTAGGGTCCTTTGCTTTTGAGGGAGATCCCAGTCTGGATCCCGTAAGCGCAACGGTGGTCGTCTCCATGTCCTTCAGAGCCTCATCCTCAGTGTCGTCCATGATCTTGCGCAGCTCCTGCATGAACGCGGAGTTGATTTGCAGAATCTTGTCTGCCGATTCGGGGAACAGTTGCTCGAGCTCATCTTCGGAAGGGCTCAGGCTGCTTGCATCGCGTTGTCTCGCTGATTGCCTGAATTCGTCGGCAATGTGCTTGACCAGCTCATTCAGCTTCAGGACGTATCTCTCCTCGGTGTCCACCAGTTCTCCAAGCTTCATCCTCAGCTCCACCTTCTGGTCCTTGGAGAATGACTTGCTGCGATTCAGCGAAGTCGGCTTCGAGGGCGCTCTCCGTAGCCTCGACGTCGGTAAAACAGGCTCTCCGAGAAGCTTCACCAGCGACGAGTATCCCCCATACTGTCGCAGCATGGGTCAAGAATGTCGTCTTCGTCCTCAGGCACCTCCTCCAAGTCCTCCGGTTGCAGCGGCACAATGGAACCGGGCGGCAGGACAAAATCAATATCGATGTTGCTAAGATGCTGGGTCTGGAGGGCCGTCTGCAGGGTCTCGAGCACCTCGACCGTGTTCTCGCTCTTGATCATGTTCTTGGCCAGGTCGGGCATGTTTCCCCAAACAGGGCGGGCCCACTTCCCGGCCGGCGCCCCCTCGTGGTCGGGTATGTGTTTTTGAGGTGATTCTTGACGACCTCGGGCAGCTCCTGGAAGTATTTGTACAGGCCGAAGGCGAGGCCTCGGTAGATCTCATCACCCTGCCATTCTCGGGGAAGGTGGTTGACGACGGCGTAGAATGGGGAGTTGGGTTGGATGGTCAGGCGCGGGAACGACTGGAAGCCGGCGGGGCTGTAGACGTGGATCTGGACGCGGGAGCTGTTGAGGGTGTAGTTTGGTGGTGGAGTGGCCGTGGAAGATGAGGACGGGGAGGTGGCCGAGGAGGGGGTCGGCAGCGTGGTATAGGGTGAGGTGCTCGGCGGACAGAGCCAGCTCTTCCGTGACACGAACCATTGTCGGGGGCTGCTGCTGCTGGTGCTGCTGTTGGCGATGGGCAGTCGGTCGTTCGGTCGATCGGTCGGTCGCGTGGTCTCGTTAATGGCCAGGGTCATTGCTGACAGGGCGGGCGTACAAATCACACAAAAGGGAGAGAGCAAAGACGTTGAACGAGTGTGACTATGCGTATGTAGGTGTCGATCGCGTCGGGCGCAATTGTCGTCGCTAAAGCGAGTGGCGGTCGGGATGATCGCAGCTGGGGGGGGGGGGCGAAAGCGGCGACAATGGCAGCGATGAGATCGCGATGCGACAAGCGGGAGGGGATAGCACCAGCAAATCGTAGAGTAGAGTAGACTTCAAGAGAGAGAAAAAAAAAAAGTAATTAGGGACAAAAAGAGTGTGATGAAGAGGCGGCGAGTGCCAGTCTGGTTAGCGCGTCAAGGTCAGCAAGAAGCAAGACTCGAAACTGCCCGGAGAAAGATGATGTTGTGTCGGTGTGAGTTGTCTGGCGTTGAGCTTGGCCGGGGTCGAGTCGAGTCGAGTTCAAGGTCGTCGGGTCGCAGGTGCGGTGCGGTGCGGTGCTGCTGCCCACCTCACCTCTGTGTGTGTTGTGACGGTGGTGCTGTGGGTGGAGGAAGCCGGGTGATGGTGGAGACTTTTCTGGGCGACAACCACCACGACCTCAGCTACGGTCGCAGTCTGCTCAGTCCCTCAGCCCGGTTCAGTCCAGCGAGTCTAGCCTAAGGTAGCGTGCCTATCTATCGCAACGATAGTCGCTAGGTAGCCTGTCGTGGGCTGTCGTCTGTCGCCGTGCCAGAGGTGTCAGTTCGAGTGCTGTGCTAAGTCTGCAGATTGAGAGGTGGTGGTTGGTCCGTGGGGCGTGTTGTTGTTTGTTTATTGAGAGCTTATGGTGGTTGCGTTGCTGCAACTGCAAAGTCCAAGCCCAGATGCAATGTTAAAGTGAAGGGTCCAGAGTGCAAGGTACCACAATGACAGGCAATCCCGGTTCACATCTTTCTGTTGTTGATGTTCTTTGTTGACCGAGATGCCATGCAGTGGAACAGGAAACAACGCCTTCTTCTTTCTTGTCTTCCTCCAAGGTCCGGATACCTAGTACCGATACCGTCCTCCCTTTGCTCCTCTTCACCGACTCTCCCATGCAACGACAAGTCCGAGCGAAAAGAGATGGCGATGGGGAAAGTGGGAAAAGAATGACGACAAAGAGTACAAACAGGGCAATTGGGACGGCCAGGTAGTGTACCGGGGGGGCTGGGAGAAATAAGCGACCCGATTAACGCCTCACTGATTGCGGCCCAGACCTTTTTTTTTCCTTCTCCCCTGTTGTCTGTGTTGTTTCCGACTTTCGCTCGTTGCTCACCAGTAGCTAAGGTACTACGCCTGTGAGAGACAACAAGCGGACACACGACTCGAAAAAGTCCAGAGCATTGAAAATTCTGACAAAAATCTAACTGTGCGAGCCGCGATAAACCTATTGACGGGGGTATGCTGTACTATGCCGTCGCCTAGGTAGGGAGGGTAGGGGAGAATTTTCACCAGCGGCTGCTCTGAGTGGTGTTGGTGCAAATGGGATGCGATGCAGCTGCAGAAGCAACACCACCACTGCGCAGGTTCGGTCGGTCCAGGCCAATCGATGGCCACCCGTCACACCATGAAACCTCACTCACCTCACCGATATCCAAAAGCTAAAACACACCAAACCGAACTCCCACGATGCATTCATTCACCCAAGGCAATCCAAACACACAATGATGCCAAACGTAGGTACGAATACACAACAAGACCCGAAAGACCAGAAACGTGACCCGCTCTCAACCAGCAACAGCCGCGCAGCCTTAAACAAGGAACTCGGCCCTAAAAAAAGCTCACCTGGCCCGTGCACCAAATCGATCCCCTCCTGCTTGGAGGAGCTTCCCGCCGCATCCAATCTCTGATCCCCATCTCGTCCCACAATCCCTGCCCGCCTTCAAGTCTGTTCCCTGTCCCCAAATCCAGACTTTTCCCCGCACCAATTAGACGAAATCTGATTCGACTTCAAACGGAACAGAGCGCTGGAGGGGAAAGGCAGGCAGCAGAGAAGAAAAGAAAAAAAAACCGACCACCACGGTAACCAGCGACCACCGTCACACAGACATCCCACCCAAAATCCACACCACAAATCCACCCAGCATTCCCACCGCGCAACACGTGTATCCCCCTCACTGAAAGACAGAGAGGAGATGCGCACAGAGACCAGATCTTTACTCAACCAACACGTGTAAATCACCCACACCCGCTAACCCAAACCCAAACGAACCCCGAAAAAAAAAAAGGCAGTCAAGTCTCAGAACGAGACAAACAACCAACAGAAAAAGGACATGGCTAGCCAGGACCCCGGCATTCCACTAACCCATGCCCCGGACGGCCGTGGCTACAAGCTCATGGAACTGCCCCCCGAGCTCGAGGCCCTGCTCGCTGCCGAGGATGCTCCGGTGTAAGTCATCCTTCACTGGACCCCTCCCCTCCCCGTCTCCCCTCCGCCCATCACCCGCGCTGCTGAGCCGCATCACGGACGTCAAACTCATATACGGCACAGCATCACGCTCAAGTCGACAGACACAAACGCCCTCCTGAAAACCCCAGACAAGACGTACAAGCTCCTCCAGAAAAATACGTCAAACTCCCTCATCCTCCTCACTCCCCATTCCTCCGCACCATCCGCCGACGACATCCCCACTTCCGGTGTAGCCGCCATTGCCACCATCCACGAGACCGTCGAGCTTGTCGCCCAGACGGAGCCTCAACCCATCTCTAATCTCAAAAACACCGGTAGCAAGGGCAAATGGCATGAAAAGTTTGGAAGAGGGCGGTAGCTCCGTATGCATCACCATCATACTTCACATACGCAGCAAATATTTTACTTATCAACGCTCTGTATTAATACTACATTGCTTGTCGTCTCGTCGAGGACCACTTGATTATATTTGTAAACAAGATACCCCCTCCCCTCAAACGCCCTTCCCAAACGCCTTCAAGGCAACTGTATCAACAATGCAAGCCCAAAGGACAAATGACCAACGCCATGCTTGAATGCTCTCGCTCCTTAGCTCAAAGTATGAGACCAGACCTCAGAGAATGCGCACAGCAAGCCATCTGCTTGCTTCCAAGGAAAGACACCAGAGGGGTTCGTCCATGATCCTCGCCTTAGCCCATCAATCTTCTTCTTCGAAGGAGACGAGCGAATCCATGTACTGGTCTCAAGGTACGGCAGCAGAGAACCTAGTCGAGCTCCAAGGGGTTATCTCTAGTTCTCCCGAGGTTGGACACATCCCTTGGTTGCTGAACCACGTAGTTCACCGGATTTCCATAAGCACCATTCCCAAAATTCATGCCACCTGGCACAGGAGGGTTGTTTGCCTCGGCACCGAACAGTGACAGCGGATAGGAGTGGTTAATGTCGGCGGGCTGCTGAGCCATGAATCCCATATCGAATCCAACATTGAAGTTGAATGGATCGAGTCCCCCGCCAAATTGTGGTATATCCAGCTGATTCCAGTTGTTGTTGGCGACGGCATCAGGAGGAATCCCGAAAAGACCATTCACCGCCTGCGGAGAGGCTCTGACCGCTGCGTTCCCTGCCTGCCTTCCAGTATGGTGGCCGTCACGATGTGGCCGAACCACATGGTGTTGCGCGAGTGGCTGTCTCTGTTGGGCAGGCTGGTTAACATTGTTGCCCGCCTGAAACTGATACGCTGCTGGGGCGATCGGCTGTGGGAAAAGCGGTTGCTGAATCGGCAAAGGCAACTCCGGATACCTAGGATTCATAGGACTGTAGGGCACCGCATTCGGTGGCTCACCCGCCGCAAGATTCTGGGCTCCAGGCAGTGCGTTTACTCCGTGTTGTAGAGCCATCGCTTGTTGTTGGGTTGCCGGCTGGGCTGGTCTAGCCAGGCGAACCGGTTTGGGCTGCTTGGGAGGCTGAGCCTGCAATGGGTTTTGCGCGATGGCTTGACGGAGGTCTGGCCGATTAATCCAATCGGCCTGCTGAGCAGCCATTATAGCCCGGACTTCTGCTTGAGGATCCGGATGCTGTCTTACAGCTTCTCCGACCGGATCTCCTGCGCCGTCCCAACGCCGGACTCCTCGCGGGGCTCGTTCAATCTGCGCCATACTTCGGATTCTCTTATCCTCCGTGACATGCTTAGACATCTTGAATTTGAGAAGCTCCTCGTTCAACTCGGGCTTGGCTGCTAAGATCTTCTGGCGGGCTTCCTCCTCGGCCTGGCGAACTTCTTTCTCGTGGCGTTGCTCGGTCTTTTCGAAGAGGGGGCAGTTTCCCTTCTTTCCCCCTCTAGAAGAGTCGTCAAAGTGATTATATGTGCAGGACTGAGAGCAAACATAGCACTGCACATTTCTACACCCTGGTCTGGTGCAAGTCATCTTGTTGCAGCCTTCCTCTTTAATAAAAGGAGTGCCGCCTGCATAAATCAGTAATCAGCTCTCATGGCTACGTCTCTTGGGAAACCTACATTTGTTGCATTTACGGATTAAGGCCGAAGACATTGCCTCCTCGATTTTGCGCCGCTCCGATATTCCGTTGTCGGCTGCGGCCTCCTCACATGTCCGGGGAACATGTGTCTCTTCTTTACACAGGCGGCAGCTGACGATCTCGCATTCAGGGTTGGCGCACCTGAACTCTTTGTCCTCCTCAATTGGAGGGCAGTCGGCGGCGTATGGACAGAACGGGCATGCTGAGAGATTCTCGAAGCCTTGGGCTTGTAGAGCTGCCTCAAATTCGATACGGTCAAGCGCTGCTTGAAGCTTGTCGTTGAGGAAGATCGCCCGCTGGGAATGGGAGAAATCATGGCTGCAGCCGTCCATTGACATACAGTTGAGTTGAAATCTTGCGAGTCCAATCGCCGTCTCAGCGCACTTTCGCGCGCAAACGATGCAGAAATACTGATGTAAAGTTAGGTCTGCAAGCTTCCACAAGAAGTGTGTGATATCCACTCACATGCTCAGCGTCCGGGTTGTCGCAGTGTACCATACGGTTCAGCGGGCGTTCATCGAAGCAGCAGCCACATTCAGCAATCGTTCCTGCTTCTTGGGCTTGCTTGAAGTTCTTTTCTTCTTCGAGATTTTTGGCATTTGCTGAGTTGCGCTTGGACTGTTCTGCTTCACATACCTGCCGAGCAGCCCGCAGTTCCTCGAGAGCTCTTTTCCTGTCAGGAGTTGTCGAGTCGCGGATAGTCCTGTCTAGATTCGCCGGCTCGAGCTCCGGATTAGGTGGCGTTCTGGTTTTCTTGAACTCAAAGCCCGCTTTAGTTTTGCCGGCTTTCCAGTTGCAGGTGATCTCATCCAAAGCGAGATATGCCTGCATCAGACAATTATTGTGCTCTTCTAGTAGTTTCGCAATACTCTTGATAGTAGCTCGCGGGAAGTCTTGGGAGAGCACCTTCTTCCTGCACCGGTTATTAGCACTGCATCTTCCTACGTCGAGCAGTTGCCATGATTTCGGGTGCATCGGATTGGGTTCCAAGGGGAATAACATGAGAACTTACGAGATACTGATGTAGACCTGTGCTGTCTCCGGAGGACGATTAGCGAAGTCGTAAAGTTGCCGTACCTTGGAGACCTCATCCTTTTCTGCCGGAGAATCGCGTTTGCGCTTGAGACTTTTCGGGCGGGCTTTCTTGGGATACGAGGAAGCGCCTAGAATCACCTCAATGATCTTGTCGACATCGTAAAGAAGCTCCGTGGCTGTCTTCTCGAAGTACTCGGGGCAGATATCCGGGAAAACGGCAAAGATTTGAGCTGCGCAATCGCTCTTGATCTTGGCCTCGATGTCTGCCATCTGTCGATAACTGCGAGGCTTTGTTTCGTTCGCTTTTACGGGCTCATTGGCTTCTGGTAAGGTCGAAAGCTCGTCCTGTCTGTGGGGAGGATGTTCACCGATTGTTAGCTCTGCGAGCACTGGCCTCTGAGCTAGATTCGGAGGCTGTGGGCGCGGTTCGGCAGGTCTGGCAGCACGGTAAGTGCGTCGAAGGGCAGGCGAACGATGAAGGGTGCGCGCAGGGTCGATATCGGCGACATAAGAGCGCAGGCGCACAACCGGGCCAAACAAGCCGACCTCCTCTAAGCGGCTTGGACGAACCGATAATGGGGGAGGGATGTAATTTGGAGGCGGAAGAGGTTCAACGGCGGACAACCGATCCGGAGAAGCGGGGCGCGGAGGCACCGGTTGAGGCTGAATCTGGGATCGTGGTCGTATGTGCTGTTTGGACTGTTGCCGCGAATTTGGCTCGAGGTCTTTTCTCTGTGGCCGGTCAGCGTCTGCCTCGCCCTTCATAGGCCGGCTTGGTCCCAGTCCCATAGTGGTAATAATGAGATACAACTTCTAAGGTATTGGAGCTGGAGAAGGGCTCACACAGGTAGCAAACGGACAGGGACGGCAAAGGGACGTTTATGAGTAAAGGGGACGTCGCTGATGGCATGGTGGCCGCAAGGAATGACATTCGGGAGGGGTTGATGGGAAAGATACTTCTGCATTAGGGCGCATGACAAAGGTACGATATTCAACCCTTGCGCCTAGCCAATATCTCTGTAAGGTGGATGTATGACACCGCCATCGACGCCATGGCCGAGTAAGAAGGTTCGGACCGTGACGAAGGCGGAAGTGGGACGTTCACACCAGGGAGAAAATGACGGCGACATGGAAGAAAACAAAAATCTCCAACTTACCTAGTCGTAGGACTCGTCGAGAAGGCAGGCGAGAGAGAGTCTGATCTCTTGGCGGTGATGAAGGTTTGGAGGAAAGCCAGAGGCGAGGTCGGTCTAGAGATGGATATGGGAGGTTGAAGGTTGCGCTGGTGAGACGGCCGAGGTGGTCAAACGAACGGAGAGAAATATCAACGGCGGCTCAAGCGAATGGGTGTCGATAGAATGACGGCCGGTGGTCAACCCGTTGTTGCGAAGAAGAAGTATACCTGATATCGAAGGTGAGGTCGCGAGGGAACGAACAGAGAACGAACGGAGGCAGCCGCAGAAAAAAAAAAGGAAGAAGGTGAGCCAAGGCAACCTTGCGAGATGGTGGTTGCTTCCTCAGGCGGGTCCAAGTCGTTGAGGTCCCAAGGCAGCGCAAGGCAAGGCAAGGCGATCTCGGGTGAAGTTGAATAAGAAGTGCGCCGGCGTTCCCTTTGCGATGGTGACTTTAGGTCGAGAAAGCGCGGGTGGAAGGAGGGACTTTAGACCCGACAAACGGAAAATGACTTCGGGAAGTAGGTAGGTGTCTTGGAAAACAACCTGCTGCCGGGTACCAGGCAGGAATACGGCAGGATAATGGTTCACAGTCCGGCGCCCCAAGGGTAGTCTTCTCTTTCAGCCTCTCCCTGTGAGGTGAGAATCGCAAGGCTCCGTCTCCGTCTCCTGGCCGTCTCGAAATAACAAAAAGTACCGGCCCGTTCCAGGAGATGCACGCGGCCTCGATGCTTCGTTCGATCTGCAGCAAGCTCGTCGATGACCAGAGATGTCAGGTTACATCCGGCGACCACGTTGCTTATTGTTTATTTAAATCGCAGATGCGCAACGGCCGAAATGCGCATCCGGATCGCGGGCGGGAATATGAGGTGATGTTGGAAGAAAAAAAAAAAAGGAAAAAGGGTTAGATGGTTCGGCCGGTGGATCGTCGAATATGCCCCGGGAACTTGGGAACGCGAACGCTCTGAGCACCCTGGACGCCCTAGCGCCGCCAATCCATGGGTCTTTGCAGGGGAGGGCCCTAGGCGCTGCATCTGGACTGGGTGGTGCGGAGGAGGCTTCGATTGGAGACAGGCCTGTTGCCTTTGACATGTTGATTCACGAATGGATATCTGACTAACATCGATACTATCCAGATCCAATTCTACGTGTATTGAATCGACAGCAACCATCTGCAGTACGCTCTCAAAATACGGGAATCATTTCGATGCGATAGCATGGCAGAAGGCGCTTCTGACAGCTTCATCATCTCTCCCAGCTTCAGCTACAGTCGATATATTTGTACCTAACGACATGATCAACCAAGTATCCGGGTTAGGCGATCCACAGCGCAGCAAGGGCATGGCACCACCCTGGCATGTCATCTTCATGTCTCGAATGGTCATCTGCCACAAATCCGTATGCGCACCCTCGACGTCGTAAATCAATCCCACTGCTGCCCCCGCAAGCCAACGCATTTCAGCATAATCATGTCGGGAGCGGCGGCTTCCCATTGGCGACGACGAATGACATGGCTCGTTTGATGCACACCGACCAAAGTGAGGATAGAAACTTCCAATGGTAGCACGAAACGGCTGCCTTCACTTCCTCATTGTGCAACAATTGCTAGCTTATATGGATTCTCTGAAGAGCTTCGCGCCCCTAAGCCAGTTTCGCTCGTCATCCATCCCGTGCGCTCCTGAATTCTTGCTCAGAAAAGGTGCACTACGTCCGAGCTGTGTCACACATAGTCGTCGTCCGAATCTTGGAAATCTTCATCTTCGTCGTCCTCCTCCTCGCTTTCGGAGACAACCTCTGGTCTGCGCCTAGTCGATCTTCTGGTCGCAGCTTTCGTTGCTTTCTTCGCCCGCGGCTTAGCCTTCACAGGCGCCGGGAGAGGCTCTGGCTTTGAAGCCTCCTCAGCGACCTCCTCCACGCCTTCCGCGCTTTCCGCGACAGGTTGATCTTCACCACCGTGGTCCACAACCAGCGCATCGTCCATATTCTCGTCGCCCTCTTCGTCGTCGACGACTGGAAAGAATCCTGACGTAAACCGCCTGGGCTCGGCTCTTCTTCTTGTTGTCCTTCAGGAAAGAACCCGCCTGCTTCCTCCTCATCATGCCCTTCAGGGAAAAAGCCGCCCGCCATCTCTTCGTCCCGCACTCGCATCGCCTCTGCATCCACTCTAGATGACTCGTCCTGGTCTTCCTTAGCTTCCTTACTCGCGCCATGCTTCTGGAAAACAGGAACGCTGTCGTCGACATGGCCGTAATCTTGCCGAATGCGCTCGACAATGCGCAACCCTTTGAGAAATTTGCTCCAAAGTCGCAATGCCTCTTTGCGCCGTTTCTCGTCCTCCTTGCGCGCTCGCTCAGCTTCGTCTTTGCGGATTTCTTCCATAACCTGGTCGTGATATTCCTCCGCAATGACCACGCCTTGAATGACGGGAACCGCCATTCGGTGTCCAAATTCAAAGTCCACCACAGCTTCTGCGTAGTCTATGCCGAGCCTCTTGCAAACCTTCACGCCCCCCCGGAAGGGGACGTGGACAGCACCTTCGGGGCACATGTGCTCGGCGAAAAGATCAATGTTGCTAGAAATTGTCAGCAACGCATGTTTGCAGACGTAGAGAACAACATACCCATAATCGTTCTTCGGGATGATTCCGTCCTTGATAGGCGGCGGGATGATCCAGTCCGTCTGTTCAAGGCTGTACAGCCCCTGAAGAACCTTCTCGCCGCTGATGGCCTCCGCCTCTGCAATTTCTCGGCGTCTGTTGGTTGTCGCGGCGCGATACGGCACTCGCTTGAGTGGCATTTCACCAGGCTTTGGGGCTCTGCCTTGTTTGTGCCAAGTCTCTGCGCTCTTGACATTGACAACGTCCTTTCTCGAGAAAACCGGCTCTTCCGATACGTCCCCGCCTTTGCCTTTGTTCTTGAACGTCTTGACAGGTTTTGAACCAGGTAAGAGTGCTTCTTCGCGTTTGAGATGTCGCTCCAGACAAAACTCCTTCGACTGCTTGTAATAAGCCAGGGTCTCACTGCCCTCCTTTACCTCCTTCTTCTCGGGTTGGGCCGGAGTCAAGTCAGTTGTGTTCTCAGCCTCATCCTCCTCTGTAAGAGGGTATTTCCGACTACCCCTAACAAATCCATGCATGGCAGACTTGAACCAGTCAAAATGGTCATGTCGCTTTACCTTGCCATGTCGGTTGTAAATAGGTACTTTCTCCAAAGGCATTCGTGCTCCCTTCGTCCTTCCCGGCCACAATTGTTTTCTGAGGTAACGAACGGTGACGTCCTTTGCTGTTCCATCCTGGGAGAAGCCGATAACGTACGCCATCACCTCCTTGGCCTTGTCTGCCTTGCCTCCACGGGGCTCCAGAGACTCAATCAGCTCTCGATTGGTACCGATGACATTCTGACGATCGGGTCAACCGGCAGATATTTCTTCGTCACCGGTGACATCACTTCCGTCCAATAATGTGGAAACTCCAGGTCGTTGTCAAACTTCTTGGATGGCGCCGACTTCCGGGGGGTTGCCTCCAACTCTATAATTGAATCGTTGTCGCTGTCAGGATGCTCTAGCCCAAGTTCGTCGTCTGTATCAGGCACCTCGATGACGGTCTTTTTCTGACTTGCACGTCTCGAACTGTCGTTTTGGATGGGGTCGCTTTCTTGGTTGCTGTTTTCGTTCCTTTCTTGGGGCCTTTCTTCGTCTTTTCACTTTCTTGACTCTTCTCGTCGCTGCTCTTTGAAGTCGAGACTCCAGCCTTGTCCTTTTCAAGATCAGCTTCCGCCTTCGTCCATCCAAACCCGAGCGGCTGCAAGTTTGCAACCATTCGAGCTTCGAGTCCCAGGGCCCTCATCAGAGCCGTGAAGAGCTGGGATCCCACGTCTCGGCTTCCTGTGCAGTCCTGGGCACATTGGCGAAACTCCTCCAAACCGCAGATCCGTTCCCCAAACCGGTCTTGGTCGTGATCCTCGCTCTCCCACGCCTTTCTCAGCCTGCCAACTCTTTCAGGGTGCATGTAGCCCCACTTCCGGATCCCGGGTGCTGTGATACGGAACCGTTGCCTCCACCACGCCACCAGCGACTTCATAAGTCGGAACAGCGGGTCACCATGGCTCATATCAACAGCCCCCTCTTCGAGCCTCTCTGCTGCGGCACCCCAATCCCTCGAGTCTTCGTCTTCGGTCTTCCTGCCCTTTCCTCTGCCTCGGGTCTTCTTCACCGGCGTAGGTTTCTTCGTCGTGGTTGACTTGGGTTTCGGTTGCGCATCAAGTCCACTGGTTCTCCTCCATCGGTCCACCTCATCCCACAGACGAGGGGGGACGTGAGACATCATGATTGCCTGAACTTCGGGGTCGCAGAGCCAAGAATTTCGAACCGCATTGTGCCACAGCAAGTACTGTACGTGAATGCAGTGAGTCACATTTCTGATCTTCTTCTCACGCTTGGTAGGCCCCTTTTTGTCACCATATGGATCTGTCGTAGCGCCGAAACCAGCGTCCAGAGTCAGTTGCAGGTCGGTAAATCCTGTCGGCGCCTTGGCTAGGGTGTTTTTCGGGGCAGGAACGTCCTCAAACTCGATGTCGTCGTTATCGTCATCGTCGGACGGCTCGTTTGCTCCCTCCGGCTTCTGTCCATCGCCAACAGGAACATCCTCGAAGTCTCCGTCGGATAGATCGGTCAATGAGCTGTCCTCTTCGCTATCGCCCAAGACATCCAAAACAGACCGGCCACCTTTGGACGACTCCGGCGTGGCAGTAGCATCCAGATCATCGTACAAGGTCGGTTTTCGGCGTGCACCCGAAGCAGCAGGCTTGCCTTTGCCCTTTGCCACCTGTTGACGTTTAGGACTCGACTTGACGGGCGACTCCTCGCGCAATCGCTTGCGCGGCACGTGTGGAGGCATCGTGCGTGGTGGTGATGGGAAGTTGAGAGCTGGCCATGCTCCGAGGATGGGAGCTCGAGAAGCTTTGCAGGGGAGAAGCGACAAAACGGCAGCAACTGCGTCATTGATTTGCAGGAAACGCGAAGAGCGCGACGCACTTTAAGGGTCCGGGATCCACTCTATCGGGTCCGATTGAAAAGCGGGTCCGGGGATCACCCCTCCTTATTGCCGTTACCTTGCCTGTATGTCAGGTACAAAGTAGGTAGTGGATGTCTTAAGGAGCCGATCTAAATGGCCAATGAAGATAGGATGATATCGAAGAGCAACGGCCGTGTTTATTTAGCTGCTAGATTCGTAGTCTTATGCAATACGGATGCTTCCATCATCCTGAAAAGCGCACAGAAGCGAGCCTCAGGACCCTGTATCCAGCCTCGGGCTGTCTACGTCCTTGGCAACGGTTATGGACCACCCCCATTTCAGGCTTCCAGCGGCCGCGCGCTCTGTACTTGGCGCCTGCGCTCACCCGCCTCAGTGGCTGCCCCGCTGAGGGCGACCAACCGACCAACACTGGCCAAGTCCCGCCAGCTGGCTCTTTCCAGACCATTCCGCTGCCATTTCTCAGCAACACCGCCGTCGCCATATTGCCATCTCGGTCAGCTCAGCCTCGTGCCACGAAACCCGAGGCCTACGTACACCAGACGAGCTCCAAGCACCCCGTTTACTGAAGAATAAATAACCGACACAGACGTCATCGTTCACAATGGCGTCCTCATCCAATTCCGACGAGACGAGCTACGTCAAGATGGACGATTCCAAAGACGGCTTCGACGAGACCCTCGTGGGCAAGCACTGCGAATACGACTACTGCAACCAGCTCGACTTCCTCCCCTTCTTCTGCCAGAGCTGCAAAAAGACCTTCTGCCTCGACCACCGCTCCGAGTCCTCCCACAAATGCGCCAACGCTGGCGCCTGGGCCGAGCGCCGCCGTCAAGCCGAGCTCGCGAAGCCCGCCTACGGCGCCGGACGCCAGCTGCGCGACCACGTCTCCGAAAAGCCCTGCGCCTCGCCCCCCTGCAAGACGACCATCGGCACTTCGTTGGTCCCCGGCGTCCACTGCTCGGGCTGCAACCGCGACTACTGCCTCAAGCATCGCTTGAAGGAGGACCACGATTGCAAGAACCTTGTGCCGCTCGGCGCCCGGCCTGGCTCGCAGATTGATGTGGCCGCACGGACAAGGAGCGCATTCGACAAGCTGAAAGCGTGGGGGACGGCGAAGAAAGAGCAGGCGGGAAGGGCACTGCCGAAGCCCAAGCCCACGTCGGCATCGGCACGGCTGATTGCTGTGAACAACCTGAAGAAGACGGCCAAGGGCGATGATAAGCTGGCGCAAGAAAAGAGAGTGTATCTATACGTGGAGGCCGAGGCGGAGACTGCCAAGGCCAAG
This sequence comes from Colletotrichum camelliae, assembly GCA_018853505.1. Taxonomy (NCBI): domain Eukaryota; kingdom Fungi; phylum Ascomycota; class Sordariomycetes; order Glomerellales; family Glomerellaceae; genus Colletotrichum; species Colletotrichum camelliae. The sequence continues at coordinate 5,449,124 of JAELVL010000005.1, read as the reverse complement.
TTTCCAAAGGGAGAATTCTTCTTCTCCAAGGACTGGGTTGTCGGCAGAGTGCTGGACGAGGCGGCAAGGAGGTTACAGGTCGAGAATGTGAACAACCGGTCATCAGACGAGAGGGACAAGCTGAGAGTGTTCCATGTGGAGGGTGGCAGGTTGCTGGAATTCAATGAAAAGGTCGGGGCTTCACTGGTCAGTGGTAACACGGTCGTGTTACTGCGCGGAGTTGGCCCCCCGCCCAACTTGATGGAGGTTTAACGACGATGATGAATGATGAAGTGTGTTTATAGAAGCCTTTTTCCGTATATACCCTCAGTTACACCACACGCCATAGAGGCTACGCTATACCTGGGCCAATACCATAACCATGGGAGATTTCAAATGCGCCGAGCCAGTCAATGAGTTGAATAAGTGTTCCGGTCCAATCCATACCATGCTACCCCTCTTAACGCCGAATCTAAAGTTCCTTCTCCTTGGGTCTCTTGGCCAACAAGTCTTCGCGACCTGTGGCAGGCGCATCACCAACGGCATCCTTGCCGCCATATGTCTCAAAGCCCTTGTGGAAGATCCACTCCACTGCATTCTCGACAGGCTCGTCAAAGAGGCTGGGCAGGAAGGGAACAACAGCCAGACCAAGGCCAATAGGGCCCCAAGTTCTGACCCTGGCGTTCTTGACGTTCTTCATCGCCCTACCAGAGTAGCGCACTACGCTGTGGATCGTAAAGGCCGGCAGACCCATACTAGCGATGCTCTGGAAGATTCCTCGCTGGACCATGACGGTTCGGTAGTCGTCCAACGGCGCGACCTTGCCACCGGGGACGACCTGGCTGGGGTGCGTGGCATCTGAGATGGCCTCCGGCAATCCCGTGATCTTCGCTTGCCTCTCGGTAAGCTGGAGGTGAGGGTTCAGGATGCGCTGGTTCGACCAGTACGCCTTGTAACCTTCGTAACTGACATCACCTAGGATGTACAGCCATGATATACCATATGCGCCGCGCACAAGATAGGGATGCGCCACAGGGCGAAACGACTCGCCAATGTCAGAGGTATAGGCGACGTATCGGTGCGCAGACAGCAAGATGGTACGGACGCGCGTGGCGTATGCCATGTAACGGACGTTGGACTCGGTAGACTCGGGTGCGCTGGAGAAGACATCAGCAGGGCTATCGGGAGGAATCGAGGGCACGTACTACCCGTCCACTAATTCATCAAAGAAGTTTTCCTCCTTGTCGGATTTATCGATGATATTCTGCAGGGCTTTTGGCAGCTTCTGCCTCGGGGGAAGCTTTTCGGGGTCGAAGGGCTTGGCGCCATTCTCCTTGTTGGTCGCCTCTTTCGAATCCTCGGGCTTCTTGTCTGAGCTGCGTCCCCACCACATTGTGACTGACACTATGGCTTGCTTGTGTTGATATACTTCGTCTGAATCAGAAATCTTTCAAAGCAAAAGGAGGTGTTGTCAGCCGCAAGTGCGCATGGGCGGCGGTTGGGGTGAGGGGAGCCTAGGCGACGGCAACCACCACTTTTCCATGCGCCGGAAACGCCCGCGGCATCAACCATCTGGTCCAATGTCGGGAAGTGACATCGGCTTCGCTTCTGCGGGTTAGCACCTTCCTGGGGTGCATGGGAGCTTGCGCCACTCTGTGGCTGGACCACCCGGGGATAGCAGTGGCTGAACTCCCCGCTCTCCGAGCCGCGCCAGATACTGGACCGTCTTGAATTGGCCTGACATACCAGGCATTCGACTTTTCGCAGCTTCCGAACGAATTTCGAGCTCCGAACATTGAGCCGCCATTGCAGTTTCAATCATCACCACTCCACCCTCATCGAACCAATTCACCTCCGAAGGTCCGAATACCCCCCTAATACCGCCAAAATGGTTCAGATGTATACTGTCGCCGGCCGCCAGATCGGCTCCCACTACGTACGTTGCACCTCCGACTTCGCCCGCCGCTCCCTGCGACGCCTTCGGCCGACCTGCAATACATAAAGATGCCGAACAAATGCTAACATGGGCCAATCTACAGCTGGCCATGGGTGTTCTCGCCACCCTCTTCGGCGGCGCTATCTACGGCACCAGCGGCGGCAGCAAGGCCAACAAGGCCACTGCCATTCCCCCCATTAACGCTGCCACCTCCGACGAGGCCGACTTCATCAAGTGCGTCATTTTGCCTGGACGTTCCGAGGCTCTGCGATTGCTGACAACACGTATAGGAAGTTCTTGGACAGCGCCGACAAGGACGAGAAGGCGAAACACTAAACGGCGGGCCATCGGACGAGTCATTGGTCCATCGCGACCTAGTGTATTCATAGAGAGAGGACCTTGGTCGACGAGAATCAAAGACATTTTCTGACCAAAATTACGACGATCTACGATACAGACCTGTTCACTTGTTTGATGTGATCGGACACACCTCGGAAGCAGTATTCGAGGAAGCGTCGATGAGCTACCACGGCACCATCCTGAACTCGCCCTCCTCGAACTCCCAGAACGTCCCAGGCTCAGTGACCCCTTTTTCTGATTCCAACAAGCGTACGATTGCTTCTGCTCCGTCAACGGGGTCCTTTAGCCCGCGGAAGTTGTTGAACGCCGTCTTGCAATGTCCTGGACTAGTGGCCCAAAAGATGACTCTGTGCCCGTCTTGCCTCTGTTCTTCAGCAAGCTGAAAGTGCAAGGTCAACATGTTGAGCGCCGCCTTGGCCACGCAGTAATCCACGAGTGAAACTGGCGGGAGCTACAATATTTTTCAGTTTGACGCACCCCAACAGTGCTGGTCACTGTGTGCTCACCTCTCTAGATGCAGTGCGTGTGAGGCTGCCCCTAGCACTGGAGTTCATGATGACTCGTGGATACTCGGCTTTTCGAAGCAAGGGCAGGAAAGCCTGAGTGACTATCGAGTTTGACGTGATGCAGTTGTTGTACACAGCGTTTGATTTTGATCGAAGCTCGGACAGTTCCGCCGAACTAGCAACCTCTAACTTGGCAGCATTATTGATCAATACTGCGACAGATCAGTATATTGGTTCAAAAGGAAAGTCTCCGGGTTGAAATACCGTCCAACTTCCCATGTTTCTGATCGACTGTTGCGACAGCGGCAGTAATGCTGGCATCGTCCTCGATGTCTAGTTGAAGCACATCCAGATTCGTTTTGACACCGCGTTCTCTGAGTCTGGTCACAACTTCATCCCCGACCACGGTCGAACGGCACCCGATAATCACAAGAGAATCTGGAAGCCGTTCGGCGATAGCCTGGACTATTCCAAAGCCAATGCCTCTGTTTCCTCCAGTGACAAGGATTGTAGCCATACTGAGACGAATTCAAGGATGTTGGCTTTCACAGAAGCAAAAGCCATGTGGGAATATTGGCCTATAAATGTATCAATCATGCTCAATGAGACTATTAACCACGGACTTAATGATATTCTGTCCGCAAAGCCGATGTTAAGTTTGTCGGGGTGGCGGGTGTAATCCCGACACGGCGCCGGCGCCAACTAAATCGAGGCCCGGCCGTCCCCACCCCGGTCTACACTGTTTGCGCTCCCTTCAACCGCACAAAGCCAACTTCACCAAAACAAACACCAGGCAGAGTAGGTATAGCGATGGCAACAGTGAAGGCGACGGGTATCAAGCCCGAGACAACGCCGATAGAAGTAAGCTCACGTCTCAGCCAAAGTAACAATCTAATTCGTTCCAGTCACTGATGATCTTACTCACGCTACTTCCATTAGATCAGAGATCGCCGAAACCAAGCACCGCCCGGCTATTCACAACCCACCAAGGTGAACAAAAGATACCATCGACAGGCCGACCTGCTAACATTTCATCCAGTCTGACGTCTCCATCATCCAATACGACTCTGCGCTTGAATCCATCATAGGCTCCAATCCAACTCATGCCCTACTCCTCTCCTCTGCAGAAGGCACTAGCAATGCGTTCTTCCACCGCGGCTGCGTCTATATCCCCTCCCGCAATGAACTTTGGACGACCTCCGCACCTCTCGCGGCAACCGACCCCTCAAGGCCTCCAACCATCCTCATGTCCAAGGTGACAATCACCGCATCCCCGCGCGGCGATACCCTGACCGCCGAGTGGGCCAAGCTCCGGCCTCCGCCCGCGATGCCGATGCCGGCCAACGGATGTCTCGCAGCCAACGGAATCCTATGGTGCTCGCAGGGAACGATGCATCCCGGGACCGGAGGTGTCCACATGCCCGCAGGCCAGCCGCCGAAAGCCGTGGCCACGACGTACTACGGCCGCGACTTCAACTCGCCCCACAGCGCGGCCGTCTCGGGCGACGGCGTGTGGTTCACGGATCCGTGTTGCGGGCACGAGCTGGATTTTAGGAGCCCGCCGCAGCTGCCGCCTTCGGTGTACCGGTATGACCAGACGGCGAGGGAGGTGAGGGCCATGGCGGATGGTTTTGTGAGACCGAGTGGGATTGCGATCGATGAGGCGTCGTCGACGCTTTACGTTGCAGATGCTGGAGGGGTGAAGGCTGATGGGAGTTTGGATTTGGTGCAGTAAGCGTCACGGCTGAGGTGTTCATGTGGTGAATGTGGCTAACATGAGAAGTAGACCGAGGAGCATCTACGCATTCGACATTGTGAAAAGAGGAGACGCATTTTTTTTGGCGAACAAGCGTCTGTTTGCTCTGGCTAGGAGAGGTTCACCTATGCATCTAATGTGCGAGAACGGCAACGTCTGGGCAGCCTGCGGTGATGGTGTTGAAATTTGGAGCAGCGGTGGCTCATTACTGGGTTTGATCAAGGTAGCAGGTGAGAATCTACACCCCAAAGATCATTGGTATGAAGCAATATATCTGACTAAATTCTCATAGGTGGCGTACTGAGTTTCTGTCGAGGCCCAGATAACACCATGTTCCTCTGTGCAGATCAAAGACTATGGCGACTTCAATTCTCTGACACTCAGAGAAATGAGTCTCCAGAACTCTTGTAGGGTAGCAAGATACGCATTTCCAACAAAAAGCGATTCTGTGCATCATATGTTCCCCTGGCGTCCCTGTCGTTCCTGTCATTTCTCTCAAGCTCACCCGTCTAAAAAGTTGGGAGTATTCGCCTGCATCCAAGTAATCGGTTACTTCTAACCCCATGCCTCTTCCAAAACAGACTAAGAAGGCGCATGCGGCGCAGTCAGGTCACTTCGCCCAATCAAATAATTCACAGTTTGAGTTTCCTGATTAGACGACGTGCGGGTGCTGCCATGAGTCCACAAAACTTGATGATCTACTACACAGTTCTTGTTGGTTCTAATGGCACTGTCAAGCTCAGTTGCATCGCCAATGGTCAATCAACCCTTGCCTTTGGGCGAGATTCAGCCGTACAGCAACATGGGGTCTGCCAAGACGTTGTTCCAGGGCGCGTATGCAGGCATTGTGATGGGGGCTGCAACCGCCATATATGGTGCAATCGTTTCCCCCAAAAACAAGCTTGAATTATCAACTGATCAAGTCTAATCCACGACTTTGCTGTCAATCCTGTCTCGATGCCCAGAACCGGAAGCGCTGCGGGTTTCCTTGAGCAATGATGGCGCCTCCTCAAGAAAACCAAAATGTACCAACAAAATCCGAGACGACTACCTGGACGACTTCCAAATCCGACAACGGGTCGAAGTTACTACAATGGCCTCCACGGAGGCTTGAAAACGGAACGTCCCGACACTTGGAGATATTTATGAATATTGTTTCGATTCTGATGGCTGTCGTTGTTGCGGTTTACATTGGTTTCCTCTTCCGTTTCAATGGCCTCGAAATCCAAGACACGCCGGCCATGTGGCGCTTCACACTCGAGTTCAATCAACTTGTAAAGCCTATCTGCGTATCTTCGTACCACATGGCGTCAGACTAATATGGATAGGCTCCTACGGTTGTACCACTAATGTTCGCCTTTGTTCTGGGCCGGACCATCAGAAGCTTCGCTCACTGGAGGCTGCAGCGAGGAGAGCGTGTCGGTTTCTTGGACAGTCTCCTTGGTTCTACGACGATGACTGGTACTGTGACAACAATGGTTGATATGAAAAGGATCAGATGGTCAAGCATCGTGTTGGTGCTCATCTGGGCGTCTTCACCTTTAGGAGGTCAGGCCGCCCTTCGAGTTTTACTCAAGCAGCCCGAAGCTGTCGTCTCTTTTGCCGAACTCCCATATCTGGATGTCAATACTTCGTTTCCAGCCCAATACGTGGGCAGCGGCATAGGAATGGCGCAGCCCGATCAATTCTCTCGTCTATAGCGCTCTTGGAGCATCTAAGGAGGTTAGACAGTCCAGCCAAGACACCGGGGGCAATGTCAAGATCCCCATGATTGAGCCCTTGCTTGGTCGTCATAGCACAAAAGTGGACGAGTGGATCACCTTGAACGATGAAGACAGAGCCTCGGTAACTTGGTCGTCACTCGTCGGCATCCCTTTCGGCAACATTTCACGAACAGGCAGGACCAGCTTCAACCTGGAAACTTCGTATCTCAAGATGGACTGTCCGATCTTCGAAGAGAGCGAAGATGCCAGTGAGCTAGTGGTTGACGGGGGACTGGACTGCACAATACCCATCAATGGGAAAACGTTCAACTGCAGCACACTCTTCTCCTGGGGGGGTATGTCGACAACACCGTACCCCGACGGTAGAACAAACGGCACTCGTCGACGCTGCAATGATCCGGCCGCTTCGGCGCGAAACTTTCAATACTTTGACTGGTCACCGGCAAAAGACGAGCCCACGTTTGCCAAGTGCAAAATCTACTCTACGTATGTCGAGACTCGCATCGCCTGTGACGGCTATGACTGCATCCCCACAGCGATACGGTCGTCAGTCTCGCCAAGGAATCCAAGCGCCAACTTCACATTCTTCGACAGCTGCCAGAGCGATGATGAACTTGCCGGCCTGTACTTTCAGAACCTGTTCAAAAGCCTCACGGACCCCACCAATCGGCAGCAGAGCCCGTCGATTATTCAGACGTACATAGTCGACCCGGACCAGGGTTTGAATGCGACGGCGATCTTCGACTTCCCGCGGGCAATCCAAGCCGGGAGAGAGAAGTTTGAGATTCGGATGGCACAGCTTCTCAATACCTACTGGCTAGCCACCATAGGAAACGAGCCCCTTGTCCTGGGACATCCGGAAAACTACGATATGCTGAGCTATCGCGACACGGTCTACGCGACCAACTTCACCTCGACGAACGCAACTATTTTCACACCGACCACGGTTCTTCGATACGACACCACGTGGATGGTGATACTTATTATATCTGTTGTTGTCTTGTTTACCGCGGCCATCGCCGGTCTTTTGATAGATTTTGGGGTCTGGGTCCCCAAACTGCTCTTGAACATCAGTACACTAACTAGAGGGAATCCCAATTTCGGTGTACCTGCAGGCGGGGGAGCGTTCACGGACGAAGAACGGTCTAGGCTCTTGGGAGGTTTAAGGGTCAGATTTGGAGATGCTGAGATGAGCGGTGGCAAGCATGATCTTGTGATTGGCGACTGTGCGGAGGATGGTGGGCGTGTGGCGAAGTTAACTCATCGAAAGCTCTACTTATGATTCATTCTATCCAGACTGATGATCTGATTTAGGTAGTAGGCGCGGTATAATGCCATTTGTGCCGCCGTCGCGTTGTCCCCGATGTTCTTGCTGTCCATGTCGTCCCTATCGTTTTTATCGTCCCTGGCGTCTTCTTACTTTCAATGGAGACAATGGTTCACAACCAACGTCTGATGAGAACTGCTGCCGATAAACCAGAGCAAAAAAAGAGGGGTAACATATTAGACATTATAGAATGTCTATAACCATATCTACAAATAAGTCTGGGTTTTTTGCAATGAAGTGATGTGCTCTTCAACGATCAAGACGTCTACAGAAACCAAATTCCTCCAGCATCTGCCCGACAACAACCATCCCACCGATAGCTGGAGTGAAGAGTATGCCGGCGCCAATGACCACGTACCAATAGAACGATGTCTCTATGACCCAAAAGTACTTGGTCACCAACCAGTCTATCGCTCGCTCCATGAACGACGCGTTCTCGAGTGCATACGCTATCGCATCGTTCGCGCGAATCTTGTACACGCCGTGTATCTCGGACGGGAAAATCGTGCTCAGTCTAATCAGGGGCCCCATGACGATGCCGAATCCCAACCAGGAGAGGACCCAGACTCTCTGATATATCGTGCTTTGGCCCGGGTCGAAGCCGGTGAGCGCAGCGACGATGACGAGGGGCACCAATAAGAGAACAGTTGTGACGGCGAAATACGAGGCGTGGGCTGCTTGGGACGGCCAAAATGTTCTCAGGGGCTCCTTAATGCTGTCGAGGTCGACGCTGGCCACAAGGCCCGAGAACCTGCCGCCCTGTCTCCTTGCCCTGTCGAGGTCCGGTGTGTGTACCAAGTAGATGCAGTTGTACTCCGGGGTGAGCAGCAGGGCTATCAGGTTGACCAGAGACATGAAGGCGTAGGGCGCCACGGTGACACCAAAGGCAGCATAGCCGTACCTCTGCAGCTGATCACCGCGGGTCCGATATACCGTGGTGATGCCCCATATCGCCTGTCCCAGGGCGAAGAGGGCTTTGGGGATGTTGTAAGTACTGCCTAGCTGAATATTCGAGCGATCGAGGTGGTTAGCCGTCGAATCCGGCGGCGGCTTCAGCGGCGTTCCCACAGGCACCTCGACCAGAATGAATCCCTTGGGCAGCACGCAGGTCCCGTGGATGGTGCGGGAAGAGTGAACCCAACGACCAGCCCCGTGGAAGCGAGACCGATACCAGGGCGGCGCGGAAGTATCGGTGTCGTACCTATGCATTGTAAAGTTAGATGCCAGAAAACTGGAGTCTTTTTTTTTGAGTTTTATGCGGTTTCCTCCTTTTTTCTTCATTTTGGTTCATACTAACCAGCTTCGGGACGCCCTATTGAACCTCATCCTCCTCAGCGACCGCTCAATCCAGGAGACTTTGGAGCGTTCTGTTTCGTCGACGACCATGCAGAGAGCCCCCGCCCGCGTGGCCCGGCTGAGTTCGTCGCGTCTGACGGTCCCGGCGTGGGAGAGCAACCAGCGGGCGGCGCGCAGGGAACCGGTGCTCGGGAGGAAGAGGGCCGTGATGACGGTGAAGCAGGTCTCGAGGATGGATTCTCCGGGCCGGCTGGGGAGGGTGAGGGCGTGGACAAAGTAATTCGTTGCATAGAAGATGATGAAATCGCTCCAGATTGGAGGAGTGCAGAGGAGGCGGGGGTCACCGTGGTTGACGGTTCCCGCCGGGACGGTGATTGTGATGTTCATCGTCAACTGGAGCTGTGACTTGGGCAGTTCTCATGTCTCTGTGCAGTTGAAAGAAGAATTGAATTTTTGCCTCATCGAAAAGTATTCAACGACATAAGGAAATGGTAAGAGGAAGGATAGTACGAGAGGGTGGAAGAGACAAGACACAAAGTCAATGAGGGTTCAGGAACCGATGACGTTGGCAGTGAGCGCTGAGAAACGCACTCGCGCCTGAGAGACCGGCTCTTGAGTTGAATGTGACAATCAGAAAGCTTTCAATTCAAGATTTGTGGTCAGTCAGAGAAATCGAGCAACTCCATGTTTCCCACCGTGAAGTATCAGTCGTGAGATATGCTTAAGAAACTAAGTGCATGAGGGGGCAGAAACAGAAGAAGACATTGAGGACGCATCGCCACGCCACCATTTCATCAAGGAGAAAAGGGACCGAATTGAAAAAAAGATCCGACGATATCTCATTCATGAGATGCGTTGAAACAAAGCTCAGCTCTAAGCTGACTCTTCTTGAGCCGCTATTCGTCGGGACTTCAGCAGAGACCGAACAAGCTCCAGCGCATGAGCGACGCCACTTGCCTCGCTTGGATCCGGTGCAGGCGAGAACCTTGCGGCGCTTCTTATCTTATCGGAGGCTGAGCTGAGTCATCAACCCCCACTACTAGCGCATGCACTTAAACTTTCGACGCGTCTTGACGCGTCTTTTGATTGAGCATTCCGTGCAGAGCGACCCGACGTATCCCACCCGCCATCTCCCAAGTTCAGTAAGAGACGAACACACATCGCAATGACTCTTGCTGCAGTTGAATCCGCCAACATGTCCGCTCCCGAGAACCCAACAAAGCAGAACGGCGGCGCTCCGGCCAAGCGCCACGAGGAGTACCAGTATCTCGATCTCGTCCGCGAGATCCTCGAGACGGGCGAGCACCGACCAGACAGGTCCGAAGCCGTCGCATAACCGCCAGCAATGCACTGTCACTGACGAGAAACTCAGAACCGGCACCGGAACCTACTCCATCTTCGCCCCGACGCCGCTCAAGTTCTCCCTCAACAAGGGCGGCGAGCCCCTTCTGCCCCTCCTGACCACAAAACGCGTCTTCCTCCGCGCCGTCATTGCCGAGCTCCTCTGGTTCGTCGAGGGCAACACGTCGTCCCTAGCCCTCAGCGAGGCCGGCGTCAAGATCTGGGACGGCAACGGCTCCCGCCAGTTCCTCGACAGCGTCGGCCTCTCACACCGCGAAGTCGGCGACCTCGGCCCCGTCTACGGCTTCCAATGGCGACACTTTGGCGCGGAATACGTCGACGCAAAGACGGACTACACAGGCCAGGGCGTCGACCAGCTCGCCGAGGTCATCCACAAGCTCAAGACAAACCCCTACGACCGCCGCATCCTGCTCAGCGCATGGAACCCCGCGGACCTGAAGAAGATGGCCCTGCCGCCGTGCCACATGTTTGCCCAGTTCTACGTCTCGTACCCACGGGCCCGCGGCGCCGCGCCGTCGACGGACGAGAAGCCCAAGGGACACCTGCACTGTCAGCTGTACCAGCGCTCCTGCGACATGGGGCTCGGCGTGCCGTTCAACATTGCCAGCTACGCGCTGCTGACACACATGATTGCGCGCGCGTGCGACCTGGTTCCTGGCAGCCTCACGCACGTCATGGGCGACGCGCACGTTTACGCGGACCACGTGGAGGCGCTCAAGGTGCAGCTGGAGCGGGAGCCGCGGGACTTCCCGATGCTGGAGATCAACAACAGGGAGGCGGGTTGCAGCATTGATGGGTGGAAGGTGGAGGACTTTGTGGTCAAGGGCTACGACCCGCATAAGACGATTGCCATGAAGATGTCTGTGTGAGAGAAGAGAGGCCTATGCGTTCCCGGGGGATGTTTGACGGTCTGGTCTGATTGTTTTTTTGGGTTGGCATTTGGAGGGGTGTTGGGATTTGCATTAATGGATGCGACACAATGAGCCGCGATGAGCATGAAATATGCGGGAGAAAAGAGAGGGGGGGGATTGGAAATGATGATTGTCCTTTGAATAGAGAGCATTGCGGGTTGGCAGACAATGAGAATAATAGCATGCACAATTAAAGATGGTTTGGATTGTTGCAACAGGTACTTAGTTGAATTTGTTTGCGTCGAGTGTTTGCAGCCGAGCCAAGTCCTGGTCGTTGTGTGATGGAGTTCAGATCCCTTTTCTCCATGTCTCTCGATGGCGGCCCGATTGCTGCAAATTAGCTGGCATTTCGGTCACCACAGGCGACCCAAATACAGCAGCAGCAGCACCAGGTTTGGCGGGTGAAGACGGCATTTGAAACAGCAGCAGTACAGTTATGCACCGGGTAATGCAACAAGGCCTGCTGCTGGTGGGAGCTTGGGCCAGCCACCCCTTTGGCGATTTCGCAGCTCCCCATTGGATGCATAACGACACGACATGCAACCTTGGCCAGCGAGCTGCGTACAGTGCAGTGCGCCGTGCCTGCCCCCTCATTGCCACGGCCTCGCTTCGCTCCGGGTGCTAAGTCCCCTTGGTCCCCCGTCCACCCACCAAGTTTTCACTTTCGACGCTTCCTCACCTCCTCCTTAACCGTCACAACCTCCACACCAACCAAAACCTCACTACGGATACAACGATTCCTTCAATTGAATCACAAAAAAAGGGCACCGACTCTGCCTTATCACATCCCGCCCTCCCGCCTCTGCCACCCCGCCGCCAGCAGCGCGCATCGCGCCTGGCCAGCCGACTTCCTTTCCAAGAAAACCAGCGATCCCCAATTGAAGACCGCCCTTGAACCCCCTCGTCGTTGTTGTCGTCGCCGCCGCTCTCGCGCGCGCGACGTGATCCGAGCCACTCATGTCCGCCGCCGCAGTCGCAATGGCCGACCACGACCCTCACCCACACAACGGGCACGACGCGCAGCACGATGCTGCCCACGACCTCCACTCCTCCGATCCCGATGCCAGTGCCCTCGGCGGCCCCGGCCCTGATGGCGTCGACTCCCCCGTATCCACCCCGAAAGAGCGCCACTCCCTCACCCTCGACCAGCGCCGCGCCCTCCGCCGCTGGGCCAACGCGCAGACCATCCGGCCCAGCCACAAGGCCTGTATAGACTGGTTCTATAACCAGTACGGCCAGCACATTTCCCAGTCCACCGTGTCCCACTCCCTCAGCCCAAAGTACTCGCGTCTCGACGGCGACAATCCGCAACTTAGCGGGTCGCGGTTGCGCTTTGGCAACTGGCCTGATGTCGAGAAGCTCGTGCTTAGGTGGTACCAGCAGGTCCAGGCCACGGGACGCCATCCGACGAACGAGGAGCTCGGGGAGAAGGCCAAAGCAATCTTCACGGCTTTGCCACGCTACAAGGACGAGACCCCGCCCGAGTTCTCCCCCGGCTGGATTCACAGGTTCAAGAAGCGGTACGGACTTCTTATCAGGCGGCAGAGACGTCATGGAGAGGGCGGGATGAACCCTGCCGACGACATCGGATACCTCGCCGACTGCGTGCCGCGACTGATGGCGCTCTCCGCCGAGACCAGCCCCGCCGCCATTCGCGAATCCGTCATGCGTGCTCTTGGTGTCGAGGCGAGCTTACAGACCTGCGCCCTCGTCCGCGACGAGGTCCTCCGCAGAATCAGCAACGCATCCTCAACAGGCCCGCTGTCCCCAACCACGGCGGCGGCAGCAGCAGCAGCCGTTGCGCCTCCGGACCCACACAGCGCGGACGCGAGCATGGTCGCACCCCCCGGGAGCGACACGCCCATGTACGGCGACGAGGACCCCGACATTGTGCTGCAGAACGCGCTGCGCCAGCTGCAGCAGGAGGAAGCGGAAGCAGAGGCCACGGCGGCCGCCGCACGAGAGGAGCGCGAGCAGCGTGAACGCGCCCAGGGGACGGCCGCTGCTGCGCTGGCGACGCCGGCCATCCAGCGGGCCGCTTCCACGGCCTCGCGATTCGTCCCATCGACGCCCGAGCTCAACTTGACGCCAATTAAGAATGACGATCCTGTCTCGGCGAACGAGCGGCCCCTGCGGTGTCCGTTCTGCGTGAATCAGAGGATGCTTCGGACGATTAAGGAGGCTGTGGAGCACATGTCTACTCACGTAGTGGTGTGATTTGAGGGTTGAGTGAAGCACGGGAGTTTGATTACAGCCAGCTTCCCTGGAGGAGGAAAGGAGGAGAGAAGAGAAACGAATGAAATACCCAACTTTGTGATTATCAATACCGGCGACCTCGGGACGTCTGGAGTGCTTTTTTTTTTTCAACGGGAGCAGACTCATGTGCTCTTGACCAGCGGACTCTCCCATCCCATCGGAAAAAGAGGCCGGCTGTTTCTTTTCTCATCGCCAAGCACAGGCTTTTTCGACAGGAATTATGAGGAATGCATGAGATCAGGAGCAGGGCGCGGCATGGCGCACGAATGACGTTTTTATTTGCTACCCTATATGTAGCCTTGTAATGAAGCATTCTTGACGTTCACTGTGTACTACTTTCTCCCTGCTTTGAAACAAGGACATGGAGAGATGCTCGACTACGTTCAGCACTGGTCAGACTGGGAAGATCGGCCACGATATTGCACACACGCATACACTTCGTCACTTTTTTTTTGGGTCATGCACAAAGCGTTTGAACTGGCTGATCTTCGTCTCGTTCTCGCTCAAGTACTGGTGTTGCACTATCATCCGACGACTTTCTGGCTCATCCGCATCCACTCATCATCAAAAGAACCCTTCTATCCTCTGGCCTTCTCCTCCAAAAGGACCAGGATAGAAAAGGGCCCTTGGCAAACTCCCGTGTCGATAAAAATGGAAGAAATATGGCAAGTCAAGTCTGCCGTTTGCCCAAATATAACGCCCGCCAATGTCCCCATTTCCCATATCCTCATGATGGAAGCAATTCCGTCTTTCGTCTTTTGAGAAACTCTTGGACATATGGACCCCCGGGGGCCGCATCAATAATTCTTTTTGTTTTCCCGTCATCAACATCAACATCAGTCGAGGAAAGTCGTAAATAGGGGACCTGCCGAGGCCAAAGAAGCGTAAAAGAAAAGAAAGGTAGTCGCTGGCGCGTGAAGGAAAGTCGATCCACTGGCATCATGGTCGCATGTATATCAGGTCCAGCTACTAGGAGAAAACAATATAGAAGTGAAATTCGGCCATCACCTGTATAACAAGACAGGGTATGGCAATGCGTCGCATGCGCTGGGAATCATGAAACAAGAATGCAATGGCGGTCGGGAATATGCTTTTTCTTTGTAGACAGTCGCAGAAACCATTGGGGACCACAAGCCAAGCTTGCGTGCGCCTGAATCATACTTGCTCAACGTATAGCAAGAGCTTGTCGTTTCGGTCCAGGGCGGTATCAAGATCATTGTCGCTCATCAGGTTCGGCTTTTCTCCAGTCCGGTCGTCCTTGTAAAAGAGCTGGATCTCTTCTCCAACAGGAATCTTGAGTCTGTCTGAAATCTTGTCGTAGAGCTGCTGGAACGAGATGTCGTTCGGCACTCGGATGGCGATGAGGTCACCGTTGAAGTAAAGCTTAATCTTCATGGCCTGAGCTTGGGCAATGCCAGGTGAGACCGACGGCTGGGACTGGGACAGCGATGATGGCTGCCGAGTCATGCCTGGCTGGCCCACGGATCTTTGCTGTGGCGCTGCGGAAAGCCCCGCATAGCCGTTTCCGTTCAGATTGTTCCTTGATGATTGTCGCGACGCCCCGTCCGCTGGTGAATCCGTTGACGATGGCTGCGAGCCACCCGATAGCCTGTACTCGTCTTCGTTCGGTGCGTTGGGGTCGATTTCGTAGTCGCCCTCTCTAGGAGCGAAAAACTGCCTGACGAGGGGACACCTGGCGATGTATGCAGGTTGTGCGAGGAGGTTCTTGACATAGGCGTCCAAATTGTGTAGGCGACCCTCGGTAATGGCATCGGTAACGTAGTTGACGGGTCCCGGCATGTACGGCAAGGTGCGCTTTTGTGTTCCTGTGTTGCCTGCCTCTGCGGGAAACTCGGTGAGGAGCGCGATTTGGAAGTCGTAAAAATCCTCGTAGTATCGAGAGAGTTCCCAGTGACGGCCATCCTCCAGCACAGCCTCGATGACAAACCAGTACTTGTCCTCGGCAAAGCAATACCTTGGGATGCGGGCTGAGATCGGGGCATATAGCTGATCGGTGGACTTGGTGTATGGAGTAGTGGGCTGCGACGCCTGTTGAGAGGTTCGCGACTGTTGGTAATTCGCCTGTTGTTGCTGCGGCTGCATGCAAGTCAGTTTGATCCAGGTGAAATTGCGATCGGTTGTACTTACGAAACTGTTACCAGTCTGCTGCGAGCCGCGACGTTGAGCTTGCTGGATGCTCATGCGCTCCATGCCTTGCTCCAGAGAACCTTGCTGCGGCGCACCACCGACGTCGAACTTGCCCAGCGTGATGCTGCTGTTCTTGTAGTCGGCAGCCATCTTCTTCCATTCCTCGACCTTGGGGATACCCGCCTTCTTGATAGCATCCGACGCGTTGCCCACAGCGCTGTCCGTTGCCATGTCGCGAATTTCGACAAATGACACTGGGATAAGGCCTGGGCCACCAAGTCGACCAATAGGCTTGGCGACGAACCACTCGGGATTGGATTGCGCGATGACGATAATGGCCTCACCGGCCTTGGCTTCCAACTCGTCGGCGCGCTCTGCGACAAAGTCGTACATTACGATGCCGTAAACCATCGCGCCAGATCCCTTGCCCGCAGATCTGGACAGACGTTGCATCGCAGGAGGTGACTGCATGGCACCTGGAGGCGGTGCGGCTTCGGCATAGCCGGAATCGTGGTCGGGATTCTTGGAAATAGTCGGTGACATTGTTGGGGGTCGGGGCAAGCCACCACCGTCGGACTGGCCGCTGTCTCTCTCTGTACGGCCCAAAGCCTGGAAAAACGCGACAGGCACGAGACCGCGAGCGTCGGGCAAGGCTGGGTTGCAGGCTTCGTACCAGTCGGGGTCGTTTTCCCTTCCGATTACGTGGAAAAAGTCGCCTCGGGAGAAGCTTAATTCCTGGTTGGACTGGGCTTCATAATCGTATAGGGCTCGGATAACCTGGAGGCGGGTCTTTGGTCAGCACGCTGGGCGTCGTAAGCTTTCCCCCCCGGCTGCCCCCTGGTTGGGTTGGGCGCGGCATCCAGCGCTGGGGAGAGTGAGTGGTGGAGCGGGCAGATAATTTACACACCTTCTTCGGAGGGACGATGGCAACGGCGGACTTTGGGGCGATGCTGAGTTTGGCGTTATCCTTCTCGCCCTTGATGGAGCGACGGAGAGCCTGTAGTAGGTGAGGCATCGTTAGTAGGTGATCGGAGAAGCGATTTCTGGCAATTGATTCTCGAGACATGTTGCTTGAGCGCGCGCATGCGGGGTCAGGAGGACGAGGGAAGAAGGAAGTAGAGTGAGTGAGTGACAAAGTCGCAGAGCCGATATGAGCAATGCAGCTTTCGGCATGAAAATGTCAATCGCGCAGTGATGTGATGTGATGTGATGTGGAGGAAATCGCAAGCACACGTGGTGATGGTGATATGCGCGCATCTGGCTTCATACGAGAGAAGACGAGGGGGGTGTGTGGTTGAAATGGGGGGAGGGGGGAATGAGACGGAATGCAGCGCAGCGCAGCGCAATGCAGCGGCGGTGGCAGGCAATATTGGGAAGAAGCACAGCGGCAGGTACCAGAGGGGACGATGAATCACGAACCTTCATCTTGTGTGACACTCCCTCTGGATGAGGTTAAGAGTGAGGGCGAGGGCAGTCGCAGGCGTGTAGAGACCGGTAACCGTAACCTGGCGAGATGGAAATTGAATGCGAGGCTCGAAATGGAAGTGGTGACGGGGGGGTACGGAGGACGGGACGGGGGACCCTGTGGCACCACGGAGAGTCGAAAGGAGGTTAGGGAGCGAAATGTTCCTTCCGCACAGCCTGATTGGGCGCGAATAGGGGTTGCAGCAGTGAATCGGTGCGACGACGACGACGACGATGGCAGGCAGCAAGTGCGTGAGGTGAGGTGTCTATGTCTCGTTTTGCGTCGCTACTGGGCGTCGATGCTGCGGCTGATGCTGCTACTGCTGGCTGTTGGTCGCAGTCGCAGAGGCTAAGGTGGTTCCTGCTCTGTCGCAAAACAAGCCAAATGACGCACGGAGAGGGCGCTGGTGAGAAGGTGCGGATGGTGGTGGTTGTTGCTTTTTTCTTCTTCTTCCCTGGTACCCAACTGAGGAAGGAGGGGAGGGGCCGGGCTGATTGATGCCGGTGCAGACGGGAAGGAAGCAGGAAGGGAGGGGCGATGATGACCGGGTTGCACTTTCCTGGAAATTGCGCTGTTCGCTGAGTCGTCGATGCCGTTCGGCTTCTGAGGGGAAAATTCCGCAAAAGGAGGGAGGAGAATGTGGAAAGAAAAAAAAAAACCGAAGAAGGAACGGCTGAAATTAGGACGTCGCCTTCCTTCTGAGAGTTGATGTCGAAGTCGAACTTTGTTCGAAGTTGCTGGTTGTTCGTTCCCTTTGAAGGAGCCTTACAAACTTCCTACGCTCTTCTTCTCGATTCCAACACTCGGATTCTCTGTGTGCTGAGCCTTTCCACGCAAACACTGTCTCTTGTTGTCGACCAACAAGTCCTTCCGGCTTTCCCGCTTTGAGGCAACGTTGTCCAGTTGTCTTTCTGTCCTTTGGTTGATCGATCGACTGACCGGCGTACTAGGCTGTCTCTCCCTGGCTTTCTTATTCCGACTCGGAAGCTGGCTGTCTGTCTCTCGCTCTCGGCCTCCGAAACAAGATGCCCGCGAATCAACTCGGGCTACACAGTGCTGCTCGTTGGGGTCGCAAGAGTTGGCAGTGCGTATACACCTAAGCGTCGCTCCTCAGTCTATGACTGTCGTCCAAGGTCCAAAGTTGAAGTTCGACTACTCGGCGAAGTGCAAAGATTGCGCTGGAATGCGGCGGGCCGGCTGTGAGCGAAGTGAATCGACCTGGAGGGGTGAAGGGAAGGCAAGGAAAACACGTCAAGAAAGGACGGCGGACGGGCGAGGGTAGAAAAGGCTCGTTCGCCCAACCCAAGCCTCTTTACCTCTGGCAGACCAGCTGCCCAAGCCGGGGTGCCTGGGTACGCACCACACGCTAATACTACCCTACGCCCACGCAGCCCGCCGTACTTAGTACGCACTTCCAATCCCCGGGATGCGCTCCCAAATTCCCACCAGACCAGACGAAAGGGAAGCCCACGAAGCCCAGGAAGGGGGGAGGGCCCGGAGAGGGGGGCACAGCTGCACCGCAACGGTTGGTAACGGGCTTGCCTGGTGGGACTCCCCGTCTGCGCAGTCACCAACCTAGTTACCACTCAAGACCATGCCCGCGAGATACCCTGGTCTGTATGGTACACAGTACCTTACCCGTCCTGGCCTGTCCGTTCGCTGGGCGTGGATGGGTAAATTGCGCTAGGGTTGCGGGTGGGTGTCCTGACTCCAACGAGGGTGTCGGCCTGCAGATTATGGGTGATGCTACCTTCGTGTGCGTCTCTCGGTCCAGTCGACGTCGACGAGGATGAGTCCTCATGACACAGGCTAGCAAATGTTTCTTTTCTAACCTTGGAATTGCTGCTTGCACTTCTCATCAGATTCTTGCTCCCATCCGGATATCAGTCCACATTCATGCCTTGTTCTCTCAACCTTTACCGGCTGCTGTCACCACTGCCATCGCATGACCGCCGCTGACCAGACTAAAAGGCCCTTCGCGCCATCCCGTAACGCAGTAACGTTCGGGACTCACCCGTTGCTGGACAGCTAGACAGCAGCCAGACAGCGGCGGCTCGCAGGCACGGAGACTAAACCGACTTGTGTACGGACCGGGCATTGCGCGAAACTCAGCGGGCGTGGCAACCACATTAGCAGCCCTCACCTCAGATGGAAAGCTTAATCGCTAAGAGGGACTTCGGAGAATGGTCGAACGGGAGACGGTGATAACGCAAGAAACTACATGTGCTCCTGGCTACTGTCAATCCTCGGCCCTTAGTGGGCAGCCTGGGTATTAACGCGACAGTCTTGTGCCTCGCCCGCGTCCTACGGGCAGCTTTGGTCGCATGCCACTTGCAGCTTGGCCAACGACAGAGTTCAGGGACGGCTTCCTCTCTGCCAGTCATATCGTGCAGATGCATGTCTCGCCTTCATGCTCCCAAGCCTCATGCCGGTGGCTGCACCGGCTCTCCAAGCCGAAGCAACGCATCTGGGGAGGCTCGGAGAGGACCTGATGGATCCGTGGAAGACTTGATGGATCCGTGGAAACGGCAGGGCAGGGCAGCCTAGGCCCCAAACCACCAGAAATCCCGGTGCCGTGCCCTATGACGGCACTGTTGTATTCTTACAGGGCACAACACCGTGGCTAGCAGCAGGAGACACACGACGACTCGCACAACTGACACGAGGTATGGCTGGGTCACCACTGAGCAAGCAGCGCATCGCATCGCAGCGCGGTTCCAAGACACACCATCATTCCGTTTGCTCAGCCCTTCTCTGTAATACTCACACCAGCATTCCATCGCAAGACGACGGCCAGCAATTCGATAGTACCGTACATCTTCTTCAGCGAGCCAACAATAGCACGAACTATCTTCTAGCTAACCGAACTTGCATCCAGCAGTTAGAAGAACAATCATCAGCCAGCAGATGGATCGAAGGCTTATCTTAGCTTCCCCTCGTCAACACTCATGGTCATCCTTTTCCCCCGCGGTTGCACAGCTTTTGCCACTGTCTTCCTGGGCACGCACATGGCATCTCCTCCGCTAAAACACAGACCTTCTGCTCTCCATCAACACCCCATCTGAATGACATTGACCTTACACGCCCCCATGCGAAACAACGGCATGCAGCCAATAGCATCAGTCTCGAGCTTTTGACACTTGCTTTTGCATGAACTGACCTCTGCTTTTAAACAGCTTATCCCTTCAATGGCCGAATTGTCAATCTTGGCTCTCATTTTGCAGTGCGACGCAGGGGACTGGATATCAGAAGAGACTTGGAGCGGCATCTTATCGATTAACGCAAAGACTCTCTCGCTCCCTTGTGATCCCGAGCAATGCAGCAGGACGGGGTATCCTGTACCTCCCTCCATCTATCGGCCACAGTCTAACAGAGTTCTTCCTTCTTCGCAGCCAGGAACAGCTTACCATCCAGCACCAAGAAATGCCTCTCCCCTACGACCCCTGTTCTTTGCGGCGGACCCGGACGGTTTTTCACAGGACCCATTGAGTTCCAGCCTAATGACTGCAACGGCCCAGTTCAGGTGCCATTTCGGTCTCAACCCAACGACCATCGAACCTTGCCACACGGAATTCTTCCCCGGCTGGCTGGATTCGCTGCAAGCGACAAGCGAGTGCACTGGAGGCGAAGGATTTGCAGGCTGAGGGCACACGGCGTACGCGGCAGTCTCGGGGTATTTCCTTCAACCTCTAACGCGCCTCTTCTATCGAGTCTTGACGAATAAGGAATTAATGGAATCACAAATTGGCTCCATGCGATGCAGGCTTCGCGAATTCATAGCATGCTGGCGGACTCGATGAACCGGGTTTGAATTCCACGAAAGCCTGTTCTCCAAGCGAGGAATGCCATGGTAAATATCCCGAGCTGTATTGCAAGGGTGTCGTGGATCCAATGCGATCCTTGCCAAGCTTACGGGTACATCGCGAATCTTTCTACTATGGTACATTTGTCTCTGACTGGTTATGCGAATATCGTCGACTGATACGGCGCCCATTAATGGCGACTCTATGCGCCCTCTCGCCAATCTTTTCCCAGGCGTTACCTCCACCAGTCAGGCGGCCGAAACTTAATCGGATTGTGCATCCTAACGGCATGGCGATCTCGCCCTACCGTTGGCTCTTGGTCTTTGTGAGCTTTGTGTTCAAGCTAAAAGAAGTACTTCTGAGCTAACCTGGAGAGGATTTCAAAGTCTAGGCCGGGCTAGAAGACGCCCCGGCCACTTGATCAACAGGTTGGCGGACCAGCTTACGCGCCAACGCGTCGGTTCAGCAACTTGGCGCGCGCGTCCACAAAAACACGACACCCACTGGCTTGTTGAAATGAAGGTCAGTTCAAGTTGGACAGAGTCCGGCTCTTCAACGCCGTATCATTCTACAGAGTGCTCATCACAGCGACCACGTTGTACCTTGTATGGCAGAAACCACGCGCAGCTCCTCAGAATGACCTCATCCGAGGACAGCCCCGGCGACGGCGCCTTCTCTCTCCGTCCCAACTTTCCAACGCTTCGAATAAATTGCTCCTTCTCCATTCGCGCACCCCTGGTGCTTATGATGTCGCCTTAGCTTCGCCTAGCACAGAAAGCGCTAAGGCTGGTGCAAGAATCCTTGTTAACGTCCCGTTTCAGCGGGACTGTTCAGGAACCACATCCCCGCCCCTCCTTGGCTCTGCCAGTGACGGAGGTGGCAGTCTTGATATCTGCGCTGTGTCGTCTCGTTCCTGTTGATCGCTGCAGCCTGTCACCTATCTGCGGAAGCTCGGCGGCGAGAATCAAAGATAGTAGCGGGAAATATTTTAAACCCATTCTTACCCGCATAGTCTCAGTTCTGAACCGGCGTTATCATCCATCCATGGTGCGGTTAGGTTTATCGACCCTGGGCCACTGCACACAATCATGGCATTTCAAGCTCTTGGCAGGGGATGACGTATGCTGGGACGTTGACATCGCAGTCTCGTTGTCTGCCGACCCCATGCCAACGTGCCATCCCGCAGCTGGTCCCGCATCAAGACGCAGTTCCCCGGTGCCGTGGTCACACTTCCAGTGATTGTCAGTCACCTTCCAGAACCTTCACCACCATTCCCCACGATTTGGTGAGCAGAAAACCGCCCAACGACCAGTGCCAACCATGACTGAGGAGGAAGCCCACTTCCCCAAGAGAACAAGGGCACTCCAATACCGATAGCGAGTGTGAGATTCCAAATACAAAACGGCAGGCGAACCCACATCTAGGGTCTGTAGCCAGTCTCTACATGCGAAGAATAGGGTCAAGCTTTAACTTCATGCCGCAGCTGTGTTCGGATCCAGCCCGTCCCGTTCGCGGACACAACACAACTTGAAACTGGACGTCCCATGTCGCCTGAAACGGGGCAGAGGTCACGACTTTCACCAATAGAATGCCAGTATCGGGCACTCGTCTTTTCCTTTTGATTATTCTTCATCGAGTTCCAGATATCAGGAGGAACCCTGAGGTTATGGCTGGCGATCGACAGGTCAGGTTCACCACCACTTGGGATGCCTTGACTATTTTCCGGCACGAGGCGAGGATGGAGCTCCACGGACCAAGGAGGGAAGAAGGGATTTTGTTGCACGATCAGCCGGAGCTCCAGACCTCCCACACAGTCTCACTGAGAGATACGCCAGCAGCATGACGACTTGCACGTTTGCAATTGTTCGATGTGACCATCAGTTCATACGCATGGCCGAGCTCTTCTTCCCGGAGGCCATGATGTCACATTGATGTCTTGAGCCGTCGTGTTATGGGGTTTTTGGAATACG
Source organism: Colletotrichum camelliae (assembly GCA_018853505.1). Lineage (NCBI taxonomy): Eukaryota > Fungi > Ascomycota > Sordariomycetes > Glomerellales > Glomerellaceae > Colletotrichum > Colletotrichum camelliae. The sequence continues at coordinate 5,426,325 of JAELVL010000005.1, read as the reverse complement.
GCAAACACACCCATGACTATCGCATGATGCCCATGAGCCATCACCAGGACCTGACTTCGAAACGTTCGACAATAAGTCGGCATGCAACAAACCCGTCCACACCATTCCGTAGCGCCGATTTGTGGTTGTCGATCCGCGACCTAGCGAGAATGTGGAGGTCGAGGTCGCGGAGAACAGTCGTCTTGGCACCGTGAAACGGGGTCTCCGTCCCATCCACGCGACGGCACCATGCCACTTGGGTCTATGCAGCTGCTCGCGCGAAGAGTTCACTTCATCGGAGTTGCGAGTCCACGGCGGCCCCTCCCGCCGAGCATCTCACCATACCTACCTAAGTCCCCGGTCAGATGGAGACGCTCGCTCCGGGTCGGCGACCGGCGGGATATCTGTGGTGCCATATTCGAAAATAGTTGCATGCGATGAGATATCGGGGACCTGAATTGCGGCGGAATCTCGCCTGCAATTCCCATTCGCAAATTATACCCTACATTGAAAGACCACAGGTTCCGCGGAGCCCACGACACGAAGAAGGCATAAACATATTGGCAGGCCTGCCAATATCAAAGGCTCAGCTCGGTCTTCATCCGCGTTCGGCGGTGTGGCCCATGATGCTGGATGGTTACACTGGGAGGCGACGAGAAGCCAGAAATATCTGTAATTATGCCTTTTTCTGTACCACGCCAATTATTGCAAATGCCGACGTGCCTAGCAGTCCGTCTATTCCTGGCCCCCCCTCCGGGCACCGGAACTATCGAAGGTCGACCTTACATAGCCCGGAAGCATCGCGTTCTTGCAGCGGCAGCTCGGCACCCCGTCAACCCATTCGACCCGGGTTTGATGGACCTCAAGTCCCGAGCTGCCAATCGCCAATCACAGCGCCCCGGCCCATCGACAACGCTCCGGCCATAAAACACCACAAGAAATAACTAAGAATCGGTTGACAGGCGAGCTTCCATTCACATCGCAAACAGAAGTTTCCTTCCCCAAAAACGCCCCAGCGCCGGCATGGGCAAGGGTCGCGGGCACGGGCATATCTCACGCACGGCAGATCACCAGGGCCGTCAAGGCGTGCCGTCGAGGGGCCGTGGGAGGGTAAATAACAGCAAAGGCTGTGAAAGTGACCTCTCCTAAGGTTTGGCTCATCTTTCGGAGGGACCGCTCTGGACCGCGGGGGAGATGGGTGAACCGAGCCTTTTCGTACACTTGGAAATTTTCCCTTTCCCCCTCTTTCTTGGTTGTCCAGTCAGTTCACCTGTATTGACGGGGCTTTCTTCAGCCGGAACTTGGCGTTCGGAAGCACTCCTAGAGGACCGCGCGCCTTGGTAACAACTGCAATGTGCCATGCGAGAGCAGCAAACGCGGCTCACCTCTCGGATGGGTGCAGTAGGAGGTGGCAGATGCGCCCTCTCCCCCCTCCTTCTCCTCGGCCCATGTCGGGCAGATCCGTCTGCCCGCACTCCCGAAATCCTGCCCAAGTGCGGATGCCATTCCAAGGACACCACGCGCGCTCATGCTGAGTTCGTCTCGGGGGGTGTCTACTCGTCTGTCAAGAAAGTGACAGCTGTGGCCGTGAGCAGCGGCAGTCCAGACGGTCCGAGAGCTAGACCACGCTGCTGCTGCTGCTGCTACTAGAGTCCTCGTGCGGGATTAGATCTCTTCCGTTTCGGGCAACCTGCTCATCGCTGGGAGAAGGTAAACACTTGCTACACGCTACCTCCGGCATCTTGATGAGACCAGATCTCTTCTCACGTGCTGCTGAGGGTGTAGATGTTGAGTGCGTTGCTTACGTCTTTACCACCAGATACTTGGGGTTAGGGCCGTAGATAGTCGGTATCACCAAGCGCTGTCTGTGATGCCTTCACGTCAGACTGAACGCTGGCTCAAAATGCCATGCGAAAGCTTTCACACCGAGCATGGAATCGCTCATCTTTTCTTTACATACGCCGCCTCAATTTCCTCTGTACCGAAGTAAATTGAATTGAGGGAGAATAACGCAGAAGAGCCCATTGGTAAAGATAGCTGCATCTTCCGAATAGGTAATACTAAACCGTCCAGGTGTGGCCCTGCTCTGAGCAGCAACTTTTGTTTGCGACAGCCATCTCTTGAGCAGCGCGGATTGCAAGTTTGGCCAGGTTGATAGCTACTGCGACCACAGGGCAGCAGCTTCGATGTGGCTTGGCCAGGCATTATGATCATGGAGGTCTCTGATCAGGAGACAAGAAGCTAGGCCAAATAGACCTTCGAGGGCATTGTAACGTGTAAATGCTTTGAGCATTAAGTCGAAAAGACTATGTATGGACCGCTCCGCTGCCAAGGCTCAACTTCAGCAGATATCTTGTGATATAGCGACGTATATGCAAACGCCTTTTGCCCCAAGACCCAAAACCGATGTAACACCTGGCGCCTTTTATCCTTCAACCCAGCCATGTCCATCTTTTCCCATCCCAAACGCCTTCCAGCTTGCCTGCGCTGCAACGCGGCAAGCCGAGATCAATTCCGAAAGCCCCCAGAGCCAACTGCCGGCCACCCAGGGCCGGCCAACATCGTTCGATCACCAGCGGCAGCTCCGCCTAGTGTCGCCGATCATTTGTTTCGTTCGTCTTTCGCCTCCCACGAGCCCCGAGAGGTATCCCGCTATTTGAAGCTATGCGTAAGCGTCAATGCCGTGCAAAGGGGCAGAAAGGCAGATCGGTAAAATCGTGAGTTCGTAACCAACAACGAGGTTTGGTACTTCGACGAGTCGCAGGAAATGCATGGTGAACAAGCGCGGTGAAGTGACAATCGAGAGAGGGGGAGAAAACAATAAAAATGAGGTCTACGAGGGAAATTCGGGCACCCGAGAGGTCCTTTTTGTGAGATGTGAACGGGTTGGAAAGGTTTGGAAAGGATGGCCATGCGAAAGGCCTGAGGTCGGTGGTACGAGGAGAGTTAGGAGGTGTAGAGCAAGTTGTGATGAGAAGAGAAAGATGGGCGAGCAGCTCAGATCTGGCCTTTGATGTCAACCTTGCGGAAAGCTTCGGTCCTCGCAGATTCGAACAGTGGTCCGGCTTTGCCGGTCAACAGAGCGATGTACTCTGGTCGTTCTTCGAGAAGGTGCTGACCATTGTAGTCGACAATGAATTGAGCCGCATCAACGTCGGACTCGAAGCCGAGTTCCTCAGTGATGAATCGTAACTTTACGTCTGGCTTGTATCTGTTCGATAGTTAGTACACATGCGAGTGAGTGACTGGCGGACGAAACTTACGCCTTGCAAATGTTGCACAGGGCAGCGAGACGCTCACGAACGACGAACATGTCCATGAGGTACGCTCCCATATTGGGAGTATCCAGGTAAAGCTGGAAGAATTTGTGGTAGTTTCCCAAGGCGAGAGCGGACCGCACCTGCATTGCGTGCTTGATGGGCCGCTCCTCCTTCTCTGCTGTGGTTAGATCTGCCAACGTATCATTAAGGCCGGTACGGTTGGCGGTGTGAATAAAATACAAAATGCGGTATGCCTTGAATTCGATGGGGCTCCCTTTCAGGCCTATGGCGTACAGGGTACGCAACTGGGTTTGGCACTGATTATACTCACCAAGGTCCCCCTTCTCCAAGGCGATGCGAGCGTGGAGTTCGTAGACGGAAACTGTGAAGTCGTTCTTGATCCGTTGCACTGTCAGGTCTTGACGCATGGACTTGAGCTGATCGCAGATGTAAGAGTAGTTGCCCTCTTTCTTCCACTTCTTCTTGAGGAGATCCATCGTCTTGTGCAAGACTCGCTCCGGACGAACCTGGGAGGGCACGGGAGGAGCTGTCAAGCGAAGGTACCTCTTCTCCAAGGTCTCACTGGTGCCGACAACGGGGCCATCCGAGGGCGGAGGACTAGGCGATCGATAGGATGACTTATATCCACCATCGAAACGGCGTTGTCGCTTCTCCAACTGCTTCTGAAACTTACTTGACTTGGGCAGAGGTTCGTCGAAGCTGGCTCGTTTGTCGGGGGACGCGAAAGAGATGCGGTCTTCCAGGGCGTTGGATCGGTTGCTGTTAGTAGAGCGCCAAGGGACAGTCTTGTCATCCGCAGTAAATTCATTGGACTTGCGCTTCTTCGGGTTGGGCGTCGAAGTGTCATATCGTGCATCATAGGAAAAGGCAGCACTCGGAGTGGAGTTCAGCTGGACTTGTCGCTCGTTCTTAATCAAAGCGGCAGGAAACGGCACGTTCGTCCAGTCGGTGGACTCGAGAGTGCCATTTTCCATGTGATGGGAGATGGTCTCCTTCAGCTTGGCTTCAATATCGGGGCGAGACACAGAGGGATCCATGTTGGCAGGCAAAAAGGACTTTTGGACATAGTCGCGGACAGAGGGCGGCCACTCAACCTTGCGCTGAGGTTGAGGTGGCGGGACTTGGGCGGTTTGATCGTAGGCTACCGTGGTCTGGGACGGCGGCGAGCTGTAGACGTGGGCTGCGGCAGGGGGAGGAGGATACTGGCCGAAGCTCTGGCGAGCCTGGACTGCGGTGTATGCTGGGTCTGAAAAGAGCAGTCAGTAAACGGACTTCACGAGAGCAGAGATGATGCCGTCTTGAGGGGAACTCACTGGGAGGATAGGCGTAGTTGGCAGGAGGTGCCGCGTAGGGGACGCCTGGTGGCGGCGCCGGCCAGCTGGTGGGCATCATGGTTACTGCGGTGAAAAGGGCTGTTTCTGAAGTGGATTAGTTTGTTGGACGAATTTCGACAAGCAAGAGCTTTGGAGGTCGACGTGTGGTCGGCGGCGGTCGTTGGTGTTGCGGATGTGAGAAAGAAATGGACGAAGTGAGGTTGGGGAGGTTCCGTGAAAGGCGGTGGAAATGACGGTGGTCTGTGGGCGAGGGATTTCAGGCATGGGACCGCGTGGAGTGGGGACCCATAATGTGTGTGTTCAAGCCCAAAATAGCCGCCTGAGCCCTCGACGACGCTTCGCTTACATAAGGTAAGGCAAGGCAGATCTTATCGCTGATGTGGCTTATCGGCGATAAGAGGCGCCCACGTTCCGTCGGGTTAGCGTTCGCAGCAACCGTGGGGTAGTTCTGCGAGATAAACTGACGCCTTGAGGTTAGCTACGCCATCAGTTACAAATCCCGACTTTGAATCAACCTAGGCACGTGTGCTTCTTCTCCCAGCTTACAGACTTGACATTAGCAGTGGTCCTTTCTTCAGCCAGAATAATGTTCGATTCTTGAACAATCCATAACCAGGACGCCGACCCTCCCCATAGCCCGAGACTGTACCTGACCTCGCGGCCCGTTGTCCCCCCACCGTATCCTCAGGTCGACGCAGTGCTTGCGCATGCTGTCCTATCCCCGGATTCCCTCCGAACAGATATGACGGATGTTTCTAAAACACATCGACCTCACGACCGCTCTCCGGCCCTCTTATCTTCCGGATGAAGTCTTGTTGTTCGTCCAAGACAACGTTGGGCTCTACGAGGGGTATGCCGCCGCACTCAACTTGACCTTGAATCTGGTCGAATGGCTAACAAAGACTGTTGTTGTCTAGAAAGTTCAAGCTTCCTCACCAGCAAAATGGACAAGTCTACCTGACCTCCCATCGAGTCTGCTACGTCGACAAGGAAGAGCCGCGTAAACACTCCGTCGCCCTCGATCTGAAGGATGTTGATCGGTACGAATTCTATGCGGGCTTCCTCAAGTCATCGGCAAAGATTACGTTGATACCAAAACCTCTCAAGCGGTCCTCTCTTCAGACGAGAGCATCCGCCATTTCGTCTCCTCGACCTGGCGCTGGCTCCCCTGCTCGAGCAGACAGTCCGTACAGGCCCCCGCCAGATCCTGCGGCTGCGTCTGCGACTTGGGTGTGCACCATCTGCAGTTTTTCCAACCCCGTGCCGTCCAACTTCGATCCGACGACAGCAAACATCCATACTCCTCTGCCGCCATGTCTCGCCTGTGGCATCAAACCGAGCTTGGCGCATGTATTGAAAGCCTCCATATCTAATGCCACAAGCCGGACACCAGCCCCAGCGAGCCCTACTGTCGGCTCGCCGCTTGCAGTGCGACCGCGACCTACATCCAACAGGCCAGAAGACGGGGGATCACTTCCTCCCTGGCCTGCTGCCTCTAACATTTCGTGTTCCCCGCAAAAGTCCTCCGACCCGAGCGCGACATTCCAGTGCCCTCGCTGTACCTTCCTCAACCACCCGTCTCTTCTCTCGTGCGAGATTTGCGGGGCACCGCTCATATCGCAGGATATTCCACAAGCAGTCGCGCAGGACCAAACGCAGCGGACCGAGTCCCCGGGGCCCACCCTCAACTCATCTGCTGCTGTGCCGGATACAGCAGAGAGCGTCAAGATCTCCTTCAGAGGCGGCGGTGAAAAGATCTTTTACGAAAGGCTGAAAGGCTCGATGACGCAACGGAAATGGCTTCTCCAGGGTGCCCCGCCTATTCCTCAGAGCAACCGGACAATCGACGATAATGGCGCTGTTGTGAGAGCTTCCGCTGCTGCCCCTGAGCGTCCCAAAGGCGTTGGCATTGCAGGTCTTGAACAGCGCGGCCTCGACATGCGCAAAAACAACGAGGTGATGATAGGCAGTGCTTTTGAAGACCTCGACGCCTTGATGGCGTCTGCTAAGGAGATTGTGGCACTGGCCGAACGATTTGCAAGACAGGCGAATGGCGGGAGTGGCGCTGCGGCATCCGAAGCCAACGCGCTCTTGGCTGAATCCGCAAGCCAGCTTGGCCTGGTCACGACAAAAGACATCGTGGGCGGCAGCAGCTCCGAAACACTGTACCTGTCGGAACTCGCGCGCAATCTCGCAGAGTTCTTAACGGACGACGCTCGTGGCGTTTTGAAAAAGGCCGGAGGAATCATCAACTTGGTTGACCTGTGGGCCATGTTCAACCGCGCCCGTGGCGGTGTCGAACTGGTCAGTCCAATGGACTTTGAGAAAGCTGCGCAGATGTGGGAGTCGCTCAAGCTGCCCGTCCGGCTTCGCAAGTTCAAGAGTGGTGTGTTGGTTGTTCAGAGTAGTGACCGCACGGACGAGACTACGATCAAGGGTTTGGTATCCTGGCTGGACGACTTGCACGAATTCCCTCCAGAGAAGGAGCTGGCCTGGGACTGGCGACAGTTCGGCCGCGGAGTCACTGCTCGCGATGCCGCCGAGAGGTTTGGCTGGAGCATTGGCGTCGCAGAGGAAGAGCTGGAAATGGCTGAAGAGCGCGGGGTGCTGTGCCGCGAAGAGGGCATTGAGGGGCTCAAGTTCTGGAAGAATTACATTGACACAGGAGACACGAGGCGAAGGCGTAGGAAACACCGCTATGAAGAGGACGAGGTGTTGAAAGCACTAAAGGAGAGCGGGCTGATGTGAAGGAAATGTATTGTTGACTTGGATATCTATCATGCGCCGCGTCGGCGCGTCTGCAGACATTAAAGCGCATTATATTCTACATGAGTCCTGGGTTTCCCGCGCGGTCTGCCTTCTAAGTGTTCTCCCTGTCTTGCTTCCGCTGACAGGGTCTTTGCCACCCCAATCTATTCTCTACCCCAGACGCATAATGCAAAAGTTGAAGTTCCTGAACGCCGCCCATATGAACCAATGCCCAAGGGTAATACTGACAACCAAAGAGAAAACCAGTTCGTTGGCCGCATTCCAGATCAGATCAAGACGTTCAAAGGTTCGATGCACACACACACACACACACGCACACCCCCGCCAAGCTCATGACAGCTTCTCCATGAGGCTCCCTCTTACTTTGCGGTTGACAACCCCACCGACACCGTAGGCCGGGATGATACGGCAGATTCTCGCCATGGTGCTGATACCCCAGTTCTTGGCCACCACCTGCCAGCGGTCCTTCCACGTCACGAGGGCCGCTGGCGCGCTGGGGCGGTTGTAGATATCCAGACCGAGAAGGTGCAGCGGCGTGCTGACGAACTGCACCATGGCCGGGGCGGCGAACTGCATGACGGTCAACCCGCTGACGCGCTTCGCGAACTCGTCGCCCATGCGCTCGTTCAGCCAGGGGCCCATGCGGGGCGGGACGTTGAAGCTCGCGAAGATGGTCAGGCAGTCGCGCAGGCCGAAGAGGGCGTAGGAGAGCATGGGCACGGGGCGGGGCGTGGCGCCCGGCGGGCCGAACATGCGGACGAAGACCTGGTCCTTGTACATGCAGATGCCGATGTTTGCGGTGCTCGAGGCGGCGAACTTTGCGGTGCCGGCGGTGACGTGGGAGGGGCTTGTTCTGGGCGGTCGCGACGGCGGTGTCGAGGGTGTTGGCTGTGAGGTAGGTGCCGCCGTAGAGGGCGAAGATGAGGGCGAAGGGTTTGCTGAAGACGACGTGGTGGGGGTGGAGGAGGAGCTCGCGGAGGCAGGACCTTACGCAGTCGCCGAGGCTGCGGCGGCCGGAGGCGTTTTCCATGATGGAGCTGTTGGGTTTTACGGTTAGCTTTTTCCGTTTGTTCTGCTTGTTTTTGGGAGGGGTTTTGGTTTGTGAGGGTGCCTTACCGATCAATGATGGACACGAGAGGAGCCACGAGCGTGCCGGCGCATGCGGCGCTGAAGAAGTCGACGCCGAGGCGCGGGCCCAGGTTTTTTGTGTTCCATTTGCTGCCCTCGCGCATCTTGGCCTCCATGTCGACTTTTTGAGCGAGCACCAGCGGGTTTGGCGGTTTGATCTTGAGGTCTGGCGGCGCGACGGTCGTTGCGGGAGCGAGCCCCTCTGGTCTGGTGTCCCTCTCAGCCATGCGGGCCTTGTTGCGAGGGTGTGTATTTGGGTGCTGGCTCTCGGAGCCAAACGCCTCGAGGTCGCGATATGCTGCTGCTGGTGCTGGCAACGAGCAGGCTTTCGGTGACTTCGAGTTGGCTGTGGTATTCCCGACGTCGCTTTTGCGCTTTGCGACGGCTTTCCTGTGCAATAAATAATACGCCCAGAATTTGGGGAAGGTGTGACGTGACGTCTGCAGGATGGGTGACGTCGTGGAGGAAACCGGCCGGAGCTAAACAAAGCACACACAACCTCACTTGAACGAATGCAAAGGACGGAGCTAAGGTAGTCTCGACTTTCTCCTTGGGGCAGAGGGTAAGGAAGGTGAGGCGAAGGAGGGGAGATGGGTGAGAAGTAGTAGAAGAAGAGTTTAGAGGGACGGGAACCCAAAGAGGGAAGGCAAGCTGGGGAAGAGGACCAGCTTATGGGGAAAGCTATGATTCCATTGTGAGAAGGGAAACGAACGAACGAAACGAACGGGGGGATCGGTTTCGTGACTGGCGCTGGTGCTACTTTGCTTTGCTGCTGCTCAGGTCGGGTCCTAGGTCCTAGGTCCTAGGTCCTGGTGCTAAAACGGAGCTTGACCGGGAGGCGTCCGATTTTTTTTTTTTGTGTCTTGAGACCCCGGAAAAAGCAGCATTCAGCAAATGACGGGTAGGAGTTAAGTGAAGCAGAGTGGGCATTTCGGATCCCCTGGTCGGGTGTTTGACGAATCGACGGTCGAAAATTTCAGCTTACTGGGGACCGAAGTCGGAGATAGTCGGTACGAGGACCCCGAAGGACGGGAATGGGTGACAGCGTGGGATTGCGGGCGGGACAGGTCTGTCTGTGTCTCTCTGCTGTGTGGTCTGGTGGTCTCGAGTCGAGTTATTACTGCGGGCATGGTATTAAAGAGACTTTGCGAGACTTTGGGCCATTTTAGCCCGAAGCTCCGGTGTGATAATGGCCCCGGTGGAGGGAAACAGCAGCAGCAGCAGCAGCCACTGGGGGCGCCCTTCTCTCAGTCACGGCATCGGAGCGCATTCCTGAAGGGCCTGAGTCGGAGCGATGGCCGATGGGCTGTGTAGCGCAACGCAGCAGCAGAAGTACTACGGCAGTACACCCGTCCACCTGGGCAGGTAGTGTAGGAGTACACTATAAAAACTGGGTTTCCGGGGTTGTCGACAAAAGAGCGTGGAGACGATGGGAGTCAGTCGGGACCTGGAGACTGGAGTTTCGTGTCAATCAGTGGGGGTCATACTCGTGATATCGCATGATTCCCTTCGGACAAGTGCTTAAAAGGACAAAACGGGCAATTCTGCTTAACTGAGGGTGGGCCCTGCCATTCGGCGTGCATGCCGTTGCCCGTCTGGTTCTCTTCCGGGCTTGAGACAGCCCAGGACGAATACCTTTACCAACATCGGTTGACCCAACCAGGGGGCCGCGTGGCGTGCGGTAGGTACCAAAAATGCAGCAAATGTTTCCAACCCGCAGGGCTTGGCAGGGTTTGTTCGTGAAAAAGGTTGCAAGCATTAAATGCCATTAATAAGACGCACATTGACGGAGTTGACAGGTCGGAAAAAAGAGACAACTAGAAACACACCGTAACTTTTTGAACATGACCCAATCCTTTCTGTGCTGGAGAAGTGCACCAGCTCAGTGGCCGATGGAAGCACTAACAATTAACATCAGCCGAATGAATTCCATGGGATCCAATGACGGGACCTGAGCTCTCCAACGGCACACGGCAAAGTTCTTGCCCGGCGCCTGTGCCAGCGCAAAGATAGGTAAGGGAGGCACGTACCTGACTGCGTACCTGCCCTTTTCCCAATGGCTGCTGCCTCACAAGTCCCCATCCCAACGAAAAAAGTGGAAGGAAGCTCAGAGGCCGCAGAGGCAGCAGCAACCTCAGGAACCCAAGCCAACTCTCAGTGCTGTCGCGTCCCACGAAGCAGTGTGCGTCAGCAACATTCGTACGTCTGACAGAGCAGAACATCGCGCCAATTCAAAGCCAAGACGACTTCTACTTCGACTTTTGCTTCTCGTGTGAATATTCTTCTTGCTGTTTTTGGCCCTACCCGCGTCCGTCATTCGAATTACACAGCAGCAGCAAGTGCTTCTTCCCTTGCGTTGCATCGCCGTCACACGCTCATTCACTTCTCATATTCTCACCACCCGGCATCACCCTCAACCCCAGCTCAAAATGCGCGTGGCCAAGCAATTCACCCCCGAGGTGCTGCTGAGTGCTCCCCGCCGCGGCCCTGCCGTCCCCAGTCCCGACGGCTCCTTGATCCTCTACACCCAGTCGGCCCACAGCTTCGACGACAACAAGACCCTCAAGGAGGTCCGGCTCATGGCCGTCGAGAGTGGGGCTTCGGAGCAGCTCGCCGACGACGACAAGGTCCATGATGCCCAATGGATCCCAGGAACCAGCACCGACATCATCTACTTGAAGTCGGGCGACAAGGGGACCACTCAGATATGGATTGCTGATGGCGCCGACCCTGCCAAGGAGCACTACGTTGCTGCCGAGTATGATGCGCCCATCAGTGCTCTCAAAGTGAAGGCCCTCGCCGATGGGAGCGTTGCCTTCGTCGTTGCCGGATTGGTCGGCCCCGACGGAGGCCTGTTCAATGACAAAGCGGACGAGAAGAAGTCGACCGGTCGCATTTTTGACGATTACCATGTCAGAGTTGTAGGTTGACTCGGCCTTGCCAAGACGTGTCTCGCTGTGACTAACACGTGTGTCAGTGGAACGAGCTGTACAAGGCACAAAAGTACGCTCTCTGGTACTCGACTCTCATCAATGCACACGGTAAGTGGGGAGTTGCTGGAGAGTTGCAAAACGCCATCAGAGGCACCACTCTCGAAGCACCGTACGGCATGTACGATGTCGCCGACCCGGGAGACAGCTTCGATGTCAGCGAAAAGGGCATCACCTTCATCGCCGAGGATACCGCGCCTTCGTCACCAGAGTACTCTGGCATCTCCCATGTCTACTATGTTCCCCTTACCTCATTCACCGCGGCACTGACTGTGCGTCCGAGAGCCATTGTCATGGGCATCTCCGAAACCAAGGCCTTCTACGCCAACGTGAGATTCTCTCCCGACGGTTCCAAGATTGCCTTTTTGCACTCGTCCTATGATAGCCCGTCAGATGTGAGGCTGTACATGGGCCATACGAGCTCTTTCGGCGCATACGATGTGTACAGGATGATCTTTGGAAAGAGGCCTCGCCTGCCCCCGAGAGCTTTTGAGTTCGCAGGCAATTCTGATTCTCTGCTCATCACGACAGAGGATTGCGGGCGAGTAAAGCTGTCACATCTCGAGCTCCGCCACGACGCCGAAGCTACGTCACTTGTGGAAAGTGGTGTCGTGACCGCCTTCTATCCCCTAGAAGAGGGCAACTATGAGAAGCTACTTGTTACCAGCAACAGCATGGTTGACAGCAGTCTGTGGCAAATTGTTGACGTCTCGATGACCACCCAAGCAAGAGTCATCTCGTCTGCAACCAAGCATGGCGCCAAGTATGGTTTGTCGCATGGCATGGTTTCTGAATTCTGGTACGAAGGTGTCAATGATGCTGTCGTGCATTCCTTCATCATCAAGCCGTCCAACTTTGATGAGACGAAGAAGTACCCCTGGATCCTCTTGCCCCATGGGGGACCGGTCTCTTCTTGGCTAGACTCTTGGTCAACAAGGGTACGTGACTAACAGCCCTACCATGGTTACCAAACTAACGACACCACAGTGGAACATGGCTCTTTGGGCACAGCAGGGTTACGTCCTCATCGCGCCCAACATCGCCGGCAGTACAGGCTACGGCGTTGACTTTACAGCACGCATCTATCGCCAATGGGGTGGCGCGCCGTATCAAGATCTCGTCAACTTGATGGAGTATCTCAAGCCGCTGCCGTACCTCGATCACAGCCGCACCATCGTCGCCGGCGCATCATACGGAGGCTACATGGTGTCCTGGATGTTCGGTCAAGAAATGATCAAGAAGTTTGCGTGCGCAATTTGGCATGACGGCATCTTCAACCTGCCGGTGTTCATGCTGCAGAGCGACGCCACCGGCGGTGGGCCGGAATTCGGGGGCGTGCCGTTCCTATGGAGCAACGGCGAAGAGATGGAGAAGTGGAACCCGGCGCGTCCGGAGCTGTTGCGGAATTGGAAGCATGCGCCGCCGACGTTGATCATCCACAGTGAGAAGGACTACCGATGTCCCATCACCGAGGGCCTGGCGGCGTTCAATACGCTGCAGGCCCAGGGCGTAAAGAGTCGTTTTCTGACTTTCAGCGACGAGTGTCATTGGGTTCTCAATCCGAGAACTCGATGGTCTGGCACCAGACTGTCTTTGAGTGGATGGAGAAGCATATCGGTGGCAAGGAGGCAAGAAATATCTAGAGCGGTGCCACAACAGGAAACAACACAGAAGTCTCTGATCAAAATACAAGACGGAATTTCTCGCTTTTCTATAATTTAAAAATACATTTGGAACAAGGACATTGGCAGACTAGCCATCGTCGACTTACACGACCCGGCACAATAAGCCTCCGGCACCAAATCGACCAACAGTGGGTCGGGAGTTTAAATTGCCGTGCGAGTGGATGGGTGGGTGTCTTCAGCACTAAGGAACTTCAAAATTCCGTCCGTCAACTACCTACCCTACTTGGCATATTTCTGGATTCTGTCGTCGCTGATTCGACATCGTGGTGCCATTGCGGACAGTCTTACCCCGAGCCGTACGACCCCCGACCCAACCGGCCGTCGCGACTCCTCAAAATGTGGGGTGCGCCCGAGTCTCGGTCTTGGCCCGGTGACATTGGACGTCGAACGGAAACATCGTGACTTGGGGTTTCTTTGTTTATAAATCCAACGTGAATAGCTCCCGAGAACTCACACTCAACCGTCTTGGTCCGTCCAGGCATCAAGAGTTGAGGCACCATCACATCAACCGCACACCTCTCACACCTTCAAGATGGCGGTCCTCCGGCATGACCTCAGCACTGGCTGGTCCTTTAAGCAAAAAGATGATTCCTCAGAAGCCTCATGGCTTCCGGTGGCCAAGGTGCCCAGCGAAGTCCACGTTGATCTCCTTGCCAACAAGCCGTAAGACAAACCTCATTGTCCCTCTCAGAAAACCCCATTCTTACACAACCTCGCAGAATCCCAGACCCCTTCCTGGACATGAACGAGCTCGCAGTCCAATGGGTCGCCGAAAAGGACTGGGTCTACCGCACCACATTCCCAACCACATCCTCGTCATCCTCTAACCTCGTCACGGATCTCGTCTTCGAGGGCCTCGACACCTTTGCCACCGTGACCCTCAACGGCACAGAGATCCTCAAGTCCGACAACATGTTCCTCAGCCACCGCATCAATGTCTCGAAGCACCTCAACCCCAGCGGCACCAACACCCTCGAAATCGTCTTCGCCTCCGCCCTGCTCAAGGGCCGGCAGCTCGTCGAGGAGCACTCGCACGAGCACCGCTTCATCGCCCGCCAGACGGAACAGGGCCGCATCCCCGTCCGCAAGGCGCAGTACCACTGGGGTTGGGACTGGGGCCCAATCCTCGTCACCGCGGGCGTGTGGAAGCCCGTGTACCTGGAGCAGTACGCCGCCCGCATCGACGATGTATGGGTCAAGAGCGAGGTCAGTCCCGACCTCAGCACCGTCTCGGGGCGAATCATCGCCAGAACCCATGGGTCCTTCGGTGGCGCCGCGAAGCTCTCCGTAACATTCGCCCTTGACAACAAAGTCGTGCTCCAGAAGGACCTCGTGCCCGACGATGCCACCGGTGCCGCGGAGACGGACATCCGTCTGGAGAGCCCTCAGCTTTGGTACCCCTTCACCCACGGCCCGCAGCCCCTCTACACAATCACCTCTACCTCGTCCACGCCGACGGCAGCACTGTCCTCGCGACGCACACGCAGAAGACGGGCTTCCGCCTCGTCGAGCTGGTCCAGCAGCCCGACTCGCGCGGCAAGTCCTTCTACTTCCGTTTAAACAACACGGACGTCTTCGCCGGCGGCTCCTGCTGGATCCCCGGCGACAGCTTCCTCTCAACCATCTCGGCCGAGCGCTACCGCGCCTGGGCGGATTTGCTCGTTGCCTCGAACCAGGTCATGCTGCGCATCTGGGGCGGCGGCGTGTACGAGGCTTCCGCCTTCCTTGAGGCCTGCGACGAGCTGGGCGTGCTAGTCTGGCACGACTTCTGCTTCGCGTGCGGGAGCTACCCGACGTACCCGTCCTTCCTGGCGTCGGTTGAGGCGGAGGCGCGGGAGAATCTGAGGAGGCTGAGGGGACATCCGTCGATTGTCATCTGGGCGGGGAACAACGAGGATTACCAGGTGCAGGAGCGGTACCAGCTGGAGTACAAGTTCGAGGAGGACAAAGATCCGCAGTCGTGGCTGAAGTCGAGCTTCCCGGCGCGGTACATCTACGAGGAGCTGCTTCCGAGGGTGGTCCGGGAGGAGAGCCCCTGGACGGTGTATCACCCGAGTAGTCCGTGGGGCGACGGCAAACCCACCGCAGACGCGAGCGTTGGCGATATCCACCAGTGGAACAGTAAGTCTCGACCAAACCGGTTATGCAGGAGCTGTCTTTCTGACTTGAACCAGTTTGGCACGGTACCATGAACAAGTACCAGGACGCAGCCCAGATGACGGGGCGCTTCATCAGCGAGTTCGGACAGGAGGGCTACCCGCACCTCTCGACGACCACCGCGATGATCACCTCCGCCAGCCAGCGGCGGCCGGGTAGCATGGCGATGGACTTCCGCAACAAGGCGTACGACCACGAGCGGCGGATGATGACGTACATCGCGGAGAACTTCTCCGTCAGGTACGACCTCGAGTGGTTCACGTACCTCACGCAGCTGATGCAGGCCGAGACCATGTCCTTCGCGTACAAGGCGTGGCGGCGCGACTGGGGCGGGCCCGGGCAGCGGGGTTGCGGCGGCGTGCTGGTGTGGCAGCTCAACGACTGCTGGCCGACCGTCTCCTGGGCCGTGGTGGACTACTGGCTGGTCCCCAAGCCCGCGTTCTACGCGATCGGGCGGGCGCTGCGGGGCCTGGATGTGTGTGTGGGGAGGAGGGTGGACGAGTGGACGAAGTGCCATGCGGACCCGACGCTGGGGGCGCGGGGGACGGAGTTTGAGGTGTGGGTTGCGAGTGGGAAGACGGTGGATGTTGAGGGGACTGTTGAGGTTAGGTTTGTGTCGATTGAGACCGGCGAGGAGGTTAGAAAGCGGTTGAGAGGGCGGTTACGATTGCTGCGAACGCGACGACTGAGGTTTTGGGAAGACAAAGGTCGCGGCTTTGAAAGAGGAGTTTCGGGATGAGAGGGTGCCATTCTACCCGGAGAACGATGTGCCTTTTGTGATCTACGCGACGTTGGTGGTTGACGGGGTGGTTGTTGCAGAGGACTTTTCCTGGCCGCAGCCGTTGAAGTACTTGAAGTTTCCTGATAGAAAGGTCAAGGTTGTCGCCGAGGAAGGGAGATTGGTTGTCTCGGCGGAGAAGCCTGTGAAGGGCTTCATCATTCAAGAGGAGAGGGGAATGAAGCTGAGCGACAACGGGTTTGATATTGTGCCGGGTGTCGAGAAGGTGATCAGTGTTCAGGGAATTGAGGCGAAGAAGCTGAGGTGGACATATCTTGGGGCGCTGGAGTCTTCGTTGGGGATTACCCAGTAGAGAGGTGCAGTAGATAGATCACTATAGAGGACTTGATTCATAGAAATTCACATGACGGACTATTTTCGCTTCTGAAGGGATGATACATTTGGTTCCTTGAGGATTCCATTCTTGTCATTTCTCATTAATACGTAACATTACAATAGTTAGACAATCTTGGCTTCGCGAGAACGAAGATCAAATGATGTCTCCGCCAAATCCTCCACCGAACCCTCCTCCAAAGCCGCCTCCACCTCCAAAGGGGCCTCGTCCTCGTCCACCCTGTCTGGGCAGACCACCGGGGCCAATAGGATCCCACCGAGCTCCCGGCGGCGCTTGCGGGTCGAAGCCGGCCCGCTGACCAGCTTGACCACCGAACAGAGGATCGTCAAACGTGGGGTGCATGCCGCCACCGCCTCCTGGGCGAGGGAGACCTCCGCCGATGAAGGATGGTCTCAGGGGGTCGTGGGGCCCCAGACCGGGCGGGTTCAAGTCATCATGGCCAATGTTGTAGGGTGATCGACCAGGAACGCCCAAAGGTCGCAGAGGCGTGTTGATCTCGTGCTCATCTTCGAACCCAGGGGGTGGGAAATCTCCCGCGGGGATGGGCCGCCTAGGGGGCTCAGCCAGGGGATCGTGAATGGGGAACGGATGGCCTGGCTGCGGCCTCTCTCCAGGGAACGGCCTTCCGGGTTCCCGCCCGGATTGTGCGCGACCTTCGCGCTGCACGTTCTCAGCTGCGTCGCGGTCGTCGGGCGACTCCTCGTACCCCTCCACTTGCATCTTGGGGATAAGCTTTTGCACGATCTTCGTCTTGAACTGCTCGATGAAGTCGGCAATCGCCGCCTCGGAGACGAACGCATCTCTGAATTTCTGCACCAGGTCGCTTCTGTCTTCGGACCCGTCTTCGTTCAGTGTGATGCGCAGAGGAAGCTTAGACGAGTTGACAACGTCCTTCGTTGTGACCTCGAATCTGTGTATGACGTCGTGGCCCTGAGCCATGCCGCTGATCTCGACCTTGCCGCCGACTCGGCTGATGCGGATGATGGATGTCATCGAAGACTGCTTGTGCGCGTACACGAAGCGGATGGCGCCGAAGCCGGCGTTCCATGAGGGCGGGAGTCGGGGCGCAAGGGACTGGATCTCCTCCTCTGCGACAGGGGTTAGCTTTGGGCCGACAGGGACTGCGGCGGGAGGCGTACCTATCCTCTTCTCCTCGTCAAAGCCGAGAAGGCGGAACTTGAGGGCGGCCATGCATGCATGGGCGAGAAGGGAGGGCAGCTCGTAGCTGCTGCTCAAGTCCGAGGTTGTGTCATTCTGGGGGTGCGTTGGCAGGGCGTCTGCCATCAACTGCAGCACCGACTGCGGTGTGAGGGGGTTCGTCATCGCGCGTGCTTGTGTGGTTGTGAATCTCGGGTTGTAGTTGTAAGAAGAGTAGATTTGCCGCGATTCGAAAGGGGGATTCGTTGAGGTTATGTAGACTGTGATTGAGGCTGAGCGGGTTTGGGCTTCAAGAGGCCTCTCGGTGTCGTTGGGTAGGATGAGACGGGACTTTGGTGTCGACCCTGCAGAGATGGGGGAGCTTAGCTCTGGATGCGGGTGATGGCAGGTGGCGTCACAGACTGGTGCCTTCAGCCCTATATGTGGAGTAACCCCTCATTCTGCATCCTATCAGTATTCGCCTCGATTAGAGCATATCAGAGACCTCTTTTTGGGCATAGAGTACCTTATTCTTACAGTTTGTACAATGCAGTGCAAATGAGATGATTGGAAGAAAATCTCAGGAAAACTTCTCATCGCTGCAATTCAGTACATATGCGATGAGAACCCCGTTGGATGTCTACTTTGTCAGGCAGTTGGCTTGGATATGTAGATATGCATTAAAGGAGGTGTCTAGACCTGCACGTGAAAGGGCGTTGGATTCGCATCACGTCCCCGTCGCGCTTTCCTGGTTGTCTCGACATCACCAGGCACTAAGCTTCGTGACCGCATTATCTTCAACCGCACCCTATTTGAGACCATATTTCTATCGCGACTAAGACGGCAATTTCGACACCTGCATGGGATTTTCCATTTCTCAATCGACCTCCGTTTAGGCAACATGTCGTCCAGCTCTAGGCCTCCAGACTCAGCCACCGGGGCCCCGGTCCCCATCCCGTGCCCGCAGGCAAACACCCTACTCACTTCGTTCACCGCATTCCTCACCATCACCATCCACACAATCCTGTACTACCGCCGGCTCTACCCGCAACAGACATTTCTTATGACCAAAGCGCACAATCTACCTGTCCCACAGTCCCGACATCCAGCTCTTTGCGAGTGGATCAACTCGGCCCTGGCTGCCATCCAGGATCAACTTGCCCTCGGCGCCGTCACCAAAGTCTGCATCGTGATTCATGCGCCAGACTCCATGGCCGTAGTTGAACGATGGGTGTTTGACGTCACAAATTTCCCTGTCTGGGCTACCGGCAAGGGCAAAGACAAGCTGGGCGCAGGCCAGAGGTTCCAGCGACGGGAAGAGGATGACGATGATGGATCCGTGAACTGGGTTGACGTGAATGAGGCGTACAGAGGCGCTTTGAGACGCATCTCGTATGCGGGAGAGATGAAGGGCCCTCTGCCCGAGGGATGCACTTTCACACTCGCCGTCGAACTACGCGACGAAGCACCAGCGCCCATAGGGGTATGTTGCGGACTGTCTGCATTTGGGGGACCTGGCAGCTAACACCCTGGATTTTCTAGCATCCCCAACCCTGGATTCCCTCTGAGCCGTCTCTTCAGCCAGCGTCCAAGACAAACCCAGTGCCGGGCGCCAACATTGGTGGGGCTTCCACCACACCCCTTCGGTCCGTTGAGGCTGGGCCGCTCTTCTTCGAGTGCTGGATTGAGGAAGGCAAGAGCAGTTCCTCGGAGTCTCCGCCCGATACTCAAGACTCGTACTATGCCTAAAGGACGAGGTGTTGCTTTATTGCTATCCATTGGAACGCAATATTTGCTGGGGAATATTGAACCATCTTTGAAGGTCTTACGACAGAGGCGCCAGGCGCGTCCCTTGATGGACTGGAGCTGCTAAAGCCTCGTTGAAATGGTTAGGGCTGTGCGCGACCCTACTTTTAACAACATAAACCAGACAAGCCTCACACCACTTGCTCTGCTTCATGAGTAGTACCTTCGTCGCCAGATTCGCCGAAAGGCCCTCACAACTCGACACGTGGGTGTTGCCCTACACGACGACGTATGCCCCCGGGAGCGATCCGAAACAACAACAACAACGACAACAAATCGATACCGCAAGCGGGCGAAATGCGCTGCCTGCCCATTTTCTTGTCTTCGCACCCGAAACCCCGGGAAACCCCGGAACCAATTTTCATCTACGGACCTCTCTGCTTTAAGCCCGCCCTCGCAAATATTCTACGCCGCGACTCGGGAGGGGGCTTGAAAGATGGCCAACTGCGCTCCGCAAGGGTACCCGGATACACTTGTCGCGTCATGTACGGCTTTGAGGGGTTCGCCGCAATCGCAAAAGAGAACCAGACCATGGACGGCTTCATCTTCCAACCAGCAACCCCATCTCAACGATGCCGAATAGACAACGAGTTCCGGCGGGAAGAATTCCAGATGATCAAAGTGACGCCTATGCTACGAAAAGAGAACCCGAACAATGCATCTAAGAATGTTGACGAGATCGACATGTACTTTTGGCAGGGGTCGTTGCTTTTTGACAGGCCATGGAAAATAGATTCTTTGATGGGGATGGCCTGGGACTGTACTAGACCGTGGACGGGGCACCCGGCATTCTTCCTCATGGTGCAGCAGATGAATCAGGAAAGGGATGGAACTGAGACGGAGGAGGGGCGTCACCTCCTCGACTTGGCATTTCCGAGCGAACGTCCTTTGATTTTCCACTTTTACAACTAACTTTTTGTTTGTAGTTTCCTGGGCAGGTCGCCGCCTGCTTTCACAACCTTTCGACTGACGGTATGGGAAGGGGGTACGAGGCGCCTCGTCAATCTATCCCTTTAACACCACCTCCACGAATTCCGTTCCTTCAACATGAAGATACTGAACTCGACCTCACCATACTGCATCGAAAACATAAAAAAACCACTGTCTTGAGGGCGGTTGTCCCGAACGAATGTTACGAAGCATCTCAAAGCTTATGCCCTCGCCAAGCAGACGGCAGCACGGATGAGAAAGGGGCCCAATGCTTGGAGGTGCACGTGATGGAGACGAGCAATCTTGAGACATATACAGCCTGGGGATTGTATCTGTCAACCAAAGCCTCGGCTTCTTGGGTGCCCAAGGACCAAAACTTGAGAACTATTATGCGCCCCGGACCTGTCAGAGCGGAGCGATGCGGGGCTGATTATTCAACTTCGTGTAGATCTCTCTCTTGATGGACTGAATTGATTAGTATTCAAAATGCAGTGCAGACCGATCCCACATCAGCCGTGTGACCGTGGAGTGGGATTCCGCTCGAAAACGATCCCGATTAGTGATCGCCTATTTACATCGTAGCTTTGGCCCCCTCAACACACTTGAGCCTTGCAGAGGCAGAATAGTCTATCAGCTTCAACACTGTGACGAACTATAAGTAAGGTAAACCGTCACTTCCGACCAGACAGCGGGAAGGACCATCCGCCAGCAGACAACCAAACAGCCGATATCATCACACATTCCAAGCTCTCAAAATGCCTCTCTGGGTCTTCTCACACAGCAAAGATGCCTTCTCTCCTGATGAGAAGGAGGCGTTAGCTCAAGAGATCACTAAAATATACACCAGAATCGGCCTCCCCGCATTCTACGTGAACGTACAGTTCTTCGAAATGCCCGCCCACGACCTCTACCTGGGAGGTGCCCGACGCTCCAAGTTCACCACAATCACAATTTACCAGGTCGCAAGGCGATTTGAGAATGAGCTCAACCAGCAGCGCTTCCTCAAAAAAGTAGACTCAATTTGAACCCGAGGCTTGGGTGGAAAGGGCATGGATTGGGAATACTTTATCCAAGAGTCACCTAGGGAACTATGGAAGATCAACGGCATTGTGCCACCGCCTTCGGGCTCTGAGATGGAGAAGCTTTGGTTCAAAGAGAACAAGCCTGTTGTCGAGGGGGATGTGAAAGCAAACTTTTAGTTTCGTGTGTTTCATCTTCCACAAGCCTTGGAGGGGAACCGGACCTTTACGAGCGAGAGTCAATTTGATACTGAGTTAACGTTGTTTAAACCGCTTGTGGTATTTTTGAATGTTTTAATTTTTGCGCAATGTTTTAGAACCAGAGGTGCGAAACCGTTGAGTCCATGTCCCTTTGAAACAAGCTCTGCACAACGTCTTCCCTGAGCTATTCTCACCCTTGACTGAGAGACCCTCTATCTTTATCCTATAAGGTATGTACCTAAGGGTCTTTGTATGCCAAAGAACTCAAATGTTCTTGATGGACTAATTGGAACAGATGCATTATTTAAGGGATGGTATTGATGAAAGAAAGACTGCGACTAAACTTGCGTACACTTGTCGTAGCCATGTCTGTGACGTCGAAACCTTCCTCCCAGTTTACTCCAGACAGCGGGCTTTTGGCTGACCCACGGCCTCACAAAACGGACGGTCGCCACCGCCGCAACAACTAATAGGGACCCAAGCAACATCTCCAAAGGCGATGGCCACCTCGGCCAGGTACGCATGTTGGCCAGAGTGATCCCGGGACCACATTCTCCAGTGAACATGGTAGACTCATCCAATGAGCACTCCTCATTAACGACAAGCGAGTCTCCCGGCTCCGGAAACTTGACGCAACTGCCCTTGTTTTGGGTCAAGCAGCCGTTCCCGTTGTTGGCCTCGAAGATGAGAGGTGCTTGTTCAAACTTGGCTGCCAAATCCTCCTCCGGCACGTCTGTATCCTGATCGTGTCCGAGAACGACGATGGGCGCGCAGTTCATAAACATCTCCGGGACGCTCCATCTCCCGTACCAGGTCCATGCCATCACGGCAGGACCGACTGGTAGCCAGGTGGGAACGGTGAAGTTGTAGACGCTGGGAAGAACAACTGTGGGAGAGTCTCCGTAGTTGACGTCCGTCAAGTTGCGAATAGGACAGCCGCCGTGGATAGAGTGAATGACCCTCCACTCGCTTTTCCTCGTCGGCTTGAGGTCTCTTGTGATGGATATTTGGCACGAACCACCTCCGTGTGATGCACCTCCCATGGCCCTAATTTGTTGATACACTGGTCAGTCGAATGTTCTCAAGCTGTCGAGGGCTCACTTCATTGACGTACTGTAGATACTCAGTTGATCCTCGCTTCCAGATGTTGGAAACGCCAAAGCCATCGTAATCGACCTCCCCTTTGCACGGCCAGTCAGATCCATCCTTAGCAACAGGACCATTGTCATGAAGCTGGCTTGGAAACGGTACAGGATGTTGCATGAGGGTATGGCCCTCTGCTCCCGCCGAGAGCAGGACGAGCCCGGTGATCACACCGGAAAAGGCTGGGTGCATTTTGGATTCACGTAAGTTGGGAGAAAGAAACTGACTGAACACTACTCTTTCCTCTCGGAACTATTCTGTCGGCTCGCGAGACCCCTCGTTCTTAATAGGCCTCGGAAAACGTGAAGAAAGAGGAGGCGGGCAGAAGATCGCGTATCAGACAGGGTTCCCCAGTTTAGAGTTAACGTGTGCAGGTTACATTCGGGCCTGCCCGCATTTGAATACGAGGTCCCCTAAAATCCAAGAGAAAACAACGCAAGACCCTAGCCAGACCGGTCGCCAGGTTAGGAAAGAGGAACAGCGGTGAAGAGTGTCGCGATTCATGTCGTTCCATTCATTCTGGGGGTGTATGTCGCCAGCGCATGATGTGGCGTTTTGTTTGGGTATTACCCGAGGCACATCACGAGAATATCAATTCCAGATGCATACACGAATGGCTGGGCCTGGAACTCTAACAGCATTCTGCTGTGCGCTGCGTTATAGGAGAGGCAAGGGAAGGGGGAGCCAATGGAGATAAAGATCGTGTTGCAGTACTTGGGATGATCACGAAGCAAGCGACTTCTCTACCGCAGACCCAAGATCACGATGTCGGGCCACAGCTTTCGGACAGCCGTCGGCCGTCTCGTGGCTCTCGGGACAGTCCTCACCTTTTTGACTTTCCAGTACATTGCTAGTCAGACAAGAACTTCATTCGGCTTTTACGAGGCCTGCTTTCAATTCAGCTCATGCATCATCGTGTTCAATTTCTCCTCATCATCACCCGGTGGACTGAGTACGAGCCGATACCGGGCATCAAAGATAACCACCGTCTTCCTACGATCAATGTCATCATTCCGGCATACAACGAGTCTGAATTCGTCAGAAACTCGATCTCTTCCGTTGTTTCTTCGGACTACCCGAAGGAAAAGATTCACATCATCGTCGTCGATGACGGCTCATCAGACGATACTTGGTCTCACATTCAACACGCCGCGCAAGAAGCTCTTCGCTCGAAGCCACTGCTGAGATGTACCACCATACAGCATGAAATCAACCGTGGGAAGCGACAGGCTATGGCCACAGCCTTCACAGCTGCGACCAACGAAGTCATTGTGACCCTCGACTCCGACACCATCCTCGAGAAGCAAGCACTTCGAAATCTGGTCAGCCCTCTTGTTCTCGACAGCGATATTGGAGGAGTCGCAGGCCATCTGTCTGTCTTCAACGTCCACTCTGAAGGCTGGCAGAGCTTCATTCCGCGGACGCTGGACTGTCTATTTGAGCAAAACGGCAACATCCCGCGGGCGGCCCAGTCAAAATACGGATTTATCACCATTTTACCTGGCGCCATTTCCGCTGTTCGAAGACAAGCTTCTCAGCCGCATGCTCAAGATCTGGTGGATGCTAAATTCCTCGGCAAGCCTTTGCGACACGGAGAGGATGTACAGCTCACGATGAACCTCTTGAGTGACGGCTGGCGACTCACGTATCAGAGCAATGCAGTTGTCTACACAGTTGCCCCCGAGACCTTGCGCAAGGCATTCCTGATGTACGTACGGTGGGAAAGAAGCAACTACACCTACTGGATACTTGGCCTGGTCAAGCTCGCCTTCACCGACGCCAAGAGGCTCGTTCTGAATCGACTGGGCCTCCTTTCTCTGAGTCAGTCCGGCGCATCGCTCGACTTGGAGAAGCAACATGGAAAGCGAGTGGCAAATGCACGACAGCCGGACTTTGCGCCGATGCTGACGATCATCTGCGCAACCTGCGCGACCCTGTCTTGCGTGGAAGCGGCATTTTCTTGGGTGTGGGGGGCCTTCCGCTCTCCGTGGGTCACGACCATGAATGTCTGTTGTCTCGTCGTCTTTGCGACTTGGTCCAGCCCTCTCTTATTGGCCGATGCACTCAGCAGAAACGAAGATGACTCGATGCCTCAAAGTGGACTTCAACAACCGACATCGGATCAATCAGAGAGTTCATATCCGCGATTGAGGAAGAAGATGCAGTACTTTTACTTTTCTACGGTTGCCAACTTCTTCTTTGTGAGTTGGGCATCGGTGTTTGGACTGTTCACTCTCAGAAGCCAAAGTTGGTTAACAAGATGATATCTGCTTAGGGAGAGGAGAGCTTAGACTGAGAGAAGAGGGACAGTCTGGTACATCGAATAATTTAGATTTCGATAAATCTCTACCGTGATGTAGAAACCAGCCAATAAAGTTCTGCTTTAAGAACCTTCCTCGGTAGTCAGAATGAATGTAGTAGATTTATCCCCGCATCGTTGCCGGAGCCATCCTTGTTAGGGATGCGGCGGTTACAGCTGCTACTATCGCCATCCTCGTCAGCCCCTCCCGCGTTTTTTTCTTTTTATCTCTGAGCCGATCACGCCAGCAAGACTCGCTACAGAAAGTTTCCGTATTCTGCAATGAACCCTGCCGCAACTGATTCGTGTCCCTTGCCACCGCTGTAAGAAGCACGTTGCGGCCATGTGAATGGCTGGGTTAACGCGCACGCATGTGCTAAATAAAGGAGCACTTGCATCTATCACATCTCTGTTATCGCGATGATCATGAACACATGATTTGTAAATCTGTCGTAAACACAGCCATGCTCGTTCTCGTTAAAGCCAAGCAATTATCGGTGAGGAGTCCAGCTCAACATGGCAAGATCTGGACTTCAATAAGACCAGGTCCAGCCACCGAAGTGAGGGGGTTGCATCGATACCCCGGGACGGGATCCAGTAAGCTTGATTGATTTGAGCCAATGAGACTCTTGACAAACAACGTGATAGACGCGCTATCTATTAAACTTCAGGACGAACTGCCAAGCAAGAATCTTGTTTTAAGCGACGTGATGCCGAATCAATCGTACTCGCGGAGACTATGGTGCCGCACTGCTGTAATAGCCGTTTAAAACTAGAGTTTACACGTGCACGTTGGGTCTATTCTATCCTTCAGTACATTAACTGCATCATCCTTGTCTGCAAACCTTTCGCATCCGAACTGGAAGCTCTTGTGTGCTCCGCCGTCACAGAAACCACAATGCCTACAACGAAGCGAGATACGCAGCGCCCATTCGTGTCGAAACACGGGCAGGTCATCCGCAAATGCAAAGTCAGTTGACCCGAAGTTCTAGGCGTGGATCTTACTCTGACCTCTTCCCAGATTCCCGGAACTGTTGCTTTCACATTCGATGATGGGCCGTCTTTCTACACCGACTACATCTTGCACGAGTTCGCGCAATTCAATGCAACTGCGACCTTCTTTCTTGATACCTCTTCATGGCTCACAGACGAAGACCCTTCCGGCTACTGGGAGTCATTAGTGAGAAGAATGGTTGAGGATGGGCACCTCATAGGACTTACAACCGAATCATGTAATGTTGGCTCTCCGAACTATGACGAAACCAAGCATGCCCTGGCCGAAGCCCGCAAGAGGATAGGCAGAATCTTCGTTTCATCAACTTCCTCGAGCGGTCGTCATCCTATGTATGTGAGGGCGCCTCCGGAATGTACTATGCAAAACGGCTGCGTGGAAAAGTTGACCCTCGACGGCCAACGACTTGTATTCCCTGGCATTACCTCGGAAGATCTACACGACGACCCTGGGCGAGATCTAAACTCTACATCTATTCTCCATGACTTGGAGTCTGCGGATCCAGAAAAAGACTCTTTCCTGATTCAGATGCACGACACTGAACAAACTGCCCTCAACGTGGGTGGCCTGGTGCACAGCTTCGTCAACAAGGGCTTCAAGCCAACTACAGTTGGAGACTGCATAGGTGATCATGACCACTTCATGTACCTGCAGCCATCCCAAGGCAGCCAGCCGCTTAAAAGTCTTGGGGTAAAGATAGAAGATACCTGGAACGGATCGTTTTCACAGTTGCGGTGGGTTGGATTTCCTCTCATACCTCTTCTAGAATTCATGGCTCTTGCCGCCCTGTTCTGGACAGCTCGGCGGTACAGGAAAATCAGGTCGCATATGCATATAGTACGATAAAGAGTCGAGATCAATGCGTCACATGATTCAAATGGTACTTGGTTGGGAGGGTGGCAACAAGGGACTTTGTTAAGCAGTGCAGTGGCCTTTTTGAGAATATAATGGCTAATATGAATACATTGTGAGGTTGGAGAGACTAGACACCAATGATGAAGCTGTTTTGAGGAACAAGTCTTGTAGTAAGCCAGGAGAAAATAAAGGCCATGTAGTAATCGAACCTCTCGGTAAACTTTTCAGCGTCTTTCCCTCCCACCCATTTTAAGTCGAAATCCGAACTGAAGCAGCTTCAGAGGGCTAGCAGATATTCTCGAATTTGCATTTAGCAGTAGAAAAATATGTCATCTTTTGCCACATATGTCTAGGAACAAGAACCAGATGTTTCTTTTATCAATGACTTCTGATGTTTCTGCTGTTCAGTGGTATCAAAGCGACGAATGTTTGAGACTGTCACATAATTACCTCAAACCTACCATGCGAATGTCCCATTGATGCAGCCATCGACAGTAGGACTCGTTCATATGCGGACCACAAGCTCACGAGAACTTGCCGCCGTAGCTGGCAATAAAGCTGCTTCACTGTCTAGTTATGTAGCGTGTTGTCATTGCCGGATGGCCTACTGCATGGAGCATGTTCGCAAGCACTATCTCAAGAGATGAGGCAGTGAAAGTACCTAGGTAACCAACCAGAGTCAGCTTTAAGGGCGCTTTTAAGCGTCGTGTAGTAGTGAAGTGGCTCCAACAACAAGTCAACAGCTTGTAGATGCCAAATAATAGACTGCCCAAAAGGATCGGCTAATTGGTCATGATTGTGTGCGCACCTTGCCAGTAAGGGAATGAACGAACGACTTTCAAAAATTCTGATTCAAACATGTGGACAAGCTCTGGAATAAGCGTCGGCAGTCATACTCCTTAAGAAAGAAAAGAGCCGTCGGACCAAACCCGACAAACCCAGAGTCATGGAGTTGCGCAATCTTCCAGCTGCTGGCGCGTAGTGTGGGGGCTGCTGGTTCATGTCGGGTGGATTGCGTCTTCTCCCCAGTCAATGTCGCAACGTCCATCGCCAAAACCGCGGCGTCCAACCCGCGATGTCTAGCCCGGTTCAGCAACCAACCGCGGACAGTTCCCGACGAGCGGAAGTCCGGCACGGGAGCTTCCATGGTTATTGCATAGGAGCCAACACAGCCGCGAGCCGGCGGGCGAAGGAATGGTTCCACCGACGCGGAACTTATCGCCAAGCACGTCTTCGTCTTGCATGTTGATACCATCTTGGAGGATTTTCGGGCGATGTCCGCCGCAAGGGGAGCAGTTTAAAGACGGTGGCTAGAAATGTTGTATATGATAACGACCATGGCCTATTCATTTGCCTGTGCCACGTGGAACTGTGCATGTCTTGCATTTCGTCAAACATCTTCACCCGCCGACAGTGAAGATGGGCATTCCCGATAACTTGGGCATTCAAGTCGCGGCTAACGATGCTGACGCCCCAGATGCGACGACCAAGGACCAACTTTCAGGGTCTGACGGTGGCATTACGCCGGTTGAAAGCGAGCCAAAGGACTACATCGATCCGAAGGAGGAACGGGCGTTTGTTTGTAAGAAAGGTTCTTTGTGCACAACGGCCACGAACAGGTTGGCTGACATCAGTAGGGCGCCTCGACTTGTTCTTTCTCACCATAGGATTTCTGGGCTACATGTTCAAGTACATCGACCAAACAAACATTGTGAGTCTGAAACTGGTATTTCGTGATGCCAGAGAGCTAACCCACAACTCAGAGCAATGCATACGTGTCTGGCATGAAGGAGGATCTCAGTCTGTTTGGCAATGAGTTGAATTACTTCACCACATTCTTCAAGTGAGTTTGCCTCGTCTCTCGACCCGAGGCACTGCATTGAAGCTCAGAGGACTGACCACCTCCCCCTAGCATCGGATACATGATCATGCTTTACCCTTCATGCATCATAATCTCCCACTTTGGCCCATCAAAGTGGCTTCCGGCATGCGAGGTCCGTATCATCGTTCGCTTGACTAAACATTTAAACTGACAAAGCTAGCTCATCTGGGGCGTACTTACGTGCTGCTTGTCAGTCGTCACGAGCTCCAAACAGGTGATTATCGTCTCACGCTACCCAAGTAATCCGGCTGCTTACCCATGTCAGGTTTACGGCCTCCGCTTCCTCATCGGCCTGTTTGAAGGCACCGCCTGGCCAGGATACTTCACGCTCATCAGCCAATGGTACATGCCCCACGAAGTAGCTCTGCGCATGAGTCTCTACAACATCGCTCAGCCCGCAGGCGCCATGTTGTCCGGTGCGATGCAGGGCGCGCTGTCTACCAACTTTGAGGGCGTTGCTGGGAGGTCAGGCTGGCGGTGGGCCTTCATTATCAACGTGAGATATATAATGTGGTATTGATTGCTACCTCGGGAGGCTGATCAAAATCACAGGGTGCCTGTACCATCGTCGTGGCGCTCGCGGCCTTCTTCATCCTCCCCGGCTACGTCGGTGTTCCCCAACGCGATATTCCCAGCACCATGGCTAACTCAATCGCAGCCCGAACGCCCCAACCCGCTTTCAAAATTCTACATGACGGACCGTCATATTGAGATAGCAGTCGCGCGCGGCCGCCGGGTCGGACGTAAGCCGCAGATCGGCATTACTGTCAAGTCTTTCCTCCGATGCTTCACATTCTGGCAGCTGTGGGCTATAGCAAGTACGTATTGATACCCCCGACACATGGTATTTTCCATGAATGAAAATTGCGTTCTTGAGTAGAGTTCTAACATCCACCTTAGTTGCATGGCCTGTTGGCGGCAACTTCACGCCCGCCAGCTACTTCAACCTATGGCTCAAGTCCCTGAAGAACTCCGACGGAACTGTCAAATAGTGTGTTCATACTTGTTCCTTTCGACCTTGGTATCCGAGCTGACAATATGCATAGCTCCGTAGCTATGCTCAACTACCTGCCGATAGCTGGCCAAGGTCTGCAGCTCATCTCGGAGCTCCTGTTCAGCGGTTTCAGCGGTTACTTTGGTGTTCATCTGCCGTTCTTGCTACTTCATTCCGTAAGCTATCTCTCTCTAATGGAACAAGACAACCTGGAAGCTAATAGAATATAGGCCATCAACATTGCATCGCAGGTCATCCTCATCGTCCGGCCAAAGAACGAAGGGGCCTACATGGCCGGCTGGTACATGAACTACATCGGAGCGTACGTCAACTACTCATTTGTCAATCATACCCACAGCTGACATCGTGAACAGTGTTTCCACCATGCTCCTCTGCTCCTGGGGCTCAGCACATCTACAGCATGAGCCTGAGGTCCGCACCGTCCTGTTCGCCAGCGGCACCGTTCTCGCCTACATCAT
Source organism: Colletotrichum camelliae (assembly GCA_018853505.1). Taxonomy (NCBI): domain Eukaryota; kingdom Fungi; phylum Ascomycota; class Sordariomycetes; order Glomerellales; family Glomerellaceae; genus Colletotrichum; species Colletotrichum camelliae. Next base: position 5,396,112 of record JAELVL010000005.1, on the reverse strand, counting down.
GAGCGCCTTCATCCCCATTGCCGCGTTCCCGGCCTCGGAGGCTCCTAACTGGCGCATCGGGTCAAAGCTGTACCTTGCGTTTGCACTTGTGGCTGTAGGCATCTTCATCGGGATTCATTTCGGGTTCAAGTGGGACGAGAAGAAGCAGCAGAAAGCGGCTGTGAAGGACGAGGTGGCTGGCGAGCCAGACGATGCGAACGCAGGGCTTAAGACCGGGGATCTTGAGGCAGAGAAGTAGAAGCTACCCAAGGATTTGTTCAAAGAATATGTAAATGGCGGAAGACTATCAGGCTGTTGCCTTCACTTCTAACAAGGGGAAAAAACATCTCCTCGGAGCACTCGAACTGCTTTGTACGTCAAAGGAAGCGAATCTGACCACTTCTACACAAACACATTGTCCATCTTTCTGTCTCACGCAGCACCAATCCATTCTACGTCTCCTTCTCACCACCAACAACCAACGACCCCCACCTCTGCGCCGCCATACACCCGCCATCAATGAGGATATCAACACCATTGATATACCCACAACCAACCACAAACCCAACCGCCTCAGCCATCTCCTCCGCCGTACCCGCCCTCGGCACCGGCAACCCCTCAATCATCGCCCTGATCCCCTCCCCGCTCCCGCCCGCCATCTCCTCCCTCAACATCTTCGTCTCCGTACACCCGGGGCTCACACAATTCACCCGCACCCCCCTCCCCGAGTACTCCTTACTCGCCGCCGCCGCCTGCACCCTCAACACGTTCGCCTTCTTCGCGATGCAATACGCAGCCCCCTCGTGCGCCCTCCCCACCTCCCACATCTCGTCATTCTCCAACAGCGCCCCCAGCGGCGCGAGGGCCAGGTGCCGCTCCAGCGCGGCGGACATGGGCGGGCCCATGTGCTGCGCCATGCTGCCCACGCAGACGAGGCTGCTGCCGCGCGGCATCTCGACCTCCGCGCCGAAGGCGGCGATCACGTTCGCCGTGCCGACGACGTCGACCTCGTAGATCTTGGCGGCGTCGCCCATGGACGGCGAGATGGCGGAGGTCAGTACGACGGCGGCGATGGCGCCGCCGAGGGACGCTGCGGCCTTGGCGACGGCGCGCACGGAGGCGTAGGAGGTTACGTCAACCTGCTGCGTGGTGAACTTGTGGCCGGCCTGTTTGAGGGCCTCGGAGGCGGTTGCGAGGGTGGACGGGGAGCGCGAGGCGAGGAGGATGTGGTGGCCGCTGCCGAGGCGGAGGGCAGTTGCAAGGCCGATGCCGCCGCCGCCGATTACCACGAGGACCGGGAGTGTGTCGAGGGCCATTGTGTCTAGTCTGATCAACTTTGGGTCTTTCTATCGACGGAGGCTACAACCGAGACAACTTGGCTTGGGTGATGGTGCAAGTCGCCGGTGGGATCATAGCCTATTTATCCAGTCCCCATCTCGGTTTCGCATCCCACGGCAGGGACTCGCAATCTATCTTGACTTTGCGCAAAAGAGATGAGACGAGTTTAATCCACCTTTGCGCAGTACGACCTCCCAATCTGGTAGATCCCATCTCTACGCAGTATGCACCAATCACAGACACAGATGCAACGTCCAAAGTTGGCCCTGGCCCGAACTCTGATGTTCTACCTCTCCAGATGATTTGCTTCATCGGCAAAAAGCGCCCGCCGAACCCCGTCTGTGTACCTACCCTACTCGAGAGCCATAGCTTCGGTGCCTGATCACAAGCCAGACAAAATTACCGGCTCGCTGGTTTTCGGGCTCCAAGCTTCTCGTTGTGTGCCGACGCAGGTGCTGGTTTGCGGGCTTTGTCGGCGGCGGTTCCATGCCGAAGGCAACCAAGGGATGAGGAGAAGCTTTTCTGTTCGGGTTCGTGACGGAGTTGAGGTGCGAACCCGAGGCAACCGAACACGCGGTTCGTCTGGGGTGATTTTGATCGGGCGTCCGTTCTCTTGTTCGGAAATGCCCCGATAGATGCGACATTTTGTTGGGCTGGGCGTCTGCGGCTCATCCTGGGCGTCGTCGAGATTAAGTTTTGGTCTGTTCCGTATGTGCGGACTGGCCCGGCTGGGCAGAGGGGGGATCGTGCTGCGCCTCACGGGCGTGAGGAGGCGACATGTATTTCTCGTGGAATTGCCGCGTCTGTCCTGGGAGCGCGTCTAAATCAAGGCTTCAATTTATTTGAAAGAGGAAACGTGAGCGCAACGGCAGAGATACGACTGACAGTCTCGACGACAAAGACTGCTTGGCGAGGCATGTGGGGGAAGGCATGTCACTTGTCACAAGGCATTGGCACAAACACAATGTTTGTAGAACTTTTAGTCTGATTCCATGATTCTCGTGTCTACCGCAGAGTTTGTCCAGCTACCTGATTGTTGCTAAAACTCCAAAAGACCTCCGAGAAGAGTGCTTCCATGATTCGTTCATCCATTTCCTAACCACCAATCTTGATTGCGTTCCAAACGGAAGGCGTTGTAGACATCCAAAGCGAGACGTCTAGCTGCCGTCACCGCAGCGGTCGACAGTGTTGCCGCCAATGCTCATGAGGGCGTCGCCGACGCAGCCGCCGTCCATGGTCTTGGGCATGCGGGCGCGGAGGGACCAGTAGGCGCCGCGAAGCTCGTTGTCGTCGTCGGGGTGACCGAAGTCGATCCAGCCGAAGGCGACCTCCTTGATATCACCGTTGGCGCAGGCGGTGATCTTGTCGATGATGCCCTGGCCGTTCTCGCCGCCGATCTGATTGTCGGAGAAGCCGGTGCCGAGCATGTAGAGCGTCTTGTACTTGTCCTTCTTGCCGGTCACGGGGTCGTACCAGGGGATGTTCTTCTCGAAGCGGCAGAAGTTCTTGATCCAAGAGTCGTGCAGAGCGCGGACGGTCAGGCTGTGCAAGGCGACGCCGGACTTGGCGTAGACGGGGTCTTGCTGCTCCATGGGGAGGGGGGAGCGGTCGTTGCAGTCAGTGTAGACGAAGAGGACAGTGCCGTCGGGGACCATCTTCTTGGCGGGGGTCTGGATGTACCAGGGCATGCTGGTGCAGTAGTTGCCGTCGGTGACAGCCTCGGGATCCTCCTCGGTGCCAGGGCCCTCGGAAGCGTCACAGTAGCCGACCTCAAGGTAGCCGTCATCAGTCATAACCCACTTGGTCTTGAGGCCAGGCTTGGACTCGGACAAGACGCCACTGTGTTGAAATGTTAGCACACCGCTGGAACAATCTTCAATGGGAAACTTGAACGCTTACCAGACGGTCTTCTTGATGGGGACCCAAGTGAAGTAGCCGCACTTCTTCTCCTCGGACAGCTCAATGTCAAACTTACGACCGCTGGACGTGGATTGGCTCTGGTGGTAGCCGCCGGAGATGCCGAACTTGAGCGCCTTGACCCAGGCGAGCTTGGGCTTGAGACTGATGCCCCAACTGTAGGAAGTCGAGTCGCTCTCAGTGATGCCGCAGGCGATGGGGTAGTGGCAGTCGGAGTGAGGGAAAGGTCTCTCCTCAGCCCACTCAAAGGTGGTAGTCGCCTGACAGAAGCTGGCACACTCGAGATGGTCGTCAAGCTCATTCCACTTCTCACAAGTGCCAGTGGAGCTGGTGGCGATGCGCTTGCCGTCAGTGTGAAGCTTGGCAGGGCAGTCGATCTCATAGTAAGTCCAGTAGAGCTTGTGCGACTGATTATCCTCGCAGGCAGGCGGGAAGTCACCTTCATGGTTGCCCTTGGGGGTAGAAAGGGCGGAAGGGCCACCAGCAAGGAAGGCAGGGCGATCCTCGGGACGAATAGCCCACATGGGAGGGTCGTTCCAGTCAACCTTGTCAACACTCTTGTTGTTGGCAGGCTCGATGTGGTGAGTGAAGTTGAGGTCAACACCAGCGAACTCAGCAGGCACCTTGCGGTTGCCGGCAATGACCTGGTTAGCGATGAAATCCTTGAGGTCGAGCTCGCCGTTGGTGAAGTCATTGACGGACATGACGCCACCGCGCTGAGTGTTGCCGGTGTTCATACCAGCACCAGCGACGGTACCGCAGAGAGCGATGGTACCAAGAAGGAGGGTCTTCATGGTAAATCCCTTGCCCTTGGGCGAAGAGCCGGAGGCGTTGATGGCCACCATTGTTGACAAGGTGATGTGGTGAACAGAGGGGATCGCAAGACGCGCAGAAGAGGAAGATGGTGATGGTCTTTGAGTGAAGGATGGGAGTGAAGGGATTCAGGTTTGAGGTGCCTGGATCCTGGAAGAGTTGTTTGATGGAAGGGAAGATTTGTGAAAGGTGTTGAAGGGAAAGGTTTTTTTGTGTGGTAGAGGGAGGGGAGGAAAGGTTTGTGTGGGAGAGGGAGAGAGAAAGGTCTTGTGTGGGTGGTGGTAGGTAGGCGAAGAAAAGGTGAGAGGTGAGAGTACTAGCGCAGTCTTGATCGACTTTGAAAGGCAAGAGCGACGACCCTTAAGCGAGAAAAGTTTTCAGTATCAGCACCTTCCAGAGTTAAGGTGAAGTCTGGTCTGGTGAATGTGAGGGTGGTTGTTAAGCGAGGTCTGGTCCGGTCAACAAAGACAAGGCGGTCGATCAGAGATTTTCTTGTTGTTGTGGGATGGACTTATGGGAGGAAGGTGCGTGAGAGATGACTCTTTCCTCTTCAAGACTTGCAGATGGAGGGGGATAGGAGGCAAGAAGAGAGAGAGAGAGAGAGAGAGAGAGCGGTATGATGTATCTGGGCGGTGGTAAGAGAAAAGCGATCAGGGAAGATGATCCATGGACGAAGAGAACAACCTCCTTCTACCGATGAATCCAGAAAAATGCTTCGCTCGATGGGAACCCATCAGGGACAGCATGAGGCATCATTGTGATCACAGCCAGCAGTTTTTCAAGTCTGGTCAACTTATATTCACTTCCAACTTCTGATATGGTAGGTTGGCCCTTCTCCTCCAGGTGGTCAGGTGTAGCTTTGATGCATCAATTTGACCGAAAACCCAAGCTCCCCTGCCTAGATGTGTCCAAATACCAACACAGTTCACTCACGATGAAAGGAGATTGATATGCTTTGTGTCACGTACTTGTATTTGTGTTGTATATAATTGCAGGTGTCCAACTGCGACCCAGTTGCAGGCTATGGGCCCGTTCTCCCCCATCTAATGTACACCTGCAACGTCTCATCTACCTGATGAGGCCATGGCCTCCCATAATGCTGATATGTACCTACTGATCCATTATTCTTACAGTCGTGATAAACGCCGGGCCAGACAACTAGAAGCCTGCCCCACTATGGCGTCGCTGGCATCGAATCGATTCAAAATCATGCTACTCATGTGCTTATAAGAACCTGCCACCACCACCGGGCTGGGGCCGGTGTGGGGGAGGTGTGGGTGCCTCTGAATCATAGTCGCGATCCCTTGGATCGCTGCCTCTCCTTGGTGGTGTGGTGATACCGCGCCCGTACCTCGAGGCTTGTGGGGGGCTCGAGTCGATAGCCCGCACTTTGTCCTCATCAATGAATGCATCTTCCTCTTCCTCATCGTCGTAGTGCTGGAGGGCGGGCATCGAGCGTGAATCACCCTTCACAAGACCAAGTCGCTCCTCTTCCGTCGCATTCTTAACCTGTGGGCTGGAGTAGCCTCGCGATCCTAGACCATACCGGCTGGTAGGTCGATGGGCCTCTTCTTCATGTGCATGTGCATGTGCATGTGCATGTGGAGAATCGTTGTGATGCCTCTTGAACACGTTTGAGAAGGAGAATTGTCTCTTGGCCGAGTGCGGCGGCGGGGTCGGGGCCAGGTGAGAGCTCGTGCCGCTGAAGGCGCTACCTCGCGACACAGCGCGTTGATCGCAAACACCTGCAGCACCGGCGTACTCCATATCCCCGTGCTGCTGTCCAACAGGAAGTCCATAGACGTGCTCCCTGCTTCTGCCGTAGTACGGAGAGTGATCGTCGTCCGACTTGAGGGTGGCGACGGCAATCTCGGTCAAAGGAACGGGATGCATCGGGCTCTGAACCTTCGGATCCTGGGTGAAGCTGGGCTGGTTCGGTGACAGTACGCTTCGCGCTCGCTCTCGGATTGTGCCTGCAATGCTCGAGAGCATGCCGGGGGATGAGGGACGATCATGTTCGGCCAATTCTTCTTCGGTTGGGAAGTGAGACATGCCGAGGGGCGGGTGAGCTTGCGGAGAGCTGGGAATAACCGTGGGCGTACGAGGAACACCAGAGGGCACACCAGAAGGAACGCCAGAGTGTGGGAGAGGGAACGGTGAGGTGATAGTGCCACGCGTGCTTCGGCTTCCCACAGTCATCGTCCGGCGTCTTCTCAATCCGTCCCATTCGTACATCGGCTGACCATCCTCGCTGACAGGCTCCAGAGACTCGCGCAACTTCTCTTCGTGCAATCGCTTGAACTCCTCCTCTTCCATCTTCTGTCTGGCCGAGGACAAGCGGCGCACGATGGCGGCGGCTCCACGGATGGCGTCCGCCTTGGGTTCCGTCTCGGGCTGCTCCTGCTCGGCGATGGTCTGAATCTGGTTGAGATCTCCAGAAAAGACCGCCGTGTCGGGGACATCCTTGGCTGATTTCGAAAGTTGCAGCAATACGACACCGGAGCAGATGGTCAAAAAGCCGTTGACGACAGTGATGATGGCCGTTGGCGTTCCCTTGAAACCTCTGAACAGGACAGCTGAAGTGATGATGGTCGTGCTGGTGAAGTAAACGTAGTATGTCGGAGTGACCAGTGCGGCATTGAAGAGATTGAGTGCTTTCTAGATTAGATGTCAGCGTGAGGGGTTCAAGAGACCAGTATGGAAAGCTTACATTCAGATAGATGATCTCAGTCAAAAGGGTCGCAATGACGAAGACGAGGAGCACGTAAAGGAACCACTGGTTGAACTGCGACTGACCTCCGGCCTGGGCCACGATTGCGGCTCCGAGACCTTGCGTAGCAACAACACTCAAACCTCCAACCCAACTGCAGATGGAGATGTAGACCAACATGTTTTTCTTACCCCATCTTGGGCCGGCGTAGAGAGCAGTTGCGACAGAACCTATAATGATGACACCTGCGTAACTCAGAAAGGCCGGATGAATAACGTAGCTCTGCATCTGCTGGATATTGGCGACGGCTGAGTTCTCGGGCGCGTTCATGACAATGACGACAGATCCTACGATGCAGAGGAAGCAAGCCACTTTTCCCACCATACTCAAACGTTCCTTCAGGAAGATGGCCGAGAGGACTGCAGTTAGGACGACGGACAGGGCACCGAGAGGAGTGACGAGGATGGCATCGGTAAAGGCGTATGCGACGAAATTGCAGATTTCTCCTACAATCATCAGAGTCATGCCGGTCCACCACCAGGCATTCTTGAGATATCCGTAGCCCTCGCCAGGAGCCTCATTGTACTTCTCGTTGGCCTTCAAGAGACCGACCTTCTTGATGACGAAGGAGCATCCGATGAATGCGCCAGATGCGACGGCCAGGGAGATACCGATAGCTTTGTACGAGGCTGGTCGCGTTGAGGTATCTGATGACGAGGAGCCCATTCGGGCGTATATTTCGTGGGCTGCCACGAGCAGCTCTCCTGATTGTTCCATGGCGGCGTGTGCAACGCCGGCGACGTGGTCGCCGGGGTGATGTATTTGGAGGGGCTTTCGTTACTCGAGATTCGTGGTCATTCGCTTAATTTCGTTACAATGCGCAAGGGTCGGAGGCGAACTTTCTGGACAATACAGCGAGGACAATCGGCATAGGATACTCGTAGTCGAATGGGATGGACTGATGGTACGGGTGAAGCGTTTGCGAGAAAAAGTAGGCGGCGTCAGCAGTCGGCAAAAGCGATTGTCAACAATCTTGGCAAAGCTTCAACAGCGGCGGGGAGCGGGTGGGTTTTGGGCGTCGAGCCGATATGGCACGGAGGCGTGCAGGGGTGCGCAGCAGGAGCAGAGGGTGCTATGATCGGTATGATCGGAACAGGAGTCTAAAAGACAAGGCCGTCGGTGACGGGGAGCCTTTTTTTCGCGGAGACGTGTGGGAATTGGTGAGGTCGGGGGGCTCGAAGGAGGCTGTGTCGAGATCCGTCGAGTAAGAAGGGTTCGCGCAGTGGGAAGTAGGGTTCAGGTGGTGTTTACTGCGGGAGCTTGTCTTCGCCACAACAGCTTGCGTCAGCCCGCTTGCATGAAGAGCTGAGAGGTTCGTTCGTCAAAAAGGTTGTGAATTCGTTAGGTCGAGATCAGAGAAAGCGAAGCTATGTTGTTCTAGGACATGTGCAGGAGCAAAGAATACACATGCAGAACACGGCAGACAGGCTCGAGTTCAGTCGGAGTGCAGGCGGACAAGGCACGGTGGTCGCTGCAGGAAAGAGCACCTTTCTGAGAAATCAGGCAGGTGACGAAGCGGCGGGGAGCTCAGCTGATAAGAGAGACAGAGCGTAGGTAACGGGAAAAAGAAAAGAAAGTGACAGACCCAAGACATGAAATTGCAGAAACGGACTCGATGGCTGGGTGGACAGTGGGACATTCGTATGGGAAAGCGCAAAACAGCAGCAGCAGCAGCCAGACAAACGTGCGCTGAGCTGGACTGGACTGGACTGGACTGGATGGAACTGCGGTGCGGGCTGGGATTTGGGATGGAAAAGAACACGACGGACAGGGTGGTGCTGGTCTAGAAGCCCGGCCATTTGGAGGTGCTGGTTAGACCACAACGAACACTCAGGGAGGGTGTGGGTGGACTTTGGTGGGGGGCGGGCTCACTGTGTGTGGTTAGCGCCTTCCCGCAGCGCGGGACGCACCCTGTGTTGGAAAGAGATGCAGTGGAGCCCAGGGGCTTTCCTGCCACCTGTGTCAGTGTTCTGCATCCAGTCAGTCCCCTCGTCGTCGTCGTTCTTTTTAGCCTTCCCCGGTGCAGTTGCTGCGATGCACCCGTGTAAAAATAAAATGAACTGCCACTGCCTTGTTGGTGCTGAGGTGCCGTCGTCGCAACACTGCATTGGATTGACAGACAAACCTTTTCAAGCCTTGCCATGCGCATAAGGCAACGACATGCACACCACATCTTTCCGTCCAGGGAACGAGGGAATGCGAACACGCTGCTTGTGCCGCACCAGCACCGCCATCCCCGGCAGGCTTGATCCCAGCGTCGGTCTCGAACACAGGCCTTGGTTCTCGTCCTTCTTTCCTCGCCACGACAAACTTTTGCTGGTCGTACTCGTGCTCCAACTGGGACTGGAACTGGAACTGGGACTGGAACTGGCACTAACAAGTGCTGCAGTCCGCCCGTGTCGCCGCCATGTTTGTTTCGCAATATTCTCGAAATTTATGGACTCGGCCACCAGACGAAGGCGCCAACCGCGGCCCCTCGACGACGTCGCCCCGTTTCTCCTTGCGACGCCTGTTTTGCTCAAGCCACCAGCGCCATCACCTCTTTGGCCGTCATCGCACATGGGGTTCCCCAACTCTGAACTCTGATACGATGCGACACACGTCAATCCGCATTCAACAGCAGTCAGTGGCCTTTTGCATCTGTGTGGGTGCATACGTCGTCCATACTCTGTTCAGTTGGTTCCAAGGTTCAGATTCAGAATACCGTGCCTACAACGTCGCATCAAGCATCCCGGCCGGTGATGTCAAGGCCAGCCGGGAATGTGGCTCTCTGCAACGGGTGATAGGTCCGTGTCGCTTCAACGTGCGACAACCAAGTCCAATTTAGACCCCTGCTGCCTCGCCCTCCATCGCCCTCCTCCTCGCCGTGGCAACGGAAACAAGCCTTGCGCCAAGGTCAACAATCCATTCCAGCAACACTCGACTCGACTCCATCACCACGTTTGTCCCGCGTTGATGTCTTATGCGTGGTTGAGAGAAAGAAGGCCGAGACCTCTTCAACACACGATGGGTGGAATCATGAAAGAGGAGCACCGCACAGCTGAGCTCATCCCAGGAACAGCCCACTTGGCTCATTGAACACTCGCCGCTGCTGGGATGATGCACCTCTGGCTGAATTGCTTCAGCTGAGTGTGCCCAATCGACCCCGCCACCAAGCCTGACCTCCATCGTCCCCAACCTAGTCGGTACGTACCGCTCTTTTCCATAATGTCACTCCGCCAAAAACAGCGAGGATTCGCTCATCGCCTCCCCCTCAAGCTGACATCCTTTGCCAGCTGTTACTCATTGGCCGCCGGCTGGGTCCCCTTACTTCCATGGACCCTACGACGAGCAGCAAGCAACAGACAAGCGAGTCAACTCCAGCTGCACGCGCCATGCGTTGGCCACGACCGATTCAAGGGACCCTTTCACCTGCACCAACTGTGTCACAATCCTCGGCCTGCATCTGCCTGCCATGCATGCCAGACGGATCTCTTACCGGCGCTTCCCCATTCTTTCAGATCGCTGGGATCCGACGACCACTCTCCAAGGGATTTGCCCGCCGTCTGTCCACTTCCGCGACGGGAAACCGTCACGGGCCTCGACCCAATGGCAACCTCTGTCAACATCGCCTGTACCAGAATTGTTCTGTGTGATGGCCGTTCGCGAATTGGAGGCCTTCGAGGACACGGTGAAATACGACTATCCTCATTTCCAGCTCTGATTTGCGGGAATCCTCCAGCCCCTCGGATGAAAATAGGTCGCACTACCGTCTGCAGTAAGCCATCTCAGCACGGTTAACACGGCGGGATGGCAGAACGCCTCAACGCTGGTCTAACCTCCGTCTGTCAAGCTTGCTGGCATAGCCTCCGCGGTGTGAACTGCACATTGACAGCCTCTCGATGCAAGCCTCGGGGATGCTGTCAGCAGCCCGGGGCTTATCATGCAGATGGGTACGCGTACGGACTTTTAGCACTCGCTGCCGAGAACACGAGTTATTGAAGGCATCCTTGCTGAGGGAGATTCTAGGAAGTCAGATGCTCAGTCCAGCGAGTCGACATTTCACCTGCCAAACAGGTCGGAACAGATATCAGCCGGGAAATCACAACAGTACCATCCGCTGTCGGTGAAAGCTGCGACCAATATCAGTCTGCTGGCAGGCCGTGATGGTCATCAACATCTCCAATTACCAAAAGTTTGATGATCAGCGGATCCTGTTTCGCGCACAGAACGGATCTACAAGAAACAAGGCGACATTCCGTGAGGCTCGTGCGGGGCCCGGGATCGGCCCTCCACGGCTCTTGCCCGCCGCGGGAGGTTGGATCCGCTCCCGAATGTCTCGGCGTTTTGCCCGACCTTAACAGTATCAAGAACGTGACTCGCCAAGTACCGGTGGAAGTTTCAGCAATCGAAAATTCTCTTCGAAACATCTTTGGGCGCATTGTCGACGCCTTGTCCGACATGAGAACTTCCAGGCGGCTTGACTCCTCCGTTCCGGATAATTGATCGTCTTGCCAAGCCATCAGCCCGCAGCTCTGTGAGTCTTGGCAGCGATGGCACGGCAGCCCTACGAATGGAAAGCGGTATCAGTGATGAACAAGAAATGATGTCGACGATAGGTTTCCGTATGCCAATCAAACCCTCGGAAATTCTGGGAAGATTCATGGGGAGCCTGCCGCTCTTTCAGTCTGTTGACCAGCAGCGTGACCTGAAGGCGGTCTCGTTGGCTGGGCTAAGGTCTTCTACGCTGCCCGGCAACACCCAAATGTTCCTATTCGCCATAATCCGCCAAATCAGACCTCAACTTCCCAAGAACACGAAAACTCAAAACCAAGATAATCGCCAACCTCCCAGACCACACAAACACGCAATCTTGGGCATCAAAGTTGGAGCAACCGGCACTGCCGGAAGCTCATCACAAAGCCCCACAGCCCAACCACATCAATTGAGCTGGCAAACAACAGCATCCATCGGCTAGCGATCATCCAGCCACCGACCAAGTTCGGCTCTTACAAGGTGCAATCGGCCCGCAGATGCTTCCGTCGCTCCGACCATGACCGGTTGGCTTTTCTCAACGTCTCCATCCACATCGGTGTAGTCGCCGAATATGACGCCCAGTGTTCCTGGCCATCTGAATTTGATTAAAAGTTAACATGCTTCGTACCCTTCGTACCTCTGGTGAGAACATCCAGATATCCAGCCCCGTGAAAGACTCTTCCGCCAAAGAATCATCTGAGCTGACGTTGCGACACAGGCACCTCGTCTCAGTGAATGATCAGCTCTTGCTCCCGAGGCTGCGTCTCGAGGAACTCCCCTTGCATAATGCCATCGACATAGGAGTCACCTCTGAAGTAATATCCTCCTTTCTCTCGCGGTCGTAGAACGATCGGTGATCCAACTCCCCACATGATGGTTACCACATCCCCAGGCGCGACCCCGATGTGACCGAGCCCAAACATGCCTTTTCTCGTCTTGAACAGTGTTCGGGAGTTGAGCTTCATATCAAGATGCACCCTCCCCCGAAGTCTATCCGCAAGACGCTCCGTCTCTTCAGTCTTTATAGGCTCGACGCTCGTCAGCCCCTTGTCATCCCACATCCCCTCGCCGCGAAGAAACTTGAGACCCTCTGTTGACAAGCCCTCCACGCCAAGAGGCTCTTTTCGCATGACTTTGCGAAGTATTTGAGGTACGTCGTGCATCTTGCCGTCAATGTACGTCTTCCAACAGAACCGGAAATGGCCCGTGTACCCGTGAACGGCGGTTCTCCAGACGTAATCCTCCCCCGGGCCCGATTCCGGACTTAAACCGACAAAATCGACCACAGAATCTCCCCAACGTTTCGACGTTGCCATATTGGTGTTTTCTGGGTCTTGTATCAGGAGCTGGAACACTTCGGTAACCTCGTCAACTATACATCCCCGGCGATGGAGGGTGCTGCCTTCTTGCGAGCCCACCGACACGTCTCTTTTAGGCTGGGAGGTTTCCCGGGCAGCGGAGAAGAATCTCCCGCCGTGGTTAATGGGATACGACCTGACGCCATACCTGCCAATTTCGCGGAAATCGGGAACCCACGTAGGCAGCTCGCCTTCGGAGTCTCCAGGCTTCACGCAGTCAAGACCAAAATACGGTCCACCAGACCTTTCTAACATGACCCTTGTCGCCCGTGTGAATACCTCTCCGAAAGACTGCATGTAATCCAACTCCAGGCCCTGCTTTTCCTCCTCATCTAGCACGCCGAGGAGCCCAATGAGGAGATCGCGCGGGTCGGATGCAGCATAGTGAGGTCTATCTGGCGCGGCGCCTGTCTCCCATAACACACGTCTCAGCAGAGGCCTATGGCGGCCTCGACGGAGAATTCCTCGGACTTCGAGCGCTTTGATACGGTATAAATCGCCGCTGAGTCTCAGGAGGGCACCGCTGCCGCATTTGCACAGGGCCGTAAATGCCGCATCGAACGCGTCCAACGAGACTATCCTGTCGCCCACCATGACCACCGCCTCCCGTGCGAGTGCGACTTCTTGTATGATCCAGATTCTGCACCAATAACTCTGATGTAGTATGTCAAAGACACCTGGGTCCAGTATCTTGTAGTTTTCGCGATACTCCGTGTACAAGTCCAGTGTGGTGGCAGCTAATTCCGTCGCTGGACTCTCTCCGACCCCGATTGAATTGCTGGGATCTAGCCGGCCCACGACGAATTCGCGCAGACGCCATGCCGTTTCCATATTGAAGTGCAGTTCCAACGCACCAGACGCAAACAGCTTGGGACCATATCTGGAAACGAGGTCCATCGCCTGGTCTGTTTCCTCGGTGCCGGGTCCGAGCCACATGTACACCGTCGCGGCGTTGCTAAAGATGTCTCGCATCATACCGACCTGGTGTGTCTTCTCGAACAAGTCGGACTGCCGGATGCATATGGCGTCGATCCAAAGCCACGAGCTGACGCTGTTCATCTCGAGCTGTCCCAGGGCGTTGTACAGGTTTTGCGTCACACAAAACGGCTGGCCGTTGATCTCGATCTGCTCCGTCTCAATTGAGCTGCCCCAAACATATGAAAGCGCGCTGTATGAGGTTCCCTCCTCATCCAAAGACACCTTTCGAAGCTCGAGGGCGAGAAGGCTGGAAGTCGTACGAGGCTGACGGAGGCGGACCAGCCTGATCTCGCGACGGTCGGGGTCGAGATGGCTGTGGATGGCCATGTTTACGACGCAAATTGGCCAGAAACTCCGACCAAGTCAACTTTGAGATGTTCTCCACAAGCTGCACAAGCTTGCAACCCAGTGACACAGTGATAAGGGTTATGAATCGTTGAAGCAAGGCATGGACTGGGGAGAGAATTGGACGTGGATTCCCCAGCGGGTGGGCAACTAGGCACCAACATTGGCGGCACTGTAACGAGCGTGATTGGTTGCTTTTGAGCATCATTTCGAGCTCCAACGCACCTGATGGGAACTGTTCCCACTGCCTATTTTTCCTTTCTCAGGTTGCGAACCCATCATCAACGAGGATGTTTGGGGTTGAATATCGAAAGCCTGGCAAACCAGCAAGCCAAGAAGTTTACCATTAAACTCTTTACTCACTCTGATTCCACAATTGCATGGTTAATAAACTCCTACATGCAGTGGGGAATTTGAATTACTGGACTCCATTTGTCTTGGTCAGACGTTTGAACTTGAGCAAAACACTGGATTGGTACCATGTAGGTGACGACAAATGAATAGTGGTTTAAAGACAATGCTTTGTTAGGTTCGAAATGATGGGTCGTTGCTACTGAACAACACGTCATACATCAAGTAGCAATAGCGCTGCTTCTTAGAGACGTAGAAAATCAATGGGGGTTGATTAACTTGCTGCGTCAAGAAGTATGTACGTCGCCAATCCATCCACTCGGTCCCCTCGGCATTCAAGAACGCGCCCTAGAATTAATACCCTAATACTCACGCCCTTGGTCAAAACTTTCGTTGATGAACGTTTCCCAACTCAAAATGTTCATTGATGAGATTGAATTATTGGAGATGTTAGCTGATCACTAATCCCTCTTTAACCAGCCGGTGGGATCGTATTCGGCCCTGTGCGGAGTCCGTGGCCTCGACAGATTGAGCATCCCACGACAGCCTAAGAACGTCATTCTGACAGGCTCAATCTTTAAAGGCGAGCTGGACATCAACAACACCGCGAATGAGCTCCTCCAACGGTTTCCACTTCATCTCAAGAATCTCGTCCGCCGCCTTGGTCACCGCGCTCATGGTCGGCGCACCCTCCACGGGTGGTTTGAGTTTATAGTCGGCGATGGGATAGAGTTTCTGCACCAGCTCCGCAATCTCGTTCCACGATGTCGTGACGCCGGAGAGGACGAATTCCTGGAAGTCCGCCGGGACGGGCGCCTTCAGAGCCCGGTAAAAGCCCTCGGCGACATCCCTGACGTCGACGAACACGGGAGGGAAGGCGATGGTCCCTGTGCGGACGGCGTCGAGGAAGAGACGGTTAATGCTATCGACTTCTTCGGCCTTCTTTTGGAGGAGGCTTGGTCCTGTGACGAAGCTGGGGTGGAGAGTCAGGACTTTGAAGGACGGCTTGTTCTTTTTGACCCAGTCTTCCGTTGCTTGGTGCGCGAGAGTCTTGGAGCCATGGTATTTCATGGTGTGCCCTTCAAGGCCTTCGGGAAACTCCATGTTGACGTCAACGGGAAGATCAATGCCAGCGGTCTCTGGAAAGTGGTTAGACAAAGCATGTACCAGCCTCAGATGGAAAGCATGGTGAAGTTACCTCGAACGACTAGCCCGTCGCGAGCCATTGAGAACAGAGCTTCCAAAGGCAGCAACGCGAGGATAGAAGACGTGATCAAGACCCTCTTGATGGACGGTGTTGCCTTTGCGGCGTCAAGAACCGAGAGCGTGCCCTGGACAGCAGGCTTGATGTAGTCCTTTTGGAAGTCATTGCCCTGTCCCACCATGGGCGAAGCCACGTGGATCACGTAGTCCACGCCAACGACAGCATCCGCGAAGGCGTTCGTCTTTGTGAAATCAGGGACAAGAATGAACTGCAGCTGGTCTGCGAATATTGGGAAAGCTTCTCGAAGCTTTTGAATCTGTTCTTCACGGCGAACGCTCAGTCGGACGCGGTAACCTGCTTTCAGGACGGAGGATGCAATTTGAGAGCCGATAAAGCCGGTGGCTCCGGTGATGAAGATGAGTGAGCTGGACATGTTGTTAGAGTGAAGGTTCGAGGTGAGAAGTATCCGTCGTATAGAGATGGTGATAATCGAGGATGGGTGAGTTACACATCCTGCACTTTATACCTTTGATATCATAGAGCCAGCAACAGAGTCACGAACCCCTATCAAACAGCCATCCATCGCTTGGCATGACCGTCTCTCATAATTCGGACGCCGATGTTGTGCACACATCCGGTCCTCATACTTTGACGTTGACAAGCTTCCACGTACCAAGACGTCTGAGCTCGCCTGGGGCAGGGATCCCTCTGCACCGGGCCTTGAGCACTTCGTCAAGGTAATGAAGCCAAAGATTAGTGATCAGGTAGCGGTGGCTCCGGACAATAAAACATCACCCAGACCGGCGACCGCCCTTCGGACATATTTATAAGCGTTCCAGGTGTCAAACTTTCCAATTGTCAATCTGTCCCAAAAGCTTACAAAATCGGCCGTTGTGGCCGTGATGCTCCCGCCCAACCAACTCATACAGGATATCCCAGGGGGCGAAGCTTGGCATAGATGTCTTCTAAGCTAGCCGGCAGTACATGCCAATCCTCACCACAGTTTCTGTTTTCTTCTTCTTTATTATGCTCCTCCTCTTCTTCTTCGTTACTCGTTTCCTCCCTGTTGGTATCTTGCTGCCAGTATTGAGGACGCCGCTGCCCCTTAGACTCATAGATCCCCCCACCAACTTTTCGAAGATAAATAACTCCGCCATCCTCGTCAGGATTATCTCTGCTAATACAGAACCGTTCAATTGAGGGTAGCCAGATTGGAGAAGGCAAGATGTCTCCAGACTTGCTCCAGCAGAGGGGAAGCACTCCTTCTGAGAGGGCTGCGGCCCGTCTCCCTTTGCTCTCCGGGGGTAAGGCAAAGCATCACCCACAAACATCTCCTCCACTAGTTGCCAAATCCGGCGTCGGTTATGCAGCCCAGGAGGCACGTGACAAAGGTCGCTATGATAGCCCGTAGTGACCATTTGATAAACGAGTAGCTCACCACGCTCAACACGATCTGACTTAAGACCATAATCCACTCCACGACTGAGTTGTCGGATCAAGAGTTCCCAGTCCCATTCGAAGTCAGCACCGCCCGGGCAACTCTCGCAATCTTTGGCGTCGATGAGCATTGGATCGATATCCCAGAGCCATGGAAGAAGACCACGACTGCCGGCCTCGAGTGTGCTTTTCCAGATCTTCTGTGGTAGAACTCGCGAAGAAACCCGAGGTAAATCACTCCCCATTGACGTGCAGATCTGGTCTAGGACTTCGGTTGGCATCGCAGCCAGATCTGCCATCAGCCGCGTAGCATGATTACTCGCAAAATCAATCTTTGAGCGACATTGTTGCAAGTTTTTCAAAAGGCATTCCGTTAGCCCTTCGATCTCTAGAGGACTGTCCCCCAAAGTCTACAGAATATGGGTTAGTATCCATTAGAATAGGAGTTCCATTAATAAGAATACGCACGTAGAATAGGTTTGCTCTGGCTGACGGAAACGGCCCAGGCCAATCCAATGCAGGACATGCATATTCTGGCCAGTCAATGTCGGGAATGTAGAAATGATTCCGCCAGATTCTATAGTTCGGCTCAAAATAACACCTGTGCAGTTCGCTGCATTTTGTTGTGACTGCCCGTCTCCATCTCAAAGCCATGAAAAGCCCTCGCAAGTCTCGTACATAGGCGACATGGGATGATACAAAAACCTTTTTTGCAATTTCCAAGCATGCTTCATGTACCAATGCGTAGACTTGGTTGTCCGTGGCCGAATAATTGGAAGCGAAACAGACTGTTATGCTGTCATCAAGATTGTATCGGCGGTATTGATGCCGATCCTGGGTGTTCGCCTCATACACATCGATATCGGAAGCTTGGGATCGCGGTCGAACACCCTGTAAATCTAGCCGGACTCGAGAACGCATCTCTTCCAAGGGGTAGTCCAGATGATCGAAGTCGGGCAGAATTTGCCCAAACTCATCATCTGGGTCGCAGAGCAAGCGAGCTTCGGGAATCCAATCCAATTCATTGTAGTACTCGGGTAGAGGCTCGTCTTCCGGAAAACGAGGGCCGCTGAAACATGGGCTGCCACTGACAGTGAGACCACATATGTGACATGGCGACATGTCAAAATCCATGTTGAGGAAGGCAAGATGTCCTGAGGAATCTGGTGTTGGGTTTGCGGGCACAGAATTCGGGTGAGTGATTGGATGCTCCTGCTTCGTCAACGTGGCATGAGAGGCAAAAGCGACAAAAGAAAGAAGATTGCAATCAAAGTGGGCGACATTGATGAACTTTGGGGTCTTTTTACCAACATGCATTCCGACCCCAAGAGCTGAGGCCAAGCGAAACTGACCCCTAATCTTGGGGCCTGTTGGCCCGACACATGCGCGAGTACAATCAACATGCGTTGTTGGTCGAGACAAGCGCCAGCCACAAACTGCATTGCGCCACACAGTAGCATACATCCGCGCGAATAATAGAAACAGAATACCTACCTGCGAGCCAGGGGCTCTTTGGGCTTGGACGTCATGTCCATTTCTGTGAGTTTCAGGTACTACCGTACTTATTATGTCTGCAGTTCACCCGCAGGTACCCATGTTTAGCTGCGCATTTAAGGGGGAAATCCCTTTCCTTTCCGAGAGGCCAAGCCCGCCGCCAAACATAATAGTACTTTCTCTGGTACTGAATGTGCAAAAGGTGATTGACTATTGTTGTTTGCTGATCCCTTTGTGAAGTTGAAAGGCCACAGTCCCCCAAAGGTCTCGGCATCTCAGGGCCTGAGGTATTTTCAGTCCGTTCGGTATCGGGAGCAGCTCGGATGATAGTGATAATGATAGCTGAGACTTGGCAGAGCAAGTATTTGATAACTTAATTTTCTGATACTTGCCATCAACTGCTTTAAGGCGATTGAAGGAAGGCTCAGACGGTCAATTATGATTAGCCGACATCTCGACAAGAGATCACGAACAGTGCCTGATACGAAACTGCTGGCTCTGTTGACATCTGCAAGCATGTTGGGTTCAAATTGCACAAGGAAGGCCTGGCGAGAGTACATGTACCCTCCCATTTACCCCGTGCTATGAATGTGTCTGCAGTAATCCGATACGGCATCTCCAACACGTCTTGTTGGGAGGACTCGAAACTCGCATCTGCATGAAAGTAAGGGATGCGAAGCAAAGGGGCCAACGGCCCCAAGCTGGAGGGGGCGGTGGGCTGTTGGTGGTCAGTCCTTCGTGATAATCAGTCGGCTAGTCTTTGCGGAAGCACGAGATGTTGTTGGTACTAAATTAGAATGATCAAAAGCAACAGTCAAGACTGCTGGTAGACCATAAAAGACTCGCAGACGAAGAAATGGCGTATTGCTTCCGTTGTGGTTTGGTGCTTCGAATCTGCACAATATACTTCATTTGCCACAAAATTTGAGACTCGATCCTTCTCGAATCGTTCTGTTCCAACGCTGGTGTTCAAGATGAAGGTTTTCTACGTTATATGTGTCTTTGTTGGCGCTTCCTCTGTATCCGCCATCAACCTCCGTGATTACAGAGAAGGCTCAGAAGAAAGCCAGTCTTTATCCCTCCAAGACACCCAGGAGACTTACAGCATCAACCGAGATGTTTTTGCAGCGAGAGACAATCCGCCAATCTCAGGAGAAGGAGGTTCTTCTACTATGAAATTCCCTACCTCCAACCTCGTTGGAAACCTGTCCCGAGTTCTGATGACACCGACAACCCGCCAATGGGCCCCCGAAGTTACAACTGGCAGCCAGAACACTACTTTTGAGCGCCCTGTCTCGACTTTTGGGTCGACTAGCGACAGTGGAAGCTATTCCACGACTCAAGCCGTTCATGATTCCTACAAGACGACTCAACCTGTTCCAACCACTCCCGCCGTTCACGACATTCCAACACCAGTGTCCACAATGACTACGTTACCACCAAAGCTTCTCATTCAGACCTTGACAGGTTCTGGATGGAAGGAGAATACCTGGGTCACGACCACTGGATCTGACGGGTCTCCTACCTTGGTTCCTGTTATTGTCGGCTGCCCCGGTTGCAAAGATCGTGGCGGCGGGGTTTTGCTTCTCTGGAACCTTCCGCAAATACCCAACGTATCTTTCAAGTTTCCCAATCTACCCAATCTACCTCAGTTCTTTCTACCATGCGTAAAGGTGCTGTTTGTGGAGATAGGAAACTGTCCTGGCCCCGTGACCGAGTCGACAGACGATGGCAAGCAGCAAGATGATCAGGAGAACAATTCGCCAACTCCTTCGCAGACGCCGTCGAAAACCCAATCAACTAGATCATACTCGTCGGTAGTTTCCTCAACAGAAGGCTGTGAAATCACACGAACAGCTAGTCATTGCGTAGCTACGTGTAGCCCAATAACGACCGGCCGTACTAGCACCGTTACCTGTTTCACAACGGCATGTCACGCGACCATCACAGGATGCAGTGTCAGCGGGATCACATCCACCACGACGAAGATGCCCTGCCCAACCCACAATAATGCCGAAGATGTTGGAAGACGTGATCTTGCAGGCGACAGCTGCCCAGTGGGCTGCCGCAGTGGAGCCTCTCCGACTGGAAAACTTCCGATCCTGTTGATGACGACCAGTCCGACGCCAAGAGGAGACATTTTGCACTGGCTGGACGCATCGTGATTCCGCGTGCGGTTAAGAAAAACATGCGAGAGATCAAGGGGTGCCGAATCGAAACCGCATGGCCGGCTGGTAAACCTGTGGCGACGCCTGCATATTTCTCTGGTCCAGAGTTCCTCGAAGCCGACAAAGTAGGCTTCACAAACGTTGACCAAAGAAGGAGGGAATTGAGCGAGGAAGTGCCTAGATGGTACAGTTTGAGGAGCGCTGAAGCACCGGCTTGCACTCCCACGACCGTTCCACTCACAACACAAGATATGTATGATGTCATGCAACGCCTGAAGAAGGTCGCGGAAGATAATCCTAAGGACATCAAGAAGCAATTCAACAACCAAGGCAGCAGACCTTCATTGGATCATATTTGGGAGAAAAGCTGGCTGACGGAATTCTTGGAGGAAGACATTTTAAGCATCACAGCGGCCCCTTTGGCAGGCTTGCCATACAGCGGAGCTGAGAAGATGAACTGCAAAGACTTGAATGCTTACATTTTTGGCTCTCGGAATGAGGGGGAGAGAGGCACACAAAATCTTCTTGCCAGTGTCTACGACGCAATGCCCTCAAAGATGAACTTGGAGTTCGTTGGAATGACTCAGGATCTCAACGAAAAGGCCAAGGTAAGCAACTTCTCAATCCCACCATGAAATAGATATCGTCGATCACATGCTGAATTTTCCATCATAACAGGGGCTCCTCTGGAACCCGAGGAATCTGAATCCAGAACTGGCTGCCAACAAGCAAGATGTCGTGAAGCTGCCTTTTGCCACAGCCTTGAAGGGAATTTTTTGTTCACTATACAACAAGGAGTTTGGGTGAGCAACATCGAGAAGGCCATGGAGCTTATGCAAAAAACGAACAATAGGGTGTACAATGAGTTGTAAGTCATTTGTCTTTTCAACAAATAGTTGCATATCTGTTTGCTTCGATACAGAGTCATTTCGCTGACTGGCAGTATGTACAGTATCAAAGTCGATGAGATTCTTGCAAAACAGAACCCTGGGGTAAAAGCTTTCACACGAGAGGGAGGCTATCTGAGCGCACGTTTTCGCAAGTACATGGAGGACTTTCTTAACAACCCAGACACAGGCATCAAAGCACTTGTCGTCAATTCTGCAGACTCGATCAAACAGGTTATTGCAACTGGCTTTGAATCTCTCAATGACCAAGCTGAGCGGATTTCGAAGGCCGGTCTCACTCAGGACTTTGAGATGGAAAAGAGGAAGTGGGAGTACCTTCGCAACCTGCCCAGTTCAACATGGGAGATACAGATTTCATGGTCATGGATGAGGTGTGGCTCACTTGCCCGAAGAGATGGGGAGGATCCCGGTGCATGCCACTTCGCCCCGCCGACGTCAATGCCTCCAGAATCGACCATCGCATCGTCTCTGTCACCAACCGAGACCAGTCTCCAGATTGAGGTCAACATCATCACAACCACCTCCTCATCTTCTTCGGGGATGATTACAAATCCGGCTGGATCATGCACACTTTTGATAATGCGCCATGGAACAATTGGGAATGTCAGCACTGCACAAAGAACCTGGCCCCTCCGAATGTTGATCCAACGAGGGAAAAGACCCGCAACGTCGGAGCCGAAAGGCAGAGAGTTTGCAGCCACATTGGTGCCAAGAATTGCCACGGCAAAGGCGAATGAAGCAAGAAACACTAGCCCTCTCGATGCAGCGCTCATCTGGTAGTAGTCAAGAGCCTCGCTCAGAACATCCCATAAGTTCCAGTAGGCTTTTCCCCAGACATTAGAAGTTGCACTGGCCACCAAGATCCCGAATAACGCAGGGAGAGCGCTGAATATCGGATACGTGAGCAGTTGCGACCATGACTGGTCACTCGGTTTCCGAGCCCATCGAGCGATGTCTGCCTGAGCCACGATGAGCGCCGAGCAGCCCCAAAAACCAGAGTTCAGAGCACTCATCCAGAGCCAACCATAGTATCCGGGATTGCTGATCTTAGGGGAAACTTGGAAGCTCGGGCCGATGGAGCCCCCGTTCAATACGATGGCCCAGATCAACACCGCAAAGCAAGGGGGCAACCATGCATGACTTGGCGACAAAATACCAGTTGAGATTGGGCGGGTGGATGAAGATAAACGGCATGGAGAGTACCCAGAAGACGAAGAGCGCGACCATAGTCTGCGTATTGATGCCCTCGGAGGCGGGGATGTCGTTGGGAATGCTGTGCCAGGAGGGCCAGATGCAGCGGAGGCAGATGGAGACGAAGTTGGCGCCATAGAAAGAGTTCACAGAAAACCATATAGCGGCGACGACGCACCGTGACAGAATGGCAAAGTAGCCTCCCCACATGCCAAAGCTAGCACGGGCGTAGACAGGGAAGCCAATGTGATACGCTGCTGGCCCTCGACCGTTGGCGACGAGCAGGACGGCGCCGATAATGTGTGAAACAACCACAGCGAGCCATGCGGCGTACCATGGCATACCCAGAGCAATCATCGCGCTCCCAGTTGTCCAAGTGCCAGTCGCAAATGAAGAGGCGAGCCAAAATGATGTATAGTGTAACCATGTCCAGGTTCGATGGGTAGGTTCGGTCGGGTCGAGATCATGGTTGGACCATACATGCTGGTTGCTGCTGCGCTCAGGAGATGTTTCTGACGTGACGCTATACGGGTTCTGAGGGGCCTCGAGAGCATGGAGGATGTCCTGCAAAGATATCTTTCGGTGGAGAATGGACAGATTCGGGGTCATGACTGCGTAGAAGACAATGAAGAGGCACGCGGATGATGGTATAGAGGGTCTTAGTATGAGAAACCTATTGTATTAATAAATACTGTTGCTCTTTAACCCATTCCACCACATCGGTTGACAGGGGCACTGCGTCTCGTGATGATACTCGGCACACTTCAGCACCAGCACCTGGCAATGCCATGTTCACGGCTATGCACATGCAATCGAAGACTTCCTGCAGGCGTGAGGCGATGTAATGGTGATATCAGATAAGAGGCGGGGATTTCTGCGTCGTCGGACACTAACGCAGAATGTCCGTTGGGGATCAAATGTAGACGCGTCGATCAGGCGATGCCAATCCCTTCAGACCACAACCGCGTCATACGGTTGATTAAGAAGGATATGACCATTGGACGGCGTGTCAAGCCTTGGTACTTGGATAATCAGATTGCAGCCGGGTGGTCCACTCTGGAATCCCAGCTTTAATTGGTAACAGTGTCAAAGGCTTGTTAGCATATCATGAAAAACACCGGGAGTTGATCTAGGAAAGAAGAATCGCACCATTGAAGAAGTCGAATTCAGATTCACTACAAATGCTAGGTACTGCAAGATCAAAACACCCAGCTGAAACTTTGGATCAAAGCATGGCATCAGGCATGTTTTAATAAAACAATAAAAGTATGAACAAGACGTTTTCACTCCCGAGTCTCACTGAGTCTCCTGATGGCAGCCGCCAGTCTCTCAATACCTTCTACAAGTTCCTCCTTTTCGTGCCAGGCCCAGCACAGCCTTGCACCGTTGAAGTATGAAGTTCCCCCCCTGCTTACGCTCAGAGGGTCATCAGGCACCGCGAATATTGAGCCCGGAGCAATCTTCAAGTTGAAGGCCTGCAATGCAACCTGCGCTACCTCGGCACCTGTGAACTTCCCAAAGGAGACGTACAGGAAGAATCCACCGGCCACATTCGAATCGCCATTCTCTGCGACCAGCCTGACACCTAGAGGATAAAGACAACGTTTAATGGCGTTGACCAAGGCATGATAGCGCTCGCGATAGACGGGAATAAGAGAATCGTTGATGTGTGTTGTCATGACTCCGTTCTGCAACATCCTGTCTATCACCAGTGACGCGAAATGACTTTAGCAACCCCCAGAGACATTTGCTCTGCTTTGATCAAATTAGTATTGTCGTAGCCACTCAGCCACTTATAGCTTTATGGCTTCGTGTAGCACATACGTATTTAATACGCCTTCGCTTCGCATCCCTGTTTCCAAGAGATTAACCCGTTTTTACCTATTTCTATAACCCCTACTACGTAATAGTTATAAGCCTAGCTCTTAACGTAACACTTCACGCCCTCTAATATACTATAAAGTAAAACGTAGCTTAATATAGTTTATATTTTATCTTATAATATCTTTTTTAATAGTATTATAGTAGCTAACTAATATAATTTTCGTAAAGTAATATAACTAACTTATATAGTTTATATAACTATACTTCTATATACTTTAGAATAGTATATAGGAATATATTAACCCTTATAGCGAAGAAGTATGTAATTTAATATAGTAAGTATTATACCTTCCTATACTTAACAAACTATATATAAAGTAATAAAAAGAAGCTTAATATAAATATATCTAACTTTATATAAACTAAGCTATTTATTACTATATTTACTAACTAAACCCTTTTAATATTAAGCTACTATTATTACTTATATTTATAGTTAAAGATATTTAAGAAGAGTATATAGAGTATATTATAGACTATAGAATTTAGATTATAAAGTAAAAAGAGCTTACTATAAACTACTACTTTATCTAGAACTAAGTTTATATTATAGTTAACTATAAGATATTATTAATAATATAGAGTAACCTTATTTTTATTAAAAATACTTTAATTTAAGCCCTTATTTATATACTTAAGAATTACTTTATACTAATAGTCCTCTCTATAGTTATTACTATATAAAATAACTACTTTACTTTATTATAAAAAGCTATAGTAATAATAAATCCAGAAGTATAATACTAAGAGTAATACTATATATATTAGTATATATAAGTATATAAGATCTCTAAAGTTTAAAGGGTTCTTACTTTATATACTTTTTTAGAAGTAATAAGTAGATATCTTACCCTTTTCTAAGCTAAGTAGAGCCTTATTAAACTTATTATAGCTAAAGAGACTAGTAAGCTTATATATAGTATTATTAAGTATAGAGTAATCTTCTCTATATTTCTAAACTAGTATACAAATTAAGAAAGTTAATATAATATCTACGCTATACTTAGTAAATATCTAGAACTTCTCTATTCTATAACTTTGAAAAACTCTATACTAAGTAACTCTACTTTAAATAGAGGCTATAGAGATAGTAATTTCTAAAAATACCTATATAGTAGGGAGTACTAATAGTTAGCTATAAAATATAGCTACTTAGAAATAGTATTATAAAGTAAATAAGCTAAGTATAGAGCTTACTTTATAGTTAATAAGAAGGAGTAGATTTTAAAGACTTTCTTAGAGCTAGAGTAGAGCTAACTCTAGGACTATCTCTAAAATAAAAGATAGATTATAGAAACGTCTAAGATATTATATCTATTATAAGTATTACTATAGTTACTTTTAGATATAGTTATATAAAATAATATTAATCTATAGAAACTACTCTTAGTAAACTATAGTAGAGTAATACTTTAGAAAACAAAGCTTAGGTATATTAATTTTATAGAGACTATTTT
Organism: Colletotrichum camelliae; assembly: GCA_018853505.1. Classification (NCBI taxonomy): domain Eukaryota; kingdom Fungi; phylum Ascomycota; class Sordariomycetes; order Glomerellales; family Glomerellaceae; genus Colletotrichum; species Colletotrichum camelliae. Next base: position 5,370,005 of record JAELVL010000005.1, on the reverse strand, counting down.
TAGTAAAAACTATAATAGAGTAATACTAGTTTAATAGAAGATAGAAATAGGAGTAAAGCTAATCTATAGAGATTACTTTTAGTAGAAACTATAGTAAAGTAATATTAATATACTATCTATTAAAAAATAAAGTAAATAAACCTCTTTTTATTTATATATAGCTTTATTTTATAGCTTTATATCTTAGATATAAAGTTAGGGGAGTGTATTATAGCTACTTAGCTACTTATGGCTTTATAGCTTTATATAGTATATATGTATTTAATACGCCTTCGCTTTGTATCCCTGTTTCCGAGAGATTAACCCGTTTTTACCTATTTCTACGACCCCTACTGCGCGACAAGTATTATATGAAATTAATCGGGGAATGGCAACTTACACTGTTCCCATCGCGGCAACAAAGTCCGGGGTGCCCTCTAGCCAGCCCACCCTCATACCTGGGGCAACGATCTTGGAAAATGATCCATTGCTCACAGAGTTTCCGAAGACAGTAGCTCCTTCCATCTCTCGATCCACATCCACAATTCGGGGTTGACACTGAGGTATTTCTCTAGACAAACTGTCGCCGTCGTCATCTGCATACCATCTCAGCATATCGTACACGTCGTCGGTAACGATCAATGCATCGTGCTTGCGTGCCAATTGCACCAGCTTTCTTCTGTTCTCGATTCCCATAGTCTTTCCGCTTGGGTTTGAGAAGGTCGGAATGAGGTAAATGACGTGTTTGTAGATCTTTGGGTAACCGGCCTTTGCAAGCTTTCTTGGCGGCAAAGAGGCGTCTGCCGGCCACTCGTCGTCGACTTCTTGGAGAGCTTTAGCTAGGAGTTCCAAGTCCACGCCGTCGTCACCCTCAGGTGCGCCACGGATGCGTGCCATCAGACCAGCATCTCTGAAAATAGGGCAAGCTAGGAAGTACGTCGGCTCGACCATCCAGACAGCGCGTGTGCTGGGATCCGTGAACTTCTGCAGAATGGTTGCCAATCCGTTAGAGGCGCCATTTGTGATAACGATGCGCTCGCTCGGGATGGACCCAGAAGAAGGAGCGTAAAAGTCGTTGAGCCATTTCCCGATTGACTCTCGTAGGCTGCTACTTCCGAGTTCGGGGCCGTAGAGGAGCTGCTTGTTGATGTCCTTTTGACGGAATACCGAAGCAGACGCAGATTCCAGTGCGCCAACCGGATGCAAACGAGGCGTAGGCCATCCGCCCTGGAGGTTGATATGGGGCTGATCAACGGGAGATTTGGCAATCATGGTTCCGGATGACGAGGGCAAGGGTGACAGCACTCGATGTGGCTTGCGGTTAAGACAATAGACACGCCTTTTAGGGATTGAGCCGCGATACGAAGCTCTCCAATACTGGTCTCTTTTTGATTACAAGGCGGCATTAAAGCGAGGTCTCTCGGATTGCGGCATTGGTTCCCTGTGCAATCCGTGCTTCACGTGAATAGGAGCTGGCCCCCCCGTTCTTACTCGACCCGCAGTTGTCGGACATCTTTTCTGAAAGTCCGCCCGTAATACATCGATCCCATGATCACTTAATTCGAACGATAAGGACAGAACGAATGCTTTCCTAATTACGTAGGCGCCGCTAGCGGATGTGTGACAAGCGACGCAATTCCGATCGTGACACATTCAGTCGAATTCTTGTAGTTTAGTGAGCAGACCAAGTCATGAGCCTGTTCATCACCGAGAAAGATACACACTGATCTAACAATGAAGTCAATCTTTTTAATTAAACATAAAGTTTGCCCTAGTACAGGTTTACTATGTACAATGTGAGCGGCTACCATACTAGCAAATATAGCGTCACTAAGGAAAATAATGTTAATACATCGTTTTACGGTAGGAAGCACAAAACCATATGAAACTGTGAGAAGATCGAGGGAGGGTCTTATTTCTTGAAGGTTCATCTATTTAACATGGCAATGCCTTCCTATCCACCACTCTGCACAGACAACTCAACCCAGCATCATCACTAAATAATCATGATGCTCGTGGAGGAGCACTCTGAGCTCTTGTTAGCTGCGGTTCCATCAAAGGTTCAGGATACTTACAGGAAGATATGATACGTGTCAATGAAAATTCTTCCATCATCAAATCGTTGGAAATGGAGTCTTGCTGCCCATCCCATTTCACCTGTTGTCCCATCGTCGTAGATGTAGTTGCTCTGTCCATAGAGCATCACCTCGTCGGCATTACCTGGGCTAAAAGGGAAGACCTTGAAAACAGTGTGCTTTCTAGACGCCTGCCCCTTCCAAGAGCCGCGATTCACCTCGGATATTTCTGGCAGAGTGGTGGAAATCAGCATTGCTTACCCCGCTTCACAGGCAGAGGGATAACTTACTGTCGCGACCCTGAACATTAGTTGCTGCCTTTTTCATGACGCCATCTTCAGCGAAGCATTCAGCCCAGGAATTGGTATTCTCTTTATCGTCGGAGAAAGTGTAGAAACGTTGAAGAAACTCGGCTAAAGGCTTGTCCAGCGCCGAGGGGTCATACTCAAAAGAGTGCGCCGCAAGTGCCTCAGGTGTCGGATCCATTTGGGAGTTCTGTGTATGTTCGGTAGAAAGAACAGCGAGAATCTCAGGCCTTAGTCTGTCAATCATGCCCCGCGCTTCTTTATCTTAATGCAGTCGGGCTGAGCGCACTTGATGAAGCTGTCCTAGATGCGGCATGCCCCACATCATTCGGACAAGAGCTGAAAAGTCCGATAGGCCGTTCAATGACCCAGACTCCTGCTTTGATACCGTGCATACATAAGTTATGATTTGTTATGCTCAGACGTGGTACGCCTTTTGTTATGATGCAGCACATGATCTATTACAACATTATTCAACATGGCACCCAAGGCACTTTGCTGTTTCTCCGTCGACATTGACGCCGTTTGCGGCTGGATTGGATCATACGGAGGTGAAGAATCCGTTTCTGACATCTCACGAGGTATTCTCTATTTTCTTAACATGATAACTTCTGGATACTTAGACTGGATGAACAGGCTATTTCGCTGGTACTGTTGGAGTCCGGCGTCTGCTAGACCTCTTCAAGAAGTACAATATCAAAACGACTTGGTTTATTCCCGGCCACACCTTAGAGACGTTTCCCGAAGAGTGTGCTCTCATCAGGGATGCGGGCCATGAGATTGGTCTACACGGTTACTCGCACGAGAATCCGAAGGAGATGACGGTTGAGCAACAACGAGTGGTCCTAGACAAGACGTACCGACTTGTCACGGAATTTTGTGGCAAGCCTCCAAGAGGCTCAGTAGTCCCATGGTGGGAGACTCCGAAGGAAGGCGCTGAGCTCATGTTGGAGTATGGTAAGAACCCCAAGATAATGGCTTTGAAACTTTCATGAAGACTCATTTCCGAGGAAGGCCTTGAATACGACCACTCGTTCTCTCACCACGACGCTATACCTTACTGGCTGCGTGTCGGTGACGAATGGACCAAGATTGACTACTCGAAGCATCCAGATACATGGATGAAGCCGCTGGTGAGAGGTGAGGAGACCGGCTTAGTGGAGATTCCTGCAAGCTGGTATCTGGATGATCTGCCTCCAATGGTAAGCGAAACGGAATGGACCCTGTCTAACACAGGCGCTAACCCATGCAGATGTTCATCAAGAATATGCAAAACAGCCATGGCTGGGTGCATCCATCCGTTGTGGAGGATCTGTGGAAGGACCACTTCGACTTCTTCTACGAGAACTACGACAACTTCTGCTTCCCAGTCACAATTCACCCCGATGTTTCGGGGCACCCTCATGCACTAAAGATGCTGGAAAGGTAAGACTTATAGAAGAGGGTTGTTTCAAAATGTGTACTAATCGCTAGCCAGGGTGATTCAATATTTGATGACGAAGCCTGGTGTAGAGTTTGTGAAGATGGAAGATATTTGCGACGAGTTCAAGTCCCGCAGCTCTCCTCCTGCTGGAGCTAAAATGCCAGCCGAAGCAGGATCGATCCTTAGAATTTGATTCATAGGAAGACATCTCTCCCGGTAGATGAAATTGCATCTCTATGAAATTATTTGCAAAAAGACTTGTGGTAGTTCAAACCAGAAGTCTCCGTGAGCCAGTGTCGACCTTTTATGCAAAGGATTTGCTGTCTGGGCTGATGACTATCTTGAAACCATCTTGAAATGTGCTTACATTTAGTATTAAAATTATCATCGGCGTCATATTCGTTGTTAGTGTTGTCATTGTGGTTAGCATTATCTTTGCTGTCTTCGTACTTAGTCCTGCTGTTGTGTCACTGTCCACCCCAATAGCAAGAGTCAATCCCAAACGCTGGCCCTCCGTCAAGGGATCGGGGAGGGTATGATCGGCTTTTGCGAATAATGCAAGATAGTTCTTAAGTTGGCTCTGAAACGTCTGTTCTCTTCTCTATTCTACATGTGTCGGCTGAGACAAGAAAAACTGGATAGCCATCTCGCCAGCCAGTAACCTCGTATCTTCTTGGTCTACAAGTCTCAAATATTCCTTCATCTTCTCACTATCAGGTATCATCCCAGATTGCTGCACAGCTAATGTGCTCCATTTGTTGATGTAAGGGTCAAATTCCGGGTGCCCCTGATAGGTCAACACCCGCCCAGGAACCAAGAACCCTTGAACTTCGCACAAGGGAGATGTGCCCATCTGCACCCAGTTTGGAGGCAGTGGTCCATCCAGTTGTACCACATCTTGGTGAAGAAACTGGTATGAGACAGTGTCGCCTTTCAGACAAGGGAAATGGGATGCAAAGTCCTCCGAAAGCGACACTTGATGCACACCAATTTCCCAACCCTTGGGGTTCTTCACCACCCGGGCGCCGTGTTTGGCCAGAAAGGCCTGTCCGATGAGCTGGTGGCCAAAACATCCTCCGAATATTTTCACGGTCGGAGAGTTATCATAGACATCTGCGGCTGATTAGTTACTGGGAACCATGATTTGACAAGGTCTTCGTAGACATACCTCGGAGGAATGCGGCTAACTTGTGAATCCAGGGCTCATCATCATATGCTGAAGCCACGGAACCAGTGACGATGAGAGCATCGAAATCTTCCACTGGCGATGGATATTCATCTTTGTCAATCACATCGAAGCCAGTAACCTCGGCAATAACCTGGCCATTTGGCCTCTTGGCGTTGTACGCAGTGACAGATGCTAGAATCCAGCTGGCGAAAATATCATCGAACTGGCCTCTATCTTTCGCAATGTTCTCGGGGATTGGAAAGCAGCGGAGGACTGCAATCCGGAGTTTTCGGCGTGGGGTTACTACCGTCATGGCGATCCTGGGGTGTTGTCTCGGTTCGGTTAAGTTCTGGCTGGCTGGGAATTCGAAGACAAATGGTACCCATGATAAGACGATACCCAGTTAAAGCTTGCCGAAAAGTACCGAACATATATAAATCAGGTGGGAGGATACCTCCACAAACCGACTTGACAGCAGGCCAGCGGACATGGCGCATAAAGTCCGTCGTGGGCCGGTGTTGATAACAGCGGGGAACTGCCGAGATAAGACAAGACAAGGGATCCATCCGGAGCGGATGACCTGAATCAGTCGCCTAATCGGGATATCGAGTGCGGAGGTCGAGGCCGGCAGCAGTGAGACAGTCGGAGCAATGTCACGCTCATGCTCATGAACTGTGCTTCATTGCAGAACAAGACGGCAAAAATGAGCCAAACGTTGTACGGTATCCCGTGGCTACGCGCACAACGTGAGATTGCCTGCTGTCGATGTCGACGACGTAAGAAGAAGGTCGGGAAACCACGTTGATGCGCAATTGTGGCGCCAAAGCTGACAGAATGCCAGTGTGATAAACGTCGCCCTCTATGCGGCGAATGCGCCAGGTCCGGTGCAGGTGAGAGTGGAAGCCAGTGTCATTGCCCGCATGACTGAAGTTGACTGAATTTTGTATCCAGAATGCGTGCCACTTGCCCCAAAGAAGTCTGCCATGACCACACTCCCAGCTGGGTAAGCAACCTCCCGCATCACCCAAGTGGCATGGTATTCTCATCGTTATTGATCATTAGCTACGTTCATCTGCTCGAAGAACACATAGCGACGCTCGAAACACGCCTCAGGCAGTCCAATCCATCGATTGCTGGTGACCATTTTCTGAGCGATCCCAGATCAAGACCTGTCGACACCCCAGCCTCGATGGAAATGATAGTAGATGGGGCCGTACCTCCGTTAAATCTGATGGGCAGACTTTCAGATGGGCCACTCGATGTCGCTGGGCCTGCTTCTCCCACTGATCCACCCGATGCCGGCCCAGTGGCAACTCCTGATTGGGTGCTTGGGACACTTGATGACGCCAACATCGAATTCGATCTTGCAGCATTGAGCGGCAGAGACCTATCACCGTTAACAAGCCCTCCGCGAAACCGCCCTTTGGATCAATCTCAATTAGAACTACCAGCGTTGGAGGCAAATGACATCCAGGACACGGAGGCCTGCGCACCCTCTCTTCAATTTGCCATTCAAGAGGAACGGCTGACCGAGTCGTACTTGCCTCTATCCGTTGCTGGTCGCTATGTAAAAGAATATTTCACGAGTGCTCATCCCATGTGGCCATTCTTGCACCGCCAGCAGTGGGAGGAGTGGTGGAAGTATTGGTCTGGCCCGGCAAGACAGTTGAACTCACCGGGCTCGCAGACGTTCTTCGTGGACATGGTGCTTTCTATTGGTGCTCTACTGGTCCATGGATCAACACCGTCTTCCGAGCACCTGGATCTGTCTCGGGCATCCTATCAACGAGCCATGGCAAAGTACAGGTCTTATGAGATCCAAGAGTCATCGCCTATCCTACGCACACAGTCATCTCTACTACTTACCGTGCACGCGATGCATCTCGACTCTGTCCGAGACCTTTTCGATTGCGCCTCAGAATCAGTCAAGAATTGTGCTTTATCAGACCTCTCATATCAACGATCACGGCGAAAAGCTCCTCTTACGCAACAACATGGCATCGACGACGTCGTTCAGAAAATGGTTACGAGAACGTGTCTCGTGATAGACATCATCATATCTAACACGATGGAACATAGCCTTTGCTTGGAGAACTCATCGGTGGACGAGGATGACATGTCGGAGCTGGACGGCTCTGTGTCGTCCGAAGAACTGAGGCTCGGGAATCCCTTCGAGTTTAACTCGACTGCTCCTTCGCCGGCAGATGTTGCACTGGAAGAACACATCTTCCAACTTCGTCGAATTCAGTACCGTATTTTGAAGATTACACTAAAATTGGAGCATGATGCGGAAAGAGAAAGCCACCCTGTCCCCAACTTATGGCGCTCGTGGCCTCGGCACGATTTGGATCGTTGGATCCACGACATTGACTCCCTTTCTGACTCTGCAGAGCGTCAACGGAAGTTCCAGTCAAGCGCGTGGCTACAGAAGCTGGCAAACTATACAGCAATTTCCTTGTTCCCGAACCCGTACTTAGCCATTCGAGGAGGGGACTCGAAGCACCTCGTGACTGCAGCCTGCTCCGTCCTCGTCTCCTTTCGGAGATTCAGGGTCAGAGATCACACTACGTGCTATACCTGGACTGCAGTATGTCTGAAACACCATGGAAGCCATTGACTAACTTTCTTCAGCTTCTTCACCAATTTCAAGCTGGCGTCTGCGTGGTCTTTTGCCTGTGGGCGACACCTACGCACCAGCAAATGACTCTTTACGATCGCCGTCCGATCTGCCAAGCTTTGTTCGCCTGTCTTGCAACACTCATTGACTTTGCAAGCAAGTGGAGTTCTGCCCAAGTCTTTCGTGACGTTTTCGAGTTGCTGATGGAGGCTGTGCTTGTCGTGGAGTTTGGCGACCCGTCTCAATCCTGGTCGATCACGCCTCCTCAATCGGCTAACCTACAGCTGTTGATAACTGAACTGGAGGATTTAAAGGTGCAACAGAAAGTAATCAACATGCTCAAAACTATGCGTAAGGGGCGGGTGCCGTTCACGTCGCCATCAGTGGAGGAGACGCAGTGGATACAGTACGAGCACAACGAACATGTGTCTTAAGGCCTAGTTCCTAGACGATCCTTCACGCTGAATTCTGTGTCAATTTAGACCTGTATTATGTCCTAGAAATGAGCGTTCGAATCCCAAAGTCTCAGTTGAAACAAAATGTTTCGTATACGACGTTTCCGCTTGCACGGTTATGCCCTTTCGATTGAGTGGTTGCAGAAATCAAGATGTGAGAAGTCGGATTTACAACTTTTAATGGTGTGCTCTTGATTGCGTCAGCGCGTCACAAAGCCTTTAATCTCATTTTATGAAGAACTGCTTTGTGCAGATGTGTATGACTAGGGATACATAACAGGGTCCCCCTTACTCTAACTACCCCCTATATATCTAACTCCTTCTATTAACTACTTCTACTCTATAGTAATTATATACTGTTACGACCCGTAAACAAGGATAACAGCTGAACGACCTACTTAGGCGTCGGGCGGCTGTGATAGGACATTTGTACTGCAGGAACACGGGAACAACAGGAACTCACTTAGAAACGGAAGAACTATAGTATAAGTCATATGATAATAAGATAAGGAACGATCAGTAGAGCGTGTTAAGAAACGCTTAGTAATTAGTTAGTAATGCTAACTGATTACGATTACCTCATATACCTAGGTAATCACCTATAACTAGATAAAAAGCACTGTTCGGACTTATATATAGTATAACCTAAGCCTAGCTTATAGTCAGACTTCTATAGCTCTTTAGTAATTAACTTATGAATATCTCTAAGATACTTTCAGCTTACCTTCACTGCGAATACTTATTAAGTCTAAGATTAATTACCTTAGCTTCTGACTACTGATCTACGATATAGCCTATAACCTATAACCCAGACTACGATATAATAATCTGTTTATTAGTATTAATCTCTAGCTTCTATTAGTAGACCTTACTGTTAGATAGCTGATTATAACACTTTAATTGCTTCTGTTCAGTAAGTTAACTATTGAAGCTACTAAACAGTACAGATAATATATTAACTAATAATAATACCTAGTATACACCTATAACCCTAGGCATACCTATAGCTAGACCTACTACTACTACACTAGCCTAGCTAGCTGTATTACCTCCTATAAACTAGCAGCTGTTTAATATATTAAACTAACTTTAGGAGGAAAACGCCTAACTCTATATTCATCTAAACGCTAGCTAAGCAACCTCTTAAGCTAAATACCTAGAACTAGAACTATTTAATAGTACTACTAGACTTTTCTAAGGGTTTCTCACCTATACTTACGCCTACTTATACTACTATAGTAGCTTATTTCCTACTAAGGTAGATAAGGTTTATTATATAGCTTTGTTCTTCTAGAAGGATGCTTTTACCTAGTTTAAACTTACTATACGCGACTACCTAGAGAATACCTATAATAAATAAGAGGAAGATACCTAGGCTATTTTTAAAAAATATAATAAGTTTGAAAAGAGACTTAAGAACACCTTTAGAAACACTAATAAAGAATATATTATAGAACACAAACTTATAAACCTAATCTAGAAAGGTTCTACTAATAAATATACTTCTAAATTCTATTAGATTATATCTAAACTAAAATAAGGTAATAAAGCCTTTATTACTAAGTTCTACTAAAGACTTTAAGAAGATATTAAGGATAAACTTATAAGAAATAACTAACTAGAAGAACTTTATATCTTTATTAATATAGCTATTAAAATTAATAACTAACTCTATAAAAGACGCCTTAAAAGGAAAAGATAGTAACTATAGGTTCCTAGAAAAGCAAACATTTCTAGAAAGTATATTTAGAAACCTTAGTAACAAGGATATAGTACTGCTTCTAGTTAATATAGCAGACCTATAAACCTCAGTACTACTATATTACAACCTGTAAATAAGGATAACAGCTAACGACCTACTTAGGCGTTAGGCGGCTGTGCCAGGATATTTATACTGCAGGATCACAGGAATAACAGAAACTCGCTCAGCAATAGAAGAACTATAGTATAAGTCATATAACGATAAGATAAGAGATTAGATCTATACGCCTATAATATAGAGGCCGTCCTTAGTATATATAGGTTCTATATAGTTAAGGGATAGACCTTATCAGGATTAGGAACAGTAATAAGATAAAGGGTACTATTCAGGACTTATATATAGTATAACTTAAGCCTAGCTTATAGTCAGACTTCTATAGCTCTTCAGTAATTAACTTATAAATATCTCTAAGATACTTTTAGCCTTACTTTCACTGTAAATACTTATTAAGTCTAAGACTGATTACCTTAGCTTCTGACTACTAATCTATAACACAGCTTATAACCTATAACCCAGACTATAACCTTAGTATACTATTACTATATATTAATCTCTAGCTTCTATTAGCAGACCTTACTATTAGATAGCTGACTGTAATACTTTGATTGCTTCTGTTCAGTAAGTTAACTATTAAAACCTACTAATAGTATAGATAAGATATCTTCTCACGCTTCTGCTAAATCACCTACTTTAGGAAGCTCTTCTTCTTCTAAATAGCTAGTTAGGAACCTAGCTGAAGAACTTAAAAGAGCTTTAATAACTATAGACTTAGACGATAAAGTCACCTTTAAAAAGGAAACCTATAATAAGTTCTAAGTCTAAGTTAAGAAAGGAGATAATAATATAGCTAAGATATAAACTATATATAATAAGATAGCTAGTAAACTCTAAGGCTTTAAGAGTATAATTTAAGAACTTAGTAATAGACTCTAACGATTTTAGAACCTTGAAAACGAAATTATATACCTAGGAGGATAGGGTAATAACTTCCTTATATAGGAACTTCAGAATAAAGTTAACACTCTTTATACTACTGCTAATATTATTACTACCTCTATAAGAAGATAATAGAAACTTAAGCTTAGTATACTAGTTACTTATAATAGAACCCCTAAAACTTTTAAAGGATTCCTAATCTAGGTTAAGAACTACTAGAACTTCTATTATAGAGACTTTACTAATAAAACTAAGAAAGTAGTATATATAGCTACCTATCTTAAAGAGAAAGCCTTTAAATAGTTTAAACTAATCTAGAAAGAATACCTTAAGTATAAGACCTTTAATAAATGCTCTATAGAAACCTGCGATATCTATACTAATTTCTAAGGATTTAAAGATATACTTAGATCACTCTTCTAAGACCTAGACAAGAAATAATAAGCTGAATATAACTTTACCTAGCTTAGATAAACTAAATCTACTGAGGACTACTTTACTAACTTCAGATAACTCAGTATCTAACTTAATCTTACTAAAGAAACTAAGATCGTTATATTCTATTAAGGACTTAAGAACAAAGTTAAAGATAAGATTATTAAGATCGATTAACTAGAAGACTTCCTCTAATATATAGAACTTATTATTAAGATTAATAACTACCTCTATAAGTAATAAAGAGAATAAAGAGATAAATAATAAAATCTAAACTCAGGATGTAAGTACTAGTAGTAGCCCTAGAGTAAGTTCAATAACTAGTAGAATAATAACAGACCCTGCAATAACTAGAATAACACCTAGTAAAGTATTTCTTACAGATAACACAGCAGACCTATAGACCTCAGCGCTACTACTAAAAATAATAATAAGAAACTATAGAACCCTAAATACTATAATTATAAAAGAATAAGATATATTACTAGAGACTATAGATAACCTAAGAAGCTTAACTAGAAACCTATACCTAAACATACTAAGCAAGCTAGCATAGCAACTAAAACGCTCTATATATCCCTTTTATAGACTAGATACTATAACAATAAATGCTTTACCTACTATAGTAATAAGGAAGCTATAGAACACTAGCCTAGTAATCTAGACTACAGAAAGACAGGTTATAATATAACTATCCTAGAAATTAAAACTAAGACCTTTATAATAGCTTCCTAAGCTAACAGCAAGCTAGTTAGAAAGACTACTGAACAACTCGACGAAATACTTCGCATCTAATAACTCGACACAGTTAACTCTAACCTTATAAGCTACAACACAGAAACCTCAAATAATCTAAGAGCTAGAAGCCTAAGTCTAGCAAGAAATAGACTAGATCTATTAATATAAAGCTAAACAACAGATTATAAGCAACAACAGATTATAAGCAACAACAAATAACAAATCCTACGCCTTGAAATAGTATAAACACTTCAGCTATAATAAGTATAAGAAGAACCAGATAATATTATAACGTGGTTGATAAGCGAAGCGATCAGACAAGCGAAGCGATCACCCGACCGCAACATACCTATCTCCTACCTTTACATTTACATTACGCTACACACAACCATGTCATCAGCAAATAAAGAAGCTCAATTGAACTTAGCTACCCAAGCAATCAAACGAAGCAATAATCTTAGCTTAAGAGCTGCATCCCAGATCTACTCAGTGCCTTACTCAACGCTACGCGACCGAATGAAGGGAAAGCTATCACGACGTGATACTATACCTAACTCACGCAAACTAATGGAGCTTGAAGAGGAGAAGCTAGTTAAGTATATCCTCGACCTGGATTCCTGATCGTTTCCTCCTCGTATCAGTGGTGTGGAAGATATAGCTAATCGACTGCTTGCCGACTGCGACGCGCCCCTAGTTAGGAAGTGCTGGGCTTCGAACTTTATCAAGCGATAACTGCAGCTCTGGACGCGCTTTTTTCGCAAGTATGACTATAAGAGGGCCTAATGCGAAGATCCAGATGCGATAAATGCATGGTTTCGTTTTGTGGCGAATACAATTGCAAAATACAGCATTATGGACTCTAATATCTATAATTTTGATGAGACTGGGTTTATGATAGGCTAGATTGCATCTAGGATAGTTGTCATAAGTTCTAAAAGGCGTTCAAACACGAAAATAATGCAGCCTGGTGACCGTCAATAGGTTATAGTTATTCAGGCTATCAACTCGTCAGGCTATAGCGTTCCGCCGTACATTATTGTTGCAGGCTAATATCACCTCTCTATATAGTATATAGAAACCAGTCTCCCACGCAACTGGGTTATTATAACGTCTGAAAACGGATGGACAACAAACGAAAGAGGCCTAGATTGGCTCCAGCACTTTGATCGGCATACAAAACCGCGTGCAAGTGGCAGTTATCGCCTCCTCGTTGTCAATAGGCATGAAAGTCACTATACTGCTAACTTTGAGATATATTATAAGGAAAACAATATCATCACACTCTATATGCCAGCCCATTCATCTCATCTGCTTCAGCCCTTAGATGTTGGGTGTTTTAGGCCACTAAAGAAGGCTTATAGTCGACAAATTGAAGATAAGATGCGCCGGGGTAATACGCATATTACAAAGGAAGACTTCTTCCCTGCGTTTCGCAAGGCATTTACACAAGCCCTCACAGTTAAAAACATCCAGGGAGGTTTCAGAGGGGCTGGGCTTGTCCCTCTAAGTGCTGAAAATATGCTTTCAAAGCTTGATATCAAGTTACACACTCTAACACCTCCAGGGTCCCTTCCAACAACACCCCCTGCGTGGACTTCTCAGACGCCAAACAACCCAACTAAGGCGTCTTCTCAGTCTGAACTCATCAAAAGGAGGATCTCTCGCCATCAGAATAGCTCCCCAACTTCAATTATTAAAGCTGTAGAGCATCTATCAAAGGGAGCGCAGGGATTTATGCACCAGATTGCCTTACTAAGGTCTGAGGTCCAGATCCTTCGGGAAGAGAATAACCTACTTAGCCGACATAAAAGGGCTAAGAAAACACATCTCAGACAAGGAGGAAGTCTTACTATAGCTGAGGCTGAGGACCTTCAGTCGCAGAGAGAGGCGACAGCTCAGATTGAGGAGGAAACGCGCCGGAGTAGTGGCTGTCGGCCGAGGACGGAAACAGGTCAACGGCGATGTGGTGTCTGTGGGAACACTGGTCATAATGCGCGAACATGTCAGTTTATTGAAGAAACATCTAATGAAGAGGTTTCTGAGTAGTTTGAACTCAATTGATTCTGTGGGTGTTGTGTACGAGTTAGAAATGTGCTGTGGTTGGGGTTGGGTGATCGCTTCGCTTGTCTGATCGCTTCGCTTATCAACTATGTTATAGTATCACTAAATTAATACCCTAATAGTACACTTTAAATAATAAAGAAATGTATAAGGAAACCCTACTAGAATTAAGTAAATTAACTAAGAACTCAAAGAATAAGTTAAAGAAGAATCTAATAAAAAGCCTAAACACTAATATAACCTCTTAATTAAATAACAGATCCTCAGTCTTACTAGTAATTAGACTTTTAGAAGAGGAGAGAGTTCTCTTTATAACTTAGATAAACCTTATAATGTTGCCTGTTAACATACTTAGGCAGAAATCGCTTATAGGTTCACCCCTAGTATAAACAATACTAGCTCTAAAAAGAAATCTAATAATAAGAAAGAAACCTAACAGCTCTTCTAATACTAAGCAGTTAATATAAATTATAATAACCAGCAGTAACACTTCTATAATATTCTAGTAAACTAGAGAGACAAAGACTACACTCTAAAGCTTTATATAGAAGACTACCCTACACTTAAGTATAATCACTATAACTACTAAAACCTCCTCTAGCTATAATGTTTTTTCGATAAATACAAGGAATATCTTAGAGATAAGTATAAATACTAATTCTACCCTAGAAGATATAACAAAAACCCTATCTAGAATATTTATACTTAAACTACTATAGTTAGATAGACTATAACTATATTTAATAATAATATAGTAACTTTTAGCCTAAGCCTATAATACCTTATAAGATATTAATATAATAATATAATGAAATAGGAAGAATACTGAAAAGATAAATACCTTATATATACAGTTTAGAAGGCTAAAGCCTACAGACTCCTGCGAGAAGGATCAAGCCTCCTAAGACTCTGATTCTAAGAGAATCGCCTTATAAAGGTATAATAAGAAGGAAAACAAATCACTTACCCTAGATAACTAGAATAGTTAAAAAACTAGACTTACTTACTAATAAAGGACTAAGATAGGTAATAATAATAAGGTCTATATATCTAGCATCCCTAGACTAGAAAGTATACCTATAACTTATAGTTACTATTTATAATACTATAACTATTACGCTTATTAACAGCAGAGCTGAAATAAACTTTATATTACTCTAAGTAGTAAATAGATTATAACTAGTATAGTAAAGAAAGGAATATATATACTAGCTTAGTAATATAGAAAGAGAATAAGTCTAGTATAAAGAAGGAACTATTAGAAATAAAACTATACTCCTTAAGATAAGTTACTTAGATTAAAACAAATAACTCTAATTTAATATTACTAAACTTAGTATATATAATATTATATTAGAAATACTATAGCTTAAGAAAAATAACCTATAGATAGATTAGAGAATAAGCTAACTCTATTAAGATAATAATAATCTAGTCTCTAAGTAGCTTTATAGAACCTAGGCTTTAAATAGATCTACTTACTAAGAAGTAGTAAAACGATATATCTACTACCTTAAAGTAAAAGAAGCTATATTATAACTATTAAAGACTGTAGATCTTAAATAGAAAGACGATCCCCTTCTATCTATCCTAGAAAAGTACAGAGTTTATAAGAAACTCTTTATAGCTAAATTAGAAACCAGACTGCCTAAATATATAAATTTCAATTATAAAATCCCTATTAAGGAAGGAAAAGAGCCTAAATTAAATAAAATTTATAGACTTAACTTAATAGAGATAGAAGCTTTTAATAAATACTTTAATAAAAACCTTAAGAAAAGCTATATCAGAGAATTAATATTATTAGTAGGAAGCTTAATCCTGTTTATACTAAAGAAGAATAGCAAACTATAACTATATATTAATTACTAAATACTTAATAAAATAACGATTAAAAACTAGTACCTATTACTTTTAATCAACGAACTATAACGACTCCTATATAGAGCTAACTACTTTATAGTACTAAACCTTAAAAATACTTATAACTTTATCTAAATAAAGAAAGGAGAAGAATAGAAGACTACTTTCAGAATATATAAAAGATATTTTAAATACTTTATTATACTTTTCAGTCTTACTAATACCCTAGCTACTTTCTAGAATATAATTAACTAAGTTCTTAGGAAATTTATAGATATCTTTATAATTATCTACTTTAATAATATCCTTATCTTCTCTATAATAATAGAATAGTATAAGAAGTATATATACTTTATATTATAAGCTTTCTAAGATACTAAACTTCTAGTTAAACTAGAGAAAAGTATATTCTATACCTAGGAAATAGAATACCTTAGATTTATAATTACTTCTAGATATATTAGTATATTAAAAAAGAAAGTCTAAGCTATATAGGAATAGCTAATACTAACTAACTTTAAAGAGGTCTAAAGATTCCTCAGATTTATTAACTTCTACTGAAAATTTATTGGACTCTATAGAAAATTTAACACACCTCTTATAGACCTTAGCTATAAGGATTAACTATTCGAATAGAAGGAAGCCTAGAGTATAGCTTTCTAAACTATTAAAGACTATATTATTAGTAAACTAGTCCTAATAATTTTAAATCTAGAAGAACAGTTTAAAGTTAAAATAAACACCTTAAACTTCACCTTTAGAGTATAACTATCTTAGAGAGACTTAGAAAGATATCTATATCCCTACACCTTCTTCTCCTATAAGCTCTATAGACTAGAACTTAACTATTAGATCTATAATAAGGAATTTATAGTAATTATTAAAGCTTTTAAAAAATAGAGACCTTTACTTTTAAGAACTATTTACTAAGTACTTATATATACTAATTATAAAAACCTAGTATATTTCACTACTTTAAAGGAACTTAACAAATAATAAATCAGATAGTTAGAATTCCTCTTAGAATTCAATTTCTAAATTATCTATTAAAAAGGATTAGAAAATAGTAGAGTAGACGCTCTTAGCTAATAACTAGACTATAATATCCTAGTACTAAAAGAAACCTAGGTGATTCTTAAACATAATAATAACAGAGACCTTATACTTACTATAAAAGCTCTTATAATAACCAGACGATCTATAGCTAGCCTGCCTAGTAAACTAGATAATAAAGCTATTAGAGAATTCCACAGTATACTAGTATATAGTTACTAAAGAATCATAAAGACCTAGAAGTAACTATAATAATAATATAGAGAGAAAGTTACTAGAGAATATATTGCAATAGCGATTAAAGATTATAAGGTTTGCCTGAAAAGCAAACCAGCCTAATATTAACCTTATAGATTATTACAACCTTTACTTATACTATAAACCGCTTAGTACTCTATATCTCTTAACTTTATCGTTAAACTACTGAAGTCTCGAGAACCCTTTATAGGAATCTACTATAACAGCATTCTTATTATTATTAATAGACTTATAAAGTATACCTACTTTATCCTATATAAAGAAGTAAGCAATACTAAAGAATTCGCTTATATATTCCTTAAGTATATTATTGCTAACTATAGAACACCTAAGGAAATTATATTAGATAGAGATAAAATCTTTACTTCTAAGTTCTAGAAGTTAATCTTATTATAACTTAGTATTAAGTAAGCAATATCTACTGCCTTTCACTTATAGACTGATAGATAAATAGAACGAATTAACTAGATCCTTGAAACCTACCTCTATACCTATATTAATTATAACTAAGATAATTAGGTAGTACTACTACTAATAGCTTAATTTGCTTATAACACCGTAGTAAGAGAAAGCACTAAGGAATCCCTCTTCTACCTTAACTACGGATTTGAACTAACTACTTATAGAGAACTATAAGCTAGCCTAGTAGCACTAAAAGCTATTACTATAATTAGATAAATCAAAGATATCTAAGATAACATATATAAGGAACTCGAATTTATATAATAATACATAGTATAATTCAGTAATAAATAAAGGATTAAGTGACTAACTTTGAAAGAGGGAGATAGTGCCTATCTTATACAGCGAAACATTAAAACAAAACGACTAAATAACAAACTAGATTTCAAGAAACTTAGACCTTTTAAAATCCTCTGAAAAATCTCACTAGTTAACTACGAACTCAATCTACCTAATAAGATGAAATATTTTCTAATATTTCATATCTTACTACTCGAACTAGCATTATAAGGATTATAAACAAATAACCTTATTATTATAGAAGATAATAAACTAGAGTACGAAGTTAAATAAATTATTAACTACCTCGAAGAACTAGAAAGATACTAGTATCTTATTAAGTAGAAGGGATATAGTTATAAAGATAATATATAGGAACTAGCTAAGAATATTGCTAATGTAAAGGATAAACTTACAACCTACTAGCAATAACACTAAGAACGAGAAGTGTTAGCACAGGTATAAGAGTATTCAGGGGCGTAGTATATGCGCCTATATAGTATAGGGTTATAGATAGAGATATGTTATGATAAAAATTGATAATCCTCAGCATTTATAGGCATTTATTTGTATAGATGATTAATAGAGAAGGAATGTATTGATATGATTCTGGTTTTTCTAGTTAGCAGGTTGCATCCTAAGGTAGGAAAAATGAGGGGAAAGATAACCTTACGTTTCAGGTTATACTTTTTAGTTACATAAGCAGGATTACAAATAAGAGCGATTACGTAAGCATTTATAAAGTTTATAGGTTATAATAAACTAACACTTTTATATAAGTTATATATTAAAAGTCTATTCGTTTATTTTATAGAATATTTAAGTAAGTAATATTGTTATATTATTATTATTATTATATTAAGATGTTATATGTTAACAAGAAGTAGCACTAACTACACTAGTAGCACTAGTTATAACAAACACTACTAGCTACTTATATATTAGATACCTATATAAATATATCAGACTACTAATAGAGGTAGATAGACTATAATAAGAAAAACTATTTATTTGCCTAGAGATATTAGAAACTAACTAAGATACTTCTAAAGAATTAACTATAGCTAGAATACCTAAGTCTATAATACCTATACCTAAAAAAGACTAGTCTAACTTATTTAAAGTACTTTATAATAATAGATCTTTAAGTACCTAAGACTTCTAAGCTTCTAAAGACTGCTTTTTCGCCTCCTATTTATTAATAGACTATATTTTACAATAGATTAAGTCTGAACTATATTCTCTTAGAAACTTCTTTTGTTTATAAAAACAAGATAAGTAACTAAGAGCTATTACTAACTATATCTAAAGAACTTCTAGTGCTTTTTCAGCCTCTTGCTCTTCCTACTCCACTTTCTTTTACTCTCTGAAATAATAATTTATTATAACTAATTAGTATCTACCCTAATTACCTAGGAAAATAACTTATAAGCGTTTGCTATATTACTGCTATTATAGTCTGTTAAACTACGCTTAATATACTTATTATAGCGGTTTAAGTTAGTGAGGTCTATCTTGTATATATAATTATACTAGAAGTAAGGAGAACAAGGTATCGTATTATAACTATAGTAATTAACTAAAGTATTAAGGGCCTGCTGATTGCAACAAATCTGAGCGCGATAAGTTTTATAAGAATCAGATTTTTAAACGTAACCTGACATAGTGTTAGTATTATAGGTAAATCAGGAAGTATAATTAATAGATCCTTAACCTAGGACTAACAACCTACTTATAATAGGTCTTAAAGATAAGACTTTTAAAAAAGGGACCTAATATTATAACTTATAAATAAAGATAACAGCTAAATAACTTACTTAGGCGTTAGGCGGCTAGAATAGAATATTTATACTATAGGATTATAGGAATAACAGGGACTTACTTAGAAATAGAAGAACTATAATATAAGTCATATAATAATAAGATAATAATTATCAGGGATTAGAATAATCTAATATAACTTAGGGGCTAAGCGATTATTCTAGATTAGAATAATCTAGCTTAACTTAAGGAATAAAGAGATATATTCAAGAATTAGACTTATATATAGTATAACCTAAGCCTAGCTTATAGTCAGACTTCTATAGCTCTTTAGCAATTAACTTTATATTTATCCTCAGGATACTTTCAGCTTACCTTTACTATAAATACTTATTAAGTCTAAGACTGATTATCTTAGCCTCTAACTACTGATCTATAACACAGCCTACAACCTATAACCCAGACCATAACCCTAGTATACTGTTACTATATATTAATCCCCAGCTTCTGTTAGCAGACCCTACTGTCAGATAGCTGACTATAATATAAAAGCTGTTACTATAATTAGACAAATCAAAGATATCTAAGATAATATATATAAAGAACTCGAATTTATATAATAACGAATAATATATTTCAGTAATAAACGAAGGATTAAAAGACTAACCTTAAAAGAGGGAGATAGCGCTTATCTTATACAGCGAAACATTAAAACAAAACGACTAAACGATAAACTGGATTTTAAGAAACTTAGACCCTTTAAAATCCTCTGAAAAATCTTACTAGTTAACTACAAACTTAACCTACCTAACATAATAAAATGTTTTCTAATATTTCATATCTCGCTACTTAAACTAGTATTATAAGGATTATAAATAAATAACCTTATTATTATAGAAGATAACGAACTAGAGTATAAAGTTAAATGAATTATTAACTACCTCGAAGAACTAGAAGGATACTAATACCTTATTAAGTAGAAAGGATATAGTTATAAAGATAATATATAGGAACTAGCTAAGAATATCACTAACGCAAAGGATAAACTTATAACTTACTAGCAGTAACGTTAGGAATGAGAATTAATGCTAACTGTACTAATAGCACTAGTCACGACAAATACTACTAGTTACTAACGTATTAAGTACCTATATAGATATATCAGACTACTAATAGAGGTAGACAGACTATAATAAGGAAAACTATTTATTTGCCTAAGAACACTAGAAACTAACTAAGACTCCCCTAAAAGGAAGTTCGGAGTACTAGGGTTCTAACTACTTAGAATAGCATCTAAGTCTATTATACTAAAACTACCTATAGACTAGACTTCTAATATAGGAGATATTACTAGCTCTTTTTTAGTAACCTTATAACCCTTATAAAACACTATCTTTTTCTATTTCTTTAAATAATCTAACTATACTATAGACTTATCTAACTTAACTTATATAGTATACAAAGTAGTAGCTTTCTTCCTTAATACTTCTTCTTTAGTTACCTTAGTATCTTTAAGATAAACTACCTTATCTAACAAATAATCTACTATATATAGTCAGCTAACCCTAGACACTAACTAAACATCAAAACCTATAAGTATATATAGCATCCTTAGCCGCGTTATAAGGCTGCCCTAAATAAGTATACTTACTATAAACTTCACCTCCTAGAAGCAGCTTATAATATTTCCTTAATAAATAATAATATAAACAAGGTATATTAATAATAAACCTAAACTTAGTAATATAAAGTGTATAATTATAATAATAAAGAGTAAATATAGAATTTGATTTCGATTTCTAAATATAACCTGATATAGTGTTAGTACTATAGGTAAATCAAGAAGCATAATTAATAGATCTCTAACCTAGAACTAATAACCTACTTATATTAGGTCTTAAAAATAAGACCTTTAGAGAAAAGACCTGATATTATAACCTATAAACAAGGATAATAGCTAAATAACCTACTCAGGCGTCAGGCAGCTATAATAGGATATTTATACTACAGGAACATAGGAATAACAAGAACTCACTTAGAAACAGAAGAACTATAGTATAAGTCACGTAATAATAAGATAAGGAACGATTAGTAGAGTGTGTTAGGAAGCGCTTAGTAATTAGTTAGTAATACTAACTGATCGCAATCACTTTATATACCTAAGTAATTACCTATAACTAGATAAAAGGCACTATTCGGACTTATATATAGTATAACCTAAGCCCAGCTTATAGTCAGACTTCTATAGCTCTTTAGTAATTAACTTATGAATATCTCTAAGATACTTTCAGCTTACTTTCACTATGAATACTTGTTAAGTCTAAGATTAATCACCTTAGCCTCTGACTACCGATCTACGATATAGCCTACGACCTATAACCCAGACCACGATATAACAATCTATTTATTAGCGTTAATCCCTAGCTTCTATCAGCAGACCCTACTGTTGGATAGCTGACTGTAACATATACGTATTATTAAGTTCCTTAAACTAAGCTCTCAGTCTAAGTAATAAGATACTTTATATATTTATTATTAAATTGCTTATTTATTATAAATTATTTCTTAATTAACTTGAAACACTTCTATACTTCGGTTTAATAATATTTCTTTATATCGAGGAATGCTACTTGCTATATGTTTAAAAAACTACGCACTTTAGGCTAGTTCTCTTTAGTAATTTGAAAGAGGCTATTACTACTCTTAAGGTAGTTAAAGATAGTATTAATATAGTTTAGTATTAATATCTTAATATTAAATAAGTATTAGGTTATAGTAGTGTGAAGAGAGAGATACCTACCCCCTAGTAATTTACGTTCTCTTTATATACTTCTATAGGTAGCTATAGAGGTATCTCTGTGAGCTATCCTAGCCCTCGAATATTTCCCCACGAGAGTTATACAGCAGTTAACAAGGTGCGCCTCCAGGCGGCAAACTGCGAAGAAGAAAAGTTAGAAGGGAAGAAAGAAAGCCTTCAATCTGAAAAAGAAAAAGAAAAAAAAGAAAAAAAAAAGAAGTCTGACGCCCAATTTGGACTTAGTCTCGCCAACCTGTCCCTTCTTGTCCGACAGGAACGACAAATTTGTAGCCTAAAGGTCACCACGAACAACAGCGTGGGGTTGCTGCGATATCCCTGCAGAGAGGCGGACTTTGTCGCCTAGTGTCCGACTTGCGCCACTGTCTGCACTCAAGCGGGCTAGATAAGCATCGATGCTCTAATGCCGGGAATGGGACGGGGAACACAGAGCCCACAACCTTTTTCGCAGGCTGGCAGCAACACGGTGGAGCTGATATCTATCGACAAGTCGCCCGCATCTAGACAGACAGACCAGAAACATCTAGTCGAGCTATCACACCGAGCGCTACACTTGTGACCACTGTAGGTTGCGTTCGTCATCAATAGCGAAAATGGCCAGCCGCCCTGCTTCTGGATCCCTCCACGACGGCCCGGACGACGTGAAAGAGGATGCAAAGTCTCAAGTCACGGGGACGATAGAGGAACATTTCGACTACGACGCCAGCGATGTCAAACGCCTAGTGCGCAAAGTCGATTGGCGCATCATGCCATTTCTTTGGGGCTACGCCGTTCTCTCAGCCGTTGATGTAAGACAACTCTGATTACCGGAACCGAAGAATACGTCGGGCTGTGCTAATTGTCCGAAATATCAGAAAGTCATCATCTCGAACGCAGCTCTCTACGGCATGTTGAAAGACAACAATCTGGATGGTCAGCAGTACAGCTGGGTTGGCTCCATCTTCTACTTCGGCTATCTTGTGGCTGAGTTTCCGGCTGTAAATCTAATGGCTCGGTTCCCGATCGGCAAGTTTCTTGCAATTACAGCCATGGGCTGGTCTGTTACAACGTTGCTCATGGCCGTCACCCACAACGCCGCTGGTCTGATGGCACTTCGATTCTTTATGGGCATGTGCGAAGCGCCAGCGCTACCAGGGTTGACCCTCATCACCGTCATGTGGTGGCGGAAGAAAGAACAGCCACTGCGCGTGGCAATTTGGAGTTCAACAGTTGCTTCGGTACGTCAAATCTTTGCCTAATTCGTGCGAATACCACTGACCACCACCAGGTATACGTTGGGCTTATCTCTTATGGCATTGGAAACAGCACCCTGGCTATAGCCTCATGGCGTCTGCTTTTCATTGTTCTAGGTGGCATCAGCTTTATCTTTTCTATACTGATGTTCTTCTTCTTTCCCGATAGACCTCAGGAAGGCAAGTTCTTATCAGCGAAAGAGGCATATATCGCGGTGCACCGAAAGCTTGACGACAACACCGGCATCGAAAGCAAGGTTAGTGTGAGCCTCACCCAACTGAAAACAACGTACTGACCACACTCTGCAGGAGTTTAAGTGGTGCCAAGTCCGCGAGGCAGTCATCGACTGGAAGTCTTGGGTTGTGTGCTTGTTCTTCCTGTGCATGAATGTCTCCAATGGCGGACTCAATACTTTCTCTGCCCAGATTGTGTCCAGCTTCGGCTTCGGCCCACTCAAGACCGTCCTCCTTGGCATGCCAACCGGCGTCATCCAGGCAGTTTCTTCTATCCTCGCTACGATACCACCTCGTTATATCAAGGACACCCGATGCATATCGGCCGCCGCTTGCTGCATCGTGCCCCTTGTATGCAGCATTGTCATTCGCGAACTACCCTCTTCCAACAAGGCGGGTCTGCTTACCGCGTACTACTTCTTTTACTTCTTCTGGGGTCCCTATGCCGTTGCACTAAGCTTGCCTATGGCAAACACGAGTGGGCACACGAAGGTGACGGTCAACGCAATGGTGTTTCTGGCATACTGTGTAGCGAACATTATTGCGCCACAGACATTTCGTGCCAGCGAAGCACCGCATTACACCACCGGTTACAACAGCATCTTGGGGTTCGAGAGCAGTGCCGTGGTGCTTATGGCCATGTACTATGTCGGAATCAAATATGAGAACCGGAGGAGAGACAAGGCTTATGGGGAGGTCACCCCGGGAGACGTTTCTGTAGGAGAAAGCATGGAAGATCTCACGGACTGGGAGAAGAAGAGCTTCAGATACGTGTGTTAGAATCTGATTCCTGGGGTTGGCATTCCCTTCTGGATGTGATGGTATTTTCTTAGCAGTAATAATAACGAAGCTTAATCCTTGAAGTAAACCATTGCGAATCCCTGATGAGCCCCCTTTGCGAACGCCTTCAGTTCTGCGTGCGCTGCGCACTCATTATCATAGTAAGCAATGTCTTCAGCAGACGCAAATGTAGAGATAGCGGCTATGGTGAACCCTTGCGCTCTTTGGTCAGCGACGGCCAAAGCGGCTTTTACTGACAAGATGTAAGGTTTTCCGTCCTACGATATGTTAACGATTTGATTCCCATTGTCAAGACCAAGGCAAGCATCTTGGCTCGAGGCAAGATGAGAAGGGCTTGGTAGAAAAGCTCCTACCTCAACAGCTTTCTGCGGCATCTGCTGGTAAAAGCCTAAGATTTTCTTCTGGCTCTCCTCGTCAGGAATTTTAAATAGAGTGATTCTGGTGATCTTGTCGGCCATTTTGAAAGATTATCTTGCTGTGAAAGGGTTGGAAGACGTCAAAGGTTGGGCATGCGGCTTGGAGGATGGTGGAGGAATGATTTGCATGTGGCCAACTTCACAACGAATGTGTACATTAAAGAATTTAACACTACGCCTAGAATTGGAAATTGTTTCAATGTCACCAAAGCCGCCCAACGCGCAATTGCCGAGGTTCTGCATTGCTACTCAGCATCACACCGGTGGGAGGGGCTTGAGGGGTCTTGTCGTTCCGAGACTTCGGAAACGGACTTTGCTCCGAGTCTCGGAATCGCGGGGTCACAGTGGCTTCCGTCCGCTACGTATGATGGATAATCGTAGTGCTGATCTACATTGAAAACCAAGAGTTCGAAAGAGGTCAAAAACACGGTTTCTGATGCATTCTATCCGTCGTGGTTGTGCAACCCAAACTATCCTCAAGATGAAGTCCTGGCTCCCAATTGCACCACGATCCCACTTCTCGCTCCAAAACATCCCGTTCGGGGTGATATCCAGCAACGAAAAGCAACAGCATCGCCCGGCTGTTGCCATCGGGGATCATGTTCTTGACCTAGATGCATTTACTCAAGGCGGTGGCTTTCGCAAAGCGCCTGCGCTATCGGCGGATCAATTGAGAGTCTTTTCACAGCCCACTCTCAACTCGTTCGCTGAATTGGGACGGCCAGTACATCGAATCGTCCGGTCGTATTTGCAAGAGGTCTTTCAGGACAGCACCCCTCACCCAGAGATCCTCAAAGACAACGATGCTCTGAAAAAGCGGCGTTGCGTCCTGTATCGGAAGTATCTTTGCACCTGCCGTTTGCGATTGGAGATTACACCGACTTCTTCGCCGGGCGCAAACATGCACACAATGTCGGTACCCTATTTCGCGGACCGGCCAATGCACTGCAGCCAAACTACAATCACCTGCCGGTCGCGTATCACGGCCGAGCCAGTTCCGTCGTGGTCTCCGGCACCCCGCTCCGGAGGCCGTGGGGCCAGGCCCTGCCCGCCCCCGGCGCCACGGAACCGGTCTTCAGGCCATGTGCGCGTCTCGATATTGAGCTTGAAATGGGCATGTTCATCTGCAAGCCCAACAATCTCGGAAGTCCAATCCCTGTCAACGACGCTGAGGAGTACATCTTTGGATATGTGTTGATGAATGATTGGAGCGCAAGAGATATTCAACAGTGGGAATACCTCTTGGCCCGTTCAATGCGAAGAATTTCGGCACCTCAATCAGCCCGTGGGTGGTTCTCGCTGATGCGTTGGAGCCCTTCCGAACGAAAGGACTACAAAACGATGTTCAGCTGCAATCGTATTTGCGAGAAGACCGGGCTGAAAGTGTTTTGGACATCAACTTGGAGGTTTCTCTGTCTGGTATGTCCGCAACCCTAAACTCACCGAAAGTGTGTGAAGACTAATCAAGTTGCTTTTGTGATCTAGCTTCAGGAAGCGACGAAACCATCGTCACTCGAACTTCTTCGAAGAATCTTCTTTGGTCTTGGCCTCAGATGGTAGCACACCATTCAATTTCGGGCTGCAACCTTCGTCCAGGGGACTTGTTTGGATCAGGAACTGTTTCTGGGTCTGAGCCTGGCACTCAAGGGAGCCTTTTAGAACAGTCGCAAGGCGGTAAGACCCCCATTAAGCTTAATGGTGGACAGGAACGGAAGTTTCTCCAGGACGGAGATACGGTTGTGACCAGGGGCTGGGCTGGTGGGATAGATGGCGAGCTAGTCGGATTTGAAGAGTGCTCAGGTCATATTCTATCGCCGGTAGTATTGTAAGAGATTTGCATCAGGACTGTCAAAATTAGGAAAATGCCTTACTCGAGCGAGTAGTGATTCCTGCTCAACTTCCCGAGTGGTAACATAGCTTTGGGGCTTATTCACGATGGATAAACCCAAATACAAACTATTAACTAACTGAAGTACTTCACACAATAAAATCTTAGATGATTGCCAAGACAAATGGCTCATGGGATGTCTGTTTTTGAGAGGAAATTGAAATTATCAGGTGTGAGGAGGTGCGTGCTCCTAATATTTCTACAATTTAGAAACTAGAAAGTTGTAATATCTCAGACAGTTGTAGTTTGCGTCGATGTTTCCCCCAGCTTCTGCTACCCATTCTTTGCCTACAATCTGTCAACACTTAGAAATCAAGTAAACACCAGCAGACTAACCGTATTTCCAGAGTTTCTTAATACTGACGGAATCTCTCTCTCCCCCATACGTGATACTGGAGAAGCCTACATCAGCACAAGAGCAAATATACGCTGAGCGAAGTTGTTGACTTTGGTTCCACTAACCGTTGATCTACGCTAGGGCCATCCCAGTCATGCCGAGTTTGAGTCCACTGGTCCGGGTTCTCGTCCAGAATTCTCACATGTAGATATTCAGCTTCAAACTTCTTGAAGAACCTTGAGGTTTTTCCAATAACCAAGCCGACATGGACGCATCCAGTCTGGTCCACGACGTACTTGAGGTAAGCCTCCTGTGTGAAGTAATGATTACGATACGCCCGGTTGCAGGACATAAAGTAGTAGTATTTGTTGTGTTCAAGTTCGTGTCCAACAAATGCCTCAGCCTGTATCCAAGCCTGACTTTGGTCTCGCGAGAATATCCCACTTGAACTGAAGGAATCGTCGCGCGTTGCCGTGATGTTATTCGGTTGGCGCACTGAGACTTCGGCCTCAGTCTCGAGACGCGGAACGGCGAGACCGCACACGGCTGCGCAAAAAGCGAGGAGAAATAGGGGCGTCATTGTCCCTTAAAGCTGGCTTCTTCAGAGAAAGAATGGATCTCAAGATTGTATCACAGAAGCGTTGAGATGCAGAAGGCCAACGAATCAAAGCCCCAGGTGGATAGAGGTTCGGCGCAGAAGAAGTCGTGTGAGACATAAAACTTAGATATTCCAGGAGGCTTCCGGGCACATTTATGATACATGCCCACTTGGCCAGATGTTAGTCAATTGCTAGCTCAATCTCTGCACATTCCAGAAAAACACCAAGGTCGATCGGCGCATATTTTCGCATAGGAATGGGAGATTAATTTGAGTTCTATTTTTGTCACCTTCGCGGAACCTTTCGAGGACATCAATATATTCTTCAGTTATCTGTGGGACTTGTATTTGGGTTTCCTGGATTGAATTTGCTAAAATCGAGTATGATGGCAGGAATCGCCGGTTAAGATGGCCCTTGACAGCCCTGCTGCAATCCAGCCACACCCAACTTGTGGGGGGGGGCGCATCCTGAATGCAACCGCTCATCTCCGTCCGAGGAGATCGCATTCGGGTTCCAAATGCTAGGAAAACAAACAGTTCCTACCCGGGGGTCCAAGCGGCACGGGCTAACGCTAGACCCCCTACTCACGTAGGGGGCGAAAAAACAGGGTTTCTACCTAAAAAAAAGGAGGTTTCTACCTATATTACTAAAAGTAGTATTTTTCTATATTATTCTACTAAATTACTAACTTTTTATGATATAATTTTTAGCCTTTAACTATATTATATAAAGATAAAATTAGTATTATTATATTACTCTTAAATAAAGCTATCTAGCTATATATATAATATCTATATATCTTTTATAAATATTAATAAGTTATAGAAAATTACTATATTATTACTTTTTATATTATTAATAATATATTTATATTTCTTAGTTATTTATATTAATAGAAGTATAAGTAGAAAGTTATTTTCTATAGTATTATAAATATAGAAGTAATCTAAGTTTTTTTTTAAACTGTTAGCACAGGTATAAGAGTATTCAGGGGCGTAGTATATGCGCCTATATAGTATAGGGTTATAGATAGAGATATGTTATGATAAAAATTGATAATCCTCAGCATTTATAGGCATTTATTTGTATAGATGATTGATAGAGAAGGAATGTATTGATATGATTCTGGTTTTTTTAGTTAGCAGGTTGCATCCTAAGGTAGGAAAAATAAGGGGAAAGATAACCTTACGTTTCAGGTTATACTTTTTAGTTACATAAGCAGGATTACATAATAAGAGCGATTACGTAAGCATTTATAAAGTTATAGGTTATAATAAACTAAACACTTTTATATAAGGTTATATATATAAAAGTCTATTCGTTTATTTTATATAGAATATTTAAGTAAGTAGAATATTATTATATTATTATTATTATTATATTAAGATGTTATATGTTAACATAAACTAACTTATAATATTTATTATACTATTAGTACTAGTATAGCTAGTTTAGTTAGCTTTAGTAATAGTAGTAATTTAAACTTATTAATATTAATAATATTATTACTATTACTAAAGTTATAAACTAAATTAATTTAATATAATATTATTACTATTTTCTTTAATAAAGTTATTAATATTATTAAAAACCTCTAAGTTATTATTATTAAAATAGTACTTTCTTAAAGCTAGTAACTCTTTAATATTAAAGTAGCTAAGAAGCTTTCTAGAGTATTTAATAGTATTAAGTACCTCTTTTAGTAGTAGTATAAAGTTAAAATTAATCTACTACTTAGAAGGCTTAAGTAGCTTAACTTATTATAAGTCTTTTTTATTAAAAGGAATAAAGTTATTAAACTTATTAGTATAATATAACTATAATATAAAGTTTAACTTCTTTATATACTTATTAATTAGTTAATACTTATTAGTATTATACTTTACTTTTAACTCCTTCTCTTACTACTAAGCTTCTTTTTTTATAGTAGTATATTACTACTTAAGCTCTTTCTATAAGGCTTTTTCTACTTACTTCTTATAGTACTTTTTAATCTCTATAAATATTAAGCTTATAATAAATAAGTAGGCTAGTTTAATATCTTACTAGGTTTACTACTTATATTACTATATCTTTATATACTTATTTTAGTTAATAATATATTTCTAGCTTCTTTTATAGTATAAATTACTCTTACTAATTATAGCTTTAATTACTTTATAACTTTTTTAAGTAGGAAAGCTCTATTTAGTAGTATAATATTACTTAATTATATCTACTTATAATATAGCTTTCTTAAATTTATTCTTATCTAGTAAGTAGTAAAAGAAGTAGCTATATATTAACTTAAGCTAACTATATATATTTAACTAATTAAGAGAGAATATATTATTTCTAATTAGCTAGATATCTAACTTTTTAAACCTTACTATAATATTAGCCTAAGTAAATACTATATCTATTATCTACTAAAGCTTACTAATAAAGTCTCTATATATAAAAATAAAGTTACTACTTTATATAGACTTTTATAGTACTATTTAGTAAGTTTTTTTAAATAGCTAGAAGACTTTTATATTTATAAATTGAAATAGATATATAGTATAAAAAAGAAAAAACTTAATATTAATATTAAAGTTAATATAGTATTCTATAAGATTTATACTAATATATCTAGAGAAATTATCTAGAAAGAGTAAATAATATAGTTTTATATTAGATTCTACTTAGAAGATATCTCTATATAACTTAGTATAAACTTTTAGTATAATATTATATTTTAAGCTAATTAGAATAGCTTCTATAAGTATTAATACTAAACTATAACTTTATAATATACTTAAATTATTAGAACTTTACTAAATACTTAAATAAGTATATATTAAAATACTTAATATAATCTATTATAATCTCTTAGTTAGAGAAAGTAGTAAGAGACTATATAAAGTAAATATTTTTATTAATATTATAATTAGCTTAAGTAGTAATTAGCTATATTTTAAAAATAAAATAAACTAAAATAGTATTTCTAATAATATTATTAATACTAATAAGAGTATATAACTCTTTATTAACTAGATTAATAACTTTTTATAGTTTATTCTACTTTTATTATCTTTAGAATAAAATAATATATATATAGCTACTAAAGTAGCTAATATAGTAACTAGACTTATTAGTATTTTATATCTTAGAAAGCTTAAGATTATATTCTTAAACTATAATATTATACTAATTAAAGAACTTTTAGATTAGTATTAAGTTAAACTTAATACTTTTTTAGTAAACTTTAATAAGTTTAATTTTTAATTTTTTCTAGAACTCTAAGTAGTTAGCTATTTAGGATATTATAAAGTAGTTTAAAATAAAGCTTATACTTTAAATAGTTTAAAATAAGTTAGCTTTTTTTTAAAGATTATTAAAGTTACTAAGAAGTTAATAATATTAAGCTATATTATAAATACTATTAAAACTAAGTTTTTAGTTTCTATTATTATTTTTAGCTAGCTACTTTTTTTAAATAATATAGATAAATTATAACTAGTTTCTAAAACTTTTAAATATTTTCTTATTCCTGTTAACATATAACGTCTTAAATAATAATAATAATAATATAAGAATAATCTACTTACTTAAATATTCTATATAAAATAAACAAATAGACTTTTATATATAACCTTATATAAAAGTGTTTAGTTTATTATAACCTATAACTATATAAATGCTTACGTAATCCCTTATATTATATAATCCTACTTATGTAATTAAGAGCTTTACAGCTTATGTTTCAGGTTATCTTTCCCCTCCTTTTTCCCTACCTTAGGATGTAACCTGCCAACTACATCAACCAGAATCATCACAATACATTCCTTCTCTATCAATTATCTATACAAATAAATGCCCATAAATGCTGAGGATTATCACTTTTTATCATAACATATCTCCATCTATAACCCTATACTATATAGGCGCATATACTACGCCCCTGAATACTCTTATACCTGTGCTAACAATTACTATATAAAATACTTTATAATCTCTAGTAATAGTTTAAATTAATAATATTATAAATAGAAGTTTATTAAAATAGTTAGAGTAAAAAGTCTAATATTATATAATATATAATATTTATATAACTTATTTAGTAGATATTAAGTTAATATTACTTTAGTAAAATATCTTAATAGCTAAAATTAAAAAAAGTAATTAAAAAAAGTATAGTTTTAAGTTATAGTATAGTCTATAAAAAGTTATTTTTTAGTAGTAAAACAATAAAAACGTAAATTTTATATAACTAAGTAGAAACCCTTTTTTTTAAGTAGAAACCCTGTTTTTTTACCCCCTACGTGAGTAGGGGGAGTTTTGCGCTTAACGTGGCTGACTAACGCCCCCGGGTAGCATTCCCATAGAAAAATAAACTTTTTAAGTAGCTTTAGCTCATACATGCGTAGAAATTGCTGCCCCTTTCTCGTACGGGGTTGTCCGAGCTGCTGCCCCTTTCTCGTACGGGGTTGTCCGAGCTGCTGCCCCTTTCTCGTACGGGGTTGTCCGAGCTGCTGTCCCTTTCCCGAACGGGACTGTTTGATTCTGCTCGTTCGTGGAGCTTTCTTTTTGTCAGTTATTTATGGTGGGTGGAAATTCTTAGATAAATGGCCAGGTGTTCAACATTTCACCCGGACTTGGAGCATTCTCACAGTCCCTTCCTGGTGATGATTTCATCGTCCGCAGAAATCACAATGGCGCCTCATGCATCTCTGCTTCTCTTCTTGATCTCCACGCTCGGCTTCGCCACCGCAGCGCCCTTCCAAATACCACCGCCAAGTCATTGGAAGCGTGATGGCGATGTGGCTGTTGGTAATAAATGGTTGGACCATGACAAGATAGCCGCCTTTCCAGAAACTCCTAGCTACGACATTGATGGAGAGGTTCAAATGGCTTTCAGGCCGCTGCTTCACTCATGGCATGGATGCGTCCCATACCCCGCGGTCGATGCCAACGGCAATGCTGGGTAAGTAAACATAGTCGTTGGACATAATCCGGACTCCCCCCTTTGTTAGTTCTTTGCTAACAACACGTCTTTTTCAAGGGCTGGATTACGTCCAAAAGGCGACGCGGGCGGCGACTGTCGTGACCTGTCACAGAGCGGTCAGACGTATACGCGGATGGGACAGTCAAATGGGAGAACAGGTGTCATATACAGCTATTACCTGCCCAAAGTTCAGGGCGGCGATCAGCAGCATAAGCACCACTGGCTCACTGCCGTCGTGTGGCTACGCGTCGACGGATGCCCTGATATGATTACCAACTTCAAGCCTGCCGGTGTCTCTTACTCAAGGCAACCTCAGGGGACTTTCGACACAACTCGCACAGACACCATCTTCGTCAAACTGGATGAAGGAGGTGCAGTAACGAATCCTATCCTGTCGTACGATGCTGGAGTGCCCCTTGTGCCCTCTGCCAACGGCGTCGATGGGGCCTTGACTCCCCCCATAATCTCCTGGACACGCCTCCCACAGCTTGCACAGGAACAGCTGAACGGAATTCAGTATGAGCATACGATGGTTCCCTTTAATGACGCCAATTTCCAGGGGACTCTTGATGCCGCTTTCAACGATGCGTTTTTCCACGATGTGCCGCTAGAGGTCGATGGGTGTGGACAGCAGGACCCAACAGAAGCTGACATCGACCCGGACGTCGGAGTGCCAATTCCATCGTCTACCCCGGCGCCGGACCCCTCAGCCTGAGCTTGATACATTATTTATCGGTCAACTTTGAAGTTGAAAGATGACAGAATAGCAGCGAAGATATTTGATGTGATACATGCGACGAGTAAGGGGTTAGAATGCTCAAGGTGTAACGATACCCAAGGATATTGGACGTGTCCAAACCGAAAAAAAGAACATATTCCAAAATCGTTCAAACCCTCAGTCGCGTCTCAAAGCCAAAGTTCATTCCCTCCTGTGAACCAACTGACTTCCAATTACATTCCCTTTTTCTACCTGCTCTGGTTTCATCCCAATTAGCACAAGGGCAATGAGGCTGTCAACAATTTGCAGACTCGCGCAATTAGGTCCACACCTACGCATGCTACACTCTCTCATGTCTTATGAGGGCAGCGGAAACCCAACGTTTGCGGAGTCACGTATTTGGGACGACACAGGCAGTTTGATAGCTCATATGAGCCAGCAGACTATTATGAGATTGAAGAAAGACGCCGGACAACCTAACTTGTAGAGCCTTTTGCTCTAGAACATTTATCAATTCGGGCATTAGAGCGGGCTCTAGACTTGGGAATGAGACGTCTGAAAATGACACAAACTGACATCACGATTGGCAGCAGCATTGGATACAATTGAAGCCTGTAATAAGGTTCAAAGCAATAACAAGTTATCCAGGATAATTATTCAACAACGGAAATCTCTTGTTCTTATGTGGCTGAACAGCCTTCAGACGATTTCAAGTTGGCTGTTGACGCCACAAGGCTCTGAAGGCCTTTACCCGCACATCCCCTAGCGTAACGAAGGGAATGTTACATCTTTTACTATGTATGCACTAAATTTGGCAATGTTGGGTAGCGAACATAACTCCTCAAGGGCTTGTAGATTCTTGTCGTGATTAAGCAACCTCGGAAGTGGTTGCGTTCCGAACTTCCGAGATCTCGATTGACCCAGCCGTCCCCGCGAGGGGTGTTCAATACCGCGAAAGACACTTTCCGCTTGTTCCGCAGAAATAAGCTGCCGTCGTTTACTGTAGCAGCCGGTAATGGAATCGGCTGTGATTGTGGCGATGCGCGTACTCCCAGTCTCGCCTTGTGGAGACGTGAGTTTTAAGGCCGGCTTGTTCTGCGAACGATCGCATTGGCAAGCACAGCAAAGCCTCATTGGCAAATAGGCTACTTCAGAAGATTCATCGTCATAATAATTGCTCAGTTCTCACCCTAGTCTATATTGATCCAGTTTACCTTGGATAACATCTTCTCGCTCCCTGTCGCTAGAGCCACCGGTTCCCCCTCCGCCGCACAACTCATTTCCTCCGAATTCAGCTAGTTCTTTCACCATGCCAGTCACCGACTTCTGCGTGAAAGAGAAGTACGAATATCTCAACGGGTTTGACTTATTCCATGAGTAAGTTGTCCAAGATGGTGCAACGTTCGAGCGGCATATCTTTCTTCCCTTCTAACTTTTCTTCTTTGCAGTTTGCCGCCTGGAGGCGTATCTTGTTGATTGCTGTATGACTTTCACGGGGAAATATTTGAGGGCTAGGATGGCTTATAGAGATACCTCTATAGCTATCTATAGGGGTATATAAAGTGAGCGCGAATTACTTTATAGAGGGTAGGCTTCTCTCTCTTTATACTACCTTAACTAATTACTCCTTTAATATTAAGATATTATTACTATACTATATTAATATTATTAATAACTACTTTAAGAGTAGTAGTTTCTTTAAGATTACTTAGAAGTACTCTAATAAAGTATATAGGTTTTTATATATATAGTAAGTTTTCTAAGTAAAAAGCTTAAAAGAATATTAAATATATTAATACTTCCTCTTTACTTATTTTAATATATTAAAATATAGTTAAACTAAAGTATAGTAATATTTCTAGTAAATTAAGAGAAATATTAACTTAAATAAGCTACTTAATTATCTATAAGTTAAGTATCTCTAATTACTAAAGTATATAGCTTTATTAAAGGAACTTAACGATATATACACGATCGCTATAACCTAGTTATAGTTAATAGAAGCGGTTTACTAGATATATAGGGGGTGGTTAGAGTAATAGTGTTACGACCCGTAAACAAGGATAACAGCTGAACGACCCACTCGGGCGTCGGGCGGCTATGGCAGGACATTTGTACTGCAGGATCACGGGAACAGCAGGAACTCACTCGGAGACGGAAGAACTATGGTACAAGTCACGTGAGGATAAGATAAGACTGAGCAGGCAGTGTGGATCACTGAGCGCTCAGTCGGAGTCACTGAGCGCTCACCAACGATCACTGAGCGCTCACCGGTACCTGATCGATGATCAGCGATAAGACAAAAAGACTGTTCAGGACTTGTATATAGTATGACCTGAGCCTGGCTCATGGTCAGACTTCCATAGCTCTTCAGCAATCAACTTTGTATTCATCCTCAGGATACTTTCAGCTTACCTTCACTGCAAATACTTGTTGAGCCTAAGACTGATCACCTTAGCCTCTGACTACCGATCTACGATACAGCCTACGACCTACGACCCAGACCACGAACCCAGTGTACTGTTACTACGCGTCAATCCCCAACTTCTGTTAGCAGACCCTACTGTCGGATAGCTGACCATAACAAATAGGGACCTGTTATGTATCCCTAGTCATACAAATCTGCACTATGCAGTTCTTCACAAAATGTCGAGCGGCATATCTCGAATATGAATATCACTAATCTTACTACAGGTCAGAAGCCATAAAAGGGGCATTGCCAATTGGAGCGAACTCGCCCCAGAAAGCTCCGTATGGCCTGTACGCAGAGAAGCTCTCGGGAACAGCATTCACAGCGCCGCGACATGATGTTACGACCCGTAAACAAGGATAACAGCTGAACGACCCACTCGGGCGTCGGGCGGCTATGACAGGACATTTGTACTGCAGGATCACGGGAATAACAGGGACTCACTTGGAAACGGAAGAACTATGGTACAAGTCACGTGATGATAAGATAAGAGATTAGATCCGTACGCCAAGAATACGGAGGCCGTCCTTGGCACATACGGGTTCCGTATGATCAAGGAACGGACCCCGTCAGGATCAGGAACGGTAACCAGACAAAGGGAACTGTTCGGGACTTGTATATAGTATGACCAGAGTCTGGCTCGTGGTCAGACTTCTATAGCTCTTCAGCAATCAACTTTGTATTCATCCTCAGGATACTTTCAGCTTACCTTCACTGCGAATACTTGTTAAGTCTAAGACTGATCACCTTAGCCTCTGACTACCGATCTACAACACAGCTTACAACCTACGACCTAGACTACGACCTAGTGTACTGTTACTACGTGTTAATCCCCAGCTTCTGTTAGCAGACCCTACTGTTAGATAGCTGACTGTAACACTTTGATTGCTTCTGTTCAGTAAGTTGACTATTGACACCTACTAAACAGTACAGACAAGATGTCTTCCTGCGCTTCTGCTAAGTCACCCACCCTGGGATCCTCTGCTGGATAACTGACTTATAACCTGGCCTAGGAACTTAGCAACTACAAAATGAAGGAAGACTTAGAAGAAGATGATAATAATAAAGAACTTAAGCGGCAGCTAGCCAAAGCTAACAGCAATATTAAACAGATGCAGGGCATGTTTAACGAGAGCGCCCAGGCTATTAACAAGCTTCAAGAGGCCTTCCACCAGCTCACCTAATATGCAGCTAAGCTTGAAAACGAGAACCAGACCCTTCAGGCTGCTGCTAATATTGTCACCACACCTCTTCACAGAGGATAGCAGAAACTTAAGCTTAGTGCACCTGTCACTTATAATGGAACCCCTGGAACCCTCAAAGGATTTTTGATCCAGGTTAAAAACTACTAGAACTTTCACTACAGAGACTTCACTAATGAAACTGAGAAAGTGGTATATGCAGCTACCTATCTCTGAGGAAAAGCTCTTAAATAGTTTGAACTAATCTAGGAAGAATATCTTAAGTATGAAACCTTCGACGAGTGTACTACGGAAACCTGCGATGTTTACGCTAATTTCCAAGGATTCGAGGACGCACTCCGTTCACTCTTCCAGGACCCTGACGAGAAACAACAGGCTGAGTGAGACCTCTTGCAACTTCGACAAACTAAGTCTGCTAAGGACTACTCCGCTAACTTCAGACAACTCAGCATCTAACTCAACCTCACTGAAGAAACCAAGATCTTTATGTTCTACCAAGGACTTAAGGACGAAGTTAAAGATGAGATCATTAAGGTTGATCGACCTAATGACTTCCTCTAGTATGCTGAACTTGCTATTAAGATCGATAATTAACTTTTCGAACGACGAAAGGAACGAGGCGACAAGCGACAGAATCCGAACTCCGGACGCAAATACTAGTGGCAACCCCAGAACAAATTCAACAACCAACGGAACGACAACAAACCCTGCAACAACTGGAACAACACCTGGCAAAGCACTTCCTACGGACAACACAGCAGACCTATAGATCTCAGCGCCGCTACTAAGAACAACAACAAAAAACCATAGAACCCTAAGTGCTATAACTGCGAAAAAATAGGATATATCGCTAAAGACTGCAGACAACCCAAGAAGCTCAACTAGAAACCTGTACCTGAACAGACTAAGCAAGCCAGCATAGCAACCAAAACACCTCACATATCTCTGTTGTGGACTGGATGCTATAACGACAAGTGCTTTACCCACTGCAGCGATAAGGAAGCTACAGGACACTGGCCTAGCAATCCAGACTGCAGAAGAACAGGTTATAATATGACTATCCTAGAAGTTAAAACTAAAACACTAGCAATAGCTTCGCAAGCAAATAACAAAATAGTCTGAAAGACCACCAAACAACTGGACGAAATGCTTCGCGTCTAACAACTTGAAACGATCAACCCAAACCCTATAGGTTACAATGAAGAAACCCAATAAAGAATCAGGGATTCTGAAGCATAGATTCAACATAAAACAAATCAAATTAAGGAATTCGAGACCAAGGAAGAATTGGATGAAGAACCTGAACACCAACACGATCCCCTGACTGAACAGCAGATCCTCAGTCTCACCAGCAACTGGACTTTTGGGGAAGGAGAAAGTTCACCTTACAACTTGGACGAACCTCATGACGTTGCCTGCTAACATGCTCAGGCAGAAATCGCCTATAGGCTCACCCCTAGTATGGATGATACTAGCTCTGAAGAGGAACCTGAGCAGGATAACACACCTAAACGAATTGCGCACAAGCAAATCAATCAACATAGCAACGAATAACTTATCAAACTCTACAGTATGCTAAACACAGGGCCAAGAACGCACTACACCCCTAAACTCAGGACTGAAGACCACCTCTACCTCCGAATTACTAATCCCAACCACTGATATCTCTTTTGGGCACAATGCTTCTTTGATCACTATGAAATTCATATGGGAGATAAATATGACCACCACTTTCAGCCCTGAAAGTATAACGACACCCCTATGCGGAACGTCTATACTGCACACACCCTCACTAGATAGGAACTCAGGAAATTCGATAGGAACATTGCTACGTTCACCCCCAGCTGACAATACCCTATAAAGTGCACCTATGACAAATATATGAAATGGGAAGAATGCCAAAAGGACGAATGCTTTATATATGCAGTTCAGAAGGCAAAAGCCTACAGACTCCTGTAAGAAGGATCAAGCCCTCTAAGGCTCTGATTCTAGGAGAACCGCCTTACAAAGGCACGACAGGAAGGGAAACATATTACCTACCCAGGATAACTAGAGCAGTTAAAAAACTAGACTCGCCTACCGACGAAGGACCACGACAGGCAACAACAACAAGGTCTATATATCTAGCATCCCTAGACCAGAAGGTACATCTGCAGCTCGCAGTTACTATCAACAACACTATAACTATCGCGCTTATTAACAGTAGAGCCGAAATAAACTTTATAGCACCCTAAGCAGTAAACAGACTATGACTACTATAGCAAAGAAAGAAGCATATATACTAGCTCAGCAATATAGAAAGAGAATAAGCCTAGTATAAAAGAGGAACTATTAGTAATAAGACTGCGCCTCTCGAGATAAGTTACCTAGATTAAAACGAATAACTCTAATTTAATATTACTGAACTTAGTGCATATGATATTATGTTAGGAATACTATAGCTCAAGAAAAATAACCTACAGATAGATTAGAGAACAGGCTAACTCTATTAGGATAACAACAATCTAGTCCCTGAGCAGCCTTATAGAACCTAGGCCTTAAACAGATTCACTTACTACAGAGCAGCAAAACGATATATCTGCTACCTCAAGGCAAAAGAAGCTGTTTCACGACCTTTGAAGATGATAGATCTCGAACAAAAGAATGATCTACTTCTGTCTATCCCAGAAGAATATAGAGTTTATAAGAAACTTTTTGCAGCTAAACTGGAAACTAGACTGCTTAAATATATAAATTTCAATTATGAAATCCCTATTAAGGAGGGGAAGGAGCTTAAATTCAACAAAATTTATAGACTTAATCTAACAGAAATAGAAGCCCTCGATAAATATCTTAATGAAAACCTCAAGAAAGGTTATATCAGAGAATTAATATCACCAGCAAGAAGCCTAATCCTGTTCATACCTAAGAAGAACAGCAAACTATAACTATGCATTAATTACTAAATGCTTAACGAAATGACGATTAAGAACTGGTACTTATTACTTTTGATCGACGAGCTATAATAACTCCTCTACAGAGCTAACTACTTCACAGCACTAGACCTTAAGAGTGCCTACAACCTTATCTAAATAAAAAAAGGAGAAGAATAGAAGACTGCCTTTAGAACACGCAAAGGATATTTCGAATACCTTGTTATACCTTTTAGTCTCACTAATGCACTAGCTACTTTCTAGAATATAATTAACTAAGTCCTTAAGAAGTTTATAGACATCTTCATAGTTATCTACCTTAATAATATCCTCATCTTCTCCGCTATAATAGAACAGCATAAAGAATATATACACCTTATGCTATAAGCCTTCTAAAATGCTAAACTCCTAGTTAAACTGGAGAAGAGCATATTCTATACATAGAAAGTAGAATACCTCGGATTCACTATCACTTCTAGATATATCAGTATATCAGAAAAGAAAGTCCAAGCTATTAAAGAATAGCTAACACTAACAAACCTCAAAGAAATACAGAGCTTTCTTAGACTAGTTAACTTCTACTAAAGGTTTATTAAATACTACAGCAAGATTAACACACCTCTTATAAACCTTAGCTGCAAAGACTAACTATTTAAGTGGAAAGAAGCCTAGAGCACAGCCTTTCAAAAAATCAAGGACTGCATATCTAGCAAACTAGTCCTAATAATTCCAAACCTATAAGAACAATTTGAACTTAAGATAGACGCCTCAGACTTCGCCCTTGGAGCATAACTATCCTAGAGAAACTTGGAAGGACGCCTGCACCCCTGCACTTTCTTCTTATATAAGCTCCACAGACTAGAGCTTAACTACTAGATCTACAATAAGGAACTCATAGCAATTATTAAAGCCTTCAAGGAATAGCGCCCTGAACTCTCAGGAACTATCCACAAGGTATTTGTGTATATAGACTATAAGAACCTAGCATACTTCACTATGTCGAAGGTATTTAATAAACAACAGATCAGATAGTTAGAATTCCTCTCAGAATTTAACTTTTGAATTATCTACTGAAAAGGATCAGAAAATGGCAGGGCTGACGCCCTCAGCTGGCGACCAGACTATAACGCCCTGGTACCTAAAGAAACCCAGGTGATTCTCAAGCAAAAAGATAATAGAGACCTAGTACTAGCAACCAGACTCTTGATAATAGCCAGATAATCTACTGCTAGCCTGACTAGCAAACTAGATGCTGAAGCAATTATAGAGTTTCATACTCAACCTGCATACAGTCACTAAGGAATCATAAAGACCTGGAAATGACTATAATAATAATATGGAGAAAAGGTTACTAGAGAATATGTTATAGTAGCGATTAAAGATTGCGAGGTTTGCCTGAAAAGCAAACCAGCCTGACACTAACCTTATGGATTGTTATAACCTTTGCCTGTGCTGCAAACTGCCTGGCACTTTATATCCCTCGACTTTATTATCAAACTACTGAAGTCTTGAGAACCCCTTACGGGAGTCCACTATGACAGCGTTCTTGTTATTGTCGACAGACTTACAAAGTATGCCTACTTCATCCTGTATAAAGAAGCAAGCAATGCTAAAGAATTTGCCTATATATTCCTCAAGTATATTATTGCTAACTATAGAACACCTAAGGAAATTATGTCAGACAGAGATAAAATATTTACTTCTAAGTTCTGGAAGTTAATTATATTGCAGCTTAGCATTAAATAAGTAATATCTACTGCCTTTCACCTGCAGACCAACAGATAAACAGAACAAATCAACCAGATCCTTGAAACCTACCTCTACACCTATGTTAACTACAACTAAGACAATTAGGTGGTACTACTACTAATAGCCTAATTCGCTTATAACAGCGCAGTAGGAGAAAGCACCAAGGAATCCTCCTTCTATCTTAACTACAGATTCGAACCAACCACTTATAGAGAACCCTAAGCTAGCCTAGCAGCATTAAAAGCTGTCGCTATAATCAGACAAATCAAGGATATCCAGGAAAACGTATGAAAAGAACTTGAATTTGTATAACAACGAATGACATGTTTCAGTAACAAACAAAGGATTGAGGGACCAACCTTGAAAGAGGGAGATAGTGCCTACCTTATATAGCAAAATATTAAAACAAAACGACTAAACAACAAACTAGACTTCAAAAAACTTAGACCTTTTAAAATCCTCTGAAAAGTTTCACTAGTTAACTACGAACTCAACCTATCCGACATAATAAAATGTTTTCCAACATTCTATATTTCACTACTCAAGCCAGCATTATAAGGATTACAGACGAACAACCTTATTATTATAGAAGACAACAAACCAGAGTATGAAGTCGAACGGATTATTAACTACTTAGAAGAACTAGAAGGATACTAATACCTTATTAAATAGAAAGGATATAGTCATGAAGATAATATATAGGAACCAGCTAAGAACATTACTAATGCGAAGGATGAACTTGCGACCTACTAGCAATAACACTAAGAACGAGAAACAACACCAACAACATCAGCAACACCACCCCTAGCAAACACTAGAGGTTACTAACGCATTAAACACCTATATAGATATATCAGACTACTAACAGAAGCAGACAGACTGCAACAAGGAAAACTGTTTATTTGCCTAGGAATATCTGAAAACTAGGAACCCCTGGAAGACACTAACTACAAGTCCCCTAGTAAAGGACCAAGGTCTGCGAACTCCTTGCTAATACTGAAACTCGCCTAATCCAGATTGTTTTCAACACCCTGAAACTAAAGATCACTAACTACGCCACCCTCGTGAGCATCTAATGCAGGAAGAACATTATCCTCCTCCAACTCCTGCATTCTCTGAGAAAACATCTCTATATGATGCTCCTTCACCTTCTTTCGAATCGCATGAATCTGCAACAAACGACCAGCTGCTTCAGCTACTTCAGCCTGGACCTGCGCTAATTTCTCATGAAGATCCAGCAGCA
This sequence comes from Colletotrichum camelliae, assembly GCA_018853505.1. Classification (NCBI taxonomy): domain Eukaryota; kingdom Fungi; phylum Ascomycota; class Sordariomycetes; order Glomerellales; family Glomerellaceae; genus Colletotrichum; species Colletotrichum camelliae. Next base: position 5,326,790 of record JAELVL010000005.1, on the reverse strand, counting down.
TATTGCTAGCCTGCTCCTCCTTCTCTTCCTATTCTTAATGCTGATTACTCAGCCTTTTTACTACAACTAATCAGCATAACGAACACCCACAAAACATAGTGAACTCACAACTCGATGCGACCACCAGACTATCATAAGGACGCTTCAGGTTTTTATAACCCTGACAAGTTCTCGCACCCTCCGCCATCCGATATGTATGCTTCGCATAGAAATAACAAGTGCAAGGCATGATGTTGTCAGAACTAAACCAATGGAAAACGTCTTCATAAGCAGAATAAAGTGCTGACTTAGATTGCTTCGACTTTTGAATGCAACCTGATATAGTGTTAGTATTATAGGTAAATCAGGAAGCATAATTAACAGATCCCTAACCTGGGACTAACGACCTACTTATGTTGGGTCTTGAGGACAAGACCTTGGGAGAGGGGACCTGATGTTACGACCTGTAAACAAGGATAACAGCTGAACAACCTACTCGGGCGTTAGGCGGCTATGACAGGACATTTATACTGCAGGATCATGGGAATAACAGGGACTTACTTGGAAACGGAAGAACTATGGTATAAGTCATGTGATGATAAGATAAGAGATTAGATCTGTACGCTAAGAATATGGAGGCTGTCCTTGGCATATATGGGTTCTGTATGATCAAGGAACGGACCCTGTCAGGATTAGGAATGGTAACTAGATAAAGGGAACTGTTTGGGACTTGTATATAGTATGACCAGAGTCTGGCTTGTGGTCAGACTTCCATAGCTCTTCAGCAATCAATTTTGTATTTATCCTCAGGATATTTTCAGCTTACCTTCACTGCGAATACTTGTTGAGTCTAAGACTGATCACCTTAGCCTCTGACTACTGATCTACGACACAGCTTACGACCTACGACCCAGACCACGACCTAGTGTACTGTTACTATGTGTCAATCCCCAGCTTCTGTTAGCAGACCCTACTGTCGGATAGCTGACCGTAACACATGAGAACTTGCAGACATGGCTTTACCGCATCATCCCTGCTGCGTCCCACTCCTCCTTTGAGCCGTTGCGGGAGAATGGGCCTAAACCTGGGGGTCAAATCCACCAAATCCCCAATCAACTACGCTGGGATCCGTTCGACATCAGCAATGATACCGATTGGATTAGCGGTCTGAGACCCGTTGGTGGTGCTGGCGATCCATCCATGAAAACTGGCCTGGGTATCTTCATTTTCGCTGCCGGGAAGAGCATGGACGCCAAGACCGCGATGTATTCGTCGGACGGCGACATGCTCATTGTCCTCCAGCATGGTGTATTGGACATCAAGACTGAGCTGGGAAACATTTTGGTCCGCCCCAATGAAATTGCAGTCATGCCACGAGGCATTCGATACCAGGTCAACCTTCCGGAAGGCCCTGTTAGAGGCTACATCCTCGAGCTTCACCAAGGTCACTTCATTCTGCCAGAGCTGGGGCCCATAGGCTCAAACTGCCTGGCAAATCCCAGAGACTTTCAAATTCCCGTTGCAGCATTTGACGAAGATGAGTCCGAATGGTCCATCGTCAACAAATTCAATGGTTCGTTCTTTGTCGCTAAGCAGAAGCACACCCCGTTCGATGTCGTGGCGTGGCACGGGAAATATTACCCTTTCAAATATGACCTGGGTCGGTTCTCGGTCATTGGCAGCATTTCCTTCGACCGCCCAGACCCGTCGATCTACACGGTCCTCACGGGCCCCTCCGACCATCCTGGCACTGCCATCGCCGACTTTGTCATTTTCCCACCGCGATGGTTAGTACAGGAAGACACTTTTCGCCCTCCCTGGTACCACCGAAACACCATGTCCGAGTTCATGGGCCTGATTTGCGGTGACTACGACGCGAAAACTGGCGGGGGTTTCCGTCCAGCGGGAGCAAGCTTGCACAATGTCATGTCCGCCCATGGCCCTGATGCAAGCACCTTTGAGCGGGCCTCCAATGCAGAACTGAAGCCACAGAAGATCGGGGAGGGAAGTATGGCATTCATGTTCGAGAGCTCGCTTATGATTGGGGTTACGGAATGGGGTCTGGAAACTTGCCAGAAGGTCCAGAAAGGTTACAGCGAAGATAGTTGGTCAAGTCTGGCGAGGCATTTCAAGCGTCCGGAATAAGCTTTTACTTGGAGATTAAATTGAGTATTATACAATTGGTGTTGGGAATATTTGAGCCCCGAATCGAGATTGTAGTAACATGATTGACCGAGAAGACTCAACCAAAAAACTTCCTTTGAGTAGGTAGAAGAATTAAAACTTTTAAAACGAGCAAGGATTCCAATCAAGATTGGTCGTCTAACGATGTCACACACTTCGAGCACCTGTTTTGTGACGAGTGACATGTTCTTTTGAGTTTACGTATTCATCACGGACAAGAACTTTGTGTGTCAGGTATTTCAACTTCGAATGTCAAGGGGTACTTTGATAGTCTTCTGGCGCACTGACTACAGCGGTTATGGATCTCAAGGATCAATCTCAGGTTCATGGTAACATGCATCTATCAATTTGCAAACGTTAATAACTCGTCTGAGCTCATAGTTGCGCGAGGCAAAGACTCCTACGAGACTTTATTTCCATGTTGATTGCGAAAGGCGATTCCTAATTCAAAACCACAAGTGATAAAAGCAGAAGCACCGCTCAGGTATCCCTGACCCCCTCAACAACTTCGGAAATGACGACAGGAACTTCAAACTTTGCGTAGCCGCGAGCGAAATAATAACAAAGTCCAGAAACAAGCCACCCAGCCATAACTACCGTAGAATAGTTCATGTTCTGGGCCGTTACAGGTTGCGCAGATGGAAAAGTGCTGAAAATGATGACCACCGTCATCCAAACCAGGCTGACGACGTTCAACATGGGACCCAGTAATCCCCCAAGTCTGAACGGCCCATATTCCTTGCATGTCAATCTGTTACGTCCAACAAGAAGCATATACGCAATTGGAATGCTGTAGGAAAGATAGATACCAATAATCGCCATGGAAAGGACAGCATTGAAGGCTGTAGTGTTTCCGAGATAGAGGAACCCAAGCAGGAGCTGCATGATCGTAACCACAGCTATCGCCCTCACTGGAACTTGAAGATCCTTGTGGACATGGCTGAAGTAGGCGTCAAAGGGGACCGCTTTATCGCGCGCGAAAGCCCACAGAGTACGAGACGCAGACGTGATACAGCCCACTGTTGCTGCAATGGCTACCGTGATCAAGGTGAGCGACATGACAGTTGCTCCGGCCCTTGACTTCGTGGCATCGAGGTATATTTGCATGAAGGGAAACCCCGTTGGGGTAGCCAGTAGCGTTTCGAGAGAGCCGGTAGAGAAGAGAAGGACAATGACATATACGAGACCCATGAGGCCGTTGACGACAACGCTCCCTACCATGGCGATGGGGACGTTCCGAGTTGCATTGGGGATCTCTTCCGCCATGTGACAGGCTGCGTCATACCTGCGGAAATTGTTTGGTTAATAATTGCAATTTTTATTTTCTCTTGATAATTTGAAGAAAGAGACTTACCCAAGAAACGGATATACTGCACTGATAAGACCTACAAGCCATGATACCCCATCATTGGTCCATCCACTGCTGTTGACGAACTCAGTGAAGACAAATGATGAAGTATTCTTCGGGGCCATAACACCGAGCACAATGAGAATTGCAACAAAGGCCACAACGTGGATGACACCTATCCAAAAGTTAATTAGTAAACTGATCGAGCATCAGCACTTGTGGTCGTACCAGAGATCATGTTCGCGTGGGGTAACATCCTTGAACCCCAGATGTTCAGTGCAGAGGAGTAGAGTAGGACTGCCCAGTAGAACAGCATCCCCTGCCAGCGTTGAGGTACATATGAATCATCATTCAAAATGATCAAAGCTTGTGTTTGTAAACCAGCGGCGAATGCAGCTGATGCGCAAAAGACAGTCAGGCCGCCGACGGAGATCCAGCCAGTGGTGAACGCTGCAAGTGACCGAGTCTTTGGGGGACACAGAGCGGCAACCCAGTGGTATTGTCCTTGAGATCATCTTGTTAGACCGTTGTAAACATGTTGAGGGAGTTGAAGAAGCTGAGACATACCGCCTGCAGTCGGGTAAATGGATGCGATCTCGCCCAACGAGGCTGCAATACATACATAACAGACGAAAGAAAGGACACTAAAGCATCTGTAAGCCTATTGCCGTCGAATAAGATCATCGTCTCAACTTACTAGTTGTAAAAGAGGCAAGGTGCACCTCCACTCAAAAGTGCTTGGGCAACGACAGTTGAGAGTGCTTCCCATGTTGCCATCAAGCAGAGACAGAGCGCCCCAAGGGTCGGCAGCGAGAACTGCCTCTTGAGTTCTTGTGCATGTCCGAGCTGCGCCAGACGGTCTTCATCGGAGATAGCGTTGACGTTGTCGGCCGTGGAATCGATCGCTCTCAGGGGCTCGCCCGTCTTCGTCACGTTGACGTCCATATCAGACTTTGTGTCCATCTGTGGCCAGGAAACTCAGTCGACAATCGTACGAGTTGTTCTTGCTTTCCGGGAGGTATGGCGTGTTGTAGGAAGTAAGGAGGTTGTAAGTTGTGAATGCTCTATGCCCAGCGGCCATGGAGAGTTGCTGACCGCTCCGTAAGGTAGTAAGAAGGACTGCACAACGCATGTATCGGAATTGTTGATCAACTTTCCCCCGCGTTATGCACGATACGACGTGGCGGAAATGTCATTGATAATCCTGCATTTGTGACAGGTCAATGTTGATGCTGGACCGGCGAGCCCCTGAACGTCGGCGGCGGCGGCATTCCATGCCGCACAAATCCGGCCGTTGGCATCTACGCGTGACGAGGCAGGACGTGGCCTGTGTGTGCGATTTCCGGGTTCCGAGATAAGGACTGTGGCAGCAGCTCAGTGGCTTGGGCTAAGAATGAAACCGGACTGGACATGATCAACGGCAACAACACACGCAAAAGAGCCATGTTATCAGTACCACTAGCTATCTATCCTTGGGACACTACGATAGAAGTGATCTAGATGCAGTAGTGAAACGACTCTATCAAACGCACATACAAACAACGCACAGCTCCCGAGATAGCCAGTTCATAGTGCTTGGCCTTCTGGACGACATTGGTAATTGGAATTATGCCTGTGGTCTGTGGAAGACCGGGTTCGAGTTAGCAGAGATCAAACATGGATCTATCCCATGTCACTTGCTTATCTGACTTGAAGGACGAGTCTAAACCTATTTGAGACAAAATATCCGGCGGGGAAGCAAGTGACACCTATCGAAGAGCCTGGCTTCGTTGATGGCACTGCCCAGTCGTCCTCGGAAACCCTACGGTTCCGCTCGGAAGAGACCCTGCAGCACCCGCCGGCCATCCCGACGTTCCGTGCGGGGTTCATGTCGCTACCCGCCCCCACAAGGGAAAACCTGGGGTTGCATATGCGGGGGAGTTAGCGATCCCAGCAGCTGTTGGGCAGCCAGCCAGTTCCGAGAGGAACGCGTTTGGCTGACGCCGGCGGTAGCTGACAGTACCGACGGGACTTGCACGGCATTGCTCTTGATGCTGTGACGGATTTGAGGCCCGGGTAGGGGCGGCAAGACCAGACCGGTATAGATATCACGTCTCAGTAGTAATCACCTTCCCATGAATCGCAATTGGATATCGGAGTGTCTTCAGCTTGCCAAAGATAGCGATTACAAGTGCCAATTCCCACAGCCATGGCCATCTCGAACGCCATTCAAGCTTTCCAGCAGCGGGTCTTTGACCACGCGCTGCAGTCAACCATCACGGGCATTCTTCTGGTACCCCTCATCTACGTCATTGCGAATGAGTTCATCCGCTCTCAAGCGCGCATCGCCAAGTTGGACGGACCCCGAGGCCTACCCCTGATCGGCAACTTGTGGGATATTCGAGTCAACGCAGCAGAGCAATACCGCAGATGGGCAAAGAAGTTTGGATCAGTATACCAGATTCAACTTGGCAATGTTCCCGTTGTCGTTGTCAACTCTGCCTCCGCTGCGAGAGCCTTGTTTGGACAGAACGCTCAGGCTCTCAGCTCTCGTCCGGAATTCTACACTTTCCACAAGGTCGGTACACAATCATCTCTAACTAGCTCAAAATATTACCAGTTTGAGTGACTTGACTAACATCAGTGAACAGGTTCTCTCGGACACCGCCGGTACCACAATTGGAACATCTCCCTACAGCGACTCTCTCAAGCGCCGTCGCAAGGGCGCGGGGTCAGCCTTGAACCGACCCTCCGTCGCTACCTATGTCCCGCACCTCGATGTCGAAACCAAAGACTTCATCAAGGAGCTGTATGAATACGGAAAGGCCGGTCAAGCACCCGTCGACCCCATGCCGATGATTCAGCGCCTGTCTCTCTCGCTTGCGCTGACCCTCAACTGGGGCGTGCGCATGAGCAGTCAAAAGGACGGCCTCTTCAAGGAGATCACCCACGTCGAGGAGGAGATCAGCCGCTTCCGGTCCACCACCGGCAACCTCCAAGACTACATGCCCCTTCTCCGTCTCAACCCCATCAACATGCACTCAGCCAAGGCGCGGGAGATGAGGAGCAGGCGCGACGTCTATTTGACCAATCTGAACAGGGGCCTCGACGAGCGCATGGCTAGCGGGACGCACAAGCCCTGCATCCAAGCCAACGTCATCATGGACCAGGACGCGAAGCTCAACAACGCGGAGCTGACCTCCATCAGTCTCACGATGCTCTCTGGCGGACTTGACACCGTCACGACGCAGGTTGCCTGGTTTGTGGCGATGCTGGCTCAGAGACCCGACATCCAGGAGAAGGCCGTCGCGGCTATCCGCGAGTTCTACAGCGAGAAGCAGCCCATGTGCGACTCTGAGGATGACCAGCAGTGCCGCTACATCGTGGCGTTGGTCCGCGAGTCTCTGAGATACTACACTGTCCTCCGCCTGGCTCTTCCAAGGGCGTCCGTTCGCGATGTGTCGTACGGCGAAGTGCTCATTCCCAAGGGATCGGTCATCTTCCTCAACGCTTGGGCGTGCAACATGGGTAGGCTTGGTTCCCACCACAGATCCAAATTAGAGGCTAACGCTTGACAGACTCGGAAGTGTGGACGGACCCTGAAGTCTTCCGCCCGGAGAGATGGCTGGAACAGCCCGATGCGCCTCTGTTCACCTATGGTGTTGGCTACCGAATGTGCGCCGGCTCGCTTCTGGCTAACAGGGAGTTGTATCTCGTCTATATGAGGCTGCTCAATAGCTTTAAGATTGAAAAGTACGACGATGTCGACCATCATCCCATTTCGGGAAACGCAGACCCCACGAGTTTGGTGGCCATGCCGCGGCCGTACAAGGCACGGTTCATTCCTAGGGACCTCGAGACTTTGAGCGACGCGTTGAGGGAATCGGAAAAGGCTTAGGGCTGGAGAGACAGCAGCCTTGAGAGGGAAAGATTGGTGAAAGTAAACATTCACGGGGAGTATATGTCTAGCAACTAGAATAGTAGCGTGTGTGTTCGGACAATATCAAGACCGTAGATCTGAGAATATGAAAAAGAAACGCGCTCAGTAGAGCTGCGATCATTGGTAAAGAAGAAGGGTTGGAAAATGAGATGAACCACTGTTAGAAAGAAGCCAGAACTCGCCGAGCGTGTGAATACCGAGAAATGCCCGAGCCAACCCGTCCCTCTTGTAATGATGGTCTAGGCGATGCGATCCTATTCTAAACGACGTTGAACGTTTCGTCAAATTCAACATCGATTCTGTATCTCTGGCCGGTACTTCTCTGTCGCAAGTAGAAATCAAGATTGGTAATGGCTGCGCTGTCGAGCCCCCATTGCACTAATACCCACTGTGACCCCCGTCATGAGGGGGCGGGGACGCCTGCGGGGAATGTGCCGGCTCCCGGACCTTGAACCGGCTTGCGTTGATACAAAACCCCCACTCTTCCCCCGGTTCTGCGTCCGCTCGTTCCTGTGAACTCTAAGTAAGGCAGCCTTAGCTCAGCTGTTCTCACTTCAACCAGCAAGTCCAGACTTCATGTCTTCACACGACTGATAAGCCATGGCCCCTGACAACGACGACTCGGATGCGCAATCGCCAGAAGCCACGTCCTCCGTGCGGAGGAGGTCACCGCCGCCTGGGTCCAATCCGCCAAGATCGAAGCGCGCCAAGTATGCGGCAGCCGCTTGGTATGTCACTCTTCTCTTGTCTTTTGCCAAGGTTCAGCTCATAACCCGATGTAGTTCCGAATGTAAGAAGCGAAAATTGAAGTGCGTGAGAGAAGAGAACGAGGAGGAATGCCAAAGATGCATCACCAGCGGCGTGCAGTGCGTCTTCGGGGCGGCTGCCTCTCAAGATGGCAGTACTGCCCCACGAGAGAAGCCTAGGGTTTCTCGGAGATCTGCAAGAAACAGGTGAGAATATATAACAACAACAACAACAACAACAGGCCTATTCTGACATCTTCTCCAGCTTACCGAATGACATAATCATGGATGAGATATCCATGCTGAGAGAGCAGGTAGCCAGTCTAGCCAACACCGTAGGCAGACTGGCCTCAGACAAATCCCGCCAAACATCCTCCAACTCTCCAAGCTCGCAACGTCACATGTCGATACACGACACTTCATCACCGCAAGTGCAAGAGCCGAAGCAGCCGCAATTCGTCGGCCCCACGAGGTCCGCCTTCAGCTTGAAAGTCGCCGAGACATCGCTCACGAGAATGGGGATTTCGGCGCAGACACCGCTCCCTTCTGGAGCATGCGAGTCGTTGGCACCCACCCGGTATCCGACACCCGAGCAGTCCGAGCCAGCGCTTTCAGTTCCTGGTACAGATGTGCTTCTCACCATGCCGCTGGATGAAGTCGTAAGATTATTAGAAGTTTTCCAGGAAGAGGTAGAGACGGTCTACCCCTTTCTCGACACCGGAGAACTGGTTTCGAAGGCTGCGGATATCAGGTCTTTCGTCGAGGACTCTCCCGATCGCCCAGCAATAGCCGGATCTCCGACTGTGGATATCAAAGATGTGATTCTGGCGAAAGTGGCCATCGCCACGAGCATCGTTGTTGAGGCTCATGGAAAGAACCACGCGAGCAATAAGCTCGTAGAGCCCCTAAAACACCTCATATATCAGCTATCGATCGACGCCCAGGCCGATCTGAAGGTCATCCAGATCATGACCATGATTGTGAGTTTGGACTCTGGTGCTATAGGCTCACCACATCTGAAAGCTGACTATGAGAAAAGAGCATCTACTATTTCTTCTCCGACGAAGAGCTCCTTGCGTGGAGAAACATCGGCATCGCAGCTCGAGCGGCACTGGAAATGGGCCTGCATCAGAACCTGAGCCTCGTCGAGAACTTCCCAGACGAGCGGGAACGCGGTTTGGCAGTCCGTGTGTTTTGGTGTGTTACGTGCTGGATCGCCGGTGGAGCTTCGGGACGAGCCTGTCGTTTGCTCTCATCGATCGAGACATAGATCCAGACTTGCCTGAGCCAGTGAGTTGTGATTGAACCTCGAGTGCCATTGCCCATGTTGCTGACATAGCTTAGCCTGACGAGTTCCCTTACCTACGATGCTTGATCGGTTATGGCCGACTGTGCTCGAAAGCCTGGGACGCTTTACCGCCCTTCAGCGCACCATCTCAAATCATCCCAAAGGACACGGTTGCGTTCCTCGACTTCACCGCCCAGAACTGGTCAAACTCAATACCCGACGACTTGCAGCTCCGTCATCCCCTGCACCGGGGTACGGCTACCCAGCCACCTCGAGCCTTGCGACGACTACAGGCTCTGCTGTACCTGCGAGGCAACCATATCCGCACCTTGATACACCGGCACCACGTGATAAGCTCCGCCAGCATCGAAGCCGATCCGCAAAAGGCTCGTCTTGTGGTTGACATTGCCATCGACAGTATATCCGTGCTGGTCCACCTGAGCGAGACGAGCGATATTTACATGCGCCAGCAGAGCGCATTCAACTACTTCCTCCTCAGCGCCGTTGCCGTCTTGTTTCTGGCAGTATGTCATGGCTCTCGGATATTTGCCGAGCCATGCAGAGACAGCTTTCTCTCCGCTGCTGAATTAGTGAAAGGCTTTTCCCGCCAAGGAACCGCCAGCAGGAGGCTGTGGAAGAGCATCCGCGGGCTTTTACCACTCGCCCAACGGATCGGGTTGAGGGGAGACGAAGGTAACGGCCGGAGAGAAGAGTTGGGGCGACAGTTTATGGACTCATCCAGCCGTTCTTTGGGGGCGAGCAACAGCCATCAAGTTGTGTCCGCGGATACAATAGATCCTGGGCTGGGCGGCATGTCGTCTGGACAGAACGTTGGACCGGCTGACTTTGGGACTGCGGCTCCTGATGCGTTCTCACTCGGCAACGACTTGATGTTCCTGTTTGACGCGTTTGGGCAGACGGAAGATTCGTGGAACGGCGGGATGCAGGATTACCTGGGCAGCAACGAGCAGCAGATGCCGATACTAGGCGAGGAAGAGATATCCAGACACTTTTGGGGGCTGATTTAACCCGCAAAGGGCTCATATGTCGTTGGCCCAGGGCAGAATGGCGGGCAGAGGCAGGGGATGCTCGACCATGGGACGGACATGGATGCATCGGATAGACGGAAGCGACGGCGTACGCCCGGGGTTCTTGGGGCATGGAGTGATCCGAAAAGGCAGGAACAGAGTCGCAGTGCAGGAGGTTTTGGCAAATGGGGAAGCTCTAATGCTTCTCATGGGAGTTCTCCCAGCCTGGCCAAGGCTGTCTTGGCCAGAACCGGCATCTCATGCTATTTGCGCCATCATCCTTGAGAGAGAGGCCGGTACACCACAGCCAAACCCAGTTTCTAGGAACCCGGATGGGGCACATTAGCACTGGTCAACAGAGCGGCTGTGCAAAGGCCTTGGCCTGCATGCGGTGGACTTCAATACGAAGATAGTGGGCGACAAGTCAATGACGGAAGATGTGAAGATGGAACTTTCGCTGATGCTGATATTGGGCCCGAGGCGGTGGTTCTGGTCTCCTGCCTCATCAGGAATAGGGGGCGTCTTGGGTGCTGAAGCGGGGGAGATAGGCGGTCCGGATCACTCATTACGAATAACGTGCATACCTGGAAATGTGCTGATAGGGGCAATATCACAGTGGAGGGGTAAAAGCAGAGCCTTTTCCAGTGGGCAATCTCCACTGCGTTCCCCTGTCTCGGGCGCATGCACAGCGCCGCGGTCAGCCACAGAGGAGGAAATAAACTCTTTAAACTTTGAGATAGACTTCGGACGGAGTCGCTTATTCTTGACCACACGGCGTGCGGGAGGCCGTTTGTTTCCTATGGCATCAAGTGCCGGTCAATATGTTGGTGGGAGATGAGTGTCTCACGTCGTGCTGTTCGGGTGTTTACATCGTGTTCACATAGGAGTGGGGTTACGGAAGCTAACATCTTTCTTCCCTTCTAACTTTTCTTCTTTGCAGTTTGCTACCTAGAGGCGCACTTTGTTAACTACTGTATAACTCTCGTAGAGAAATATTTAAGAGCTAGGATAGTTTATAGAGATACTTCTATAGCTACTTATAGGAGTATATAAAGAGAATATAAATTACTTTATAGAAAATAAGTATTTCTCTCTTTATATTATTATAACTTAATATTTATTTAATATTAAGATATTAATACTAAACTATATTAATACTATTTTTAACTATTTTAAAAGTAGTAATAGCTTCTTTTAAATTACTAAAAAGAACTAATTTAAAGTATATAGTTTTTTAAATATATAATAAAAACTTTAAATAAAAAGTATAATAATATATTTTATATACTACTACTTTCTATTAGTATTCCTTAATATAAAGAAATATTATTAAACTAAAATATAGAAATATTTTAAGTTAATTAAGAAATAATTTATAATAAATAAATAATTTAATAATAAATATATAAAGTATCTTATATTACTTAAACTAAGAACTTAGTTTAAAGAACTTAATAATATATATATAATTACTATAAAGTAGAAGTAGTTAATAGAAGGAGTTAGATATATAGGGAGTAGTTAGAGTAAAGGGGACTTTATTATATATCCCTAGTCATATATATCTACATAAAGCAGTTCTTCACAAAATGACGGAAGCTAACATCTTCGAGATCAACAGGCGCGTTTCTAACAAACAGTTAGACGTCTGTCTGTTCAATCGTTGAACGCGTCTTCTACAAAGCCAAGACAAGCAGCCAAGCCGTTTGCTTGGCAGCTGCCTATCAACACAACTCCAATCAGCCAATCGACACGCTTATCATCAAATGCTTGGTCCAGGCACAGTTGCTTGGCGGTGATGACCCGAGCATCGGCGAGCCGCATCGTCCCCTCTTCGAAGTTTCCCTGGGCACATCGGAGTTTTGGTTGGAAAGATGGATTTACGCTGGTTTACACCCTCCAGGCCATAGAGAAGGCTTCAACAGGGCCTGTCACGTCTCTGATGGATAATTCTTGGATCATCAACTGGTAACCGCTGTGCAATGGCACGGATCCGTGGTCTCGAGCGCGTCTTCACCAACACCACGGCCGGTACAAGACCTGCAGCGTTGAGCCCGAACACGACATGATGCTAACGCAGGCAACCTCAGCGCCAAAAGTGCCGCGTCGATCCAGACATTCTCTTGTCAGACAAACACCAGGAGATGAGGACTAACTCCGGCGACGACGCTGCAAAGATGCCTGGCCCGGACGAATATTTGGGCGGCTTACGCCTGCAGAGCTCGACTGCAACCATACAGCACCGATTGATGATGGAACTTTGGAAACAGAGGACGGCAAAAGGTGTCCCGCTTTTCTTACGCCGTGGCCACGAAAGCTTTCCCCGGACCGCTGTCCGCCAAGGAGCACTTGATCCCGGGACCTTCCCCTTCGAGCCCCCGCCAAGAGACTCCAAGAACCGTTCGCTGGGAGCTACAGGTTGAACGCCCCAACGGCCGGAATTGCTTGCAAGTTTATCGCTCTCGCCCCGATGCTACACTGTTGGCCTCCAGCTGTTGTTGATGCGGCCTGCCTGCCATGTCTTGGTCGCATCCGAGCTTCCCTGAGTCGCAACCCACGAGGAGACCGTCTGGCTGCCCGCAGCGCCGAGGAATGCCCAGATCGATGGATCATATGGCTAGCAGGCATTCCGGCATGGGCTCTGCATGTCAGAATCCATTGACAGGAAGCAGTGACTGCCCAGAGCTGTGGGAGCTGTTGGAGCTTCGGCCACTCGGCCTGCGGTGCGGAAGCTCAAGTATGTGAGAGTATAAGTTCGATGCAACTCCCGTGCTTCAGACTTCAATCCCCAAGGTACCACGACCTCCCCTCACTCACTTCAATTACCAGGCCCAGGCCCATCTGCTCATCGAAACAAACAAGATTATTCATCTGTGTTTGGATTGAACGTCAGGCACCATGGTTCGCGCTTCCTCTTACCTCGGCTCCCTGGCCGTCCTCGCTGTTTCGGCGGTGGCCAAGGAGATTGAGCCCAACGCCGATCTCGCCGCTGAGCTTTACGACTCTGGCGTCATCCATGAGCAGATCATTGCCAGCAAGAAGGTAAGAGCTGCCCTGATGAAGCAATTGTCGATATGGACCGTACTGACATCTTCTGCAGGCAGAGTTCGCTCGCCAGAGAGAAGCCGGTGCCTATGCCAGTGAGCAATACCCCGAGCTTGGTTATGCTGCTTGCGTCAACGGCTGGGCCGAGGCTATCGTCGGTGACCGCAACAACACCTTCCGTTGCCACAACGCCGACCTCCACTCCTTCCTGAGCCACGCCGCCCTCGGTGACGAGCTCGGTGAGGGTTCCTCATCATGGGGTTGGACCTCCGATGACGGCCGCGAATTCGTGGCCATTGGCCAGTACCAGGGCACCGCCTTCGCCGAGATCAACTCCGACGGCAAGCTCATCTACCTGGGTCGCCTGCCGCAGTACTCGGTGCCCTCCGAGTGGCGCGAGATCCGCTCCTACAAGCACTACATGGTCATCGGCTCCGAGGCCGTCGGCCACGGCATCCAGATCTTCGACATGAAGAAGCTCCTGGACATTGACCCAGCTAGCCCCGTCACCTTCGACGCCAAGGCCGACTTGACCAGTCACTTCAACGCTCTGCTACCCCTTGGTCGCGCTCACAACGTTGTAGTCAACGAGGAGCTCAGCTATGGTGTCGCCGTCGGCGCCCAGCCCCGCAACGACTCCATCTGCGCCTCCGGTCTGAACTTCTTCGACCTCACCAACCCCGCCGACCCCATCTCCCTGGGCTGCGCGAGCGGTGACGGCTACGTCCACGACGCCCAGTGCCTCGTGTACCGCGGCCCCGACAAGCGTTTCGAGGGCCGGGACATCTGCTACGGCTACAACGAGGACACCCTCACCATCTACGACGTCACGGACAAGGCCAACGTCACCAACATCATCTCCCGCATCTCGTACGAGGGCGCCTCCTACACCCACCAGGGCTGGGTTCTCGACGTGAACAACCAAGAGTTCCTCGTTCTCGACGACGAGCTCGACGAGGTCCGCGGCAACGGGCCCGGCGGAGACGGCTACCCCGTCAGCTTCTTCTGGGACATCAGCGACCTGACCGCGCCTAAGCAGACCGGCTTCTTCAAGTCCCCCACCAAGGCCATCGACCACAACCAGTACGTCATCGACAACTACATCTACCAGTCCCACTACGGCGCCGGCCTGCGCGTTCTCGACGCCAGCTCCATCCCTTCCGACCCCACCGGTGCCGGCGTCTGCGAGGCCGCCTGGTTCGACATCTACCCCGAGGACGACGACATGGAGGGCGGCGGCTACGTCGGCTTCGTCGGCACCTGGTCCTCGTACGCGTACTTCCCCTCGGGCTACATCTTCATCAACACCATCGAGCGCGGCGCCTTCGTCGTCAAGTTGACCGGCAAGGACTGCCCCAAGGCGCCCGTCTGCAACGCCGACAACTGCCTCCGCTCGTTCCGCGCCGAGTCCGTCCCCGGCCGCCTGCAGGAGTCCCAGGAGTTCTGCAAGTCCTTCCTGAGCGCGCCTGTCAAGGACGTCAGCGTTCTGCCTGAGCATGCGGTGAAGAACTGCGCCAAGGAGGACAAGGTCGCGCAGGCGAGCAGCGCCTGTGCTTGCTTGCCCGCGGCCACCCCTGCTCCTTGAATGAGAGGGCTGAGGAAGTGTGAAGGATGAAAAGGTGCTAGCGAATTATATTCTGTGTAAATAGTCACAATGAACTGTAATGAATAATTTGATTACGTCTGTAAATCTTGAAGTTTTCTGACGCACCGGTCACCGTATCAGTCCCGTATCCCATGCTCACAGGAAAGCTATCACTAACATGCAACTGCAATAAGTCGTGTTTAATAACGTTTAGAAGTGAAATCATAAGCCCCAACCGGGTCGAGTACCGTGTCAAGATTTCTCTACCAGAGCCAAGTCAACTCTTCGCCTTCACAGTCTCACAGAGGCTAGCGTAAGCGAGACCCCCATGTCCAACAGCCCGCCATCGTTCTGAGCCGCAGGCAAACTGCAGCAGATGGGGTGCGGGGTTTGGCGTTGTTTGCCCAATCCGACGTCAATCTTTCCTCCAACGCCGGCTTGTCATGCAGAAAGACAGGGTACGGGAACGCCATGCAGCCGTTGTCCGTTGGAACCAGACGCTACCAAGACTGCCGGTCGCCCAAAGCTGTTGAGATATTTAGAGATAACAGAGATATGGCCTGATGGTTGGTGCTTCGATGGTGTAGTTTCTCATGTCGGGAGTTCATTCGGTCGATCAAGATGGCTGTTGTCCTGCCATGATTTACATAACTTTCTGCAGCTTATCCGCAAGCTTGGATAAAGGTCCTGTCATCCCGCGATGAGTGGTAAGAACCCCTTCAAAGATGATCCTCGATCCCGACAAGCTTAACCGATTTTTTCCCATTTCCCACACTTACGTCCGGACACCAATCATTTCCCAACAAGATCAGCGCTGGAGAGAAGAAGATGGGCCGCCTGAGCTCAGACGGGGGAAACTTCAACCCATCCTCATCAAGCAACAACCCCGACGCCCCCGTTTCCGACTCACCACGAACTAAACACCGCGATATTGAGCACGGGACTAGCCAGCTACACCATGGAATCGACACCCGCGCCATCCACGTCGGATCCGACTACGTTTACGAGAAGAAAGTCTCCATCATGAACGAAGCCCTCATCGACATCGGCATGGGCCCGTTCCAGTGGAAAGTGTTCGCCATGACTGGCTTCGGCTGGTTCGTCGACAACGTAAGGGCCTTCCCGCCAACATTCGAGATGTCTCTACTAAGTTGAGTGTTCATAGTTCTGGATGCAAGCCATCACAATCATCAGCGCTCCAGTCCGCAACGAGTTCGCCGTCAAACGCATCGCCTTCCTCACGGTAGCAAAGTACGTCGGCCTGGTCATCGGCTCGACGGCCTGGCCCATGACGGCGGATTACATCGGCCGCAAGCTGGCCTTCAACGTGACTCTACTCATCTCTGCTGTCTCGGGCCTGGTCGGCGCAGGGGCGCCGAATTTTGTGGCAATCGCCACCTTCTGCGCATTCATCGGCTTGGGCACCGGCGGTAATCAGCCGGTCGACAGCGCCATCTTTCTCGAGTTTATCCCCGCTACACACCAGTACTTTTTAACCATGCAGTCAGCATTTTGGTCGTTCGGCCAGGCTATTGCAGCCCTGATTGCCTGGCCTCTCATCGCCAACTTCTCGTGTCCCTCCGGTCTGCCAGCAGGGGAGTGTCGGTACGAGGATAACCTCGGATGGCGCTACACATACTGGGCCTTTGGCGGTCTAACCCTCATCATGTTCCTGATTCGACTGCTTTTTAGAGTGTACGAGACGCCGAAGTACCTTCTCGGAAGGGGCTTGGATCGGGAAGCGGTCGAGGTTGTTCAAAAGATTGCCGCGAGGAACGGCAGCTCGACTTGGCTTACCCTCGAGCACTTTGAAGCTGTTGATGCTGAGTTGGGCGTCACTCGTGATGCGACTGGCACAAGTGCGCCGCGGGTGGACACTCGTAACGTCATGCGCCGGCAGCTCGAGAACTTCAAACCCGAGAAGATTCTCACGCTGTTCTCCACCCCGCGGTTTGCGCTTTCGACGACGCTGGTGCTGTTTCTGTGGTGCTCGATCGGGATGGCCTTTCCGCTGTACAACTCGTTCATTCCGATATTCCTAGAGAACAAGGGCGCGAGCCAGGGTGACTCGTCGCTTTCAACGACGTACCGAAACTATGCCATCCAGGCTGTGTGTGGAATCCCGGCGTCCATCCTCGGTGGGTTCACTGTCGACATGAAGCGCATCGGTCGGAAAGGCACAGGAACCTTTGCCTGCATCGGAACAGGCGTCTTCTTGTTCCTCTTTACCAGGGCGACGACACCCGCCGGCGTCACGGGGTTCACCTGCGCCATCGCGTTCTTCCAGAACCTAGTGTATGGGCTGCTGTACTCGTATACACCCGAACTCTTCCCGGCGCCAATCAGAGGCTCGGCGAACGGTCTAGTAGCCTTGTTTAATCGCATGAGTGGGCTCATGGCGCCCATCATCGCAGCTTATGTCGGTATTGATACTGACTTGCCAGTGTGGATCTCCGCGGCGCTGTTTGTTGTTGCTGGATTTGTGTTTCTGCTGTTGCCCTATGAGACTCACGGAAGAGCGGCTGCATAATTGTGATGGGATGATATTGTGTGGCGAACCTGTGACGGATTATCACAAGGCTTTCCTGTTTTTACTTTCACGATGGTCCTGGGTCAAGCTCGGTCGTCGGTAACCCGACAGGTGATTCACATTATCAACTATCAAAGCTTTTTGCCTTGAACAAAGAACAAACACGCTCAAATAAGACTCCAATGCCCGAAACCGAGAAACCCAAGTACTTTCAAACGAGCTCAAACAAAACGCCATTACTCCAAATCAATCACCGAGATAGGTACTTCAACTGAGCTGACTCCAATTACCCAGCCTCCCATTCTCTTCATCATCAAGACGAGAGATAATAAAACATTAAGGTCCACAAACAATACTGGAGGTAACATTACGAAAACAGCGCGGTATTCAAGCATTGGACGATGGAGCTGCCACTCGTGAGACCCGACGAAAGACAGGTCGCGGCACCGCCCACTGCCAACGGTCCCAGCGCGGCCAGACAGGCGGACGTATCCACCACGCCGTTCAACACGCTGAGATCCAAGCAGACCTGGGGCAAGGCTGTTATACAGTTCGACGCCAGAGCAGTCTGGAGGCAAGTGACGAGGGATTGCCCGGTGGTGAGGATGTCGATGACACCAGTGACAAGACATGATGCAACGTTGCCGACGGCGAAGAGTCCAAGGGCCTGGGTACATGCTGGAATATCCGCAAGAAGGTCTAAGCCATTCACGGTAGAGAGACTTAGACATGTGCCAGGAACAGTGGGACAGACCGGTGTCGGTGGTGTTGGGGTCGTGGTGGGACAGAGAGCCGGGTCGGTGATGGTTGTGGTCGTGACGGCTGGGATTGTGCTGAAGGCGCCCTGGAGACATCCAAAGATGGAAAGTCCTGTCGTGGCGCTGGTGATGGAGTTCAGAGCAAGACAGAGTGCAGTCGCGCCAGAGTTGTAAGGACCAAGAGCAGCAGCACAGGTGGGGATATCGACCAACAGGTCGATGCCATTGGAGACTTGAAGATCGACGCAGGGCTGGGGAATGGTTTGCGGGCAGGATGCTCTGAGCGTCCGGAGGAGACAGTCTGCGATCGGTTGGCCCTGGGGGTTGAGACCGAGGTTTGCGGTGAGACAGAGCGCGACGGGTCCGACGGCGAAAGGACCAAGATCTAGCAAGCAATCCGCTGTGACAAGTGTCAATGGGATGAGACCGTTCGTGGTTGGCAGTTGAGCGCAAGCGCCGGGGAGGGTGACGCCGCATGTTGGTGCGGCTGTCGACGTTGCAGTGACTACACAACCAGTGAAAGAGGTACTTGAGACGATGCGCGTGGTTGAGCTGGGAGGGATGGGGGTTAAGGATGTAATGGAGCTAGATGAACTAGACGAGCTAGATGAACTCGATGAGCTAGATGAACTCGATGAGCTGATTGACGACGAGGATGTTTGGCTAGCTGAGGTGCTAGAAGAGGATGTCGTTGAGGAGGCTGTAGATGAGGCTGTAGATGAGGTTGTAGAGGCTGGAGTAGATGAGGAAGTGGATGAGGAAGCGGATGAGGAAGCGGATGAGGAGGCGGATGAGGATGCGGATGAGGAGGCGGAAGAGGGGGCGGGTGAGGAGGCGGATGAAGAGGCGGATGAAGAGGCGGATGAAGAGGCGGATGAAGAGGCGGATGACGACGTAGATGACGATAGAGATGATATAGAAGAGCTAGACGATTGGGACGTGGTAGAACTTGCCACTAGAGAGCTGGTTGATGACGCAGAAGAAGAACTCGAACCGAGGGAGGAGCTCGAGCTTGATATTCCAGTAGATGTAGAGCTTGCGACCGAAGATGCCGATGTAGTAGCTGTTGACGATGCAGAAGAGCTAGACGTCGGCGTGGCAGACGAACTGACCGTAGAAGAGGCCGATGAGCTGATGCTTGAGGACACAGTCGACGAAACCGCTGAGGAAGTTGAGGAAGAGCTATTTGGCGGCGCAGTGGAGCTTGATGGCGTTGTTGCCGAGGAGCTCGCAGATGATGTAGAAGCACTTGAGGTTGACACTCCGGAAGATCTCGAGGATGTCGGCTGAGAGGACGACCTGATAGATGTCGACGAGGTAGTACTTTGGGGTCCGGGAGATGTACTGCTGGATTCCGTGGAAGAGCTTCCTAGCGGCGTTGGAGATGAGCTGCTGCCGCTGGATGATGTTGACGAGGTGGACAGGATGCTTCCAGAAGACGTGCTAAGCGGTGGCAATAAGGAACTTGTTGATAGACTCGGGATTGCAGTAGTTGAGCTCGACGTTGATGAACCTGAGGAAATACCGGATCCTGATGTGGAAGAGCTGCCTGTCGACAATGTTGAAGAACGAACTGTGACACTTCCAGTGCTACTTGATAGCGAGATAGTTGTAGACCTAGAGGAGATGGTGCTTCCGCCAGTGCTAGTGCTAGAAGGAGTAATTGTCGATGCCGGCGTGACAGATCCACTTGTTCTACTTGTCGATAGGGTGGAAGAGGTTACAGAGGGCGGAGGACTGACAGAACTTGAAGTTGCAACAGATGGGCTGCTTGATGGAGCGCTATTTGTGGACGACGATCGGGTAGATGAAGGAGTGGCCGTAGTGCTGACGGTAGACTGTGAGGTTGTTGAGGTCAAGCTTGGAGGGCCCGGAATGCTACTGGTTGAGAGGGAGCTTCCAGATGTGGACGAAGTCTGAACTCCAATAGTACTCGAGGCTGTAGTAGTTGACTGGGTACTTGATGTGGATTCCAAAATGTTCGTCGCTATACTCTCAGTAGTGGACGTCACAGACGAAGATGTAGACGGCGTTGCAGGGGTGTTCGAGATTGTCGCGCTAGACCCTGAAGTGCTGGCCGCGCTCGTACTTTGTGTGACTGTTACTCTGATGGTAGTAGTGGATGGCGAGGTGCCCGGGTCGCTGCTGGTGGAAGTAAGTGAGGCAGGAAGCACTATCTCCGAAGTTGTTGAAGTAGTACGAGAGCTTGGATCCACCGGAGTAGGAGTGTTAGGCAGACTGGATGGTCCTACTTGTGAGGAGGTTGCGATTCCGGAACTTGAGACGACGGTAATTGCGGTATTTGTTGCCTGCGAGGGTCCAGCTGAAGATGATGTACCCGAGATGATAGGAGAGGTGGGCGATAAAACGCTGGCGTCTTGTGGAACTTCGGAAGATCCGCCAGCTGGAGGAGTGCTTTGGGAGGGTACCAAGCTGCTAGGCAACGGCTGCCCTGTCGACGTGACGGGCACAGGAGCAGGGGGAACAGTGCTTCCAGAGCTATCAGACGGATTCGCAGGACCAGTCGTGGCTGATGATGCCTGTCCGCCGTTGGTACTGGACAAAAGAGCTGGGTCTACGGGGACAGAATCCGTGTTGATCGGCACTTGAACGCTACTTGGGACAAGTATCACCGTTGAGCCTGGTTGACCTGAGGGTCCAGGGGGGGACGTCGTCGTAGAGGTGACAGAACCAGCGAATGTACTTGTAAAGATGTTGTTCCCTCCTGGGACTACAGGTGAGACTATCGCAGGCAACACTGGATCAGCCGGTCCTGAGCTTGGATCTAAGACGCCAAAGTCTGGCGGCCCCGTGGGTCCTGCTGGAATCGCAGCTGGTGTACCCGGTAAATTTCCAGAGGGAACTACACCTGGGTCTGTGTTCGCTGGATTGATAACAATTTCAGTAGCTGTGCCATCCGCCAGTGCAGGAAGGATAGTTACGGTGGTGAAAACCGTACCTGTAACGGTTGCTGCAATTCTGATAACAGGTCCGTTGAACGGCCTGAGTTGGGGAGTTGGAGTCAGAACGACTCTAGTTCCAGTACCATCACCTCCGCCTGGTGGAAGATCAATGGTTGTCGGCGCAAGGCCTGTGAAGGGGGCAGTTATAGTTGTGAAAGGGCCAAAAAAGGCGTCGAGAGGACCATCGTCGCTGCCACCATTGTCGCCATCATTGCTCCCACCAGTGGAAGGTGATGGAGTTATGGCTGGATCACTGCTACCATTGCCGTCATCATTGCTCTCATCAGCGGAAGGTGATGGAGTTATGGCTGGGTCGAGAATCAGCAGAGTTCCAGTCGTATCGGTTCCAGCTGGTGGGATGGTGAACGTGGTTGTCAGTGTCCCAGGCCCGGTTGCTGTTGTTGGAACATATACTGCGGGGAAAATGTCCGGATCATCATCTCCAACAGGAGTTGGCACAACAATGATTTCTGTTCCGACAGTATCGCTACCCGCAGGAGGCAACACGACGGTCGATGTTGTCGGTTCAGTACCGACGGCTGTCAGAGTAGTGAACAACCCAGCCGGGGCCCCTCCCGAAGGAGCAGCCGCATCTGTCGGTGTCAAGACGAGCTGTAGGGCAACAGAGTCTGTACCGATGGGTGGTATCGTTAACGTTGTGGTCATTGTGCCGGTCCCTGGGATTGTAGCAGCTGTGATTGGGCCTGGAAACGGCGCTGAGGACGGTGACAAGATGATTTGTCTTTCGATCCCGTCTGTGCCTTGTGGAGGAAGCAGCAGAGTCGAAGTCATTGTGCCTGTCCAAGGTGCGGTGATGATCTCAAAGCGTTCAGGAAACGCATCATCTGGAATGGAGCCAGACACTGATTGGGCTGGATCATAGGCTGACGAGATGGGGTTTAGAGGACTGAATGGGCCTCGCTGGCCTGCGGGAACAGGCTCCAAGATGATCTCCGTCCCAACGCCAGAACTCTCTTGTGGTCCAAAAACAACAGTTGAGAGAGCAGTGCCTTGAGGCAGTCCCCTGGTGACTGTGGAGACCGGGCTATTGAACCTGGCGCTTGGGCTTCTGTGTGCTAGTTAGTACAAGAATTGGTCATGTACACAGGTGTTTATTCATGTCGATCCTACTTACAGAGTTGAGGTATATGTGATGGTGTTCTCGACAATAAAGTCAGAGAGCAAAACTGTGGGGGCATTTGTCACTGGTACAGTGGTGCCAGCAACGGTGATCGTGGTATTTGAGCAGATGGTGGCGCTCAAACGTACGGGTGTCTGGTCGACCACCACGACGTACTGCTTGATAATACCTTGATCATCTGGAAGGATGCACTGCGAGTTTGCTGATCTGAACCACAGCAGCATGCAGAGGGTGACAAGTGCACCGCGCAGTAAAAGGCCTTGCATTTTGAAGACGTTCTGTGCCAGACAGTGAGTGAGGAACTATTGAACGAAAGTTTGGGCAACAAGACCACAGCAGTGAACGATAAGACTTCAATGCATGAGTATCGAAGGACTCTGGTGATAATTGCACGTCCTGCGACGGCTCTTGTAGGCCCCGTTTACGCCCTGTTCAATCTACCTATGTTCGGAGATGTCACATGACCCTCAATATGTTGAAGAGTCTAGACTGTTTCAATCGAGCTGAGTCTCGACCCGGTCGTGTTGGAATGCATCCGGGGAATAATGTTAACCATCAACGGCCCGTGGCTTGAAGATGACGATCTCCGAAACTTCGCCGCAAGCGTAACGTCGATCAATGTCTCAGGACTTCGTCGCTAAGCAGATACTAATCCCAATTTACTCAAAGGCTCAGTGTGAGGCTCGTCTGAATCACGGCTGAAATCGACTCCAGGTGACGCCTTCGGTAATTTTCAATTGTCCCTGCCACACTAGGTGCAGTTGGAGGGTCAAATGTTGATTTGACCCGAATTATTTCACGGACGTTGCACTCGACTCAATGCATTGCAACTAAATTCATCAAGAACCTTCATCTAGGGCTTTATTCAGAAGAAGACTAGTTGAACAATTGTTCCTTCTCATCAAGCACAGTAGACTGAAGTAGTTGACAGTCTGTTATCGTGATCTCTCAAGATTGATAATGAGTGTGGGACATGTACATGATGATGGTATGTATGATCTCATATTGTGTCGTATAATTGCCGAACCTAGAACACTTCACCTTGTCGATGGCGCCGCAAACCTGGTCTTCGGGACTGCTCCTTCTCTCCTCCAGTGCTTGGCGATACCAGGTGACCAAGATTAGCAACCCGGTTCGCATCGATATCTCGTCGGCCCGAGACAATCGCATCTGGCACCGGCCAATGAGATATTGCGCCATCTTTGGGCTGACTGGGGCTATTCCCAACAAAGATGGTGCAAGTCGGCAAGTCTTTCCAAAAGCCCTCCGGCTGCACTAGTAGTACTTAAGGTTTAGCCTCACAATTACCCACAGACAACTTGGTAGACGTTGGAGCAGTTGAGGAGGAGCCGCTGAAATACCTTATGTCTCGGGCACTAAAGGAACTGGTCTCTAGTGGCTTGGTAAGTCCGTTTTCGCTGGGCCGCCCTCGAAGCCACTTCCAACTAAAGGCTGTTGGTGCTTGTTTGAAAGTAGTGACGTTCTGTTATCACGACTCGCAAAGCCCGGGAAGATCGCTCCGTCAGTTTCCCTAGAGAGTAAGAAGTCGAGGCCGGATGCAGACATTGACCCAAAGACCTCCTCGAGGTCTGCCATCAGCAGAATGGTTTGCATGATATTCAGAACCCGGCGTATAATACGATGCGTATTCTGGACATGTTGAGACTTGCTTTTGCTTGGAGTTCCCCCTATCACTCACATCTTGATTATTTTCACGACAGTCGGCACCATGCGCGCTATGTGTTCGTCACGCGCCAAATTTCTTCCCTTTCTCTTCCACCTGGCCCTCGCGGCACCACGTATAAGCCCGCGTGAAGACGGGTGTGGGGTCGGAGGTACAGGCCTTCCTTCTATTACCTACACATTGATGGCTCCCATGCAGACCATTGTCATCGACATGGCCCAGGAAGACGGCTGTCCATGGATCAAGGCAGAGATCGCTCCCACTCTAGCGCTTCCAATAGCATCACCTAGCGCTTCAAATCCTAGACCAAGCCTTGTATCAAACATTGGACAGGGTCCTGGACAAAATCCTGGACAAAATCCTGGGCAAAATCCCGGATCAAATGTACCTGCCAATGCTCCGAACCAGGGAGTAACGGCTGGGATTTTGCCTGATGGCGCGATTCCCAATCCTTCTGCTGCCGCAATCTCGGGTGGAAGTCCGCCAGCTGCATCACCCAATGGCGGCGGGCCTCCTCAACCTCCCGCTGGGCCCGGCGCAACGGGTCCGATCGACGGCGACGGTGGCTTCTCCCAAAACATCCCGACTGGACCTGCCAACAATCCAGATTCTACGACCCAGACTCAAGGAGGCTCCCCAACCACATTGGTCGGTAGTCCAACAGAAAGCCCTCCGCCTCGCTTCGTAATCTACGCTGGCTCGACGCACAGGGCCTTTGAACTGCCCTATCTTGGCCACAGCCCACTTAGCATTGGCGTTCTGGCGCTTTGGGGCTTTATAATGTTGGATGTGTGGTAATTATTGTTGGGTCGAATGAGCGTCGAATGTGCTTTTTGTAGCGAAGAGCAAGCTTCATGTACACTTTGTGAATCGGGTGGATACTTTGGCTTTAATCGGCGGGGTACTGGGTGTTCAATGGACTATCTTTATTGTCATTCATGCTGGGGTTCCTCCTCTTGTGATATTGATGTCGTCGTTGCCGCTACTGTCGTCTGTACTCATCATCTGCTTGGAAAGCGGAGTTCCATGATGAAGTCTTGCATGATTGTCACATAATCAGTAGTGATGGCTTGATACTTCACCATGTTTCCGTCCTTTCGACAATAAATCAATGAAATGAAATACGACGTTCGAGACGACGCTTAGGGACTTTCAGAAATGGTGACACTGCGGCCATCAATAAGTCGCAATGTGGTCCCGAGACCTCTCGCTCACTCATGTGACAGGTGCAATGAAGATCATGGTCGATCGCCGTTAGCCATGAGTGCCCGCTGCGTGTAATGCCTTACCAGCACGCATGCCCATGGACACGGTGGACTAGCGTTCACTAAGGCGAACAACGTCCTTCATTTTGCGTTTTCATCATTCATGGGAAAGTTTCCCTCCTCTTTTTAGATAGCCACAGTCTCTAATTAAACTAGACTGGGACAGATCAGCAGCATAGACAAAATACCTGTGATTGGTTCAGTACCTTACTCGATCGAGCGACAATTTGCCTCGCTTTGCTGCTTCAGATCCATCGCGGGCCCTTTATTACGAGGGCTATGCGTACTTTCTCAATAGATGGTTTCCGAGGCTGTGGTACACGTGGCGCCTTATCCTTACCGTGACTTATTATGATAGGTGTGCGAGGTACCTACGTCATAACCAGGCCTCAGCTGTCCCGGGACTTCAGCTATCATTTAATGCTAAGGAATATCCGGAAGATAGAGATTTCCGAATGGCATTTGGAGCCTGATATTGATGTCGAATGATTAGGTGCGTATTGAGGAGAGTATGAGCGTATTGGGGGGCCCCTAGAGGCGTTCTCACTGTGTTGGTCATGAGCTTTTCTCCCTTAGGTAGCCTTGGCTGTGTAACCTGTTGGTCACTCTTTCTCAGTATGTTATGTGATTTGTCCGCCTTGCTGACGGTGACGCGGTATGTCTTTCGGCAAGAGGTCTTATCCCTTGCATCTGTGTATGCTTTTTCCTCAGCATGTGCCGGTCCTATTGCTTCTCCGTTCCGTTGGCTTCGTGGCATCTAACACAATACCGCGCACTCAAGGAAAGACATCATTTCTGCATGTCTGCTCCTCTGTTCGGACGCCTACAGCGTGACCTCAGCCACCGTAGCTGCATGCACTATTAGCATCTTTTTTCATCAGACAACACAATATCTTCTCACACGATCCTAAAGCTGCTAAGCCCAGGCGGCTGCTTCGTTAGCTTCGGCACCAGAAACCCCGGGATGGGGCCCGCCATCAGTATGGACGATTACACCGTCGGATGCGTGTGCGCGCTTCCCCTCGAAATGGCCGCTGCGAGAGCTATGCTTGACGAGCTTCATCCGAATCCCCCTTTACAGGACCCGGCCGACCATAACTGCTATACTCTCGGCCAGATGCAGGGCCACAACGTGGTAATCGCGTGTCTGCCCGCAGGCGTGTTTGGAACCACATCCGCTGCTACCGTCGCTAAAGACATGCTGCGGACCTTTCGATATATACGCTTTGGTTTGATGGTCGGCGTCGGCGGCGGCGTTCCGTCTGAAGAAGACGACATCCGCTTGGGCGACGTGGTCGTCAGCAAGCCCTCTGGCACTAGTGGAGGCGTTATTCAGTACGACCTGGGCAAGGCTGTGCAGGGAGGCGGCTTCGAACGCGTGGGCACACTCAACGCGCCGCCTCAAGTCCTCTTGACCGCGCTGGGCAGTCTCGAAGCTAGGCATATGTGCGGAGACAGCCAAATACCTCAGTTCCTCTCTGATTTTGTGCGTCGATACCCCAAAATGAGAAGCAGCTTCGGTCATCAAGGCGCCGGCCATGACAGTCTCTTCAGTGCGGAATACGACCATGTCGGATCCGAACCCACATGCGAACAGTGCGATGACAGGCAGACGGTCCAGCGCGTTAGTAGGGAAGACGCAGATCCAGTCGTCCATTACGGGATTATAGGCTCTGGCAACTCAGTTATCAAGGACGCGCGAACGCGCGACCGACTACGCCGCGAATTCAAAGTTCTCTGTTTCGAGATGGAAGCAGCGGGTCTCATGCAGGAATTCCCATGCCTTGTTATCCGCGGCGTTTGCGACTATGCCGACTCGCACAAGAACAAGAAATGGCAGGGATATGCAGCCGCAACTGCGGCAGCGTTCGCGAAGGAGCTTCTCTCGGTCATTTCTCCCGCCAACGTTCTAAAGCAGGAGCCTGTCCCGACCGTGGTCTCTGGTATGTAGGACTTTGTGTCGCCCATCTCAGAAAACAGGCTTGTGTCCTCCATGTAGATCTCATTCCCCTTTCAACCTCTATCATTTTACGTGCCATATTTCCGCTGCGTGAGTTCGTTCCCCACTAACTTAGATGGCAGATCCCGTGCTCCATGACCTCGTCGCTGCGACGACGGAAGCCATTGCGACGCAGACGCATAGTCAGAACATACGATACCAAAGCGGAGAGGAGGCTAAATGTCACCAGTCCTTCAAGACCTCTCAATACGAAAATTTCAAGAACATCAACCCTGACCGGGTCGAAGGGACATGTAAGTGGGTTCTGGAGCATCCTTACTTTCAGCAGTGGCTGGAAAGCCCCAGAGACGACCTGCTTTGGATTTCAGCCGACCCTGGTTGCGGTAAATCAGTACTAGCAAGATCTCTTGTTGAAAAAGAGCTATCTGCGCGGGCTTCCCATAACCATACGGTGTGCTATTTCTTCTTCAAGGACAATGAGGAACAGAACAGAGTGGCGATAGCCCTATGCGCCCTGCTCCACCAGCTTTTTGGGAGCCAACCACAACTTCTGCACCATGCTATGGATGCTTACCAGAAGAATGGAGACAAGCTGCAGAGTGAAGCTGCAGAGTTGTGGCGCATTCTCATAGACGCCTCCAAAGACGACAAGGGGAAGACAGCCGCCTCTGCAGGCAACGGGTCGCAGACCATCATCTGCGTGATCGATGCACTGGACGAATGTATCAGCGGAGATCGTAAGATGCTGATTGAGAGGCTAACCGACTTCTACACACATCGCACTTCAATGTCAACCAGGAACATTACGCTCAAGTTCCTCGTGACTAGCCGCCCATACCAAGACATTGCGTCCGGCTTCAGCCGCATCCCTCCTGAACTTCCATCAATCCGGCTAGCCGGTGAGGAAAGCAACGCAGAAATTAGCAGGGAAATCAATCTCGTCGTTTGTGCTGCTGTCGACAAGGTCGGCCGAGAAAATCAGCTGAATGAGCACAAGCGGGATATCTTGCGTCGACGACTTCTGGAGACCCCGAACAGAACATATCTCTGGTTGCATCTCATGCTCGAAGAGGAGCACGGCGTTCCAGAGCGACATTAACTCCCTCCCGCAATCAGTCGAACACGCATATGAACGGACCCTAAGCAGGCACAGAGGCCAACGGCACAAGGTCGAGGCACTCCTTCACATCATCGTCGGTGCTCGCCGGCCACTGAACGTGATGGAGTTGCTCGTGGCATACCAAATGGCAACAGTGACGCCAATTCCCCTCAAACACAGCGAGCTGGAATTTGATTCTGCAGGTTTCAAAACGCATGTCCGGGATCTCTGCGGCCTATTTATCTTCATCAATGACGATCGCATCTTCCTGATACATCAAACGGCCAAGGAATTTCTCCTGGCCAAGGAAGGCTTTCCTGATCCGCCGGATGGGCTTTGGAGACATTCTTTACATGCACAGCGCTCGGAGGCAGTGATGGCGCGAATTTGCGTGCAGTACTTGTTGTTTAGAGATCTTCGCGACAGCTGGGTTCCAACCAACACTACTAGAAAAGAGAAGCAGGCCAACAAGACCGGGAAGAATTTTCTCTTCGCCTATCCAGCCGCGTACCCGCCAACTCATCACTTTATCGATGCGAGAGTTTCTGAAGGTGGGATGGACCATCACATTGATGAGCTGTATGATGTGGGGAGTATGCGTTCCGAAACATGGACATCTGCCATGCAAGACGACTGGGTTCCTACCAGTACTGCCGGAAGCGAGGAGCACGTCGACAACGACATAGAATACCCCCTATTCACGTATTCAGCGACGCACTGGCCAGCTCACTTTCTCCATGCGAAAGCTCTTGGAGGCGAGATGGACCATCAAGTCAACAAGCTGTACGATATGCGGAGCAAGCGCTACGAATCATGGACATCTGTCTTTTGGCGGGCGAATTACCCGTACCGAAGTCGTTGTGGAATCCGAGACGTGCATCTGGCAGCGCTGAACGGTCACCACGGGGCTCTCTGCCAAATACTGGACTCAAATGAAACAAGTCTGGACGTAAAGGACAGCGGCGGTCGAACTCCACTCATATGGGCGTCTCTTAATGGTCACGAAGTCGTCGTTCAAACGCTACTCGACAGGCGTGCGGACATCAATAGCCTATGCAACAGTATTGGCACTGCCCTCCAAGCCGCATCCCAAGGGGGCCACAAGGAAATTGTCAGGCTGTTACTTAACGAGGGTGCGAATACCAACATGCAAAGCGAAAACCATCCCAGCGCGATCCATGAAGCATCGCGGCGAGGGTTCATCGACATTGTGGCAATGCTTCTTGGAAAGGGTGCGTATGTCAACACGCATTGCGGTAGTATCCGCTCACATGTTGACGATGGCTTCACGTCCGGCGCAGTGTTCTCTTGCCGTTTCCCAGATGGACGAACACCGGATAAGGGTCCATATGCTAGTATGCGGCGTCAACTCGAGAGTGCGACACGTGTCAATCGCCTGAACGGAAATTTCAGCACACCTCTCTTGGCGGCTGTATCTGGGGGCTACAGCACAATCGTCGAGATGCTCCTGAGCAATGGGGCGGAAACTAGCACAAGAGATGGCAGTGCCCTCCTCATGGCAATCTCCCGAGGCTCTGATGATATTGTTCAGATGCTTCTTGAGAGGGGAGTAGATATCAATATGCCGGACGAAAATGGTAATCCCCTTTGGACAGCCGTTTCTCAAGGCCACATCAAGATCGTGCGCATGATTCTCGAAAAGGGGGCGGACATGAATGTGCGAGTCGGCAATGACAGCAATGCTCTTCTGGGGGCTATTGCTCGAGGTCGTTATGACATTGTTCAGATCCTCCTCCAAGAGGGTGCAGATTTCAGGAGAGAGCATATTGTTGAGAGCGCAGTCTATCTTGGAAACGTAACCACATACGGCGATGGTCTTCTCATCGCATCTTTCACGGGCCAAGACAAAATTGTTCAGTTGCTTCTCGACGAAGGAGCAAACGCCAACGGACAAGGGGGCCAATATGGTACCTCACTCCAGGCTGCATCCCATGAAGGCCATCTTGGAGTAATACAGATATTGCTCAATGCGGGTGCCGACATCGATGCGGCAGGCGGCGCATTTGGTAACGCCCTTCAGATTGCTTGTCGTGAGGGTCATTTTGATGCTGCACAAGCCCTGGTTAACAAGGGTGCTAATATCAACGCTCAGTGTGGCGTGGATGGCAATGCGCTCCAGGCAGCCTCGCTTCGGGGCCATCGCACGATCGTCCAAATGCTGCTAGAGCAGGGTGCGGAAGTCAATACAGAGCAGTGTGGTCTGTACAGTAACCCTCTACAGGCTGCTGTTTGCAAAAGCCACGAACGGATTGTCGAGATGCTGCTCGAAAGAGAAGCTGACGTCAATGCAAAATGCCGCATATATGGCATGGAACAGTATTGTCAGGCTGCATCGTTCATCTTCACCGAACCTGGCTTGGGCGGCAAAACTGCACTTTTGGGACGCGACAGACAAGACAATATCATCTCAATCCCCTACTGTGGAGAAATGACTGAATGGGACCAGTATCTCACAATTGCCCTAAACGGCAAGTACATGTCCCCAATGTCGCCAACAGCGGATAGCAACCATTACAGCAATGCACTTGAGGCTGCGTGCCAACGAGGCAATACCGAAATCGTTCAGATGCTCCTCAACAATGGTGCCAACATCAATACTCAAAATAGCGATGGCCAAAATGCTCTTCAATCAGCTGTTACAAGTCAAAATGAGACGATTGTTGAAATGATTCTTAACAGGGGTGCCGATGTCAACGCTTTAAGCCGTGCTCTCCAGTTAGCCTCAGAGCAAGGTTATGAGGGGATCGTTAAGATTCTCCTCACTAGGGGCGCAAACGCCAATGCCCAAGCCGACGGCGGTCACTTTGGCACAGCCCTTGAAGCTGCATCAAATCGACGCCATGAGGGGATCGTACGGATTCTTCTAGATTACGGAGCAAATATCAACGCAAGTCGTCACTTCCAGAATTGTCTCGAAGCTGCGTGGTTTGGTGGCAATGAAACCATCATCCAACTGCTTCTTGAAAGGGGTGCCGACATCAGCCCACTATTTGGTGAAAGGTTTGGTAGTGTGCTTTGGGCAGCATGCTCTCGTGGCAATGAAGCAAGTGTCCGCATGCTCCTTGATAAGTGCCTGGATTTTGATACTGAAGTTGGGGAGAATGGTGGCCAGGCTCTTCAAGTTGCATCTGAACAAGGCCATGAAGGCATTGTTCAGATGCTTCTCAACAAAGGTGCACATGTCAATGTACCCAACAGACATCCACTTGGAGGTTGCGCTCTCTATTCCGCTTCAGAGAAAGGACATTACCAAATTGTAAAAATGCTCCTCGACAAGGGTGCAAACCCGAACACGGAAGGGGGCCTATATGGCAACGCTCTAAACGCAGCCGTCCGCTATGGCAATAGCGAAACTGTTCAAGTTCTTATCAATAAGGGCGCAGGTGTCAACGAGCGACACAGAAGGGGGGCCATGAACGCTCTTGAAGAGGCAGTCTCCAGCAACAAACAAGCTATAGTCCAAATGCTCCTTGACAACGGGGCAGACGTTAACGCAGTAGGTGGCGAGAATGGTGTTGCTCTTCTTATTGCATGCCTTCACGGCAATGAAACGATTGTCCGGATGCTTCTCAACACGGACGCAAACGTCAATTTGCAAGGCAATGCGCCTAGCTGGGCTGTTCCAGCGGCAGGCGAAGCTGGTAGCTTCCACGTCACTATGCTCAGAAATAGCAGCATGAGCCCCCTCCAGGCAGCAGTCTCAAAAGGCAATAAGCGAATTGTCCAAATGCTGTTGAGCGGAGGGGCGGACGTGAATGTCCGAACCAGTGAGAATAGAACTGTTCTCCAATCGGCAATTTCTAATACTCATGATGAGATTGCTGAATTGCTTCTGAGTAATGGGGCAGATATCAACGCCCAAGATGGTGAGGGCAGCAATGCGCTCCAACTGGCCATTATAAAAGACAACAAAAAGATTATTGATATGCTCCTTAGCAGAGGAGTGGACGTCAACTTGTCAAGCAATGAGGGTAGCAATGCTCTCCATCTTGCATCTCTGCGAGGTGACGAGACACTAGTTAGGAAACTCATGGATAAGGGTGCTGACATTGCCACCCAATACGAAAAGCATCATAACGCTGTTTGGGCTGCTTCGTCCCGAGGCTATGACAGAATCGTCTGCATGCTTTTGGATAAGATCGCAGACATTGGGGAAAACGGCAATCTTCTGCTAGATGCAGTCTACGCGGCGTCGGAAAGAGGCTATAGTATCATCGTCCGTATGCTGCTTCACCATGGGGCCAGTCCTAATGCCGCGGGGGGTGAGGAGAGTAATGCTCTACAGGCTGCCTGCCTCAATGGTCATACTGAAGCGGTTCGTATGCTTCTGAGAGCCGGCGCGGATGCGAATACACGATGCGGCTACTATGGCGATGCCCTTCAAGCCGCATCTCACGGCGGTCACGATGCAACAGTTCGGGTGCTTCTGGAGGCTGGCGCAGTTGTGAATATGACGTGTGGTCATTTCGGCGGCGCTCTCACGGCTGCGTCCCACGGTGGCCACGACATGACGGTCCAGACACTCCTTCATGCCGGCGCAGATGTAGACGTGCGGCATGGCACCTTCGGCGGAGCCCTGGCGGCTGCGTCACTCAAGGGCCATGACACGACAGTTCGATTACTCCTTGGTTCCGGCGCGGGGCTGAGCGGCCACTTCAGCAATGCCCTGCGAGTTGCGTGTCACAATGGCCACGATAGAACGGTCCAGATACTGCTGGAGGCCATCAGCACGCATAATGACGTGCACTACGACCTTGGCAATGCTCTTCGGGCTGCTGTGTTGAAAGGTCACGCCAAAATTATGAAAACGCTTCTTCAAAAGGGTGCAGATTTCAGGATGGAAACTGAACCCTTAGATGACGTTCTTCGACGCGCAGCCTCTTTAGGCTACAGTCAAGTCGTTGAAATGCTCCTCAGCACGACAAATTTTGGTGCAAGGAACGAGGCTATTGCAAGCGCCCTTCATGCATCATCCTGTGAGGGCCATGTTGATGTTATCAGCATACTCTTGGCTGAAGGCATTGATGTGAACATACAGCTTCAAGACCAGGGCAGTGCTCTTTATGCTGCATCAGAGGAAGGGCATAACAAAACCGTCGAGATGCTCCTCCAATGGGGCGCAGATGTTCATGTAAACGGTGGACACTTTGGAAATCCTCTTCAGGCGGCATCCTCCAGAGGACATGAGAGAATCGTGAAAATGCTGCTAGACCGTGGTGCTAATATCAATGCACCAGGGGGTTACTATGGTAGCGCGCTTCAGGCAGCATTGTTAACAGACCATGACAGCATCTTCCAGATGCTGCTCGAGAAATGCGCTAAAGAAAATGTCCTCAAGCGCTCGGCTTCCAATTCTCCAAGGCCGACTCATACGTGAGTAAACACCGGCTCGTGTAGCTGTAGAGAGATACTAATACCTCATGCAGTTCCAAGATGATGAAGATGGATAAGCGAGCCTAGAGTATTGGATCACGGCTACATCCTTAACCTTCTACATCGCTCAACTGTGGCTTGTTCCCATGCCTCATCCGGGTCGAAATCTCACCCTACAATCCGGGCTGATGGTTACAAATTATTGTCCATCTTCTATATATGATATACTCGTTAATTGGGCCTTAATTATGCTAGACCGGAGCACGAACCTTGACGCTAGTTAGGATATCACCATCCAAACACAATGATACGTTGGCTAGTCCCATGCACATCTCATTGATGCGACTCGAGGCCTGGAGTTACGCTTCAAACAAAGGGTTTCGCAATTGACAACATAAAATCATCCCCTAGTCATCCGTCGTCATCAAAATGTACCCATTAAGAAGTTCCGATAGCCTTCCAAGTTATTCTACCGAATGCATGTTGGCCCTCAGAAAGCTCACCATGTCATCCACACCCTGCGGCTCGTTGACCCAGTGTCCTCCTGACTCATACTCATGCCATTCAACTGTCTTGCAGAATGAACCAAGAGTCCTCTGCAACTGACGACCGAGTCTGATATCCATAACCTCATCATCCACGGCGTGAGCAAGGAAAATAGGCGTTTTGATGGATGGTTCTGCGACGCTCCCTTGGTGATAGGGCGAATGTTTCTCCGCCAATTCTTCGATGAAAACCGCCGGCGGCATCCAGCTGCACCAGCCAATTAGCCCACCCAAATTGCCTAACCTTGACGTAGACAGCAAAGCGGCAACCGAGGTTACAAATCCTTGGCTGATACCGCACAAGAATATCTTTTCCATGGGGACCAAGTTGGTTTCGCTCTCGATTAAGTTGACAAGGAATTCGATACTTCGTCTCAGGCCGGCTTTCTGAATATCGGCCTGCTCCTCTGGATTCTCGAGCGACCAGACATCAAACCACTGTGACATTTCGGTGTCGAACCTCTTGGATGGAATCATAGCGGCTCCGGGGAAGACCCATCGAATAGACGGTAACAGGTCTGGAAGGGTCCTTGGCTGGTTTGCCGGCTCTGACGCTTCGCTCTCGAAAAGCTCATCTGCGAACTCGTTGCAGATGCTGTCTCTGCCGTGGAGAAAGACGACCGTATGGGTGTGCGCCGCACGAGGCTCGATGTAGTGTTTGGTAAAATTCATATTTGTGGTGGTACGTGGGGTCTTCGCGATGGGTCTGTGGAGGTTGAGTTGGGTTGAGATGGGAGAAGATAGTGATCGAGGTAAGTTGGAGATGGGAGATGGGGCGGCTGTTTTTGGGGGTTGATTTACAAAGGTTACACGTTATTTAAATTCCTAGTGGAGACCTGAAGCACCTATCTGAGTGGCCAACCTCACAAGGTACCTCAGTGCAAGATCTTCAGCCAACACTATCTGGAACACCAGTGCACTCACGTTTATCCGCGAACCGTAGAGGTTTATTCCCAGTTGGTGCTCATTGGTAAGCCATAGCTGACCTTCAACCCTTTTCATCAAACCAGTACGTTCAGCTGTGTGGGGCTAGTTACAGCTGCTTTTCAAGCAACGCATTGCTTATATGTGAGACTGAATGGGCAAATACATAATGCATACCGGACTCGTGATTGACGTTTTCTTTCCATATAGCTAGCTTGGACCATCGTTCTGCGTGCAGTGCAGCGTGGCTATTCCTAATGGTCTCACAACGTGTCAAGCCATGCTGAAGACAGCACTGTTCCAGATCCTACTTTTTCCACTCCATCCTGATTTACTGGCCGCCGGAGAACTCATAGGCAAATGCTGTTGAGTTCGTCGGAATTTCAACAGGAATGTTGAGCTAGAAGGAAAAGTCAGCCAAAGACTACTAATGTGAGAAGAACTGGACTAACCGCATCAGATGTGTAAGTGTACTCAGCCGTTCCAAGATCAACAGGACCTTCGATCAAGCCTGAGCGGCCATCGAAATCGAACCGAAGAGTACGAACCAATACACTTCCATTTGGAGGGAGTCCGATACGACCCAGCCCCAAGACGCTAATCTCATACGAGGCCTGTAGGGACTGAGTTCCTGCAAGGAGCTTGACATTGTTCTCGGAAACAGTCCCAAAGACATCGAATTTCAGGTCGGGTGATGCAGCTGTGGCAACACGGTCTCCTGTCATCCTGGCGTAGTACTTGTACGTCTGCCAGTCTCCATTGGGCTTGTAGCTGCCATCTGAATCCTTGAACAGGCGGTCGGCCATCAGATCATGAAGGCCAGCTCCACTACCCCAATTGGCTCTGAAACCGCGCAGGTTGTGGCGTTCAAGTTGGGCCAGATAGAACGCGGAGTTGGCAGGGTTCTGTCTTTCGGGCCATGCGTACTCGTTGATGTCGATCGGTCTCTGCGGCAGGTTGTGCCGATTTAGAAGCGTATTGAGATCAGGAATGACCTTGTCGAGTTCACGGCCCTCATCCCCAATCTGGTGCCAGGAGTATCTGTCCGGGATAGTATCGTTTGCCGACATGGCGGCGAGCCAAGTTGCCCAGGTCGAGCTCTCAAGATCAGGTTCGTTGGCACCAGATGGACCGCTAATGAGCGTGTCGGGAAGTTCAGCTCTAGGGAATATATTAGCCCCGGGACACGCTTATCAAAATGCAGGACTGACCTGATGATTCTGTGGGCTCGAACGTAGTACTCTAAGTACTGATCCCAAGAGCGTGCCCAGAATATTTCGAGCTCAGGTTCGTTCCAGATATCGAAGACCAGTCCCTCGAGCATATCGTTGTCTTTGAGATCCTTCACAACTTGCGCGAGAA
Organism: Colletotrichum camelliae; assembly: GCA_018853505.1. Classification (NCBI taxonomy): domain Eukaryota; kingdom Fungi; phylum Ascomycota; class Sordariomycetes; order Glomerellales; family Glomerellaceae; genus Colletotrichum; species Colletotrichum camelliae. The sequence continues at coordinate 5,290,043 of JAELVL010000005.1, read as the reverse complement.
AAGCCTCCATCTGAGACCAGTCGCCATTGTCCCCAGGGTATAATCCGTCTCCTCCCAAAGATCCGTCAGAACCCCACAAATCATGAGGTAGAAGGATGAAGTCGGCTCCATACTTGCGGGTGGTCCTGTAATTAGATAGCGTAGAGTTGAAACGTCCGATATAGCTGTCATATCCACCGCCGGCCCAACCCGCATACGGCGTTTGGGCGCCGCCGGCACGGCAAGCACTGAACTTGATGCCGGTAACGAGGTAATCCGGGATAGAGCTGTCTACACTTGTACCGTTGTCAGGAAATCCATAGATGAAGCCTGATCCAAGAAAGCGAGCCTGCCCAGTCGAGACGTTAAGATCAACAGTCGCAGCGCCCGATGATACACGCGGGGCGACCAAGGCAGCGGTTTGGCCGACATTCAGGGCCACGAAGAGTGCCGAAAGGATATTGCCGAGCTTCATGATGATGGTATTGACGTTGCGCTCGCATGAAATGATAACTCTTCTGATATTCCCATTTATATTCCATCATACCGTCTGACTTATATAGCAACCATTTCATCTTTCCTCGCAAGATTTGGCGATCTCGCATTTGGTTAAACACCGGATTCAAGGTTCCCCATCGGAGCATCGACTTTTGGCAATATTCGAGCGCCAATGTTGACTTCATTCCCAACACAACCCCAGCTTCCCCGCAACAACCCCGCAAAATACTGTTGAAATAAGTCCGTGGTGTTACGGTGTGTGATCACCCCATTAGATCCACTGCCGAGGACACGCCCTCCACCCCCGCCGGGAAAACGTGGCGAATGTCGGCTCGATGCTCACCGTATCTGAGACGATAAATGTACCTTTTTTCGAGAGTTCGACTTACTCCAGCAAATGCCAGGCGCAATCAAACGGTAAATATTTTGAAAGGACGTAAGAGGGTGTGGTTGTGATGTGATCTTCTAACTAGTCGATGCAAAGAAATCCAGGCGAAAAAAAAGAAAGCAAAACCAGCGAGTATATGGCGACCGATAGCAAGCTCATTCTCAGCAGCGTGACACTTCAATAGCTTCAAGAAACTTTAGGTTGACACAACTCTATTAAGTGAATTTCTAAATCATTGCTTCGCAACGACCATGGCAAACTCGGACACGTTCCGTCGAACCAGAGAATCGAACGTACTATCCATCCCTCCGCATTAAGGAAAGAAAATGACGTGAAAGTCGCGACTCAACCTTCTTTAGTCAAAGCCTCCTCCCCACCTGCATATGCATCAACCTTGTAAGAAGCAAAGTCCGATGCCTTGACGCCTCTAGCAAACAGGATGTCAAGCTCTTCAAAAGTCTTGCCCTTAGTCTCAGGCAACCTGAAGTATGTCCAGATGAAGAAGACGAACGCGCACCCGCCCCAAAAGAATGCAGTCTTGCCTTTCCACCCTCCGGCCGTCGGATTGAGCTAGGTTTAGGGTTATTGACATGACCTTCTAAAACAGTAGCTAATGACAGTCATTATGCTTACCATGTAAGGGTTAATGACGTTGCAGATGATCTGAGCAACGTAGTAGGTGATTCGGCTCAGGCACACGCTCTTATTGCGGAGGCGCGTGGATGAAACTTCGGAAATGATGGCGTAGCAAATTGGGCCGACGGTAAGATAATAGACAGCTAGCCAGCCAAGCATCATGCCGGCTTGACCATAGTTTGCGGCGTCTGAGTTGGGGGCACCCGCACTGATAGAACCGACCACGACAAGTATGAGGGTCAAAAGGCCAAGGCCCCATAGGTACAGGGTACGGCGCCCACACATATGGAGAAGACCCCAGGCCACGATCGTGCCAACTGAGGCGATTCCGAGTCCTCCAACTGACATTTGGAATGAAATCGACGTGGAGAGTCCAGCCTGAACAAAGAAGTAGGTTGGCGTGCCTCCCATCGCCGAACCACAAAAGGGCTGAGCAGCAAAGGCCAAGCACGCAATCTCAGTTCTGCGCAGGTCGACACCGCGGAAACAATCCATGTAGGATGTGCCTTCATCCATCTGGGCCTCGATCTCATTTGTATGAATCATCATGGCGACTTTCTGCTTGGCCAGGCTGTGCTGCGAAGGCGAACTGAGGCGGAGAATCGACTTTTCGGCTTGGTCATATTTGCCTAGACGTACAAAGTACCAGGGCGACTCTGGTGCGAACCACAGGATAGCAAAGAGAGGGAGCGGCCACACCCATTGAATAGCAAACGGTACCCGATAAGACCATTGGCCGACTCTCTCCGAGAAGCCAGCTTGAACGCCGGCTGAAATTAGCTGGCCAAGGGCCCAGCAGAGATTGACGTAGACGGTGAGATAGCCGCGTAAAGCAAGAGGGCACACCTCCGATGCGTATGCTGGGGCCGTTGTTGCGAAGACACCCCAAGGAATTCCGCAAAGGAATTGGCCCACGAGCAGTACTGGAAGGTTTGGCGAGAAAAAGGAGATGAAGATGAAACAGCAGATCGAAGCGAGGGATACCAGAAGAACCTTTCGGTATCCGAAACGGTGGGTGAAGTAGCCGTTAGCGAAGGCCCCGATGATAGTGCCAACACTCACGGCATTGCTGAGTCCGTTTTGCCAGGCGGCAGTGATTTCGTAAGATCCTTTGCTTGGAATGTATTCTCCATAATGCTCTCTGAAAGCAGGCTGAGCGAAGAAAGATGAGATGAGGACAATGTCGTATCCTTCCATGATGATTGAGGCGGAAACTAGGACGGACCATAGCGCAGCCTTGGGATACAAGCGGATGGCTTCAAGAAAGCCAAGACTGTGCTCGTCTTCGGCGGCTTGTTTAGCCAAGGCCAAGTCCTTGATCTCGTACTCGTTGGCGTGAGCCTGTTCATGCTCAGCGATATCGACCGCGTCGTCGTCATGTTTGGGTGCCATCGCGAGAGTCGCACTTCGTGTGGGCTTTGAGACAAGCAGTGGGTATAGAATAACGCAAAGTTTCGGTTGAGGGTGGACCGAATGCAGGACACTCAACCGGAAAAGGACGGCATGCTTCGTAGAAGATCAGCAAGCAGTGTCACAAACTCTGTGGAGACTTCTGTCATATATACATGTATAGGTAAACAGAAATTTGCCGGCTTCGCTCTTCTACCCAGGGGTGTGGTTGAATTCCCCGCACGCATCCTGGATAAAACCTAGGGTAATTCGCACACAGGATGAAGCTAAACTGTGGTTAGCTTTGCTACTGCGGAATAGGTTTACCTGACTTCCAACTTCGTCGGTGCTGAGCTCCACCCCCACCGGAGTGGTATCGTGCCACCGGAGGCATGTGGGATAATTTGCAAGTGGATTCTCCAAGCAGCTCTTCCTCAATGTTTGTCTTTCCGGTGGAGATGTCAGATAATCGGGCTACCAAGATCAGGTCATACGAAAATGAAGGATAAACGTGTGGATTTTTGCGGAGGAGTGAATTAGTTTCATTCTCAGCCGGAACTAGACTGAACAAGGGATGCTAGCAAATCTGCTAAGGGCTGCTCAACTCCCCAAATCCCCTGCTGCTCCAGCATACCTCTTTCCCCCGAGCTTCCACCCGAAAGCTTCGACTCCTGTCCACATTTGCCGGTCAACATCCGAATTCCTTCTTCTAAAATCTTTTTGGGTGCGCCTTCTTGGCAAATATCGCCAACCTTTGCAACGTGCCCCGACATACGGTGCCCCAGCTTTACGTATGTCTGCACCATCTCATCATCGCATGGTCTGTCCAGGTGTAAGAATTTCGGCTCTGGTTCTTCAGAGTCATCTTCCGCTGCGCCAATGTCGTTAGGACTCGCCTGTGATCCCATGACATCATTCCGGGAATTGCCTGGTTGTGTATTTCCCGGTAAAGTAGCGTTATGCTGGTTCAAAAATAGCATCATGGTACTATACGACCAGATGACTAGAGTAGAGGTGAATATGGCGAAAGGCTCCAAGACATTTTTGATGCTGTAGCGTCGGATGTGCCATAACAGAGCCCCGGCGTGAATAATCGACAGCCTGGCTTTGTACTGATCGTTCATGGCCCATTTGGCGATATTTGTTCTCGCCATCTCAACCTTTGATTTGTTAACTGATCTACCGCAGGTGCCTAATGAGGATGCGACTGCAAGCATCCTCATGTGGTTTATTGGTGTCAAAAGAACCAGTCGAGAGAGGTGTAGATGCAACAGTGCTGGATGTTCCCAACCTCCGGCTTTGGCGATTATGGCGTTGGCGTTCCAATGAAGCAGATCTAAGCAGTCGCATGCGCTATTTCTCCATCTTGAGAGAATTGGAAGCGATGGCGGCCAAGTTTCTTCGATGAGCTCCTCCTCGGAATGCTTGGCAACTTCGGCTGTTGGCGTCCACGAAGAAAGCTTTGATTGGTGTTGATATGTGGCATCCTTCGTCCGTTGACAGACAGCGTAGGTCAAGATAATCGTGCCGAAATCGCCTATGTTTGGAGGCAACTTCTTTTCCGTGTACAACATGCTCAGTGCGTCGTGGATTCGGACTTCATACACAATATGGTCAGTGAAGGTTCTATTGATGGTTATCAGATGGCAAATTGACGTACCTGTTTTGTGGTCATTTTTTGAGGTTTTGCCCAGGTCCGGTTTCTCCCACAGTGGCTCTGGGCAAGGCAAAACGCCTATCACGTCGCCCAACTTGAGTAGAGGTTCTTGCTTGAACTCCAAAGCCAAGATAGAGTCAAGAATCTGCATCATTCGAAACTCGTCAACATTTATGAAAGCGAGACAGTATTGGAAGTTTTAATGGGTATCTTACCCATATCATCATACCAGTTCGGATGCGGGATTCTTTTTGGGTCCAAGCTTTCAATAAGTCATCCTTTGAAGTAGAGTCCATGTTCGTGGACTTCATAGCTTGTATGTTCAACAGGCTGAGCTCGCGGCAGCAATCAAGAAGAAATTGGCGCGCCGTCATATCAAGCCGGTTAGAGTCTTTCTTCGGGTCTTGCGACTTACACACCAGGTAGAGAATTGTAGCTTGAATAACTCCCAAGGTCAGACTGTCATCTGACCTACTTTCGTAGGAAGCGCCCCAACATGCAGGTACTCCTAGACTGGTGTGTTCCGAAATGTGATGGGAGACGGCCTCTTCCAGCAAGAGGAAAAGTGTCTCTTTCGCGCTGCGATTGTTGACTCCTGGGGCGTATCTCGATCCAATAGCACATATAGCGAGGAGACTAAGCCAAGCAGACTCCGACTCATATATAGAAGTCGATTTCCTCAAGAAAGGATACGCGGGGTGAAAGCGATGGAAGTAGAGCCTAAAGTAGACTCTGATGTGTGACAAAGAAGGCAGCTGTGTCAGATCGACCGCGTGCCCTTTAAAACAGCCTTCGTCTTTGAACTTTCGCATTAGACTTTCGTAAGCTTTGGTTGACAAGAGAAGTGTTGTTGCATCATGGCCGTAGTCATCTGCTTGGACGACGTTTGGAAGCCCTCGGCATTCAATTTCCTCTTCGCCATATACCTGGACTGCACCTCCTTTGAATGGTGCTCTAGTGGGCGCTCCATCGACATAATAGGTTCCCGTTGTTGATGTGGACACAACTGATCCATTGGAACTGCCGCCATGCCTAGTTTCAAGCGGTTGACTGGGATTGTGTATCTCATGGCTAGATGTCGCCGATGGTGCTGGAATCTGAGGCAGGGGCTCCTCCACAAGGTTGAACCACGGGCCCTGTATAAACTGGTTTCCAGCCGAGGAAAGTATTTGAAGGCGGTCGTAACTCGGAATGGACGTTCCATCGGCAGCTGTGGGCTGTGTCCAGTCAAAGTTGGTATAGTACTCAGGAGATAGCCAATTGATCCCAGAAACTCCTACGGACTGATCCGCAAAGAATTCGCCATTGGCGAAGTTGCCAAGAAGCTCTGCATCGTAGGAGACATTGGCGTCCTGTGTATTGTATTGAGCGCCGTCATTGGTTGCCATAGCTTCCCATCCGATGGCATGGGGCTGGACGGAAACCCGTCTATCGGAGCTTACATCGTCATCAGGAAGCATCATAGACGCGTCATTCTCGCGGTTCCCCAGGCCTGGCTGGGCATTCATCCCACAATCATCTGGAACTTCAGAGGTATCCACATCACCATTGACCGACACAGGTGTGGTACGATCGTGCTGTTCGGTGTCTCCGTCAACATCCTCAGGGGTCTCAGGCGCCCCATTTGAACGTCCCTTTCGTCGTCGTCGAATGGGATAGATACAATTCAACCCTCGACTAGTGCAGCGTTGACACGGTTTCTCCCTTGAGCACCGAGTTCGGCTCGATGCACACTCACTGCAAGCTCTTGCCGATATTCCATGCCGACGCGCTTGTTCTTCATCTTGGCTATGAGAAGCCGTGTGGCGTGTGAGAACGTCCCTTTTGATGTGTCAGAGGTGCTCTCGATCAATGAAATGGGTAAGACGAACAGTCGAGAAAAGCTTTTGCCACATTTGGTACAGTTGAAGGGCTTTTCCCGAGTATGTGAACGCTTGTGCCGTGTTAGATGCTCCTGCCGTCCAAAGCTGCTGCCGCAGTAGTCGCATCTAAAGTCCATGTCGTGGTCTTAATAATGTCGACTCTTTTACTTCCAGGCGGAGATTTCGAAATCTCAGAATCTGCTGCGGCGTGACGTTCCACTTCGCTGGCCTGATGTTGACTCCGCGTCCAGCATCGAAAGAGCTTTGGGTGATTGCTACGCGATTCTGGCCATGTCACGCGTTTGTAAGGGTATGTTCAGTTCAAATTACGGTTCGATTGCTGCAGAAGGTCGGGGTAATATAGATGCACGCACGCGGGGTAATGGGGTAATGCAACGTGCTGGATACGTATCTACATGCGCAGGCTAGCGATTGGCAAGGATGTAAGCCGTCGCGTGCGGCAACGACCAAAAGAGTTAGGGGTGTAAGAATTGTCAATTTCTCCTGGCAACGGCGCTGGCGAAAGCAAAAAGGTCATGTGCAAACAAGATTATTCCTATCCTGAAAGATATCATGGAAGACATGTAACAACGCAACCAACGGAAGTATAAACGAAAGATCTGTCTGCGATCTACTACAGGCATTGAAACCTTGGATCACTTCTCCAGTGTCATCTGTGCCTTGGACTTTCTCACAAAGACCGGCATCGACTCCAGGGGGCAGTCGACCTCGACAATCGAGCCGCCCTCCCAGGTTCGCATTTCGGACTCAACATTAGTAAAGATAGTCCATCGTTCTCCAGATTCCAAGATCGGAAGATAGACCTTCATGCTCCTCATGCCTTTTTCGACAACGGGGCAGCACAGATACGCGTCTCCGTACATGTACTGCGTCGCCCCGAGCTTCCAGCATTGCGGGTCGTTGGGAAATTCGTAGAATAGTGGCCGAATGACCGGAGAGCCCTTCTCGTGAGCCTCAGCCATCAGCCGTCGAGTGTAACTCCTCAGCTTTTCACGGATGAGCAGATACTTGCGACAGATTTCATACACAGTAGGCCCATAGGACCAGACTTCATTGGGCGCTCCGCTGCTGGAGGACAGGCTGCCACTCTTGGGCTCGCGGTCGCCGTGCAGCCGCATGACAGGACAGAAAGCCCCCCATTGAAACCATCTGACGAAAAGCTCGCGGAATGATTCATCCTCCGGGATGCCACCATGAAATCCGCCAATGTCGGTCGTCCACCACGGCAAGCCAGCAATTCCCATGTTGAGTCCAGCAGCCAGTTGGTTGCGGAAGCTTGACCAAGATGATGCAATGTCGCCGCTCCAGACAAGAGCGCCATACTTCTGACTGCTGCCTGCCCAGGCGCATCTGAGAAGGTTGACGGGGTTCTCTTGGCCAGACTCCCTCATGCCATCGAAAAATGTGCGGGCGTAATCGCGAGGATAGATGTTACCAACTTGCAGGTTTGGTCCTAGAAAGTAACGATAATTGTCGAAATCATAGACCGAGTATTCCGGCTCAGCTTGGTCGAGCCAGAACGTTTTGATGCCCTTGGTATAGTAGTTCTCCTGCGCCTTGTTCCAGACATATCGACGTGCATCAGGATTCGTGGGGTCATAGTAAACCGTCTGACCCTCGAACTCGAAGTTTGTTCTGACTCCTCGTTCGGTTCGAACGAGAAAGCCTTGCTCCAGCATTTCTTGGAAATTGGATGATCTCTGGTCAACGGTCGGCCAAATAGAGACCATTAACTCGACCCCCAAGGCATTAAGGCGCTTGATCATGGCGTCTGCACGCTCATTAGCCGTGATGAAACTGGTTGGACCGGGCAGTGCAATCAACAGAAAACACCCTCAGACACGAGCGCCGACTTACCTGGGTCAGGCCAGTAGACAGGGTCAAATTTCCACTCGCCCTGCATTGGCCAGTGAAAGAAATCTACAACAATCAGATCAAGCGGCAGCTCTCGGCGCCGATACTCTTCTGCAACTTCCATCAACTGGTCCTGGGTTTCATATCGAAGCTTGCACTGCCAGAAACCAAGGCCGTGTTCCGGCATCATGGGTGCTTTGCCAGTAACATCGGCATATCGCTCCACAATCTGAGCCGGCGTGTCAGCGACAACGACCCAGTAATCTAGAGCCTTCGTTGCATAGGCCTCAAAGGATGTCGTGTTCTTGCCGAACACCACGCGACCGACGGCCGGGTTGTTCCACAGTATGCCATATCCCAGCGACGAAAGAGCGAAGGGCACGCTGGCCTGCGAGTTGCGGTGTGCAAGTTCGAGGTCAAGCCCTTTCAAATCCAAGTGCGGCAACTGGTATTGCCCCATGCCGAAAATCCTTTCGTCTGTGTCCAGACTCTCGAAGCGCATGGTGAGATGGTAGTCGCCGCCACGGAGAGGCTTGAACTCGCGGGCTTCGACTTCTATGGCACTACACTTTGCATCCAGAAGGTCGCGTCTGTTTCTGGCGTACTCTTCAAGAACAACCTTGCCGCGAGAGTTGAGCACAGTGATCTTGCCTCGTTTTGAAATGCATGCTTTGGCATTGCCATTGGTAATGGAAGCCGAGCCATCAGCGATGGATATGTGAGGGGCTGATGAAATAATCGGAGGTTTCTCTTCAAGAGCCCATGCTTCTGATGGCATCAAATGAGCCTTGGTTGCCCGAATGCGAAATGCATCCTGGCCCCATGGCTCGATCCACACCTGTTCGCCATCATAGCGGTAGATGAGACGGTGATCTTCGTGTTGCATCATCTTGTAGATGGGAATATCTGAGAAGAAGTTGGAAAATTGATGTTTCCCGGTACTGTGCTTTCCGCGATAGATGGTTCGGGGGACTGGACTCGAAGACGTGGCAGTCAAAAGACGAGCATCTTTCCAAACAGGGAGGCGAAAGGTACATGTACTTAGAGGTTGACTTTCCAGAATCCATCCGACCCCGATGCTCTTCAAACATTCGATTAACTGTTCCAACCACTGTCTCTCCGTAGTGCATGCCACATTTGCCGGGTGGGGGCAAATGCGTGTCCCAGTTACCGACTCCTCTCCACCGGGGACCGGTGGGAGCGGTGGATACCAACTCCGGTGGAGAGCTAACTCGGCCGGAAGCTCGCGGGTCCCCGCGATCATCGCAACTTGCCGTCAGCTCAACTGCGGAAATGTGGACTTCCCGGAGTGGACGATCATTGATTCTGTACCAATGGGCATTGGCTGTTCTGTTTGGACCAAATCATATCGAAACAATTATCGCCCTTTGCCTTGATCTTGGTCCCTCCGCTCGTTAACAGTGTCAGATGACCATCGCAGCAACAATGATTGACGGCATATGTAGAAGCCTTGCAGGCCTACATTCTTTTACCTCAACGCAGAGTTGAAGAAGGCGATTCACGAGTTGAGCAGAGAGGCAAAGGGGAGACAAGACTTAAGCACCAATAGGGGGCCTTAGATAGTCGCAGTGAAGTCGAATGACTCGTTTCCTTCAGCGCCCGTCTGAACTCCCCAACTCCATCCCAACTCACGGCTTGGCCGAACCAACCGCATGGGTTCAATGGTATTGCGCCCCCAGATCTAGATTGGCCTACGGCAGAAAGTCTCCGGACTGCGGGATTGCCTTACTCACCCCGCTTTGGGGGCCTTGCCGAGCTTTGAGCACTTTGTTGCCTCCCAACCTTAATTCACGAGCTCCGTCAAAGTTCGGGTGAAGTCTTCAAATAATCTACGACCATTCGTAACTGAAGATTTTGTGGCCAAATGCTCACTCAAGCGACCATCGAACCAGCTAGATCCGGTAAATTTGATGTTCTTGAAAGTGAAGAGGGCGGCGTCGATGGTCAATGGCGGAAGAAACAGTCCCAGGAAGTCCATGCGCGACAAGTCATAGGCACCCCTGAGTTCTCAGCATCCTTCGTAGAGACTTGATCGCGGTATCCACGGATTCCGAATAATACAGCGCCAATACGATCGGAATCGCATCCGAGCCGCTTTCCTTTTCTGACAGATTTCGCAGGCTTAGCGCCATCCCCGGGATCGCCTTCTGTTAACTTTCATCCACATACGGGGGACATGTTGCAGAGCCTGGTCTAGAACGGTAGTTGATGTTAGGATTAGGGTCAGTGGATTTTCTCCACTTTAATGAAGATCATTCACCAAAAGTGTCATCCCCAAGATCGCATTTTAATGAAGAGTGACGGCTACATGCTTGTTACACGAGCCTCAGTTCCCCCACGAGAACTTCAACTCATTTTGAACTGACTAGCGCCGTCCTCTTTTCAATGGAAATGACTCAAAGTAAAAAATAAAGTTCACCCAACACTATTCAACACGTGGGCTCAGAAAGAACCGTTCTTTTTCATTGCCTTATCGGTATCCGGCAGGCCACATGGGCAGACGACTAAGTTGAGCATGACAACAATTCCACGAGTCAACATATTAAATTTCAAAACGCATAATCACTGCGCTAGTAAATCGCAACTATCTACAGTTGAAGTCTGAATCGTGCTAGATCGATATAGTCTATATCCACATGTGATGGTTATTCTTCCGACTATAAATCCTTTCATGTTCCCCAGACTCTAGGTAGCTATCGACTCCTCATCCTATCCACAGTCATTCATTCATCACTTTCACTTTGCAACCGTTTTCATAACTTTTCCAACGAACACTTTCGTTTAGAACTCACTTTCCAAACTTTCAAAATGCGTGCCGCTACTTTCACCGCCGCTGCTGCCTCCCTCATCATGGCTGTCGCAGCCGTTCCCCAGGGCTTCAACTGCAAGGTGTGTATCAATATGCCTTGAGCGCAACAAGCTCTTGGCCACCTAGCCAACCAATCACAAAGTACTAACATCCACCAAGTCTGAGGGCTTCTGCACTTACTCCGACCCTAACTGCAACTTCTGCCTCAACATTGACGCTGCCGCCAAGATCAAGGTCTGCCAGGCCATCGACCCCACCTACAAGAGCGCCCCTGGCGACATCACTCGTGGTCCTTCTGGCGTATGTTCAACTACATCCCCTCTTCAAGGTCCCATGCTGACTCTCGCACTACCTCATAGGCCGACTTCCAGTGTGTTGTTACTTGCTGCCACTAAACGAATGGCAGAGGTTATGGGATTCTAGGGCTTAGTCGATGTCTTTGTATGTTGCCAAGTTCAGTTAGAAAATGTGAAAAGACAGAAACGTGTGAAAACAATGGCTGTGAGATCTGATGAAATGTGACACCACCTGAATTCTGGGCTTGATTGGTCCGGGACCATAGCTTAATAGAGCGACTCATGGTACATGGCCTGCGGACAGCTGGCATGCTTATGTTACGTACTACTTAATACTTAGCCCGGACGGGCTACTGCGGCCCATGCCTAACTCCAGCCTACCGTATGTTGAGGTAGCGGCTCTGCCGAAGGATTGTCCCCCTGTCCCCTCCCCCGGGAATCCTGGGGGTTGAGTGCCGTGGCTCCAGGCTTGTTCATTAGAGCGTAGAGCTATCCGACTTCACACAGGGGTTTGGCCTTAATGGACATTCATATATGCTGTCATTACTATTTACTGGAGACTGCCTTAGTCTATCTGGCCATCACAACAACTGATGCGCGCGGCTGTCGGCACAGACTTGGGCTAGTTTCCACAGAGGTAAAATCATTACAGAACCTTCGGCGAATTTTAATCCCGACCCTCCTTTGACGTCGAAGTTTATAGAACTTGCATCCATAGGCATCAGCATGCCTATGGATGCAGAGAGCCCGGAGCAAGCCTTGTCAATCCCAATCTTCCCAACCGCTTGCGCAGTTGTGCCAGTTGTATCATTGTATATGACGAAGGAAACGCCTCACAACCACAACCATTATTCTCTTGGATACCACATCATTACTTCACGCCTTTGAAGCTCTGATCTTATTATCGGCTCGCTTTCGGTAGGTTTTCACGGCTTCGGCCGTGCTCCTTGTGCTGTCCGGAAGGGCAACAAGCTTATTTCCATCCTCCACAGGCTCGCGTATGAAACGTTCGAGGGCGTTCAGCGATGTCTGTCCGGTGGCATTCGGGTATTCCAATGTGGCCAAAGGGGCAAGGGAATTCGTGGACTTCGATCTGCTTCCCGAGATTTGACAATTAGCATGCTTTCAGGCCATTACCAAAACTAAGGCCCACTGTTAACGTCAACTTACCCAGACATCGTCGCTACCATACCAAGTTGAAGGTCGCTCGTAAGCGTGTTGATTAAACGGCAAAAGGCAGTGTTTGCGGTAGAGAGGCACCGGATTTTGAACTAGATTCCACAGGCTGATCTGTGATGCTGGTCTTCAAGGGGGAAAGATTTTGGCCATCGTATTTTATATACTCTATCACAGGTCAGTGAAAGAAGTGCAAAAGAACGGAGTCAACAGTTTCGAAGCTGTCTGTTCGTGAACCCCAACCAGTCGTGATTTGGGCAAAGATGCACCCATGGAAGGGGCACGGTGCACAGCACCCCGGGACGGGAAGCAACAGTCAGCCCTGCAGTGATTGAATGATTGCCTGTACCCTGGTTGATAATGGGAAGCATCTTGTCTGTCGACTGCTATGGACACGTTTAGCAAGGCAAGTATTCTTAGCGGCCGCCTTACCTGGGCGTAGTTCGTGTTACCGAGGATGCGATGCGTACATGTAGTAGAACAAGCATGGTGCTTGAACTTAATCTCCTCGGTAAGCTGCATAGTAGATAGTGCAACAGATCTGAGGGAAACTGCATAATTTGGTGACGGTAGACGATGGTGTATCACAGTTCAAGAAATCATTTTGCAGAAGCGAATGAGTCTCTGGTGCTCTCGATCCCGACGCATGATACTCGGCATCATTCTATTTGGTAGGACTATGACATTTTCAACAGCCACGAAATGATGCTAAGGGCGTAAAGTAAACGGGCATATTCGATTGTGTACGCGTATGGAATATCCAATCAGAAAAGGAGAGGCTCAAACCATCTGCATCATCTGGCACCATGAATCAGGAAGAGTTGTGGCCTCCACTGGAACTTTGCCTGTCGTGCGCATGGTCTCGTGCAAGGAATAGCATAGCATAATGTGAAGGGGCTGGTCCTGCAAGAACATCTGAGAGAAGACGGGGCAAGGGTATTTTTAGATGCCATCCCCAACAGAGGCGGGATGGCTAGGGCTGAAAAACATTGACGCGTTCGAGTATACCAGAAAGCCTTACCTTGAACAGGACACAACTTGCGACTATGATGGTTCGCCATCAGCCGCTTGGTCTTCAAGCGATCCGCATGTTCGAGAAGAGAAGCGGTCAGGGGCAAAGGGGGTTGGCTGCGGCTGGCACGCTGCTGAAGGCGTGCCTACCTCCGAGGCAGCCTGTTGAGGGCGGACGTTGAGGGCTGGCGTAAAGTAGGGATGGCACGTTGAGCAAATGCCATTAGGCTTACAGCCTGGCAATAGCGTCCACATGTGTTGTGGGCCCCTCCTGGCCCCCCTTGCGTTCCGGTCGCAGTTATTGTTATGACGATGTCGGTCAGACGGCTAACGGCCTACCGGGATCTCCTTCGACACCCAGACCTCGGGCTTTCTCGGATCGTGTGAAGTATCGGGGTGGGGAGGCTCTGGGAAAGACGCGAAGCAACGGGTATCGACAGGGCAGTAGAAGTACCATGATGTACTTCGACTTCGCGCTGCTCCTGGGCCATAACTTGCCATAGAGTTTGAAGCTCAGTAGAAGTTGCTGAGTATGAAGCCGATTTGGGCGAAATCATTCTAGGATAAATCCTTTCCAGGATGAAAGGCGTGGATGAAGAAGGATAATAACAATGGAAGTAACAGTGTCAGCGGTAGAGAATGATGCAGAAATACACGCTAGGGAAACCTCAAGAGAGACTCACCCCAAGTTCCGGAAGTAATATGAACGCCTGACAATGGTAAAGAAGGAGAGAGCAGTCAACGTGAAAGCAAAGGTGCGGAAGCCTGCATTTTATCCTGAGTAAATTCGACGCAACGTACCCGTATCTTCCAATAATCTGCGATAGTTGACGCAGAATATTTGACCCTACGAGGTTGCGTCCAACAGACGGTCTCAGAAAATAAGACAGTGGCTGGATTGTCGGTGAGGGTTGACCAACCGCGAGTTCAGACCATATCCATCAGAGGTCTCGGGGAGAAGCAGCTGAGAATCTGTCTCACTTGCCCCGCTCTTCTAGATGCTGTTTCCAATTTCAGTAGACAGATATCAAGTCAAAGTGAGAGCCAGCCAGCCATCTGACGTAAAATAAGACGCCGTATTGAAGATGTCATAAATTCCTAACTCTATACGTAAGCTTTGCTCATACACAGAAGAATGTACCTGAACTCGAGATGGAATTCAGCGTCCCGGATATCTGGCCTGAATGTTAGGATTTAAATGCCTAGCTTCATGTTATTTCCCACATAGTTGTGAGAGAAAGGGAACAGATCTATATCTAACCATCATTGCCATTTCTGTCGTCCTTGTTGTCCTTGTCATCCTCGTTGTCCTTGTCATCCTCGTCGTCCTTGCTGTATTTACGATGCACAGTAGCTTATTGTGTTTCACAGTTTGTCACTGCATCACTGGCTGCAGGATCATACAGATTTCAGCAAGAGGCATCGAAGTATTGACGATAAAGATTGAATTTGTGAGAAAATGTTTTCATCTTCGTCTCGCCTTAGCTACCTGGGATTAGATACCTCTCAACCCCACAATCCCACCATGAACTTCGGCCCCATCACATCATCGACCAAATTCAGCCGTCCACTGATATTGCCTTTCATCTGCAACCTCATGTAAGACCTTCTTGCAGCCCTCTCCGACTTCTGTAGCTGCTTCTGCTGCGTCAACAACAGACTCCTCTGCTCCGCAGTCGGAAGGTGGGCCAGAGCCATGCGATCGTTTGCACTCAACCGCGCCAGCTGCGTCTCGAAGACAGCCTCGCGCTTCTCAGCACGCGTGAGCGCCTTAGAGCTGTTCTTCTTCCCGGGTGCGGTGAGCTGCATGCTCGCCTTGGACTCATCCACATCCGCGCCCTCGGGAAGAAGGTTATCGGCGGACGACGATTCGCCAAGTTTCCTGCGAGGACGCGATGGTGCTGGAGCGGCGCGGTGGGAGAGCGTCTTCCCGGAGGGGAGGCGGATGGAACTGCCCTCCTCGATGGCGTCGGCAATAGCCTTGCGCGTCTTGCCCGCCTGCTCTGCTTCCGCCTCATTGACCGCTGGTTTATCGTAAAAGTCTGCATATTCAGAGTCTTCGGCGTGAATATCGAAGCGGCAGTGGTTCTTTCCCTTCATGTGTTGTTGAACCGCGGCAGGTGTGCGGCGTTGCGTCCCACACTGAAGGCATTCGCGGTACCCGAAGACGACAAGGTGGAGGTATCGTACCAGAGTCTCGAGATCTACGATGAGCCTGTCTCTGTCGGGGATGAACATGCCATGTGACTTGTGCATGTGCGCGACGTTCTCCTCAAAGTTTTCTGAGACTGTGTTGCAAAAAAGACACTCTTCAGGGGCAAAGTCGGGCTCGGTGTCTGTCTCAACATCGGAGGCGGAGGATGAGGAGTCTTCCGATGACGGTTCCGGGGTGGGGCTGGTCGGGGCGGCGGCTACCGCCTCGGCGTGTTGCTCCGCTGACAGGGGTTCCAGCTCCGCGATGCGGCGCTTGAGATTCGTGACATGCCATTGGCTTTTGGAGTGTGCTCGGCGAGTATCGGGGTTGTCGAACCGGACGTCGCATGTGCCGCAGAATGTTGCGGAGAGCTTGAAATGAGATGTGGCTGGTTGCTCCATAGTTGCGGTTGTGTTGGTGTTGGTGGTGTTAGTGGTTATTGCGCCGACCATTAAATGTGTTTGCGAGATGGGTAAACCGGTTGTCTCTTGAAGTGTGCTGGTTTGCTCGATTTGTTTAATACTAGAAACCTAGATATACAGAAGGAAGAAGTGAACTGTTTTATACTTCAACAATCGGAAAAGGGCTCATGGCAAAGGAGACTGAAAGCTGATGCTCGTGGATGGCCGAAACATCTCGATCCACAGCCACATCTCGGCTTCAATTGGCGAATGAGAATAGTGTTACCAAAACATGGCCGAAGCAAACTCATTTCGACATCATCCATCAGTCGACACCTCGCTGCAAGACAAATCTTCTGAGTCAAAATGCGGAGCCCGCTTGACGGTGTTGAGTCGGCTCCGATATCAATCACTAACAGGAATTGCTAGCTGAAGGCGCTTCTGTCAGTGCTATTCGATAGGGGGGCTGCTAGAACATGGGATTGGACTGTGGACAAAGGCGCCGAAAATGAGTCACCCACCATCATATCATGTTTTAGGGGGGTCGAGACCTGCCTCTTCGGGACTGGTCTGGGGTACCAATTGAATGAGCCATCATGAGTCGACCCCACTGGCGGTCCGGGTGACAGGGGGGCGCAGTCGACCGTGCCGAAGTCAATTGCGGATTTCTTCTCCGAAGTTTACAGGGTCCATAACGGCGACAAGCCGGAGTGTGATGTTTGCGATAACCAGCCTATGAAATAATTCTTGTCCAGGTTTCGATGTTGCCCTTTGCAGATCCGACACGATGTTTCACTAGATGGTTGAGAAAAAGGTAATGAACTTGGTATCGAATGACTTTTTACCTGCATGTTTCTACTTCCCCTCGCTAATTCTTCAGAAACCACATCATGCTCGACCCTCTACCCCTCTCCTCTAGCAACACATGACATGAATCAAATCCGCCGTGGGTCTCGTTATCCGATAATGTCCCAAAATGCTCAAACCGCAACTCCTCTCAATAACACCCCCATCTTTTAGTAGCTGCGTCCGAACATGACGTACTCCTTGGCGAAGTCCTTGCAGTCGGGGTTCAGACACTTGGTCTCGCCGGCGACGAGGCCCTCGGGCTGGTCAAAGGGACGGCAGAGGGACTTCATGCCCATGGTAGGCTGCTTCTTGCCCTCGGGAAGGGTGGCGTTCTCGGGGGGCTCGCTGTTGGTCAACTCCTTGATGCGGTCCTCGCACTTCTCAGCCAGGCAGTGGGGAATGACGACCACGTTCTTGGTGTCCAGGGCAGGGATAACCTTCTCCCAGTCGTTGAGAACCAGGCGGTGCTCGTCGAAGGACTTCTTAGCCTTCTGGTACATGTCGGACTGGATAGTCTCGAGGAGCTCAGGGACCTTGGTAGAGAGCTCGGCCAGGGGGATCGTGCCCTTCTCACCGGTGTCACGGCGAGCAAAGCTGACAACCTGGTTGGCCATGTCCTTGGGGCCGAACTCGATACGGAGAGGGACGCCGCGCAGCTCCCAGTCGTTGAACTTCCAGGCGGGAGTGTATCCCTCCCTCAAGTCAGACTCGGCGCGGAGGCCGGCCTTGCGCAGCTCGTTGCGGAGGTCGTCGGTCTTGCCCTCGAGCTTCTCACGGTCCTCGGGAGTGGTCTTGGCAGTGATACCGACGGCAATGAGGATGACCTGAGTCTTGGCGATGCGAGGAGGGAGGACGAGACCCTTATCGTCACCGTGGATCATGACCATGACACCAATGACACGGGTGGACAGACCCCAAGAGTTCTGCCAGACGTGGATCTTCTCACCCTTCTTCTCGGGGTTCTCGACGGTGATGTCGAACATCTTGGAGAAGTTCTGGCCCAAGCAGTGAGAGGTGGCACCCTGGATACCGCGGCCGTTGGACGGGATGTAACCCTCGACAGTGGTAGTGTAGTAACCACCAGCAAACTTCTCCTTCTCGGTCTTGGTGCCACGAACGACGGGGACGGCGAGAAGCTCCTCGTAGACACCAGCGTAGAGCTCGAGAATCTCGCGGACCTCAACGCCGGCAAGCTGCTCGGTAAGGTGGGCGGTGTGGCCCTCCTGCCACAGGAACTCTCTTGTGCGGAGGAAAGGGGTAGTCTGCTTGGCCTCCCATCGGACGACGGAGTTCCACTGGTTCAGGCGGAAGGGAAGGTCGCGATGGCTGCGAATCCACTTGGAGTAGTAAGGGTACATGACAGCCTCGGAGGTGGGACGAACCGCGACAGGAACCTCGAGGTCCTTGTCACCGCTAAAAGGGTTGTTAGTCGGGGCAGGGGCGGTTTCGAGGGAGTGGTTGACTTACGCCTTGGTGACCCACGCCAATTCAGGGGCGAAACCCTCGACGTGGTCCTTCTCCTTCTCAAGAGACTTGGAGGAGAGGAAGATGGGGAAGCTGGTCTCATCGACACCCATAGCCTCAATGCGCTCCGAGAACCACTTGCGGATGACATTCCAGATGTACATGGAGGCCGGGCGCAGGATGAAGAAGCCAGCAATCTCGTTGTAGTACTCAACCATCTCGGCCTTGAGAACGACCTCCTGGTACCACATGGAGAAGTCCTCGTTCTTCTTGATAGTGATGCCGATGATGTCGTCCGTCTTCTTCTTGCCGCCGACAACGGGAAGGGCGGCTTGCTTGGCAGCCTTCGCAGCCTTCTCGGCCGCCATCTTGGCCTGCTTCTCGGCCTTCTTCAAGGCGCTCTTGGATTGCTCGGGGGCAGCAGCGTCGGCCATGTTTGCGATAGTGACTGCGGATCGCAGGTTCGTCTCGGGAAGGGTATCGGCTTATAGAATTGGCGGCGTGGTGCCCGGGTCGGCCTGAGTCACTCGAGATTTTGGGCAGAGATGGCGGTGCGATACAGCGGAAAAACTGCCCCGCACTAAAATGTGAGTCGTGTGTCGAGCTGTTGGGCGCGAGGGAGGCGAGGGGTCAATTGGCAGCCACAGGGGACCAGACCGGGGGCCCGAGCGCTTATCAGGGGTGGGTCTTGTCACTGTGATGGTGGGGAAGCAGCACTGTATTGTCACTACCGGAATGGCGGTATTCGTAGAGCAGTGCTTATCTCAAGACACGGCACAGTCCTTATCGACACCTCACCGCACCAGCCACAGCTCCCCGGTCCCTGGAACAACTCGGGTCCGAAAAAAAGTTGCGTCGAGGGGACAAGGCAGGCACAGCGCAGAAGCTTCTATTGCTGTCCAGGCCACACCGACGAGCTACCCAAAATCCACCCTCCACCACCTCCTATCCCGCGATTCACCATTATTGCAGGCAGTGAGGACCCAAAATGGCGTCCATGTTCGAGCAGTCAGGGAGCGGCACCCTTTTCCTCGGTGGCCAGAAGATTTCCGGCGCCGACATCAGAGACCAGAACGGTATGTCGCTACTGTTGTTGCTTCGCTTGCTGCGACCCCCGGCTACAGCTTCGAAGGTGCTGACAAAACAAACTCCCAGTCCTCGCTACTCAAGCTATCGCAAATGTCGTCAAGAGCTCTTTCGGCCCCAGCGGCCTCGACAAGATGATGGTCGACGATATTGGTGTACGTTCGACGGCCCCCCCCCCCCCCCCCCCCCTGGACCCCGCTTAACCTCCGGCGTAGGATGTCACGGTCACGAACGACGGCGCTACTATCCTCAGCTTGTTGGACGTCGAGCACCCCGCTGGCAAGATCTTGGTCGACCTGGCACAACAACAAGACAAGGAGGTCGGCGATGGCACCACATCCGTCGTCCTCATCGCCGCCGAGCTGCTGCGCAGAGGCAACGAGCTTATGAAGAACCGCATACACCCCACTACCATCATCACCGGCTACCGACTTGCCCTTCGCGAGGCCGTCAAGTACATGAACGAGAACATCAGCATCAAGGTCGAGAACCTGGGTCGCGAATCCCTCATCAACATTGCCAGAACCTCCATGTCCAGCAAGATCATCGGTGCCGACTCCGAGTTCTTCGCCACCATGGTTGTCGACGGCATGCTCGCCGTCAAGACCACGAACAACCGCAACGAGACGAAATACCCCGTTAAGGCTGTCAACATCCTGAAGGCACACGGAAAGGGCTCGCTGGAGTCTGTTCTGGTCAAGGGCTACGCTCTTAACTGCACAGTCGCTTCCCAGGCCATGCCGACAAGAATAACGGACGCCAAGATTGCCGTGCTGGATATGAACCTGCAAAAGGAGCGTATGAAGTTGGGTGTTCAGATTACTGTTGACGACCCGACGCAACTGGAGCAGATTCGCGCGAGAGAGTCCGGCATGATCCTGGAGAGGGTAGACATGATCCTGAAGGCTGGCGCCAACGTTATCCTTACCACCAAGGGTATCGACGATATGGTTCTGAAGACTTTCGTTGAGAGGGGCGCTATGGGTGTTCGCAGATGCAAGAAGGAGGACCTCCGCAGAATTGCCAAGGCTACCGGCGCTACGCTTCTCAGCACACTCTCTGACCTTAACGGCGACGAGAAGTTCGACCCCGCGTACCTTGGACACGCGGAGGAAGTTGTCCAGGAGCGCATCTCAGACGACGAGTGCATTCTCGTCAAGGGCACCAAGACCCACTCCTCAGCATCCATCATCCTCCGCGGTCCCAACGACTTCACTCTGGACGAGATGGAGCGCTCTATCCACGACTCCCTCAACGCCGTCAAGAGAACGCTCGAGAGTGGCAGCATCGTGCCCGGCGGTGGTGCCGTCGAGACTGCTCTCCACATCTACCTCGAGGAGTTCGCCGGCACTGTCGGTTCCCGCGAGCAGCTAGCCATCGGCGAGTTCGCCCAGTCCCTGCTCGTTATCCCCAAGACCCTGGCTGTCAACGCGGCCAAGGATGCCTCAGAGCTCGTCGCCCAGCTGCGTTCTCGGCACGCGCTCTCCCAGCGCATCCAGGAGGGTGAGGGCAACGATGACGAGAAGATTGTCGCCCGCAAGAAGGCGTACAAGAACTACGGTCTGGACCTGACGAAGGGCAAGGTTATTGACGAGGTCAAGGCTGGTATTTTGGAGCCCAGCATCAGCAAGATCCGGCAACTCAAGAGTGCCGTGGAGGCTTGCATCAGCATCATGCGTATCGATACCCTGATCAAGCTGGATCCCGAGCAGAGGGCGGAGGATGACGGTCACGGTCACTAATGCGGCGGCGTATATGTGAAAATAAAACAATCAAAAATGGGCCACGTGGGAAGTGATCAAGGTTAGACGGTTCATAGATCATTTGTTAATGATACCTTGCCATGCCAATTTGGACGCTTGTCCTGTACTCCGAGTTCCGTTCCGTGTAATGGATTCCCCACAACCGTGATATGCATGTTCCGTGTATGATGATTCGTCGTCTAGCACCACCCAAACTTCTCGTTCAGCACCCACTCCACATCCCCGTCGCCATACCACATCAGGCTCGCAATGCTGTCAGTCTCTCTTTCAACAAACTCGTGGGGGATGCCCGCCTTTTCAATCAGCCCTCTCACTCTGGTGTCCGGGTTCCACAGCTCAATGTTGTTCGACTTCCACTCGGCCGCCTCCGCTCTCGCCAGAGTCAAAAGCTCGCCAATAGCCTCCTGAACATACTCATCGCTGCTCTCTTCATTCTCCATGACCAACCTCAAAATGTGCATGGTGTTGCCCTCAGGCTTCTTCAATCCGCCATAGTATCCCCTCGTCCACACCGCCCACACCCTCTCCCCGCGCTCCCCAACTACAGCTCCTCTAACCGTCGGCGTCTTTCCAAAGATGTGCTTGGTCATGAAGTCCTCGCGCATCAGGTGCCACAGAATAGCATCAATATCCGGCAACAGCGACACCCGCGTCTTGCTCCCCTTGGACTCCTTGGACAGCCTCGCCCGCAGCAGCTTCTCGTCGACGTGGCTCAGCTCCGCCAGCTCGTGGTATCCCACCGGCTTCGCCTTGCTGCCCTCCTTCTGCCCCTCCTCCTCGACCCTGGGCTGCGGCGGGAACGACAGGTGCGCGCTCTCGTACGGGTGCCAGCCCTGCTTCGCGTAGAACTTCTTGCCAATGTCGGAGAAGAGCACGGAGAAGGCGACCTCGCCGTCCCTGATGTCGCCCCACTGCTCGCCGCTGGCCATGCGCGCGCCCTGCCAGCCGCCGAGGCGCGGGCCGAGCAGGCTCATCATGGTGGAGGCGTACCCTTTACCGCGGTGCTCGGGCTCGGTGAAGACGGAGGCGATGCCGTGGGCGACGGCCTCGGCGACGGAGCCGTCGGGCTTCGCGGCGAGGGCGCGCTTGCGGATGCTCTCGCAGGAGGAGAGGATGGGGCGGGCGTCGGGCGGCTGGGAGGGGTCGGTCAGGATCCACTGGGTGATGCCGCCGTTGCGGCTCATGGGCACGGTGGTGAGGTACTCCTCGCGGCGGAGGTACTCGTCCAGCTCGAGGGCGGCGCCCCATTTCTGGTGCGTCGAGGTCCAGACGCGGAGCCGCTCGGCGGGGGTGGGCGTGGTGAGGATGAGGTCGGCCTCCTGCGTCGAGCCCATGGTGCCTATCTTTCTGCGCGGTGTCTGCTGGGTCTGGTGTTGTTGTTTCTTGCCAATTGGGTCCCCGCTGGCGGTCAGCTGTTTCAATGGGAGAGTTGGAATGTGGGAGAGACAGAGTCACGGCATCGTAGAGGCACCAGAGGTGGGTGGGAAGGACAAAGCACAGTCCTTATCAAGACATTGGGGGACCTCACTTTCTTTCGGGGAGAGGTGCCCAGGTGCCCCACCAAAGACGATCGCGGCGATGGCGGGGAAGGCCCGGCGAAACCCCAGGATTGAGACAGGCCCAATTCAAGCCTCTACCTGGCATAGGTAGAGGTCCAGGCGGCCTTGCAAGGGGAGGGACCACGGGGGGTGGAGGCGGCCCCAGCGATACGGGACGGCGCAATGTAGCACGTTTTGGGAGGGGTGAGGAGGGACATCGCAGGGCCCAGCGCCAGCTCAGATTCGAGACACAAAGAAACGTGGATTCGGGAGAAACGAAGCAGACAGAGTACACTAACTTACACGCCCGTCTCACCAGACTGGAGGAAGGGTCAAGGTCAGCAGGCCCACACGAACGTGATGAAGGCAAGCCAAGCGGGTGCTGGTCTTACGTCACGGGACGAGGCTAGCGGTGGAAGTAAGGAAGTCTGGCTTCGAGAAGTGATACTGTTTGGTTCAGGTACATACATACGGTGTGTATGTGTTGTGTTGTGTTAGGTAGGCATAGGTAGGCAAGGTACTTTTCCTCATCTGAAGGTCCCATGTTGCTTGCCTGTTTCGAAGAGTGCAGTGCCTTGGAACTCTAGGCGTGTTTTTTTAGGTAATTGTTTGGCAACCGGGGCCCCTCTATCTATCCTGCCTGCCGCTACGGCGACGGAAGGGAGCGTAGGGAGGAACTGAGCAAGGGGACGCATTCGCAATGAGGCAGGTCACGCCGGGCCTTGCGCCGCGGGACCACATCCGAGCCGGCGGAAGCCGATGATAGGCGGGGCGCCGCGGGGCCGGTTTGACGCGGGCGCAGCGGGGTGGAGCGTCTTTCTCACACACAGCTGCCTTGTACGTCTAGTCACTGCAAGCATGTACTTTTGTATCTTTGTATCTTTGTAGACCTTGTACTATGGTAGAGTGGGAGACACAGTTCGTGACCGGGCTGGAGCGAGGGATGCCCTGGTCTGCGTTAGTCGGCTGACTTGGCTGGACTTCCGGACGAGACGTACACGTCGGGGCGCCTGTGTGATCTTGTCTTGGCTGTTGGCTCTGCGGGTGGTGGTGTTGTCGATGGTGTTCATGCGCCGCCCGCAGTAAGGGTCCGGCATCCTTCCAGGCAATCGACTAGTTGGTTAGCTAAGGTTGTGCGTGTATCTCTCTCTCTGCTGGTGGAGGATGTGTTGAGTACGCCTTCTTTTCAGCTGTGCAACTGCGTTATCAACTCCAAGTCAACCAGCCACCGCTAGTTCTTCCATGGCCAGAATCCCACCTTATCTGCTGCGTGTCACCAGAAAATCAAACTCTATCAAATAGAAACGTCCCTCCACCTTCCATTCCCGTCGCACCCCTGTCCCGCAAAACCCGAACAACCGCACCGTGACCCTCGCAGCCGCGCTCTGCAACGCCGTCTGCCCACCACCACCACCAGTCCATCCGCCAGATCCAGCCTCGATCTCGGCCCCGGCATCCAGCAACATCTCGCACGCGCGAACGTGACCCCCCTCCGCCGCCGCATGCAGCGCCCTGCCGCCCTTGAACCTGCTCCCCTCGGCATTCACATCCGCCCCGGCCCCCAGCAGCGTCGTGACCATCCCCTCGTCCCCGTGAAGCGCCGCCACCTGCAGCGCCGTGAAGCCCTTGTGCCGGCACGCGGGCGCGTTGACGTCCGCCCCGTGATCTCTCAGCAGTGCCCTAACTATCCCCGCGAACCCGTGCGCCGCCGCGGCCTGCAGCGCCGTCCGTCCCGCCGTCTTGGCCGGCGCCGCGTTCACGTCCGCCCCTCTGTCCAGCAGCAGCGCGACCACGTCGCCCAGTCCCGCGGAGCACGCAGACTGCAGCGCCGTCGCGCCGCAGTACCTCGCCGCCGGCGCGTTCACGTCTGCCCCCTTGTCGAGGAGCATCCTGACGATGGAAATGTCCGGCTGCCCGCTCGCAATCTGCAGCGCGTTGCGCGCGTCGTTGTTGCCCGGGGGAGCGTCGACGTCCGCCCCGGCGTCCAGGAGCGCCGATACCACATCGGTATGCGATGCCAGGCAGGCCGCCTGGAGCGCGGTGCGGCCGTAGTATCCCTGCGGCGGGGCGTTGATGTCGGCGCCGGATGCGAGGGCCAGCCGCACCGCGGGGAGGTCGCCGTCGCGGGCAGCCTTTTGGAGAGGCGTCCAGCAATCATCCTCGTCTGGCTGTATATCTTCTGAGGTGTCTTCCTCTGTGACGTCTTGCATGTTCAAGGGATGAAGTAGACAGGGAATTGCCGCGAAGAAGATGAGAAGCGGGGTGAGATTTATTGTAGTTCGGCGTTGCATGGGTGACGGGAATGCGGCACAGTCGACATCTCGTATCAAAAGTTCCTCGGATTACTGGACAGAATGCGAGGTGTCGACGACATGCGATATCTATTATTCTATGCAGCTACGCCCTTTGATGGACATTTCGACGACTGACGCCCTAATCTTCAGTCTCCTTCTTCTTCTTGGACTCGCTCTTCTTTTCCGGCTCTCCCTTCTTCGGCTCGTTTTTGGAGCCGGCCTCATTCTCGTAATCACCACCCTGCTTCTCATACTCTTTGGCAAGCTTGGATGCCTTGGAAGTTGTTAGTGATTGGTCTCTGCTCATATTGCAACATGCAGACTAACCTTCCATACTGACCACTGTCCCTCGCCGCCGCCAGACTTATTGGGCTCTTGCTTAATTTCTATACCGAAAAGGTCAACTTAATGCTTTGAAATATCGTGGCTCCTCACAGCTCTCACCCTCCTTGATCTCCTCCCTCAACTCAGGGTCAGTGGGCTTTCCCTTTGACGAAGGCATTCTGTTGGCAGTGTGCGTTGAAAAGCTGTTTGCGAACTTGGTGGTGTGGTAGGTCCGATGTGACAATTGAGACGACCGAGCTTGCCGTTCCTTGAAACCTCGTGCCAAGTTTCTAAGAGACGAACTGGCCATATTTGAACTCAACAACATGTGTCCACCAAGCGCTGCATCACAGCTCCAAAACAAGTTGACACCAGATGATGACGCTCAATGACGCCTACATCGCCAGCCACTCCCGCTGCCATGGAACCGCTAACGGACCGGTAAGACCCACATCCAGGTCCGTGCCGTCCCGGCCGCTCGGTGCGGGAACCCACGCTCAGCGGTGCCTTTCCAGGCCATCAAGGTCCCTTTCACAGCACATCCCGCCTCAGTCTTAATCGCAAAGCTTTTGTATTTCCCCCTGTGATAATCTATCTAGACGTCTAAGCATAAGGACCTTCTCTGGGTCCGTGTCATGTCATCATGATCTTACATCATCTCTCCATCACGACACATCGGACATGATCCCAATCAGTGAATCGAAACCGGCTCAAACTCGACTCCCTCCTCGGCCGCCTCGCCGTCCATGATACCGTGCACATACGCCGTGCCCACGATGCGCCTCATACCTTCCCGCTCAGCGCTCTTCCTCAGCACAAACGGCGCGTTGCACCCCTTCACAACCCAAACCTCGTCGCCGGCCTCACACCCGTCAGGCACCATGGCGACGTACTTCTCACCCTTGGCCAGCACCAGATCCAGCGCGGAGCGCGTCGTGAAGACGCGGTTGATGAGGATCTGCGCCGCCGCCACGAGCGCCTCGTTCGCCTCCTCCGCCGAGCGCCCCGACAGCTCGATCTCGCGGCGCAGCACGTCGCGCTCCGCCCGCTCGGGGTCGAGGTCGTCCTCCTCGACGGCGGTGCAGAAGCGGTACGCCAGCTTCAGCGTCGCCATCGGGATCTCGTCCTCGTCCGCCTCGGTGCGGAAGAAGGTCAGCGTCCGCAGCACGGCCTCGAGCCCGGACTCGCCCGTGGGGTACGTCGCCTTCTCGAAGCCCGGGATCGTCTCGATGATCTTGGAGAGCGTGAGGATGTCCTTCTTGACCCATATGGACGGCCGGTCGGCGTGCAGGTGCGCCGCGCGGGGCACGCCGCTCATCTGCGCGATGGTGTCGACCTTGACGCCCTTGAGCAGGAGGACGTCCTCGTCGTCGTTGGGGTCGAAGCCGAAGTCGAAGTCGGTCTCGCCCGCGGCCTCGGACTCGGCGGCGTCGGCGACCGTCATGCGGTGCCAGGGGCGGCGGAAGTCGGGCAGCCAGGAGGGGAACTTGTTGGTGCTTCCGTTGAGGTGCTCCGCGATGCCGGCGTGGTCGAGGAGCTCCTCGCTGAAGGGCTCGTGGAACAGGGTGCGTCCGAAGCGGAGGGCGGTGTCTTCGAACTTCTCAGAGTAGTCGGGGCGGAACTCTTCTCTGTCGCCGTCGGCGGCCAGGCCAAGGAGGGCGAAGTAGTAATCGCGCGGGTCAGCGGCCTCGACCTCGCGGAAGGAGAGAAGCAGGCTGAGGAGCTCCGTGGAGCGCTTCGGGTCCTCGTCTTCATCTTCAGACTCCCACTCCTCCTCACTGGCTTCAGCAGCTTTTTTTCCGTGGTCATGGCCGTCGTGATTGTGCTCATGCTCGTCGTCTCCGCCGCAGCAGCCGTCTCCGTGCTCGTGATCATGCTCATCATCGCCGCAGCATCCATCCTCCTGGGCATTTCCCCTCATAGCACCAAGCTGGTAGAACCGCAGTCTCTGAGCCATGTTCGCCATCAGATCCGCCGCACTCTCCACCTCCTCGCCCTTCTCATCGATCAGCGGCCAAGGAGGGCTCTCGGGCTCCTCCAACGCAATCGTAGCCGGCCAAAGCTGCGCCCAATTCGCCGTCTTCTCCCCGCAAATCATCAACACATCCCTCGCCAGGATGAACTCCTGCACAATCCACACCCTCTTAAACCACGCCCGGTTCCAGAACCGCGACACGGCCAGCCAGCGCTCGTCGCCTTCAGCCGGCAGCTCCGCCTCCGCGCCGGTCGGCGCATCGGGGACGGGCTTGCCGAGCGAGTCCTCCAGAAACGCGCGCGCGCCGGCGTTGAGCTCGTTGGGGATGCTGACGCGCCAGTACCTCTCAATCAGGTCCATCGCATCGCTGCTGCCGTCGGCCTCCTCGCCGAGGTAGGCCAGGGTGCGGCGCGCGCTGACGTAGACGTCGTGCATGAGCATGACCTGCGCCTGCTTCTCGGCGGCGTTGGCCTGGTTGATGCACAGCGCATCGGCCCAGAGCTGGCGCGGGCGGTCTTGGAGGCGCACGCGCTTCAGGCAGTTGAAGAGGTTCTCGGTGATGGACACCTCGGTGGATGAGATGGTGATGCTGCGGGGGGTGTCGTTGGAGCCCCAGACGTAAGAGACGGCCTCGTAGGAGTCGGCCGACTCGGGGAGGTCGCCATCGTGCTTGGCGGCCTCGTCGATGTAAAGGTCGATCGGGCGGACGATAAGCTCACCCTTGAGGGGTTCGTCGAATTTTCCAGGTGCGAGGAGAGGAGTCTGAAATCCCGCTCGCCGAGGGCCGTGTAGTCAAATCCAGCCATCGCGAGGAAACCCGAAGAATCACTCAGCTGAATGACTTGTTGCGAGTGGTTTTTTCGAATTTTTGGTGGATTTGAAGGGTGACTGAATAAGGTGAAAAATTCAGCGTTTGGTTTGGAGATGTGGAGTGAAGTTGGAGGTGAGATCCAGGAAAACGGTGCATGAAGATTCCCACAGTGGGTGAAATGATTTTCATTGGCGGCAAGCGCTAAATGGTTGCAAACAAGCCACGACCTTGTGGACTGAAAAATTGTGTCTGAATGCTTTTCAGGTCCGTGGGAATTCCGTTTGCACGTCAATTTTACAAGTTGTCCTCGTATGGTGGTTTTGTTAATTATGGGCGGGTTTTAAAAGTATGAGAAAAATTCAGAATTCACAGCAAATCAACAAGTCTCAATGTAGCACAATGTAAATCAGCGTCATATTCATCAGATTTTCCCGAGACAGAATTGTTTTCATTCACAAAGTCCTCTCAGTTCCTCTCATCGTACATCTAGTCCAAACTCCGACAAAGGAAAGTCGTCATCAAACATAAACAGCCTCTACAGGCCGAGAGCCGTGTTAAAGGCATCGGCAGCCGCCTGGCCCTGCAATCCCTGGGCATCAGCCTGTCCCTGCTCACACGCAGCGACAGCATCGTCGGAAGCCTGGCACCTCGACGACAGCTGCCCGCAGATGAAGCTGCTGATGATGTTGATGTTCAGCGCCGAGCCGTGCTGGAAGTCGCCCGCGGGGCCGAAGGACGCCTCCTTGCGCCCGTCGAGGCCGGCGGCGAATTCGATGCTGGGATCCTGGCACTCGCCAAAGTCGAGGTTCTGGCGGGTCTTGATGACGTTGCTGGCGATGCGCATCTTGCGGCCCTCGGAGCCGACGCTGGAGGAGCGGCGGAGCTTCTTGAGGGAGGCCGCGGCCAGGCAGTCGTCTTCCTGGGCGTCGCAGTCGGCGACGGTGATGTCCGCGGAGCCGGAGTTGGCGGCGTCGGCGCAGGCGTTGTGTTGCACGGCGCAGGATCGCTGGAGGGCGGCGCCGGCGTTGACGAAGGTTGCGCCGTTGACGGAGAAGGGCTTGTCGGAGGCGGCGTCGGAGGTGACCGGGGGAGGGGGGCCGCCGAGGTCGCCGGTGAAGGTCTGCACGTCGGTTCCGGTGGCGGCGTCGTTACCTCCGTTGTTGGCGTTGTTGGCGTTTCCGTTGTTCTGGTTGTTGCCGTTCTGGTTGTTCTGGTTACCATTCTGGTTGTTCTGGTTGCCGTTGTTGCCAGCGTTGTCATCGGCAGCATCATCAGCAGCGTCATGAGCGACGTCATCGGCATTGCCGTTGTTTGCATTGTTGTTCTGGTTTCCGTTCTGGTTTCCGTTCTGGTTGTTGTTGTTGGCGTTGCCGTTGCCCGTAGCATCAGCAGCAGCATTATCGCCGTTGTTGTTCTGGGTTGTTACCGTTGGCGTTGTTCTGGTTACCGTTGGCGTTCGCATTGCCGCCGTTTCCAGCAGACTGGACAGCATCAGCAGTCTCGTTGGCAGCGGCAGCATTGCCGTTGGCGTTGGCGTTGTTCTTGTTGCCGCGGCGGAACTTATCAGCAACGGCGGTGGCGTTTGGCAGAAGCATCGGCGCCGGTAGCAGCGTCTTGGTTCTTCTTTCCACGGCGGTTCAGGAGAGTCGCACGGCGGAGTCTGAGTTTGGTGGCGGCGGTAGAGTTGCTGGCTGTGGAGTCCTCATGTTAGTCACGACGAAAGACACTATTGCTCTGGGACTAATGTGGTCTTACCAGCTCCGTCGGCGCCGGCAACGGCAGCCTGGATCTCCTCGGCGGTGGCATCCTGCACAAGGAGGTTCTGGGAGAAGATGCATCCCTCGGCATCATCGGCGTCGTCGCAAGTGTTGCCCGCACCAGTGTTGTCGTTCGGCTGTGGTCTCATCAGCATTCAATCCCCTTTACAACCCAGTACTACAGATACTCACGTCACCAGGCTCGAAAGTGCCCGAGTCAAGCGCCAGCATGGGGTCAGCCCCAACAGCAGCAAGCTGCCTCGCGAGCTCCAGCGTAATCTCCTTGTTCGTCGCGGCAGCACCGTCGGACGCAGGATCCTGATGCTGGGTAAGAGCAGCAATCTCGGGGTTCTCTGCGGTCTCGTCGCACAGCACGCTCTTGAGGCCGACGGAGCCCGTGTTGCGCTCCACGGCGCGGAAGACGAGCGCGCTCGCCATGCCGTCGACGTCGTTGGCCGCCTTGGCGGCGGTGAAGGCCGAGTCGGCGGTGGCCTGGTGCAGACAGTCGAGGTTGGTGACGTCGCCGGCGCCGGCTTGCGCGGCGGCGTTGCCCAGGAGGCCGAAGACGGCGTCCTGGATGTTCAGGGGGTTGTCCTTCTTCAAGAGCGCGTTGACGGCGCGGAGGTACTTCTCGTGGGAGTGCTCCTGGGGCACCTCGGCGGCGGCGAGGCCGAGGAGGGCCGAGAGGGCGATGGAGTTTTGGAACTTCATCGTTTCTGTTCGTTCGGGGAAAAGAAAAGAAGAAATGTGGTAAAGTACAAGGTGTAAAGAAGGGCCGGCCCAGGGATCTTGGAGAGAAGGACAAGAATGTAAAGAATGTAAGAGTAAAGAATACAAACAAAGTTCCCAGAACTGAACGAAAGAGAAGAGAGAGTATGCGTGATGAGGAAACAAAGCTTTCCTTCTGTCGACTGCTGAACAGAAGATGGGGACTTATATACGGACATGACGACGCGGCACAACGACCCATCAGCAGCAGCAGCAGCAGCAGCAGCAGCAGCAGCAGCAGAGACGCCCGCCCGCATCGCGGTCTGTTCGTCTCATCATCCCAACCCGGCGCAACGCGGACGGCGGCCCCTGAGCAACTCGCTTGGGAAAGCGACTCTGTCGATCTTGGGTCCTCGCCTGTCGCTCCGCGATGGTGATGCGGCTTGGCGGTTGGGGCCCGGAGTTGTTGGGTGGGTATGACTGTCGGCTGGGCAGTCTCCGATGCGGCTCATCCACTCGGTAGGGGGCATGCAGGACATGACCATGTGCGAGCCAAGAGTTCGTCCGGTCCGCCAGACGGGCGACAGGATGGGAGGGCGCCTGTTGGGACCTGGCAGAAAAACTACCTGTTTCGGTTGCTGGCCGACTGGGTGGCGGAATTCCCGAGAAAAACACCAGGGAGATATCTCCGGCCTCGTACACTCGTACAAACATGGCGTCCAAATCCGCTCGAGCGACGACGACTTGGTTAGACACGTCTGTCGTGGACACCCTGTCAGGAATTCCTTCCTCATCACTGGATGATTCTAACGTCAAATTCGTCAGCCAGTGAATTTCAGGGACGTCATCTTCACCTTGAAGACACAAAAGGAGCCTCACTCGATCAACAATCAAGATGTGGTCCCCCCGCCCCCTGTTCTTGGCGGAGAGCAACTGAAGTCGAACAGAGTTTGAGGAACTCGGAAATCAGACGGCAGCTGTCGCGGGAGGACGTCTCATCCACTCCGAGCCGCCTCTCAGAGACCCGTCATTGGCTCGCTTCCATCCGTGCGGCCATGTGGAGCTGGCAGGGTGCTGGGGGAAGCGCATCCTCGTCAGCAACAGCAACAGCACAGCAATCGCACACTTCCACTGCTGCATTGTCCACCATCAGCGCGACAGTTGTTGTCATCGTCTTGGCATCTGAGTTTGGCAAGGCATGAGATCTCAGTAATAGCTTGCGTAATAAGTTATGTGGAAAGATTTATGTGTCAACGCCCAGAGTGTCATCTCATCAAATGCATCTGAAAAGCGCCGATCTCCTCTCATGCCGACGATGATGGCTTCTGGGTTCTAACTTCAGATGATCGCGCAAGATGAACACTGAACATCGTCCATCTACACATCTGGAGAGACAGAATCTTCAATCACAAAAACAGGATTCAACCGAGAACGACAGCAGAAAATACTTGCCAAGGTAAAGGACTTTATCAACGATAGACATCCTGCGCCCCGCAACCCAAACACGGTACCGAACAGGGACTCTATTTTCGCAGCCGCGCTCCCAAAACATCGAGACCCTCTTTACCGCCTGGGGGCCCAACAACACCTGCAACGCCCAGACCTCCTCAAAACAAGTCGTTTGGCTGCTCCTCCTCCACCTCCAAATCCAGACCTCGACATCTGTCCAAGATTACGGCCACCCTTACGTGAGCAACTCAGGCGGCAACACACTCGTGGTGCCACCACCTCCAAATCGTCGTCCCACCCTCTCTCGACCCCATTCCCAGAGATCTCCGTCCCAAACATTAACGCGTCACCTGTCGGGTCCCGGAGTCGGCGATTTCTTGCCAGCAAGCGCAAG
This sequence comes from Colletotrichum camelliae, assembly GCA_018853505.1. Taxonomy (NCBI): domain Eukaryota; kingdom Fungi; phylum Ascomycota; class Sordariomycetes; order Glomerellales; family Glomerellaceae; genus Colletotrichum; species Colletotrichum camelliae. The sequence goes on along the minus strand of JAELVL010000005.1, from coordinate 5,257,439 downwards.
GAAGCCCTGACTGCCGAGCCAGATTATGCGCCACGGGTGCCGTTCAGCCACTTCCCCAACTCTGGGTGCATATAGGCACAGCTGTCACATGTGGACGGCTCAAGTCTGATCGACTCCGCAGCCGGCTGTCACTACCATCTTTTCCCCCAACTCTGCTCAGCGAGAATGAGGCATTGTGCAAGTCTCGGCGACTGGGCCGAAGCTGTCAACGATCGTTCCGTGGTACCGAACCCTCCGGATGGGTTTGAGCTTCTTCATCCGATTGCTGCCGTCGATCGTCTTGACTTCCAGGCCCGCTGTCACTTCCATCATGCACCCAGCGCTCTCCCGTCCACCGTCAGTCAGCCAATCACATCCCACACGGCACATCACAAACCTGACCCGGCATGGCTATTATGAAGTTGCGAGGCTACTCATTGTTCCTGGACGCTCTGTGACTTTTGTACATTGGCATCATTGCCCGGGGACACGTCTAAGAAAAAAGAAAAGACCTCTCTCTTTGACTCTCTTGGAACCCAAACCCCAAGCACCATTGGTCGTCTCCGATGCAAAAAAAGAAAAAAAGTGTTCTCTAGTTGGTTGTTGTTGATGCCATCCACACCGCATCCCCCGCGAAGGGGGGAACCGCGGGCTGCGGCGTGTCTCTCTCTCCTCTCCCTCTCATCATCCGTTTTATACTCGTACAAAGGCGGTGCTTAACCGATGACCAGCTTGCCTTCCTCGGGGAACTCGTACTCGGGGATCTCGAGGTTGAGGGGGGCGGGTCCTTTCCTGATACGGCCGGAGATATCGTAGTGAGAACCGTGGCAAGGGCAGAACCAACCGCCGTAGTCACCAGCCTCGCCGATGGGCACACAACCCAAGTGCGTGCAGACACCTGTGGGGTAGAAACATTAGTTTGCCGCTCTTCTTCACAGGTTCGCATCCTAGCTGGGGTCACGAGGGCCCAGATATCCCATCCCAGCGGGCCTCAATGGCCCGGATATCCGAAAGCCGAGGAGGTGCGGAATTTCGTTCATATCGGGGAATCACGTACCCAACATGATAAGCCACTCGGGGGTCTTGACACGGTCGTCGTCGGCCTGGGGGTCACGGAGAGAGGAAACGGAGACCTTGTTGGCCTCGTCGATCTCGGCCTGGGTGCGGTGGCGGATGAAGACGGGCTTGCCTCTCCACTTGATAATAACCTGCGGTCCGGATTGTCAGTCACAATTCCCGTTGGCCCTACTGCAGAACCAAGCACTAGACCACTCACGTTCTTGCCCTCGGGAATGGCGTTCAGGTCAACCTCGACCTTGGCCATGGCCAAAACGTCGGCGGAGGCGGACATGTTGACGAGGAACTCTGCAATTGAACCACCCGTCAGCCAATGCTCGTCCAATAACATTTCCCCCACTCGTTCCCTCGTCTCACTGATCGATTCGTTTGTCCGGTGACTCGTGGGGGGGAAAGGCTGTCGTACCCTGGACGGTGGACTTCGCGCCGGCGGCGGTGATGGCGCCCATGGTGCCGACCATGAAGTATGAGATGAGGTGGTTGCCCTGAGGAGAGCCCTTGCTCATGTACTTGCTGAAGTCGGGGATCTGGCTGCCCTTCTGGGCGCCCTTGAAGGGGCTCGAGTAGCTCGTGGCAGTGGCGTCGTTCCGGGCGGCCGAGGTGCTGAGGGCGCGCGCAGCCGTCGCGGAGGGGCTGCTTCGCGCCAGTTGCCGCAGGCAGGTGCGGGAAGCGTGTGCGAGGGGCGCCATCTCGAGAGATTCGGGAGGGTGGAGGGGAGAGGGTTGGTGGTTGTTGCGAGATGCAATTGGGGAGGATGACGTTTGGGCAAGTGAGCGTCTTTTTTCGTGATGCTGTGGTTTGAGGATTGCCGAAAGCTTTCTGGACTGGCGGCCTGAGGCAGAACGTTCTGAAATTGGTGCTTGATGATTGGCTGGTGGGGGCACCAGAGTCCCGGCCCTTTCCGGGTGGCACGAGTGGTGATCGAATTATGCTGGATAGATGCAATGCCCCCATTAGCCGATTGCCAGGGTGGATAAGTTTTTGGTATGGAATGCTCCCTTCACCCGTCTCTGCTGGGAATAACTTTTGAACGCCAGTTGAGATCACTGCTTCGATGTCACGGCTGCTTCATCGTTTGGATTCAGAATATCTGCGTTTCATCTTATTCAATGTCACCTGGTGTGACGCCCTCAGTCCTTGACTTCGTCCCGATACCTTGCATCTACTATCGTACATGTGCATACTACACATTAGTGCATACGCTTCAGCTCCTCTACCAAGTCTCTCATGCGCTCAACTGTTGGACCCAGCCCCTGGACTACAGCTTCTTGTCTCCCCGCGTCCAGGTCCAAGAACCGCTCAATCAGCTCGCCGTCGACGAATCGGAAAGGTCCATCAGCCGCCCGCTTGGCGTTCCTGAAACCTCTCCACGACATGAATGAGAGTCCAGCTCCAGGTTCATCTGCCTGCCCGAGGGTCTTAATTACCCCCGCAAGTCTTTCCTGGAATTGCAGTAGCAGACTCTGATATTCGGGCTTGATGTCTGCAAAGACGTATATTGATCCCTCGACCTAAGAGGACGTTAGCAACTATTGCTGCGCAAGTTTCTGATCGCAAATGCTTACCGTTGCGAGAAAGGCCTTTGGTTCAATCGGGTCGTTCTCGCCGGAGACGACGTCAAGTGGCCGAATCTTATTAATCTGCTCGCCGAGGTGGAATTCACTAATGACTTCCATCTGCTTTTTGTCGTGTTCTGTTGGTGCATTGGGGTTTCTGCGCAATACCATGAGGTTGCCCTGTGCATCTGCCTCAATCCACAAGTCTTGCTCTAGATGGCAAACTGCGGTAGCCCAGATGTACTGGAAATGGCGGGCCCGCTCGATGAGTCGTGCTTTGTTACCGTCCTGGGCTGGAACAAACTCGATAAGTGTCATCGACTGCATCAAATCGGCAACGCCAATCATGTTGCCGTTGACATCAAGATCGACAGGAAACGTGGATGGTCGAAAAGTAGCCAGTTTGATGAGCGCTCCTGACGTCGAGGACTCCTCGGCGTAATCGTACACAACCACGGTTTTGCTGAGGCCAGCGACAAGCTTGTCTCCCATCACAGCGAGACTTCGGCATGCACCCTTCAGCTCATGGCTAACGATTTGGTACGGGTTCTTATCAGAGTCGACCCCGAGGACTAAGATGCGTCCTTTAACGTCACTATTCTCATCCATCTCTGGATCGGCGAGATAGCTAGTGCCCACGATAAACCTCTCAGCCAGTTGGCCAGAGGTGTCCGGGAGCTCGGCTCTGATAACGCTTTCAACCAATTCCGTTGTAGCGGCGCCGTCAAGATGGAAGGGTTTTCCGACCACGCCGAGGACAATCTCGTCAACTAACTGGAAAGAGCTTGTGACCGTCTCCTCATTGTTGAACAGTTCTCTCCGAATGGTGCCGATACCGAAAGCCTTCAACGCCGGTGAGTAGGCTACTCTGCGTACCGTCTGGCGCAGGGGAAGTGGATTCACGTGTGTTCGCCTTTCGACATCAATATGCGCAATACGGATATTCTTGTCGGTGGCGAGAACAATAGCATCAGGAAAAGCCTCCGAGTCGAATGGCGCGATGTAGGTGACGTCTTCCGCCGTTGCCGCTGAGTAAATTATGCGCCCCTCTGAGCTGTAGATGAGGCTCGAGTGCTCGGTGGTAGCGAAGACGTTGCTAATACCATCGCTGTCAGGCCGCGGAAGGATATGAAGCCCTGCTTGCTTGCTGCCAAGAATGACGCCTTTTCTGCCGGACAACGAGTAGTTGTCTTTCGAAACATCGAAGGACACAACCTGCCCGTCTTCCAACGAGACGAACAGAGTAGGGCCCAATAGATGTGGTGGATGCAGCTGAACTAGAGCAATATTCCGGGGTACTGACACGCTGTCGTCGGTCTGCTTGATGGTTTCACCGTGCAGAGCATCAAGCGTTCGCAGATCAATGATGGATATAGAGCCTGTGGCCCAGAAACCCACAACACCAATATTATCCAAGTCCGTTGCAGCATGAATACACGAGATTTGGTCGCCTTCTCCGCCTACCCCACTTCCCAGCACTTGCTCTCGAGCTGCAAGATTCTCTAAGAGGCTCAACGAGACCAGTGTGGTTCCATCGATGGAGAGCAGAACCCATTTGGCATTGGATGATGCATTGACAATGACTTTGCCTTCTGGCGCCGACCACGTGCTTAGCGTGATGCCACCTTCAGGGTCAAGTAAAGCGACGCTATTAGCTGTGACTTGAAGCAATTGACCGTTCGGTAGGGTTGACGCGATTAATGTAGGTTTGTCTAGGTCAAGACCTTGGAATTGAAAGACCTCTTCGATGCCCTCCTCTGCATCGAACCTGAAGACTCTCGTGTCGGTGATGAAAGAGACAACCAGGGTATCATCTTTGTTCGAGCCGTTTGACCGAAGAGAGAAGAGTCCGCGAACGTCACTCAAATCCTCTAGAACGCCAATATCCTCAAGACCGACACTGCTCCTGATGCTCCGCAAACTGCCGTTCTGATGAACACCACAGCCCGCAACGATACGGGCTTGGCCTGACGAAAAGGCATTGCCGACTTGGCTGTCACCAGCATTACCCAGGTCCATTATGGCGAAGTCAAGTATAGGTGCAATATTGGGTATTGTTTGGACAATTTGTGTTGTTTCGGAGCCGGCGGTGACGTCGATTTTGAGCAATTGCGAGTCGCCGTAGTGGGACCCCAAGAAGAGCATGCCGTCCCCCATGTAGACCAGGCAAGATGCCCGAGATGTAAGACCAAGATGCGTGACTCTCAGCCCCGTGACCACGACGCCATCGGTGTCAATGGTGAGAAGTTGTAAGTTGCCATAGTCGTCGGAAAGGAAATAGTTCCTGACATCGTACTCGGCGTAGGCAACGAAAATAGTCGGGCTGTCTATGCCAGCCGACACCTTTGTTTTCGTGAGAGTGTCGACATAGACAAGCAGAGTCTCTCCGACAACAATCAGACCGCCAAGCTGCGCCTTTGCCGCTGATGTGTCCCTCTTGTGGTAGCGCTTGACCTGGTCCTCCTCGACACTGACGGGAATGAGGATTCTCGCGTAAGGGTCCAGGATTTCCATGTCGAGCTCTCTGTCCTTTTCGGCATCGAAGTTTGAAGTCTTGGTATTTCTGTCATCACTCATGAGGCGGTAGATTGTCAACCTCGCATCCTCCTTGTCGATCTTACTCTGGTACAAGAAGGCAATGGTGGGGTGGCCGGTCTCAGTGGGCACGAAGGTGCTGGCCTTCATGGAGAGCTCCGACAAACGGACTTGCTCCCATAGAGGGTCTAGACGGGAAGCATTCGGAGCCCGAGCTCCTAGGCGCATGACGTTCATGACACCCTCCCATAGGTGCATGGCCATAAACCTGCCAGAGGGGTCGACCAAGCACTTGTCCTGACTCTGTGCCTCGCGCATGTGCGGTTCTCCACTGTCTTCGATGACCTGCTCGGTGACGAGCCTCTGAAGATCGGAGTCCCATCTTGCCGTGAAGTATTGGAATCGGTCGGTGCCAACGAACAACAGGTCGGTCTTGGAGTCTTTCGGAGTGAGGCGTTGGAGGAGGAGGACTGTCCCGTAAATGGAGACGGAGCCGAGCATGAACATGTCGGTGGGCGTGACGCGCCATACTTCCAGCCTGTTGGATCTCCTGAGAGGAGGTTAGCATGTGGAAGGCAGAGACAGCGACTGTCGCGATAGCTATCTCGAGGTTGTGCCGCAGATGGAGGGGCAAAGGCAGAGGCAGAGGGCAGACTTACGACACCACCAAGCTCTCCTTGTCTTCTGTCAGCCGCAGTCTCAATGCATGGCGTATGCTGCTGGGCCGATGAATGGGTGCTACGTAAGACATTGCGGCGGTCTGTGAGCTTTGTGAAGTGGGAGCTCTATCCCAGAGTTGCGGCCCATGGAGAATGTCGAGATGGGCGATTTGGTGAGGTCGGTGCTGCTGCGTCGGAGTTTAGCAAGAACGTCCGGGCCACTTGCTGCAGCCCGCTGAGGTCGATTTCATCATCAATTCAGTGACAAAGGTGGGGCCACGACCTGCCTCCAGCAGCGAGAGCACTGAAGTGCAGGCCACTGCCGCTGCCGCCCACCTCACTGCGCAGTGCGGAGAGCTGCCGGGCAAGGGTCACAGTGCACATCCAGCAGCGCGCCTTACGCATTGGCCACTGGACGCGCCGGGCTCCCGACTTGGCCGGACACTTGGACACTGCTTATCTGCAGAATCTGTCGCACTGTCCGACTGTGACGAATAATAGGGGAAAGAGCTGTGTGAAATTCTTCTGATTGCGCACAGTACGGCGGTCCCTGCACATCGGGGAGGAGCGATTGGACTGACAGCGACGTCTCTTCCTTGAGACCAACTACGGATGTGCTTCCTCCCGTTCAAATCCAACGTTCGACCGTTCAAAGCAGCTCATATCTATCGCCGGTTCATGAGGTCATCGGCGATAAACCCCTCTCCGGCCATTTGGGAAATCGCCGTGATACGGCACGCCCTACGAGACACGCCCCAGGCCGCTTGATGCTCCCCGACGAGATCATGGCCTTCTTGAGACCTCATGGGCACCTCCGGTTCGGCAGCTCCCAGATCATCGCCCAGTTTTAGATGAGGCGTTTCCTGCCCAAACTTGCTAAAGTCCACCCGGTGCTCGTCGATATCACGGAATCCTGCCTTTTGGTAAAGGCGATGTCCAGGCACAGATGACTCCAGGTACGCTGGCACGCCCAGCCTGACTGCTTCCTGCATCAGCGGGGTCATCAACTGCAGCCCAGCACCCCGTCTCTGGTGCTTTGGATCTGTCACCAGGATATGCAAGTCTTCGTCCCGCATTAGTCGTCAGTCGTTGTTGCGCCAGTCTGACAGCCAGTCTGACGGGTGGAGTAGTGGCCACTTACAGACACACGGCTTGCCTGTCATCAAACGCTCCCGCATCTTGTCTATGCCAACAAACAACGCTGTGCACGCCTCGGCGTTGGATCCCGGCGGCGGTACACGTGGCTTGGGCACCGGCAGTCCCTCCGGATAACTGTTGAACTTGGCCCATGCCACAATCGCCTCGTCGCCTTGAAGCTCTGTGTCCACAGCTTTGAGGAAGCGCACGGTCGGATCCTCCCGAAGCTCCTTCTCCAGGCCCTCGACTCGGAGTGCCAGGGGATCGTCTGGCAAGGGCCCGGGAAACAGGACAGGATAGGATGGGCTTTCCGCGAACGCGTCGTGCTCGATTTCGGCGCAGCGCCGGAGATCGGCTGCAACGATGGGCTGGACGTCGATTGGCATGCTTGTAATGGCGAACTTCTCCAACTTCTGCTTTGTCCCAAGCCGTGTTCGGGTCGAAATCTCGGTTTCGACTTCAGTCGCGGATACGGAGCCTTCAAGTACTGCCTTGTTCAGTCTTTGGAAGTACGCAGCACGCTGCCTGGAGAAGCGGGGACGCCGGCCTGGTGACACTGGTGGGTCCCCGATCCATGGATCCCACGGGCGACGGAAGCCATTCGGTCTGACTCATCACCGTCCTCCAGGTGCCCGCGTGGCATGTCGCTGATGGGCTTCTCGGTACCCATTTAGGAAGCTCAGTATCGATGGCGCTATGCAGTGCGCTCTGCACGCTGGTCCTCTCGCGTCTTTGGTGCAGGTGCATATCGAATGCCATTTTGGCAGTGTTTCTGCAGATCCATTTGTAATTCATGCAGGAGGCGAAAGGGAAACATCACGCTTATAGATGGATGCTGCAAATAACCTCAAGGTTATGGTTCGGCAACGTCAGAAGGCTTATTGCATCCATCATCAACATGGGAAGAGCTATCGCCATGTCGCTTGATCAAAGTTCATCGTGGATGAGGCCGGCCAGATCTTCCATGTCTTGTCTGTAGAGGCAACTGCCACGATCCGATGTTCCTGAGATGGCCCTGGCTGACTTACATGCTGTCAACCTGACAAAAGCTATGATCACAAGGGTCGGGGAGCTATGTCCTTGGCGATGGCAATAAGCTATGAACTTCTCGGGCTGCGCAGCCGGACACCTTATCAAAACCTGTTTCCATGAGGCTGATATCCAATAGTGCTTCATCGATGGCAGTCTGCGGGGACGTGCCGCGAGCACAAAAACATCGGACTGGCGTCGACGTACTGCGGCTGTCCGCGAAATAGGGTTGAGGAGCATATCGACTACTGTCGCCGCTTGCTGGTGCCTTAGGAGGCGCAGCTGTGCCCGAGCTCTTGACTGCATACACTGAGACCATATCATTCAAAATCCCCTCACAATCACTCTACACCGTCTAAACGCGCCCGTGCTCCCATCTTGCGTCCCCGGACGCACAGTCTAGCCCCCTATTGGACTAAGCTCGACGTTCATCCCATGATTTGGCGTATGGCAGCTTGCCCTGGGATGGCCTCTTGGGAAACTCCCCGACCTCTCGCCTGCTGCCGACCCTGTTGTCTGCCTCTAGGAAGCGACAGGATGCGGTTTCATGTCTACCCGCAGACCTCACCGCACGAGGTTTGCCAGGGCCGCATCCTTAATGCATCGGCAGCTTGCCTACCCTTCCTGCGGGGAGCTGCTCGCACAGATCAAGATCTCCCCCGAATACAGAAGTCTGTTCCCTTTTCGGAAGCCGGCGGACAGCCGTTGATCACTTTGGTACTATTCCGCTATCAATAGTGGATAAAGACACTTTCGAGTACCTCCCGGCCGAGAGACACGGACGTCAAACACGGACTTTGATTGCCCACCCGACATTCGACAACAGCGTCGGGGACGCAGAGTTGCGAAGGTCCAGGCCAGACTCAACTGTAGTCCACATCGGCCACCAGCTGTAGACCATGGGTCCTCACCAGATTCAGTTCACGGAAGTGTCTCACGGTCTGCGTCTGCCGAGTCTGACAGGAGCTAACGACATTGCATCTACTCTATTATGGTCCTAATCATGATCCAAGCTCCTCACCATCACAGACAGCCCGAACGAAGGTTATAAACCCATTCGATCTCCCGACGACAGAACCTTTTCTTTCGGAGCATCAGACAAGGAAAACAAAGTCAAGAAGCTTGGTTGCCTCCAAAGCTACGCTATATCTCCACAAACTCTCAAGACCCTTCGTCTGCCATCCAACCTTCTTCACAATGTTTACCCTTCCTCTGGTCATTGCCCTCCTCAGCCAGTCGGCGATCATCGCCACTGCGCCGGTTAACTCCATCAAGGCTCGCGACAACCTCGACGACATCGAGGCTGCTCTTGCTCCGGTCTCTCAGTCACTTGCCCAGGTTGACGCCGCCGTCCTTGCTCTTGATGGCGGCCCGGTCACTGCCAACAACCTCCTCGTCTTCTCTCAGCAGGCTGAGGCCACTACCAACCAGGCCACTGTCCAGATCCAGCAATCCGGAAGCCTTGGGGCCATCAGAGCTGCCAGACTTCGCCGCATCACGGATGGTCTCCTCGATCAGACGACCACCACGGTCACTGATCTCGTCTCAAGGAAGCCTGTTCTTGACAACCTGGGCGTGAGCGGTGTTGCCCTGGATTCTCTCCAGAGGCAGAAGATTTCCACCATGGCCCTCACTGCCGCGCTTGAAGAGAAGGTCCCCAGAGTTGGACAAAGAATCGCCGAGGAAGACAGAGCTCAGCTTGAGAACGTCCTCGACCAGGGTATTGCCGCCTACTCCCAGCCCGCTGTCCAGGCAGTTCCTGTCACTGTCATCCCAGCTGCTGCTCCGGCTCCCGCTCCTGTCCCTGCACCAGGCATTGTTGTTCCCGCGGCCCCAGCTGCTGGTGCGCCCCCGGCTGCTGCGCCGGCGCCTGCTACTCCTGCTCCTCCTGCCGCAGCACCTGCCCCGCCTGCTGCTGCTCCCCCAGCTGCTGCACCTGCTGCTGCTGTGCCCGCCGATCCTAATGCGCAACCATCCGCCGAGCAACCTGCTGCTGGCTGGCCTGAGGCTGCGAACCCTACACAGCCTGAGCCTGCTGCTGGCGCTCCTGCGTCTCCTCCTCCCGCCGCTGCCCCGGCACCGGCACCCCCCCGCCGCCGCTCCGGCTCCGGCCCCGGCCCCGGCTGTGCCCGTCGCCGTTGTCCCGGCCCCCAATAGCCCTCCTCCTCAAGTCACTCCCCCCGCTGGCCGCAGGGATCGCCGCAGGAAGAAGAAGGCCGGTGCCAACATTCTCAACTCCGCCCAGGAGTAAATAATTCACTTGATGGAAATTTGGAGTCGTTGGCGTTTCAAGGCACCACAGTCGTGTATGACAGGGTACAGGATGTTATGACAGATGATTACAAGATTACAATTTGAAAAATAGAATGAACCTAATGCATCACACGTCAGAAGGCCTTTCTGGAATCCGTGATTTGCTGCACAACCTGGCTCCAACTAGTCGGTGATGTCTTGAGCTTATGCAGAGCTAGAGTTTGACCCCTGACTGTGCGTGCATCCGGTGAGTCGGCGATAGGAGAATGAGTGAAACAGCCTTCGCTCTGGCGTTCGGGCAGAATTTCTGATGATCTACGGTGAAGGATTTAGAGACCCATACCCAAACGGGTTTCCCCTCCTATTGCAAAAATACAGCATAACACTTCGCATTCGGAGGGTCATCTAGACCGGTTTCACAGGAAACGAGGCCACGAGAAGAGAGCATCACGACAGTCTGCCAAGACGAGCCACAACGAATCTCAAACCCGCTCCTCATACGCCTGCAGCAGGATTTCATGACTTGGACACGAAAATCCCCTCCTCCTCCCCCCACCTTGGCTCCATTCCCGGTGAAGCGGCAATACCTGTGATGACCCCGATTCGGTGCATTAGCCCTCCACCCCTCCTCCCAGCTCCCCGTAAGCCCATCCTCAACGACAATTGATGTTCGCGGGCGCGATGCGGTTCCCATTTGCACTAATTGGAACCCAGAGGCGCTATTGAACGCGCTGCAATGCAATGCACGTCGTACCGACCCGACTAAGGCACCTCGAAAATTGGGAATGCGACATTCCGTCTGTCGGAGTCGCAGTGAGCTGGCCGGCTTGGCTGGGCCTGCTCTCTTGCTGACCCCCCGTCGTCCGCTTGGCTGCATTCAGCAATACCAGCATATTAGCCATCGACCAGTCGGTATCGTCACGTCACAATTTGTGGCATTTCTTGACAGGCTGGTGCCCAGTGGTATCAACGGGCGTTAGGGCGGTCGGCTAGAGGCTAGAGTGGGTGATGGTAGCGTGATGGATCCCGACTGGGCAAGCGGGAAAGCCACGTTGTGTGTGATGAGAACGCCTCCGGGGGCGAGGCCCCTCATGGAAGCCAGGAAAGGATGTGAACGGGCATGTATAGACGAGGGTTTGATAAGTATGAAGAGGTGTCCCGAGTCCATGGTCCCAGGACGCAGTTGTGCTTCTGTCTTTCGCATGCTTGCATGTGTCTCATTCTGCAGTCATGACTGTCATTTCTCACTTGTACGACCTTCGGTGGGCGGTCTTGGGTGTTGTGCTGGCGGTCTACGTTGGCAAGAAGATTCGAGCTTACAACCGACTGAAAGCTTTCAACGGCCCTTTTATTTCGGGATGGTCTGAGATTTGGCATGTTTTTGCTATCCTGAGCTTCAAGTCCCATTTGAAGTATCATGAGGTGTGCAAAAAGTACGGTACGTTGAAATCGCAGCCGTATGTCCTTTGACGCGAGGCCAACACTTCTCAGGATCCATCGCGCGTATTGGACCCAATGACTTGGTCACATCCTCGCCGGAACTCTTGCTTCACATGAGCGCCGTGCGCTCGCCGTACACCCGGACTGAGTGGTTCTACCGGGCCTGTCGCGTAAGGCCTGACAAGGATCATGTATTCAGCGAAATGGATGAAGAGAAACACAGGCAGCTGAGGGCAAAACTAGGTGCTGGGGTAAGCAGAAAGGAATTAGTATCGCGTTCTTCTATTAATGATATTATCAGTACTCTGGAAAGGAGAATCTTGCACTGGAAGATTCAGTCGACACTCACGTCTCCGAACTACTCGACCTCATTCGGTCAAAGTATATCTCAACAGAGGCTTCAGCAAGACCTTTGGATCTTTCTCAAAAGATTCAATATCTGACGCTCGACGTCATCAGCCACATCAGCTTCGGCACTCCATTCGGTGACCTGAGCTCAGACTCGGATGCCTACGACATTGCTAGGTCAGCTGAGGAAGGCTTGACGGCAGTCACTGCCATTATCGCCCTGGGCCTGTATAAAGTCTTACAGAACCCCTTTGTCGCGCGTTACATTGGTATCAAGGAGACCGACTCCTCAGGGTACGGCAGGATGACTGCCAACGGCAGAGCAATCATCAAAGAACGCCTCGCCCGCGATACGGACAAGAAGTCTGACATGATCGCTTCGTTCATCAGGCATGGAATGAATGAGGACGACATTCTTTCCGAGGCGACGCTGCAGATGATTGCTGGGTCGGACACGACTGCAGCGTCGCTGAGAGTGGTGATGTTATACCTCCTTACCCACCCTCGCGTCTACGCCAAGCTTCAAGCTGAAATCGACGCCTTCCATGCGGACAAGCAAATGCATGAGGCTTCAGGCATCATCTCGGACGCTAGCGCCAGGAAGCTAGAATATCTGCAGGCTGTCATCAAAGAAGGCATGCGCGTCCATCCACCTGTCACTGATTCAGTACCGAAAAGGGTGCCTGATGAGGGCGATACAGTCATTATTGACGGAAGAGCCGTGTTTCTTCCCGGTGGAACGAACGTCAACTATGCGGTCTGGCCTCTGCATCTCAGCAAGGACATCTTTGGGGAGGATGCCGAAGAGTTTCGGCCAGAACGTTGGTTGCTGGAGACGAACGAAAGCAAACTTGCGACTATGAACAAAGTCCATGAGCTTGTGTTTGGATACGGCAAGTACCAGTGTCTCGGGAGGCCAATTGCGATGATGGAGATTGGCAAGACTGTCTTTGAAGTAAGAGAGGAGAGTTCTCTGCTAAATAATTCTGCAGCTTGCTAACGCTTTTGTAGTTGATCCGGAATTTTGACTGGTGTCTTGCAAAGCCAGACACACCTTGGAGGGAGTCTAACTATGCCGGCATTTTCGCACATAGTGACATGTGGGTACTAGCGTCAGAGCGGCAAAGGGGTTTGGCAAATGTGTGACCAAACAATTTCCATGCTTCTTCCTTCTAATGACGTGCATACGCATGTAGTGTGGAATTTGGCGCTTGGTTGGTTGTTGGTTGTTGGTTCTTAAGAAATTGGAAAATCAACCCAACTCATTGGCTGCAACTTCATATTTAACTGCCTATCAATCGCTAATACAATCTTTTTACTCGCCTATTTTCTCTTTCCCCAACTCAGTCGTTGTCAGGCTTGTGTGCCAGCGCTCTCATATCGCAAGCTCTTCGCCTCTGGTCCTTTCTCCAGCAGCAACTGCTCAACTGCCTTCTTGGCATATTCCGCAGCCTTCTCTTTGTTCTTGATCGAGTTGTAATTCAAGCCAGCGAGTCTGTAAGCTTCGCCATGGGATTCATCCAGTCGCTCTTGCTCGTAGAGGTGATGAGTAATCATCATGTCCTCCTCGAAGTTGGGAAAGTTCCAGTTGCTAAGGTCCTGCTCAATCTGCCACATGCGGTACAAACGGTTGTCGGAATCGCGGATCAATGGCGGCGGGAGACTGCATTGGTTACAGGTACAGCCGAACCCCCAGTTGCGCTTCGCACGGTCTTGACGGACTTGCCGTGAGCTGAGTGAGTCGACATAAGAGATTGTGAGCTCTTCGCCGGGCTTGATATCTCTCACGGCATGAGTGTAGTGCCGAAGATCTGAGTCGATGTAGAAGGCGACACTGACTTGGTTAGACAACATGATTCAATGCAATACTGCACTCAACGAGTGAAACTCACTTGGGTCTGCAGTCATGATTGTATCGTGAAACCTCGGGGTAGTTTCCGAAGTGATGGCCATCCCTGATGCCGAGCCTCAGTTCGAACGAGTTGGTGTGGATGATATCATGAACTTTGTGCCCGCCAGATTGTCCCATCTGCTCCAAGAAGATCTTCCGGGTATCTTCGGGCAGGTGGCTCACGGCGACATCAAGAAGTCTGTACTGGTTGTCCAAGTCCACATCATCGATGAACCGCCGGTGGATAACGACGGCTGGTGGGTGAGCCATGATGCGCTGTCCTCTCTTAATGGGCTGATTTGCGACGACCCCCAATCCCTTCCCCGGCATCTCGACGATGCGAAACAGAATACTGTCACCCTGTTCCTCATCTCGTGCTGGCTTCGTGAAGGCCGATATGTGCGATGCCTCTTCGGCATTGTACGCCGTGCTCACGAGTACGATGCCACGGCCGTTGGCAAATGACGGTCGCGAATACGCGCAGTAAGCACCCGCGCAAGAGTGAGGGCCATGCACCCTTCGTCCGAACGCCAAAGGTCCTTCTTGGGCTGCTTAGTCGTCCGGTTGTTGGCGATTCCGACGAGGGGAGGTGCTTGCGCCGACCAGATCGAGCCCTTGCCACATGCCAGTGAGTAGTCGGGGAACAGCGGGCTCGCACAGAGATCAGGGATTGGAACTGGTTTTGAGGTGGTGTTTCTGCGCGATTGCGCAGGATGCCCAAGAGGCGAGCAGCAGAAACGACTTCATGATGAGTACCAATAAGTTTGATTGAAAAGAGATGAAATCAGAAAGAAGCTGACATTATTTGGAGGAAACGGTTGGAGGCAGTCGGAGGTTCTTGGTGCGGCGGCCTCGATGTTTCAAGGATGCGTTTCAAGATCTCCGCACCAAGTCCGTGGGTGCTTGTAGTTCCTAAGCTTATTGCACACCTTAGGCAAGACCTACCCCTAGAACGTTACTAAAAATTGCTGGGAAGGTTCTACTGCACAGTCAAAGCTACCTGGGCGCAGAGAGCAAAACCGGGAAGCCGGTCAAACTGCTGAGCGGGGTTATCAAGGCCTGAAAACCAACTCGCTGAGGCCCGGATTTTGTCTCCTTATACCGGGCAGTGTGATAGGACGACAAAAGCGATGAATTTCAGTTTTCAAATGATAGCGCAGCAACATCTTTGACCTCTTTTGGCTAGAGTTGCTGGGTTTCGGCCACTTCGATTAGACCCAAAAATGACCAAGGATGCGAACTTCGAATTTTCAACGCACGTGTTAAGCTTATTGTATCGACAGTTGAAGTACTGCCAAGCAGCAATTCCTAAGACGTTGTGTCAAATGATTCGTTTCCAAGGACTGTCTGTAGTAAGTAGGAACTGCCGATTGGTGACAAGTGCCCTTTACGAGGTTTGCTGAACATTGAGCTTTGCTATCTAGGCGGGGCACTGCATATAAGCTGACCAAACTGTACGATCGTTCAATCAATTCAATAGTATCCACGGGATCGTTAGTGTTTTGATGGTCGCTGTCACGATTATAGGCGTTGTTGTCATCATCGTCGTCGTCAATTGTACTTTAGCGACTTCCAGTTATCTTCCGCTGCAGTACTGTAGCTCGGCGGCAACAGTAATCAATAAGTATATTACCCTTCATTGGTACTTGAAAGTCAGGTCTATGAATGAGGCAACCTCTTGTTGTCATCGGAAAACACACAGTAGTAAGGGCCCGATGGATCGGACCAAAGCTCAACAGGATCCAATCCCAGTCTCTCTGCGACTATCTCTGTTGCTTCACGCCTCGCCTGGATGACTTTGGCAACCAGGGACTCATCCTTGTCCTGCTCCTCCCGGAGAGCGTAAAGGTTGACGTTTACGGCTCCAGACAATCGGTGCAGTCTAAACACGAGCCATTGGAAAGTGACAAGCTCCCAGCTGGGGATCTTCTGGGAATCTTCGGACCAGATGGTGAAGGTGTGACCGTTCTCTAGTGGGACCATATGTTCACCGTCAAGCTCGTTCTCGTGATCCCAATCTTTCCATATCTGGCGTGGGTCTGCATCCATTGTGAGAGGCCTGTCGTCAAAACCTCCCATTTTGGTCTTTTGAAGCCAATGAAATCGAAGCTCGATCCCATGCATGAGCTTCTTCTTGCTGGCAAATTTGGCCTCTTTGCCTATCTTGTCACCTTTGGCGGTGACCTTTTTATGCGGCGGCTCGTCTTTATCTGCCTCCGCACCTCTCTTCACTGCAGACGGCCCAGTCCCAGGTTTCTCCTCAGCAACGGGCTCCTGAACAGTGACATATTCATGTCGTTGGCGAACAGGCTCGAGGCCAAACACCCTGTTGTTCCACATCTTGTGAAGGGAGCTACTCAGAGTAATCATGTTTGCTGGCGAGTTTAGCAGATCGAAGTCATCAGGTGCCGTATTTTTGCCTTCTGAAATCGTCTCATTCATTATTTCCATCAGTTTGGCCATGAGATCTTTGCCCAGGATGGCGTCAAGAGGTTGGATGACGTTGGCTTGGATTTCCGAGCGTCGCGAAAATGAGCGGAATGGGAACACATAGCAATCCTCGTTGCTACTCTTCTGGGTAAGAACACATCGGAAACCATCTCGTGTTAGGGCCTTTGAGTAGGTTAGCACAGGAATCGAAAATGACAGAATCATAGAAACTACATACCGCCTCCCTCTGCGCATTGCTGCGCACCAAATCCAGCTCTTTTGTTGACCTATTGGTCTGACTCACTGCAAGATGTCAGTCATGCAAATAGCGCGCAATCGGAGATGTTGATAGACTCACTCCACCAAATCACTCCGCCCACGTTGCGGGCAGCCATCAGGAAAGTCCTGAGCCTGTCCACTTTCTCGATCGCAGCCCCAGTGCACATACAACGTTGTAATGCGACGAGTTCGTCCCAATCAATGGTCAACAATACCGCCCAGCAATTCGCAGATGTGACCGTCTTCCCATTATGCGCCCAGGACAACATGCATTCGAGGTCCTTGTCGTGGTGGATAGTGTGACGAAAGCTGCTTATCACCTCGCGTCTTTGCTCCAGGGTAGCTTTGCCGTCGTCTAGATAATCGACCCGACCCTCCATGGTTTGCAAATTGTCCCGGAAACAGTCGACGAGGTTGTTGCCTTTGCTTGGGAGAGACGTCAGGTTGGGGTTCCTTTTGTTGTGCCTCGTGGGTGTGTGGGAGATCAGAGTGGTAAGGATTTCGCCAGCGAGAAACCAGGAAACGTGTTGCGCCAAACACCTTGAGGGCCCTACCTTGAAATGACCTCCATGGTATGCGCTGCAAACACCCTGTGAGCCCGGCTCCAAGGTCGAAAGTCAAGCTCAGTTGTTAGAATCTTCAGTTCTCGTCGTCGTCGTCGTCGTCATCGTCGTCATCGTCATCATCGTCATTGTCGCTACTGTCTTACCTACAATCACCATCCGCCCGACCAGCAGAACTCCTACCAAAGCGGCTTTCCTTCCTGCTATCACAATTCTTTTGCTCGTCTTCTTTGATCTCATGTCTCCGTTGAATAAGGTGAGCTTATGTGGAGAGTTCCTGCTGATGAACCGCCCGTGCTGCAGCCTCGAGATCGTCTCCGAACATATGGTCCTGGGCATATAGCAGCACCATCAAGGTCTCTTATTAAACTGTCATTGAAACAGAAATATACTAATGCTCTTTTTGATGCCACCTCCTTTACATGTGAGACCTTTCGTGTATTGGCTGTTGAAAAGTATTTGCCTGCAATTCGACATAAGAAACTAACTAACAACAGTTCGAAAGACGTTGTTTTCCTGGAGATATGTGTTTTAAAACATGTTGCCCGTGAAATTGAACAAGGCTTAGCATCTGTTTATATTAAACATCATCTAATTTAGAATACTATGGAGGACGCCTTGAACGAGACGTACCTGGGGGGCTAAGTGCGGCATTCCTGACTACTTTCGTTAACGCCACGACAATGAATAATGGTCTGTGTCTGGTAGGTAGGCTTAGGTCTGGGCCAGATCTGTTGGAATTTACAACTGTTCTTGTCACCTGTCAGTTGGTGTCATCGAAAAACGATGTGTGGACGATTTCAATCCAATGCGTAACCAGTTGCCCAATTCTCTCTTATTCTAGTATGATTTCCTCCACTGTATTAAAACGGTCCTCAACATCGTCTGGCTCCCACAGAATTTGTAAAAGCCCATATCGTTGATAAAGTGTCTCCCCATTTCTCTGCAATAGTAGCCCAATGTACCAGTCGTTGTCATTCGCATCCAAGCCTAGGACCAACCATAGTATACTAATGCCTTCGTCCAAACCCGCTAGAAACGAGTCGTACAGTGTGTCACGTTGATTGGAGCGCTGGGCATCCAATCCTCCAATGACTAGGCCACTTCTCCGCTCCCCCCAGCGATCTTCGATCGAGGCCGTGATTTGATCGTTGACTCTTTGTAGAAAGACATTTATCAACGGAGCTCTTACGTACAGTCTATTATCAATGCCTTCCGTCAGGGACATATTTTTGGGATGCACAGGGAACAGTGGCGGCCGCTGGGGGTGGTCGTCACGTACGAACCCAGGATCTTCGATTGGACGAAACCAGACTGCGCAATTCGATGCCCAGCTCCAGGTGGGGAGCTGGATATGGACATGCTTTGGTGGTCGCCTCTCCGGTGTCTCAGGGTCATCTACACCTTCCCAGTCATGGCACCATGCAAGTCCCTGTGCGATGCTACTTCGAAACACGCCACACAAATATTCAGCCCCACAGCGCTGGACGAGTAGGCTCGCAATCCCATGAATGGCGTACATGCGGTCGCTTTCGTAGGAAAGTTGCTTATGGGAATATGTGTTGATAAGCTGATACCAACCAGCATACGTGAGTACGTCGTCATCGGGCACTGCTAGAACCTCTCGGGGCTGAATATCCTCGGGTGGACCTCGGCGTACCCTTTGAGCCCTGCCTTCAATGAAAAAGGAGCTTTGACATTCGAGATAAACACCATGCAAAGTCCAGTGCAATATACGCCGAGAAAGCATCAATTCCTGGACGTACCATCCGCGTTCCATTAGCGGTGTTGCCTGGAGCACTTTCGCCAAATGATAGTCGGGCCCTTTCCCCTCAAAGAGCGCTGATTGTGACGATGTGCTGGATGAAAGTTTCAAAGTGACGGCTCGTGGGACAGGAAATCTACCCAGTGGTCGGCCGGTGAGAAAGCCTTCCGAGCTATCGCGCGCCAGCGAGGCTGAAATGCAACATTGGGCGTTGGCATAGTAGTCTCTCATCCTCATGGCCTCTAGTTTGAAGTCTCCAGGGTCGTCGTTTGAGGCTTGGACGATGCACATTGCATCAACCCAAAGGTATTGAAAACCCATCATTCTTGTCAGTAAGATTGCATCCCTTATGGTCTTGGGTAACATTGTCGTGGAGAATCTGCATAAACGGCTCTCCAGATTATCTCGGGTCGTTCTGGCGCTCTGGTTACCGTGACCCCAGCAGTAACTGAGAATTAAATAGGGATTCGTCACTGAGTCGTGGTCCGTTTCGACAAGTCGAATCAAATCGTCCTCAGCTTCGCCAACATCAATCAGCCGTGTTGGGAAGACTGTACCGTGACCTGATAGTCCACAGTGGCTATGATTCTCTCGATTCTCATAACAATCCTTCATCCACGGTAAGATAGTGTCTTTGACTAGTTCTTCCAAGTCATTGAGAATAGTTCCCGGAGAGAATTCTGGAAGACAAAATCATGAGCATACAATCTCGCCATGGCACTTTCTTAACTTACGTTTAACTTTTTGTAACTCTAATATCTCCGTCCTATCCCGTTCCTCGGCTTGCAAGGGTTCGAAGTCGATGCGGCTATTACAATTCATTGACGTCCATTTCGCTCCCACCGTCAAGTCAAAGCGACCGTTTACTAGGAAAACATCCATCCAAAGGGATGCGTTAAGAGGCAACTGTGTGACCTGCTTTTCTGCAACTTCTTCGCTGTTGATGATGCAACACCATAATGATTGACAGAATGTACAACCTGCAGCGGCTGATTCTTCAAGGAGACCAAAAGTTTTGTAGGGCGGATCTAGCTGGTATATCGGACCCAAGCCATCAGCTATCGGGAGTTGCGGCCAATCGAGAAGTTGGCATGAAGCGCATAACTGCACAGAGCCAACCCCGGTGGCCGTGGTGGACATAGTACTTTCGGGTTTTGAGGAACTGTCGCAGGCTGGAGGGATGAGGAGTGGCGAGCGAGCATGCAGGGCTGGTGCATGCCGGCGAGTCGCCAAACATGCCTTTTAACATAGACGTGAGACCTCGCATCCCCACTTGCAATGTGCGTTGTCAGCACTGCCGAACTCGTTGCTTATTTCTTCTTATCTAAGGGCATGGATTCACACATATTCCGTCATTTGACTGGATGAAGGTATTGGTCGTTGGGGTCGGTGATTGGAATCTGTGAAGCGTGTGCCTGTGGAAAAGGTACCGTGCAGGAAGTGCGACATTTAATGCTCCAATCAGGTGTGCCACCGCAAATATTCTGTAAAGTGGCTACGATTCTGACATATTTTGGGCCCGATTTGAAGGCCCCCTCACTGCCCAAGAGTTTGGCTATTCGGGCGGATACTACTGGTAATCCGGATAGGTAGTGCTCAACGACGACAACGACGATGATAGCCACGACAATGACGGGGACAACGCTAAGGACAAGAAAGAAGAAAGCAAGGGGAGAGAAAATTCAGTGTAACAGGAATGGCTAGGAATTTAAGTAGGAAACCTCTTGCCCAATATCTCAGCTAGTACCGCATTTCACGAACCTACAGGAGTTAGCTGAATGTCAAGGTTCACTGGAGCGAGCCTCACTTTCTGTTGACAGTCAGGGTTATAGAGAGTTCTATAGATGAGTCCTTATGTAGATTGTTTGGTGGAAGCCTTTCTTACATGTTGACAACAAGAATTCGCGCCTATTGGTCTACGATTTGAACTCAACAGTGACGTCGACCCCAACGGGACGGCCAGTGTCGACCAGCCTCGCCTTCAGCTCCTTCGCTCTTTCCTCCTCGCCGGCAATCTCACCGACCTCTAGTCTCAGCTCCTTCAACGAGGCCGGGCGACTTTCCAAAAACTCCATAATCTTCCATTCCAGAGTCTCCCATCTCGCCACCTCGGCATCATCCTCTTCACGGTTGAGATCATCCCACTGATACTTCCACCAGAAAGACATCTCGTTCGTAATTGTAAGCATCTCGAGGCTTTCCGGCAAAACATCGATGAGATCAGCGGCGCCTTGTGTCTTCCAGCCAAGAAGAATGGGCAAAGAAATGGTCAGGTGAGTCAGGCTGGTGAAATCTTCCAGCGAACCGATCGAGCCACGGACGCCCCAGGGTCCTGCCTTGCGACAGTCGTTGTCTGTTGAAGACCACAAGGTCAATGACAGCGATAGTTCCCTGAGTGATCCCTTGAGAGGTGCCAGAGAAGTTTGCAGTTCTTCCATATTGAACCATCCGTTTACGTAGTCGGCGTCGATATGGATATCGGCACGCAAGACTTCGAGAGTTGGGGAATTCCGAATGATTGTGGCAATGTTGTCTTTTGTGAGTTGGCATCTTCTCAAAACCAAGCTGTTCAGTGTTGGTGCTGCAGGAAATGAGACCAGCTTTCCGCCGTCCTCCACTCTGTGTAGCTCAATCATCTTGACCGAAGGCAGGCGGAAGAGAGGCAGGACGGATTCTGGGTAGGTGTAGAATCCGAATTCCTTTGCAAGATCACCACCAGGGATAGGTACAGTCAGTTTGACTGTTTCAAGGTCGCCGAGAATTGGGCTGTTGCTGGACGCGGATATGAGTTGCCCAAGTGTGCTTAGAAATGGGTCTCCGTCATTGCTCCTCTCATCCTCGCTAGTTCGGTCGAAGGTCTGTATCTCAAGGCTTGTTGCTGATGAAATATGAGACACGATAGCGGCTGTGACTTCTGGTATTTGAAGCTCTCCAGCAGCTTCGTGTTGCACGTTGGCGAGCCATGATCCAAGAACAGCTCTTTCCTCCTCGTCGAAGTTCTTGCTGCAAAATTCTCGTCCAAGGCGTTGTGTGGTGCGCATGCCCCGCAGAGTCACCCTTCGTATGTTGTTGATTTGCGCAGCATTTCGTGCAATAAAGCGCATTTGGCTGATGACTTTGGGC
The DNA here is from genome assembly GCA_018853505.1 of Colletotrichum camelliae. NCBI lineage: Eukaryota > Fungi > Ascomycota > Sordariomycetes > Glomerellales > Glomerellaceae > Colletotrichum > Colletotrichum camelliae. The sequence goes on along the minus strand of JAELVL010000005.1, from coordinate 5,235,375 downwards.
ATTGAACCCTCATCACTCCAATCCCAGCAGAGTTCATCTCCAATCTGTGTCGTCATTTTAGACCTCGTCCAGCTCGTGTTGATGGTGCTTAGTGTATCGTTTGTGGTGATTAAGAATGCCCCACAACGAAGTTGCTCCAGGGCACGAGTGGACACTCTTGCGGCAGGTTGTGCAGCCCTGTATCCGTCATGTTGGGTAGAATCCCCTGTAAATTTAGTTGCCCACGGGCTGTCGGGATGCCATCAAACTTCATCCGCTCCATCTTGATCGGCCAAGTGCGGTCGGCTGGCCGGTCGAGCTTGCCGGACGGGGCCGTGCGTTCAAGACCCCTGCCAGATGAAAACCGGCCATAATTCCGTCCAAAAACATCGACATTCCGTCAGCCCATTCCGTTGCTCTCAGCCGCGCAAAGTTGGTGTCAATACGCGCCAAAGGAAGCCTCTGTGGCGGGACAAATGAACTAGTCCCGAATTCAATGCAATAACACGACTAACGCGAACTATCGCAGCGATCACATCCCAGAAGCCGAGGCTTACGAGGCCCTCGTAACGTCGAAACCCCACGTCCATCTCCACGTGCATTGCCTACGTTTGGCGCGCCGGACACGGCCATCCCGAAGCGGCCAGGAATTCTTCTTTGCTGCTGCCATTCGTCATGAATGGGCGGTGCAGCTCTATAGGATTGTTGGAAATAGCAGTTAGCCCCCTACGGCGTTCCGGCAATGGCTGAAATCTCCGCTTTCGAGTGCCGTACGATGAGGAAAATCGCCGCCGGGGTGGCTTGACACCCCTTTCGGGTACAATCCTAGCCACACAAGATGTGATATAAACCTTTCATTGGGGCCTCCAAGCATTTGGAGGTGATGTCTTACGAACAATCAGCATCTCCAACATGTCCGATTCCAAGAAAAGCATGAGCTCCGAGACGGACGAGTCGCTTTGCGACAGCCCTCCTCCCTATGAGCTTCACTCATTAGGCGCGCTCCTTTCTAGCGCCGCAGCTATATCAGGTAGGTTCATCGGTGCCATGTAGTGCTTCATGCTGACCATCAACCAGCCGATGGTCAGGTCAATATCAACTTCCAGTCGGAGCATCCTGAGAAGCTGGCGGAGGAGCTTCCACCCTTCCCAGATGATACAGATGCCGCTGCACCGATATTCAACGATAAAACGGTGCCTCCTCTCAATGTCGTCATCCAAGTGGTCGGCAGTCGTGGTAAGTCGAAGGCGCTTTCGCCAATTGAAGACGATCGTGACTTACTTGCTGCAAAACAGGCGATGTCCAACCCTTCATTGCTCTTGGGACAGCTCTTCGCAGATACGGCCATCGCGTCCGGCTCGCTACCCACGATACCTTTGCCAAATTCGTGACGGATTCCGGACTGGAGTTCTTCCCCATTGGCGGCGATCCGGCCGACCTGATGTCGGTATGTTTAGTCCTCGCCGTCGACATGATGTTTCCACCATTGACATGATCAAAGTACATGGTCCGCAACCCCGGACTGATCCCATCCATGGAGTCACTAAAGGGCGGTGACGTTGGAAGGAAGCGCACCATGATGCGAGAGATGCTCCACGGATGTTGGCAGTCTTGTATTCAGCCTGACCCCATCAGTAAGGAGCCATTCGTCGCAGACGCCATCATCGCCAACCCCCCAAGTTTCGCCCATGTTCACTGCGCTCAGGCATTAGGCATACCCGTCCATATCATGTTCACCATGCCATGGACTGCTACTCGAGCCTTTCCGCATCCACTCGCCAATATCCAACGTGGCGACAACCTCGAGCCACAGACGACCAACTGGCTCTCGTATGGAGTCGTCGAGTTGATGACATGGCAAGGTCTCGGCGATGTGATTAACTCCTGGCGACGCAAAGATCTCGAGCTCGCGCCGATACCAGCAAGTATGGGCCCAGGCATCACCACCTTTCTGAAGATCCCGCACACCTACTGCTGGTCACCTGCCGTTGTCTCAAAACCCGCCGACTGGGGCCCGGAAATTGACGTCTGTGGTTTCTTCATGAGAGACGAACCATCGTTCAACCCGCCATCTGACCTAGACGTCTTTCTAGCATCAGGCCCCCCTCCGCTTTATGTTGGGTTCGGCAGCATTGTGGTGGATGACCCTGCGCGTCTGACAGACATCATTATAGCAGCAGCAAAAGCTTGCAACACTCGCGTGATCATCTCTCGGGGATGGAGCAAGCTCGGCGAAGGGAAGTCTAACACGGACGACGTCTTTTATCTGGGCGATTGCCCCCACGAGTGGCTGTTTAAACGGGTGTCAGCAGTGGTTCACCATGGAGGAGCAGGGACAACAGCATGCGGTCTCATCAACGCCAGACCAACCATCATCGTGCCCTTCTTCGGAGATCAGCCATTTTGGGGTCGTGTCGTTGCCGGTGCGGGTGCCGGGCCTTTGCCAATTCCGCAAAAGGAGCTGAGCGTGGAACGCCTGACCGAGGCGATTCATTTTTGTTTATCACCAGAGGCGAACCATGCTGTGAAGCAAGTAGCCGACGTCATGCGACGGGAACGAGGTGTGGACACTGCCGTCGAGTCCTTCCATCGCAACATACCTGCCGCCAGCCTGCTTTGCGACATGCTGCCTGAACAGCCCGCCGCGTGGATGTACGAGGCGAAGAGCAAGTCAGGCCGCAAACATCTCAAGCTTTCAAACCAAGCCGCCACATATCTGATCGACGCGAAGAAGATCAAAGCCTCTGACTTGAAGCCGCTCCGAACAAAAGAGTACAACACCGACGTCACGCGATGGGACCCCATCACCGGCGGTGCGTCGTCATTCCTCGGGACGGTGACCGACTTCACCGTCGCGCTGGGCGGCACTTTCATCGACCCGTCGAAGGAGTACAAGCGCTCAAGAGCCTCTGGTCACGAAGCTGGGCGAGCTAGCGGTTCGGCCGCCTTGGCTGCTGGGAAGGGATTCGCCTCCATGACGGGAGCCGTCGCCAAGGGTGGCCTTGTAGACATGCCGCTTGCGCTCACAGAAGGTCTGCACAACGTTCCGAAGCTCCTCGGTGACAAGCCTCGTGATAATGGCAAGGTGGAGGACTGGAAGAGTGGAGGTGTCGTAGCCGCAAAGGTGAGTCAAGCTGTCGCCCAGAACTAGTCCGGACCTCCTCTAACTTGACAATAGACCTTTGGAACTGGCTTCTACGACGGCATCACCGGTGTCTTCACCGACCCCTACAAAGGTGCAAAGGAGGGAGGGGCTCTCGGCCTGATGAAGGGCGTAGCCACAGGCTCTCTCGGTCTTATTACCAAACCAGGCGCCGGTAATTAAACAACCTTCGTCCATCGTCGAATATGTCGGCCAGAGCTGACCCGTGATGACCAGGGATGTTCGGGCTGGTGGCATACCCAGCACAGGGAATTCATAAATCCCTCAAGTCGAGGACGGGACGCGGGCATACGGTGTGGCAGGCAAAGTCTGACCTTCTAGACCGTGACCGGCGGAAGCAGCGCGAGGATTCCCCCCGCGCCGGGAGCAAGGTCCTGCAGGTGTTCGATGCCTACTTTACGCAATAAAGTCGCATGCGGAGTGTATTATTTGGAGCGGCCACTTAGACAATAGCATTACCAAGCGATTGGGTTTCTACTGCACGTTTTTGGAGCTTGCTTGGCGTATTTGAATGTACTTCGTGGTTCCATGCATGTGAGAGACATTGGTATGGGACAAGACGGGGAGAAGATCAGTGAGAAGATGGAACGTTTAATCGGATACAGGCTCGACTCTAAGCCCGCTGGTGGCACAATACCTAACGAGTTCCAACGAGAGTATCCGTAAAAGGGCTCGAAAACAAAATCGGGCACGGGACGTTTCTGGCTGGCCGGTCGGAGGAGAACGCAACAGATACCTGCGCCAGAAACAGAGGACGAACCATCGCCCCATGGCCACCCACATGCGACCAGCCACCTCACAGCTGAAAGATGAGGCAAAAACAAAGAAACAAGCATGAACCGACGCCAAAAGTCCGTCGGGTTGCAACGAGAAACAAACAGAAAAAAACAAAAAGCGGGTTCCCCACCTCCGGCACCCCGGTTCCGAGAACCTTGATGTCCCGGGCTCGGGCGGGGTTTGAGAACCCGGAGGGCCGTCGCCGACTCAGCCTCCCATACTCAAAGACCACTTCCATCCTCACCACCCTCGACCTCGAAGCCAACACGACTTTAGCACCTCTTGGCCGTGGGGTCCTTCGCCTTGGCTACCGTCTGTTTCCTTCCCCATTGGCCAATGGGACTACATTCCTCTAGCGTCAGTCATGATCGTGAGCTTGGCGTTGAGCTTTGCCCGCTTTGCTTGGCATATCACCCGACAGTTCGACTAACACAACCTCGCAGATGCCAAGATGGTCGATATTGTTCGCGAAGGGCAGTCATGACCGAGAATGAGCTTGAGAGGTAGCTCCACATGGGCGAAATATTGGCACTTTGTCCATCGAAGAAACGAAAAAGCTTGCTTGTGAGCTCCGGGAAGAGGGGTTCGTTGGGAGGGATACGGTGGTCTGGACGGCGGGAGATGGCTGGCGATGACTGCATACCCGCGGCGCATGTCGTTGCCCGATCAGCACATACGGCCGGGAGGGATCATGGCAGGATCAGCCTGGAAGAGCGGACATGACGAACGACGACCGACGAACCCACGCGAGCAGCAAACCCCTCACGGGCAAACAGCTAGCTCGCGTCTTGGCTCGACATGTCGAAAGAATTCCCATTGGCGTCCCAAAGCTGCGGAACTACTTTGTCGATGAAAAAGAATTTTCCCTCGCAGCATCCCGCAGCTATAAAAGACCACCCGCATACCTCCCCATCACCAACTCTCGAAAAGCTCCAAGCTCAAGCTATTTCCCAAGCTCCTAGCTCACCTCACCTACATCAGCCCTTTCAAGCTCCTTGAAACAAGACACTACTCTCACCAACCTTCAAGATGATGTACACCACCCTCACCGCAGCCATGCTGCTCCTCTCCGGCGCCTCGGCCTCTCCCCTCGCCGTCCGCCAGGAAACCACCACCACCACCACCTCCTCCCCGTCCGCCTCCGTGCCCACCCCGGCCGAGCCCTACTCCTGGTCCAAGAACTGGCAAAAGACCTTCCCCATCCACCAGTCCTGCAACTCCACCCTCCGCGCCCAGCTCGAGGTCGCCCTCGCCGAGTCCCAGACCCTCGCCGCCCACGCCCGCGACCACATCCTCCGCTTCGGCGACGCCTCCGAGCACGTCCGCAAGTACTTCGGCAACGCCTCCACCGCCGCCGCCGTCGGCTGGTACGAGCGCGTCGTCTCCGCCGACAAGTCCCCCATGACCTTCCGCTGCGACGACCCCGACCGCAACTGCGCCACCCAGTCCGGCTGGGCCGGCCACTGGCGCGGCGACAACGCCACCGAGGAGACTGTCATCTGCCCGCTCTCCTTCGAGATCCGCCGCCCCCTGTCCTCCGTCTGCGGGCTGGGCTACAACGTCGCGAACTCCAAGCTCAACACCTTCTGGGCCACCGACCTGCTCCACCGCGCCTTCCACGTGCCCACCGTCTCCCTCGGCCAGGTCGAGCACTACGCCGAGGACTACGCCGAGGTCCTCGACCTTGCCAAGAACAACGCCAGTCTGAGTGTCGTCGACAGCGACGCGCTGCAGTACTTCGCCATCGACGTCTGGGCGTACGACATCGCCGCCCCTGGTGTCGGATGCTCCGGTGAGCTCGAGGAGGAGCACAACCACGACACGCCTGCGCCGACCACCACTGCCGCCACGCCTGCCGCGACTACCTCCACCGCCGCCCAGGAGTGCCACACCCACGCGGATGGCGTCCAGCACTGCACATAGAGCATAAACAGGACAAGGAATGAAGAAATAGTTGAAGAGTGTGTTGAGTGAGGAAGGAATGAGAGAGAGCAACCCTTTGCATGCCGGAACGATACCACTGGATTCATGATGTTAGACGAATATCTGGGAAAGAAACCCACATACCTTTTTGGGGAGGATGACTTCTTAATGATGCATAGAATAGACGAACACCCTCATTATTTATACCAATCAATAATAGTAGTGGCATATTTACTGTCAAAGAAACACACCCTTTCCATTGTCTTTTGTAAATGCCTTGTTTAAACCAACATAACCCGGGCGATTCCCGCCGTGATTGAACCCTTTCTTGAACCAACACACTCCTGCACGCCTGTGTCAAGCCAAGCCAAGCGCATCCGCACTGCCTGTGTCTGCTTTTGTGTCATGACATGAAACCAATCATTATCTTGAAAGCCAGTGCTCCAACAACTCTCTACGCTATGCAAACATTTTACTCAGCAACCAGGCCTTCCAAAACATTCATAGCCTTGCTGCCCTCGCTCTCAAACTTGCTGACCATGGCCTCGCACTCCCGACGCAGCCTTTCCTCGGCCTGGTTCGCGTTGAAGTGTATCCACTGTTCGACCGTCATCCTCTTCTCCGGGCTGGTGAGCTCGGTGCCCTTATGCAGCAGTCTGTCAACAGCATTCCTCTTATCCGACTTCTCTGGCGACCCAAAGATGAGGTCGATATCGACCGGGTTCCAGGGCGTTGTGCTTTGAAGACTAGCGAGAACCTTGCGCTTGGTCGGTGAGTTGGGGCGCGCTGGCGTAGATGAGGGTGCTTGCATCACACGCTTCTTTGCGGTAGCAGACCTTGAGGAAGGCGGCTGGTTCTCTGCGTCGGAGGATTGAGGAGATGGTGAGGGAGAGACAGCCGGTTGACGAGCTGACTGAGCAGGTGAAATACGCGGGGCTGCTGTTTGTTGTTGAAGGCTGCGACGCGTGGAGGGAGCAACAACTGCAGGTGAAGAGGATGCCGGTGGAAGGCTCTTTTTCTTCGGCTGCTGCTTGGGCTGAGGGCTCGGGGGCTTCGGACTCTGGCTCCTCCTCTTCCTCTTCTTCCTCCTCCTTTTCATCTTGGGCCTCCTCTTCATCCTCTGCCTCATCTTCTTGCGGTTCAGCTGGCGCTGGCGTTTGGCGCGCCGAAGCAAATGATTGCCTTGCGGACACCTCATCAACTTCGTCCGCTTCTTCTTCGTCCTGCTCAGGCACTTCCTCTGCCTCAATTTCAGCCTCGGGTTCCACTTCGGGCTCAGAGTCAACCTCAGGTTCAGGCTCGACGACTTCTTCAGGCTCGACTTCAGGTTCAGCAACTGGTTCCGGTTCAGCCTCAGCCATCTCAGGCTCGACCATATCAACCTCCTCTGTCTTGCTAGCCTCTAGAGAAGCACGCAGTTCGAGCGACTTCTTGGATGGGCGACCGCGCTTCTTGCCGGTACTTGTGCGGCTGCTGGTGCTCGTGCGGGCGTTCTTCGTAGTCGTCGTGATGACGGTAGCAGTGCTGATCTCGTCCTCCTCTGGGTCAATGGGCTCTTCAGGCTGGGCTGGCTCAACTGGCGCTTCCGGTTCGACTGCCATGGACAGCTCGTCTTCCTCGACAGGAACTGGCGCAGCCTTGGCCTTCTGGGCCTTGGTCTGCTTCGAGACCTTGCGAGGGCCAGCTGCCTTTCGTCCCTTCTTGGGAACCTCGAGGACTTCAGGTTCGTCGATGGTCATCTCAGCCTCGAGCTGCTTCAACTCCTCGTCGACGGCTGCTTCATCGGCCACGTACGGCTCGGCATCGAACATTTGACTGTCCGCCCGCTCGGGGCTGGTTGCATCATCTTGGCGCGCGTGTGCCTTCTTGGTCTTGGGCTTTGCGGCAGGAACCTTCTGCCTTTCGGAATCAGAGTCTTGCATGATGTCCTCATCATCAGTCAAGGGACGCTCCAGGTCCGCCTCGAGTTGTCGTTGAATCTCATCATCTTCGGGGAAAGCACCAGGAGCAGCTCTTAATGAGGCAGTGGAAGCCGTTGACTTCAGTGACTGTCCTGAAGCCTTTCGCGTTCCCTTGGTACCGGAAGCACGAGCAGTCTTGCGACCCTTGGGTGCCTTGGCAGGCGCCGGCGCATCAGCAATACTAATGTCTTGTTGCGACTGGCCAATAACGGAACTGTCTGCAGCGGCCTTGCGACCACGCGCCGCACGTTTCTTCGGTGCGGGTGCCTCGGAGACGGTCATCGCAGATTCGTCTGCTTCGTCACTTGTGCGCTTGCGACCACGGGCGGGCTTTGGGGGTGGTGCTGGCTCCTCTGCCTCCATAGGTTCACTCTCTACAACCTCGACTGGCTCGTCTTTCTTCGCCTTGGTCTTCCTGCCCTTCGCCGTCGTGGTGGCCTTCTTGGCCCTCGATCCCTTCTTTCCAGGCATTGAGGCGGTCGTCAAAACGCTGTCGTCCACCTCGGCGGGGGCGTCGGTAAGGGTGGTGATGTCTGATGCTGCTGTCGCTACGGATTGAATGGACAATCGTGCCGTGGTCTTGGAGCCTCTAGCTGCCTTTGCCTTCGGCTTCTTAGTTGCGCTATACTGGTCAACGAGGGCAAAAAATGGGCATTCGGGTGATCGGTTGCTGTGCTCGTCCCTGCGAATGTCAGATAAGTCCACGAAGGGCGAAGGCAAGAGACTAACCAAGGCTTGTCGCCCTGCTCCCACCCGTCCAGTGCCAGGTCGCAGTAGGTACACGTCGCCATGTCATCGTATTCCAGGGAAGGCGTGTACTTCCAACCGGCCTCCGCGAGCTGTGAATGGTCAGCGCAGGAATCAACATGCAGGCGCAACGCGACTGACCTGCTTGGTCTTGCACTTCCAGCCTTTCTTATTGTCGTGGGGCCAGCGGCCACCGAAAGTCGCCTTCCTCGCTTTGATCATGCGGGCGCTGGAAGGGTCCTCCGTCGCGAGGTCACCAACGTTCGCGTCAATGCCGGCGACAATAGCCCAGCCACAGTCGGGCGCGTGCTTAACATGCTCCTCCAGGGCATTGTCGCCTTCTTCCCACCCATCGAGAGATTTGTTGCACAGAAAGCACGCGACATTGTCGGGGTTCTCGGGAAACGGACGCCACACAAAACCTGCTTTCGCGAGCTGGTTCAAGTTAGCGCGCGTTCCTTCTCCATTTCTTCTCCCAAGTTCCAACATACATCCTCGGGCAAAAGGTATTTCGCGTGCGGCCATGTTAGGTTCTTCGAGCTGCCCTTTCCTGCACCAGATGCGCGTCGTTTCGGTTGGGGGAAGGATTGTTTGAAGGAGGCGAGACGGCCTTCGAATGTGAAAAATTCGGCGGGAACCAGGCCTTCGAAAGACATGGCCATGGCGGGTATGATTCGGTATAGTATGTCTGGGAAAGGTCGAAGTTGGTGAAGGTATGAATGTCGCGATCAGGGACGCGAAGCGTTTGCGAAGGGTGAAGGGGCAGCGGCGCGTCGATCGCAGAAAACAAGTGTTAATCGCAGCAAAAATGCATTAGGGCCGTATGGGTTCGAGTGTCAATCGCGTAGGCCGTGAAAGAGAATAGCAATGCTGGAGCTGCAAAGGTTAGTAGCGAGTTGTTGTTGAGTTGGTGTGGGAAAGCGCAATGACGGCGTCGGCCGTGATAAAAGCGAGGGACGGGAGTGTGCCGGGCGTGGGCTGGATCGGCAGAGCCCCAATCGCATTGGCTAGATCCGTCGCGTTTGTTTACATTCAGCTTCTGCTGTTCCCGTTGCTAGCGGCAGGAGTGGGGTGGGTCCGGGGTGTGGCTGACGGATGCATGACACTTGAACCCTTTGCGACTCCTTCGAGCAAAGTGGCTGGTGCTCATTGCTATTGTGGCTCAACCAGTTCAACCATCCATTGAGATGCTTCTCTCACGGCATGCAGCAATCTGAATTGTCACAGATTTTGAACAGTGTTATTTGGGGCTGTTTCCCCGTCATCTTGCGATGACCAATGCTAAAGATACAATCACAACACTGTTTGCGTAACGCTAATCAGCATTTACTGAGGGATGCCCAGCTCCTTGTAGAAGGCCTCAGTGCTAGGCTTGCGGCCAAGGAACTGCTCCAAGGTCAACATCTCCTCCTGGCTGCCGCCCTTCTCCAGAACAGTGTGCCTGTAACGGCGGCCCTCCTTGCCGTTCATGGGGTCGGCCTTGAAGACAGAGTAGAACATGTCGGTCGAGTACACCTCAGATGAGAGGTAGCCGTAGTAGCCAGCGTCATATCCCCCGATAAGGTGACCGAAGCAGGCTTGTCCGTTGCCCCAGTTGCTGTTATGGTTAGCTTCCAAATTCGCTGGACGATAAATCAGGGGTTTAACATACTTCTTCTCGCCCTGAGCTTCGGGGCCCTTGATTCCGGCAATCTGGCCGCGAAGCTCGTTGTAGACCTCCGACATCTCCATGTTCTTAATGTCCTCGTGGCTCTTTGGGGTGTGAACAGTCATGTCAAAGATGCCAAAGTGAAGTTGGCGCAAGTTGAAGAGCGCAGCGTTGACATGCTTGGTGGAGATTTGCTTCTCAATAAGATCGTCGGGGATCTTCTCGCCGGTCTGGTAATGGTTGGAAAGAGACTTGATCACGCTAGGAGTCCAGCACCAGTTCTCCAACATCTGGGACGGCGCCTCGACGAAGTCTCTAACAGTGCTAGTTCCGTGGAAACGGCTGTAGGTGCAACGGCCAGCGAGGTCGTGGATGCCGTGACCAAGCTCGTGGAAGAGGGTGACAACCTCGTCGTGCTTTAGCAGAGAAGGCTTCTTGGGGGTAGGCTTGCTGAAGTTGCAGACCAGAGCAGTTGCAGGGTACCTGCGAGAGCCGTTTGCTTGTAAGTAGCCAGGCTGCAGGTTGAAGTTGGCGGCGTGGCCGTACTTGCCCTGACGCGGGTGAAGGTCAAGGTAGAGGTAGCCGACGAAGCCGTCACCCTCAGAAGCATCATCCCAGACGCTGAAGATGATGACGTCCTCGTGCCAAGCAATATCATCAGCCTTGCCAGTAGGGCTCAATGCAGCACGGTCCTCGGGCTTGAGCTCCACAAAGACGAAACCCAGAAGCTCCTCGAAGATCTTGAGCATACCAGCAATGGTAGAGGTGATGGGGAAGTACTCGGCAATCTTGTTCTCGTCGATGCTGTACTCCTTCTCGATCATCAATCGGTCGTAGAACTTGTGGTCCCAGAGGTAGTAGTTGCCGTCGTTTGACACGCCACGAGCCTCGGTATCCGCCTTCTTGAGCTCGAGCAAGTGCTGAACCTCCTTGGCACCGCCAGCGGCGAGGCGAGAGCGGAGATCACCCAGGAAGTCTGTGACGGTCTTGGAGGTCTTGGCCATCTTGTCCTCGATACGGAGGGAGGCGTGATCGGGGTAGCCGAGCATACGAGCAGCCTCGTCCCGAAGGACGATGGCCTCCTTGAACAGCGGAGCATTCTGGTTGCATTTATTCTCGTTTTGAATAAAAACCTTGCGTCTCGTCTCAGGGTTCGTTGCGAACTTGAGGGTAGGGAAGAGGTCGGGGTACTTGAAGGACAGCTTGAGCTTGCCCTCGTTCTCGCCGGTACCCTTCTCAAGGCCGTCGATGACGTCCTCAGAAACTCCGTCGAGCTCTTCGGGGCTAAACCAGATTCCGCCGTTCTCCTCGTTGAGGTTCTTCTGGAACTCGATCTGGATCTGACTAAGACGCTTCTTGATCTCCTTGAAGCGGTCTCGCTGAGGGCCAGCAGGCAGACCCAGTCCCATCTTGATGTAGTTCTTGTAGTCCTTCTCGAGCAAGCGCAAGCTCTCGGGGTCAAGCCCCTCAGCATCCTTGCGGTTGTGGATGGCCTCAATCAGCTTGAAGACATCCTCCCTCATGTTCACCTCGATGGAGAAGTCGTCCATGATCTTGTCGGCCTCAGTGGACGCCTCGCGCAGAGCAGCATCTCCAGAGACGTACTGGTAGAAGCCGAGTATTCTAGTCGACAGGCCACTCTCGTTCTCGTCCTTGGCGATGGGGCGCATGACATTGTCGAAGTTGGCCTTCTCGGCGGGGACCTCGGCGACGAGCTTGTCGAGGAGGGCTCGGGTCTGGTCGCATATCTTCTTGGAATCGCCGACGATGGAGTCCTTGGTGCCGGTGAAGACGGGCGGTGCCTGGGGCGGCGACTTGTACTTGTCGGGAACCGACATGGCGGCGGTCACCAATGGGCGGTATGTGGAGGTGGGAGTGGCGACGAGGGGATTCGGTTTGAACCGCAACTGGGCGAAGAGAGAAGTGATTCTCGGAACTGCTCGCGGGGCCGCCAGGATGAGAGATGTTACGAGGAAGAAGAGGGGAGAAGGAGAGTATGAGGAGGGGCAGGCGCTTGAAGTTGAAGAAGCGAAAGACGCCACGGCGACTGGACGAAACACGGTTCGATCAGTCGGTCTAGAGTCGGAGCGGGGGAGGGGAAGCTGGAGCACCAGGTGAGGCGGTGGTCACTGATGCAGGGTCGGTTGGATGCGGTGGTTGCTGAGGCGGTGGTGTGGTGGTGCTGGTGGTCAGGTAAGGTACAGCAAGCGAAGTAGAGTTCGAGTAAGGCAGGCGCGGGTAGTTACGCAAAGCAGTGGACTGAGGTGGTGACTTGCAGGAGCTCAGGCGGGGACGATGTCTAAGTGGAAGGTGGCTAGTGGTTGATGGCGGGACGTCGTCTGCCAGCGACTGAGGTGCTGCGTCCAGTCCAAGCTCCCGGCGCTGCGACATCCGCCCCACGCTGAAGCAAGCGGGGGTGTCAGTTGTCACCTTTGCTGTCCTGCCCGACTGCGTGCTGTCTTGTATTGAGACGTTTGTTCTAGATGTATTTCTTGACCATCCGCGCATCTGCAGAGGATTTGCAGTTTTTCAATCACTTGGGCCTCCATTTCAATTCCGTTGATGAAGGTGTTGGGACAGTCAATGGACTATGACCAGCAGAAACACCCAAGTTGGACCCTGCTGCAGGTCCAGCTGTCCAGACGCAGGCCACATCGCCTGACAGAGAAAAAGATTATGTAAGACAGCGGCATCGGGTAATGCGGGGTGCTGCGTTGCTGGGCAGACCGCCGGGGAGATGGTCGCAGCAAACGGCTGATGACATCTCATCCGCAGAGTCTGGCCAAAGCAAGGCAAATCGAAGGATCATTGAGATGATTGAGAGATCAAGCATAAAGATACTTGTGTAAATGGACGAGAGCAATTGATTGCCGTCAATGCCGCTGATCCGCAGCCACCTCTAACCCCCTACAACAAACAAGCATGACCCTCGATGCTATCCCGCCCACATACACATCGCGCAACCTCCTGAGGCTCGTATGTGAACATGCAAATAGGTATCAAAGTGTTTATTTCTTTGTGGTATCGGTTCTATCGAGAGCCGTACATGATGATCCAGAGCAAGCCTCTGACGAGCAAACTCCGGAAATACCCAAATTCCCTACAAGTAGCGAAACAATCGCCCAACGCAACGCAACGCAAAGCAAACGCCATCCCATCGTGCCAGCCATGCAAAATGTCTTCGTAAGCTGCTCTTCTTGATCTTTCTCTCCCGTGTATGTCGTACAACTCGCTCGAATGCCTCCCCTCAGTCATCACCTAGCTAGGTGGCGGACGTTTAGTTGGCAAGGATGGTGCGGACGAGCTCTGTGTCTATCGTCAGCAGGTTGTTTTGCATGAAAGATGGGCTTGCGCGAGAGGCACCAAAGAACGTACCGGTGTAGTTGACCTGGCCGGAGCTGGTGTCCACGGCCTTGAGCAGCTCGTCGACCTCCTCGTCCGTCATCTTCTCGCCGAGGTTGGTCAGGATGTACTTCAGCTGGCCGACGCCGATGAAGCCCGTCATGTCCTTGTCAAACACCTGGAAACCGCGGCAGTACTCCTCGGGCTCGCCGGGGTCGCGGAAGCCGCCGGGGCGGTTGAGGATGCGCTGGAAGGTCTCGAAGTCGCTATTTGCAAAGTCTCGCTAATCTTTCTTTCTCTTCACGTCTGTTGGAATCGCATCGTGTCGCGGCGCACGGGTGTTCGGCGGCGACAGGTACGGAAGAGTGGGCGGGAAACTCACAGTCGCCTCCGACGTTCTTCTCGAGGTCGCGGATCTCGGTGAGGGTAGGGTTCTGGCCGCAGGCGCGGAGCAGGTCGCCGAGGCTGTCGATGGCAACACGGCCGTTGCCGCGCTTGTCGAACAGGGAGAAAGCCTCCTTGTAGTTGGTCGAAGCCTGAGCGTCGTACTGGTTTAGAAGCCATTTTGGAGAAGAAGTTCTGGTTGCGTGTCTGCGCAAAGGTCTCGATGTGTTCGCGGGTTGCGGTTTTTGATGCGTCGCGGTGGTGCAGAAGAAAGTAGAAGTAAAATCGCGCGCAGAGGTATGCAGTGGGAGAAAGGTTGGGTGGGAGGAAGGATCAGAAATGTCGTGATGCAGAGTCGGATGCTTCTAGCCTGGCGCCGAGTACCAAAATGTGCTGCCCTGTTGTCGCTGCAAGTGGTTGGTTGGTGCCGCCGCTGATCGGAAAGTTCGCCCCGTGGCTGGCCGCTGTTGTTTGGGTTGGACGCTGGACCTGTTGGCGGGTGGATGGCGGGCTGCTCGTTCTTTCTCCCACTGCAATTTTCGCGCCCAAAGTGCTTCTACAAGGTTCGCCGCTGAACCAACCACACGCTAAGGCAGGTTTTTCGACTCCTCCAGGCGAGTACCTCACGGCGAAAAAAGGGGCTGCCGAATGGCTGACTGGCTCCTCCCTTCCCTTTGTTTACATTTTTCTCTGTGAGGGAGGGGTGGGGGTGGAAACAAACAAAAAAGCAATTGGGGGGGACTCCAAAACTCACCATTCTGGTCTGTGTAATGTGGTACGGTTGGTTCCTCTGTTCTGTTCTCTGGTAGGACGGGCGAAAGAAAGGCAGACTTTTGGTGTGTTGTTTTGATTGAGCCAAAAAAAAAACTACGAAGCAGAAGCAAAGCAGGACAGTGGTGTTTTCTGCAAGTTGAATGTTTGGCGGTCGAAACGCTTTATGTTCTCAAACCCCCCCTCCCCTCCCCTCTCCTTATCCTGCTGTTGGCCTGGCCTCTGCCATTTTTTATCCAATGTTCATTTTTATCCAAGGCCCTGGGCCATGGGGATTCCCAGTCACCGTTATTCATGCGGTTTACAGACGGGCGGTGTGAGTCTGCCCGCTGCACCGCTGTGCGCACTATTGGGGGACGGGAGGCACCCTGGGCGGGCGGCGAGCGGTAAGCAGCACCACCTCACCCACTGCACCAGGCAAGCAAGCAGGCAATGGACACCAAAGACAATCAAGGCGAACCAGTGCCACAGCGTTTGGGAGTCTCAGTCGACGCACCCGCCAAAACTCCTGAAACCTGACGGGGCAACGAGGGCAGGTGGGGTCGCAGTGGCAGGAGCCGAGCGCCGGGGGACCCGCACAATTTCAGGCCCGCCGCCGAACGGCCAATGGCGTATCGCGAAGTCTCCTTCACCCATGGCCGCCAGCGACCCAATTCCCACCGCCAACTGGGCACCATTCATCTGTCAGGGACCATGGCGTGCACTATCGACAATCGTTTTCGCAGCATCATCACTTGAAGAGATTATGCACCGCACTTTTATGTCATGACATGGCCGTCGTCTTGATAATGAACATGTCGGCGCTTCTCGCACGTTGTGATCGCCCTCGAGCGGTTCGTCCCGACACCTCGCACTCAGACCCCGAGCCGGCGAGTCATTCCTCCACCCCTCGATGACAACCTTCACTTCCTCTTGGCCAGGATTATCGTCGTCCCCCAGACCGCCTCGACCTCCACCTCCCGCCACCTGTCGCCCTTCGCCTTCCACTCCGGCACCGCCTCCAGCAGCCGGTCGAACAGCGCATCCGCAATGTCCCCCGTCCCGCCCTCCGCCCGGCTTTTGATCTCCGGGTGCGCGTCCCGCCACCCGCGGTACGAGCTGAACGTGTGAACGTACCCCTCGAACTCGCCCAGCTTGAGCGTCTTGCGCTGCCACGCCGCCTCGGGGGCCACGTCCGCCCCGATCTGCGACGTGGTGCGGTCCGGTCGTAGATGATGCGCTTGACCTTTTCCCACTCCGACCGGCGGGTCGACCACCGACAAGTTGTCCGGAGGATCTGGCGGCCTGGCTTCTCCCAGTACTCCCCATGGTCTCCAGCGGGAACGCGGGCGACGCCTGCCCCTCGCCGTAGCAGAAGTGATCAAAGATGGCGTTGACCTCGGGGTACCCGATGAGAATGTTGTCCTTGTAACCCCAGAACGCCAGCGTGCCGCCGCTCTTGACGACCCGGGCCAGCTGGGGCCAGACCTTGGAGTAGTTGAACCAGTGCGCTGCTTGACCCGCCACAACGAGGTCCACAAACTGGTCCTCCACGAAGGAGAGGTCCTCGGAGCTGGCCTGACGGAATGTAATCTTGGGGTCCGTCGTCGACTCCGATGCCTGCTTGACCATGTTGGCGCTCGGGTCGATGGCGATGACCTTGCTGAAATGCGGTGCCAGTTCCCGTGAGATGAGGCCGTGGCCACAGCCTAGGTCCAGCGCCGTCCCATTCGATGACTTCGCATTGTGGTATCCCAGGATCGTCTTGTACAGCGATGCTGGGTATGAAGGGCGGAAAGCCGCATATCCAGCCGCGTTGAATGTGGAGCGTCTAGTAAGTGTCAGCTTAGTCTCGTCGATGAGGCTGCATGAGAATGAGGGTTTGCATACGCAAACACAGACATCGTGAAATGCTTCCTTGTATCTGTAATCGGTGTGGTGCTATTGGTCGGTGTTTGTTGATGCCGAAGAGAAGGTTGATATTGACTTTGGTGTTGATGTTTTGATGAAGTTCAAGTCTGGTCTCCCATCCGTACCAGTCCCCAACAAAGAGGCGCTCCCGTTCCTCTTTATCCTCCCTATTCGGCTCTTTTGCAGAATCCCACGGCACCAGACAGCCGATTAATGTGGCCACAGCCCAGTCACGAAAGCCTCAAAATCCGGCCGACTGACTAAGGTATCCGTAGACATCAAGCAATGCGCGGCTCAGCCCTGGCCTCATCGGCCGTGGTTCCCCAGTTTTCCGCCCCCCACGCGGGCGGTATCCGCCCGCGGCGCACTGAGATGTGGCCTCGGGCTCGGCCACAGCGGTCTCCACCTGACGTGCTCGGAGCTCCTTATGGCATGGAGATTCGACAAGCGCCGAGCCGCCCTACCCCTCATCTCCGACCACCTCGCTCCTCCTCAACTCGAGCCCTCATCACTTGCGATTGTTCTGTTCACGATAAGAGATCACTGTATCGTTGCCCGACATGTCGACCGAAGCCACCGCCCGCGCCTTCTTCTCCTCAAAGTTCTTCGCCGTGGTGGGCGCCAGCTCGAACCCCGCCAAGTTCGGCCACAAGAGTGCGTTCCGGCTCCCCGAGTCATCCACCCCCGCGTTCTCCGTCATTCTTCAATCCTTCTGCCGCTCACTCATGGGGCTAATAAGAGGGAGAGCGCTGCCACTTCACTCACGTTGACGTTCACATATCACTGGCCGTCTCCTCCCATGGACACACCTAACCCCTCACAAGTAGCCCAACAACACCACTAACTTACAACCTCCAGTCTTCGCCTGGTACCTCTACCACAACATCCCCGCGACGCCCATCAACCCGACCTCCAACACCGTCAACGCAGCCGGCAAGGACCACCCCGCAATCCCCAATCTCGCCGCGCTGCCCAGCCCCAAGGAGACTGCCGTCTCCATCATCACCCCGCCCGCCGCCACCCTCAAGGTCCTCCAAGAGGCGAAGGAGCTCGGCATCCCGGCCGTCTGGCTGCAGCCGGGCACCTTTGACGACGCCGTGCTCGAGTACGCGCGCGGCGAGGGCGGCTTCGAGGCCGTCGTCGCGGGTTTCGGCGGCGGCACCGTTGGAGGCGAGGGCTGGTGCGTTCTTGTTGATGGGGAGAGGGCGATGAAGTCTGCGGGAAGCTCTAAGCGTAGGCCCAGACCGCGATGGAAGAGCAGCAGCAGCAGCAGCAGCAGCAGCAGCTATGTGCCAAGAACGACGGGACGACCACGTTGACATGTTTGTTACGAAATGAATTACGAGAATTTACCCTTTAGTTTGGGAATGCGTGACCCCCTCCCCAGGCACCAGGCCTTCAAACAACCACACCTGGATCATCCATCGTGAAGAAACGCCGCGTTGGCGAGCCCTTACCGAGATAGCTCCGTTCCATGGTGCCTTTAAAGTTGTGACGACGATCAGGTCACACCACCACCACCCCTCCGCTCCTCGTCTCCCCCTCTGTTGCATGCAGGATCCGTCCAACAGATCGAGGGTCTTGGGATCTTGTCATTAATCCCCCCCGGTGTGATCGAGTCAAGTTGCCAAGTCTGGGGTAGGGAACCTAGCGCGTCGTCCGTCGGGTGCCGGACCGGATTTTGAGCCTCAAGTGATCCCATCACGAATTGCCTTCCAGCTCACTACCTCAGGGAGCAGAGAACTCGCCCTCCCCTGAATCTGATTTTCTGCTCGAATTCAATTCTTCAGAAAGATTCGTCTCACCCCATCTCCCGACATCTCATCTCCAATCCCAACCCCGTTCATCCTCAGTCCAACAACAAACGGCCGACGCACACGCCTCATCCGCTACCCCGACTTGTGCTCCCTTGATCCGTCCCAAGCTTTCCCCGCAATTTGCACATCCAGTCGCTGGGTCCCCACACAAGCTGAAGCTTCATCCCCAAACTCAAACCAACCCAACGCGTATTAGTCTAACTCCCCCTCTCCTAGACCAGCGCACCTAACTTGCGTGCGCTGACAACTTGGAGCTAAGAGCCTTCTTATTACTGTGGTATGTCGAGGCGCTCACGGGTAACGATACTCGCGTGGGCCGCATGCGCTACTGCAAGCCCGGGCTCCGTGTCCCTCCCGTCCGCCGTGTTATTCCCTTCGCTTTGCCGTCTCAATCCGGCCGGCACAAACATCATTGGGCCATTCCATCGTGTTCTCTGTCAGTTCTCTGTCAGAAATTCCCGTTGGCCGCTGCCTCGTCACACATCTGCATCCTCCCTTGCCTCCACGCGAGATGAGCGAATCAGCCTCAACTGGAGCCCCAATCGACTCGTCACAACGGTCTTCTCTCCTCCCCTCGTAATCAGAACCGGCCGTACGGTGGACGGCTCCAACTGAGACGTTGACAGAACACTTCCCCAGATTCACACTTCTGCGCCACTCACTGTCACATCCCAACCCCGTCTAGTCGGGGGACATGGGGAGGGGGACCCATAAACGTCCAGACCTCCTCGAACCCCAAACGTGACCTCCACACAAGAAGCTTCCGCCTTGGGCGAATCATCCTCTGTAGATCCTGCATCATGCCACTCCCGGTCCGGCATCCGGGGGGTTTGTAGACACCACCCATCATCCCTTGTGCCGAACCCTCCACGCTCTCTGCCGGTCGCCCTAGCGAAAGCCCTCCCTCGTCCAATGCCTGCACATCACTTTCCCCAATGATCGCAAGACAGGAACCCCGTCTCGTTCTCCATGATGGAGGTCCTCCTGCCAACTCTCCGACTGGACCGGTCGTGCCAGCAGGTCCTTGCCAAGATGGCCGGTCGTCCTACCCATGTCGGGGGCTTTACGTCCTGAAATCCTCCTCTGGGTGGAAGGCAGCATGCAGAGGGGGGGAGGGCTAGGCTCGTTGTGGTGTCCTGGTGGTCTTCATAATGGAGGGCTCTGGCAGGTTCACCTCATCTTCTTCTTCGTCCCTGACATCTCTTGTTGTTCGTTCCTCATTGTTCATCCAAGCCTTTTCCCTGTATCATTAGCTAACTCCGTCGTCAACATCATTGTATCAAAAGATATTCATCTTTATTTAATATGGCAACCATGGACCACAAGGAATTCCAGGAAGTCCGCTCACATTCCCACCACAACGGCCACCACCGGCCGCCCCGTGGCCCGCCGACGCCGCACGCCAACGGCTACGAGTACGCCGACGAGTACATCCACCCCGAGATGAGCCGCGACGACGCTCTGAAGAGGATGAAGACGGCCGGGTCCATCTCCATCTCGCCCGAACTATTTGAGAAGCTGTACCTGTCGCCGCAGAACCAGGTCAAGGGCGAGTTGCGCAAGACGTTTGGTAACCCGACACCAATGTTAGTCTTTCATGACAACTTGTATGTCTGAGGATATGTTTACTAACCTGTGGCAGTGCAATCGTTGGTTTCCTCATCTCCCTGACTCCTCTCTGCTGCGATTTGATGGGATGGCGTGGTGCTGGTGGCAGTGGTGCCGCGGGCATGTAAGTCGGACCGTCCCCTCATCCTCCTCATGACACTCGACTGATGTTCCATTATGCAGCCCCACATACTTCTTCTTTGGCGGTCTTCTCATGTTCGTCGGCGGTCTCCTTGAATGGGTCCTTGGCAAACACATTCCCGGCGACGGTCTTCACCACATTCGGAGCCTTCTGGGCCTCTTTCGGCGGAACCCTCAACCCCTCCTTCGCGGCCTTCTCATCGTACGCCCCGGTGGGCGAAGCTGGGGCCGCAGGGCTGGCGACCAAAGGATTCAATGCCAGCTTCGGTAAGTCTTTAATGTTGATGGCAGTTTAGTCGTTGATGCTGATCGGTCTGCCAGGGTTCATCACTCTCGCCATGGGCATGATCTGCCTCGTCTTCCTCGTTTGCTCCCTCCGAACCAACATCGTCTTCTTCGTCATCTTCCTGACGCTCGTCCCTGTCTTCGGCCTCATCACTGCCGCGTACTGGTTTCTGGCCATGGACTTTACTGAAAACTCTGCGTTTGCTGCCAAGCTCCTAGAGGTGAGTAATTACCTTGTTGAAATCAACATTAAAGACATGAGAAGCTGATTCATGATACCTTGCAGGCCGCTGGGGCGTGTGCGTTCGTGACATGTATGGCCGGTTGGTGGCTCATCTTCGCCATCTTGCTTCCGTCGGTCGACTTCCCTTTGGAAATTCCCGTTGGTGACCTGAGCAGAGTCATCCGAGGAAGGAGCGAGAGGATCCAAGTCTGAAAGGCTGCCTAGGTAGCTTGAAAGGAAGTACTGGGGAGGACGAGGAAACATGCATCAGAAAATGACAGATTGTTCCCGCCAAAATTGTGGTGTAAAGCACTCGTCCAAACAAAGGAAACCATTTCTTCGTGGTTCTTTCGGCAAACGTCTCGTGACTTGCGGTCCATCTCAGCAGGCTAAGGTGGAGGTTGAAGTTCGTAGAAGCTGCAACTGTTACCACGGAAGGAAGACGTGGCTTGACCGTACCTTAACGGCAGCTCATACGTAACGTGGAAAGTTGAGGCAGGGACTGCCCGTTTCCGAACGTGTACGCGACACTAGGCTTTCAACGAAAACAAATCAACGCAAATTTTACATTGCCCTTCTGTTATTTTTCTTGCTTCGGGGTCGTTCTCGAGCTCGCTGGGTGGTTCATCTGAAGAGGAAAGATCTCTCCAGCGGCTAGGTTCCTCTTTCAAAGGGGGGGGGGGGGGGGAAGCTCGACCAGTTTCGCTGTCTGCCTTCAGCCTCCTTCCTGTTTCGTTCTTTTCTTGGGTTTTACGACTGTTTCGTTCTCTTTTGAATTCTCAACCCTTTTTCTCCCCGTACCCAATACCAGCGTTGTTGTCACCGCTGTCAATCCTTTACTCCAAGTGTCCTCTCTCCAACGCGGTCTGCAAACCGATTCCACCTGCCGTCCCAGCCGCGTCGGTTGGAATTAATCGCAATCATGCCTCTCAAGCGCAAACGAACCATGCAAGAGTAGGTCTTCAAGTTCTTTCCTCCTTTCATACTTTGCTGACCCGCCCGATAACAGTATCGTCCAATCCAGACAAATCAATTTCGTGATTGGCAAGGAGCAGAAGGAGTACTCCATACATGAGTCGGCCTTCAGCCGCCTGTCCCGGCCTCTCGAAGCGCTGCTGACAGGAGGCATGCAAGAGTCTCAGAATGCCAAGGTCATCTGGGGAGAGGTTGACGATGATGTTTTCCTCGCCCTCGTTGACGTTGCGTACTACGATTCCTACACCACTCCATCGCTTCGCAAAGTCGTTCAACAAAAGCCTTCCTCCGACGACAGCACCTGGGAGGGCTTCAGCAACGACAACTCGCAACATGAACCAGAGAACCAGAAGTTTTCATCAATAAAATCTTGGCTGTCAAAGACTAAAGACCGGTGTACCCCGAAGTACGTTTTATGCAACAACAAGTTCAACGAAGGCCAGATATTCTATTCTCTCCGAACGCCGGCTTCGACCTCAACATGGGCAACGGAGATGGAGATGACCGATCGCACTGGCTATACCGACGTCTTCATGCTGCATGCACGGCTCTATGTCTCGCCGATACCTACGCGATCGATAAACTCCGAGAGCTTTGTCTCCGGAGGATCCGTATCAGCTTTCTCAATGTCACTCCAAACGCAGAGCTGCTCGAAACCCTGCATGACTTGATCATGTACGCTTTCGAAAACACAAAGGCTTCAGATGAATTCCGTTTGCTATTGCTTCATTTTTGCATCGCCCAGATGGCGTGGCTCAAGTGTAATGGCTTTCTAGAGCGGATGAGAGAGGAGCTTCCTGAATTTCTGGCCGACTTGGCTGTTGAAATTCCGTTTGAATTCTGGGACTGAATGTTGACAGAGACGCGAGCAATGGATCATGGACGTCGAGCTGCTGGTGGCAGGAAGCTTCAAGTTAGCAATCAGCCCAGGGCCGTGGAGTGGGCCGGTTCGAGAAGTGAGCGTTGCTCCATGGAGAAGTGCAGAAGAGCTACTTAGTGTCATCATGAGTCAACACCGTCAAGTACCCATGGTTTTCCTCATCGCAATATATCTATGTGTTCTGTGCTGCTCAAGTCTTACCTGGGCTTATGAATGCCCCTACCCGGAGTCTCGCCATTTGGCCCAGTCATGCGAGCTGGATGTTTGTGATTAGATGATTCAACGAGCACGGGGTGAATACCTGAGCAGCGAGCAATGCTCTTTGGTTGAAAATAGTTAGCGTCATTATCATTTGACAGTGCCCGCGTTGACAGATTGATCAATTTCAACGTACTTGATTTAGGCCGCCTTACTCAGCGGCCATGCTTGGACAAGGGGATGTTGCGAACCTCTTCTGCCCATGATGTGCCGCAGGTGCCGTTCGATGTGAGATTAACTGTGTGTGTATTGAGCAGAAAAAGAGCGTAGGGGGGCCCCCTGGAGGCGCGCCCTTAGGGCGGCGAGGGCGGTGGCGTGTGGCAGAAGCGCTAATTTAACACACCCCCCTAGATTAGCCCGCGAGGGCTCAATCTACTATAATTACTACGTACGCTAAAAAAGCTTAAAAAACAAGTAAAAACTAAGTATTTAATAACTCAGCGAAACGCTAGTTAAACTACTATCTATAGCTTCTTATTAGCTTATTAATCTCCTAAGTAGTTAACTTATAGTTCCTATTACTCTTATTAAACTTCTTAGTAAGTAGGAAAAGTAGTACTATTTATAAAGCTTCTAAATATACTTCTATATCTTTCCTAGGTCTTTATAGCTCTATAAGTAAAAGGCTAGTACTCTATAAGTAGTATTAATACTTTTCTTAGTATTACTATAAAGTAGTTATTAGAAAGCTTTTCTTTAGTAGCTATTATCTCTATAAGTAATAAGCTTTATAAGTAGCTAGTAAAGTAGTTTAAAAGCTTCTACCCTATATAGCTTTATAGTACTTATAATTAAAGTTAGTATCTTTTTTCTTTTAATAGATCTTTTTAATAATATAAGGTATGCTTTACTAGCCTAGTAAGCTACTAATAAAGTAAAAGCACTTATTAAGACTATAGCAGTATATACTATATACTTTATAATACTCTGCCTACTTTAGAAGTAGTAGCAGTAATAATAGCTGTTAGTATAGGTATAAGAGTATTCAGAAGCGTAGTATATACGCCTATATAGTATAGGGTTATAGATAGAGATATATTATAATAAAAAGTGATAATCCTCAGCATTTATAGGTATTTATTTATATAGATAATTAATAGAGAAGGAATATATTATGATGATTCTAGTTAATATAGTTAGTAGGTTATATCCTAAGGTAGAGAAAAAGAGGGGAAAGATAACTTGAAATATAAGCTATAAAGCTCTTAATTATATAAGTAGGATTATATAATATAAAGAATTACGTAAGTATTTATAAAGTTATAGGTTATAATAAACTAAACACTTTTATATAAAGTTATATATATAAAAGTCTATTTGTTTATTTTATATAGAATATTTAAGTAAGTAGATTATTCTTATATTATTATTATTATTATATTAAGACGTTATATATTAACATCCCCCCTTAAGGTATATACAGTTGATATAAAGGGTATATTATAAGTATATAGCTTACTCACTTAATATATATATACGTTATAGGTATAAAAACTTAAAAACCTAGTAGGAAAAATAAGAAAAATATTCCTATATTATATAATATATATAACTAGTTAAAAAACTCTTATAAAATAACTTTATAGGTAAAAAGTTTTAAGAGAAAAACTAGTATATTATTTCAGTAATAATATTATTATTATCTTTTATATTATTATTATTCCTATTCTTATTATTACTATAATAAATAATACTTAATAATATGAAAAAATATAACTTTACCTAAAGGCTTAGTTAAAATATCAGCAATATTAGATTTAGTATTAATATGAAATAATGTTATATCTTTATTTAATAAAGAGTCTCTAGCAAAATAATATCTTATATTAATATACTTAGACTTTTTATGAAATTCAGGATTTTCAGCTAGTTTTTTAGCTATAATATTATCTATAAATATTTTAGGCTTATTTATTAATTTAAATCCTAGATTTTTAAGATTAAAATTATAAGTATTATATAGATAAATAGCTTTTTTAACTGATTCTGTTAAAGCTATATATTCAGCTTCATAAGTAGATAAAGTTACTGTTTTTTACTTTATAGAGCTATAAGATATAATATTATATAAGCCTTAGTAAAATATATAAGCTGATATAGATTTTCTATTATCTAGGTCTCTAGCCTAATTAGAGTCTGAATAACTTATTAAATCTTAAATTATATTATTATTATAGTTATAATAAATTCCTTTATTAGGATATTTATTTAAATAACCCTATAGATAATTTAAAGCAGAAAAATGCTCTTTAGAAAGGTTTATAGTATATCTTAATAAGATATTAACTATAAAAGCTATATTAAATCTAGTTTTTAAAGCTAGATATAGCAAAGCTTCTATTTACTATTAAAATTATAATATTTCTTTCTTAGTTATATAATATTTGTTTATATATAATTTTATATTATCTTTTATAAGTATTATTAATAGGTTTATATTAGTTTTATTATATTTATTTAATATTTTTTATATATATTTCGTTTAATATATAAAAATAGACTTATTTTACCTATCTATATCAAATTTATAACTTAAAAATATATTAGACTTCCCTAATAGTTAAATTTTTATATTGCCTTAAATTATTATATATATATAGTTACTAGTAGCAGTTAGTGCTAGTAATATATTATCTATATAGCAATATATTATAGCTTTATATTTATTTTTATTTAATATATATACTGCTTTATTATAAAGTGAAACAATAAATCCTAATTTTAATAATATTCCTTTTAAATAGTTATACTATAGTCTAGGACTTTGTTTTAAACTATATAAAGCTTTAATAAGCTTATAGTAATATTTATTATTTTTTGATTTATAATTATAATTAGGATTAAATTCTAATTTATTAGTAGTTTTATTATAAATAAAACTAGTAGGTATAGCAGTATAAATATCTATATCTATATCTATATGAATAAAAGCAGTTATTACGTTATATTATAACAAAATCCAGCTTTCTTTTATAGCAAAAATTACTATAAATCTATAGCTCTTAGGTCTATAAGTAGTAGAAAATATTTCTAAATAATTAATACTAATATATTAATTAAAACCTTAAGCTATCTATCTTGCTTTATATTTATAGGTATTATTTATTTTATCTTTTAATTTCATAGTATATATCTATCTACTACCTAATAGATGAATATTATCTAGTATTTATATAATTTTCTAAGTATTAATATCTTCTATTTAAGTTATCTCTAATTATATAGCTTAAATCTAATTATCTTTATAAGGAGAATTTAAGGCTTACTTAATATTAGAAGGCTTGTCTAATATAATAACTGATAGTATATATAAAGCTTTATTATTATTAGTTATAATATTATTATTATTTATTTTATAACTTTTTAAGACAGGGCAGTCTTCTACAGTAAATAATAATGCACTTTCGTTAAAAATATTATTTTTAACTGTATTATTAACCTATTAGTAGTCTTTTTTAGCTTTGTCTATTATAGAGGGGATTTCTATAAAAAACTTAGATTTATTAGTATTTATTTCTCTATTATTAATACTAATAGTTTTCTTACTATTATTATTCGTTATACTTATATTAGTATTAGTACTATAACTATTATTGTGGGATATAGTACTATAATTTTTATTGCTAGTATTAATATTATTTTTATTAATATTAACACTAGTCTTATTACTTGGATTCTTAAGAGTAGGATCTTTAGTAATATTATTACTATTATAGTAATATTTTTATTACTATAAGAGATAGATTGACTAGATATATTTTTGTGGATTATATTAAGCAGTACTCTATCTATTATTATTAGGTATAGTACTACTATTAGTATCCTTAAAGCAGGTATTTATACTTATAAGAAGCTTTTTATAATAAGAAATAAAGGTATTCTCTAAGATTTTAACGTTATAAGACTATAAAGCTCTCTTTAGTTATATATCCTAGATTTTATACCTATTAGATCTATAATTAATTATAAAACCTTAACATGCTTTTACGTCTAATTTCTTAATTTTAGGATCTTTATTCTTATAGTAGCATAAGCTACCTTATACCTTAATATTATTTATATTAGGTTTTAATTTATTTTTTAATTTATAAAGCGTTATATAATTAATAGAAGAATGTGGAGTCTTATTATATATATATAGAGTAATATAAAAGGCTTCACCCTATAAGTAGTATAATAAACCTAAGTTATATAGTATTGTTCGTATTTTATTAACTATAGTGCGTATAATACGCTTTATAAGTCTGTTAGGTTTATATATATAAGGAGGTCTTATATTATAGATAATCCTACTATTAAGATATATAGTTTTAATACGTTTATTAGAAAATTCTTTACTTCTATTAGTAGAGATTTCTTTTATTCTTTTATTATTATTATTATTTACTTCTGCTTAAAATTTAAGAAAAGTATTACTTATAATTTCTTTAGTTTTATTTTTAAGTAATTTTCCCTAAACGAATCAGGTATATTTATCTATAAAGATAATAAATAAATTATATTTATTATAAGTAGTAGGTGTTATAAGCTTATATAAATCTAAAGCTATATAATCTAGATAATCTAGATTTTTATTATAAACTTATGATTTACTAACTTTAGTTATAAATTTGCCTTTAAAACAGGCTTTGCAAAGTAGTAATTTATTATTATTTATATTTATATTTAAAATTATATTATCTTTTATTTTTAAAAGACTTTATATATAAATATAACTAAGATATTAATACTATAGTTAGAGGCTATTATTATTATTATTATTATTATTTGTATTTTTATTAGTTATAGTATTATATATATAATTATTGTTATTATTAATAGGAAATTAGAAGAAATATAAATTATTTCGTTTTGCTCCTATAGTAATAATATAATCTTTCTTTATATTATATAAAATAGGTTGTTTCTATATAATAGAAGTAATACCTAATAAATCTAATTTAGATTAACTAAGTAGATTAATACTTAGTTTAGATATATAATAAATATCTTTTAATATAATTTTATTATTATTAGGATATATAATTAAATCACTTTTCAGTAAAGAAGTAAGACTTTTTGCTTCTCTCTATTTAATAGTTTTATTTATTTTTATTTTATTTACTAAAAGAGTGTAGTTTTTAACTATATATATAGTAGCAGCAGTATTAATATAAAAATCAACCGTTTTTTCAATTTAGTTAAAGCTTCTAACTTTTCTTTGTTTCTTAATAACAGATTAGTTAATTAAATAACCTAAGGAAGGATTATTAGTATATTTATTTATATTATAAGAAGGAGTAGTAGTATAACCTATATTTTCAAAAATAATATCTTTTTCTTCTTTATTAGAAGATAAATCTATTAATTCCATAGAATCAGGATTATTCAAAGATATATAAAGGGTAATATTGCTAGTAGTAATTATATTAACTACTTCTTTCTCTTTTTCTTTAATAGCAGTAGTACTTATAGGTTTTTTCTACTAACTAAGTGCTTTTTCAGGATATAAGAAAGCGTAATTTTCTTTAGAATAGTTAGTTTTCTTATAACTTTTACAGTATAAACCTTTCTGTTTTTTCTAGGGTTTTTTTAGATATTTTATTATTATCTTTCTTTTTATTATTTTTATTATTTTATTATTTTCCTGGTTTTTATTTGATTTTTTATTATATTTATTACTCTTAGTAGTATTATTAACTACTTCTTTGCTTCTTTTTCTCTTATACTTATCTAGAAGACTAGTATATAAAGAGTTAAAGGTATAGGCAGAAAGGTTAGTCCTAAGAGACTGGGTTATAGAAGTTATAAAAGCCTTAAAAGTCTTATTTAGACTATTAAGTATATAAGCTATAACTACTTAATTAAGTAGTTTTAGCTAGTTATAAGATAAATTATCTGTAAGTTCTCTTATTTTATTAATATAATCTTCTATAGAATTAAAGTTATCTAAAGAAGTATTAAAGAACTCTTTACAGGTTAAAAACTCGTTTATAAAACCTATAGACTTATATAGCTTTTTAAAGTAATCCTAGGCTTTAAAAGCATTATTATTATCCTTAATTACTCTTAAAGGGCTGTCTTTATAGAGTAATTATATATAGCTTAAAGCTTTATTATTTTTATCTATATTAATATTAGATTCAGGTTTAGTTAAATCTATAGTTATATCTTTATTTATAAAGAAGGCTTTAATATATATAGCCTATACTTTATAATTCTCAGAGCTTATAAGTTTAGGTATATTAACCTTTAAGTTAGCTATTATTACTTTATAGGATACAGTGCGTAGTTGCAAGCTTTATAAGGGTTAAACAACAGTAAGGTTATATAACTATAGAAGCTATTAATATATAATACAGCGGTTTATATAACAACGTTATATAATAGCTATAAACCTAGAGGTCTAGAGTTTAACTATTAAAAAAGAAGAGTTTTTTCCTTATAACCTTCTTTTTAATTAATATCTTCTTTAGTTAGACTATAGTCTAACTAAGGAGATAAGTATTCTATATAGTAAGTCAGTTAAGAAGAAGTCTGTTAGGCTGTAAGTTTAGGTTTAAACTAGATTAGGAGTAGACTTAAAGATAGTTTAAATAGGTAATCTAAAGGATATAGATTGAATAAAGTAGTAGTAAGAGACTATCTACTTAGAGAAGAATTAATAGAGGTATAGTTAATTTATATAGAATTAGTTATATAGATTTGAAGAAGGTGTATTTTATAGAACTAAACTACTAGTCTAGCTAGTATATCTAATTCTATAAAGGTAGTATAGATAGAAAATCGTTTGAAAGAGTGGTTTTTAGTATATATAGCCTTTATATATAGATAAGGCTTAATAAGGAAGTAAGGTAAAGGTAAAGAGGTAGTAAGAACTAAAGTTATCTTTAAGCTAAGCTTATAACTTATTAGTATAGGTATAAGAATATTTAGGGGTGTAGTATATACGCCTATATAATATAGGGTTATAGATAGAGATATATTATAATAAAAAGTGATAATCCTTAGTATTTATAGGTATTTATTTATATAGATAATTAATAGAGAAGGAATATATTATAATGATTTTAGTTAATATAGTTAGTAGGTTATATCCTAAGGTAGAGAAAAAGGAGGGGAAAGATAACTTGAAATATAAGCTATAAAGCTTTTAATTATATAAGTAGGATTATATAATATAAGGAATTACGTAAATATTTATAAAGTTATAAGTTATAATAAACTAAATACTTTTATATAAAGTTATATATATATAAAGTCTATTTGTTTATTTTATATAGAATATTTAAGTAAGTAGATTATTCTTATATATTATTATTATTATATTAAGACGTTATATATTAATAATAGCTCTTTACTTATAGTATAGTTTTAGCTTTATAAAAGCTCTCTATAGATAATTAGAATTACTCTATAGAAGTTAGTAATAACTTCTTATAGATTAATATTAGTAGTAATATTATCTTTCTATATCTTATAAATAATTAACTAAATACTTAGAAAGCTATAGAAGATTATTATAAAAAGCTAATAAAACTATATATCTTCTTAAAACAAATAGATATTAAGGATATAGAAGCTTTTAAGATAGATAGCTTTAAAGCCTTTAAGAAACTTAACTATAATAGCAGCATAGCTTAGCTAAGCAGGTACTACTTTATAGAACCTTTTATATTTATTAATAAGTATAACTTTCTAGTAGATAAGAGAAAGCGTAATATAGGCTTATAGCAGTTTAAGCTACTGTATAAGAAGGTTTTATAGCATATAGTATATAGCAAAGTAAGTAAAGCTAAATATAGTTATAATAAACTTATATATCTCTTTAAGCTTATTAGTAATATAGTTATATTCAGTAAAATTAATAGTATAGTTAGCGTGTAGTTATATATATATCTTAAAGCTATTAGTAGAGAGATTACAGAAGTTATTAGTAGCTATACTAGTGTTAGTATACTTCAGAAATAATGCTAGAGAGGGTATTTCAGGCCTTATAAAAATAAAAAGAAAGGCTTTAAGTATCTTATCGCCTATAGCAGGTATCAGGTTAATATTACTATATATTAAGATTACAGGCTTTTATCTTAATCCTCTAAAGCTAGTAAAGCTACTCAGAAGACTTACTTAACGAGGCGTTTATAGCTATAGTAGCTACGTTAGCAGTAGTCAGGATAATTATAGCTACTATTATAAGATCGAAAAAAGCATTAAAAAAGGCGTTAGAAAGGGGTAGTAGGTAGGCGTTAAACAATAACGCGTATAAGACTCTTAATTATAAGATTAACTGTGTGTATATTAAGCAGAAAAAGAGCGTAGGGGGGCCCCCTGGAGGCGCGCCCTTAGGGCGGCGAGGGCGGTGGCGTGTGGCAGAAGCGCTAATTTAACATTCGAAGCCCCACACTTCCTCACTGCAAGTCATTGACGTGCGTACTCAAATTGCCCACTACCGACGTTATCAACAATGATCCTCGTATAGCAAGGGGAACCCCGACCTTCATTGCCATTTACAGCCGCGGTCAGGCGCTCCATAGGATCCGTTCCAGCCGCTGTCAATGGAAAAAGCCACATCCCGGCGGGCGCGAATTGCTCGCACTCATCTTACCGCCCTATGGGCCAATCTTAGTTCAAACTCTAAATAAGTAGGATATTCGGGAGCGGTATCCGTATTCTAGCAGGTCGATCATCACGTTTTTAGAGATATAAATGAATCAATGTCCCGCAGGCCACAACGATGGAGAAACCACATACCATCATTATTAATCAGAAACAATGAAGCTGCTGACTCTTTTCTCCTGTGTCGCCGCCGCAACAGCGGCCGTTACACCTCGCCATGACGCCGAACCGGTTGAGAACAACCTTCAGAGCAGGGGAGCGTCCTGCAATGTTTGCGTGTAAGTCCAATCAGATGCTCTTCCAGACAAACTGGAGCCTCAGCTAAACACGTGGATAGGACCACTGTCAAGGGCTCATCTACGACAATCTGGGGTCCTTTCCCATTCCCTTACGACCACGGAGGCCAGACGTCGCGAGGGATTTACGTCGGCTGCGATGTCCACATCGATCGCAAGCGCACGACAGATTGTAGTCAGTGGAGTGTGTGGACGAAGGGTACCTGTGGACAGGTTACCAAGCAGCAGGCGTGCTGATAAAAATTATGATACCCGCGCAGGCTGCACGGACAGGAACATGGGATTCATCAAGAGAGCGCAGTTGCTTCATGTTAATAAGAGGGTGCTATAAGAATAAAATAGTACTTCTATGAGACAATAAGCACTTTTAATTTGCCAGTATTCCTTTGCGCATTATGCAATTGAGACCAAGATGTAAACCGTTTCATAACCAAATCCAAGGTTGTAGAAAAGGCGTAGAGCTAGACAATAATATTAAAGGCCATCTCCAACGTGAATTTGAAGATAGTCAATGTCACAGCTCTTACAATGCTATTGAATGCTCCATCTTATGTGTTCTTTGACACTAGACTCAGCCATTCATCATATTGAATCAAAAAAAAGCATGCCGAGTAAGCAGTACAATGCTATGTGAAGAGAAACCGTTATGACTGTAGTTTTTCATCCTGTATCTACGAAATCTTGGGCTTTAAAGAGTGTTTGTTCTCTTGATTTGTGAAGTCATGTGAGAGAAAACGAGCTTGTTTTCATTGCGGGCTCTTATTTGCCTTGATCGCTCCTTCCTCAATCCCTCCTGCCTTGATCGCTCCTGCCTTGATCGCTCCTGCCTTGGCTGTTTTTGTCTTGAAGTTCAAACATTTCACCCAAGACCCACCCAAGTATTCAAATGGGTTTCCAGTGCAATCGAGTTTTTGATTCTCTTTCCCTCACTTGCCGGCCGTATCCGCGTTTTCCCTTTCTTTCACTACAGCAAGGATCTCACCAGGCGAGAGCTTCCATCCTCGGTCTTGCCGTGGCTCGTCGTCGCTCTCAACTTCGCCACTGATATTCCCGCCTGCCAGTCTCGATATCGCTGCCAGCGCCAGTACATGGTCGCGCCTCCGTCGTCATCTGCAACGATGTCTCTCAAGCGCAAGGAATCCACGGATGAGTACTTCTCACTGTCAAAACTTCCTATTTTCACCCCCCAACTAACAGTGCGCAGGGCTGGAAGTTCCAACAGCGCGTCTCCCAAACGCCAAAGAGACATGAAAGAGTAATTTTCCCAGCTCCTACATCAATAACTACTTCTAATCATGCCATGCAGGATCCTCAAGTCTCGCAACATCACATTCATCATCGGCCCTGAAAAAGAGCAGTTCACCGCTCACGAGTCCTCCATCGCCGGTCTTTCCGAGCCGCTCCGTGTCCTAGTCGCTGGAAATATGAAAGAAGCCATCGAGGCTAAGATCATCTGGGAAGACGTTGACCCGGTTGTGTTTCTCACTTTGATGGAGTTTGCATACACTGGCAACTTTTCGATCTCAGCCTCCCATCAGAATGAAGACCCTGAGCCGCCAAATGAAGAGGAGACAGAGACAGAGAAAGAGCAGTCGGAAGGAGATGACGATTTCAGAGACGAAAGCGAAAGGTATGCCGGCGTAGAAAAGGATGACGACAGCGACGATGAAGACGATGACGACGATGACGACGATGACGACGAACACGAGGGACCGTCGTTGCTCAAAGAAAGTCGCAATGAAAAAGGAACCCAGAGGGAACACTGTGCAAAAAACAAATTTGCCAAGAAGCACTTCTTCTCCGACAAATCCTTCCCATCTTACAGCAGCCTGTATACGAATACTATACCATGCGACATCACGGCCTATGCAGCTGTTGCAAAGCTCTACGTACTGGCTGACAAGTACGACGTCTCTGCGCTCAAGAATATGGGTACTTCAAGAATCGCTCGCAGTCTGTCTCAAGCCAGCGGCATCGACAATACTATCAGCACCGTCGTTCACACTATTCGTTTCCTCTACGAACACACCTTGAAGAAAGACCAGCTTCGCCAGTTGCTCCTTCGATTTCTCATCGCCGATCTGGAGCGGGCCATGCGCAACAGCGGCGTTAGAATGATGCTCAGCGATACTCCAGAGCTTGCGTCCGAGTTGTTTCTCTTGGTGCCCCATTACTACTGGAAGGAGCTTCAGAGGGGACATACCTCGGTAACCTACCTAGTAGGTAGGAGCTACAGAAGACGATAGAGCGGGCGGGCGACGACAATGGCGGAAATAGTAATCAAGATAGGAATAATGACAATCATCTGCCCAGGTCAACATTAGCTAAAACGGCCAGTAAAACTCTTTGGGAACATACTAAATCGGCGACATTCGAAGAACTGGAAAACTTCAGACAAGAATGGCCCGTTTCCCGATCAGCAAGAATGTCGCAGAATGTGAGGCTGGGGATTATAGCTCCCGGTAATGGTCAGCTGGTACTAGAAAGTAGCAGCACCCTTGAAAATTGAATCTCAACTTAGGCGCAAAGCCGTACTCAGCCGTGCTCGGATGGATGCCCGCCACGCCAAAGGTTCGGTACGACCATGCGCCCGAACATCCCGTAAACGACTGTTATTCGATCTGCACAATTGATTCTCCACCTTCGGAGAACGACAAAAGTAGCAGTATCTTCATTCCAGATGTAGTTTTCTTCATGCAGTTGCGGAGTCGAAATGCTTGTCCTCGATGAATTCAGGAAGTGTTGCGAGCGCTTTGTATGGAATGGCGCGACTGCAATGATGTAGTTGGCTGAGCCGCAGATGACAGTGCAAACATGCATGCCAATGTAACACGAGATCTCGAAGATGATAGGGCAACAAGACGGAGATGTGGACGTGTAGGATTTGCATCCCAGCAGTGTTTCCACCCGCGGATTTGTTACCAATTCCGGGTGGAGCGTGAGTGCGAACGCTAGTGTTGGTTCGCAGCATCTCTTGTTCTGTCTTGTTTCCCCTCACGCTCTCATATCTCTCCTCTGTACCCATAAACGTCTCGCCGGGCGTTCTTCATCTGGATTGTGCTCATAGCAGCTCTCAATAACCATCTTCCCTCGATCCAACATGGCAGAGCAGCGCGCTGCCACGAAGTCTCCGGTGGGATCACCTCCTAAGTCACCTGAGGCTGCGGCGCCGGGTGCGGTATCCCCCGCTCCCGATCAAGCGCCTGAGGCGACGATTGAGGCAAACGATGATCCGGGGGATGAAGGAGATGGGTATTCCACAGCTTCCGATACCAGCTCCAATGCCACGGCTTCGCTATCGTCTTCTGTCCGGGACTTCAATTTTGAGAACAAGCGACGCTACCACAAATACAAGGAAGGGCGATATGCCTTTCCAAACGATGATGCGGAACAAGAGCGAGAAGATATGAAGCACAGCATGGTGGTAACACTATGCGGGGGAGCATTGCACAGCGCACCCCTCCAGAACCCGCAGAAGATCCTGGATATCGGTACCGGAACTGGGATCTGGGCCATCGACAGTGCGTTGTTCACATTGATGCGTTTCTCACCGTCATATGTCAAGAACTAATCGAAATCTCTTTTGCTCTTAGTGGGCGATGAGTACCCTGAAGCTCAAGTCACGGGCATTGATTTGAGCCCAATCCAGCCGGCATACGTACCGCCGAACGTTGCTTTCATCGTCGACGACGCAGAGGCAGAGTGGCTATACGCAGATGACTCGATTGATTACATTCACGTTCGAAACATGGGCGCAGCGATCAAAAATTGGGAAAAGTTGTTAGCACAGGCGTATAGGTACTTGTCTTTTTGTTCTGTGTCGTGTGTCGTCTGTCCTTGGTGCTAACTAAAGCAGGGTGCTCAAACCTGGTGGATGGATCGAACTCCAAGAGATGAAGTGGAACTTCAATTGCGATGATAACACGATGGGACCCGATTATGCACTCACTAAGATGATGAAGCTGGTATGGGAAGGCCTCGGAAAGTTTGGAATCGAGGCTGATGTAGCTGATACTAACCCTCAGCGCTTGAAGGCTGCCGGGTTTGTACATCAAGTCCACGACGCCGTGAAAGTGCCAGTTGGAGAGTGGCCCAAGAGGCAGGATTTGAGGAAGATTGGAGCCTATTGCAAAGCTGTTCTCTATGATGGCATCCATGCAGTCACGATCGGCCCCTTGACTCGAGGTCTAGGGTGGACTTCTGATGAAGTTGAGGTATTCTTGGTTGATGTGCGCAAGGACTTGTTGAACAGTTCGATTCACTCTTATGTGTACTACCATTCGCTTGCGGGTCAGAAACCAAAAGAGGAGAAAGCATGAGGTAGAACGTCTACGAAATTAGAGGAAACAGTTTGCCGCTCGAGGTGCTAAATAGTCTCAAGGTTTGCCCAAAATCTAGAGATAATTCTATTAGTTTCGCAACATTGGAATTTGCACCCCATCGAATATCACAGCAAGAAAGCAGCGCGCGTGCGAACTGGACTCAATCAAAGCAAAAATGCTCTAGGGCGACAAGGCAGCCCCGCAACTCCGCCATACCACTCTTCGATATGGTAACCCTGCGACTGAGTCGACGAAGGCGATTAAGTCTGTCGAGACGAAGACGCGGCTTGATAGTGGTTTGATCGACAATATTTGTTTTCGTGAGCAACGCGACTAATGTTTCTGCTGTTCGCGATATTCTCGAGCAGCGTCGCCCAACATGAAATATACTGAGAGACTCCAAGTATTATTTTTG
This sequence comes from Colletotrichum camelliae, assembly GCA_018853505.1. Lineage (NCBI taxonomy): Eukaryota > Fungi > Ascomycota > Sordariomycetes > Glomerellales > Glomerellaceae > Colletotrichum > Colletotrichum camelliae. Next base: position 5,198,975 of record JAELVL010000005.1, on the reverse strand, counting down.
ATCGATTCTTCCAGCTGAGAAGTATATCAGCCGTAATAGGATGTCGAGAGGATAATACATGGTGATCGTTGAAAGCAAGTGGATACCGCTTAGTAGTTAGTTAGGTCTACGTATGTCAGTCGATCTGGATGTACCTAATAATGCCCTCTCGAAACCATCAAATATTGGTGCACTTGGAACTTCCATGCTTCATAAGCCTCCAGTACCTGAAAACTACATTTCAATATGAGACCCGCGACAAAGTCAACAAGTTTTCCTTGTCGTTGTGACTAGACATAGCACTCTCATCAGGCCAGAACGCTTTCTCGCTTTCTGCACATTCCTACTCGGACAGGACCCGGAAGGTTCGCAAGCCACGCGCTGAAGATTTGAGCATCGGAGCCTTACTTGTCGGCGTTTAATGTGCATGTAAATCGTGGCTTAGATTTTCTTCTACAAAGAGACCAGTTCTAACTGTCCCTTGTGCTATGTACTTGTTAAATGAAAAGGAAACTGTCTCAACGCTTCTTTTCCGCAGGATCTGATTGGGTCGGGGTGGTTGCCTTCGGATCCGTTGGCGCCGTCTCGTCGGGGTCCTGTGTCGTCGGCGTCGGCGATCCCCCACGACCAGCATCACAGCCCTGCTGGTCCTTCAAAGCGCCATAGAAGCTCTCTCTATATGCCGCGTCCATCTGCGCCTGAAAATTGGCGTCGATGAAGGGAACTTGCGTCTTCTCGTACTTGACATCCTGCAGTGCCTTTGCTGCCGCGTCTGGGAGCGAGTCCCATCCGACGAGCGTACGCTCGAAGACCTTATCGCCGTCAGCGCCCGTAAAGGGCGCCATCGCGGTGTCGTGGATCTGTATCTTAGGTGTGTGGGCATATCCACGCCCACGGTAGTTGATTTGAAGGAGAAATCGCCCGCGTTCGCCGTGCCCCAGGTGAGATGATCCGTCGTAAAGGAGATACCCACCGGCCAGACGGCCGTCACATCGTCGTCGACGCAACCCCAGCGGTTAATCCAGACGACAGCGCTAGCCCAGTAGTGCCGGTGGCCGTTGTCATCGCCCTTAGCCCAGCGCACCTTAGGCATATAGTAGCTGTACATGATGCCAGTGCGGCCCTGGCTCGAGCCGCGGCGGGCGTAAACCTGAGCATTTCCGCCTTTATCACAGCCGCTTCGGCCGCCGCCGGTAGGTTTTAAACCAGCTCTGTCGAGATGGCATGAGTATTTTCGGTGTATGTGACACGGAGGAAAGAGTTGTGTCGCTTACCCGAGGTTTCCGCTAGCATCTGTGGCCGGGTATGGATCGCAGCCTCCCGCGACGTACAGGAAGGGGCTGAACCGGAGTTCAAGCTGGCCGTCTACGCCTGGTGAAGCATTTTGAGTAAACGCGACGACTTTGTCATGATCGACCCAATTGTGTCCACCCGAGTCATCTTGGCCGCGTGGGAGTACAGATGACACTACGGTGTTGAAGAGAAGACAGCCCAGCAGGGGCCAAACTGCAACAACTACCATCTTGTCTTTTGAATGAGTGTGTGTAACGAAAGTAAATGAGTGGCTAGGCAGTTGCGAAAATGCAAGCAAACCGCAGAGAAATGAATGTAAAAGGTGACCTCACGATGTGCGTGGCATAAGCAGATCTTTACTCTGGCATACTTATGTTCCTAGTTCCGAAAGGATTCTCAGTAGTGGTTTTAAAGCAGCCGAAAGCATGTTGACTATTGCACACAGCCTCTTCGCTCACTACATACGTTACATCAAAGAGTGTTTTCCCCCGTGGCTTCATTTAGCATCCCCCTTCATTAACTCACGCCAACAAGGCGTTGAGTATACGGATGGTATGTTTGGACACAGAGTTATGTCCACACCTCGCTCCTTATTATTTTCTTTGTGATCTTAACGACGTTGATCTGATTTCCCGGTAGGGCTGCTCTCTTCGCTTCGTGTAAACTTTTACCTTCATATTACTGTGGGTAATAACACGGAACCTGGTGCCGAACTCTATGTGGCCGGCGGGATGTCTAACCGACGCATTAGCGTTTGCCTTCCCGGGGCCCCTTATTACTACGCCAGTCCACGCCCCTTAACCAACTGCATGTACAGAGTATTTGCAATTACGTTAACGTAACTACCTTACGCGTAGATGTTGAGAGAGTTGAACAATGGCTGGGGAAAAGTGATTCACTTCAGGAAACCCTCTGCAAGCCTATGCATATTTGGCCGCCTATAACTTCAGACGGACCTTGGGCGACCTGATCAAGAATTTGCAGACTTCATTCATGCTGATAAACCCGAGCAAGCGGTTCAAACGCGGGATTCGAAGGGAAAAGCCAACATATTCGTCGCGTCCATTCTACCCGATCCGAACGTGTCGTACAGATCTAGTGGGTATGGCCCCGAGAGTTAAAGCGATTCACCGTGCGAAAATGGACGGTGGTTCAGTAACGACGGGTTTGAATAGAGTTTGCGCCCCGAAATAGCAACTCCGTCCGAGCCGCAGCACAGCCCAGCTACCAATGGAGGTGCCGAAAGCTTGTTAGTCAGGGGTATTCCGCATCTAAATCACCATTGAGCAAATTAGACTCATGCTCTTTATTGTTCTCGTACGGACGGATAATTTTGCCAAAGAATCCGGCTCGGCTCTGATTACCGGTTAACGGTGGGTACTAGATTCCGATCGAGATTTTAAGTTGGATTCCAAGATGCCGACCACATGGCTTCACAGTCGGCGTCACCGTTTGACTTCTGAACTCGGCCTCAATTGAAATTGCAATATGGAAAGATGCACATCACTTAATCACTTCGAAGAAATGCTTGCTCACTGCGTTATATAGATGGGTAGAGATGCCCTTAGTTCCTGCCTATTAGTTGCCCGAGGTGCTACGTCCTCTGCCACAAATGCGACACTCAACGAGAACTTTGTGCAAAATAGCCCTTTGGGGCGCCTTCGGTCTCGTTGCCGTCAAGACACAGGACACAAACGGACTTCTCGCCGGCGACGAGAGCGACTGGTTGGCATTAGACAACATCGACCCTTGGTATCTGCCCCCGGACATAGTTGACGGCGGTGACAAAGATGGCTCTGGTACGTTCTCAACACCCGTAGATATCCTATGAGAACTTACAAGCTGACTTTGGAAACTGAAGTCCTGATAATGAACGGCCGAGTACGCTGCGGCGTCGTCCCTTTCGACAAGAGCGGCAACGTGTGGACAATCCCAGCCAACGGCGATTTCGACGCCGTCGGCTACATCCTGCCCCGCGGCGGCTACGACTCCCGATCCGACAAGAGCTTAGCAGACTGCGTGCTGCGCGAGTCCAAGGAAGAGGGAGGCTTCATCATCGACGTCAACTCGTTGGTTCCTCTCGGGCTGAGTAAGGGCGAAACAGTGTACTGGTACAAAGGCACCGTCACCGAGACCGTCGACCCGACCGAGCCGCGCGAACGCCCTCCAAAGTCCTTCGCCGCTGCGGATATGCGAACCGAACTGCAGAAGCCAGCCAAGAAGCCACCGAAAAAGTCGGACATGCGAATGGCGTTCAATAAGGCGGAGTCAGCATCTGAGTCCACCAGTTACCGTTCGACGTTCAAGGCGGGAGGCGGCGCCTCGGCGTACTCATTCAAAGACTCCGGGGCGGCTATGGAAGTTTACAGCACCGAGTTTCAGAGCGGCAGCGCGCCAATAGTCAAAGTGGAGGCGGACTCGTTCTTAAATAAGCTCGTTGCAGAGAAGGCGGAGAATAGTCAAGACCAGACAAAGAACCAATTGAGCCTTGCGCGTATGATGGGCTCGGTGTGGCTCAGGAAGGGACTCGCGATCAAGCAGCTCAGTGCGGTAGAGTTTCTTGACGTCGTCGATGATAAAACTAGTACTGCGATAACTGCAGTCCAAGGTGAACTGGAAGCCGTGGCAGAAGATTTCGAGGTTGAGTCGACGGACTCGGTGCACTGGGGTCGTCTTGTGAGCACACCTCTTGGCGAAGCTGCCCAGAGCTTGGCTGCCGCGGCGGAAAAGTCGATGTCGAAGATTTCTGTTACTAGTAGTCCCGTTGGTATCGTCTTTGACTTGGTTTAAATAGTGATAGGATAGTGCAACGATTGTTTGCCTCGGAATAGGAAGCTGAGTTGAACCACAACAACCAGGCATCGTCTTTGACTTTGGCACATCAGTAAAGTTTATGAGTTATTGAGGTGTGCTCAGCAAAGGAGCTTTGCCTGCGGATTCCCATCTTGATGTTACGCTGGCCCGCGATGTTCTTCCACAACATGGCTCTCGCCAGGCAAACGGAAGAACTGTGTATGCTGAAGCCAACGTTCCGTTTGGTCATAGAATCAAACGGCACTCAGCCTTTGAAATGTTTATGATAACGAGCCCGCAGTATTAGAACGCTCTGAAGAGAAGCCCTTTTGACATAAAATGATACAATATTAGAAAAGCTACCCACTCGATACGCTATTGTCAGTGGAAGCTGTGCTGACACTTGCCCTCTTCATACTCGCCCGCTCGACTGTGAGCGACTGCACCTTAGCAGCAGTAAAGCCTAGTCCCGCCAACCGAGTGAAATGACGCTCACCAAACAGACACTCGAGATTCTGGTGCCATTCATTCCATGAGCGATCTCTTAGCTCCCTAGCGCGCCCTTCCAGGAGGCCGGGTGATCGTTGCTGCATCATAAGGAGAACCAAGTCCCTCCAACACCAGTGAACAACATCAGGCTTACTGATGGAAACCCATTTACCGAGTAAGTTTGCGATATTCACACAAACTTGATCTGTGTTCCCCCGTATGTTCTCTCCGATCTGTTGGACAATCAAGTCTGTTTCCTCCGTAGACTGCTCCAGACATGCTGTGGCAAGACGCATGTCGCTCTTGCACCATTGACGAAGTGCATCGCGAAGCAAACTTCGACCCGTGTCGATATTCCTACTCCACACAGGATGCTCTTCAAACGTCTCTCGAGGTATGCTCATCTCCAGCTTGCTCTGAGGTTCCGTGAGAGACCTCCCGCAAAGCTTCGTTACTAATTCACGGGCCCTACTGTCTCGCCGAGGACTGTCGATATCTTTGAGAGCATGGAAAGCCTGCTGAACTTCCCACGCGGAGGGAATGTTTCGTAGGTATAATACCACATCAGAGCCTAATCTTTCATGCAGCCACACCGATCGAAGTAATGCCAACCCGAAAGCCTGTATTCGAAGAGTGAGATTCTCGGAAAATCTGCCCATGTGTAACCGCTCATACAATGTCTTTTGTGCGATCTCTAGTATGTTTTTCGCATGGCACGCAAGGCACAAGTCGTGGCCGTAAGGGACTTGAAGAACTTGATGCTCTGTCATGATGGGAAGCACCGCTGTGACAGCTTCCATCCGCTTAGTCCACTGGTCTAGATCTGATCCGCACTGCACATAGATTTTCAAAGTCTTTGACTTGGTCTCAGATCTCAACTTGACCGCGGCCTCTAATCGTCTGAGCTCTTGTAGGCGCACGTTTTCTATGCCAGGCTCTATGCACAGATTCATGAAGAGGTGAAGAGTTTCGGGGCCGATCTCAATAGACTGGTCGAAGGCCAAAAGAAGTCTATCCAGATAGACCATCTCCGTTGGAGCTGTCTTACTGACCAGGCTCTCGAATCTGCCCCTGCTGGATTGCCTAAGGGTCCCCCGTTCCTGTAGTGTTCTGTCCGGTCCTTCGAGTGCGAAAACGGCAGACAGTTTCTCTCGATACGGATCAAGCTGAGACGTGTTCCAGAGTAGTAGCCGCGCCGAATTCGGTTTCCAAGCTGCCCACATGGTGTACCGCGGAATGAGGACTTTAGCAAGCTTGATACATGTAGCATCTGGGTCATTTTCCTTGACAATGTTGTGTAGGCCGGCCATGATGTGCAATGCGTCACACCACAAATTTGACCGCCAAATTATGTCGAGTTCTTTCTTCAAGTTGTCCAAAAAGTGGTGCCGTTGAAGAATAGTGAGTACAAATTCGCAAGTGAGAAACTGCGACTCCGGGCTTTCCCCAACAGCCCGAATTAATTTCCAGACAGTCGGAAACCTCTGGCTTTTTTCATTCTGGCCAGTGGCAATGACCAGAAGCTCTTTGGCCAAAATAACCTCATGAGACGAAACTAATGAGATTGACTGGACATTTGAACGTGCTGTTTTCGTTTGTACGAGGCATTGCAGATACACGAGAAGCCTCTTGTCGAAGAAAGAGTCTGGTTGAAATTCATTTGGCTTGACTGAGAAAAGGTAGTCTTTCGCTGCGACAGCCTGCAACACATGAATGCAGGACAGAACGCCGATTTCACGAGCAGGAAATTCGTCTTTCAGCTGAGATATTTCCAACTCAAATAGTGAGTCACAATCATCGGAAAACCTTTCAACACGTCGTCGCCTTGGGGAGAAAAGAGTGGATCTCGGAGAGATCGCATGTGGCAAATATTCGTCGGTAAGCCGCTGAAGCTCAGATAAAGGGAACGGTGCGTTTGATCCGTTTTCGAAATATTTGATGGCCTCCGAATTACGAATTCCCTGCTGCCAGGTCGGTCTCCTAACGAACAGCATCGGATCAAGTGCAGTAGTAATCTGAGCCAGTTTCATGGGTCAGCGAATACGTTGGTCCGTCGGACATGTCGCTTTCAAAGGAGTAATGAATTCAGGAATTCATTCAAATAGGGGGACAGTCTGACAGAGAACGAAAGTGATGGTGATGGTGAGGCGGCAGGATGGAGGGAGGGGTGGGATTAGCTACATGCATCCGCTTTTGCCGAAGGCCCTTGTCGCCTTGTTTACTTTGGCGAAGTGGAAAAACGCAGAATGATGCAATTTGATGCGGATGCCTACAGCCTGCTGGGAGTCACTCAAAGGTCAATGGGTCAGAATGACATTTGAGCACTTTAGGCAAATAGCTGAAAATACAGAAGAACAGCGAGGTGACAGTCAAAAAATTGCGTCCATCACTGGGTTTTATCACCTTGCTCTTAGATTTGTTAGTTAACATGGGTAATTGCTTATATTGGACAGTTAAGAAAAGCGTGTAATAATGACGGAAACTAAGTGTTACACTATTCTAATGCGGCAGAACTCGCAGGGTCCCTAGTAGTTTGCATCATTTCCATGTCCTGTCCCTCCTCGTATCTGGGACGATTTCGCTGCTGCGATGCAGGTCCAAATCTCATTTGTGGATATTCATTTCTTAGAGCACTTGAAGATTGTGCCAGCTGTGTTCTCATTGCCGGTTGTGAGCGAAGCCTAGAAGCTGGATGTTGCCCAATCGGTGGAGAATCCGAGTGCATCGCAGGAAATGATTCAACATGTCGATCTGACGGATAAACTGGAGATGAAGACCTTAGTCTTGGCGACGTATCACCAACCTCAAAGCCCATGGAAGAGGCAAGAATGCTTGGAGCTGGTGATGGTGACGATGCGTATCTTTGTCCCGTATGCGCATGGCGTGGAAAAAACGGCATTGGGGCTGTTATGGTCCGCCTACCGCCCCGATACCTTGGGTCCGTGGAACTTGTGTATGTTGAGCGAAAGTCAAAGCTATTTTGCCTGTTTGGGAATGGTGCCTCCGTTCTTGGTATGTCTGACGGGGCATCAGATGTAGGATTTGTTGGCGAGAAGTTACGAGATGTGCCGCCGTATTTGGAATTCTGTCCCGAATGGCTGCCATTGCCAGAAATGCTTCCAAGACCACCACTTGATCTCTTGCGTACGTGTGGGTGTCTAAACGGTTTATGAAGCCGCCCGCCAAGGCTGGAGAAGCGTAGCCCTGAGTGCCTTTGGGCATAGTTCTGCTCCAATCGCGGGTTCAAGCTTCCAAACTTGTGCTGTAATTGATTCAAGTATTCGTTGGCAACTCTCTCTGCATTCTTCCATTGTTCAGCGTCATGGGAATCGCCGCGTGTAATCTGCATAGCAACTCTGAGGGGGTTTTCCTGAAAGCTGCTCTGTCGGGCTTCCTGTAAAACCTTTGCAAATGGCGGCGACTGTGTTCTTGCACTTTCCGTGATATTCTCCAGTCTTTCAATCAGACTCTTTCGAACAGAGGCCTCGATAACGCGAACCGTCTCGCTTTCGTCAGATATCATTACGCGGGCCATAGCGTACATCAAGGCAAAGAAACAGCAAGTAACCAGCCCATATGAGATGTCCCTAGCAAGGTCGGCCTTCTGTTTGTCTTCGGTAACGGAGAGACCGATTTCGAGAACGGACCGAACAAGAAGAAAGATTGCACCGAAGAAAACGAAAAGACTATTCTAACATAGAGTAAAATGCATTAGCATGCCTTCCCCTTGATTGTAAAGCAGGCAATACGGTAGATGCACTCACTTTTGGCACCCGGTCCTCTTTCTTTGGGGCTTTGATGAAAAAGGTGACGAAGCCCGCAATTGCGGTAAGTAACGCGAAGATAGAGTGGAAAACAGCTGTCGAAATTTCGAAGTTTTTCTTCTTTGTCGCGATGTCACCGATGATGTTCAAGCTAAGGAAGTTCATCCACACGATTGCCAAAGCGAGATTCAGAACGACGTAAAACAGAGAAACGAGAGCGACAACAAATATGGCAGCTTGTGCAGCTGACCACCAGTATTTTGCAGCGTTTTCAGAGAAGCGCTTCGAGACACGCTGGGTCATTTCTCTCCATGTGATCAGATACGTGCCCCAAAGCAGGAGGATTGCTGAACCGACTCGTGCAAACTCCCAAACAGCAACAGCAATGATGTAGCCGAGGGGGACAGAACGTCGATCATAATGAAGCCATCTGTCAATGACTGCAAAGAAGTACCAGCTGTAGTAGCTCAAAGTTAACACTTTGATCTTATTGTTCAATTCTATCCGACATTAATTCGGAAGACAGTAACTTACAAGCTCAGCAGGTAGGCCCCAAACCTGATATTCTTGAATTCTGGCCAAACATTGCGGCTGCGATACCGTGATACACGCCGAAAGAGTATGACGAACCCCAAACAAACAAAAAACCAGATGGTGACGAAGACAGGCCGAGGTAACACAATTGTGGGAAGCTGTTGGGCAGGCAGCTTCCACAATGTCTTGGTGCCCATAATTTTGGCCAGAGAAACGGGATATGTGAAACGATTGTTTGCTACTGTGGACAAGTCGAGTGTTTTGCGGCCGTGTGTCTTGTTTGAACTGTGCCATTTACTTAGGACAGAAGTAGATATGCATTACCCTACCACCTTGACAGAGCCTCAGAGCCCAGATGTGATCCGAATGGAAAGCGCATGCGGTTGCCTTGTCGAGAGATGTTTTCGAAAGTATCTTCTCGTTTTAATCACACGCCTGAATGTCGTCTAGCTATTTCAAGACAGTGATGCGTTGTGATACAAAGATGAGGCGCAGATCAGTCAGCCTCAAACTGTTTGGAATTGGACGGAGTGCGTAAAGCAATCCGTACGGTAGCCAAAGGTTGAAAGGGGAATGGTATTTTCTATGAATGAGGCATATTGCATGATGCAGCTGACAGTTGAAAGTTGATTGGTTGCCTGCTTGGGAAATGCCCGCCGTCCATATTCTCGCCCCTGTGATTGAATAGGTCCACGTATGCCACACGCTTTCCGACGCTAATCCTACTGAAAGGTACATATCAAAAGCGGAAGATTGGACAGCAAACCGGCGAGGCGAATTTGAGCTTGCCTGGGCCTCCATGTGACAAATACACATTTATCTGAAGGCCAGGCAGCACAGTAGCACTCCCTGTGATCATGCAACCTGAACGACAAACCGGCTGCACCTTTCTACACTTTTGGCGTTTCCATCCTAGCTCAGGCATAAAACCATGCTTTGAACAGAAATAGAATTAGAAATAGTCACCGACAGCCTCATTCCGCCCCCCTATGCAAAATTTGAATGTGACTCTGAAGCCGCAGCCTGCTCCGCCGATCCATGCGGGTGCTGCAGATACTGGGGGGGGGGGTTAGCAAAATTCCTTCACAGTTCGTATGCACCTCTTCGCAAGCACAGACTTGTGTGTTTATGTGGCAAAAGAAGAAGTTGTAGCCACAGCAGCTGAGGCCAAAGGATTCACGTAGGAGGGAGGCCCTCGAAGGTGGCCAATAGAACCAAAAAGTCATCGGCGATTCAAATTTCTTGCAAATGTCGCTCGGAAAAATGGGATGTGGGGGGAAATTGGCGCGATCTACAAGTCGTTGATCGAGGGTCCTGGGTGCACGAAACCAAGAGATGAGTTCATGAACATGGCACGCAAAAGAACGATGTTTTTTGGCCGGTTAAGCCGTTTATGTCGAACTGCAAGGTTTACATAGCTAATTATCTCCCGAGTTCGTCCTTAAGAGACACGATATTTCCTTTGGAAATGACAGTCTCAGAGATGAGATCATCTCGGCCATCGCCAGTCCTCACGAGACCAGGCTGGATCATTACATCAACCTGAGGCTTGCTACTTGATTCCGTATCAGCCATAAATCTCTCACCGGGTGTAATCATGTCCCCGTACTGACAAGACTCCAGTTTTACTTGAGCCCTTTGAGCCCCCATTTCTAGAGCCAATACACCACACTCTCTCGCGAGGTTTTTGATGAGTGCTAAAGCTTGGGGATCCAGTTGACGGCCGCTTAGCCTCTCGAGAGTTTCCGTCAGCTCCTCGGAGACACAGAAAACATTTTCGTCAAACATGGCGATGTAGCCCTCTCTTATGGCATTGGATCTGACGCCTCGAAGAATACCGTTGAACAACCATGCTCTTCCCAGATTAGTCTCCTTGTCTGTGGGAAAGCTTGAAGAGTTTGAGGTCGGACCTGAAGTCGGTAAGAGGGTGAAGCGATGTGTCAGGGGACTCTGTAACTCACCATCTGAATCGGGTTGAGCGAAGACCTGGTAGAACTTGACCAGCATCTGGAACCCTTCACCTTGGCATCCGAGACTTCCGAAGCCCAAGGGGAAAGCGAAAAACCCTCGTATGATTATGTCCCAGCAAATGCTGATGACAAGGTTTTGCCAACCTCTGCTCTTTTGCTGGGCACTTCGACCAAGATAGCCGGTACGATCGAGTTCATTGCCCACAGTAATTTTGTCTGTCCTAGGGACGTGCAACGTCAGGTTTTTCACTTGCTGTGAGAGGCTTTGTAGTGTCTGCCTGAAGGCACTATCATGAATTGGCTTGTAGTTGCCATTCGAGCTATAAGCGGCAATGCGTGAGTCTTTGGAAGCAATCTTGCTGCTCAAATCCTTGACAACCTTGCCGTGGTTGTCTTCCATTTGTGACAATCTCTCAGCATGTCTTAATTGCGTCTCTTCGATAATGGAAGCATGCCGAGCTGTGTCGGCGGCTCTCTGTTCCTCATAGTTTCTCCTGCTGTCTTCCAACTCATCTTCCAGTTTCTGTATTCTCTCGAAGGTAAAGTTCATATTTTCAATGTGCGTTTGCTCCGCTTGTTGCTTCTCTTGCTGTAGCTCTTGATTGCGCACATGCGCGTGCTGGAAGTTGGTCTCGGCGGTACGCAATTTGCCATCGAGGAAGTCTAGGCTCTGTCGAGCCTTCTTGAGATCCTTATCCAAGGTATCAGTCTCATTTGCTTTCGTGTTGTAGTCGTGTTGGAGTCTTGTGATGTGAGCTTGCTGTGTCCTGATTTCCTCTGCCTGCTCATCAATGCATCTTTTGTTGTCTGCAATCTCTCTTTTGAACTGCTGGGAGGTTCTGGCCTTCCGGCGTACCTTCGGGTCTTCTCTCTCTATCATTGCCTTTCTCTCGAGTTGCTTCAGGTCTTTCTCAAGACTCGCAGAATACCGTTGCTCTTCTCGAAGCTTCTCGACATAATCTTGTAGCTTGGCTTGTAACCTGGAGATGGGATCGACGGGCTCCATTTCTTGTGCCTTCAACCTCGGATATCGTACATGATGCTCTGTTTCCGACTCAGTCCATCGAACCGGGGTATTAGGAGTACCATCGGCGGACTGCGAATGTGTAAAGTGATATGCTTGTGATGTTTCCCCGCTAGGCCATGACGCGGCCATCGTCGATGGGTATTCGGCAGCTCGGTAACCATAGAATGTCCTAGCCGTTGTCGTCTGCTGCGATTCTCTGCGTGGATTTGTGTTGGAGTAGGTGATGTTCATGCCATTCGAGCTTGCGTCTGGGTAGCCGGGTATGGTGGGAAGTGGCTTTCGTAGTACACCAGGTTCGAATTGTTCTCGGTCTCGAGCAGAGATATTCCCTGGACCCCTCAATGCCCGTGGATCATCGGCGACTGCCGCAACCTTAGCGGCCCATTCAGAATCACAGGTTCCAGCGTGTTCCAGCGCGATAGTTCTTTGACTCTTATTATGATTCGTCGGTGTCTGAGAGATTGAAGTCATTATTCTCGATGTCTCCACAGGTGTGACAGCGACATATTGACCATCCTGTTCATATTGGGCTTGTGCTTGGTCTCGTGTAACAAGATGATGAGATTGACGTTCATTGTATGCCCTAGAGCTCTGCGGATGTAAGTCGGTTGGACCTCTTTGCCAATCCGACTGCGGAGGCAGATTTTTTGATCGTCCTGCAGACTGACTTCTCTGCGGGTCATTGTACTGTGGCGTGTATTCGGTGTATCGAGTCTGCGTTCCAGAATTCTGAAACTCTTGTACGTTGGGATGGTTGTCGCTGTTTGTGGCATTGAAAGAGTGCCCCCGCGATGCCGACATCCGGCGCGTACTTTCCGGGAGTGGATTGTCTTGATTTTCTCGCTGGGCATTTCTTCGGGTGTCTACGACGCGCGGGCCCAGAAAGAACGTGCGGAAGCTAGCTAAGGCTCGTCTTCCAGTCCCTCTTGTATCGTGATCATGATCGGAAATTGACATATTGAAATAGACACCAAAATGATCTGAAATCCGGCGCGGTCTTCAATAGAGAAGACACCGATATGGTGCGGGTTCTAAAGAAGTGACTGGCGCACTGAGCATGGGAAAATAATCATAAGCCGGACTCATTGATGGCAAAAGAGCCGAGAAAACTTTGGAGATGGTCGGTATTGTCCGGTCGGGTTCATTCAACTGTTTTTCCAGGGACGAAAGTCCTTGTACCTCATCGAAGGAGTGCGCCTCAGCGCCGACGAAAGCTGCGCCTTACCATGGCTTACAGCGTGCTTGGATGGATGTGGTGGCCTGCGTCACTTAATGGGACACGTCATGCGGCCTTTTGGGCAAGTCCATGCAATCAGGCTGTCATATGTCACGGCTGTCATTTGAGCGAGACACCATGACAGCGAGCAATGTGCACATCGCTGTCAGAATTGGAATTATAGGCCCACGCCCGTGAGGTTCACCATTTTTACAAAGCTGTTCCAGCCCTCTGCATCGCCTTGGTTTACCGAAGGCGACCAAGTCATAAGAGCCATTCTGCGCCTTGGACATTGTCGACAGGGAGCAACATCGCGGACAGTCCAAAATCCTGCCATGGGGTTTGACAGCACCTCTCGCGGCTCCAGGGAGCTAGAAGAGAATGGGCTTCGGTTCATCATAAGTGTTGACTATGGAACCACTTACACGGGTAAGTCAAGCCAGGAGCCTTGCCTTCATGGGACTAACTCTTTGCAGGAGTTGCTTGGACGCTCACCACCGGCGGTGATCCCAAGCAAGAAAGCATTGAATTGGTGGACAATTGGCAAGGTGCCGTTCAAGCGAAAGTTCCGTCAAAGTACACCTACACCGCATGCAACGGAACTAAATGGGGATATGGCATTGGGCCCGAAGCGCTCGTGTTAAAGTTGACGAAGCTGAAACTCGAACCGCCTTCACTAAGTGACGCACTTCAAGAGCTAAAAACGTCTCTTGTCGATGCCGATCGTCTGGGAATGAATGAAATAAATCATCGCAACACCGTCGACGTTGGCGATGATTTTCCACACTACCTCACCAAGTCACCAGAGCAGATAATCACGGACTACCTTACGAACGTCGCGAAATATGTGCGAGGAGACATCAGAGCCAAGAAAGACCCCAACACCCTGTCTGAGTTCCCCATTGACTTGGTGATTACACATCCAGCAATTTGGCATGATCGCGCCAAGAACATCACGTTCAGGGCCGTCAACAAAGCATTCCGCGCGGAGTTTCGTGAAATGGAGCTCAATCCTGGTAACATTCGCTTGGTCAGCGAGCCTGAAGCATGCGCCCAGTATACGATGTCCAACGTCCAAGGCGTGTCGACTTTGAGAAAGGTTCGAGATACTTTTAAAATCACCGCTCAGTGCTGACAGGCTGTGATAGGGCGACTGCTTCGTGGTTGTGGATGCCGGTGGTGGTACCGTCGTAAGTCCTCTACAGTCACCACGGAACTGTCATCGTTCAAGACGCTAAATACAGCAGGATCTGCTCTCATACAAGGTTGAGGAGGTTTCCCCGAACTTCAGGGTTTCTAAGTTGACCATGGCATCTGGTGAGCCGAAGACTCCCCAAAGCTGCCCAGCCCGTTGGCATTCGCCCTTTCCATTCTGATGAATACTAGGCAGCAAATGTGGTGCGACTTGCATTGACGACTATTTCATGAACCGCTTCCTCGTTGAAAGACTAGGAGAAGAATACTGGGCACTCATTCACGGACAGTATGACGACTATAACGATCCTCGAGTCTTGAAAAAGCTTGAAAGAGAGCTTCTGGATCTTTTCGATGGCCCAATCAAACATGGCTTTGCCGGCCCGCCTGACGATGGTCTGGACCCTCCATCTCAACTTCTCATTCTCCCGGAGCCTCTAGACACACTGGTCGATGATGGCCAGCTGCTTATCACGTGGTAAGTTGAAGATCTTTTCAAACATTGTCTGTGTGAAAGAAGGCTGACATGCGTAGCGAGGACTTGGAAGAAATGTTTGAAGTATCGGTCAAGGGAACCTTGGGACTTATCAACCGCCAACTTGCTCAAATTCGAAATCAGAACCACACTCCAGCAGCGATATTTCTCTCTGGAGGGTTTTCTCAAAGCCCATACCTGCGTAAACGGGTAAGAAGCCTCGCTGATGCGAATAGCTGTCAGCTGTATTGCGAAGGCGACCAATGGACTGCCGTAGCTCAAGGGGCAGTTCTCATGGGTCTGGGAGCTGGCTGCGACGTGCCTCCGGCACAACTTCAATGCACTGCCAACATTGGAGTGGTTCTTTCGAGCAATTTCACCAAATCTGCCCACCAAAGATCCCAAAGATACGAAGACACATTTGACGGAACTCTTAGAGGGGCCAACGAGATCAAATGGGTCGCGAGAAAGGGAGACTTGGTCGGCCCAGAAACTGGTATCATTGAAATTGTTCCCGTTCGGCGGAAGTTCACTGCAGGCAGCGATGGAACGGGGCGCGTCACCGTTGTTCTCAGTCATACGGACCTTCTGCCGACCGAAACGCACGTCTATCAGGCGAATGGATCAGGTAAGTGTGCTGTAATATCTAATGACAGAGCAACTTTGCTAATGGTTGACTGTAGCTTTAAAGAAATTTCAGCAAGTGAAGCTTGACTACGATCTTCATAGGATACCTCCTGGCGTCTTACGGAAGCCCCCGACCTTTCGCAATTCTGTCAACCCAGACATTACAGGACGTTATTTCGTGGAAAACATGCACGTAGAAATCCGTGTCAGCCAGCAGCAGGGTGGGCAGGCATTGCTGTTCTACGGTGCTGCGGGCGACGACCGAGGTCCTCCTCTGGCCTCGGAGAATTTCCAAATGTGTGCATAAGGAAGAGTGGTGTGTTGATGACATGGGTGTGTGTGTAAAGCTTCCATGATTGAAGGTGGTGGCGTGCGCGCAGGGATCAGCAGGCTGCATGGAAGATACACGCGCAAAATAGACCAGGCAGAAGAATGCGCTTGAAACGTATACGCAATGTACATAATCGTAGCTTTCAACTACAGGTCAGAAGTGTAAAAATGACTGAAATGTGTGAGGCCGCTCGCATGAATCTATTGAAATCGTGCATTTGGGCCCACCTAATTCTAGCCTTACTTCCAGCCCGAGTAAATGGTCGTTCCTCAGGCTCTGAGGAACTTACGTTGAAGAAAGGTACGAGTAGGCTGACATCAACAGGCAGAATTTGAGGCAACCCAGATGTGTGCCACCACGAATTCAAGGTAGACTAGATGGGTGTCTACCGTGTCCTTCTCCTGACAAAACCCAAATTCCACTACGGCTAACCTACCAGCGTTGCACTGTTTCCCTTCGATAATCCCCCCCGGAGAGTTCGTGGTAGTTTTACCTCAATTTAATCGTTTCGACAACATGGAGTCTTGGGAGGGTCACAATTATTACACCGCAAACATTTCAAAATGGGTGGATTTGATGAACATCAGCACTGCTGACTGGGGTATCGGGTGGCTCCCTTCCAATGTTGTTGCAATTCCCTACGCACTGAACGACTCCATAGCCGCGCAATATCCCGAAAATACTACCTTCATCGAAAACGCTTCGAAGTCTACCACGGGACACAGAGCCACCGAGAAGATTGTTTTTGGAGTCGTGTCCGGGCTCGCAATCTTGTGGGCAGTTGTCTGGCTCTACTACAGTCTCAGAACAGACAAGTTCGAGTACCGACCGATCGATTTTGGTTCGTCCGACAACTACGGGTCAGCAAAGCCTGGTAGAGACTCCAGTAGTCACGGCACGCTTGAAAATGGGACCTCCCAACTCATGGACGTCATGGAATTCGAGCGAAATCTCAAGAGGTTTTACAGTCAGATCAAGACTGGGCTTGAGTACGAAGATAAATCCAGCCACGAAGATACGTCCATCAGAGCCGACGACGTGGAGGCCGTAACCAATCTGTTAAGGATAATGTACGATCTTGATCTTGGCATCTGGAGTCGTCAGGATATTCATGCTGGAGAGGATCACGAGATGCACAACACGGAGTCTCGCACCAGGAGCAACGCCATCTGGGCAGAAGTCAGAGAGATTGTGGGCAAGTGGGAAGCCGGCTTGACAAATGGGTCCGTGCGGTTACCGCCTAATGAACAAGAGAACATGAAAGACATTATCAGCCTTTTTGGTCAGTATCGCAAGGACCGCTATTTGGAAGATGTCGTCTTGTGATCGAGAGGGCTACACACATACGGCCTATTGGCCTAGCGGTGCAGCACTTAGCTAGGTACATGTATAGAATTCGAGGCAGGATAAATTGTACACGCCCTCCCGGCTTCAATCTCTCCCACTCTAGCTTCGTTACTTTCTCTTTCGCTTGCTATTACCACTGCATAGACCCCTTTCCATGTAGCAGATGACTGATTTGATATTCAACAGTCATTTTCCTCAGTTAAGCGGACTTTTGTACACGGCAGCTTTCATATCCCGTCACCTACAACGGACGTCGTGGGCTTTGGACTAGTTGAACAATAGGGCAACATTTGCTTCTGACCGCAAGAGCACCTGCTTCACTAGCTTGTCTTGAGCCGCATGCATCGATGTCTGAACAACGATTCTGTTAGTGAGCTGCCACGCGATACCAAGAGCAATGTTGCCGAGGAAAATCCAGTTTTATTTCGACGGAGAAGACAAAACTCCTGACCGGATCATAGCAAGACACTGTTTACAAGACGTTTAGGGCGGTCATCGGGCACAACAATAATACCTAGTAACATGAAATATTCGATGACTTCAAGCTTACCTGCGGGTTTCGCGCTACATTACTATTTTCGCAGCAACATGGGGCTGACGGCGTGAATGTCGATAGTGGGCAGCAGCAGGAGCAGAAGATGAAGATGTAATTAGGACCTGAAACACAAACTTATCACAATGCAGACCTGATACCAGACTAATACTCACTTCCGATCATCAATATGAATGACCTGAAAGGATTAAAGAAGGCCATCTGGCGTCGTTGCCATCCGAATTTGAAAAACAGCACGATATTGTGCAAAACCTTCTTTTTAGTTCAATGGTGTCTGCAATTGACAACAGTATCCATGGATTATTGAACTTATTCTGCAGTGATCCATTGTCAAGAAGTACATCATGACCAGACCCACACTGGAGCGCCTTCGTGACATCTACTTTTGTTCCACAAGCTATCAGTCCTAGGTCAAAAAACAAATCTCTAGTAATTTCCGTCTCACAGTTTCCAGTTCGTATCTCACATCAGTATTTCTTGCTAGCATTCTTTCCTTCACTCATACCTTCAGTGTTAAGTTTATTAACTCAGCTTGCATGGTAGGCACGATCCGGTCCTCCTCTCCTACCATTAAGGTAACATCAGACATTGGTCCATCTCACTATTTCTTCACACATTGCCTGTTTCTACTGGAACGACTTCTTTT
Organism: Colletotrichum camelliae; assembly: GCA_018853505.1. NCBI lineage: Eukaryota > Fungi > Ascomycota > Sordariomycetes > Glomerellales > Glomerellaceae > Colletotrichum > Colletotrichum camelliae. The sequence continues at coordinate 5,180,737 of JAELVL010000005.1, read as the reverse complement.
CAATTGAATATTTCCCCGACGATAATTTGCTTGGAGAATCAGGGAGGTGCGACTCTCTCCCTCACATCCGACCCCACTTTATGGCGTCCGAGTGTCTCGGCCCGCTAAAGTCAAACCCAGCAACTACCTACCTACCTTACCAATCTCACCTTTCACAACCTCCAACTTTCATCGGACTCTGCTTTCGATCCATCATAAAAGCGGACAGGCAAATATCAAACCTGAGCAGCTGAGTAAATACTTGCACTTTTCTGCCACATAAAACGATGGCTGGCAGAACCATCGTCGACACAGAGACGTATGTCAAGCCCCTCCCCCTTTCCGGTCGAGCTTATCCTTTTGAGTTGAGTGCGCGGCTGCCAACTAACAACTGCCAGCATCTACACCTCGCGGGTCTTCAATTTTGTCGTGGGACCAGAGAATACTACATTCCATGTCCACGAGAAACTCTTTGCGCCTCACTCGAAGGGGCTGACACGGATGCTCAGCAACGGCATGCGGGAATCGCAAGAGGGCATTGTTGTCCTGGACGATGTCGACAAAACGACTTTCACGAGCTTCCTGGACTACGCAACCTACGGGAACTACAAATTCCAGAGAACGATCACTTCAGAGAACACCCAGTCGACGTTAAGTGAGGATGATCTCACGCCAGAGAAACGCTGTGACTCTCTACATGACCATCTCATTCATTACGATCGTCGACCGGACATCATCGAGAGGAAGCCGTATTTAAAGTACATGGAGCTCTTTGTGAAGAGCGGAGAACAACCCGGGCTTTATGCCCCTCCGACGTACCTGCTCGAACCCGACGAGCTCGGTTTTGACGTCGATCTGGACTTGAAACTCTCCAACAAAGAATTCGGCGAAGTCTGTCAACACCATGTCAAGCTCTACGCCTTCGCTGACAAGTGGGACATCTCTGAACTCAGGCAGCTTTGCCTTCACAAGATCCACAACTGCCTGACCCGCGTCAAACTCTGTGACAGCGGATATCACTTGCTTTTCGCCCTCATCGACGATGCTTACAAGAGCACCATGCCTGGAGATTTACTGCGCAAGCTCCTCACTCAAATGTGCGTTGCGGATATCAGCCTCATCCGCAGCATGCCAGGATTTCCTCGCCTGGTGTGCCGCCTTCCGGAGATAGGTCTAGACATGATCAAGGAGGAGCCGAAGTACTGGGAGGACAGACCGAAGGCCTTGGTCGACGTCAAGAGCAAATTTCCATCACGACCATCCATTGGCGACGAAGACTAGAAGGGAAGCGAGACATCATGAAAGCAAAATCTCTACAGGAACAAAAGCTATTTCCGGGCTTTCTTACGGGCACTCAAAGTTTGAATTTATGGGCGATTTGTAATTCTGGGCAGGGCAGGGCAGGACTATTTTGGGAAGCGGCGTTGGGGGGACCTTGCACATCACGGCTGCGAAATATTTGTATTTGCCGTCTACGGTGGCCAATTTGAGTGCGTAATGGAATTCTTTGGATCATCGTCTATCTCTCCCTACATGAAAGCATTGGTACGTGCTGTTCCACGACCAGATCACAGTGCGTCGTAGTCCCTTCGAGATACAGTGACATTGGAGCACGTCGATCCTCCTCTTGTAGCACTAGGCACCCGGAAGCACTCGTTAGGGCACGGTGCGCTGGCATTGTATTGCCATGAAAAGAGAGGATCCGTCTCATTGGTAAGAATCTGACCGATCATTGATGTTTGGTATCCAGGGAGTTGCCGAGACTGCTGGAAGACATCGTACTTCAAAAGCTGTTAGCAAACGTTGATGAGAGGAGGTCTTGATCCACCTACGCTACTCATTGTCATAACACCCCAGCCAACATTGTAGTTGTGCTGAATAGTAGTGCCATAAACATATTCTGTGAATGTTTCATCAGCTTTCAACTTCACCAGAATAAGGTCTCGTCCCAGCTGACCTTTGAATCCTGCCCAACGAATGGCACTTGCGCACTACTTTCGATTAGTCAATGCTGCTTTTTGAGACTTTCGGATACGAACCATAGGGCACGACTCGGCGTTAGTGTAGATGGAGAGATCCCCCCATGCGGCATAGATCTCACTGGCTAGCGGTCAGCAGTCAAGTCGACAAAGTCTTGCAATCATTAGGACTGGAACGAACGTTGGCGTCATCCCCTGCTCTGTAAACTTAGCCGTGCAAGCGTTGATGGCTGAAATTTCTCCGTGAACTGCATTCCAATTAGATTGGAGACATAGTACCCGTTGATCAACTTGACATACTGGTTGGATCTCCCGTGCGAAAGTTCGCGCCCTCGCAGACAACTTCGTCACTAGTGTGATTGACGATGATCGAGCCAAAGGCGGCGAAGGGGCAACTAGACACCCTCGGTCAATCGAATCCATAAGATGGCCATGTACTCTGGGGGGCGCTTACGGTCCACTTTGGCGATAGAGAGCTTCATTCGTCTGGTGAGAATGTTAGAACACCGCAATCGAAAACTCAAGATACCTCGCATACCTTTCTCATGTACTCAACTCGCTTCGTGGCTGGAATAGAGTTGACCGTCAAACCTGACATGTCCTGATCGTCGTTTGGAATCACAAAGTGGGCCGAGCAAACGCTCAGCGCTCCCAATGCGGACAGCACGATTGACTTCAACATGGTGATTGTACAAAGGTTAGGGGTGTCAAATAGAAACTTAGAAAACTCACTTGAACAGGACAGCTGACGTTATTTATGCACTGCGATACAGCTCAAGATGCCGCTTTACCAAATCCTTTAAGAGATAAGAGTGTCCAGGATGATGGCTGGGGCCCACGTGTCTAACCCAACCACCCGGAACTCATGGTACCACCATGCTTGTCAATTGAAGCTATCACCATGCACGACCCCGCAAGGACCCGCAGCTGCGAGGGGGCATGTCGTTAGCGCAGCTTTCCTTATCATTTCCCACGTTGCGGTGACAGATGATTGCCGCGGTGCTGCGGGGGATTTCCCGAGAGCGGAGGATGGCCGGGCGATAAGATAACGGGACATTGCACGGGTGTCGGTCAAGCTGGAAGTGGTGATGATGTCTATTAACACAAGTTCGATAGAACCTAAGCTTAGGTGTTCTGTGTCTCAATCTCTGCGAGCTTTGTGTCCAAATCGTCCAAGCCCAACTCAAATAGCCACCGCATACGATCCACGGCGGGCTTTTCCACATCCACATTGTTTGTCGACTTCTGTCTCTCGGCCTCCGGAGATCTCTTCAAATTCGTGGCTCGCGTCATTTGGAGGACCTTGTCAATCTTGGCCTGTCGCCAGGATTGCCAAGCGCCAAGCGCGCGAGGCCGTTTTTCCGTGGTCCAGCTTCCAGACAAAACCTTTGCCAGAGAGTAGATATCCTCCAAAGCCTGGTTTACACCTTGTCCCGACGATGCCGGCATTGCATGAGCAGCGTCCCCGACGATGATGACATTTCCTGACGGTGAAGACCAACTAGGCAGTCTGGGCATCGTGTAGAATGGCCAGCTCAACAGGCCCTCTGGACGTTTGCACAGCTGATCAAGGATTCGTCTTGCCGTGTCGTGCCATTGATCATAGTCCTTTCGCATCAGGGAAGCCAAGGACTCCGGGGCTGGCTGCCAGATCCTGCCAACCCTCACGGCCTTGTTCGGGATGCGGGAACTGCGTTCCTACCATGAGCGTTGTACCGTCCGACTCCTCCGGAACCATGAAAAGGCCGCCCGGCTTGCCCTGAATTGTGCAGCTGGTAGCGAAAAATTCCTTGTCGGGCCATTCAACAGAGTCGGTCGGGATGTGTCCGTACACGCAGAACACGCCCGTGTAAATAGGAACGAGGTCTGTTAGATAGCGCCTCAGCGTGGAGTGAATTCCATCAGATCCGACGACAACGGCAGCATGTTCCGCCTTCCCACCAGCCTGAAATGTGACACCTTCTGGAGAATCGCTAATTATTTTCTCGAACTTGGCGTCATAGTAGATTGGGACTTCACGTTCGGCCAGCATCTTCTTCATCTCCTGGAGAAGAGCAAGGCGATACAGACGATAGGCAGGGTATCCGTATGCTTCCTTGGAAGCTAACTTCATCGTGTCCACAGTCTTGTCTTCGCTATCCTTGGTGATGCTGTCTTCGAAGAGGAAGCTTTTCGGCTTGATTCGGCTCAGTACGCCGAGGTTGTCGAGAATGCGGCATCCGTTGGGTGTCAAAACCACACCACTGGTGAGAATATCTGCACCCGTGCTTCTTCCTTCGTAGATTCGGCACGGGATTGACTTTTGATGGAGGGCTAAGGCGAGAGCAGTACCCTGAGATAGGTGTTAGCTGGGCTGCCCGGTAGTGGAATTTGAGAGGGAACCCACGCCAAGGCCTGCGCCAATGATGGAAACGCCGTCCTTCTTGATGTTGCCCATTGCTAATGAGACTGAGGTGTTTGTCTGTGATGAGTTCGAAAGTTTTGTGACGGGATTCCCCGCGAATGATCCGTACTTATATCCAGTTACCGCTCCCTATCAGACGGCGGTTGATGAGATGAAACCGCCGCGTCCGAAAAGCATGGCCTTGACGGGAATTCGGGTGATGTTAGTCACCGTATGGGCCATTGAAATGCGAGGACCTGGAATGCCGTATTTGGTAACGTATGGCCTGCCTACACGAGCAATCGCTCATTGAACTGCAACGAAACAGTGGCGTACTGCCCCAGGAACCATACAGCCATAATTCCAAGTCGATGAACACCATGTCCGTGCTCACCAGAAGGTTAAACCTGGCGACTCTTCGCGATTCGTGACATCCACAACACTCTTCGACTTCGTCCGATGTGACATCTTGTAATGTCACGGCCGTCAATCTAATAGCTGACCAAACTAAATTGTTGCCAAGGCTTTGAGGGACATTTAAGAAAAGCTGCACTGTCAGACTTAGGCTGGCTAGTCGGAGAATATGCCCAGCTCCGGCGGCTGCGGAGTCTACTCAACTCTCCGAACCATGAGAACAGCTGTGTAGCATACGCAACCTCTCTCTATGTGGGGCATCTACAGCCGACCGGAGGTTTTGAGATATGAAGAAGCCCGATTTAAGTCAACAGCAGACATATAGGTGCATTCAACAGCAATACGTGCCAGATTCACCGGTTAATTTTCTTGTTTTTCCTTGGGTGTTCAATGATCGGCGGCGGGAGAGAAACCGTCAAGAGAAGCCATCTCCTTTCTGTATGAATGATTAGCCATTGCATCTTGGATGCAAAGCGCAGGATGAGGGTTTTGAAGTCTCTAGTAAGTTATTCACAGAATGCGTTTGCGTTCTAGAAGTGACTTCAAGTCGTGGTTCACAAATTTTGTCACAGTTTGTACACCCTCGCCATTCCGACAAAATTTCCTCGGTTGCTAATTAAACTATCACGATTTCCTATGTCCTGTGAAGCAATAAATCCGGCAGGTGAGTACCGCAATTTGGACTAGAAGACTTGTGGGTGTAATTAGACTAACGAATCTCATCTGTAGAAACAAAGCCTACTCGATATCAAACAACCTGACACAAGACTGTTGTTTATGAGTGCAAATTAAAGACCACAGCATCTTTCTCAGATTAATGCTATGTTTGAATTGACTTGTGCCATCTCATCGCAGATCCAATTGATAGAACGAAGGCTTTTCACAGGCCTCTGCTCGTCCATGGTTACCAAGGTTCATCTAAATTTAGTGCAACGCCATCTCACTAAATGTAAGTATGAGCATTTCTGTACAGCTTCCAGTCATGGGAAGACCAAGCTTCGACCGAAGTTGTGATCATGCCTTTTTTTTGAGCCGCAAGTTGCCACAAATCGTCACCTAGAGCTGCGCAACTTTGCGTCAGCTCCTCAACACGGCGCGTCTGTAGGCTTTAGCTACATCGTTTAGGTTTGGCGTATTCGCATAACTGAAGCTGTGACTAGTTCGCCTCATTCTGAGGTCGACACCTGATTTGTCGAACATCGTTGGAGTTTCTCGTTGAGTCATTTGTGAGAGAGTACAGGACGTGCGTTCAGGCGATAACTGGGCTGTGTAGCTGTGCTCGTGAGGATTTCCCCAATGCTGGAGTTTTAGTGGAGCAACCCAAACACTGGACAAGCTGGACAAGGGTTCAAGTTGCGATCATAGCGACCCTCTATTACCCTCTGTTTCTCCCGTGGTTCGGCCGAATTGATGAAGAACTCCATCGTACGGGAGGCGAATCGTTGCGGGGGCAACTAATCTTATAAACCCCGCCAGATTGCTTTTGTGTATCATGACGTCGGCCTCGCAATTCAAGAAAGTCCGTTTCGTATTTGTTTCGTACTCGGCATGGATCTCGTGATGGCCCCGGATGCTTCCTGGATGCGAGACCGAGGTGCATATGAAGATACAACTACCGGGCCAAGTCCCGCCATTCACCTTTATCATCCCAACCCCGCCCGCGTCGTCCCCTCCGCCTGCAAACACACAAGCATCTGCGTAACCGAACCCAAAGTTGCACGCGCGCGAGCCCTTCACGATGGCCGAAGTTCAGAATAATCCCGCAACGACCACCGAAACGACAGCGTCGACCACGGGCGCGCCCGCGGATGAGTCGCAGATCATTCAAGAGGCGCCTCTGTTGTCCAAGGTCAGGTATGGCGCGACGGCTTTCGCGATCCAGAATTTCGTGGTCAGGCCTGCGCTGTTCCTCCGCGACGTCAAAGCACGCATCATCCCGTCTGAGCATCGCCCAGACTTCGTGAAGACGTACGAGTGCCGACCGTATCTTCCTGTCAGGTATGCATGCAGCCAGCGGCTAAAACGAATCCTTCGTCTGTAAGAGACCTGCAGCTGACAGGTGTTCCAGAATCTTCTTCCCCAAATGCTTTGACAAGACCTCCAAGGATAAGCTGCCTGTTCTCTTCACTATTCACGGAGGTGGTTTCGTGCTCGGAACCCCCGACGACAACGATGACTGGAACGCTGCGTACGCTACTCAGCATCACTCCATGGTGATCGGACTCAACTACGCCAAGGCCCCTGGCAACCCGTTCCCGGGTCCGATTCATGATTGCGAAGAGCTCTTCCTTGCCGCATTGAACGATGACTCCCTGCCTATAGACAAGACCAGGGTCGCTCTCGCGGGTTGGTCTGCGGGTGGAAATCTCTGTCTTGCGGTCTCGCAGCTGGAGTCCGTGAAGAAGCATCTGTCGGCTATCGTCCCACTGTACCCCTGTACGGATCTCTCCCTCGAGGCTGAAGAGAAGGCCAAGACGCGACGATACAAGCCTGATCTGGGCGGTTTCCGCGCCAAGGAGAAGGACTTCCTTCTCAGTATCGCCCCTGTGTTCGACTGGTCTTACAAGGTCCCAGGCGAGAGCGCTCGCAACCCGCTTATGAGCCCTGCGTATGCGCCAAAGGATGCTTTCCCCAAGCATGTCTTCATGATCGGCTGCGAGCTCGATCTTCTTTGCCACGAGGGTCAGCGACTGATTCATAGCCTTGCTGGGCGCCCGGCCCCTCCCGCTGTTGTGGGCAAGGAAGAGACTGTGGAGAAGGGCGAGCTTATCCTAGACGACGAGAGGTTCCACTTCGAGGTCTCGAACCCGGATGGAAGTCGGTACAGGTGGTTGCTCGTGCCCGACCGTTCACGGATTTGACCAGCACCTGGATGGCATCGTCCGTGACCCTGTTTTGCTCGAAGACGCCCAGATCAAGACGCAAAAGACAATCAAGATGATTGGAGAGTGGGTCCTCAAGGCACCTCCCACAACCTCAACTTGAGGCGATGTGCCCATGAAGCCAAAACTCTGCCCGAGCAAACGCGCGACCCCACCGTACACGTAATAAGGGACTGCTTTTTAATCATATACCAAGAAAATATCCAGCAGTGGACGAAAGTTTTATAGTATACCATTTTTCATGTTTCTTCAAGATTCTTGTATTCAGTTTGCGTGGCGCTCCGCTCAAACGGAAGTCATCATGTATGTACGTAGTTCAATGTTCATATGACATCACTCAGGCGAACGCCATGGATCTTCAATCGGTAATCGCGAGTGTTTGACGGCCCGATCTAGCAAATCTATTCAGTTCGACGAGGGTTAAAACTCGTGATTGCCGGGCCCTGCGTTCGAGAACCAATCATACGGAAGTTCCGCAGAAAGCTGTTTGGAACATGTCCTATTCTGTACTATCTACGAACTAACTCTGAAGTATCGTCCCGGCTGGCGGAACTTTCAAGTTGATCAGGTAGTCATCAACCGCTCTAGACGCATCGCCCTTGTTGAGGTAGCTAGTATGCCCGGACCCCTCCCTCAAGATCAAGGTCGCCTTCTGGAACTCCTCCGTCATTCCCACAGCATACACCAGACTTGTGGCCGGGTCGAAGCGAGAGTGTACGAGAAGAACAGGGTTCTGTGTCGCTTTGACATTTAAAGCCGTTCGCGGGTTGGTAATCTTGACAGGATACCCAGTGCAGTCAATAACACGATGCCAGAATTCACCCATTCCAGGCGTGACGGTGAAAGCCCTCGTCATATCAGCGACTCTTTGCACTTCGATATGATCCTTCGCTGCGAAGAAATGACCGTCCTGGCACTGGACATTGGTGATGGCCAAGGATCGGGATTGTGTGAAAGCGTCTCCAGATAAGAGCCCAGGGCTGAAGAAGGAGCCATTTCCTGTGGCTCCCAACTTGATCTGTTCTGCAAATGTTTTGCGTTCCTGAGGGAATTCTAGCGTAGATCGAGCGGCGCCTATCACGTTGTTGGCCGTGGCGAGGGGAAGGCAATTGGTCTTGGCTGTTCCGTCGCACTCGGCAGCCTTCAGGTTTCCAGCATTCGCAACTTCCATTATCTTGTTCCAAGTCTTTCTGATATCTTGGCCACCCTCCCCGCAGTTTGTGGCGTTGGCTTCACAAAATCTGAAGAAGTCCTGGATTGTCGCATCCAAAGAGGTTGCCTGCGTCATGATGTTAGAAGCAAAGGCACCGGTGTGCTGAAGCATGCCGTCGAGAGCCATGGCTCTAATCGTGTCGGGGAACAAAGCAGCATACTGTGCGCCTAACTGCGTTCCATACGATACACCGAAGTAGTTCATCGGCTCGCCTCCGGCAGCTGGGCCCAGTCAGCTTGTACTTCGACCATAGAAGAAAAGGCGTGACGTACCAACTCGTACGGCCTCCATATCCTTCGCCACGAATATCGTGTCCATGTGATCAAACAATGGCCCAGTCATAGCCCGGCATGATTCCCCGAGAGCCTTGTTGTAATCGAACAATTTCTGAAATCCATCTGGTGTTGTCGCATCGAACTCGCTTGGCTGATTGGCCAGGTTTGTGTCGCATTTCTGCGGTGTGCTCAAGCCAACACCCCGAGGATCCATCCCGATGATATCAAATGACTCCCGCACCGCGTCACTGATGTAGAGCCGTTTTGCCGCCATGCCGAGGACCATGCTCGATGCGGCGCCACCCGGTCCTCCTGGGTTCACGAAGAGATTGCCAACACGCTTTCCAGTGGCGGGTAACTTGACGATACCCAACTGGACCTTGGGACTGTCGGGCTGCACATTGTTGTGATCGAGTGGTACTGAGAAGTTGGTACATTGAAGCTGTGATGTGGCGTTGACTCCGCGGAACGGTCGTATGTCGGTTGGGCAAGCACTCCATGTAATTTGTTGGCCTGGCAGATCTTGTTGCACTGGACCAACCGGCTGCGGAATCATGGCGGCGATGCCAGCCGATACATATGGGAGGAGACCCAGCAGTAGGCTAAGGATCAACAGGTAGTCCATCTTGACGAACGACTGCCGATGGATTGTCCGTGATGTGACAGGAGTTCGTCCACAGACTGCACAGCATCTTCAAAGGGAACTGCTGCCATCAGCATACTTTTAAATCTCGAACCGCTGATCTGACCCATTGAATTTCGTTTGTCAGGGGCATCTGCCACGCATCACGACACGGCGGCAACCCTGAGTCAAGGAAGTTGTTGAACTTTGATTGGGGTGACAAGCCACCAGATTCGCGTTTCCGCCCGGCGAAAATGTCTCGCGGGCGTATCAGTCTTGGCCTTGACCAGGAACAGCTTTGGTGGGTGAGACGAAACGGCAAGGAGGGAAGGGGAAATAGAGTTTTTAAGCTTGGATTTTGGCATGATACCCGCCAATCATCCCGCCGGTTGTGTGGAAAGTGTAGGAAGCTAGCGGCAATCCAGGAACGGCGTTTCCAGGAGCCAACTTAGATGCCGCCGCGGTAACTCCCGCGGATTTGTCCGAAAATACGATGGATGCGGGAGAATCATCGTGTACGCAGTAGTCGCTTCCACGAATGAGGTGGAACGCTCATCAATGCGACTTAAGGTTTGCTCCTGTATGATCGCTTACCTTTGAACGACGAATTGTTGAACGGGAGATTTCAACAGTAGCTTCGGTATTTAAATCCATCGCCGAGAGAATGTACAGGTCTTCATACTACTGGCTGCTATTTAGACGATACCGTGTTCGTATGTTATTGAAGCTCTGTCACTATTCTTGCCGTAGCTCCAGGTAGTCCGACTTGAGGTCTCTTTGCTTCTCATCCTAGAATGGTTGAATGATGTCAACCAGTGGTGATGCTCAGAAACGCAATGCCACAGCCTAGCCGGGAGACCCACCGGCTCTATCGATTACATCCATGAGGTCGTTTGCCTCACCTATGAGATAAGGGGATAATGTGGTGATAGCCAAGTACGAGACCAAACACTACGGTCACAAATAGCAACGTGAAAAACTCAGTCCAGCCAGGGGATACTACTGATTTGATTGTGGGCGCCCGCGAAGGCCATGCAATGGGAGTCGACATCCAGCAATGCGGCGAGCTCCTGCGCAATTCTTCTGCTTTTATCAATGAAAAGGGAGATGGAACAACAGGTCACACGCATCGACCAGAGGAAACTTTTCAACCACCAGCACCCTTTCGATCTTGTAAGGCCTGTCTCTGAGATTACCGTCGAGGTGTCTTCTAAGGCTCGGATCAACTGTACAACCTTAAACCCTATTCTCTACAACCTGTTGTCACGCGTTGTCGTGCGATCCGCTAGCTCTCTGGTCCTCTTCATGAATTCCTTCAATATCAATCTACTAAATGGTCACCGGAACCAACAATTACACGGCCTCGGCGAGAGCCGTCATGCATTGCGTATGGAGAGGAACCTTGGCAGCTCAGGGGGCAGTGTCACTTGGAGAGGATTGCCCGTCACCTAAACAGCTACGGTTGGCCTGCCATGCCTCCGAAAGAGCTGTCAGCGCCTGACAAGTGTCATTGCTGGTTATAGTACGAGGCAACGAACTTTTCTCGCACACTTCAAGATATCTTCATCAGTCTGCGGCATTTGGAAGGCGACATGACATGTTCAGCTCCGTCGGTGAACCAAAAGGGTGCGACCTCGACATCAAACCCCGGTGCGCAACCTTCAAGGCACTCAAAACTTGAATACCAAAGCTAGGTCTTTCCGATTTCGACTCACAACCTGTGTTCCCTCCTGCTTCCGTACGACACACCGCGAGGGAAGGGGGCAACTGATCATTCGAGGGGAAGGAAGATCCAGGCCCCAGGGGAAGGAGGGCAACCGCGACGCCATGCCTTCCACTCCCAGTCCTGCTGCCACTGTGCGAGACTTCATGGCCTGGCTGGTCTGGCCAGAGAAGTGGTGAAATTCTCGTGACCTTGGTTCCATTCTCCCATGACACCGAGACTTTAGCCCCTTGTGACATAGGCACCACAAGGGTGCATCTCCAAACCACACATAGCAAAACAAGGCCACAATTGAGGCTTTCATTCGGTACCGCTTTGAGCACCCACAAAGCGAATATAAAAAATAAAAAAAACCGCCCAATCTTATAGAGTCAAACTGTCCCTCAGAATTATTCCCGTTGTTTTTAGCACCGGGCAGCCGTGAGGCTAAACGCGCTAAGGTCAACTTCTATGTGTCATCACTGGGACTACTCATACTGTGTTGACGATTCTTATCTTCATGTTCATCTCAATCTATATGGGAGGAAGGAGATCGTTTGAAAAGTGGGCGGCAGGGCATCCTTCTCCTTTCAGCATGTCCGGGTGGCGCCTCCCTCGGTTGGGTGATACCTACTGGGGAAGGCGACACGCGTGATGGCAGGCACGCTCCAGTCATCCGGGGGTGTGTTGAAGATCCATGGGTTCAGCGAGAACGGTGATGATGGCCCACGGTCAGCTCTCCTAAGTAATTGGGAAGGCTGCGTAGATGGCAGATATTCTGAGTTTTCTCAACGAACTGGGAGTAACCCAAAGAAAACAGGCGTTTCGTTCTTGTTTTGGCAGCTATTCCTGTCCGCAAGCGCGAGACTCGATACATCCTAGGTTTGCACGCTGGAAAAGCAGTTTATATTGTCAATTGACGAGAAGACTGACGAGCATTCGAGTGCCCCGGTCATTTCTTCATTCGCCGAGGTGAAGCTCGCCTTAGAGAAGTGGTACTACTTGAATGCACGCGTTGCGTTCGCTTTTATTTCTTGCCAGAATGGGCGGAGCTGTACATCATCCGCACTGGGGATGGAGGGGAGATCAGGCTGGCCGGCTGAAAGTAGGGCAAGCCCCCTGCCGTTAAATTCGATGAAACAAAGAACCCAATTCGTTCAGTTAAGCCTCAGGAAATCCTCTCTCTTGAAATTGTATCAATTCCCCATCTTTCACTGCCATCCACTTACAGGCGGAGATGCATCACTGAGAAGTGGAAAAACAGGCCCCACCCCCATCTTCTGTGTCCGTCTCCCACTTACGGCCATGATAAGCCACCCCACCTACGGTTTAAAGTGAAGTATAAGTAAATTTTTAGTCTCATCGCATCTAACATGAGTTCATCATTGTGTTGAAGCCAGTAAAGCCCGCTCTCGGTTGTCTAGGAATTGAGAGTTTGTCTTCACCAGTACGTTGTTCCCCCGCCATACACTGCTACCTGCTCACATGTACAAGTGTCTTCGTCCGAAACAGAAAGCATAACGGCAGTTCTTCACGCTTACGGCGCGGCCCTCAAGAGTCGTGATGTGGAAGAAGCTGTCGCTCTCTACACCTCCGATGGCGTCATCATGCCGCCTCACTTCACGGCCGCCGCCGGCACCACAGCTCTTCGCGAGTCCTACACACGCATATTCTCTAGCATCCAACTGGTCATCAAGTTTTCCATTGATGAAATTGTTCTCATGTCCCCCGACTGGGCATTTGCAAGAACTACAGCTGAGGGGACCAAAACGATGCTTGCGACGCTGGAGTCGGAGGAGCATGCCAATCAAGAGCTCTTCATCATGAAGAAAGAGGATGGGAGCTGGAAGATTGCGAGATACGCCTTCTCTACAATGAAGCCTCTAGTTCAAAATGGTGTAAGGAGAAGTTGATGCCGACTTGTGCCGTCCGAGTGGATTAGGCGGGCAGTGGGCTTAGGCTTTGAGCATCATATTCGACCTACTATTCTTCATGATATCCGAATTGTCCCGTTCTCGCCTTTCATATTCATAATCGCCTGTTTTCGCTATCCGCCCGAATGACAATTGCTACATCATCGTACCTAGAAGCCAAGGTACCTATTATGACTGGGGACAGGTTTGATACCTTTATGAGCACAATTGCCAAGGCCAGGACCGATTGATGTGGTGTGGTAGATTCGGTGACAGTTTTACACCTCGCTTTGACTCCTCCTTTAGCCCAAGATGGCCAAGCCGACACACAACACCTGGTCTCAGCTTCACCAACCTTTCCCGTATGAGATCTGATCGTTGGCTTTGAATGTTTTCACCCATCTTGCCCGAACTTCATCTACTTCGCCTTTTGAGCAAATCTACTTTCCGCCTTGAGAGATGAATTTCGATGACTTCTTTGAAGTCGCTGGCGCCTTCGAATCCACTTTTACGCAATGCTTCAGTCTCCCTGTCGCCCCTTGAGATCTCAGGATCCCTCGTGACGACTGAATCAGACCTCATGACGACTAAATCCGATACTGACAACTGATGTCGTTGGTGGCATTCGTCGGGCGTCAGCGGTGGTAAGATCTCGTCCACCATGTTCCACCAAACTTCCTCCAGCGTGTTCGAGGCTTGACCCTCCAGCTTCCAAAGCCCATAGTGGGCCAGAAAGACCTCGAGCTGGGCATTTAACTCCGAGTCATCATCCTGAATAGATTGAACATCCGAGTCAGGGAGACAATCAACTGAGAATGGTGAAGACCAATATCTTGGCTCGCGCCAAGTATGTCTGCAGCAAGTATGGGCCATTCCCAACCGCTCAAAAAGCTCCAGTCGAACCATTTCCATCGTGAGAGTCTCCTCTTCATCAGGAAGAACATTCCATCCTCGCACCCATTGTCGCAGTAGTTCAGCGCGGCCAGTAGTATGGACGCACCCTCTTCTAGAAGAGTGGTAGCAGCGCAGCACTAAATGCGCAGGAAGACATCCAGATGATGTACAAAAACACTTACACGTGTCTGTAGACAGTTGGAGGTCTTCCAGGGCAGCTTTGGCTTTTCCCCCCTCCCATTCATCAATCTCCCACGAACGTAGATGTACGGATCCACAGAGGGCGAGGTAGAAGAGAATGTTGGGCCAACCTTCTTCAGTCTGGTTGATGACACTTGCTCCATGAGCCAGAAACCACTCTACAATATCTCCCTCATAAAATGCTTCGTCGCTTGGCCTACTTGAGCGGAATGCTCTTCTGACATGCCGAAACATTGGTGTCTCCTTCGCGTCATCAACCTGGTCAATGTTGGTGAAGCCAGAACTATAGATGGTGTCCAAGACGTCTGCATAGCCTCTGAGTGACGATCTACGGTCTTTGAAATCCTGATGTAAGACTTCAAAATGATATGGCGACATCGTCCTACAGTATCCCTGCATCCCTCGTACACAGCATATGTCTCCCAGTTGTGAGGACGTTGGCTTGGTCAGCATCGAAAGCGTGGTTGGGCTCATCCTCTGCACTTCATCCTCTGAGTTGATTACAGATACGTTGTCACAGAAAAGCCCTTTTTGTTTCTTCAACTCGAGCAACATCAAAGCCAGGATTTCCTGACTCCCTGAATGTATGGCTTCTTTCAAGGTCCAAAATGCCGAGGCGAACCAGTAGAACCTGGAAGGATCCAGCGCAATTGAAAAAATGGCTTCTTTCGAGGTGAGAAGAAGGTTGAGCGAGACCACGTCCCTTGACCGACATGCTGAACGTATTGCTGGAACTGCAGTGAATCCTTTGCTCAACAGACACTGCATACCTTCGAGCCACCCAAGGGCGAGCTCCATGTATGTAAGTCTCGAATTGCAAAATTTCTCCATAGTGCCATCAAGGCATGCTTTGCTGGCGAGAAAGCTGACGTCATCGATCGAGCGTTTGATTATGGCCATAGCCAAATCATCATACTCAAGAGCTGAAGAAAGAGCCCAAATCAGTTCAATCATTCGAAAAAAACTCTTGCGTTGCGTTTTGACGTACCTTCAGCAATCTCAGCATGATGAATCAGGATATGAGGGGTCATGGTTCCGAAGCCGAAGGGTTTGTAAACGTTGGTCACAGTGGTGTCCCAGTTATACCTTGAAGCGTTCTCAAGACCATCGATCACTCCTTCTCGTAAAAATTCATCATAGAATGGTATTTCCTGTCCCAACATCACCATACCAGTACATCCTCTATCAAACAAATATTCGACAGCTGTGAGTTTCTCAGAGGCCCATCGAAAGCTGATAGATGTCAGTTACTTCAAATGGTACCCCCACTTCTTCTGACTGTAGGCAGCTTACTTGATAATGTTTGCGATTCCATACTGACGCACACTTTCATCGAAAGCTGTTGTGGCTAGAACGTCGACCTGGGATTTAAGTATTGTGTCCAAGAGACATCTCAGTTGAGCTTCGAATTGTTTGCATTGCCACTCCAGTAGTGTGATGAGGCTGCAAAATTCCTTCGCAAGTATAAGTGCCATGTAAACCGCTTTCCTTCTGGACGACTTACAAAGAGTATGGTGAATCCGTTCTCATCAGTCTCTGCCCCGGAAAATTTTCCTTGTCTGATTTCACTGCGAAGCAGTGTGTTCAGATCTTTTAACTGCTCCCCAGTGGAAGGGAGCCACTCAAGTTCGAATTTCGGCTCTTGCCCATGTTTGCTGTTGGAGTAATTGTCAGTCCAGTGATATCGCATTCCGACACCAAATCTGAAAACCCGAGCCTTTCTTATAGTACATAGCTCGACAATCTTATCAAAAGCTGAGAACACTGGGGACTTCGAGCGCTGGACGATTCTGCAAAACCTCAAGGGTGGGAACATAGTCCATGTACCAGGCCCGGTTGCCGCGCCAAGCGATATGTCTACGACTCTGTCGAGGAAGGGACATAATTTGGCGCTCAAAGAGTAATTCCAAGAATGGCTTCCAGATAGGCGGAAGGGACAATCTCTCCGATGGTCGTCCCTTTGCCAGCAGCTGAACTGGATGTTCCAGACCCTTGAGCTACTGGTCTTTGTTTTTGGACGACACGAACAAGACTCAAGTAATGAAGCGTTGCGATTTGAGATGCTCCAAGTATCTCGCAACAATTTCGGTTTCTGCATCAAAGAAAGCGCAATGCCACTTTGCAGGAGGGCTTCTTCTTGCTTGGCGAGATGTCCAAGACCAAGGTCAACTGTTTTTGCTTGGCGCCCGTTTTCTGCTGCCGAAATGGCAATAATCACTTCATCGCGAATAGACCGAAGCTCAGTGCTCATTCGTGCCTCGTGATATCGCATCATTCTTTCCGTATCATCATGGCTTAGTCGGAACTGTGTTTGCATCTCTGACCCAAATTTAGCGGTGTGATGCTGGATGGATCTTGTCGTTTCAGCCAAGTTAATGACATCCGAGGTCAAATGATCCGTCTTGTTGACCATCGATATCAGGACTGATTGCGATTCTGCGCTTGATTCAATCAAGTTGTTGAGGCCCTTCGAAGACTCAAATCGATGTCTTTGCGTCGCAACGGAATTCTCCTTCAACGAAGATCTGTTTACATTGTTAGATGTGCACTGCTAACTTCAATTTAAGTTGGCTCCTACCGAAAATCCAGCTGAACCGTAAGATTCGCAATGCTGAAATCCCCGATCAGTTCCAGGTTGAGCCTGTCCAATCTCTGGAGTCTTTCCAGGATAGCAGGCTCTCGTGTCTTGGTCACGACGGTGTTCCATAGACGGTATGCAGCCTTATGTTTGCTCGAGTCAAACCCTTCTAGAAGGGGTTTGAGTGCAGCCCCAGCATCGTCGATGGCTAGACGTAAGCCATTGCAACTGGAAGATAGACAGCCGAGGACGGCGGGCTCGATACAATCAGCGGCCAAAGATCCAGCACCAAGGATGTCTCTGCAAACGTAAGTGACCCTTTTGCTCGATCGCTCGACATCTTCGAGAGTGATCGCGGTCTTTCTAGGTATGTCGCGGAGATCTCGGATGAGCTTTATCGTCGCAACCAATGTGCCGTCGCGCACTCGACCAACTGAATCGAAGCTGCGACCCCGCCGAGAATGCTTAGAGGGTCAGCCATGGTGAGGCTCGCCCTGCGGCTAGATGATGTTTTGGTGGGAATTTCAATGAAGGATGAGGTCTCTTCCACTAGGACAAGTGTTGATGGGAGAATTCGAGGGGAGAAGATGGGGAGCGGGAGAGTGCTGAAAATGATTCTAGCCTGCGCTGACGGGCGGCTTACTTACATGTACGCAGAAAGACAGACCAATAGAATGTCATGAGAGTATGGCAGCACTTTCTCTCGAATTCTGCCTGAATAAGAAGATCATTGGCCTAATTTGACGCCTGGCATCGGCCGAGGGATGACTTTAATCTTGCTTGGCTTAGTGACGTGGCCCTTCTCCTGTATGCCCACTGAATAGCCTGGGGCGATGCATCCCGCATGTCCATCAACCTCGGTGCAATCGGAGACGAGTAAATATCCGATGACAAGTAAGACCAGGCTGGTCTTGATATGATTCTACTCGTCTTCACCATTTCATTAAGCATTGATACGGAACAAAGGTAAGAAGAATAGGAAATTTTCGCTTCGGTCGGTCATTGAAAACCTAAGCCCTGAATTACTTTGTCCTTTTAGACGTTGGATGATGCTGAGAATAGCGGTATTGAAAACTATCAGCGTTTCATACTTCGATCCAGAACATCTGCACGTATCCCCAGCCTCTGGCTGCAGATAAAACTACCAAACCACGTATTAAGCAACACACATAGCCGAGTTTTAATTCCATCTTGGGTACGTCTAAGGTAGCCTACGTTCATTGCCAAGCCATTTCATTTGATCGAGGAACCCTTTTCCTTAGTCGCTGGCAAATTGCAACGGACTAAACGGTTATCGGCAGTGTCGTTAGGCCGGAAATTGAACCTCACACCGTTAACTTCGAGTGTCATAGTGTCTTTCTCGTTCTCTTCCCCGTCTCTGCTGTAATTTCCCAGATGCCACGGAATGAGCAAAAGGGCTGGACCGAACAGAATACACGGGAGCCACTGTTTGAAACTGGCGAGACGCCACAAACCACGTGCGTTAAGGTACTGTTTTTGCGGGATTCCTTCGGCAGCTACGCCTTCGGAAAAACCAAAACTCGGCATGTCCTCGAGCGAGAATGTATGCATGAATGAGTCATCCTCGCTCATGGTTACTGCGTCGATTGTCTTTTCATGGAGTAGTAGAAGCGTGCTAGCTGACTCTGTAGCATTCGTCAGCTGGCTGTGAACACTTATCAGAGCCAGAAGACCAGTGCTGATCGACAAGAGCAAGGCGTAAGATCCAAGCTGTGATGATGTAGAGTCATTGTTTACGGCTGAAGTCCAGGATGCTAAGCCGGTCGCAAGGCAGATGCCTAACAGAATGGCAATGTTGGCAAGTATCTTTTCGAGCGCTGATTCTGTACTCTTCTCGTACCCTTTAATCTCTGCATCGCGGAGCGTATCGAGAAACTTGAATAGTTCCCTATCCTGTCTCGTTTGAATGCGACATAAGATAGACCACTTTGCTCCCTCGTGTACGAATGAAGAGAGCATACCCATATCTCGCTCGTCGATCACCACGTCTGCTTTGGGTATCCAGTAAGTAGTCGACGGCTTTGCTTTTCCAAATACTTCAAGGTCTAGCGTATTCCACTCTTGCTCTTGTAGAACGTTGTCTGGGAATATTGGCGCAACAAGCATATGCTCTTTCGATTTTGGAAGAGAAGTCTTCGACGCAGTGTCGCAAAGCCTTTGGTAATGGTCCAGAGAGAAGGGCACGAAAGTGCTGAAGACGAGTTTCCAACACGCCTGAAACAAAGCGAATGTGAAGTTTCGGTAAAGTAGACTCGAAGTACGGGACAGAAATATAAGATTTGCTAGCCCGTACACAAGCACCAAGATCAAGCGGATAATGCTGTCATTGGTTGGTCTTTTGTTCAGAAAGCCGTTATATACGAGCGTATTGGCAATCATGACAAAGACAAGCCAGGAACTGACGGAGTTCCATACTGACATTTGGACTAGAGTCTTCATGACCGGAGACGGCGTTCTAAACTTTATTGGTACTCCGTTGCGTTGTGGACTTTTGTTGCTTGTATTATTGGACTGCATGTCGTCAGGTTGATCCCCTGGCCCCGAGATGTTGTGTCCTTCAATGTGATAAATGCTGAAATGGTCTGGATCAAGTTCGCGCACTTCGCGCAGTTTATCAAATGAGCGTAGTTGATGATGTTTGTCATTAGGACTAGGTGAGGCCTTGATCTTGATACTTCTAGGAAAGAAAAGTAGCCAATGTTGAGACGGAAATTCGCCTGGAGGCTGCCCGTAAGTCTTTGGCCATGTCTTGGACAGAATTGCGTCGATGTTCGGCTGCAGGAATACCGAAGGCAACCAAACATCGTTCGATAGCTTGTGTGTATATGTAGTCAAGATCCAGTAGGTACTCGCTACTAAAAGAAGTATGAGAAAGGCCAGAGTTGTGTTGACCTTTCTGCTGAGGTCGATAGTTTGGGGCGCGGGGCCGCTGACGCTGCTTGAATTGCCAGAAGCCGTCGCAGCTATCTGTGTATCGATATCAATACTCGGATCGTCGGTCATAGGTGCTGGCAAACAGAAAGCCGAAGAAACCAGAACCAGTAAAAGGATGAGACGACACATGTCTATGAAAGGGTCCATTCCTTCTCGGTAGCCTGGGTGGCGGGAAAGGCGGCGTCGTCCAAAAGTAAACGAATGACTGGGGTGTGCGATCAAAGCCGGAAATCAACCGGGCGGCTAGATAAGAAGATCGACTCGATTGTTGAGCATTGGTAGAGGTGCAAAGATTTAGAATGCTGTTGTTGTAGCCGGCTAGAAAGCGGTTTCTTGCCAGGAGATTGATGGCTAGGTATCCAGATTGTAGGTGTCGAGGTTAACGAGTGGGAACAAGATGGAGTTCAATTTTATCCTTATTCTGTATGGGCGAGCTATGGATTAATAGTGCGGGCGAAACAACTAATAGGTGGCAGCGGATGTCGCTCAGGAGGGGACACTACTGAATGAGGATTGCCAACGTTCTATCCTCCTTGCCATCGTTACACGAAGTCTCCCACACCTGCAGCTGACATGCATGTACTTGGTTTTAATGGTCCGCTAAAGAGGCGCGGCCGTATGGTTAATCCCGCAATTGGTCTTTCTCGCTCTTGAACGCCGTCACGTCCAGCTGAAGCTACGCATGTCTTCTCAACTGGCCACCACATAACTCGACTCAAGACATTGCGCTTTATAACACTTTATAAAAAATATACCATTCAAGTCGTTTGTAGGGCAGAGGAATCTCGGCTGAAAACAAATGGGCGGTGGGAAGAAGTGGTAGTTGGGCGGTCAGGCTGGGCCCGCCAAGAACAAGCAGGCTGAGCAACGGGACCTGGACTTGCGGACCAGGGAAGCAAACAACCCTTGTTGCATATGCATCTTCAAATGTGGGACACCCATTAGAATCAGGCTGGCTCTGGGTGCCCAACTGACGTGCCATCTCAGTCTGCCCACATAGAAAACGGCCCGAGGCGATGCATCTCGCACACAGAGGTAGAATGTCCGCGGAGAGAGTCTGCAGGGTTGAACAAGAGAAGCGTCATACTTCGAATGATTCGGTATGTTTCCACCCCATCAGTAATGGTCTGCCCTGGTCAATAGAAATATTCGTTCGTGATAGTTGGGAGGCAGCATCATATAGGTTCGGGTCTTTGAGATCCCGGAATTATCATCTCCGTAGGTTGATAGTAGAACATATTTGTACAAACTGAAAGTCTACAACCACAATGCTCCTTCATTATCATGGTATTATCCCGACAAATGCACCCGTCCGTCATTTACTTCTTGATCTCAGTGGTCCCAGTCGCAGTCGTCCCGCTCGCCGTATCAGGAGAATCCAACAACCCCGGTCCCGGGTCAACCTTGTTATTGAGGCTCTCAGTCGCCACTTCCTTCTCAACCTTCTTGACATCAACATCCTCCGCCTCAATCTCTTCTCCATACGGCCCACTCGTCTTCACACCCTCCATCGAATCAGTCTCATCTCCATCCTTGACGACGCCATCCTTGACACTGCTCGCCCGGCTCACGTCCGCGCTCTCGGGGCTCTCCGTTCTCAGGCCGAGGTGCTTCTCGGCGGTGGGGTCCTCTTTGTTGCCGCCCTTCCAGTCGGCAGCCTTCATTTGCGGAACCGGAGAACCCTCCGAAGGCTGCTGTACGACATCACCCTCGGCAGGACCGACTTCGTCACCGCCATCCTTGGCGCGGTGAGAGTCCGCAACCCGCCAAACGACGGCGATCTTGTCGAAACCGCGGGATCCCTTCCTGCTGGATCCCTTGATACCGTCCATCGCGTCCCACTCAATCTCAAAAATGCCGCTGGCGTCAGGCTTGCCGTCTTGCTCTGGGCCATTGCCCTCGAAGAAGACATTGAACCAGACGTGAGCCACCGCCGTGACCATCGTCAAGCCCATACTAGAGGATGTCCTGTTCCTTCTCTCGACAGAAATGTTTACATCACTATTCGGGATGTGGATGGCCTCCTTCGGCTTCAGGATGACAGCCATGCCGCCAGGCTCTCCATCCTCAGTATCCGCCTCCTTGCCATTCGTCTTCTGCTGCCCAGGCGCCGTGGGGTCCCTGATAAGTGACGTCGTCTTGGCGTTCCTCAACTTCTTGCTCTTGCTCCTCGATATCTCGTCTGACTTTGGCTCCTCCTTCTTTCCACCATCCTTTGCGTGGTTGGTGTTGGCATGCTCCGCCAGAGGCGCTTCCGCGGGGGCCTTCTCCGTAGGCTTCACTCCCACGCTGGCCAAATCGGTCATCATACGCCCGATACCCCCTCCGCTAGGTGCATCTCCCTCGATAACCACCCTCTCGCTCTTCTTGAACGTATGGAACACCTTGATCTTCTTGCCCTCGTCCTCGAAGCCCTCAACATCAAACTTGACGCCGCTACGCAGACCCCATACATGAATCTCCATAATCTCAACAGCGCGATCCACATACTTCTTGCCTCCCCTCGTCCAGCGATCCACGTAGGTGATCGTGCGCAGCTGACTCGGGATAGACACACCAGCGCCGAACTTGGGCCTCATCCTCCGCTCGGTAAACCTCGTCAGTGCCTCCTCGGGTTTCCAGCCACACTCTGAGATCAAGTAGCTGCAAGAAACAGTCCCGCTGCGGCCCTTGCCTGCCTGGCAGTGCACAACCACGACCCTTTGATTATCACCTCCCTCCGTCTTCTTGCCGTCGGACTTGCTGACAGCGAGATCGCCTTGATGGAGGTCGCCGCCGTTGAGCCAGTTGCGCATGCTCGCCATGATCATGGGAATCAGGCGGAATGGCGGCGGGTGGTGGTCGGGCCAGGGGTAATGCCTCACGCGCCCATAGACCTCCTCATCGGGGTACCCCGTACCCTCGGCACGGAACTCCCATATCGCCCAGTTGTCCTTGTGTTTCTCGTCGAGGAAGGTGACGAGACGGTCGAGCGGGTTTCGGTAGGCTCGTTGGGGATACGTCCCTGATGGACCGGAGCTGGTTCGCAGCACATCATCAGCTTCTTGTGTCCTGCAAGCATTGCGAAGAAGAGGACAACTTACGTGGCGATAATATTGGATGTGACATAGCACAAGTCCAAGTCGGACTCAGCGTGCCTCGCGCGAGGCCCCGCGACGATTTGTCGCAGCAAAGAAGCCATTTCTCGAAAAGAAAAGAAACAGAACCCGAAACCTTGAATGCGACGTGGAACTTGGATTGGAAAGCGGAGCAAGGTTTAGGACGGGGTCGCGCGCCAAGAATAAGAAGGTTGTTGCAGTGCAGCTGTATTAAATGAACGGTCCAGGGAGGTGCTTTCCAA
Source organism: Colletotrichum camelliae (assembly GCA_018853505.1). Classification (NCBI taxonomy): domain Eukaryota; kingdom Fungi; phylum Ascomycota; class Sordariomycetes; order Glomerellales; family Glomerellaceae; genus Colletotrichum; species Colletotrichum camelliae. The sequence goes on along the minus strand of JAELVL010000005.1, from coordinate 5,157,407 downwards.
GTCGAAAGGCCTCCTGACGTTTTGCGGGTGGTTCCTTAGCTGCGCCTGCGCCTTGGTCGCGTGCAGCTTGTCGAGGCTTGACGTCGGTGTGCGCGACGGCTGCGCGACGTCATTGATAGTGGGGTGAACCAGGGGAGGGAGAGGCCGAGCTACGCCACTTTGGGTGTGGCTAGGTGCCTAGAGCGTTCGTTTCCCAGGTGCTTGGCGACATGTGCTTAGCCCTTATATCGGTGATATTATCATCGCCCACACACATCACAGCATGCGAAGTCAACGGTGGAATGAATACTTTAATCATGCGGGTTTTGATGTATTGCGCAAACAAACTAGTAGGCAATGGCAAGAGCCAGAGAGCGAAACAGGAAACCTGAAATCATAGTGTAATGCAGAGCGCAACCCGGGGTTCGTCCAGGTCCCAAACTCGCCGACACTCCAAAAGCCAGAATGAGTCGCAGAAAAGCCGTTTGAACAATGGACGGCCGTAAAACATCTCCTCTTCTTTCCTTTCCATTGCTACCTTGTATCCTTGCCCCTGAACCGTTTCTTACATACTCCCCTGGAAGGAAACATTCTTATCATGGCTGGAGTTGCAGCCGGGCCCATCGCATCGGCCGAGCCGCTATTGATGCGATATCGTATAATTAAGATGTGAGAGCATCATGCACCAGTCGTTGAGACTGCTGTGCATTCTGCCTGTCAATTTGAGCCTTTAGGAGGTCTTCTTGGGGACGGCGGTGCCGCTGAGGTAGCGGTTAGGGTCGGTGTAGGCGTAGAACTGGCGCGCGCCTCCCTTGACAGTGTCCCAGGCCTGGCGAGCGGCAGGGGGAGTACCCTGGTTGCCAACGGCGGAGTCAACGCGGGACTCGAACATGGCGAACGAGTTCTGAACGTGGGTGCTCTGGGTGAAGCGGGCACGCAGGAAGGCAGTGTAGATGGCAATCAGAATCCAGGAGCGGCGCTGGAAGGTGATGGCGGAGAGCAAAGGCGAACCCAGAGGAGGATCTCAAGGGAGGAAACCACGGACATGGACGCGTCGTAGTACTCCTTGACGAAAGCGCCAATCTTGTCGGCAATGGGGTTGTGCGCATACTGGGGCTTTCCGCCGGGAGAAGCGCCAGCAGCCGGGGCGATGGGCTTGGGGGGAGTGATGGTGGGAATCACGTTGGCGCGCGTGTAGGTGGCGACGTGGAAGACGGAGTAGATGGCGTAGGGAAGCATGGCCAGGGGGTACTGGGGGGAGAAGAGCCAGACCAGGGACATGACTGCAGATTCCAGTTAGCCGCAGCGACAAGACGGGGAGAACAGACGAAGAAGCTCACCGAGGTACTGGACATTCTCGTCGGCGATGAGAGCCAGGGGGCTCTGAGGCGCCTTAGCTCCAGCCTTGCTGCGAGCCCTCAGGGTCTTGTAGACGACAATGCCGTAGGTAAGGCAGGCGGAGAGGAAGGCCAGTCGGTAACTCCAGCGGGCGACTCTGCTGTAGTAGTTGAAGGTAACGTAGGAGAAGGAATAGCGAATAACGGACAGGATCAGAGTCAGATGTCTGGCGAACGCGTTGTTAGCAAATGCTGAGCCCAGGAAGAGGTTCTCATCGCTAAAGATGCAGCCCCGGCCCCCCGGCCTTCTCCGCAGGCGCGACCAGCATGTTCTTCGGGTCGCAGGGATACGGTTGAAGCTCGAAGGTCAAACGGAATGGTCTGTACGTACCCGGCAAACCAAGCAACTGTTTGAATATCGGCGATTAGCATATGCCGCACTCAGACATGCAGACGGGAGTTTGGAGTCGACATACATTGCAGGGTCTGGGCGAGAAGCAGAAGCCTCTGGGTGAGAGGGACGTTGGCGGGCGGAGGGGGTGCCATCGTGCAATATTCTTCTGGTGGTGGGCGCGATAGGCTTGAAATGTGGTATACAGCTGTTGGTGCTGATAATCAGCAGATTCGCAAAGGATGATGGAATTTGCGACGCAGTGCAAAGCTCTGTGTCGTGTGTCTTTTTTCTGGTGGTGTTGGAGTTGACTTTGGAAAGCTGGCCAGAATGCGCAAGAAGTTGAGGTGATGGCGGGCGGTGGAGTGGCTGGTTAAGGTGGAGGTGGAGGAAAATGGAGCCTGGACTCAGGCAAGCGGTGGTCGGTGCGTCAGTGCGTCACTGCTTCCTTCTCTGCGCTTCCCTTTGGTCGGGCCAGCTGCTGCCCTTTTTTTTCCCTTTCGCTGGAGCGAGTGGCCGGGAGCGCGCAGAATTAACACACGGAATTGAGAGGGAGGGGTCATCGGCAGCGGGAGGGAGGAAAGGTTACAGTGACCCCGGCAAAGCAAGACAGCGGTACGACGACCAACCCAGCTGAACTCCAGTCCAGGTCCCGGGCACTTCAGCGGCAGATCTGCGGACTGTTTCCCTCGCTGAGAAGTGAAGGGCTCCAAATTTTATGACGGCCTTGGACAGGGCTCTTTCCTGTGAGAAGTGTCACCTGCGAATCATCAATGCGACAGCTCTCACATGTCATTTTTTTTGCGCAAGGAAAAACGAACCCTCTAGTCCTTTTATTTTTGTTTACTTTCTATTTCTTCTCACCTTGACACCGACGAGGCGGAAACATCTGAGCTCAACACCTTCAGGTAAAAGGAGACATGAGACGACGGAATGAAATCCGTGCTCTCTGGCTGCAGCCCAGTATCAGCAAAACACCACCCGCTAACCAGTGCGGATGGCCTGATGCACTGATGCAGCAACCAGGTAGCCGTCCACGGTGCTAAGTGCTAAGTGCTAAGTAAGGTAGGCAAATGGTGCCTCTGCCTTGCTCTGGACTCATTGGGCGCGCATCTGCGAGACGCTCTTTCATCACCACCTGACGCTGAATCCGGACCCTGCTGGTGTCAAGCCACAATCTTCGGCTCGTTTCCTTTCGTCATCATCACACCCTTGGTCTGTGCGTCAGCTGCAGCTCCGATCCACCAGCTTTGGCTAATCCAAATTCTCCGCCGTCAGCTTGCTGTCAACACTGTACGCTCGCTTCCGTCTTTGCATCATCGATACAGTGTGCTCTAAGAAGTTGGAACTGTCCGTCTGGACCCCTGTCAATTGAGAAGCTGTGGCGTCACAGCTCCCCGAAATCTGAATTGTTGAGATTTGGAGCTCCGTGGCATCACCACAACTGATCGTCTCGACGGCCCGTGTTGTTTCGCCCACTCCGACCGTGACAACCTGCCACGATGCCGCCAAAAGCTGCTCCTCCGCAGAGGGAGTTCGTCCACCCCGAGGCCGGCCATGCCAGAAAGAAGTAAGCTGTCCAATTCAATTCCCGCCTGCTTGTGCAGCCACTCCTGCGACGCCCACTAACAGGACCCTCGCGATAGGCCGCCCAGCCCTTTCGCCATCGAGCCCATCTCAGCCTTTTATTGCTTCCTGGGTGCCAACATAATCTCCGCCCTCTTCGCCCCGATCCAAGACTGCGACGAGACATTCAACTACTACGAGCCTACCCACTACCTCTCCCACGGCTACGGCCTCCAGACATGGGAATATTCCCCCACATATGCCATCCGCAGCTGGCTCTACGTTAGTCTGCATGCCATTGTCGGCAACCTCCGCCGTCTGCTGCCCCAGTCTACCAAGGCAAGTTCATTATGCCTTCCACGATACCAAGCCTATTGAGCCCATACTGACTGGCCCAGGTTGGCGAGTTTTACTTCATTCGATATGCTCTGGCCTTCGGCTGCGCCCTGTGCCAGGCCCTGCTGTTCCGTGTTATCAGCCTCACCCTCAATGCGCGCATTGGTCTCTTCTTCATCCTGGCCACGGTCTTCAGCGCAGGCAACTTTCATGCGAGCACTGCCTATCTGCCCTCCAGCTTTGCCATGTATATGGCCATGCTGGGCGCTGCGTCCTTCATGAACTGGCGCGGTGGACTGAAGACTGCCCACGGAATTTTCTGGTTTGCTGTTGGAGCTGTCGTAGGATGGCCTTTTGCTGCCGCCCTCTCCTTCCCCTTCCTCATCGAGGAGGCCGTCTTCGCTGCGCTGAGTGACAAGGATCGCTTCATTGAGGCTATCATCCGCGTCGTTAGGGGTGTGATTGCTGGCTTGATCGTTATGGTAAGCCCCATTTCAGACTTCGTGTGACATCAAACGCATCTAACTCGTTTAGTTCTTTGATGGATGTATCAACACTTTCTTCTACAAGAAGGTCGAGGTCGCATCTTGGAACATTGTCAAGTACAACATTTTCTCAGAGACCGGTGGCCCAGAGCTGTACGGGACCGAGCCTTGGGACTTTTACTTCCGCAACCTCGCCTTGAACTTCAACATTTGGTTCATCTTGGCTCTTGTGTGCCTCCCCCTTTTCATCCTGCAGAAGCTGGTTTCACCTTCAGGACAGGGCTTTCGACAGGCTTGCGCGCGCTGGTTTTCATCTCGCCTTTCTACCTGTGGCTTGGCATCTTCACCCTTCAGCCTCATAAGGAAGAGCGTTTCATGTATCCCGCGTACCCTTTCCTCGCTCTCAATGCTGCTATGTCCCTGCACATCGTCCTGGCGGCTCTTGGCAACTCAGATCCCAAGACTCTTGTGGGCAAGATTCCTGCCAAGCTCAAGCTTTTCACCGTCAGTCTGGTGCTCCTGCTTTCCTTCGACATCGGACTCTCGCGCGTCTACGGCATTTGGTCTGCCTACTCTGCTCCTATGAGGCTCTACTCACCACTGGGAGCGGGTGTCAGCGGTCAGCAGGGACTCGGCCTCCGTGGCGACAACGTTTGCTTCGGTAAGGAGTGGTACCGCTTCCCGTCTTCCTACTTCCTGCCCCGCGACATGCACGCCAAGTTTGTTCGCTCCGAGTTCCGAGGACTGCTTCCTGGAGAGTTTGCTGAAGCCCGGACTGGCTTCGGTTTCTGGAGTGGTACGTGGATGCCCACCAAGGGTATGAACGACAGAAACGAGGAAGACATGGGCAAGTACGTTGATCAGAGGACCTGTGGGTTCTTGGTCGACACTCAGTACCCCGAGCGAAACGACCCCTTGCCGCCTAATGAGCCTGACTACATCGCCGATGAAGAGCACTGGGAGGTTGTGAAATGTGTTCCGTTCCTCGATGCGGCCAACACACACTTTCTGGCTAGAGCACTCTGGGTTCCAGATCTGCCCTTCATTCCCGAAAAGTTCCAACGCAAGTGGGGCCGCCATTGCCTTCTGAAGCAGAAGAAGTGATGGGTCGCGAGAGCTCCAGCAAGGTCATCTATCCAAAGCTGACCGATACCCACCATGCCAAGGCGCTCCTTGCCGCGTTGCATAGCTTCGAAAGGGCGATTGGACAAGGGCGCCAACTAGCGAAGTGATTGCTAGCCAGGCTACCCAGGCATTTTGGCAGGCTCTATTGAGTTCAACTCAAGGAAGGTTGCACAAAGTTAATGTGCTGCTAGCTATCGGACTGTGAAAATTGGAAAGGGAGCATATGCAAAGGTTACACGCCTGAACAGGGAAATATGCCTGGTTACAGCCCTTTGATACCACAAAATGAAAGCAGTCAACATGTTCAGTCTACCTCCCACATGTGATGCTAAACTTCCACACCAGTGCTTACGGCAACAGTGACCACTCAACATAGCCTCCTCAGAAGAAGAAGCCCAGGATACGCTTCCACATCGGAGCCTTCTTCTCAACCTCATCAACCTCATAAACCTCCAGCTCCTCCTCCGGCCGCCTGCCCTTGTCCAAATCAACACTCCGCAGGTCAACTCCAAAGCCCCAGTCTCTCGTGTACACCTTCCAGAACAGAAACAAACACAGCGTAATCGGCGCCGCCATGTAACTTTGGAAGAACGACTCGGCGTTCGGGCTTCCGCCAACCGGCTAATCCCCATTCGTTAGCACCATTATCCGCCAACCATCTCATAAGGTCACAAGCGACTTACGTATAAAGCCGAATAAAACGTCGCGCTCAGTGAACACACCACCAGGAACACGCCCACATAGCTCCCGGCAACACCCAACGCAGAGCGCCAGGGAATTTCGTTCACGTCGCGGCCCTGCAGCCGCCACGCCTTGCGGAAGCGGATGTGCGCGAGCATGATGCTCGCGTACGCGAACTGCCCCGAGAGACCCGTGACGGCGAGAAGCCAGTTGAAGACGGTCTTGCCGTCGGCGGCGATGGTGATGAAGGAGATGAAGCCGAAGGCGACCTGCAGCGCGACGCAGTAGATGGCCGCCCGTCCTTGTCGACGCGCGCGAAGATGGCGGGTGCGCGGCCTGATTGCGCGAGGGCTTGGAGCACGCGGGTGGAGCCGTAGGTGCAGGAGTTTGCGACGGAGATGACGGCGAGGGTGATGACTGTCATTCCTCGTGTTAGCTGGGGTGGAAGAGGGTTTAGGGGAGTGGGGGAGGGACGCACCGCCGTTGATGATGTGAGGGAGGACCTGGATCCCAGCCAGTTGGACCGCGAGCACGAACGGGGAGGCCTTGGTGTTGGCTCCGCTTGCGCCGAGGAGGACGTCGCTGTCTGACGGGACGATGAGACCCATGATGAAGATGTTGAGGATGTAGAAGAGGGTGATACGCCAGAAGACCTGTCGGGAAGCCTTGGGGAGAGTCTTGCGGGGGTTGGCTGCCTCAGCGGCGGCGAGGCCTACCATCTCTGTGCCGCCAAAGGAGAATGCTGTCGAGTGTTAGGATTGGAGGATATAGGAGTAGGGTCGTGATGGACGTACCGGCAGTCACGAAGACGGAGCAGAAGCCCTGAAATCCGTTGCGGAAGGCGCCCGGGTCGTGCCAGTACTGGGCCCCGATGTAGCCGCGGGGATCGGTGGGGACGCCGCCTGTATTGATGATGATGCCGAGGATGATGAAGCCGATGCAAGCTATGATCTTGACGATGGCAAGGATGAACTCGACTTTGTGAGGATGTCAGCGTGAGTTGCTGGCAATGAAAGATGTTGAGGACATACCTTCGCCATACCCTCGAACACCAAAGACTTGGATCACAATCAGGAGGGTCATGAAGACGGCACACCAGACTCCTGGGTTGACCTCCTCTCTGCTTTTCCAAAACTCTATGGTGATGCCCGCGGCGGTGATCTCGAAGGGGAGGGTAACCATCCAACCGATGGAGTATTCCCAGCCCATTGCAAAGCCCCTTGTTGACCAGTCAGATGAATCGAGACTTGAATTCGTTCTCCGAGGAAGAGCTTACCAGGCCGGATCGATGAAGCGCACAGCATATTCGTAGAAGGCACCGTTCACTGGGTAGATGATGGCTAGTTCTCCGAGGGCTTGGACGGTGCACATCATCATGCACCCGATGATGATGAAGCCAATAAGCTGATCAAAGTTGTTAGATCGTCACTCATCACCATTGAGCTGAGATCACCATACCAGAGCTGCCGGGCCACCAGTCCTCAGCGCTCCTCCCGTTCCGACGAAGAGGCCAGCACCAATGGAGCCTCCTGGAGTTCATGACAGGCTATGTTGAGCTTCATTCATGATGCAGATTATCAGGATTTACTAACCGATGGCAATCATCTGCATATGACGCCCCTTCAACGCCCGCGATAGGGAACGATGCTGCGGTAAGGGGCTCTGCTCCCCTTCGCCATTGCTGGAGGTCGGCTGAACAGCCTCATCGGCGACGTCCAGCTTCTTTTCGTCAACTGCCATGTTGATATGACGCAAGTTTCACCAAAGGTCAAAGAAGAAACAGAGTCTGCTAAGAAAATGACAAGCATCGCCCAGAACTTGGCGGCTCGGCTTCGGTTTTATTCAAGTCTATCAGCCAGTTTCTCCGTCGTACAGCTGTTGCCCGTCGTGCAGACATTGCCCGTCGCACAATGCCAATGCGACTTTATCTTTCATCCCAGCATTTTGTGCCCCTGAAATGCATGTTGGACGTATGCTCGTCTGATAGAAGCTCTGCCGATCTCTTATCAAAAGAGGTGATGTCGCGTCTGTTGGTTCGTTGGCCGGGGGGTCTGGTTCCCGTCTTTCCCCTGATGATAGCATGCGGCCGGCTAGAGATCGACTTTCGTGGTCGGCGAATGGCATGGGTGAGACGTCACTTGTCTTCATGCAGGTTGAAGTGCAGTATCTGAGGGCTTCTTATGAATGGCACAATCGTTGAGATGGGAAGGAAACATTTTGCCAAGGAACGTGCTCTCAAGAGGGTGGTAGGGACGTGTGTCTACAGGACTGATATCTTGTTGTAAGTACACCTCGTCCATCACCGGTCCGATTAAACAGAACATTACAAGACTAACACCAAAGAAAGCTGCTTGGGAACTGCAGCATTTATTTACTGTTTTGAAGCAGCCCATGAGTCAATCCACCAAGCCCATGTTCCTCATCAGCCCTCTGTCACCGGGAATACGCGGTCACGTTCTCACGGTCCGATACTCGACCGGGGCCCAGATAAGACACCCCCCGGCCACCGATCGTCATCACGACATGCTCCGAGATAACAATGGCAGACGTACATACGATAAGAGACCTCCAAACTCGGACTGATGTTGAGTGTGGTGGGGTCGCATCGGAGGGGTGTCCGGTAAGTGGATCCCCTCCCGGAGCCCTCTCCGGTGACCTCGTCGAGCCACTTTCCTCTCTCGGCAATCACCCAGATCCTCCGCGATGCCCAGCTATCTTATCTGCACGTGTGCATAGCATCAATTGACATGTTATCGGAACTGCCAGCCACTCACTCACATCGACGTCCCCCCAAGAATACAGTTGCTACACACGTCCCCCTCCAAGCTTACTCCCTGTTCGGCTAGCATCGCGATGCGTGCGGGGGAGAGAGGAGCGATAGCCTAGCTCCAGCCATCAAAGCAGCGTACATGTACTATGTAGACGCAGACCACACGCCAACTCATATCTCCAAGACGGAAGCAATTCCAAACAATCCCGATTGGCATGCCCATCTAAACCACGACATGTGACCTGCTAGCCGCCAGGATGGCCATGCCCGCCACGTCCGTACATCGGACCGGAACGAAGCGTTGGAGAAAGAGGCGTTGGAGAAACCACCGGATCCGATCACGACCAGAGGCGGGGAAACCGAACAAGCATTTAGAAGCCGTCCCCCTTTCAACCGCTCAAATCACGGGCTCATCTCATACTCGGAAGCATCCGAACACTCTCTTGAAGTTGCGACGTACACCAAGTCTGTCACATTTACATCAAGACATACCATGAAGGTGTCGCTGGGGCTGGCATCTGCCAAGACGCCCTGGGCGAACCCCGCGTTCATCGTATCTGGCAGACGAAGCTACGGGAAGCCTACACAACCGCGACAGGCTCTCGGAGCAGGCTCGCCACATGCTGCTATTCCGGAGACAAGCAGTCTTGAACTCAGGAGCCCTCCAGCACGGAAATCTGTCCCCGGCGCGCCGTTATCCGTCTTATCTACCGGGACGCTTCTAAGATCGTTACTCATCACTACCGTCTCATCGAACCGCTTCCTTCTTATCCCCTCACTCTACACACTATCCTTCCTCTCCAAGTCGAGCGGAAGTTTCCTTCTAGACGTTGATCGCAACCCGGTACTACACGCCATTCTCAAGAAGACATTCTACGACCAGTTCTGCGCCGGAGAGACCCCTGAACAGACGAAAGCATGTGTTGACAGGCTCAAGGCCCTGGGATTCAAGGGTGTCATTCTTACCTATGCCAAGGAGACTGTATTCGACCATTTGACTCAGTCGGCTCACGAGACGGGAAAGACTGCTGCTGCATCGGGCGTTGCTGGCGTCGATTCTGAAATTGAGTCCTGGAGATGCGGTACCCTGGAGACTGCTGCACAGGTTGGTGAGGGTGACATCCTCGCCATCAAGTTGACCGGAGCTGGCCGCGAAGTCACAAAAGCCTTCGCCGAAGACAAGTTCCCCCCGAAACAGATGCTCGACGCCCTCGATGAGATCGCCACAACATGCAAACAACGGCATCAAGATCATCGTCGACGCCGAGTCCACGCACTTCCAAAAGGCCATCGACCGCGTCACCCTGGATCTCATGCGCAAGTTCAACGGAGACGGATACGCGGCCATACAACACTTACCAGGCATATCTCAAGAGCACCACGGACAACGTGATCAACCACCTCTCGGAAGCCAGCAAGCACGGGTTCACCCTTGGGCCTCAAGGTCGTCAGGGGCGCGTACATCCTCTCCGACAACCGCTCTCGCATCCACGACACGAAGCAGGATACGGATAACGCGTACAACTACATTTCTCAGGGTGCTGTGAAGAGACACATTGGAGACTTTGGCGGATCGAAGCCCTTCCCCTCTGTGGATCTGTTGTTGGCTAGTCACAACAGGGAGAGTGTCTTTGCTGCGTTGAAGCTGCACCAGCAGCGCGTTAAGGAGGGCAAGCCGACCGTGCCGATTGCGTTTGGACAGCTGCACGGCATGTCTGATGAGGTCAGCTTCTCGCTTCTGCAGGAGAAGAACGAGGGTTTCGGGGGACCGGACGTGTTCAAGTGTTCTACTTGGGGCAGCATGGGCGAGTGTTTGGCGTATTTGCTTCGCCGGGCAGTGGAGAACAGGGATGCAGTTTTGAGGACGACGGATGAGCATACTGCAGTGAAGAGCGAGTGTTGGAGGAGGTTGAAATCGGCCTTTGCGATTGCGAACTGATCCAGCATAACAAGTTCAAGCATGCGTTTCGGCAAGCGGTAGCCTGCATTCGTCACAATTTTATGTCATATCTGTTCATTGTGTGTCCGCTAGTTATAGCATGTGCTGGTTCATTTCCAAAGAGAACACGCAGACAATTATCATACTACCTAATCGGTCGACTCAGCGTAAGAAGATCCAGCTACTCCGCAGACACCTGTTGCTAAATATTCTTGCGCATCTTCCACATCCCCGAGACTATCATTGAAATAAAAAGACTGGCTAGCGATTACCAGGAAATCTTCTGCGTCGATGTACAATCGGAATCTGTCTGACGACGGAAATTTCGGTTTATACCTGGCCAAACCTTTGCCAACTATCCAATACCTTCGGCTGTCAACATGCTCTCTGATTATAAGAAGGATCTGTCTATATCCCACATAATCCTGAAATAGACACCAGTCGTCCACTGCAGCGGCTGGTGGAAGAAGGATGCTCCTGACGGTACGATACATCGTAGTCTGTTCTTCCACAACTGGATAGACCCATTCCCCGGTTTCGTTGCGTGCAAGACGAATTCCACTCCATAAAAACCCCTCGCAAAAGAAGGATCTCTGGCCAGCGGTATGAGATAATGATGTCTTCGTGCCGGATGTGAAATTGAACAGTTCCGGTGTCGTGTTCTTATGATTTCGTGTCTGTATCGCATGTTCAAGCCTGGGCGAGAGCTCGTCGTGAAGTTTCAAGATCTTGACCACCAACTCAGCATATTGAAGCAGGAAGTCGACAGAGTGGATAGGGCTCTCCTTAGCCCTTGAAAGTAACTCGACTCCCAGCTGAAATACATCCATGGTGTAATCTGGCAAGAGTGGCTCTTCGCCCCTCCAATGTACTAAGGAAAGAATACCATAGACTTTGTCTAATAGATCGTGGCATTCCAACTCACAATCATGCACATGCTCAATGAGCATTGCTAGGGGCAGCTGCTGTTGTTGGAAAGACCCGGCCACTAGCATCTCAAGCTTCGGGAAATCTGTCCGCAAAAAAAGGTCATCGGATGGACTTAAGCGCTCAAGCGCCTCTTGGACTTTCATAAAACCCCAGATCTGCGATGCTGCCGCAAACCCATGAAACATGCGTATGTGCAAAAGCGACTCCCCACATTGTACATAAACCTGCTTGCCCAGAAAGAGCTCTTGATAGACCCAGACCCTCTGAAAATACTCCCGCCTCAAAAAGGATTTGAATGCGATGAGCATCCGCGGAAGGGTCTTGTATCTGATCAGAAAGAACCACAGTCTTGACAAACCTCTGTCGCTGGGACCAAGCCAATACTGGTTTCTGCCTACCCATCTGAAGAAGTAGGCTTGGTTTTTGAGCTTCTTGCAGAGAAACCGGCTATCATCTGCATGCTCGCCAACATATGCAATCACTAGATGAGAGGCTCCGAACACTTTGCCCATGATAGCAACTTGGTGGCCTTTTTCTTCCAGATTTTCTTGGTCGATGCAAATGGCATCGATCCAGTAAAGAGCTCCAGCATCGTGTTGTCGGGCCCGACGCAGAACATGTTCGCAATTCAGCCGAACACTTTTGAGTTGACCATCAACCTCAATTGGGGTCGTCGGCGCTTCTGGGCCCCATGTGTAGGAGATGGCATTGTATTGAGGGATTTGAGCTAGTGGGAAGGCATGGAGAACGCAGCGTATGTCCACGGTGCTAGAAGAAGCCGCTGGCGATGTTTGGAAACTGAGGAGACGGATGTAGGTGCCAGCATTTGGCAGACGAGTGTATTCTGGGCTCGCTGTCGATTGAAAGTTGGCTGATAAATCAGGATCTTGAAGAAGTGAAGACTCTAAAGAGCCCTCTATCTTGAGCGAACGACCGCAAATCGTTTTTGAAATATTTGTATCTGATGAAGTTTGCCGCAGTCTTTTCGCTGGCTTAGAAATGCCGTCCGGACTTGCCGTTGGTAGCGAGCGCGATCGAAGCATCGTCATGGCAATGGTAAATCAGTATTGATCAATTGAGTAGAATGATAGGCAGGTTCTCCGCTCATCTGAGTGAAAAGCCCCAGAGACCGCGACTGGTCTGACGCCAAGGACTCGGTGGCTATGCATGGCTGCCTGGCTATCTCGGCCGGCACACTCTCCAACAAACTCCCGAGAAGTCCCATCGGGATTCACAATCATAACCAGACTTTAAAGCTTCTATCATCCATGGTAGGGACAACACTCGCTCATTCGGCAGCATGTTTGAACATGGCATGATGACTGAGCCAGTTGGAAGAGCAATCAGAGCTGGCTCATGCTTGAGGGCCCAGCTTCCAAGCCCTAAAGTCAGGCCAGTTTGCAACATACAAGACAATACCTCAATTGGCGTTCACAGATGGTTTCGCCTTGCCTGTTTCCCCTGGTGCTGACTAGGATGAAAGCTCAAACTTCGCCGTGGCGCTTATCGGCTCAGAAAATACCTGTTCATAAGATGAACCTCCCTGCCTCCGCGGCAGTGCGGGGTGTCGTCCCAGCGGTCCGGAGTGGCGCCCCGTAGCGTCGGGCACGATCCCGATCTTGCATCCGGCCAGCCGGTCCCAACTACCCCACAAGCACCAAGTGGGCTGGATGCCGATCGTCTCCGTTGAATTCTGCGGGAAGTCGAAGGAGTTTGTCGAACGAGGAATATCCTTGTAAACAGTGACATATCACTCCCCAGTTCCACACTTGACCACATATCATTCGAGACACTCTGGTGAACGTCGATGACTTCAGTTGGCCTGTTTCCATCAATTTCGTGATCGCAGCAACAAGCCAAATCAGCCTGTCGTTATCTTATGCTCAGGCACCCATCATATCAATAAGTCCAAGCCTCCGGTCATGGCGTCTATTGAGCATTTCAACAAAGCTCTCGTTCCCTTCAAGTACGAACTTTATCCCTTGGGTGCAATCAAGCCCAATGGTTGGTTTCGCGACCAGCTTCGTCTGAGTGCCAAAGGCCTGGGAGGAAACTTATTCCACTTCTATCGCTTCGTCAAAGAGAGCACTTGGCTTGGAGGAACATGGGAGTACACTCCCCTCAACGAAGCTGCGCCATACTGGTACAACTACATCGTTCCGCTTGCGTATACACTAGATCGAGACTCTGACCCGCAGCTGTTTTTGGACTTGAAGAAGCAAGCAGACTACTTCTTGATTTACACCCTCGAACATCAAGCAGAAGATGGCTGGCTGGGTCCGGAAACTGCGTTACATACCCGAGGTATATGGGCGCGCTGTTTACTGCTTCAGGGGCTCATGAATCATGCTATCGCGGATTCTTCAAGACGTTCAACAATCCTGGATGCCGTCCTGTGTTTTGTGAGGCTGGTTCACAAGATGCTCAAGAACAACTACCAGGGTTACATTCCACAGAAAGATGATGTCTTTGATTTGCAGCTTTTTGGGGTCGCTAGGGCTCATGAATGTAAGGGGCTGGCCCCTAGGCTTGTTCAACGTAGAGGTGCCGTCGATTGACTATTCTAAGCTGAAGAAGGAGGAAAGGACTTTACAGGGATAGGCGCCTAGCAGCAGTGATGCAGACCGGGGCTAGGCAGTATGCTACAGCAGAATAGTGGATCCGGCGGAGCCGGATCTCGGTAGCTGCTCCGGCAAAGCTGGAGATCTCGGCCGGGCTCTAGCCCGTGACATTACCTCCCCGCTCCCCTCCGGGGGCGCGTCCGCAGCGCTAAAGCTAGGTCTCCGTCATGCTTCATTGCAGGGCTGTAACGTTGTTTGTAAGCCTCTATCGCTTCCGTCCCCTGGAGCGTCTTAATAGGTTCCCAGGTTCTCTCTACGTATCCTTCCTACTTAACCAGCACTTCACAGCGTCTCCCACGCCCTCGACGCTTCCAAGCAGCAGCATTAATACTCTCTATATTCCAGGTCTCCTCACCTTCATCATCTATAATTAGGAGCGGCTGCTTGTTATCTAGCGTTTGCCCAGGTAAAGGGTTGTTACCTGCACGCTTCAGGGTATCCACGTGAAAGCGTGGGTATATAGCTGTTAGCATGTTAAGCTCTACCATATATAGTGAGATAACCTTCATAACAGTATACTTATAGTGCAACTAATCCAGTTTCTTGCATAGCCTAGGGGACTTGTAGTGGCCTATATGAAGCTAGACTTTGTTGCCTGCTTCTAGTCTCTCTGTAGGCTGGCGCTTCCTATTAGCCAGCTCCTTATAGCGTTGCTGCGTTAAGGCAAGAGTTGACCGTGCTATATCTATCATATCCTGGAGCCTTGTTACTAACTTGTATGCCAGGTCCTCGCGAGGGCCTTTATAGTCTTCTAGGTCTGCCTCTTAAACCCAGACAGGCTCTAGGTGGTATCTGTGTTCTAAGAAGAAGCTGCTCATGCCTATAGCGCTGCTATCGCGGCTGCAGAGCGCTAGTTAAGCTGCTGGGAGGTTATTCGCCCAATCCTTCTGCGAGTAGGTAATGTAATTGCGTAGGTAGGCCTGGATCTCTTGGTTCATCCTTTCTGGGCCGCCATCAGTCTGTGGGTGATAGGTAGTACTGAGCTGCTGTTCTATTCCTAAAAGTTTGCAGAATTGCCGCCAGAAGCGGCTTGTCCAGTTGCTTCCTCTGTTGCTCACGATTGAAGTAGGGACGCTGTGGAAGCGGAAGTGGCAGCTCAGGAATCGTTCAGCGCAGGCTTCAGCTTCCATACTTTCCATAGCTTCAAGGGTTACGCCTTTTCCTAGCTGGTCGATAATTACCCAAAGGTATCGCTCACCCTTATCCGTAAGGGGAAGGTTGGTAATGAAATCCATAGCGAGGTCGCTTCGTATACGCTGCGGTATTGGTAGAGGTTTCAGAAGTCCTTTTCGATGCTCTCTCCAGATGTGGCTTCGCCCGCAGCCATCGCAATTGCGGCAGAAGCGTCGTACTAGCTGTGACTGGCCAGGCCAGTAGAAGCGCCTACTGACTAACGCGAGGGTATTATCTCTACCAGGGTGGCCACTAAGTACTGAGTCGTGGCTGCTTTAAACGATACAAGTACGTAGTATGTTCGCCTCGCTATCTAGGTCTTTGCTACCTGGTACCCAGATCCGGTCTCTGAATAGTAGTCGGTTGCCATTATCGATCTCACACTCAGCAATCTAGACCTTTAGCTTGAGGCTAGGAGGGAAGCTTCTTTCTCGTTGTTTCACAGCATTATATGCCTGCTGGTAGACTTGGTCTTGCCCTTGGGTCTGGTCCCAGAGTTGCTGTAGTTCCTTATCGTCGGTGAACACAAGCACCGATGGGGCTGCCTCTACGCGTCGTGTACGCGTTGAGGTAAGGGCTACTTCGGGAAGAAGCTGGAGAATCCGGCCTTGTTCGCGCTCGTCCTCTAGAGACGTAGGTACGTCTTGTTCGCGTCTAGAGAGTGCGTCTGGCACTACTGCTTCACTTCCTGGCCGGTACTATATCTCGAAGTTATACTGAGATAGTTCCTCTGCCTATCGGCTTTGCTGTTCTGTAAGCTTCTGCTTCGTTATAAAGTACTTTAGGTTCTTATAGTCTGATAGGATCCTAAAGTGGCCGACACTCTGTAGCTCTGCTCTCCATTCTTATAGACAGCTTATAATAGCTAGCATCTCCTTGTCATATATCAGATAGTTGAACTGGGCAGCGTTAAGCTGCTGCAAGTGGTAGGCTACTGCGTGACGTCTGCTGTGCTCATCTTCCTGTGAGAGTACGCCTCTAAGGGCAAAGCCGGAGCAATCAGCCTCAATATAGGTTGTGCGCTCAGGGTCTAGTTGATATAAAACAGGCTTAGCAGCAAAGATCCTCTTAAGCTCCTGGAATGCTGCTTCTTGTTCCTTACCCCAGCAGAAGGGGACACCCTTCTTTGTAAGAGCTATCAGGGGTCCAGCAATCTCTGAGTATGCTGGGATGAAAATCCGGTAGTAGTTTGCAAATCCAAGGAAGCTTCGGACTCCTTTAACTGTCTTTGGAGCTGCCTATTCCTTAATCGCCTTCAGTTTCTCAGGGTCGCAAGAGATACCAACTCCAGCTGTAATGATAAACCCTAGGTACTTTACTGTCTTCACAGAGAACGCGCACTTGTGAGGGTCTAAACGTAGCCCTGCTGCAGCAAGCTTGTGCAGTACTAGCTTAACCTTTGCTTCGTGGTCTTGTCGTGAGCCGTTCGAGTAGATCAGGACGTCATCCATATACGCTGTTGCAAAGTCGTCTAGATACTCTCGAAGTACGCTGTTAATGTATCGTTGGAATGTGGCGGGGGCTCCTGTGAGCCCAAAGGGGACAACTAGCCATTCAAATAGCCTATATCTCGTCCGGAAGGCTGTCTTATACTCCTCTCCCTGAGCGATCTAGATCTTATGGAACGCTGCTATTACGTCTAGCTTAGTGAACCACTTAGCAGCGCTGACAGTCTGTAGCGTCTCTCGAATCAAGGGAAGAGGGTATCGGTCGCGCTTAGTAAGCTCGTTAAGAGCGCGGTAGTCGACACAGAAACGTATTCCTCCGTTCGGTTTACGTGCGAATAGTACTGGGGCTGATGCTTCTGAGCTGCTAGCGCGGATGAAGCCCTTATCAAGTAGGTCTCGTAGGGTCTTACGGAGGACGAGGAGTTCTTCTCGTGACATGCTATAGAGCGGACCCTATGGTAGTACGGCTTCGTTACCACTACTATCCTGTTTGATAGGGATCCTGTGGTCGACCCCGGGGCGATGTGATGGAAGGTTGGCGGCTTCGTCAGGTTGGAATAGCTCTCGGAACTTAGCTAGTACAGCTGGTGGGAGGAGGGCTTTTAGGTCTGCCTTCTCAGTCTTCTTCGTAAGGGCCTTCTGTATATCTGCTAGGCTGATCGCTCGAACTTCATATCCTGCAGTTCCTTTGGTGTGTTGTCGTGCCCTCTTATAAAGCGTTACGAAAGGGGCTCCCGGGAGGAGGCGGGCAGCTCTGATCTGGTGCACTCGTCCTGGCTCTTCCTCGCCTTTTAGACGTAGGTCTACGCCGCCCCTCCTATGTCGTATCCGTTGCGCGGCAGCATCATACAGGATGCGGTTCCTCTCCATCCAGGGCTTCCCTAGGAACAGATCGTCGCCGAGGCCACGTACGGTATACGCGAAGATCTTCTCATCATAACCGCACAGCTCGAGGTTAAAGACAACCACACCTGTTGCTTTTGTAGCCCCTGTAGCGTCGCTGAAGCTGCCTAGTACTCGCTCGGAGCGGTCCACTACTGGCAGGCGGAGCTTGCGGGCCAGGTCGTGGTCGACAAGGGCGTATAAGTCGCACCCCGTGTCTATCAGGGCGTCTGCTCGAGTGCCCTTATGTATGCGGGTAGTGATCACTGCTGACTTGCTGCTCATGCGATGCTTAAACTGCTTCCATTCTGTAATATCACTAGGCTTTGCCTCCAACGCCCGACTTTGCGTTGGAGTTACTCTTTTCCCGAGCTCTCTTCTGTCTCAGAACTTCCTAGCTCTTCTGTAGCACTGCTGCTGCTCTCTTTAGGTCTTGCAGCCTTCTTAACCTTCTTAACCTTCTTAGCCTTCGCAGGATAGGAACGCTTCAGCCTAGGGCACCATACAGCGATGTGGCCAATCTGGTTACAGTTGAAGCATTTACGGTTGTCCTTTATAGGTTGTGGCGGGTCTTCAGATGAGGAGGAGCTGCTATGTCGGTGACGTGACCTTGCCTTCTCCTTGCCCTTAGTACGGCTAATGCCAGACATCACCACATCTCCTTCCGCATCTCGTTGGCTAGCCTGTAGTGCTCTTGGGCGAGACAGGGTGTGTTCAGACGCTTGTTGAGGTAGGCGCTCTAGCCTAGAAGCAACGCCTTGGACCCGCAAGAGCCATTGGTGGTAGTCGTCCAGGGGAAGTTCGACAGTAACTAGGGCCTTCCTAAGCTTCACGCTCAGGGCTCCCTCAAGGAGCGTTATCTTCGCTCGACTAGGCCAGTCAGCCCCTCCAGCTTCTGCTAATATCCGTTCGAACCGGGGTAGGAAGGAAGCTAGGGCTTGGTCCTCTCGTTGACGAAGGGTTCGTAAGGTTGAGGCAGCTTGGTCGTATGTGTTTGAGTCCTTATACGTTCGGTCTAGGTAGTTCAAGAACTCTTGCGGGTTGTATAGGCCCCCTGGACCTCCTGCTGCATAGAAGGTGGCCATAACTTGCTGGGGCCCATGGTCGAGGCAGGCGTTGATGTAGTACCAGATATCCTCATCGCCACTGATAAATCTCTTATCCAGCCTTATCTTATTCTGCATCTGCTGGGACTATCCTGCGTATTCCTTACGCTTTCCTGTAAACTTCGGGGGGTCTGGCAGGGGTTTCCTTCGCCCTTCAACTGCTATCATTCGATCGTTGCTTGTTGCCTGTATAGTTGTATCGGCAGTAGACAGGGTTGGTATGCTGCTCGCAAGCGGCGTAGGGGTCGCTCTATCTGTTGACATAAGCCTGTTCAGAGCTGTCAAGAGCTGCGTTATCTGGTCCTGAAGAGGACGTATGCTTGCGTTAACCGCTTCGTTAACCCTGCGGTCAATCTCCGCAGTCATCGCGTCGTTTGCGCTACCCTCTGCCGAATCCATCGTGTCGCACTCGTGAGGTTTCGTATAGCGTCTTCTCGTTGTGCTACCCTCTTGCGGATCGTCGTATCGCTGTCGTGAGGTTTCCTATAGCATCTTTTGTTGTTGAGCTTAGAATATGTAAGGGGCTGGCCCCTAGGCTTGTTCAACGTAGAGGTGCCGTCGATTGACTATTCTAAGCTGAAGAAGGAGGAAAGGACTTTACAGGGATAGGCGCCTAGCAGCAGTGATGCAGACCGGGGCTAGGCGGTGTGCTACAGCAGAATAGTGGATCCGGCGGAGCCGGATCTCGGTAGCTGCTCCGGCAAAGCCGGAGATCTCGGCCGGGCTCTAGCCCGTGACAATGAATTAGCTCTTACACTTCAGTGGCTCTACGATCAGCCAGAAAGCTCCCGTGATCGTCACGTCATTTGGGAAGTTATGGACATGATGTGGCAAGGCTCTCGTATCATGGAGAGAGACTGGACGAAATTCTTCGGGGAGGACTTTCCCACGACGCCTTCGATCCGCTACAAGTCTTTGAACTTCAAGCATGGAGTCAATGTTGCACAAGGTGAGAGACTTGCACTGAATCAGATCCATCTGAGATTGACCCGAGTTTCAGGCCTTCGATATCCAGCTCATCTTTACCGTATGGAGCCATCTGACGACCTCGCTTTCCGTTGTAGGGATGCTGTCAGGAAGACCTTTGAGCACCATGGCACAGCTGCTGGATCCATCAGCAGTGACGAGTACATCGGCGGCCTTTCGCCGCAGCGGGGCTCCGAGCTGTGTTGCTCTGTGGAGCTAATGTTCTCAATATCCTATCTTTACCAGCTTTTCGGAGACAATCACTTTGCCGACATGGTAGAGTCAGCAGCCTTCAACGCTGTGCCTGCTGGTATCAGTGCAGATTGGTGGAGTCATCAGTATATCACACAAGTCAACCAGCCATGGGCCAAAGAGCTTGAGCTTTCGGAGGAGGAGAAAACGCCGTTCTATGACGTTTGCCGCTATGCAAATGTCTTCGGGCTAGAACCTGAGTTTGTAAGTGGTTAGAAAGTCCATACAGAGAGGTCTTCTGGTTGACTCCCGAGTAGCCTTGCTGCACGGTCAATCACCCCACAGCTTACCCTAAGCTCTTGATGAATGCATTTCTCTGGAAACAGGCTCCGCAAGGGAAGACATCCATCATTCATGCCTATCTGATACCGTCAAGGCTAGAGACTGAAGTTATCACGATCAACTGCGACTCGAACTACCCGTTTGCCCCGTGTGCGCTGCGTTACACCATTTCCACTAGCAAGCCTTTTGAGCTGTTGATCAGAGTTCCAGCTTGGGCCTCTCCATCTTCTACGGTCGAATTCAAGGACTCAGCTTCGCTTGCTTCAGCAAAGCCGCAACCATTCATACAGAACATAGAGGACAGCACCGACGGTCTTCACAGCATCGACATACTAACGGCGGGCGACTTTGATGTATTTGTCACAATCCACGCGGAGGTCCGTATTCAGAAGCACTATAATAGCTCAGTCAGCATTCACTATGGACCTCTGCTTTACGCATACGAGATCGACTTCAAAACCGAAACAAGACTTCCACGCAATTACAAGGACCAAGCTTCGGAATGCACCGAGATCTCTTCCTTGCGTGGCCGGGATGAGGAGCCATGGATGACGCATACCCGGGACCATGACTACTTGCCAACTGCTGACTGGAATATTGCCATCGATCCAACACAGGGTATTGAGGTCGTTGTACACAAGGGCCCGTGGGAGCAGGAAGGCGACAGGAAAGTTTCAGAACTTCCCGATCCTTTGTGGGATTCTGGAGCCTCTCCTGTGCATCTTGAGGTCTCTGCTGCTTGTGTCAGCTGGCCAACTCGGAACGGAACTGCAGCAGACCCTCTCAATGTGGAGAAGAAGGTTCAAGGCCAGCCTTTCAGGGCGAAATTGGTGCCATACGCAACCGCGAAGCTTCACATAGCACAGTTTCCTGTCATAGATACTACATCTTGAATTCATTGCGCCCTATATCGATGGAAAGAAATACCACGATGGATATCGCTCGTGTACAATATTATCTGTATTCATCATGCAAGGCCTTGCTTCATGATTCAACCGAGATCGCTCAAGTTCCCCAATATTCACTGCCGTATGTCTTGCGCACTTATCGAATCTGGGATCATACTTCGATGAAAGCCGATAGAAGTAGAGACGATGACGACGGTATGATAGATCATGTATGAGTATCTAGGAAAAGTAGCTGCTTATCACGGGAAAAGATGGGCTCTCATCTAGGTAGGCAGTGGTATGGGATGTCAGCAAAGCTGCACATCATCTAGATCATTTTCTGTCCCCGGTGATACAAATAGTAGTGAGTGAACACAATTGCTAAGTGTGGCATTTGGATCTTCAAAGTTCAACAATGTTTTGAACACTGAACTAACGCCGTACAATATGACCTGCTAGATTGATCATGCTTATTCTTAGGCTTGCGTTTGAGCTGACAAAGGTGGGAGGGTAGTTGTCTTCGTTGTCTTCGCCGTGCCGTTCGTCTTGTAGGTGCTATCAGGAGTAATCACAACTTCACCCGTCGCGATATCGAACCTGTTGGAAGTTCGATTGAAAATCTGGAATGAAGCCTTTGGCTGGAAATCTGGTAATTGTCAATTTGCTGCTACACCTCACCAGAGCCCGTGGGAACTCACAAGGGATCTCATGGCCTGCATTCCAGACCCGAGTAAGCTTAGCTTTCCGTATTGTCGCGTTTCTCCATAAGCAACACCGTCAACAGTAAGCTCCGTGTACCCAGCGTCACGGAAGTTCTCGGCACCAGACCACTCAGCCGCAAGAGAGAGCGCTTCTCCGCCAAGCCAGTTGCAGATGTAGTCTGCATCTCCAAAGACGAGGGAAACTTGTACATCAAGCTCAAGAAGCTTTTCAATGTCTGGGAGTAGCCGACGGCGAAATCTCCAGATAGGGTGTAAGCTGTGTAGAGTAGATTGTTTGACGTGTAGTTGAGGTCTACGCCAAGAGCATTTTGGACTGCCCCGGTGTTCAAGTACGGCTGTGGGATGATTAGAAATCACTCCGATGTCAGGCTGTATCTACTCACTCTCCAGTAGTTGGGCGGGACGTCTTCTCCCGAACGGAAGCGCTAGGTTTGGTCAGTCCAGCACGATTCAACGCTTCCAAGGGACTCACAATGTCGTATGTTCCACGGCCTTCCAGGTTGAATGTGTAGAACATTCCCTCAACGTCAGATTGACAGATGAACTGGGCGGCTGAGCAGGCCGAACGGCGAACGATAGAGTCTCTCTCAAGCCAGTCGCAGTAGTCAAGCTTCTCTTGACAACCACCGGGGCGATCACGATTCCACTTTCCGTAGTCGTAGATGGTGTCATTGATCAGATCAACGCCATATCCGTTGTTCTCTCCCCTGGTGAAGTCAAGCAGGTATCGTGTCTGAGTGTGCTCGTCAACTATGCCATTCACGATACCGAGACTCTTCAGGTTGAGTTTGCGGCCAGTCGTGGTGTTCTCATCAAGCTCTGAGTTCTTCTCGTTGAAGAGGGTGTAGAAAGCCGGACCCCAATGGCCACCAAATGACTCTGAAATTCCATTAGTGACTCGGGGACAGTCGGGATTGATCAGTCAACTTACCAGCCCAGAGATGAAAGTCAATAGAAGAAATGTTTGACGTGCTCAGTTGTGGCAAGGCATCATAGAATCCTTGCAAGACCTCCCAGCAGGTTATGGCGGCTAGACGACTGGTGTCTTCTTTTGTTGGGTCGATGACTGCCCAGCGACCCTCTCGCTCGTCCGAGCTCTCAGGCTCCTTGTCCACAAGGAGGTAGGTTGGGTCAAGGAAACCCACTTCTTTCTCGCTGTAGGAGAAGCCTTTGATGGTCAGTCTTTGGGATGCATAACTCTCAGGGCCTTGGAGGAAGTACCTGTTCCAACTGGCTGGGAGAGGAAGAGGACGTTAGAGATATCAGTCCAGGAGTAATCTCTCAGGACCGTTGTCATGTTCTCGACAACCTCGCAAGGCCCAATCTCCTCAAACAGTCCAATGAGAGAGTCAGATCCGGGACCGCCATTGAGCCAGAGTGTAACCTGAGTTCTGTTAGCTTGAGGGCCTACAAGTCTGACGGGTCGAACATTGGAAGCTCACAGGGTCATTTGCAGGGTCTCTTCGCGACTCAAAGAACCAGAAGAACACATGAACATCGGGGGCGATGTCGATGTAGCCGCTGTAGGAGTTGACTCCGGGTGTGGTCTCACAAGTGCCTTCCTTGCCAGGTTCCTTGAAACGAATTTGAGAACCTCCAGGGCTGGTGATCGTCGTCACACCCTCAGCAGCACCCGGCGCCTGTCTTGGTCGCAAGACAGCAGTGAGGGTTGGCGTCACACATGATGCGAGGAGAGTAGTGACAAGATACTGGAGTCTCATACTGACGGTGGCTTTCAAATTGAAGGGGTTTCACTTGCAGACTAGCAGCTTCACATTACTGGCCGAGCTTGTTTCCCACGCTGGCGATGCCGTTTATTATAAGCGCATCATTACATATCACTGGCTCATGATCCGATAGATTAGGAAGTTCGTTGACGCTTCTTAGGCATGCATCGCAGTACGTTTCATTCATCAACCAAATGGGAAGCCCAATTGTTGGACAATTTTCCCCGTCAATCGGGTGCGCTGCGACCGGCTCAGGTCTACATTCCGGGCCTTTCAAGCATTGAGACTTGTTGCTTCAAGCTCAATACGAGCCTTGAGTGTGCAATTACGTCACAGCAGGCAATTTCGCATCGCCCGGGGACTAGCCAGCAGAAATTCGGAGCGGGGAGAGCTTACTTCGACTTCCATGGAACATGATCAACTACCCGCTCCAATCATCGAAGGCTGCCAAGTTAAATCCTAAAGACTACCCGTACTCGGGAGCTGGGCGTTGGTTGTCGAAGTATGGATATTGCTGATCATTTACCGTATCATACGTTACTTCGGAGTCCTTCCCGATCTCCGAGATTGGGCAATCGGGCCACCCGTCCTCGCATCATACCTTGTCCTGATAACATTCCCGGTCTTTCTACCCCGCCTCAATCCAGACAGTCGCAATATGAGAAAGCAGACACAGGATTGGTGGGTATGCTTGATTGTCTAGTCACGGTCGAGGTTCAGTGTCTATGTAAGTACATCCATCCTCAGTCGTGAGACTAGGCAATCCCAAAATTGATTCTTCCACCCTGACCAAATAGCCTGACGGCTTCCAAAAAGATAACAACACTCCAATGCACTTTAGAACTGCCCTGAATCTCATGGGCGGATAATGCGAGCAACTTGAAAGCCAAGTGACTTTCCAATCCTGGTTCCTTGATAGACACCCGTAGCACATCACTTTCCACCACGCGTGAAATACACACTAGTTGGACTTGTTCTTCGCCGGGTATGCCTTCTGCATAGCAGCGTGGATGCCACGCTGCTCCTTGTTGGGAATCTTGCGGAGTTCCTCGAGGCTTTTCTGGTTGTCCTGACGCTGGAGCTCGAACTTCTAGTAGGCGCCGCCTTTGTCGTTGAAGGCCTTAGTGCGACGGACCACATCGTAGAGTCCATCATAACGAATGCCGACGCTAGGGCTGTAAAGACCGGTGTTGGCCTTCTTGGGAGCTGCACGGAGCACGCGGACAGGCTCCTTGTTCTCGAGGGACTTGTACAGCATCTCAGTGCCGTCAGAGTTCTTCGGATTGATGTCTTCACACTTGTGGGCGCCCGATCCAGAGTAAAAGATGATATCTCCCTGGTCCTCATCGAGGCTGTCGTAAGTTCCACCAGATTTGACAATTGAGTGAGCACCTTTGTTCTTGTCGCCAGTGATACCACTGAACCAAGAGCCATGGCCGCCGTTGACGCAGGCGACCATCTGAGCTGGCCACCATTTTCCGACGGCAATTTTGTTGTCACCGAATACGCGTGAATCAACTTTCTTGTCAGCGTAGTCGGGATTGGCCACCCAGCTTCTCTTGCCAGCTTTGAGAACGTAGGCGATGCCTCGGAAAGGACCGTTCTTGCCGAACATTGGATCATCTTTGGCGGGCAGGTAGAGGCCGTCGGGAGGGTTGCTGTTCGAGCCACTCTTGACAGCAGCAGCCTTCGCCGTCTTCCGACGGGGCTTGTCAACAGCCTCGGTGCTCGGCTGAGCGTGTACAGCAACGGGAACGGGTGCCTCAACCGATGCTTGCATGTTGATTTGGTCCTCCGTGTCGAGGGGTCCTTGAATACAGCTGGGAACCTCCCCGCAAGTGTGAATAGACATGTTGTAAAGATTCTGTCCGCTAAGCGGGCCCTGCGGGTAGTGCATGTTGACCACGCCATCTTCAGCTTCGTTGGGGTACTCAGAAGCACTCTGGGAGGCCCCGGTATCCTGGAGAGTTATGGCGTCGTGAGCGTCCATGCTCATGTTAGCATCGGGGGCATTGAAGCCAGTTTGAGAATTGGGCGTGGACATGCAGCTAGGCAAGAGGGAATCAAAGGCGAAAGCCATGCAGTACTTCAGATCGTTGTCATCTATAGCAGCGAAGCTATTGTTGTCAAGCCGGCTGAAGTTGTCGCGGGCCCAGAACTGCCACAATTGAAACGAACGCTCTCGGATCACGATATCAGTGTGCTTCAGAGACTCCGGAGAGTCTTCGTTGAACATCTCGAGCACGGTATCCATCAGACCGCGACGAACATCTCCGACGATGAAAAAGGCGCGATTCTCAATGTAAAGAAAGTGTTCGTGAAGGTTGCCGTAAATCTCCCAGGCTGGCCGAGCTTTGTTCTCCTTGGAAGCGACGATAATCTCCGCTGCGAGGCGATGGAAGGTATCGATGATCTGTGCCTCCACGGAAGGGTCCACGACAATGTTCGGGTGGTCGCCGAGCTGAGTCTGCTGATCGTTGGTCGATGTATCCTCAATCATGCGATCGTCCTTTGAGGCGCTTTCATCATTGCGGCAGGCTTGCTGGTCCTCCTGCTTGACGAATGTGTTTTGGTCCTCAGCGGCCTCGGTATTGTTGGCCATCTCGAAGTCCATGCCCACGGCAACCTCGTCGTTCTCGTCGGCGTAAGCATAGATATTGCGATCCTGCTGGGAACCCTTCTCAAACAAGAAGGGGTTCTGGCCCTCGTGAGGAACGTTTTCGTCCATCTTTGCCGTCTGTTGCTGTTGAGCAAGACGTCTTCTTCGCGGATCTGCCTTTCCCATAAATGTCAGCTTGATTTCCAGGCGGATAAGTTTTCCCCTGAAGCGTCGGAGAACTTACTCAAAGCAGACTATGGAGTCCAGGCTCCAGTTGCGCGAAATGCCAGTTGTGTTTGTTGCTCATCCGTTGATGATGATCAGGACGTCTTCGCCGATCTGCCTTCTCCAGGAATGTCAGCTTGGTTTTCAAACAGGTCGGGTTTTTCCCCGAAGCATCAGAAAACTCACTGAAAGCAAACTACCGAGTCCAGTCGCGCAAGGTTCTTGTTGTGTTTGTTCCTTGTCCTCGAGACGAAGCGTCTGGTGGGAAGCAAAACAGCAAAATCGAAGGTTGTGGGAAGGAGAAGAATTTTCAAAATTCTTGTGGGTGCAAGAAGAAAAGCCTTTCAGCGGCCACTCCTTCCTTAAACAAAAGATAACAAAAGGCTAGCCTTAAAATGATGCTGTCGTGGGCATCGCTTAGTCGTGCAGACAGGTGAGCCAGGAGTTGAGGTATGTTGTTGTCGAGAGAGGTCTTCAGCGGTGATTGGCTCATCAACTCACCAAAGGCCTCGCTCTTCAAAACAGCCCAGATCTTTGAACTGGCACTCCCCCGAGCAGGGCGACTCATTGATAAGCTTCCCATTGTCTTTGTGCCATGTGTTGGGAGGAGCACAGGTCTGGCTTCAGAAGGAACATTCCATGGAATCATTGGGAACAACCCATCAGATGATTCAGACCTCGACTGGGCAAAGGATTGATCCTAGAAGGGAAGATTGTAGCACATGGGAGCTAGATCTTAAAGTACATATTTGCTTGCTTTCCTCATCTCAGATGGTTAGGTAGCTTCGGCTATCAACCTGGGGAAGAGGTCTCGTCCCTAGAATTTGGGTACTCACGAAGCGAGATTCTCCCCGGCCCTGGCTACGAGCGGGGTGATGATGGTGCTACATATGCTTCCATGGATAGCAATGCTTCTTTTGAGAGCAAGACTCGATACTTCCAGATACTTGATCCAAAAGGACTTCCAAATGTTCCAGAAGGAGGTCTGAAGCCAGTCTCCTCAGTCAGGGCCCCTGTCATCCAATCGGCACTAATCCAGGTCCTCCCTGTTCCCGTTCTATGCCCCATTGGCCCCCGATAATAGCCAACACCAACCGCTGAAATCGTCGCCGGCCCGGTGCTTCGACGTGTGTTCTGGACGCCCTATGTCATGTCCTTACTCACAAGGGGCGGCCGGCCAGCAACGCACCAATAGCCAAGGCCACCCACCCACGGCACCAACGGACCGATATGCACCCCGCATCCCGCCAACCACCCGACGTGCTAATGATATTACAAAATGG
Organism: Colletotrichum camelliae; assembly: GCA_018853505.1. NCBI lineage: Eukaryota > Fungi > Ascomycota > Sordariomycetes > Glomerellales > Glomerellaceae > Colletotrichum > Colletotrichum camelliae. The sequence continues at coordinate 5,129,695 of JAELVL010000005.1, read as the reverse complement.
CTCGAAAGGGCATCTGGAGATAGCGAGCTTCTGGGATCTCCCTAGATAAGCGCTCCTATCAGTGGGTCCTCGTTATCTGCAGCTGGGTCGAGGGACACTGGAGGACGTACGGCCGGGCCGATGAGGAGACACTCCGACCCCGCACCCACCTCCAAATGACGGATATCTGGGGGAACTGGGCAGTCTGTCTTCTCAGATACCCACCTGCCATGGCGATACCAAGACAGGTGTTGCTCATGGAAGCAGAATAATTCCAGATGGAGTCGTCGAATACCCAGAGAAGAATCACGAAGCGGTCATCATACGCGTGAGTCGCAATCATCTGAAATTGGTCTCGTCGACGAGAGCCAATTACTGACGACTGACACGATAGCTGTTCACGATGTCGGAGGCAGAAGATCAAGTGCTCGGGATTGCATCCGTGCAATAATTGTACTCAGCGGCGGCTGACGTGCATATTCGATGAACGCGATAACAAGGTTATGGTGACGCAAGGGTCGGTTCCCAAACTTACAGCTCCGACGACAAAAGTACTGACTGCCATTGGCTTAGATACCTATCTGAATTACAACAGAAAATCGCACGTCTAGAGCGCCTTCAAGCAAGGGCGTTGGCAGAGCAGAGCATCAGACGTGGCGAGGATGTCGACAATCCTGAGGGTATGTTCGATTGGTTTCTCAGAAGTGGCAGCTACTGACCTTGAGAAGATGGCTTTGGAGATCCATCAAGATATGACGAGCACCGTCGCGCTAGCTATCACAGTCCGGATGCAGCACGACGGGACTCACCGCCACGGAATCCCGATGGCGACGGTCCAGACCTGACGAACCCTCTCACGGCAACGCCGTCCCGGTATTGTCTTTCAGCATCCAACGGAATGGCATGTAAGTGCTTCTCACTCTCCTTGCAGTCTGCAATCTCATTGCTGACCAACTTAGATTTCCTTGCTCCGGGTTCCAACTGGTCATTTTCACGGCATGTTCTCAGTGTCACCCACGACCATGTCTGTCAATCTCCTCTCCCTACCAACAGCCTATTATTCGACGGCTGCGCCTATGACCTCGGATGGGACGGCTCGCGAAGCACTCAAGCCCTCGACAGCCGCTTCATTCCGTCCATCGACTACGCAATCTTTCTGATCAACGCCGTCAAATTCCACTGTGGCCAGATGTTCCATCTCTTTGAAGTGGACGAGTTCACGGTCAACATGCAGAATTTCTACGCCAAGTCGTCTGCTGACCGGGCAGAGGATACCAGCCTCTGGTACATCCACTTCCTGGTCATACTCGCCTTTGGCAAAAGTCTGATCCAGAGGAAGAGTGAAGGCAAGAGACCATCGGGGGCGGACTTCTTTGTCAGGGCTCTTCAGCTCTTGCCAGATGTTACCGCGCTGTGCAAAGAACCCATCCTGTCATCGGAGATTTTGTGCTCGATAGCGTGGTACTACCAAGCGTTGGACTTTCGACATGCTGCTCACAACTTTGTAAGCCAACCAACAAGCTTTTTGAAGTGGGTAGCCAAGCAATACTAATCCGATGGTAGATTGGGCAGGCAAAGAGCATGGCGATGAATCACGGTATGCATACCGACATGCCAATCATGGAGCTTGGTCCGGAGCTGGTGCAAAGATGTCGCAAGATCTGGTGGACAGTGTACGTGTTGGATCGTCAGATGAGCTCGTTGATGGGGTTGCCTCAGTCAACTCTGGACGAAGGGGTTTACTGTCAATTGCCATCCTACTCGGGATCAGTACAGCGCACCACTGCCTTGAGCATGCAGATAAAGTTCGCGCGCATCATTGCTGAGATCAGCAGCAGTAAGTTCAACGTCTCTGCCATACCGAACTCTGCTAATCATCTTCCCTCATCTCACAGCGGTCTATGGCACGACAGGTCGCCTGAATAAGAGATTCGTACTTGGCACCAAAGCTGTGCTCCAGAGCATTGTGTCAGTTGCGGACGAGCTTCGCACCTCATTCCCATTGCATGCAGATGAGCGATTCGATGGGATCTCGAGACTGTCTGCGCACCTGCACCTGTCTTACTACCAGGTGAGTAAGCATATGGTCTCTCCTTGGTGTAATGGACTAACATCTCTTCTTAGTGTATCGTCCTCGCGACAAGACCCCTACTGCTATGCTGTCTGATCAAGAGATTCGAGTCACCACTCGAGGCAGACTCTCTGATTGCATCACCGAAAGTTCGAAACCCCGTCCAGATGTGCGCCGAGTCTTCCATCCAGATTCTCAACATCCTCGACAGACTACGAGCTCAGGGATTGCTAGGTAAGATCCCGCCTGGCAACAAGTCATCCTGAAACCCCCAAGAGCTAACTCATTGCATAGAAACCTTCCTTCCCCTCGACCTTGACTCCCTGTTTGTGTCCACCGTCGCCCTCCTCGTCGCCCGAGCAGTCGATTCCCGTCTGATCGAAAGCCAGTCTCCATGGCTAGAAAAGTCGCACGCCATAATCGAAGAAATGGTGGCCAGCGGGAACCTGATTGCGGGGTTCCGGAGGAACGAGATGCAAAAGCTGGAGGAGATGCTCAGCAACTTCACCACGACGCAGCCTTGTGTTGCGGGCATTCCCGAGGACACTCAAGGCGCCGAATGGCAGCAACAGCCAACGGATTCCGCAGCCACTGTTCAGCAGCCGGTCCCGCCGCCGCCGTTCCCCGAGTTTACGAAAGACAGCAGCAGCCAGGCGGAGGACCTGACGGCCCAGCAGATTATTGATGTGGTCAATTCTATGGAGTGGGAGGATAATGAGTGGATGTCATTTACGGTTATGGATGATCAAGCATGAAATGGACAGAGTTTATGTGAAGGTTAATGTGGCGGCGTTGCGGTTCATATTGGATCGAGGGTCTTTTTGTAATTGAAGCCGAATCAGATTTATGAATAATCTCAAGCTGCGAAGTTGCTCAGAAATTCTTCAACTGACAGGCCGATGGGACGCCTAAACCGAAACCGACGTGTTCATCTGGTTTTTTTGAGATGAAGTCTAAACGGACAGTTCGGCGTAGGCGATCATCCCGCCGGGCCCAACATCTCCAGACTTTCGAGGTGGAGTTGTCATGATTCGGTCTTAATCTAAAGTCGATTAAGACGAGGCAAAATCCGGGGTTTAGCTTGCAGTGATTCACCACACAGTTGCCCAAATCCAAACCGAAAAGCAAAAGGTATATTCGTATAATTACGAACCCCGCCCGGTCGCATTCAGGTACCTTACATGAGGTCTACCGAGGCGACCCCCAATCATAACAAGGATAGACGCATGTCGATCATTTGCTAATAGCCGAAGCAATCGGGCCATTCTCCGATTGCCGTTATATTTTTCCTTCGTATGAATTCCACCCGAGCTTCTAGATTGAGTCGCCGGGCTCCTCCACAACGGATGGAACGATTGCTTTCCATCACAATGTCACCAAACGGCATTTCTTGGCGGGCGTATGGGGGGGTAGCGCATATTGACAAGGGGGGAGAGGGCTGCATGTTGCAACCTCCAATGAAGACGAGAAAGACTTAAAAGCAAGGTACTGCCGTCCGATGATGTACGACATGCATGCAAGGTACGGCTCATTGCGCGAACAAGGGCTTGAGTCTCCTCGTCTTTCACCATGTTCCGGTTCTCGGGCTTAGGGCCGGCTCTGACGCTGGCTCTTGCAGCAATTGTCAACGGCCAAGACAACCTCGGCATCGCGAATGGCTTCATTGACTACAAGACGGGACAGGTCAGCGGCCAGTTCGTTCGCGACTCCCAGACTCTCGCTTCTCTCAAGGTCGCATCCGGCCACGACTTTCTCCCCTCGGACTTCCTCCCGAACCTGACGCATACCGAAGGCGCCCACTACCTTGGAGACGTCACCTTTCGCTACAAGGCCGCTGGTGCCAGCAACTGGACCAGCGTCGACTCTGCCCAGGCCAGGAAACCCGTGAAGGCTCTGGAAGGTCTCGCATCTGGCGTTCTTGCCGGCGCGGACCTGGGACCCACGTTGCCCAGCGGCATCCCTCTCACCGTCACCAGAGAGTGGCTGACCGAAAGCGACAGCCTGGCTCTCCGCATCAACCTGACCAACACGGGCAACAGCACCGTCGAGCTCGGATCCCTTGGCCTTCCCGTCTCTATCAACAATGTCTTTAGCACACGTGAAGCGGAGAACCTCCAGGATAAGTGCTCGCTCGCGGATCCGTACATTGGCCTTGACGCCGGCTACATTCGGGTGTCTCCCGTCACGGGAACCGGCAACGCGCTCGTCGTCGCGCCTCTCGGCTCGAGCCCCCTCGAAGCATGGAGACTTCTCAGCGAGCCGCAGGGTGACTACTACTACCAGAGCCAGACGTACGAGGGCAACTACGAGTGGATGATCCACTCCAAGGCCTGGGCGGAGACGGAATGGAAGGGCGGTGCGCCGTGGAACACCCCCACGTCCAAGACTCTGGAGGCCGGCGAAACCTACTCTGTCGGTCTCAAGTTCTCCGTCGCCGAGAACATTCAGACCATCGAAGATGCCGTCGAGAAGTCGGGTATCCCTCTCGCTGTGGGCATCCCGGGATACGTCGTGCCCGCAGACCTCACTGCTCGCCTGTATCTCACACACTCCTCCCCCGTCAAGTCCATCGACGACTCTGGCGCGTTCACCGTGAAGCAAGACACGGCCGCCAAGGGCTCTCCTTACCTCCTCACCCCGGTCGAAGGCAAATGGGGAAGAACAAAGATCGCCATCACCTACGAGGACGGCAAGACCCAAGTCGTCCACTACTTCATCACCAAGGCCGCCACGCAGACGGTCTCCGACCTCGGACACTTCCTCACCACCGCTGCCCACTTCAACGACACCTCCGACCCCTTCGGCCGCGCGCCGTCCATCATGGGCTATGACCGCGAAGCCAACGCCATCGTCGAGCAGGACTACCGGGTCTGGATTGCGGGACTGAGCGACGAGGGCGGCACGGGTGCGTACGTCGCCGCGGCCACGAAGCTGTTCGTGCAGCCCGTGGCCAGCGAGGTCGAGGTCCTCGACGAGTTCATCCACGAGACCGTCCTCGGCACGATCCAGCCGCCCGACTCGTTTGCCGTGAGGGCGAGCACCTTCTTCTACCAGCCTGATGCGGTCAACTACACGTACGACTCGGCCCTTGACTGGACCACCTGGGCCGCGTGGAACAAGGAGAGATCGTACACCACTGTGCGCGCTTATAACTACGTCCACCCTGTCATTGCCTACTGGTCCATGTACCGTGTTGCCAGGGACTATCCCGAGATCAAGACTCGGGAGCAGTGGAGCTGGTACATCAACCAGGCTTTCAACACCGTGTACTACTGCCTCAAGGACGAGGCCAAGGACTGCGACTACGGTCTGACCGGACTGATGGGCGAGACGGTCTTTGCCGAGCTTCTCGAGGATCTGAAGCGCGAGAACATGACGCAGGAGGCGTCCACCCTCGAGGCCGCGATGAAGTACCGCGCCGACTTCTGGGAGACCCTTGCCGTGCCGTTCGGAAGCGAGATGGCCTGGGACAGCACCGGGCAGGAGGGCGTCTACTACTGGACCAAGTAAGTTGTGCAGCGCATGCTGTCAGCCATCACCCCGGTGAATCTTGCTAACCCTGCGAAAGCTACTTCGGCCTGAACGCCACCGCGACCAAAGCCATCAACAGCATCACGGCGTACATGCCCACCGTCGCCCACTGGGGCTGGAACGGCAACGCCCGCCGGTACTGGGACTTCAACTACGGCGCCAAGCACACCGGCACGGAGCGCCAGCTCCACCACTACGGCTCCGGCCTCAACTCCCTGCCCATGCTGCACTACTACGAGCGCCACCCGTCCGACTTCAACGCGATCCGCGTCGCGTTCGCCGGCAACACCGCGCCCTTGAGCAACATTGACGAGGAGGGCTGCCCGTCCGCTGCGTTCCACTCGTTCCCGGAGCACCTCGAGTGGGACCCCTACACCGGCGACTACGGTCTCGGGTTCCTTGGTCTCGGCCTCGGCCAGACGCTGTACATCGTAAACACCGAGAAGTACGGCGAGGTCGTGTTTGGTGGCAATGTGGTAGAGTCGACCGCCACTTCTGTCGTTGCCGAGCCGAGGGATGCGGTTCGCCGGCGGGTGTTTGTTGCTGATTTGGGCTTGAAGATCTCGTTGAGTGCTGGAGCTATTGGCACCGTTACGTACGATCGAGAGGGCCAGACGGTCAAGCTCAGCGTCAGCCAAGCTGCGTCTGATGCGGCTCTCAAGGCTTCTTCAGCCATCGTGTGGCTTACTCAGACCACGGGAGGAGCAACGTTCACGGTGACAGGGGCTACCCAGGCGAGGGGTGGATATAAGGTTGACTTGTCCAGCGGAAAGGCCGAAGTCACGATTGCAAAGGCGTAGACAAAAGGTATAGAGTGCAGGCGAACGAATAGGAGCTTTTCAAAACGGGTGCCAGTACACTCGACCAAGCCGTGATGTGAGACGTTTGTTCAACATGTCCATTCAGCAAGCAGCCAATACACCAAGCCCAAGAGCAATGTTTCAACCCGGAACTAACATGAAATGATCAGACGAACGCCAAGTGTCCCACCTTCTCCAAACCCCGCATCCCCGGCTTCCCCGCGAAAAGATCCAGCCACCATCTATTTACCCCGCACCATCCTCCCCGCTTCTCATTTCTCTTCGAGTCTGCCGATATCCCGACATGACGATGTGCCCCTTGGATCCAGGGCTTCCCCCTGCCATTGGCTTCGCAGCTTTACGTTCAGGCTGCCTGGATTGGGTCAGAAGTGCCTGGTTTCTCTCAGGAACCGTGACTCGTGGAAACCGGGCAGCTCCACCATTGGCCACTTCCCCAGACGAATCATCGAGCTAATGAGCTGTCGAAAGCTTCTCACGTAACTTTGTCCCGAATTGACCGAGAGGGGCCCATATCTACCGGCAAATATCACCTCACCTCGTGTCTTTAGTACCGCCATGGCCGCACTAGGAGAGAGAGAGCGTCTCGTGAGGATCGGACCAGGCTTGCTTTCCAGGCTAAATGCCCAGGTCCCGTCTCTCGAATCCCAGCTCCCTGGATCCAGTGACATCGTTCGGCATAACACCTCGCGATGCTTCGTTCATAAACCCACTCCCGTCCGACTGGGCTCGCCCGCTCAAGCTATCTCCTCTCACCTGGCTTAGACCTCAAGCCCGCCATGGTCTCGTCTAAGAGCTTCTTCCTAGGCGCGAGCCTCGTCGCCAGCACGCTGGCATCATCCTGCTGGCGCAACGCAACATGCACTCACCCGACTGAGGCGTCCTTTCCGGGCCCTTGGGATGCCAACATCTACGCCCCCGACTCCCGCACCGCACGCCCGAAATCCGTCCTCTCCCTCGCGACAGGTGACCCCATCGGCTCGTTCCCGTGCGCCCAGCCCCTGAAGGGCAACGGCTCGGCGCTGGTGTTCGACTTTGGCGTGCTCGTGGGCGGCATCACGACGGTCAACTACACCTACAAAGGCGACGGCCCCGCGACCCTCGGCCTCGCCTGGACGGAAGCGAAGAACTGGATCGGCGAGTACTCCGATAACTCCAACGGCAACTACCGCGGCCCGAACGCGACCCTCATCAGCGTCGACGGTGCTCTCTTCCACAACATCACCGCCGCGGGCGAGGGCTCCTACACCGTCCCCTTCGCTCAGCTCCGCGGCGGCTTCCGCTACCTCACCCTCTACCTCATGACCAACTCCTCCTCCTCGACTTCCAACTCCAGCGTCCCTACCATTTCCATCGACGACGTCTCCCTCGAGATCGTCTTCCAGCCGACCTGGTCAAACCTCCGCGCCTACCAGGGCTACTTCCACTCCTCCTCCGACCTCCTCAACAAGATCTGGTACGCGGGCCTACACCCTCCAGACCAACGCCGCGCCCCCGGAAACAGGCCGCGTCCTCACCGAGGCCGTCTGGAACGGCTCCTGGTTCAACGACGCCTACCTCGGCGTCGGCTCCTCCCTCCTCCTCGACGGCGCCAAGCGCGACCGCTGGATCTGGCCCGGCGACATGGGCGTCGCCGTCCCCTCCGCCTTCGTCAGCACCGGCGACCTCGAGAGCGCCCGCAACGCCCTCCAGACAATGTTCGACTACCAGCAGCCCTCCGGCATCTTCCCCCGCGCCGGCCCGCCCTACCTCGACGCGACCAGCGACACCTACCACATGTGGACCATGATCGGCGCCTACAACTACGTCCTCTTCTCCGGCGACCTCGCCTGGCTCGCCACCAACTGGGCCGCCTACCTCCGCGCGATGGACTACATCAGCGCAAAGATCATCCCCGCCACCGGCATCCTCAACGCCACCGCGACCGGCGACTGGGCGCGCTACATCTACTCCACGAACGGCAGCGCGCCCAACATGCTCCTCTACCGCACCCTCACCACCGGCGCATTCCTCGCCGACCTCGCGCCGTCCAACTCCTCCTCCTCCTCCGCAAACCTCACCTCGACATGGCTCACCCGCTCCGAGGCCCTCAAGACGGCAATCAAAACCCACCTCTGGGACCCCGCCAAGGGCGCCTTCTTCGACGGCTACAAGAACCGCACCCTCTACCCGCAAGACTCCAACGCCTACGCCCTCGCCTTCGGCCTCCTCGACCCCTCCTCCCCCGAAGCCGCCTCCGTCTCCCAAGCCCTCACCGAGAACTGGACCCCCATCGGCCCGGCCTCCCCCGAGCTCCCGGGAAACATCTCCCCCTTCATCACCTCCATCGAGCTCGAGGCGCACTTCGCCGCCGGCCGCGCCGACCGCGCCCTCCGCCTCGTCCGCGACAGCTGGGGCTGGTACCTCTCCCACCCGAACGGCACGCAGTCGACCGTGATCGAGGGCTACCTCACCGACGGCACGTTCGGCTACCGCAAGACGCGGGTACACGGACGACCCGAGCTACGTCTCGCACGCGCACGGCTGGAGCTCGGGCCCGACGAGCACGCTGACCGAGTACCTCGTCGGGCTGCGCGTGACGGCGCCCGCGGGGCGGGAGTGGCGGCTGAGGCCCGTGTTCGGGGAGGTCGAGGCCGCGCAGGCGGGGTTCACGACGGCGCTGGGGCGGTTCAGCGCGCGGTGGGAGACGAGAAACGGGAGTGTCGCGAGCGTGGAGTGGGATGTGCCGCGGGGGACGAGGGGATGGGTCGAGTTTGGGGCCGGCGGTGGGAGGTGGGTTGAGGGGGGACGGGGAGGGAGGTTGTTGATGTGATCATGTCAAAGAGGGAGGCGTGAAGGCTTGGTGTGCATATGATAATGCGAGGTAATGGATTCCTGATTTCGGACCTAGACGTGACTGTGTAGAGACGTAGGAGAGGTTGATCAGGCCTGCTCGCGGATCCCCGACGCTCATCCCATCGGACTCCGTCTTATGAGATGCGCTGAATAAGTCCGGCCTTTTGACAGCCCATCGCATGCCCACTAGTCGCGTCTGTGTGGCCTTCGATAACCTACCGCATCAGTAAGCGTACGGCCTGGGCAACGTCCATGCGGACGACGCCAGATCGAAGCCATCTCATAGACCCATCAACTATTGGTCTTGCTGCAGTCCACTCGCGTTGCCAGACGAACACCACATCCATGAGAGGAGACAACCAAGGGCGACTTTCCTCCCCGATGAACCATTACACAACCCCCTCCCCGTGGATGAGACCAGCAACCTGTCAATAGGAACAAGAACGCAGATCGCCTCAAATCTTGCCCACCCACCAGAAGCAAAAACGCAGAGGCCGCAGCCTGCCCAGCGTTTCAAACTCATCCGAGCTTTTCCGTGAGGCTCGGCTGCAAGATCCCAACTCTCAACGTCCAGAGTCAGAACTCTCCGTACGGGACATACCCTCATGTCATCTCAAACAGCGGGTTTGCCCGAGAAATCGGACGGTCAGATGGGATGGTGGACGTACGGTGTGTGTCTTTGAAGTTTGCGTGTGTGGTCAACAATAGTAATGAGTGAGAATGTTGTGGTATTTTCCCCGGGTATCAGTCCCAGCATGTATGTATGCAAGTCAGGCGCAGCGGCTGCAGAGGTCATATGCAAGGCCTCACGCGATCCCGGATCATCAGGGAAACACGCTTCATGAGGCTCTTTTCGCCGATCCAGTGACCATATCCAAATATGACTTTTTTTTCCCTCCAAAAAACAGCTCCTGCCGGGCCTAGACCAGCACTTGCTCAAGGCCACAGCAACCAATGCACCAAAATCAAAATTCCCTCTCCCAACTCCAAGAACACCAGCAAAATAAAAGACCCAATGCGTAAAGAAACATCCTTTCATCCAATAACATCAGCTCGTCGTCGTCGTCGTCGTCGTCCCAGCCGGCTGTGTCACAACCTGCGCAACCTCTGGATCCCTCTCCCGCTCCCTCTCCCTCTGCAACGCTCTCTGCCGCCGCCTCTCCTGGCGCCTACGCTGCTGCTGCGGCTTCCCTCCTTGCACGCGTCGGCACAGTGCATGACCATGTACAGGAAATGCAGGATGGCGGCGATGAGCTGCAGCCACATGTACCACGGGGCCCAGGTGGCCTTCTCGACGCGCAGGGGTCGTCGCGCCAGGCCTTGTACTCGCGGTGGGGGCTGCCGGTGCGCCAGCCGTTGAGGATGATGAAGTAGAAGAAGGCGACGAGGCCGAGAACGAAGAGGACGAAGTCGCCGACGACGAGAGCGCCAGTGCGCAGGCGCGGGATCTGGCCTGTCGAGTTGGCGAGGGTGACCATTTCGGCCATGGAGTAGACAATGCCTGAGACGGACTATTGGTGCGGGTTGTGTTAGCAATTGCTTCTTTTTTTGTTCGTGTTCATGGTCCCTGGCGGTGAAAATCGGTCGGAAAGAGGAGGCCAAGCTTACCGCGACATATCCTACGGGAAAGTCAAAGCCGTATCGCGAGAGCATGATGAGCGCTGCGAGGGCGCATACTTCGAACACGACGAGGGTCAGGCGTAGGCAGAACTGGAGGATGCCATAGAGATGGGGGATGCGTGGGCGCGCCATGGCTGGCCACGGCAGACGAGAACTCGGCCTCCTCCAAGTCGTCGGCACGAGAAAAAAAAAAAGAAAAAAGAAAAAAAAACACCTCGAGGGTTCTCTATCGTGGGATCATTCGCTTGCGGGGTCGTGTCGGTGAGGTCGTTCGGGTCGGTCGGGGTGCTGAGCGGACTGTAACGTCGGAGTCGGTCGCCGACGCGGGCGGAGCGGCGTCAGGTACGAGAAGCGACGAGGTGGAAGAAAAGAATAGTAATAACGACAAGGGCCGGCCGTTTCGTTTCTCTTGGGCGCCTTTGTTTCGGTGGCGTCGCTTTTTCCTTCTTTGTGGTGGCCCGTTGAGTGTGCGTGTTACATTCGGCAACAGTCAGTCAAGACGGCCGGCGATGAGGTGGGTGAGTGTGAGATGAAGGACGTGAGAGTCGCCAAAAAGTCGAGGTGTGGTACAGGTCGTTGTTTGAAGGTCGGGTTCTGCCTCGCCCAACCGTCGACGTCCAGCGGGGAAAGGAATGGCTGCTTAAGTTACGTGGAGCGGATATCAAGATGGACGGCGACTGGCTGCGGCTCGAAAAGAGCGGTGGTGGTGGCGGTTGGCAGGTAGAGGAAACAAGCAGGTGGTTGAATGTGACCTGCCCTGGGTGGTGTGTGAATGAATGGTTGCTGGTGGCACAGGAGCGACCTGCAGGAGAATGGAGGTTCCCGACCCAATTGTAAGTGGAAGATGCCCAGTAGCAAACCAAGAAGAAAAAAGCCAACAGGAAGCGAGCACAACAGCAATAGCAGCACAGCGGGTAAGCGAATGCACTTAATCAGTCCAAGGAGGGAGTTTGGGCGTCCTGCGTGAAAGGCCGGCTCAGCTCTTCCATCTGGCCATGGGATGGGGTGGGGGGGAAGAGGCCAAGCGAGAAGTCCGGGTTTGCCAAGCAATTCTGGACAAGGGTGCGCCCCGAGGGAATGGAGGATGGGAGGAGATGGGATGTCTGCATCGCTCCTCTTCTTGGGCACGGGAGGGAGAAAGAGTTTTGCAGGTGGTTGTAGCTGAAAATGCGAGGCGGGAATAGTATCTGTAGCCACACTCCCGTTGTTCCGTGAACTAATGGACCGAAAATGTCTAGATCGACAGACCTAGGACCCTTGGATTCTCGGAATTCTTCTCCCTCGGACGGCAGGAATTGATCGTCTTCTCTCCCAAGAGTCCGACGCCGCCGCCGCACCACGACTGCATCTCTCGGGGGCGCAAACCAGGAGTCAGGACAATGGCCGTCCCGCTCCTATTCAAGTGGCTGTGCGTCCTCTTGAGCTGCATAAGCCTCCTTGGAGCCTTGGAGGGAAGAAGAGAGTAGGAAATGGGAGATAATATGGATGCGACAGGTCATCAGCAAAGTGGCCCGGGCAGAACCTTGGAGATGGCCAGCGGGCGAGTCGGGGGATGCGGCCAAGAACCTCCGGTGGTTGGATAGGAGGGAAGCCCGGGAGGACTGGGCATTGTTTGGGCGTCTACGGACACACGTCCAACACCGCCAATTGTTCGATTTCAACCTGCCTTCCATGCCGTCTTTACACTACGGATATGTTAGTGAGGGCTAGTAGTGAGGAGGCTGGGAAGACCCTTGCCTACCGTCCCGCCTCTCCTGGGCCCTAAGGTTTGCAGCAGGGAGTCTGTCACTGTCAGACAGGGGCTCTTTCTCGCCTTATGTCAGCCTCAATTCATGGTGAACACACTCCATGTCCTCCGGTGGGCGCAACGCTTGGCAACGGCTAAACGGACAGACGCCCTTCGCCCAGGAAGCCTTTGCGTCATCCCAGGCACCTCACCTCGCCAGTTTCTCCCATCTCCGCAGCGAAACCCTTCCAGAAACATGCCAAACCAGGCCGTTTGAACACCACCACCGCCACCTCTGAACCGTCCACACCTCCGTGACCGTCTCACACCATTAGTGTTTCTACTATCGTCCACCACCAACACGAACGACAGGAACACCGATCGCCCATCTTCCCTCAAGGAAATTTTAAAAAAGCAGGGTCCAGCTTCCATAAATAAAACAAGCCCAGTCCAAGTTTCTCGCGATCAACCCGCTACGTACCTACCTTCTGCTCAAGCCTCAAGCGTCCGTCTCCACATCGCCACACACCACGACGCCTCTCCCGGCCCACGTCCCGTAAAGGCCCCCGCGGCGTGCCCACAAAGACCGCCCCCTTTAGGGAATGACCGGCGCGCGATGAGATCAGATGGAGCCAGACGATTGCGGCTCATCGTCACAAACCACCACCGTTCCCAGTAATTCCCACCACCGGAAAACCTGTCATCCCAGAAACTGCCCGTTACTTCTTGCTCCTTCTGCCGTAAGCTCACGATACACAGTGGCATACAGAAGTATCCTGCTGGTGAGCCTGGAACCATGGAACCGCCCGCCCCCCCCCCTCTGTGACCGCGACAAGGCAAAATCCGGGCAAGACGGCACTTGGAAGCGTGCTTGGCTGGAGATCCCTCCTCCAACACCCCTCCAGAGTCCAAGGCGGGATGTGTGCATGTGAATCGTGATGCGACGCACCCCGGACGGGCTTGACGTCTTCTTGGCCATGCAAACGTAAACCTGTGGGCGCCCTGCTGGCCGGCCCATGATGATGATGATGCTTGGTGATGTCTTGTTGTGTTTTTGATGGAGTAGGATTTGACGTAGCTAAGGGAGAAACAGGTTGATGACGAGATTTGAGAAAGCTTGATCAAGTATATAACTCTGGACATCAAGCCTCTTCAAGTATTCAAAATCATCTCACTCATCAGAACAAACCAACAATAACAACATCTCCATCACCACAACCATCAAAACACTCAACCACTCCATAAACCTCCATCTCTTATAAACAAAAAAACATCCAAAATGCACTCCGGCAGACACACATACAACTGAACACGAACTACGGCTCCTCTGGTACGAACGACCGACCGGAGGGGCTACGGAGGAGAGCGCGAGAGCTATGGGCGGGCATGGGCGGCCGTCGTGATGACTACGGAGGCGGCTCTCGCCGCGACGACTATGGCGGCGGCGGCGGACGCCGTGATGACTATGGTCCCTCAGACTCTTACGGCGGTGGCCACTCTTCCCACGGACGTTAGTATTCCTTCCCTCCTTTCCAAACATGACACCCACAGTGGATATTAACGACGATAAAAACACAGGCCGCAACAGCTACGACGATGATAAGAAGAGCTCCTCCGGCGGCGGCTTCCTCGGCGGCATGCTGGGAGGTGGCGGCAAGGACAAGAAGGACAAGAAGAAGGATGAGGGCTTCACCGACAAGATCATTGACGGTGCTGCCGAGTACGCCAAGAGAAGTGGTAAACTCTCCGAGAGGTGTGCCTGATGATGTAATGAACAACAACCTGTACTATTAGCCGGGCTATTGCCTGATATAATAATTCCATGTTCGACAAGAAAAGAACGGTTACAAAGCAATGCGCATGCATTGGAAGATGCATTCCAAGGTGATGGCCCAGGCCCGTAGTAGGAATGGCATGTCGGTCACGGCAACTCGCGACATTGTCGCAACTCATTCAGATCGCCAAAAGTTTGGCCTTCAGGTTCTCGCCTGGTAGTACTGTGTTACAAGCCTTCAACGCCAAATGCCTCGCCTCTTCACCATGGGTGTCCTAGGGATTCTCCGTAAAGCTCTCAATGCTCCAAGGGACCTAGAAATCCTGGTCAAGTTCTCAGGACTCTCCGGAAAGCCAACTCTGCAAGCGCAACTAACCAAATGACAAGGCGTATCAACCACCAAGAACCCCAATCCTTTTCCTGTTCTAAGTCGAACCACCCTAATGCTAATGCAAGATTTCCGTATCGACGTAGACAAAGGGAAAAAAATGGCAAAGTCAGACAGTTCCCAAGCAGCGCAGGATCCGAATGCGGAACCATCGTCGTCATGGCCTGCCGACTGAGTCGAGCTGAAAGGAGCAGTCTTCGCTCAGATGCTTTCGCGGTAATGTACAGGTTGAAGCTTGAAAACTTCGTGGCGAGAAATATCATATGTACTAAGCGTTAAGGCGTCGCATGTTGAATGTTCGTAAGCTGCATCGAGCAGACTGTGCAAGTCGTCAACTATCCATGCAAGTGGTAGACTTGATGTGGCCGTCTATCCAGACTTCTTGGTTTTCTCGGCATCCTCGTCTGCCTTCTTCTGCTCCTCGGCCTTGGCTTTCGCCTTGCCCTCGTTATACTTGGTCCACTTCTCAGACATGTAGCGGATGGAGCGGCCTACGCCTGCGGTGAAGAGGCCCTTGATGGACTGCGCAGTGGCGGGCCAGTTGACCGTCTGCTTGATAACCTTGCGGATGTATTTTTGCAACTCCTCGGGGTCGTCTTGCACGATGCGCTGTTCGAAGCCGCCGCCCTCGCGACGCTTGTAGCTAAGGTCATCCTCATCCTTGGAAGCATCCATCATGGCCTTGAAGTCGGCAGCCGGAACCATGAACTTCTTTTGGTATTGGAAGTATAGACGCGAGCGGAAGGCCTTGGGAAGACGGCGGACCATGTTACCCCGCTTGACGGGGTCCATATCCTGGTGCATGGCGCCATCGTACTCAGGGTCCGAGATGTGCTTCGACTGCTGGTCAGCTCCTTCGCTGTAGTCGATATTCGGCAAGGTGTTCAGGAGAGGGCCGTAGAGCTTGCGGAAGGAGACTAGGTTGTTGTCAACAATGTTTGAAATTTTGCTCTTGTTTTCCGTAGGGAGAGACATGCGCGGGTCGCCGAGGTAGGAGATACGGGCGATTGTAGAGTAGAGCTCCTTTTCGGTGAACTTAGGAGGGAGAAGAAGGAGAGCAGTTCGCACGGCGGCGAGGAGATTGGCCTGGTTTGCGAGACGGACTCGAGGATGATCGCGCAGGATCTTAACCGGCTTCTGGAGTCTTCCAGCGAGATACAAGTTGTTCCAGGTCGACAGGTCGGTGCAGAGATTGTCGATGGAGGTCACACCGTACTTGATGAGCATGCCGTTCTTGGTGACATACGGATTGAAGTAGACCCCAGCACCCCAGCGGTCCTGGAAAGTGGAGACAAGGCCCGAGCCGAAGCTGGCCAAGCCAGAGTAGTGGTCGCGATGCTGGCGCATGTTGAGTGAGTGCCAGTGCTGAGTGTGGGTGACTCCGAAGATAAAGTCAATCATCTTAGGGCCGCCCTTCTGGACCTCCATCAAGGAAGATGGCGGCTTGGGATGAACGGTGCGAAACTCCTCGTCAGTGACACTTCTACTGGCCTTGGACTGGGGGAAGACACCAGAGCCGTAGGCCATGGCGTACATGACGGGAGCGCGGAACTCTCGAACAACGTTTGTCAAGACCTTTTTGAACTCGGTGTTGACCTCCATGTGCTGATTGATGCCGAAATCTTTGTAAGGAAGCTGGTCGAATTCCTCGATCTTAGCGTCTCCGTGATCCTCCCAGTTGTCCTCGGAAATGGTCGGGCCCTCCTTCTTGCGCGCCTTTTCGGCCTCCCGTGCCCAGTTGAAGTTGATGGCTGACCCATGGTGAGTGTACGCGGGTGGGCTGTCCTCTTTTTCCTCTTCTTTGATTGTGTTCTCCTTCTTGTCGCCTTCCTTGGCCGGATCCCCCTTCTTGGCGTCTTCGTTCGATGTGTACCAGCGAGAGGACCAGACCGGTGTCACAGCGATGGTCGACGCTGCGGCCGGCCGGAGAGAGTGATAGCGGCCGACCCGAAAAGGCTGAAGCTACCTCATGAATTAGCAGGCGCTCTCCACCTCTAGTCCATTCGGCTGGGGACAGAGAGTGGGCTTACCATGAGGCGGGACATCGTCATCGTGGCCGCTTAAACGTTGTAGAAGTGGCTGTCGATGTGGGGTCGTAGGAGGAGAGGACGAGAATGGATGCAGTATCAAAGTGACAGTGGGAATTCGAGCTTATCCATTCAAAACACACAAGGCAGCCAAATCACGGCGGGAAAGGCGGGCAGGCAATGTCCGCAAGACGAGAGGCACCAGCCCGGACCGAGTCAACCCAAGCTGTGTCGCAAACAGGCTCAAACTTGCACCCAGTATCCAATCAAAGCCGTAATAGCGTCCGTATCGCCGTGGAAGTCTCTTGCAGGCGATATGTGGATTCGAGATCGTTCCAAATCGGCTTAGGCGTAGTTCGAGTCGAGAGATCCGGCCCGGGTTCGAGCTCGGCTATTACGGACCAAATTGATGGCTACTGGCAGCTACCCCTGTCTATCTGCCCCAATTGGCCGAGCTTCACCTTCGCAAGCGGTGTTTCGCGGTATCGTATCGCTGGGAATCGATGGGCTTGGAAGGGGCTCGGCGTCGTTGTCGGGGTTGCGGAGGGGGAATTCGGAGGGGGAGGAGCTGAAGCTATCGTTGAAATCTGCTTCTGGCAGTGAGCTCGGTCAAGCACGCACTAGGTAGGAGCAGCCGGGCACGGAACAGCCCGTGACCAATGCAGCAGCCAAGACAGGAACAAGCTTCCAGGCATGTGGGATGTGGGGATCACGTCATGGTGCTTCTGCCCCTGTCCGCCGTTCCGCCCTGCCTGTCCTCTAAGCCGGTGCAGTGACAGCCACAGGGTCCAGGGCTGTTGTCTCTGTCTGTGTCTTGTTCTTTGATGCTTGAGGCCGTCATGAGGACCAGACAGCTGTGGAAGCAATAGAGCATCAAAGGACCCCGATAATGCAAAAGAGGACGGGAAACTGGCAATGGCAAGACAGATGATGAGATACCATGACCAAGAGGCAAGTGCAGCTTGCCGATTCAGAATATTCGAAGGCCGTATGGGTTCATCCGACAGGGCAAGAGAAGCAAGAGAAACTTCCAATGCCACCAGCCAATTTCGAGCGCAGAAATTCCAAATCTAGGAAGGTGCAAATGGCGAAGAGACTTTCCATCTCAACGCTGCAGATGTGACCCCCGGTTGCCCGGTTTTGACAGGCAGCACCACCCAGTTCCTGCCGATACCGAGAACAGCTTAGGAAATCGGAAAGACCCAGTTGCAAGCTTGCCTCCGTACCTACCTAGGTCAGGAATGTCTTGATTTCTGCATATCTCAGAGCGCAAAACTTTCTTTCCCCAACTTCAACCCTCAAACTCGCAACCCCAGCGGCTCTTCAAAATGGAGGATGATGATGATGATGAGCAGCTTACACTTGAGATTGGCCGTTTTTTGACCACGGGAAAGACAAGAATGCAACAAGACCCGACGAGTGGCCCGGATCCAGCTGCCTCAGCTGAGATGCAGGCGACACCGCGGGGAACCGACAGGGGCGACAGGGGAGATCGAGCTGGTGCAGAGATCCCTGCCAATGATCACGTGACACGCTCACCGGCAACCCGAAGCTCTCAGAGCCAAAACACCAAGTCTCTCCTCAGACGCGCCGTTAACAATCGGCACAGCATCCACGACATGCGCTCTCACACCCCATCAGGCGACCCTCCAGGCAGGAGAGGCTCATTAACTAATCGCTTTCGCAATAGCACCGGCGGAAGCGCATTGCCACGACCTCACACTTCCCTTCGAGAATCCAGGGTACGATCCCCCAAAATAAACAAAAACAAAGACCCCGATCCCCGCAAACGCTGACCGAAAAACTTTCAGTTTCGCGCAACCCAACCGACATACAATCTCTTTACCGGCGGCGATGCGAATAGCCGTCCCGCTTCCCGTCAGAGCTCGGTACGCGCCGCTTCTCGAGAGAGTTCCAAGGAAAACATGGCGCCGCCGGACGCTGCCGAATATGAATCGCAAAGACAGGTGATTGAGGAGCTCAAGGCGGAGCTGGGCACCCTCAGGTACACGATCTCTACATTCGAGCAAGAGAAGGAAATGGCCGAAGCGCGACACAAAGTTGAACTCGAGGAGGAACGCCGCCGAGCCCAACTCGATTTCACGGCTAAGCAGACTGCCGAGAGCGAGAAGTCGCAAGCCCAGCGCCAGTTTGAGAACGTCCAGAAGGAACTTAGTGACTTACGAGAGGGTGCGTCCGAAGAGAAGTCTACCTTAGAAAAGCGCGCGCGAAGCGCGGAAGACGAAGCGCGGTTGCTCCAGGAGCAGCTGGAGGATCTCTCAAGCGCAAAAGATGAGGCCGCAAGAATCAACGAAAAGAAAACCATCGACTTGGAGATGCAGCTGCAGGCTGCACAAAAGGCCGTCCAGGAGTTTGAACAGGAATCACAAGCTCGCGAGACTGCCCTCCAACAAGTCCAGTCTCAGCTTGTCGACAAAGACAACGCGATTGGGGTCCTTGAAGCGGAAGTACTCAGGCTGAAGGCCCAGACTGGCGATGCTGATACTATGGCTATCATCAAGCGGGAGTTGTCAGAACAAGTGACATATTCGCAACCTCGAAGCAACCAACCGCGAGCAGCTAACTGAGCTGAAGCATCTGCGCCAGATTCATCGGGCCGTCGAGGTCGTTGAGGAGGAGAAGCGATCCCTTCAACGCAAGCTCGAAGCTGCCCAGTCTCTCGAGACAGAACTGGCCGAAGCCCGCATGCAGCGTCAACGTCTTGAGGATGAGCGCATTGCATGGACTGCGTACCTAGCCAGCACTGGCACTGAGGCCGAGTTTGAATCCCCCGAGGATGTTGCTCGCGCTCTGATCCAAGAAAGACTCACGTCCGCCTCCCACGTCGAGAGAGTAGGAGCCCTCCAGGCTGAGCTGGCGGCGCAGGAGTCTGCACTCAACTCCCTTCAACAAGAGCACGCCACCCTCAAGTCGCAACTCGCAGAGGCAAAGACTGCGGCCACCACCCAAAACGTGGATAAGGCCCGTCTGCGCACCGAGCGCCAGCGTGTCCTTGCTGTAAAGGAGGTTGAATATCTTCGCGCCCAGCTTAAGACCTTCGATGCGGAGGACGAGGCCTTCCAGCCGGAGTCTGTCGATGAAACCAAGTCCCGCCGCATTCAAGAGCTCGAGGACCTGGTCGACAAGTACCGCTCGGAAGTGCAAGCATTGCACACGGAAATGTCTTCTATCGAGTCGGGCAAGCCTGCACCAGCAGTTGCCGGCACAAAACGCCCCCGCGACGAGAATGACGAGGCCGCACACGAACAAGTCGGCCTTCTCACTCGCAAGAACCGCAAGCTCCAAGATCAGCTGTCTTCAGTTCAGACACAACATAGCGTCACTCAGAAGGAGCTGTCTGTTGTGCAGGAACAGCTCAAGACCCTCAAGGCCCGATCCAAGACGCGCATCCTTTCTCTCCGCTCCAACCCCACCTCGGACTTTGAAGCCATCAAGATGTCTACCCTCACCGCCCTCAAGCAAGAGAACACAGATCTGCTCGCTCAGCTACGATCAGATCCCTCCGTCCGCCTCATTCCCATCACACAGCTGGACGCCGCAAACCGTCTGGTCGAAGAGGCGCGTGCCGAGACGGCATCCGCACAAAAGTCCGCCAAGCGCCTCAAGGAGGTCTGGTCCAAGAAGTCGCTCGAGTTCAAGGAGGCCATCTTCTCGACCCTGGGCTGGACCGTCATGTTCATGCCCAATGGCAAGATGCGTGTCGAGTCCACGTTCTACCCGTCTCAGACGGACGAGTACGAAAACTCCATCGTCTTTGACGGCGAGAAGGGCACGATGAAGGTCGGCGGCGGGCCAAAAAGCGCCTTTGCCCGTCGCATCGGCGACCAGATCGGGTTCTGGGTGCGCGAGAAGGGGTGTATCCCCGGGTTCTTGGCCGCGCTCACGTTGGAGTTTTACGAAGAGCACTCAAGGAACCAGAATTCAGGGGAGTAAATGTATCGCCTAGATGGGGGAGGAGCGGGATGCAATGGGTTTCCTAACAAAAGGCATGGCTCGTTTAATGTTCCAGGGCCGATGTACTTGTTTGCTTACACGAGATACCTCACCTCGAATCCTAGACTGGGACGAGGCTTACATGGATGCTGCATGATTCTTTTGCTTAATGACAAATATGCATTTTTCTCTGTTCAATCACCTTTGGATGACATCACAACTATTCCCCCCAAGACCAGGTGACCTCTCACCATTTCACCGTAAAAATCACCTTCTGCGAGATGCATGTGGCTTTGAAGTGCTTTTTTCTTCATCGTATCGATACAAAAGCTACCTACAATCCAAGTCCGTCTCCATCTTGTTGGGAAAACCAAGAAGACATGTGACAACATATCCTCGGGGGAATCCAGAATTGAAAAGGAAAACACACAATTTGCCGTCACCAGACGCAGAAAAGGCTTTCCGCGCGCGTCTTTTTCTTCCCTTTCTCCAGTTGTGCCGTCCACATACCGCATACGCTCGCTATGTAAATGTCCTTCAATCAAAATCTACCGCTTCCAACAAGGGTATGTACACCTCCTGAAAATCCTCCTTATTACAGCTTGGCGCCGATCACTTGGCCTCGTACTTGCCGCTCGTGATCTTCTTCACCAACTTCACATCCACCCACTGTTGATCAGCTGGCAGGGCGGGCGATGTTGGGTTGTCGTCCGCAAAAGGGTCGGCTTCCTCTTCCTTGCCCTTGCCCTTGATCTCTTCCAGTCTCGAAATGGAGATGCCACTGCTGAGGGACTCGGGAGTATATTCCCATCTGGCCTCAATTTGACCCGGCTTGGGCTCGGCGTTTTCGGCGCCAATGATGCGGCATACAATCTTTTGCGTCTCGGCGGTGAGTGTGAGGTCTCCAAGGCGCCAGTACACCAAGTGCTTCTCCTTCAAGTGAGTTCCTGTCGGTTTCGTCTGGGCCCCTGAGGCCTTGGCGCCTTCATACGTAGCCACGAACACGACGTTTTGCAGCGTCACGGGTGCTGTCAAGCCGCTAGCAGGGTTGAGTGAGTACTGCAGAAGCAGTCCAAGCTTGTCACCCTGGGGCTTCCAAGCCGGCCGGATGAACAAAGGTACGTGGGCGGCCAGCCCAGCGTCACCAGGGTGAACACGGTATGTGAACGCTGTTGCAGTCTTGTTGATGTGCGATACATCGAGATTAAACTCATCCGGCTTGTCGGGGCTGTTCTGAACAAAGATGCGGTTCGGTCCAATGACTTCCAGGCTAGGGAAATTGTTGATACGAATCGTCTCACGTTCTGCTGGACGTTAGCACGTAAACTTTTGCAAGTATAGCTCAAAAGCTTACCTGAAGAAGCGTCGCCGGCGGGATGATAAGCAAAGGCAATCTCGCCATGAACCTTGGTATTCTTGACCTCCCCTTCTTCGAACGTAGCTGACACAGTCTCGATGATAGAAGCATTGAGACCAGGCTCGTGCATTTCAGGGTGCTTCAGATGAGCAAGGCTCATGAGGGAATTGGCTGAACGGATCGACTGAGTATCTGATGTAGCAGCGATGCTTGCTTCAGAGGCGAGCGCTGCGACAGTAGTAGGCTTAGAAGACTGGCTAGGCAGTGACGGGGATGTCGGGAAGGGGTTGTCGTTGGTGAGCTCGGGCATGTTTGGCGGCGGCACATAGATGGTATTCCTGACGTCTCTCCGCCCACGCACTGTTCCAAGCTTTCGCGAAGGAGCAGCCATCTGTGTAAGAGTGTTGGCGACGCTGTTCAACGCAGCCTCCTTAGCATCGGCGTCCTCCTCCTGAATCGGCGAGCTCGCAATGTTGAGCTTGAACATTTGTTCATTCTCCTCGGCGGCCTCGCGCTGGGCCTGAGAGATCGGGTCGTCAGCAGGGGTCGAATCGTAAAACCCTCGGAGTCCTTCCCTTCGGCCTCCTTAACCTGTGACGGTGGGGGTCCTGGGGGAGGGGCCACATCCTGAACATCCGTCTCGTGGGTGCCGTTAACAGTGCCAGCGGATGAACCAAGACGAGCAGCTTCCGACGATTCCTCACCAAAGCCATTGGTACCCTCGTGGAATGGCCTGTCGGTTCCAGACGAATGGGGCGGCCTGGGCGAGTCGGGTGTTTCCGCAAGAGCAGACAGTCGGTTGTTGGTTTCGGCCAAGTTGTGCGAAGAGGCTCTTGGCGAGAGGCCACTGGGGCGGACGTGAGTGCTGCTATGGCTGCTACTAAGGCCACGGCCGAACGAGGAACCGCCGGTCTTCTGTGGAGAAATCGGGCCGAAGCCACCATGGATGCTCTGTCGGCGCCGGCCGAGCATCGTGCCGATTCGACTCCGCAGCTTCGATTCTGCGATACATGTCAGCTGTCTATGTCGGTTTTACCATTCTACTCGTGCTCGACATACCGGACTTGCCCTCCATAGCTCCCGAGTGATCGCTCGTATCGTCATCATGGTGGCCTAAGCTGGAAGGTGGCGGGGGTGGAGCCAGAGTTTGGCTTGTAGGCACGTTGGAGGACTGCCGTGATGTCGTAACCCTCTTTTCCATGCGCGGCCTTCCAGAAACAATCTTCTCCTTAAAGCTCGCGATTTCCTGCTCGGTACTTATTTCAAGCATCAAGGCCAGCGTCTCAGCAGCCTTACTCTGGGATCGTTGGGCTTGGTCGCTTTCGTGGGTTTGGTATTGGGTGAGAAGGTCGCGCAGCTGGTTCACGCGCTGTTCGTCTAGAGCCTGGAGGGTTTCGAAGATGAAGGGGGCTTGGGAGTCCCATTGCTGGGTGGCCTGCTCGAGCCTAGCGGTGGCATCTGCCATCTTCTGCGCATTCGTCTTGGGACCCTTCCTAGCCAGCGCGTCCATCTTTTTCTGGGCATCCTCGAGGTCTCGGGCCATGGCCGTCAGGTTGGCAGAGATGGTTTGCATGTTCTGCATCTCCTTCCGGGCCTGGAAGTTGCGCAGGGGCGCTTCGACATCTTTCTCGAGCAGGCTGGCGAATTGGTGATGGGAGTGGGCGGTCGCATCGACGGAGAGCACAATCTTGTCCCAGGGTCCAGAAAAGACGCTGGACGGGGGATTAGCACGCAAGACGGTGGATAGGCGTCGGGGAGGAAAAGCGACCTACCCGAGCTCGGACTGGGCGTTGGGAACTTTGAAGTTCATGAGCTTCCGCAGGCTCTGGACATACTGTTCCTCGACTCGGCGGCGCTCCTGGAGAGGCTTGTTCAGCTTCGGGTCTTCTCTCGCGAGAGATGATTGGGTAATCAATTACCTGTAGCCAGTCTGCGACTTCGGTGTTGACCTTGGTTATTCTCTTCACGCGATCGGTCAGGACGTTGACAGCCTGCATGGGCTGGAGGTGTGCCTGGACAAAGAAGGGGCCATGGTTAGCAATCAGGTCGCAAACAATGCGCTTCTGCAATGGCACACAGAGGCAGGGGGAGAGGGGTCGGTGGCAGTGTTGGGCGGTCGGGCTCTGAAGTGGGAAACAGTGACGATGATGGGGAGAGGAAAACATACCAGCATGGCAGGGTATTCGGCCCTCGCAAGATCATCCATTGTGTCTAATTAGTGCGCGCAAAATCATATACGGTGAATGCAGTCAAGGAGAAAAACGGCGCGCATAGCGATGCTGTCTATAATGCTGTTGAGGGTGTCGCCAAGGTGAGGAGCATTCGCATCGTGGGAGGGCGACAGTTGGTGGTGGTGGAAGTTGTAGGAGTGGCAGCAGTAGCAACAGCGGCGGTGGTAGTGGTGGTGGTGGTGGTGGGTTGCGAAATGGATGGAGGAAATGGAGCGGATTGGATGGATGGAACAAGTTCGGCGCAGCGAAAGACGGACCTGGTGGAAGCAAGGCCAAGCCAGGACGAGGCAAGAGTTCACAGACAGGGAAGGCGTTGTTGCTGTCGCTAATACGGATAGATACACTACCTACCTTACCTACGCACGCAC
Organism: Colletotrichum camelliae; assembly: GCA_018853505.1. Classification (NCBI taxonomy): domain Eukaryota; kingdom Fungi; phylum Ascomycota; class Sordariomycetes; order Glomerellales; family Glomerellaceae; genus Colletotrichum; species Colletotrichum camelliae. Next base: position 5,105,016 of record JAELVL010000005.1, on the reverse strand, counting down.
ACTCGCACCCTCACGCGAGGCAGAGGCAGCAAAAGCAGCACCTCACCAGTCACCACCACCACAGCAAAATGGCAGAATCCCGGGTTGGCAGGAAAGGCCGGGAAAGGTCTCCTGGGCAGCTGAATGTGACCTGGAGTCCTGGACCGATGATGGAGAGTGTGGAGTGGACCGGACCGGGGGGCACTGGGTGAGTGTGGAAGCAGGTGCAGGCAGTGCGAGTCCAGTCCCGTCAGCACCCAAGTCTACGAATGGAAGCCTGTCCGGAGCTGGACCGCGCAAGTGACCTGACGGAAATGGCTTTGGGTCGTCAGGTCCACAGCTGGGGGAGGTATCCGAGGTACCTCGACAGGGTAATTGGCGACATTGGACTCTTCTCTTGCCTCGCCTTGCCTCGTTCGCAGTTGCGCTGGTAAGTGAGTACGGAGGAGGTAGCCACTATTACCGTACCGTAATGAAGGCAGTCCTTCAGAGGCAGCTCCCGGCGTCGCGTTTCTAGTTGCTGCTGTTCGACTACGTCTCCACATGTACCTTTCTTACCTACCTCATCCCATTTGTCTCACCATTCCCTCCCCCGACTTTTTTTTTTCTTGCTAGATGCAATCAATTGGCCCAAGTGCTGCCGAAAAGTTCAGCGCATGTCCGCTGGCAAATTTGAATTCTTTAATTGGGACGGGAAGTTGGCCCGGGAGCGGCGGACACGGACGGCCCTACGGAATAGAAGTACACGACGGACTCGATACGCGCAGAATGCAGTACGGATACACAAAAGTCGTCATCGCCAGTTGCTGCACAGCAATTCTGCTGGCTGCACAATGGGGCTTTCTTGAACTCAAGAACCACATGGCCCAGTCATCAACTCACCTCGCCTCGGTTCGACCCTTGCTCGAATATGCAGCCATCCTAGTGACCATGACCAGCCTCTCTGCATGTCCCCCCGTCCTCGCCGCCGTGGTCTGAAAGTACTTTACTTTCGCCTGACAGGGCTCCTGTACTCGAAACGGGCTAGTTTGGAGGGGACTTCTGCAATACGTCACGCACCTGACGGTCCCGGTTTAGTTTGTTTTCACCTTGTGCCTACTGAGCTTCTTCGAATAACCCGAACCCGCTCCCGCTCCAACACCCACTTCCAATCCCAATCGCACCGAGCTGAATGCTAGCTAGCTGGCGCCGTACGTACTGCTAGAAGAAGCCTTGTCTGACTTCGAGATGCTGAACCCGACCGCTCGTGCTCGTGCCTCTGATGCTGGAAACAACGGTGGCGCCGACCTGCATAACTAAGGAACGCGTCCCGTCAACTCTAAGGGCCTGGCTTTTGCATACTTTACTTATTCAGGGCCTCGTCGCTCACAGGATGTCGCCTCCAGCAAGGTTCAGAGAACGGTGCCTGTATGAGATGACGGGAAGAGCCCTGGCGTCTCGCGCCCGCGCCATGAATCTGGCCCGAATTCAATTAGCACATGGCAAGCAAGCCAGCACACGAGGATTCGCCAGTTGAGCCGCATCATCCTTGCCGCCATTACCAGCGATGCATGAATTACACTTTCAGCCCTTATTTCCATCGCAAGGATTCGGGTTTTTGCACCATGTCGACTGCTATGCTCAGGAGAACCCTCTGGCATGACTTGCAGGCGCTCTAAAAGCTCGTTGGAGACAGTGACCATGCATCGGCATTAACACAACAACAACAGTTTTGGGCATCGCAAGGTAAACAGTCTCAAGCCTCTCTGAGCTAGCGGAAACTAGGCAAAAATAGAGGAATAAGCAAGCCCAATGGACGCCAAAGGAGCGCCTTGGTCAGGTACCCGCGAAATTGCGACGCCCAGCTTTGCATTATGTAAGCAGAACCGAATACAGGGGCCCAATGCAGGTCGAATGTGGCCCAAGCCACACTGTACGGCGCCGACGGGTCTGCGGGGTGACTGCCGGCTGCCCCGGCCCGGACAGTCATCGAATCTTCTCGCACGGTAAAATTCCGCATCGCTCTGCTGAGTGGAAGGTACACCGCACTGGATGCTTACTACAACGATCCTCGTCCCTTCCTAAGGTATTTTGGCGCTCACTAACAACCTTTCGAAGGCGTTGTCGGCCGGTCAGGAATATCAGCTATCCCCGCGTGCAGCTCCCGTCCCTCCGCTCGACTTCAAGGTTCAGAATCAATAGGTTCGCCTCAATGGCTGACGACAACCCGGATTGGAGGTCGCAGCTCTCGGCGTCCGAGCGCTATGAGAACATTCAGAAGATGTAAGTCGGTCTCCTTCACCCGCATCTCGGTCGCCGACTTACACCATCACGCAGCAAGGCAGTCCTAGAGGCTGCAGACCCAGACGCAACCGCAACCGCAACATCGCAGACCGAGGCGTTCTCGGTCGAAAACCAGGCTTACAGGGATTCCTCCTCGAGAGTAAGTTTATGCTCATGTGGTATCAGTGCAGGTCCGACTTACACTCTTCTGAAGGCGCAATATGACGAAATATGCCAGCTAGTCGGCTCAGCAAATCTCGCTCCCCAAGAGAACACAGCACCGACAGGCGAGTTTGATGACAGCGTCGGAGTCACTATTGGCTCTTACAAGAGCTGTCTGCCAGTCGCAAATGGCTTGACGTCAGAGGTTTACCGATGCAAGGACCGCGCCTTGAAGGTCATCGTCGAAACACACAACATCGAACCTCACAATCCGCAACGAGAGGCCAAAATCCTCGCGACTCTGAAGCGTCCTTGCATCCCGCTCTTGGAAACGTTTCGAGACCAAGAACAAAGATTCGTTCTGGTCTTTCCCTACAAGCCGCTCACCCTTGCCGATGTCATCGACAAAGGAACCCTCCCACTGCCCAGGGCTCGGCGCCTCTTCAAGGAGATCCTGGCTGCTCTGAAAGATATCCACGGCCAAGGCATCATCCACAGAGACGTCAAACCGGAGGCTATCCTTCTCGACGGCCCCGATGGACCGGCCTACCTTTCAGATTTTGGAACGGCCTGGCATCCGACCATGTCTGTTGTTTCCGAGCCACCCACATCCAAAATTTTGGATATCGGAACCGGGGCATACCGAGCCCCTGAGGCACTTTTCGGCGACAAGGCTTATGGCCCCTCCGTCGACATGTGGGCTACCGGCGCCATGTTGGCGGAGTGCTGTCGCGATCCGCCCAAACCCCTTTTTGAGTCCAGAGCGGCACACGAGGACGGGAACCAGCTGGGCTTGATCTTGAGCATCTTCAAGACTCTCGGTACGCCTACAAGAGAGACATGGCCCGAAGCTGCAAGCTTCAAGACGCCACCTTTCGAGATGTACCGCATGTTTGATGGCAAGTCCTGGGAGGAAATCCTGCCAGAGGTGGATGTGGATGTTCGTGATTTGGTCACGAAGCTGGTCCGCTTTGATTCAAAGAGGTGGACTGCCGAGCAAGTAAGTTCAATGGTCCATAGTCCCAGGTGTTTGATCTGACATTGTGCTAGGCTCTGCAACACCCGAGCTTGCAAGACCCCGACGAGACGTCAATTTGAGGACTTTCAACAAACCACAATGACCTGTCACAATGAATAATGACTTGTACCGACAGCATCAAAGCATGTCAAAGCCGGCCGGGCAATTGTTTTGAAATTTCTTTGACTGTATATCTTCACAACGACGGAGAGTACTGTTCTATCACAAATCAACAAGACCTGTAAACAAAGAGCTCAACGAACCCGAACAAGTATTAAACTAGAAAGCCAGCACGATGTCTCTGAAATCCCTAGACAGCATCCAAAACATCAACCACCAGTACCGCAACCCAAATCGCAAACCGTAACGCAGCTCAAGACAACAGTCCTCGATACCACAGAATCCCGCACTCACCCGCCACCATGTCCAGCCCGTCATATTATCGCGCCGAAAGCTTCGATACCTCTTCGAGTGCGACCGACTTGGACCGTTTCTTTGACGAAAGAGGTTGCCATCAAGAGGTCAACGTAGGCCTCGCTAATAAGGCAAAAGACCACCATTGCCACTGCGGCGCACCTGGCGGCAACAGACAGAAGTGCCGTAACAAGGGGTGCCAGATCATGTGCGACAAGTGCGGCACGTGGCGGTCCGTCAAAAAGAGCTCATTCTGTATGAAGTGTCACAATGCAGAGACGGATGAAACCCGCAAAGAAAAGGAAGCCCAGGAGAAGGAGGAAAAGGCTAACAGGAAGCGGAAGTTGGGAAGCGACAGTGAAGAAGAGCAAGTCAGCAGTCGCAAGGCGCGGAAGCCCAAGCATTCTGCTCACCAGAAAGAAGTGCGCCAGCAGAACGCGAACGCCGCGCACGAGGCCAACCAGGTCAACCAGGGCGGCATCGTCAAGATGGCGAAGGTGAAGACGATCCCGAAAATGTACGGATCGACGGGAAAACCGTGTTCTTCCCACTTCATCAAGAAGTTCGATCGGTTCATACGCTCCATCGACCCCAACGCGGTCTTTGCCCCGGACTGGATGGACACCGACGGCGCCTACGACGAGGATATCGAGATGGCTGACGAGGACGTCATGGAGGATGATGACGAGGATGATGGCATGCGCGATGGGCATTTGTGGAAGAACGACAACCAGTTCATGAAGGACGCGGCGGCGGGTCGTAGACTCCGCCACATCGATAACTTTATCGGCATGGTTGTCCGTCGCCGTTGTCGATACTGAGCGGCAGCTCGGTTTACCTCTGCTGAGACTTTCGTTTTGCTGTCAATCTGGGTGTCGGTCTTGTGTTTCCATCTGTCGTTGCTTTTCATAGAAATCATGGTTCTGAATCTCATCTTCGTATTCGTCTATCCCCAACTCAAAACTTCCATTGCTTTTTCCATGCCGTTCCGTCTAGGTATGACCTACATAGAAAAACGAAAACAATAATACCACCTCTTTCCCTTGACTCGTTTCGTCTCTCATTTCCATTCCATCGCTTCGACGTTTCCCAATACCACCCGCGTAAAGCCCAACAACTTAGCCCCTGCGCGCCTTGGTATCGGCACCCAGGTAGTCAATCGGGTTACGGCACAGCGGGCAGGTGTTCTGGTTACTGCTCTGGAACCACTTGTAAAGACACGTCCGGTGGAAGAGGTTCTTGCACGTGCCGCAGCGCTTGTCGGGCATCTTCTTGTCGGTCGAGATGATGCTGTAGCAGATGGCGCACTCGCTCTGGCCTTTGAGGGCGCCGACGATGTTGCGCTTGAAGGCGGAGAGGCCGTCGATTATGCTGCCGTTCTGTACGGGCGGTCAGTAACTATATTGAAACGACAAAGTGCGCAAAAGGGAGGGAGGTAAGGGGAGGGTAAAATCTTACAGAGAAGGTAATGACGCCCTGCGTCGTCAGCAGCCAGCTCTGCCACTTCTTCTCGCTGACGGCGACGCGGTTCACGCCGACGACGCTGACGCCCTCGATGGGGTAGCTCGCGGGCACCTTGACCGCGATGCTGGCCATGCTCTCGTCGACCTCGTAGCCCGCGGTGATCTCCTTGCCCGTCTTGCTGACCTTGACGACGAGCTCCTTCTCATCGTCGTCGGCGGATGCGCCGGCGCCTCCCTCCTGCGACGCGGCCCAGGCGGCGACCTCGTCGAGGGCGTCGGAGACGATGATGGGGGGAGAAGTAGCGCGTCATCCACCCTTCGACGGCAATGCGGGTCTGCTTTGAGCGGCAGTCGAGGTACCAGGTCTTGAAGAGGCCGGGGGTGTACTTGAGGGTGAGGTAGTAGAGGTGCACGAGCAGCCAGTGCAGGTTGCGCTCGTCGGGCTCGGCGTCGGCGACGGCGAGGTCGTATGCGGTGATCTCCGCGATGCCGAGGCCCTCGCGCTCGAGGTTGAGCGGGTGCGCGGCGGAGTGACCGAGCACGTCGAAGGTGAAGTTGAGCAGCGGGGCGATGTAGTTCTCCGTCTTGAGGTGCTCGGTGTAGTCGTTGCGAACCTTGAGGGAGGCGGTGCTGAAGGCGTCAAAGATGAGGTGCCACGAGAGCAGGTAGGAGCGGATGGCGAGGGGGAACTGGGCGAGGAGCTCATCGGGGTAGCGGTCGAGGGTCGGGGCGTCGAGCAGGAGGGAGAGGAGCTCGTCGGGGAGGCGGGCGTCGGTCTTGTCGAGAAGAACGTTGACGGAGAGCTCTTCCTGCCGGGCGGGGAGCGCGCGGTGCAAGAGGTTGAAGGCGGCGGTCTGGATCGAGCGAGAGTCTGCGGCGATAAGCCCGTAGAGGTCGGACAAGTCGGAGATGTGCTTGAGTGGGATCTTATCAACCTGCCTGCAAATGATGGCGTCCACGATCTCGAGAGGCTGGGTGCTCTTTGCGCGGTCTAGTTTGAGGAGTTCAATCAGGGAAAGCGACTTTGTCTCTGCAAACTCTTTCATCGCATCTTCGAGATCGTCATTGGGTTCTGAGAGGGTCTCGAGGGCTGAAATGAGCTTCAGAGATGTGTGTATATACGGCAGCGAAGCATCGAGATGGTCATCAGATGCCTTGGCCCAGAGAGCCGTAGAAAACTCAATCGCCTTCTCCCAGTGAGGGCCATAAACCTCCTTGATACTTGGGAGAAGTCTTTGCAAGGCGCAGCAGATCTCTGCTGAAAGGGCCGGTGTAAGGTTGAGGGTATCCTCCAGCCAAGATGTGATTTGGCGGACAGCAAAAACTATGCGGTTGTTGGCCACGGGAACTTCGCCCACCTCGTAGACCTGCAGACAAGCGTTCAGCAGGACGAGGACCATGAGTGCCTTTTCAGCCTTCTCTGGCTCAATGCTTGCACCGGCAACGTCACTAACGAGGCGATTGCAGAGGTTGTTAATTGCTTTGGAAGACTCAAGGCTTTCGCCAAGACCGGTGAGCACTGCCGTGGCTGAGAGAATCGTAGGGGGCGTGGCTCTTAATGTGGCAAGCTGGGCAATCTTCTCGTCGCCAGCAGCGGGGAAGCCATGCTTCTCTGTGAGGGTTTGGAGAAGTTCGCTCAGGGCTCTGGCGCTGTACAGGCCAAGCGCAGTGAGTTCCTTTGTCTCTTGCGTCATGATGGCGATAAGACCGTTGATGAGTTTGGTAGAGCCATACTCAGAGCCATCTCTCCATCCCTTGGCGTCGTCAGCAATGGCGTTGATGGTTACCCTGGTGGACGACACAAAAGCCTCGGCGGCGCTTAGGGCATCGCCGGTCTCCAGGTTGAGGAACAACTTGTTCTCATCCATCAGGGTAATTTGGTCGGAGACTATCTGGACCGCGACGCAGAGGAGGTAGAGAATTTCTACCTGGAAGCTCTCGGGCAGGGTAGAAACGGAAATATCAGACGACAGCAGTTTGGAAGTGTACGCCGCCATTCTCGCAGGAACGGAGTAGCCATCGCGATCTCTCCGTACTCTGACGCGTTGCGCTGACCCTGCAGGCGGAACCAGGAAGTGAGCTCCGCCCAGACTGCTCGTAATGGATAGAGACGGGTTGAGAGATCCCTGTAGGAAGTTGGACAGCTGCTGCATCCAAACATTCGTGCTGGGGAATAGATCCTCGATTTTTGAGCCGGTCTTGGATGCTTGTAGTGCCTGCTGGACCAGGGTGTCGATTCCAAGGGACTGCGGTCCGGCATCCTCCAGGTTCCGCTGGATGATCGTGACCAAGGGCGATGTACCGTCCACAGGCTGTTCCAAGAGGGCTCTCAAAGAAACAGCGCGGGACGAAACAGCTCTGTCGTTGAGCTCCGCTAGCCCCAGTAGCTCAGCAACGACCGCTGTATGAGTTGACTCGTCTTGTGAAAGAAGACCCGGCTTGTTGTTGGCAATGATCTCCAAGGCCCTAAGCGCCTGGACCGAGTGCTGTTTGTCCTCAGAAAGGGAAGAGATGCTGTTGTCCACCAGCTTCTTCGCGGTTGGTTCCGTGACAGCGTCATTGCCGAGGCCTGCTTCGAATAGCGACCAAAACTCTGACTCGCCGCGGATGGTGCCGGTGCACTTCGTTTCGATGAAGCTTTGTAGCTGCTCGTGCGATTTGGACAGGTCGGATGCGTGCCGATTCGCGATTAAGCGCTCGATTCCTTTCGCAGCCAGCTTTTCGTCAGACAAACCGAGAAGGGATTCGACCCACGTCTTCCAGATGGATGCATAGGCCGTCTCCTGGCCTTGCAGAGAACCCAAGATGGACACACAGCTCAAGAGATCTGGTGCGGATCGAGAATTGATCAGAACATCCATACGTTCCCGACCTTGGCTCGAGAGAAACTGCTCCAAGGCTTGAGCAGCTTCAGCATCTTCCCAGACCCGCGGAGCACTCTTGCCGACGTTGTACAAAATTCCGGCTGCGCCAAACGGCTTCAAGTTCCGGGTCGCAAGAAGATTTAGTGAGCAGGTAATGATAGCTTTGGAGGGGCCAATAAGGAGCTTTGCTGGACCTGTCGTGGAGGCTTTGGTCTTGGTCTGCACCTGGCCAACTAGGTTCAACCACCGGTCGCCCTCAGCAGCGATTGCCTCTTGTGACTTTTCGTATCCTGATGATACTTCAGGCAGGGAGTTGGATATCCTGGTGCAGAACTCGGATGACAGTTGTTCCATCTTGTCGGCAGTTGCTTGAACCAGGTCTGCAGACGAGTCATCGGCGGCAACCTGGTAGACTTCGCTGAGAACGCCCAACCGTCCGGCACCGCCGATCTCCCAAGCAGAATTTTCAGGGGTTGGGAAGAGGAAGTGCTCCAGCAAGGGAAAGAGGTTTTCCTGCACAAGCTTGGCATGGCCTTCTGAGGGGATCGTCTTCAAGAAATGCTTGGCGACGTGAACGTAACACGTCCATGCTGTGGGTGCGTTGAATCGCGGCTCTTCCCTGTTGGTGATGCCAGTTCGCAGTGACTTCAAAGCTGCTGCAGATGCTTCAGCAGTAAAGTGCTCAGCTGGGATAACAACGATGAGTTGTTCAAGGTACTCCCAGTATTTCGCGGAGCTTCCCTGAGATCCCTTCTCCAAGAAGCCATTCAACCTAGTGATCGGAGTCTTCTTATCACTTGAGCTAGACCAGATCTCAGGAAACCTGCTCGTCAACTTGGTAAGTACTCTGACAAATTCTACCGCAGATCCAACCTGGCTGCTCTTAAGGCCCTCTGCAATAAAGATTTTCTTCAGGCGGGAGATCTGCGAGGACGTCGAATCGGACCTCTTGTCCAAGCAGATCCACAGAAGCTGGCAGGCTGTTTTTCTGACAGAGTTGTCCGCCATAAGTGCGCTCTTCCAGACCTTCTCCTCGGCGAAAAAGGCATCGTATGCCTCCTGCTCTTTTTCAACATCGACCTGCTCCAACTTCTGTAGGAGGCCAAGGACCAAAGAAAGACTGGCCCCAACAACCCTGAGGTACTTGGCCTCGGCATCATCCGGGGTCGTCGACCTCTCATCGCTCAATGTGTCCTTTGTTTCCTGGATGGCCTCGGTGGCGTAGGTCAAAATCTGAGACTGGCACTTCTTCCAGAACGAAACGACCTTCTCCGGGCTATTCAGGAACGACGAAAGGCCGGCATCCGCTGCCCTGGATACCACACGATCCTTGTCGTAGAGACCTGCGAGCCAGGTACCAACTATTTTGGGGATATGCTTCTCCATACGCTTGCGAGCCGACTTCATCAACTCGAACTGCAGGGTATGGGAGAGCTCGCGGACGCGACGGGCGTTGTCTATAGAGATACGAGGATATATTTGTACCTGTTACATACATTACCGCATGTTCGTCAAAGCAACTCTCCCGGGGAAAACGCACCCATGCTTCCAAGACTGCCTCTTCTGTTCCGCCATCCTTTTCATATGGGTGAGCCTGCACGTATGCCACGAGGTCCTCCAATGCCTTTGCTTTTGTCGTAGCATCTTTCTTAAGGGCGTTCTTGAAGGAGACGACGACGTTCGCATCGGAAAGGGAGGAAAGGTCGGGCGGCTCGGTAAGGTAAGACAGTCCGTTATCGTTCGAAGAGGAGAAGCCGCCGAAGCCGCCCCGCGCCGGGGCACCAAAGCCCTTTGCGCCGCCCGAGCGGCCTGTTTTTCCAAAGGCACGCGACATGATCTGGTGGTTAGTGTACTTTGCGCCTTGTGCGAAAGTGATGTCGTTGACGCAGCGAGCGCGAGAGACCTAGCGCGGCGAAGCGCGGGAGCTCAAAATGACGTTGGCGGGGTAGAGGGCAGAACTGCGGCACCGAAGAATCCAGAAGGGTGCACAGGAATTGGAAACGTGAAAGACGGACGGAGGCGCTCCAAGTCAACCAAGTTTCGAGGGCCTATTAATTCAAGGAAAAGAGAGCAAAACGGCGGTAGGCAGAGAAGTACTGGATTGGCCTCGTCGCATCGCAGGCTTCAATCGACATGGAATAGGTAGTGAAGGTGCAGTGCCCTGTTGACTCAGGCCGAATGAGTTTTGGCCGAACCACATCCAGAGCCGGCGAATGAAAATGGCCAAGCTGCCCCGCCAAAGCTCCTTCGCAGTGTTCCTGCGGCCGGAGATGATGCGGTCATAGGTGAGCCCCTCGCACGTGACTTTGGCGGATTGTGGCCTCATTTCGTCCGTGCACAGTGATGTCCGTGCCTCCCGTCCTCCCATCCCTTGCATTATCTATATGCTCCTATTGGTCTCCCCTTATCACTTCTCCAATTCGTGTTACTCCACTCCCAGCTTCAGCAACAGACAGCGCTTCACGAAACCCAGCAGCAGTGTAGATGCCACAAGGGCACCTTGCTGGACATTGGACTTGCCTTATCAATGCAGGCGTTGCATACCTATGAATAGGTAGATGGGTATTTGAAAGTTTGCCTACCTGTTTGAATCCCAAGGCAAAGCAGGCTTTAGAGACAGATGACATCGGTGGACGACGGCGGACGACAGCGACGAGAAGAAGACAGAGACGGCGCCAAGGATGAGGACGACGATCACGAAAACAGCAGGGAGCCGAAGTCGAGATACTCCGGTTAAGAGCATCGACTACTGCGTAGCTTTCATACATTCAACGTTCAAAGAGGCCCCCCGTTGACCTGGGCGTCGCCGTTCGGGATCGTTCGGCGGTTTCGAAAGGCTACCCCGCAAACTGCACGCTGAAGGCCGCCTCCACGTCCACTGCGCCGTGCCCACTTCCCTCACTGCGGGAAAAGCGCTAAGGCACTGGGAGCGGAGACTGTGGGCCAGTGACCCCAGCCCAGGCTGCTAAGGTACCTCCCCTGCAGTACCTTGCCAACCCAAGACGGCCATCTGCCCATACCTACCTTATGTACCTACCTCGTCTCCTCGATCCGTCGCTTGGTGGCTACCAACCTTCTCGACCTTCTTATGAAGGTGGCGGTTTCCCAGTCCCATTTTCCTCTCGTCCCTCAAAAGCATCGTGACCTTCCATGTAGGTGTCGCTCTGCAATTCCCCCCCGTCATTGCTCCTCGGTGTAAGTGTCTCCTGTTCCTGTTCACGTGCGAATTCACTGGACGCCACCAGCAACGGCAACCGGCGACGGCGGCCAGATACGGCGGCCAGGGACGGCACCTAGAGACGACAACCAGCAACGACGACCAGAACCCACCCACGTCGTGTACCCTCTGCTAACTTACAGTCAGTGCAGGTAGCATGGTAATGGTAGAAGCGTCAACATGATCTCCAACGTCCCTCGCTCGTCTCGTGCGGGTGGCCTCCAAGTGAGAGCCCTCGCCAACAACCATGCAAAGGCAAGCCATTACGGCCAGACTCGCGGTTTTCGCTTCCGCGCGTGGTCCACCTACCTAGACCCCGAGTTCCAACGGCAGCTGCGACAGCACCAGCGCAACGTTACCTACAAGTATATGGAGTCAATCAATCGAAAGATATCGTGGGACCCAAGCTCGCGCGGTGAGGATTCAAGGATCCTCATGAGGAAGATGATGGCGCAGTGCTGGATCAGACACGGTCACACCCATTCGAAAGGGAGCCGCGGGCCGAGCGATAAAGCAAGCGGCGACGAAGGAGTTCGCCCTGGTCAAAACATTGAAGACGTCGAGCGCGGTGCCATCAACGCCCTGTTCTCTTCCAAGCGAACGGGACCCTACGAATATGACTTGTGGCAGTCGCCCCTGCAGAACATTCGCAACTACCTCGGTAGCCAGACTCGCGGCAAGTCGATGACCTCGGCCAGCCGGGGTACGGAGTCCGAGATTGATCCCATCACGAATCGAAGGGTTTCACCAGACTCGGCCGTTGAAAGCAGTTCCACCGCGGCTAACGAGCCGTTCTACGAGGACGGCCCACCTCCGCCGGAAGAGCTCAAGCAGTACGGTCAGGTCCCGCTCGATGGTACCCCGTGGGCCGACAGTGGAGATGCGGGGGCCCCGCAATATTCAGACCTGGACAAGTACAAGCCAGTGATGGACAGCAAACTCGATGCGGGACAACAGACATCAGCAGAGCCCGAATATGACGACCTGCATAAGTACACACCAGTAGGGCTGAAGGACTTTATCAAGGACGACGAAGCCGGACAGCCAAAGTATGAGGACCTGCACAAATATTCAAACCCGTCCCTCGCCGACGGGCCGCCGGAGGAGCTCTCTCAGCCTGCCTACGAAGACCTCGATAAGTACCGCCCTGTTATGCACAACGAGGATGCAGTGACCGAAGCAACCGTGGGGTATTCAGATCTGGATAAGTACGGGCCAGTGATGCACAATGAGGATAAGGATGGCGTTGAGGAGAAGCCAACCTACGACGACCTCCACAAGTATGGCCCTAGTGGTTTCAACGAGTCCGAGGGCGGCGCCCGCCCCTTGAGCGCCGAGGAGAAGTCAAAAGACTACGACGATCTGCATAAATACGGCCCTATGGGTTACAACGAGCCCCATGGAGCGCCCCCAGTTCATCCCGAGGAGGCTTCCAAGGCGTATCCTGACTTGGATCAGTACGGTCCTATGGCTTACAACGAGCCGTTCGGCCGGGCTCCGATACACCCAGAGGAAGCCTCCAAGGCGTATACAGATCTCGGGAAGTACGAGCCTGTCGGCTGGAATGAGCCGCACGGTAAGCCGCCAGTGCATCCGGAAGAGGCCTCCAAGCAGTACACCGATCTGGGCACTTACGGCCCAGTCTCCTTCACCAGAGGCGGGAAGGCACCGGAGGGCGTTACTGCCACAGTTGCTCCAGAAGACTTGGCTCGTCACAGGCCTGTTCAGTACGACGAACCTGAGAGCCAGCGACCCAAGCCGGATTGGGATCAGACGGCGTTTGACGAGGCGAAGAAGTATGAGTCGTACCGGCACAACGAGCCAGATGGACAGCCGATCGAGATCATCGACCCTGTATCCAAAGGCCTAAGCGACTTTGACGCGGAAATTGCGGCAAAGGCGTCAAGGACGACGACGGCGACGACAACGGGGACGACAGCGGCGAACAAGCGCCTCCTGACCACCTCCGCAACAGATCAAGAGAGAGCTGACGATTTGGACCTGCTGCGCGCAAGCGATATTCGAGCCAAGATCCCGACCTCTTCTGGCCAGTCTCGTAGGGGTTACAGCACTACTCACCGGCAAATGCTCGAGGCTGACCTGCCGCGATACGAAGTGAACTGGGATATTTCGAGCAAGGCAGCTCGCGTTAGTCTGCGCAAGGCTAAAAGCAGGGCGTGGGAGAGCATCCAACCAAACGAAGACCTGACCGGCAATTATGTCAGGGACTTCCCAGAGGATTTCTCCAGATCATGGACCAATATTGTGGCGGAAAGCTCAAAGGCAGAGGACAGCAAGTATCAGAGCCCCCAAGGTGATGACGTCGAAGCTGCTTCCTTCGATGAGAGCTTTCCGAAATTGGAGCCGGCATTGAACAGGGCCTCTGCTTTCAAGCCGCAACGTGCAGCAGGAAAGCAAGGTCTGCCTGATATGTACTCTACAGAGCCCCAGGGCCTTGAGCTGAGCTACTCTGAGGAGTGTGGTGGTAGGCAAACCTGGCCTTCCTATGTGCGATCGTACGGCACAGCATCAGACGCTGCTGCAGATGCTGCAGCTTCGGAGAGTGTGCTGTCCTCGACCAAGGAGGAACCCCGTGAGCCTGTTGTTTACAAGATTCTCGCCTACGATCCCACAATGCAAACCATCAACACAGCAGAAACTACTTCGGTGGTACCTGACAGCGCGACGCCACTGACACCGGCCGAGGTTCTCCTCCGCTTGTCCAACCCGACAAAGTTTTTCCCCTACTTCAGCCCGCTCCAGAAGGAAGGCTACGAAATCGTCTCCGGAAGCGGAGACGTCCTGGTTTTCCGCAAGGTCCGCGAGGCAGAGGTGACCCCTTTCGCTCCTACGATCGAAAAGCCGACGACCTACCAGGCTCCAAAGGTGAACCCCATCGACATGATGGGGAGCGACCCCGTGGTACCAAGCGCTTACTCCTCTAGTCCAACAGGCTACCTCAACTATGATTATCCGGGAGCGGAGGCGGAGGACAAACCCCCACCACCATTTAGCGCATTGAGGCGACGCAACACGATCTCGTGTGACCGTCAGGACTTTGAGGCTCCTCGAAGGCCGAAGAAGCGCAGGGCCAGGAAGGTTCTTCTCGGGGCTGCGTGGGTTGGCGGTATTTCATACGCCATCGGTGTGGTTGGGGAGTATTTCAAGACGGGAGGCGAGGATGGCCGCGGCCCCAAGGGGCTATAAGCTATAAGCCTTGTTCAGATTTCACCAAAATGTATGGTGGATTATATACTCTTGCGATGAGGGGTTCAACACCAGTACTGTTTCTCTGTCACATGTACCAATAGTACTCTCCACGATGCAATTGGCTTTCATTCGATTCCACTCATCGGGTTTTGTTTTCGTTAGGACTGGGATGGGACGGAAGGCTAGGGTTACGGGATTCAATGGCACACACAATGAAGCTTCAAACAAAAACCTAATGATGCGTGTTTGGTAGAGTACAGGTTGTGTCGTGATCATGCAATTTTAAACGCCTAATTCCCCTTTCCCAATGCTTCCAGCCTAGCTCGAGGCCTAACCTGGGTCGTGACACCTTCCCCGCCTCCATTTCGTCATTCCCCCGATCCAGAATCATGCTTTGGCGACAGATTTATGCCCTCTCGGTAAACCCAGGCCCGGTCTTGACGTCCTCAATGTGGCTCATCTGCAGCTCGCGCTTCTGGTCCTCCTTGTTCCAGCTCTGGCGGCGCTCGAAGGAGGGCATCCAGCTGTTGGTGCGCTCGATGACGCGGGCGGCCTCGGCGGCTGGGCTCGAGGGGTCGTGGTGGTCGGCGTGGGGGACGTCCTTTTGCGGGGCGACGTTTGCCATGGAGGGTTGGGAGGACATTTTTGTGTGTTTTGGGTTTGGTGGATGGAGGAAGCAGTGGTGGATGTGTGTGTTAGGCTTGCAGTCTGGAGGTGGTGAGATGTTGTTTGGATTAGAGGACTGATGCTGATATGTATTTGTCTGGAGGTTTGTTTGTAGGGTGAGGTGGATGGATTGTTGTTGATGTTTACGTTGGGAGGTATGGAATTTAAACTGAAATTAAGGATGGAAATGCTGCGGGGGCTTTTGAGGAGCCAACGTTGATCGAAGCGGGAGCTTCCCCCTTCTATTTCAAGACGACCCCGGGTAACAGCTTCCCTCCGACGTTCCCTCATAATTTCCAAGGGTCCAATGTCCTTCCAAGCTCCAATCTAACCTTCATCCCGCCTGCTCACCCCTCCATTGACATCCTTCGTCTTCATGCAGCTCAAACCGTCCCCCATCCGTCTTGGGGCTAGCTGGGCAAGGCGCAAGCTGTAAGTTTTCTTTCTGATGCATGAGCGATGGGGACCGGCCAGTGATTAACTGACATCAGACGACGATCACACCAGCGGATATAGCTTGTCGCCACTGGCGGATGGGGTTGTTTCTGTTCAACCACACCACCATATTCATCGAAGCACATGCTTTTCCTTTGCTTAGCTCGACTTATGCTGCTGTGAGGTGATATGGAACCATCTACGTAGCTAGCACAGCTGCAATCCGACTCCAGTGACGGAAAACCTCTCTGATCGACGCCTTCGTCGGTTTTTTTTTTTTTTTTTGCTAGGTAGTTTCTTCTGGGCAAGGTGAGTTGCAACGAGCGGAGTGAAGAAGGGGGCCACCACCGCCGTCATTGCGGGGTAAAGAGGTCGAGGCCCGGTCGCCGGCCTAGCTTTATCGGACGTTATCGGCATGGGACAGGGGTGGTGTGGAGGATCCACAGGAGCTCCTTTCAAGTGTCGCTGCCGGTGCAACCACATTCCATCCTTCTCGTGATCGTGGGATGCGTGATGACATCTGTGGTTACTGTTCGGATCGCGATCTGGGATTGAAGGAATTTCTCCTGCCCATTTCTCCAACAATCCATCGTTGCTAGAACATCAAAGCTTAAAGCCGGCAGGGCCCAACACAAGAAACCCAGGTCCACGACGGCCGGTCCCATTGACGGGCCCGGTGGCCAGCTACGGAGCCACCCGACCGCCGACCGTACCCACGACCCCAGGCAGGAGAAAAACGAAAAGAATTTCTGAAGGAACAAGCATTGTATTTACCAGACCTGATTCAAGCGTAGTCATCGAATTTTACATCTCCACCATCACCTCGTCAATCCGTTTTTACCAATCGTTCGCCCCCCCCCCCCACCCCTTCCCTTCCCGTCTCCGTTCCCTCGCCAAAAATCCCGTCCCATCCCAAAGTTTTCTTTTTTCCATATTCCTTCCAACGCAGAAAGATGACCCACCCGCCGACATGAAAGAAAAACGGGAATTTCAACCTAAGAATGCAGCTTTGCTCGCTCCAAATCGTCGAAACTGGACCGGCGTAATGCATGTATCTCATCTAAGCGGGTTGTTGTGTGTATGGGGAATCGTTGGGAATAAGAATAAGGAGGGGGAAACCCGAGGTATAGTAGTAGTAGTAGTGAGTCGTACAGAGTTCAAGAGAGGAAAAAAAAAGGAACAAAAAAGCACAAGATAATAAAAACAGTGTAATCCATAAAACGCCTTGCGCTATGCAGCCAGAACACAAGTTTTGCCAGACGGGTAGGTTTTTGAGCCAAGGTATGGACAGTTGAAGGGGAGCCTGAGTGCTGATCATGCGGAGAGTGTGCATGGCATCAGCTCAGCTTGAGCAAGGTTGCTGGGTGCAAGCCAGAATCTTTGGCATGGGATGAAAGCCAAAGTAGGGATCATTTAAGGGGTTCGCGGGCGCTTCCAGTAATATTGCTAACAAGTCCATCGTGTTAGTTGAGACATCTTTCAACTTCATTTCAGCTGATCGTACCTTGTGCTGCTTTCTGCAGGCTCTCAGACTGGGCTTTCGGAGGCCGTCTGTGACGGCGAAGCGACGCTGCTCGTCGTCGTCGGCCTCGGGAACGTAGTAGTACTCGCTCTCGAGGGGCTTGCCGGCGGCGTCCTTGCCCTGGCGGCGGATGATGCCGATGCACGCCGTGTTCTCCAATAGGCTTCGCAATTGTTCCTTGAGCAGACCCTTCTTCTGCTCGGAGGGGAGGTTGTTCATGATGGTCGACAGAGGGTTGGACGACAGGCGGGAGAAGGCGAGCTGGTTGACGACGTGGTTGCGCACCGCAGGGTTCTCGTAGGGAGGCTCCTTCACTTCCTCCTCTTCCTCCTTAATGACCGGCGACTTTGGCGGCGCCGAGATGGGGCTGGAGGGGTTGGACTCATCTCGGATAGGAGGCAGCTGTGAGTGTTTGGAAGACGGGTATTTGGGCGCAGAGGCCAAGACAGAGGCCAGGCGGTTGGAAATGTCAGCTCCAAAGGGACCGAAAGAGTGAACGATGGGTTCGTTTTCCTCATCCGGGTCGTTCTCGTCTTCGGGCTCGCTGAGTTCGGACGAGAAAGAGTTGGTCACTTCGGTAGCGAAGCTCTGGCCGACATTGACCCCCGAGTCAGTAAGCTTGGGGAGCTCAGGCTCGTCCGCGCTGGAGTCTTCGTAGATGTGGACCTCTCCATCATCGGTGGGAAGAAGAGCTTGCAGGCGCTGGGAGCTGGTCATGTGCGCCGGCGTCGGAGAGTCCGGAGACTCAATGCGCGAGGTACGGCGCAGGGGACTTGACTGGAGCAGGTTGGCGGCGGCGGGCGGCGGCACGGGCATTGGGCCGGGTGGGGAGTCGTCCCACTGGGCTTCCCAGCCGGTCACGTTGGTCCCGCTTCGGCCATTGGATCATAACACGCGCATCCTGGACGTCAAGCATAATTTCGGTACCCTCCGTCTCGGAGGTGAACGAGTCACCCTTGAGCAGCTCCCACGTGCGGCCCTGGCAGTGCAGCTTCAGTCCGTTCCAGCCATTGCACAGAATCTCAATCTTGTTCGGCTCCAATGCCGAGGGAGCAGGCACGAATCGCGCCTTGACGTGCACGCGAGACACGAGACGGTTGGCGGAGAGTTGGTAATGGGATGAGTTGCTAGAACGGCCCATGAGCAGGGTCTCGCCGTTGTCGTTCAATTCAATGGAGGCGACGGCACCGAGGGGCGTGCGTTCGGAGGCGGAGGAGAGGGCTCGCGAGAGAGCGCCAGGGCGCTGGTGGACGCGGGGTGGGGAAGACGAGAGGATGCCGGTGCTTGAAGTCGGAATTGGCGTGGGATACTTGAGGTAGGCGCTGTTTCCTCCGACGGAACCGGGACGAGCTTGGCGCTTGGAAGGTCGAGGAAAGCCTGGGGAGGAAGACAGAGGTTCGAATGCCGGCAGAAGGCTCGGAGCAGGACGCTTGGTGCCGGCCATGGGAAGGGTAGGCTCCGGGTTCTTGGATTGAGGCGACGAGTCCATCATTGTTGCGGCGACGACGGCATGCCCTGCCAAAAGAGTGACTGCCCCAAGTGATATGCGATCGTGCTTCTCGTTCCTGTGCCTCTTGATATTTTTGTTCTCTTCAGTATATTTCTTCCGCGTGGTGAACAGGCGCGTTTTGGGTGGGCGCGGTTTCGGTCCCCGATATCAGGCGTGGTTTTTTGGCGTAGAGTGGAATCGCGTGTAAGTGGTTTCGTGGTGGGGGACAGGGCCGACGGGCAGGTAAGGTAGGTAGGTAGGCAGGTTGGGAAGAGTGGAAGTGATAATGGATATACAGGACAAAGGTGAAAAGACGAGAGGAGTTTTTTCCGCACAGAATAATTCCCTGATGCAAAAACTGTCAAAGTGGTTGCAGGTCTGGTGGAAGGAGGCCCAGAGTGTGAGTGACCAGGAGCGTGGTGGTGTCTGGACGGGGACGGGACCTTTTTGATGGCCCCCTTCCGTTAGCATGGCAGGAGCGAAGCGTGTTCTTGCGCGTTGGCGTTGATCGCGTCCCCCGCGTCCAGAGGTTGTGCTGTGCAAGGAATTGTGCTTGCCCGGTGGAGCACGTACACCACTGTATCCGTACCCGACCGCTGTACCGGGCACTCGCTGCTTCCCAGCAGTCCACTGACAAGTCGACGGCTACAGTGCACTTAGCGCACCGGCGGAGCCACGACAGCGCTAAAGATGACGCTTGGGTTGTCTTCAGGCCACGACCCCGGCCGACGCGGGCCGCTATCTGAGCTTTAACGGGTGTTTCAATCTTTAATTGTCCCGTCGACGGCAGTCTGCATCTTCAACTCGGGTGCAAGCTGCCTGTTTGCTTCCTACACTTGCATCTTCAGTCTTCAATATTCTGAGTATTCTGGAATCTGCTCTATAGACCGCTCTTTCAAAACCAGCCATCTTCTCTGCAAAATATCGCAGCCTCTGACCTCACAATGGACACAATTGCCCCTCATCCACGTCGAGTCTGCTGCCCGTTCCAGCCTCCTCCCGAAGCCGAAGCGCGTCTCCACCACAGAGAGAAAAAAAAAACCACGACTCACGTCCACTTCCGGTGCGCGTTTCTAGCCAAGCACCGGGCAGTGGTCAGCAGCACCTCATCCATCCCGTCCATCCATTCATTTAATCCTCTTACGGGGGCAGCCCAACGGCGCAGAACGCTGAAGAACGTACCTTTGGCACTTTAGCGCCGACAGACACCCACGGCCCCAGCCCACACGTCAACCGTCCCTCCAATGGCTGACACTACTCAACCCTGGCAATCCGAAGCCTGGCCGGACGAGTACTGCGTAGAGCGTGTCGACACTGACAGAGAGCGAGACTGCGAGAGACAGGCTTGCAAATTACATGCTATGTAGTCCGTACATTAGCACTGCATAGCTTTGTATTAGAGCACCATGCATTCCCTTCCCACCTGCCCTCTTCCCTGATATTTCACCATCCCTGTGGCTCCCTCGCTTCCAGCATTTGCGCCGATGCTCCTCCTGTTGGTCACATGGATCGTGGAAACCACGCCAACTCATTGGTTCTCTGTGGCAGCTTCACCTGCCTCCATTTCCCTTTTCTGTCGCGAGCATGTGCTGCCCGTCCGTCTTTGTGAGACTTGGCCCGCTCAGAGACTGGGTTGCGCATACACGAGCCTCAAAGTGCCCTCATTCATGGCTCGCATACATAAAATACGCTGGAAGTGAAGGGGTTGAAACGAGGCATCGCGGACGTGTTGGCTCGCGTAAAAGTGGTCTCAACCCAGGTACCCTGTCTGTCCAAGTCATGATATACATACCAGTTGCCCGCTCTGCTACCACAATGATCCCTTTTTCTTATCTCGTACATTAGCCAGCTGTCATATGCTCTAGCAACACGTCCTTATTTGTTTTAGTCCTGTGCGCGATGAGGGCTGACAGCTGGCTTCGGGAAATGAGCGTCAGGAGGCAGACAGGCGAGCCGGGCTGAGCCCGCCTCCCGAACCGTCAATCATCGCCGCGTCTCGGCGGCGTCCACCCCGCATCGCTAACGCAAGTCGCGCTCCTGCTCACACGACCCGCTGAGGCTTTGACAGGTTTGAAATGATCCCGGCGTTCCCAATTGGACTGAGGGAGCAACCCCCGTTGGCCGCGCGTGTGCAAAACTCTCGGTGCCGTAATGTGTCGTAGTCCCACTGCTCTCGTACGCATGC
This sequence comes from Colletotrichum camelliae, assembly GCA_018853505.1. Classification (NCBI taxonomy): domain Eukaryota; kingdom Fungi; phylum Ascomycota; class Sordariomycetes; order Glomerellales; family Glomerellaceae; genus Colletotrichum; species Colletotrichum camelliae. The sequence goes on along the minus strand of JAELVL010000005.1, from coordinate 5,084,130 downwards.
TTCTAGGCAGTCTTTCCAAGGGCCCGTTTTCAGAGTGAGACAGAACCCGTGTATCAAGACCCATTGGCTCTGAACACCCTTCCGTGGACCATGGTAACGTTCAATCGGCAACTGGAGGGGCTTTTGCACGAATTACCAACGCTCTGGGTTGTCCGGAGAGGGGCCTCGACTGAATGCGATTCTTGGCTGCTCAGCCCTAAAGTTGAATGGCTATATGTACTCAAGATCCAAGACGCGATGTCAAAAGCCAATAGACGCGTAAAGCTGTGGTCAGCTTGCAGATGCACAACGCGGCGTAAAATTCCACTTTCACAACTGCGAATGTCTCCGCGCGGCGTCTTGAAAACATTTCGATGTACCATCGCAACGAAACAAGACATTAGTTGGCCGCATGGAATGGTCACTCCTCGATGACATGTTCACCGGCCCTTCACCTCGGTAACTCGGTTAACGGCAACTTTCAGACCCATTCACCGATAAGCTCATTCTTATCGATTACTGTGTTTGGCCCGTGCATATCGGCTCCGGCAGTCCGCATTCGCCGACAATTCATGATCCCTGTCAAAAAAATTTGGACGACCGCGAAAAAACTCCCCGCCAACTCTGCAGTGTAAGAGACGTTTCTGCATCCCCATCTCCAGTCAGAACAAACAGACGTTCCACCACAACATCTGTAGTCATGGCCCCCTCAAAGACCTCCAAGGCCGTCGCCGTCGCATCCAAAGATGTCGCGCCCGCAATTGACCCCGAGCAGGTGAGGACTTACACCCCAATTCGCCACTGACAAACTCGTTCCGTTCTCTAATCGCAGGGGAAAAAAAAATACAGACCCTGAAGGCATCCAAGGCGCTCCTCGCCCATCAAGAAGGCCGCGGCCTCCAAGACCGAGGAGTCCGGCAAGAAGAACCTCCTCGCCGACCCCGAAGACGACCTCGCCAGCTCCCCCGTCTGGCTGACCCTCACCACGAAGCGCCACATCGCCGACACACCAACCGCCTCAAGCCCGGCAAGATCGCCCTCCCGCACCCGCTCAACACGGACGAGGAGTCCACGATATGCCTCATCACCGCCGCCCCCCAGCGCGCCTACAAGACATCATCGGCTCCGACGACTTCCCCGAGGCGCTGCGCGCATCACCCGCGTCGTCGACGTCGGCAAGCAAGTCCAAGTGGAAGCAGTACGAGGCCCAGCGCAAGCTCTACGCCGAGCACGACATCTTCCTCGCCGACGACCGCATCATCAACCGCCTGCCCAAGGCCCTCGGCAAGACCTTCTACAAGAGCACCACCAAGCGCCCCATCCCCGTCGTCCTGTCCCCCCAACCCACCCGCATCGACGGCAAGCGCCAGAAGCCCGCCGAGAAGACCCAGGGCTCCGTCCGCGCCGGCACGCCGCAGGACATTGCCGCCGAGATCGAGAAGGCCATCGGCTGCGCGCTCGTCAGCCTGACGCCCTCCACCAACACGGCCATCCGCGTGGGCTACGCCGGCTTCACCGCCGCCCAGATCGCCGAGAACGTCGAGGCCGTCGTCAAGGCGCTCGTCGAGAAGTGGTGCCGCAGAAGTGGGCCAACGTCAAGAGCATCTACGTCAAGGGCCAGGAGACGGCCGCCCTGCCCATCTGGCTGACGGACGAGCTCTGGCTCGAGGAGAAGGACATCGTCGCCGACGGCAGCGAGGAGGCCAAGGCCATCGCGGAGAAGGCCAACATTGGGAAGAAGCGCAAGTCGATCGAGGCCGCCCCCGAGGGAGAGGAAGAGGAGGAGGAGAAGGAGACCAAGCCGACGACCAAGAGAGCCAAGAAGGCCGCCGCCGCGCCCAAGGCTCTGCCCGAGGGCGACGACGCGAAGCTCGACAAAAGATTGCCGTGGCGCAGAAGGAGAAGTTGAGGAAGCAGAAGGCCAAGGCTAAGGCTGCTCTGGACAACTAGGACGTGCCATTTACATAAAAACGAAAAAGAGTCCACAAAAGGAGAGGGATTCCTGCGGGATTATACCATGCATGGTTCGAGGCGTACGGCGTTGGTTCAGACAAAAATAACCAGAGAGAACTTGTGTGTCAAGGGATTTATCAATCAGACCTAGTGTACAATTTGCCCCTTTTTACCAATACTCGCGCGCCATTAACTATCCCATTCATCGTACTGTGTTCCATGTTACAACTCCTCAGAGGCGAAGCTAGCCTTCTCGGAGCTGAAGCGCTTCTTGAAGGGTCCGAAGAACTCGGAAATGGTCTTGTTCAGGTTCTTCTGCGTCAGCTGCATATGATCACCGGGCACCTGGCGGAAGCGGAGGGCTCCCTTGCGGTCAAGCTCCCTCAGGCCGATCCAGTCCTCCTTGTAAATCTGGCGCGCGCGCAGCGGCAGGCTCTCCGTGCCGTTGACCTCCTCGAACCAGGCGGTCTCCTTGGGTGTCCTGGGTAGACCCTCGAACATGACCATCTTGTACTGGACGTTCTTGAGCTCGCGCTCGTTGTTGAGCTCGCGCGATGGAAGTTGGACGACTCGAGATACTTCTCGTACTGGTCGGCGGCCGGTCACGGTAGTACTGGGCGGGGACAAGGCGGTTCTGCACGAAGCTGGACCAGGTGTTGAAGCGCAGGAGGGCCATGGCGCCCTTGCAGAGGAAGTCCGAGTCGCCGCAGGCCTTGAACTCGACGATGCCGTTGTGCTGGCTGCCGTAGGTCACGAGACTGCGGACGGGGGGCTTGTTGCAGCGCTCGACGTAGCCGCGGAGGAACTGGCCGCCCTGGCTGAAGCCGATGGCGTCGACGGCCGGGGCGGTGGAGAGGATCGGGTGCGCGGCGAGCTCCTCGCAGACCTGCTCCAGCTGGGTGGTGACGTTGCCGAAGAAGGTGGCGGACCGGTCGCTGCTGGCGTCGGTGCCGACTTTGATGTTGTAGACGAAGGTGCCCGGGTTGATTGCCTCCGCGAGCTCGCCGACCTGCTTAATGCCCTCTCCATCGTAGGAGTCGCCGAGACCGTGCCAGACGATGAGGGGGATGGGGTGGTCAGGTCGTCGTTGTTGTCGTCCGAGAGGGGCCTCTGGACGGCTGCGGAGTATGCGACAGCGGCAAGGGAGCCGGCCGTGAGAAGCCTGGAAATGGAAAGGGACTTCATTTTGGATGGCTCTGCTAAAGTGAATTGTTTGCGATCAGTGCTAGGCTAAGAATCCAACAGTCTGTTGTTGGTTAAAGCAATGTCGTTCCAGGTGCCTTTGCCAAAGGGAAGGATGGGTTGTGGCGAAGGAAGCTGACGACACGGCCAAGCAGTAGGTTGCCTGTGACATTGGGTGAGCTCCCTCTGCTCCTCAGTTATCGCCCGGCCTAATCACTGGAGCTTCCCATTGGCCACGGACAGCGCCAAAGGTCTTGGAGATGATCCGAAAGGCCCGTCGCTCTTGGTCCTGCAGAATCTGGCCCGTGCATCGCCCAAGTCACGGGATTCTCTCGCTTAAAAGCGTTAGCGTCTCAGAGCTCCTACCCCAGTACCTCTGGACATCTTGACCTCCAGTCAGACATCCGTCAAGGGATCTTCAAGCGCTGGCCTACTGCGAAGCTAGCCCAGCTCCCGGACGGGTGTTGACGACGACGATGACAATGACGGCGATGACCGAGGGGATTCCATGTTCGACAAGCCCATGCTCCGGCGGGTAGATCCCACGTTGCAGAGGTCCCTGCCGTCTGAAACGCTTCTCAGGGCACCTCCAAGATGGTCCCCTGTTTCAAACGGCGCTGACGACTGCTGGCACAGCTGGCGCACGCCGAGGGTTGCATGACGAGGGAATGCGAAGCGGGTTGTGATGCGCACTCGTGGCTGGACAAATTCTCTGACACTGATCGGCCGATCTTTGTGGGAAGGGCTTGGCTCGGACTGCGGACAGCGCATGTTCGGTCGGTTGTCACGGCGTCTTTTTCTGGCTGTGGCAGTGGCAGCGGTTCGCCCATAAGTATGGACGAGGCGCCGCTGACATGGACGACATGAAACACCACCTCAATTCGCCATCGAAGTTTTCCTCTCTCTCTGCAAAGTTGTTAGAAGAGTCTGATCTTCTCGTTTCCATCGTTCCTGCATTTGTTTGTTCTCTGCAGTCGTTTCCTCCCACCTCTTGCACGTTTCTTTCCTGCAGCCATCCGACGACAGTCAAGATGCAGTTCTCCAAGGTTCTCTACGTCCTCTTCCCCGTGGCCGTCCTTGCGGCGCCGCTGCAGACCTTCAACATTCCGACCATGGACCCGAACACCGTTGCCCCCGAGGTCCCGGCCATCGGAAAACGCGTCCCCCAGACGGAGGACACTTGCACCGATGAGTAGAGAGTTTAGAAAGTGGGTGCCGGGCGGCGAGAGCGAGTAGTATCGGAGGGTTATGTTGCCATATGATGGTCTTGAAGATGCTATTCGTGTTTCCCGGCGCCATAGAGTCGGATGTCAACATTCAAAAGGTACGTTTGGTTTTTGTTTATCTCGCCCTACCCTCCCTGCCCTCATCATGATGACTTGCATCCACTCAACAATGTTTCAAGACGGGATTGAGTATTCACCATGAAACTACGCAAGACTCTGAGATGTCCTTTCAACATTTCATTGTCTTTGGACACTTGCCTTGGCATAATGCTAACTCTACTTGCAGATATCTGGTTGACATGACGACAGGCCTCGGCCTATGAGAGTTGCCTTCAGGACAGAGGGCCCACGTCTCCGTCCAGTGAGGCTCAACAGTCTCCGCGTGAAGCCCTCGCTGAGCATTGTCTTCATGAGGCAGCGAGGCACCTCTCCCTCTTTGTGATCTTTAGCGAACGGTTGGATAAGGAAAGAGCAATGGCTGGAATGAAATCTTTGTACCTACTTTTGGAGCCCTCGTTGCTCCCAGGGAAAAAAATAGACTCAGACCCAAACATCCTTCACCTCGACCTCCTTGTTGTTCTTTGCCCTCATCATACACAACGGCCTTCGACTGGTCCATTCTAGGCCTGGTATGCTGAGCTCGAACTGTTGCAGTGTTCTCTTGCTTTCGCTTGCTCGAATTTTCTGGTTCGAATCGACGCGCAGCTCCATCGCCAGCTTGCGGTTGCGCCCAGCTCGCCACGCCTCAGACGACTTGTCGAGATTGCTTCCTCGCCGAGGTGTAGCCAAGGTGAGCCGATTTGAAGCCAGTGGGCGTCCCGGAACTTTTCTCTGTCATTTCTACCCCTGGTTATGAGGTCTGTTGTCGGCGAGAGTCCTTCGGAGCTTCACGGACTACCAGCTTTTTTGGCGCTCCCGATGGCATCAGTTTCTGAGCAGCGCGGCCAATAACCTCCCTTCCGCTCTCGATCACCATCTTTTGTTATAAGCGGCGTCCTTCATTTCCTCTGTCTGGTTACGTCGGCGATTCGTCTGACGTGTGTCCCATGTTTTTGCTTCTATTTTTATTTTGTACTGTTATTCTCATTTTTGAGGGCAGTGTCCTGCATGGCGTCCACCATTGCCGATTCTCGTCAATATCAGACCGTTAGCCATCGCGACCATCGGCGTTGGCCATCATTTACACCGTTCTTGTATTCATGCTAATACCGACGTATAGATGTCCCGGGGCCTTCTTTCCGCCTGGCGCCAGAACTTCAACAACTACGAGGCACCCCTCGATCTCCTCGGCCCTCACAATGCCACCGAGACCCTAGACGCCTTGACCGAATATGGTGTGGTCAGGGTCTTGGTGGGCGTGGACCGAACGGTGTCGCCGCCCCGTCTCCGTCTCCGGATTGTGGAGCACCCAGACTTTCGCCTGTGGTCCGTGCAGACAAAACGGTACAACTGGCACGTCGCTGACGCTGGTCCGCCGCCGCCGTTCATTAACCAGACCCTGTCCGCCGAGATTTACACGGGCGCTTTGGAGCACATCGATTACCAGGTCACGAAAGCCACTCGGCTGCAGATCTCGCTTCTTCCCAACCACGAGATCCTCGACCTTCCGTTGGACGGTGACGCTGTCTTCCACTGCGACTACTCCTTCCTTGGAGATCCGTACGACGTCGCACCTGTGCGGAGCTTTGCCGAGTTTGGAAGAGAGTGAGGAAGGCGAGGACGACGAGCCTGAGGCCGACGCCGACGTCGACGACTTCGAGAACGAGAGCTCTGACACCAAGAAGGACGACAGCAAGAGCTCCAGCACCAAGCAGGACGAGAGCGAGGCCGGCTTCAGTGAGGGAAAGCGCGATTACGATAGCGACTACGGCATTGGCGACGCTGACGAGAGCGACCTCGACGACAGCGGCAGTGTATACGGAGTCGAGGGTAGCAGCATTGACATTGACGAGGACGTCGACCAGCAAGAGGCTTGCGAGGACAGCGCTGTCGATCACGGGAGCTCCCCCGGCGACCACAAACGACGCAGAGCCTTGCACCGACTCCTCCGAGGACCTCATAGAGTTCTCGAGCAGCAGCAACAGCTCCGACGACGACCCGTTCTACCTCGAGCGCCGCTACGCGAACGTCCTGATGGCTCCTTCCGGCCCCAAGGCCCAGCAGCAAGCTGCGGCTTCGAACAATGCTTCCACAAACAGTTCGACTCCGGCCCCTGCCCCAGAGCCGCAGGTTCCCAAGGGACCTCACCCTGGCCACATCCAGGTGTCGTGCCAATACACGAGCGAGCAGCGCTTGCGCCGCATGTTGAGAGACAATAAGAGCGACCCGGCTAGGGAGGACAGCTACCGTCTCCAAGGAGTGCAGTTGATCGATAACGTCCGCAACGTGCTCCATGTGTACGTAATTACTTGGCTCTTTTCTGCCCGGTTCAAGACTAACTTGTCACAGCCCGGTCAAGACGTTCGATACCGCGTGTGTGTACTACCACTGGTTCCGCCTTTCTTTCCGCGACGCAGAGTACAATTACCAGGATGCCGCCATGGCCTCGCTCTTCCTCGCCTGCAAGGTTGAGGACACCATCAAGAAGTCCAAGGAGATCCTGTGCGCTGCGTACAACATTAAGAATCCGGATCACCCTACGACTCAAGATGACAAGGTACGTCGCTGGGTCTCTACATCAGAGTAAGACCGGGACTGACACATCACAGATGTTCGAGCAACCTTCCAAGATCGTCATCGGCTTAGAGCGCCTGATTCTCGAGACTGTCGGCTTCGACTTCCGTTGCCGCTACCCGCAAGCCTCTCTCCAGAAGGTCACCAAGCAGATCATGGGCGCTGACGCCAAGGAAATCTTTGCTATTGCCATGGAGATGAGCATCGACCTCTACAAGACGTTTGCTCCTATCAAGCAGCCGTCTTTCGCGATGGCCCTCGCCCTGCTCGAGCTCACCGCTCGCCTTCTTGGCACCGGCGTCGACAAAATCGAGAAGGTTGACCTCTCCGTCTACCACACCACCCGCCAGAACATCGTCGAGACCATGCTCGACCTCCTGGACCTGTACACGCAGCACCTCAAGTCCACCAAGCTCGGCAACCGCTTCGACCTGAACAAGTTCATCGAGGTCAAGATCGTCATTAACAGTGAGGTCGACAATGATGACAAGCTCGTTCGGTACGCGCACTGGTGCAACAACTGCGACGGCGGCGAGGACGAGAACCTGTCCAACGGCGCCTCCGTCCTCAAGAACATCAGCTTCTTTGGTAGCAACTCCGCTAAGCGTAATGGTCGCAATCAGGACGGCACGATGCGCTTCGTCTTCGATCCCGAGCAGGCGCGCTGCGAGCGCCGCGAGGTCGAGCCGTACTTCAAGGATGAGTACGAGGATTACGAGGTTGAGGTTGAGGTGCCCATGGAGCCTGAGGGAAAGAACCACAATCACCGCGACATGAAGCGCGATGGAGGCTGGGGCGGCGGTCGTCGCAACCATCACCATGACCGTCGCAAAGGCCGCGGATACTACTGAGCGTGATTGTTTGCATTCTCTCTCGTGGTTCTATACTGAGCATGGCTGGCTTCCGATACTGGCTCGGCCTGCAATTAGCTACAGCATTTGGTACCATTGTACCAGAAGGGAAAGGATGTGGGAAGGGATTTTTGTCTGAGTTACAAGGCGTTTACGGAAGATACCCCGTGGGAAAAATTCGGGAAGAAATTGCTTCATTCGGCGGTCAGCTCGGCCGCGTGTACATCTGTTGGATTACAATCATCCACAACGCTTGTGTAAGTAAAAATCGTAAGTAGAAAAACTCATTCTCTCAACGTCATACTACAAAGTTACGCAAGTGTGCCCGCTGTCAACGCCTCACTTCAGGCTTTTCTTCCAATCTTTCCGAAATTGTGACGTGTTTGAGTTGCGAACCTGTCAATTCACAAGCCGCCTCAGTGTCGTTCAGCCTAACTAACCCCTGAACTGAGGCCGCAGATCGCAAGGCGTCCTGCTGTATGCGCCAAGTGTCCACTGAGGCGCCGGTGCAGCAGTTGTTTTCAGGGGTTCGACGTGTCGTTGGTGGTGAAATCGACAACGACAGCGCCCGCCATCCAGTTTCTCAAAGCGCGTTGGCTGCCGATATAGCCAGCTGAAAGGAACATGCAGGGTTCCGGTGGCCTCAATCCTGGCTGGCCAACAATTTACTGAGTTGTTCCAATGTCCACCACAGATCATCCGGCCCTGTCCCCAGCGTGTCCGTCCATGACGGCCGGTGACTATGGCGCCTCCTCAGCAGGCTGACTTGTTTGATTGCTTGCGTTCTGCACGACGGCTCGTCTACACCGCACCACTTCTTCCACTGGGGCCCTGAGTGGCCCCAATCCCCTGGGTGCCTAAAATAACAACTTTGAGTATTATAATTCGCTAATTGTGGGCTGTGGCCTCAGCCGCCTCAACTTGGAATGGTGTTCTCTCTGCATCAAAAACCCGAATGTGACTCTGAGGCAAACTGATGCAGCCTTCCGATGGAGGTTGCTAGTCTATCGCCGGCTTAGAAAGCAGTACAGTATAATACTCATGAAAAGACCCCTCCCATTTTGCGTCGTAACTCACAACACCACTCACTTCCTACTCAGAATAGCTAGCCCAGGTAAACAACCGACGTCAATATGAGGGAGCCAGTAGGAGAAGCCTTCCACGTATTGTAGAGTCAACAAGCATTTGAATAATACAAATACAATATTCGTAACCTCCTCGATTCATGTGAATGTTTTGCTGCTCCAACGCCGTTTTCTAGTGCTGTGGGTTCACTGTATCATGGCGGAGTTTTTGAATCCTTCCATTGAACGAAATGCTGCCCTCACAGCCTTACCCCCATCATCAGCTCCCACTCCATTTTCTTAGTACGTAACGATTTCCATTGTGCCTCTGAAAGTTTCGATCGGTTCCCCGTTGGTCTGCTTATACTCGGTTTGATCTTTAACACGTTTCTTACTTCTTAGCCCCTTGCGCAGTGGCTCCTTGAGCGCGAACCCATACACACCGCAAACCGTGTCCGATTTTCCTTTTCAAGTATCTCCTATCAACTATGAATCCCAATCTCACACCCCACACCACTTTTCATTGGACTGTGACATTGACGATTTTGCCTCACGGTCTTCGGGATTCCCAATTGGTGCGACCCCTGGATCATCACAACGGGAGAGTTCTTCCGGGATTCCTCTGCTAGCTCGAGTAAGCAGCAACGCATGCCACTTCCCTAGATACAGAGACAGCGGCGACATATACCGACGAGGCCATGATCTCTCGGGCTACGGAGTCGGTATGGGCCCAACCAGCCGTAGCGAACATTTCAACAGGGCAGTCAATGAGTGTTCAGACGCCTCCCGTGTCGGTGTCGAGGACACAAATAAGTCCTACGGCCCCATCCAACACTCGCTGCCAGTTTCCACGAACTTGCCTCTCGAAGGACCAAGTGGTTCTGGTGGTTATGATCGTAGTTTGATACCGCAGCATGCTTTCGCACACGTTCATCACATGGAAAACCCGTCAACAGAGCGCAGCTACTTGGAGAGTAATGACAGCTCCCTACGCGGACATGGCCACGTCTACATTTCTCAGTCTTGGGTAAATGATTTGCCCATTGACCCAGCGCTTCAGTTGCCGTACGAGGCCTACGGGTCATCTTCACGATCTGGTCCTTCACTCTTCAGTAAGAACGCCCAAACTACGACCAATGCACCCCACTTGCCCGAGTTCCTCCATCTGTCTGAGCTTGATTATCTGGGTCAGTGGGGTCAACGTGCTGCCGCACAACAGAGCATCGAGGGCAGTAACTCGACTTCTAAGCTAGCGCCACAACCAGCAATTACTCAATCTACGTTGGCAGCCTCGGAAAATTTGCCCTGTCCAGTATGCAAAACTTTCACTGGAAATGTGAGACGCCTCAGGTGCGTTCACCCAACCACGAGGTCGAGAATTTGCGACGTGCTGATTGTTCCCCAGAGAGCATATGAGATGCCACGAGCGGAACCACAGTTGCACTTCGCCTATGTAACTGCGATCTAAGTTTCAGCTCCATGAGAGATCTCGACCGCCACTGTAAATCTGTCCACCAAAAGGCTATTCTGAAATGTCTCGTCTGTTCGACAACCATCAAGGGCGGCCGCGAGGATAACTTGCAAAGACACATGAGATCCTTTCACCCGACTCATTCCCCAAATGGCCCAGATCTTGGAGCATGGCATCGTTTGGGGGGCATTACTATGATCGGCTAGAGGGCACCGGGTCATCTTCATGTCGATGTAAGGTAGCTTGGGGTTCATGCATGCATGCAGTTTTCACAAGAACAATATCCACTGTTCGTAAGGTTTCTCTAGATTGCCACGGGGGTCCCCCGTGGGAGCCGGGACAGACTAGAATGTTTCGGGAGATCGCTCCATTCGGTGGCCATCTTGGCCGCGTGTACATTTGTTGGACTACAATCATCCACAACCCTCGTGTAGGTAGATACGGATACTCTGGGTAAAAACCGGTTTCCTGTACCAACGTTCACCTGACTGCAGGCGGGCCTTTCCCGTTCCGAAAATCTCTATGCATCTTGGGGGGCGGAGGAAGTCGTGGAAAGAGTGGCTGTGGAAAAGCGTGCGACTGTCTCCAGCTCAGCCGCCTGCGACTCCGAATAAGGCCCGTTGCCCGTGGCCTCAATTTTTGATGCGTGGGATTGAGGAGTTGCGATGGGACTTTGGCTTGAGGCGCCGGTGGACATCCCCGGACGGAGAGAGTACCCGTGGCATGGCGGTGTGGCATTGGAGATTTGGACGAGCTCGATGTTGTCCAGCTTGGCCTGTAATCAACCAATCCTGAGCGTGCCAGCTGGTTCCACAGCGGATAGAGCCCCTGCATGAACAGCCTGCTGATCTCACCGAAAACCTCCCAATCTCAGGTTAAGACCGCCATTAGAATTACGCCATATCACACTGAGGCGGCAAGTGAGGCGCGCTGCAGCGTGGCCTCAAAACTAGGGAGGCTTACGGACGCCTTGCGAGGGGAAGGGGCTTGTTACGTTAGGTTATAAATGTGAGCCGTTTCCTTTCCCGTAATTATTTTACAACGATGTCGAACTGCTGTCCATTTTTTCTGCTGTTAAAACTAGTGAAGAGAACGTTCAGTTGTGTGAGTTTTTCTACCATCGTCAATTGCTGACTAAGCATAAATGAATTATGAACGACAATTTATCTAACTTTATTCACAGTGGACACGGTCATCCGTCATCCTTCCCTACGAGTCGTCCCTCAGGGATCAATTTGTATGTCACCTATCATGTCTTGCGTTCATTGCTAGGCTAGCTTCACGTCTCTAACTATCTCGACTACCTTCGTAGGGCTTTCGAAGAGTCTTTGGTTCAGCCACCGAGGATCTATGGAGAAACTGCTCATGACATCGCTTCATTCCAATACTTGACACAATGGAGTGTCAGGGAGGGCGTGTCGAGCCCAAGTTCCGAAGAAAACGATAACTTCGTCGCTTCCTTTTCAACAGGATCGTTCGGATTTCAAGAGCAATGCAACACCGACTCGCCATCTTCTCTAATCTATGGGGATGTCAACAACCTCATCGCCGGCAACTATGACCGCTCAAGTGATATTATTCTGGAGTGGGCCCCTCACTTGACTTCTCAAGGCAACAGGGGAGTCGGAAGAATTGAGCCATACAATCTTGATAACTCACTCGACCACGTTTTCGATCCGGCGCTCGGCTATCTACCCTCCAATGCAAGTCAGAACAGCAGCTCGAGCTTTGACGGCTCTCACTTTGCATCCGAGTCAACGCAGACAGGAGGCGAATCGATAGACTATGGCTTCAAGTTGCCAGGTGGAAGCAATCTTGGACAACATCCACAACAACGATTCCTCTCTGAGCTGCCTGGGCTCACTGACGTGTCTTTCCCTGGACCCAATTCACTGAGGAATTGCCAGTTTGCTTCACAGCCTTCTGAGCCCACCAGCACTTACACCAGTCCGGTTATACCTTCCGCCATTGATCCATGGGATGGCCTCCGGCCTACGTATCCCAATGGAATGGCAACCGAAGCTCAGCATGGCGACAAAGCTGATGCCAAACCCAACCTATGCAAGGCCGGCCCAAAGTCCAGGCAAGTCAGGGGCGTCAAGACTTATTCGTGTTCGGTTTGTCTTGTCTTCTCCGGGGATGTTAGGAGCTTGAGGTTCGTTTTATCTACTACATCTTCCGCCACAAGTGGCTGATGAGCAACAGAGAGCACATGCGGTGTCATGAGAAAACACATGCTTGCGCCGTGTTAGGATGCGCCCAGAGTTTCAGTACTGCTCGGGACCTCACGCGTCACGCTAAATCAGCGCACTCGAACACATTTCTCACCTGCTCTATCTGCTTCGCGGCCATCAAAGGTAACCGCACAGATAACCTTCGGAGGCACATCAAAACCAGACACTCGACTCAAGCCACGGCACAGTCTTCTCCTTCTGGTTATTCTTCGTGGTCAAGCCCTGGAGACTACACTTCAATGTGAATATTCCAACTGTTGATGGCATTGGTATGTTCATCATGGCGAGCTTCTACGGTATGTTTCCCTGGCCGTTTCACGGTGCCATGTGCTCATATATTCACGCAGTGTAGTTGAGAATGGAGAAGAGACGACGATGTTTCAAGGCGCTTTACATTTGGTCGGCTTTCAATCACTACACAGAGCATAACTCGGATCCATTTGAAATTAGAATAGACACCTTTCTCCGTCAGCGTCACCTCTAATTCGCTAGGAGATTACCCTTCCCATAGGCTTGCTGTTGTCATCGTCATCGACGTTGTCGCCTCCTCTATTATTATTATCACCTCCATCATTATTGTTTTGCTGCTGTCGTCCTTTTTACTATCGTTGTTGCTGTCATCGGCGTCTCTATTACTTGCAACCCTGGAAAGGGATATAGCCGCGCCGACACAGAAAAAGTAGGCGGTCTACTTATTGGCATCTCAAATGGAAAAAGTTCAGCCTGTCTGAGTATCAGGCTGGATCGCAACCGCCTCCAAAATTCGGATGCTTCATTAGATGTCAGGCTGACAACGACGCGTCCTGTTTCCCCATTCTGTCCGCCCGCGTTAAGCCCCCAGGCCAAGAATGTGCTTGGTCAGATGAGCCACACCAGCAAAGCCGGCGGAGATGTTGAAGAACCCTAGTAGGGGTTTTCACAGTAGGGGAAAAAAAGCAGTAAAAGCACCTCGGTCAGTGCATAGTCCAGTAGCTTCGCAGTATACGTACTCAGGGGTCCGGAATGACTGCCCGCGCCAAACCCGACTATAGCTACCTATCATAGCTCTTAGCTTCGTTAACGATAGCTTCATTACTAGTAAGGTCGACAGCCTCGTCCACGTGACTCACGCCACGAGCACATGTACTGGAGATAACTTCACAAGGTCTTCAGCCACGGAAAAGCTTATCTTGGACACGTACTTAAGACGCCGCTCGCGCCAAGCCTCGAGCCCATTCCTCATCCTACAAGCAAACCACCTAGATTCCTACAACCTACGAGGACTCAATTTAACGGAACTATGGGTTGGACGGCTGCCACACTGGATCATTGCGGAGGGTTCAGGTCTAGTGGGCTCTGCGATCCTATGTGGACGACTGCCGCACCATCACAGACAACATACCTGGCATCTTCTCGAGTCGTCCCAACATCTTCTCAAGTCGACGGAGAGATTGCTATGCGGCTATCGGCTTTGGACCTTAACCCGACGGGCGCTATTGTCTACAACACACAATGGTGGGGAGGTGCGCCAGTTTCTCCATCGTACCAGCGTGCCAGCAATAACGCAATCGACTTCCCTCACCAAGCCGCTGTCACCTACTATGCTTGCGAGCCCATCAAAAGTACGGTGGAAACAAATCTCGTCAACGCCCCCTTGCAGAGTCCCCCACGGTATGCCTTTTGTGAAGATTGTCGCGTCCAAGCTTTTTCTAACTACAAATTCAGCAATTCCACGGCGGATGGGATTCATCAATGCTCTATATGTCACACATTTACCGGGGATGCGAGGAGCTTGAGGTTGGTCCTCTCGAGCAGCTCGATGAATTCCCAAGCAAACTGATCATGGGACAGACAACATCTGCGATATCACGAGAAGCCACATTACTGCAGTGCTTCTGGCTGCGAGAGGCGCTTCAGTACAGCGAGAGACCTCCAGCGACACTCGAAATCAGTTCATGAGAAAGTAACGGTCTCGTAGAGCCTATGTTCGGTATCTCTGAAAGAGAATCGAGTGGATAACTTGCAGAGGCATATGAAGAGCTGGTCTTGATTTCCATATTTCGATTTCATCATATCAAACTTAGCGGAACGCCTCCAATTATCCCGTCTGCTTAGTCGTGCGTTGGAATAGACCAGTCACCGACATGCGTTTTGGAACCAGGCCGGACGTCATGCAGGGGAAAAGATAAGCCTGGACAAGTCGTGTTTTGATTCCTTAAAGAACCTACGGGGGCCTTTAATGTGAGAAAGAGTAAATGACTTAGATCTAGCTACAATGAATGGCTGCTTTTCTCGCAAAACGCACGGTTTGCTCGCTCGAAGTTCTCGATTTGTAGATATTGAGAGTCTACTAGACTCCGAATGAAGTTTGAGTGAAGTAGAAACTGAACCAAGGTTCCTTTTCACAGATTGGCCACGGCAAAAGCTATGCGCTTTGCGGGCGGACTCGGGTAAAAGCTCGACTAGCATATGTTCGGTCCCAGAATTAACGCCTGTATGACAACACAATGGTTAGCCGAGAACAGTGTCTTCGAACTTTCTTAGTCATGACAGAAGTCTTCTGGCAGTTCGCCTCGCCTCGTAGAGTCTTGTCCCAGCTGATGCAGGACATTCAATGATCTTCATGCATGGATTCTCTCAGAACCCGCTGGATTCGTATCTTTGATGTCTATTCCGGAGTCTGATTTGTTGACTGGCATCAGCGGAGTCGAATTTCATGCGGAGGTGGCCTCCGAAGCAACATGGTGTGCACGAATGAGCTGTGATTCGTTCTACCCTGCATCAACAGGCGTGGCCTCAACAGCCCCATCTTGGCGTGCATATTCCAGGTACTTCACCGATTTTGCTACGTGCCGTAAAAACATATCTTGTTTCCGGTAGCCAATCTCAGCCTGATACATTGCGAAGAGAAGTATAAAGGGTTCTTCAAGCTGTCGCTCTACTTCACTGTTGACTGCCATTCAACAGCGCATCTGTCCCAGTTGGGACATCCAGTCTCCTGTCGAGTTAGTTTCAAATAAGCGTGCAGCGACATATTTTCACTGGCCACAGTCACCCTCATCAGCTTCCCCAGCCAACAGCTTCCTCGGCGGGGGCTTCCAGAGTCCCCGCTTAGCACCACATATCGACACAATGGAATAGTGCTCAAGCAGGATACGGCCCAGAGGTCGGAGACTGTTCCGATGACCTCTTTGAGATACCAGGGAACTTGAATGTCTCGACAGTCTCCGACCCTGGGCCGGGTCTTGCAGTTCACTATGGCGGAGGAATCGGTTTCTTTTGTCCAGGGGTGCATGTTATTTTTTGCAATCTTGGGTGTTGCTCCCCTCCTATTCATACCACCTGGCCAGATCTTGGGCCAGCAGTCTCACTCCCCAGTTTTCAATTTCGACAACCAGCATGGGATTACGATCTCGGCAACTTCGATTATCTATCTGATTGTTTGGGTTACGATGCTTCTCGCCCAACGTCGAACCTATCGAGCCCGTTTAACAGAGAATTGGCCAATGACTGTGGTTCGACGCCCGATTCCTTGGGCTTGAGCGACTTCATCATTGATACGGCATCATTTACCCCGATCTCTGGCTCTTCTGATGCGTTAATTTCTGTTTCTACAGTGCCGACTGAGAACAAGCAGACATGTTTAAAGGACTATCGGATCCAGTCCTTTGATTTCAACACAATCGCCAAAGAGGACTTCGCTCCCGTCGCCGATGATCAGGGAACACAATCATTCTCGCTTAATCCTGTTGACCTGGCACATAACTTGGCTTTCATAAGCCCAACGCCAATGGGTTCCGCGTCTGAAACATGTCCAACATGTGGTCGACGTTGCAAAAGCAGGAGAGATCTGAGGTTAGAAAACCCAAGATAATGCTATCTTCCGAATGCTAATCCTCATTAGCGAACACAGGCGTTGTCACAAGAAACGTCATCAGTGTCCCGAGATGGGATGTGAGATGACTTTTGCCACGCTGCGGGATCTTGCACGTCACATAGGTTCAAAGCACGAGAAAGTGGCTCAGAAATGCCGTTACTGTTCTAAGTCCTTTCGAGGCCCTCGCCCCGACAACTTAAGAAGACATATTCGAACTCGCCACAAAAATGAGATGTTATGAAGCACAAAAACCACCGAAGTCAAACATTTCTGCTCAGTTAGTTCGCTGGCTATGTTGCTGGCTCGACTAAAAGCGCTTCTGGCTTACCGGCCAGGTGCTCGGTGTACCACCTCTCCAGGGGAGATTGATTCTTGGTAGAAGTAGACTGACCGTATGAATGGTATGTGAATCGGAGGGGAACAACGCACATTTGGATTGTTTGAAATGTGATGGGATATATTGGAATTACCGGCTGTTGATTGGAAGCCGTTGTACATGATGGCCGCTACATCTCAATTGTAGCGGCCATCATGTACAACGACTTCTTCCCTGGGTCAAGCCGCTTCAGTGTAACTTCTCACGTACTAAAAATGCAAATCAAATCAAAAAGAAAGAAAAACCTATCTCTTCAGAGAACTTTCCAAAGTGACAGGTCGCATGCTAAAGCATCCGCATAGAATGGGTGATAGAATAAGTAGGCGCACACCAATGAACGGTCCTGTGGCGAAAGTCTTAATTGGTTTCATTTGAGAGTTTAGTTGACAGTTGGTATTGGCTGGTAGATATTGACGTTCTTTTTTTCCAGGGCAAGAACATCTAGGCGTGCCTCAAACCACAGGCATCTTCCACACCAAGTCGCCAGGCAACCGCGCAAACCCTTATCCCCCCAAAAGAAAAGGTCTGCTGTCACCAAGATCCGTGGTCTAGCGGGATTACTAGGCACTTTCGAGTGTGACCAAGACCGAACGTCCCGGGCCACGGGTCGGTGAGTTCGAATCTCACCGCCGGTTAGAAAATCGCAGCATTGTTACACCTGAGGTTGGTAAGAATCTCCTGCGAATTTTCATAGGCTCATTGGAGCTGAACTTTTTGATTTTTTTTTAAACTTTTGGTTTCTGTCCTTTGAAGAAATTCGCTGCTGTTGCTCGCCCCTGACATGCGCATTAGGCAGGTTCGTGAAGCGCGCGTGATGAGATGTCGTCGAGCGAAGGAACGAATCCAGGTGACCTTTTTGAGTCGAGGTGAGCTCGGTGAATGTGGGGCGGCACTTGCAGACCGAGCGTTAGCGCCAGCCATGTCTCCAATTTAATTTTTTTATCGTTATCGCCCCGCTAAAATTTCACTGCTCGGCCCCCCAAAGACTCGATTTCTTTTTGCGCTGCCTTTCAGGGTCTGCTTGCTCTCCGTCACCTCTACGCCTTGACTTTGTCTTGAACTACAATTTACTCATACGATCACTTCTGTTTATCACCAAGAGTCTGAACAGTCTTGAATAGTCGCAATGTCAGGCTTCCAGATCCCCGGCCTGGGGTTCGCGAAACCCAACGAAACTCTCCCTCCTCTGCCCCCCGACGTCCTCGTCGCGGCCGCCAGCTTCGAGGGCGCCAACATCGAGGAGAACAACAAGCCCGCCGAGACCAAGACGGAGCAGAATGAAGACACACAGATGGGAGAGACCCCTGCCGAAGCAACGCAACCTGCCACAAGCGAACCTCAGCTTCCTCCCCATGTGGAGCGCTCAAACACAAACGACCCCGAGCCCATGAGCATCGACGCCGCCGAGCCCCCTCCCTCACCGACGCCCTGGAAGCCATGATCAACGGCCTCGACACAACGCCCCCGGTCCAGCCCGCACCCCAGCCTGCTGCCTCCACGGAGCAGCCCACCACCACCACCACCACCGTTGCCGCTGCCGCAGAGCAACAACCTACCGCCCCCGAGGGCCAAGAAGCAGAGCACCCCGAATGGGAAATCGACTCCTCCCCCTACGAATCCTCCTCCGAGTCCTCCAGCTCCGACTCCTCTTCCGACGACGACTCCGAGTCCGGCGAGGGCTATCAGCTCCTCAGCGTCGAGGAGACGGCGCGCATGCTCATGGAGATGGAGGGCGGCTCCGACGACGAGGGCGGCGCGGACGCCGGTAAGGCCGGCGGCGCGCCGCACCTGCGCACCAAGAACGAGGTCGCGCCCGACGCGGTCCCCAAGCCGACCTCACGCTCACGGCCGACGACAAGATCGAGGCGCTCGGCGCCGTAGACCAGGTTGTCGACAACATCATGGTCGTGCGCGCCTTCACGCCCGGCGAGTACCAGGTGCTCGACTCCGGGTCGGCGCTGTGCACCGAGGACCGCAAGGTCTTCGGCGCCGTCTGGGAGACGATCGGCAAGGTGCTGCAGCCCATGTACACCGTCATGTTCGGCAGCGCGGAGGAGATCAAGGAGGCCGGGCTGGAGGTCGGCACGAAGGTGTACTACCCCGTGGCGCACGCGACGTTCGTGTTCACCGAGCCGTTGAAGAACCTGAAGGGGTCTGACGCGAGTAACATCACGACGAGGAGGTGGCGGAGGACGAGATGGAGTTCTCGGACGACGAGAAGGAGGCGGAGCATAAGCGGCAAGCGAAGCAGAAGAAGAAGGACTCGAGGGCGAGGAACGGCGGCGGGGAGAGGCCCGCGAGAGGGGGCGGCGCCAGGGAGCCGCACCCGCTGCGGAACGAGGTCTCCGCGGGGCCGAGCGACGGCGGGCTGAACTACGATGACGAGGACGACGGTCCGTATAAGCCGCTCACGAGGCCGCCTGGGTTCGGGCAGGTGCCGCCCATGCAGCAGACGTTCAGCCAGGAGCCCGAGCCCGGCAGGTTTGGCGGGCGGAGAGGCGGACGGGGAGACTTCAGGGGACGCGGTGATAGGGGCAGAGGCCGTGGACGCGGTGGACGTGGTGGCTTCGGACAGCGCGAGGGCAGAGACGGGTATTCCATGCCGCAGCAACGGCACCAGGAGCAGCAATCACAGGGACAATGGGGCGGTAACAACAACAACTACCAGCAGCCTCAACAGCCGCAGCAGCAGCAGCAGTCTGCGCCGGCCCCAGCGGCACCGACCTTCAACTTCCCGTTCCCGGGCATGCCTCCTCAACCGGGCGCCCAAGGGTTCCCTGCCGTTCCGCCGCCGCCGCCGCCTGGCTGGCCGGCGCAGGGCGGACAGACGGGGCAGAATGCAGCGGCGGGAGCGTACATCAACCCTGCCTTCTTCGCGGCCCTGCTGGGACAGATGCAGCAGAACCAGGCGCAGAACGGCCAGCAGCAGCCGCAGCAGCCGCAACAGAACCAGCAGCAACCACCGCAACAGCCACCGCATCAATGGGGCGCGCAGCCTCCTCCGCGATGAATCAGATAAGGAGAGGGAGGTCTAATTTGAGATGGGTGGCTGCATCGCCTCGCAGACGTCGATGCGCGATCTCATGCAGGGTACCCGGCGGTGCTGTTGGTTTGGATGCAAGATAGCAGAACGTGGAAGCAGTACTATCTTGGTGTGTGAATGACGGTGACGCAGTCGCCTGTTGGGAACAACTGAAAGGCCGTCATGGCGCGGATTACGGCGAATGAAGCCAGGGGGCATCAAAGTGTCGGGTGGCTTGGTTTAGCTGCCTGCTTGGCCCCTTCTGCTTGTCGGTCTAGACGAATTTCAAGCCAGGACCTTAAAAAAGCAATTGCATGTAATAATTAGACTTGAGACCGCAAACAATGCGAGACGAGACAGATTTCAGCCACGGACTTGAGAGGTAAGACACGAGTTATTTAAAGTTAAAAGCTCTTTGGGCTTGGTGATCCTGTTGCATCTCCGGTGAAGCTGGCATCCGACGCTGAACGCTTGCACCCATCGAGACTGATGCTGTAGGGATGTCATGTTCTGGACGATCATGAATGTTCCGATGCCGGTGCGGGTGCATCTCGACGGGACTATCGAACGCTGGCAGCTGATGCAAGGGAGGTTCGCTCAGGTCGGTCGGAGATCGAAGACGCGACAAACGGGCCAAGCTGCATACATAGGGCCGACGATCCCGAATTAGCGGTCGATATATCCAAATAGCCGGGCAGAAACATGATCGTCTGAGAAGTGAGACGGCGACCCAGACTCAAACTTGGTTGGTTGGGAAGGTTTCTTTGTTTTCGTCATTTACCCAGAAATGAGTAAGATGAGGGCAGCGCAGATCTACGACGCGAGCTTGAACTTTGCATTTTGGCAATGTTGACCTCGGTCACAAATGCGACGGTGGCCCTGGTTGGAACGCGTGTTTGACGTGATTGCGGTGTCCACAAGCGCTCCCGCGTAAGGACGGAGGGCTCCATTGGCGAATTTCGTTGTTGACGTTGGTTGCCTGCCAAAACCATGCGCCGATGCGGTGTTTTTCATGCACCCGGGGGACAGGGTACGTCGACTTTAATCTTGCTCGTAGATTTTCTGTTCCCTCCCATTCCGCGTGTCGTGGCATGGATCGCGGGCAAGGCTGGGACGCTGGGTTCCATGTGCGGAGGAAGGCCGGAGGAGGCTTCATCTCGGTAGTGGTGGGGAATGGAACGGCTTGGCGGGAATTGGGAGTCTGTTGGCAGATCATGGCCCCCATCGCCCAATCTGCGATCTGAACCAGACGGCTCGGGCGGAGGAGACGGCTGTTTCAGAAGGTTTCCCAGTGCGCTAGACGGCGCCGTTTACTCTTCCCCGGGAGATTTCCCCCGTGGTTTTCTTATTTCCCATCTTGTGCCGTCTCGGACAGCGGGAGTTTTGTGCGCTAGGTTCGGGCAGAAGAAGCAAGCACAACGCCATAAAATCGAACGGTGAGTGATTCTGGTGATTGCTAGACGTTAAATAGGATACGGATAGTGTCCGAGCATGCTCGAGAGCAGAAACTCAAGTTGGCATACCGTGGCCTGACCTGTCTCGTATGAGAGATAAGCAGGGCGAGGCAAGCAGACGTCCTTGGATGTCCATTTTCGTCGCACTGGCTGCCGGGCACTGACTGAGCTGATGGTCTGGGTGCAGGTGCATCTTTGTCAGGCCTCCGAGTCGAAGAAAAGGCAGGCGGATCGAGAGGGAGAGGAGCTGGCTGCACATGCACAGCACAGAAGATGTCATGCCATTTTGAAGGGCATGATTGCTTCTTGTCTCCTTCCCGGACCCTTTGGAAGGAATGGTGTTTCGGCGGTATTGTCGCTGTCAAGCGAGACATGTGTCTGATGACTGGACGGCGGCGGGGAGCTGTGGCTACCTCTCTGGAAGGCTGCGGGCCGAATGTCGAGATGATGATGGGCAGATTGAGCCTCACCAAGAACGCCGGCCTTTCCAAGCTGCGACTGGAGGGAGAATGCGACGATGACCGGAGTGACGACTTCGGACCAAGCTATTTTGATGCGATTCCGGGCTTTACTCTTTCAGTCGTAGACGACCACGAGGTGGTGGCCTGCCTGAAGGTTGAGAAGCATAAGCAGCCTCCCGCTCTTCTCGAAGGAACCCAAAGAGGAGAGCGAGCATGTGGTCGGTTAGGCTCATGTCGCCCATTGGATGGCCGTGAAGCAAGGAAAAGGGGAGTCGGCGGTTGCAGTGGGTGGACGTCGGCGAGTCGTTGGCGACACCATCAAGTCAACCCCTCAAGTGGTGTGTGCATGCATGGCCAGTTGGCCACAGGCACAGGCACAGGCACAGCATTTTGCGGACGCAGGTACGGCAGGATTGTGGCCCCTCCCTGGTTGGTGATGACGAGAAGCAGGCGGCAGGAGAGTTGGGATTTGGGATTTGGGGGCTGCGGATTGGAGCTCGGGCCGGCCAAACGGTCTTTCCTGGTTGTGCACCGTGTGACGTGATTGGACCAACATCAGGCGAACCCTGAGCAAACAATTTCGTCTATCCTGTGGGATGCGCGGTGGAACCATACGGCGACGTGAAGGCCAATCAGACAACACCGGTACCTGACAGAATGGAGCTGGGGACCCCTGGCTAGCGTTGACCGTGCAGGGCGCTGATGAAGATGGGCGCCGGTGTGGATGGTTTTAGGCTTGGAGCAGGGCGGAGTTGCGGGAATTCGACGAGCGAGCGAGTTGTGCAAGTCTCTGGGGACTCGGGAGGGGGGCAGAGGGGTGATCAGGACCGGTGATGATTGAACGCGACCGTACCGCTGGCATTGAGGGAGCCGGCGATGATACAGGGTGCAATGGAGACCATGACACTATCGCGAAATGTTTGGTTTGTGCTTGTGCAGAGTTGTCATGTTCCCTGAAGGCGCAGGGAGATGCCCCAGAAACAGCCCAAAGGTGAAACGCTGACTCGGCGCGTGGCTTCGCGGATCAGATGCATGGTCGAATGGCCGTTGAATGCGCCGTTGCATTTTTTTTTTTTAACAACCCAGCCGCAGTTGTTTGTTTGTTCCCATTGTTGAATTGTGCAAAATGTGATCCGAGCCCCCTAGCAGAAATCCAAAAGAGTGGCCTCTGTCGCCAAGGGACACCAGCGACCACTGCGACCCCCAGAGGCCGCTAACACGGCAAAAACTGCAGGCGACACAAGCCATGCCGTACCGCACGGCCGCGCTTTCCTGCAAGTGCCATCTCCATCGGTGAGCCAGCGGCAGGAACCAACCTGAGTTCTGAGACTGTACCTATTCGTAGGTAAGGCAGGTCGCAACTGCCTGAAGTAGAGGTGGGCAGAAAAAAAGAGAAGACGCTGTGGAGGGCGACTCGCTGCGCAGGGATCGTCGTCCAAAGTCACGACCAGTCACACCCGCCGACACCCCCGTCAACACGCACTCGCTCCCACTCACATTGGGCTGTCATCCTTGTCTCTCCGTCCAACGTTGCTTGGGTCCTCGTCCACTCGTCCAGGATGCGCATGCACTGACTGCAACCTCCGTCCCCTTCTTCTCGCGCCCTTTCCCACTTTCGTCCCTCTTCTTTCTGTCCGTCCCATCCCATCCCATCCCGTCCGAACTGCACTCACCGGGACTGTTCTCTCTGCCGCTGCCAGACGCAACCGCCAACAGGGTCGTCTTCTCTTGCAGCTTGCAAAGAGTGACTGGTGCAGATTCATCCGTTCTTTCCCTCCACACGACGTCTTCCGTCTCGTCTGGATGACAACTCACTGTCATTAACACTGACTCTTCTGTGTGTTGTCCACCACCTGTGAGCTGGTAGTGAGATCTTCAACCTTTCTCCCCTCATCCACCTCTCACATTACTCTCCTTCCCGGCCCAGCGCCGCTTTACATTCGTTCTCAAAAAATCGCACACACCACACAAAACGGCACAACGTCCTCGAAAACAAAACAACAAAAATTCGAGACCGAGACACACACTATCTCACACCCCGTCCACGACAGATTTGAGCACCGCGACTCCCTGGCTGGACCTATTTACAGCCCGTTCATTCTTTTGACGATCACGATTCATCTGGCACACGTCGCCTAAGAGCATACCCATCATCGGCCTCTCCCGCCCACGCCAGTATCCCAAAGAGACACTCCAGATACCCCTCTGACCCACGAACCACGACATTCACGATTCGACTACCGAAACATTCCATCACCTTCATTCTTATCACGACGACTGCTGGCTGGGCCTATTCATCACCTGACCTCGATCCATACGACCTCAGCCACGACACGACTCCAGCTGCACATCATGGCTCACCACCACCGTGCTGCTCACAGGCATCTGCCTCGCAACCCCGACTTCTGGAATGATGTTGGAAACAGTTTCAAGAACCTGAACCCTTTCGGTTCCGATGATGACGACAGTGAAACCACTACCAAGAATGGAGGTAATGACAAAATCAAGCGTCAAGACGATGACGATGACACGACTACTACGCGCCGGGCTAACAGGCAAGGTCGTTCAACTGTTGTTCGTACCATCTACCAGACCGTCACCGACGGCGCCGTCGCTGCCTCAAGCACCTCCTCAACGAAGCTCATCGTCGCTCCCTCTGCCCTTCCCACCCGCTCCAAGTCTACTACCACCACAGCCGACTCGGGCACTACCATCCAGAGAGCTGGCGGCGCCATCCTCGTGACCCCCGATGCCTCGTCCTCTACTGCCACAAGCGATCCTGCCACGAGCACTCTCCCCTCCGCCATCGAGGAGTCCCTCACCGAGAGCATCCCCTCGACTTTGGCCATTGCGACTGACGCGCCCACTCTTGCCCGCTCAACCAGATCCGCTGCCACCGCCAACGAAATCACTGCCGTGTCCAGTGCTTCTGCAACTTCCACCGCTGTTAGCGACAAGTCTGCCAGTGAGCCTAGTGGCGCCGCAAAGGCTGGTATTGCCATTGGTGTTTTGGCCGGTGTTCTGGTCTTCCTCCTCGTCTTCTTCCTTTTCAACCGCCGCAAGAAGCAGTTGGAGCAGCAACGCCTGGCTGATGAGGATGAGAAGACCGGTGCATTCGGAACTGCCGCCGCTGTGACCAGCGGCAACAACACCCGCGCTCCTCGCGTCAGCCTCCGACCCGTCACTCAATTCCTGCCCAACTTGAACCCCGCCGACAAGCGCCAGAGCAATGTGAACGGAAACATGGCTCCCGCCGCCGCCGCTGGTGCTGTTGGCGCCCGCGCTCCTGGCCAGAATGCTTGGAGAGACCCGTCAATGGCCAGAACGCAAACCCTGTCAACCCCTTCGGATCTGGAGCTGAGAGAATCAATGGCACCATCAAGGAGGTCCGTAAGCAACATGAGCCTCAACGAGAAGCCCCTGCCTTCAGTCGCCCTCGAAGTCCCAATTGGTACTGCCGTCAGTGAGCCTCCTTCCCCCACCAACAGTTCTATCAACGGAGCCGCGATGGCTGCCGGTGCCGTCGCCGTTGCCGGTGGCGCAGTTGCAGCCGGAGCCCTCACTCGCAAAGCTTCCACCCGCAAGGATGGTCCCAAGGCCCTCGATCTTACCATCCCCGCTCCCGCCCCTGTCTACCGTCCCCGCCAGCCCTTCTGGTACCGAGTTCAGCGCCAACTCCGCTGGCCCTGGTCACCAGTCCAGCGGCTCCACTGGATCTGCTGCTATCGCCGCCGCTGGTGGACCTGCCAACACGACTGTTCACCGCATCCAACTTGATTTCAAGCCTACTCTCAAGGATGAGATGGAATTGAGAGCTGGCGGCCTTGTGCGTCTTCTGCACGAGTACGATGATGGATGGGTAAGTTTCAATACATTCCGCTGTGCAAGGATCACACTAACACATTCTCAGGCGCTCTGCATTCGCTTGGATAGATCCCAGCAGGGTGTTGTACCGCGCACCTGCTTGTCTACTCGTCCGGTTAAGCCTAGGCCCCAAGGACCTCCCCGTGGCCCTGGTCCTAATGGCCCCAACGGTCCTCCTCGCGGTCCCGGTCCCAACGGTCACCCTCGTGGACCCGGTCCTAACGGTCCTCCTCGCGGCCCTGGTCCCAACTACCCTCCCGGTCAGCGCCCGATGACGCCCCAGGGTGGTCCCCACGGCGGTCCCCCTTACCCCCGTCCCGAGTCGCCTGCCCGTCCCAGAACTGCCGGTGGTCGTCCCCAGTCTCCGGCCGGTAACGGCCCTATGGGACCTGGCGGTCGCTCTCAGTCGCCCGGTCCCCGATTCCAAGGACCTCCTGGACAAAGACCTCAGAGCCCGGGAGGACACGCCCGCAAGCAAAGCCCTCCAGGACCTAGCAAGATTCCCCAGCCCAGCCGAATGAACCCCACTGGCCCCCCAGGCCCTCCCGGTCCCCCCATGGGTCCTGTCGGCCGCAAGCCCGTACCCGGCCAAGCCCCTCCTCCCCCTGGCCAGGCTGCCTAAGTGCCACAAAAGCACCGTTCATGTACACTGATTCCCTGCGTATATAACGTCTTCTGGCACAAAGACTGGGGATTCATCTTTCACGTTTGGCGATAGACTGGGGTCTGCTATGCATTCTGGACAGTACGGCGTTTCTGCGAATCAACAAAAAAGAACTTGGGAAGATTTTGTTTTCTTCTTCCCCGACCGGACTCTCACGACGAATCCGACGATGGGAACAAAGACGACACCCGCGCGTTGTTTTATACCTTTCGAGTCACTCTCTTACGACACAAACTCTTGATACACCCTTTGCGGGTGCCCAATGACAGGGCCCCGCAACTTCTTTTCTTCTACACTTCTTGTCACTCCTTCAGACACCCGTTCAAAAACTTCTTTCGATTCATATACCGTGCCCGGACTCGATTCATCGCCAGACCGCGAATGCTGGCGAAAACAGAGTGCTGGGAAAAGGAAGCGCCTAGTGCTTAATGTATATTGCGCCACTCTTTGTTGTTGTTTTTTCAACCTCCTTCTCGTTCTTGATTTTCTTGCAGCTCTGGTGGCTGGTGGTCGTCGCAAGCTGGCGACTGTTAGGGTGGAATTTTCCATGCGCGGGCTGCGTTGGTCCCCTTCTTTTTTGGATGCCTTTGTGTAATTTGACACGGGGGCATGGGAGGGGGGCAGATTGAACCCACCGCGATGCGGGCGGATGGAGGGGAAATTGCGTTGCATGTTCCCTCCCTCGATTTACTAGGGCTAGAGCTGCTTCTTGTGTCGAGCAAGATAGGTAGACAATGAGATGCCATACTCTGAAACGTTTGAGCCGCAAAGTGACTTTTCGAATCTAAATGTGCAATGCCGAGGATGACTGTAATAACGGGGGGCCGGAAGAGCAGGGTCTTCAAGCTGCATTCTGATATGCGAACACACTGGTTGGAACAGTCAAATAGTGTACATGAACATCATAACAGTGTTCGGTGAGCTTGATGCAGTCCTTTTTGCGGAGGCCCTGGGCTGTGACTTTGAAATCATGAATGAGCTAGAATGAGTCCGCTTCAGTTGGGTTGAAAACCATCTAGGCAAGCGCACTTTTCCACGCGTAGCTATATGTCATGCCATTTACTCTCTGCGATTGCCAGTATCGAAGCACTGGTGGTCTTTGTCGATCTCATCTACCTGAAGAGGAAACCCTCTTGCATGTACCAGCTTCGAATGCGCCAGGCCACCCACACTCGGAGTTATACAGAAAGTCGAAGCGACGAGGAGAAGCTGGGAAGCAGGCGTGAGATTATATACACACAGCCGGGAATGTGCTAACCGAAAGACCTCGCAGTACCGGTTGCTCGCAATAGCGGTCCTCTTCAGGGCACCGTAATGGTACCCTTGCAAAGGTCGTTCTCCGTCTCTCATTCAGCCCGGTCAAGTGGCTTTGTTATCCGCTGAGGATGAGAGCCGATTCGGTCTTGATGTTTAGATACGTCACGGTG
Source organism: Colletotrichum camelliae (assembly GCA_018853505.1). NCBI lineage: Eukaryota > Fungi > Ascomycota > Sordariomycetes > Glomerellales > Glomerellaceae > Colletotrichum > Colletotrichum camelliae. Next base: position 5,056,373 of record JAELVL010000005.1, on the reverse strand, counting down.
TGAACTGTAACGTCGACGGGGGAGGACATATATGGGTGAAAGCAACACTCGCCGTCTAGCAAGCTCTATAGAAGGCCGATGAGCCCGCCACGGAACATTCCCCAGCTATCGTTACCTACGATCTTACGTGTTTGACAACTGCCAAAAACCCCAGATACTGGCCAGCTGGGTTGTAAGAACGCAGTTCGTCTGTGGCAACCACACCAGATAGTAGTATGATATCGCGGGTAGCTCAAGGCTCCTTACTGCAACGCGTTTTTGATCTGGATGGTCCGCCAGTAGAAGGTTGATTAATGGCACACAGGCAGATCGTTGAATCGAGGATACCGCCTACAATGTCCACAGGAACCAAAAAATGAGATTGCGTGACTTCTGACCTCTTGTTAATCCAGACCGTGTCGCATTTGCAGCCCTGCTGATGTACATACATTGACAAGAGGTCGATCATGGCTAATGGTGTCTGCTCTTCAGGGATGCTTCAGTTATGTCTCCCATCGATCGGAGCAGCAACTGTAAAAGCCCGAGTCGGTGGACATAATGTGGCCGACCTGAAGCTTTATCGTATCGTGGTCTTCAAGTCGTCATCGGCTAGGCCTTGAGTGACGCCCAGGATGAGCTCAGTCTGGGCATGTGATTGAGACGCACATTCTCCAGCAGTCTCAAATGGTCGAACTGGATAATGTCAATGACATGACACAAAACATCCAATTCTCCTTCTGAAATATCAGTGTCTCGGCCGACACAATTTGGTGACTGCTGAAGGTTAGATTGGACGTCCATGTATGATGCAGGTCTGATTCGGCGGAGCACGCTACAGCACGTCCGAAGGCGATGTGGATGTCCACGTACGAAAGGGCCGCATCACGATTTTGTCTCAAAGAATAGGAAGGAATTTTCGTCTTTGCAGATGCGTTTCATCAGGGCAAAACTGGCCGGCGAGTCCGTCGATAGCACAAGATCTTCCCGTGGCATTCATTGTTCGCAATCGCCGCAATTACACGGCCCTCAATTCGTTGAGTACCATATTTACAAGTACAATTTTCCCCAACCCATCTCGTTTATGAGTTCTGGATAGCTTGTGACTGCGCCGACTCCTTCTCCTTCTTCGCGGCCTGTTCTCTGTCGTACTCGATCAATTGCCTCGACCAGCTGTGTGTTATTTTGTTAGTGTGATCCCCTAATGCAAAAACACACCTGCTCGTGTGCCATGACCGAAAGACGTACTATCTGCTGGGGAAGAAGCTGTTCTCCCGAGGCATAACGTAGCGCACCTCCTTCTCAGCGCTGATCTTCCAGATGACGGCAACGGTGCCGAGCATGACGGTGCCGATGATGGCGGTGTTCAGCTTCCAGTTCGCGGGCTGCGCGTACCAGCCACCGGCCGGCGACCAGACGTGCTTAGGGTAACTTTTCAAATCGCAACATGTTAGATAAGAGCTTCGCCTCGATCTCGATGGGGGGTTCCGGTCGGTCGCGGGTCGTGGGTGGGTGTGTGGCTTTCGAGGGGTATAACTCACGGAACTTTGGGGCCGCCTCCCTGTGCAGCAGTTAGCAATTGGCGCGTCAGGGTCAATAACATGGGGGGTCAATCTTACCATCTTGACTGGCTTTGCAACGAGAAGAGATTGGGGTGGTTCTGGTGATGGCAATCGCTTTCCCGCCTCGACAGGTTTGGTAGCTTTTCGACACAGCCGGGCACTTGACGTTGTAATCTGCGGTACGCTATTCGACCGTTCCTCCACGGTGGAGCTCTCACCTTCCGGAGACCCGGACCCCAGATGTTCCGGGCTTGCAACGGGCTGAGGTGAAGGTGGCTGCGTGGCTCGTGCACGGTTCACCCTGGCATTGGGGGGGAACAGAGCTCACACGACTCCAGTCAATTAGACGTCTAGAAACTTTTTCGTGACGGGAGACCGGCGCTGCGAATGAAGGGACGTGGAAACTTTACTCTGTGCGGAACCCCCCTCCATCGACGCCCAGCAATCCCAATTGCTCGGCCTCCGTATCACCGAGTTCGACATTGATCAAAATACCTGCTCGATTATCCTTTCTTTTGTTCCGTTAACGACCAGCAAAACTCTTCTCCCCACCCAAAAAAAGACGCCCCGATGAAGAGGTTAAGGATATCAAGATGCACCGGGCAGCTGCTCAACGCCCAGGCCAGGACACACGCCTCGCCGTCCCTGACGCCAATCTCCGTTAGAAGCTCACAGCAACTCGTCCACAATGCCCGCAGCAGCACCTGCGGCGTCAGGTCACTATTCTCATGGACACGACCCTCCACCGAGGCAAAAGAGGAAGAAGCAGAAGTCCCCGTCGAAGCGCCCGAAAAGGAGCTCAAGCCGCCACCCTTCCCGTCACCACTTCCCGAGAAGGCCCTCTCCTCGGCCAAGCTCGCCGCCCTACACGCCCGTCTCTCCCTCCCCGAGAAGGTGCCGCTGCAGACCCTCGCCCGCTGCCTCGTCGACCCCTCGGCCGACCCGAGCCCCAACTTCAACAACGTCAACCTCGCCGTCGTCGGCGCCTCCCTCATCAACTACCACACCTCCGAGCGCCTCGTCTGTCAATACCCCCGCCTACCCATGACCATCCTCTTTGAGGCCATGCGCGCCTACTCCGGCTCCGACTCGCTCTACCGCATCGCCCACGGCTGGGGCGTCGAGAACACCATCCACCCGGGCGAGGAGGTCGACCCGGGCCTGCTGCAGTGGTCTCAGGAACTCCCCACCGTCGGCATCACGGGCGCCTGGGGCTACGAGCGTAAGGAGGCCCACCACATTGACAAGTTCAAGTGGCGCCGCGGAATGTCCTCGCGTGTCGTCCTCGACAACGAGTTCGGCGACACCGTGCACACCAAGCGGGCGGAAGAGCCCAAGGACCCGAAGTACAGCAGCCCCGAGGAGCTCCTCGAGGACCCGGCCATCGTCCGCGAGCGGTGGATGCGCATCCGCAACAACGCGCACGCGGCGTTTGTGCGGGCCGTCACGGGCGCCATCTACACGCACTGCGGCCGCGACGCCGTGCGCTCCTTCGTCGACGCCCACGTGCTCAGCCGCAAGGTCGACCTCGAGCGGCTCTTCAGCTTCAAGCTGCCGACGCGGGAGCTGGCGATGCTGTGCGCGCGCGAGGGCTTCGAGCCGCCCGTGGCGCGCCTCGAGAGCGAGACGGGCCGTCTGAGCAGGACGCCCGTGTATGTTGTGGGTATCTACAGCGGCGGCGACAAGCTCGGCGAGGGGGCGGGCGCCAGCCTGACCAACGCGCGGCTGCAGGCGTCCATGAACGCGCTCAAGGCGTGGTACCTGTACAGCCCCGGCAACAACGTGCGGGTGCCGAGTGATATGCTCGTCGAGGGGGCGAAGCCGTGGCAGCCTGTGCATATTGACATGGGTGAGATTATTTAGAGAGGAATAGAGAGTGGGTGGGGGAGAAGCGGGGGACGAAAAGCATCATGTGTAATTGCCCATGGGACGAGGATGAAGGATGAGAAGGACTGCCTTGGGGGGCGGATGGGTGATGACCGGGACACCGAATGCCGTCTGGCAGTGTACATTTTTGAACAAGGACATGTGGAAAAAAAGGTTACGCATGTCTCTGTAAGATGAATAGATCTGTAAAAACAATGACACACTCCTCGAAGCGGGGCGACTTTTGAGTCAAGATTAAAGATGTTGACGAGGTGAACACCCTGGATTAGACAAGATGCTAGGAGCTGGAAGAGTAGGTGAATCTGATCATTAAGACAGCTGGCTATTCTGACAATATTACAAACGACATACACTCATATCACACACGGCTCCCCTCTTTTCCCCGGGTATCAACTCTCCCCCTTTACCAAAAACTCCCGTGGCGAACGAAGCTGCTCAACTGAACTGCTGCTCAACTGAACTGATCACCCTCTCCCAACTTGTGCGCCATGCCCCTCTGCACCAGCCTCCTGTACCTGTCCTTCTTCGCCTTCTCCTCCCGCTCCAGCCTGAGCTTCCTCTTGCGCTCGTAGACTGCTCTGACCGTGCCGCGGATCTGCTCCCGCCCCTCGGCGTAGTTGGCCCGCGCCAGCGCGACGACGTTGTCGATCTGCTCGGGCGTGTAGACAAAGTTCCACGTGCTGAGGTAGTCCGTCGTGCCCGGGTTGATCCCCGGGACCCGGGGGTTTGCCAGGAAGGGCAGGTAGACGATGGCGATGCCGGCGTCGGGCTCCGTCAGCTGCCACGAGGAGCCCTCGTCGATGGCCTTGGACGGCGGCGGCGGCTGCGAGGACCGCTCCTGCGTGGTGCCGACCCAGACGGTGCAGTAGCCCAGCTCGCCGGATTTCTGGTCGCCGGGGGTGAACTTGGCGGCCTGGCCCTTGGCGGTGTCCTCGTCCGGCGTCGGGTGCGGGTGCTCGGCCTGGTGGTCGATCTGGTGCTGCTGGGCGTCGTGGAGCTTGCGGTCCGCCTCGGAGGAGGTCGCGGCCTCGGCCTGCTTGAGCTCGTCGTCGACCTGCTTGGGGGACTCGCCTGCCTTTGGCCAGCCGACGCCGACGGGCCAGCCCTTGATGCCGCGCTGGCGGGCGTAGCCGTCGGCGACGGCGAGCCAGTTGTCCGTCTTGATGTCGGCGGAGGCGTCGAAGGCGACGAGGACGTCGACGTCGCGGCCGGGGCGGAGGAGCGGGTAGATGGGGAGGTTGTTGGACATGCCGGCGTCCATGAGCTGGATGTACTCGGTGCTGAAGATGCTCTTGGGCGCGGTCTTGGGCAGCTTGCCCTCCATGCCGTAGGCGAAGTTGGCGACCGTGCCGGGGTCGATGGGGTGGACCTTGCTGAGGTCTTCGTTGTAGCCGTAGATCATCTCGTCGAGGTTGCCGAAGCCGGTGAGGCTCTGGACGAGGGGTCTGATCTCGTGGTAGTAGTGGCTGAGGGTCGCGCAGAAGGCGCTGCCGAACACGCCGAGGAGGAACGGCATGCGGGTCTCGGGCAGGTGGAAGCCCTCCTCGGGGGGCACGTCGACGCCGTTGTCGAAGCGGCGGCCCATGGCCCACGTGGGGATGCCGGCGGAGAACTCCTCGCAGAAGAACTCGTAGGGCGTGATCTCGAACCACTGGAACCAGGCCTCCTTCTTGGCGACCTCCTTGGCTGCCTCCGAGGTGGATGGCACGCCTTCGGTGCCGTCGATGTCGACGTCTGGAATCTCGTGGCGGACGGCCGTGTAGATGGGCAGCGGGTTCTGCCCGTACTTGATGTACTCCCTCTGGTTGGAGAGCTTGAAGTCCCGGTCGTTCACTTCGAGGTCGCCCCTGGGAACGAGGTACCTTGCCGCCAACAGCAAGCCGTAGACGTCGACGAGGCCAAAGTCGGCGTTCGGGTCACCCTTCAGCTTCTCGACCAGGCCGCTGAGGAGGTACTTGCTCGTCGGCGCAGACAGGAGAGTCTGGAAGGCGACCGGCGGGTAGGCGATGTGGATGCCCGCCCGAGCCTTGAGGTGCTGCAGGACGCGGCCGAGGCTGCCGTGTGAGATGGACGAGTGGTACAGCGTCTGCAGCCAGCATGAGCCGCTGACACCAGAGGTGTAAGTGACGCAGTCGAAGAGTCCGTCCTCATCGGCAGCGAGCATCGACCCCGTGCCGGCGACGAGGGCTCTCAACCCGCCGCCTGAGCCGCACATGGCGATGGTGGGGACGTCTTCGGGGTGGACGTCCTTCTCGTCAATGTCGAGATACTTGGCCAAGGCCATCGTCGTGACCCTCTTTCTCCTCGACAGAAACTCCTTTTCCTCATCGCAGAGGTCGTTGGATACCCTCACCCGGGCGCTGTACTGCACCTCGGGGTTGATGAAGGGATCATGAGCTTCTTGCCAAATCTCATCGGCCAGAGATCCGGGTGACATGGACAGCTTAGGTACAAATCAGCATTCTTTTCCCACTCAAAACCTGCACCGGCTCACCGGCGGCGACAACTCACCTCCCTCTGGAGTTTCCGGATATAGCCGGGGACCCCCTTGGACCATTCCGGGAGGATGAACCCGACAATCTTGTCAGCGGTCCACTCGACGTCGGTGGCATCGGACAGGCTCTCAAACTTGAGCGCAAAGTTGAACCAGGCCGTCTCGTTCGCCTTCTTCTGCTCCGGCGCACCGCCGCGCGGGGCGGCTCTGCTGGTCCGTCGGCGCGATCGATAGCCGCTGAAAGTCGTCAGACGGGTACAGCCACCAAACGAAAAGCCCGCCGGTGAGCACGGCGACGGGGAGAGAGGTGGTAGCTGCCTTTTTCTTGCCGTTATTGTTGCTGCTGTTGCCGCTGCCGGATCCGTCGGAGCCCTTGTCGCTGGCCGTGAAGAAGCCGTGCTGCGACTGCCGCGACTGCAGCGTGGGCCTCCGGCGGGGAGGAGGCCATGTGTCCTGATGCGGCCGACCGTGACGTGGTGAAAGCTCCTCATCTTGCCGGCCGCCGACGGCGCTGCGGGTGCGCGGCGGAGGAGGAGGGCGGCGGCGTGTTGGCGGGAGTACGCCGTGAATAACCTCATCTTGGCGATCTTGGGTTCGTCGGGTTGAGGCTGGAGGTCTGGGACATGACTGGCCGGACGGGCCCTGGCGGTCGTGGGTGTTGGTTGGAGATCAGCAATGGCGCGGGGGGGTAAAAGATTGGTGTGGTGTTGAGGGTGTTGTGCTGGTCAATACCAGAGCTGTGGAAATGGGCACTATAGCTGCGGCGGGATTTTCATGGCTTTCTTTAGTATCAAGAGTTATGTTACGGGAGACTCTCTCTAGCAATGAGAGAATTCAAAAATCCTTTGAAGAAGGGCGCGCGGCCAGCGACGAGGCGCGAGGCTGTGAACTCAACAACTTCTCTGCTAACCCTGGTCTGCTGTTGACATCATTGAGGCATGATTGAAATCGGTGGATCAGAGCAAGGACAGGCAAGGGGGTTTGAAGGTTGCGGACCTGCCATCGGATGGGATTAAGACGATACCTGGGCCCGCCGGGAGTCCGTCGTGTGCGGTCAAGTCTCGCGCTATGACAGGGAAATCTCCACCGTCCGTTGAGAATGCTCCGGAGGGCTTGATTCGCCAATTACATTGGTGGACCTGAACATCCGCTGAGCACCGCTCTGGCCCCAGCTTGTGGAGCCTGCGACCTGTCGCCCGACCCTCTGTCGCCTTCTGCCATGTGACGATGACGGGCCTCAACTGTCATCGTCACGGCGCGCTGCGTGTCTGGGTCTAGAAGCATGCAGAATCTGCAGACGACTTTGCAACTGATCATAGGGAATAATAAGCGGAACTTTGTTATTCGTGCGTTACTCATGTCAACCAAGGGCTGGTATACACCCGAGCCAAGTCGGGATGTCAAAGAGCTGCCATCTTAGTTGTGGCACAATTGGCGATCTGCTTCATCGGACGAACCAGACCCAAGCTTCATATGTTCACGGCATAAAACGAGTCTCAGAATTGTAGCTGAATGATCAAAAACCCAGCCGGAAAATTTGAAGCCCATGGCTCAACTGCCGCATTCACGTAGCTCCTAGACTTCCTGTAACAGGCAATGTTGCCGCCACGGGATTAACTTCTGCGGTTGCAAGTAGCCCGAGCTTAAATATCAATATCAAGCCCTGATTTCTGGCGAATGAAATGCAACTAAATGAGGAGCAAGAAGCGCGTTGGATATGCCGTGTAATGTTAAAGGCGTCAGAACTCTATGATGGCCCTGAATTTCAACCCCGCTTCCATGGGCTCTCTCAACCAAACGCTCGTCCGAAGCTTCAGCTACTTGTGACTACCCATGAGGTGACAGTTCAACTCTGCCCAAGCTTCCACTCTGAGAGGACTCCAGCGCAGCGCAGCCTGACCTCGTTGAATTTCCGCGACAAAGGTGCCTATCCAGATACCCGGGATGAGCTAGTCTCGGGACGCCGCCCACCGGCCCCCAACTTGCCACAGCGAGTGCTGACGCTTTCACTTAAAATCCCCCGACGACGAGCCTTCTTTTATTTTAACGTTGCGGTTAGAACTGCATCCACATCTGACGACCACAACATACATCTGTTCCCTGAATCAAAACGTCTGTGGCGATATTCCAAGTTCACCATGTCCCGAGGAACGATTGCCGTCATCGGCGCAGGTGCGTGGTCCTCCACAGCCGGAAAGAGGCCTCGCGCCCGGACTGATATCCGAACCGAACAGGACCGGGAGGTCTTCCTGCGCTGAAAGAGCTTCGCGAGGTCGGCTTTGACGTGACCCTGTTCGAGAAGCGGTCTGATGTGGGAGGCCTGTGGACCTTCTCGGACGACCCGTCCGTCACCTCGGCGATGGCGTGTAAGTGCAAACCACAAGTCAGATATGTCGAGTTCGATCCAAGCTGACCGTATCCAGGGACAAAGTCGCAGATTAGCAAGTTCATAGTCAGTTCGAACAGAGAATCGTTATGGCATCGACGTGCAGCTAATGAAGACGCTCAGTCTTACATGTCCGACTTTCCGTTTCCTGATCGTAAGTCCATCGTCTTGAAGCTTACCCCCCAATGTTTACGGAAGCCGACAGTGGCATAGACTATCCTGCCCACATCTCGGCGCAAGAATGGTCTGACTACTACAAGATGTACGCCAAAAACTTTGAGCTTTATGATAACATCGTGTTCAACGCGGATGTAGACGTGATCAGGAGGGACCAGGAGAAAGGTAAGTGGGTGGTGCATGTCAAAGGCGAAGCGACACCAAGGCCATTTGACAGAGTTGTGCTTGCTAGCGGGTCGGAGACAACGCCGGTGCATCCAATTATTGAGAATCTGGACCAGTTCGAGGGGCAGTTCATGCATTCTCAAGCCTATAAAGGGTGGGTAGGCTCAGGTTAGAATGTGCTGCGAACTGGCTAATATCACGAATAGGCCAGAGGGACTCAAAGACAAGAATGTGGTCGTCATGGGCATTGGAAATACCGCTTGCGACACTGTGGTGGTGAGTTTGCACCCCTGTTGGCTTGACATCACTTGTTTAATGCGATCAATAGGAACTTGCAGACCACGCCTCGAAAGTATATCTGTCACACAGACGAGGTGCCAAGATGATTCCTCGCATGAACCAGGACGGTCCTTTAGATGCTGTGATGTCGTGGCGCACTTCTCGTTTCGGTCACTGGCTGGAGCGCTTCCTCCCGGGTGTGTTCAGCCTCCTTACCGAGTCTGTGATAAAAAAGAATTCCATGATTGTCGGGGAACAGGATCCAGGGTGGGGATTCGAGCCGTCGCCCAGTCTGAAACTCAGCCTCAGCGTCATCGTGGTCAACGACGATCTGTTCTCGCGTCTCCGAGAAGGCCGTGCCGAATCGGTACGGGGCGTCGCGCGCATCGTGGGACCGAAGTTTGTGCAGCTGGACGACGGGAGGATCATCGAGGATGTGGACGTCATCGTCGCGGCCACCGGGTACCGGCCGGATTTCTCACTTCTGCCGGATCTGTCCCACACTTCGGCCCCGGATCCGAAGGCCCCGCCCCTCCCGAACCTGTACCAAAACATCTTCGCTATCGACTACCCGGACTCTCTCGCTTGCGTGAGCTACTGCACTGTCGGCGACAATGCGGCATCGTACCGCGAGCTCCAGGCAATGGCCATCGCACAGGTTTGGGCGGGCAACTCGTCGTTGCCGTCCGAGACGGAGATGCGCGGTAGCATCGCAGCGTATCAAAACTGGGTTTGGAAAAGGTTTCGAGCCTTTGCTGGAGCGCCCCTCGGGTCCGGCCAGCAATACCCGTGGTTCAGATTCGTCCACGAGATGGCAGGAACCGGTATGTATGAATACCTGGGCTGGGGTTGGAAAGGGTGGCAATTCTGGTGGCAGGACCGGGAGTTCTACCGGCTGGTAGCGTGGGGGGCTTATTCGCCGCATATCTACCGCCTCTTCGAGACGGGCAAGCGGAAGACCTGGCCGGGAGCAAGGGAGGCCATCATCAAGGTCAACGAGGATAGAGACAAGATGTTTCCAAAGAAAGACAAGAAAAAGACGGTTTGATTGAGGTTGAAAGAACGGCTTGCCAGGGCGAAATAAAGTGGCGCGGAATCGATTGGTGTTTGCGAGCGTGCCAACCCACCCAAACAGATATCGTGTAATTGTTTTTTTTGGCCGTGTTTGCTTCTTGTCTTGTCGCGGGCAGATCTGCGCCAATGCGGTCGACGGGCTGACGAAACGGACGCAAGGTGTTTGGGCGAGACAGTGAGACCCGAGACACGGCAAAGCGGGCTGCCAGACCTGCATCAGGTTTCTTATCTGGCTTGATCCTGCAGTCTGGTCTGTTGACTTGCGATTACAGGACCGACTGGGCCGATGTACTTGTGTGCGTGAGTACGCAAACCACAGACGAAGCAACCACTATCGTCTCGAGACGTAGGATCCGCTGGGCCAATGACACGCCAATCGGTGCGATGGAGGAGCATTCCCTCGTGAGAAACAGGGAAACGTTGTCGCTAGCACCACCTCGTACATGCAAGTGTCAACCACTGCATTTTCTTCGTATGGGCAGCGTGATAGGTACCTGTGAGGCCATGATGTGGATGGCTAACAGTGGCTGCGCATCGGTGCACTGGGGAGCCGCTCCGTAGCTAGTGGCGGGGATCAGTCTTCGGCAGACGTGGTGTGCTGTATTGGTATTTTTGGAGGCACGACTGACTGGCAAGTCCCGACGGGAAGCAGAGACTGGGCTGGCTTGTTGGCTGGCCTGGCAGCCGGCGGAAGGACTCTTGTTGGTGTGGCCGCGATCCAGGGACTGCTCCTGCAGGCACACGGGGGTTACCTGCAAGTAAAAGTGGCCAAGAAGATGAAGGGGTGTGAAGACCTGATGTGAATGAAGCTTGCAGCATATCAGAGGAGCCAATGGAGCCGGGGGTGAGCTTGCAGGTAGGTGTCAGGAAGTGGCTTGTGCGTCGGAGCCAACATTTTCCCGTTCCTGCCTAGCTGGAGCCCGGGTCCATACCGACTGGGAGCCGGCTCTCGCTTAAAGGTACGTCCCGCGATGCCAAAGAAGTCCCCTTCGTGTTGGGGCAGGTGCCTGAGGCGGCATTGAGACGATGGGCAATTTGTCAAAACTTGTGAACTCGAAGGCATTGGCGGGCATGGGTGATTGACGGGTGACGGTCGAAAACGAGCAGAACATCTGCAGGTGATGGTGACTTGTGACCGACCGCCGACGTTTCCATTTCCCGCGTCTCCATTCCACTCGAGCAGAATCTCAATTGCACCTGGGTACCTCAGTCCACAGGTGCGTCCCGTGTCCACAGTCCACTCTCAGTTGGGTATCCATAATGTGAATCCACGGTGGCCCTGGCGCAGGTGCTGGTGTCGCTGTTTCTTCGTCCCATGGATCATGGTTGAGACGTGGCAATTGGATGTCGGTTTGATGCTTTCCTGGCTCTCAATGCGACCAGACGCCACACTCACGAACGCCTAATCAGAGCGCGTCTGCTGCCACACGGCAGCAGAACATGCTACCTGCCTTACGAACATTGAGTCGACTTAACTTCCAGAACGTATGCACCCAAGGTAGGGAGGCAGTGGGATCCAGCGGAGTTGGCCAGCAGCTGGCCGTCTCATTTTCGTCCCATTCCCAAAGGCCGAATACGTAAGTTTGCAGCTTGCTCGCATTGTTGACAGTACCTTAAAGGCAAGGACTTTATGCACACCGGCCACCAATGCACATGGCACACAGCACAGAGGGCGGCTCTGAAAAACTCAACCCGATGCTTGTCGTTTCACCCTGACGGTTCACCTGTCATTGTCGCAAGCCATCACGGACACCTGCGAAATGAATTGTTGGGTAGGTACGCAGGTGGCAGAGCCCAGAGGGTATCTGTACGTCGTCCATCGTAGAGGGAGGCTAAAGCCTAGGCTGCCCAAACGCCCCAGATTGTTTCTTCCGTTGGCCCCCATTGCCGGCAAACACTATGAGAGTGGAGCGGACATGCTGGTAAGGCCATGCCGTGTACGAATTCAGAGCAGGATTAGATTATCGCGTAGTCCGCGCCCAAGCACAGGCATGATAAAGGGGTCCTCAGCTACCTTCCAGGCAAGGTACCTAACTCAGGGCTATGGGAAGAGGGGAGCATCTATTCGTAGAAATCTAGAACGACAACTCGGTTCTTCCGTTGAACAACCGTTGCCTGTGTCCGTCTGCTATGTGATCTGTGAACCATCCGTGAACCACAGGGTCAACCGAGCAAATCTCCCCGTCCTCATGAAATTCGACTCTGTCGTCCCCAATCTCCAAGGGCCTCCTTTTGGCGGTTTTTTTTTCCTGATGCTTCATTACGACCTCCACTCCTGAGCCAATCAGAGGCTTTCAATGAAGGCAGCCCCGGTCTCTAATTCTCTTTCTCCATCCAATACCCCTGCCACTTACCCCACCCATACCAAGCTAGCCAGACTGGGATTAGAACGCCTCAACCCCCTTTTGCTCCCAGCGAGAAGGGAACAGCAACGTGCTCGTCCACCACGCAGCGGCCAGCAGCAGGCCATCCTCCCAACCTTTACAGCACATGCTGGTCCCTGTATACATATGATGCCACTGGAAACAGAAGCGCTGCTCGCTGCAGCATCTGCGCTGCCAGCACGATGCAACGAACGGGAGCCGAAGCACAGGTGCAGCCCGTCCAGGTCCCCAGGTACCTAGTGGCAGCAGCAGCAGCAGCAGCAGCAGCCTGAACGGGAGGAGGACCGGGGAGAGAAGGGAAGGGACGCAGCACCAGACTGCCACCGTGGGAGAAACGGGACGGGGTCGCACCGCACAGCCCAAATCTTTCCTGTCCCCGTCGCACCCCAAATTTCCCCTTCCACCTAAAACGTAGTCGTGCCTTCGTCGTCCTACCTTACCTGACCGACCTACTCTACCTACCCTCACACCTTTCGCAACCACCACACTCTCTCTCCCTGAGGTTGTGATTCTTCCCTTCCCCTTCGACATCATCGATACTGCTTCGAGCATCGTCAGTATCTCTTCCCTCAGGACTCGAGAGATTTCCACCCCAATTGTCCTTTGCAGTCCATCGCCATCACCTGACGTTGCTGCCCCCTTTCTCTCGTTAACCTTCTTCCCCTTCTGCGACACTCCTTGACACGCGACTACTTTGTAGACGTCCAGGTACGTACGTGTTTCCTTCACGATTTCTCTGCAAATTCATCCTGCCATGAACCACAAGGCAGGATAACAACCCATCCCATCGACCCATCTCTCCTGCTCGCGCCATCCCTTCCCCAACTTGGCTTGATTTTGCTGCCGCGCGGTCTCCTCACGTCCTTGTGCCTGCGATCATTCTCCCTGTCCACCTCACCTCCTTACTCGATCTTCGTTTCCTCCGAGCTTCTTCGATTCTGGCGGCATAGCTAACTCTTTCCCTCCGCACCTCAGACTTTACTTCTCGACCAATTCCTTCTCTACCTTGACTGCTCCCCGCGTATTCGATATGGGTAAGCCCCCTTCCTTCCCGGAAACGAAGATTGTGAGACCATGGCAAGGCAAGGCAAGAGGAGCCTGGATCTATCTGCGGCAAGCGACGACCACATGGCCTCGTTGGACTGTTTCTTCTTCCCGCCCCGGATCAATCGAGTTTCAGGATTTCTCTCCACGACATCACCACACTTCTCGTTACCCGACCACATTCGTTCCACCATCTACCATTTCTTGGTTTCCCCTTTTTTGGTCCTTTATTGGTAGACCAGAGATATCAACCTGCCCTACTCAGAGTACCCAAACAAAACGACATACACACAATGGCCGACAAATCGGACAAGCCCGGCAGGGACCGCAAGGGTAAAAACAAAGGCGTTTCGTGGATAGACCAGGAACCCGAACCCAAGAGGCAAACGAAAAAAGCAGGACCGTCTTCTTCCAGCGGACAAGCCCAAAAGATCATCTCCATGCTCTACCCGGATGACCCCAATAGCAACGGACAGCCCGGTCCGTCGTCCGCAAGACTGCCTTCACAGCCTGGCAAAGAGAACGACGACCCCGCCAGACACGTCTCTGAACGACCACCGGGTTAGAGAAGATGATCCTCTTGCCTCTGCCTTGCCAAACATACTTACCACTCGTTACTACGGTACGAGCATGAACGCTGACGTGATTGCATAAACAGCCTCCGAAGGTTCTCCTGCTACCTCCCCGCCGCCCTCGGCGGCGCCGGCGTCGCCCCCCGCCGGCAAGCTTGTTTCTGCGAACGAGATCGAAGAAGCCATTTCTAACGCGTCCTTAGCTGGCGGTGTTGTGCCCCCTATGGCGGCGCCTTCCAGCGATCTTAGGAACATTGTTCGCCGTAAGCTGACGGGCTATGTCGGCTTCGCTAACCTGCCTAACCAATGGCACCGCAAGAGTGTCCGCAAGGGTTTCAACTTCAACGTCATGGTTGTTGGTAAGTCTCTTCTAGACAGCTTGGTTTTCGCTTTGAACACTCTCTTACTGGTGGCGTACAGGTGAATCTGGCCTTGGAAAGTCCACTCTGGTCAACACCCTCTTCAACACTTCCCTGTACCCTCCCAAGGAGCGCAAGGGACCTAGCCTCGACATCATCCCGAAGACCGTTACCATTCAGTCCATCAGTGCCGACATTGAGGAGGCCGGCGTCCGCCTCCGTCTGACCGTCGTCGACACTCCCGGCTTTGGCGATTTCGTTAACAACGACGAGTCGTGGCGTCCGATTGTCGACAACATCGAGCAGCGTTACGATGCATACCTCGACGCCGAGAACAAGGTCAACCGCATGAACATCGTTGACAACCGCATCCATGCTTGTGTCTTCTTCATCCAGCCCACTGGCCACTCCCTGAAGCCTCTCGACATTGAGGTCATGCGCCGCCTTCACACCAAGGTCAACCTGATCCCCGTCATTGCTAAGGCTGACACCCTCACCGACGAGGAGATTGCCAACTTCAAGTCCAGAGTATGTACCATTCAGCCCTCTCCCACCGCTCAAAATCTAACCCCTGTAGATTCTGTCCGACATCAAGTACCACGGTATCCAGATTTTCGAGGGCCCTCGCTACGAGCTCGATGATGAGGAGACTATTGCGGAGAACAATGAGATCATGTCCAAGGTCCCGTTCGCTGTTGTCGGTGCCACCAACGAGATCACCAACGCGGATGGCCGCAAGGTTCGCGGACGTTCATACCCCTGGGGTGTGATTGAGGTCGACAACGAGGAGCACTGCGACTTTGTCAAGCTTCGCCAGATGCTGATCCGCACCCACATGGAGGAGCTCAAGGAGCACACCAACAACAGCTTGTACGAGAACTACCGTACCGACAAGCTCATCGGCATGGGCGTGTCCCAGGACCCCAGCGTTTTCAAGGAGGTCAACCCTGCCGTCAAGCAGGAGGAGGAGCGCCACCTGCACGAGCAGAAGCTCGCCAAGATGGAGGCCGAGATGAAGATGGTCTTCCAGCAGAAGGTTGCCGAAAAGGAGAGCAAGCTGAAGCAGAGCGAAGAGGAGCTCTACTCGCGCCACAGAGAGATGAAGGAGCAGCTCGAGCGCCAACGCATGGAGCTCGAGGAGAAGAAGCAAAGGGTCGAAAGCGGCCGGCCCATCGAAAAGGAAGGCAAGCGGAAGGGTTTCTCGCTTCGCTAAGACTTCTTTGCCGGTCTCTTGACGCCACTTGTTCGCATTCTTCTTTCTACGACCCATGTCTAAGTACCCATGATGCCCATACAATACCAGCACAACGCGCCTCTTTGTCGGTTCTCTTCTTGTTCTTTCTTATCACCCCTTTTTCTCTCGACCTCTTTTAATCACAACCCTCATCTAATCATTACGGAAACCCAACATCACCAAAAAGTCTTTGCGAAGCAGTCGTGCAAGGGGTATTGATGCCGACTATGGAGGGAAAGACGCGAAAGCAAATACGAGGAGTCATTGCTTCTGCGAGGCTTGATTCTGGCGATGAGGCGTTCTCGGGAACAGTAGTCCTACTTGCCGCATCCTATCATACTGTGGCGGACATGGGAGAGGAGGACCTCGGGGAGAAACTTGGGGTCGGTTGGGCGAACACATTTGCGCTAGCAGAGTATCCTCGTGGTTTCATTTCTTTCGCAAAGACTTGCCACTCGGAATAGGGTTTTCTTATAATCTACGACGCCACGCTCAATACTCTTGCCGCCTTCTGGTGTCGAACCAGCTAATATCTCTCGCTGTGGACGCACAATGTGGTGAGCGGGTAGGGGCACACGCGGGATGGAGGAGCCCACTTATGTCTAGCAAATTACCCCTTGATGTTGTATTTTACTCGGATGAGGTCATGGAGAGGGAGGGGTAGGAGACGGTCTGGCATGACAGGCGTCTTCACTTACTTGGCATTTGATTTCCTTGACGTCTACTCTCTTTGTTAGCTTAGTTCCTGTGTGGTTCAAAAAGGGTTGTTTCCCAGAATTTGTCCATGTCGTCGTCTCTATCGTAGTGATTCCTAAATCATCCCATGCCATTTAGTAATACCGGAGATGAGCATTATTAAGACGCTCTCCTTATTCCTGCGCTCCCTTGCCTGTGCCTGATGTCCCGTGGATGACGTCTCATAACGCAGCCCATGGCCTTCCAACCCGCCTTAGAAGACCGAAGACCCTGAATGCGAAGAATATTTTAGGCCAAAGCATTTAGCTGGGCGGAGACTATTTCGACTGCCATTGCGCCTATGTTCCCGGAAGCCCCTGCTCTCGTCGCCTCTATCGTCATTATCTCTATCATCGTCGTCTCTGCCATCGTTGTATTTCTACCAGTTCTTCTTTTACTATGCCTTGACGCCTTGGAAACTTCTCGTCGCAGGAAATAAAGGGGCAAAAACAAAGGGACGTGTCTCTGGTAGAAACGAACACCAGAATTTCCCATCCTCTACAGAGTATGTATGATGCCGACCAGATCTCGAGTAGCACATGGGCAGCAACGTGAGAGTCACAGGATCGAGAGCAAGCTGAAATCAACGTGGAGAAGGGCAGAGTCTTCATTTCCTCTACCATAGGTGATGTACATATAAGACTACGTCTAAGCCTTGACACTCGGTCGTAGAAGCTCGGGGTCTATATCATGTTGTACAATGCCGCCTGGACCCCTCCTCAGGGGCGATGCTACCACCACGTCCTTCCGCCATCCAAACATCATTAACAAAGCGTCTACCGCCTCCTCAAGTACCAGTTGAAGGCGAGCTGGTTTGTCTCGTAGGGGAAGGGTGTGGGCACCTCGGCCATACCACGACGGGCGACGGGGTGGCGGAGGTAGACGGCGGCGCAGATGTTCTGGTTCACCTCGAGGTAACGAGGGATGAAGGCGAAGGGGGACATGTAGCGGCGGGGTTGCCAGGGGGTCCAGTACGGCTTGGACTCGTCGATGGGGTTCTCGGCGTCCGCGCGGAGCAGGCTTGCGAGAGCGGCCTGCTCGGCCAGGGACAGGCCCTTGACGGCCTTTCGTACCTCGTCACTGGTGACGAGCTCCTGGATGGTGTCACTGGTCTCCTGTCGCTTGGCGCTGACCTTTCGCTCCGCCTTCTCTGTCTGTTGCTGTTGCTGCTGCTCCTGCTCAGGGGAGGAGATGGCCTCGACCTGGGTGCCTTCCAGCTTAAAGTCCTTCAGCATGGAGGAGAGATGGTCAATGATGTTGTCGGGGCTGATGGTGGCGGACTCGGCGGTGCGGCCTGACTGGGTGAGGGCGCGCTTGACCTCGCTCGTGAAGGCGCGGAGCTGGCGCTTCTTGCGGGGGTTGAGGCCGTGGCCGTCGTTGAGGAGTGTCTTGGCGGAGCGGACGAGGGCCTTGAGCTGCTTCTTCTGCTGTGCGGCGCGCTGCTCCTCCGTGAGCCCCTCTGTGGCCTCGGCTACCTCACCCTCACCCTCACCCTCGACCTCGGCTTCTTCGCCCTCGCCCTGGGCTGCAGACTCGGCCTCGACATTCTCTTCAGTGACCTCGGCTTCGGCCTCAGCCGGGGCTTCAGCGGCTACTTCTGAGCCGTTGCTCTCGTTCTCCTCTCCCCGCCCCTGCGCAGCCCGGAGAGTTTCCCAGTCTTGGCCGGCGAGCCACTTTGCGTGTAACGGAGTCTTGGGCCGGCCGGTAGCATATAGGACGGAATCTACGTCGACTTGGAACATGTCGCCTGGGTTCAGGAGGTAGGCACCATAGCGCATCTGAAGGGAGGGCGGTTAGTGGTCGTCAAGGCCGACTGTGCGCAACGCTGGGAAAGCTTACCGTCTTGCCGTTGACCTTAACGGCGCCGTGTGTGCAGAACTGCTTCGCCTGGAGGGTACTGCTGGCGAACATGGCACGGAAGATGGCCACGTCTAGTCTCCTCTCGAGCGGCGCAAACGCCATCTGCATGTAGGGCGTCATATTGGGAATGGGTTTGGCAAGGAGTTCTCCCTGGGGATCGAGTATGCCCTGCTTGGGGTGGATTTTAGGAAGGGGGCGTCTGTCTGCGCGGATACGATGTCGGCGCTCGACCTCAGTGCGGGAGAACTTCGTGGCGTTGACCTCCAGGTCGGCGCGACCGGAACCGCGACCGCCAGCCTGTTCGGAGCCATCGAACTCGGCGAGGTAGGCCGGGGGCATGTCGGCGGCGGAGTAGAGGCGGCGAGAGAACATGCGAGACCAGTCGGACTCCTTGATGTTGGCGCCGTGGTAGCCTCGGGTCATTGCCTTGGCCGCCCATTTTTGCTGGAAATGGGTTTTGTTATAGCGGCTGGGCCTGAGCTTTTTCCTCATCATGTTGAACAGATTGTATTTGTTCCATGATTGGCGAATTTTCTGGCGGTAGAACAGTGGTCAGCGGTTTTCGTTCACAGTCAGGCTGTCGTGTGGCGTGGGATAGAAGCTTCGCATGAGGTGGAGGTCGAGGAGAGTGGTCTCGCGAGATGTGTGTGTGTGTGTGTGCCTCAATTGATGCTCGTGTGTGGGGAAATGTGGTTTGTTGGGGGCATACCATGGACTGGAGGTTGTACCACCTCGGCTTTCTTGCTCTCATCTTGGGCTAACTGTGGTGTCGACGTGGACGTAATCGCGCTCGTAGGGCCGGAGGGATGGCGACAGCTTCAGGAGCACGAGACGTCGAGACCGAATTTTTGGTGATGGAACGGCATCTCCCGCACACAAGAAATCGGTACGTACCACACATCCCACAACGCGCTTGAGGGGCGGAAAGCTTTCACGTCAGTTGGCTTACCTAAGGCAGCAGCAACGTCTTGGGCTTTGGAGCAAGAGTCCCTGGAAATGGAGTGGTGTTGGTACGTACCGGCGCCTCTCGCGATTCAGCCTTCACCTGCCACCCGTGTGGTCAATTTTTTCAGTCTCCCCACCTCACCAAGTGGGCCTTACTGCGGGCGGTGTGCATCGAATGCGCGCAACCTGCTGCGGCAGAAACTGGAGCTCTCGCTCGTGCATGCGAATTCTCGTCGCAAAATCCTCGCTGGGGAAACGGCCTGCTCTCTACCTTTTCGCGCTGCCAAATAAATTCCACCCGAGAAACGAAGCAACTTCTCTTCAGCAACACAGCCTTGTTTCTCCCAACCACCCACCTCTCGAACCACGGTCGCCGAATCGCATTGGTTCGTTTTCAAAAGTGTAAGTTTTCTTTTTTTGCCCGTCTCCGAATTACTCACGTTACCCTGCTGTCTGACTCCTTGGGGTCGAGGACCGTACCCCGCCACATAATATTCTTCCTCTCCCAGCCTCAATTCACCTTTCGCCGTGTTACTCATCCAGCCGTCGCGACGGAGTCATTGCTTCCCGACCGAACACTTCTTTTGTCGAGAAATTTTATCGTTAATTGTTCCCCTTGCAGACCACCTTTTTCTCCAATTTGAATCTCGACTCGCCACACAATGAGCGCCGCCGAGGAAACCAAGCCCATCGAGGCCGTCGCCGCTGAGGCGCCCGCCAGGCTGAGGAGCCCGCGAAGGTCGAGGAACCTGCGAAGACCGAAGAGCCTGCGAAGACGGAGACCGAGGCCAAGCCTGAAGAGAGCGAGGCGAAGCCCGAAGAGAAGAAGGAGGAGCCTGAGGTCCTCAAGACGACTGCGAAGATCGACGATAAGAACCACTCGAACAACGTCAAGTTTGATGCTTCGCTCCTCAAGGAGACAGATGACCCGGCGGAGATCCGCAAGCAGGTAAGGCGCTCTTTGCAAGGATGCTTGTCTCGTTGACAAACAAGCTAACGTTTTGGCGAAAAGGTCGAGTTCTACCTTTCAGATAGCAACTTGCCCCATGACAGTACCTGTGGGAGCTCACTGGTGGCTTCGAAAACAAGGCCATCCCCCTCAAGACCATCACCTCCTTCAAGCGCATGCGCCGCTTCCAGCCTTACTCCGCCGTTGTCGCTGCTCTTAAGGAGAGCCCCGCCCTCGAGATCGCTGGCGAGGAGGGAGAGGAGACGATCCAGCGCAAGCAGCCCTACACTCCAGGCAACGACAGGTTCAACGCTCGTTGCGTCTACGTCAAGGGTTTCGGCGACGAGGAGCCCTCTACTCAGTTCGACCTTGAGGCCTTCTTCACCAAGTTTGGCCCCATCAACTCTGTCCGTCTCCGCCGTACCCAGGAGAAGCTCTTCAAGGGCTCTGTGTTTGTCGAGTTCCCCGATGAGGAGGCCGCCCAGAAGTTCCTCGCCCTCGACCCCAAGCCCAAGTGGAACGATCATGACCTGAAGATCATGCCCAAGACTGAGTACGTCAAGGAGAAGAGCGCTCTCATCCACGCTGGCAAGCTCGAGCCCAACACGTCGCGCCGCTTCTTTGAGGGCAAGGACGGCAAGGACGGCAACCGCAGGGGTGGCCGTGGCGGCAACAACAACAAGGACAACTGGAGGGAGCGCCGCGATAACGACCAGAAGAACGGCTTCAGGGGAGGCCGTGGCGGTCGCGGCGGCCGTGGTGGTCGTGGTGGCCGTGGCAGAGGCCGTGGCGGTGATCGCCGGGGCGGACGTGACAACGAGAACCGCAGGGATCCCAACGAGCGCGGCAACGACCGCAACGCGTATGTTTCTACTCCAAAATTGATCTTTGATCATTTTGCTAACCCCTATAACAGCGGCAAGCCTACCATCCAGGCCACGAACGACAAGGGCGAGCCCGTCGCGGAAGATAAGAACAACAACGGCAAGCGCGTCCGTGAGGATGACGGAGCCGCCACCCAGCCCGAGGCGAAGAAGGTCGACACCAAGACTGAGGTCGCCGCATAGGTTATATGAGAAGAATGGAAACAACCTCGCGAACGGCACACTCTATCTGAAAAAAGAACGAGATACCACTTACAAAAGCACTCTATCGGGAATCGATTTATTTTGGCTTCACCAGCCCGTTCGACAAAAATGAAGGGCGAACGGTCTATGGCGTTCATGGGACTTGGCTTTAGGTAGCTGGCTTAGAGGTCTGGTTGTTATGAAATAGCATGAGCATGTGACCTTATTTCAAATAACGCTTTACTGTGTCCCTTATTTAGAGTCGCAAGTGCAAGAATGCTAGCTGCTCTGTTCTCTAAGCGGACTTGCAGCTCTCTCACGGTGTCATCATAGTCAATCAAGATATTTGTACCACCTAATCGCTGCTTGCCTCCAATCCTTAGCCAGCTGCAAACTGGCTCCTCTTCCTCAGCCGCTCCCCAAACACCCACAAAAGAATAGGGCCAGGCAAACCGATACCGACAGCAATCAACGCCAGGAGCGTGTTTCCCCATCCATAGTCCAGCCTATGGTACAAAGCCGGTGCAAATAACGGAAACCCAAATCCAGCAACGCTTCTTAGCACCATGACCGAGCCGATGGCAGACGCCGCGTACCTTGTATACGTATCGACCAAGAACGCCTGAATGCCCTGGAACCCTACAATGACGCCCGCGCTGAACAGCACCGCGCCAAGATTGGGCAGGACCCAATGGGCATTGTACTGCGCAGACCACCCGTATATCAGCAACCCGACGGGCACGAGAACCGCCCCCGGAACCATCATCGGCACGCGAAACTCCGGCTTCCCAGGCCCGCCGTCGGGGACGTAGCGCTTCTTGAGGGCGACGTAGAGGCGGTCCTGGAACTTGGCGCACGTCTGGGCCCCGAGGAAGAAGCCGAGGCCGAGCGAGGTGTAGTTCAGCCCGCTGATGCCGGTCGACTCTCCATACCTTGTCGTCCAGAGGGCCGAGAAGGTGGAGAGGACGAGGTACATGATGCCGTAGAGGTACATCATGTACACGGCCAACACCTGGATGATGACCTGCGTGCCAAAGAGGCGGAAGGGGCGTGTGAGGGCGCCGGCGAGGACGCGGAGGACGGTGCGGTCTGGGTTGTCGAACTCGGTGCGCAGGGCGGTGTTGCCCGTCTCCTTGACGAGGCGGTTCTTGATGCGGACCAGAAGGACCGGGGCGCAGGTTTCCTGGAGCACGAACAAACCGATCCCCTGGACGAGACCCGCGAAGATGGTGGTGCTGTAGAAGATCCACCGCCAGGTGGTCTCCTGCGTTATGAAGCCGCCCGCGATGGGGCCGATGGCCGGGCCCAGGAGGGGCGCGAGCGAGTATATCGAAATAGCCCGCCCACGCTCCTCGGCGTTGAAGAGGTCTGCGAAGACGGCGCCGCCAACAGCCATGGGTGCCGAGCCGCCGAAGCCTGCGAGGAAGCGGAAGGCGATGAGCTGGGCTTTTGTGGTGGCGAGGCCGCACCCGAGGTTGAAAGCCATGTAGAGCAGGGTTGTGAGCTGGAGGATGATGATGCGGCCGTACAGCTCTGAGAGAGGGCCCCATATGAGGGGCCCGAGGGCGTACGCGAGGACGAAGATAGAGAGGACGAGAATCTGTTCAAAGGCGGAAGGTATAGTGAGGTCGTGGGCTATTGCTTCCAGGGCTGGTGCTACCATGGATGAGGACACTGGAGAGAGGAGGGTGTAGAACGAGACTGTTGATGGTGATTTGTGAGTATATGGTCGGTAGTCTCCTGATTTGTAGACAACTTACCACAGAATACTGCCGCCCATTTCTTCTTCGAAGGCCAATTCTTGGGGCTGCGGGGGTCGTTCGGCCCATCCCATGTGATGAGAATGGACTCTTGTTTGTCTTCAGCAACGACTGAGTCTTCTCCAGTTGAGTGCCTGTCGAGCTCAGGAGGAGCAGAGAAGACCTCAACTGAGGAGCGCACATGCTCGACCACAGCTTCGTTTCCTTCTTGCTTCATTGATACGCGTAGAACTTGTTCAGACTTCGAATGCTCTGGGTCTTTGGGGGTTTCTTGTCCTCAACTAACACAATGGGTATGCACCATTTGACAGAAACAAACCAGCCGAGTGTTACTGTTCTAATGACTTCTGCGTTGGTGGACGCATAAATGGATCAACATCTGAGGTGCACTGGAGGGAGACTTTTCGCCAGCGGAGAAACGGACCCTGAGACATGACGTTCAATGATTGCCCAAAAGTGATCAAACATGCGGTTCTGATTCTTCGTGAAGGTACCCTGGACATATCTCATCCTGTTGACACCCTTCGGCGGGCAGATGCGTCCATCCCAATACACGTTTCGGCCGAAATTGTCAATGCTTATCTTGTCCACTCTTTTAGCTCTAGGGCTGAAGGCATTCCGAAACCTATTATCGAGCTGATATAACGCTGACACAGCAACCCTGGTTTTTGCCGCGAGTCGTCTGCCCACGCTTCCGCATGGAAGCTGCCCAGATGTCAAAAGATGCCGAGTTAACCGAGCGGCTCTTATCACTAGACAACGTTCTACTTACTAAGGAGAGTTTCTGCGTCTGGACTGAAGTGGGCGATTGCCGAGAAGTCAGAGTTGCGAGAGGGCCGGTGGGAGGTCGATTCATTCTGAACCGTGCACAACAAACCTCAGGGACTAAGCTCGTCGACCGACACTTCGTCCGATTAATTTCCCTCGCTCGGTACAAACCATATGGAGCTTTTTGTATAGGGTCGCGAGCTTTCTTGTGGGAGTGGAAGCGTATCTTTCTCGTTGTCACTATCGTCGCTGTCGTTCTTGCAGAGCCCGAAACAACGAGAGTTCAGGTCAAAGCCGTGAAAATTGAATTACCGTAAAGTCGGCTACTATTTCTTGACAAGTTCTAGCTTTACGGATGATGGCTCATACATGTGAACAGTCATGACAGCATATGTGTTGTCGACTACTCTGAGCGCCCGTTTACGCGCGTCACCCATGCTTTCCCCAGCATCAGGAATGACTTCAACCCTATGTCTGAGTAAGATTGCTGCAAGTGCTGCCACAAAGCCCACCTGAGAGAATCTCTTCCCGGGGCAGGCGCGCTTGCCGTCACTCCACGGTAGGAATGCGCCTTCAGGAGGCGCCCGAAGCTGCTCGTTTTCCAGCCCTTGGGTGGATTCTGCTGAAGTGATCCAACGGCTTGGTCTAAATGATGTCGCATCCGGGCCCCAAGTTGGCTTGTGTATTTGAATGCTGGGCATGTTAACGTAGACATTGACACTTGGCGGGATATGTCGATCGCTCCCGCTGACGAGGAGTGTTGTGGACTCTGACCCGGAGCATTTTGGCAGCACGGTGACCGATGGATAGAGACGCAAGGTCTCCTGCTACAATCACCCGTGAGACCAAGTCAAATATGGAAGCTCTGTCGTAGTACTCACCATGACGGCTTGGCATCTTTTCAAACGAGGGAATATTTCCATGAATGATTCTTCAGATTGCCAATCAGCCTTTCCCCCCAAAACTGTCTCGACTTCTGTTGCTAGCCATTCTTGTTCCTTGGGAAGAGCCGCAAGAACAGAGAGCGCGAAAGTCAATGTATGTGCGGAAGACTCGTGCCCGCCAAGTGAGTAAGTGAAGAGATTCCCACGAATCTCTGACTCTGTAAGATAATTCCGCTTCAAGCCCATGTCGGAACTCGTGTTCTCGGCCTCAATCTCTCCGTTGCTCTTGACCATGAAGCTTAGAAGATTATCCGCCCGTGTTCGTCTCCTTGTTCCCTTCTCTTCCAGCTCCTCTTTGCTGGAAGCAATCATCTCGTCAAGATACCGGCGCATTTCAACTGTTGAGTCACGAAAATTTCGAAGCCTGTGTGGTAAGACTGGCAGATCCAAGATCCGCTTTGGCACCAGCCGGAGAATGAGCAAGTCTTTGAGACTGGTGTGAAGACAGTCCTTGTAACTGCGTGAATGGCCTTCCGGTATGTACTTTTCGGCAGCTTGGCGGAAGTCATATTTCACACCGAAGCAAACCCCCGTAAAGACGTGGAGATACACCTCTCGAACGTCTTCTACGGGGTCGATGATGCGACCGCTCGAGGCTGAGAAGTAGTGCTGAATCATCTGCTGCGTCTGCCTGATGGTTTCGGTCCAGACGAGTCGATTATTTCTGTCGCTCAGTGTGGAAACGGTGGCTTTTCGATGGCGGACCCAGTCCTCGCCATCTGACGAGACAAGACTCGTTCCAAGGAAATCGAGCACCTCTGTGATGATCGTGGTTAGCAAACATCTCTTTGAGGAAACTTTGAGAAACTTTTGGAGTACTCACTAGCGTAGTGGCTTATTTTTGGGAACTCATTAGCACGTTTCCGTAACACCTCGTCGGCGACAGCAGGGTCGCGCGTGTGTATTTCGACCTCCCTTGGAGTGGCGTGAGCGAAGGTGTCGCCGAGCTTCTCATGGACTTGTGAGTCTCCATGAGCGCGGTCTACCCAGGTCCAGTCGAGGGCGTCGTGCTGAGTCCAGCTTCCCAGGCTGAGAGGGAGACGTTGGATAATCGGGGACAGCCGTTTATTGAAGATGATCCAGAACGGGTTGAATGGGCTTATGGGGCTCCATACTACTGGTATGCCAATGGTTTTGGCGATTCGAATGTTTCGGATCAAGCACAGCAGTGAGTAAAGAGCATAACTAGCGCAAAGACATGCGATAACAATAGCGGAAGACATCAGTGATATGGAAAGAAACGAGGGGGAGAATGGTTGCTCCTGACTGCCTCTTGATGCGTTCCAGTCTGTTCAGCGTGAAGCTCTTTTGAAGCTGTGATCGTGCTTGTTTCGGTCGACAATGCGAGCTGAAGCTGGTACCTTGTGCCATAGCTCTAATCCTGGTATGGAACCCGAGTCAACTTCTGTTTCTAAAAGTTGCGGGATGTCAAGCACGAGTTGCAGATACGCAGGGGCCAAGCGAAACAAGGATGATACTTTCCAAATCTGCCGACTTGAAGTAAGTGGGTTGTGAGATGCGACGCCCTTGGTTTATAATGCTGGCAAACTCTACTCAACGTCACAATTCTGATCAGTCATATCTTTTGATCCACTTCCCGCTCGAAAGACCCAATTGCCAGGTTCCGAGACCGCCCCTCAAAGCATAATAGATTCAGGTGACGTTGGCGGACCTGATAGCTTTGAAATAAGGTTTGGGAAACTCCGAGGAAACGAAAGTGGTCGCCGATGTCCTACGCGAGATCCTTTGACCAAGCACTTCCCGTACAGGGGACTGTTCACCACAGCAAGTTGAGGTTTTTTTGTTTTTTGGGTTCAGAGCAGAGTGCCAGCACAAGAAGTTTGTCTAGATTTCTTTACGAGATTGCTATCTGATTCCCTGAAGATACAGAGATCATGGAAAGCAAAACGTTTTCAAATGGTATATCCACGTCTTATACAGCATGGCTCATAGTTGGCGCGTTGAGTGCTATCCTACTGAGACATGTTGCCCTTGCGATACGGGGAGAGAGGATCATCGGAAAACTTGGTGGACATACCCAAAAGTTCCAATCTTATACGCCTATCGGTAAGTCGATTATATGTCTCATCTCTGTGAAGTCGGGTATTTGGCGACATATGCCTAATGCTCAGTAGAATGGCTGTCTGGAATCCACTTCCTCTTGTCGATCACAGCACACGCTTTGAAAGATCAGAACCTCAAATTCATGCACAACACATTCCGTCTATCTGGAAAAGGAAAGAAAAATCCATACACTTTCGAGGTCAACATGCTTGGCTCACGCACGTTATTTACTTCTGATCCAGAGAATATTCGAGCCATGTTAGCAACACAATTCAATGACTTCGGGAAAGGCGAAAGGTTCAGAAAGGACTGGTTCGATCTTATGGGGAACGGAATCTTCAACGTGGACGGAAGCGCCTGGCATGAGTCTCGTCAACGACTTCGTTCACTTTTCACTCGCCAACGAGTCAGTGATCTCGCCTGTTTCGAGCGCCATGTCCAAGACATGATCCCTATGTTGGGCGGAGGCCGCACCGTGGATGTGAAAGACGTCTTGAGCAGATTTGCACTTGACGTATCGGCGGACTTTTCCTTGGGACGACAGGTCAATTCGCTGACAAGTCACCAAAATGACGAGTTTTTCGACGCTTTTGAACGTATCCGCCACATTCAATCCTTGATAGAACGATTGGGCCCTCTGAACTTTCTCGTCCCTCGACGCCAGTTCCGCAAGGATTTGGAGACTCTCAACGAGTTCATGAACCCAACAATTGAAAAGGCAGTTTCGATGACTGCAGAGGAGCTCGAGGAGATGGACAAAACAGACCATGGCTGGACGCTTCTTCATGCCTGCGCCTCTGTTTCCCGAGACAAACGCTGGCTTCGAGATGAAATGGTTGCCATTCTCATAGCAGGTCGTGACACGACTGCGACAACCATGGCTTGGGCCTTTTACGAGCTAGCCAGGAACCCGGACGTACTGGCTGACCTGCGGCGTGAAATTGAATTTACGGTTGGCGTTGGTGATCTAGCTCGGGAGCCAACTTACAAAGACCTGAAGAGCATGACTTTCGCCACTCATGTACTCAACGAGACTCTGAGGCTGTACCCGAATGCACCTTTCAACATTAGAGCAGCTGTCAAAGACACCAGCTTGCCACGTGGAGGTGGTCCAGATGGGAACGGCCCAGTCGGCGTTCGTGCTGGCACTCAGGTCATCTATTCTACCCATGTTTTGCAGCTTCGAGAAGATCTCAACGCGTACGACTTGGCACCGATTGATGAGTTCTGCCCTCGCCGCTGGGATTCGTGGACCCCAAAACCGTGGACGTACATTCCGTTCAATGGTGGTCCTCGGATATGTGTTGGACAACAACTGGCTCTTGCCGAGATGGCATATGTGTTGGTACGTGTGTTTCAGCGGTACAAGAGTGTGCAGATAGGAATGTCGCCCGGTCAAGTTCAACCAAACGAGGTGGGCTGGATAAGAAAAGGGTCAGGGCCTGAAGGGATCGAAAGATTTGTCGGCACGAGACTGCGCATGGCGAGTGAGATCACTCTCTCTCCAAGAGGAAGCGTTGATTTGAGATTTGTTGAGTGATGTTTGAAAACATTCTTCAATGGCAAGTTCGAAATGTTAGTCCTCTGAAAAAACTCCATATTCAAACTTCTAATGGCATACGCCTTGTGTGGTGATACCCTCAAGCATCCGAGACAGCCTCGCATCCAGAGGAAGGTACGACGCGACCTACTCTCTAACCCACTTTTCTAGACCGATAATATTCTAGTACGTTAGTCTCTGATCTATATAAAAACCCTTTATATTAGACTCTAATTTAGAGTAATATAAGCTATTTTATTTATATAGATATTATATATATTATAGTTAGTTTATAATAGTTATAAGTTTAGTTTATACTATATTTCTAAACTACTATCTTTAAAATAAATTATAACTTTATTTAATCTATTTTATATTTATTATATTATATTTTAATTTTTAGTTATATTCCTTAAAATTAACTTTAATTTATAGTCTATTTTTAATATAATAATAACTACTAATCTAAATATTTTATATAAGCTTACTTTTTATTATAACTTTTCTATTTAGTATATTACTTTTTAAATAAAAGTAAAAGTAAAAAATATCTAGAAATATATTAACCTAAATAATATTTCTAGTATTTCTTCTAATCTAAATAAAGTTAAAAATATATTTTTATTTAATAACTAGATTTAGAAAGAGAATAAGAAGTAATATAAATATTATAAAGTAGAGTAAAAAGCTTATAATAAAGTAATTACTTTATATACTTCTATTATAATAAATATATAAGAAAAACTTATAAGAAGTAAAGAAACTAAAAATAAAAACTCTAGAAAAGAAGAGTTTAAAGAAACTACTAATAACTTATTACTACTTATATTAGTTATTCTTATTTTTCTTACTAAGAGATCTATAGAAGTCTTTAAGCTCTATATTTTATGTCTTATTATATATATTATATATAAAGTGAAATATATAAAAGGAGTAAATATATAAAACCTTTAATAAGTAGGTAAAAAATATAGTTTCTAAAGAAATCTTCACTTTAGCTTAAATAGAGCTCTTTAAGAAGAGAGATTATACTTTTCACGCTCTAATTTATATTCTAAAATAATATTATACTCTAAGTAAGTTAAGTAATCTTATTATAATTTATAAAGAGTATACCTTAGTTTTAGATTAAATATCTTCTATTATTAACCTAAATACTTAAATTAAAAACTTCTAAAATATATTCTTTAAAACTTTCTAGTATAAATTACTCGAGATCTAAGAAACCTTTATATTAAAAACCTTCTTTTAAGTAATATAATATTACTTTACTTTATTCTAAACTAATTTAGAGCTTATTAATATTATTAAGTAAGAATGCTTAAGTACTAAGATCCTAAATATAAGTTAATATACTAATATATTTAAAGATCTTTTCTATAAAAACTTAATAAGAACCTAATTAAAAGGTTATATAAATAGAGTTTTTATAATACTAGCTAGATAATTAGATAATATAATCTCTAGAAACTCTACTTTAGAAAAGCTTTTATAAAGTAAGTTAGCTACTTATTATATATATAGAAAGGATTATAAATAGATACTTTCTATTTATAACTAACTTAAGTTTATATTTATAAGTAAAAGGTTTTATATATATCTAAATAAAGTAAAATAAGTCTACTCTAGAATTAATAGACTAGATTACTCTAAGCTTTATACTAAAATAGTATATAAGGGATAGCTTATTATAAAGAACTCTAGTTCTTTCTACCTTAGTAATAGTAATATTTAGAATAGAAAGAAGCTTTTTAAAAATAACTTTAATAAAGCGAAAAGGTTAACTAATACTTCTACTTCTAAAATAAACCTTCTAGCTAATATAGTAGCTTATATAATTACTAAAGATATTATTAACTTAATTACTACTAAGGAAGTAAGAACCTTCGTATTAGAACTTAAACCTAATAATATCTATATAACTTATATTTAAGGCCTAGAAATCCTCTCTAGTAGTATAATATTAGATAACTATAGCACCTTCTATCTTATTAATAATATCTCTTTCTTTAAAAAAAGCTTAATTATCTATAAAATAAAAAGATAAGTCGAAGTAGGTATAACTTTATACCTTATTATAGTATAAAATATAAAGATCCTCTATAATATCCTTAATAGAACGAATAGCCTTTAGAATATTATACTATAAAATATTATACTTATAAATAACTTCTATATTAATATTATCTTAGAATACTTACTATAAAAGATAGATATCTAGTATTTAGGTTTTAATAGCACTT
Organism: Colletotrichum camelliae; assembly: GCA_018853505.1. Classification (NCBI taxonomy): domain Eukaryota; kingdom Fungi; phylum Ascomycota; class Sordariomycetes; order Glomerellales; family Glomerellaceae; genus Colletotrichum; species Colletotrichum camelliae. Next base: position 5,025,905 of record JAELVL010000005.1, on the reverse strand, counting down.
TTTATGTAAGAGATTATAAGAATAGTATAGAAATAAAAAAGCTCTTAAAAAAAGTAATATTACTTTTATAAATTACTAACTTTATCTCTCTTACCTCTATTCTAGATATATTCCTTCTAGTAATATTTTAATATTAAACCTACTTACTTTTATAATAACCTATATAAAGCAATACTTTTAAGAATACTTACTAACTTATACTAATACTATAGAAATATAATATTTTTATTCTAAATATCTAGGACTAAAAGTATTAGAGAAACTTATTCTTAATACTTAAGAAGTGAAGATCTAAAGTATTATACGCTTTAATTACTAATACTATATAATAATATATATAAAGTAGGTTATCTTATAATATATATTAGAAAGAAGAGTAACTTACTCTTTTTATAGGATCTTATAAAACCTATTTAACTACTTAGTAAGTTTTAATATAAATAAATAAATACTTATTATTAAAAATAAATATATAGGTTAACTTTTTATCTTCTTATATATAAATAAATCTTAATATTTAGTTTTTATAATAATCTGAACATTTAAACGCTAAGTATAAAGATAGTATAGTTTTACTTTATATAAGATAAAGTAAGATAGTAAGTATACTATAATTATAATAAATAGGCTTTTAGAGTTCTAGATCTAGGCTTTAGATTCAAGGATTAAGATTAAATAGGTTTCTTTATATAAAAGAACTAAATAGAGGCGTAGAGAGAGTAAGTTAGAAGCTAATTATAAAGGCTATTATAATACTTTAGGTTACTAGACTTCTACTTATACTTTAGGTTAAAATAATATAAGCTGCTATATTCCTTTATAATATAAGCTTTTATTAATACTATAGCTAGTTCTTACTAATCTAAATTAAAGAAGATTAGCTAAAAAACTTTATTAAGTATTATAAACCTGCTTATAAAGTAAATCTCTTAGTTAACTTACACTCTTAATAAGGAAAAATATATATACATAGCTATAAAGTATACCTTTTTAAGAAAGAATATAAAATAAATAAAAATAGATATAACTTTAAAGTTATAATATAAAGATATATTAGATATCTTATAAGATATATAGCAAACTTATATAATTTCTATAAGATTTAAATACTTTTACTTTAAGAAGTTATTATTATATAAAATATAATATTTAATAAAAAGATATTCTACTTAAAAATAATATAAAAACAGTAATCTAAAGTAAAAAAGCTTGCTTAGTTGCTAAAATAAATATAAAAACCTGCTTTTTCTATACTTCTCAAACTATAACTTCTAGAAGTATAAAATAAAGCTAATATTATATTAATAACTAATAATAAAATACTACTATTATATCTTTCCCTATTAAAAAAACTATAACTAGTTAAAAATAGTTAAAGAATAAATATTTACTTCTAAGTTAAATATAAACTTTACTAAAATATATAGGATTCTAAATATAATATTACTATTAACTCTTATTTAGGTTAATAAAATAATAAAAAAGATTTAAAATACTAGCTATATTATAAGCTTTACTAAAAATATAATCTTAGATAAAATCTATATTTAAACTAATATCTCTCTTCTATAAAATCTAAATATAAAAGAGAATAATATATAACTACTCTTATAAAGTATCTCTCTTACTTAGCTAGTATAGCTATATTTAAAACCTAAAAAAAAGAGTATTATTAAAAACAAGTTAGAGTAGATATATAACTATACTAACTTAAACTAACCTAAAAATATAAAACTAAGATAACTTTCTCGCTTTAGAATATACTTTATATTCTTCTAAATAGAATAAAACTAAGATACTTTCTTTAAGATATATATACTAGAGTAGTAAAAAACACTTAAAAAAGTAAACTAAGGTTATTACTTATTCTATTACTTTATTTTTACTTCTATCTACTAAATAAAGCTAGAATATATATCTATAATACTAAGCAGAAAAGTCTATATTAATTAGCTTATTAAGCTTTTTAAGACCTAAAAAAACATTTAATATATACTAGAACTACTTTACTTTTATTTTATTAAAATATATAATATTAAGATTAATAAACTTAAGGAAATAGGCGTCTGAGAAGTTATAGACTAGATAAAAGCAAAGAATAAGCCTATTCTTCTTAAATAGGTTTTCACTTATAAGCTTAATTAATATAGATATCTTAACTACTACAAAGCTAAGATATATATATAAGATAACCTCTAAAAAAAATATCCTTTAGAATAGATATATACTATAACCCTCACTATAAAAACTTTTAAGGTTATAATAGCTTTTATAGTATAATTTAACCTTAAAATCTACTAATTTAATATTATTAACATATTTCTAAATACTATATAGACTAAATAACCCCCTTATTACTTATTACTTACTAGATAGTTTTAAGAAAGAAAAGAAGGTTATAGAACTCTAATACGTATTATATAGCCTTTATAATATATCTTTACTCTAGTATAAAGAAGTCTTAAACACTCTTCTTCGCCTTAGACTTTATCTAATAAGTAAAAACTTATACCTCTTTTAATCCTATAATAAGAAAATACTTATACTCTTCTATATTAATAATATCCTTATCCTATATTATAAAAACTATATAAAAGATATAGAAATAATTATAAATAGTATTAAAGTAAAGTATAAACTAAAAGACTAGAAACTAGCTAAATAGTATTTAGAGATTAAGATTACTTATAACTAAGTAATATAAAAGATCTACCTTTCTTATAATTAATATATTAAATAAATTATAAAGAAGTTTAACTTTATAAACTCTAGAGTACTAATAATACTTCTACCTCTTACTTTATTTAAGAAGTCTAATAGAAAAGTATCTTCTTAGAAAGTCCTCTTATATTAAGAGAAAATCAAGTTAATCCTCTATATTATAATTATAATATAACTAGATATAGCTTTTACTTATACTTTATTATTATAATTCCTAATAAACTTATTTCTAAAATACTACTAAGCTGTAAATTAAGTTATTTAATATCTATACTATATATAATATCTTATAATTTACTTTAGTATTTTAGGAAATAAGATAGTATAGATATTATTAATTATAAATAATATATCTTTTACTAATAATAAAGAGATATAAAAGTTATCTTAAAGTTTTATAATATCTCTTTTTAGAGGTTTAATCTAATAAAAAGCTATATATTAAAATATAGTAATTATATTAATAATAGAAGCTAAGCTTCTCAGCTTAGAATATATAATAAAAAAGATAATAGCTTTTAAATAACTCTTTACTAATTTTAAACTTAGCTTTAAAGATATATAGAAGATCTATTATAATAATTAATAGATAATTTAATTTATAATAAGTAAAAAAGAGTATATCTTAACTTACTTTTATTATATAGATATCTAGAATATATAGCTTTATTAGAAATATACTAAATAATTATTCTAAGTTATATATCTCTCTACTAATAAGATACTAGCTAATAGCTTTATAAAACCTCTCTCTTAAGTAAAATTTAAATAGTTTAAAATATTTCTAAACCTCTAAAATATATTATAAATAATAGTATAAATTAAAAAAAAAAGTTAAGTAGTAAGTAAAGCCTATAAACTAGATGTTTTTAATTAAAAATAGCTTAATAGCTAAGAAGTATATAGCCTTCTTAAAAGCCTAAAATACTTATACTTTATAAAATACTTAGTAATATAATACTATGCTTTTTACTTATATCCTTAAAGAGTAGCTATATAGTTATCTATTAGAATATAATATATAAGTAGTAATATCTTAGAAATAATACTACTAAAAAGGCTATTAATAGCAGTATAAATACTAGCTACCTTAGTAATAGAGGGATTTATTTTAGAGAATAGACTAGTATATAAACTACTAGAGACTAGTATTTCTTTTATAATAACTTTAACTTATAAAACTAAAGCTAGTATAAGAAAAGAAGCTATAAGCTTTATAGCTACTCTCTTATTATTTTCATTCTTAACTTTAGCTTTCTTTTAAGCTTTATTATAAGTATTAAAAGCTTTATAGAGCGTAGTTCTCTAGTATGTAAGAACTTATAGCTTATAAGTTAGTAAATAACTAATAAGATAAAGGTTATATAGTAAATATATATTCTTAGTAAGATTCTCTTATATACTTCTTAGGAATCAGAGCTTTAGTCTAGATATAAAGACTAGTATAAAGATATATAACTTTCTCTTCTCTTTATAAGGAGTGTATTTACTTCCTTATATTAAACTAAGTATATATATACTAAGTAATATACCTAAGATAGTACTATATAAGTATAATAAATATATAGTATTATCTAGTAGTAGTAGCTACTCTTCTTTTTAGCTTTAAGCTTTTAAAGCTTTTACTTCTACTTAGAAATTAGTAAATAATATAAAGATTTAATAAGTAATAAAGTTCTAAGATATATACTATTTACAGCCTTACTATAACTTATAAAAGAATAGAGGTATAGAAGTAATAAACTTTAAATTATATTCCTCTTTAGCTTTTCTACTTCTTATAGATTTCTTATTTTTATTAAGCTTAATAATTTTAATCTCTATAAAATAACTTAAGTTAGTAATTTAATTATAAAAATAGCAAAATAAAGCAAAAAGTTTATAATAATAAGAGAATTTTAAAATAATAAAGTAGAGATAAAGTAACTTATTCTTAGGTATAAAGCTTTTAAGTTTTAGAGAAGCTAGAAGAATACTACTATTCTCTTCTTTTTCTTTCTTTTTCTTTCTTTTTCTCTTTTTACTTCTTCTTAGTAAGAATAGCTCTTACTTTAGCTATTATAGCTATATACTTAGCTTTAGTTCTTTTAGCTATTTAAAAATAATATAGTTAGTATTAAAAATACTATTATAAGTAAAAACTAGATATTATAATTACTATATAACTATATATATATATAGGTATAAAATAAGTAATATATATATTTATAATATTATAGATAGGGAAAGAAAATTAAGAAGTAGAAATAGTATAAGAGATATTATTATTACTACTACTTTGCTACTTTAATAACTACTTTAACCTTTTATTTTAAGCTAATAAAAGACTTTTATTTATATTAAGTAAAGTAGTAATATTAGTTACTACTTTAGTACTTATAATTTTAACTATAATAGAAAGTATATAAAGAGAGATATTTATCTCTTTTTATAATTTAATAATAAAGCTATAAAGTAATCTTTTTTTATTAGTTTTTTTTATTAATTACTTCTTTTTATATCTATTTATATAACTTAAGCTTATATATAAAATAATATAGTATTAGTTATATAGGATTAGGGTTTATAAGCTTTTTTAAGTTTAGAGAAGTATATTATAATGCTTTTAAGTATCTAAAGTAGCCTTATATCTAGAGGAAGGTGTAATATAACCTACTCTCTAACCTACTTTTCTAGACTAATAATATTCTAGTATATTAATCTCTGATCTATAAAAGACCTTTCGTATTAGACTCTGATTTAGAGCAATATAAGCCGTTTTATTTATATAGATACTATATATATATTACAGTTAGTTTACAACACCTTGCTATCTATGTTAAGCACTTCCTTTATTAAGCACTACTTCGCTATGTTGATTTTAAGATTTACTCCATCCTTAGTATCTTCTCTAGTATTGCAAATAATATTGCTGTCAGCTTTGCTGTAATCTTCTGTCGTCGTGTCTGTCTTTGTCGTCGTCCCTCTCGTCTTCTGTAATTACTTTCCGCTTAAGGAGTATAATCCTTATCGCAATTGCAACAGCGGTATCAAAACGTCTTTTACAATTTCAATTTCATATATCATGACTCATAAAGATGAACACACCAAGGAAAAAAACAGTGCTACAGCTGCAGTACTATAGGGAAATATTTAAAATTTGGGGTTGAGATGATATCAGAAGTGAAAAGCTACGCCGGGAGTTCTTGGTGACTTTGCCTCGAAGAGCAATGTAGTTCCGACCACTCGAAATTCCACTTTCTCAAAAGCCGCTTCAAGAGGCTGAATAATGTCACCCGTAGAGTCCCCTTCATTGTGAAAAACACCCGAGAAATTATAACAGACATGAGTAGCCTTCCGAAAGTGTTGTGCTTTACTCCGGAGCCGAGGACGGTGGCGCCAACAACGGCGCCGCCAGGTTTCAACAGTCGGCACAGGCGTGCAATAGCTTCTCCTTTACGTCGACCTTCTCCTGGAAGACAATGGAGAAGTAACATGCAGGAAATGACATCGAAACTTCCGTTTCCTCCAACATCAGACAACCGAGCTGATGATGATGTTTTGTCTTCTCCGAGGTCGAAGACATCTGCTAGGACTACATTAACATCCACATCTTTGTGTGTGCGTTTGATGCGTCCTCGAGCCTCAGCAAGGGGATTTTCGTTGATATCCGCTAGGAGTACTGTCGTGCCCGGTGCCAGAGGGGCATGTTCGATGAAGTGGCCTGTGCCGACGCCAATGTCAAGCAGGCGGGGGCGGGGCACGGCAGAGATGGAGCTGACGTGTTTGCTGTAGTGTCCCTGAAGGACATCCTCGGGACATCCCCAGGCGCGGGGGCAGATAAACCCAAGGACGAGGGTGTCGTAAAACCACTGGAGAAACAGTGGGAAGTAGATTGCGTTGCCGAACTCAGCTCTGCCCATGATGACTGTGTGAGGAAGAAGGATGTTGTGTCAAGTCAAGAAATCGTTCCAATTCTGTCAAACGCTGTCCCGCAATTAAGTCGGGCTTGACTGCAATGATGCTTGTAATGTGTTGTAGTCGGTCGATTCGGATCCTAGTCGTGATGTGGTATAGAGTTTCGCCAGACACGAAACCGAGGCTCCGCTGCTATCAATGCTCTCTTATGTACGAGGAGCTATGATCCATGTAACCCTCATAGTTCTGGAAACCCACTTACTAGGTTAGGTATTGTTGCCGCGGAACTTGCCAACTTGGAAGGAAGCTGAAGTTTAAATCCAGATGTTGTCTGATGTTGAAGACTGACGTCCCGGAAAGTGGATACTATCGGACAAAAGAAGCTCAGTCACAAACACTATTGCGCGAGTTTCAAACTTGACTGGACAACACTCGATTTTGGACGGTCGCAAAAGAGTAATGACTCGGTCCGGCTTGCATTAGTTCGCGGATGGCGGGACACCAACTCACTCATACCAGTCAATATAACGAGATCCGAAACTTTGTGAACGGCTCCAAGAAAGTGTCAAACCTTGCAAAGCGGCTGTGCTATGCAATGGGACCGCGGCACTTGTGACCGGCAGGCTGTTCGGTTACGTTCGCCGACGACGTTGGCGTTTGTGATCGACGAAGCTGTCACAATTAACACTTCGTCATGAATATATATGATATAGGCGATGAATGAATCAGGTCGGCATGGCGTGGTCGGCACTTCATCCAGACGTCCTCAAGTTCAGAACGGACCACATCAATTTTGACTTACATTCAGTAGTAGTGAAGTATTTCACCGTCCATCTCTTCACTACAGCAGATGCAGATCTTTGAACCAAACTGTCGGAGACTTTGAGTAAACGCAAGTCTAAGCATGAACCCCACCATGGACTTTCCAAGATCGGAACACACCCAACCCATAGCCATCATTGGCCTGAACCTCAAGTTTCCTGGAGATGCTACATCACCGGAGGCATTTTGGGACATGCTACAGAATGCGCGAAATGCTTCAACGAAAGTACCGACCTCACGCTTTAATGTCGATGCATTCTACCATCCAGATCCAGCTCGTCTGGACAGTGTGAGTCTCCATGATGTCTGTTGCAGTAACCCAAGCTAACGGCTGTGATAGATGCGCGTTCCCAAAGCTCACTTCATGAACGAAGATCCTCGAGCTTTCGACGCTGCTTTTTTCAACATGTCTCCCGCGGAGGCATCCATCCTGGATCCCCAGCAACGCGGGCTGCTTGAGGGGACATACCACACTTTTGAAAATGGTAGGTCGCATCTCGCATCTTACCCAGATCTGCAATGTTGTCCAAGTCGACTAGTCACAGGCTCCATGAGACTGACATTGAGCAGCCGGGATAGCGATTGAGCGTGTAGCCGGGTCTCGAACCTCCGTTTTCTGTGCCTCCTTTGGTCGGGACAGCGACGCCATTGTGGCTCGTGATCCCGAGTTTCAGTCCAGATACCAGGCAACGTCGTCGGGCTCGTCGATGTTGTCAAACCGCATCAGTCACTTTTTTGACCTTCGTGGGCCATCTCTGACAGTTGACACGGCGTGCTCGAGCGGGTTGTACGCACTGCATTTGGCTTGCCAGAGCATCTTGACAGGAGAGTCCGATATGGGTCTCGTCTGTGGCTCAAACACCTACCTTACCCCTGAATGCATGAGCTTCCCACTCAGCAACGCCGGTTTCCTGTCACCTGATGGACGGTCGTATAGTTTCGATCGCAAAGCCAATGGCTATGCTCGTGGCGAGGGGTTTGCCTTTGTGCTTCTCAAGCCTCTCAAAGCAGCACTTCGTGACGGGGATACCATTCGTTCCGTAATTCGGGCGACAGGAGTCAACCAAGATGGGCGAACGCCGAGCATCACTCAGCCCAGCGTTGCTGCTCAGGTAGAGCTCATCAAGAAGACCTATGAAGCAGCTGGTTTGAGCCTTTCTGAGACCGAGTATGTGGAGGCGCATGGCACGGGTACACTGGTTGGTGATCCTATTGAGGCTTCGGCAATAGGTCAGGTCTTTCGGCCTCACCGAAATCGTCCTGTGTGGATTGGCTCTGTCAAAAGCAACATCGGCCATCTGGAGGGTGCGAGCGGGTTAGCGGGCTTGCTCAAAGCAGTATTCGCATTGGAACAGAGTATGATACCGCCGATTGCGGATTTCGAAGAGGCGAATCCAGCGATTGATGTCGACGAGTTGGGTATCCGCTTCCCGACGAAACCGACGCCATGGCCAGTGACAGAGTCAGGGGTCCGTCGAGCTTCGATCAGCTCCTTTGGGTACGGAGGATCGAACGCGCACGCTGTTCTCGATGACGCTTACAATTACTTGCGGACTCATGGTTTAACTGGGCATCATCGTTCTGTGGACTCGTCCCGGAACATCACCAACGGCACCTTGACCAACGGAAGCCACGTCAACGGACACAACAGTAACGGGAATGCCCACGACAGTGAAGTTTCTACCAACCCCTATGGTCTCTTGACCTTCTCTGCCGCAGATGAAGATGGGACACGCAGACAAGTCTCAACACTAGAGAACCATCTCGCCCAACACCCTGCCAGCTCAGCAAATGCCCTCGCCGACTTAGCACACACCCTGTCACGTCGCAGTCTCTTGAGTTGGCGCGCTTTCGCTGTGGTCGAGTCGTCAGATGACCTCACATCGACACTCGCGAAATCCCTTTCACCAGTCGTCTTCGCTCTGCCGTCAAAAACCCCTGAACTAGGCTTCGTGTTCACGGGACAAGGTGCCCAATACTCGCGCATGGGTCTTGGCCTCCTACAGTATCAAGTATTCCACCAAAGCCTGCTCGACTGCAACGACTATTTACGGTCCCTCGGATGCGAGTGGTCGGTTCTGGAAGAAATGAAAAGGCCGATAGATTCCTCAACGGTTCACAAGCCGGCGCTTTCCCAGCCACTTTGCACAGCTCTCCAAGTCGCCATCGTTGATCTTCTTCGATCATGGGACGTAGTTCCTCAATCCGTTTGCGGACATTCATCGGGCGAGATTGCGGCAGCATATTGTGCTGGTGCCATTGATCGTCGTTCTGCGTGGAAGATTGCCTACTTCAGAGGAGTCTTAGCCGAAAGGCTGGTGTCTGACGCATCGAGGGCCAAGACAACCATGATGTCTGTTGGCCTCAGCCAAGACGATGTTCTTCCTTACCTTCAAGATGGGCTTTCAATTGCCTGCGTCAACAGTCCTGTCAATGTGACTCTATCGGGGCCAGTCGACGCTATCGACCAGCTCCTGATCAAGCTGGATGGAGAAGAAATCTTCGCCAGAAAGCTCTCAGTTGAAGTCGGATACCATTCGAGAACGATGGAGGCAGTCGCCGCGGAGTACCAACAAAAGATTCAAGCTATTCATGCTCCGCCGCAAGATGGCAACAGGGATTCACAAAAGCTGCCGTCGATTGCACTGTACTCATCCACAACGGGAGAGCTCGTGCCACATCTCATGGTGATTGACCCGACATACTGGGTGCGCAACTTGGTGTCGCCTGTTCTCTTTTCCAATGCCATCTCATCTATGGGCGAATCAAAGCAAGGTGCACGTCATTTCTTGGTGGAGATCGGGCCACAGTCCGCTCTGCGGCGCCCAGTACAAGACACCCTGGACCGCGTCATTGGAAAGACCTCGTCGGATAAATGGCGATACTCTTGCATTCTGAAGAAGGATGGGAACGATGTCAAGTCCCTACTGGAAACTATTGGTTCCATTTGGACAGCAGGCATTCCATTCAACTGCAGTCAGCTTAACGAGGATTCAATCAAGCCCAGTCGTAAACCGCAGCTGATGGTCGACCTCCCTGGATATCCGTTCAACCGCTCACGAGAACTTTGGGAGGAAAGCCGACTAAGCCGCAACTACGCAAACCGACCTTACCGCCGCCATGCTCTTCTTGGTGTTCGAGATAGAGATTGGAATCCGGAGGAACCAAGCTGGAGACATTTCATACGATCACAAGAGAATCCATGGATCTTGGACCACGCCTTGAATGGGTCCCCCCTTTATCCCGGCGCAGGAATGCTCGTTATGGCCATAGAGGCAGCACGACAACTTGCCACTGATGTGGAGTCTCGCATCGTTGGGTATCAACTAGATAACATCCGTTTTCTCCGCGCCATCAACGTCAATGACTCAGAACGAGGAACCGAAGCCAAGGTTGTGATGCGCCGAAGGAGGCAAGCTACCAACACCAGCGGCCAGATGCTCTGTTATGACTGGCGCGTCTTTGGCACGAACGGCGATAACTGGGATGAGTGTGCCTATGGCAGTATCAAAGTCGAGTTGGAACCCGAACAAGGTGTGCCTCCCGAGCAAGCAGTCCTCTGTGAAGCTCGCCGTGCTCGCTTCGCTACTACCATCTCCGACGAACTGCAAGGAGATGCGAAACAATGTCGTCTGAGCGTTCACCACAGCCAGCTCTACAAGAACATGTCGAGACGTTCTGGTTTCGACTACGGGCCATACTTCCAGCTTCTGAGGAATATCGGGTACGACAGAGATGGCCATGCTACTGCTACTCTATCCCTGAGAGACTACACCAAGACGATGCCATTTTCCGGAGAAGATCCATGCGTTGTCCATCCAAGCACTCTGGACGCGATATGTCATCTCCAGATGGTGGCGCTATCGCAGGGTGGATGGAACGCCGTTCCCACCATGATGTTCTCCCACCTTCGAAAACTTTGGGTGTCACACAAGCTTTTCCGTGCCCAGGACAGTCCTCAACTCAGAGTTGCAACTCATGAGACCATGAGAGCTTTCAGAGAGGCGGAGTGTCGAACGACAGCCGTGCTTGCCGACACCTCCGAGCCCGTCATTGTCTTGGACGGTCAGCGCGGCACCGCTATCTCAAGTTTGTCGAAGACGAACGCGGGCATTGGCTCTGATAAGGACTCCAAGCAGTTATTCTACAGTCTTGAGTATAAGCCAGATCTGTCGCTTCTGACAGAAACCGAAAAAAGCAAGTACCTCACCAACGCCTATGAGCAGGATCCTCGGTGCAAGGCCCCGGATAAGGGAATAATCGACCGCGCCGACGCAATTGCACTTCATTTCATTGAAGCTGCTCTGAGAGAGATTGATCAAGATGACAAGGCCACCAAGTACGATGGTCATCTGGAGCGTTATGTGGCATGGATGCGCCGAGTTCGTCAGAGCAGGGAGAAGTGGACGCTGGAGTCCCGAGGACTCGACAGTTTAGATATCCGGGATATTCTGGAGAGAGCTGACTCTGAGCCCACACAGAGGCTTACCAAGAAGGTTGGCGAGCACCTGTACCGCATCTTGAGAGGGGAAGAGAACGCCCTACAGATCATATTTGAGGGTAATCTGGCCGATGGTAAGCACGTCAACATGAGAAACCTGGACCCCTGAAGGCTGACCGACATAACACAGAGTTCTACCACTCAAATATTTTCTCAACCAACAACAGCAAGATGGGTGCCTATATGAGCATCTTGTCTCACGCGCAGCCAAACATCCGCGTGTTAGAGGTTGGTGCTGGCACGGGTAGCTCGACTGGTCGGATCCTCCCATACTTGTCGGTGGATGGGGAAGAATGGGGTCCTTCCAAGCCTGTTCGGTAAGTCATTGGCCTTCAATTCACCTCATTGTTTATTTTGAAGTATTCTGGGAACTTGACTGATATAACCGCCAGCTTTGGCGAGTACGTCTACACGGACGTGTCAGCCGGCTTCTTCGAGAAAGCCCGCGAGCGTTTCTCCTACGCCGCAGACCACATGACATTTCGAAAGCTCGACCTCGAACAAAATCCATTCTCTCAAGGCTTCGACAAGGCCAGCTATGATGTTGTTGTTGCGGGCAACGTCCTCCATGCAACGAGCGATTTGATCCAGACCCTTCGATACGTTCGAAGCCTCCTGCGACCTGGTGGTGTCCTCATCCTTGGAGAGACGGTGAACCTCGACAACGTTCGCGACGGCCTCATCTTTGGTCTCTTGCCTGGATGGTGGTTGCGAGATGGGCAGTGGTGGTCGACAAATGAGGAGTACCAAGACCAAGGTCCTCTGTTGACCGAAAAGCAGTGGGATATCGCCCTACGTGAAGCCGGGTTCCCCGGAGTTCAGATGACATTTAGGGATCATGAAGAGAAGCCGCATCATCGTGTATCGGTCATGATGACTTCAAGGATCGACGACGAGACTACGAGCGAAGACTACGTCAACGTTGCACCTGATCAACCATGCGGAAGCTCAAGCTATGGAATCATTATCGACCCATCATCCGACGTCCAGAGAGTTGTTGCTGAGACGCTTCAGGAGACTCTTACAAAGGACTTGGAAGTACGCGCGCCAGAAGTCATCAACGTGGGTGATGTTATCTCAAACACCGTCCAGCTACAAGACTGGATCATCGTGAGCCTTCTCGAGCTCGAAGGCTCCATCATCAAAGACATTTCTGAGCCTACCTTCACCGCCATCAAGAAACTCTGTCTTGACACCAAGTCAACCCTCTGGGTGACTCGTGGCGCCAGCCCCAACGCTTCAATCCCTGCGTCAGACATAACTACAGGCTTTGGGCGAAGCGTGTGCTCCGAAAGAGGCGACCAAAACTTCACGACCTTGTCCTTGTCCACGAGTCCCACAGCCATCTCCATGCCGACCATCGTCAACCACATCACCCGCGTTCTCAAGCATCACCGTCCAGGTCTTGACAACGAATCCGAGTTCTCACAAACAGCAGACAGCGTTCTCTGCATCCCGCGCCTTACCCCAACCTCACACCTTGAACAAACCCTTTCCCAACGCCATGAACTGCCAGAGCCCAAGACTTACAACACCATCACGCCCACCCCAGCCAAACCTCACATTTCTGCAAGCATCGAAACCCCAGGTCTTCTCGACACACTATTCTATGCCGAAACTTCCCAAAGTTCTGGCGATCTAGCCGACGGCGAAGTCGAAATCGAGATCAAAGCAACCTCTCTCAACTTCAAAGACGTGATGATCGCCCTCGGCCAGATTCCCGGGCGCTCCTTTGGGTTCGACGGCGCAGGCATAATCTCCCGCACAGCCCGAAACAGCGCCCTCTGTCCCGGCGACGCTGTTCTCTTCTGCTCGTCCAAGGGCGGTGGATTCGGTACTTTCGTGCGCTGTCCGGAGCTCCAGACGGAGAAGATCCCACAGGGGATGAGCTTCCACGTCGCGGCGGCAATACCGGCTGTCTGGTCGACGGCGGTGTACTCGCTAGACCACATTGCAAGGCTGCAAAGGGGCGAGACGGTGCTGATTCACTCCGCTGCAGGTGGTGTGGGACAGGCTGCCGTGCAGCTTGCGCTGCTGAGGGGCGCCGAGGTATTCGCGACGGTAGGAAACGCGGCCAAGAGGCAGCTTGTGAAGGATCTGTTCGGGTTGAACGATGACCATATCTTCAACAGCCGCGACGATACTTTTGCCGAGGACATTCTCCATGCTACGAGGAACCGCGGTGTGGATGTTGTCCTCAACTCGCTAGGCGGCGAGCTGCTCAGGCAGTCATGGGAATGCATCGCGCCCTTTGGACGGTTCATCGACATTGGCAAGGCAGATATCATCGCGAACAACACGCTTCCCATGGGCCCGTTCAACAAGAACGTCACGTTCTCCGCGGTGGACCTCGTGGTTGTCCACGAGGAGGCGAAGCCGCTGATGAAGAGGATCTTGCAAGATGTCGTGCGTCTCTTTGAGGAGCATCCAGGGCTGTCTGAGCCTAAGCCGCTGCACATATTCTCACCATCGAAACTTGAGGAGGCGATGAGGTTTCTTCAGGGGGGCAAGAACACTGGTAAGGTTGTGATTGATTTTGATGCGTCTGACGAAGTTGTGTATCGACCTTCGCCGCAACCTGGACTGGAATTTAGGGGTGATGCGACGTATGTTGTCAGCGGAGGGCTGGGTGGTCTGGGACAGGAGATTGTGAGGTGGATGGTTAGCCGTGGAGCGAAGAATCTGCTACTACTTTCATCCCGCGGAGCTCAGGGGCGTGCGGACGCGATCAAGTTCATCAAGGAGCTCGAAGGCACCCATGAGGTCAAGATCCTCGCGCCAGCATGCGACATAACCAACCGCACCCTCCTCGCCGAGACCCTTCGCCAGGCCAGAGAGACGCTTCCCCCTGTCAGAGGTTGCATCCAAGCAGCGATGCTCCTCCGCGACGACATGCTCACCAACATGTCCGCCGCCACCTTCCACGCCGCCCTCGACCCGAAATACCTCGGCTCCCAGAACCTGCACGAGCTCCTCCCCGAAGACCTAGATTTCTTCGTCATGCTGTCCTCCTTCTGCGGGATCATGGGCAACCGCGGCCAGAGCAACTACGCCGCAGGCAACGCCTTCGAGGACGCCCTCGCGCGGCACCGGGTCTCACGCGGCCTCAAGGGCGTGGCCGTCGACCTGATGCTGGTCGCCGAGGCCGGGTGGGCCAACGTCAACTACGAGTCCGTCACGCAGAGCTTGCGGGCCGGCCACGGCGGTCTGACGCAGGCGCAGCTCATGGCTTTGCTGGAGATGCTGTGTGACCCTGCGTACGACTGCTCGCGGCCCGGGGCGGCGCAAGTTGAACATGGTCGATAGCCCCGCGGAGCTGGCGCGGATGACGGGGTTGGGGCTGTTGGACTGGATGCAGAAGCCGATTTTCAATAATCTTGCGCATGGGCGAGACGGACGATAGTGACGCGGCCGATGGGCACGGGGCAGCCGGGGATGATAAGGGTGATGAGGTTGACTATCTTGGTCTTGTGAAGACGGCGGCAGACTTGACTGCGGCCGGAGAGGTCGTCACACAGGGCCTGGTGCAGAAGCTGGGGAAGAGCTTGTCTGTCCCAGCCGAGACGCTTGATGTTGGGAAGCCTGCGTATGTTGTTGGCGTGGACTCGCTGATTGCGGTCGAGGTGAGATACTGGTTCATGAAGCGGTTGAATGTGGAGGTGCCGGTGTTTGAGATCTTGAAGAACCAGAGCATCACGGAGTTATGCCAGCAGGTTGCGTTGAAAGTTCTCCAGGGGACAGCTAAATAGGTTTATTTGGAATGCGTGCTAGAACAAGAACATGTTTTCCTAAATTTGATATACGCTAGAATAGACGGAAACATTCGTAGAAAGAAACTAGATGTAAATTCAATCTCACGCCCTCGTCAAAAAAACACCCTGAGAATTTTCGCTGGTCTCTTGATGCCTTGAGAAAATCTCTACAAGCCTTAGCTTCATAATTGTTTGCGCAGAAGAGACTGCAAATACACAAACAAACAATATGTGCCATGTTGAAGAGAGTAGAAGCATGCAGCTCTGTTACCGAAAGGCTCCTCTCTGTCGTCTCTGTCAATATGCAACGATTTGCCTTCAGATCCCCGTTCCCCAAGCCCAATCCATCCGCAAGCAACAGACGAGAGTAAGCATGCAGCAGACACCCAAGCTTTCGAACATCCAAAACAAACATGGAGCCAGCCGATCCTTCTTGATCCAGACTATTGATCCCTGGTCCAGCATTCCCATTATCGTCAGTCCTTCCAAGACGGGGCGGCGACCTACCACCCACGACGTCGAAAAGTGGTGTTACAGCACACCCCAACATCACCAAGGAAGAACCCGTGCTGACAGCCAGCCCCTCCTCCTCCCTCTGGGAAGTAGACGGCACGTCTCGCCCGTGTAGGGGGGCTTCTGTCGGCAGGGTGCCTACAGCGGGGTGTGCCATTGACCCAGACTTTGCACGTCTCTGGGAGGAGCCTAGACAGCTTCGGGGAGGGCGCTTTTCAGATGAACGTGATCGACGCCGGAGTTTCAGCTTGTTGATGAAATAATATCGGGTGCCTTGGTAGCGACGTCGGGACGCTGGGAGGATCCTCGGAAGGGATCTTCCTCATTTTCGTGGGGGGCAAATTTGAAATGGCATTGGTGCTTGAAGGGACTGAGCCATCTTAGGCCTTGGGATGGACTGACGGTGTTAAAGAGGCGGAAGGCAAGTGGAGAAGGCTAGAGGATCAACGCTCTGGCACTGAGAGACAGATCTCCTGCGTGCTGACCATGGAGGACGTAGATCTAGACACAGAAGGATTCGCATCATGATGTATGATCCCGAGGTCTTGCCTTTCAAGTTACATACAAGCTATGCAAGCTCCGAGAAGCATTCCATACCTCCCACCACAAGATGAGAGACAGTCAAGTCGCACGTCAGAGCTCCCAACCAACTTCCCCGCAAAATCGCAGCCCTAGACATCGGCAGTCTGGTGCAAATGCCGCGGGATGGCCTGTCAAGTTGGAACACGAGACGGATGATGGCCTGAAATAGGACGGAGTCAGATTCTTACTAGGCCGCAGGTGTGTGTTTTCAAGCACGGCTCTGGTAAGGGTACGCGGCTCGACGTGCCGTGGAAACGGTGGTGTGTGGACTATGGTGATGTGGGAAAAGCCTTCATGCCGTGGGTCACCATTGCTGCACCTGTACTGCGTTGATGGGGCAGCGAATTGGGAACAAGCCAATGCTTCGAGCCTGTCGCATCACACGTCAGGCGGGTTGGTTGATGGCCTCATAGATGCGGGCAGGGTAGCATACCATCTATGCATATGTGTGTATATTTGCTCCTGCCGCAGGTTATCTTCCGAGTTGACCGAAAGATCGGCCCACACCTTTAGGGAACAACGCCTTCACCTTTTCACTTCCACAGCCTGTCCCACGCAGGTGATCCCTCAATGCCACTCTATGAAAACCGTAGGAAAACGAATGCAGGTCCCTGGGCCAAGACGGAGGCCGCAGCCGTGAAGCCTACATTCGACCGAGGAATCGACCTTGTGGCAGTGTCAGCCCGCTTCACGTACAAGGTGTGACTGGAGTTGAACAATTTGCCATCATATGCAAATTACCCGTCTGCGATATTGCCATCGTGGTGTGACTGACGGTGGTGGCTTCGCTTGATACTTAGCTTTGGTCCGGAAGTGAAGCTTTTACTAGACACTCGAAACTCGATGCCACTTCGGAGCGCAAGAAGACAAAGCTTCGTCGTCCAAATAGGCCTGGCATGCATCATGACAGCTCCCATAGGGTGTTGCGACAAGCTTTAGCCGGCACTTGGATGTCAACCTAATCTTTTCTTCTATATTCCGAGTTGACCCCAGAATCCAATGCACTTCGTAATATGCAAGACAATGTCGAATATGTCAGGACGCGATCACTTTGCGTCCACTGCATAGGTAGCATTTTCCGACAGCTGTGTGAATGATGTCTCTTTTACTGGAATACGTATCTTATTATTCTTTTAGACCACTAGCCTTGGTTTTCTTTTACTTGGTATAGTCGCGAAACGGGAAGGGGGCCTTTCTGTCGAACTCAACTGAAGCTTTTGTTCATTTGAAACTATTCCAAGGGCTCTAACCTCCGACAAGAGTAACTTCATTGCCGAAGAGCGACAATCCTCACTTCAAATTAACGAATCAAACATTTGTTAAATGGTCGGCCTCGCTGACATGACGATGTTCATGGGACTTGTGTTTCCTGATCTTTCACCAGAGAAGCAACGACGTGGCGGATCCTCCAAGATCAGCGTCTTAGCGGGTCACGAGAGGGGCATCCTCCCTCTTCAGCTGTGAGCTTGCTGCATCCCATCCGACATGCATCGGCGGCTAGGAAAACTCCCCGACGATCCACTGGGAAGGAGAGCACCTTGCCGGGCCCGGAAGGTCGGATAGAGGTAGACCTGCGCCGTTGGCGGGGAAGGGGGGTACCTGCCCCCACGGCAAAGGATTCCAAGCGCATCTACCATTTGATTTTGATGCTCACCGCAAAAGTTCATATCGACAGAAAGGGCTCAAGGTGATCCCCAGAGACCATCAGCCCTCTCGGCCGTAGTCCGGCTTGGAAGATAGGCGCCTGCCGAGTGAAGACACTGTTGAAATACAGTATTGCTTGTCTGATGGAACGACGGTCCACCTGCCGAAGCCCCCAACCCACCCCAACTCGTCCATGTGTTGGTTGAAGGGCCAAGGACAGCCGGTAATTACACTGCAACTTCGCCGCAAAAAGCAAAGCCAGAAGCAGTGCTTCCTTGAGACTGCAACCCCAGGCTGGGAACTCGGAGATCCACCTCGACACCCGCCGTCACTTGACCGCAGCTCAACACGGGAAGACCTGGCCGTCACGCCTTGTCGGGAGCCCAATGAATCACTCCAAAACCAATGTCACGACGGCTGAGAAGCCTGTCGTCCAATAGCGTGCCTGTCCTCTTTTCGTGTCTTGTTGGTTCAGAGGAATGATGCGACGACGATGGTTAAGCCAAGACGGCAGAGGAAGCTAAGAAACGGGAGGGAGGGGCTTCAGCGCGCCGCCTCGTATTGATCAACTGAAGGCTTCGAGTCTCGGCGGGTCGACCTGGACCAGCTCGCCCTTGGCCTGATTTCGTCTGAGAACTGACGCGGGAGACTAAGATTATTCAGTGAAGCCGCAATGGCCAATGAACGGTGGTATCGAATGCTCGCCTGAACCCTCGCTACTAGCTGGGTTCTGGGTAGCCAAATTGCCTGGGCGGACGGAACGGGACTTGTCCCGCCGAAGCAACGTAGGTAGGTACGAAAAGAAAAGGGGATATAGCATCGGCCATTGTGTAGACGGCCAGCAACGCCCGAGACTAAGAGAAGGAGCTGATGACATAGTCGAGACCTACTGCAATGTCGTCACACCCAAGCGCCTTTGGCTAGGTGCTGGAGATGGGTGATGAGCTTGGATGGACGACGACCTAGAGACCTGGCGGACATTGGGTTATCGATAGAACCTCGCGAGAAGGCTCCCTCAGTGGCTTCATGCTTTTAGAACACAAAAAGGCATGGTTGATGGCGATGAGCACTTTGGTCATAAACGTCGATGACTTGCGTGGCAGAATCTCAGCCACTCCGGGGTTGGCATCTACCGCTCGCTGCGGTCTAGAGATCCATCAGCCCGGGGATTTGACTGACTGCTGAAGTTGGGATTTGGAGCAATTTGAAGATGTGGATGAGTTGGGGTAGAACAGGGGTTGTCGATTGGTTCGTGGAGTAACGAGCGCGGGAAACCCACGAATGAGAACCGCGTTCGCGGTACGCCGTCAGATCTTTCCAAATCTTGGAGTTTCGGACCGACGACCGTTATGGTATGGCGCCACGCGCGACGCCATTTTGCATTTTGCCTAAATACCTCGTGGCACACTGGGCAACCTAATTTGGTGGTGCCATCACTGGGTGCAATCAACGAGCCACTGTTTCCTCGTTGTCTTCCATGGCACTGTGTATGCAATGGTTGGGTATGACGAACATTATTATAGATGAATAGATGATTCAATCAGGCTCGGGATTTGCCTCTTGCGTCTAGCCATCAGCTTGCCGGAAAGGGCTGGGCGAAAAAAGTTGGCCGAGGTTATGTGGTATAGATCCCGAAGGACGGCTCGGAAAGCTTCGCGAAGGAGCCGTAAAACTCGCAAAAAGTTGTGTGTGCGCTTGTCGGTACCGAGGCACCGCGGTCGGTTTGGTGCACATTGACGAATATGCTAGCCACCGGGTGCCCGTTGTCGAAATCGATGGAGGCGGCACGAAGCCATGGCTGCAAAAGTCCTCCAGAAGCCCCACCCGCACTCTGTGATTTGGCTCTTCTACCTCCCGTTATTCTAAGATGCCCCAGGCCGATGACGGTAAGGAGCGTCGGCTTCAGTTAGGATGTTGTTGGTACTTGGTAAATGACCCCTCCGAATCAACAGTCATCAGCAGGCAGGGGTTTCCTGGTAGCATCTGCGAAGGCGGAATGACCCAGCCTCGCGTTCTGAAAATGTTGTAGCAGGCAAGTACTTGTCACAGAGCTGAGAAGCCTGTCTTTAGTAGCATACATGTGCATGGCGGATTGAAGAGACAAGATGACCGTCAACTAGCGACTTGGGCTTGGTATATGATGCTCCTTCGTACGAATTTCGGAAAGGACCGAATGGGACTTTTTGGGGGGCTGTGGGATGACTCGACGAGGTGTGGGAGGTGAGGAGGTAAGGAGGCGGAGACATCCTTTGCTCCGCATGTGCGGAGAAGAGTTGGAGGACGCTGAGTGGGCCGGATCGCAAAGGCGGTTTCTTCACAGGCTCGCGGCTCGAAACACGTCAATCGCAGGGTGACTGCGCAAGTGTTTGGTTGGGTCGCAACTGTTGGAACGCCTGCTCAGAGGGTGCGTGGGGATCGAGTAGTGAAGACTGGAGGCAGATACTTCCTAGTACATCCTGTCACTTTGGTCTGGCCAGTTGAAGACTCTCAGTAGGTAGGTGGTCGTCCATGACTGTTGAATGAGGAAAAGCTTGTCGAGGCTTAAAGTGAGTACGAAGACGGGGTATGTCGGTTTCGATCAGGACTGCTGTGGGCAGTCTATAGCCATCGAGGCGCATCCCGACCAGTGTCATCAGGCTTCTGGACAATAGTATCAGTACAGGGCTGGGCAGGAAATAGAGCAGGTCGGTAGTACTTGGTCCCTTATTTCGATCTCTGAACATCTGCTAAGGCGAGATGCCCCTTACAGCTGCTTTTGCTGAAATTAAGTCGACACCCTCAGACGGCCCCCGCCAATTTGGGTTTCTGGGGATGATGGGTTGAAAGGGTGGCTGGTCACTGGTTGCTGCTGCTGGGTCTCTTGATGTCTGTCGGAGCTCAAGCGAGTAGGGAATCCTGGTGAACTTGCCGGCATTCGACTGTGGAACTGGAGCTGAAGTTTTGCTTTTTTGGAAATTGCCCGACCTCGTCTCCTCCGGGTCATCATTTAACAGGCGGGCTCCACGCCTTTTACCTCCCGGTGGGCGTCAGAGAGAATATCAGACTTGAACATAGACCCGTTGATGCAGTCAAAGACTGTTGGGTTGGGTGGTCGGCGTTTAGGCCAGAGTGGTGGTGTTGTGGTTGAAGCTGAGAAAGAGGTCGACTTGAGAAGTCTCTGGTGATGGACAGGGAATGCCTCCCGGTCGGGGGTTGTACCTTCCCATTGCGAGTTTCCTCGCTCCTGACAGAGGAAAGCTACGTGTAGGTAATTACGTACGCAACTAGGATAGACGTAGAAGGAGGAAGGAGGCCAGAATGAAGGAAGAAAGAAGGAAGGGGGGAGACCCTGATGGCGACCGGTGGTTCCTGCAGTGTGAATGAAGTGAGTGCGTGCACCTACAGCACCTACTACCTCACTTCAGACTTGCATGGGTCAATCTTCGCAAGTACCTCCCAGAGAAGAATGGAGTAGGAGCAAATGTTCGTCTCGCAGCGCTGGAGATCGCCGTCGCCGCACTTCCACTTCTCCAACCTGACCCGAGCCGTCCCATCTCTTGTCATCCATCCATCGCAGCCCAACCTCGCCATCGGATTCGACATGGCTTCTCTCCGCATTCTCTACCACACCAACCACCACAATCCCTGTCACCTTTGCTCGTCTAGTACCTACCCAGCACGCAGAATTTGTACTGGCATGTACCGGCAGACCAACAACCACCTGCAGCAGACCCCAAGAGAGTGCATATTACCTACCTTAGCTGGGGAGGGCATCAACACCACCGTCTACGGTACATTCGTGGCGCATACTGACGCTCAAATCCCTCTCGCCCACGCCCGCAACGACGCTTGTGCGTGTATGTAAAGCCATCCCGCTAGGCGACGCGCCATCCGCACCTTTCTGACAGGCCCGGTTCTTCCTCTGCGAGTCTGCGGCAGACATGGTGCGCCGTACCCGTGCAAGGCGTTCGTTCGTCTCCGCCTGCTTGGCTCTCTTTTGAATTAGGTTCAGTCAATGCAGCCTACCTTGGGCACGCAGTACGAAATCTGGGGTTCTTGCAGGGACGCCCTCACTTCACTCCCCCATATTCTGCTCTTCACACCACCTCAGAACGCCCTCCTCTTCCCACGCCTTCCAGAACAAAATACTCGAACCGAGAGGGGCTCTTGTTGTCTGATCTCCAATGACAACCGCTCGTCGCAGCTACTCGGTATGGCGCCCGAGCGCAACACCAATGCAGCTCGAACCGGCCCAGGAGTGTTGAAAAGGAAGCTCGTCTCCGCAACTTCGCCCGCTGTCCGGCGCAGAGAGAGGCACCACAACAGCCACATCGCGCTTCAATGCTCGTCCTTGCTCCACAGCGGCTCGAATCCTGGTCATGCTTACCGTTTGCGGT
Source organism: Colletotrichum camelliae (assembly GCA_018853505.1). Classification (NCBI taxonomy): domain Eukaryota; kingdom Fungi; phylum Ascomycota; class Sordariomycetes; order Glomerellales; family Glomerellaceae; genus Colletotrichum; species Colletotrichum camelliae. The sequence continues at coordinate 5,003,097 of JAELVL010000005.1, read as the reverse complement.
AATGGGAAGGAAGCACAAATCCCGGCACACATTATAGCAGAACTTCGCTATAGGGCCAATCCGTCGCTGTGTCTGGCGAGCGCTGGCTGGTACCGAGCATTACTTACGACAGAACGAGGCTGCCCGTGAGTGGAAGTACCAACCGTGCCGGACAACGGACGAAGAAGGATGGAGCAGAACTTCAGAACAACGACGGCCAGGTCTGTTCGGCGGTAGTCGAACCGAAAGAGAACAAGCCAAGAACCCTTCCGCCAAGCCGAATGGTGTTATTGGCTGGGACGGCACAGTCCAACGACACCGGGCCTCCCTCCAACCCACTTGGGGCCGGAGCGGGTGGAGTCCTGGAGGTCTGGAGACAAGCCTTGAAGCTGGAGAAGCAGACTCGAAAAGACGATTCCCCATCTCTCGAGATTGGCACCCCCCAGTGTGTGTGCCGCGCCACCCCTACATTGCACCACGCTACCGTCTACTTTCGGCTTCCAACCTGCTTGACCCAAGGAGCAAGTGTCGTGACTACGGGGGTTGTCCCGAGGCGCGGAGGAGACGACCGAGGCCGTCGGGGAGGAGAGCACGAGAGACAAGAGGAACGGTGGGGAGAAACCCGTCCCGGTGGGTGGGAAAAGCTTTGATGACATGACACTAGCCATCCCGTCCGCTACGTCGTCTGTGACCGCCACCTCGATGGCTTCCTTCGCTGTGTTCGTCGCTTCTGCAGCCGCATCCCCGTCCGTCACTCTCACCGGCTGAGCCCAGCTTCATCTCGTCTGAGGATCGACGAGAATATGCTGGGCCTGTGCCACACATCTCAGTCGACTAAAGCTCGACAAGATCAGCCTGGGGGTGGAAAACTTTTGGTTCTAGACCGGCACAGCAACTTTGAGCATGTGGCCCTGTCGCTCGCCCAAGATGCCGCTCTTCTCCACCACACACCCGTAAATGGCCGCCTTCGCCAGTTTTCCTGTGGCTGCTGTTCGTTGCTCCTCACCTTACCATCGCCCATCGTGAGCTACACCCCTGCTCCCCTCACTGCAACCCTGCCCCGTCCCTCACAGCTATTATGTACAAGCGTACCATATAATACCTAAGCCCGAGGATCCTGAATGTGACCTTCTCGCTTCTTCCCCCCTTCGAGAACCAGACGCGCCGTAGGGACGTCTCAATGTAGATGCGTCGCCGAACGTTTTCTTTTCTTTTTCGCTGTCTGTTCTCGCGTGTAGACAGATCTTCTCCCTTTCCTAGTCACCCCAGCTCCTCCACCTCTTGCCTTTCCGTCCCGCGTGTTGATTACTTTGCCAATCCAAGAGCGGTCGATGGTCGCACGGGACGGTAACCGTGCCGTCTGAACTCGCCCACATCTACACCTTGGCCTCGAATGCCCTCTTGAGGGCGTTTTCTTGTATGCATGCCAAGTTTCTATCTACGACCATTCAACACGACTGGCAACAAGAAAGGAAGGAACGACTAGGGGGATTCAAGTTGAAGCATCCATCGAGTCGGTCGCCTTCTCTCAATCGCACAGCTACAATTTTCGCAGCAGCTTAGATCATTGCAACAACGACAGCTCACGACAGAGACCGCACACTCGCTGTCGCACTATTCGACCCCGAAGAAGTGGGACGCAAAAGATTTCGAGTTACAACTCACCAAAAGGCATCTTCGTGACGAAAACCACCGAAGACGACTCTTCAACGAATCATAGCAGATGACAACCAAGGTGTAAGGTGAGTTGCGCTTCGATTCGGTCAGAAGTACACCTGGCTTCCCACACTCCCTCGCGGCCTCTTTTCCACACCCCCCTTCCATCTCTCCCGCCCAGACAAGTCGGCCTGGCACGCATCAACCCCGCCATGCCAACGTGCTAGCTGTGCCATGCTCCAACGGTGGTACTGGTGGTCTCTATGGTGGTCGTGCCCCTTAACCATATTACTTTACTCAATGCCCGCCTGTCTCCTTGATTTTGCCCCCTGACGCACTCCCGGCTCGTTTATGTGCCGCTAACTGAGCTGCGTAGAAAGACTCTCGCACTTGAGCCTGCCTCTAGATATATGTTACTCGCCATTCCCTTGTCCACACGAACGACGTCTTCCAGCTACCGAAACCCAGACCATTCTGCTAGACCTGCTTTCAGCCTCTCTCAGCTCGATATCAACTACGCATGAACGACAGAAACTGAAGCGTATCTGAGTATCGTTCACAATTCACTTACCACACAACCATAAGCGGGCTCGGCCCCAACACGACGAGGACAGAATGCTATCCAACCCACTACACCGTTTCTCGCCATATCATGGCATGCCACCCAACACTCTATTCTCCAACACACACGTTCAGAACGGTCATCCCCATACCCCCGGGATGGACGCACTCGCCCCGAGTTCGCATTACGCGCTTCAACAAATACAGCAGCATGTTGGAGTACACAACCCGCATCTTGCCCGTGCCGGACCCCAGCACAAGCACCGTCAACACCCGTACGGACCCGGTGCAAGAACACCAAGTGCCTCTGGACCCATTCGCCGAAGGATCAGTCGAGCATGCGATCAGTGTAACCAGCTTCGGACGAAATGTGACGGGCAGCACCCATGCGCCCATTGCATAGGTAAGAATCGAAAGACTAACCCAGTTCGTCTCCTGAGCTCCTCACTAACACACTTCATAGAGTTTGGCCTGGGATGCGAGTATGTTCGGGAGAGAAAGAAAAGAGGAAAGGCATCGCGGAAGGACCTTGCCGCACAAGCAGCCGCTCAAGCAGCATCAGCCGGCCAAGGGCCGACGTCGCCATCTGAAGAAAACGGGCAATCTTCAGAACAGTCAGAGTCAAATAACTCGAAGACTGGGCAGCCCTCCATTAATGACTTGCAACAACACCATGGTGGCAAGGCCCTTGATGATCTCGGCGAAGAAGCCATGCAACGGAGTCAACGGACAGGCTCGCTTGATAGTCTCGGCGATATAGCTGGTCATCAAGCTCAATTGGCTGGACACCATGGTATGGATAGAGACCAGTTGGAAAGCCCGACGACTCTTGATCTTAACGGATACGGAGGCGTGCCTTCGGGATACGATAGACAGAGCCTGGGAACACACATGATGGCGGGCCCCTCACATGCCGCATACGGCCCAAATCAGGGGAGCATCTCAGCATATCCCGACATCCCTTACGCCATCCAGACGCACAGTCCGACTGCATACGCCAACGGCGCGCCGTTTCGCATTGCAGCAAGTCCGATCAGTGCCTACCCGCTGGGAGGCGAACCGACGTCACCCGAGTGGATCTCCATGTCTTCTCCGCCAACGCAATATCCAACTCATATGCCCACAGGCTACCCTCAGCCTACCCAACAACTGCGATACCCAGTCTTGCAGCCTCTACTGCCCCATCTTGGAAACCTTCTCCCGGTCTCCTTGGCATGCGATCTCATTGATCTGTACTTTGCGTCATTCTCGTCTGCGCAAATGCACCCAATGTCTCCATACGTGCTGGGATTCGTCTTCAGGAAGCGATCCTTCCTTCACCCCACGAAACCGAGGTTCTGTCAGCCCGCCTTGTTGGCCAGTATGCTCTGGGTTTCTGCTCAGACCAGCGATGCTCCGTTCCTCACCAGTGTCCCATCGGCTCGAGGAAAGATCTGCCAGAAACTGTTGGAGCTGACAGTGAGCTTGCTCAAACCTCTCATTCACACCCCGTCTGGTGACACCTCGCCAGTCACTAGTCCAGTCATCGATGGCGTTGCTCTCGGCGGTCTTGGAGTAGCCCTCCCTGGTTCCATCAGCATGGATGCGCTCACCGGAGAATCAGGTCCGTTCGGCGCTGCAGGGACGCTGGACGACGTCATCACATACATCCATCTCGCGACGGTGGTATCGGCAAGTGAATACAAGGGCGCCAGTCTTCGCTGGTGGAACGCCGCCTGGTCTCTGGCTCGTGAGCTGAAACTTGGCCGTGAACTGCCTCCGACTCCTATGTCTATGAGCCAGAACCACGAAATGGACGCAGACGGCGAGGCCGAGGATGGTATCGGCAGCAATGCTCATCCGGGCGTCATCACAGAAGAAGAACGCGAAGAGCGTCGACGCATCTGGTGGCTGACCTACATTGTTGACCGACATCTAGCCCTCTGCTACAACCGACCATTGTTCCTTCTCGACCTCGAATGCGCTGGCCTGTTACAACCCATGGACGATACTGCCTGGCAAAATGGCGACTTCCGTCAGCTTGAAAACACCACCGATCCGAGCCTCGGAGACGGCTCCGGTCAGTCCGGCCGCGTCCGTGGACCGCATTTTGAATGCACAGGGCATAGCATTTTCGGTTACTTCCTGCCTCTCATGACCATCTTGGGTGAGATCGTCGACCTGCACCACGCGCGCAATCACCCCAGGTTCGGCGTTGGCTTCCGCTCCGCCCGCGAGTGGGACGACCAGGCGAGCGAAATCACACGACACCTAGAGGCCTACGAGCACAGCCTTAAGCGCTTCGAGCAGCAGCATCTCACGCGACATGTCAATCTCGACGACAAGATTGATCTCGTCAACCCAGAAAATGGCGAACACGGCTCCATCGCCGACATCGGCACTCCGTCCGTCCACTCAGTCCACACCAATGCCTCGAATCGCATGACCGAGAGCGACATCCAAACGAAGATCGTCATGGCATACGGCACCCACGTCATGCACGTGCTGCACATCCTCCTGGCCGGGAAATGGGACCCCATCAACCTGATCGACGACAACGATCTATGGATCTCGTCACAGGGCTTCATCACCGCGACGGGCCACGCCGTCTCGGCGGCCGAGGCGATCAGCAACATTCTCGAATTCGACCCCGGCCTGGAGTTCATGCCCTTCTTCTTCGGCATTTACCTGCTGCAAGGGTCCTTCCTCCTGCTCCTCATCGCCGACAAGCTCCAGCTTGAGGCATCGCCCAGCGTTGTCAAGGCGTGCGAGACGATTGTGCGCGCACATGAGGCTTGTGTCGTGACGCTCAACACGGAGTACCAGGTAAGCGGGCCTCCCTTGTGTGACCTGTTGACCAACACATATGCTGACCATCAATGCAGCGCAACTTTAGCAAAGTAATGCGAAGCGCTCTGGCCCAAGTCAGGGGCCGCGTGCCCGAAGACCTCAACGAGCAGCACCAGCGCCGTCGCGAGCTGCTCGCGCTGTACCGCTGGACAGGCGACGGGACAGGCCTCGCTCTCTAAGGTCTTCCATTCTAAGGATGGGGTCCAAGTTTGAAGAAAAACGAGATACTTGATGCGTGGACGGCAATATCACGATGGATACGGGATACGGAAAACGGAAACGGCGCGATATAGGAATTTGGGCCGTGGCGCTGAGAATCGGGCACGGCGGGACATGGGCGGACGACAAAACAAAAACATTACACACATTGCGATGGAGTACATTAGCTTGGGGGGAAAGGGATAGGACGTTGTCCACTTGTTGGTGTTCTGATAAACGATGATCGTTTATGGCTGTTTGGTGGTTCTTCGTTCTTCATATTTATATACCAGGGGAGTTGTGCGGGCTGCGAGGGGATTGACGGGAGAGAAGGGAGCGGGATGGATGAATGTACGAATGTTTGGATTCATGTAAATAGTCGTGTAAATACCGATAGCTTCGAGGTGAATCGCGTTGCAATGAAAAATGTCTTCGTACATGGTCCTCCAAAAACTGAAGCTCTTCGCTCGTGCTTGGAGCGAGCCTGGTTTTCGAATGTGGTCTTGAAGTCTTCGTCTTAGATAGGGTAGTCCCATAAGAAGGTTCTGTTCATGGACTATCATGGCCGCCTAATACAAAAGCACATTGGTCAATGTTTCCGCCAAGGTATTTCGACATTACGTAAAGGAAGTGAGTATTGAGTTACTAAGTACCGGTGTCAAGGTCGACTGTGGGCGGAGAACCCGCAGCTGTTCCAATCCAAACAGCGTACCCTGATTTTGGGTGGTGCGGCTTCTGGCATACTCGGTTCCGCGAGGTGAGGCACCCTTCATGACTCCACCCACTCGATCCTGAGCTGCTGAGATTCCATCCGACGCCTGGCCGAGTCTTGCTTAAAGCGCTCCCACCTTTCAGATTTCTTGCGCCTCTCGGCCTTGAGCGCGACGGTGTGCCACACTTTGTCTGGCCACAGCTCATCGATGAGCTCTACCAACTCGTCCATGTCCCGAGATACTGCCAAACGGCGGCTGGTTTGCCCAATCGTGTCGTAGGCATCCGGGTTGGCGCCTGCTTTCAACAACAGCTTGGCATCTTCAATATTGCCCTTCCAAACGGCAACGAAGAGCGGCGGGGAATAGAACCGTCCGCCTTTCTTATTGACATCGACCTTGTGCTCTGGCTTGAGAATGAGCTTCAGGATGGATGTCATACCGTATGAAACGGCGTAGTACAGTGGCTCTGTGTTACGGATAGCGTTCAGATTGGTTGTGTGCATGATGTACTGCACCCAGGATTCGAATGGGCCGCCGTTCGAGAGTTTCTTCGTCTCGAAGAAATCGAGGATTAGACGCTCGTCGGCTTCAGCCATTGCAAACCGTTCCGAGTGCAAGGGCCCCATAGTCGCTGCGTAGTCAAGCAGAGGGTATCTGGTGAGGCGACTGTCAATTTGCCTCTGTTTGTCTACAGGACCTGAATTGAATGGGGTGAAGTTAAGATATGCGATGCACTTGCGCATGATCTTGCGGTGGCCCTCTGTGGTGTCGAGTGCAAAGTTTGAAGCGTCGGATGTGCGAATCCACTCCGATTGCAAGCAAGTTCGTATGGAGTCGTGAGCGAGAGTGACGGTATTTTTGCTGACGTGCACCAGGTCTTGACATATTTGTGGAATGATGGACGGGTCATTCAGCCGGCAATCATTATCGATGTCGGTGTCGTTTTCTTCAACGACGACCGCTTCCGCAAGCTCGTCGAGACTCAAGGGACGGAGGGAGAAGCTCAGCCAGGTAAGGGCCTCGCGGGCAATCTCCTTATCTGGTTGTGGGATGCGGTTCAAGATTGATGCGTAGGTCTCGTTGAGGGTGGAGGGCATGTCTTGGAGCGCTCGCTTCACATCCCGTGGCGTGCGGAGCACACTAAGTCTGTCCATGCAGACTTTCGCCCATCGAAACCTAGGAAATGTCAGCTCATGACATGTAATTTTGGTGTTCTTTCGTAACATACGTCCCATGAGCATCTGATACGATCTTGATCCTTATCTCCTCTTGAATTTCGGGCCTCAGGGTTTGAAGGCTGCGGTCGTTTGATAGTCTGTGTTTGACGTACAACTCGATATCCGAATCGATGGACTCGGTGTTCATTTGTCTAAGATATATCTTGGGGGATGCATCAACTGGCTCGTGAGTACAAGTAACCAAGACGCGGAGATTGGAATGTTTCTCGCAGAGATCAAGCAAGATCTGAATGATGAGGGCCTCGTGGCTGGTCTCGTTCAAGGCGTCAATTGTCAGGTAGAAAATGTCGAACAAACCCAATGCCTGGTCCATGACCTCATGGATCTGGGCGATTGACAGATTGTTCTGGGGTATCAAGGTGTTACCTGACTGCCTGAGCGGCCGAACATGATCGAGGATTTCTGGTCTCACGGCTCCAATCTGAGCCAAGAAGGACCCAAACACATTCGGTATCGCTTGAGACGCAGTATCATCCAGTGAGCAACAGTGAAACCCCAGACCAACTTTGCTGGTGGCGTCCAAGGCATCGGAGTCGATCCGCTCTTGAAGCTTCTCGACCAGGTGAGAACTGAAGAGGTGTAAGCGATGGCAAGCTAAACCTTGGCAGCAAGGAACTCACAAAAGAACCGTTTTACCCGAACCCGCTGATTGCATTAGTCGAGGCAGGTTGACGGCAGACGGGGTCTTCGGGGTCGAACTTACACCGGCCGGCAATCCAAAACACAGGCCAGTTGGTCGGACCGCCCTCCTCCCATGCCGAGAACCGGCCGGCATGGATCCATTGCCCGCTCCCCGGCACTCGGTCAGCGACAGAGTCACGCAGCTTGTCTTTGCTGTTGACGGGCGACAACCACTTGAGCAAGTCGACAGTTTCCTCGAGCTCGAGGTGGGCCTTCCTGTCGAGGATGTCTTGGCGTACCATGGATGTTAACCGCTGCATCTCCGTCAAGACAGTCGCGGTGGTGTCGACCGAGTCGCGCATCAAGATCATGATGAACCAGGTTTTGGACCGCTCAATGGTTGCCAGATAGTGTTCGACATCATCCGACTTGAAGGGCCAAGTCAGGCTCTGGATGGCTTGGCCCACTTTGGAAGTGCTTGGAGTTCCGAGCTTCTTTTGCATGGCGTCGAGGGTTTCGTTGGTCAAGGCGAGCACAGATTGGACCTGAGTCTGCCATGGCTCAAAAGAGTCTGATCTTGTCTGAAGATTGACCTGGTACATAGCGCCTTTGAGAGCAAAGAGCTCTTGGGTGAGTTTGCGGATGTCATCTTTGGCGGATCTCACGGCAGAGACATAGGTGCAGAGACGGTCAACGACTTCGGTGATGAACGCGGCGACCTCTATCACGGTCAGAGCCTCGGCCATTTGGAGCTCGGTGGCGGCGCGGGTGGGCGGGATTAACAGACGAAGCTAATCTAGCGATCGAAACGGGTCAGTGGTTGTCGGCTGGCCATAGCTCGGCCGGTGACGTCGGTCGAGTGGCAGTATGGATGCCATCACACATTAATTACTGACCGCAAGACTAGAGTAGAGTCATGCGGGAGGCAGCCCGTCTAGTTCCCGATGCTAAGGTACCGTTGGGGGCAGTCGCAGTTGCGGTAGCGGTTGGAGTTGCGGGCGTCCTGCAGTACCTCCGTTGCGGCGCCACAAACCCGGTCGAGTTGCGAGGTCTCGGGTGCGACAATTCTGGTGGTTTCCGAGGCGGGCGTTGATAGCTTGACGCGGGTGGTTGAGTTAGACGTGGTGGGTTTGAACTCTCTCGGGCAAGGTTGAATGTGTTGGATTGGATTGGATCAGATCGGATTGGACTGACCTCAAATGCGAAGCGGGGCAGGATGCAGAACCCTTCACACCTCGGGCGAGAGCGAAGACTCAACTTGTCACAGCCATGGATGAAGATTCAGGTCGGCGGTAAATGTGGGGAGATGTGGCCGGGTCGGTCCAGTGTCGCTGCAACGGTGCAGCACTGCGAGTGGGGATGCCTTCAGAGGTTCCAGTGTCACAGGCTCAGAGCTGTTGCGGTAAGGTAAGGTAGGCGCGATCCAATGCGCCTGCCGTTTGTGGGGGAGCAGGAGGAGCCCCTGCTTGCCCTGTTGCGATGCAGTTTGGCTGTGAGGAACGTGCACTGAAACTTCAACTGGCACTTCAAGGAAGGCAAGACCGTTACTTGGATTGACGATGCCTGCCAACTGCTTCACTCTGTATTGGATGCCAAGGAAGAGAGGCTCCTTTCGTCATGTATGATTCCACATCACAACCCACAACGGATCGCCTTTCCACATGGAATTCCTGACTTTCTGCATGGGATACTCGCATAGACGGGTATCTCAACCTGCATCGTCCAGCATCTGCTGCCCTGTACTCTGCACGTCGGACGAAGATCGTCGCAGGACAGAAAGGCAGACAGCATTTCAGACGCCGAGTTTCCGAGTTGACGGTCGAGCCAGGCACGAGAGTTTACCTCTTGCAACGCTGAGATCACTACATGAAGCGCCTGCTGAAAGACAGCTGTTTGGCAATCCAGTGTCTGGCCTCGAGAGTCCTGTCCTCGCCTGTACGGACACACACCTTCATCCATGGATATCCAGCAATTCAACCATTCATCCACTTCTCGAAGCAACAGCCCTGGGCGTTTGGCGATGCTGTAACCAAACGACTCCACCCAGGCCTTCCCGCACTGCGACCAGACATGGTTGTTCCCTTCTTGGCGGTTCGCCTCCCCATTCGTGCGTTGACGGGCCGCGGAGATATCAAATCGTCCCAAATATTTTGGGGCAGCCTGGGAGGGCGCCAGTCTAGGTACGGCTTACTACTCACCTACTAGGTACTAAGGTAGGTAGTAGGTAAGTTCTGAGCAGCACCGTAGTGTAGGTAGGTGGGTTGAGGGCTAAGTGGTGTAATGCACCCCAAGGTTTGTTTACTGATGGAGTCATAGCTGTTGAACTTCTGCACTTGCTTCTTACCTGGCGAATTGTCGGATTCTCTACCAGAACCAGCTTTGACTTAGCACTCACACGCCTCCAACCACGACCTATTGGCAGTCCCTCTCTAAGCTGCCGCACTTCCTTCACTTGACGATCCGGGGCGCCCTGCCTGTTATTCTTAGCATCGCCCATCGTCTAGGCCCAAGCCACAGGCAAGCCGACGCTTCCACCCGTTGTCAAAAAAGGCCTGGACCTGTCAAAGACGGTTGATTTCTCATCCCGCTTTGTTGGTTCCCGTCTCTTCTTACCCCCCTCGCTCGACTTTACAACCTGGACCCGGCCCTTGATTTGTCGGTTGCCTTCCGTCCCTCCTCCATGGTCTATCCGTACCTTGCTTACTATCTTCCATGGACTATTAGCCACCACCAGCACGACATCCCCTCCACACTTCTGTGGTACCATCCCACACCAGTTGACACTTCGGCCCAGCACCGCGACTCATTTGTACAGCACCGGGGGCCGGCGCAAAACGTTTCGTTCTAGCGACACAGACTTCCTCCCAAGGCAAGCACCAAGGCCTGGTTTTAGGTACGTGATATCTCCATATCCGGTGTTGTTATGCAATTATCCCCCATCTCTCGAGCCCGAACAGCCCGCAATCCAGCCGGAACGACGCACGAGACACCAAACCCCTCCAGCATCCCAAGGCCTGTCCTCACGCCCTTTTCCTTGCCAGCTTTTTCCCTCATAAGAACATGTTCTGATTCCGTCGTAGACTACTCGATGAACTCCCTTGTTCTCGTAGAGTCCAACACAAAAGTCACTCCCCGAGCAGCCATGATCGAAGAACTGTAAGACCCAGACGTATCAACCACCAGCTGCCCTTCAGCAAACGTTGGAGTCACCCTTCTTCAACATCTTCAATCTCTCCGGATATCAGCCGGCCAAGCCACCCCGGCTGCCCTGCCCATCTCTTCACTTTGCGCATCAGACACTGAGCTGCGCCAATCCCGCATACCCTGCACGCCCCAATTGCCACCCAGATTCTTTATCTCGACGACAAGGCAAGGTGTCTATCCTTATCGATATCTTCCTACCTACCTACGTTAGACTACTGCGGCGCCCGCAGACTCCGCGACCCCTCAGATACACGCCTGTCGCATTCAGATCCCCAGTGCAGGCCTCGCCCAGTGCATCTTTATCTCTGCGGCACTGCGATTAAGGTACAGCAACGTCATATCGCCGCCTTCCCAGATCTAGTGGGGTAATCTGCCCATCACCAGCTCCTCCTGCTGCACTATCCCCATTCCCCCGGGACACCGCCCCCATCGCAATTCCCACATCTCCGTGCTCCGTGTCTGCACCGGACCCAGCATACCGGGTCATGACCTTGACGCCCTCTCTGCCAGTCGACTAAAGAGGCAGGATGGACAACCAACATCTCTTTTCTCAGGCGTCATCCGCCAACCCTAGCACAAGCTCTCCGGATTCCTCCTCTGCGCCACAGCCCAAGAAGAAGTCCCGCAGGGGCGGCGACGGCCCTCAGAAGCGACGATGTGTGAGCACAGCTTGCGTGGCCTGTCGGAGGAGGAAGTCAAAATGTGATGGCGCAATCCCCAGCTGCGCGGCATGTGCCAGTGTCTACGGCACCGAGTGCGTTTATGATCCCAACTCAGACCATCGTCGAAAAGGCGTCTACAGGGAGAAAGCCGACAGCATGAAGGCACAAAACTCCACCCTGCAGATTCTCATCGAAGCTATCCTGAACGCCGCCGAGGATGACGTGCCAGAAATTGTCCGGAGAATCAGGACTTGCGACAGCCTTGACACTGTTGCCCAGCAGATTTTGCGGCGCGAAGTGGTGTCTCAGGAGGCAGCGGAAAACGACGAAGGGGAAGACGAGTATCCTGCTGACCAGCCCATGGAGGGTGAAAGAGAATTGGCCCGCAAAATGGGCGAGCTACGCCTCGAAAACGGCTCAGTGCGCTTCATTGGAGGCACCTCCAACCTCATCTACGTTGACTTGGGTGAAGCCAGCTCTAACGAGCCTGAGTCGGACACAAACTCGGCTAACGAAGATCCCGTCACCAGTTGGACAAGGGTGACGAAGGATAAGGAACTCATCGCCCATCTGCTGAACATGTACTTCAACTATCACTACACTTACTTTACGACAATGTCCAAAACATTATTCTACCAGGACCTCTTCAAGGGCAAGCACGGGGTAAATCACAGCAACACCGTCTATTGCTCGCCACTACTCGTCAACGCTATTTTGGCTCTGGGAAGTCACTTCACCAGCGTGCCCGGCGCCTGCGGAACACCAGGCGACAGTCGCACAAAGGGAGACCATTTCTTCGCCGAGGCAAAACGACTAATCGTCGAGAATGACGAGTATGAACGCCCGAAGCTCACCACTGTTCAGGCACTGGCGCTCATGTCCGTTCGGGAAGCCGGGTGCGGGCGAGAGGCCAAAGGATGGGTGTACTCAGGCATGGCCTTTCGAATGGCTCAGGATCTCGGCCTGAACTACGATGATGGCGGCACATCAACAGACAAAAAGAATCTCGGCGAGCAAGCGGTGGACGCCAGGAGGATGACCTTTTGGGGTTGTTTCTTGTTCGACAAGGCATGGTCCAACTATCTTGGGCGGTTGCCACAAATACCCAAAAACTCATACAACGTACCCAAGTATGATGTCTTCCCCAATGAGGACGCCGAACTCTGGTCTCCCTATACAGACGCAGGATCCGACCATACTAACAGGCAGCCATCGAGAACGCGCGCGGTTGGGTTGCAGTTCTCAACACTTTGTGAGATTAGCAGCGACTTGCTACTGTTCTTTTACCATCCTAACCATATTGGCCGGTCAAGCGGAAAGGCTGTAGAGCTGAAGAAGTTGAGCGAGCTGCATCGGAGGCTTGAGGATTGGCGCAAGGAGCTACCTCAAGAGCTGGAACCGAGAGAAGGGCAATTACCGCATGTTATACTTCTCCAGTAAGTCTTGCTACTTTGTTCTCGAGCTGTGGATCCCTACTCTAACTATCAACAGCATGTTCTTCCACCTCCAATACATCCACCTCTTCAGGCCTTTCTTGAAGTACACGCCAGCAGCATCCCCGCTTCCGTCGCATGTCTCACCCAGGAGGATATGCACCGCCAACGCTGGCGCCATGTCGAAGCTGATGAGGCTGTACAAGAAGTCGTGGAATCTACGCCAGATCTGCAACATTGCTGTTTACATGATCCACAGCGCCTGTACAATCCATCTACTCAACCTACCTGAGAAGACAGCCAAAAGAGACATTATCCACGGCGTAAAACACCTCGAGGAGATTGCCGAAGACTGGCCATGCGCCCGGCGGACTTTGAGCATTATCAGTGTTCTAGGACGCAAGTGGAACGTTGAGCTGCCTGAGGAAGCTTCCGTTGTTCTGCAACGGACGGATGAGAAGTATGGCCACTTCAACACCTCCGACGTGCCAACGCCACGATCCAATACCGCCGCTTCACCGTCTCAGCAGCCAGCATCACACGTCCCGACGACCACAGAACCAGAATCATTCAGCCCAATCACTCAGTTCAACCTACCTGCAGTGAGCCAAGCAGATCTTTCTCCTAGCGACATCATCATGGGAAGCGCGTCCTTGGCACAAATTAGCGGTGCGGGGCCTCCAGCTCGATCACGGGCTGCCGACAACGGGTCCAGCATGGGTATGACTTCAGAACCCCTCGGTGGCAGCGGGCTTCCGACCGGCCTTGCCCAGTCCATGTACCAGCAGCAACAACCACAACGCTTCCCACCGATGAATAGCGTACAGGGCGGCGGCATGGGCACCTCGCAAGCAGGCGGTTCGGCACCGAGAGTCTCGACGGGCCAGGTGTTCCAAGGGCTCGACCAAGACTGGTTTCTCAACGACGGCGCCAAGTGGCATCAGAATTTTGAGGCGTGGAATATGCCAGGGTCCATGCCGACAAACGACATGTTCATGTTCACGGACAGCAACAGCGGGGTCCCGCCGCGGCAGTCACCAGAAGACACGACGAACGCGACCAACTTTGATAACCTGAGCTCCTTGACCAGTAACGGCTGGCTTCCTGGCCTCGATTAAATGAGTGTCGCAGGCTGGGAAGGAAGGACTGTAAGAGACGAACATGTATGAAACTTTAGCTACGATTTCTGAACATATTTTTCTGGATAAACTTGGCCTCAATGAATTATCAAAGCGGCCAGATTGAAGCACCACGAGGACACATCAGGAATGCTTGCCAGCTAGCCACCTCAAGCCTCAAGCGCCCTTGACATGTGTCCGAACCACAGACACGTGATGACTAAAGAGACCAGACTCCAAGGTAGCCGAGACAGGTAAGTGAATCACTCGCTGAGATTGAGGTTACACACGAGAAATCGCATGGCGTGACATGGTGGCACTAGGCACGCACCGCCACACCGAAGCCGGTGGAAGGGGAGAGAGCAGGTCCAAAGTGGGGGCCAACATTCAAACATTCAATGCATGTCCTCCGCAGCGGGATTAGTAACCGAGCGTGGTAGGTGCGGATGGATGTACCTACCTAGGCATGCTGGCAAGGCACCTCTACCCTGACCGCCGCCCGATGAACGATGCATCCCCCACCAATAACGTCACGTCAGAGGTACCTCGACCCTGCCTTACCATAGTACTTACTTACACTTACCGACCGCCCGTGCCTTCCATTTCCTCTTTGCCCCCAAGAGTAAAGACCAACGGAAGACCAACGCATCAAACGTGAAAGCGACCCTGGGGGGGTTTTTTTTTTGGCCCTCTCTTTTTTGTTTCTCGTTTGCTTCCGATTTGGAACAAACTTCCTACGACTCACCTTCGCCTCCCGAAGCAAATCACGCGTCTACCGCTTCGTCTCGCTCTCGCTCTCGAAATAACCTACAGCTACTCCGCGCTGCGATCAACGCCTCTTGCTGTCGCTTCTGTTGGAGAAATGCTCCTCTCCAAGCTCCGCTCACTGTGCTTGGCTTAGCTTAGGTACGTCCCGCCCACCACCCCTTCGCCTTACCACCACCATCCCAACGCACCTCCATTGCGCAAGCCCGTCTTGGAGAAGGGAAGAGGAGAAAGGTGCCGAAGACGAGCTTCTGGGGCGAATCTTGTTTTCTACCTTATTGGCTGCGCCTCCCGTTGTGAAGCATAAGGCCGACTCTGACATTGCTGCACTCAGGCTCTACATATCCACATTTCCGCCTCCACCGATCCGACCTACAGTTCCGTGCCACCATACTACCGTCGTGCTCTCCCGCTCTCCGCCGATAACGACCTGAACCTCGATTCGGCTGACGTCGCGAGCCTGCTTTCTACATCACCAGCACAGCGACCTTCTCACGACGGCCGCATTTGCCTCGAAATTTGCCTCCCGACCTACATTCACTGGGCTTTCAATTTATCTGATACCACGAGAGCACTCGGCAGCCCTCGCCAATAGCTTACGCGCCCGCCGAACGAAATATTGCCCCTCCCAACAGCCTCACCCAAACTCCTCCCTCTCACATCATCCAGCCTGGCGTTCAGAGCACTCCGAGCCGCCGGTCTCGCTGTGGGCCTTGGACTCACCGCCCTAGCAGCCTACCAGCGCAACCAGGCTGAAATGGATTCGCACGCCACGAGAGGCGGTCACCTGGATGCCAGCACGACCGGTCGGGATGTTGTATACTGCCATGCCTGCTCCAACGAGTGGTGGCAAGACGAGCATGGTCTACAGTGTCCTCGCTGCGACAGCGAGATAACGGAAATCGTACGTCCGAGACTACCAGACTGGTTCATGAGACAGAATCTAACGAATGCACAGGTTTCGCCGGAAAACGACCCTAGACTTATTGAGGATGGTCCTCCACTGCATGATTCGCCCTCTAATCGCCACAGACACCCGTTGGACGACGACTCTGACCCAGAGGAGGCCGATATAGAGGAGCATTTGCACCGAGGACCCAGTGGCTTCGTTCTCCATCGCACGATATGGGACAACCAGAGACCTGGACAGGCTGCTTCCCCTAACGCTCGGCAACCAACGGACCCAGCAGATGGCGACCAGATTATCAGGCGCTTCATTGATATGGTCAATGAGTTTGGTATGGGCATGCCTCCTCGCCCGCCACCAGACGAGACCCGTCCTCCTGGATTTGGCGGTGGCTTATTTGGAGGCCCTGGCAATGTGCGCACCTACTACAGAGAAGGCCGTGGAGGGACTATAAGCTTCACAATTGCTACTGGACCGATTCATATCCATCAAGGCGGCACCCGATCCCCCGTCGGGCCCGGAACCGACCCCTTCCAATCGTATGTTCGCCAAAATTCCCGTGGCCATCCCACCAATGGACCTCGAGTCACCATGATATCCATCAGATCCAATGCTAATCAGCTTCCCAGTATCTTCAGCAGTGTTCTGGCAGGAGCAGGACCCCCGACCTCGGGCGGACCTCCTAGCCCTGGCCAAGGACAGCGTGCGGCCGGTGGAGCGCCTACACTTCTCCATGAGATTCTCAACATGCTCAACCCGGCGAACGCTAGCCACGGAGATGCTGTGTATACTCAGGAGGCCTTGGATCGGATAATATCCACCTTGATGGAGCAGAACCCTCAGTCGAATGCGGCACCTCCGGCCACAGAGGACGCTCTCAGCAAGCTGGAGCGCAAGAAGGTCGACGAGAAGATGCTGGGACCAGAAGGCAAGGCCGAGTGCACAATTTGCATCGACGACTTCAGCCTCGGTGATGATGCTACAGTTCTGCCCTGCAAGCACTGGTTTCACGATCAGTGTGTTGTGATGTGGTTGAAAGAGCACAACACCTGCCCGATCTGCCGCACGCCCATTGAGGAGTCGAGCAACAACAATGCCAGCGCCAGTGCGAGCAACGCTAACAACAGCGGCAATAACCCTTCTCAGCGTTCTCCTGATG
Source organism: Colletotrichum camelliae (assembly GCA_018853505.1). Taxonomy (NCBI): domain Eukaryota; kingdom Fungi; phylum Ascomycota; class Sordariomycetes; order Glomerellales; family Glomerellaceae; genus Colletotrichum; species Colletotrichum camelliae. Next base: position 4,986,054 of record JAELVL010000005.1, on the reverse strand, counting down.
CTCCCCCAGATTCATCTGGCAGCAACCAAAACCCTGCGTACTGGGACGATGCGCCTCCTGGGATCCCCGGTCACTGGGGAGCGCAGACTTTTGGTAGCCGCCCAGTCTTCTTCGGTGGACTCGGTCCACCTCCAGTACCCGCGGAATCGACACGTCCGGACCGATCCGCCGCTACCGATTGGGATGTTCCTTCCCCTCTCTATGGCTTTACCACAGGCCGGGATACCAACCCCCAGCGCCCCCAGGACACAAGCCGAATGTCTAGCTTCCGGTCTCGCCGGGATTCTCATTCGCCTCCTAGCCTACGTCGGCATCAATCCGACTCGTTCAGAGCTAGACACAGAAGCCCGTCGTCAGGAAACTGGGACAGAAATCAAGACAATAGCCAAGATGGCGGGTCCAGTCACGGACCTTTGAACTGGTTGAGAAACACCTTTTCTCGGGGAGGTGGCTCAAGTGGTTCGGGAGACAGCTCGAGAGACAGGCGCAGGGCCCAGTGAAGGGAAGCATGGTTGTTGCCACAATGGGTGGGTGAGTGAAAAGTGATAATGGGCGTGGATAAAACCATGCCAGGATGGACTGGCCGGCGGCAAATTATGAATGACGAAATGGATTGCCGGCGTTTAACATGGGTCGTTTTCCCCATTTTCTCCTTACGAGGGTCATATCCTAGGGCGTCGCTTGAATGTCGCCCTGGACTTGTATTGGTAGACCATAGCCCACCACAAAGCAAGGGCATTTGGAATGGTCAATGGACCGTCTCTCTTCGCATGTGATGCTCATGGTGGTCCGTTATAACACTCATCGGTGGGAGATCACGTTGATGACATGCACAGCGTCCCCGTCACGACCTTGAGTTTGATTCACTCATCAAAAGCGACGTGTCGGCAACTTTATACGTTCTATGTTGGCAGAAAGTATCACAACACCAGGTCAGGCCAAATGTAGTCCACGCGAGAGCTTCGCGACACCATCAGCCGGCTCCTCAAAATATAAGGAACCATTCCACTAGCCCAATAGTTACTTCCTGGATCGCGTCCTGCTGGTTCTTTGATCAACTACAGAGGCCCCTCTTCGGAATAAGAATCAAGGCGTTAATCTGTAAAGCGTATGGCCAGCTGGCAGCTTTTTTCTGTTCTACGGCAATGGGAATCTTTTGACTAGTCGGCTGGTTGCCACGAAGGTCTTATGTGATGACATCTGGCATAGCTATGAGTTATCTCGGCAGCGAGTACAGAGGGGCAAGTTGACGAGGACTGATGTGGAGGTGGTTCTCGTCGGCATTGTAGTCGAGTTTGTATTCTGGGCTGGATACGCTGTGGACGGAGAAGGAGTTTATTGATGACCTGGAGGCTGTGGAAATAGGGTTTCTGATGGGTATGTCTGCAGTTTTGCTCTTGCAGAGAGTTCAAGGTCTCAGTGAGACTTCAGACTTTAGCACTCGCATCTTGCACAGATACATGTGGTTCGTTGCTGGCCTGGAACTCCAGCATGAAGCGGCGACGCTTCATTTATACTCGTCAATGGTCCGTCGATGTTCACACTGACTGTGTCAATGCGTCAACGTGGCTGTCTCCTATGTCGCGGCTCACACCTCTCAGTGCTTTCTTCGTTTGGGAGGAGACTACATGGCATGATTATTGTGTTGCTGCTGTACGAATATGCATAGTACAAGACGTCAGTCATGTTCAGGTATCATGCCACTCAGAGGCGATTCTCGTCCCGCGTCTGGGAGAAGACCTATTCTCGCATATCAAAGTTCAGCTTGCTGCCTGTATCCGGAGTTTTTCAGACGCAATCATGGGGTCTCCTGCGTTCGTGTATCGGAGTGAAATCAGCGGCGGTAGAGCGAGCTTCTCTCGGGTCCGTTTTCCCGTTCTATGTCTAGCCCCATAGACCATGGAAGCTGTATTTGTAACTGGCTGACCGAAGTCCCCTTTCTAGTTGTATTATCTTACAATGCTCCAACGACGAGGATGACTGAAGGTGGCGTGGGTATTATGGAGTCATTGTTCACGCTCCAGCGCCATGTTGTCGTTAGTGCGCAAGGTGATGAAACGTTCTGATATTGTATCAGGCATCTCTCAACTGGTCATGATGTCCTTTGATCAGAGTGCACGATCCAGATGTTGCATTGTCAACTCCCGAAATTCCTGCGTTTGGCAATCTTATTTATACTAGTCCCCGTTGTTTCTTTCGCATGTACCTAGCCTCCTGGTATAGTATACGTGTATCGCTAGAAGCAGAGCCCAGAGATATGTACCCAGAGATATGTACCCAGACCTGTTGCGTTCTTCGTTTTGGAGTTAGTTGAAAGGGGCCAGTTTACCAATATTCGAGATATAAAACAGGGTCAATCCCCTGATATTTCCAACCAGGCACCAATGCTTCCGTTTCGAGTAATACTTCCATTGGAAGTCATCGAGTTCAACCGTGTTATTTTGGCCTGCATTCCTCCCCTGTGAAGACTTTATGCTATGACCTGAGAATTATGCTGGCAACTGCCTCCGGTTTTGCGTATTCTTGATACCAATACGAGGCTGGCGGTTCTGATCAATAGAGAAGACAGAAGTCAGTTGGTTGTGATGGTCGGTGAGTGCTGTTTTTGCTTGTGAACACTGGGGAATCAAGACTCAAACTTTTTGGGGAAGTTTACATGGTCCCATGCGGATTCCAAGTCCACATGCACACTACATTGTCTTGCCCCTCATAAGTTCCAGGCCATGTCTATAGAACCGATACTCGTCTTTATATCTGCTTCAACGACCGAGGTGGGTGAGTACTCAATGCTCATTTGGATACCGAACGGGAGTGATCGTGCCTGAACATCGCGAGCAGGAGCCTGTCAGCCTCATACCATGTGTTATTGCCGCTATAAATGGGGTTTTGATATCTCTGGATGTCGAGGAGAGACAATAGCTTCGACATTTTCGACTAAGGTATGTTGGCAACGCGCCCTTGCCTCTACGCCAGCTGCCTCTTGACGGCGGTGTGGCTCTGCTTGGTGGCAGGTATGATCAGCGAGACAGCGGCTGAATTAAAACTCTGTCGATTCGTCATAATATGTCACTGCTGGCATGTTATTGTTCACGAATAAGGTCGAAGAAGAAGCGTTGCTTCGCGGACTTCGAGTATGTCAAAACCATAGACAGAGCCGCAGAGGGGTATGCGTCGTTCTAGCATGGCTTTGTTGTCATCAATCATACACAGAGATACAGCCAATTGGCCGCTTTTATCATCTTGTAGCTCAGGATGCGAGTACTTATAGATGAGTGGATTGAAGACTTCCCGGGGGCGCGGCTCAACTTATTCTCAATGTGCAGGTACAGATTAAAGGGGGAAAATGAAATAGAAAGAAGCAAGTCAAACAATCAATACTAAGCTTAGCCGGATGTGAAATGCAGAACTGCTCAATCTCACCACCTGTTTGTTGGGTCATATCAGCTATCTGTGGGTGACTACTATGAGCAGCTAGTTTCCCTCAAGCATGGTTGATCTTGATGATTCGCCTTATACCTAGGTTATTGACAGCCATGGCGGACGAAGACGACTGTGTGCGAAGAACTTCACGAGACAGTGAGACAGGCACGTATTAGTCCCTGTTCCCTCTTGCCCGGAATATAGGCAAAATGCCCGTCCTGTCGCGTCGATTTAGATCGACTGGTTAGATTTCGGAGTATGTCTCAACGATGAAATAGTTCGGAATAGCTTTCATGCGATGATAAGCATGCGAAGGGAGCTTGGGGAAAATGTAAAGGGTAGAATCCAAAGGGATCACAGAAACTTCTTGCAATGCCACGCCAAACAAAGAGGTCTTTCTGATGCTAAACTACTTGTTTGATCACGTTGGTAGCGTGATACCGTTTCCTGACCCTTAGTTCAATCATGGCCAGCGCTGAAAGCCCACGATTTGTGGCTTCAAGATACACCAGCGATAAAACCAGGCGAAGAAGACAATAAAATTCCAGTGAGCTAATAGATGAGTTGATTTTCAACTAAAATTAGGTTTAGGCGATATACTGACAGGCAAATAAGTTTGTGTGCTTTCTCTAAACTGCCTGAAGGCTTCAGAAAATTAATGATTCCGGGGTGTCTAGCGCAATTAGCAGAAATGTTGGTGTTTGTCTTGTACACTGTCATTAGTAGTGGATCTAAAGGTTATAGAACATTTGGCATGTCTCCACGAGAACTATTGACGCTGCTGCGCATCAGACAACGCCTGGCTCTACTGGATACGTTGGATGAGGGGCTGAGCACCTGTACACACCGGGGTGATATGTGTCATGGTTGCAATACCGGAATGGCAACACGGAGACCAGACGTGGCGGACCATACAGACCAGCAAAACATTTGTGGTTGGTTGCATGCCGGCATGTGTTATATATGTAGTGCGGCCAACCGCCATAAGGATGCTGTGGTTGGGGTGAGCAGGGCGTACTGGGTGCATAGCTGGTCTTGATGCCAGTGAAAACTATTTTACGCTCTGCCTCTGTCCCTCTAAAAGGGCAGAGAAGAAAACGAGAAATGAAACGGAAAAAAGTCCACGAAATCAGTGCATTTGCAGTGCGGATAAACGTTCAGAATGTGGGTTGTTGCCCGAGTTCGGAAATGCACCTGCACGTCTGCTTCGAACTGATGATGTGCGTCAATAATGTCATTATTGGATTAAATGGTAGGCTGGTCTTGAATTAGGTTTCAGCTCTCTGCAGTGCTTTCATTAATATCTGAGACAGGTGGGCAAGCAATCGGCAGGGTATCTGCCACTGACAAAATCAGGCAACCAATTGGGAGACTGTCAGATCACAGCCCGGGGATAGGAGGGTCATAGAATACTAATCAACCACTGTTACCCTTTCCGTTATCCTCTTGCATGCTCAATCCTTTTTGCTCTAACCTCCTCTGATGCGGCTTGCATTAGGGCTAACTGGGGCCTGTCATAACTCCTATCTCCCCAGGCTAAGTTAAGGAGCCCGGAGAATTCGGACACCTCGCCCATGCTTGACACTTTGTCAAATTCCAATTGATCGTATACTTTGACAGGTTCCGTTGCCCAGAGTTTTACATTTCTTGTAGCCATTCCACTTGCCTTCCTTCTCAATCATTGATGCAGGCGTGGTCGCTCGTTCGACATCGAGTATGGCGACCAGCGACGATCCAAGCCGGTCATTTGACAATGGCGGACAGACGACGGACGACACTTTTACATCAAAGTCCCCCGAAATGTTTGATAACGAAAGTGCTTCTAGGCTTGTAGGGGAGGAGGTTGACCAGACGATGACTCCGAAAGCGGAGACACCATTACACGTCTTTCTTCGAGACTTGGGTAAAGATATTCATGACCCAGAAGATCGCTTGAAAATATTGGCCATTCTTGAAAAGTCACCGCGAGATATTGACACGCGGTCTTTGGAACGCCCTTGCCGAACCCCTTTGCAGATTGCGATAGAGAACAACTATTTCCGCATCTTTCGCCTGCTCCTTCAGGAAGGCGCTGATGTCAACGTCTTGGATGAAGATAATACCCATTCACTCCTCCTTGCGGTTCTTTGGAAGAACAGCAAGTTTTTGGGACCTTTGTTGGACCATGGGGCTCTATCCAAGGACCCAAAGCCGGACGGGATGTACCTTCTCCATGAACCAGGCTGTTATATGCAAGATGAAACGATAATGCTACGTCTGCTCGAGCGTCACCGTCATTTACTGAACAGCCAGGTACTTTCGCTCTTTACACCACTCAACCTGGCTGTGTATAGGGGATACAAAACTATGGTCGACGTCTTACTGAAACAAGGGGCAGATCTTGGTATTGCGAATGTGGATGGATGGACACCCTTGATGACCGCGGTTAAGACAAGTCACTTCGAAATTTTCGACTGTCTGGTTGGTCATCTATTCGAACCTGGCAGGGAGGATATTATGAAAGATGTCATCAGTCGAAACGATAACGAGAAACAATCAGTTTTCATGGCATTCTGTGAGTCGGATTCCAACGGCGAGGCAATTGAATCCTCTCTTGACAGGTTTCTTGCAAAGATCCTTGGCAAATTTCCTCACTTGGACTTCAGCAAGACCTTTGACGACGAGGGCCTTCTGGACTTGGCAAGGTCTTTGACGAAGCGCTTCAAGAGCAAAACTGTTAATGACTTCGGGATGGAGGTTTTTGAACGGGTTCCAAACGAAACGCTCTTGTGACGATTCAAGGAAGGCAAGCAGGCATTCTGCTGATGTGTTTGACCGCTTTAACTGATCAAAAGAAGACACCGCTTTTAGGGACGAGGCTCTTGGCTGGCTTGCATGTCGAAAAGAACGTCATCGAGTAGCAATTTCCATTGTTCAAGAAATGACTGCTCGAGAGCAGATCGCAGATTCCGACAAGGATGGCTGGAAGTTGGCCCACTGGGCGATATATCATCGATTGCCGGCAGTGCTTCTACGGTGTCCGTCTTTGACATCTGACGACAAATCCCGCGGACAGAGAATCATCAGGGAACTTAAAACGTCGAGAAAACCCAAAGAGCCCCAGCCCTCTGTAACAGACGACCTGAAGGAAGTGAACCAAGACAGCCAAAGAAGTCAGGGTTGGGAAGACCAGACAGATACGCAGGATCGAGTTCTTGACGCAATGAAGGATATACTTGACTTCATTGGCTTGGAAACAACCCTTAGAGCCAAAGAGCCCCTCAGAATTACCAGACCGAACGACGAGATCAGAGACTGTCTGAACGAATTCAAGGCAACCATCATCGAAGTTCGACAAAACGATGATGAGTTCAGCATGGGTACTAGATTTCGAGGGGTATATGACACCATTTATGATGAGAAGGAAAGTTTCACGACAATTAGAGACGCAATGGAACAGTTTCAAAAATCGACTGGGAAGCAGACTAGAGGCTCTCAGATGCCCGGGAAAGGCCTCACGTGGGTCCATCTTCCATCAGCCAACGTAAGTCTGATCAAACTATCTACAGATTCTTGGAATGTAGAAAGGCTGATTTAGTGAAAGATGGGCTGGATGATGGTGAGATCAACGAATGAAGTTTCTCCCTGGCGTTCACCACTGGGGCCTGCGATTCAAAGCTGACAGTCTCTTTGAATAGGATACCATAAAGAAAATCTATGTGTCACGTCCGTCCAAACTCGAAGATTGGGATCAAGTTGCTTCATTTTTGCGCGCGAGCTGGTCTCAGATCCCAGATAAAACATCGCCGTCACGGTTTATGCGGCCTCAATACGCCATTCTCAATTCTAAGGAAAGAACGAGCAAAGGTTTGTCAAGGTGCCTTATCTTCCTGGGTATTACATCCACCTGACGTGACCTCAATATCGAAGACAATGACGATTGTTCCCCCGGGGTTGAGAGAATTGGTAGCCTGGCTTCCGCTCTTTACGTAAGGCATAACGATCCATAATCAACATATTCCTGTAGGTATCTGATGTTGAAAACAGATGCCATTTGTCGTGGCCGATTACAAGCGCCATGAACCAAACAACAATATGAAAGACTCCCAAGACATTGTAGATGACTATTACAAAAGTCGGGGCTCTGTCATTCACGATGCACCTACGCTGGACGAGCACTACTACCACTTTGCTAGAGACAAGGAATCTCAAAGAGACCAAGCCTACAGAAACAAGAATCAAGTTTTCACCAAGTACCTGCACCAAGGTACGATTGATGAACCATGGAGACTCCTGAGAATCAGCCAGCTATGGGCCTGGACCATTGGAGATGGCAAGTAACCTACGAGAGCTCAGCTTCTTATTGTTAGTGCATACACAACTAACAGCAAAGTGTAGAGTGGTTGGTCACATCCGCTTCTTGCGCCAAAATCGACATCGAGGAAGCAGACACAATCTGAATGGCACGGAAGCCCAAGTCTGAAACTGTTGACACTCAACGGCAGATCCTGAGCCCATGAACAGCAACATCAATGTACATCGGACCAGAATGTATGGTGTTCCTGTACTGTTTTCCTTAACCGGTAGAGGGCACAAGTCAAAGTGCCCATATAGTGTTTCCAGAATTGTGCCCGCTAGTAAACTGAATCTGCCGTAGTCTTTTTGCGAGGGGGCTGCGTCGTAACTACGGACTCAACACCTGAAAAGGTTTACAATAGAAATATTTTCATCAACATGCTATAAGATTACATACTCATAGTAAGATGACGAGAAACAGTATTGAGGCTTAATGCCGTCTGTTAGCGGGTTACGCTGAGGTCGTTCCGCTCTTAGAATAAGATTGGCATCGTCTCACATTACAATAACAGTGGTGATGTTAATCGAGAGAGCCTTTTTTCCCCCTTTAACCCTTAGGCCAACGGTAACTCGTAGATGCATCAACCCTACTATGTGCAAAACTTTCGTGCAACATTACTATTCTGATGGTGATTACTTGAGGCGATTCCAGTCTTACAGGTCCACAATGTAAACGATCAACCTTTTTACTCTGACAACCTCTACGAGCACCTTGCTATTACTATCCAAAACCTTATTCCATCCGCAAGATTCATATCTTACCTATTGACTTCCCAAGCTTTTCAGGCTCGACACAGACATTCCCCGAAAAAGCTTAACCGTCTTCTAACCACAGCACAGAAAAGCTGCAAATTTCCATCCTTCGCTCCCGTTTGCATTCATCCCCATCTCTATTTCTCACTATAATCGCATTCTTTCCGAAGATACCATTCTGATTTATAAACAACTATGGCTACGCAGACGTTTTCTCGGTTTAGTGGTCTCTGTCCAGAGATCCGAACAATGATATGGGACTTTGCAACCCGTCCCCACGGCATCCGCGGAGTTCAGCACTTTTCCATCTTCCATCGCGACAGTGTTCCTGCAGATTTCGAAGGCCATATCGCGCCGCTATTAGAGACAACCCAGATTGAAGTCGTGGGGGCTCCATCAACGATTGATAGCACGACAGTGGGCCCTTACAGCAATAACTCAACATACACTATCGATGGCGGGCTTTGGACCGCTTGCAGGGAGTCAAGAGCGGCGATGTTTCGTCGGTATAGGCCTGATGAGTGGACTGCCTTCTACGAGTTCCAAAAGAGAAAGTACAACCCAGAACGCGAACGCGATCGAAGCGTCGTTCACCTCAGTAGGATATACCACGACATGCCGGCCACATTCGAAATGAACCACGGGGAGAAGAGCCAATTCTTTACCGTTTTTCCAGCCACGGACCTCATCTTTATGCACCTGACGTCTCTTCGACTAAGACTTTGGGATCTGAGCAAACAACTCCCCTTCGCCTCCTGGAGACTTGGTTTCGGGGGTATGTGCCACATCGCCTTGGAATTCGATCCGTCGTGGAGCGTCGCGGAACTTGAGCAGTACCAACGAGAGTGGGAGGGAGCCGAGCCCGTACTGGACGCCGAGCGCTGTAAGGAATACGACATGCTGGTACAAACCAGTAGGGACGTTCATTACCGGTGCCACTTCAAGTCGTTGTGGCTTGTGGATCGTCGTCTGCAAAGAAAGCATCTAGCGCCCACGCCTTCTCAACTAGAGGCCATATTGGAGATCGAAGAAGACCTGCCGGACAAAGATCGCATGATTTTCCATGAAGACGGCTGCAGCTACTATGGCATGCCTTCGACGTTCTGTGAAAGTTGGCTCTGGGCATACGAGGACGATAAACCCGGATCAGGAGTCAATTTGCGAGAATCCGTATGGGGGTTCGTCACCAAGCTTGAATGGATCACTATTCTTCAAGCAAGACGTACCGTTGCAAGATATATCAATCCCCCGAGGAACGTATACGTGGACAACGTCAGGCCTTGGGGGGTTTTATTACAATCGAGTTGATAGTTCTGCATGAACAGAACCAGAGAGTCTTATCAACATGTACGGACGCGGTGGACTCATAATCTCGAATGTAATAATTATCCAGGATTTCTCATCATCAGCCTTCAAGCAAAGATTTACAGCATCAGCACACGCAGTTCTAGTTGCAGCTAATAGGGCAGTGACAGCAGAGCCTGCTCTGGATTTCAATACGATTCTCTTGTACCCTCAACAGGTATGCGTATTCACCCGTACTATTCCTGATGAATGACAAAGCAGCCCGGTTTTCATCGTCGACGTCGGTGGTCGAACGGTTGTTCGTCTACCTTCTGAAGCTATCCGACCTTCCCAGCGTAACATGTGGGCTTTCAATCATTCAAATTTCCTGTCTGCACTTGGGTCTGAAGCGCTGGGTCGTCGTTTTGCTATGTTGATATTATTTCATCTTTTTCTCTTCTTGTTTTCTAATTTTTGCGGCTACATATTGGCTGTTCACCCACCCCTATCTATGCCTTGACTCGCCATTTAACCCCGTCATGCAAGACTGTTCCAGCTATAAAAGGAGACAATGCCTCCCGAACCAAGGGAAAAACTACAATACCCACAACCACCAACAGTAGATTGAACGCGTACACGGGCCGGGCAGTACCCAGGTGGCATGTCTGTCCCCAGATGATGATTGAAGGCACCATCCTTCTACTTGACGCGGCGGCTCACCGAATCATTTCGCCAAATACAAGAAGACCAACGGGAAAGTCTAGAGGAGACGGACGGCGCGTTCATAAGGCGCCTGCCGCTGTGCAGGATGGAGGACACGACATATCACACGCCACTGCACCGGCTAAGGGGTTGCCCAAATGCAACTTCCGAGCAAGCAATTTTCACCAATGAGCGGTTGTGTAGCTCGCCCTAGTCTTCGATTCGACAACCGAACTTTACATCTTTCACTTGGCAATGTCATTCCAAAAACGGTCTCGGCCACTGTCCCTCGCGCGAGTCGACCTCTCGTCCACAAGAGTAACGAGTCCACCAAGAAGCCCCACAGTCATGCCATAGTAGACCACCAAGACATAGACAACGTTTCGAATTCATGCCGCAACAGAATGCTATGAAGGTGAGAAAAGAAGTCTTTGTGTATACGCCTGTACACCGGAAAAGCCGTCGTCATGTCCATACAAGTACACATTACCAAGAAGAATCAAACATAAAAGGGGGGAATTTTGTCCTCTCAAAGCAACACCGTCGTCTGCCCGCCCCATCCATCCATCCATCCCATGCTGTCGTGTCTCTCTTCTGCAGTCGCAAAAAGAAGCATTCGTCGTCTCGCTCATCAACCGTTTCCATCCTCACTCATCTCCTCTTGACGTTCCTCACCAAGAAGGCCCCCACAACACCCGCGGCGACAGCGACACCGCTGATGATGGCGACGCCCATGAGGCCCTCCTTGGCGACCTTGTCGTCGACAAGCTGGCGCAGGTTTGAGGCCTGCAGGTTCGCGGGCTCCTTCTCGAGGAGGAGGTCGTTGTAGCGGCGGGCCTCACCGTAGTTGCCGAGCTTGAAGTTGCCGAGGGCGAGGTAGTAGAGGCACTCGCGGCGGCGCTCGGGGGAGACGCGGAAGATCTCGGAGAGGAGGCGGACTAGTTGTTGGTCGTTGCGGTTGTCTGATTTTACGAGGCCCTGTGCGTGGGGAGGAGGGTTTGTTGCTGTGACATGCTTGGGCAGTTGGGGACCGACACAGTGGCAAAGAGAAGGAAGCAAGACGGAGAGGGGGAGAGGGAGAGATGCCATACCCATGCGTAGTTGAACTTGGTTTGCACGCCGACCATCTCGCCTTCCTTTTCATATTGGGCGCGGAGGACCTGGAGCTCGGATGCCTTGAGGGGCCTGCATTGCGGTGAGTATTTTACGCCTGCGCGATGCGTCGCGGGGGAGAAGTGAGGGGTGCGAAGGCAACGTACGTTTCCGCGTCGAGGGCGTCTGTCGTCGTCAGTCACTACTGCGCGGACCATGATGTGGAGGGAGCAGGAGGGGTCCTCTACTTACAGGGTAGATCGACCATTTTTGCGTGATGTCGGCAGCTCGGGGAGCTATGGACTTTTCTGACGTCTGTCGGAGGGGATCGTCGGGAAAAACTTCAAGCACAGCGCGGGCGCGTTTGTGCAGCTGTCGTCGTATGTGCGTTTGGCAAGGCGGGATCAGGAATCTGTTCGAGGGGTTGCTGGTTTGCAGATTTGGGCCCTTACGATCGGAGGGGTTGGTTGGGGTGGCTTGCGAATGGGAAATGGATGATGGCAAACCTGCTTCGGAATGAGGCGGAAGTGGCTGAAGCTCTGACATCTGAAGATTGCGTGGGGACCGCGGAGGGGATCATGTGTGGCGGGGGGGTGCTACTACTGCTGGCACGCTGGACAGCAAACACCCGCAGCAAACAGCAGCTGATGACGACGGCCGACGGCGGGCGAATGGGATGGACGGGAAACGAGGGAGGGGTTTCGCTGGGGGGGGGAGCTGGCTCTCGCTCCAGCACTGACCAGTCACTGAGGGGGAGACCATCGCCCACTGAAGGAATCAATCACAGGCCAGCAGTCCGCGTACCTAACCTTAGTCAGCCGATTGTCGTCCCGGTGATGTTGACCCGATAAGCGGGCTCCCCGTCTTCTTTTTTGTTTAGGCGGTTTCCGCTTTGGGCCGAGTGACAGACACCCACGCAAATCACATCCTTTTCATCACTTAACGAACGACGACGTGACAACCCGCGCCTCTCCGACGACACCTCTCCCACGCAAGAAAACACCTGCGAGGAAATTCAGTCAAGATGCTTTTGGCAGAGGAGCCCGCGACGGTAGGCGCCCACGCCACAGCCCAATTGATACGTTCGATGTACTGACTGATTTGGCGCGCACGCAGCTCATCCATCACACAATCGCAAACTTCAACATCCAACCCGATAAACAAGCCATCGCGCGCATCAATGACTCCTACTCCACGCTCCAGCAGGCTCGCGAGATGCGTCTCCGCGATGCCGAAAATGCCCTCAAGAGTATGTTCCTCTCGCCACAGTGCATTGTCATTCGCCGGTCCAAACAGACCCGACTACTACTCCAGCCCTCAATGGCTTATCTATGGGAGACTCCCAAGACCAGCCATCACCACCAACGTCAACTACTACTCCAGCCCCTACTGGCTTACCTATAGGAGAGCGCGGACATCAATCCCGCGTCTCTCAAACTTTCTTTTCAAGATGCTGACCAAAACCCACCAACAGAACTCTCGCGCCAACTAAACACAATGTCCTCCCAACACGCCGAGCTCACGCAAGCACACTCCTCCACCGCCCACGCCTCCGAGATCGCCCGCCTCGACACCACCAAATTCCGCACCGCGAAGGCCGCCTCCGACGCCGAGATGGAGGCCGAGCGCCTCGCCCAGCAGGCCGCCGACCTCAACGCCCGCCTGCAGGAGCTCGAGATCCAGGGGCTCGACGGCTCCGCCGACGACCAGCAGCGCCGCCGCGACCCCGTCGACGATGAGGTCCTCCTGCGCCTCAAGGTCTATCGCTCCCTCGGCATCGAGATCGAGCGCGACACAAAGGACGGCGAGTTCAGCCGCGCCGTCGTGAGGAACGACCGCAAGGGGGATGTGCACGTCGTAAACCTGGACCCCAAGTTTTCAAAGTTCTTTTACGCCAATTACTTTTGGCAGACGTTGTAATTGGTAGCTGCGATCAAGGGCGGGCGCGGTACGAGTTCTGCTATGACGGCGTTTGGGCGGCTTTATGACGGAATACCAAATCAGGAATCATGCTTTGTTTTCAACGCAAATATATACACTTGAAGCACGTATGAGCTCGCACAGCTGTGATTGAACTTGTTTGATTGTCCGTTTGGACGGATGAGATGTGTGATACTGCCAGACGCCTGATGACTCCAATGAACCAACCCAAATTCCGTTCCGTGGCTGGCCACGCCTAGCCGACCGTACCTTTGATTTCTTCCATGTCTTCCATCATTTCCCGTCATAGCTTGACCCATTTCTACCTTTCCTTCCTCCTATCGCCCCATCCGCAGCCATCCAAGGCGCGACATCCCATCCCGACATATGAAAGGTACAGTTAACTCTTACATCACCCGCTTTTAGGGTTCTCTCTTTGTCATCATCGTTATTCTCGAAGGTGACCTCATTGTATAAACCATTCTTGGTCTTTTGTTGTCGTCATTAGTGGTAGTTATTGTGGTTCTCCCATTTTATGCCACCGCCACTTTCCTTACAGCCTTTGCTGATAAGCTTGGGAAGTAATCCCCGTCGGCACCGTCAAGCGCCGTAAACGCAATGTGTGATGCGTTCGTTGGTGTCCTCGCGCGGGAGCTATTTGGTGAAGTCATGGCATAGCCTCCCGGTTGCTTTCCGGACTCCTGTTGCGGCCCCTTCATCATGAGGTAGCCGTCACCACCGCCGGGCGTTGTGGGTCCGCCGCTGGGACTCCGGTGGTGGTGCCTTTGATACTGACGGTCAGGAAGTTCGAGACGCGAATTGATTGTCGTCCACAACTCATCATCGTTGCCGTTTCCTAGACGCCATCCGCCGAGACCCTCGTAGTCCCGGTCAATGCCAACAGAGGGGAAGAGACCGATCCCGCCGGACTCGGAGATGGGCGTTATCGTGCCGACGGAGTGCGCCGATGCCGAGGATGGCCGGCGGGTACGACGTGAAGCCGAACGTCGGGTTGGCGTTAATGAGGGAGAAGAACTGGCGGGTGACGGATTCTTCGACGCGTAGGACAGGTATCGAGGACGTCCAGTGATGTACGACGGCAGTAGAGATAGCGCAAGGTCGAAGTAGACGAGAATGACTCGGAAGATAAGCACGGTAAAGGCGAGCGTCGTCGTAATCCCAGCGAAGATGGCGAGCGGGACGGTGAACAAGAAGAGGAAGGGGACGATGATGGCGTACATGGGGTTGATGAGGGCCATGGTTGCGGTCGTAGAGCGGACGGAGAGAGAGGCGCGTGTAAGGTGATGGCTCGGTCCGGATCTCATTCACCACATTGCCTCGAATCTCCCGGTGTGCTGGTCAAGTGTGGTTTATCTGTCCGGCGTAACCAGTTGTGGAAACCGGTTGTGACCAGTATCTCCCAGTACCTGAATCGTATGATCCCCTCGCAGTCGTTCGGTCGGTGGTCCGATCGTTCGATACCGTTGTAATACCCCAACACCCACAGTCGATTTTCCCAATACCTCTCAAGATAGAGAAACAGGAACGTCCGAGAAAAGCGAAGGTGGTAACTGGACGGACAGCTGGCGACTTTGTACGATGGAATTGCTCGCAGCTGGGAGGAATGGGGGCACACAAAGTCAAAACCCGGACGGCATGGTGGTGGACGGGGGAAGGTATGCTGTAAGAGTATGGGATGAGACGGAGAGGAGCCGGGAGCGAACCTTCAAACCTTGAGGTTGGTTGGTGGCTTCCTAGCGAGTAACTGCAGCACGCAGCTGCAATACCAACAGTACATGAACAGGAGCGGCTGCAGCACGGAAGGGGGGTCTGAACTGAACCACACCGGAGGGTAAGGTAGGGGTGGCAGTCTAGTCGTCGCGGGCACTTTGTTTGTCTCTTTCACATGCCGGGAGCTAGCGGCAAAGCCTAGCACCGCCCTTGTCCTCCATTCCCTTGTCCTCCATTCCCTTGTCCTGGTCTGTCTTGTCGGAGGGTTCGATGCAATGTAACGCTATTTTAGTAGCCACGGAGGGAAAAAATGGAGAAGCCGAGCATGCGCTATCAGAAGCTACAGGGTCCCGAGTAGGGACTACACCAGTTGCCAGTGGTTGGACTGATGATGGAATGGCCCTCTGCTTTGTTGTGAATGGCTGGCCCCCCCAGCGCAGCGGCGTTTTCTGTGCGTTTTCTCGCGCTCAAGCTTGGGAAGTTCGGAAAGTTCATGGTGGCCGCATACGGGGGCTTCGGAAGGGCCAGTGAGTGGAAAAGAATTTGCGATTCTCTCTTTTTTTTGTGTGTTTCCAGGGCCTGTGTGCTCTCTTTCGTATTCGAAGGGTCGTCACTCTGTGCAAACTTCAGGCCGTCCAATATTGCTGCTCAAATCAGAGTGTTGTCCCTGGGACGGGGGCCGGGGAAACAGAGTTTGCAGTTCCTGGACACTGCCTCCCATGTGAAGACAGACGTGTTTCTGACTGACAGAAACGGCTGTGGGGGCAAGCGGGAAACAGAGTTTGCCGGGTGAATCAGCGACTTGACTTATGCGCCTTCGGACTGGAGAATCCTGAGCCTGAGGTTTTTTCTGCCAGCCAATGCTCAGGTAATGCGACCGCCGCCCTGGCGTTGGTGGGAGAGTGACGAAAGACCAGAGACCTGCGACCGGACTTGGGATGGGGGACGTTGGGTGTGGTGTAGAGTATGCGTGCGTGTGCGAGCAAGCTTGTGCCGGCATGCCGCTATCAGATTCGCAATCGAGCTGCCGTTTTGGTATGAAGTGACGATGAATGCAATCGGGACAGTTGGCTGACAGAGATAAGAGACGACGACGGGTGGGTGCTCTCGGTGAGGTGAGGTCGAATCCCCGAAAGCGATCGCCCAACTTCTCCGCATCTCCAGACTCCAGACTACAGATGTGCCAGGGCCAGGGTCAGCGTCGTATGGAGCGTCCGGGGAAAGGAGCAAGGGCGCAAACCCCCGAATAGAACACCCCGCAGATCCAGACCTGGGCGAAAGACAGAAATTCTGTGGTTCTCCAGTTAGATGCTCTCGCCGACGAGCGAGGAGCATGAATGGAGCGGCGGCACATCACCACTCGGCGTCTTCATTGCGTGGAGGTAACGTTATGTGCGTGATGTGCCAGTGCTCTCAGTGGTCAGCACGGCTCTCGATGGACCAGGGTTGACGCTGTGCATGTTATGGCAGTGGTGGGTGGCTGAGGAATGGACAAGATTGGGCCGATGTTCACAACAGCAGTCAGAAGCAGCGAAGATCCTTTCGTAGGTGCGAAACGTTCAAGCTGCCGACGTTCTGAAGGCAAACGACGGCGATATCTGCCGTCTGCCGCCCCAGGTCGGCCCCTGACGGCCAAGCGAGATCGTCTTGGTTTCCCCGCGACTCTGACATCGTAAGGGATGTCCAAAATCCAGTCGAGGCCTCGGGGCGATCCAAATTCCTGGAGTGCATATCTGGGTGTCTTGGTAGCTGAGTGTTGTGGGTGTCATGTCGATAATCCGGGGAATTGCCCACTGGCGGTTGTCTGGGGGCTGTCAATGTGCGAACATCATGGTCCATGCCTCTTCGAGATCGCAGTCAACGCCAGATTGCGAAGGCAGACGCCACAGGTAACGCAGACGAGCCGATCGTCAGAAGCCATTGCATTTTGCAGGCAAGCTTGGAACATTGAGCTATCGACGAACGGCGAGCGCAGGCCACGCAGAGGTCGAAGCACGACGATGCAACCGGGGGGTGACTCCCCTCGGCCATCAGTAGTCGTCCCCTAGATGCAGCCCTAGCTTTGATAGATTGACAAGGCGAGATGAGACATTGGGCCTTTGGCGATGGAGAGGTGAGCCGTCGGATTGCATTAGAGGGCCCCGCCTGGCTTTGGTCATCTTCAAATTCGGCAGCCGTGATTCGCAAGCTTGGAGCTCTCCGGTAAGTACGCAGTCCTAGACGGGCGTCAAGGTGTTTGTCCATGTGTCCGTGTTGTGCATAAAGGGCAGAAAATCTGCAACGAAGCTATGCACTAAGCGAAACCGTCAGGACGTCTGCGAGCGGTTGCTGTGGTGTTGCTGGCTTTCGAGATGGGCTCAGAAGAACAATGGATCAGATAGTATGTCTTGGGCCTGCGTGGTGAGATGATGAGATGCGAGGTACATCTAGCCTGGGTGGTGGTGACGGGGAAATGCGACGGTACCCTGGGCGAGGAAGAAGAAGCAGACGAGGAGGAGGAGCAAGAGGGCTCGTGGGCGGGAGAGACACGCAGCGACAACATGGCATAGTCCGGACGGGGCAGTAGGAAGCTGGGCTGGGTGCCTGCCCTGAGGTGTCTTGTCTTACACTGCGTGCCTACCTAAGGTACCTCATGGAGCTCGACGCAGTAAGGGTCTCGAGTGTCTCGCTTTCCCGTTCCCCCGTATGCCCGTCCGTCCCTTCCTGCCCATAGGAGCTGTGAAGTGATAGGCAGGAGGCAGGAGGCAGGCAGGAGGTGGGTGAGTGGGGAGATCGGAAGAGCTGTGAGGGGCTTGGATCCTTCCAGACCACGTCCCCTTGACATCATTCCGCAGTGCCCCCACTAATTGCCCGTTTCATTCAATCTCGCAGCTGTCGGCACTCCGGCTGCCAGCCTGCCACTGCCAATGCTGCCTCCACTACCACGGCCACGGCATCATCCATCGGTGCTTGCACCACCACTACCACCGCCCTCATCATCCGCGCCCTGAACAAATGCGAAGAAATCGACATCGAGATGCCCCACGGAAAGTAGTCACCTCACCTGCGTTGCATGTGGCAGCCTCCTTTCTCATCCCGCCTATCCGTCAACGACCATCAAACAACCACCACTCGTCTCTTTCATCATCGCCGTCTCGCCATTGTCCACATTGACGACCTTGACGTCGTTCGCAAACCACATCCCACGGACGCACATCCAGAGCGCCGTCGTATTCGCAAACACAAACCGCTCGACTTAGACCGTCCCAGCGTCGTCCGGTCCCTGCTTCCCACCGTCGCCCTACAGCTTCCAGCCATCCCGCTCTCGGCAACCGACTGGCACCGGGAATCCTTTGACGGATAGCTCCATCTTCAGCTCTACGGAGAGACACACCCAGCTTTTACCGACGATTTACCGCAGTCTTCTTCTTGCCGCCCAGGGGCATCTGCTACCCTACTGGTCCTTCACCTCGACGTTTGACCTTCGGCGATCCCCGCCTCCCGCTTCCCGCCTTCCCCGACTACCTTAACCCGGCACAGTCTCTAATACCACCCGTCTTGGACGCATCGACCACCAAGGCTGCCCAGCATGTGTCTTCAACATGAGGATGGGCATCAAAACCCCTCCACTGCCGTCACTTCTGCCTCGACTACGTCGGATCCCTTCCCCTGGGATCATGGAATCTACGATGCTCATTGCCACCCCACGGACACCATGTCGTCCGTCGAGACGATACCCGGCATGCGTGTCGCCGCGCTAACCGTCATGGCCACTCGCAGCCAGGACCAGTCCCTCGTCGCTGAGGTAGCCTCATCCCACGGTGTGCGCTCAAGGGACGAAATGTCTCAAGGCCATCTGATCCCCTCCTTTGGTTGGCATCCCTGGTTCTCTTACCAGCTGTTCGACGACACCGTGCCCGTCGCTGAGAGGACGTACCACGAGGGCCAGCCCGACGCAAAGAAGCGCCACTACCAGGCCGTCCTAGCACCCGCCCCTGAGGACCCCAGCTTTATTGACGCCCTGCCCGCCCCCCGTTCATTGTCAGCCTTTTTAGCAGACACTCGCGCTCGTCTGCAAGATCATCCCCTTGCTCTAGTCGGTGAAGTAGGTCTTGACAAGGCCTTTCGTCTGCCTGAAGGAACCACCAACGCCGACCAGTCCTCCCGTGACCAGACCCTGACCCCGGGTGGTCGCGAGGGGCGTCGTTTGGCTCCTCAACGTGTCAAGATGCCCCACCAGATTGCCGTGCTGAAAGCTCAGCTGGCGCTCGCGGGCGAGCTAGGCCGACCCGTGAGTGTCCATGGCGTTCAGGCCCATGGTATACTCCACGATACCTTGGCATCCCTTTGGAAGGGTCACGAGAAGGAGGTCATCACCAGGCGTCAAAAGAAGATGGTCGCCGAGGGAGCCGAGGACCCTTATTCCGAGGATGAGCTTGATGAAGATGACTACGGCAGGAAGCTCGTGCCGCCGAAGCCTTTCCCGCCGCGGATATGCCTCCACTCGTACTCTGGTTCGGCTGAGATGTTCAAGCAGTACACTAACCCAGCCATTCCCGCACGGATATATTTCTCCTTTTCCTCGGCCGTTAACCTAGGAACCAAGGCCAACGCCGACAACATAGTGGAGGTCGTCAAGGCTTGTCCAGATGACGCTATTCTGGTTGAGAGCGACCTGCACGTCGCAGGTGAGGAGATGGAAGCCAGACTCGAGGAGATGTACCGCAAGGTATGTGAGATCAAGGGATGGACGCTTAAAGAGGGGGTCGCGCGCATAGGCAAGAATTACCGCCAGTTCATTTTTGGTTGAAGGGTCTGGCCCAGATGCGCTGGTGTTGACGAAGTCACGAGATAGAGGCTCACCGCCATCCGCGGTCATTCACAGCAAATGCTGACAGCGGAAGGATTAGGGCGGAAGCATTGCTCAACAAAATCAACATTTTAGCATGAGCGTTCCGGTGAGCCATGAGCGAAATGATGCTTGCCGTGATTGTCTGTGTCGTAATCTTGACACAAACCGACCTGTCCTTGATTGAGATTAATCGAATCTCTCACATGGTGCTTCTCAGAATACTAGACCTTAAATCTCACATGGCCATCTAACCACGGGATAGAGGCCCTCGCCACTTGAACGGACCTTCATCTGCGACTGAGATGTTGAAATTGCGAGTGGGGCACGTAAACTCTTGTCTTCACACGATGACTGAGCAGATGAAGGTGAACATGTAAAGTTTTCGAGTACCATTTCATCACCGCCAGCTGTAAACCAAGCAAGACGTGATGTTCTCCAAGCTACATGGAACAAGTAAAACAATGACTTCTACCCCTCCATTTGGAATTATACCATCCATCTTCCGTGCATGACACTCATACCACGCAGTAAAAACAACCTCAGGCAGCGAACGCCCATATATACATAGAAAAATCAAGGACTCTCAGGAGTCTTTTGGACGAGGGAAAAAAATGCCGGATATCTTTCTACTACACTTATAAACAAAAAAAAAACCTCAACTCGATCACGTTTACAAATAAAACACGGAATAACTTATACACACAGACGCACACAGAACAACGCTCCTTCTCAGTTCTTGGAAGGAGGGGCCTCCCCGAGGACATCGTCGATGCCCTCGGGCGCGGGGCCGTCGGAGACGCTGGGGGTGTAGTCGCTGGAGCCCGGGTGTAGCTGCTGAAGCCGTCAGAGACGACAACGGCGGGGGCGGCCTCGTCGTAGGTGGGCAGGGCGTCGTCGACCATGTAGTCAGCGAAGGCGGCCGTTGGCGAAGGAGGGGTGGCCATGTGTTGGTGGTGGTGGTGTTGTTGCTGGGGTTGTTGGAGGTGGTGGAGCTGGCGCTGTTGGGCCTGGTAGGCGAAGTGGTCCTGTTGCTGCTGCTGCTGTTGTTGTTGTTGTTGCTGCGCGGCGAACTGGCGGGAGCGGGCTTCTTCCGCGGCGACCATTTCCGAGACGAGGGAGGCTGCGTTGCGGAACTCTACGATCTCCTGGGACATGGCGTTGTTGCCACTGCCGCCGTCGGAAAAGTTGGAGGACGCGGTGCTGGCGGAGCGGTAGCGGGTGCTGCCGGACAGGAAGGCCTGCTTCTCCTCGTCCTCGGCGGTGGCGGCGTTGGAGGCGGCGAAGACGCGGGTCCAGAGGGCGGGGAGGGAGGCGGTGAAGGCTGCCTTGCGGCCTCGCGGGCGTCGCGACGGCGTTGGCGGCGGGCGCGGCGGTCGGCTGCCTGGCGGCGGGAGGAGGAGGAGGGAGGAGGCGAGGCGGGCGCGGAGGAGGAGGGTGATGCCGACGATGAGGATCACTACGGCGGCGATTTTGGCGGGGAAGGGGACGAAGCCGTGGGGCGGGGGAGGGGGACCGCCGTGGTGGTCGTGAGGGCCGAGGGGGTGTTCTTGGTCATCTGGCGGGGGGGGCCGGAGGGGGAGGTCCTGGGGGAGGAGGGGGGGGAGGAGGGGGAGGGCCGCCGTGGTGGCCGTCGAAAGGGGGAGGGGGAGGAGGAGGAGGCGGGCCCGGGGGACCTCCGTGGTGGCCTTCGAAGGGAGGAGGAGGCGGGGGAGGGGGAGGCGGGCCGGGAGGTCCTCCGTGATGACCGTGGTGAGGGGGCTCGCCGAAGGGAGGAGGAGGGCGGCGGCGGAGGTCCGTGGCCGTGAGGAGGACCGCGAGGGGGCTCGTCAAAGTCGCCGTGGGGGGGACCGTGGTGAGGAGGCTCGTCGAAGGGAGGGGGAGGGCCGTGGTGAGGCCACTCGCCCTCAGGAGGCGGGGGACCGCAGGGGCAGAACCGGCGGCGGCGGCGGCGGCGGCGGCGCGGTGTGGTTTCCATGGGTGTGGTTGCCGCCGGGGAAGGGGAAGGCGCCGCACATCGGGGGCGGGCCGCCGTGGTGGTGACCGGGGCCGCGGTGACGACGGCCGCCCGCCGAACCCGTGGAAGCCGCCGCGGAAACCGCCGCCGACGCGGTGCATGAGGGTGTCGAGAACGCACTTGAGGGAGTCGCACTCACGCAGGGCGTGGCGGTGGAGGCGGACGCCGTGGTCGTGGGCGAGGCGGGCCTCCTTTTCGTGGATGAGGTGCTTCAGGGCGTGGAGCTGGTGGCGCAGGCAGTCGAGCTCGTGCAGCTCGGCCTCGACCTCGGGGGAGTGAGGGCGGTGGTGCTCCTCATCTTCGCCATGGCCGTGGGGCGGGTGAGGACGGTCCTCGCCGTCGTGCTTGAGAGGGTGGTGGAAGTCGGCCTCGTTGTGGTTGCCAACGTGGTGGTGAGGGGGAGGGGGGAAGGGGGGTCCTCGAGGAGGCCGTCCTCGTCGTCGCCGGGGCGGGGCCTGTGGCCGTCCCACTCGGGGAGGGAGAGGGACGGGGGCTGGGGGCGGTCGGTGGAGACGCGGACGGGGCCGGCAACCTCGATGATGGAGGCCGGGGAGGTCTGGCGGAAGCGGGCGACGAAGGCGACGTCGGAGGCGAGGGAGCGGCCGGCGAGGGACTCGAGGTTGAAGCGGAGGAGCTGCTCGTCGCCGGCGCAGGTGGCGGTCCAGGAGGCGATGAAGGTGGAGCCGTCGTGGTCGCCGGCGAAGGTGCCGCGGCCGAGGGTGTGGCCGCCCTGGGAAAGGGGGTTGTCGTTTACCTTGATGTTGGGGTAAGCGCACGGGGAGGGGGCTTCGAGGACCTCCAGGTGAAGGGTCTGAAGTGTGTTAGCGAGGTTTTCCGTGATGAGTTGAAGAAGCGAGACTTACGTAAGGAGTAGAATGGTCCTCGTTGAAGCCCGGGGGGATGTCGAAGGTGACAAAGGTCGAGGGGGAAGCATCTGACGGTTGTTAGGATTCAACTCTCGCAGAACAGCGTGTTAATGACTGAGAAGAACTTACCCTTGACCTTCTCATCGATCCGCGAAGGGGCGGCTCCGACCAGGGCCGGCGCGAGCAGGAGAGCTTGCGCCAGGCCGCGCATGATGGGCGACTTTGAATCGGTGGGTGAATTACAAGCGGCCTCTTCTCGTGAAGTCCTCTAGTTTGCCCGTGGGGCGCGGGGGGATCGGTGGCCTCGTATGTCGAGCAGTTCTCTGCCTAGAGAAACGGGGTCGCTCGTTGTTGTCGTCGTCGGGGTTCAGGGGAGGTGAGAGGTAAAAGTCGGCCCCAGGAAGAAAACAAGAAAAGGCAGACAGGTGATGGTAAAATGGCTGCCTGGGTTTTTGTTGCCAAGGTATGGTATGTATACGTATGTCGTCGGCTTGGTGGTGGTGTGGTAGTGCCCTTTTCGGGGTTGGCGAGGTCAGCCGGGCTTGTCTTACACCGGTTTGGCGATGGAAGGCTCGATAAGATAGATCCTCCACCCTTCTCTCTTCACAGAGCTGTCAACCCAAACTCTCCAGAAAACCGAAACGAAACAAATAAACGAATGAGGGTATTCACACTTTTTTCCGAACCTGGTGGTGGTTGGTTTGAAAGTGGTTACTGTCGGAAAGAGGAAAGAGTAAGTAGGAGGGGGAGGGAAAGGGAAAGAAGGGGTCGACTTGGATGGCATTCGAAGAAAGAGGCTTGCCAGAGCGAAGGGAAGGGGACTACGCGTCCATGGGGCACTAAACAGTTACACTGCCCTTGCCTTCCTTGCCCATCACCGGCAGCGCAGCGCCGGGCCGCGCAGTCAGTCGCAGCAGCAGTTCGTTCCATATTCCCTAGTCCCAGAGTACGCAGTGAGGTACTGTGAATGAGTGGCAGAGTGGCAGAAGTGGGCACATCAAGGACCGTCAGGGACATTGGGGCTGCGCAATCCTCGCGGCGTAGCTGGACCACCGCTGGCCAATGACCGCCGACGAGATGACGAGTCCCTTCCGTCCCTTGGCCCGTGCGTTTCGGTACGTACACTGCGAATACCCACGGCACTCACGCGCTACTGGACCAACAGGGCATCGTCTGGCCAATGGAAACGGCCGCACGAGGTGCTAAGCACCGAAGCCAGTGGAGCTGCGTGCACCTGGTGAGCCAGCCCGGGGCGGGCTGGTGGGGTTGATGCGATGGAGCCACTGGACTCGGCCGATGCACTCGATTTTGGTAGTGTCGTTTCCTTTTTTTTTGCAGCATCTCAATCTGTTTCCCTGCCCTTGCGCGTGTGCTGCGAGGGAAAGGGAAGGCTTAGCGGCCGGAACAAATGACACTCTCGACCACAACACTGCCAACCGGTGGGGTTCCATTCCCGGGACGTGGGGTGTCCACGCTAGCGCTTCCGGGTCCGTAAAATCCACTTTCCCACTTCACTCAGTGCTCTTCCCCAAGAGGCATCGAACAAATGGTCCAAAAAAAGGGAGATTGATAGAGTGAGAGTGAGAGAGAGAGAAAGAGGCGAGGGGCCGCAGGGAGGCATCAGGGGGCACACACCCAATGAATGATCCCGCTTGTTCGGCACCGTTGCCGCAGGCTCGTCCGGCTTTGGCATTGTAGGTATTGCATCGACGTCGACGTGCTGCTGCAGCAATGCTAACTAAGGTAAGCATGCACGCCTAACGGACGGCGACGCCGTTTCGGGTCGGACTGCCCTCGGCATAGATGAATGGCCCTCAATCCTCGGGAGGGCCATGCCATGTTCAATGTTGGTGGAGTCTCCCCTCGACCATCCGTACCGCCCATCATGCCGGCCTGTTGTTTGTCACTCGCCCGTTGCCCCCGTCGTGCGTTCGCCCACCGCGGCTAGCGACTCACTTGCCGTCTCGAATTGCTCCCAGGAGGCCGTGGTGTGATGGGTGATGCGAGAGAGCAAGAGACAAGGGTGGCGTTCCCGGATTGTGAGAAAAGGCTCATTAAACCTATCATTAAGCAATACACTAGCTCCGTGAAGAGGAGTCCATCCCCCCTGAAAAGCGTAGGTACTGCAGCAGAAGTATACAATCGAAAACTCCGAGAGATTCCCGTCCCGGATGTGGGAATCGAACATGAAGAAGTGGATGATGCACCGTCCCGACTTCCACACAATGTTAACCAACTCCCGTCCCGCCAAGAAAAAAAGAACATCTCGCAAAATGACAGTCCCCGGCCGGTGACAGGTGAGAAAGCAAGAGATGAAAACCAGAAACCCTCCCTCCCCCAGCCAGCCCTCAACAGCAAACATCTTGCGCAATATCCGTACCTCGCCCACCTTCTCCACAGAAAACCACGAGATCTGCAAAACATCCACGACAACTTGTGAGCACTGGGCGCAAAAGGGGCCCCCCGCCCGCCTCAAGGAGGTCCTTCAACACCTGGACCCGCGCCCGAGCAACTTCGGACCCTTGATCCCCCTCGCCCATCAACCCATGATTTGAATCATGCGCGCTGTGACCGTCTTCACGTCAGCCTTCTTCTGTCCCGTCCCTTCGCCACATTATACACGCAAACCGAAAGACGCGTGGGTAGGTAGGTAGGTAGGTTTTTACTCACATATATCGGCCCTGGCCCTTACGAATAGCGGGTCCCGCTCCGCCGCCTCCACCGCCGCCGGGTCCTTGGCCGTCCCGGAGCACGCTGCCGATGCACAGCGCCTCGAGGAAGGCGCGGTGGTTGAAGACCCCCACACCCGGGCTTCCAGTTCAAATATGTTGAAGAGCAGGAAGAAAGAGTTGATCGCCTCGTGCGCGGCTTCGAGCGTGCCACGTACGTTTACGGGAACGTCCGGGGACTCCGATGCGTGTACGAGCATGATGTTGTGGTGGTAGTTGCTCGTGAGGAACAGCGTCTGGCGAACGACGCGCTTGTTGGTTCTTGCCAACGACGTGAGACTGTCCGAGTCCCAGGACCGGAAGACGTCGGGGAACGACCGGTACACGGCACGGAAATCGGCCACAAGTTTTGACTTGTGGCGGGCGGTGGTGCAGATGGGCATGTCGAGAGAGCGCGGTGAGCAGATTGTTTCTTGGACCAGGTTGGCAAGGGTCCATGATCCGCGTATATAGGCGATATCTGGGGTCGTTGGAGGCAATGGCCGAGCCGTCGTCGAGAAGGTCTTCAACCGAGACGTCTGTGTGAGTTGCTGATGGGGGCAGGGAGAGGAGGACGGTAAGAAAAGTGTCTTGGAGAAGGACGGCTTGCCAGAGCTTGCGGCGCTGTTGCTTCTCAAAGATGCTAGCTTCAGGAGTGACTAGTACCGTTTAGCAGGGCTCGATGCGTGACTTCAGGCACAACTTACCAATGTTGGGATCACGATGCAGACCCATTGCGTAAGCCTGGCGTATGAGTATGCCTGCGAATGCCCACCCATCAGAAGCATGGTTGTCGTTGATTAAGAAGTAGGTCAATCTGGTCAAATCAGCATCATGCCCCCAAGATCTCTTTGGGGTCTTGGCAATAGACTTACAAGACCATGGCCTGGATGGACCGTAATGAAGCAGCGCTCAGATAGGAGAACATCCGTAACGCCTGGTTGCTGGCCGACGCATAAAATTCGGCCGTTTGCTTCCCGTCTCTCGGCGACGTGGACGTCACAAACTGCGTCCCCAGAGCCAGCATCACAAAGATGAGCCCAATGAAGGCGGCATCCACCCGGTTCTTCTCGTCATTGCCCAAACTCCAAAAGTGCTCATAGTCCGCGTAGAATGTCTGCCGGTGGATCATGGGGTACACCGGGTCAACACACTCAAAATACTGGGCCAGCAGAATGTCTGCCTGGATCTTATCCGGCAACACAGAGATGACCTCTGGCAAGCCCCCTTCACATGTCCAGTAGTTGGCGAAAGGGTGCTCGGCGCCGATGCCAAAGACGTTGCTGGCCGTCGGCAGAGAATACGGCACATTCGAGAGCAGCCCGGTCGACGACGAGAAGGCGATGGAACCAACGGAACCGCGGGAAGTGAAACCTCTGCCTTCAATGAGGCCCCTGTCGGCGATGTTGGGTATCGTGTTGACGTCTGAAGGTTTCTTCTTTGGCGGTTTAGTCATTCGCCGGCCATTTGTGGCTGACCGTGTCGTCTCCCTGAGATGGTCAGTCTGGTAAGCCTCGACAAAGTCAGGGGGGCACTTACTCGAGCAGGTTCGCGACATGCGCATACTTGCATTCTGTCTGACGCTTGATGCATGCTAAGCAATGCGGCCTCCCTCGATCGCACTATCATGCGCGTCAGCGTTCCGTGCCATGACTTGCATTCTGGTTCACATGGGATCGGTGTGTAAACCCCATTTGGAAGCTGTCAAAAGCTTGTCTCGGGGATCTGGTGAGCCAACAAGGTTCGGGCAGCGTGCATGCCACGTGCGAGGCTCATGACTCTCTCGGCGCCCGCCTCCTGCAAATAGCAGCAGACAGGTTGACAGACGGCCGGGTCCAGACTTCGGGCCAGCGTCGGCGCGGCTGCGAGAGCCACGGTGGACCATGAAGCTCCGAGTGCGGGGGAGGGTAGGGGAAGCAAGCGCAAGGAGTGAAGCTCGGCTTGCTAAGCAACGAGGAAGGGAAGAGTCATGAACTCGTTGAATGCGCCGTGAGGCACAGAGCCAATGCGTACATACCTTCGTTTTGCGCTCGACGCACTCGTGACATGACAGGGTTGGTTTGTTGCGTTTCTGCTTCTTCTTGGGCGGCTCGTCGGCGTTCAGTTGTCCATCCGGGCTGGCCGAGTTGCCGTCGATGCTGTCCTCTGTCTTGACGATGCCGTTATAGGGGTAGGACTGAGAGGGCGGGTGTGCAGCGATGGTAGACGAAGACAATGGTGTTCCGCCTGGGTGCAGAGCTCCATTTGGTGTCGTCGCATTCGTTGTCGGCGGTGGCGGCAGGCGTCCGTGTTCTGAAGCCGGCGATGCGTAGATTGTCGAGGCCGAACTCGGCGTGTACGGTTGCTGCTGGTGCTGCGGCGGGTGGTCCTGGGGAGCCATCGCGACAGCTCTGGCGATGGTGGTGATGGTGGTGGTGGTGGTTTGCTGGCTGCGGCAGCGGCGCCGAGCGGCAGTCAATCAATGGACGGCGATGACACCGAAGCCTCCCGCGACACCGACGCTGCTGTTGATTTCCCGCCTCCGGCGCCGGTCGCGAGGTGCCAATTTCGCGATTGAGGCTGCTCCAGTTTCCGCCGTCTGGGCAGGCGGCGTCTGTGGTGCTGGTCCCCTTCCGGAGGTCTGCAATCCCCGGGAGCACCGGATCGGGGATGGGCGGCAGCAGCAGCGCAGCGAGGGTTGATGGGACGCTCAGGAAATTGGACGCTCGAACCCGGCGGCGCGCGCGAACGCGGATTGGATTGGCAAACGACGAGCAGTGGCCGTCCAGTCCGCCGTGCCGTCCGGGAATAAGGACGAGGTGCGCTACGGCAACGCAAAGCTGGGTAAATTGCGGTGCGGCGCGGCGCAGTGTTCGCCGTCCGGAGGAGGTCTTGGTCTTTTTGGGGGTTGCTGCTGGGAATAATCAGGCGATTGCGCAGCGAACGGGAACACAGCACGCAGCGTATGTAATGGTTGTCGTACACCACCAAGCCAATAAATTTGGGGTCGCGCGGGAATCTTTTGGGTGGGAAAAAGCGATGGGAATAAGGAGGGAAAAGAGAGACAGACGGGAGGGGGATTGGAAACATGAAAGAAAAAAAGAGGGGAAAAGAATTGGAAGAGACCACACTGGAACTGGAGTGAGTGACTGGACTGTGACTTGCTGCTGCGGCAGCGGCAACCAACCCGTACCGTACCTTGCCTCCTCCTCCTCCTGGACAGAGACCACTCAGTCAAAGTCCCAAAATCTACCTGGTAACCAATCCAACCCACGCCGCAGCGAACTCAACTGAACTAGCCACGGATGAGACCAGGCTATGAGACGAACAAGGTCCAGGGAAAAAAACAGAGAGATCACGCCAACGGCCCAGCTGCGGCTCCTCTCTAAACGTAGTAATAGTAGTCCATCTACATGTCGTCCCCGCCTAGCCTCGACTAAAGACCCTCGAGACGAGATCAGAATCAGCCCTTCTTCAACAAGGTGCAGCCACTCAGCATCCAGCCCAACTCTCGTCAAAGCCGTGTCATCTCTCTCTTGAATCATCAACCCACGAGCAGACAAAACCCCCTCGAGTCATCCAGTCATCCATGACCGAAGGCAACTGCCGGCCGGTCAACGGCATGGCTGGATGGCTGGGGTTCCAATCTTGATCCATCCCCCATTCTGCATAAGCGATCAGGAGCCGCTAATCGCAATCGCCGCCTGGGGGGGCCAACGCCCGTCTCGTTCGACACGGGCAGGTATCGCCGTCAACGCCCTGGTTTTGCCTGGCCTTGCTTTGCTTAGTCTTCCTCCCCGGGTGTGCAAGCTTGTATTCGTGCTAGCAGTAAGCAGGTCAGGTTTTGACAGACGTTGGCCGACCCCAGAGCTTGGCTTTCCGGGCGGTATGACTTGGCAAGCTTTAAACATGGTCCATTCATATCACAGGACAATTGGTTCGCCGAACAAGTCATGTTGGTTCGCGCCGTCCGCTGCGGCATGCTCCGCTGGCCTCTTTTTAGCTGAACGCGTGCTGGATTGATGCTAGACACGTCCCCCCCAGCTGCTGCTCGACTGCAATTCCCGGACGGCATTGACCAGGTGATAATCTATGATAATCTATCTAGCCCTACGTATATTATACGTGGCGTGTCTTGTGGGAGCAACGACAGGAAGCAGCAGTCAAGCCAGCCAGCAGTAAGCTAGGTAGGTTGCCTGCCGGAAAGCTTCGCCTTCCATCGCACCGGGGTCGCGCACTTCTACCCGCCCACATCGACGTCACTGATGCGACGGAATCTGTTCCCCGAACTCCAGTTCAAAGGGGCCCCCTCTGAGCAACACTCGCATCGTAACAATTTCTTCGTCGCCTCCTGATCATATACACCAGGCCACTTCGGCTCCTCCCTCTCCCACAAGGCTCCGGCATCCTTTCCTGACGCCCCCGTCCAAATATTTGTTGAGTCCTCTCCCTTCTCGGCCATTTGGCCGCCGGGTACGCTTCCCCGGCCGATATCGCCATGGGCCATCCCCTTTGCTGGCCCACAAGTCAGCGCTACGGGGCCTGCACTCTGCAGCCCTCCCCCCACACATGCAGGCATACGCGCACCGTATAGTCAGTCTCATGACAGCCTAGTACATCAAGCAATCCATCAGCGCCGATGGTTTAGTGGTAAAATTCTCCGTTGCCATCCAGCAGCGTCGGGGAGCCGGGGGTTCGATTCCCCCTCGGCGCATTCTTTTGCTTTTTGACAACATTTAGTTGCTCCAATCTTCACTCTCCCTCCAGATAAATCATTCTTAACCCTGTAGACACTAAAACAGCCTACAGTTGTTTTAGGTAGTAGCCCTGTCGCTTTTCTGGCTTGGTGAGTTGCTAAACTTTAGTTGAGACTCAGTCAGAAGAGACCGACTGAACTCTCGGCGTCCGTCTTCCCTCTGTTTACTAGATCAATTGTTATGCTCCGTACACACGCGGCGACAAAGGCGATGCCTTGTCCCTGAGTAATCGTCCACAACCATTTCTTCGGCCTGGATCAGTAGACGAGACTCGTCACGCTGGGCCCCATGAAGCCCAGCTTTGTACCCGGTCGTCTTGGCTAACTACGTTCTATACTCGGGGCTGTTTTCATGTGAGTTCTTGATTCAGACCAGCCTGTAAGTCCTATGCACCTGTTAAGTCTGATAAGACGAGGTATTAGAACAATCGTCCGGCACGATGCGTGCGGTAGCGTAGAGTAGATACAGCCGAGCAGGAAAGATTGATGAAAAGGAGAGTCGAGCCGGAGGGTCTACCGGATTGAATAGTATGATCATCGTGTTCAGCTAGTGTTTGGGACACTGGACATATGAACAACCACCTCTATACCTGCTGATTACCTGGGCCGGATCCTGACCTCTTCAAATAGGGTGCTCCAGGCTGCCTGGGTGTGGCCCGTGTCTTTCTTCCCTTCTAACTTTTCTTCTTCGCAGTTTGCCGCCTAGAGGCGCACCTTGTTAACTACTGTATAACTCTCACGGGGAAATATTCGAGGGCTAGGATAGCTTATAGAGATACCTCTATAGCTACCTATAGAGATATATAAAGAGAACGTAAATTACTTTATAAGAAGTAAGTATCTCCCTCTTTATACTATTTTAACTAATTACTCTTTTAATATTAAAATACTATTATAATACTATATTAATACTATTAAGAACTATTTTAAAAGTAGTAGTTTCTTTAAAATTACTTAGGATAAAATATATTTTATATATAGTTTTTTATATATATAGTAAGATCTCCTAAATAAAAGTTTAATAAAGTATTTTATATACTAATACCTTTTTCTTACTTACTTAGATAGATTTAAATATTATTAATATAAATTATAAATAAATTTTAATAAAATTAAAATAGAATTTATAATAAATAAACTATTTAATAATTTTAAAATTATACGTCTATAATTACTAAAGTATAGTACTCTATTAAAGGAACTTAATAATACGTATATAATTACTATAATGTAGTTATAGTTAATAGAAGTAGATAGATATATAGGGGTAGTTAGAGTAAGGGGGGTCCTCTTATATATCCCTAGTCATACAAATCTGCATTATGCAGTTCTTCACAAAATGGTGTGGCCCGTGTGTTCACTAGCATCTTCATCTTCACCTCCCTCGCCTGGGACGCACTCTTACTCCACATAGTCTAAAAAAGCTAGGTCGGAAGGCAAAGTAAAGCACTTAATTTCAAGTTTTCCGTCTTGATCGCTCGTCTTGGTTCCATCTCAGACACGTATGAGTGGAAGAAGACACAGTCATTCCATTGCTGAAACTGAGGAAGCCATCGTGATTTTGTCGTTGGTTCCACCTCCTTCTTTCCCATCCTTTTTGTCACTCAAGTATTCTACTCATGGATAAGCGCAAGACTATATAAAAATGGGATTTGTTAGGTGCGCTCGGACTCGTGTATGACTTCGGCCTGGTCCGCGTCTCTAAGTCACTCGGAACCATCCCAACATTGCTGATGCTCTCCATCGCGCGGAGGTCTATATGCTTTCAACCAAACGAAGGAGTTAAGTACTACTGCAATCCTTTCAAGCGCGCCTTGCTCAAGTTTACCCTGGGTCACGGACTGTGGGCGGGCCTGAGGTATATAAAATGCGAACCTTCCCTCGAGAGATTGCTTCATCAAGGCGGCAAATGAGCCAGGGGAGCGCGCCTAATGGAGTTGTCTGCACCAGAGACCGATGTCAAGTCTCAATCAGTCGTGGCCTGAAGAATAGAAATATCAGCAAAGGTCTGATGGCGCTGGGATGTATGCATCATCGTCCATCTCGTCTGGCGTCAATGTATTCCGGCTTAAATGCTGTTGCAGGAGTTTAGGTTTCCTCCAGTCGCAAGCTCTCGCGTCATCCATTAAAAAGCTGCGATGTACCAAGCCCGAACTTAGGACAGCGTACGATTGGCCCAATTTCTGGTAGGAGCCAGGATTTCTTACCCGTTGATGTTGCTCTTAAGACGAAGACAACATAAGGGGGTTGGTCTGGAGGGCTGGTCCAACTGGGTACATGGATACATCGTCGTATTGATGTGCGCCGGCGCCTTGTGTAAGGTTGGCTAACTACTGTCGTCAGGGATCTAGGCATCCCGACAAAGACCAAAGATGGTTGAATTACATTTCTTATCGACTGGAGCATTGAAATATCCTTTAAAGGGTTAATAGCGCCGGGGTTTACTCTGACGAACATATAAGGATGGCTAAACGGAGCCAACGAACTTATGAAACCACAAATCGATGTCGGCTGATTCGTGTGAGTCCCCGTGTTCTAGTTCTCTGAGGACTACCGAAAGATGACAGAAGTACCAGAACACGCTACTGAATGAATAAGCCGTGGCGTGAGACGAGGTTTTGACCGTGTGTGCCGTTCGTTTCCGTTGTCCCCAACGTATTACATTATTGCTGTGATCTTGTGCTCGACAGAGCACTTCAAATACAGCTCGTACAAATTGGGCCTGCTATAAACACCACGGCTATTTGGTCAATCATAGAAAAGGATCCCTTGGTACCATATCAACGCAAGATCACACGTGCTTATGCTACCTAAATAAATACCGATACAATAATCTATACAACACTGAGGGGAGTATCTCAAATCCAAACAACGCCCGCCCATCTAATCAAACACATCAACAGCATACCTCACGTTCCTCATCCCCTCAAACCACTTCTTCCCCTCCTCATATTCCATCCCCTCAGCCCCCTCAACACCACCATTCACCAGAACCTTCACCAAAGCCTCCTCAACAGCCTTGCCCATACCCCTCGTCCCGCACACAAACAACTTGGCCCCCTTCTCCCACAACGCCACCACCTCCTTCTTCTCCCGCCGCACGCGGTCCTGCACATACCTACACCCCTCGCTCTCCCACACCGCGCGCGAGTACGCCCTCCTAACAACAACCGCCCCCATCTCCTCCCACCGATCAAACTCCTCGCGGTACAGGTCCTCCGCGCCCGGCCGGCGGCACCCGAAGAAGAGCACCGCGGGTGCAAGGGTCCTGCCGGCCGCGATCATGGCCGCGCGCTCCTGCACGAAGCCCCGGAACGGCGCGAGCCCCGAGCCCGCGGCCACCATCACGACGGGCGTCTTCTCGGGCTCCACGGGCAGGTGGAACGCCGCGGGGGAGGGGCGCACCGCGACGTGTAGCTTGTCGCCCTTCTTCAGCGCCGCGAGGTAGTGCGTCGCGACGCCGACGTGGCGGCCCTGGCCCGACAGTGAGGGCGCGTCGAGGAGGGAGTATGTTAGTGTGGCCTTCGTCGGGTTCCGTAGCGGCGAGGACGAGATGGAGCTATCATCACTCCTGGTCAGCATCATGACCCCCTGAGGGTAAAACCAACGACTGGATGAAAACTTACTACTGCCTCACGCGCATCGGCGGCAACATCCCCAAAAACGCCCCGATCCCAAGCTCGACCTCGGGGAATCTCTCCAGCAGCTCCAGCACCGTCACCCTCTTCACCGTGGCCTCGGCGTGATAGTGCTCCTCGCCCGCGAGCGTCTCCAGCGCCCCCCGTGCCGCAGACCCTTCCGCCGCGGCCTCCGCCAGGCTCGCCACGTTGCGCCTCGTCGCGGGCTGCGCGAGCTCGACGTAGGCGCTGAGCACGTCGACCGCGGAGAGCGTCTGGTTCACCGGTAGCGCCCCCGCCGCCCCCGCCCCCGCCGCCTGCTTGTCGCCCGAGAAGGTCAGGCACGCGTCCCACGCGAGGCCGAAGCGCCGGAACACCCGCTCCACGTTGGCGCGCGGGTTGAGCGGCAGCACGGCGAGGTAGTCGCCCGCGCGGTACGACGTGCCCGGCGGGAGCTGCACGTCCATGTGCTTCTTGGTCCTGGCGACCTCCTCCGAGGCGTGGTCATCCTCGACGAGGACGGTCTCGTCCGCGACGACGGCTTCCTGCACGTCCTGCCTCAGAGTCGACGTGCGCGGGTTCGAGACCTGCACCGACAACCCCGCCGCTGCGGCTGCCGCATCACCGTTCGCCGCCTCGGGGACGCCGTACTTGGCCGCCAGCGCCGGCCAGAGCACCTCGTCCTCCCAGACCTCAAAGTCGCTAAACATGTCCCGTTCCGCGGCGTCCGTGAGGCCCATCTCGACGAGGCGGGTGGCGCCGCGCGCCGCCATGGTGTCGTCCACGAGCCGCGGGATGCGGTGGAAGGTCTGCACCCAGTCGTGGTGTCCGCAGCCGAAGACGGCGTAGCCGACGCCGTCGAGCGCCTTGTCGCCCTTCAGGCTCTCGAGCCAGAGGGCGAAGTGCGCGGCGTTGTCGGGCGGCTGGCCCTCGTAGGAGGCGGTGATGACGACGACGGGCGTGCTGCTGTCGCGGGGCAGGTTGTCGCGCGCGGTGTCGAGGGGGTCGACGACGGCGGCGCGGAAGCCGTGGGAGGGGGCGTCGGCGGCGAGGCGCTGGGCGAGGGCTTCGCAGGTGCCGCTGTTGGAGCCGTAGTAGATGCGGAGGGGCTTCCCGGGGTTGTTGGTGTATCGTGGCCGTTTGTTTGTGATGAGGCGGCAGCAGCTGGTCGAGACGTCAGCGTCGTCGTCTTGTTCGTATCCCTCCCGGCGAGGCGGTGCTCCAGCTGCGTGGGCGACATGCCGTGCCTTAGGGGCGCGCGCATGTAGAACCCCTTGGGCTTGATGGTCAGGGACTCGGCGATCTTGAGCTGATAGTTGGGGTCGTCCATTGTGAAGTTGAAGTTCTGCAGCAGCATCGCCGTGGCGAGCAGCGCCTCCTGCCACGCAAAGGGGCGCCCGATGCACGCCCGCATGCCGTTGCCGAAGGGCTTCCACGAGTTGGGGAACTCCTTTTGCAGGCGCTCGAAGCTCTCGTCGAGCATGCGTTCGGGCACGAAGTCCTTGGCCGAGTCCCCGTAGACGACGGGGTCGATGTGCGCCTTGCCGAGGAGGCAGAGGATGGGCTCGCCCTTTTTGACGGGGTATTTACCACCCAGGAGCGTGTCCTCCTTTGCCTCGACGCCGAAGGCGGGGATCGTGGCGCAGAGCCGCAGAGTCTCGCGGAGGACCTGGTCATTCAACGTCAGTACAGTTGCGACTTTCCACACGAAAGGA
This sequence comes from Colletotrichum camelliae, assembly GCA_018853505.1. Classification (NCBI taxonomy): domain Eukaryota; kingdom Fungi; phylum Ascomycota; class Sordariomycetes; order Glomerellales; family Glomerellaceae; genus Colletotrichum; species Colletotrichum camelliae. Next base: position 4,950,331 of record JAELVL010000005.1, on the reverse strand, counting down.
CTCGTCGCTGAGAGAAACTCACCGCGTTCAAGTAAGGCAGCTTGGTCAAGTGGTCAATCGTAATCGGACCCTGCCCGATGACGCTGTCGACCTCCTGCTGCGCCTTCTGGTACGCCGCGGGCTTCTTCAGCAGCTCGTAAAACGCAAACGACAACAAGCCCGACGTCGTCTCGTGCCCGGCGATGAGGAAGGTGATGAGGTTATCAATGATGCTCGCGTCCGTCATCTTCTGGCCCGTCTTGGGGTCGACGCCGTTCAGCATGGCGGTGAGCAGGTCCTTGCGGTCCGAGGGGCTCGCCTTGCGCGCCTGCAGGACCTCGTCGGCGGTCTTGCGCAGCAGGTCGATATCGGCGAAGAACTTGTGCTCGGTGCCGCGGAAGAAGTAGTTCGCGATGGCGGGGCGGCGGTCGCGGTTGCCGCACTCGGTGAGGGCGTCGCCCATGGCCGTGATGAAGGGGTGCAGCTCCTCGCGGTAGTACGAGTTGAAGCGGAAGTCCATGGCGCAGAGGGCGATGGTGTCGAGGGTCAGGCGGGTGAAGTCCTCGGTGGCCATGATGGGCGTGGAGGAGCCGTGGCGGGCCCATTTCATGGCCATCTGCGTCGCGATGTCGTGCATCTCGTCGAACATGCCGCGGATGGTGACGGGGCCGAAGGCGGGGATGAGGATGCGGTGGGCGATGCCCCAGTTTGGTTCGTGGGGTTTTGCCTGGGATGTGCGTGTCAGTTGATGTCTGTTGATGAGGGGGGAGAGGGTGCTCACGGTGAAGAGGCCATCGCCGACGACCGATCTTACTTCCTGTATGCAAATTGTCAGAGGTTTGCTATTTGGATGAAGAGGTGGTGGGCAAAGGAGGAGGACTTACACCGAGGACGTTGTTGAGCGTCTTTTGGAAGCGTGTCTCGTCGCATACTTCGTTGACGAGGGCGTTGGTGGAAGTGATGACCAGCGTCTTTCCCGGGAAGCGTAACCTGTAGATTTCACCTAGAACAGTAAGCAATTGGTCCGTCACTCACTCGCCAGAGATGTCGTGTGTTCCCTACCGAATGTGTCTGCCAGGCGGATAATGTCCTGCAGAGGGTTCTCCGGGTTGAACTCTGCAATATGACCCAGGAGCGGAAGACCCCAGGGTTCGGGGATGGGCACTTCCTCCGGCATCACCGCAGACGGCATGGTGAGAAGATTCCACTGACGAAGCACGCAATGGGTGGCGAGAATGTTTGGGCCGTTGCCTTGTTGATGAGAGAACAATCAACGAATTTGTCCGACGGGTTGTCGTACAGGATCAACGGCGCGCAAGGATGATATGATGTGATGTGGTGGAAGCAGAGGACGAGATGCTCGCGCAAAAGACCCAGGGAAACCCTCCGCTCAGACTTTCACAGAAACGTCGAGACCAACGAACGAGCTCTGGTCGAATGGGCTTTTATCAATTAGCGTCATGGTCCCTGTCGTTCGCCCAGGTTGATGGGGATGTGGAAGCGGAACAGCAGGGATGGCGGGCCGGAAGGACGCAGATGCATCTGCTCTGATGGGGGCCTAAAGCGGGCCCCCGGTGAGGCGGGCAACGGGCGATTCCTTGAGGGAGCGGCTTGCTTCAGAGCGGGAGGCTGCGGTGCTTTTTGCATCGTATGTTGGTGGTGGTGTCGGTGCTCACGTACCTTGAAGTGTATTCCAACCAACAGCTAACACGGTATTGGTCGAGAGATATGACGGGTCAGGTGGTCGATCAAGCTCCGAATTGGGGTTGGGGTATGATTGGCAAGACTGATGTTTGCAAAGCAAATGTTCGTCGTGTTGGTTCGGATGATGCGTTTTGCCTGCGTCTACAAGATGCGCCAACGTTGGCCGGAGGGCTACCCTTTATATCGAAGCATTTTTTTGACCAAAGCACCGTCCAGGCCTTTGCTGCTTCTGGGCATCCCTGACTCTTGTCAGCGACGGTGGGTTTGCATGCAGACTGTGGCTAAACGACTCTTTGAGACACACCCACGCGCAACGTTCTTTCAAGCCAAGCCAAGCCAGACTCTCTGGCTTGCAAAGTCCGCACGTTGTTGGTGGAGACGTTCTGGAAGCCGGCCGTCGTGCGTCTAATTCCCCGAAGACAACTTGATCGTTACCCCCGAGATAGTACCTCGCATGTGTCGTGGGATTGTCCAAGATACGCGGGAGAGTTGACGACGACAGGCCCCCCCCCCTCCCCCCACCCCCCCTGCTGGCGAATGAGGAGCGGCGGGTTTGTAGCAGAGGTTTTTTTACGGGTTACCAGGATACGTTAGGCCGACGCTCCGCTCCGAGAGAAGGGATCGAAAAGACCGCCGCCTGCAAAACACCGAGCGAGAGGCAGCAGCCGTGGCAAGCCTTGCAGGTGGGTTAATCCCGTATCTCGGCCGGTTCTCGTCCATGTTTTCTTTCCATTGGAGGAGTGTCAGTAAGGTATGTGTGGTTTCCCTGAAATTGTGCTCCGCAGGTTTCTCCACGGCTCATGCACCGGCCGCCGGAAGAAAAGTCACGACGCCGGCTGATGTGAGGCCGTGGCGGAGGACTGACAAGGACGAAGGGCACGGCAGGCTTAAGCTTATCCCGGCCGCTGCTCGCCGTCTGGTTCGTCCCTTTTCCGACGGCAGTCAAAAGGTGTGAGAGGTCAAGACGCCGCTGACTAAATTGAGTGCTGACAGCCCACGTTTAATTTGGCGTGGGTAGACATCAACGGTAGAACGGCGATCTGCGTATTCTCCTATGCCGGTGGGAGGGTTTGCTGGCCCCGTCGCTCGGCGGGCTTGAACAGGACGCCCGGAGAGATTCTGAGTCCCGGAGCGGAGTGGGGCTGGCTGGTTGGTATTCTCGGGGAATTTGCGATGAGACCACGGCGAAAGGCCGCCGCCGCACTGCCGCGGGAGGCCGAATGTGACGACTGGGAAGGGAATGGATGTCAGCCAAGCGATTGCCTTGCCGATTTGGTATATGAACTGTCGGGTTCATGAATCAAGACCAAACCTTTCCGCTGTGTCAGCGGCCGTTGTCTTGTCAGGGTAAAGGTATTGCTAGCAAGCGGGATCTTCATTGTGGCGTGGTGGACGAGAGCGACATGGTGTTTCCGCCCCCAGACCATTGATACATACGGCCATGTACGATAGGATATTGTCCAGAACATCAATCGTTCCAAAGACGTCCTGCTATTCAGGCAAATATCCTAGCCAGGTGGGCAGGAACCTCAGTGTAAGGTAATGGCGCTGCCAGCCCCACCGCGGGGTAACGCAATGGCGGGGTGAAATACTCGGCCAGCTCAAACAGGAATGCGTCTCCCTCCTACCACTCGACGTTTTGGCACGCGAGAAACACAACGCATCCGCGACAGCTTCAGAAACACGCCCATCCACACCAACACACGCCAATTGCCAGCCATCATCCTCACTCTACCTCCTGCACGCCCTCCAAAAAGGCCACACACCACACACCATGGCCGACGTCAAGGCAAAGGCTGAGGCCTTGGTCCCCAAATTCAAGCTCGACCCGTCCTCAACCAAGGTAAACCCGCCCGCCGCCCACATCGTCCTCCCCGTCTCTTGCCGCTGACGATTGCTAACACACACAACCAACCAAGCCGCCGCACCTCCCTCCTCGGCACCATCGACGCCCAGCCAGCCCTCCTGATCCTCGAACGCGCCCCCTTCCCGACCGACCCGTCCTACCTCGCCGCGGCCCCGACGACGCTGTCCTCCATCGCGAACCTCGGCGCAACGACGTCTACCACTGGTACCCGCCAACACCGCCTCGTCTTCCAACACCTCGCCGGACCCCTCCCTCGCCGACCTCAAGATCAACCTCATCTACCCCTGCACCGAGACGCACGTCAAAAAGTACAGCAAGCAGGGCGTCCGCCTCGTCACCGAGACGCCGCACATCTACGCCTCCGCCGTGCGGCCCTTCATGCAGCGCAAGCGCGACGAGGGCCGCCTCAACTGGGTCTACAACATCATCGAGGGCCGCACCGAGGTCGAGGACGTCATCTACCGCACGGAGCTGGGCGCCTCCGCCAACGACGAGGGCTTCCTGCTGATACCAGACCTCAACTGGGACCGCAAGACCATCGACGCGCTGCACCTGCTCGCCCTCGTCGAGCGCCGCGACATCTGGTCCCTGCGCGACCTGCGCCGCAAGCACATCCCCTGGCTGCGGCACATGAAGGCCAAGCTGCTCTCCGCGGCGGTCATGAAGTACCCCGAGGTCGAGCCGGACCAGCTGAAGCTCTACGTGCACTACCAGCCTACGTACTACCACTTCCACATCCACATCGTGCACGTGCAGCTCGAGGCGGGCGCGACGCAGGCTGTGGGCAAGGCCGTCGGGCTCGACAGCATCACGGAGACGCTCGAGGCCATGGGGGGCGACGACGAGGAGGCGGGCATGGAACAGGTTTCTCTTAGCTATACACTAGGGGAGGCAAGCGAACTATGGACAGAGGTGTACGAGCCGCTCAAGCGGAGCGGTGCAGCTTCTCAATAGCGATGACGAGGTCGTTGACGCCCGAGCCGTGGGGCAGTCCTTCCATTCTCCGCCGTCGCGGATGCAGTAGATTTCGTTGTCGAGGCGCACGGTACAGCTCTTGGTGACGCCGGCCTAAAGATTATCGTCGTCAGTATCTTCGTCTTGCGCGAACGAAGCTGTGGGATGGATGGCTTCTGGGGGAGAACTTACGTCCTTGCTCCTCCGCACGCTGTCACGCAGCATGCCCAGGCCCAAGGCACCGTCGTCCTGGGTTGCGCAGTCGTTCAACTCCTTGATATCAATAGCATGCTCCAGAGCGCAGTCCTCCACGAGCGACCGCTCAGGGATGGCCTGGTACTCGCGGGTCAAGCACATGGTGAAGCCGAGGTTGATCTTGGGGTCGGGGTAGAGGTTTGCGGCGCAGAGCTCGATGATGTTTCCCATGCCTATACAGACATCGTTAGAGTCTTGTTCTTAGAAGAAGCCGGGCATATAGACTAGACGTTACATTCAGACGGGCCGTGCTTGCAGTCGATTCCATCGTTTTCGGTCGGGGTTCCAATATAGGACAGGGTGAAGTTGACCTTTTGGTAGGTCTTCATCATGGTCGGGAGGACCAGGTCCCTCAAGCAATCCTGCGCCGCCGTCAGCCCTATCTTCAGACTTGCCAATAGCCAGCTGCGACCACTCACCCTCGCATCAGGGCATTTGCTCATGATGTGCGCCTCCAACGGCACCAGCTTAGCGTTCTCGGCGACTACGGGAGCCTGCTGGGGAATGAAGCGCGCGCGGGGGATCGTCGGTTGTCCCACCACATAGCCCCAAAAGCCGTAGAAGAAGACAGCACCACGAGGGCGACGGGCCAGAGGTTCTTCCTCCGGACGAGCCGTCCAGACATGTTCGGCGGCGGTGGTGGGTTGGCGTTGGCGGTGTAGTAGGCCTGCTTCTCGTCCATAACGAATATCGTACTAGGGGGATTTTGTTATCGAAATCGGATGGGGGGCGGAGCTCGCGTCGGGCTTTATTTTCGGCGTTTCGTGTTGATGAATCGTTCGTGGATTAACGGCAGTCGAAAGTGGATGATGTTTTTGGAGAAGTCCTCGATCTCCTCTCAGAAACAGGAGCTGGTGACGAAATGGAATGCAAGCTTGCTTAGAAACAAAAAGCTACTTGCGTCCAAGTCCCCTCCCCGATCGGAGGAGCAGAGAGTTTGCGTTGTTGTCGCGAGGGGGCCCCGTTGGAATTGCGACAGCCGTGCAGCGAGCACAGCAGCGGCACCTCAGGCCAAACAGCGACGTTGGAGAGCATGTCAGTGCTAGCTGGATGTGGAAAAGGTGCATTCCATTACGACGGTACCTTATCCTGTGCCAGTATACCACGTTAGATGATGTACCTTCTTATGAAGCAGGTGAGGAGGGAGGTGCTGGGTGCTGCTTCTCCAGGTGGCCAAAGCTCCATTTCAGCAGCAACGACGGGCAACAGCGGGGAGCCTGCCCACTGAATGCTTATCTTATCGGCTGCAAGGTAGGTAAGGCACCTTAGGTAAGGAAGGCAAAGTGCCCCTTCGTACTGTTGTTGCATTCGGCGAGGAAGCTGCGGTCCAGTACCTGATGCAACAGTGCGAGTATGGGGTTCTTTGGGTAATGTTCACCGTACGGCGGCAGGGATTCGAGGTTTGCATCCTTTCATCTGATCTCAAAGCAGCCAAGGTACACTCGATACCTTCTCCTTGTGTAGAGACCTGCGTCGATGTTGGCCATCTGCAATTGCTCCGACAAGAAAAGCTACCGGCCAGCAGCAAGAGTCATGCAATTGCGGGAAACGTCAGCGAAGCACCTTATATAAGAAAGACACACAGTAGCCCCGTCAGCAAGACACAGTACGCAGTGGACATTCATCCACTTTCCCTCGCTCCTCACCTCCACGCACGACGGAGAAGAGAGCAGCAGCGCAGCGCATCACGGCCGAGTGTAACGTGCCCCTACTATTACATGCAAACGGGGGTCTAAAAACCCCCATCGCTACTTATTCTTCATCAAACAACTTAATTAGAACCTCCTTTCCTCTTGATCCTCTGTTTCAGCAACAATTACCAGTGACGAGAAAGACGCTTCCTTTGCCAAAACACACAACCGTCAGGCCAGACCACCTGGCTGGCCCCCCAGACGTTGATAATCCACACACTACATTACATACCACACCACACCACACCAGGAAACACCCACCCGAGGAGTGAGACCCGGGAAGACCAAGGCGAGGAAACAGCATAAACGCCGCAGAGCCTCCCGCATCCCATCCCGCCTAACCGCCTGACCTCAACCTGGACAACACCAACACCACTCACCAACACAGCCCGTACCCCCCCCCCCCCCCCCCCCCCGTTCGATTGACCACATACACACACAAACAACGCAAACATGGATCCCGGCTCTGCGCTGCAGGACTTCCTGCAGCCGCTCCGGGTCGACAACCAGACAGTCCATACACTGTCCCGCCTGTTTTACTCCAATTTCAAAGACCTCGCCCTCAACGCCCACGATCAATTCCTCCCGACACCCATTTCCGAGTCAATTCTGAAACCCGTAACCCAGCGTGGCCATGGAAGGTGTGTTCATGTCTTGTCGTCCCCTTGTGACGTCTCCCACGCCTTCATCATGTAGCACCATACTGGGGCGTTGGAACGTATCACACAACCGTCTACAGACGTCTTCCAAAGTTTCACCAATCGCTGACATGGGACGACAGACACCTTGCCATAGACATGTACGTCCTCACTGCCCTGCTGCTGCTGCATCGTCACTTATCAGGAGCATCCCAAAAAAAAAAAAAAAAAAAAAAAAAAAAAACCCCGAGTGGACGTGACCCAAGCTAACCCCCCCTCAGCGGCGGCACAAATCTGAGAGTAGGCTTCATCGAACTCTCTGGCGCAGAAACACCATCAACTACCGCCCACTCGTCACCCCAGACGAACGGCACCTCGTCAACTCCGACCCTGCACCTCAAAGAGCAGGCATGGCCCATAGACAACGCCCTCAAAGCCTTGTCAAATTCAGACCCTCAGCTTCTCTTCGACTGGATTGGCTCCTGCATCGCAACAGTGGTACGCTCCGCCCTCGAGGAATGGCCTTCTCTCGCGGCGGAACCCGAGTTGCCGCTCGGCATCACCTTCAGCTTCCCAATGGTCCAGCACTCCATCTCCGACGCCACCGTCATGACAATGGGCAAAGGATTCAGCATACAGGGCGACGCCGAGCTCGGCCCCTTACTCCTACGAGGCTATGACAAAGCCCGTAGTGCGGCTGGTGACGTCCAACTACCACCGATCCGCATCGCCGCAATCTCAAACGACTCGGTCTCAAACACTCATCTCATACATCTTCCTTTCCTCGCCGACGACAAAGGCCTCCATGGGCCTCATTGTCGGCACCGGCTGCAACGCCACCATTCCGCTTAACCTCTCCCTCCTCGGCGGCTCCAAACAGCCCGCGAACATTAGCCTCCTTCCCGGCGAATCGGCAAGCGACGTACGCATCGCCGTGAATACGGAATGGTCCATCCGCGGCACCGCACCCCCTCTGCGTCAACTGAAGCTGATCACCGCCTGGGATTCTGCACTGGACGCAGCTCTCGTAGGCCCCAATGAGATCACTGGCTTCCAACCTTTGGAATACATGACGGCAGGCCGGTATCTCGGCGAGCTGGGGCGTCTGATGCTTTTAGACTACCTCAAGACCGTTTTAGGCGTCAATGAGGACTCCCTCCCATCAGGTCTCCTCGTCAGATACCGTCTCACCACCACATTCCTAAGCCACTTCAAGCCCCTACACTCCCCAGCTCTCCTTCCGAAACTGGAGTCAGAGTTCCCAGCTGACGCCTCTTCACCATTCACATGGACGGAAGAAATGGCAACAGCCCTTTACCACATTGCGAAAGCAATCGAGCTCCGCGCTGCAGGCATCGTTTCCGCGGCAACCGTCGCTCTCCTTAGACTCGCCGGGGACCTTCCCTCGGACGGCACGCCGTCCAAAGTCCCGGAGCTGGGCGTTGGATACACGGGTGGCTGCATCTCACAGTTCCAGGACTACCTCGCGGACACGCAGATGTTCCTCGACGAAATCATGAAGCTGGACCACGACGGTAAGTTGCCCACCAGGGTTGTACTGAGCCCCTGTCACGACGGTGGTATCAAAGGTGCAGGTATCCTGGCGGCCGCCACGTGTGTCAGTCAGAAGCATGATATGTAAAGGTCGGAAACGCATGTATGGAGAAACGAGCAAGTCCAGTCACAGTCAGTATTGGGAGAGGTTTCACGGCCGATGGGCGGGTTTACAAGTCTGCCGGGAAGAGGCAAAGCCAAACCCAGCCTATTTGCATCAGCAAGCGTTCGAGTGGTTGGTTCCGAGGATACATGATACAGGAAGCATACGGGAGACGGGCCGCGGACCGCGGAGAGAAAGAGGGGAAGGTACACAACTGGCCACAACGGTTGTTTAGGTCACGCTTGCTTCGTTATAAAACCAGCACGTACTCGTAGCGGTCAAGTCGTGTCCATCAATATCAAAGGCGCGCACTCACGCATATACATATCTCAAGACGATATGGCTGTAGTGAAGTGAATAGAGGAGAGGTGAAGGAATTGCATTCAAAATGACAAGTCGCCAACTGTTTCGCTTTGGGATATTTGAACCCGGAAGAATCTCCGTGTGAATGAGAAACCGCACCAACGTCATCAAACCCCGCCTCCCGCCCATTCGTCCGTACCACTTCACCAAGTAAACAAAACGTAATGACTTTGTAAAACTCCTCGTCATTAAGCTCAATTCTTTCCAATCATCATGAAAGAGATAAAAAACCAAGAAATGGCAAAAGAAATCGGCCTCTCACTCTCCGGCATGCCCTGGTAGATTTTCCCAACATTTCACTCACACACATGTACAACAACTACTCTCCCGTCTTCGCATAAATAACTCAAGTACAACCGCCACCCGCCCCCCCAAACCACCCTCTTTGCAATGCAACTGAAGCGATGGTGATGAAGCAGACGCTATGCTATACACGTGTTTTCGATTTTTGTTTTGGATGTCGTCAGGAAAGAGGGACTCTCGTTCAGCCCCCCCTCCCACAGTTCAGATGGTACTCCCCTCTCCAATGCTTTTGGTCCGAATGCTCCTCCTTCTCTCTTCCCCGTTGAGGCCGTTTCAGTCATGAAAACAAGGAATGCTTGCGCAAGCGGCGGCAGAAAGTAAAAGAAATGAGGCTTTAGTAAGCTGTCGGTCCTCGCATTGCCCTTGTGGATCGGAAATTCAGCCTCGGAGGTGGTACGTCGTCAACAATGCCCTCGTCATCGTCATTGTCGGCCTCGATAGGCGCGTCGTCAGCCTCGAGTGGCCTCGACATGTCCACCTCGACAGTCCTAGTTACTGGCGTCCTGGTCTCGGCCTCGAGCTTCGCGTCAACCTCGAGCGTCCTGGGAGTTATTGGCGGATTGCTGTCCTTGGCGGGCGTGAGCTCCCGCCGCATGCTCGTAGGTCGAAGAGTCCGCACCTTGTTGGGCTCGCTGGTCACCTTCAGTAGATCGGGCTCCTCCCTCTCCACGCGCTCCATCTCTTTGACCGCCAACTCCTTGGTCTCTATCAGACGTCTCTGTATGTTGGCAATCTCCTCCCTGCAATGCGCGTCACGGAGGAACTGGTGAGCAGCATGCTCGGCCGTGCCTTGCACGTACTCCAGATGCTTGTCGAGCTCGTCGTACACATCCGGTACGTTGCTACCCATCCCGCCGGCCTGGCCGGCTCGTGTATATGATGGTCCGCCTCGTCTGCCAGCGCCCATCCTCCGTCGTGCGCTCATGTACCGTAGAGATGGCAAGGCCTCATCAGCTGGGGCAGCAGCCAAGGACGCGTTCGTATCGGCCCTCATGGTTCCGTCTCCAGCATCGTCGTCCTCGTCTCCGTGCTCAAGCTCTGCCATGCGACGGATGCTTGCAACCTTGGCTGCCATCTTCGCCTTGCGCATCATGTTCCTGCTTGCCGACACGAACTTGACCAGATCTTCGAAGAACTTCTCCACAAACTCGTCATAGAAGACAGTAACTTGTGTCTTGCTGCGGTATCTTGACTGATTGTCTTCACCAGACATGACGGACGCGGTACGAACGCGCTTCTTCACTTCCGCTCTTGCGTATGCTTGTGCCTGGACAAAGGCGTTCTGGGTCTGCTGTTGTAGAGCCGACGGTGTTTCGCTGCTTGGGGTTGACGGGTTGGCCGCTGTCTTTTCCTTATCTTGGGGCGCAGACGCGACTTCCGGCGTATCTGATGTGGTTGCGGGCGTCTCCTCGACGGGAGCAGGAGTGGCATCGGCGTATTCGTCCTTTTGCTTCAGTGATTCGGTAGATCCACGGTTGCGAAGAGGCTTCACGGTGTTCGCGCTAGCCAATGCGGCGAGCTGAGCCTGCCGCTGGACGATCTGGTCGCCCATCTTGTCGAGCTGGCAGACCCAGTCGGGCACATTGTTGATGACATTCTTGAGGGCGTCCATGATCAAAACCCCCTGGTCTTCTTCGTGTCGAAATCTGGCCGTCGTGAACGATTTGGGGGACGTTAGGTGCTCTTGGACAGCCTAACGTCTTGATGCGAGGAGAGAGTAGATGAAGATCGATGGAAATTGGTTGCAGGAGTAACTCTGTAGCAGCGACAGCAACGAGTTTTGAGGGGGTTGTTCGGTGGAAGATGGGGCGACGATCGGCGCTGCAGACCTGAGGACGGGGAAGGCGAAGAAAAGAGGAAGAGATCGGCGCAGTTATGGGTGAAGCATGGTCCGCCAGCAAGCGAGGTTGGCGTGTCTCTCGTTGAGGGGGTCGCACCGCAGTTGGAGGCAAGCGAAAGGGTCGAGAATCGTGCGTCACGTCCAACGTGCTGTGATGGCAGAGCGTCAAGAAGGGTGAAGACGCTCACCTGCTCACGCCGGGAACAAAAAAAGCCGTAAATTGGGCGAGGGTGATCGGCCGCTAAAAAGACGACCTGAGATCTGCGCGGGAGAGAAACCAGGCTTTGGACTGGATTTTGTGGGCAGGTGGAAAAGGAAAAGTAAGATATAGATGGAACGGAGAGATCAGTCGATGGACACTACCAGACCATGTAAAGAAAAAGGGCCCCCTGGTACTCTGTATGTCGGTACGGCGTGGTGAGAGCGGCGGCGGCGGCGGCGGCGGCGGTACCTTGGGATGGATGAGGAGGCGGATGGGGCCTTGTGGGTGTACCGTTTGGTGTATGCTTGGCGTCAAAGTTGGGGGTCAATGGCACTAAGTGAAGCCGCTAATGCTGGGGGGAGGAGAAGTGACGAGGAGGATGTCAACGACGAGTGGTGGAGGAAGACGATAAAAGTCGAAGCGTGTTATGCTGCTTCTCGGATCGAGTCGGCTGGTGGGCACAAGGACGGGTATCCGAGATGCCGAGTCCAAGAGCAAGTTGTAGTGTCGTCGGGGAGAGGCGCGTTTGCTTTGCTAGGCCCAGTATGATGAGGGGAGCAGAGCAGACGGCAGAGAGATAGCGCGCACACACACACAAACACGTCTGGGGGAGAGTGGAAGGAGGAAGAGGAGGAGGAAGGTGTGCGAGAGCAGCAGGAGTAGCTGTTATGAGAGGGAAGTTGTGCCAGGTGAAAGAGAGCGGTGGGGGTTGGACAAGACGAGGATGAATAGGCCGGGGAGGGGAGAGACTGAGAAGGTCAATCCAATGGCACAAGGCGGGCAGGCACAAAAGGACTGGACTTGCGAATGGGCGGATGCGAGCAGCAGATGGGCAGGTACAGATACCTACTGCGAGGTATCAGGTGTAAGGGCGCTTGTGTGTGAGGTGCAGACGTGGATGCAGATGCAGACGCAGACGAAGATGCAGATGCAGCAACAGAGATGCAGCTAGAGCAGAGCAGAGCAGCAGAGAAGAGGAGGAGGAGGAGCAGCAGCAGCAGCAGCAGACGGTGGTGGTGGGAAAGCGCAAATACAGGGCAAGGTTGTCAGTCAATCCACTCTGCTGTTCTTTCTTGTTGTTGGAGTGTGAGGGGGATGGTCGGATGGAGAACGGTGGTGGAAGGGCCTGCTCCAGAGGGCGAGCAGGGGTTGGCTGGTCCGTTGCTCTGCAAAGAGAGGCGGACGGGGGACGGGGACGGGGGGGTCGCGGATGGGGACGGACGGCGACGAGGACGAGGGCAGCAAGACGCCGACGGTGACGGTGGATGCTTGTTGGAAGATGGTGGTGGTGGAGGAGAAAGATGTGAACATGGACAGGGACACGCCCGTGGTGTGGTGTTGTGGAGGGGGAGAAGAAGGAGAAGAGGAAGAGGCAGTCGAGTACGTACCGACCTGTTTTCCTTCCGCAAAGTACCTACCTACATTACCTAAGGTAGGTAACCTACCTTAGTACAGAGTAAATGGAAGACGGCGGGCGGGGCACCGCACCGGGGGAGGTGGCAGCCACGGCAGCGTGAGGTGAGGAAAGAGCGGATGGAAAAGAGGGGAGAGCTCGCACTTCCTTGGACTATTGGCCACTGCCCACTGCCACTGCGGGAGGGAAGCCGCTGTGGACAGGACAGGACAGGACAGCCTGACATCGTCTTCGTCCATCGTCGTCTACCTTACCTAAGGTAAGGTAGGTAGTTAATTACAGTAGCCCCATGCCTTGGGAGTCCCCTATTCCAATATCGTTGCCAACCTGGAACCTCACAGTGAGAGGAAGGCAAATGGGGAAGGAACCCTTAGTCAGGGGGGCACCTGTCCAGGATACCTTACCTCAGGTGGTGAAGGAAGGAGCATTGGAAGGATTGGAAGGTGCCTTCCCCACGATAGGTACCTATCTAGGCACACTCACTGGATTGGAAGGAAGCTGCAACAGTCACCCGTGTTCTTTCCCCCTCTCTGCGTCTCTTTCTCGTGCTCTCGAAATGGCGGGGAGATAGAGTCACTCTGCCTCCCTCGCACTACACCCACCGCGGCACCTTGCCTTCCTTCCCTCGACCTAAGGTAGAGCAGGCATGTCTGATAGTGGGGGAGAGAGACGCACACATCGTCAATCATCCATCATCCATCACTCATCGCCAGATCTCAAAGGACACCCTATCCACCTGCAGCCCACAACGACGATCTCCAGTTCCTTTTCTCCCGTTGCGACGCTAGAAGGAAACTGAAGCTCCCACCGGGTCCAGCACGTTTGATCGTTTTACTTCGCCATGCCGAATCGCCCATCTGCCGCAGTCAATTGCCTTTCAATTCACGACAGTCAGCACCATCCCTCCCTCGTCCCTTCTTTTTCTTCCCGGGCAGCATCACCCCCGGCCAAACACAACGTCGCGTACCTTACTCCGTAACGCACCTTATCTTGACCCCTTCATCAACTCGCCGATGCGGTTTGCACTTACAGTGTATGCAAGTGCGGCGCATCAACATGGTGGCAGAGCCAGAGAGACGCCTCCCCCTCCAACCGGCCATCTACGATCCAGCCTTGGACGATGAATGCCATGTACCCATACGTCAACCAACCCTCCCTCCTTCTGACTTACGGCCGTTCTGTGCCCTACGTTGGCTGTCTTGGCTTTGCCTGAAGCCCTAACCTCCGCAGCAACGCGGACACACGACATTATGCTGTCTGTGCGGCCAGCGACGAAGGTGCAGGCAGGCATTGCATTGGTCCGCATGCATGTTCAAAGACTTTCCGATCCGGATGGTTGATGCCATCGTCGGTCGGCTCTCGGGCGTCACTTCGTCTCCAGACTCGCTGCGACCCGAAATTTCCAAATTTGAACCGACCTCCTCCACCAGCCAAGGTTCAAGTGCCCATCCCGACATGACAGCGCTAAACAGAGAGACAATACTGAGGGCTGCCCCGAGACTTGGTCTCATCACAAAGCGACCCGTCAATTTTTTTTTGTTTCCGCCTACGGTCCACGAACGTTCAAACATTGCTCAGACGAAAATGGCAAATGCAGTCAGTCCAGCCTAACCGTCACCGCCCCTGCGTCTGCCTTGAGCTGGCTCCGCCCGTCGGACGTAGCTCCGACTCGCGCCGCCGTCTCCGCCGCTATTCTGCACAGTCAACACCGCTAGAGAGCCCTTGTCCTGTCTGTGCTTACACTGTCTTATTAACGGCGCCAACAGAGGCGACTCCAGGCAGGCCTACGAATGCCAGTGGTTGGCATACGATCGACACTCGTAACTGTTGAACTGCTAAACCCAGACCGGCTTCTCTGAACTACTACGCCGCGACTACGACTACGACGGCTACCGTGACAGCCAGCGGCATGAATGCCGCTGGCCGAGCGTTCGGCAGTGTCCATGTCAATCCAAGGTGACGGCCGGCCGGCTAGATCAGCATGCGGCTACGACGCCCAAATGCCGTCACGGCAGTCCTGAAAGGACAAGAACATAATCACGATGCGAAACCAAGGGTCACACCATCCTAGGCCAGCACCGACTACGGTTCGAAACCAAACCAAACACACAACACCGCCGACCCTCGAGGGTCTCGAGTGGCTTGTCGACTGTTACCTTCCTTTTCCTCCCTTGCCGACAAGGCCTGTCAGGCAGTCGCGGGCTTTGATACGCCATACGGTACGGTACGGTACGGTACGGTGGGTGTTCGGCGTACGGGTCCACACCGCAATGCATCGTCAACCGCGGTACGTGACTGCGAATAATAAGACACGCAGAGCACAGAATGCAAGGCTTCTGTCAGAGCTTCTCGAACAAATCATCTTGTGGAGGCACGCCAGGGTGAAACATCTCACAGCAACTCCCCAGTGATCGCTGCTGCTAGCCCTATTTCTTACTGCCACCACCACCAGACAGGCCTGCCTGTTCCTGCTGGTCTGCGACGTCAAATCTCGCATCAACATGACTTGGAGCTCCAAGAGATTGGCCGAGTCTAATGACTCTTGTTGATGAACTCTTGAGGCGAAAAGAAGCACTTCTGAAGCTCAATCTCGCAGCTAGGGACCTTTTCCGCAGCCCATAACCCTGCACCGTCCCTCTTTCTGCCTGACACAAAATCGTCTGGCGCAAGAAGAAGCCCAGGGTCCGCTGCCAAGCGCTGGTACGAGTCCGATACGGATGCGACGATACTTTCCTCCATCTTCACCTGGACCAAGCAGATCTGGTGTGTTCAAGGCGAAGGGGAAAAGGACAAGCAGGCCCTTTTGCTTCATCGACACTGACTATGCCAGCACCCCAGTCCACATTGGATGATGAAGGACAACAACAAAAAAACAGGCTGTTGCTGTCTTCCTTGGCCACCAACCATAGAAGGTCTCGCCGCCTCTCCGCCTCTGCACCTCATGCATGCCACTCTCACTCGTCTATCCATACAACACCTGCGATTGTGATTTTTCTCGGCTACGCTTGCATGCGCTGCAGATCAAGCGGAATGCCCGCTCTTTGACCCCAGCCGTCTAGCCAATTATCCCAACCTATTATTGGCACGTTGATGCGTTGGCAGTGTGGCAGTTTCCTGGATGTTCTTGCGGATACTCGCTTGGCTCATTCGAAGCCTCTGTCGCCCGCTATGAGCCTCCGTTATGCAGCCGATGGCAGCAACATCAGATGACCTGTGGGCATCTTTGTCTGATGACTACAACTCTCCGGCTGTTCTCAAGTAGACTTCAGATAAGTGTCGCAGTACGAGACGAAGAGGATGTGGCTGGCAACGTCAGCATTTCCTAACGGTCAAGACCTTAATCGTTGTAACCGCTGGCGAGTGCTCACAGAGGGACAACCCGTACCAGAAGTATCACAGGCGGAATGCAAAGCATTCTCCTCCAGTTCGGCATAGGTGTGTCTCTAATCCACGCGGCGGGATCTCCTCGTCCACCCGGCATGTCCACCACGTTGGTCGCTGAGCAAATTACCCCGCGGTCTGCTGGTTACAGCCAACGATGAAGATCATGCTCTCTACCAGCGCAAAGCTCGTCAAGCCTCAATCGGCACTTGGGGCTACAAACGGCCACAGGAGAGCAGGACTGTGCACAAGATGCTACGATCAAAGCTGACCGGCTCCCTCCGCCCGAAGCAGCCGGCAATAGAGTCAGGCAATGGACTGGCACGATGACCCATGAAACAGTCCAAGCCTGTGCCAGGGCGATCCCCGCGAAGACCCCGAGATGTCTCCAACGAGCCTGGATCAGGGTGGTTTCTGCCAACTATGTCTCCGACTTGGACGGGAAGTGGCTCGTTTTGCTCAGGTACATGTTGACCAACAGGCGCCAACATGAGCCATGCCGAAAATGTATCTGGTATCGTCGTATTATTTTTCTGCAAGAGCCCCAACGGACGTTGGAATCAGGGCCGAGCGCACATGTCAAGTCGGCTGCTTTTGCTGCTTCCAGCCTCCGCGGGAGCCTTGGATTCCGAGGCAGAAGTCCAGGACTCACGATGTCAATGCGAATGGTATGATGTTGGTTCAGCGGACTCCATTGCCTCCCATGTCAGTTGCGCGGATAGGCTTACGTCCGAAGTCCACTGATGTCCAAACTCTATCCCGGGCCGTGGCGTGCCCGTAGACAAGATTTCTTTGATGGAGCCCATCGTCGTCAGCCAGTCAGCCCCTCATGCACCATTCTCGCTCGAAACACATGAGAACGGACGGCTGCGGGCAATCATATTCCTTATGATTTAGCGAGAGAGCAGCCGTGAGGCTTCCGCAGCGTGAACTCATCGCATGTTGCCCATACAAGGCGCAGAAGCTCCAGAACTCACAAGTTTTAAGTTGCCGTGCAGCTCATCAGCGCAGAATATCTCCCGGCGACTTCAGAATATACCAAGGCGGTCCGGTCCGGACAGGGCGAATTCAAAATGACGGTGAATCATCCTCGTCTAAAGGCGACGTCAGCGCCCACACACCCAAACTCAAGCTCGTCGGCGACAGCGACGCCCTCTTTCGGCTCCGCAGGCGGCAACGGCCGCGGCAGCATGCTGGTCACGTCAAGCGGACGGTTCCTTCGGCGATCCAGAGTCGTGCTCGATCTGGGAAGGGAGCCCGTGTCTGACGGACGGGAACCCATCAATCTGACGATTTAATCTTTCCGTGTCAATTTTTAGCCTCGCGCATTTCAATATGCAACACCGACCTATGTACGGACTGGCTTGCGAGCCAGAGGCGGCAACCAATAACGCATCTGTGCAATACAAAGATGCACTCAGCGCGAAGCTGCATTTCTTGCTATTCAACTGCAATTCGCAACTCAGCAGTTTCTTCGGAGCCCTTTCAGACGAGCCACTCGACCTCAGTCCACGATGCGGCCCGAGGGCTAGAAAGGACTACGCGTACATGTTCGAGGTATCTAGGAGGTACCTTGCGTGCTCTGTGGTGTCGACAATTTAAAGTGCCTGACAAGCCGCACGAGCACGATCTCACTGCAAGATGAGTTTGTGAAGTTCCTCTTGATGGCGCAAGGATACCAGGCTGGTCTGAAGTTTTCGTTCAAAGACCGGGGAGACGTTGAATCGTCGCCAGTTTGCAAGGGACGGCCAGCTTTCAGCGTTGTATCACTTGCGAACCGGCCACCTACTCTGAAGCGCGCAGCAATTCGAGCACCCACATCTTCTGCAAGGTTGGCCGGCGTTGGCACGGATTTGGAGATGATTCTTCGGAGGTGATAAGGGCCTGCAATATAGCGGATCCTACAGCCGTTCCTTTTTCCCTCGATCCATCGACAAACGCCAGATGCGGGAGGGCCGGTGCTGGCGAATCAAGACACCGGATACCCCATCCGCCCACGGCACCTGATCTCGTGATGCTGTCTCGGCGGTTAGGCGAGCAGTAAGGGTACCGAATCGTTTTCCGCTGTAATGGAGAGCTCCTGGCACCGCCCTAACAGCATCGATTTTGTGCGCGAAGTCTTCCAACGTGGAAGAGCACATAAATACTGCATACCTAGTACACGAGATGAGAGCTGTTCTAGAGTCTTTGCAGCGCTCGGCGACGTCGGCGGCGGAAAACGTTTCTCGACCTCGTGTGATTTAGAGTTTCGCATTTCGGGGGTTTTTGTCAGTTCCCGTTTTCCATGGGCTTTACTCAATATTACCTTTCGTTGTAGGCAAAAGAAACTCCGCCTGCTCCCGCCCACACCACCAAACCGTCCTTCCCCTAGGTCAACTAGTCGGTCGGCAACGACAGCTTACAGGGAACATCGGTCGCTAGCTGCAGTTCATGGCTTGGTCTGATACCACTCCTGCCTTACCTACCCGCGCGTAAGCAATGCACTGGTTCCCCAAAGGAGAGAACGTGCTGGTTGTCAGTTTGGAGTAGGAGGCCGGGATTTGCATACATTGCTTTTCAACAGCTCTGTCTTTATTACTGCGGCGTCGATTATCATCAGGCTCGCACTCTATGTTTGGTGGGACAGCGTGATCGACCGTACCGTCTCGGACCCGCCATAACAATGGCAAGACAACCGGCCAAACCCACCAGACGCCGTTTCTCTTCCTCTGCTTTTTTCTCTCCTGGCCATCACGCTACGCGCAAACGACGGCCGGTGCCAAGGGCTCGCGGAAGCAGCGCTCCCAGATCCGGGGTGGAGAGACGGCTCCTTTGAGGCTTAGGGCTTGCATGGCTGCCATGTGGAATGGCCGACTAGCTATGGAGACCGGCTCCGGCCTTTTACGAAGTATTTACTGAACAAAGGCCGACGAGAGAAGGGGGGCTGGTTATCGCATGGGAGCGGTTTCTGCCACTGCGGCAGCACCGACTTCAGCCCTGGGGTGTTTTGAATCTCTGCTGGTCGGTCTCCTCACCTCATCCGGGAGGAGGAGTCCGCACGTCAAGTAGCAGTGAACCGCCCGAACGATGAGATGTGAGGAAATTCGTTATTTCCTCCAGCGGCGCCGTTTTCAGACCGTCAGGGATAAGCCGACTTGCGAAACGGAGGGGGCCTGGCTGTACTGATCGGAAATGCCATGTGGCTCGTGCCAGGGCTACCCATGAGAGACCTTCGAGACGATTCTCTGTCGATATTATTTCCAAAGTGCCTCTCCACTGGACGTCCAGACCAGTGGGCGCATTTTAAATCAGACCGGCGAGCAATTCAAAAGGAGGTCGGAACTCGAAAATGAGGCCCCCGGTACGGACGGCAAATAGCAAAGACCGCCGTCGCGCCGAACGGGGGCTTACGCAGCATGTAGATGGTACACGTAGAGTGTCAGTCACGGGAATGGCGGGCGTGTCAGGAACTCTTGAGAACCAACAGCACCAACACGAACAATCATCCTGCGCGTTGCAGGTCCCCGCGGGCTCAACAAGGCCAGGAAATGCGTACGTGCCTAAGGACATCTCCTCTCCCTCTCCCATCCCGCGCGCAGTGCCGCAGATCCATCGGACGCAATCATGTCCCAAAGAGGGAGACTGCCGGGCCTGCTCGCCAGCCTGCCTCTGTTGCCCGCCAACCCGCTTACCTACGCCAGGCCCGGTCCATTTTGACGAGAATCCCTGTACCAACAGACCTCGGGCGATGTGGGCAATATGGACGATGTATCCCTTTTCGATCGACCGGTGAGGGGGCGTAAGCACGGCACGGCTCGGCCAGCTTTTTGGTTCACACACTTGTCAGCCGCCAGTTTTCGGTCTTTGTTTTCTGTTTCCTTTTCTTGCACAGACACCCGGGAGGTGCCTCTCGATGGAAACCCGCGCCGCGCCAACCTCCTCCTCCCCGTGATGCTCGCCGTCTGTGTGTACACGTCGGGGAGCCCCAATTGTACGATGATGAACTGAGAACATGTGAGACGAGCACAGTATGATGAAAGCTATCTTAGACTCTGCGACATTTTTTTGCTCCTCGCCGTAAGACTGTGACCGCCTACCTGCCGCATGTTGCTGGTGTGTATGCGCCTGTGTGTTTGTGTTGGTAGATCCCCAAGCCAAGCAAAAATCCCCTCCCCCCGGCGGCCCTTGACGAATTGCCCCCCTTCCTCACGCGCCGACAACACCCCCCGCCACCGCCTCTTTCCATGCCCTTCTTCACGGCCACGTCTCAATCTTTTCCCACCCGTTGGTCCTCTCCGCACCCTCGTCCTGCTCCGGCTTGTCCGCGCCGACGAGCCGGTACAGCCAACGCCGCGGGTCCGCCGAGTCGCTCAGGTCCGCGAGGTCGACCTCGGTCGGCACGATGACGACGACGCGGAAGTTCTCGCGGGCGACGGGGTCCTCGAGGTCGTCGACCTTCTGGCCGAGCTTGTGGTCCGCGTCGGGCGGGTTCGCGGCGCGGGCGGTGCCCGGGGTCGGGTTGCGGAAGGTGCCGCGCATCATGGGGGAGAGGTTGCCGAAGTGCGCGGTGACCTCGCGGGCGAAGCTCCATTCTTCCTCGTTGTTATTGTCTGAGGAGGAGGAGGAGGAGGAGGAGGAGGCGATGTTGGAGCGGACCTCCTCGGGGAAGAGGTGGGCGTCGGAGGTCTGGCGGCGCTGGACCTCGGAGGGGGCCAGGCGGCGCATGCGGGAGAGAAGCTTGGAGCGGAGGTCGGCGGAGGAGGAGATGTCCGGGCCGAGGATGTAGGCTTCGCCGCGGATGCGCCATTGCACGCGGGCGGGGGTCCAGAAGCAGGCCTCCACGGGGGCGCCGCCGCCGGAGGATGCGGGGTCGTCGGAGCCCGAGGGGTGGTGAAGAAGTCCGGGACCTTGGCCATGCGCGCGTCGGTTGTGAGGGTGAGGAGGTCGCTCTCGTAGAGGGGCGGGTTGAGGGGGCCGGGTTCTTGGGGTTGACGGGAGGGAGGCCCAGAGGCCTCTGAAGATGACGGTGCGGGTGCGCGGAGTGAGGGCCGAGGATGAGGATGAGGAGGAGGTGGGCGTCGGGCCGGCGTGGAGGGTTGCGAGGTAGAATTCCGGGGAGGACATTTCTGTGACGTTTTTGAGGAAGGCGGCGCGCCAGGGCGCTGGGCCGGTGGTGCTGGCGGATGAGGATGAGGACGACATGGTGCGGGATGTGAGGTGGTGAGATAGTTGTGCGATGCGGCGGGTTGGAGGCATGCGTGGTGTCTGTTCAATTTGCCGGGTTTGTGAACCTGTGGTGATGATGGTGAGGATGAAAGTGAAGTTGTGGAAGCGGGAAAGTTTTTGAAAGTCCCGTCATTTGGGACACCGTTTTTTTTTTTTGGTGTCGGCGGCGTGTCGTCTATGATTCATCATCGGACCCGGTTTAGGGCGTCATGATGCCCGCCTCAACGGTGAGTGAGGCGGTTTACTAGATGCAATTCGTGATTTGCATCGTGTTTTGAGACGCCCATCGGATTTGGTTTCTCTCTTTCCTGGTGGTTGGACACGTAGAGGGCGAAATTTGAAGGTGAGTTGAAGGTTGCATTGACAGAGGCTACTGTGATGACGTCGGTGAAGCTTGAGATAAGCCCGTCATTCTCGCCAGTTAGCCTACATATGATGTTGTTCGTTAAGATCTTTAGTACGATTTTCTGTTCGCCTGAATGAACTTCCTTACGTAGATGTCGCTACACATTTGCAACACTTTACTTGGTCCAACCCGTGAATTTGGGTAGACTTGCACGTCGTGGTTGAGAAACAGATTCCAAGATGGCATCAAGACAGCCTCATAGAACTTGGCCACAAGTCATTTGTGATTTAAGACGGATCTCTCTGCTCGTATGTATATCGTCCTTGATTGTGTTGGGAGGCAGAATGGGGAGTCGGTCTCTTTCTTCAGTCAGACGTGGCCGGACTTGACTGGATGCTTCTTCACACAGTTGGCCAACGAGGAGAGGGCTTTAGCGCTTTACACTGAAGGGCGTGTCTCTTCACATCCTAGGGATTTGATGATTACTGTGAGGTAGACTTTTGTAAGCTCTTATACGAAAACAATGATGAGCCGCAAAGTCGTTGGCGAGCGGTGTCATATCGATTCAGTGTTCATGGCCTTTCGAGGTAGCCGCGTTGTGAAGTATCTGTACATTCGTCCACAACACAGGTCGGATGCCATCCACAGTAGTTTATCCTGACTATCCTGATTATATGACTGTGTCTGCTGTAGCTCTGCTTCTGCTGTTTTGTTTACCGTCGTCGTATCTACCGTTGTCTTCTTTGCCAATATCGACCCTGCTATCGTAGTTTCTTCTGTCAACCTTACTGACATTTCCCACGACAAGAAAATGCCAGGCCAGCCGTTTTCACTTCGCTTATGCGTAAGTGTGAGGAATAAAAGTCGAGTAACACATTCTAGGTCTGTGAAGCTTGTACGCCGACTCTTCTTCCTCCTTGTCTGTCGGCCCATGATGTTGAACAGAGAGGGCTCATCTAGGTGGGGGAGCTTCCGAAGCTCTCAATGCCGGCGCTCTTACTGGCCATGACTGCTTCAAGTGGTTGAGGTTTAGGGGTAGAGCGAGGCTAGGTTTTGCCTGGGCACTCGATCACATCCACGAGAAAGGGCTGCAAGCGCATTCTTGATTGTTAGACTTGGCCAGTATGGTACGTGCGGTTTGTGTCGTTCATTGTTGCGAGATTCAGACTTTGCGGCTAGTTATCGACTTGACCATTCGACTGGCCGCCCTGCCCATACCAGCTACTATCCACTGCCTCGACGGTCTCAATAGAAAAGCGACCCAGGCCAGCTCAGGGTGATCATCTATCAAGATCAAGCCAGCAAGCCGTGATGAGCCCACATCACAGAAGATGCGGGCTTTGGGCAGCGTCAAATGCAGCGCGGAAGCCATATTCGAGACTGATTTAAAATCGTACATTGAATGGCGAGACTACCATACCCAGCTACTGTAATCCTCTTAGATATGAGACTCCCGATCCTAGGTCTTTGCATAGAAACACTCGGAACCACTGAGTTGCCCCCGTCTTGGTGGCGGCGTCTTGCTCAGTTGTTCACCAGTCGTAGCCCGCTGTCTCGAGACGTCGGTATTGCTCGCCCAGTGTCTTCATATTATAACCATGGACGACTTGCAGTGATGTTGAGACGTTCGATAATTTAGGACGGCTACTTTCGTATGGCTCGTTTACACTCTCCGGTTCTATGCTCACTGGTGGCGAGAATATGGAGGATGCTCCCGGACCAGCTTCCATTTTACCATACTTGATGATGAATATTCCGACGTTGCTACCTTCCTTCCAAAATACTTGAACAACCCATACCTCTAGCAAAAGAGCAATGGACTTCAGGCAGTGGAAAGCCCGACGATGTAAAAGAGTTCGTG
Organism: Colletotrichum camelliae; assembly: GCA_018853505.1. Taxonomy (NCBI): domain Eukaryota; kingdom Fungi; phylum Ascomycota; class Sordariomycetes; order Glomerellales; family Glomerellaceae; genus Colletotrichum; species Colletotrichum camelliae. The sequence goes on along the minus strand of JAELVL010000005.1, from coordinate 4,926,671 downwards.
TCATCATTGCTCGTGCTTGTGTGGATGATCTACAGGCCGTCATACGCTAAAACGCGACCCCAAAAATGCAGCACCGACCCCCAAAGACCCCTGAGCCACCCGTGCAGCTGCCCCCTTACTAATCAGACAGTAACGACTGAACGCGCCTTCGCTTTCAATATCAAACACCAACACCAACCAACAACAACATCCAGCCCAGCCGAATGACTCTTGCAATCCCAAGGCACCATCGTCAGTCATGAAGAAACCGGCGCAAATCCTCCTCTCCAAACTCCCAATCCCCTGTTTGAGGGTTCTTTTCCAGGGCTCGCGCGATGAGCCTACCATGCTCATCTATGCATCCCGACCGATGCTGCAGCCGCCACCACTGATCCTCGCTGGTGCCTTCTTGGGCGTTGGAAGCCTCGAGCATGCGATTGCGAAATGTCATGGCATAGAATATTCGACTGTCCCACAGACCGTCTCTCCTGGGATTCTCATGGAGGAGGCGTATTGCCTCTGACCGCACCTCGGGATCTCGACAGCGAGTACCGGCCATGAAGATGGGCCAGGTCGGGCCTGTGTCCATCGTAAACATTTCGCCATCGCCCCAAGATCGTTTCTGGTATTCGAAAAGCTGCTCCCCTAGTTCGACCACTTCTCGGTACTTGGGCGTCAGCTTGGCGATGCTCTCGTAGCTGCAGCTGAGTGGCGCATGGACGCAGCCGTACATCGTCAGGTAGTGAGTCCGAAGGTGCGCTGCTTGAGCATACGATTTTTCGTCTTCGGATTTTGACTTTTGTGCAGCTTTCCAGTGTGGCTCGAAGCCTCGGTGCCATAGTTCGAGGACTTCCTTGAAACCCTGACACTGCTCGGGAGTCGCCGTCCTGATGCCTGCTCTCGTCTGTTCGATCTTGTCCATATGTCTTTGGATACGTTCGTTGCATTCTGAAAGTACGTCGTCATCCAAGCCCAGATGGGTCACACGAAAGACGATGCTGGACGAATGGGTTACAAAATGTTGTACTACGTCCCACCAGCGGCGAGCTTGTTGGAGAGTCGTGAAGCCGGATGGCATGTTGTGAATTACGCACTTTTCGGCGGATCCTCCTCGGCAACACCACAGCTGCTCGGGCGAAGGGTCGCCATCAACGTCGCTCGGCCTACCGGCGATCTGCTGATCACGCCGCCGGAGAACACCGCAAGACCAAGATTGTTGGATCAGCCTCTGGAAAACGTGAAGGATATCTCTCTCAACGAAATCGGCACCGATGATATTCTGCATGTGGTCATGGTCCTTTTGGTCGCGAATGTGGAGGAGTTCGTCCATCATACGCTGACCATTGTTGATGTGGGCAAAGGCTGCCTTTCGATCGCCATGTAATACCTCGAAGCAGACGAACAGCAGGCAGCAGACGATTGCCCCACGAAGGCTACCGGTGTCCAATTTCGACCCTCGGACTTCGTGGATGGCCCTGCCATAATATGAAAGGGCGAGATGATAGTGAGGGCCGTTCGCAGCCATGAGCGCTGGGCTTGTCGGTTTGAGGCTGTGCCGAAGCGCCTTGGAGATGCCGCCAATGGCCATGATGGCGTACCTGACGGACGCATGCTGACGGCTTAACTGAGGAATCGTTTCGTTCCAAAGTTCTTCGTCGAAGAAGCCGCCGCCTAATTGAGCCCGATATCCCAGCCAGTGATCGAAGTATTGTCGTTCGGTTTCATCTTGAAAAATATTCACGGTCGGCTCGAGCAACAAACTGACATTGCCTGATTGGTGGCAAAGCCCGACATCCTCCGCCACGCGCTTTTTCTTGACCAGGGCCTGCCTAGTCGCCAATCTTACGCCTTTATCGGTATCTGGAATCGGTGTTGAGGTCGATGATCCGCTCGGAGGGGGCTCGTAGCCTTCGCAGAAGCCTTGCCATTTGACACATCGCTCGCAGGCAGGCTTTACTTCGTCACACTTCACATGTCTTCGCCTGGTAAAAGAAATGAGGAACTGGACGCTTTATCACGGTAAGGTTTGACTCACTTGCCTAAAAATTGATTAGTTGACGCTCATCATGTGGCACAGGACGCAGGAACGCCTTACAAGTGATACACCCAGTCTTCACTTTGTTCGTACTGGCTCGAGTAGCCCTAGGCCGCCTCTGGAGAGCGAATGTGAGGATTTGTGGCCCATTTTTCGCACTCCTGCTTCACTTAGCCGTCCGATCGCCACCAATTATATTGCTTGCCGCTATGCATGCGTGCGAGGTGTGGGTGCTTACTTGGGGGCTGTTGTGTGTTGCACTGGTTCGGACCAGACCCCCTCAGGCGTTCGCGACATGAAGAAGTTGATCTGGCTCCCGCCGCGATTGTTCAAAACAGATGGCATTTCAAATGTAACAAAAAGCGGAGCAGAGACTTCAGGAGATTTCTGAATCGACCAGGAATTCTCTGTTAAGAGCGAAGAGTCGCTTTATAAGAAGAACGGCCATACAGTTAAGAGAAGATTCCAAAGGCAGTTGGGGGCCAAATTTGGCCCCCATCGATCCTGTGAAGCTCATGGCAGTACCCCTTCGTCACTCTTTCGATCGGCGTCTACCACACGGAGGAAGTGCCCAAAAGAGACATGGGTCCGCTAGGCCTCCCGAAAGAACATCATCTCGATTGGCTCTCTGAACACCAGGGACCAAAGGGGCCGCAGCCAGGAGGCTGGCACACGGAACTGAGCCCGGGTCCAGTTGAGGCCACAGCGTCCAGCCTTACCCGTCTGCCCTTCTCTTTGTGGTTGGGGTCCAAAACTGACTATTACTATTAAGAAGGCCTCCCGGCAGCTTTGTTGTTGTTACGGAATCCGTAGGAAAACCATGCGTACGTCAGCAATCAGTAACGCATCTGCCCAACAGCGGCAGTGACAGCATCGATACTCAGTTTCAACCACGACCACGAACGATGGCGACACTCTCAAAGTCTTTGAGTTCACGGCGGACCATTTTCCAATCTTAGTACCAGGCATGGCTAACACGTTCCAGCAGAAGACGCAGCAGTTCCACTTCGGAGGAACGCCAGAACAAAAGATCTTCCTCTGGCTCGGCTATGGGATTCCGATGGCAGGGTGCCCTCATCAGGACTGGCAACAGCCAGACATTGGTCCATGTCTATCAACCCGTCTCGGACCCTGCCTCGGACTTTTCGACGCCATAAAGCAATATGGGGAGGGCTTGTCGCCTAGAGCTTCTTTGCTGGCAGTGCTCTGTTCCTTGCTGCCTCGCTGGAGAAGCATGGGTGAAAATGGACAAACGTCAGTGGAGATGTTCCTCTGAATCTTTCAGGTATCTTTGAGGCCATTTGCGCAACAGAATATAGCAGCGGCCTCATCGATAGGTCGGTAATACGACGAGACTAGTGCATCTGTACACGGCCTGAACAGACTGGCCGTCAGTTCCAAGCCACCTTGTTCCAGGCACACCACACAAGCTCAGAGAAGCATTCAACGGTTCCCAAAGTCTTTTGCGACGACAGGTTGCAGCTCTTTGCTTAGAACCTTCCCACATGATTGTTGAGCCTAACCTCACAAGACAGGCAAAGTATTACAGCACCAGCTTCAGGCCCTGAAGGTGGTCTTACACTATCTAATGGGTCCTCATATCGAGGCAAGAAGCGCGCCATCACGAAAACCTCGCTTAACCGAGGAACAATTCCGCGAAACATGACATCCAAGACGCAGCTTCACCTGATGCCCCGCGTTTGAGTCTCAACCGGCTTGGCTTCAGCCTGGCCCCAATGCAGTTTAAACTCCTACAGGGCCGCACCGCTCCAGCACCAATGGCATGCCAAACGTCGCCAACCAACGGCGCTTTAGCCCGACAAGCGAATCAGGGTCTCGCAACCGTTTACTTGGGCCGCTCTACGGAACGGCCGAGATCGTTGCAGCACTCGCTAAACCTCATTGAGCAGATTGGACCCTGGACCACGCTGTGCTTACGCCAAGCATCCACGCAACGAACCGAGTGGCATCGCGCTTCTGCATTTCACACATTGCCTACCTCTCGTCACGTTGTCTGCCAGCGCAGAGGCTCGCTATACTGGGGAAAAGCCACCCATTGCTCGTTTACTGCCCTCTGGTTCTTCTTGGACGGTTACTCCACCGCTTTTCCATCGAGTCAGTCGCTGTTACCGTTCCATCACACACGTCTACCGCTATTAATCATAATGACGAAGGGACTTTGGGCCGCTAGTTCGAGACTTTTGTTGGCCCGCAACTTTTTTATTCTTCTGCCTAATCCGATGGCTCTCGCTTGAATGGTAGACTGCCCTTCAATATCGCGGAGATCCCGGCATTAGCTGCTGACGCAGGATTTACGGAGCCAGGCTGGTGGCCTGATGGTTTGCCGCGGCCAAAGTACCCGAAGAGACTAGAATGCAGCAGGGAGACTTTCGCTCCTTCTGTCAAGCATGCGGACGTTATCCACCCGCGGAGGAGATCAACGGGGGTGGAACAGGGGATCGCAGCCGGGAAGCGAAGCCTCCCGCTATGGAGACTTTCAAAGTGCGAGCCTGGAGGAGTGGACCGCTCGCCAAAGGGCATCTTCGTGAGTGTCGTCGGCTGGATGCAGGCGAGCTCAAGAGTTGCGAGTGCGACCTAGACCGTGGTCGATTCCTCAAGCGTCTCTTTGCATGACGTAGTTCGTCACTGCCACAGGGCTGGACTTGCATGGCTGCCTCCCGATTAGACTTGACACCGCACATGAAGCCATGGCAGCGGCCTGGATCACGAAGTTGGACACCGTCTATCTCCGCAGACGACCCAAGAATATGTCGTCATTTATTGTGCTTGGCTCAAGGCAGCAGTTTCGCTTCCGGAGAAGGATTCAAGTTTGTCTTCGTTCAATTATTACGATATTACACATTCATCAAGGCGTGTTGAACGCCTCTGGGGGAGTAGTCTTCTATCTAAGCCCCGGCGCACCAAGGCTATGAGAACCACTGGCTGACGCGCTCACGGAAGTTTTCTGGCTTAGGCTTCTCAGGGACGTACTCTGACTCGTGAAGACGGCCTGACCACAGGTCGATTTCGTGGGCGCGAACAAACTGCTCAATGTTAGCAACCGCTACTTCAATTGACCATCCATGTCTTGACAAGGAAGGAGACAAACCTTGGTGCGGTGGTAAAGCTTCCAGCCAATGATGGGCACGATGAAGATGGGGATTCCAATGTAGGAAGAGATGAAGTCGGCGGTGGACCAGTTGCCCTTGAGAAGACGGAGAAACCAGCGACGAAGGTGATGATGGTGGAACCGACGAAGCCGAACCATGCGGCGTAGGGCTGGAAGGGGGCCTTCCACGGCAGGGTGTCGCGGCTGACGCCCTGGACCTTCATGGCGCGGTGGAAGCGGATGTAGCAGAAGCAGAGGGTCGCCCAGGCGATGAGGCCGGCGATGGTGCTCAGACTGAGAAGCCAGTTGAAGGCGTCAGCGGCACCTCCCGATCCAAGACCTGGCGGGGCTCAGTTAGTCCTATGTCTTGAGATAGCAGTTGGGGGTTTATCCCAGTGTGAACTTACTCAGGTAGGCCAGAGGACCGAACAGCCAGGCGGTGATGACGGCTACGTAGGGCACGCCCTGCTTGTTCGTGACGCCAAAAATCTGGGGCAGCTGTCTGTCGGTGGTCATGGCGACGATCATGCGGGAGCCGACCCAGCAGTAGGAGTTGCCGGCGGACCAGGCGGAGACGAGGATGCAGGCGTTGACGATGGAGGGCAGGATGTTGATGCCGGCCTGGCGGATGGCGATGACCCACGGCGAGCTGTTTGCGTTGCCGGAGCCGGAGACGAGGCCGGGCTCGCGAGGGTCGACGATGAGGCCGATGAGCAGGGCGCCGAAGATGTAGAAGAAGCCGATGCGCATGGTGACGCGGCGCGCGGCGTTGGGGATCGCCTTGTGGGGGTTCACAGACTCAGCAGCTGTCACCACAACCGTCTCAATTCTGCGGCTTCTTGTTAGCTCTCATTTCTTCTCATTGCAAATTCGCGATAAGTGAAGCAAAGATGTGATGTTGGTGAAGCATTGTCCATGGTGTTTTGCAGTAACACAGCGGCCGGCAGGCTGCCAGGTGGCACGTGCATTGTGCCAGCTGCCGTTCACTAACAGCTTGCGCACTGACCAGAAGACGCCGGGCCGTACCGCTTGTGGTCTTTTTTCGCGAAGGGAATCACAACACTGCTTCAACTTACCCAATGAAGGAGAAAGAGGCATTGATGAAGGCCGCGACGAAGCCGAGGAAGTGGCCGGTCGAGCCGGTGATGCCGTTGTAATCGACCCAGGCGCCGGGGTTGTGCCAGTAGCGGAACCCGATGGCCTCGTGGTTGGGGCCGCCGCCGGCGGTGATGATGATGGAGGTGAAGACGAGGCCGATGAAGCACAGCACCTTGATGGTGCCGCCGGCGACCTCTGTCTCGCCGTACCAGCGGACGCTGAGCAGGTTGCAGGCGAGGATGAGGACGAGGGAGACGGTGATGACGACGGCGGGGGTGATGTCGGTCCAGTAGCCGACGAGGATGGCGGCGGCGGAGGCCTCGGAGGCGATGGCGATGGTGTAGCAGTAGCCGTAGGAGATGGCGAGGGAGAGCCGACGGAGGGTCGATGAAGCGGGTGGCCCAGTGGGGGAAGGATCCGGCGGTTGGGATCTATAAGTGGTGGTTCATGGTTAGAAGCTGGGAAGCTCTCGCGAAGACCAACAGCTACAACAACAACAACATACCAAAGTCGCCAACTCTCCGATGCTCTGCATCACGCACCACAGGACCGCGCCGACGACGATGTAGGCGAGCAGCAGGCCGGCGGGGCCGGCGTTGGCGTAGGCGGAGCCGGTGCCGATGAACAGGCCGGTGCCAATGCCGGAGCAGAAGCCGATCATGGTGACCTGGTAGTCGCGCAGGCGGCGCTGGGTGCGGCCGTGGCCGCCGACGTTGAGCTGGGGCTCGAGGATGGCGGCCTTGTCGTCATGGTGGTGGTGGTGGTCGTCATCGGCGCCCCCGGACTTTTCGACGTCGCGGACGGCGTCGTCTTCGGCGGAGGCGGGCCCGATGGACTGGGCGCGCCTGTCGGACTCGTACGCGGTCATGGCTGGAAGAACAAGAAGGGTGGACTTCTTCAAACTGTTTTGTTCAAAGTCTTCCCCAGGCCTGGAATGCGACGTGCGAGGGAACGACAAGACGGAGTGACAGCCAAGGGGGGGCTAGGATCGGAATTCATCAAATACTACATTTGGTCAATGAAAATTTCAGGTTCCCCCCATGGCGAAACCGGAGGCTACGCGATGGCATCATCGTCCTGGTCGCGGGGCGTTCCTGGACCGGTGGGGTCGCGGGGGGGCGAGAAGTGACTTTGAGTGCGGTTTGAAGGTTTTGAGGTCTCGAGATAACCCCTTTTCTCACCGACGCTGGCCGCGGTGCACTCTCGGTCTGCTTTCGGTCTGGCAGCCCCTATGTCTTGGCGGTGTTTGAGAGCCATCTGGCAGCCCATACGGCTTCAACACCTCCATTCACAAACGCATCGCATGCGCTGGCAGACATCTGGGATGCTCTCCCACTTCTCCGGTCTCGCAGCCGGCTGCAAATTGATGGACCGATCTGAATTACAGGTACGTAAAAATTCTTTCCAAGTGGCCGCGGTGGTGGTCCGGGGATGGGCACTTGGGCAGACGGATGTTAGTTAGTGGTCTTTTTTTTTCTTCTTTTTTTTGACTGTGACCGCGGTGCTTTGTAGGGCGCGGTCGCGGTCCAGAGGCTCCAAAAGCCGTTCGCGCCACGGTTCAATCCCCTTCACTTGTTCCCCACCACGCACAATCTGGGATCAGTGGAGGCGACGCATGAGTCGTTCATCTGAAAATCTTTTGGTTTTTTTCATGATGTACGCATACTACCTAGCATGCTATGGTGGGTCCGCTGCTCATCACCCCCACGTGCGTTTACCAAGGACCTGACCACGATGGCCAGACGTGCGAGTGAAGAGTCACCTCATCGTCGAGCCGCGGAACGTCGGTTGATTCGGGGTCGCACTTTGCGTCACTTCTATCGCCGTTTGTGGAGAGTCTATGGATCTCTTCTGACAGCAGCTTCAAAGACCAATGTCACTGACTCCTTGCACACATCTCGGCCCCTGTCTTCGCCCCATGCACGGCGCCGAAGACCCCGATCCGGATCCGGATCCGGACCCGGTGGTCATCAACTCACGGCATCGTCACCTCACACTTGTGCCCGCGCGGGTTGATCATGAAAAAGTTCTCCATCTCCATTGTCTCGTCCGTGGTACCCGGCGCGAGCCTCAGCCCCTTACACCTCCTGAAGAGGACCGTCGTGGCCAGGCGCATCTCCATCCTCGCCAGCTCAATGCCCAAGCAAATGCGGGACCCCGCCCCGAAAGGTGAGAAGAGGAGCTTCTGCTGCGGCGTGAGCTTGCTGTGGTCCAAGAACCTCGTCTCATCGAAGCTGTGTCGCCCATCATCGTCAGCACGCACACAAACCAAGTTGTGGTGTTGGACTCGCGATACTCACCGGTACGGATCAGGCCAGACCTCCGGGTCCCGGTGCAGCGTGTACGCCTGCGTCTCGACCGTGTAGTCGTTCGGAATGTAGTACCCACCGATCGTGATCCCCTTGGGCGGGACCACTCTCTGCAGCTGCCCGGGCGCCGCCCCGTGCAGCCTCAACGTCTCGTCGATTACCGCGTTCAACAGCGGCAGCTTCTCGAGCACCGCGTCGTCGAACCCGGCGCCCACGGCATCCACCTCCTCCTCCAGCCGCGCGCGCAGCTCCGGGCGCTTGAGGACGGCCCACACGAGGTACGTGAGCGTGACCGAGGTCGTGTCGGAGCCGCCGATGATCATGCTCTTGGCCTCGGACTCGACGACCTCCTCCGTCAGCCACTGCTTCTCGCCGGCCTCGCTCGCCTCGATCATGCGCCCGAAGAGGTTCGGCCGGTCGCCGCTGTGCTTGCGGACGTTGGCGACCGCCTTCTTGCCGTAGACCCTGAGCACGTGCTGCGCGTCCGGCGGGCCCTGCCGGGACTTGAAGGGGACGAGGCGCTGGAGGAAGTGTAGGAGGGGCAGCTCGTAGCGCATCGTGTTTTGGATGGATATTAGCTCGAGGCTTTCACGTAGTCATTTTTCTTTTTTTGGGGGGTCGATGTTAGCAGCTGGACAAGCACCATTAGGGGAAAAGGGACAACGACGACGAAGCTTACCTCTCCGATTTCCAACATGTTGAACGACTCCCCAAACGCCAGGTGAGCAATCGTGTCCGTCGTCATCATGGCCCACCACTTCAGCACGTCCGAACGCCCGCCGCCCGCCGCCTCCGACTGTATCCTGTCAACCGCGCGCTCGACCTTTTCCCTCACGACGACCTCCCAGTCCGCGCGGAGGGACTGCTTCGTGAAGACGCGGGCGAGCAGGCGGCGACGCTGGGCGTGCTGGCGCGGGTCGGACATGGCGAAGATGCTGGACTCGCCGCCGTCGGGGCGGGTGGACTCCTCGTACCAGGCGGACTTGAGGAAGCCGCTGCCGATGCGGTGGATGGCGGCGAAGCCCTCGGGGGAGGCGACGGCGACCTCGGACGGGGAGATGCGCACGATGGGGCCGTAGCGGGCGTGCAGGGCGTGGATGTGGTACATGCGGCGGCCGGTCAGGATGCGGTATTTGAGCGGGTAGTGCGTGATGAGGGTGTAGCGCGGGCCGGGGATGTGGCGGATTGGCGAGTGGAAGAAGGTGTAGATTAGCTTTTCGGACGGGTTTTTGTTAGAAGGATTGATTTCGTTGGTAGGTAGCCGAAGTTTGTGGATGGGAGGTTTTGCGGTGGAGGGAGGACTTACGTAGACTGTTGTCAGGGCGATGTGGATCAGGGCGAGGACGGCGAAGAAGGCGAGGAGGGTCGTGAGGAAGCTTGCCACGGGGTTGGTGAAGTACATCTTGGGAGTGTCGTCGATGCTCGACGCGAGCCTTTTGGTGTTCCTTTTGGTGTTGGTGGCCGGCTGCGTGGGAAGCAGACGAACTGCTTGAGGCGTCGACGGGAGAGGTCTGATGTGATGCTGTGAGAGATACTCTGCGATGGGAATTCCAGGAAACAACCGCTGCTCGATGGTTCACCACCGGTAAGCTTCCCTGCTGAAGCGGGACGCGAGCGTTTGATAAACTGCTGGCTTGCCGGACTGTCGATATCCCGGGCGGCAGTGCGGGAGGGCGGCTCACGGCGAACGTGCCTTCGTTCCGTCTGATCGATTTGGGTTTTGATATCACACCTGGACAACGCCGGCCGTCAGGGATGCTGAAAAGGTAAATGGTGTGGAAAATGGAAGCTGTTTCCCTCGTGCGGTGAGACCGGGGCAGATGTTTCGTTGTTTTGCTAGACACCCAGCTGGGCAGGGGTGGAGGGAGCCGGGGGAGAAGAAGGCAGGAAGGCAGAGAGGGCGGGTTTTGCATACAACCTTCAAGGTTCCCAAGTTGATTGGGGACAATTGAAACATGGAATGTCGTGCGAAACTCAATGGCTACACCCGCATTAGCCAACAGCAAAGCACGTTTACTTGATTGGATGATGTCCCCGCATGCATTGGAAGCGTGGGGTGCTTGGAAGATGGGACGAAAAAGGTTGCTGCGAGCTCTGATGTTGTTCTTCTTCTTCCTTTTTTTTGCTTGTGAAGAGGACCCGGTTGGGTGAGGCGGCAAGAAGGGAGCTCTGGCCACGCTGGGGCGAGGCGGGCATCATGCCGGACGTTTGCGGGGGGTGTGCTTCCGGAACGCGGATGTTGTCCTTCTAGAGGAGGATGTCTTTGAATGAGTCAGCATTGTCTCGCAAGGAGGACCAAGACTGTTTGGGCATGGTTTGGTGTTTCTCGTGGCGTTCTGTTCCGGCACGAAGGCGGGAGTTGCCGTCATGAAGAGCTCGACAGGTGTCCTGATTATCAGACGATTTGGACTGCGGACTGATGACTGATTCGTTCAGCGAGATGCCTTTGCTCGTATTTACGAATGTCTAAGGAGTGTGGGTTGTGTATTAGGGGGTATAATCTATGGCGTACGCTAATGGGCTTTCTGACGATCGTTCTAAAAGAGTGACTAAAGAATATGCAAACCTAGCGATATTTTATGTCTCAATATTCCGTTGCACTTGGTACTTTAGCTACATGTCCGTCTTAGTGACCTGCCTCAAGATCCCTCTCAAGGATCTCGGGCTCCGTGTCACCGTCACTGAGAGGAGTGTACTCCGACACGCCCGTCGTGAAAAAGCTCGTCTTGCTCACACTCTGGCAGTGAGGGCAGTCGCACCGACGGCTGACAAGCATATGCCCGATCTGCGGGAGGAGAACATAAAGGTGAATAGCGCTGATTTTCAGAAACCCGTCAGCTTCAAACTACAAACCGCACTCGCAATTCCAAAAAAAAAAAAGGAAAACAAAAAAACAAAAAAGAAACTCACGTGTCGAGCATCAAAGGCACGGTTCCATATGTGCCGAGGACAATCTGACCCCTATCCCACGGGTCCCTGATGAGGGCCCAGCTGATGAAGAGAAAGACCAGGTGGAAGATGCCGAGGGTGACGTCGGCGAAGAAGACGTTTGACGGCGTGAGGGCCTGGATCGGAGAGCCGAGGGCGGCGATGAGGTCGCGGCGGATGATGAAGAGGCCGAGGATCGCGGAGGCGGCGAGGGGCAGGATGCCGAGGGCTGGGAAGGCGCAGTTGGAGATGATGCCGTGGATGAGGAGGATGATGAAGGCTGGTGGGAAGGCGAAGATTGTGATCTTGCGGAGGACGATGTTGGTTGCTTCGGAAGCCATGGCTGTTAGCTGGCAAGTTTTGTGTGTGTTTGGTGTGGTATTATTTTGGTTGTGGTTGTTGATGCTGAATATGTGATGTTGAACACCAACTTGAAGCTGGGTTTTACATTGGACTTATATCATGACAAGATAAATGCCACGACGCCTGAGGACTACTCTGGACACATTGTAGTTCGCCCATGATCTGCAACGGCCGGGCGCGGTAGTCGACCATCAGCCTCATATTCGGAGGAGCTGATAGGTTGGAGGTTGAGGATGAGTCGTTCGAGACTGTGGCTGGTCGCCTTAGAGGATCCTAAATTGGGAGGATTGCAGCAGTGTAAGGCAGGTACGTAGTCATGAAGGGACAGTAAGCAGTATGGTCTCAGAAGTCTGGCTGTTAGTGCTTGCACCGCGATGTTCCCGGGTACGATAACATGGGCTACTTTGGGACTGTGTACCGAACTAAATGACAACCGCGCCCCTGCATGCATTCTTAGGCAGGCTTCGGAATCCTTTGCAGGCAGCCGGGGCGGTCATCGGCCCCGCCCACGGGCAATGAGCCAATTGCTGATCGGGACGGAGCCGGGGGGCGGAGGGGTACGTGCACTGTTTCTCGGCGGCTAGGCAGATTTCTTGGTGCTGTTTGCTGTTGGTGCTGTTGGTGCTGTTGGTGCTTGCCGTTTCTTGCTGCTGTGCCGCCTTCTTCGTAGGGGGATTCTCGGATCTGGTTGGATGGCGAAGGGAACAATGAATCCTTAATCAACTATCAGGTTCCCAAGAAAGAGACCCAGCAGGGCCAAAAGGGGGCCAACTCAGTTATGGAAGCAGGGATCGTGGGGAATAAAAAGCCCCAACCTATGTTACGTGCGCTCGTGGATTCCTTCGCTCCTAGCCATACGCCGTCTCTGGCACAGCTGGAGCAGGTGTGCACATCTTAGTACCTAACGGTGTCCGGTAATGGTGCCATGTCATTGAGACCATGTCTTACCTGATAGGGCTGTTGCTCACTCTGATAATTGCCCCATTTGCCATCGCCGAAGATGTATTCCGCCGACCGCCCGGCCCGGGACCTACAAACGACTACAGCGACAACCCGATTTACACTCTTGGTCAAAATGTGACCTTCGTGTGGGAGTCAGATCACCTGAACGACATCTGGATCTGGAACAACAAAGCGGACAGTACCGCCGGAGATCGGTCTTCGCTCCGGATTCTTCGTATGTTCCCCCGACATGGAGACTTTGGGAGTGATCGCTGATTGCCATCTCTTCCCAACTTTACAGAGAACTACAACTCCCTGGACTACACATGGGAGGTCAGCTATGACGGCTTCCCCGACGGCGCCGATCTATCTCTACCTGTTTTCTACCTGGCGCTGTACAGTTCCGGGTCAGGGGAGGTAACCGCCACATCGCACTACTTCAACATCACCAGAAGCGGCGACAACCACAGCAGCTACTTCGAGCCCCACGTCTTCGAGCCAGAGCCAGACGTCGCCCACCTCGAGCCCCCCTGCCGCGACCGAGACATCTGCGCAGCAAACTTCAGAGTCACTTGGCACAGGGGCTGTCGCGGGGATAGCCGTCGGTGCATCGGTAGGCACCATACTTCTTGTGTCTGTGGTCGGTTGGTTCGTGTGGAGGGCACTAAGGAAGAGGAAACTTGGACAACGCGAGAAAGGAGGCGAGCCCTTCGACAGCCCTGCTTATCCCCAATACCAATACGCGGGATTAAAGACGAATACTGTATCAGCGGAACCAATTGAGGCTGACAATGCTACCCAGCGACCTCCCGAGCTAGAAGGAGGCCATCATGTTCACGAGCTTTACGCTGGACGACACTGAGAAAAAGGAGTAACTAATGCGAAAGATACCTGATCGTAGAAACTGTAGACATAATAAGATATGATTCCCAATAGGTTCATGGAAATTACTTGAGACATGGGCATTCGTGCGTCGCAAACAACAGGGAGCAGGAGGCGACGTAACAAACTACAGGAATCGAGCTATGTATTCAACTAATTTTTCATCGTGCCACAATTGCGGGATACCACAACGTTAGACATAAAACACAGCGACCATACTCAAACAAGTATCAGACCACAATAAACCTTGAGAAATCATACCGTAAAATACACATAACCAAACCGACCTAGTAGTAATATCCATAGCCGTGTCTGTTGGGACGGACTTCTCCCCAACTGAAGTCCATGTTAAGGGGCATCCTTGAGTGCTCAGCCTCGTCGTCAACGGCGTCCAAATTACGGCCCAGCCATGCGCAATCCCAGAATGTAATCAAAGCCCACAACTTGATGAGAGAGTGAACGTACCCGAAGAGGATCTGGAAAGGCAGGAGCAGCAGATCTGAAGGATACCGCCAAAAATGGGGTATAATCTTCCATACCTTGGTCCAAAGCATAAAGTAGTAGAGAGACCGCATTTCGGTGCTGAACAATCCGTCGGCGCCCAACGCGTTGTAGAAGGTAATAATCAGCAAGCCATCCCAAAACAGCGCAAAGTTAATAAGGCCAGTCAGGTAGACAGTGAAAAATGACCACGGCATGCGCTTGATGAGAACCCTGTTGCTCTCCAGCATCATACACGGGTTACTCCGGAACGTGGTCCTGGCCCAGCGAATGAGTTGACCGCGGAACTTACTGACTGACTCGTCGCCGATCGTGGTCCAGATGGTGCATTCGTTCGTCTGCTGGAATTTGATGTCCCAGTCGTGCTTGTAAGCTTCGCGGGTGAGAAAGTTGTCGTCATCCGGCCCGAGGCCTTCCTTACCGCCGAAAAGACCAAAGAAGAATTTCTCGTTGCAAAACCGATGCATCAAGCCGTCGGCCTTGAGAAACCTGCTGCGGTAGATGGCGGTGCGGCCAGACACCACAAAGACACCGCCGTCCATGGCGTTGGAGGCCCTGAGCTCGTAATTGTGGCGCAGGAGATAGAGGCATCCGATGAAGTTTATGATGGAAGACATGCTCCAGAACTTACCAGGACTTGTACGCCGGACACACTTGTAGGTAGCCACCACACCCACGGTTGGGCACTCAAAGGGCGCGAGAGCGTTGGGGATGAACTCTTTGCTGGGCCAGAAGACGTGGTCGTCGGCGAGGATCGTGAATTCGGTTTCGACTTTGGGTACGGCATGAGCGACTTGCCGGCGCTTGGAGGGGTGCGGGATCGCGCTGATGCCGATCCGCGTCATTGGGTACTCTTGACGGAAGTGTTCGAGGAAGTCGTCACACCGCTGGCGCATGGAGGCCCCGACTGTGACGACAAGGATTGCGGCCGGCCTGTTCTCCAGAATTGAGAGCATGCACTCGGCGAACTTGGGGTTGTCGGGATCGATGGTGGGGAGGATGACCGTGACATCCCTGGACGTCCAGAGCTCTCTCGCCTGCATGGGCGAGGGTTCGTAAATGGTATCTCCCCAGAAGCCGATTGCAAAACGGTAGTACCGTGCGATAAAGGTCCAGACAAATGCAGCGATCCAAGTATCGCGGTCAACATCCTCGAGTAATTCACTGTAGTAGATTATCGTGTCCCAGAAGTACCATACGTTACATACAACGCAGATGAGAAAGATGATGAAGTGAGGGTTGTTTCGGATGAAGTTGATAAATACCATAGGGATGTTCGCGATGAAAGAGACGATTGCTTGAAAAAAGCTTCGGGGCTGTTCTTCAAGATCTTCCATCCGAATGTCGTCCTCTATCTCTAGTTTGATATTGTATTCTGGCATGTTGTGAGCTTCGGTTTGTTTGATAACGAGACGTAAATCGTATTGGGCTTCTGAGAAGAAGAAAGGTTGCTGAATGTTGTCTGATCTTGCGTGTTGCTGCTGTGGGTTTTCTGTACTGGCACAATTCGCTGGACTTGTCTCGAGTCAATACCACAAGACTACTCTTATATATGGCTGCGAATCACAATGAGGATATCGGACTTTCTGTTGTGCATGAACAACAGGCTTCATTCTCGACTAAGGTAGAAGAAGAAGACATTGTTTGAATCGTTGCGCCTCATCCACACAAGAGACATTGTGACGGTGCTTAGAAAGGGAACCACGGAGACAACAAAGGACTTGGGAATTTTGGGTACTCGAGATCACAATGCCATTGAGAAGAGTTTGAACCAACAAAGCAGTTGATTTGACTGGAAGCTGTTCCCATTGTGTATTGCCTTTATTCACTGTTCAGAATGCATGAAAGAAGTCCAATTTTTGCACTTACGTGCTTTCAAAAGGAGTCACAATTCAACCGTTGCACAGTCTCAATAAAATGATCAAATGATAGCCTCATCACGCGTATTTATGTTGCTCGACCGCTTGGCTCGCTCTATGGTCAGTCAATGGCAAAGCCTAAGTAGGTAGCTTCAGAGCATATTGACTGGAGTTTTATGAACCGAAGTGAAACCTCCGGTAGCCCTCTTCATCTTGGCCTTTTGCATTGACATGACGCATCTCACAGAAGAATGGATGTAACAGAAGTTTGTGCGCGTAGTTGAATTTCAGTTGCTCAAGGAACTAACTATATAGAGATCTAACTGGCAGGATGCGCTGCTATTGAGACTACACATTGCGAGTATACGGCACTCAATGTCTTGTTTGATGACTGTGCCCAGTCATCGGGCGCGTCATGGGACGAGCATCTTCAACCTGTTCACTGGTCCCGAAGTACTTGTCAAGTTCGCCCTCAAGCTCGTTACCCTCGATGTGCCGCATTTCCTTCGCACGCTTGACAGGGTTGACGCCATCAGCGTGCGCGCTGGCAAAAATAACATCCAACTCCTCCAGACTCCGCCCCTTGGGCTCAGGGAAAAACAGCCAGACGCACGGAATGATGGCCGCATTGAAGACGGCAAACATGACGTACGTCTTGTATCCCAAGTTGGCAAAGGCTGGAGGGGTAATCATGACAATCAGGAAGTTAGAAAGCCAGTTGGAGCAGGTCGACAGGGCGTTGGCTTGGATGCGGATGCGGAGGTTGGTGATTTCGGCAGGGTACAGCCAGGTCATACCGAGCCAGCCTTAAAATATGTGAGTGACTGAGATTGTGTGTGTTTGCATGAAGTACTTACCAATTGCGAAGAACGAGTTAAAGACAAAGAGGAAGACCGTGGCCGTTACACCGTAACGGGTCTCGAGGTTGGGTGCCCCGTTGTCTGCGACAGTGCCCGTTGAGACGGTACCAGCCAAGATAGCCATGGACGCCATCATGCCAAAAGCGCCAAAGAGCATGAGCTTCCGGCGACCAGTCCTCTCAATTAGGGGCAGTGCAACGAGTGATGCCAGGAAATACTCAGTGCCGTTTGCAGCTGCGAGAAGCCGCGACAGCTCGGGGCCAAATCCAAGGGAGTTCTCAAAGAGGAAGCCGGCGTAGTAAGTGATAAGGTTGATACCGCAAATTTGTTGGAAGAATTGAGCGGCGATTCCGAGTAGCGTTCGACGAAGGTTTTGAGACGGTCCGTTGGTGAGGAGCTCCTTGTACTGAAAGCCGCCACCCTGGCTTTGGACTTCTAGTGCCTCCTTGATAGCCTTGACTTCCGTGGTGACATCTTCATGATCAATGGGCTTGCCGAGCAGGCGCGCCGTGACCGCACGGGCTTCTTCGGTGCGGCCCTTCATCGCGAGCCATCGGGGCGAATCGGGGAGATAGAGTAGACCAATCATCACGATGATCGTGAAGAATGACTGGAAAGCGATAGGAAAGCGCCAGCGAATCGATCCCTCAAGGAAGTAGAAGCCATAGTCGACCTAAATAATTATGAGATTAACTGAGAAGTATTACAAGGGAAGAGAGAGATTACTTACCCAGTAAGCAATCATAATGCCTCCAGAGATGAGAGCTCCGGAAAGGGTGATTAGAAATCCACGCTGATGAGGTCGTGCGCACTCAGATTGCCATGTGGGAATTGCTGCAGGCCTGTTAGCTATGCTAGTGACGACCCAGACGAGATAGGAAGCTTACTTGAGGTTACCATGCCATTTCCAATTCCGCCAAGGACTCTGGAAAGGGAGAATATAATGCTTTCATCATGTTAGGATCTTGTCTGCGACGGAAATGAGGGACACAACGTACTACTCGTGAGAGCCGGCTTGCATGACGGTACTGATGACCATGATAGCACTGCCCCAGAAAGTAGACGACTTGCGCCCCCACGTCTCTCCTTTGAAGAGAATGAGGAGCGCACCCAGGAAACATCCGATCTGATAGACAGCCACGGCAGCAGCCTGTGTGTTGGGGTCTCCAGTGCATTGGCTGTAATCACGCTGCGTGCTTTCGGGGTAATCGAGCCAGCATAGGGGATTCGACTTTTCCAGTGGAGTCATCAACACGATGCTCTTCTGGAAATCATCCAGGGTAAGGAGGGAGCTCAATACGCCCTGGTCGTAGCCGAACATCAGAAACCCGCAACTCGCTATGAAGCCGATGCACCAGTTAAGAGTCTGGCCCTCGAGAAGCTTGCCGCGATACTTCAACTCGGGAAGATTGCCAAGCCTGGAAAAAAAGCCTGCAAAGCCTCCCTGAGACTTGGGCTTCTCGTTCACCACGCGACCGCTGTCGGCGGACGAGGAGGGGCTTGGGCTCCCGCTCTCGCCTGAGCGTTGTTGTTTCTCTTGCTTCTCGGCCATGATCATGCACGTCCGCGATGGTGTGGGAAAGAGGAAAAGAAGTATGATCCCACCAAGACTGGGCAGGTCTTGGAGAAAACGTGGCTTGGGGACGATGCGCGTCTTGTACTCGCTCACTTCTCACCTGGGATATTGCTTTGCACCGACATCGTGGGGCTCAATGAGACAGTCCCCGATGAAGGATGACTTGGCTGAGGTCATTTGGTATATGTGCGGGCGAGCAGGCGCAAACAGAATGGGGCATGCGGCTCGGGGTCTACCAACAATATCCACAAGTAGCTCCAGAATCGCGTCTTGGTGTTCTTGGGTGTTGGCGGTGTTGGTCCGAATCTCTAGTCAGCCGCGGAGAAAAGCCCGAAGTACGCCCTTACGGCTGGCTTCAAAGTTCGAGGGGCCACACGGGCGCGAATACTTTCCGGCTCTTACCCACTCAGCAACGACGATCAAAGGAACCCTGCATTTCTTGGGCTCCCGGGAAAAGAGGCCAAGCCAGAGAGAGAATGCCTTGGGACTTCCTCCAAACAAGAGGTTGGCCGACCGACAAGCCTCAAAATCTGTTTGCAGGTCACCAGTTGGTGGTGAGATTTCGGCTTGATGTGGAGATCATAACCAACGCCGAGTCCGACCGGACGACGGTGTAGCGGCATCCTCCCGTACGGGTTGCCAAAGAGGGTAAACCGAGGCTGGGCGAACCAAGACATTGAAGGGAATGATTGAGTGCAGTCAGCTGAAGTGTCAAGACCTTTTATTCTCGGCGACATGGATGAATGACGTTGGCCAAGTTTAAGCTTATTTCTCTAGTTGGCTGGCGGTGGGGGTTTGATATCCACGATATCTTGTCCCTCCACTTCCAAGTCAAACATATGCGGACCTCGCGCTTGGCAGTCTTGGTTTTAGGGCCTGTTTGGCTCAATCATTTCTGTGGCTCTGAAAAAGAAATCCAGAGTCGCGCAACCGGCGTGTATTGAAAAGCTCGAATCGGGAAGCGCCCTTGGAGGTCGCTGGATAGCATGATGCTAAAAGAACGTCTTGATTAGGTGTGGTAGCGCGATTCGTGCCGTTGCCATGCACTAGAACCTTACTTTGGTTGACACGTCCATAGGCGGTCACGAGTAATACCAGGTCTCGGGTTTTTTAATGATTCGACGCTCCGTCTCACAGCCTCAATTCGTTGTGAGATGGTGGACCCGGTTTGTTCTTTCTTAGCCGGGAATCTTACGCGGCTGGGATAAGCAGAAGTAAGGTTGCTAACGCGTCTTGCCCAGGAGAACCCCCACTATCTCCAGTTAGTCCAGAAGGTGGGAAACATCAGATCTGCATGATCAGTCTTGGATCTTCTTCACTCTCTCAAGGGTTTTGCAGCACCGCCTGCAGTATGCTTCTCGTTCCTGGTGAAAGGTTACCTGTTTCAATGAGCCCGTCCTCTCCTTCCATCGATCCATGCGTAGGGTTATACTTGCTATCCACTGAAATCCATGGCTCGCAGGATCAATTGACAAGTATCATTCATTATTGACTGGTTGAACCAATATGTACGTCGTTGTGCAGCAATACTACCTCTTTATCCCCTCGCTCGCTACTTTTGCCGAGAGTCACCTTTTTGATATTATAAAGACTTGCCAGTGGATATGTCAAAATGCGCTGCGGTTGAAACTCCTTGCCCAACGTCTCATCGTGTACGATGCCAAACTCTCTTGGGCAGCAGATGAACCACAGGAAAAACCTTCTACTCAGCCCCATTGATTAAAATGTCATTGGTCCACCGGAGGAGGTCAAATAATCAAGGTTTATTATTCAATCGTAGACGTTGGACGCAAAGTTACCACGTGCAGCTGAGGTTGACAATCTGACCATTGGATATGTAGCGGGGGACTTCGGTGAAGTCAGCGTGGCCTTACACAAACGTTGAAGCACGAAGGAAATCATGCCATGTACCCTGTCCTAAGAGGTTAACGTATATCTTGCCTAGCAGAACTCTATCCTATAGTTCAATCGCACTAGCAAACCTTTCTCAACGGACTTCGGCGACTTGGAAGGCCGTGCCTTCGGATGAACTCTGTGGCCAGCAAATATCCAACATCCAATGGCGACATAATTATTAATACCTAGTTGACGGCCCATTTCAATTGAGAAGTTGTCTATTATGGGTAGAAAACAGTCTCGTTGACCCGCTAAGGTGTCGTTCATAAGCCATCATTACTGGGCGAGTCAACATGCCGTCGCAAGTTTCGTTAACAATCTTGGTCGTCGGAGCCGGGCCATCCGGAAATACGGCAGCGGCCGCTTTAGCTTCTGGCGGGCATCAAGTAACTGTCCTCGAACGCAACTCACAACTCCAAACCCGTGGAGGGAATCTCATCGTACAGCCTTCCGCTGTGAAATGCCTGAACCTGATCGGTGTTTCAGAATCTCTGGACAAGGTGTCTGTCGAAACAGCCAGTGAATTCCTGTGGAGATGGAAGGACGACGCGCCGTTCACGGAAACAAAGGTAATTCCTGACGGGACGATCCGGAAGCCCACCGATAGGCCATCACTGCAGCGAATAACTTACGAAGCTGCCATCAACGCAGGAGCCAACTATTTATTCAAGAAATCTGTCGCCAAAATAATCGAAAAGCAAAGTGGTAAACTTCTGGTCGTGGCTGAGGATGGCAGTGAATACGTGGCAGACATGGTGATTGGCGCTGACGGCATCAAGTCACGCGTCCGGGAACTCATGTTTCCCGGACAAAAGATGAGTCCTATCACGACACCCGAATGCATCTTCCAGACAGAGGTGGACATCGTCAGAGTACAGCAAGACCCAGTTGCCGCTCCGCTGGGCGTTTGCTCGCACCATCTAATGTTCGGCCCCGGACTTTACTGCGTCGGTCGGCCGACTGCTCACGGAACCGTTCGCATCCTTTTATGCAATCTGAAGTATGGGCTTCCATCCGAAGATGCGGATCTTGGTGGGACTTGGAATTCCGACGGCAACCCTGAAGAGATCCGTGAAATGTTCAAAGGGTTCGGTGCGCCGCTGCGTGCCTACATCGAATGCGTGATACGCGGGGGTTACCCTATCGACAAGTGGCACATGGCCACAGCACCGAAGATGAAAACCTGGCTGGGATTCGGTGGACGCTGTGTTCTTTTGGGGGATGCTGCGCATGCCATGTTGCCGCATACTGCCCAGGGGGTGAGTCAAGGTATCGAGGATGGCTTGGCTCTTAGCACAGCCCTCCGCTGGCTTAACACACGCGAAGACATATCTGCGATTCTGGGGAAATGGGAGGCCCTCAGAAAGCCACGCGCTGAAAAGATGTTTGATGTCGGCCACAAGAACATCGTCATGTTCACCCTTTCAGATGGTCCAGAACAAGAAGCTAGAGATCAGAAACTCTTAGCGACGGGTTTCACTGGTCAGCCAACGGACTGGGAAAGTATTCAAATGGATGAGAATGCTCCAAGAATGACACCTCAGTACACAAAATGGGCCATGTGCTACGACGTGGTTGCAGAGGCAAGTAACATTTCACATTCTTCAACTTCTTGCTCAATGCCCCTTACTGATAGGGAGGACCGGCTAGACCAATAAGATATTCAACGAGAGCCGCATATTATGAGAGACGATCGTGCAACGAATATCCAAGCAGCTGCTTCGTTTGGGAGGTATTCAAAGAAAATGATTTGAGTTCCATTGACGATTGGGCCAAATGGAGGTTCTGTCTTGTTGAAAATAACTGACATGATCAATGCAATGAGATAAGACGCGCAATGATAACTCGCTTGACGACTTTTTGGGTGATTAAGTTCTCTGCGAATCATGCTGGATCTGGAAGAAGTACACAAGCGCTTTTAAACCAAGACGAGTGCTCATAACAGTCGCCAAGTTAGATTAGACTCTAGGACCGAGTCTTCAAAGAGCGCGTACTCAGATCTAAACGAGGTAGATCTGCATGAACGTGCAAGACGGGCCACTTCTAATTGCGGCAGGCCTGGATACGAAAATTCACAATCGAATACGAAAGTTCGCACGACATAGCTAACGGCTAGTGCTTGGACTAGAACTTGACGGCAAGGCCGAAAAACGGGGCAGAGGTGTCATGCTCAGTGGCGTAGCAGCCGGATATGCGTAAAAGTTTACCCACTGGTATGATACATCCTCAGTCTGACAAAATAATCGCGCCTATATCGTGTTTTCAGGCCGTCAGCCCCATTTCGTTATGGAACTCGTGCATATAGACATGGAGGGCTTATTCAGATACTTCAAAGCCATACCTGTTTCTATGAATGATGAATGACGAGCGAAACACAAGTCGATGGACATTTTTTCGCATCGGTAGATTAAGCTACTCTCTTCCACAGGCTGATGTCATTTAAACTACCAAGGTACTTTCACTTTACACATGCCTAAAATAAGCTTAAACAAATGTCAATTTGCTGTTCTTAAACGGGATCAATGCCAGAATCATAGCGTGACTGTAGTACTTTGTTCGGTCGATCAGATCATCAGTCAACAGCCCGACTGAACCTCGCGTCTGCTTCGAGTTGACGTGGCCAAATACTGCATCATCGGCATGCCCCAGCTCCATCCCCTGGCGCAGAAAGTTGGCTGATTCTTCCGGCAGATAATAGGCTGCACTGCGTGCCTTTCCCATCTTTCCCTCCCGGCTCGCCACCACGATCCACGCAAAGTTCAGATACGCGCCGTTTGCATCCTCTGGAACTTCGACGCCTCCTTCAATGCCGACCCAATAGTCTGCATCCTTTTCAACCTCCTGAGCGTTCCGCACCCGAGTCAAAGCTCCAAGGAGCGTCTCCTTGTCGGAAAGCGGTTGATCGGGAACACCGGAGGGAACACTGACTCCCTTGAACTCGAAGTCGCCAGCCAGAGCTAACTCAAAGCCTTGCTTTGCGGCATTGATCTTGACTGGATTCTTCGATGAGACGACGACGACTGATCGCTTTTCGGAAGACATGATGACTGTTTAGAGGAGCAGGTGAGCTTTTGTTCCTGTGGTGTTCTCTATCTCGGATACTCAGACTTACGATTCTTAGAGACTCTAAATCTAACTTTTATGAGTTGTTTCTAGCAGCGCGTAGTGACTTCACTCCATAATCTTTGAGGAGCTGAAGTCGACGTTTTTGTGAGACTCGCTGCGTGAGTGAGTCATTCGGCGAATGAAAATGTGGGCGGAGTTGTCCCAGCAACCACGCGCTAGTTTGTAGTAGAAGTAAGGTCAATCGCTGGGTTCATTCAAGATTTCGATAC
Source organism: Colletotrichum camelliae (assembly GCA_018853505.1). Lineage (NCBI taxonomy): Eukaryota > Fungi > Ascomycota > Sordariomycetes > Glomerellales > Glomerellaceae > Colletotrichum > Colletotrichum camelliae. The sequence goes on along the minus strand of JAELVL010000005.1, from coordinate 4,902,999 downwards.
TAAATGTCGAGCAGAACAACTACGGATTTGGTCTCCAAACGAACGTCTTACAATCTCCGAGCAGCATCAATTGTGGGCCAGTGTTCCTCCGTGCTAACTAGGTCGCAGAATTCATTCGCCGGTCCCAAGTCGGTGCCTGTTTTAGGTGGGCTTCTGCTTCAACATTAATCTTTAGTGAAATTTTCAATTCCGCCAGGATTAATGATCGCGCCTTCTGCTCGTTGCATTATGGACGATATCTACACCCATGGATTGTGGCTGATAAAAGCCTCCTCTTATCAGTGATGATAGGGTAGGGCGTGCTTGACAGTTTGACATCAGCGTGCATGATAACGATGAGGGGTATGAAGTTGGGGTAGCCAACCGTTGTTTTCCGTTTTCAACCGCCTGCGTCGATGGCACATGATAAGATTCACTGACTAAGGCAGCGCCTCAAAAGCCCAGCGCTATCTATATCCCCTCTTTCGCAAACAGGATCATCTCGAGTATAAATCAGTTTGATTTTGAACGGAAATTGTCTCTCTGATTGTAGTATCCCAATACGCGCGCCGTGAAAATGTCCGAGATCAAGAAGTACACCCTTGGAGATTTCCAGCTCCAGAATGGAGAGGTTCTACCCAGTGCCTGGATCGCTTACAAGACCTTTGGTGACCCGTCTCTCCCAGCCGTTGTGTATCCAACTTGGTACTCGGGAGCGATTGCGGACAACGAATGGCTGGTCGGTGACGACAAGACTCTGAGCCCTAAGGACTACTTCATCATCATCCCAGCGCTCTTTGGCAACGGCCAATCCATCAGTCCCTCCAATTCGGACGTCAACCCGTTTCCCGACATTACCTTTTACGACAACGTCCGAGCCCAGTATGAGCTCGTCACAAAAGAACTGAAGATCAAGCACATTAGGGCGGTCTTGGGGTGGTCCATGGGCGCGGCACAGTCTTTCCAGTGGGCGACGCAGTATCCGGACGTCACGGATATCTGTGTTCCCTTTTGCGGTGCCGCCAAGACGGCGCTTCATAACCAAGTCTTCTTGGAAGGTGTCAAGACGGCGCTGCTGGCCGCCAAAAAGACCAGCTCCGCAGGGAGTGCAAAGGGACGCGTCGAGACCGCTGAACAAAAGAAGAGTCTTCGCGTATGGTCAGACGAGGAAAAGGAGGTCGGGTTGAAGGCTTTCGGCCGTGGCTATGCGGGCTGGGGCTTCTCTCAGGCATTTTACCGCCATGAACTATACAAGGAGCATTACAAAGCAAAGGATCTCGAAGAGTTTCTAGTCACCTTCTGGGAGAAGTGGGCTTTGAGCAAGGATCCGGAGAACTTGCTTGTCATGCTTCAGACCTGGCAGAGCGGCGACGTGAGTAAGCAAGAGCCGTACAATGGTGACTTCAAGAAGGCGATGGCCGCCATCAAGGCGAAGACATTGGTTCTTCCTTCCAAGACTGATCTCTACTTCCCGTGAGTACCCGCTTATCCTCGTCGGTATGCGGAAAAGCTAACCTGTTACAGGCCGGAGGATTCTGAATACGAAGTTGCTTGCATGAGCGATGGTGTAGGAGAACTGGATGTCTACCCGTCCATCTGGGGACACTGGGCGGGAGGCCCTCCAGGGAACTTCGACGACGTGAAGTGGCTGGATGACCGACTGAAGAAGATTTTCGCGACAGCGCCGAAGAGAGATTGAAAGACTGAAAGAAAGTCGTTGTATTTAATTATGAAGGATGAACCCTAAGCCACAAGCTAACTCCGGTTTGTTTTGAAACCTCACTCCCATCCTAAGATCTTCTGATACCCTCGAGTTGCCGCCCACACGTAGAACTGACGCTTTTTTGATCTATGCAACAAGCAAAAACCAACAGAAACTTCGTTCCAATAGCAACCCGAGCCAAGACCCGACATAGGCAGGTTGACATGGCGCCATCCATGTAGTCCACGGGAAATGGTCCTCAGATTGGCCTAGTGTCTGGGGGTCGGCCCGCTGGTGGGTCGACGGCCAGCTAGCTGTTCTGAAATTCTGACGAGGCGGTCTCATAGCAAGAGATGGATTCTGAGAAATGCTGTTACATTTTGCGAGTTGGTTGCTGAGTGAGCAATGCGCTGGTGGGCGGAACTCCGCTGTGGTCTTGAATAGGATGCACGAACAGTAAGCAATCCGGTTTCAAGGAGCACCACGCAAATTCGCGTGAATAACCATGCAGCATTTGCAGTTATAAGTGCGGAAGTTCCTTTTCGTCCGAAGCAGAAAGAAGTTCCACACACTTGACAGTCTAAATCATACACATCAATCATTTTCGAACATTTCTTGATCTAGCAATCATCATGAAGCTGACCATTCTCGCGTTCTCAATGATGGGTGCCCTTGGGCTTGCTGCTCCGGTAAGCTTATAGACCGCTACATGTTTAGTTATTCCAAACCTAGAGACTGATGTATGGCTTCACAGGCGGCCCCCTCCGACGAGCTTGCAACGAGAGGTGGAAGCACCTTGGACAGCGTCGAGATTTTCCCTGGGAAGAGAGCTGATGCAGATGGCGCCCCTTTCAAGGACTGGAAGAGAGATGATGCAGATGGCGCCCCTTTCAAGGATTGGAAGAGAGATGATGCAGATGGCGCACCTTTCAAGGACTGGAAGAGAGACAACAGCGATTCCGACTCAATCAGGTTCCCCGGCTGGAAGAGACAGGGTCAGTGAAGAGTCATTTTAGGCGGAGAGACACAGACTGGCAGTCTCGCGTGGTTTAAATAACAAATGAACATGATGGACCACTCATGATCCTCAGAATTAGATGACTCTAGTTGAAGGGCTCTCTGTTTCATTGGTACATCTTAAAACCAGTACTTTTCTGGAACTTCTCTAGAAAAGTCTACTGTCTACATGGTTGGGATAGTTTCGATGAAGATAAAAATCGATGCATCATGTTATTGTGTACTATGATTCCTCGGAATTCAGTAGCTCTCTGAGCGGGGTTGTCATGCATTCTTCGCGACAGTCAAGCTCATCGGCGACAGAGTGCTGACAAGATTATCTACAACATTTCATCGTCCCGGAATTGCGTTTTCCCTACTCTACCAGAAAGTCAGTTTCAACATCCCTTGGAGAAAAGATGGATACTGCAACTGGACTCCAAATATGATACGATGTTTTGATGATTAATCGATAGCACGTCATCTTGACTCGTGTCGTTCTCGGATGCGATGTAGCTGCGCAAAGGCGGGGTTTGCGTGGAAAGCGCGGTGATTAACCCCGACGGCGATAAAAAGAGCTACAAAATCGCACAAACATACCTCGGCACCTTTGCCTTTCTTCTTTGTGCACCATTACGTCAATGCAGCATATCAGGAGACTGAGTTGAAATATCTTTCACATATTTTCTCTGGCATCTACCAGACTGTTTTCTCCTCACCCAAAGTCCCTCTTGACTCAGTCACCATGACCCAGAACAAGACCCTCATTTTCAAGAAAATCCCCACGGCACTGCCTGTGGCAGGGGAGCATCTCGTAGTGGAGGACCGCCCCATCGACCTCCACGATGCCCCCGAGGGCGGTCTCGTGGTCGAGATTCTCTACGCAAGTTTCGATCCTTATCTTCGCGGCAAGATGCGTGATCCCAGCAAGAAGTCCTACTCGCCTCCATTCGACGTCGAGGGCCCATCACGAACGCGACCATCAGCAAGGTTCTCAAGAGCAACAACCCCGACTTCCCGGAGGGCAGTGTGATTTTCTGCCACACGCCCATCGCCGAGTTCGCCCGCGTGACCCCCACCGCCCTGCAACAGGCCCGCCAGGTCCACAACCCGCACAATCTCGACCTCGCGCTGTTCCTCGGGCCGCTGGGCATGCCGGGACTCACCGCCTGGTCCAGCCTGCACAAGATCGGGCAGCCGAAGAAGGGCGAGACAATCTTTGTCAGCTCCGCCGCTGGCGCCGTGGGACAGGTCGTTGGCCAGATTGCCAAGCGCGAGGGACTCACGGTGATTGGTTCCGTTGGGTCTGATGAAAAGCTTGAGTTCATTACCAAGGAGCTTGGCTTCGACGCTGGATTCAACTACAAGACGGAGAAGCCCAAGGATGCGCTGCCTAAGTTGGCACCGGAAGGAATTGATATCTATTTCGAAAACGTGGGCGGCGATCACCTCGAGGCGGCTCTTACGAGCATGAAGGTTGGCGGCAGGATTCCTGTCTGTGGGATGGTAAGTTGAACCAGGGTGCCCGGTAGAGATGGAAGAGACCTAACAACGTGCAGATCGGCAACTACAACGTCCCGCCTGAGCAACAAGAGGGCATCAAGGGTCTCATGCAGCTCGTCTCCAAGCAGATCACCATGGAAGGCTTCCTCGTGGGAAACCCCAAATTTGGCCCCGCCCACTTCAAGGAGCATCAAGAGAACATGCAAAAGTGGCTGGCCGACGGAAGTGTCAAGGCTAAGCTCTCCATCACTGATGGCATTGACCATGCAGCTGATGGCTTCATTGGCATGCTTGTTGGCAAGAACTTTGGCAAGGCTGTCCTGAAGATCAAATAAGATATCTCAACAGCTGAAGGCAAACAACAAGGCAACGAAAAAACATCTGATAGTTGGCTGGAGTCAGTTTCATCATGATGCCTGTCATAAAGATATTGCCCACTCAAGTTGCCCTTGCGTTTGATTGACGACTCTGCAACCAATTAAAAAAGGACCGCAGTATTTCACTTCCCAAAGACCACTTGCCGTCCGCCCAACCAATCTTATGTGTCTAAGATCGGGGTCAGGTGATATGCATATCACGGCCGTAGCGGTTATCATCGGGCGTCGACAGCAACAGGCTAAAGCCCAGGATAGAAGTGCGCGCCCGTCCAACTTTTTCGGCGGGATAAGATGAACTAGCTGGATGATTTTCGTCGCAATTATTCAATTGCGGCACGCGATGCGAAACCGTCGACGTCAAGTCTGATCTCCAGACATCCACATTATAAGCAGTTCTTCAGTGATACGTGGTGATCTGAAATCTGGAGATTCTGGAGATTCTGGGGGTTTTCTCTGGGGATGTTTCCACTAAAAAGCCGTCCCATGTCAGACGCGTCCCACCTTTTGGACCAAACTCAGGCTGGCATCGCGCCGGACCTAAAGTCCTCAGTCTGTACTGGAACGCAGAGCCTCCAATGCATCATTTAAGCTTAATCCAGAAATTGCCGGTAATAGGAGCCAGAAATGCGTAGGGCGCGGGTTAATATGCGATGGCTTTTTGCGATGGAGATCGTGGTATCCGTATGGTTCTTCAATAGGTCAATGGACTTGGCTCCGTGAATCTGGTAACCCGGTGTTCGTGGGCCACGACAGCGAGTGCAACATCGATTGAAACACCATTGTCCGGGATCCGCGTTCTATAGCGCGCCAATCATACCCAAATCAAGACAAAGGTCTCCAAGACCGACATTTCCTTGGAACCTCACAGTCTCGGGCAAATATGCGGGTGGGCGGACTCTCCGGTAGTAGGAATATGACAAAAAGTGCCTCGTTCCAAGGTAATACGCCATTGAGTGTCATTCATTGCTACGCTGGGAATAGCGGATGACAACCGTCGCACACACGGCCCACTATTGTGAACCTATGGCGCAGGTTTGTGTCTCCGTCACGCCCCGATGACTTGGGGGAGGCATGCCGCATGTTTAGCCGATGACGGCCACGGCACCCAATCAGCCATGACGACTGTTGGAAACACGGCTCGACCATCCTCGACGGGAACTCCTCACTTGGAGGACGGCAAGGCCAAGCCACGGTCAGCGACACTAGCCTTGTCAGTTCCCACTCTTTCATCTCCAACGTCCCAATGAAAAGATGCAAACTCGTGCGAACGCGCGCTCCCAACTGCCTCGAGAGGTCGAGTTCGCTGACAAAATTGGGTCCAGCTGGGCCCCGATGTCCCCGACGCGCCCAAATATCAGACGAGGGGGAATGAGACGGATGATCATCTCCTCATGTTGGTGCCTCTGATGGATGGATCCCCATGCTTACCCCAGTGCGGAGAGCGGGGGAGCAGAAGCGTCTGGGGTTTTGGTGTTGAAAGCATGATTACTGGAGCCGCCTCTTGGAGAGACTGTCTTTTTGCCTGTCTGCCCGGAATTATATAAGACTTGGCCATGGTCGTCCCCGTTGCTTGGCCCTACTTGGCTCACTTGGCTCAACGTTGATCAATTGGCGCACGTCGCACAATCCCGCAGTGAATCGCCGCAATTTCTGGATCCCGCCAAGCTAACCTGAACGCTGCCAAGCTACCATGGGAGTCAACGAAATCGACACCGTTCCTCACTCGGACGGTGCGTTCGAGAAGGACACGGCCGGGGATCTGAAGCCCCAGACGGAGCTCGCAGAGGGGCTCGGCAGCGGAAAAGCCGCCGCCCTCAACATCGTCGAGAACCCGCTGAAGGTGAGTTTTGCGCCAAGATCCAGGATCATGAGTCGAGAAACGCCCCCAAAAGCCACTGACACGCCGCCTTCTCGCAGCGCAAATCCCCACAGCAGACCGTTGAAGACGCGGTGGCGTTCGCCGAGAGCCACAACCTGGGTGAACATGCCGCCCTCTTCGGCCGCGCGGCTATGGTCGCGCGCGACATGAACAACTTCAACGATGTCGCAGACCTCTCGGAAGAAGAGCGCCGAGCGCTCGAATATGAGCGGGACCACAAATGGCACGGCCCGAAGATGCTGTGGTATTCGATCGGTCTCTGTGCCATCGGAGCTGCCACGCAGGGTTGGGATCAGACTGGTTCCAACGGTGCCAACCTGACATTCCACGAGGCACTTGGCATTGACAGCGGGTCCTCCAGGGACGAGTGGCTCATTGGTCTGATCAATTCCATCATCTTCCTTACGGCTGGTCTGATGTTGGTGACATTCATTCCCCGGTTCTAATCACAATTGCTAACGCGCATCGCAGCGGCGCTTTCATCGTCGATCCCTTGAACCACTACTTCGGCCGACGCGGCGAGATCTTCATCACGGCGCTGTGTCTTACTGCCACCCCGATCGGCTCCGGTTTCGCGCAAACATGGCAGGGTCTCTTCGCGGCGCGTTTCGTGATGGGAATCGGCATCGGCGCGAAGAACGCCACCGTCCCCATCTACTCCGCCGAGATGGCTCCCCACCGAGTCCGCGGCGCCCTCGTCATGTTCTGGCAACTCTGGGTCGTCGCAGGTATCTTCCTGGGTTTCTGCGCAAACGTCATCGTCAAGGACACCGGCGACATCTCCTGGAGACTCCAGCTGGGCTCGGCCTTCATCCCATCCTTCGTCTTGGCTGCTGGCATCTTCTTCTGCCCCGAGTCCCCACGTTGGCTCATGAAACACGGCCGCCATGCTGAGGCTTTCAAGTCCATGTGCGCGCTTCGAGCCCACAACATCATCGGTGCCAGAGACTTCTACTACTCGTGGGTCATCTACGAGGAGGAGCTCAAGGAGGCTCGTGGCGCTGGTTACTTCCGCCGCCTTTGGGACTGCTTCTCCATTCCCAGAATCAGGCGTGCCAACTACGGTGCTAGCACCGTGATGCTTGCCCAGCAAATGTGCGAACCCTTCCAACCTTTATCGTACCTAGATTTGTTATGCTGACCCGAGTAGGTGTGGAATCAACATCATCTCCTTCTACAGCTCTACAATTTTCGTAAATGCAGGATACTCGCCCGTGGAGGCCCTGTATGCTTCTTTGGGTTACGGCGCCATTCAAGTTGTTGCGACGATCCCTACCCTATTCCTCATTGACACCAAGGGTCGAAGGACTCTCTGCATGATCGTGAGTGAACATGAACCAAAGTTTTTGAGCATGCACTAACAGACTTAGACCTTCCCTCTGATGTGCATTTTCCTCTTGGCTGCTGGGTTGTCACTGTTGAACCCAACTACAGACCGTGGATCAAAGATTGGTCCGGTCGCTCTGTGAGTAGCACCACTCGTATACATAGCTTACCTGGGCTAACACTCCTGCTTTCCAGGTTCATCTACCTTTTCACCATCTGTTACTCCCTCGGCGAAGGCCCCGTCGCTTTCCAGTACTCCGCCGAAGTTTTCCCTACCATCCAGCGTGAGCAAGGAATGGCCTGGGTTGTCTGCATCAACAACACCTTCGGTGAGTCTCGCAACAGTTCACGCTGGGGATATTCAACTAACGAATTTTGCAGCTGGTATTCTTAGCTTGACCTTCCCGCGCATGAGCACTGCCATGACTCCAACTGGTGCATGTAAGTATTCCAAGTGATCTTGGTCCTAAATTCTGCGACTAACCTGTCGGCCACAGTTGGTTTCTACGCTGGCCTGAACCTCATTGCCTGGTTCATGATCTTCTGTTTCGTCCGAGAGACTAAGCAACTCACCTTGGAAGAGTTGGATCGTAAGTCGCCATGTTTCTCCTGCATCACGCCGGTTTGCTAACCCCACAACCAGAGGTCTTCTCCGTCCCGACGAAGCAATTCATCAGCCACGAGATCAAGTACTCTGTGCCCTACTTCTTCAAGCGCCACGTCTTCCGCCAGAAGGTTCCCAAGCCTCCCGCGATCATCGCTGTCGCTAGCGAGTCGAAGAGGGACAATGGCTCCAACTCGGCTTAGATTTGACCGATTGTGCGTGGACATAGTTTGTGTGGAGGAATACCCAGGACGGCGGATGGATGTGGTGTGATTGGTTCACTCGTTATGAGATATCCCGAGACTAGTATCGATCGAAACTCTGAGCTCATACCTCGGGTGCAGGTTCGGATAGATCTTGTCTTTGTTTTCCCAACTCAGAAGTTAGGGCTAGCGGTAGCACTGAAAGATAATATGAGGTCTACTACTCTACTTTCTCGTCTAGATGCTCTTCACGTGAGGTCAAAGTATGAGACCGCCTGAATTTCCTGTGCTAGAGCGACTATATTTCCTGTATCCCTAATTAACCCTATCGATTATAATAGTAGCAATAGTAATAGCGACGATAAGGATAGCAAAGACGACGACGACGACGACGACGGTAACTTAGAGTATAACCACAGGAAAAGTAGTCGCTTTAGCACAGGAAAAATAGGCGGTCTCTAAAGTATGAGCTAAAGGACTCGCCAGGTCAAGTAGGCATTTCGCATTATAGCGGATGGAGGCAAAATTGGCAATGGCTACTGCCTGGGAAACATTTTCCTCATTTCTTGTTCCACAGGTACGTATTTAGCACCAGAACATAATGAGTATTCTACCACCCATCGTCTACTTTAACCGGCGCCCCTTATTTGATTCCATGTAGGTAAAGAATCTCTCCTATTCCCTACATTTCGGAAGCTGTGTCTGGGTGTACTTCCCGTCATCGGGGGCAAGAGGCGGAGGTTAGGCCACTTCTGGCTCGCGAGGTCAACTTCGAAACCCACAAGCGTCCAAGAGCGGAATGTAGGATGTTGACTTTGATGCGGGAAGCTTTCTTGATAGGGTAAACGGTCGAAAGGCGTAGATGAGCGCTGCGAGGAATAGCGAAATGCTGGGACCCATACAGTCAGCAACGCGCTCGTTGAATCAAGTGAAGTTTTCTAACATATCACGTCTTCGGCGAATGAAGCATTTCCAAAGAATGAAGATTGTCGATGGAAGCCCTACGACGAGTGACACGATCGCAATGATGGCTTCAAGAGTCATCTCCATTGTGGGTGCGGGCTAGGTCCAAGATGGCGGTGAAATTCGTTCCTTTCCGTGAATGTATCTCGACGGCTGTATCGAGGGGCCAGAGGAAAGAGCCAGGAAAGATGAATTGTGGGGAATGGGATGTAAGTCTACTTGGAGGTTTTTGATACTGAAGACGATGAAAACTAACATCAGAATGAAGAGAAACGCTAACAACAGTCTTGGAGGTCTGCCATCTTATAGCTTCGCAGATCTGGTGAAGGGATCACGGAGGTGCTGGAAGCCATTTCGGACTTCGTAATGGACCAATTAGACGCAGTTTACAGGATCTGGCGGAACTACGTGCCTACGTCGATGTGCACACATCAAAATCCAGTAATATCGCCCACGCCGTCAGTCCTGGGCTTTCAGACTGTGGAATGAACCAATGGCAGCATTCTCTTGCTTTATTTTAGTGAATTCTGAGGCTGTATTGTTTCCATGGATGCAGGAAGATGTCAGCAATTGAGCACGTATCAAGGACAGCTTTTGAGAAACCGGACTTGACCAATGAACTTCTATACAGGATACAGGAAGCAGGAACACGTAGAGCACCCACCCCTTCGTTGTTCTTTTCTTTGAAAAAGCTATTCTAACTAAGGTACATTCATAAGATGCTCGCACACTACGAAGGGAAGGAACGTACCTATTCATGGTTGTCTCCTCTTGGTTTCACCTCTTGAGAGAGGCTACTCAGCCCAGCAGCCACGTCAAGGCGGGAGACTTCTGCTGGGTGCCGACCACCCACCCCCCGGTCTATTATTGCCCGGCCGGGAAAGGCCCCCTACTCTCTCCGTCAGTATCCGTCTGACGAAGATTCTTCATCACCTCTTCAAAAGAGCGGATCTTCTCCATCGCTGTGTCCATCTCCACTTGAAGAGAACGGTTCTTGGCCTCGACCTTCTCCATATCCTTTCGGAGACCTGCGTACTGCCGCTTGGCGTCGTCTTTCTCCCTTGCACGCTGCCTGGTAAAACCCCTGAAGTCGCTGTCTAGCTTCTCCCTCAATCTGCGCTCTTTCCTAACGAAATGAATTTGGTACGTACCGGTAACGCCGGCCATGAAGGCCAAGAGGCCTGTGGCCACTGCGGTAATAATCTCTGGGGCTCCCATGATTGTTGCTTGCAGTGGACTTGAAGAAAAAAAAGAAAAAGAATCATGAGGATGCAACGGCCGAGAGATTATATACAGCAGTTGTGAGTCTTCGTCTTCAACAACCTGGATGGGAGAAAGAGTGCTCTCCGTAAAGGTGCCGCTCAACAAGGGACTATCTGGACAATCAATTTCCCAGAAGGGCGTATTCATGGATGGAAACTTCTCAGAATTAACCCTTATGGAGGCGTTGAACCTTGGACATCTTGCCTTCGTTTAGCAAAGCCTCACCGGGAAGATAGGCAACGTACATCAGGGTGCACGCTCAGGGCCTTCTCTGGTCCTGGCTTGTTCAAGAATATGAACAGCAAATCAAAAGAGTTAACGTACCGGAAGGAAGGCCCATCCTTCACCGACATGTTAAGGGTTATTGTTCCTCAATATGCGGCTGGAAGCTGCATTACTCACTAGCTGCCGAGATCGGGTCCATTATGCCAGAGACCACGAGAATGAGAATTTTGGTCGGGCTAGTCGACTTCTTCGGGGCACGGCCGATGAAAGATACAGCGAATACGTCAAGATGATTCTGTACAAGATTTCGAACAATCTATCCTCAGTCGATAAGATCTCACACACGGGATGGAAAAACATCACCGACTTTCTGGAAACATCAGACATCATGAAGACGCCTCTCCAGCTTGGAAACAGCATAGACGCTACAATGCTCGCAATAATGGAAAAGCTTTTTCAGCATGCCGTGAGCAATACGGATAGGGAGGTATTCCGCAACTCCTGGGAGCAGTCCTCCAACGGCAGGATCATAAATTGGTTACTACAATCCGGTCAGAACCCGGACATACGATCCAATGCTACGTTCACCATGGACTTTATTTCTTTGTGGGTACAGCATTGCAAATGGCAGCTCGAATGAAATCTATGCAGCTGATGTCACGACTTCTGGATCACGGGGCTTGTCCTGATTTGTCATATGAGCCCCATTACAAAATTTACGAGCGCCGGACTGTCGAATATGCACATCCTTTGCTGGAAACAGTTCGTCACTACGACGGCCTCGATGAAAGTCGTTTGGATATGATTGAACGGTTGCTGAACATCATTTCAGAAGCTTCCAGGACTTCGATGATCAGAATGATGATGATGAAACAACGCGGTCGTTACTTCCCAGAGTTAATGGAAGCGCTCATTCGCAATGGAGCCGAAATATTCCAATCACTCAAGGCCACAACTCATTCTGCCTGGTTCAGCGACACTTTCAGTATCATTAGCTACACAGTCAAATACAGCTGTGAACCGAACGAATTGCATCCGTTCTTTCGCTTGCTCGAAGATGCTGGGATTCAGAATTGCTCCCAAATCCCGGAAGCCGTTGATACGACAAGTATCGTCTTACTTGCTGCAGCGGAAGGTAACACCGCCTTTTTGGAGGATCTACACAGCTATGGTATTGATACCACTGTCAGAGGGAACCCTGGAATTTCTGCAATACACGTTGCTGCGTACTACGGCCACCTCGAAACCTGCGAAAAGTTGGTCTCGGAGCGCTATGCACTGTTGAACGCGTCTGTGTTCAACAAGCAAATTCCCTCCCCTCTACACCTCGCCGTAGCTGGGAGGAACTGAGATATCGTTCGTTTGTTCCACCAAAGCAAAATTGATATCAACGAAGTTTTTGAAGACCAGCAGGGAGAATGGTCTGCATGTTTAAACAGGACACCGCCGTTTGGAGGAGGGGGTATACGTGGCTCGGTCGTTCGTTCACTGCTGTTGACGTAGCGCTGGATTTCTCAAGGCTCGACATCATGTTGTTCGACATCGTCCAGTACTTACTGGAAAACGGAGCGAAGGCACCATCCTGGGGTACCGGGGCCGTCACATACAACCGCAACGACGATACAGCGCAGGATCTTGCGAAGCTTGCTCTAAAGGCTGGAGCAGACCCATCTTTTACGATGTTAAGACCGCTGCCCATCTGCGACCAGTTCAGACAAGCATTGGAATGCGGGAACATTGTTCTGGGCCCAAGAAGACGACCTACTATGGAAGGATTCCTACATGTCGATTCTAGAAGCGGCTATACTTACCTGCCACGAACAGACGGTGGAAAAGACATTCCAACAATACCCAGGTGCTTACGATCCTGGTGCTCTTTGTGCCAAAGTTCTATTCTCATCAAGTCCTGGACATAGCATAACTATCCATCAACTTCTGTCGAACCGCCCTCGGTCCGAAGAAACATCGCCTTTAGAAGCGCTGACTGTCGGATTGGCAGCCTGGAATGGCCAGATGGAGGTTCTCAAGCTACTCCTAGCTGAATTTGACCCAGGAGTGCTGGTAAATGCACCTAGAGAACTGCGCAGCGGACTGCCAAGATTTTCTACAGCAAAACTCGGCAAGGAAGGGTTGCCATTTTGGCATGGAACGGATCACGGTGGTCAATCCATTTCGCCAATCATTTTCGCTCTTGGGTCGAGACGCTGTCTCTCATGTTGACTCATGGGTACAAGACCGACAGGTACACAATGCGTGCGGCGACTAGTGATTCTGATCTGGACCTCCTCAAAATACTGATGACGTCTCTCAGACTGTCAGATTGCCATGGTCACATTCAAGGGCCCTTGTCATACGCTGTGGCGCATCAAAAGGACGATGTAGTGCAATTTCTTCTGGAAAATGGAGAAGACGTCAACGAAGACAATACTCATGTGCACATCCATCATTTCGGTCCCTGGGAGAGTGCCAGAAATCCTCTCCAGTCGGCCGTCGAGAACGGTGACCTATATCTCATTGATCTGCTGCTTAAGTCTGGTGCTGACGTCAATGCTCCCGCCGCCATGTGGAATGGGGCAACCGCTTTACAACTTGCAGCCATTGCGGGAAGACTAGGAATTCTGAGAACATTGATCGACCATGGAGCCGATATCAACGCACCCGGTGCTGCTAGATCCGGAGATCGCACAACACTGGAGGGTGCGGCGGAGCACGGGAGGATCGATATGGTCCAGTATCTTCTCAGTATAGGGGCGCGGACAACTGATGGATATCGCCTGCAGTACCTTCGCGCGATCAGGTACGCCCAGGCAGAAGCGCACGAAGTTACGGCAAACCTTCTCAGAAGTCATCGAGAATGGACGACAAACGACCACATTTTATGGACAACGTTGGAGGGTTTGTATATTGGGCATTTGGAAAGCTTCAAAGAGGAGACTCAAGAAGTACCGTCGTCATTGAATTCCTCAGGTGATAGCATGGCTCCCAAGGATAAAGAGGTGGAAAATGCGTCCAAAAAAGACGGCTCAGAGCACTTGGGGTCTAAGGAAGACGTCTACGACGCTACCGAGGGAACCGAGCCGGCTGATGACCTACAGAAACTGGAAATGAGTATGAGTGACCCTTTCGTGTTCATGATAGGGTAGACATGAAGGACTTATTGCCTGATGTTGTTCGTGTCTATCTGTGCAAAGTTTGGAGGGCAAAGGCATACTTTCTTGAGAATAGACTTTGTCTTGTGCCAAGACTCTCTGGACTTTCTTAATCCGGCTAGTAAATGACTCAGCGTTCAATCACCTGAGTGTGGATGGGCATATCAGATTTCTGGCAAGCTCACCTACGATCTCTCTAGCTTTAGCCCCCTTGGCTTTGTAAACCTCTTGGTCGCGCCCTCAAATTTGTTCCAGACCTCAATGAATTTGTTATCGATTCCCTTGGAGGCCACTCAACCCAAAATTTGACATTGCCTTGGCCAAATTCTCGGCCTTTAATAGCTTCGCAATGCCCTCATCGTTCAACTTAGAGCTGCCATACATCTGATTGACTTGGGCGCAGTAGACATGGAAGATAAGCCCCGCTAACCCAGCTCCAAGAGCAGTCGCGACTGATGATCCGGTCTCGGTAGTCAAGCTCTTGACATGCCGGGGCCACGGTGTGGATATTTGTTGACGACTTCGACTCCGAGAAGTACGAGGTCAACATTTGAAAGGTCGCCCACCCAATCGTATTCGGTATGGGAACCTTGAGGATTAAGCCGTGTTTAATAGATTCATTCAAGCTCACGGGTTCACGGAAGGTATCAAACATATTACCGCTAAAGACGAATAAGAACCAATGTGAAGGGTAAAAACTTGTTTCGGGATGCTTTTTGGGATTTCGTCCCACCCTCCCAGTCTAACCGAAGGGTATATGCGCTCTAGAGGAACCATATTTATAATACATAGGAAGACCAGATAAAGGAAAAGCATACAATGATATCCATCATATCTTCATCTCGCTTAGATGACAAAGACAGCCAGCGCCGCGGCCATCATGAACGCGCCTGAGCTAAGCTTACCTGCGCCGGCCTGGACGGGACCGGTTGTTGTAGCAGGGCAGGCAGAGCCGGTGCAAGGAGTGGCGGTGCCGGTGGGGAAGAGACCGGTAGGGAGAGTTCCGTTGTAAGGAGAAGAGGGGGCGACGACGAGAGTCGTGGGCATCGCGGTGTCAACGGGGGTCTCGGCCACGGGCTTCTCGGCGGAGTTGGTCTGGCCGGCGGCGGGAATGGTGGCGGTAGTAGCGCCAGTTCCAGGGACGACCGGTGCAGTGGTGGCGGGGGACTCGGCGCCGGGGACGGCAGGTGTCTCCGAGCCAGGGACGGCGGGGTTCTGGGGAACGTTGGTGACGGGAACGCCGGCAGCGGGGGCAGTGGTGGTGATGACGGCGCTGGTCACGATGGTAGTCTCCTTGCCGACAGGGCAGTTGGTGACGGTAGGGGCGCATGAGGTGATGGTGTGGACCTCGGTCTTGTAGGTGGTCAGGACGATGGGGACGTCAGGGGCCTGAGTGGTGACGGGGACGGGCTTCTCGCCCTCGACGGTGGTGGCGGGGATGACCTCGCTGGTGATGATGGTGGTCTCCTTGCCGATGGGGCAGTTGGTGACGGTAGGAGGGCAGGAGGTGATGGTGACGATGTTGGTCTTGTAGGTGGTGATCTGGCCGGCGGGGGGCTGGGCGGTGATGACGGGCTTCTCGGCCTGGGTGGTGGTGCCGGCGGCGGGCTTGGTGTAGCTCTCAACGGGGATGGCGGCGGTGGTGGAGATGACCTCCTCCTTGGTGATGGTGGTCTTGGAGCCGACGGGGCAGTTGGTAACCGTGGGCGCGCAGGAAGTGATGGTGTGGACTTCGGTCTTGGAGACGGTCATCGTGGTGGGGACGTCGACCACGGGGCAGATGGTGGTGGTCAAGGGGACGACCTCGGTGACGATCTGAGGAGTCTCGCGGGCAGGGCAGTTGGTGACGGTGGGAGCGCACGAGGTGATGGTCTTGACGTTGGTCTGGTAGACGGTGGAGGTGGCCAGGCGGGTGGTCAGATCGGCGATCGGGGTTTCGGCGGAGCTGGTGGGGCCGGCGGATGCGGAGACGGAGTGGGTCACGGCACCGGACTCGGTCGCGATGCCGGTAGCAGCGGCAGTGCTCGACACAACCACATCGGACGCAACAGCAGTGCTGGCGACGGCAGTGGAAGAAGCGATTTGGCTGGTGGAAAGAGTAGTGTTGCTGGCCTCGCCCATCTGGTAGATCTTGATGGAGCTGAGCTGGAAGTAGACATCAGCAAAGGCGGCCGGGTTGTTGGCAACCCATTCCTTGCAGGTGAGTCCAGTCTGAGCCTGGCAGCCATTATCCGCATTCCAGATCCCATCCGAGCCTGCTACTCCACAGAAATTTGCGTTTAACACCATCTTCGCCTCGCCAAAGACCTTGGAGGCTTCGCAGACGCTGGTGGTGAAGCTGGGGGTTCCCCAGTTGTCGGGGTTGGGGTTGTTGGCGATATCGGCAGGAACGTTGGCGTGGGTGAAGCCCCAAACCTTAATAGCAGTGTCAGTCCACTCCATGGCGTAGACTCCGCCCTCGGCGGAGCCAAAAGGAGCAGAAGAGTCGAGACCGGCGCAGCCCTCGTTGTCAGACTGGCCCGCGGCAAAGTTGGCGCAGTTGGGCTTGCTGACGGTGCCGGTCATGCCAGTGCCGTCTATACGGCACTCGCCAATGTCGCCGTCGGTATGGATGACAACCTTGTTGACGTTGTCCAGGTTCCAAGTCTCGACAATATCTATCTCACCGGCAGCAGGCCAGGGGTTGCCGACGGTCCAGCTTAGATGATATCGTTAGCATACTCCTAAGGCACCATGAGACGCGGTATCTCTTGACTTACAAAGCAGGCCAGGCACCACAGATGGGCTTGGGGAAGTGAGAGAAATCGGCGACGAAGAGACCCTTTTGGTACTTGCTCTTACTCTCGATACGGACAGAGCTACGGCCGACGCCAGCGGGATCCAGGGTTGTCGTGGAGTCAACACCGAGGTAGAGGTCATCGTCGACGATCTTCAGAAGGCCCTGAGCCTGGGCGTTCTCAGCAGACAGGTAGTTGACGTATCCGCTCGTGGGGTCGACATCGTTGTAATCGCCGGTGGAGTAGTCGCTCTGGGGAGAGAAAGGGATCGTCAGTATATATGCCGATCACATCATCGACTATCACGAGCCTGTATTGTGGGTTTTCGTCTTGGTACTTACGGTGAAGAAACCAAACTTATCCAGGAAGTTCGTAGAGTCGTAGCTGTCCACCAGCTGGTATGACTGGGTGGCAGAGACAGTGGTACCCAGAATGAGGGCGGAAGAGAGCGTGGAGAGAAGCGAAGGCGCCATTTTTGGGCAAGTAACACACGAAATAACAATAACAACAAGAATTAACTATTCAAAGACACACACAACACACAAAAGCGATTGACTTGGATCTTCAAACTTAGAGAACGAAAGAATGAAGGTCTTGTTTAAAGAAAGGAGTGACTAAGATACCAAAGAGGAAATCTCGAAGAGGATAAGAGGTAAAAGGCCTAGATGCCCAGGGCGCGTGTTCCATGGGGTCGTCCATCCATCTTATACCGAGCCGACTATACGGTCGACCCAGAACCGTTCCTGACCTGTCGATTCACTTGCAGGGCCATGAGATGAAATCCCTCAGGGGTTCAGCCCGCTCGTCCGTTTTCTCCAGCATTCCCACTCATTGGGTCTGCGGGTTCCAGCAAGAATAGCCAGAGCCTTGGTAGGCAGGCAGGGCAACTTCACAAACGGTGGCTCTCGTCTTGGTTGGAAAGGGGGGGGGGGCGTAAGCGAACCGGGAGGAAACCAAGAAGAGAGACTAGAACACAGCCCCCCTGACAAGCCTGCCAATTCTGGAGATGTCCAAGGACTCGTCCGCTCCAGCTGGTCTCATGGTGTGGCCGCTATGTGGTCCCACCGATGAGCATCTAGGAGTCTCTGCACGAGGACTGGAGAGGCGTGGGAAGTGTGAGTGGGAACTCTAGTTTCTCCTGCACAATCCAGGCAAGAAACAGACGGCAAACAATGCGCCAATCCAAAATCAGGCTAGAAGATTTTCATCCCAACCTGAAAGGACGCCCAGGAACGGGATGGCGGTTGGCTGGCGGTTCAGGCACCGTCCGGGCGTGAAGAAGGGCGGGTGGTCGTCGTTCCCGAGGCCAATCGAGTTGTGAGGACCACATGCGTCCGAACCTCACACCCTTGTCGATTATGCCAGGAACAGACCCTGATGTGGGTGCTGGCGGGCCAAGATTCC
The DNA here is from genome assembly GCA_018853505.1 of Colletotrichum camelliae. NCBI lineage: Eukaryota > Fungi > Ascomycota > Sordariomycetes > Glomerellales > Glomerellaceae > Colletotrichum > Colletotrichum camelliae. Next base: position 4,884,649 of record JAELVL010000005.1, on the reverse strand, counting down.
GCAGTTCCCCTATTTTCTGCCCGGGGCACATTCGTGGCATTTCGGCGCTAGGCCATGCGGTTTGCAGGGGTTTGCTGATGCGCTCTCTGCTCAAGCCGCCGAGATCTTGATGGCGCTGTCACTGTTTCGGACATGATTGGCAGAGAGATCTTCTGCACCGTTGCATCGAGCCCTCTAGACCAGCGGCTGTTCTTTTTTATACTAACCCAAAGACTCGGAAAATAGGCGCAAGACGGCACAGGAAAATGTTGGCAAGAATGGACGTCTGTCGCGCCGTCGCTTTTTTAGTTGCGTTACACCAGAGCGACGGGCCGTACATAAGTCTGGTTTATCACTTTTCTGCACATCTCGCTGGATGTGCCAAGCTCCAACCGTTTTTATCCTCGCACACCACTTGGACCAAGAAACGTGGTTTTCTCTTCTTTTTTCTCTTTTGTGGTTTTCATCCGTCAACGTCCCGCTCAGGGGCTCGCTCCCGTTTCGGAGGACAAGGTCCAATCGGGACGGCTGCAGGGCTGGAATTCGCGGCGTAGCGGCGGAGGTTTCGTTCAAATGCGTCCTAGCGGAGGGTTTCCGGTGGAGCTGGAAAGCGGCACGGATTGAAGGTGGGTATTGTCTTTGCTCGTTGACGCCGCGTATTCGGGGGCAAAAGTCCACGCACGACCGAGGTCGATGGAATGGATTCGTATGGGCTATGGAGCCTATCCATCACGTAGGGTCGAATCTGCACAAAATGCACGAGATCCTCCAGAAAGGCATGTCAGGTCCGCTCACGAACGGGCCTTGTCTTCAGCTGCGATACTGAACGGATCATGTCTCGCTTGACGAATACGTTCTCCGCTTTGGAGCTCGCTTGTTCTCCTTGGTCCTGAACCAAATTGACCGCGCTGGATTGGGGGACGACGGTATCACTATCGAGGAACCCTTGGGCCGGGCAAACTATTCTTGGTATTCCCTTCATCTCCTTCACCTTCGCTGACCGACTTTACGAATACGGCACTGGCTCACCGTCTGATGGGTGGCCTCTGGTATTTATTGTAATTTCATCGCGCTGCGCCTCGCCAAGATGGTACGTTGGTGCGCCGTCATTTGCGTGTTGGTGGTTGGACACCGGACATAGTCTTGCCAACCGTTGTCTGCATTGTCACCATTGTTATGCGCAGATACATTTTTTGTTCTTCCTATGCACTTCCATTTGAAGTCCTCGTCATTGCATGCTGAACACTGGAATTCCATATCGACGCCCTTCCACGCAAGCATTATCAGTTCGTAGGCCAAAACCGCCGTCTACTGGGCAGCTTGAAAACAGCGCTAAAGGTATCCCACATGCCGTGAGGCTCGATGGTCACGCAACGATAGATCGCACCGACGCAGAGATCATCGCTGGTCGATTCTGCACGGGCGAACCGGTTGCTGAATGTCTAGACCGCGCATCGCCGCAGTGGAGACATCAGGCTCCTTCGCCTAAGTAGATTCCCCTGTAACGGCACTGCTTCGGATGTCGACCGTTCTGGAATTGATCGTCTCTTGCCTTGCTTTCAGCTATTTTCATGTTGCATTTTCTCCCTTGACGGCCTGTATTTTCCTTGGTAAACGGTGATGATGCTGGTAGTGCTTGGACGAGCTGCCATGATTTGAATGAAAGGTCAACCAAATGGAGGCTCCGTTTTCACATCAAGTTCTAACTTGCGTAAAGTGCTGTCAGTTTATGGACATTTTATGAAGTTCTAGGCATGGGCAGGAACAGTCGCAAGCGGTCCGGTGGCGCCACATCGGTCCATTCACGTGGCTCACGGTATCCACATGGATCGGAATAGCTTCATATCCCACGCAGGTGCAGCCAAGGCCTAATCAATATACCTGGCCGAGATAAAGGTGACTTTCGTTCCTCTTACTTCAACAGTTCAATGCGTTTATCTCTCTAACCCCGTTTTTCAGACATGTTTCCAGACGTTGAAATAAGACTGTTGTCACAGACCCGAACCGAAACTCTAATTTATTGCAAGCCAAGTCGTTTGACTCGCTCACTCCACTGGCCGACCGGTCTCATGGCGCATCGCCAGATGAGGGCAAATTAACTAGATTGGACTTCATCATCGTTTTGGACTATATTTCGATGTTGCCTCACAATATTTACTAGTTAGGTAGAGCTTACCAGCCGGGTAGTGTCTACACATACGCTTGTAATCCGGGTAGCCTACACTGAAGTGACTATGTTTCCTGCGTACTTGCTTTTGTTGTCGTTGGCGTTGTTGTCGTCTTTCGCTGTCGTTTTTCGTCGTCGTGTTTCGTCGTCGTCTACTATCGTCGTCATCTTCGTCGTTATCATAATCACTACCTCTATCGTTTTCTCTACTACTCTCGTCCTAATAGAATGTTAGGTGTGCTGCCATACTGCCCGGCTAGCAGGACTGTTCAGATGAGTAGGCAAGTCCTTAGAAGTTTTGGCTCATCTAGGCTTACTCCTTACCCTCCCTGGTATCTTACCTGTGCTCCTGGGTAGGTTGCCAGGGTGGGTTCTGCAAACGACCTTCCATCCTCAAGGTGCCCGCCCCTAAGGACGCCTTCTGCTTGGACAGGCGAAGGCAAAAAATTGTGTTAAGTTTTGCCTGCCCTCAAGGTCCCCAGGGACCTTGTGAAATGGACGACATTGTCATGTATAAATTATCGGTTGCCTCACAGAACAAGGCAGATCATTGCCCAATTCCTCCTACCAGACAACAAACACCCTCTTGAGCAAATTTTCAACAACGTACACATCACACGATTTCATCATGACAACTACAAACAAATTTACGGCACGCCTGAAATACGAACAGGATTGGCCAAAATGGTTCTTGCAGCTTCAACTCCGAGCTCACGAACAGAACGTTTGGGAATATATCAACCCAAAGGCAGCCGATGTCAGTCTTCCTACGCAGTCTCCGCCACTGGAAGAGGCAATTGCGAGGAGTCAGACGCAAGTCACCGGACCAGGCGCTCGCCAGGAATATCCAGATCGCTTCGCCAAGTATTTCATGGCTGCTAACGAAAGTGAGGAAGTTCGAAGGGGTTGCCTCATCTTGCGGAGCTGGATTCACTCAACAGTCGACACCAGGGTTCTGTACGCCGCACAAGAGATAGCCTCCGCAGAGGGCGGCAGCCTACAGGCTGTCGTGCGGGCTCTGCCAGGCCAACTTGCTCTCCCGAAGAGGAATGTGATGCAATCGTTTTTCTCCTCGTTCAAGACGAAAAGTTCCCAAAAACTGGATTTGTTGATGCAGAGTACAAATTTAGGGGCTTCTCAGAAAACTGAGGCCTCCGCCGCAGGGGCTGATTCAAACTCTCTCCAGACTACGACTTCGCGTAGAACATATTGGAACCCAAGATCAATCTTGGCACCATTGAAGCGAACCAAGGCAAACACAGAATCGAGCCTTTTGAAGCTTCCGAACGAGTTGCTCCTGAACATCGTCGAGCGCCTCGAGCTACATGACGAATTTATTCTTGGCCAGACTTGCAAAGCATTTCGAACTATCGTCCAAAAGGATTGGAATGCTGTTTTCAACCGTCTTTCTTCAGCTCATAAACACATCTTTTTGACTGGAGTTGCCTTTGTCTTACCTGACCACTGGGTCTGTGGGTTTTGTGACAAGCTTCATCGTCTTGAAAAAGATGATGTACCTTGGCAAAAAACTCGTAATCGGTGTCCATTTGACAGAAAGGGGGTGATGCTTGCCTCTTTAGGCTTCGAAATTCGAGAGAGGCATGTTCAACTTGCCCTGAAGCTGGCACGACTCAAGACCGTCAACCAGAAATACCTCAACAAGATAATGTCACCTTTCAGCCACGAGTACAACTCTGCCATATATCCAAAGCACGAGTACTTCCGAGCCGAGCCTAAAATTATTCGGGAAAGATTTATACTATACACTCAGCTCGACATCGTCCATGAAGACGGACTTACTCTTGAAAATTGCGATGTCCACAAACTTTGTCCACACATGGACTTTGACTCTGACGACGGTACTCAAAAGTGCAGGTGGTTCTCTGGCGAAGAGAATCTCGGTAAAGACGTCAGAACAGCACTTTCGCAACCCGGCAACGAGATTAGCGGCTACTGCCCACGCTGCCCAACAGATTATGCAATCATAACCGGTCCTGAAAGCATCAATATTCAAGCATGGCACGATTTTGGATCATACAAGTCCCCGAAAGATAAATCATGGACCGTACATGTTTGCAGCGAGCATAACAGGTTGGATAAAGGTCCGATTGTGTATCATGATCCTGGCAGTATTCGGAGGCTGTACGACACGGGCACTGGGGAGAATGGACAATAATAGACAACAACGAGAGACAGCGGCGACAGCAGACGACAAGGGCGGCGGAGCACAAGGACGACGGAAGACAAGGACGACAGAAGATAAGGACGACGGACGACAACGGGGACATCGACGATAACGGGGACATGGACGGGAGCGATGAAGAACATAACAGTTATAATGATCAAAAGGGCAACATCATAATTATTAGACTCATGACAGAAACATTAGAGTCGAACAATAACTACCACACTGTGATAGGTAGTTACCACTTGGATAGTACAAATCTTGAAATTCAATAATGATTTCAGATGTACCTATATAAGCTTTCCTACCAGTGGTGTCCGCATGCATTGAGTCTTGGAGGTTTTGCCTATTTCTGGCAGAACCTAACCGGGAAGATGGGCAACGTACATCATGGGGGAGGCATCCTCATCTCAGCTTCCCTCAAGGCAGGGTTTCCTCCATAGCAACTCAGTGAAGTAGCGGTATCCTTAAATAGTGTCTTTATATGTAGCGTGGCCTAAGATACGTAGATCATGAGATAAGGTAGTAATTGTAAATTTCCTAACTATTCTGCGCCCTCTTCATCTTATGAGCTTCTTTCGTACATCTCGTCGAGGTTCATGACGGGCACCTCGCGGGTTCTTTCGCACTTAGTTAGGAAAATACGTAGAATAAACCACCGTAATGAAAGAAACTAGGTTTTTGGAAGTATCAGATGGCTGGCGTATTATCTTAATCAGACGCCTTGTCTTGATTGGGAAGTCTGGCAATGCACCATTGAAAGTGTCATGTTCTCTACCTGTACGTATGGCACATTCGCCCTTTCTCTGATATCTAAGTGGCGATGAAACCGAGGGAACTACTCACCCATGATCTTAATGGTGTACATCGGTCACCAACTGCGGATGGGGCAGCCGTGAGGCAACGTGTGATACCGAAAGAAAAATGAAACTTAGATCAAGAACCGGGAATCGGGTCGACGGGCTTCATTTCTACTGACAAATCCGTATCCCATAATCGTAAACTTGCCTCGCGGTTTCTAGAAGCGTCAATGACCGGAAAGGTGCTTGATCTATCTCCAAATCCTCCAGGTTGCACACATCGCCAACAATGAGGGTATCTCATGCAAAAAGTACGACACGCTCGCTCAATTCCAAATCAAGTTCCTCAAACAAGAGCCCAAACTAGCACCAAGGCGACCGCAACCTTGTCAACCCAGTGCACACCCAGCGTTGCCGCGCCGCTGCCCGTCCGATCGCCGCCCCTGGCCGCCGCGAAGTCGTTTGGCAGTACGAGACTAGGCAACGTCCTGAATGAAGGCGTCTCGAAAACCGTCACAGGCGTAATCGAGCTCTCTACTGTCGGCGTCACTTCCGGCTCTGGGGTCGTCGCAGCAGCAGGCGGGGGTTGCGTTGAGGTCGGGGCATCTTGTGGTGGTGGTGGTGGAGTTGAGGATGTTGATGAAGTTGAGGACGTAGACGGTCCGGCGGGCGCCAATGCCGGGGGCACCAACGTCGAGAACCCGCCCTGTGCTGGATTCGCGGCCGGGGGGTCCGTGAGAACCGCCGGGAGTGATGCCGTCGAAGTAGTCGTCGTCAACACCAAGGAAGTGGCCGGAGGTGGTGGAGGAGGAAAGCCGCAGTCGGCCATGATCTCCCTGATATCTGCGTCTCAAGTCAGCTTCTCCCCATCAATGCACTTCCTCATGATCAGCAAACTCACCTTCATTCGCCTCCACAGCCGTAACATTCGCCGCGATACACCCAGCACACCCATTCATCGCCCCAAACACATCAAACGACGTATCCTGACACACGCACTCCTTCTCCTCCCGCTCCGCCGCAGCAACAACCTGCGGCGGCGCCTCGTCGCCGCTCGAGTCGGTCGCTATCCGATTGCACCTGTCTCCTCCCCATCCTCTCCTCCAGTCCCTGCCTCCTCCTCCTCATCCTCTCCGGCGCCAAAACGTGTCTCCGCCGCGCCTCAAAGTACTCCACCGCCCCGTCATCGTGGAAAAACCGCTTGTCGATATCCCCAAACCGCTGCTTCGTCTGCGCCTCGCACCGCGCCGTGAGCTGCACGATCGGCGCGCAGACCGGCACGCACTCGGGCGGCACATCCTCCGCGTCAAGGTCCTCGGCCCCCACGAGGACGGGCAGCTGGGCGACGGATGAGAGGGCGGCGAGGGCGGTGAGGTGCAGCGCCAGGCTGTTCCGGCGCGTCATTATCGACGGTGGACCATGCAATCAGTAAATAAATGACCGCGATTTGCAGAATGGAATAGAGTAGATGTTGTCGTGGAAATAGTCGTCGGAAGTAGCTGATCGGTTTTCGTCCAATGTTTTGTCCCTTTTCATACTCGAGCGCAGTCGTGACATCTGTCATCCAAACTCTGCATCACCAACTCTAAAAAATCCGTGACATCCCCTCCCCGACACCAAGCAAGAAGAGAGAAAAAAAGCTCACCCCATTCCCGCCCACGCGTCCGGGGGCTCTACCACGTTTTATTCACCTCCTCCCGGAGTAATCTTTAATTCGTATTTGGTCAAGACGGAAACAAAAAAAATCCCCTAAAACACATCCGCGTCCCCCATAATCCCACCATCCCCAAACACTTCATGTATCACGATTCACGACTAACCTCTTTGCGAGTGGGAAACCCCACAACCCGAGCGTCCAACCACAACATCAAAAGAGCTCTGACAGGTCGGGAGCGTGGCTACCGTTGATAAGGTCCGACGCAGTGACCTCTCCCTCGAGAACCCATCCGATTTGATCGTCGACCAGGATACCAGGGTTCTTTTTCTCCAAAACTCCCTATCCGCACAATCATATGCGCACGTTGCCAACCATCGAGTCATTCGTCATCGCCAACCGAGAACTCTAATCCCCTAAAGACCGACTCTATCGCAGGCACCATCAGGAATTCTAGACAGCTTCGAGAAAAAGCCAAGATCTATGCCAGCGGGTCCGAACTTCTAGCCGTCTTCTCCGCGGTCTACTGTCTACCGGCCGAAGCCTATCCCCCCGAACGTCGGTATCTGACAAAACCGTCATACGCAATCCAACACACAACCTGCCACACGCCAAGTCGTCTCGCCAAAGATGCTTATAATCCCCCCCCCCCCGCCCCTCCCCTGGCCTTCTTTTTTTCTTGGCTTCCCATGCCTCGCTTGACTTCGCTTCCTGACTTGACTGACCTTGGCGAGCTTCTCACGCATCGTAGCCGTCTTGGCTCTTTCGCCTGCCGGCCTCCCGATGTTTTGGCATGCTCTGTCGCTTCCCGAACAACATTACAAAGAACCCAAGCACTGCCTCTCTTCTTGGCTGTAAATGCTTAGTTACTGGTAGGGCTAACGAGAAAGTCTGGGCATTGACAAATCTTCACAGCCGTCCGAGTCACAACGTCATCTAGAAATAGCCGCGTCATGTCTTGCCTCTTGGTGGGGGGTATATTTCTCTAAACTATAACAACAACATGAATCCAGCGCCAATCCATCCGGTCTACGCGCACGCGTTCCCCTCTCCTTTTTCCCAGCACCAGGAGAAAGGTAAGTACGATTAACCCCAGGTACCACCGCCGCCGCCACCGCGTCCAGCCTTCCTCTGCGCGCTGAGCCTCCAGTCGTCCTCGCCGGCATACTTGTTGTGCAGCGGCTGGATCCTCTCCGCCTTCTTCCTCTTGGACAGCCTGTCCGTCGGCGCGACCTTAAAGAACGTCGGCGCCGCGTCGACGAGCCACTTGGGCTCGATGCTCGTCGTGCAGTGCATGTACTCCTTGGTCGTGAGCACCAGCGTGTGGTAGATGACCCACTCGGCCTGCTTGCCGAACAGCGCCGAGCTCGGGTGCAGGTACACCGGCGTGCCCTCGATGAGCGTCTTGTAGCCTCCTGCGGGTCCTTGCGCGCCGCGTTGCGGAAGAAGCCCGAGCAGAGCGCCTGCCGCACGATTTGTGTGTTGCGCCCGCAGGATGCGACGGGGTGGCGGTACCGGTCCATGATCTTGACGAGCTGGTCGTGCACGTCCTTGGCGCGCTTCATGGAGCGCGCCTGGATGAAGTTCTCGAAGCACCACGGCGCCGAGTAGCCGCTCTGCTTCCACGAATTGTAGACGTTGAGGAGCGTGAGGTGGTCGCCGTGGGGGTCGTGGAACTTGGCCTTCTTCTGGTCCGCCTGGGACTGCTTCTCCTTGGGCCGGTAAAAGACGTTGGGGAGGTTGAGCATGGCGACGATGATGAGCATTTCCGCCGAGCAGTGCATGTCGACGGAGATGATGAGGACCTTCGCTAGGGACGGCTCCATGGGGAAGTCTGCCATTTTGCGACCGAGACGGGTCAGCAGGCCTTCGTCGTCGAGCGCGCTGAGGGCGTAGAGTTCTTCGAGGGCCGTGAGCATAGTGTTGATAGGAGGAGGGTCCATGAAGTCGAAATGCAACAGGTCATTGATTCCCATTGCCTTAAGCATAAGGATAACGTGGGACAGGTTCTGACGCTGGATTTCAGGAATGGTTGTGGGCAACATCTCGGACTGATACGCGGCTTCGGTATACAGACGGAAACATTTTCCGGGTCCCGTACGACCGGCCCGTCCGGCACGCTGGTTTGCTTGTGCCTGGGAGATGGGCGTGACGACCAAGGAGTCCATACCCAGCTTAGGATCGTAGGCGTTTTGCTTGACGAAGCCGGGATCGACAACAAAGTAAATGTTGTCAATGGTGATGGAGGTTTCGGCGATGTTGGTTGCGATGACTACCTTTCGGCAGCCAGGCGGGGCGGGGTCGAAAATGCGACTCTGCATTTCGTTCGGAAGAGCGGAATACACAGGCAGGATGATGAGCTCTGGAACATTTGGTCCTAGGGCTTTCATGCGTTCGTATAAAATCTCGCATGACGTGTCAATCTCTTCCTGGCCCGTCAAGAACAACAGGATATCGCCGGGAGGTTCTGTCAGGTGAATCTGCATGACGGTGACCAGCGCGGCGTCCAGGTAGTCCGATTCTGGCTCGCGAGAGTAGAGAACCTCGACAGGGAACGTTCGACCCGGAATAGTGAAAATTGGGCAGCCGTCAAAGTAGGATGAGAATTTGTCCGCGTCCAAGGTTGCTGAGGTGGCGATCACCTTCAGGTCCTTGCGGCGCTTCATCGTCTTCTTCAACAGCGCAAACAGTACATCCGTGGAGATTGTACGTTCGTGAGCCTCATCCAGCATAATGACCGAGTACCGCTTCAGATCCGGGTCCACCAGAATCTCACGCTGAAGCATACCATCCGTCATGTACTTGATCTTGGTCGCAGGACTAGTGCGGTCCTCGAATCTGATGGTGTAACCAACGGCCTCGCCCAGCGGTGTGCCGACTTCCTCAGCTACACGCTTCGCGACGGACATGGCCGCCACACGACGAGGCTGGGTGCAACCAATGACACCGTTGTTGGCGAAGCCGTCTTCTGCAAGGTACTGCGTAAGCTGAGTCGTCTTGCCTGAGCCAGTCTCTCCAATGACTACCATAACCTGGTGATCTCGGACGGCATCCAAAAACTTTTGCCTGAAAGCATACACAGGAAGCGTCTCTCTCTGCTCCTTGATGCTCAAATTTGTCCGCCTGCCGAAGGATTGGTCCTTGGGTGCTACCGCACGCTTCCACTCCGGCACAGCGTCGGGCTTGTTCTGGTTTATCTGCGACTTGGCGTTGCGCAGATCGCTGGCGAACTTGCGCTTGTCGGGGTCCGCCATCGGGTCGTTCCACTGAGCAGAGAGGTCGACCTTGGAGTCCTCTGCCGCCGCAGCTTCCGCTTCTTGTTGTTTCAGCTCCTTTCTCTCCTTGGCCAGCGCTGTGCCTGACATCGCAGCACGGTTCATGGACCCATCGGGCGCTTTCACGACTCGAATGGGCGACAGTTCGAGAGACTGCTTCGTCTGACCAGCCAGGAATGGCGGCTCCTCCTCGCGCACTTCAATGTCGACATCCTCCTCCAGCTCCAGCTCGGCCTCTCCCCTGAGTGTCGCGTTGTAGTCCTCTTCCAAATCAGGGTAATCCGAAGCCTTCGCAACACCCGACGCAATCAGCTGCCGGATCTCCCATCGCTCAGGCGAAGTCATCCGCTTCTTTTGCCGGCGCTGTCCGGCCTGGTGTTGTGGTGGTGGCATTACTCCGTTGTCGAACATGTTTCCATCCCGGCCACCGCCAAGAGCCTCCATGTTTGCGCCTGACGATATCCTGTCATGGGGGTGGAGATCCATGCCAGTCTCTTGGTCCACCTCCTTCATCGACAGCCCTACCCTGTTGCCCTCAATATTGACGACCTTGACCTTGACATCCTGGCCTCTCGTCAAGAGATCAGAGGGGTGGTTCACACGCTGCCCCTCGACCAGTCTCGAGATGTGCACCAAACCATCCACCTTGCCACGCACACCATGCAGGTTGACGAACGCGCCAAAGTCCTTGATTCCAGTGACATGGCCGCTGTAAACCTTGTGAAGTTGCGGCGCATCGTCGAGCTCGGGTTCTGGCGCTCTCCTAAAGCGGCTGTCGTCTTCGTCGTCGTAGGTGCGCCTTCCCCTGCGTTGCTTCAGGGAGGGCCCGTTCTCGTAGTCGTCGACGGACCTCGATCGCGACCGGTACTTGTCTCGTTTCCTGCGGTCCCTCGACCTCGATCGATCCCTCCTCTTCCGCCTCGACTCGCGACCATCATCAGGACTGCGACTGCGTTTGCGCGAAGAAGCCTTTTCGCCCCGGGCCTTGCCCTCCAGTCCCTCCAATAGCGCCAGTGTATCGTCGATCGCATCGCCGTCGCCGATATTGTCGTACGCAACGGCCTTGTCGGGGACCGAGAGGCCCTTAAAGATCTGCTGGTTCTCTTCCGCGCTGCGGTGGTGGTGGTCCTCGCTGCTGTCGCCGTTCTTTTGTGCCTTGCCCTTGAGCTTCGGGTGCATCGTCAGCACGAGACGGTCGACACTGTCGACTAAACTCGGGGGGAACTCGGCGCCGATGGCGGCGAGCTTCTTCTTGAAGGCATCGTAGTCCTCGGCGTCGACTCGCTGGGCGATGATGAACTCGGCGAGGGTCTTGTCGGAGACGCCTAAATGGTTCTGCAACTCGGAGGTGACCTTGGAAACGAGCGACAAGAGCTCGAGATTCAAAAGGTCGTCCATCGTCGCGATGTGGTTGTGAAGAAGAAGAGAAGTTGTCGGGACCTCAACGTCGATGGTCACTGAGGCCTCAAAAAAGTTCCAAGCTAAGGTACACGCTGCGCGACGCCGGGAGGCATGACGGATTGGCTGGCTGGCGTTATCGGAGGAAATAGCCGCCGCGTTCCGGTCGCCGTCACTAAGGTAGACGGGAGCAGCAACTGGGGGCACGGACCCGCATCCTGTTTCTTAGCGGCTTCCGGCAGAACTGAAGTACTCTGTACCTTAAGTACCTTGAGAATACCAACAGCTGCAGATGTGGAGAGTTGAAGATATCCACCGCCGGAATAGAAGATTCAAGATTCTGCATATGAATCTTTGCGTGGTCGCACTTGCCCATTTGTTATGAATCCTTGAACACTGATGTGTTGCAATTCGAGGTATCTCCAAGTTATCGAAGCCTGCTGAGAAACGTAGCGCTTCAAGCTTCAAAAGCAACGTCGAATACTTGCCGTTTAAAACTCCATCATGTCACCCCCATCTCTACATAGGTTGAGTAACTAGAGCAACCTCCCTATTGCTGTGGTCCATGTGGGGTTTCCTGCGACCTAGCGAGATGACCGTCCGTTCATCTGCATCCTGCATTGGTTTCATGCAGGTCTGTCAGTCATGTCAGGTAACTTTAAGCTTCCCTGTGATCATACACTTGAGCACATCGACAAAAACGCAAGGCGAATGGAAACCTATGCTATGTGGTATTGAAAGAGACCCCGACGCCGGGTGTAATGATATCCTTGGGTCATTATCATGGATGCTAGCCTACTGTCCACTGAGGAGCGACTTCTATTCGCACTCATATCCGCGCAACTGTATCTGGGTATCGTGTTCGCGAGCAAACCGTGCTCGTCTGATGCCTGCTGATGGTCCTCTTGATCGCACAAATCATGACCTGTAAAACTTTTGTGTCGTGCCACGGGAGCTGGGTCATGCATCCCTGCTGCCGTGTTCTATCGAACCAAAACGTATCGTGAGGATCGGTATCTTATTGCACCAGCTTCTCGAAAATGTCAATCAGACTCCGGACGCCCTTCAGCACGTTCTCGTCAGGGCCCTGGCCCGGCACCCACTGCGCATGGGCAAAGTCGATGAGCTTCAGCGAGTAGACCTTGGGCAGGGCGGGGCCGTCGTCCTCGTCGTCATCGTCTTCGGCATCGGCATTCGCGTCTCCGTCGATCAGTTCGATACCGCTATCCACCCTGGCCGCATTTCCACTGGGCTTCTCGGCCTCCGCGGCATCGGCGGCCGCGTTGTTCTGCGCAATGGCTTCCTTCAACTTTTCGCCGTCACCCTCAAAGACGAACAGCAGACTGGCAGAGTACATGCGACTCTCTTCGGCGGCGAGGACGCGCTCGACGTTGCGCAGGTCGCGCAAAAAGGCCCGGGCGACGGCGTTGGCAAGGTCGTCATCGATACCGGCGGTCTTGTTGAAGATGAACTTGCGGAAGTTCTCGACAATGTTGTCGGCGTTGACGTGGATGCGGCCATAGTCCTTGTCATAGATCTTGTAATCCTCGGCATCCAGCTCGGACTTCATGGAGGACCCGCGGTAGACCTTCATGCCGGCGATTCTGAAGCCCAGGGGACCGTGGGTAGTCTTGGAGGTGATGTCGTCGAAGCGCTTCTTCTTCTCGGCAGGGGCATCATCGGCCCAGAGGCGCACACCAAGCTTGACGTCAAGGATGTTGGGAGAGGTGAAGCCAGCTCCCGAGTTCTCGAGCACGATAGCCTGGTCCGTCTTGATCTTCTTTGACTTGTTCTGCACCCACTTGTCCTTGTCCTGCTCGGCGGGAGCCTGACCGGTGACAGCCTGGGTCAGTTCCTCTTTGGCGGCTTGTGTCGCGACGGGGCCAGGGGCACCGTCTTCAATGGAGCTGAGCTCTGCGCTGTCGTTGAGCTGGAGGGTGCCCATGTACAAGGGCATCAGCTCGGCAAATTCTGGGTGTGCTTCGTTGGCGGAGTTGTAGAAGTCGACCTCAGCGATCGTGCAAGGCTTGATGAAGAGCTCGCCGGACTCGTCGCACATGGTTCCTGCACTGCATTCAAGGCAACGTTAGAAACACATCCCAAGTGCTGTTGGCCAGCTGGCGCATCGCGGATCGCGAAAAGGGGCAGCATTATGGCAACTCACTGTCCAGCAACGGTGTGACCGTAGTCGACGAGTTCGGCTTTTGTGGGAAGCGCCTTCTTGCCCATTGTGTCTGCGTTGTTGACGGAGGTTGGAGAAACGGAAAGAGTGGTGGTGTCCAAAGTCGAAGTCGAGTCAACCGCAAAGGTAGTCAGGGGGGATCCTAGGACTGTCTCGCGCGTGCGCAGGAGGTAGAAGTTGGGGTAGCGGGCTGATTTGTATCGGATTTGTTGCAAGCTGCAGCGGTGGCAGCGACGGCGTGGCAATGAAAAGGATTTGGGGGTTAAAGCACAGAGCAAATGTCCAATAAAGTAGTTTCCGGCAAACGGCAGTGGGAAGGCTTGGCAACGGGAGGGAAACGAGGCACAGGAGGAGCGGATCGACAGTCTGAACAGACGAGACGAAGGCGAGGAGGGAGGGGGGATCTTTAAGGTGCAGAAAGTCGGAGACAAGGTTATCTGAGAGGGAGGGAGAAGACGGAGAGAAGGACAGGGGCGGAGAGCGAACGAGGCGTAGTCACGATGGATGGATGGATGGATCGATGGAAGCTGGCCGGGAATTCGAGGGAAAATGAAAATGGCATTTGGGTTGGGTCTGATTGATTGCACTCCGCATCGCAGATACAACTGCAGGGCACTTTAAGCACCCCCAAGTTACCTTACCTTTTCAGTGGACACCGCTGTGACTTTGGTCGCAGCTGCCAATAGACGTGTGGAACTGCTTCAGATGGATATGGATGCGCATGCGCGCCTCTGCGCAGGCGGCGTGTGGGCGGCATCATCACCCACCTGCCCAACCGCCTCAAGGCCTCAGGGCCTCCAGTGTTCCTGGCCCAGCCAGTGACCGCTAGGCGTGGGAGCGGGATGGTGGCAGGGAAGGAGCCCTGAGGGAGGGAGCAAGAGGGGGCAGAAGCGTTCTTTCCCACCTTCTCCCAGGGATCTCCGCCTGCGAAACGACGCTATTTTCCTGGAGACCCCTGTCCGACGCGTCCCTCGTTTCTGTGCCTCCCTCGCGCGCTTTTCATCAAAGAGGCCTGTTCAAGCGGTCGCTGCAGAGGCAAGAAAAAAAAAAAAAAAGGTGGCGGATGTCACTCAGCCACCAGCGAACCTCGTTACGTCTTACTCGCGCGAGCTCTCGACCTCCTCTTCGACCCCTCGTTCGCTCAGCTGCCCTGTCGATCCTCTCTCCGGTTCTCCTCCCAGTCCGCCTTGTCCAGCTGTTGGCCCTTGTTGATTCGTGTCCAAGGCGCACACGCTCTCGCAGACGTGAACCATTGGCCGCCGACTCTCGAGCCACTCCCTGAGCAATGGGGCAAACAACCCAACGTTGAAAGCCGCAGTTCGCTTTCGCTGTCGGCCGAGTCGGAATACTCTAAGTCTTCTTATTGCGTTGCATCGACGGTCTGCCAAGTGCCTTACTCAACCTTGCCCCGCCTGCTAACTCGACATCTTCTGAAGTGCCAGGACATTGTACACGCGGATACTTTCGCAAAGAAGAGATCGCCAGGGGTGTCGAAAGCGCCCTGTTCGGACTCCAAGGGCAGATACGTAGGGTGGTGATGTGCAGCCTGCAGGTGATGCGTCAGACCCAATGATACCGTCGACAAAGACGCTCAGCCGGCCACCAACTGACGCAGAACAGAGCCTATCCGAGCTGACTGCCACTCTCCCACTTTCCCTTTTGCTCGGGTCTTGGTCATTTGTCGATGGCGGCATGACTGCATGCGATCCATGACGGGGAATCTCGAGACGGCGACTTTTCTCGACGAAACGTTGCTGTCCAGCTTCGCTTTCGCCGGATTCTGGAACGAGAAGCACGTTGGACAGGTGTATCGCGACACTTTCCGCAGTGCGTTTCATCGCCACTGCCAAGATGACCTGAAAACCCTTATTGGGCCATCGCAGTAATCTCTGATGGTTCTAGAAGCAGGTCGTGGATGGGAATTCTCACCGCCATCGGCAACAACTCCCACATCAAGTGACGGACACCTGGCCAGAGCATCTATCCCACAGGTCAGCAATGGTTTTTTTTTTCTTGCGTATGCGAGCCATGCGAGCTGCCTGGCGTGCTGCGCGCCTTCGTCAGCCGTCATCCACTCCTGCGGCGCGTTACGAAGTGCATCCATCTGCACCTCACCACAGACTCCGCCCCAGCTTCCGCCTCAAGAGTGAGTTGGCAAAGTCGTCTCGCAGACTGCAGCTCGCTTTTTTCCCGTCGTGTCCCACAAACTTCCAATATCTCAAGAAACCTGCATCTGTGCCTCTTAAGCGAATCCCATGCTGCTGGTTTTCATTGGATTGCTGCGAGCGTTTGCCTGGCGATCACTTACACCCGATAGTGGGAAGCCATCATGCGATTGGATCGCATGAAATCCCAAGATGGAAGCCTTGAGTCCGATCTACAACCAACACCGAAATTCCCGTTTGGCATTTGCTACAACGGAAAGATGCGGAAAACTTTCGATTGGTGTTTCCAGACAACGTCAAGGCCGCACTTACTGGCGTGCTTGTTGCTTCCCAGCGTGGTTTGCTGCAGATTCCTGGCAAACGAAAAGCCGCGTGTGGTTTACCATCGTGATATCAGTCTACGGACTTTCTTATGATCCCCATCTTATTCTCGTGCATTTGCCTCCTGATTGGTATGGTGTGTATAGATATTTCAATAGAATACTAGGTAAAGGCAAAAGAAGCAAAAATTTGTTGGGAAGTCGCTCTCCCAAGTCAGGTTTACTTTTTACCTTGTCTAAAGTTGGTAAGGAAAGTGCGCAGGTATACGTGACTTCCTTCCAGTTCTTAATTCTGGCTTCATTGTCCGTGATCTTTCTTCGCTACTTAAGTAGAGGAACTTCGGGGATCCGCCACTTCACCTCCAACTTCTTTAGGTGGGCAGCAACAAAAGAACAACTCTTGCTCAAGGTTGTCAAACGGCCGACTTCTCCATCCCACACCACTCGCCAACGACAACCAACCTTCACCATGGGCGGCAAGACCACCACTAACCGCGGGCCTACGGCTCTTCCCAAATCACGTGGCACCGGATTCGAGGGTAGATACTGTTGCAACTATCATCACCGGTATCACCATTGCTAACCATCTGAAGAGTATTTTGCTGACCCTCCCATGACACCTGCCGAGGCCAAGGAGGAAAGAGAAAATATCTACAGCCCGTGAGTACCTTCAGATCCTTCCCTTTTGGACCTCATACTAATCAGTCTCAGTCTTATACCCTTTGTTGAGTAAGAACCATCCTCGGCGCCTTCCTGGACCGGGACTCTTGACGTCGTGGCTTCTGACAAACGCAACAGCCGCATCCAGTCATGCATCCAGCGCTTCCGCTCCCGTCGTCGCATCACCGGCACCGAGTCAACCCAGTTGTTCAACCAGTACCTCTTTCTCGGCGGCGTTGACACCTCACCTCGTCTGTTCGGCGGCAACATCGACGCAGATACCGATGGCATGACCCCCGACGAACGCCGAACTGCAACCGCCACCGACGTCGTCTATACCTCCGGCGGCGGCAGCCGCTTTTACAACGCAGACGAGCCCGAGGGCTGGGATGTCGACTTCGCCGGCGTGGCCGCTGGCTTCCTGTCGGAGAACCTGCCTGCTATGGCTAACTGGGACTACCTGCGCATGGGCAAGGCCATCGGCATCATCGAGAACTTCCTTACCTACATCCTGCAGCACGATGTCTGCCCCGAGTACACCGCCAACATCAAGGAGGCCATGGCCGTTTGCAACTTGGCCAAGATCGATCTGCCTCTCGCGCACCAGGCTCTCATTTATTTCCCCGGACAGTTCAACCTGGCGCTGTCTGAGCTGTTTTGCGAGGGTTTCGACTACATTCACGATGACGACGCCGATGGGTTTGCGCGCCCCAAGGACTTTGACCCCGCTGCCGTTGTGAAGCTTGCGATGGGAGTCGGGATGTTTGTGCATGGCGTCGACAAGACCAAGGGAGCCTCTCTGATCCACGCGGTCACCAATCCCTACACGAGCAAGGTCAAGATGCTCTACGAGGAGGAAATCAGCATGGAGGTGATCAAGATCCACCGCGCCAGCTCCTCCGTCCGCGAGATTATCGGTAGCGTTCGAACCAAGGGAGGCATGCCTGACGGATTTGCCCCCTTGGGCAAGCTTGTGCTTAAGCCATGCATCATTGAGGACGGCTATGACCACGGAAACTACGCAAACGCATCCAGCGACGAGACTCACACCTTCCTGGTTGACGACGATGTTCTCGGCCGGATGATGCCTGGCTTCAAATTGCAGCTGTGCGTCGTCCATCTCAACAACGGCGTGTCGTTCATCAAGCAGGTCAAGGCTGTCTTGGTATCGTGGCATACGTACCTCCCCCAGAATCTCATGACGCACTTCAAGGAGCCCGTCGAGAACGACCGACCTGCTCCGACGGTGAAGAACCCCAACGCGGAGGATTTCAATGACTCGTTCGACAAGAGCATGTCCGACGAGTAGCCCACCATTGGCCACCAAGCCTTGGAGGAGGATCTCATGTAGCAGGGTATAGGAGATGAACGAAAGGATGGGAAAACGGCAATGGGACGGATCGAGACAACCAATAGAAGTTGGGAACAAGCTGGTATGGGTGGCGTTCAGGGACTATCTAGATACCCCATCGATTACAGACAGCGGCGAGATTCAGGATGAGGACGAAAAAAAAAGCGATGCAGCCACTGCTTGCATTGTATTAAAATCCATAACTCGTACACAGCGTGATAACTCATGAATCCACAACGCCAAATCCCCGGCGGAGAAGTTTCACTAAGAAAGTTGCCCCCACCTTCAAAACCTCGAAATCAATTTACACAAACCAACCGTCTATGACATGTCTAGGACACCCCATTCGACGCTTTCATAACCCAGGACCAGTGACGGATGCAGCCAGCAAATCTGTGTAGACCACCACCCTGCGTCTAGAGTCCAAAACCGAGTGCCTCTAATCTCTCGTCTGAATCTTGTTGTCGCCCGCGACGGCCTGGGCGTAGCTGGGCGGCACGGCGCCGTCGCTGCTGCCCTCGCCGGCACCGCCGCCCTGGTGCTGCTGGGGCTGCTGTCTGGAGCCGCCGGCGTTGTTGTTCGTGGTGCCGTAGGTGACGTTGGCGCCCTGCTGGTGGTGCGAGGGACGGGGCTGCTGCTGGGGCTGGCGGGTGTGGGGGGCGTTGCCGTTGCCGTTGCCGTGGACGAAGACGTATGTCACGCGGCCGCCCTCGCGGTCCTGCTGGGGGAGAGACTCGTACTCGTGGTCTGGCTCGGGGAACTTGGCGATGATGTACCAGGCGTGGATGAGGCCGGGGATCTGGGACGGGGTGTTAGTATGCCGGGAGAGTTGGGTGACGGGGAAGATGGGCGAAACGTACATAGCCGAGGAGGCAGAGGAGGATGTTGATCATGGAGTCGGCGGAGCAGATGCCGCGCTTCACCCAGACTGCAGTTTTCGTTGTTAGCTGGCTGTTCTTTGGTGCAAGCATCGTCTGATGCGGGGAGACGGCAAACCGTACCTGGTAGAGGGGGGAAGAGCAGGGCCAGGAGGCCGAGGAAGATGTCTGCGGAACACATTTCGAATGTCGCAACTGTCTATCGAGATGTGGTGTAAAGATTTGATGTGTAGAGAATTGTGTGTTGTATTGAGAGTCTGCGCGAGGTTTGCGAAGGCGATAAAGGGTTCGGAGGCGCGGGCGAAATAAGGTAAGGTAAGGTGACGTCTGGGGCCTCCGGCGTCCGAGTGGCCGTCGCAAGGTCAGCAGGTGAGCAACCGCAAATGGCCGGTCGCAGAGCGCCACCGCTGAGGAGGCAAGGCAAGGCAGGCCAGGCAGCGAGGAACCGGTGGGCGTGGCGGAGCTGGGCTTGGAGGGGGGACGTGGGGGCTTGCGTAATTGGCAAAGAGACGCAGGTGAGAGGCGGTGTGATTGGTTGGCGCGGGGGAATGTGAGGCCGAGGCGGAGCTTTCCGAGTTGGTTGACGCGGGAGTCTGGGTGCACCCTTGGAAATGTGCTGCTGGATGCTGGATTCTAGACTTTTGCTGCGATTCAGTGGATTGTAGTTTGCTCGTCACCAGTCATTGACTTACTTTGAGTACGGTGTTGTTGGCTGGGATGTTATGTGAAGATTTAAGAGTGATTTCAGGTTTGGAGTCTTATCTTATCTCTGTCCGGAGAGAGTGCGCTGATGCAGGAACGCTAGCGCCCTGAAAATCAGGAGCCCCGCCAAATAAACCCCCGCTGAAGCTCCCGCACGGGCCAGCCTGGATGGAAACTTGTGATGTCAAGCAGCTCCCAGCAGGGTGTGGGCGCGTCCAGAACAATTCCACGCGACTCGTTGCTTCTCCTTCCAACTCGCACCCTGCACGTCGAAACTGCCCCGTCAACGACGACCACCAAAGCCGATACTAGCATCCCCTCGATGACCGCCAGATAGCCCAGCATGTCGATTCCGGGCCTGGGCCAGCTGGCAGCGCCGGTACGGTCCCTTTTCACACACACACACACCCGCTCTCTGAAGCTTGAATGCAAAGGCACGAACCCATACTGACAGAGGCAACACCACGAACAGCAGCCGGCCAACGCATCCCAAACCCGCACAATCAGACTCCAGCCCTTTTGGGAATGGCGCTTCGAAGTCTCCTTCGGCACCGACCTCACCTTCAAACTCCTCTCCGGCACCGCAGAGAAGGACGGCACCGAGCTGGCCCTGCACCACGTCTACACCTTCTCCGGCACGAAATCCAAGATCCTCACGCTGCAAGGATGCGAGTTCGAGATCGAGGGCAGCAGCCCCGCCGCCGAGTTCCTTGCCGAGTACCACCAACCGCAAGACAACCCCGCGAACGCGTTCCTGAACCTGCACTTCCAGCTCACCGCCATGCGCCAGCGCGCCGCCGCCGAACGCCGCGAGGGCCCCCGCATCGCCGTCTGCGGAGCCCCGACGGCGGGCAAGACGACGCTGTGCAGGACGCTGGCGAGCTATGCGACGAGGGTCGGCGCGCAGCCGATCGTGGTGAACACGGACCCCAAGGAGGGCATGCTGAGCCTGCCGGGAACGTTGAGCGCCGCCGTCGTTGGGAGCGTGCTGGACGTCGAGGCTGTCGACGGGTGGGGGACCACGCCGACGAGCGGGCCGAGTCAGGTGCCGGTTAAGCTGCCGCTGGTCTACTACTACGGACACGCGAGGGCAGAGGAGGACCCGAGGAAATATAAGCAGCTCATCAGCAAGATGGCGGCTACTGTTACCTCGCGGTTCGCTCAGGATCCCGAGGCTAAGAGCGCGGGAATGATTATCGATACGTTTGGGATCAGTGAGAAGAGCACGTCCGGCTTGGACTTGTTTGCTCATGTTGTGGAGGAGCTGTCAGGTATGCAAAAAAGAAAGATGACGCGAGGTGTGGTTTGGATCGAGCTAACGGCACCCAGCAAACATCATCATTGTGTTGGGATCGGCTACGTTGAATGCAGAAGTCCAAAAGAGGTTTGCGTCCGAGAAGACGAGTCTGGGTGAGCCGTACAGTATTGTGCTCCTGGACAAATCCGAAGGTGTAGCCGAGAGAGACGAGGGGTTCATGCAGCAGGTTTGCGAGGCATCGATCAAGGAGTACTTTTTCGGCACAATCGGTCGCACGTTGAGCCCTGCGACGCAGCAAGTCGACTTTGATGGCCTTACGATATACCGTCTAGGCGATAGTGAGTCTTGCCTCCAGAGCCGTCCTGAATGCAAGCTTTACTGACTTTTTGTAGACTCTACCTACGGTGGCGCGGACGACGGCCTCACGCGGGTGGACTCGTCCCAGCTGATGGCGCATTGGACACTACCCGTTGTATATGCGTCAGTGAGGGACAACCCCGAGACGATTCGGACGTCGAACATCATGGGTTACGTCTACGTCGCCGACATTGACAAGGAGAAACGCAAATTGAGGATTCTGGCGCCGGTAGGCGGACGTCTGGGCGACCGGCCGCTGCTGATGGGCAAGTGGCCTGAGCCGTACATTAACTTGTTAGGATGAGATAGAAATGATACCATGAATTCTTTTTTTTACAGCACACCACGGAAGGATCAATCACACTGCCCTTTCGGAGTTCCGACGGCCTTGGAGTCACGACCTGAGGCGAAGGAAATCCATCTCTACGACCCTGTCCCTAGGTGCCTGAAGCAGCCTGCCGTGGCGATGTCAGCAACGATGACTGGACCAAAGCAGGGATCCAGGGATGAGCGACAGACAGAGACCCTGAGTCTCGTAAGGCTGAGTGTCGCATTCTGAGGACGTGTGATGCGATGGAAATCAGGGGGGGTGTCAGCACTACGCTGCGAGCTTTCCAATCAAACAGGATGGGAAGAGTCATGTCTCTCTGTCTCTCTGTCTCTACAGTGTTGAGAGAACAAAGGAAACCCCCCTTTCTTCTTCTCTCCCAAAGTCCTGGGAGCTGGAAGATCTTGGTGTAACATGATGGGCGAACAGAAATGCATGCGATTCGATGCAGCTACGCGCGATGCTGCCTGGCCAGTCGAGGCGGGCCCCTCCCATCCCATTCCCACCATCCCCCATTCCCAGCACCGCCGCCTTGGGTAAAGTACTGTAAGCCTGGGCGAGTCGAGTGGGTGGTGATCGGCCGCTGGGAATGACCCAGAAAAGGACATTGGAACCCTACGTCAGCTTACTACAGGATTCCACCGAACTGGATATTCCAGGCACCGCTGGGCTGACGGCGAGATCGTCTGTCTCTGTGCGTGCCACGGCCGAACCTGAAAGTGACGGAGAGAGGGAAAATAGGGAGCGACATTTTTTTGGTTCTCTCCCGCCGTCGGACTTTCCGCCGGTCTGCCGTGCCGTGCCTCTCCGGCATCGCTAGTCCCGCGGCTCCTAAGACAATGTGTTTATCTCAACATTCCGCCTCCCCCCCCCCCGCCCGCGGCGACGATAGGCGAAATCCCCCGTTTAGGCAAACCGAAGCGGCGCAAGAGGCGCGGAACAGCCAAGCAATCACGCTCCCCGCGACACATTTGAAAGGAAGGAATGATGACCCCCGACGAAGCCAATGAGGACGCCGAGGGCCGCACACCACACACGCACACAAGCGCTCGCCAGTTCCTCGTAAGGCTGAGCGGCCGGTGAGTCGGGATGGAGCCGTTATTGATTATCGACAGGGAGGCGGAATGGGGAGGGGGGTGGAGGGGTAGGTACGCAGTAGGGACCCGATTCCTTCTTCAGCGGCAGCATCGCCTCGCTCCCAATGACATTTCTCGGGCATTCGCTCATCATCCACTTTCTCACTCATCGTTCTCTTTTTTTGGGCACCCCACGTGCACTCACACTCACCGGAAACGGCCCCCAGCAAGCCTCATTTATCGACTTTTTTTTTTTTTTTTTTGGTTTTTTCTTTATCGGCGCTGTCAAAAAGATGGCTTGAGCCGCAGCACCAGCAGGCAGCGAAAACGGTTCCCCCGGCCGGTAGCCCAGGCGTCTGTCAGTCAACGGGGGAAAAGGGTGGTAACTTGGGAATCAGACCCCGGCGAGCCGAGTCGCAACAAGTGGAACCCCACTCCTCCATCTTTCTCATCCTCATCGCAAGGGTCAGAGTTAGCTGAGGAATCACTCGCAGTGCCATTCCTACCTATGAACGAGAGGGGACCCCTTCGTGTGTTTCCTCTTTAGGAAAATGCACTCCCCATCCCACCCTACCACCAAGGCCTCTCTCTCAATAGCCTTGCGCTCTATCAGAAAACACCCAAGAACGTCGTGCCGCAATGGCAATCCGGAGCTAGGCACCTGTTCCATCACCGCCTCCACACCCGCGCGCTGGCTATGACAGGGGGGGAAGGGTGTGTGTAACGCAGCCTTGCGACCAATGGGGCTCCACGGCCGCCATCTTGACATTTCTCTCTCATTCTCGCAAGAGGATGAGGCTTTCCTGGCCAATTGGCGTTGTGACGAGGAACCAACAGCGTTTTTTTCTTGCGTGCGAGATGGCCCAGAAACGATAATTACGTCCGTAAACAGCGTAGGCCCAACCCCAAACCCACACGCATTTCTCGGTGTGATTGCCTTCTTTTCGAAAGGTACCTGGAATCCTCCTGTCTGCTTCGCAACGGCGCAAGTTCTCTCTCTGCCGTCCTTTTGTGCTGTTCTTCATCGGCTGAGCCGTACGGAAGGACCCTCCACCTCCGCCATCCATACGCCTCACACGCACCTTGAGTCACAGACCCCCAAATCCTGACTGTCTACCTACCTCATGTATCTTCTCCTGCTTGAGGCCACTTTTGAGATAGGCCTATTCCCTCCCGAGTTACCGAACTTGCGAAGGTTTGTGATGGGATACGCCTGGTGCCGCGCCGTGGCTGGCTGGACCATGTGGATGTGGCATGGGGAGGAGGGTGGCCGGGGTAGAGGCGCTCCTCCCGTTCGTTCACGCAACGACGCAGTTACCGTTTACGGCAAACGCACATCTACCACTAAGAAGGGTCTGGGACTTTGAAGGAGGAGTCCCAAGATGTGATGGCCCCCAAGCATCACATCCTATCTAGACCAAGACGAGCGATGAGATGCCGGGAATGGAGGGGAGGAACACCGACACTGACACTGACACTGCCTCCACGGTGATGGCGGCGCAGGGTGAGGGAGGGTGGAGGAAGGAAGGCAGCCATCTGACGGGAAGGAATCTGGGTCCTCCCCCCGAGGTGAGAACCATATATGACTCCCTGAGGCCGACGTGTAAGTTGGATGTCTGAGGGATGTAGACAAGAATCCATCGCTCTCCTCGTCTCTTTGGTTTCCCCCAGAAGAAGCATTCTCTCTCCCATTCACACATATATATCCCATACCGTTACATCTTCGTGTAAGGCCACCACACTACCCCAGACTTCCATCATCAACCATGGCGCGGGTAGAAGTGCACCACCTCCACCCTACCAACTGGGAATCAGACCCAGAAGAAGAGATCTTCCCCCTCTCCACGCTGGACTACCTCTCGGGCCAGCTCTGGTGCAACTACGTCCTCTTCTTCAAGCTCCCCTCCGCCACCCCAGACTCCCAGTCCGAGCTCATCACAGTCCTCAAGGCCGGCCTCGAGAGGACCCTCTCCCAGGTCCGCCAGCTTCCTGGCGTCCTCACAAAACACCCCTCCGGCTCCGGGCTCTGCTGGCACAAGAAGAAAGAAGACACGGTCGAGTTCCACGTCCAATGGCTTGACGACACCACCGCCGCCGCCGCCGCCGGGAAGAAGAAGAACAAGAAGTATCCCACCTTCGCGGACCTCGAGAGGCAGCACTTCTCCTCAAAGGCCCTCGGCGACTTCAAGACGTGGTCCGTCCCACCCCTTCAAGGGCGGCCAGTGCCCGGAGTCCCACTGGACGAGCCGGCCCAAGGCCGCCGCCTACAAGGCCACCTTCATCCCCGGCGGCATGGTCTTCATGATGCACCACCACCACTTCTCGGGCGACATCATGGCCTGGTCCGGCCAGCTCCACCAGCTCGCCGAGAACTGCAACGCCATCTGGGCCTCCCGCGGCACTGGCTCCTCGCCCAAGTTTCCCGCCTGGGACCCCGCCTGCCTCGACTTCTCCCTCACCACGAAGCCCGACCTGCCAGAGTCCCAGCAGGTCGACGGGCCCAGCGCGGCGCCCGAGCGCAACGCCGCGTACCGCCCGTCGAAGCGGCTCCTCTTCCACCTGCCCAAGAGCAAGATGGCGAAGCTTAAGAAGCTCGCTGCCCCGCCGGATGAGGACGGCGAGGGCAGGTGGATCTCGAGCTACGACGCGTACACGGCGCACATCTGGCGCGTGCTGTCGAGGCACAAGGCGGCGCTGTACGAGCCGGACCTGAAGGAGGCGCTGATCTGGGGCGAGGCGGTCAACATGCGCCCGCGGTTCCGGGACCCGGTTGTGCCGGCGCGGATCCAGAGCAACTTCATGTCGGTAGCCGTCAGCTTCCAGAGCGTGGTGCCGACGATGAGCGGCGAGGAGGTCATTTCCTCGGCGCCGTTTTGGAAATTAGCATGGTACGTTCTTCCTCCCCCATCTTCTCAAAGTCATATATACTAACGGGTAATCCTTTTCCAGGTACATCCGCCAGCTCACAAACACGGTAACCCAGTCCTACGTCAACGCGATGCTGGCGTCCCTCGCGCCGATCCGCGACAAGACGACGCTCTTCATCCGCGGCGACGCCTTCCACCCGATGACTACGCTCTTCACGGACTGGCGCGACACGCGGCCCTGCGAGGCGGACTTCGGCTTCGGCGCGCCGTACGCGTTCCGCTGGCTCTTTGAGACCGTGCAGTCGGGCATGTTCGTGACGTACCCGGCGCGCGTCAACGGGGCGCCCGCCGGCGCGGACGAGGGCACCGAGTTCAGCTTGCCGGTCGAGCGGGAGGTGGCCGCGGCGCTGCTGGCGGACCCGGAGTGGAACGAGTACTTTGAGTACCGGGGTGTTGAGAATGATGTCGATGATGTGGAGGGCGCTGAAGAAGAAGAGGAGACGGAGAAGGAGGAGGAGGCGGTGGCGGAGGTGGTGAGGGACAGGTTGAGCAAGGTGGAGAGGGATACGGTCGTGGTGGTCAGGGGCGTGGCGGCGAGGTGTCGCAATGCTTCTGTCCGCGTGCGGGATGTTTGTGGCTGGCTGGTTACGGTGTTCAGGAGGGTGATGACGAAAGGATTGTAAGCGGGCTTGCTTTTCTCCGTCTTTGGTGTAGGATACCTATCCGGCGTGGTCTTTTCTGTCGTTTTCATATGTAGAACAAGCAGGCGGTTGGAATTAACAAACAATAATCACTATCAATTCGACTTACACTGTCCTAATTATGAGAGAAGAGCGTGATAACTTGAACCTGAGAGCTTTAAATGGGCAAAAAGAAAGCAGGAGGGAGGAATTGAGCCTCACGCGGGGGTCGAACCCGCAACCTTGAGATTAAGAGTCTCACGCTCTACCGATTGAGCTAGCAAGGCCTGCGAGATGTGATTGTTGACGATGGTTGGCGTGCGAGGGACCAAGAGCCATGTGGAGCGGTAGGGCTTGAGCTGGGTGAGAGGGAAGGCAAAAAAAAACTTCATCGTGGAATCGCTTCTTGTTAAAATTTCTCTCGTGAACTAGTGGGTTCGCCCCGAAAGCATGGGCCCGTCCGGCAGAAGAGAACCCACCCGGCCCCGTCTTCCGGCCCCGTCTTCCGGCCCCGGCGGACCCTTGGCGGACCGCTTAGCTCACTCCGGCTTTCTCCCGTACACCACGATCCTGTCAAAGTCAGCACCCACCAACACAACCACAAGAGAGGATACACTACTCACATGGGCCAGTACGCATGGATACTCCGATCCCCCACATCCTTCCTCGTCTGCGCGGCGAGCACGTTCACCTCGTCCGCCTTCCACGCGAGGCCCCTGGTCAGGAACGCCATCAGGAACCCCTGCAGCCCGGTGGTGATGTTGTCGTAGTTCCACGCGCCGAGCTCCTTGAACTTTGCGTGGCGCGGCCACGTGTTGCTGGGCCACTTGAAACAGATCTCGGCGACATCCACGAAGCCTGCGGCCTCCATCATGGGCTTGAGGGTGCTGAGCTCGATGAAGGCGTGGTCCATCTTGGCGGCGGCCTCGCCCAGCAGGGCCATCGACTTGTGGAGGGCGTGGTCCGGGGTCAGGGTGCCGTCGTCGGAGAGGGGGAGGCCGAATTCTTGAAGCTCGAGGTAGCCGCCTGGGTTGAGGTTTCTGCGGGAGATGTGTGAGATTTGGGGGGTCAGATGTGGGAGACAGGGATGGGGGACATCTACTCGTAGGATTGACGCAGGTATTCTTTCCATTTTGAGATGGACGAGTTCATCATCCGGGAGTGAATGTAGTCAAAGGGGCGGGAGTAGGTCCAGCTGTCCTCGATATCGTCGATCTCAAACTTGACGTTGGGCGGGACGCTGAGGGATGTTAACGGAGACCGAGAGGTAATGTCCATAGAGCACATACAACTTTGGCTGTGTCGGAGAGAGATCTACACCAATGACCTATAAACGAGGGTCAGATCATATCAACGAGGGTGCCGTTGAAATTGCCTACCTCCGAGCCGGGATGCTCATCGCCGTAGTCCATGGCCCAGATACCCGTTCCCGTTCCCAGGTCAAGAACGCGGCCCGGATTGGCGTCAGCTTTGTTGGGCGGGGACAGGCCGAGCAGCCCGTCAAAGGAGAGGTCAAAGATGTGATGCTGAAGGTCTCAAGACGATGTCAATACGCTGTCTCAAAGCTGGCTTCGAGCAGGGCATGCCAATACCTAGTCGCTCGTTCTCTTCCTCGTCATTGGGGAAGTGGTACTCTCGATCACACAATCAGCTTGACTCCTTGCCCATCCTGCCGGACTACTCACTTCCATCTCGGAACCTGTGATAGGTGCGGCCGTTTTCCTTGCGATAGTCGAGAATGGAGCTGTTCAAGCTCGCCGTCGTTGAGGTCCCGTCCTGTCTCACTAGTCAATACCTTCACCGAGCGCGCCATGTCACGAGATTCGCACATTCGTATCGCCGACGGCGGAGTCATTGTCGTTGAAGTCGTCGGGCTCTACGACATCAGCCTGAAGCGCCGCCATGCCGACAAGTTCTCCGAGTCTCAAATATGCAACAGCGCGTGTGGTGAAGAGGTGCTATTGCTACGGAGATCTCGCCAGGTCGGAAGGTGGTGGGCTGCGGCTCTGGCCTTGCGATCGGTGAGGCGAGCAAAAATATCACGCTATCAACATCTCTTTCTTCCCCGCACAGCCATGTCTTTGATTAGACAGTTGGCTGGGCCGGGCAGGACCCTTTCCTGAGCGACTCATGAAGAGGGGCCGACGGGAGGAATGGGCGGTGATTGACCACCACCCCGGGCTGTCCTCTGCAGGCATTGCGGTCCCAGGAGCCAGGTCACTGACACAAATGATTTGCAGGTGACAGCGGAAAAGGTCCAGGGTGAGCCCCATCTCGGCCCGGTGAGTTTGGACGGTGACAGAAGTGGCGGTCGATGGTCTGGCCCAATGAGGAGTCTGCAAGACAGAGAAGGATCGCGGCCAACGACTGTTCTGAGCTGCAACAGTAGCGATGTGACAGGATGATGGGATTGAGGAGTCGCAAGCAGGTGAAGACGGAACCGGCATAGCACGGCGTGCTCGACGTGCGTGATGGCCAATCGAGAGGTGTCTGCCAAAAGTCAGAACGCAGCAGAGACATGGCATGATTCCACGGAGCGCGCACATCGGCACTAGCTGGCGCATGTCTTGAACCTTGTCAATTGTGCGCCGCAAGCCTCCACGGCCGGCTCAATCGCTCGATCGAGACCGTCGCATGGGCGGGCATCCAATGGCGGGGTTCTGTTGGACATGGCAATGGCGGAAGAAGCTCCGGGCAAACTAGCTTGAAGAGGAATCAATTTCGACGACGGTATGGTGTCGAATGAGACAGATATTCGCAGCTCACATCCACCACCCCGCCAGTGCGCTCATCGATGGATCCATTTCCAAAAACATTTCGATCATGCTTCGTTCGACAGAGACTCAGCGAATCTACGACTTCGCATAATGCCTGGTCGAACATGTGGCCGGGCTGACCACATCGCCTCGTCGCTGGCCACGAAGCACCGAGTTCTTGGGGTCGAGGTGTTGGCACCGGTTTGTCCTTACACAGCATCCAATACGATCGGCTGTCAGAGAGAGGGCCATTTGCTGTCCGGCAAATGCTCAGCCAGTTTTGCTATGTGTCGAGGGGACTCCAAAGCCAGCTGCGTTGGGAAGTGCCGCCGCCGCCGTGGTTCCGAATCTCTGGATGACGAAGAAGGGACAAGCGAAAGGGGCCGTTCCGACAAGAGAAAATGCACCGGTCCGAATGGACTATTGGAGACCAGGCCGGATATGATGGTACCGCGGCGCCAGACTGAAGCTGTGGGGTTTCGCCGAGTCGCACAGCTTGAACTCGATTACTTTCGGTTTCGGGCGTTTTAGCGTCTTCGGCGATGGCTTCACTCGATGCATCGCTTTGAAGTCTCCAGCGAAACCGCGACAGCCCATGAAGCGATTTCGGCACTCCTGCGAGAAGAGACAGCGGGACAAACTGAAGAGTACGTCAGCTGCAGGTGGCCCCTGGAAGAATGCGACTTTGCCCATTCATCCATGTCCAACAGGCAGGATTGTCGTCGTGGTTGGTGTCGCAGACTGTCGGGTTCAAGCGGTGAATTCGTGGTGCTGCTGAACACACTTCTTGTCGCGACACAGCGACGGCTCCTGCATCGCTGAGATTAGGTGAACATTGCGACTTCTTCATGATCGACATGTCGTGCAAAGAGGCGTTGAGGATGCAACATGGCGAGTCACGTCGAGAAACATGTTTCTGTCGATGAAGTTTGTAAGAGTCAGTCGCTGTTCAGTTGCTGCTCTGCGTCTTGGTCGCTCAGGGGCCGATTAGACGAGATAAGCAGCCGAAGACAGGGCATCCATCCCCTGGAGCTGCCATCGTTTTCTGCCAAGGGCCCCTGTTGCTGCGAGAAAGTCAATTCTGCGCTCACAGGGCACTGCTTGGTCTGATTTTCTGATTTTCTCCGAGTCGCCGAAACTCTGCTGAACTTTTGGAGGATTGACGTCTGATCAACTTGATGATTCGCACTTCTTCATCGAGCTTCTCGGAGCAAACATCTTCACGATCCTTCAGGCAAGCAAACACGGCAGAACCGTTGAGCCGACGGCAGATCCCCCCCTGTGCCATCATCCCCGACCGATGACGCTGCCACCCGCCACCTCCCAGGATATCTCAAACCATCACACAGGCATCGTGGGCATCAAAGCCGACCTCAGTGGAGCGCCCAACGCGATCCTGTTGGCTAAGACCGGCAATTTCATCCCCTTTCAGCCAAGGATCCTCAAGCACATTCATGCTGCGAGGCGGACCAGACATCCAACCCGCACCATCTCCTCAGACAATCACCACTGCCTCCCTCCCACATTCCCCCCCCCCTTGGGGCCATGGATGGAACTCGGCTGAACTCGCCTGCCCCTTCGGCCCAACTCCAGCGCAGGATGGATCTCGCGAATAGAGGCAACTCCAGTTCAAACGAACTAACATCGGACTGACGGCACACCGAAGCTGACAGCCTTGACAGCGGCCCTGCGGTTTCGCAATGCTTGGGTCCGCGCCCCCAAACACAGCGCCGCAGACGAATGGCGAGCCGTCGTCGCGATGTCGCTCTGCACATCTGCGAAAATGGGGAAACATGGGCCGTCGGAAGATCTGTAGCAGGGCACGACACCATCCCGTCCCGTCTCTTTTCTTCAATCGTTGACTAAGTTGACTAACAATTATCATTCTTCAGCTCTCGTCTGGGCCAGGGGCTTTGCTCGACCGTGTTTGGGCCCGTTTGCCGTTCTCCGATGTTTTGGGGAGCATGGCCTCATCCGAAACATTGGCCCGACAGGGACGGCCTCGTCTGTGACCTTCACCCCCCAGCCGTCAGCCTCAACGACCTCACTGGCTGATCTTGCTACCTTACGCTATGTTCTCCATCTTAATTGTTACTGCCCGTGGTATCGCACAGTTCAAACCGCAGAGGATCGCCATATTAGTGGCGGTACGCATACTCGGTCGGATTTTCACACACAACGGCACGCAGCCTGGGTGAGCTCTGCTTCGTCTCTGTCGCTCAGCCTCAGTTCCAGAAACGTGCCCCTGTGACAGAACTGCGTCGCATCTCCAGCTGGATCTTCGTGACATGGCGGGAAGGACATCAGCAAGCGCTGACGGAGAGGGAGGGGCTTTGACAAGCTTACTTCAATGTTCAGACCATTTCGTGGGGAATGGATCGATGGTATTTAAGATGGCAGGTGTCCTCGATTGGGTTGATCGAGGAGCTAACCAGAAGCATCGAATACAAGGCTGCAGTCGTCTAAACATATTCTTTTCTAGTAATTTGAGGGTATTTTGAGAATACCCCCTCCCTTCTCTCACTTTCATCATGGTTCGCTTCTCTGTTGCCGCGGCACTTTGTAAGTCTTTTCCCCGGCCGAAAGCTTTCTCTGTCTCTCGCTAACATCTTCCAGTCGCTGCCTCAGTTCTTGCTGCCCCAAGCCCTCTTTCACCAGACCCAGCGGCGCAGAGAACGTCGGCAACGGCCAAGGTGCCCAATTCATCGGCGGAGCCTGCCTGAGCAGCAAAGACTGCGCCTCCACATGCTGTGCCACCCTCAGCGGCGCCGGCATCTGCTCTGGTCTCGGAGCGCAGTTCCAAGCAGGCAAGACAGGATGTGGTTTCGGTGACGGCGGAGCTGCCGCCGCCGCTCCTGCTGCCGCACCATCAATGGCCGCCGCCGCCGCCGCCCCTGACGCCGGAAACACCGCCGCCGCAGCGGACACTGGGGCCGCGGGCTCGCAGAACGTCGGCAAGGGCAACGGCCAGCAGTTCATCACCGGCCAGTGCCTGACAGACGCCGACTGCGCGTCGGCTTGCTGTGCGGGGCTCAACGGCAAGGGGACATGTTCTGCCGTGGCCGTGGCTAACGCGAACGGCAAGACTGGGTGCGGATTCGGCGGCGCCGCGGCTGGTGCTGGATCGGGGACTGGCGCCGAGGCCGCCGCGCCGTCTGCGCCTGCTCAGGCTGCCCCGGCTACCGGTGGTGACACGGGCGCGGCTGGGTCACAGAATGTAGGGAGGGGCAACGGGCAGCAGTTCATCACGGGGCAGTGCCTCTCGGATGCGGACTGCGCCTCGGGTTGCTGCGCTGGGCCCAAGGGGGCATGCTCTGCGAGGGCTGTGGCCGAGGAGCAGGGCAAGACTGGATGCGGATTCACGGCGGCTGCACGATTCTGATAGTTGACTTCTTGGCATGCATTCATACAGTAGCGAGTATTTAATGACGTGGAATTCGGCGTAAATTGGAGGTGCATAAGAGCGATGTCAGGCACACATGGATTTTAATACAGACGAAATGGATAAAACTTGATACACTTCTCAAGGCAGAGATCCCTCGTCGTTATGAGCTGCGACGTCGATCATCGAAACTTGAATAGGCAGCAGGATGAACGGGTTTAGGCCCGTCCGTCAACTATGCCAACATGGTGTGTCCTGATTGAGACAGCCGAATGGCGCTTGTGCATTAGGTTGGACAGGGGTGCCAGCAGCTGAAAAGTCAAGCGTTGCCTTGTTTTATGGCAGCATATTGTTCGACGTGCAACTTGTTTTCTTTGTAGCTAGAGCAAATCTCAAGTTTTAGCGATGAATCCGTACCAGTATCGGCCGTCTCCACCCGGCGCCGGACCCGCGCCGAGACCTCACTGGGACCATTCTCCACCATGAGCTCGCCAACCCGGCATTTCGCTGGGCGTCAGACGGACCATATCTGGAGCACAAGCTACCATACGAGGCCGTATCCTATCACTGGGGAAGTAACACCAAGACACCCTTCAAGCTTCTCGTAAGAGATGAGACCGCCGGCAGTAGCACACCCGCATCCATTATCCCATTAACTGCATCGCTACATACCCTTCTCCGCCAGATTTCTTACACCGACAGACACCGCGTGGTCTGGGTCGACGCAATCTGCATCAACCAAGTACGCAGCGCCGACAACGTCGAGAAGGGAGCGCAGATCCGCATGATGCCAGACATCTACGGCATCGCCTCCCGCGTGCTAGTGTACCTCGGCCCGTCCGCAGACGACAGCGACCTCGCCATAACCTTCCTCGAGCACATATCAGACTTCGCAGACTACCTCGACGAGGTCCTCCCGACCGCAAACTTCCCAGCCGCCCTGGCCGCGGGCTTCGTGATGCCGTCGCCGGACGCCCCAGAGTGGCCGGCGCTCCGCGCCTTCTGGCGCCGGCCGTGGTTCCGCCGCGTCTGGGTGGTCCAGGAGTTCGTCAACGCCACCGAGCTGACGGTCCTCTGCGGCGCGCGGGAGATCGACTGGCGCAGACTGTGGCTCGCGACGCGGGCCTACGTCGACAACCTCCGCCTCGCGCACCAGGGGTACCGATCGAACTGGCGCATCCCGCTGCAGCTCCTGGTGCCGTGGTACCGCAGGCACAGGCTCGATCAGTGGAGGCTCGCGCACGAGGGGGCGAGCGCGATGCACACGATTGGGGACTTCCGGCTGAGGCGCGCGGGATATATGAGTCCCGCGTACATGTGGTTCAACTATCGGGAGAACACGGAGAATGACAGGTGGAAGGAGCCTCTGCCTGTGAAGCGGGATTTTGCAGCGATTTGCGAACATGAATGCTTTGCGAGGCCGAAGATGTTGGAGACCAGGGCGGAAGGGAGGGTGTTTCCTTTTGGGAGGAGGGGGTTGCTCGAGTTGTTCATGATGACTGGTAGCTTTCTTGCCACGCAGCCTGTAGATAGGATCTACGCCTTGTTGGGACTGGCTGAGGATGTTGACGGCGAGGAGTTTGCGCCCATTTACTCGAAGGAGCAGAGCCTTGCGGCGGTAAGCAAGCGGTTTGCAATTGGAAAGATTGAGCAGGGCCAGGGAGCCGAGGTCCTCGCTCGTTCGGGGTTGAGGTCGAGGAAGCCCGAGAGTCGCGGTGGTGACAACGAAGAGATGCCGTCGTGGGTACCCGACTGGACCTCCGTCACGTACGCTCAAGACAAAAGACCCGGATTTACCCTGCGATCTCACGGCAAGCGAACCGAAGAGGCCGAGTCGATGGAGAACAGAGATCAAGAACCGAGCGAAGATGGCACGACCTTGGAACCCCAAACGGAAGGGGGCAGTGATAAGCCACTTGAGGATTCAATGCGTCTGTACACAGCCTGCGGCGACACAAATTTCTACCACCATTTTAACGAAACGCGGAACATTCTTTACGTCAAATCCATTGGTGTCGACAGCATAGCCGCCATCATACCCGGGCGACTCAGGCTGGGAGCCTTCATGAACGAGTTCCTCATCACGGCCATGTTCAACATCACGGGCAGGGAGTACCCGACGGGGGAGAAGCTCGAGGACGTGATTTGGAGAACTCAGATCGCCAACCGGACATCGCAAGGCGAGGTCCCGGGGCCGGAGGTCTTTGCATTGTACGAGTTGGTCAAGAAGCGAGACCGCGACATGTTCAAATTTGTCGTTTTCACCATGGCGGTAGCGTGCGTCCTGGCGTCGCCTCTCGCACTCGCCATTTTGCGGCTGCTGCCGCTGTACCTGGAGATCTTCATCTTAGCCGCGGCCTTTCTCAAGGGGAAGCTGCCTTTAAAGTATGCAAGGTTGGCTGTGGTATGCATATTCCTCCTGCGATGGCTGCATTGGGTGTTTGCTATACCGCTATTGTTGTATTCCATCTACGTTGGAGTAACCAACATCTGGCAGAGGGAATTTCTGGTGGCTGTATCACTGTTCGGGGTGACTTCGGCTTCAGACGTGGGCTCCCTTCCTCCCGAGTGCGCCATGTACACGAACCAGCTGTCGCATGTCGCCAACAAATATGAGCTTGCCGTCACCAAGCAAGGGCTGATTGGACTGGTCCCGCTGTTCACGGAGGTGGGAGATAGGGTTGGTGTGATCCACGGCTGTGACGCACCATTTATTCTGAGACTAGATGAGAAGAAGAGGCTTCTTAGAGTCGTTGGAGAAAGTTACATCCACGGAATCATGAATGGAGAGCTGGCTGGGGCCGTTGCCGAGGAAGTTGGCTTGTACTGAGAAAAGCTGATCGCCTACATCTTCGTCCTCTCATTCAATCTCGTCTCGGAGTAGGGTTTATGTCACTCTCATTCGAACTTCTTGCTTGTTTTCTTCCTGTACCTAGTCAGAGGGGCAAAGTTCTGAATAGTGGGTGTTTGCCACGGCAAGAATGGTTGTTGTTGAAGATTACTCGCCAAGCAACATCTGAACAAACATCTCACTTGATAAAGGTTGTAAGGGATCGACTGAAAAGAAAACCACAAAGTTTTTCATATTTTTACTAAGTCGCTATGATTTGTCTATGCAGAAGTATTATCATTACCAATTACCTTAGGTCTAAGTGAAATATTGAAGGTTTATGCAAACTCGTCTCACAACTTCTTGAAGCACCTATCGCCAAGCCATCGCCCGATCTTCACAATCGGTACGTCCACCACGCGGTTGAACATGTCGCTGACCCATAAAAGAACCAACGTGTTGAGGATAAAACTTCCCCAGAAAGAGAAAGCATACGCGCTCCAAGCCTGTTCGAACATCGAACCAGTCATCTTGAGAGGGAGGTTCTCGAGAGGCGCGGATGCGAGAGAGTGAGTCTTCATCAAGGCGGCGTTGGCAGGGACCAACCACCTTGCGCCCACTGCGTGGTTGATGAACCCGTGCCAGAGGTAGAGAGAGTAAGAGATGCGCCCGAGATATTGGGCAATGCCCGTAGTGAAGAGCCGTTGGAGCAGTGGCTCGCCCTGATCGGATTCCTCTTCAAACTTCTCCTTCTTGCTGGTGTGCAAAACTATGGTATTCTTGTGCCAGGGTGATCTGGTCCTGAAACCGCCCAATAGACTTGCCAAAAAGCGTCGGATGTTGGTTTGTGGTGAGTACATCAACGCAATGATGAAGAGAATGGAGCCTATGGCGTTCCAGTGAAGCTGTACTTGAGCATCCGAGCCACGATAGCATGGCAAGACGTGCGATGACAGCCACTGAAATCCTGAAGTTGAAGCTGCGTTTGTGTCTGGGTAAGACATGAGATGAAGGCTGCAAACAAACAGGGCAATCGTCCATACATGGCGGAAAGTTCCCCTCAAGTACGCAAGCGCACGGCTGGTTGAGGTGTTGCATCGCGGCAGGACGTCATGCAATGCGTTGGGAGGGGCAGCGAGTGAAAGCTCAGCCAGCAAAAGTCCGGCGGGAAAGAGAGCTTTATCCCAGTCCCCGAGGTGAACTAGCCATCCGGTGAGAAGCATCGTCCCGGTAGCGCGAATAGACCTGTGCACCAATGAAGAAGCAAGAAGAATCACCAAGACAAGGAACGAGCCCTTGATGGCGACATGAACGGTCCAAAGATGTCCATTGTAGGCCATAACCCCAGCATCATCCTGGTGAGCAACGTGCTTGAATGGATTCATCAGACCGATAAAGTCGCCGAACCAATGCTGCATTTGGCTGGCGAAGGTGTCCAAGACTGGCGGCGCAGGCGCGGATGTTGGATCCCTGATGTAGAAACCGAAGTGTACCATAATGGCGATGATGGCGGTAGAGACTGCGGCGGGGGCGTACAGGCGGATCGGACGACGCAAGGCGGATGAGGCAATGCTCCGGAGCAGATGCTCATCTTTGTGCTTGTAGATCATCGTCAGGGCCCTGATGGAGAGCACGTAGCCGGATATGACGAAGAGAATGGTCACGGCGGACCGGCCGGAGTGTAAAATCCTGACGATTGATTTCTGCCAGACGATTGAGCCATCGTCGGACGCGCCATATCCTTGGCCAAGTTCGGGGTACCAGAGGTGAGAGTAGTGAGAAATGTAGATAGTGAATGAGGCTAAGCCGCGAAGGCCATCAAGGTAGGCCGTGGAATCGTAGACTTGAGACGTTGAACTCCTTCGAGAATCGGCAGAGGGGTTCTTCGTTGGGCTGAACATGAAAGACGGGAGGATCAGGCATAGTATCGACATTAGATAGCCGTTTCTGCAAGGGCGGCTGACGCCATCGTTGTGGTCATCGCTGAAGAATGAAGAGACAGAGCTTCTTGCAGACCTGATGGATACTAGAATTGGACGTTCATCCTTCTTGAAATCCCGGTAGCAGCCGTTTTCGAGGGAACTGCGCGACCATGGGGATGCGTCTTGGCCTTCGACGAAAGGATTGACGAACCGCATGTTGGAGACAGTGGATGAGCGACGTCTTGGCTTGGACGCCGACGAAGACTTCCGGCGGGGACGGAGGAAGGAGGCACTGGCGCGACCCATACGTCGAGGTACCTGTTGGACGAGTATTGCAAGTTTCTTCCAGGCCGGAGGGTTGTTGTCTTCCATGTTGAGCCTCAGTGGGTGAGCTGTGGGACAGAAGTTGAGGCAGGTCAGTTGTGAGATACTTGGGGATCGGCTCATCTTTACATTCGACGGGATTGTGCTTGTCAACACACAGATGTCGTTATGATGATGTTGATCCGACTTCACACGGTTACCGCTTCCGGCTAAGTGATACGGCCGGACCCATTGAAGAGCGGTATTGAAAAGACATCATCGAGAGCCTATACTGATCGTGATGCGAGAGGCCAGGACGGATGACTGACGACCTGTTGCTCCCCGGCTCGTCGGAAAGAAAACGAAGATCTTTTCAAAAACGGGAGTAGATCACAGTGGCTGGAATGGTGCCAAGATCTTCGAGACTCTGAAGCCGAATGTCTTGGTCTCCCCGCATCCTAACTATTGTAGACCGGGCCGAGGCCTGGAATGCGGCCCAGTGCTATCCAAGGCGTAGGCCAAATGCGGATGCTTGAATCAAACCGGCCGGCTACTTTAAGTGGTGGTGTTCGTTTACACACGATGATGAGGTAATTCCGTCGTGTCTCAGGCGGGAGACGGGTTTCTGTGTGTAGGGCTAGGAGAATAACACCCTCGCGTATGTAAAGTATGTTTGCGGCTAAAAGTTTCATGTCCATCGGGGATCGTTATCGGTAAAAACTTGAGCGATGTAAGGCCTTGGGGGACAGAAGACATCTAGAGGAAAGAAGCCTGAGAATGAAGCCAAGGGCGCCTATCTAAACAGGCCATGTTTTCTTCAAAATTGCTTGATGAGTTCTGTTCTGGTACTCATCTCATCATCCAAGATCGAATCCACTTGCCGTTTGATGTTAATTAGGTGTAAGTAATATACTTTAATTCCTATCGATTCTTGCATCTTCGAATCATGCGGTTTATCTCGGATTACAAGACATCCTATCGCGTGGAAACGTGACAGGATCCAGGCCAGAAGAACCTGGCCAGTCAAGTTTCCAAAGATCAGCAAGATTCCAGGCGAGATCATCGGCCCTTGCCAGTAGAATAACGAAACCGTACGTTGTCTGAAGGTTTTACCAATCAAGTGTCATATTTCCCATTTGGAAGGCTGACACGGGCGAGCGTGACGCGTCTTCCCTCCGTTGCTGATTACGATTATGATTGACCCTGTGCACCAAATGACACGCGAAGAACGGCTGTTCTTGATTTTCTATGACGATATTTGTGAACGCACAATGTAGCTTGCAGATCTTTCACGTCTTCAACTTCCAGTCGCGTTAATGTCTCAGTCAGCGGTCTGATGTCGCAGATCGGTGGGTGACGGGTGGGATCGGGTGGTGCCTCGTCTCGTGCCGTAGTTCATAGATAGACCAAGCTCATGAGCAAACGATCGGGCCGGATCCAGCACGTTTGCTCGAAGCTTTCCTTCTAACAGGAGTAGAAAATGATTTGCGGGTAGGATTGATGTTGGTTTGATCTTGGCGACGTTAGCCTAGACCCAATCCGGTGGACGTTCTGGGACTCTTAGCCATTCACATCCGGCGAGTGATTGAACGCGGTCATTATTGTTAATCCGTTTGGCATCATCAAGCGACCCGAAGTTAACTACCCGAGGGAAAGGCTCAGGGTGGATGTGTTGTCGGGGCTGGGATGTTTGCCGTTTGGCGGAAGCCTCAAAAACCTGGTGGTTCCTTGTTGGACACCGTAGCAATGAGCCATGTGCTTCTCATAAACAGCGTGTCAATCTGCAGAGAGTACGTCGAAGGTAATACATCAAGAGCAAAATATATGGCATTCAATATTTGCGCGCAGAAAATCGCACGTTCACGGAAGAGTACTTGATGGACCATTGTGTTCTTCGAGTATATAAGTACCTTTGAAGAGTGAAGTACCTTGGCTTCCCTGCACCATGATGAACCGTTTCTATTGTTGAGCTTTTGGAGGAAACTCCCTTTCACAACCTCGCATTCGCTTCTGATCGGATCTCTCCTCGCGCTTTCTAAATCCCAGATGAGACAATATCCGATAACAGCCCACAACGAGCATCTATGAAAGATTCGCTAGTTTACACGTAGCATACTGTAGTCCCTCAAGTTGGAAAATGACGCTGTGGTTCTGATTGCGTTGGATACATAAACCTTGGGACACTGCGCATGAAACCCATAGGAGAAGGTAGAGGTCTTCCAATTGATCTTTTGTGTGACATTCAATGCACATCGGGCTGTCACATCTTTCTCATTTGTGCATGTGATATTGATGCAGCGTGCCAACGGCCATGGGTGTCCTCTTGAATGTTCTGCTGCATGAAAGCCAAGATCTCATCAGCCAAGAGCAATCAATATGTATGAACCAATCAAGGACAAGAAATCAGAATTCATGTGCCTAATACAAGGGATGATTGAGTGGCAGCCGAGGCATTCCTAATTGTTTTGCCCTGATTCGTAAACCAAAGCCATCTCCTATTCAAGCTTTTGTCGAGAATAATCACTACAACAACTGCTCTACTGAATTTCCATCAGCTCCATTGCTGCATTTTGCAACTGTGCTGCTATCTAAACATAAGGGAGAGATCCATGGATTAGGGCATTGACCCACCCGTCACCACGCACAAGGCTGTCTCGTTGTGCTCAATCTGCCCCATTGCTGTCCGATGCATCATGCACGTAGATGCATGTATCTGGAAAGATCATCATAGAAATCACCACTTTTGAGTAGATGACTGCAGCAACCTGATCCCTTTTGGATAGCAGCTCATCCGTTACCTCATAGACCCCACGTGAACTTTTAGCAACCCGACCTTGCATCCGTCTCGATTTCCCCCTTGTCTGTGAACATTGTTGGAAGCCCTGGGTGCCAACAAAAGGACACTGCATGGTGTCACTCGAGAATTCCACACAGTTGCTGCCCGCATTGCATGCTAGAATGTTTGGACATTGCCACCTTCTGATTTCTTATTTATCGATGAATCACGTCATGAATTTATATAGGAAGTAAAAAGGTTGTCTTCAATCAATAATTGAATCGTCAGATAACCCGAAAATGCGCGTTCGTATTTCCTTCCTTTCTTTGACTCTTGTGCTTTTCGCCGCTCGTGCCCTCTCCGCACCGATTTTTAACGATGACTTTGCTGCGGCATTACAGAGTATTGGAGTCTCGCTGTTAAACCCTATTCTGTCGGCAGTAAAAGCCGTTCTGTCAGGCCAGGGCCTAGTACAAGGTGTGCTTGGTGTCGTCGAAGGCGCCCTTGGGATCGAGGCCACATACGACTATGTAGTGGTAGGAGGCGGCACGGCTGGCAATGCTATCGGCTACCGACTTGCAGAAGCCGGTCACTCAGTCGCCATAATTGAAGCGGGTATATACTACGAGATTGCTAAGCCCGTCTTGGGGACGACACCTGCTGGCGACATTATCGGCATCGGATCGAGCATCTATGACACGGTTCCTACAGTTGACTGGGCTTTTCAAACCGAGCCACAAATTGGTGCCAACAACCGCAAAGTTCATTATGCTCGAGGGAAGTGTTTAGGTGGCAGCTCGGCGCTGCATTTTATGATCCACCACAGAGGTAGCAAGGGCTCTTACGACATGTGGGCGTCAGAAGTTGGGGATGACAGCTATCAGTGAGTCTGACATCGATCGTTCAAAAAATATGCACAAGTCATTAATGGGTCAAAGATTCGACAACTTTCTACCTTATTTCGAGAAATCAACAAACTTTACACCCCCTGATACCACTAAGCGCCGATCAAATGCATCGACACAATATGATCCTGATGTTTTCAGCTCACCCGGGGGACCCGTGCAAGTTGGCTACACAAACTGGGTATCAGCTTGGGCGACTTGGTTAGAAAAGGGCATGCAAGCGATTGGTATGAACCGCACCACCGGGTTCAGCAGCGGCAACCTCTTAGGATACCACTACTCGCAGTCCACAGTGCGTAGCTCGGACCAAACCCGCAGCTCTTCTGCAGAGTACATATACAAGGCTGTCGACGAAAACCTAGACAAACTCAAGGTTTATACTCAGACCATGGCCAAACGCGTCGTCATCAACGAGAACAACACCGCGACAGGTGTTGAGGTCAAATCCCTGGGTGTAGGCTACACGATCCACGCCTCCAAGGAAGTGATCGTCTCAGCAGGTGCCTTCCAGTCTCCACAGCTTTTGATGGTCTCAGGTATTGGGCCAGCTGTTACTCTTGCCGAG
The DNA here is from genome assembly GCA_018853505.1 of Colletotrichum camelliae. Taxonomy (NCBI): domain Eukaryota; kingdom Fungi; phylum Ascomycota; class Sordariomycetes; order Glomerellales; family Glomerellaceae; genus Colletotrichum; species Colletotrichum camelliae. The sequence goes on along the minus strand of JAELVL010000005.1, from coordinate 4,842,928 downwards.
AACAACATTCCACTCCGAGTTAATCTTCCCGGTGTTGGTCAGAACATGTGGGATCATATCATGTTTGGACCTGCCTACGAGGTCAACTTTGACACTCTCAACCGCGTCCTCCATAACCCAGTTGTGCTCGCCCGCAGCCTCATTGACTACATTAATGACGGCACAGGGCCCCTGTCCTCGAATGTGGTTGAGTTCATTGGTTGGGAGAAGCTGCCACAGAAGTACCGCGACACTTGGTCTGCCAATACTCGAGAAGCTTTGTCTCGCTTTCCCGATGACTGGCCCGAGGTTGAGCACATCAGCGGTAACGGCTACATTGGCAATTTCCGCTTCCCAGCGCTACAACAGCCACTCAATGGAAAACAGTACGCAACGATCTTGGGTGCTATGGTAGCCCCAGTCAGCCGGGGCAACGTAACAATCAAGTCCTCCGACACTGCCGTTCTGCCGCTGGTCAATCCAAACTGGCTGTCTGCCAAGGCTGACCAGGAAGTTGCTATTAGCTGGTGGCGCCGGATGCGCGAGGTTTGGAATACAGACGTGGTACAAGAAATTGTCATTGGCGAGGAATATTGGCCTGGTCTGGACAAGGACACCGATGAGGAAATCTTGGCTGAAATCCAGGATAGTCTAATGACGGTGTGGCACGCTGCTGGTACCTGCAAGATGGGGAAGAGGAGCGATGATATGGCGGTTATTGATAAAGAGGCCAAGGTTTTCGGTGTTCGAGGCTTGCGAGTTGTGGATGCATCCAGCTTTCCCATCCTGCCTCCTGGCCACCCTCAGAGCACCGTTTACGCGTTGGCTGAGAAGATTGCGGCAGGTATCATAGGAAGAGAAGCTCTTCAAGCAGAGGAAAAAATTACCAGAGAGCCTTAAATGACAGGCAGTCGTTCTATCCCGGGAGGGACATACTGAAGTCCCATCTCAAGTCCATCTTCTGCTTCATGTTGAGTACGAGTCCACATTGGTTTGACCAAGGCGCAGAACTAGGCACCAGAATTTGTCCAGCCTTAAACCTCTACTATCGTTGAACGTCAAGAACGATTGGAAAACCAATTACCGATGAAGAAGCTTGCATTCACGGAAGCATGAAATTGCATGCCGAAACTCGATGCTTCTCGATGTTCCATTGATGGTTTGGAATCTGCTATGTTCCCCCGACTTCTGGAAGGGCCTCACACACCGCTAATAATATCCTCTGCAATTTTCTCTGCCAGTGCATACACAGCAGACTGCGGATGTCCAGGAACTGCGAAAGGGAAGGTGCTTGCATCCACAACCCTCAGCCCCTGAACACCAAATACTCTCCCGCGACTGTCAACAACGGCTTTGCCGGACTGGACGTCCTCTTCCTTTCCCATAGCACATGTTGATACCGGATGCCACACTTGGCCCACATTGGCTTTGACGTATTCCAAGATCTCTTCATCAGTCTGCACCGCGTCTCCAGGAAGTTCTTCTGGGCCGGCTTTGAAGCCTGGGGTATTGGCGAAGTCTGAAGCCCACGCTGTGCGGAGACGTTTCACGGCCGTTACGGCAAGCTCAACATCCGCTGGATCAGAGAGCCAGTTCAGGTTGATTTTCGGTGGGGTCTGCAGTACCGAAGGCGATGAGATGGTGACGTTGCCTCGGGAGAAGACCAGGGGAAGGTAGGCAGCAAGGGTACCGCTGGTTTGCCCTGGACCGGTGGAGAAAGAGCCCACGATGAATGACAGCTGTGGCCAGTCCGAAGGTACGGATGCAAGTTTATCGCGTGTATCCTGTGTGAGTTTGGCGAGCATTGAGTTCGGGAGGCGCTCGTGGGCTAAGAAGCCTGCAGCCGAGCTGTAGGGTCCAGTTCCAGACTTCAGATACTCTTCAATAAACCTTGAGTTTAATGTTGGATCTGCAGTTAGGGATTGCGCCGAGGGAGTGCTAACAGGGTACGCGACGAAGATCTGGATGGGATCTTGAAGATTCTGTCCTACTCCAGGGATATCGGCTATCACCGGAATCGACAAAGCTTCAAGATGTTCCCGGGAGCCAATGCCTGATACTTGGAGAAGTTGTGGAGAGTGAAAGGTCCCCGCGGACAGAACAACCTCCTTGCGCGCTGATAGGGTGTAGTCAACACCTTGTGAGTTGACGCTCACCCCGGTGGCTTGGGTGCCGTTGAACAGGATCTTGGTGGCTTGAGTATGGGTGTACACAATAATGCCTGTGTCCTTGATTGCTCGCCACAAATATGTGCTCTCGCTGGTTGATCTGTGAGCTTTCTCGGGCTCAATTGTTGATGGAACCCAAGCACCATTACCGACAAGCTCGCCACTGCTGAAACCTTTTGAACTGATTGTCAAGCCGAGGCTCAGAACGACCTTCGCAAGCCATGTCAAAGTCGGATCAACCCAATTGTTCCAAGAAACTTGTAACGGTCCACCGTCCCCGCTGTAATCAGAAGGATCAAATAAATGGTTACGTTGGTATTCTGGCGCTTCTCCTCGTTCGTCGGCGTGAGATGGACAGATCGTTTGAAGTACTTCAGCATGTTCTCCCATGTGAACGAGTCGTCGCCGACAGTCTCGGCCCAGAGACTGTACGAGCCCTTTGTACCACGGATGTACGACATTGTGTTGATCGCGGACGAACCGCCGAGAGTTTTGCCCTGTGCGTAGTGGACCCTCCGGCCACCGACCCCGGGGATCGGCTCCGAGACGAGGGACCAGTCCATCAACGGTTGTGGGGTGAATTCGGTTGTTGGATCAATGAAGGCGATCCCGGTGAGAGAGAGCAGCGGAACAACACTGTTGTTGCCATTCTCAACCTCGTAGAAGCCGCCGGCCTCGACGACGCGACGGATGCGTAGTTGCGGCGAGGCGGGATGCTACCGTGAGGCCTGCCGTGCCGCCGCCGATGATAATGTAGTCATAGCTTGCATCCCGGCCGGGGTAGCCAAAGGCTGACGAGAAAAGACGATCCTGGGCAGCCACCAGCCCTGCGAAACTGAAGAGAAGAGATCGCATCAGCATCATCTTGATGGTCGCTTCGCCGACGGAGGCGCGCTCTTCGTAGCAGACAAAAGCGAGGAGCGATGAGAAGGAAACATCGGAAGATCCAACGGCGGGTGGTTGGCGTTAAATAAGACCGTTCGTGATGCATGATGATGGCGAAAATGACAAGGCAGTTGTAAATGGAATGATTTCCTTCTGCTACAGCTGCATGCCTAGATGAGCAGACCCCGGATAATGGATCACTGAAGGCGGGCAGCAGGGCCCAGGATGCTTGTCCCCGCGCTGTCTTAGGTCGGTTCGGATTCTGTCGTTGCATTGAACCAACCTACAATTTCGATAGTCTCAAGGGCCCCTGGTCGGCTGTCAGCACGGGACGGCGTCCTGCTCGGGCATTGTCATTTTTGGACGCACAAATTGGAGTCGAGCAGAAACAAAGAGTGTTGTATTGCGTGCTGACCGGATCCGTAGAGTGCGATGAACCGGGCGGGAAAGCCGGGCTAACGGCGGATGCAGGGGTCTGGTTGATGCCAGTACGGTCATTGTCAAGACAGCGCAAACGAAGTCTGTTTAACCAGGTGTCTGTTCTATCTCAAAGCAAAACAACATGAATTCTAAGAAATGGGACTTGTCTTTGATAATGAGTGCAACCTGGGATAGAGGCACGTATTCGTGGCGCATGCCCCGACAAACAGTGAAATCGAGGCGTCTTACATGCATGGTGCGCAGCCAACCAATCCAAGGCTGAAATGCACCTAGGCCAGGGTGTCGTCATGCCCAGTTCAAAAGCAGGAGAACAAACCACACAACTTGCCCACCATTTGCTGCTCTTCGGACGACTGAAGAGTTCCTCATTTTCGGATTGCGAAATTGCCACCCATCGATCTACAGACTCGGCCGACACAACATACGACACAACCTTCGACACAACCTTGACACTATCATCTCACTCGGTGCCCGTTGCGGAGCTGTGGACCCTTCGGCCGATCCCTCCGGCCCACGACGGCCTTGTCTGGTCATCCCTCCCTTCAATCGACGACTCACATCGCGCACGCAAAGCTTCATACGCTGCGAGCGAACGATCCCAAATATGCCGTTTCCTCGTGTTCGATTCCGCAATGCTGCAAAAGTTGTACTTTGGGCGTCGATCTGCCTAGTGACCCTTGCTGGAGGTGTGACCACTTGGGCGCTCCTCTGCGACTGTTCCGGGTCCATGGGGTCAGCCTCATCCGAAAAGACACCACTCGAGTGCAAGGCGAGAGGGGAATTTATGCGGGCTCTCAAGATGTGGCGGCCGTGGGTTTCAACGTCAAGGGAAGTCATTACCATGCTCTCCACCTTTTGCCTCAGCGCATGGGGAGGATCGCATCTCGTTGCCCAAGGTCTCCGATCTCTCATACATCTTTCACCGCACGACTCGTTTCCCAGGAAGATATATAATAATGTAGCCATTACAAACCGGCTGGCTCTTATTGGCTTCGCCATTTATCCGACTGCCCTTTCCGTTGGCATGGCCACCCTCGTCCCTCATGGTTACTGCGAGCCGGAATTCAATATCCACCGCTTCTGGCCGCCTCATACGCGCGATGACATCAAAGACATACTGGAAAGCTGGATGAGTCTTGCAATGGTTCACGGACGGATTGGGTTGAGCGTGCGGGAAATGAACAGATGGCGCCTCACCTTGGGGAGAGGCGTGGTCTGGGGACTGGGAATTGCAGCATGGGTGACCATCGAGATATATATGGGTCCCTGTTGGTACTACCCGCGAGTATGGAAAGTGTGGTTCCCTATTATTTGCGTATCATTTGCCATGTGGTTCGTCGCTCATGCGCAAGAATTGATCGTGAGAAGCTGGAAGTCAGTTGGGATGGCGCATCTAGAGTTGCTCTTGTTTGTCGGAGTCGTTTACATTGTGAGACGGGTTGACGTGGGTGGATTTTGCGTTCAGCCAACATGTTGGTAGGGCAATCCGCGAATCAATGACTTCGACGAAGAGGGTGTATCAAGGCGAGGATCACGGGGATAGTAAGACGAGCCAAGGATATTGTTTGATGAGCGATATTGAACTGCTATCGAAATTAAAAGCCACACGACACCATGTGGCGGCCCAATCAGGAGTTGAAATCATCTTGTGCCTTGATGGCATCGCCCTCGTCGATGAAATCGAGCTTTGCAATTAAAAATCAGCAGAACTCAGAGTCGACTCAAGTTTCCGCGTCAAAGACAATGTATGGGCGGTCAGTGAAACTACACTTACCAGAATGACGTTGGGTATCTTTCCCCACTTCGCCTTGCAAAGGTTGACCTGTCTATTGATGGAGTCCATCGAGTTGGTGATGTTTGTCGCGTGTCTGGTTGGAATCTTGATAGAGTCTCCCTCGAACGTCCCATCCACGGCTTTGTTCCAGACATGGTTGATCAGGTACATATATTTGGATTCATCGATATGCTGTCGTGGCCGGTCGCGCTTGCAGTGAGGGAAGTTGTTGTCCAGTTCGCCGTATGGTGTCTCCCAGGAGTAGCTGAACCAGTCAATAATCCACCCCTGACGTCTAGACTTTTCGGGGTAATCTGCTTCAGTTAGCATATTAGTCACTTTATAAACAAATACCACGGTATTGTGTTGGGCCTGGGCGATTGGTACCCATAAAGACAACAAGTCTTTTGTTCTTGTCAATCAGTTGACCGAGCGTGGGCCACGAATTGACGGCAAGTTTCTTGTTTGGCCTGAAAGCATTTTATCCATCCCGACTTTGCGAAAGGCTGCAGCGAAGTCTCTCCCGCGGATGAAAGTCGGATTCGTCAACAGTAAGGTCACCACCTCGTTAGGGTGGTTCTTCATCCAGCCGCTGAGCTCCAACAAGAAGTCCTCCAACTTTCCCACATCAAGAAGCCAACACTTGGAGTGGCACATTCTGATCTCGTCGTTCTCCCAATGTGTTTTAATAGTCAGAAATCGGACGCCCATGTCAAGTTGACGAGTGACAGGGACATTCTGATTGTGACTAAGTCCATCGCCGATGAAGATGGCGTTGTGCGAACCGACGAAAGTGACGTTTGAGTATTTCCTATTGCAGAGATGTTCGTGACCGTTGCATTTGCGAGCATCGGCTAGGCCCAAAGCCACAAGGCAGGCTAGCAGATGGAGGATGATGCGCATGACGCTTAGATGGAGAGATGAAGAAACAGAGGTGGAAGCTACAACTGATTAGGGACTTGGGGGGAAGAAACGCGAATCCGAGTATCTATTATAATCGAGAGTGCTAGATATGGACACGTCCTTACTTGGACCTCCAGGGTTCTGGTAAGTACACAGTACCGTTGTGGCGTGCAGGCGACGTTTCTCAACCGTCCGCCATCTGCTGGGTTGGAGTTTAAAGACGTTAATTGCGGTGAGTCGTGCACGCATTTGATAAAAGTAATATGAAATAATTTAAGGAATGAAGCTCGAAATAAGCAACAAGATCGTGTGGCTTGATCAAATTCCAAGAGAAACTTCGATATCTGGTAACCTCTGTACATGTTGAGTTTGTAGTTACGACGCAGCCCCCCCTCAAAAAGACTACAGCAAAATTCACCCTATTCGCGGGCACAATTCTAGAAACACTATATAGGCCAGGCACTTTGACCTGTGCCCTCTACTAATTAAGGAAATGTTGTAAACTAACTGTAATATATATATAGCATCTGTGTGAATAAAACAGCTTATATTGCTCTAAATCAGAGTCTAATACGAAAGGTTTTTTATAGATTAGAAACTAATGTACTAGAATATTATTAGTTTAGAAAAGTAAGTTAGAGAGTAGGTTATATTATACTTTCCTCTAGATATAAAGCTACCTTAGATACTTAAAGGTATTATAATATACCTTCCTAGGCTTAAAAAAGCCTATAAACCCTAATCCTATATAACTAACGCTATATTATTTTATATATAGTCTTAAGTTATATAAATAGATATAAAAGAGGTAATTAATAAAAGAAACTAAAAAAAAGATTACTTTATAGCTTTATTATTAAATTACAAAAAAAGTAAATACTTCTCTTTATATATTTTCTATTATAGTTAAAATTATAAATACTAAGATAGTAACTAATACTACTACTTTACTTAGTATAAATAAAGGTCTTTTATTAGTTTAGAGTAAAAAGTTAAAGTAGTTATTAAGGTAGTAAGATAGTAGTAATAATAATATCTCTTATACTACCTCTACTTCTTAATTTTCCTTCCCTATCTATAACACTATAAATATATATATTACTTATTTTATACCTACGCGCGTATATATAGTTATATAGTAATTATAACGCTTAGTCTTTGCTTATAATAGTATTTTTAATACTAACTATATTATTTTTAAATAGCTAAAAGAACTAAGGCTAAGTATATAGCTATAATAGCTAAAGTAAAAGCTATTTTTACTAAGAAGAAGTAGAAGGAGAGAGAAGGAGAGAAAGAAGAAGGTAGTAATACTTCTCTAGCCTCTCTAAAACTTAAGGGCTTTGCACTTAAGAGTAAGTTACTTTATCTCTATTCTGTTATTTTAAAGTTCTCTTATTATTATAAACTTTTTGCTTTACTTTACTATTTTTATAGTTAAGTTACTAACTTAGGTTATTTTATAAAGACTAAGATTATTAAGCTTAATAAAGGTAAAAAGCCTATAGAAAGCAGAGAGGCTGAAGAGAGGTATAATTCAGAGTTTATTACTCCTATATCTCTATCTTCTTATAAGCTATAATAAAACTATAAGTAGTATATATCTTAGAACTCTATTACCTATTAAATCTTTATATTATTTACTAACTTCTAAGTAGAAGTAGAAGCTTTAAAAGCCTAAAGCTAAGAATAGAAGCAGCTATTACTGCTAGATAATACTATATATTTGCTATATTTATATAATATTATCTCAGATATATTACTTAGTATATATATGCTTAGTTTAGTATAGGGAGGTAAATATACTCCTTATAAAGAGAAGAGAAAGCTATATATCTTTATACTAGTCTTTATATCTAAACTAAAGCTCTAATTCCTAAGAGGTATATAAAAGAATCTTATTAAGAATATATATTTACTATATAACTTTTATTTTATTAGTTACTTATTAACTTATAAGCTATAGGTCTTTGCTTATTAGAGAACTATACTCTGTAAAGCTTTTAATATTTATAATAAAGCTTAGAAAAAAGCTAAAGTTAAGAGTAAGAGTAGCAAAAAAGTAGCTATAGAGCTTATAGCTTCTCTTTTTATACTAGCTTTAGATTTATAAGTTAAAGTTATTATAAAGGAAGTATTAATCTCTAGTAATTTATATACTAGTCTATCCTCTAAAGTAAATCCTTCTATTACTAAAGTAGCTAGTATTTATACTACTATTAATAGCTTTTTTAGTAGTATTATTTCTAAGATATTACTACTTATATATTATATCCTAATAAATAATTATATAGCTATTTTCTAGAGATATAAGTAGAAAGTATAGTATTATATTACTAAGTACTTTATAGAGTATAAACATTTTAAGCTCTTAAGAAGACTATATATTTCCTAGCTATTAAGCTATTTCTAATTAAAAATATCTAGTTTATAAGCTTTATTTACTACTTAACTTTTCCTTTTTAATTTATACTACTATTTATAATATATTTTAGAGGTTTAGAAATACTTTAAACTATTTAAACTTTATTTAAGAGAGGGGTTTTATAAAGCTATTAGTTAGTATTTTATTAGTAAGGAGATATATAACTTAGAATAATTATTTAGTATATTCCTAATAGAGCTATATATTCTAGATATCTATATAGTAAAAGTAAGTTAAGATATACTTCTTTTTACTTATTATAAGTTAAATTATTTACTAATTATTATAATAGATCTTTTATATATCTCTAAAGCTAAGTTTAAAGTTAGTAAAGAGTTATTTAAGAGCTATTATCTCTTTTACTATATATTCTAAGCTAAGAAGCTTAGCCTCTATTATTAATATAGTTACTATACTTTAATATATAGCTTTCTATTAGATTAAACCTCTAAAAAGAGATATTATAAAGCTTTAAAATAACCTTTATATTTCTTTATTATTAGTAAAAGATATATTACTTATAATTAATAATACTTATATAATCCTATCTCTTAAGATACTAAAATATATTATAAGATATTATATATAATATAAGTATTAAATAACTTAGTTTACAGCTTAATAATACTTTAGAGATAGGTTTATTAGGAATTATAATAAAAGTATAAGTAAATATTATATCTAGTTATATTATAATTATAGTATAGAAGATTAAGCTAATTTTCTCTTAATATAAAAAGACTTCCTAGGAAGATACTTCTCTATTAGACTTCTTAAGTAAAATAAGGAGTAAAAGCGTTATTAGTACTCTAAAGTTAATAAGGTTAAATTTCTTTATAACTTATTTAATATACTAATTATAAGAAAGATAGATCTTTCATATTACTTAGTTATAAGTAATCCTAATTCCTAGATACTATTTAGCTAGTTCCTAGTCTTTTAGTTTATATTTTATTTTAATACTATTTATAACTATTTCTATATCTTTTATATAGTCTTTATAATATAGAATAAAAATATTATTAATATAGAAAAGTATAAATACTTTTTTATTATAAGATTAAAAGAGGTATAGGTTTTTACTTATTAAATAGAGTCTAAAACGAAGAAAAGTGTTTAAGAACTCCTTATACTAGAGTAAAAGCGTATTATAAAAGCTATATAGTATATATCAGAGTTCTATAACCTTCTATTCTTTCTTAAAGCTATCTAGTAAGTAATAAGTAATAAGAAGGTTATTTAGTCTATATATAGCGTTTAGAAATATATTAATAATATTAAATTAGTAGATTTTAAGGTTAAATTATATTATAAGAGCTATTATAACCTTAAAAGTTTTTATAGCAAAGGTTATAGTATATATCTATTCTAAGGAGTGTTTCTCTTAGAAGTTACTTTATATATATATCCTAGCCTTATAGTAATTAAGATATCTATATTAATTAAGCTTATATATAAATACTTATTTAAGAGGAATTAGCTTATTTTTAGTATTTATCTAGTCTATAACTTTCTAGATACTTATTTCTTTAAGTTTATTAATCTTAATATTATATATTTTAATAAAATAAGAGCGAAATAGTTCTAGTATATATTAGATATCTCTCTAGGTTTTAGAAAGCTTAATAAGCTAATTAATATAGATTTTTCTACTTAGTATTATAGATATATATTCTAGCTTTACTTAGTAAATAGAAGTAAAGATAAAGTAGTAGAATAAGTAGTATCTCTAGTCTACCTCTTTAAGTATTTTTTACTACTTTAGTATATATATCTTAAAAAAGATATCCTAGTTTTATTCTATTTAGAGGAATATAAAATATATTCTAAAGTAAAAGGATTATCTTAGCTTTATATTTTCAGGTTAGCCTAAGTTAGTATAGTTATATACTTACTCTAACTCTTTTTTAATAACGCTTTCTTTTCTAGTTCCTAAATATAGCTATACTAGCTAAGTAAGAGAAGTATTTTATAAGAGTAGTTATATATTATTTTCCTTTATATCTAGATCTTATAGAGGAAAAATATTAGTTTGAATATAGATCTTATCTAAAATTATATCTTTAGTAAGGCTTATAGTATAGCTAGTATCTTAAGTCTCTTCTATTATTTTATTAACTTAAATAAGAGTTAATAGTAGTATTATATTTAGAATCTTATATATCTTAGTAAGGTTTATATTTAACTTAGGAGTAAGTATCTACTTCTTTTAACTGTTTTTAACTAGTTATAGTTCTCTTAATAGGAAAAGGTATAATAGTAGCGTTTTATTATTATTTATTAATATAACTTCAGTTTTATTTTAGACTTCTAGAAGTTACAGTTTAAGGAGTGTGAGAGAGGTTAGTTCTTAGATTTTTTTAGTAACTAAGTAAGCTTTTTTGCCTTAGATTGCTATCTTTATATTATCTTTTAAGTAGAATATCTTTTTATTAAATATTATGTTTTGTATAATAATAACTTTTTAAAGCGAGAGTACTTAGATTTTATAGAGGTTATATAAGTTTACTATATACTTTATAAGGTATCTAATATACTCTTATATTATAACTTTAAAGTTATATTTTTATATTTACTTTATATTCTTTCTTAAAAAGGTATGTTTTGTAACTATATATATATTCTTCCCTATTAAAAGCATAAGTTAACTAAGGGATTTACTTTATAAGTAGGTTTATAATACTTAATAAAGTTTTTTAGCTAATCCTCTTTAACTTAAATTAGTAAAAGCTAGCTATAGTGTTAATAAGGGCTTATATTATAAAAGAATATAGTAGTTTATATTATTTTAACTTAAAATATAAGTAGAAGTCTAGTAGCTTAAAATATTATAATAGCTTTTATAATTAGCTTCTAACTTACTCTTTCTATACTTCTATTTAGTTCTTTTATATATAAAGGAGCTTATTTAATTTTAATCTTTAAATCTAAAGCTTAGATCTAGAACTCTAAAAGCCTATTTATTATAATTATAGTATATTTACTATTTTACTTTATTTTATATAAAGTAAAGCTATACTATTTCTATACTTAGTATTTAAATATTTAGATTACTATAAAAACTAAATATTAAGACTTATTTATATATAGGAAGATAAAAAGTTAACTTATATACTTATTTTTAATAATAAGTATCTATTTATTTATATTAAAACTTGCTAAGTAGTTGAATAGGTTTTATAAGATCCTATAAAAAGGGTAAGTTGCTTTTCTTTCTAAGGTATATTATAAAATAACCTACTTTATATATTATTATATAGTATTAATAATTAAGGCATATAATATCTTAGATCTTTACTTTTTAAGTATTAAGAATAAATTTCTCTAATACTTTTAGTTCTAGATATCTAGAATAAAAGTATTATATTTTAATAGTATCTATATAAGTTATTATTTTTTAGAATATTACTTTATATAAGCTATTATAAAGGTAAATAGGTTTAATATTAAAGTGTTACTGGAGAGGATATATTTAGAATAGAGGTAAGAGAAATAAGGTTAGTAATTTATAAAAGTAATATTACTTTTTTTAAGAACTTCTTTACTTCTATATTATTCTTATAATTTCTAATATAAAAGGTGCTATTAAAACCTAAATACTAGATACTTATTTTTATAGTAAATATTCTAAGATAATATTAATATAGAAATTATTTATAAGTATAATATTATATAGTATAATATCTTAAAGTTTGTTTGCTCTATTAAAGATATTATAAAAGATCTTTATATCTTATACTATAATAAAATATAAAGTAGTATCCATTTTAACTTATCTTTTTACTTTATAGATAATTAAGCTTTCTTTAAAAAGAGAGATATTATTAATAAAGTAGAAAGTGCTATAGTTATCTAATATTATACTACTAAAGAGGATTTCTAAGCTTTAAATATAAGTTATATAGATATTATTAGGTTTAAGTTCTAATATAATAGTTCTTACTTCTTTAGTAGTAATTAAAGTAATAATATCTTTAGTAATTATATAAGCTATTATATTAACTAGAAGGTTTATTTTAGAGGTAGAAGAGTTAGTTATCCTTTTTAATCTATTAAAGTTACTTTTAAAAAGCTTCTTCCTGTTCTAAGTATTACTAGTACTAGGATATAGAGAACTAAAGTTCTTTATAATAAGCTACTTCTTATACACTACTTTAGTATAAAGCTTAGAGTAATTTAGTCTATTAATTCTAGAGTAAACTTATTTTATTTTATCTAAGTATAGATAGACTTCTTTATTTATAAGTGTAAATTTAAGTTAGTTATAAGTAGAAGAAGTCTATTTATATTCTTTTCTATATATATAGTAAGTTACTAACTTGTTTTATAAAGGCTTTTCTAAAGTAAGGTTTCTAGAGATTATATTATCTAATTACCTAGCTAGTATTATAAAGACTCTATTTATATAACTTTTTAATTAGGTTTTTATTATATCTTTATAAAGAAGGTTTTTAAATATATTAATATATTAACTTATATTTAAGATCTTAATATTTAAATATTCTTATTTAATAATATTAATAAGCTTTAAGTTAGCTTAGGATAGAGTAAAATAATATTATATTACTTAGAAGAAGGTTTTTAATATAAAGGTTCTTTAGATCTCTAGTAATTTATACTAAGAAGCTTTAAAAAGTATATTTTAGAAGTTTCTAATCTAAGTATTTAAGTTAATAGTAGAAGATATCTAATTTAGAACTAAAGTATACTCTTTATAAATTATAATAAGATTACTTAACTTATTTAGAGTATAGTATTACTTTAGAATATAGATTAAAGTATAAAAAGTATAATTTCTTTTCTTAAGAAGCTCTACTTAAGCTAAAGTAAAGATTTCTTTAGAAACTATATTTTTAACTTACTTATTAAAAGCTTTATATACTTACTTTTTCTAAGTATACTTTGCTTTATATATAGTATATATAGTAAGATATAAAATATAGAGCTTAAAGACTTTTATAGATCTCTTAGTAAGAAAAGTAGAAGTAACTAGTATAAGTAATAATAAGTTATTAGTAGTTTCTTTAAGCTTTTCTTCTCTAAAGTCTTTATTTTTAGCTTTCTTACTTTTTATAGGTTCTTCTTATATATTTAATATAGTAGGAGTATATAAAGTAATTACTTTATTATAAGCTTTTTACTCTATTTTATAATATTTATATTACTTTTTATTCTCTTTCTAAATCTAGTTATTAAATAAAAGTATATTTTTAACTTTATTTAGATTATAAAAAGTATTAGAAGTATTATCTAAGTTAATATATTTCTAGATATCTTTTATTTTTACTTCTACTTAAAAAGTAATATATTAAATAGAGAAGTTATAATAAAAAGTAAGCTTATATAAAGTATTAAAGTTAGTAGTTATTATTATATTAGAAGTAGATTATAAATTAAAGTTAATTTTAAGAAATATAACTAAGAATTAAAATAAAATATAATAAATATAAAATAGATTAAATAAAGTTATAGTTTATTTTATAGATAGTAGTTTAGAAGTATAGTATAAGCTAGGCTTATAATTATTATAAACTAATTATAATATATATAATATCTATATAAATAAAATAGCTTATATTACTCTAAATTAGAGTTTAATATAAAGGGTTTTTTATAGATTAGAGATTAATATACTAGAATATTATTAGTCTAGAAAAGTAGGTTAGAGAGTAGGTTATATTACACCTTCCTCTAGATGTGAGGCTACCTTAGATGCTTGAAGGCATCACGACAGGAAAACAATACAACCTCTGAACATGTACAAGTACCTAGAGAGGCTTTGGTAATGCTAACTTTGCATGTAATTTACACAATATTACGGACGTCGATATTATCCCATTCGCTGGTGGACTACAGTTCCTAGGATTAGCGAATGCTCTCCACCTCTCGGCTTTCTCTAAATCTGTTCAACTACAAAATTCGCTATTAGCCAGAAAAGAGTCCGTGTTCTTATGCAGTCTGCATGATTTAAGTTTGACCTTCGAACTTTTCATTTATACTTTCGTACGGGGCTACCGCCTGTGGACACACCTTGCTGGCTGCCGTATTGTGACGGGGAAATATGTGAGGGGTGATCTTTCACCGTGAATGGAAATGCGTCTTCTGAGAACTTATCCAGAGCCGTGTGTGACTTAAGAACAACAGCCAAAGACCCGTCTTCTGTGAGACTGAGACTCATAATGCGTTGCACATACCCCTGGCACGCTCGAGGAGGAATTAGTCGACATGGGGCCAGGGAGCACCAGGAGGCCTGTCTCTCCGGTTGGGAAAAGTAATGACGAACGACACGAGAAGCTCATCCGTACTCCAGACCTTGGAAAAATCATCTAGGACCCCGGGCTACTTGTGTGCTTCCCAGACAATACCATCGTGGGTTGCAGCGTATTTCTCGAAAGAATTAATCTTTGACTGCCCCGGCAATTTCTCATCATTCCAGGTCGAGAGCGCTGTCGAAGTCGGAAGGACTTTAGCCAGGCAAATGCTCGCCGCTGGTACTGACGGGCCTTCTCGGGATCAACGGCGTTCTTTACGACGGCATAGCCCTGAGCTCTCATCATCATTTTGACTTGTCCTGAGACGAACGATTGTACCATTGAGGGAAAACCGTCCATCTTCGATAAGAATATGGATCGGGCCAACCGGCCAAAATGAGGAATAACAAGATCACATCTTCCCATGTTGAGTATGAGAGATCAGGAGAAGTTGGGGTATGGCACGTTTCCGCACTTGAGGCGGAGGTCTATGATCCGTGATGTGTCGTCAGGAAAAGAAAACCGGGACTTTGGAGAATCCCATTCGACATGGTGCTTGTAAAAGTTGTTGCCAAAATGTACATCGGTGATCCTTGCCGATTGGAAGCCCCCACGCTGATACTGACTTCTGAGGTGGAGTGTTGTCTCGGTTCCTCGACAATGCCACAGCATGCTCAGAAATGACCAAGCACTACCATAAAACATTAGATGCCATCCAGTGACCCGTTACTTCCTATTTGGGCTTGATTTGGAAATCTACCTTACGTTAGTCTAGGCTTCTACGACGGTAAAAGTGCCAGGCGCAGTCTACGCCCGCTATTTTTAGGGGGTGCATCGGTAGTCAAACCGTTTGTCGCAAATAAGTCACCGTCTGCACCAGACCTTCAGCATTTTCGACGTCAAATGTATGTACCTTTCGACTTAACTTTTATTTCATCATTCCGTACTGCGCCACCAAAAAGAAAAATTGCAAACATCCGGCTGCCGTAAAACAGGAGTCCATCTCAGCCTGACAGGAAGCCTAAGACAGCCAAGTCTGTTGCCCCATAGTCCGCTGTAAGGGATAAAACCTTACAATCCGCCTTATCCCTCCGTCTACCTCCTCGTCTCGAGGAACATCAGGAACGCTCTTTGACCTTTGAAACTGAATACACAACCAGCACAAAGACGAGGTCGATATCGCACATCGCAGACATCACGGCCACCGACCTTCAACAAACAATGGCTACAGGGTATAGCGGCATCCAAACACGTTCATCAGATGAAAATGACGCCTTCCAAGGATTCAGGGGAAGATATTACCTTTTCATGCCCGGAGGATGGTCCATCTCCTGGGATTCTTACAGCCTGAACACATCAGATAGAGCGGTCCTTCTCCGTCGTGTCTGCATGTATGTCATTCTTGGCACTCGTTTGCTCCTCTCGATCCGAGCAGCAATCTTCCGGGCTTGGGGGTTTGAACTTTCAAGCCTCATCATCGGGATCATACTCGGCATCTTGGGCTTTTTCTGCGTGGCATGGTGTCTTGCTGTCATCAGTGAGGCTCAAGGCCGTCGAATGGTGTTTGGGATGAACTTCGTAAGCTCCTTCGCCCTGTTTAATTCCACGTTTACAATACTACAGCGGCACAAAACTTTGTAAATCATTCTCAGCTACTAAAAAACCTCTCTGTCCATTATTCGCTTTGCCGCTTTTCACTCAAATCACTGACAAGGTCTGGCCCCCACACAAATAGGACCGCTGGCATTTCGACGTTTTTCTCCTTTGCATGGCGATCACCCATGTCACAGTTCTCTTCGCACTTCCCACCTTCCACGTGCGAAGTCTTTGGCTGCTGTTGTGGACACTAGTTTACAGTGTCGCCTGCATATGCACCTGGCCTGCCGAGCCGGAGATCACCGTTTAAAGTTGCTTCGACTGTCATCTGCTGCTCATATGGAGCTATTCAAACTTTTGATTTGCTTCATCGCTCACCAACGCCAGAGCCTTGAATTCATTCAATACGATGATAGTCAGATCCGAAAAAGTCTGAACCGGTGGTGTATCCTAATCAACGTCGAGCCGATCACAGTATAGAAAGGAAGAGGTATGGCGAGTGCGAGACAGTTTGGAACCGTTGACCCGCCAGTAACTTGGAAAGAGACCACATGAGAAGTGATACATTTCAAGTTATATGGCGTGGCGTTGACCGGAAAACAGTCACAGTGAAAACGATCAGGGATCTAGACTGGCAAGGGCTTGGATTCGGTACCTTCCAGATCTAGCTAGACAGAGCGACATTGGCGAGGGTATTCGAGATGATTTGATTCGAAGATAATGAGGACTGAAAGCTGTGCCACTCGGCTAAATAAGGGCGTACGAGCAACCAGCAACAAAATGTAACTTGGGATGCTACAGCTGCACAAACCCCAGCGCACAAACCTCGGCACGCGATAACATAGTGACCGGGCATTATGATTTCTCGGGCTCCTCTATATGATGTTACTCATTAGACGTAAGTGGCCGAATCATACACAATCACTTGATCGTGTCAGATTACTTTTCGTGTGATGGCGATCCCACGCAAGGCCATTCCAGCTCCTTTTCGGAATCAAAAACCACTTCTTCTTTCCAAGGGGTCCGATTTGTGCTCATCTAATTGAAGGAAATCCCTAATAGGAAGGTATTTTAGTGCATATCAATCCAGCAGCTTGGCTCACAGGGCCAACGGATCTTGGGCCAACATCCGGCGGTTAAATATTGGGGTCGACCCGGTAAGAGTTTGGATCAGTATCCCCACCACTGACTGGTTTGCGGCAGAACTTTCGTGAGAATCAACAGCTCAAACGATTTACGGAAAGATTCAGGACGACCATCTCATCGTTTTCTAAGAAGTTCACTTCGCGCCCCAGATCCTTCACTCTCATAATACGCACGCCCATATTCTCATATTTCTGTGCTCTCCTACGATGCACAGCCTCAATCCTTTCGAGGGAGTGGAAAGTAGGGCCTTCGACTTTACGCTGCAATTCGAAAGGATTGTTCTGTCAGTGTTCCCCGCATCGGTTGTGCTTTTCTTGGCAGTTTTCCGGTCGTTTGCTCTACATGCAAGGCCGCGGAGAATTCAACGGCGGGTACTGGAGTTTTCGAAGTTGGTGAGTAGAAACGTGCGTATCCGATGTCTGGTGGACATCTGCTCATCAAAAGAAACCGAGTGTAGAGCGCCATCGCCGTTTACACATGTCTTCAACTAGCCTCTCTGATACTATGGATTCGCTTTGAGAAAAGCCAGCTTGCGGTCGCCGCTGCAGTGGCAACCGTTCTTGACGCATGCCTTTTCTTGCCACTGTCCTGGCTCGAACACACCCGGGCTCGGCAGCCATCAGCGATAATTGTGTTGTATTTCACTATTTCGTTGATCTTTGACATCGTCCAATTACGGACTCTTTGGGTGGCAGAGTATGAGACATCAATCATAGGGATTTCCCTCGCGTGTGTCTCCATGAAGGTATTGATCTTATGCTTGGAATCTTTAGAAAAGCACCGATTCAGTACGACTGAAAACCCGTTCTACAACCCCGAGGAATGGAGCGGATTGTGGAACCGAGCGTTTTGTTGCTGGCTTAATCGCCTTCTCTTGAGGGGGTACCGCCATGGCCTTTCCATTGAGGATTTGTACCCCTTGACCACAGACCTGTCGTCTCGAAAGCTCGACTTAAGACTGCCAGAAAATTCCGGTATTTGGGACATCTGCTGGGCTGTCATAGAGACCTTAGGGTGGTCGTCACTCTACCCCGTAGCGCCTCGCCTGTGCCTCATTGGCTTCAATCTCAGTCAGCCATTGCTTATCAAGGCCATCTTGAAATATTTGCAAGATGCAAGAACCAAAGACGTAGCACATGGAAAGGACAACTTCATGATATTGGGAACAGTTCTGGTTTATGTAGGCATTGCCATTTCTGGAAGCATCTACTGGCAACTTCACCTGAGAAACCTGACGAAGATTCGTGGTATACTTGTCGGTGCTGTCTACAAGAAGCTTACCACAGTCACTTCTGCACAAGGCGAGAATTCTGCAGTCACTTTGATTAGCACCGACGTAGAGAGGATCACCCAGGGACTGCGAGTCTTTCATGAAGCCTGGGCGAACTTGGTTGAAGTTACCATGGCTGTTTGGCTCTTGCAACGGGAACTCCACATTGGCTCGATTGCCCCTGTTGCGATTGCCATTGGTAAGCTAGCGGAAGGCTTGAAAACTTGGAGAGAAGCCCTACTGACTTGTCACAGCCTGTTTTCTGGTCACTCTGTGCGTCAACAAGTTCACAATGCCTCGCCAGAATCGGTGGATGGAAGCTCTCCAGGCAGAATCAGTAAGTTCTCATGAAGTTGCCTAATCATGTGTTTCAATGATGTCTAAGACGAATCTAGACCGCACAGTCTCTGTACTTTCGCAGATCAAGACCATCAGAATGCTAGGGTTGGGCAAACAGTCTAGTCAAGCATTGGACGCACTTCGTGTTAGAGAGCTACGCCTTGCCAACGGGTTTAGGATGATCATGGTCTTTTCCTTTTGCATCGGTAGGCTCACGATGATCTAGGATGAGCCTCCACCCTATTGCTAACTCATTTGGTAGCTTTTGCACCCATCTTCATCGTCCCAGTTGCGTGCTTCGCCATCTATCTATCAGCTTCTCAGAATGGCAGTGGCGGCGACACCTTTGACGTCGCCAAAGCCTTTACATCTCTGTCGTTCGTTGTAATCTTGACTCAGCCACTTTCAAGTCTTTTCCAGTGCGTTCCGATGTTTGCTGGGGCTGCAAACTGTCTTCAACGCATCAATGACTTTCTCCACTCTCCTTCACATTGCGACCCGAGAGAGCGAAGCTCGGATACCACAAAGGAGCGCAGTGGCACTCAAGACGATTGTTCGCATGCAGAAAAGTTTACAGCTGTAGTGGAAACCACTGAGAGAAACACGACTGCGGGATACATTCTGTCCATCCATGACGGCGCTTTCGGCTGGAGCGGGAATCAATGGGATCTCCACAACGTCAACGTCAGCATACCTAAGTCTCAGCTGACAGTAATTACCGGTGCAATTGCCAGTGGTAAATCGACACTTTGCAAGGCGTTTCTTGGTGAAGTACCTTACGTCAAAGGTATCGTCAAGATATATTCTGGGGCGGACGTTGGATTCTGTGACCAAACGCCATACCTGACCAATACGACCATCTACGAAAACATCATTGGACAAAGCGTCGTTGACGATGCTTGGTATATGTCGGTTATCAGGGCAGTAGACCTGGAGACTGACTTTGAAAGACTTTCGAGTGGTGATCGCACCCTCGTTGGGAACAACGGAGATGCACTGAGCGCAGGGCAAAAGCAGCGTGTTGCACTTGCTCGAGCTGTGTACGCAAGAAAGTCCCTCATCATACTAGATGATGTTTTTAGCGGCATGGATAATGCGACCACGGGCCGCATATTCGAGCGACTTTTGAGCCCCGATGGGCTGTTACACCACCTAAAGACGACAGTAATCCTGGCTTGCCCTGACCAGGATGTCCGTCTTGCTGCGGACTTGGTGGTGGAACTTGCATCTGACAGGCCTCCTGTTTCAAGCCGCCCTATCTGCCAAGAGGAGCCTGAGCGACGAGAAGCCAGCAGTCTCTCAGAGATTAACGATGCCCCTGATACCATGCACACCAAACAGGAGCGGAGTGCTGTGAGTGAAACGCCACGGAAACAAGCTTTTAAGACACCCAGTGATTGGGCAACTTACGGCTACTTCGCCCGAGCTGTGGGAAGCCCAAACACGGCGCTACTGATATTCCTCGGTGGAATCTTCGGGACACTATACACGTTTCCCTCCGTTTGGGTTAAGTGGTGGACTACGGATCCTACAGCCCGACATAGTTTTTATCTCGGCATCTATGCCTTACTACAAGCCACAGGTCTTACCTGTTGGTTCCTCTTCACTCGGCATTGCCTGACGACGGTAGTGTCTAGGTCGGGGAAAAGACTCCACAACAGCCTTCTGTCAACGGTCATGTCAGCATCATTTCCATACCTCAGCACCAAAGACTCAGGAACCATCATCAATCGCGATTTTCTCAGGATCTCCAGTCAGTAGATGGAGAATTGCCAGCTGCTCTGCTCAACACGGTGGCAACGGCATTCATCGCCTTAGCCCAAGTCGCTTTAGTTGCCACCGCAAGTCCGTGGCTGGTTATTTCGTACCCGTTCCTGATGCTTGTCTTTTACGGTATTCAACGGTTTTATCTTCGAACCTCTCAGCAACTTCGGCCTCTCGATCTTGAGCTCAAAAGCCCTCTGTAGTGAGTGACATTCCTTTTCCATTTGAACATAGTATGGCTAAATCTTCTGACACGACTTCCTCGTAGTACACATTTCTTAGATACCCTACGAGGCATTACCACAGTCCGAGCTTTCGGGTGGTCTCAGCAATACGTCGAACGCAACCAGCAGCTTCTCGATGCATCCCAGCGTCCCAACTACCTGCTTCAGATCATTCAACAATGGCTTTCATTGGTTTTGAACATGGTGGTCGTGGTCATAGTCACAATTCTCGTGACCCTTAGTCTCAAGCTTCGATCAAGCCTTGGGCTTACTGCAGTTGCTCTGGTCAATTTGATGTCTCTTAGTCAGATGCTGCGATCGGTTGTGATTGGGTGGACGCTTATGGAGACATCAATCACTGCAGTTTCGCGGATCAAGGAGTTTGAGCAGACGACCCCGAGAGAGAACGACTTGAACTCCGAGGGAGCCATCACCCACGGACCAGTTTCAGGCAAAATCGAGTACAAGAACTTGACAGTATCATATGGGTAAGTATAAGCGTCATGACAACCTGGGTTCCGAATGCTGACTGAGCATACCAGCCCGAGAAATGAGAATCTCGCACTTAAGAATGTCAACTTGGTAATCGAGGCAGGACAGAAAGTCGGCATATGAGGTCGGAGTGGCAGGTAAGTGGTCCTGTGCAGTCAAGGTCAACCCTCCAGTTAACACATCTACAGTGGGAAGTCGTCATTGATTGCATCTCTCTTCCGATTGCTAGATGTTCGAGAAGGGAAGCTTGTCATCGATTCAACCGACATCAGTGATTATTCCTTATCGAAACTTCGATCAAGCATCAACGCCATTCCGCAAGATCCCTTCGTCACCAGCGGGACCTTCCGCGAGGTCCTTGACCCTTATGAAACATCGCCAGATCATGCAATTGAAGAAACCCTCCGTAAGGTAAAGCTGTTCGAACACGTACTAAGCCATGGAGGCCTTAGCGACAATGTGAAGCCCGAGTCACTTAGCCAAGGGCAAAAGCAGCTGCTGTCCCTTGCAAGAGCCATCTTGAGGCGTTGCAGGATCGTCGTCCTGGACGAAGTGACCAGCAGGTGAGTCGGAAGATAGAGACTACATCTAGCTCTCTTTTATACTACAGTTACCGATCTCAAGACTAACGCCAACAACAGCTTGGACCTAGAGACGGAGAAGCTCATATGGGGCGTCTTACAGGAAGAATTCAGGGGATGCACCATCATTGCTATTGCACACAGACTAGAAACAATTGTTGGCTTCGATCGGGTTGCTGTCATGGACGAGGGAAACATCATCGAATTCGATGATCCTCGTGTCTTGTTGGAGGATACCAACTCTGCCTTTTCCAAGTTGCGTAGGATGGGCAAAGGGCACTAAGGAAATTGTGGCAATTCAAGACCTAACAAAACGGATCGGTGAGTGAAATAGGTGAGGTGAGCTCCGATGGAGACAGGTTTTCAGCGGCGTTTGCGCATTGAATTGAATGAATCTGAAGTGGAGCACGGAGAAAGGACGCTTTAGTTCTCTCACCCTACTATCACTTGTGTTTGTCATCGCTAGATACGAAGTCCAGAATGGTATTTCCAGTACAAGTCTATCTAACAGGTATATGCAACGTTCGGGCTTAACGCTAAGACCGTCTAGCCATTGCAAAAATTCCGGTTAGCCGGTGTTGGCAATCATCGATCTTGACGCATATGGGGTCCATCGTGCCTGACGTTTCGCGGTAACACGGCTGAGTGGCTACTTTCAATCCATGATGACCGGGTGGGCGGGGCGTCCGGCCGATGCGGCTTCGGGCATGGCACCCGGTGCGGGGTCGGCAAGGTCGCCGAGTCGGGTGATGGTCCCAAGTCAATATCATCAACTTTATGTGGTACTAAAGAAACAGGTGGCATATGTAATCCTCTCTCAGAAGGTGCCATATCTCATATCCGTCCTACTGGTAATCTTGGTTCGAGCTCCGGTCTGACAAGTGGTGGGTGATTGTCTCTTCCGCAGAAGTTGGGAGTCTTTTGCCTGTTGGAGTTGATACCGGGGACGTACCCTATTGGGCCGCTTCTTATGGGCTGCCTTACAAGGTATGGAGGTTTTCCCACGTATAGTTCTCACAGGTAGGGTGCTCCTCGTATTCTGTTTCGTTCTTCCCCGCAAATGAAAAGCAGGGATGATCCGCTCCCCCGGATCTGCTAGTATGAGTGAAATCATGGTGAGTGAAAAGAGCTTGTATGCAGTGTGCTTTTAGCCGATGGTAGTAGGTCACGGTGTCGACCGTTCAAATAGAGAGTCAATTCGTGCTCGTGAGATTTCCATCTGACTTTTGATCTTTTCGTTTGCAAAGTCCTTTCTTCAGGATATCTGTCCTGCAAACAATCGCAAAGGCGAAGATGGCTGTTGAAACGGTTGTCCCGACAGCGAAGGAGCTTGAGCAATTCGATCTCAATGACGCACACACCGTCGAGCTTATCAATCGCGCCCAAGAGGGAGACGCCGCCGATCGCAAGCTCACAGTCCGTCAGGCTCTAATCAAGTACAAGAAGGCAGTTTTCTGGGCCTTATTCCTGTCAACCAGTCTTATTATGGAAGGATACGACCTTGTCATTGTCAGACACCCCCCAAGGTCTCTTACCAGTTTTTCGCGCTCGACTGACGACAAGTAGATAACTTCTTTCTATGGACAGACACAATTCAAGAACCGTTTTGGAGTGTTTGATGAGGGAAGTGGCGAGAAGCTAATTCCCCCTGAGTGGCAGTCCGGGCTTTCAAATTCGGCGCTTGTTGGGCAACTTGCAGGCCTAGTCGTGAATGCCTGGTGCCAAGACAGATTTGGTGCGAGGTACACAATGATGTTCTTCATGGCATGGATGGCGGTGATGATATCGATTCCTTGCTTTGCGCCATCTTTGCCAGTCCTGGCCTGGGGCGAGGCCATGTGCGGCGTCTCTTGGGAGTCTTTCAGGTATTTGAACCATATTGCCTTCGCATCATCTCCACTTACCAATCTTCGAAATCCAGACACTAAGCACAACGTACGCTTGCGAGGTAGTCCCAACTGTACTTCGACCATATGTCACAGCCTACGTCTGCATGTGTTGGGGCGCAGGTATCC
The DNA here is from genome assembly GCA_018853505.1 of Colletotrichum camelliae. NCBI lineage: Eukaryota > Fungi > Ascomycota > Sordariomycetes > Glomerellales > Glomerellaceae > Colletotrichum > Colletotrichum camelliae. Next base: position 4,818,675 of record JAELVL010000005.1, on the reverse strand, counting down.
TGCTTTCTGCCGGAGTTGTTCGAGCAGTCGCTGGTATCGAAGGTGATATGGGCTGGCGGCTTCCGTTCCTTCTCCAGTGGATATGGCCCGTCCCTCTTTTTATCGGGGCGTATTTTGCACCTGAGTCCCCATGGAACGCTGTGAGGCGGGGCAAATTCGACACAGCTCGGGAAAGCCTTGTTCGCCTTCGACAAGACACCACAGAACGAGAAGCCGAAGTCGATGCTTCGCTGGCGTACATTAGACATACAACCGCACTCGAGGAAGCGGATACACATGGCGCTTCTTTCATTGAGTGTTTCAAAGGCACCAATCTTTGGCGGACTGAGATTGTGAGTTTCCATCCAATACGTATCCTGCCGTCAGCGTCATCAATCTGACATAGATCCTCCCGGAGAACTGTGTCGTGTGGGCTGCCCAAATCCTAGGTGGCAACGCTCTAGTAGCCTATGGAGTGACCTTCCTCCAAGCCGCAGGCTTTTCGGAGATCCAGTCCCTCAACCTCAACATCTCATTGTCTGCATGCTACGTTGTAGGTGGCATTATATGCTGGTTTCTATTTCCCCATGTTGGTCGTGCGACACTCTACATGAGCGGTTTGACATTTCTATTTTTCTGCAACATTGTCATTGGGGGACTCGGATTCACGAAAGACCCAAAAGCTTCAATTGCCATTGGCGTCATTTTGGTCATCTCGACTCTGGTCAATATGGTCACAGTCGGACCTGTGTGCTATCCCATCGTCGCCGAAATTCCATCCGGGAGACTTCGTTACAAGACCATTGTAATCGGTCGTTTCGTATATAATGTCACAGGCATTGTGGAACACACCCTTACACCTCGAATGATTTCGCCGATTGGTAAGTTAAAATGTCATCACAAAGTCGCCGAGTCTTTAGCTGATTGATAACAGGATGGAACTGGGGAGCGAAGGCTGGTTTGTTTTACGCCGGAACTAACCTAGTTTGCAATACGTGGTGCTATTTCCGTCTTCCGGAAACCAAAGACCGAACATTTGGTGAACTTGATATTCTCTTCGAGAATAAGATTCCCGCGAGAAAGTTCAAGTATACCACTGTCGATCGTGAGTAAACCGCCCTGCAGAGAGGTTGATGACGAAGCTAATGTGTCGCAGAATTCGCTGGGAGAAATGAGATCGTTGCCAAGGAGGAAGACCTGGCCTAGATGTGATTCAATGGACAGGCTTCAGTCGTTGCAAAGAGACACTCATCACGCACATTTGTATCGCTTCTGCGATAGGTCTCACAGTCGGATGTTTCACGATACGTAAATTCCAGTCTAGTCACAATTTGGTCCTGCTAGCCTTTCCCTTCGATTTACCTGTCTGAACCACAATGTTAATGTCAGGTGGGAAACCCCATGTGGTTTGCCGAATGGTGACGATGCGTTCGGGAATGCTCCGGTACTTCTCCCGATTCCGGCAGCCCGCGCTTTGGCTGGCCTCGGCACACATGAGCCGGCGTGATAATCCCGCAAGGGCTTCTTGGCTTGCAGCGGGGTTTTCCGCTTTTTCCTCCGTTACCTCAGTTGCAATGACATAGTACACGTCTCGATGGCATGGATGTCTATCGACTTCGGAAGCGGAATCTCTTGCTTTGATATACGACGCGTATTACCTAGGTAGTAGCCCGAGAACTCGACGTCGTGGTTCTCATCTTCATTTCGGTCTTGTCCACAAAGTCTCACCTGTTGAAGATGGCTTCACACTCATCTCTCAGAGTCTATGACAGCCCCTCGGGCGTTCCCATTAATGATGAGTTTGTGGTGGAAGCCCGTCCCACCTCGCCTGGCAGCACTGAGACGCAGCAGTGGACTCGCGTGCCAGCATACGCCATTGAGGTTGCCAACGCCAACATCACACGGAACGACTTCAACAGACATACAGTGGCCTTAGCCTCGATTGATGTCAGCGGTCCTGTTGATATCAAAGTAACATACACGACCTGTCCTGTTGAAACGGCAATTATTCGCCCGGTTTCTCTCGGCGTCGACACTCAAGTTCGTGAGGGAGAGATCACATTCACACTCTACAACCCTCGCGATGTTATGCTTGAGATCAACGGTAACAAATGGAAGGCTTTGCACTTGCTCACCAACGAAATTGATTCGAACGCCCCGACGCAAGATACCGATGATATCTGGTACTTCGGGCCCGGGATCAACCAAGGAACCGCTTACTCAAAGATCACCGACGGAGTCAACTTGATGGTACCGTCAGGCAAGACCGTCTATCTTGCCGGTGGTGCATTTATCACCTGCAGAATCAACTTCGTTGACGTTTTCAACAGTACTGTTAGAGGGCATGGCTTCCTTCTCGGCCCGAAAGGCGGATATGTCTACAGGGAGCATGGCGGGGCGATTCACATGAGCAATGCAAACAACATCCTGGTGGAGAAGGTCACGTCGATCGGGGCCAATGGCTTCAGTCTGTCGGCCGGAGAATGCGACGGCGTTCGCGTTGACGGTTACCGGTCGTTTTCCTTTGCTGCCAATGGCGATGGAATTGACTTCTTCTGCTCATCAAACATCATCATTGAGAACTGCTTCTTGCGGAACTCAGACGATACCATTGCTCTCTATTCCCATCGCTGGGACTGGTACGGCGACTCCAAAAACATTACGATCCGGAACTGCGTGCTACTGCCAGAGATTGCGCACGCGATCAACATGGGTACGCACGGGAATCCCGCAAAGCCCGAGACGACAAGCAACATTCGCATAAGCAATCTCGACATCTTGGATCACGAGGAGAACCAGCTGTGGTATCAAGGATGCATCGCCATCAACGTCGCTGATGAGAACCTCTATCATGATGTCCAAATAGAAAATATCAGGGTTGAGAGGATAACAAAGGGGCAATTGTTCAATCTTCGTGTCATGCAAAACACGATGTGGACGACAGCGCCCGGGAGAGGCATTCGTGATGTTGTGTTCAAGAACATTTCACTCGACATGGAACACTCCAAAGTTGTCAACCCTGCACAGATCCTGGGGTACGATCAACAGCGGCAGATAGAGAACGTCGAATTTCAGGGCCTTAGAATAGGGGGTCGGGATATTCACGAGAGTATGGAGAAGCCCGGCTGGTACATGGTCGCCGACTTTGTTCCTGTTTTCGCCAATGAGCACGTCAAAGGGTTGTCATTTGGGAATTTGACATCTTAATATGGACCTTGAGCTTCGTACATTACAGCTTGTTACCAATCATGTAACGAGGATAGTCTCTTTCATTGGATAGTCTCAACATCGCGAGTAAATATTACCGAGCCAGCTATTTCCAATACAAGTCGTAATGATCTACAAGCATTTGAACGATGATGCAACATTGGGATCCCCCCCTACATAGTGTTGGATCCCGGGATACATGCAGATATCTCTCTCCACGTGAACTCCGAGACCGTTCGACCCCGAGGCTCGCAGCGTGTCTGGAGCCACACCATTCTCCACCCAGTTAACAATTGGGTCCATTGAGAATGGCGGGCTTGGTCCGCAGTTGAAGCAGTGCCCAGCACCAGGAGCCACAAAGAACCGATAATAATCGTGGGCCTCTGGATCCTTGGCCAATACACGATCATAGTAGTCCGTGCTTCCATTGAAGGGGATCGCAGCGTCCACGAGCCATGCCAGTTTATCATTTTGCCGCCCCTTCGTTTGAATGCTGATAGATCAGGGTCTGAGGTTCCAATGATGGAGTCGAATTCGTTGATAGAGGCGTGCATAAGATCGTCCCATTCTTGGTGTGTTATTTTGCTGATGTCAAAGAACGGATCCTTCTTAACCCAGTACCGCACCCAGACAGGGTTGCCCTCGGCAGTACAAGAGTCCTCAGTACATTTGACTTGTATAGGCCCGGTGACTGCTTGGGTCAAGTCGGTCCCTTTTCCATATCCGTACCACTGAAATTCACCGGTGGAGCTCCGAGGCCCATCCCATGTTGCTTGAATAATATCCGCAGCCGCGGATGACACAGTGACCTCGACGCCGTCACAGTCGATTTTGTTGCCTACGAGTTTCTGAGGATCGAAATCGCAGAGATCAAGTCGAGAAATGATGCCGTCTTCCACCCCATCTAGCTTATCACAAGCAGACATGACTGCAGCGGTGATGGCCTCGAACTCGCATGGCTTGGGTACACGCCCAGTTTATCCATGACGAATTTCGGCCAGTAGCTAGCCCAGAAGAACTTGACCCAGTTCGTGGCGGGAAACAGGGCGATGATGCCATCGTAGTCCTGAGGGTATCTTTGCGCGAGCATGTGACCTTGTCTTCCGCCGGTAGAGCCGCCAAAGAAGTATGAATACGTCGGCGAGATGCCGTAAAATGCTTCCGTGACGGCTTTGCCAATGGTTGCCGTGTCGTGCAGCGCGACTGAGGCAAAGTTCACGAGCAAACGCCAGTTGACATTCCCGGGGCTAGTTAAAGCCCATGACGGATCATTGGCCGCGGGTCCAAGAACGTCTGACGAGTGCCCGCCGTCGGTGGTAGCGGTTGCATATCCTGACGCCATGATTGGCATCATCAAGAACCCAGCCACCTTTCCACCGCCGGTGGCGAGATTACCTCCGCCAACTCCTGTGAACCTACCGTTCCAGCCATCGATAGGAAGTAAGGTATTGACGTTGATGGTATCGTGCCAGCCCGGGTGAGTATAGGTAACGGTGACGTTGCAGAAATTTAGATCTGGAACTGGCTTGGAGCCGGGCAAGCCTGCTCCGAATATTCCCGGAACGTATGTGTAATTGAGCTCTTCGTGGGCTTCAATTGATAGTACCTCGATTCCGATGAGGTCGCGGAGCGATATTCCCGAGGGGCTGCACCTTGCATTGGAACCCAGGGACACTTGGGAGAGCCATTGGCTCGCCCACGCAGTTGGATCCCATCCGCCTCCCAGCAGTTCCCATGCCATTTTGAAAGTGCGATATCTGATTAATAGAATGATACTTCAACGAGAGAAAGTATTCGAAGATCCGTTCACGTCACGACGACTGTATCAATCATAAATACTTCGCTATCTATCAAGGGGGGGTTCTCCGCAGCAATCATATCCCAAAAGGAGCAAATAGAGGTAATACTACGAACATCATGTGAGCTTACTGTGTGTCACAACGTAGCCCCGCCAAAATATGAGACAGTATGATTCATTTGCATAGCGTCTTGTTGGATCGTTGATGATTCATCCACGGATACTGATAGCGAGACTAGCTGAGGCCTTTAACCATGGATGAAAGCGCGAAGGCTGCAGTTGCTAGGAGGAAGGGGCATTAAACCTACCTTATGTGAGAGTAGACCTGGCTCCTGCATGTTGAAGTGCATTTGTGGAGTCCGAAAAATTGAGGGGAACTGTTCATTGCCCTTGGGGAAATAAACGGGCACTTATTTGCGTTTGCCTTACCTGAAACCCCTGTTAGTGCGCGATTTATTGCCCCTTAACACTACTTTTTACTATATATATATATAAACGCTATAAACGCGTTAATTAATGCGAATTATTATATAAATTAATTATTAATAGCTTTAGAAAAGCTTTTTTTTACTAGAATCTATATATTATCTTTCTTTTTATCTTCTTAGAGTTAACTCTTCTTAAGTATATATTTTAAAGTACTAAAAAAGCTAAAGCTATTACTAAGTATATTAATTAAAGCTTATAATATTATTATTATCTATTTTACTAGTATTATTAATAAATTAAAGTATATTATTATAAAATCTAGGTATATAATAACTATTAATATTATTAATAAGTATTTTTTTTATAATACTTATATAACTATATTCTATTTTCTAGCTATAAAATTTTAAATATATTAATACTAGAGATCTTATTACTAAACCTATTTAGTAATATAAAGTATATATAATATAGCTTTTTTACTATCTATTTTTTTTATTAGTACTTTATTTAATTGAAATTATATTAATATTATAGAATAGATAATACTAAAACTATTAAATAGTAAGTAATAAGTTTAGTTAAAGGAGTTACTACTTATATACTACTTTAATAATAAGTTAATTATAAACCTTATTAAGTATAATATTATAACAGTTTAAATTTATTATTAATAATAAGAAGTATCTAGAAATATACTAAAACTTTATTAACTAGTAGGGTTTAAGTATTATAAAATAATATTAATTTATAAAGAGGTAATTTTTAAACTCTTATATAATAAAACTAACTACTATTTTAATAAAGTTTAGGGTTTTTTTAAAGAGAAGTTTAATTTATTTATATCTATATTAGTAATTTTTTACTACTTTAAAAAGATCTAGTAGAAGAAGAAGAAGATTTAGTATATTACTTAGTAATAAAACTAGGCTATATAAGAGGTATATATTATATTAATCTATAACTATACTACTAATATATTTATTTTTATTAATAAGAGTAGTATTAATTATTAAAGTAGTGCTAGATATATAAGTTAGGTACTAAAAAGTATAAAGCTATTAAAATAAAGCGTTCTGGAAAAAGGTATATAGTATTATATCTTACTAGCCTTTATTATTAATAGTTTTCTTAATTATATTATTTATCTTAGATATATAGATACTAATAGCTTTTTATTTTAAGTTAAAAACTTTATATTACTGAAGATAGGGGCGTTTCTTAGCTTAAAATCAGTATTAGGTATAGATAATATAGTATAATATAATATAAAGTAGTTAGAAGAAGCTTACTAAAAGTATAGTATTAAGTTACTCTATTTACCTATATACTTACTAGATTTTAACCCTATTAAAGCGTTCTTTAGAGACCTTAAAAGCTATTTATAGAGGTAATTTATATAATTTAAATAACTTAAAGTAACTAATACTTTCTTTACTAACTTTCTTTATAACTATACTATCTATATAGCTAGCTATATTAATACTATTTTAAATTACTTTTATTACTATAGTATTTATATTAAAATAGCTAAAGATATTAATAGAGAGGAAAGCTTACTATAAAGTTAAGTTTATAGCTATAGTTATATTTAACTTTAATACTATTAAAAGCCTCTTTTACTTAAAATAATATAATATTAATATAAAAAATAATCTAATCTTAATAGTTAGTTAGCTTTATAACACCTTAATTATAGTATATTTCTCTTTAGCTATAGTATTAGAGGTATATCCTATTTATTAGATAAATTACTACTAGTTATTAAAGTTAAGATCTTTATATTTAAATAAAGAAGTAAGAAAAAACCCTTCTTTATTTATTAAAGCTTACTATTATTATTATTATTATTATTATTAAGTAATTAAGTAAGAGATATAATAAGAGAGTGAATATTATTAGTTATTTTAATAGAAAGATTTTAATTAATAGTATTAGTAGGAAGTAATATATTATTTACTTAAAAAATTAGTTAGCCTTTAATAATACGAAGTAGTAAATATAAACTATAGTTTATTATTAAATCTATAATATTCTACTTAAGTAGGAACTATTTAATTTAGCTTCTAATTACCTCTATAATACTTATAAAGATATTATTCTTATTAAACTAATCTATTAATACTTTTTAGAAGGATTTAAGTTAAAAATAAGCTTATAAAATAGTTTTAAAAGTACTATAGAGATTAGTATTCTATTTATTATCTCCTATCCTTTCTATTCTCTATAGATACTATATATATTTATAAAGAAGTTATAGTATAGGCTTAATCTAAGGAATAAGTAGTAAAGAGGATAAAATTAGTAAATCTTACTTCCTAGTATATAGTAGTATTAATAGTAGTCTTATTAGTAGTAATATTAATAATAATAACTAAATAGGAGTATAGTTATAAAGGGAAAATTTAGTAGTATATAGTTATAATATAGTAATAGTAATAAGATATTAACTTAGTTTATAATATTTAAATAGAAAGTAGATTAAACTTATTAATACTACTTCTACTATTTCTACTACTTCTATTATTTCTTAACTTTAATATAATTTCGCTCTATAGCTTAGAATTGGTCTTAATAAAGCGTTTATTATAATATAAAGTTATATTTATAATAATATTTTCTAGAGCTTTATTAATAGTTAATTATCTAGCTATAGCTTCTACTTAAGCTATAAAATACTTTTTATTAATCTAAAGATAAGAAAGTAGTTTTATTAAGTTAAAAGGATAAGATATATGTTGAGGAAGTTTCAAGCCTACCTAGTAGGGGTTTTCGTAGTAAGGTAAAAAGAAGTAAAAGCACCTTAGTTAGTACCTAGTCTAGTAGCTTCGCAGTATATATATCTAGAGGTCTAGAATAACTACTTATGCTAACTCCAACTATAGCTGCCTGTTATAGCTATTAGCCTTGTTAATAATAGCTTTATTACTAGTAAGGTTAATAGCTTCGCTTATGTAACTTACGCGGAGATAGCTTTATAAGGTTTTTAGCTATAGAAAAGCTTATCTTAGCTATATACTTAAGATACTACTACTTACGCTAAGCCTTAAGCCTATTCCTCATTAAGAAAACCACCTAGATTCCTTTACGATATGTTCTATCCTACCTAATCTATAGGGCCTTATACTATAAGGCTTTGCCTGAGGTATACCTTAAGATACTAAGATTAATACTAATTATAAGGCTAGGCTTACTATAATCAGTAAGATAACGTTCTTTAACCTGTAGAGCTCTGAGGACTAGTTAGCTATAGCTAAGTTATATTTTATAGTCCTAAAGGCTAACGTCAGCAGTAAGGCTGTGGGAAGCGCCTATATACCTCAGCTAAGCAATATAGCTGCGTTTGCTGCTAATTCTAGCTATTACGCCTATTTTGATAATATCTTTAGTAGGGTAGTATAGCTAGTAAGCTAACCTAGCTAAATAATATAGTAGACGTTGCTAACAACTGTAGAACGAAGGAGTTGCTTACTAGCGACGGTATAACGGCTTCTGAAGATATTATGCTAGATGTTAGTGTTAGAGGGCGTTTCTAGGTAAGTAGTAGAGAAGATAGCTAAGTTGATAGAAGGTGTGAGTGAGGGTTAGAAGATAGGTTGAAAAGTGGAAGAAAGTCTATAGTAATTAAACTTAGTTAAAGTTATGAAGTTATTATTAAAGTGATGTTATAAGTAATAAGATTGTTTAATAGATAGCGTATATTCATACGTACAGGGGAGATAGGGCTGAAGCTAAGATTATATAACTAGTAGGCTGTTAGCTGAAGAGGTAAGTTAGAAGTTATTATAGTATAAGTTCCAGGTAAAAATCATAGTAGCTAGCTAGAGGCTAGGATAAGATATATAATAGTTACTAGTAATACTATCTTTATTATTAATATACTTAACTTCTAATTTATATCTATATATAGCTTAAATTACTATATAGATATCTTAGGTCTTTTTTTATTTTAACTTATTAGTTAATAATAAGTTACTCTACTACTTCTATTAATATAATAGCTTACTAGTATTACTAAGTTTAATAGGAATAAGCTTAATAAAGTTATTATTCTAGTATAAAGTTTATAGGGTTATACTAAGTTATAAAGGCGTTTTAATAGAGTTTTAAACTAATATTATCTTAACTAAAAGGTTTATTTAAATAGAACCTATACTAAATAGTACTAAAGATAATTACTAAGAGATATAATAGTAGTTTATAGAGATTAGTATATACTAGTTAAGTAGTTTTAATATAGTATTAGTAAGAATCTTAGTTTATAGTTATTTATTCTTTCTATTATTATTAGAGATAGTATTAGTAATCTATTACTAGTACTTAAATAGCTATAATTATAATACTTTAATATTTTCTAGGTTTATATAAAATATCTCCTTTATACTATTTAATAGTTTATCTTAGAAATAAAAAAGACTTAAATAGAGAGAAATATAAAAGTATAGTTAATATATTATAACTTATATTTGTAGTTAAAATCTTAGATTATATCTAATATAATATAGTTAACTACTAAATAGAAGTTACTTAGTTTTAACTTTTTAAGCTTAAGGTTTAGCTATATCTTAATAATATTTCTAATAATTTTAATCTTTATATATATTTAAAGCTCTATATTAGGTAATAGTAGTAGTAATAGTTATTATAATAGAGATAGTAAATAATACTTTTTAAATAGATTATTTTCTTTAGTAATAAGATTAATTTATAGCTTAATAGCAATCTTAATAATAGCTTTAATATTATTAACTTCTAGTAGATCTATAAATATCTCTTTAATTTCACTAATACTATTATCTATTACTTCTAGTATTAATAATTATAATAATTATCTATAAAATTTATTTATAGCTAAAGTTATTAAGTAATAACTATAATTATAGGTTTTATACACTATTATTAGTATAAAACCTTCTTTTTTTTATATTTACTACTTTAAAAGTTTAAATAATTATTATTCTCCCTATATTCTAAGTTTATTTTATTTCTTTTAGAACTATTTAGAGACTTAGCTAACCTTTTTATAGTTAACTAAGAGGTTTTTATAATAGTTATTTTATTAAAAATAACTTATTTTAGGTTAGATTAAAGTTAATATAGTATAAACTCTTTTTTATAGTTATCTTTTTAAAAAACTAAAGTAAGTAGGAAGGATTTTTATATTACTAGCTTTATTAGTAAGAATTTTAGTATTAAGAAAATATTCTTACTTCTATATAATATTATTAGCTTTAATAATTATATTAGTTATATAGATATATAATTATTATTATCTTATACTAGTATTATGAGATTATATATATATTACGCTCTAAATAGTATTAAAAAGCCTGAATTACGTTAAAAAGCGTATTAATTAACGTTAGTAGCGTTAACGTAGATAGTAAAAAGTGGTATTAAGGGGTAATAAATCGCGTACTAACAGGGGTTTCGGGTAAGGCAAACGCAAATGAGTGCGGGGCCGCCGGACGATCGGGGGAATGCTCGGCCTCTTCCGGGCCAGGTCTCGGCGATCGTGACTCTGCGGGCCGAACCGCGTTCTCGGTTCCGTGGTATTAGCGGGGAAACGTGGGGTAGAATGCGGCGGAGTGGCAGCTTGCAGCCCTCAGGCAGGCTTACAATTGAATACGGCGAAGGATAAAGACGTTAAATGACTCCAGTCGGCTTTTAGATTTCATGCTAGAAACCAGACGCTAAGTTTCTCTTGATTCGCCCTCCGGATATCAAGGTTCATTTCCATTAGATTTAATCATGAAAGCCAATAACGTCCTTGTCGTTACCGCTGTTGCCCAGAGCCTCACCTGTTGGGCCTCTCCAGCAGCCGTGCCAAGTCCGGGGCCCATCGGCTTCGTCCATCCCGGAGCCCTGCACAGTGCCGGGGACTTCCACCGGATCAAGAAGCATGTCCAAGCCCAGGACCAGCCTTGGTACCGGGCTTGGCAACATCTCGAGTTATCAAAGCTCGCCCAAACGACTTGGGTACCGACGCCTCAGGCCGTTCTTGTTCGAGGATCAAATGCAACGTTCACCGAGCCAAAGGCAAACTACGGATACGCATATCGCGACGCTCATTCGGCGTATCAGCTGGCTCTCCGCTGGCAAATCGGGGGCAATGCCTCCTATGCCAGTCACGCGAAAGCAATCCTGGATGGCTGGAGTTCAACCCTGACCGACATCAACGGCACCGAGGACAAATACCTCGCTGCAGGCCTTTATGGGTATCAGTTCGCGAATGCTGCAGAACTACTACGCACATACTCGGGCTGGCCTAAAGATAGCCAGAATGCTTTTGGGAATATGCTCAGCAACGTCTTTGCGAAATACAACCATGACTTCCTCGAGCACCACTACAACAAGCCAAACTTCTACTATGCCAACTGGGATCTTTGCAACATCGCGTCTCTCATGTCCATCGGCATTTTTACTGAAAATCGGACGATGTACGATTATGCCGTCAACTACTTCAAGAACGGCTTGCCGGGTCAACCCGAGGTCGTCGCGAATGGTGCACTTCCTTATTTCTCAATCGCAAACTTCACCGAGGAGGACTCAGGAAAGACTCTGATGCAGATGCAAGAGTCAGGTCGTGATCAAGCCCACGCTCTCCTGTGCATCTCACTGCTTGGTGTCATTGGTCAGCAGGGTTGGAACCAAGGTGTCGACTTGTACTCGACTTACGGCCACCAGATTTTGAACGCGTAAGTGACTTCCAACTTACCTTACTCAACAGAAACCGATGAATTTCGCTGATAGTCGTCAAAAAGGGCTGAATACGTGGCCAAGTACAACACAAATCACTCCGTGCCGTACACTCCCTACACAAGTTGGGAAGGGGTATTGGAGGTTGTAGCAGAAAAGGCTCGATTCGATATCCGGCCGGGATACGAAGCGCTGCATTCGCACTATGTAGAGCTGAAGGGTATGAATGCATCTTGGTCATTAGAGTATCGAGAATTCGTCAACCGCAACATCAGCGCCCAGGTTGAGGGCGGCGGCGGCGACTACAGCCCTAACTCTGGGGGTTACGATAGCTTGGGTCACGGGACATTGATGTATCGACTGGCTAAGGAGGATTAGGTCTAGATTATTTCTATTGGTGTTTAAGTGATATATGTCTAGCGTCTAGATACGAATTATACAGGGTCTATATGATTACATGTACTTGGAGGCGGCACATGATGCCCCTCTGAGGCGAATCGAAAACCATGGTGTATTACTCATTATCAGTAAGACTGATAACGGTAGACTTGAACTTCCTGGCAGAGATCTTGCGGTTGAACAAGATGTCAGTCTCGCGGTACGAGCGGTGCTTGAGCTCAGGAAGGCCGAAGTATGCCAGGACCCAGCAGACAATAGCGGTTCCTCCCCAGACGTAGCCGCACTTTCCAGCGACGTTCCATCCAGTGGGGTTCAGGAGCTGAGAAGCCAGGTAAATCATGGGGATCTCGGCAACGTAGTAGGCAGCGCGGCCGACGGCAGTGGACAGCGCACGGAGACGGACAGCGGAGGTCTCAGCAATGATGGTGTAGGAGATGGGGCCAAGGGTACCCGCGAAGACGAAGGAGATCAAGATACCCAAGACGGCCTGGGCGTAGTTTGTAGCGCTGGTTTGCTCGATGGAAGCGCAAATGCCGAGGACGATGAGGAGGGTGATGTTGGTGGCGGTACCCCAGAGGTAGATGGTGCGGCGGCCGAACCAAGCAGTAAGTGGCCACGAGAGGACGTTGGCGATGAACTGGAGGCAAGAGTTGATAAGATTCAGGTCGAATGCACGGTCGTGGCCCATGCCAGCCTGCTCAAAGAAGAAGGTGGCCTGGTTGGCAATCAAGTTACCGGCGAAGTTCTGCGAGGCGTACATCAAGCAAGTGATGGTGGTACGTCTGAGGTCAACGCCCTTGAACAGGTCGAGAAGGGTAGGAGCGCCGCCCAGTTGAGACTCAATCTCGACAGTACGCTCGATCATGGCATACTTCTGCTGGTTCTGCTGAGCAGTGGCATTGGAAGGACCAAGGCGCTTGATGGATCGAAGGGCCTCGTCCTTGCGGCCGCGGCGGATGAGCCACCATGGAGATTCAGGGGCGAAGAAGAGTATGACCATGAGGGGTGTCTGCATGAATGTAACGTCAGTTTCGGCAGATCAACGATGGACATGTTGGGTGGCTTACGGGGAAGATCCACTGCAAGGCGAGAGGCGCACGCCAAGCCCACTCATCGTCGCGCTTGTTGTATCCAAGGGTGGCGCCGGCAACGACGATGGAGCCAATGGACCAGGACATCTGCAGAGTAGCAGTGCATGCACCTCGGAGGGCGAGAGGAACGATTTCAGATGCGTAGGCAGGACCAATGGCAATGAAGAACCCCCAAGGGATACCCTCCAATGCCTGTCCAACGGTAAGAACCTCAAGGGATTGGGCCTTGAATGACCTGTTAGGAGGCAACAGAGCGGAGGAAACTTGGCTGTGGCGCAACTTACGAAGAAAGAGATGAAGATGGTGGCGTTCATGAGGACCAGTGCAAAGATGGTGGTCCATCGGTAGCCGAACTTGTTGACGACAGGGCCAGCCAAGAACACACCGACAAACGCACCACATTGACCAGCCTGGAAGAGAGCACTCTGCCACTTGGTCTCAATAGCGTAGCCATCAGCAACCTGCACGCCGTATCTTTTCTGGAAAGCCGCCTGCGCGACGAAGTTGCCATTCAGGAACATGTCGAAGGACTCCATGACCTGTACGAGATCCGTCAGTCATTGCTCAGAGCGAGTGTCGCACAACGAGTCATGTGAAAGGACGTACGATGGTGAAGCACATGATGAAGGCCCAGAAACAAGCTTTGGGGTGGGACTTGACGGCCTCCCAAAGACCCTGCTGGTGCTCCTGGTTTTCGCCATCAAAGGCATCGTTCATGAGGTCGGAGTCGGCCAGGACGAATTGGCAACGTCGACGTGGTGCGCGCCGTGGTCGGCATCGTGCTTCTCGTCAATGCGAGCATCTTCGCTGCTGCTGTTGACGCGAGGGGCGTTGTGCCCGTCGTCAATGAAACCCGTTGACATCTTGGAGTCTTGAGCGGTTGTGCTGGGCCAAGTAGTAGCCAAGAGAACGCCAAGAGTGATTCACGAGCCAAGAGTAAACAAGAAGAGGCCAAGAAGAGCGGCGTAGCCAAGAAATACTGAGAATTGGGGGAGAGTTGGGGTAAGAGTCTTATGTACTGCCATTGGCGCATCTGTGGGTCAAGTTCACTGTCAGAGCATCAACATATCGCCTTCCATTGGTGCGCGTAATGTGTGTTTAGGAATGGTCCGGATGTCGTGTGGAGTAAGAGACAGATCCCTGCTGTTGTCTGGGGTTGGTTAAGCGTTGTGATAGGTGGGAGATTTGTCGCGTGCGGAGGCGGGGAATGGAGGTTGGGGAACAGAGGGGAAATTGAGGAGGACTGGAGGAGGACTGGATATCAACCCCTGTCTTGCGGCTCCGCCGGCAAGTTGGGGATTGGGGTTCGGCCTCCTCTTGTTGTGCGTGTGAGAGCGAATTCTCTGCATCGCCGTGGGCCAGGAACACGGTGTGGACATCTATCCCGTAGTTTGAGAAATCGGCTCGGAGCATCGCACCCAAATCAGGAGGCACTAACAATCGCAGACAGATTTCGGGCTTAACACGTGGCCAAAGACATGTGACTGAGCTGTTGAAGATAGGGCCGATAGGACCGCTTCTGCAGGCTTGACAGTTGGGATTTTAGGATCAGATTCGCATGAGAGAAGTGTTGCTGAAGACATGCGGCTATGGCATTGTGCCTCCTAATGGCCCGAGTGCGTCTCTAGAACTTCTGTCTCACCCGCAAGTGATGTAAGCCTCCAGGGCTGTTTACTTTTTCCACTCTGCCGGAAGTCCGGAAGAGCCATCTGGCTTTAGCCACTAATCCGATTACCGGCCGAATGGGAACCTCATGCTACCCGCCATTGTCAGACTTAGATAGATGAGCGCGAGGCCAGGCGCAAACCTCGAGTGCGGGGTTTGTAGAGCTAGACCGCTCATTGCTGAATCCTGAGGGCTCCGTGTTGATCAGCAGCGGATGAACAGACGCAAGCCAACTGGGTCATGTCGAAGTCGCGGTTGTTGCCAAGGGCAGAGGCATAATAGACGCTTTTGCCCGAACAATGACGACACGAAGTGGCCGAGAAGCGATCAAGCTAGTATAGCGGGTCTACTAGTGGCGCCTCGGAAGCGATGTCATGAATCCAGATTCTGAGCCCCTGCTCGTAGCCAACCATCGTGTTGATGACACCAGCAACCATAACCATAACCCCTGCAATCACGAATACCTCGGCTGTCCAGAAGTGAGATGTGGAGTTTTTCATTCAAGAAAGAGGAAAAACAGGATGTTGATCGGCGCCTACCTCGGTATGCATTTGTCTTCAGTCGTTTGATTCCGGAATCCAGCGCGAAAACCCGGAAGAACCAAATTGCTTGTGGTCTGCAGTGTTTAGTCTTGAAAGCCCATCTTCGAAAAGATTCTTCGTTTGCGATCCTGCGGCGAAAAGAAAACCTCCCGATATTTCGACAGGCTTGAGACTTTGATCTGTCTCCTGACAGAAAGAAGTTGGAAAGTCATGTTTAAAGTGGGACCTTTCTTACTTGACATTGAATCTTCACGCTGGTTTCCAACGGCCGCCACTGGAAAACCACCTCACGTCCTGAGCATTCATCAATAGAAAAGGCTACTTAATAGTGACTTGATGTTGATAGAAATATCTGAAGGACGTGGCAGGCGTAAGGAAAAATAGCGTAAGCGTACCAGCCACGCCCCAAAACCTCACAAAGACATAGGGGATCCCGGCTCGCCTCACGAACTATTTGTTCGGATATTGAGCTCACAGGCAAGATGTAGATAACTGAAACAACGAAGCCATGTTCGTCACCATGATCGATCACGACAGGGGAACGTAGCCTAGGCCAGATGAGCAAGCATTCAGCCGAAGGGTGACCTTCGGGAAATTACGATCTCGCTTCCAATCCATCGGTAAGCATTGTTTTACCCGGCTTCTCAAGCACGTTGACCATCACGGTCCCACCTATGAGAGCACGAGTTTGACTTGTCGGGGTACCTTAGTTTAGTTGGGAGACGCGGCCTGCTGGTGCCATCGTCACTTCCAGCACCCCACGGAACCGGTTAAATGCCCGGAGTGGCGTACATATGCAGGTTCGATACCACGATGCCAACCCCATGGTAGTGGTTTCCTGTTTTATCGTCGTCCACGTGCGTTGGTGATTTCAACGAACCAAACCTAGGGCTTAAGGCTAGTGGAGCCGAGGACACCATTCACACGAAGAACAGCACGAACGACAGGTCGCGATACATATCTTAAACCTACGGAGACTGTTCCACCTTTCACCCGCACCCTGATCTATCCGCTGATCCGAGAAACAGCATGAAAGGCAGAGACGGATATGTTGTGGATGAAGCCGACCATGAATCATGGGGGTTCGGTTTGTTTGTGCTCCGCAGGAACGCCAGACTTTGACAGAAGAGGAGTATTGATCGGGATAGAAGATCGATGAGCAAGGTAAGGACTGATGTGCGTTGTGGACCCAAGAGCCCTACGCCGGCCATTCCATCTGTTTCCAATGTCATGTCGATGTTTGAAATCCATGGCGGTTGTGTTATTGGATTGTTGTTCAGCCTCATGACGAAGGTTCATGTCCGCATTGGCTGTTAACTTGAAGACCAAGCCTAGGCATTGAATGAGTAGATTGGAAATCACTACCAGTAGTCACGGAATGCGAACAATAATTCACAAAAGTATCCATGTGGTTATGTGAGCCATGACCGGCACCCAAATCTGAAAGCTTTCAAATTACTCTAGGATAGGTATGCAGCCGGAAGGTGATGACCCGGGTACGATGGGGCCTCTGGAAGACAGGCTGCATGTCGATTTCTTTTCGTCGGGCTATCAGAGAAGTAATGAGCAGACACTAAACTATGCCTCTGCCTTGGACTTGGGCTTAAAGTCGGCCTCAATGTTGACATCGTCATAGACCACTTCGTTCCTCTTGCCAGCAGCGATTTTCAGCTTCTTCAGATGCCTGGTCTGTCTCTCCGTGTGCCTGGTAATCCACCAAGTCCAGGCAGTCGCAACAATGCAGAGCCCACTCATCCCCATCGCCACACCAAACGAAGTCGAGTACTTAGGTGCGTAAGCGGACCGGAAGAGCTGAGGTCCGATGAGGGTTCCAATTTGACCGAGTGAGTTGGAGAACGCAATGGCAAACGCTGATCCTGTTGCCTTGGAGGTGGTCTGAAGACGCCATGGCCACATGGTCGAGAACCAAGCATTCGAGGCAGAGGCAGCAATAACCGTCGCGGCGTAGACGCCTCCGTTGTTCGGATATGTGTACATGACAGCATAACACGCCAGTGTGGCGACCAGGTAAAAGAGTGCTACGACAGGATACGGCACACCCTTCCTGTCCGTCAACCAGCTGCTGATGATGATTGCGAAGATAGGCAGGACAGCAGAGGGGATTGTGAGAAGTTGGCTTTCGGCAATCGAGCTGTGGGAGATGTCAGTTTCCTGCGGTGTGTTTGCCTCTGTGTAGGACGAAGGGAGATAACTTACGCAAGTCCCAGGTCAGCAACGATGGTGGGCAGGTAGAAAGAAAGACCCGAGCCTCCAACGGTCTTTGTTGCCCAGACCAGTGTGAACCACCAGAGACGCTGGTCCTTCAAACTTTCCCAAATCTCGCGCATGTTGAAGTGAGCTTCACTTGATCGGGGAGAGTTTGCGGGAAGCCGGGCCTGCAAGAACCTCTTTTCGGTATCGGTAAGCCATGAAGCCTGCTCGGGAACTAACCATTGGCACGTCGTTAGCCTTCGTTCTTGTTGTCTTTGTGACGGATGGGAATGGATTATCTTACAATCAGGGAAGATCCACCAGAGTGACGCTCCGAAAGCAATGGTGATTATACCCTCGACCAAGAAGAACCTACAGACTCTGGTTAGTCTTACAATTGCTGCGACCGCGAGGAGATGGCGACTAACCACTGCCAACCAGACAAACCATATCGTCCGGAGATGCCATCAAATGCGAACGCCAGTACAGCACTGACGACATTTGCAAAGAATTCGAAAGAGTCTGTTGAGAAGTCACATCAACATCTGTCCATGTCGGGGATTACCGGTGGTCGAAGTCGTCACTTACAGAAAATCAAAAGTCGAATGGTCATCTCGTCAGCACGGTACCAGTATGTCAATTGCAGAATGATACCAGGGAACATTCCAGCTTCGCACTTCAAAGAGTTAGTCTTGCAAGAGGTATGGCTCAGAGAAGTAACTCACGAGACCAAGGAAGAAGCGAGCGACCCAGAGTCCCTCCTTTGACTTCACCGCGGCATGGCATGCTAGGGTGATGCCCCAAGTTACCTACGCAAGCTGGTTTAGCTCATAAGCTTTCAAGGGGATCGGAGTAATTACCATGATTCGCGCCTGGAACCTGGATGGGAGCATTTTCTTCATAATCAGGTTGGACGGGATCTCGAAAATGATGAACGGAATCTGGTGAATGAGTTAGATCAGGATCATGAAAACTAGCTCTGGAGTTGACGTACATAATACAATGTGCTGACAAAGTTGTAGTCGTCACCAGTCATCTTCAGTTCAGTGAGGATGTTCCGGGGTGTTCCACGATTCATGATGCGCGCGTGCGCAGCCTAAGCAGAATAAGCCTCTACCTACCTTCAGCAGCACTTGACGAATCGAAACCATCGGCTTCTAAGACTCACGTTGTTTGCATCGACATTTTTGACCATGAAAATGAGGGCGCACAGCACCATGAGGTGCCAGTCAACACGGCGCAACAACTTCTTTTCCTCTTCATAGGACAGGAGACTGCGATCCTTCATGCGCTGGTGGTCATAGCCGGGGATCTCAGCAGTAGCCTGACCGTCAACTGGGGCGTCCCTGGGCTGAATGTGCAAGTCACCCTCCGCCGGAGAGACCTCCGTCGGAAGGGTAGGGTCTGTCTTCTCGGTGGCCTGAGCTGCCATGGCGAAGATGCGAATCAACAAACAGGATAAGCGATGGAGTGGAAGTGAATGAATGGACCGTGAGTACCCGGAGAGCTAGACTACATGACGTTCTTCATATAAGCGCTTCTTGTCCGAGTACCCAGTGGGTATTGGGGCAAATATTTTGGAATGGGCAGAGCAGTTCATCACACATCCCATGCTGTTTGGACATCGGCCAGCCGTAGTCAACATGCCTGCCCGTCCTCCTGAATTGTCACCATGGTGTGTGGATAGAATAATGCGCGGAACGAGTTTTCTCCTGACAAATTTTCTATCAGATGAACCATGAACTATAATATGATTGTCTAATTAGGAAAGCGCCGGATCACCTCCTGATGGTGGCAGGGTGTTGAGGTGGTAGATCTGCATCCTCATCATCTTAGACAAAAGCTCGGCCACCGAGGCAAATTTCTTCGGCCGAGCTGGAGGCTGCCCTGTTGAACTGGGGTGCTACGCTACCCGGATGGGCGACTGCGACGTTACTTGCAGGCGATGTACACGTAAGTATCTTGAACCTGCACATTCACTGGCTGCACCACAACACTACGAGCGCCTTGATGATCCCAGGTAGATCGTACGGACATTGTGTAATCAGATTCATTGATTGATAAGATGCATTTCACTCACAGTGATAAGATTGAACAAACTTGGGCCATTGGCTGTTGTACACGCAATTCACATCCCCACCCCTCCCCCAGGATATTCCACAAAAACGGCGCATCCCCACACCCGTATGCTTAATCGTAAGCATCCATTATTGGCATGTCTTGGAAACTCTTAGCGTTCGATTCTTATTCGAGAACCCTTTTGGCCGGTGCCCACTCCCTCCAGCTATGCCCTTGCTTTCCGACGCAAATCGGCCGCCTCGATCGCCGTGTCCCTAAGACGCTAACAAACAGAAGGGGACTGAGGTTCCGATTTGGTCATATCATCCGAGCACGTCTCCATCGTCGGTCACCAAAGAAGCACATTTACTTGAGTGGAAAGAGGCACAGCACCAGTCACAGAAGAACTACCCAGTTTTGATGCATGAATATTCACTAGAATGCTCCTAATGTAACATAATTCGCTCGCATAGCTCTCACTGTTCACCCTGACTAGTGGGTGACAGAGCTCACGGACTGCCCCTGGTAACCTTGAGAGAGCGGCTGCCCGCAGGGATCCTCCAGCTGCAAGCCCACCTCACGCATAGCCCGAATCCCGCCGTTCATACTGTCTGCAGCGTACCCCTTGGCTCGCAGAACGCTGGTGGCAACGCGAGCAGAGTCTCCATCATAGCAAATGATGAGCGAGCGCTTGTCGCGGAGCTGAGAGCAAATGTCGTCATTCTCGGAGCTAAGCTTGGCCTCAAGCTCTCGCCAAAGCGATGCCAAGACCTTTGGATCTGAGAAGGGGCTTGGAGTACCCGCCTCGATGAGCGGGAAGTTGACAGACCCCGGGAGACTGAACTGCTCGAAGTCCTGGGCTTGACGCAAGTCAACAACGATGGTGTCTGGTGACGGAGCAACAATCTTCTCCCAGCCTTGTCGTTCATCCGACCGTCTCTTGGAGACGAAGAACAGAAGATCTCTAGTTAGGATCTTGTCCAGGTGGTAAAAGTCGTTGAGGGCCACTAGAGGATCCTTTTCCCAGGCTGAGTCATATCGGTAGAGGTCAACATCGCTCAATTCCTAGGCGCCCTGTAATTAGCGAGATGCACCATGTCGCAGGGATAGTCAACACCAACGACTTACTGAGTTTCTGATCGCAGGGAACTGCTCGGAACCTAGTTTGTCGAAGTACTCGTCCATGTATTGGTACGGGAGATCGCAACACAAAAAGACGCAGTGAATTTGGCCGTCTGGCCTTGCAAGCTCACTCAACGTCCCATCCTGCTTTCTTTTCTCGATAAGCTGGAACAGTCCTTGGAGATTGAATCCGGATGATGGGCCGCAAACAATGCCGTTGCGGCACAGTTCCAACGAAAGCGAGAATGAGGGGTGGGACGCGACCTCCTCAATGTGGTCGACAGCTGACTTCCAAGGGAAATTGACAGGAGCCAAGAGAGCCAGGGACCGTGGCCCTGGAACTCTGTCGCCTGCAGCAGTACACACGCTGCGGATGCTGTTAGAAAGCACTGCGAAGCTGATCATTGAATCTCTTACCCCAAACGGAAAACAGACGGGCTGTTCTCTTTGAAAAAACTTCCTAATCCTGACATTGTACCTGTACCACTGGTGTCAGAGCCGTAATCTTCAAAAGAAGCTGAAAGTCTTCGAAGACAAGACATACCAGAGGTTCCCATTCCGGCGCAAATCAGGCTAATTTCGGGCAGTTGTTCCAGAATCTGTGGGCCTGTCCATCGCATATGAGATTTCCAGTTCTTGGCGGCTCAATCAGTAGCTGCAATACGCCCATAACGTTTGACAAGATGTCTCACCAGATCGTTGTTGTATTGGTCTGGGTTGACAACGGATTCGGACTCCTGTGCCCAGCGGTATGCCGCCCGAATCCCGCCACGCTCATCGTTCGGTTCCGGTTGGGAAGGGCCGCCGAATAAAGTACTGTCACAAGGCCATAGTGAGCAAAGTTATGTCACCTCAAGAACCATTTAATCAAACTCGAGAACAGCCCCACTTACAGCTTAAGACCAAAGAATTGCATCAGTTTCAACTTTGCCGATGTCGTCTTATTGCTCAGGAAGGCGTGCACATCTCCCAAGTCGTAGAGAACGCGGGACATCAAAGCCATGGAAATGACAGTTGAACCAGAGCTGTATTCAACCACGGTTTTGGTCTTGTCGGGAGCAACCCCATGCTCAAGAAGATTGAGGGCTTTTGTTGAATCAATCATTAGCAACTCCGGTTCAACTTTTCATAACATCATTCCGACATAATTACCTGGCATAGCTTTGACATTGTTTGCAGGGTGCATAGTCATCATCTTCGCGTAGATACGGACGCCATCTTGTCGGTATGGGTTGAGGGAGTCGGGAAGCTCCACAAGCGGCAATGGTGGTGCCTTGTCAGGATTGAAGTAATCCTTGACAGAGTCAGGGCCCTTATAAACGTTGAGATTGTTTCGTACCGGCATCTCGAGGCTGTTGTAAACAGAAGAGCGCTGTGTTGTCGGGAATTTCTCTCGAGAGATGTAGAGTTCGGAAGTATTCAGCTGCAGAAATGATAGGCGATGATCTTTTGCCCCTGCGAAAGGATGTTGTACTCAGAGCAGTCGGTCTCAAAGCTTCAAAGTGAAGCGACGGGCCTTGATATTATTGCATGTTTCGGGCTGGGCCACAGACAATTAAGCATACTCAAGGACGATATGTCTGAACGATACGTCCGCTTACATGCCCAATGGAATTACATCACGTCTTCACCACACTCTACAGCTGTCGATTGCGCGGCAGGGGTGAGAGAAGCCACGAGTGATTATCGCCGACAGAAACCGATCACACAAAACAAATGGCTCAATGGATCAAACATGACTCAACTCTCAACCTGTAATCTTTGAGAGGTTCATGTTGAAGCTTTCCATACACGAAAGGGTCGTGAACGAATGGATCCTGAACTGCATACCCCAGTCCCGAATTGACATCCCCCCGGCCCCCTGTGACCTATCATAGCTGTGGCGGCCATATCCGATAACACCGAAGGGATCCTCTCTCCTCCGAGTGCGACCAGCTATTGCTTGTTCTGCATGATGATCTGCATAACCACAGAAGGCCCGTCCCATCGGCGTGCCAAAATCTCAGGGTGTGAAATTATAAGCCAAAGGCCTTCACGAACACGCGCCGTTGAGCGCAGTCCCTGACGATGAAGGCAGAGTCGCAGCAGGCATCCCCACTCTCACGACGCATACTGCGTGGAACAAGGTCTGACCATGACAGTAAAGTCGATGAATAGCGGTAAAGCTTTTCATTAAACTCAAAAAAGGAAAAACGGCAAGCCCAGCGCAACATCATTAGCAAATATTTTGACGTTCCACTCAACCTGACCATTGAGTCCGTGTCGGTGCGGATGCTACTGCGAAGTTCTGCACTGCTAATCAATCAAGGGTCCGCCAAGACGCTCGCAATGTTCTGCCACGTCATTTCAAGCTGTCTACAGAACTTCACGTTCGTCCCTTGGGATTCTCCGGGGTATAATTTGGTCCCAGGTATCGTCTAAAGGCAGCAGCTAGGTAGTGAGCGAAAAAATAGACTTCATTTTCTGTAGTATCTTTGTCGGAAACGCAGATTTACACGTCGTACCGCCCTTACTTTCAAGCTATGAACGAGAAGTCCAACCCAGCGGACGGCAGCCCTCGCGAGGCCGGGGGCGTCATGACCACCACCCCCGAAAGCTTCCAAACGCCGGAGACTGTCACGGAATCGTCAACGCCCACAGACAAGAAAGCAGAGGCATACATGTTCAACGAGCAGACAAATTACGTGTCAAAGGTCAAGGTCATCACGGTAGGTTGCCCCGCCTCAGAGGACTCGCACTCTTCAATCTTGAGTTTATCCCCCGGTCTGCTGTAGCGACACATACTTACTAGAAAAGATTTTCCTGGCATGCGCCAGCGTGGACCTGGTAGCGCTCATGGACCAAACCACCCTGGCAGCTAGCTTGTCTATTGTTGGCAATTACCTTCATGCAGGACAGCAGCTATCCTGGCTCGCTAACGGCTACTTCATGTACGTTTTGCTCGCTTGAAGATAAATCTCGCTGATTGATGCGTCCGCATAGCACATCCACAGTTGGGCAGCTCTTGTACGGCCGCCTCTCGGACATATGGTCGCGTAAGGTGATCCTGATGGTCGGACTGGCCATCTTCGGCCTCGGATCGCTGGCATCCTCTCTCGCGCAGACGGCTACCCAGCTCATCGTTTTCCGTTGTTTTACGGGTCTGGGCGGTGGCGGACTCATGACAGTTGCCCAGATGATCGTCAGCGATGTGGTCCCTTTGCGCGAAAGAGGGAAATACCAGGGTATTCTGGCAAGTTCCTCCGGTCACGATTCCACGATTCCACTTCCACCCCAGACTCCCTTCCCCGCCACGGTATCAGATTTGATCAGATATCTTTTCTTCCGAACAGATGAACCTCCACACCCCCCTCCCCTGCACAGACAACCCACCTGCTAACACCTCGGTTCCTTCAGGGTGCCGTCACTGCACTAGCTAACGGAATAGGTCCCGTCATCGGCGGCACCCTCTCCTCCAAAGGAGGCGACTCATGGCGCTGGATCTTTCGCCTCAATCTGCCCCTGACGGCACTGTCTGCAGTATGCGCCCTGTTTTTCATGCCACTCAGGAAGGTCACTGGGGACTGGAAAGTGTAAGTCGTCGTCTGTTAGTGACTGATGTGGAACAAAATCCGAGCGGAGCTCCGCTCGATTGAAGTCCCTCATGAAGTCGCACTGAAGCTGACTACCGGCGTCCCAATGTAGGAAGACACGAGCCATCGATTTCGTAGGCATCTTGCTTGCATTGGCTGGCACCACCAGCTTGATGCTTGGTTTGACTTGGGGTGGTGGCGAGTACCCCTGGGCTTCTGCAGCCGTCCTTACTACTCTCCTCGTCGGTTTCTTCATCTGCGTCGTCTTTGTCTTGTGGCAGTGGAAGGGGCCGAGATACCCGCTCGTACCTCGTAAGATCCCATGTTGCCCCTGACCACGCCTATAGGACTAATCTTTATCCCCTCCGACTTCCACAGTGGACATCTTTCGCGCTCGCATGACAATCGGTGCATGCATCACCATGGCCATTAACGGGTGGAACTTTGTCGTTCAGGTGTACTACATTCCCACCTTCTACCAGCTTGTCTACAACTATGGGGCGACCAAATCCGGCGTCATGCTGCTTCCCATCACCCTCGTGCAGACTGCCAGCAGTACCCTCTCTGGACTCATTGTCCACTGGGTGGGACGTTACCGCGAGTGCATCTTGTTCGGGTGGCTCTGCTGGTCGGTCGGTCTAGGCCTCATGTCCACCCTCGACGAGACTTCTGGTCTAGGAAAGCAGATCGGGTATTCCCTGCTCATTGGTGTGGGGGTGGGAAACACTCTTCAGCCGTAAGCATCAGTGCTTCGCCCGATGACTATGTTGTTTACTGACGCGGTCCTCGACAGGGCTCTGGTCGCCATCCAAGCGGGCGTTCCAAGAAAGGACATGGCCGTTGTCACATCCTTCCGCAAGTATGCCATCCCTCGGCTCTGAGATGAAGATGTACTCGTAATACTGACACCGGTGGGATAGCTTTGTGAGGAACTTAGGGGCTACGTTTGGGCTTGCCATTTGTGGCACAATTTTGTTGGTCACCATTCCAGAGGCAAACACAGCCCGCACTGTGACACCATATACTGACTTTTCCAAGGAACAACATTGTCAAAAGCTCGGTCAATGATCTGGATCTGGGTGTAGATCAGCGCGATTCCCTTCTCGGTAACCCACAGCAATACCTATCGTCGCTTTCTGACGAAGAGGCGCAACGTATCAGTGCTGTTCTCGCACCGGCGTACCAAAAGTCTTTCAAGGTCATTTTCGAGCTCGGTTCTGGCTTAGCAGCAGCAGCATTTTTCGTGGCATGGTTCTTGATGCCACACATTGACTTATCCCGCCCCGACGATCACAAGTTGAAAGAAGAGGGCCATCAGGCGCAACTGAAAGAAAACGCAGACGCCTCAGAGAAGTCTCCGTGATCTGCTTGGTCAAACAAGGTTGAGCTACATTTTCAACAATGACTAGGATCATTGGAAGGAGGGCTTCGGCGATAGGACGCCGGCGAAAACTCTTGGGGTAGGGCGGAGTCGTCTTGATTTTTTTCGACTCAGCAGGGCAAATTTGTATCAAGCTCATCTGTAGCGGTAGAATGGGCTTGACTTGAAAATTTTACAACGTTGCCGAAGTACTTTGCGGAAACCTGCTGACACAAGACCCTTGTTCATTTATGATTAGATTGATAAGCCTTTTAGCCGCGATGTGCTCCATCGGTCTAATGCACTCCGCGGACCACAAGCTTGAATACAGTCCCCACGGCGTATGGCGTGGTGATTTAAACACACGCCTTGTGGTATCGCCGAACTGCCCTGTCCGACTATCCGAGTCGTTTACATAATGCGACCGAATTCGAAGGCATTCCCTGCGTTGAACATGCAATGCAACGCAGCCCCAGTCATTTGAACATCAGAGTGGGCCAACGCAAGTACCTGGTCTGCAAGTATCCATCAGTACTGCAGATCCGCGGCAAGATCGTGGCATCAAGGTTGTCTTCAACAATCATCTCACGGGATTCAACGACTAGCGTGTGCGATCAGTTTAATCACTCAGTCACATTGAACGTCCGACTCGGATTCGGAGGTAATTTCGAGCTCGGGATGCAGATGCAAAACCAAACCTTTGCGGCCAATGTCGTCAGTTCGGTGGTTGGATCAATAGCGCGACCAAAAAGTCTGTAGATGGGTCCATTTCCACGACATCATCATGGAGATATAAGCAATTGGGCTCCGATTCCGGATCCAAAGATTCATCGTCGTTGTTCTCCCAAGTCTTTGAGGTCCCCGTCGCGAAGGAAATTGTCCTCACGGAAACATCACACTTCACGATCCATCGGCTCATTCGTTTTCCAAAGATGATTCACACACAATTCTCGGCTGCCGCGCTGTATGCCGGCTCTAGCTTTGCAGCAGCCGACTCTCAACGGCCACTACTGAAGGACTTTGACGCCCTCGGCGCCTGGTTCGAAGAAGTAGCCGCCATCAATGCCACGGGCCCTCAAGATGTCGAGCAAGCCAAGAACACCACCATTGCCATCGTTGGAGCAGGCATCACTGGTCTAGCCACAGCTCTCATGCTTGATAGCGTTGGAGTACACAACTGGGAGATACTCGAGGCGAGTCACCAGATCGGTGGACGTCTGCGGACTATTTATGTCGGAGGCACCCAGGAATGGGCGGAAATGGGCCCCATGCGTCTTCCCTACAAGATCAAGTACAAGAGCGACAATGCGACGCTCGAGTACTCCGACCATGCCATGACGTTTCAGTTGGCAGACTGGCTCAATGAGATGAACCAAGGCAGCCAGACCGACCTGAACATCAGTTTCATCCCCTGGATCCAACACTCTCCCAATGAGTTGCTGGCACTAGGCACCGGGAGACATCCTGACGGAAGCATCCCCACACGCGCCGAGATTGCTGCAAACTCCAGCCTTGGCAAGCCGGCACCAATGGATACGCAGGAGTACAAGGACGTCAAGGCGAAGATGAGCAGCATTCTCCTCAACGAAGACACACTCAGAGAGATCCAAAAGGACGTATGGAGAGTCCATGGCCGCACTATGAAGAGTGGGCTCGACGATGTCAGTCAGCAGAGCATGATGCGCAACGTTTGGAACGCGAGCGCTGAGGTGGTGGATGCCATCCACGGCGCCACTGATTACGACATCTTCTGGGACGAGATGCATCACAACTCGAACCTGGCGCAGGATGGCAGTAAGGGCACCTTGGGTGAGACTGAATGGCGCTGCGTCGATGGCGGCTTCAGCCGCTTCTCGGAGGCAATCCTGCCGCACGTCCAAGATCGTCTTGTCCTGAACCGTCAGATCCGGGCGATTGAGGCTGTCAAGGATGATCAGAACGTGGTCACGGGCACGAAGCTCTCTTGGGTCGATGTTGATGCCAACAGAAGCCAGACGAAGCCAACGGCTGAACAGACCAAGACCTACGATTACACCATGCTCGCAGTTCCTTTCACCATGACGCGAATGATGCGCCTACCGTCCTTCTCGCCCACGCTCTCGCGAGCCATGGCTGAACGCGGTCTTCGCTTCAAGGACGCTTGCAAAGTCGGGCTGCTCTTCAGCGAACGCTTCTGGGAGAAGGGTGACCGTCCTATCTTTGGCGGTTACTCAACGCCCCCTGATGCAGCTGTTGGCGCTCTGTACTACCCAGTCTACGGACACAACGAGTCCGGACGTCCTGGTCTCATCTTGCACTACCGCGGAGGCGATTGGAGCAGCCGCTTCGCCAGCCTCAGCGAGGAGCAGCATGTGGGTATGGTCCTCGACGCCATTGCTTCTCTCCATGGTGAGCAAATTCGAGACCTGTACACGGGAGAGTACGAGCGGCTGTGCTGGCTTGACGAGCCTTTCATCGCCACGGCTTGGACGCGCCCGGATGTGGCTCAGCACGCGCTGTACATCCCGTCGTACCACCAGACTGAGTCGAACGTTATTGTTCTCGGCGAGCACACGGCACCCACGCACGCATGGATCAGCTCTTCACTTTACTCCGCCGTTCGTGGTGCTGTTCAGCTGTTGCTTGAGATTGGTTTGGTCGACGAAGCCAAGCAGTTGAACCAGCAGTGGATGGGACGATGGATCAACACGCAGTAAAACACATGGGCATGAAGATGGGAAGAGTCAAGAAGTCGCGGATGAAAAGTTATGTTTTGTAGGAACATCACAAGGGGAGAATCAGCGATGAAGGTATAGGGTAGTCTAGATAGCCACACGACACGCTTCTAATTCTGCAGACGTAATGATATTGAGATTCAACCCATAAAGTTTTGTAACAAGTGACACGCTGGGATGATCAATGTGATACGCTCGCTCATTCCATGTCTTCTTCAATTATCCAGACCTTGATTTTAAAGCTAGCATAGCGTTGTCTAGATCATGATGGGGAATGATGAAACAAATTTTCAATTTAAGGTATCTACACAAGAATTGGGCCACCGCTTAAACTACCGCCAGCCTCCGGCACCTTCAAAATACCTTCATTCACCAGATCGATTGCCAGCCGGCTCAGAAGTCCGTCACAGCCCTTCGCCGCCAGTATTCCCACAGCCACCGGCAGCTTCTCATCGTGGTTGGTCAGGGCGCTGAAGCTAGAGACCTCACCCACTGGATAGATCAAATCCGGACATCCCGAAAAGACAGACATTCGGGCCGCCGAGAAGCCAGTAAAAGGAGCTGGGAGAGCTATGTCGTACCGATTCCTCGGGGACTGCGTTCCTGTCTTACCGGCATATAAAATGAGGCCGGATGAGCATTGCAGGGTGTCATTGACTGGAGGTAGGATCTGATCATTGAACCAGTCCATGAACATTGTCTTGTTCTGCATGGCCTCATCCCAAGAGTAGTTGGCAGCCCAGGCCCATCGTGCCAGCGGGGATGGGTTGATAAAGGGCCGACGGCCGTCGAACTGCTTCGCGTAGTCTGCATAGAACGGCTGGACCACCGCATCGTCTTGGCCCTTGCCAGTGAGGACCGGGTAGGTGATGTTGAAAGTCTCGGTGAAGCTGAGATCGGCGTTAGGGTTCGTTTCGTGCATGCCCCAACTCTGAGCCACATTGAGGGTGCTCACGTTGCCACCCACAAACTTGGCCAGAGCGGCCGCGAAGTTGTTCAGAAGCACGCCTGCTTCGGTGCTGGAGTTCGGGTATGACACAGTCATGATCTTGGTCGGATACTTCGGCTGCAACGTTGCCAGAGAAGTGTAGTTGGAGCCATACGTTACGGCCTGGAGTTTATCCCACAGCTTTGGGTCTCGCACGAGGAAACCAACGGTATCAAGGGGCTCTGATAGCGGCATGATATGATCGGCGCTCACCGCACCATGTGATGCTCTGTTGCCAAAGACGCCATTCACTCCTGCGGGGCTGCGAATACTGCCTCCCGTGTCAGTTCCGACGGCAGCATCAAGCCAGCTGTAGGAACCAACAGAAGCACCTGCGCCGGAGCTCGAAGAGGACGGGTCTTGATAACCATCTCCCCTGGGGTTGAAGGGAGAATGGTAGTCAACCCAGTCGACGGTAGCTACCTCGCTCGTTGCAAATTGGGACAGCTTCTGTGTGCCCACGACGATAGCGCCGGCTTCAATGAGCCTTGAGATAGCTGTTCCGGTGACGTTGTTGGCCGGATATAAGTGATACCAAGCGCGGTTTCCATTTGACTGTTTGACTCCGGCCAGCGAGAAAATATCCTTTACGGCAATTCGGACACCGGCCAATGGCTTGGATTCTGAAGGCTCGAAATACAAGCGCGAAGGCACGCCGATGGTGAACGTAGCTGAACCGGGGATCTTGGCTGGCAACACTTGGAAACTGCCATCGTTGTTGCCTAGCAAGGCTTCTGTGAACGCACCGGCGGTATCGTCATAGAGCCTGTACGCTTGATGTAGGTTTCCAGTGGCTTTGCGCAGGAAGTACGGCCCCTTCGGCACATTGAAACTTGAGGTGAAGCTGACCACTGTCGAAGGTGTTTCGCTAATAGTATGAATAGCTTCAGCTGTCGAGGTCTCCGAGTTATTCGTTCCATTCAGCAGAAGCCGTGTAAACCCAGACTGAAACACGTCGTCGGTCTCAGTCCACGCAGTGAAGATATCGGAAATATTG
The DNA here is from genome assembly GCA_018853505.1 of Colletotrichum camelliae. Taxonomy (NCBI): domain Eukaryota; kingdom Fungi; phylum Ascomycota; class Sordariomycetes; order Glomerellales; family Glomerellaceae; genus Colletotrichum; species Colletotrichum camelliae. Next base: position 4,787,844 of record JAELVL010000005.1, on the reverse strand, counting down.
TCTGCTTGGATCCCATGCGCCGTTGGCAAGACAGCGACCGGAACAAAATCCAAGACACTATCAATATCTGCGGGAACATCCGATTGGAGGGAGATGTTTGCAGCGACGTGGGGGCTAATGAGGTATGGGATTCCATTCAAAAGAAGAGTTGAACCAGTTGAAATGATCTGTGACGCGGCGAATGGCAGTACAGCCACAGCAAAGATCTGCGCCGGATGCATCTTCATTGCTTCAATGTTGGTACGGAAGGGAATTTCACCGTGACACACTGCTCATGAACAGATCAGAGGACTGAAGTTCTACAAGACAGCCAAGGGCACTCTCAGCGTGGGACTAGATGAGTGTTTATTGACTCGAGCTATCCGTATCATACGTGGGTGATCGCCCGAGAACCAAGGCTGCATATGACCAAGCCTCCACTGGTACCTGAGAGCATGAGTCCTTGCATCCTGTTCCTACGGAATCCCAAGGACCCCCCACGGATTGATTTTGAAGACCGAGCTTTGCAGGGATTAGTTTAGAGCCGATTTTGAGCAGTTGTTGAAGAAATACGCGCCCACCATGTGGAGTTGCGGAATGAAAACGCATATGCATGTGCGGAGTGAGCCTTACCGAATTCTGCGCTCGAGGCAACCTCAATCTTGAGTGTTCTCCGACCCTGCAGGGGTCCCATTCCGCCAGCACCATCAGGGTGCACGTATCCATTTGAGGTACTCACGAACCAGCGGGCAGGTATCCCCGCGCGATCTTCGATCTCCGAGCACATTCCCGGGCAATCTCGGCGGTTTTCTACAAGCTTCTCAAATTCGCTCGTTGACGTTGCATTTGAAAGTGAGTAGGATGTTTATCAAACTTTGAATCACCTAGGTGCCTCATCGGATCCATAAGACAAGCTAACTTCTTCGCTGCATGCAGGGTGAGGTCGAGCGATCCATCCGTCATCGGGCTACACAGCCCACAGAGCAGTTGTGAAAAATGAGGCAGAGACCTATCAGGCTTTCAGAGAAATTAATGACTGTTGCTTATGTTGACTTCTGCTTCCCACAAGATAATTGAGCCGACGCAGGGGGGGGCCGAGGCACAAGGTTAGTCCAAGTAGGTTGAGAAAGAATATGGGCTATAAAGTGTGCAACAAACTAGCCTCGCGACTTACCGCGCCCGTACATGCTTTATTAGCGCATGCTGCTCCGTCTTGGCTAAGAAATTATCCTACAGCAGGGCGCAGTGTCCCTGCGTTAAACTTGAGAGCTCTTCGTTGATTGACAATGGAACCGTGACCTGTAAGTTGATTTTAGAGCTGTAACAGGACTAGGCATCATTATGAATTGTTTGCTTAACATGGATATCCATAGATGCTGCATCCTCTTCTTTGTGATGTTCTCAAGACGCGGCCCAACTTCATAACAAGAGGACCTCAAATTTTACCACGGGCGTTGTTAATATAGGTCTTGGGCATCACGGTGCTCCTGTTCCGCTCCAGCGCGCGTCGCTACTGTTGACTACAGTCTGGTGGCAGTGCTGGCGCTAAGCTAGGCATAAAGAATTAGGAGTGAGGATACTTAGATGTTCCAGAATGGCTCAATCCTTGGTCAATATAGTATCTAATTAGTGAGCGACGAACTGCTTCAAAAAGCTTTACTTCTCCTACCTAGGTTACGTATGAAACGAAAAGGCAAAAGTGAAACAGCAACGAGATGTATGAGATCTTGCCTGGCCAAGTTTCCAGAGCCCCTTCTAAAGCAGTGCTAGAGACTGAGATGTCTGAAGTTTACTCTTTGGGAGTGTTGATAAATACCTGTGATCTGCTTCGAAATTTGATGTCACACGTCTCTTTGGACTCTGGGGATACCTAACTGTTGAAGCCCTTTATATTTCATAAGTGTTGTGATGCCCTCAAGCATCTGAGGTAGCCTCGCATCTAGAGGAAGGTACGATATAACCTACTCTCTAACCTACTTTTCTAGACTAATAATATTCTAGTATATTAGTCTCTAATCTATAAAAAACCCTTCGTATTAGACTCTAATTTAGAGTAATATAAGCTATTTTATTTATATAGATACTATATATATATTATAGTTAGTTTATAATAGTTATAAGCTTAGTTTATATACTTTTAAACTACTATCTATAAAATAAATTATAACTTTATTTAATTTATTCTATATCTACTATATTCTATTTTAATTCTTAGTTATATTTCTTAAAATTAATTTTAATTTATAATTTATTTCTAATATAATAGTAACTACTAATTTTAGTATTTTATATAAACTTACTTCTTATTATAACTTCTCTATTTAATATATTACTTTTTAAGTAGAAATAAAAATAAAAGATATCTAGAAATATATTAACTTAGATAATACTTCTAATATTTCTTCTAATCTAAGTAAAGTTAAAGTATATTTTTATTTAATAACTAGATTTAAAAAGAAAATAAGAAGTAATATAAATATTATAAAGTAGAATAAAAAGCTTATAATAAAGTAATTACTTTATATATTCTTACTATATTAAATATATAAAAAGAACTTATAAGAAGTAAAAAGGCTAAAAATAAAAACTTTAGAGAAAAGAAGCTTAAAGAAACTACTAATAACTTATTACTACTTATATTAGTTACTTCTTATTTTTTTACTAAAAGATCTATAAAAGTTTTTAAGCTTTATACTTTATACTTTACTATATATATTATATATAAAGTAAAATATATTTAGAAAGAGTAAATATATAAAGTTCTTAATAAGTAAGTTAAAGATATAGTTTCTAAAGAAATCTTTACTCTAGCTTAAGTAAAGCTTTTTAAGAAGAGAGACTATACTTTTTATACTTTAATCTATATTCTAAAGTAATATTATACTCTAAATAAGTTAAATAATTTTATTATAATTTATAAAGAGTATACTTTAGTTTTAGATTAAGTATTTTCTACTATTAACTTAAATACTTAAATTAGAGATTTCTAAAGTATATTCTTAGGGCTTCTTAGTATAAGTTACTAGAGATCTAAGGAACTTTTATATTAAAAACCTTTTTCTAAGTAATCTAATATTACTTTACTCTATTCTAAGCTAACTTAAAGCTTATTAATATTATTAAGTAAAAGTACTTAAATACTAAAATCTTAAATATAAGTTAGTATACTAATATATTTAAAAACCTTCTTTATAAAGATATAATAAAAACCTAATTAAAGGGTTATATAAATAGAGTCTTTATAATACTAGCTAAGTAATTAGATAATATAATCTCTAGAGACCCTGCTTTAGAAAAGCCTTTATAAAGTAAGTTAGTAACTTATTATATATATAGAAGAGAATATAAATAAACTCCTTCTATTTATAATTAACTTAAATTTATATTTATAAGTAAAGAGGTCTATTTATACTTAGATAAAGTAAAGTAAGTTTACTTTAGAATTAATAGACTAGATTATTTTAAGCTTTATACTAAAGTAGTATATAAGAAGTAGCTTATTATAAGGAATCTTAGTTCTCTTTACTTTAGTAATAATAATACTTAAGAATAAAAAAGGGCTTCTTAAGAATAACTCTAATAAAGTAAAAAGGTTAACTAATTTTTCTATTTCTAAGATAAACTTTCTAGCTAATATAATAGCTTATATAATTACTAAAAATATTATTACCTTAATTATTACTAAGGAATTAGGGACTGTTATATTAAAACTTAAACCTAATAGTATTTATATAACTTATATTTAAGGCTTAGAAGTCTTCTTTAGTAGTATAGTATTAGATAACTATAATACTCTCTATTTTATTAATAATATCTCTCTCTTTAAAAAAGACTTAATTATCTATAAAATAAAAGGATAAATTAAAATAAGTATTACTTTATATCTTATTATAATATAAAGTATAAAGATCTTTTATAATATTCTTAATAGAGTAAATAGACTTCAGGATATTATACTATATAATATTATACTTATAGATAACTTCTATATTAATATTATCTTAGAATACTTACTATAAAAGATAAATATCTAGTATTTAAGTTTTAATAGTACTTTTTATATTAGAGATTATAAGGATAGTATAGAAGTAAAGAAGCTTTTAAAAAAAGGTAATATTACTTTTATAGATTACTAACTTTATTTTTCTTATTTCTATTCTAGATATATCCTCTCTAGTAATACTTTAATACTAAACCTACTTACCTTTATAATAGCTTATATAAAGTAATATTCTAAAGAATAATAACCTACTTATATAGATACTATTAAAATATAATACTTTTACTCTAGATACTTAGAACTAAAAATATTAGAGAAACTTATTTTTAATACTTAGAGAGTAAAGATCTAAAACATTATACGCCTTAATTACTAATACTATATAATAATATATATAAAGCAAGTTATTTTATAATATACATTAGAAAGAAGAGTAATTTACCTTTTTTATAAGATTTTATAAGATCTATTTAACTACTTAATAAGTTTTAATATAAATAAGTAGATATTTATTATTAAAGATAAATATATAGATTAACTTTTTATCTTCTTATATATAGATAAGTCTTAATATTTAGTTTTTATAGTAATCTAAATATTTAAATACTAGGTATAGAGATAGTATAGCTTTACTTTATATAAGATAAGATAAAATAGTAAGTATATATAATTATAATATTTTAGAGTTCTAGATCTAAGCTTTAGATTTAAAAATTAAGATTAAATAGGTTTCTTTATATATAAAAGAACTAAATAGAAATATAAAGAGAGTAAATTAGAAGCTAATTATAAAAGCTATTATAATACTTTAAGCTACTAGACTTCTACTTATACTTTAAGTTAAAGTAGTATAAGCTACTATATTTCTTTATAATATAAGCTCTTATTAATACTATAGCTAGCTTTTACTAATCTAAGTTAAAGAGGATTAGCTAAGAGATTTTATTAAATATTATAAACCTACTTATAAAGTAAATCTCCTAGTTAACTTATACTCTTAATAGGGAGAAGTATATATATATAGCTATAGAGTATACCTTCTTAAGAAAGAATATAAAGTAAATAAGAATAAATATAACTTTAAAGTTATAATATAAAAGTATATTAAATACTTTATAGAGTATATAGTAAACTTATATAACTTCTATAAGATCTAAGTATTCTCACTTTAAGAAGTTATTATTATATAAAATATAATATTTAATAAAAAGATATTCTATTTAAAGGATAATATAAAAATAGTAATCTAAAGTAAAAAAGCTTACTTAGTTACTAAGGAAATCTAAGAACTAGCTTCTTTTATACTTCTTAAATTATAACTTCTAGAAGTCTAAAATAAAGCTAAAGTTATATTAATAACTAATAATAAAGTACTATTATTATACTTTTCCCTATTAAGAGAACTATAACTAGTTAAAGATAGTTAAAAGAAGTAGATATTTACTTCTAAGTTAAATATAAACCTTACTAAGATATATAGGATTCTAAATATAATACTACTATTAACTCTTATTTAGGTTAATAAAGTAATAGAAAAGACTTAAAATACTAGCTATATTATAAGCTTTACTAAAGATATAATCTTAGATAAGATCTATATTTAAACTAATACTTCTTTTCTATAAGATCTAAATATAGAGGAGAATAATATATAACTACTTTTATAAAGCGTTTCTTCTATTTAGTTAGTATAGCTATACTTAGGAACTAGGGAAAAAAGTATTATTAAAGAGGAGTTAGAGTAGATATAACTATATTAATTTAAGTTAACCTAAAAATATAAAGCTAAAATAATCTTTTTACTTTAGAATATATTTTATATTCCTCTAAATAGAATAAAACTAAGATATCTTCTTTAAGATATATATACTAAAGCAGTAAAAAGTATTTAAAGAAGTAAACTAGAGATATTACTTATTCTACTATTTTATTTTCACTTCTATTTACTAAGTAAAGCTAGAATATATTTATAGTATTAAATAGAAAAATCTATATTAATTAGCTTATTAAGCTTTCTAAGACCTAGAGAGATATCTAATATATATTAGAACTACTTTACTTTTACTTTATTAAAGCATATAATATTAAAATTAATAAATTTAAAGAAATAGGTATATAGGAAGTTATAGACTAGATAAATACTAAGAATAAGCTAATTCCTCTTAAGTAGGTATTTATATATAAGCTTAATTAATATAGATATTTTAATTACTATAAGGCTAAGATATATATAAAGCGACCTCTAAGAGAAATACTCTTTAGAATAGATATATACTGCAATCTTTGCTATAAAAACTTTCAGGGTTATAAGCTTTTATAGTATAATTTAACTTTAAAATCTACTAATTTAATATTATTAATATATTTCTAAACGCTATATATAGACTAAATAACCCTCTCATTACTTATTACCTGCTAAATAGCTTTAAAAAGAATAGAAGGTTAAGAACTCTGATATACTATATAGCTTTTATAATACGCTTTTACTCTAGTATAAGGAGTTCTTAACACTTTTCTTCGTTTTAGACTCTATTTAATAAGTAAAAACCTATACCTTTTAATCTTATAATAAAAAAGTATTTATACTTTTCTATATTAATAATATTTTTATTCTATATTATAAAAACTATATAAAAGATATAGAAATAATTATAAATAGTATTAAGGTGAAATATAAATTAAAAAACTAAAGACTAGCTAAATAGTATTTAGAAATTAGAATTATTTATAACTAAGTAATATAAAAGATCTATCTTTCTTATAATTAATATATTAAATAAGTTATAAAGAAATTTAACTTTATTAACTCTAAAGTACTAATAATACTCTTACCCTTTATTTTATTTAAAAAGTCTAATAGAGAAGTATCCTCCTAAGAAGTCTTCTTATATTAAGAGAAGATTAGCTTAATTCTCTATATTATAATTATAATATAACTAGATATAGTATTTATTTATACCCTATTATTATAGTTCTTAATAAACCTATCTCTAAAGTATTACTAAGCTATAAACTAAGTTATTTAATACTTATACTATATATAATATCTTATAATATACTTTAGTATCTTAAGGAGTAAGATTATATAAGTATTATTAATTATAAGCAATATATTTTTTACTAATAATAAAGAAATATAAAGGTTGTTTTAAAGCTTTATAATATCTCTCTTTAGAGGTCTAATCTAATAGAAAGCTATATATTAAAGTATACTAACTATATTAATAATAGAGGCTAAGCTTCTTAGCTTAGAATATATAGTAAAGGAGATAATAACTTTTAAATAACTCTTAGCTTTAGAGATATATAGAAGATCTATTATAATAATTAGCAGATAATTTAACTTATAATAAGTAAAAAAAAGTATACTTTAACTTACTTTTACTATATAGATATCTAGAATATATAGTTCTACTAGAAATATACTAAATAATTATTCTAAATTATATATCTCCTTACTAATAAGATACTAGTTAATAGCTTTATAAAACCCCTCTCTTAAGTAAAGTTTAAATAGTTTAAAATACTTCTAAACCTCTAGGATATATTATAAATAGTAGTATAAATTAAAGGAGAAAAGTTAAGCAGTAAGTAAAGCTTATAAGCTAGGTATTTTTAATTAAAAATAGTTTAATAGCTAGGAAGTATATAGCTCTCTTAAGAGCTTAAAATACTTATACTCTATAAAGTACTTAGTAATATAATACTATACTTTCTACTTATATCTCTAGAGAGTAGCTATATAGTTATCTATTAGGATATAATATATAAGTAATAATATCTTAGGAATAATACTACTAAAGAAGCTATTAATAGTAGTATAAATACTAGCTACCTTAGTAATAGAGAGATTTACTTTAGAAAATAGACTAGTATATAAACTATTAGAGACTAGTACTTCTTCTATAGTAACTTTAACTTATAGGGCTAAAGCTAGTATAAGAAGAGAAGCTATAAGCTTTATAGCTATTTCTTTGCTACTCTTACTCTTAACTTTAGCCTTTTTCTAAGCTTTATTATAAATATTAAAAGCTTTATAAAATATAGTTCTCTAATAAGCAAAGACCTATAGCTTATAAGTTAGTAAGTAACTAATAAGATAAAGGTTATATAGTAAATATATATTCTTAATAAGATTCTTTTATATACCTCTTAGAAATTAAAGCTTTAGTCTAGATATAAAGACTAGTATAAAGATATATAGCTTTCTCTTCTTCTTATAAAAAGTATACTTACCTTTCTATACTAAACTAGATATATATATACTAAGTAATATACCTAAGATAGTACTATATAAATATAGCAGGTATATAGTATTACTTAGTAGTAATAGCTACTCTTTTTCTTAGCTCTAAGCCTTTAAGACTTCTACTTCTACTTAGAAGTTAGTAAATAATATAAAGATTTAATAGGTAATAAGGTTCTAAGATATATACTACTTATAACTTTATTATAGTTTATAAGAAAATAGAAGTATAAAAATAATAGACTTTAAATTATACTTCTCTTTAGCCTCTCTACTTTTTATAAGCTTTTTACTTTTATTAAGCTTAGTAGTTTTAGTCTCTATAAAATAACTTAAGTTAGTAACTTAACTATAAAAATAGTAAAGTGAAATAAAGAGTTTATAATAATAAGAGAACTTTAAGATAATAGAGTAAAGATAAAGTAATTTACTCTTAGGTATAGAGCTTTTAGGCTTTAGGGGAGCTAGAAAATACTACTACTCTCCTCCTTTTTTTCCTCTCTCTCTTTCTACTTCTTTTTAGTAAAAGTAGCTTTTACTTTAGCTATTATAGCTATATACTTAGTTTTAGTTTCTTTAGCTATCTAAAAATAATATAGTTAGTATTAAAAATACTATTATAAGTAAAACTAAGTATTATAATTACTATATAACTATATATATATATAAATATAAAGTAGGTAATATATATATTTATAGTATTATAGATAAAGAAAGAAAATTAAGAAGTAGAAGTAATATAAGAGATATTATTATTACTACTACTTTACTACTTTAATAACTACTTTAACTTTTTATTCTAAGCTAATAAGAAACCTTTATTTATACTAAGTAAAGTAGTAATATTAGTTACTACTTTAGTATCTATAATCTTAACTATAATAGAAAGTATATAAAGAGAGATACTTACTTTTTTATAATTTAATAATAAAACTATAAAATAATCTTTTTTATTAGTTTCTTTTATTAATTACTTCTTTTTATATTTATTTATATAACTTAAACTTATATATAAAATAATATAATATTAGTTATATAAGATTAGGGTTTATAGGCTTTTTTAAACCTAAGAGGATATATTATAATACTCTTAAGTATCTAAAGTAGCTTTATATTTAGAAGAAAGTACGACGTAACCTACTCTTTAACCTACTTTTCTAGACTAATAATATTCTAGTATATTAGTTTCTAATCTATAAAAAACCTTTTATATTAGACTTTGATTTAGAGTAATACAAGCTGTTTTATTCACATAGATACTATACGTACGTTATAGTTAGTTTATAACAATAAGTCAGGAAAAGTCGTGGTACGAATACGATTGGTAGATAGTAGTCTCATAGTATCATCGTTCTAGCATTTTGTTCTTTCCCGTATACTCTCCAGTATCATCCTTCTGAAATCTGAGATCTACAGGTAAAATAGTCTTGTGCACATGTTTCCATAGAGGACGGAAAGCTCTGAGTTGGGTTTTGAAACAGCCTTGTGCAGGTAGAAGTATTGAGTTTGAAATCAAACTAGTATTCAATCTTAACGTTATCGATTTTGACTCAAAATCGTAAGTTGGCCACTGTCGAAGACGGACCGTGGTGACAACAGATCAAATTTTCAGGTGCGTGCGAAGCAGTAATTGAAGACGAGAGGAAGAAACAACAAGACATTGCTATGAGCCAGATTTTACCGAACGCCATATCTTCAGTTGTACTTATTTATCCTTAGTTTCTAACGAATCTGGGGGAGACGCGATTGCGGTCTGTCTTGTTGTGGGACAGATGTCTCCAGATATGGGCGCAGGAGTTGTCTGTTCGACGTGCTCGATGATGACAGCTGAATGAGGAATAGCAACATCTGGATGTGTCGTACTATTTGTATGCAGTGAATGTCATGTGTGGAAGACAGCTTATAGATAAACCTCAAGTAAGAGAGAAGTGCCCCCAAGGCCATGTAGCCTGCAGTGTTACTCTGACTCCCAGGTCGACACCGTCCAACACACGAGCTGCGAGAAGTAGACTCGCATGATACTTTATGTTTGGACGTTCACAAGTCGTTCAATTTGAATCGAGGGCTTTCACTCAGGAAACTTTAGCCATCACGATAGAAAGGCTTCTGAAATTCTGGCACAGCGATCGGCTCAGATGAGTGCTTGCTGCTCCATACCCTAGCCGCACAAGATATGGGAAAAGAACTATGATTTCAAAGGGTATTCAAAAACGTCTCAATCTAGCTGGACGGGCGACCTTGATGGCGGCGCATGGTCCGGTTCAATCATCTTGGCCCCCAACCAGTTTTAACTGTGGCTTGACAACCACAACCTTCCACTTCAGGTTTAAGATTCCGATTTGCCAATTTACTAGGATGTGTGTAAGAGAGAACATCTGATGTGGTCTTAAATCGATAAGGCTGACATATCGACGGAAAAGGTGCTTGCCGGAGTTGTAATTGTTCTAGAGATTGACGTAGCAACGTAGAATCAAGTGAATAAAGGTCGTGATTAGGCAGTATTCATACATGGAAATTGCTCCTGAACGCATGATAGTGAAATGAAACCCAACCCTTAGAAGAGCACTTTTTCGGCTTAACAAAGAAAACTCTCACCATAATTATGGAATGGCTAGGTGTTTTGGTAGCATGTTGATGGAAAGGACCTTTGTTTACAGATTCAAGAGATGCTCTGCAATAATCCAACATCAAGCAAGATCGAAGAGAATTTCTCTACGGGCCGTGCTAGACGTTTCGAACTTTCGGAGAAAATTCTCTTCTGCAGCGGTATATTGAAGCAGCAAGCCACAAACCCTAACAGCAAGGAACTAAACAGGCAAGTGATGCAACTGTGATTACCAGATGGAATTATTAAACCATCTGACAGTGTTACAACACCAAGCAAACTTAGAAGGCCCAATGGACTATTATGTTTCCCTTTTCAAGGCAATCTCATATCCAATACGCAGCACGTAGCCAAGGGATGTGACAAGACCGAAGCCTGAGACGAGAAAGAACGAGCCCCACTTGCTGCCGAAGCCCGGGCAGCCCAGCTCGAAACGCCCACTGAAAAAGCCAAAGTTTGGTCAGAAGCGTCTATGCGAGCTCGTCAGACTTGGAACAAACATTAAGGCACTGTCTTGAACGTTATAGAGTATAGTATCGTGCCTTCAGCCTACTTACCCGAAACTCATCGACACGGCCTGAAGTCTTCTGCTTCTCATATTCTGGTCATTCCCTCGCCCGCCTCCTGATGCGCACTCAACCCCTTTTATCATTCATCAAGGACCGTCAACTAAGAGCGATGTCGGAGGCCTCGAATGTTACGCCTTCTTTCATGTGAAGTTTTCTTGTCTCACCGCTTCACGATAATCGCGGTTGGGCAGCCCCTCATCTCGCGTAACACAACATGACAGGAACATATGACTATTATCGTGATTTGGCGCGCTCCCGACGGCAATGTGGAAAGCAAATTCCGCGTATGGTTCCCAGGGTTCAGTCAATTTCAAAAGTTTTCAGTCACGAGCTTACGGGGCGAAACTCAAAAGTAGCCTAGCTCTCTCCATGCCCGATCCCAGGGCTGTTTACCCCACCAAACCTCGTGGGTGGCAAACGACCCTGTGCAGCTCTGTGAAACCACAAGCGGTCAGGTTCGAGAATCCAGAAGGTGCAAACCCTTCGAGTGCTGGCTGAAGCTCGAACAGCTAAACTCCCAGCTTGTGCATGGATCACTTGAAACAAGAAGAGCTTCTGCTGAGTGCGTCGCATATGTTGGACGGAAACATTTTTCCTTCTGGTGTGACAAAGTGGGTCATCTCAAGTCTGCGTGAGCCCCTTTGGATAACACGACGCCTAAGACTCAAGCTTCGATCTATTCTTGATCATGGCCAAGCGACATGATTTCTGTGGCTGTGAGACAAAATTTGATCTGATGACCAAGGAATGAGAAGATGGTAGCCAAGCAGAGGAGGACTCCCGTTGACGAGAAAAGGGGTGTCTGTGAAAGCTATGGCCAACAACAACGTGTGGGTGCTGCACGTGGTTCTGGCCAAGCCGATCCAGGAGTCATGACTCAGGTACTCGGATACCGGGAAGGGGGTTGACGATCCAAAAACTCCGCCATAGAGTCCAGACTTTGAAAAGCCACACAAGGCCGTGCAAAAGATGTTCCAAAAATTGAAATGGGTGGTTCTGCAAAACCGGTGAGTTGGTGACACTGGGCATGGAGTTTGCGGGAAGACCCTTGATGTGCCCCTGACAATGCTTGGTATTTATGGTAACAGAATGCTCTGTCCGCGCTCTGGTTGGCTATGTTCAGATGACAGTCTTGCAGGACAAATCGGGTCCTTCCGCGCGGGGGGTTCTCTCCGAACCACACCACATGCAGTCTTATGCACCATGCCGGGATCGGGCCTAAGGGAGAGTCAAACGGCTCTAGCTGCGGCTCTTGGGCGCATCGACATTATTGTGTCATCTTAACTGATTCTGTTGTCCATCACCACTTCACACGTCGCCAGCTCATCAGCCGACAACGCGTCAAAGAGAATTGGGAAAGCCAATGACGCCATTACACCAGTTCCAAGTGTGCACACAGCCAAGAACAGTGGCCGCACAGGGACGCACAGGGAGAACCCCTGACGAATGACGAAAGGCAGCTCCGATGTTATTAGGTAACAGAGTGCCGGAGCCCGGCCGCTGCCCTAATGAACCCGCGCAAAATATGGTGTGCTAGTACCAGCCAGGAAATTCGATCTGCTGTCATGTCTAGTTGTTTCGGCCCAAGTGGAGATATATGGATACGAGATGGCACTTCCGGTGAGAACCCTTTTTTCCAGAATTTCACAGATGCCGGTGGCTCCGCGGGCTTCAACTTTGCCGCGTCACGAACCACCGGACCGGTTCGCTTATAAGAAAGAAGACGCTCCCCAGATTTTTCTCCCCCCCCCCACGATCCACTCTGGCCTCCCACAGCGAACCTTTTGTGACATTATTTAATATTCTGCTCTGCAACCTCTTTGTCAACGGCTCCATCCCGCTCCGCCGCCAAGCAGAAGAGTCGTGCTGACCGTCGATGCAATGGTCCAAAACTCACCCGCCTCTCAAGATGACGACCCCGGCCCCGAGCCCGGTGGCGGCGGCATCTCTCCCGAGTTTGGTTCCGGCAGCGCTTCCGGAAGCACAACTCCCGAGAATGCCGCGGTCACGCCTAACCCCGATCCGGCCGAACAATCGACTAGCAACGCCGAGACCGCAGCTGCAGCCGCCCTGAAGAAGGAAAAAGGCCGTGTACGCTTCAATAGCAGAGCGGCCGTGACCCAGCCCCCAACTTCACCACCACCCAACGCAACTCTGCCTATTCCCACTCCGGCAAATCCGCCGAGACCGTCCATCTTGCGAGGCAGTTCCGGAAGCTCTATTCCCACTGTTGCAACACTTGCCCAGGACAACCCGCGTCCCTCGGTTGATAGCGAGCGCCAGGAAGCCAAGTCTGCCGCTGCCGCTGCTCAGGAACGTGCACGCCAGGTTGCCGCAAACATCCAGCTCGGATCTCCTACCCGAGAGTCCCGAGTGTCCGTTGAATCCGCTGGTACGACGACTGCAAGCGAGTATGAACCGCCTAGCAGAGAGGGAGCCTACATCCCTCTTCAAGACCTCAACTCCGATCAACCCTTGAACGGAAAAGCCAAAGAAGAGGAGGAGAAGCACGAACACCAGGCACAACTCAACTCGGAAGCATACCGAATCGTCCGGGCCCACACTTGGCGCATTGCCGACAAGACTGAGAGCGAGGCCGGCCCATCCAATGCTCAAGATGCCGAAAAGACTCATCAAACCGACCACCTACTCCCTGAAGTCAACGACGGCAACTATGACGGTTTGTACGCCGTCCCTGCGCCAAAGCAGTATCGCGGCAGCGTCTTGTCGCAGCTTCTAAAGCTGTATAAGCCTGCAGAGGGGCCTGTGCAGCCGCCCAACAACCGCAACTCCGTCGCCTCCTTTTCCAACTTCGGAGGACCTCTGTCAACCGGCACTCCTGGCTCCGAATCCGGCACCACTACTCCCACCGGCACCGCAACTCCTAGCCGTAAGAAGTGGTACCAGGCCAACAGGTCCCAGGAGACCCTCGTCAACCTGATTGAGGCTTCTGCACGCCTCGCCAACCCCAACCAGCAGGGCGAGGGTCCAGGATCGCCAAAGGATGGCAAGGCCGCGAAGAAGCAGCGTCCCAAACACAAGCGAACCACCAGCAACTCTCGCATCAGCGCTTACCTTGCGAGAGAAGAGGAGGAAGCCAAGATCACTGTCCACATTGCAGAAACCCTCGCCCGTCAGGAGTACATCATCACTCTTTGCCGCGCGTTGATGCTTTTTGGTGCTCCCACCCATCGTCTGGAAGAGTATCTCTCTACGACCGCCAAGGTTCTCGAGATTGATGGCCAATTCCTGTACCTGTAAGTCTTATCTCCATACACGAAAAGTTCAGCGTACACATGCTAACACTGTCAAGTCCTGGCTGCATGGTCATCAGCTTTGACGACAGATCTGTACACACGACTGAAGTTCGGATGGTTCGCGCAGCGCAGGGAATCGACCTTGGCAAACTTCGCGACACCCACCATGTCTACAAGGAAGTTATCCACGACGTTGTCTCTGTCAATGAGGGAATCGAAACTCTGGATGCTCTCATCAAGTCCAAGGACAAGTTCCACGTTTGGATCAGAGTTCTCGTCTTCGGTCTCACCAGTGTCACTGCTGCACCTTTCTCCTTCGGCGCCCGCCTTATTGATCTCCCTCTCGCCTTCTGTTTCGGCTGTCTCGTCGGATTCCTCCAGCTCATCGTAGCTGCCCAGTCCAAGCTCTACAGCAATGTTCTAGAGGTCACGGCAACCGTCCTGGTAAGTTTCTTGGCCCGAGCCTTCGGCAGCATTAGAGGTGGAAACCTATTCTGCTTTTCGGCAATAGCCCAAGGAGGCATCGTCATGCTTTTACCGGGATACATGGTTTGTAAGTCATCTCTCTCCAACCTCTGTCACTCTCCCCTCCCCATCGCCTCTTGTTGGTTGTATCCCCCTTGATCGGGGCTCTACTAGCCTACGGGCATCCATTAGGACATTTCGCGTGCCGCCGGTCAATCGGTGCCAGGCTTCAAGCAACCTGGTGCCGGACTCGAGCGTGCCATCTCCAGCAAAAAGCCAGCGCGGCTGCTATCGTAGCGTCGCGCCGCCACAGGAAACTGAGGACAGCCGCTGATGGACCAGTGTGTTCCGCCCTCGAGCTCCAATCCCGCGCCATCGTCCCCGGATCGATCCGAATCGTCTACGCCATTATATACAGTCTCTTCCTCGGTTTCGGCATCACCATCGGCACTGCGATATACGGTCTCATAGACGAGAATGCTGTTTCGACGACCACCTGCGACAACCAGATCCCCACCTACCTGACATTCATCTTCGTCCCCCTGTTCGTTGTCTGCATCGCCATCCTTTACCAGGCCAAATGGCGACAAATGCCAGTGATGTTGGTCGTCGCTTTTGCAGGTAAGCAGTCAATCACTTGGACTATCTCTATGCAACGTCATGGATCTAACATTGGGCTCAAGGTTACATGGTAAACTACTTCTCCGGCCTCCGGTTTAGCGCTGCCCCTCAAGTCGCCAATACCCTTGGTGCTCTTACCGTCGGAGTCCTCGCCAACCTCTACTCACGTGTCCGCCATGGAGTCGCCGCCGCAACTCTCATCCCTGCCATCTTCACCCAGGTGCCAGGAGGTCTCGCATCCACCGGCGGTCTTCTGAGCGGTCTAACTACAGCCAACAAGATCACAAACTCGACGCACTCGGTCAACGGCACGAGCTCCGTCACGTACGACAGCACCGAGATGAACACGGTCGTCTTCAACGTCGCGGCATCCATGATCCAGATCGCCATCGGTATCGCCGTTGGCCTGTTCCTCAGTTCTCTCATCATTTACCCGCTCGGCAAGCGTCGCAGCGGTCTTTTCAGCTTCTAATCGTAGGTAGCGTGCACTTGCTCAGCATTTGCAATCTTTCCTGTTCCCGTAGGGCTTTTATCCTGTTCTTTTCCATGCAAAGTCATGTCCACCATATCCATCTAGAAAGGATCTTCCCATGTAGTTCAGTACCCGGCAGGGATGATTGACGCAGGCTCAGCCGGTCGGTCTCCCAAGCCGCATCAATCGTCCATGGTCATGTCATGGCAAGCAAGCCGGCAGGCGATCAACAGCAACAGCCAATCATATGTTGTAGTAGTATCTTTGTATGTAAGTTCCAAAAATTTGAGAAATTCAAGGAAGCGAAGGAGTTTGGGGCTAGGGGGAGGAGGGGAAAAAAAGAGGAAGAAACCACTGTCGTTACTGAACCGGAATAGTATCATTTACTGAGGACATCATCCATCTCCGTGTGACCAATCGAATTGAGACTCCTATGGGGCATGAGCCAAAGGTATGCTATCCCAAAAGGGCAGCATTTGCATACCGGCGAACTCGCGATTAACTTATTCGCCGGTTCCTCAGGATTTTGGCGTGCATATGGCCGAATGCCACACAGGCGTTCGTGATCTCGGCAATGTCATAGGCGAAGTACTCCGCATCTGTAATGTCGGATACCTCCGTCCATTGCTGTTTCGGGATGCACGCCAACATGCCATGGCTGCCGACCTAGCTATTCGGGCTGTTCGGCTTCAGATCGCCCGAGATCGACGCCTCAACACTTGGGTACACCATCAACAGACTCCCTCAAGACAACGAACTCCTACAATCCGTTGCATTTATGTCTGCGTATTGGAGAAAATTGCTAGTCTCCTCGGTGATTTCTCTAAACTCCTACTGGTTTGGCTGACCGGTGTAAACCCGAATCTCATCATGAGCGTCTCCTATATCTACCCAAGGACTACGATATCTCAACGATATTCTTGTGTTTTCCACGCCTCAAATCATCCACAAGCGATTCGTCATGTATGCAGCAACCATTACCCATGTCCTCGCACTCGCTGCTACCGTCACCGCAGCCCGGATCAGTATCGCCTCCATCACGGTCAATGATCTTGTGACTCCATTGGGAGTCGATGATGCGGCTCCAACCTTCGGTTGGAGCATTGGGAGTGTGTCAACCCGTGGCGCGTCTTTCACAGCTGCGCAAGTTCAGGTCTTGCCAGACACCGAGACACCTCCCATTTGGGACTCCGGCACTGTGGCAACAACGGCAACCAGTTTGGTTTACTCTGGACAGAGTCTGCCCCCGCGAACCAACTTCAACTTTCAGGCCCGATTGCTGGATAACTCCGGAGATTGGACTGAATGGTCCACGAGCAACTTTGGCACCGGTCTACTTGCTGATGAAGACTGGGAGTCTGCGCAGTGGATAGGAGCCGCGAATCCAACCGCGGACCAGCCAATCCTGCGCACCGACTTTGACGTCTCCCAGGAAATTGCCAGCGCAAAGCTATTTATCACTGCAATTGGCGGCTATGAGGCGTACCTCAATGGCCAAAGAGTGGGCGACCTGTATCTCGCCCCTTCTTGGACACAATACGCCAAGCGCTCCTTCTATGATACACACGATGTCACCAAACAAATCATCGAGGGCCAGAATGCGATTGGTATCGCAGTAGGCCAAGTCTGGTCTTCCCTTGGCTCTTGGGGTCCGGAGGCGGATCGCGGTGCTTGGGACGGGAACAATCACCTTCAAGGACAACACGACGCAGACGATTGTTACGGACAGTTCCTGGAGAGGAAAACTTGGCGGCTCCACCCGTACCGGCGCCATCCCCAACAACGAGCTTTTTGATTCACGCATCGAGTCGCAAGCCTGGAAAAATGCAGGCTTCAATGCTTCAACCTGGCCAAATGCTGTTGTTCAAACACCGTCAAGTACCGAAATTCATTCCTCTCCTTTAGAGCCCGTGCGAATCAAGGATAGTATCAAAGCGGTGTTCATCACTAATCCGGAATCTGGGGTGTGGGTGTATGACTTTGGGCGGAACATAGCGGGAGTCGGAGCCTTGACTGTCAACGAAGCCTACAACACCTCTATCCGCATGCACTATGGGGAAAAACTGAGATCGACGGGACGAATCCAGGATACGGGCGGCAACTGGCAGCACAGCACATACATTCACGACGGAACAGGCTCCGTCACTTGGATCCCCCGACACTCGTACTACGGCTTCAGATACATCGAATTGACCGGCGTCGCGGGAACACCCAACGCCGGCACCGTCGTAGCGCAGCGTTTACACAGCGACGTGAGAGGCGTTGGATGGTTCATTGCATCTGACAACACATTGGCATGGATTCATGACACCACTTGGCAGACCATGCTCAACAACATCGTTGGTGTGCCCACCGACGGCGCATATCTCGAAAAGCTGTCATGGCTGTCTGACGCGGCGGTCATGTCTGAAACAATACTCAACTCTCTAAACGTCAAATAACTGTACACTAAATGGTCGCAAGACATCGAGGACTCGGCACTTGCTGATGGAAATCTTCCGCCTTGGGCTCCGTCACCGTTGGAAATGGATCCTTTCCCGAGTCCCACCTGGGGTAATGCTTATCCAGAGGTTGTGTGGCAACTCTACCAGCACTCTGGCGACGTCGATCTGCTATCACGTTTCTACGAATCCATCAAGTCGTACTTGGCCTACGAACTTGCCCATCGCAATACCAGTGGTCTGATTGGGCTTGAGTCTTGGGGCGACTGGGTGACACCTTCCATCAACGACAAGGGTATCGTGGGAACAGCGCATCTGTATTGCAGCATCACGAGAGTCATTCAGATGGCTTCCATACTGCGCTACAGTGCTGATGTAGAGTCTTACACATCGCATGCCGCAGCCGTCAACTCATCGTTCCATGACGCATATTACCAGCCCGAGACAGACGACTATCGCAGTTCGTCTACAGGGGGATTTGCTCAGACCAACAACTTGCTTCCGGTCGCCTTCAAGATGACAAGCCCCACAAGGCGTCAATCTATCATCGACAAGGTGGCTGCAGATGTGGTTTCGAGGGATAACCATCTGGGAACTGGGGTCGCCGGCACCAAGTGGCAGTTACCGCTACTGACAGAATATGGATACGTCGACTTGGCCTACAGTGTTGCGACGCAGACTACGTACCCAAGCTGGGGCTACTGGAAGAGCCTTGGAGCTACCAGCCTGTGGGAAGAATGGGCCGGCACTTCGCGGTCGCAGAACCACCCGTTTCTTGGCACTGTGGTTGACTGGTTCTACCAGCATCTTGCAGGTATCAAGATAACGACGGCAGGGTATAAGAGCATCGTAATTGCGCCATTTGTTCCTGCCAATCTGGCAAGTGCCCAGGGATCTATCCAAACACCTCTTGGGAAGGTGGCCAGCTCATGGACAAACAGCACCGCCCAGTTCGCTCTCACCCTGTCGATACCCGCTGGATCAAGCGCCCTAGTCAGTCTACCTGTGTCTGATGGAAAGCTGGTGTATGAAAATGGCAAGAATGCGGTTGATTCCGAGGGAGTTGAGTTCGTTGGGAGCAGTAGCGGAAGGTCGTCGTACAAGGTGGCATCTGGAACGTACAACTTTGTTGTAAAATAGCCTTTCAGTTGCGACGGTGGAAATCACAAGCAAGAAGGCACACGGGCCTACAAAGATCTAAGTGCAAAAGTTTGACGTAATGTTTGAGAACCTTTTGTAACCCCTCTGCAGAATGTAGGTCCGATTGTGGCGCGGGACAGCTAAAGGTCAAAGTATAAATGTTTTTAATTATTGACTCACAGCCTCATCATTGATTTAAAGCCAAGATCTGTTCGGTTTGTCCTAATTCCTTTTCATGATGCCTTCGACACCATTTCCCTCTGATATTCTCTCGCACGCACTCTGAATTGTTGTCTCACGTCAGAAAGCATGATTCAACAACGTGACAGTATGGCCGACTCGAAGTCGGCAAGAACCAGGGCCAATCTCGATGTACAAGACAAAGCTACGTGTACACAACGGCCACCCGGACAAAGGCTGACGATACTCGACTTGCCGGTGGAAATTATCTTCAACATTGTCGATGGCATTTTCAATGCTTACCCCGAAGATTTATGGCGTGGTTACGGCAGGCCTTTCGAGTATTGGGTTACTGAACTGGACTATCTAGGTGTAAGGAGCTGGCCCCATTTCGATGTCTGGAGAGATGTCGTCCGTCTGATGTACACCTGCAAGACCCTCTACAATGCTGTCTGGCCAATTCTTTACCAGAAAGACGCCACGTACAACGAATCTTCCGCCCTGATTCTGTCGGCAATGAAGGGCAACTCAGCTGGCGTTGCGAAGTCTCTCGCGAAAGGAGGGGATGCATTCGCTGCATATCGAGAGTTTATTGACTGGAAATACCTTTCCGATGACGATCCATGGATGTGTAGCGGGACTACCGAGCGGACTACTATATGGACTCACAAAGTGTGCGCTATTCACTGGGCAGCCTTCAACAGAGACTGCCAATCACTTCGCCACATCGAGGAATTCGCCTTCATCTACGACAGTCAGTCCTCTGTGGATTTCTTCACGCCAGACAACAGGTTCATTTGCAAATCGCTCCACGCCGTCTTACACCAGTTCGAACCAATCATCAATCAGCTCCAGGTACCAAGCTCCCAACCATTCAATAGGCATCACCTGATTGAATACTTGAAATCGATCCTAAGGAAGGGTCCAAACGTTCCGTACTTCGCACTCATCAACGTTTCCGCCAAGAAGTTCCAGGAGAACAGGGTTTCAACTTCTTCCAAAGACACCGTTGAGATGCTGATAGAAGCCAAGAGGGACATGGAGAGCTGGTGTCCAGCCTCCTCTAAAGAAAATGTTGAGACGCCGGAAGGATCAGACGTGTTTCTGATCACTCATCTCGGTACCAAGCTTCACGCACTTCATCAAGCCTGTGGTGGAAGAGATATCGATACCGCGAGGTTTATCCTACAGGAGACCACGACGAGTGTTGACATACGCGATGCATTCGATAACACGCCATTACATCATGTCGCGCTGTGCAAGAGGTCTGAGGAAGGCACAGATGACCCTCCAACGACAGACCCTCGATCGATTGTACAATTACTGCTAGTACATGGAGCGGATATCAATGCGCGTAACCTTGCGGGTCACACACCACTTCAAGAATGCTTTACTCCCTCAGGCTACCCCAACGTTGATGTCGCAATGGCTCTACTCCAGGAGGGTGCAAGAACACCAGCAAGTCTCAATGATTTGATTGAACAAGTCGACATTCAATCTGAGGATTTGCAAGGACTTGTTGCTGTCTGGGCCACGTCGATTGGCTCGCGAAGCAGTAGCACGTCGTTAGAAACATTGGATGCAGACAAACACAAGGAAAGCATAAACTGGCTTTACAAGATCACATGCAGCATCATTTTGTGAAGAACTGCATTATACAGATTTATATGACTAGGGATATATGTTATGGTCAGCTATCCGACAGTAGGGTCTGCTAACAGAAGCTGGGGATTGATACGTAGTAACAGTATACTAGGGTTGTGGTCTGGGTTGTAGGTTGTAGGCTGTGTTGTAGATCGGTAGTTAGAGGCTAAGGTGATTAGTCTTAGACTTAATAAGTATTTGCAGTGAAGGTAAGCTGAAAGTATCCTGAGGATGAATATAAAGATATTTATAAGTTAATTATTAAAGAGCTATAGAAGTCTGACTATAAGCTAGGCTTAGGTTATATTATATATAAGTCTAACTCTAAATATATCTTTTTATATCTTAAGTTAAGCTGGATTATTCTGATCTAGAATAATTACTTAGTTTTTAAGTTATATTAGATTATTCTAATTTCTAATAATTATTATCTTATTATTATATAACTTATATTATAGTTCTTTTATTTCTAAGTAAGTCCTTGTTATTCCTGTGATCTTATAGTATAAATATCTTGTTCTAGTTACTTAATATTTAAATAGATTGTTTAGCTGTTATCTTTATTTATAGGTTATAATATTAGGTTCTCTCTTTAAAGGTTTTATCTTTAAGACTTAATATAAATAGGTTACTAGTTCTAAGTTAGAGATCTATTAATTATACTTCCTGATTTACTTATAATACTGACATTATATTAGGTTATATTTAAAAGTCTGATTCTTATAAAACTTATTATGCTTAGATTTATTATAATTAGCAGGCTTTTAATGCTTTAGTTAATTACTATAGTTATAATATAATACTTTATTCTCCTTGCTTCTAGTATAATTATATGTATAAGATAGACCTCACTAATTTAAAGTACTATAGTAAATATATTAAATATAGCTTGACAGACTGTAATAATAGTGATATAGCGAATGCTTATAAGTTGTTTTTCCTGGGTGATTAGAGTAGATACTAATTAGTTATAGTGAATTACTGTTTTAGAGAGCAAAAGAAAATAGAGTAAGAAGAGTAAGAAGCTAAAGAAGTATTAGAAGTTCTTTAGATATAGTTAGTAATAGCTTTTAGTTACTTATCTTATCTTTATAAATAGAAGAAGTTTCTAAGAGAATATAGTTTAGACTTAATCTATTATAAGATATAGTCTATTAATAAATAGGAGGCAGAAAAATAGTCTTTAGAGGTTTAAGAGTTTTAAGTATTTAAAGATTTATTATTATAAGGTGTTTTAAATAAGTTAGACTAGTTTTCTTTAGATATAAGTATTATAAACTTAAGTATTCTAGCTATAGTTAATTCTTTAGAAGTATTTTAGTTAGTTTCTAATATCTCTAGGCAAATAAATAGTTTCTCTTATTATAGTCTATCTATCTCTATTAGTAGTTTAATATATCTATATAAATGTCTAATATATTAGTAATTATTAGTATTTATTAGAGGTAGTATTACTGATGCTATTAGTATTATCTCTTACTCTTAGTATTATTATTAGTAGGTTATAAGTTTATCCTTTATATTAGTAATATTCTTAGCAGGTTCCTATATATTATCTTTATAACTATATCCTTTCTACTTAATAAGGTATTAGTATCCTTCTAGTTCTTTAAAGTAGTTAATAATTTGTTCGACTTTATACTCTGGTTTATTATCTTCTATAATAATAAGGTTATTTGTCTATAATCTTTATAATGCTAGTTTAAGTAGTAAGATATAAAATATTAGAAAATATTTTATTATATTAAGTAGATTAAGTTTATAGTTAACTAGTAAGATTTTTCAGAGGATTTTAAAAGGTCTGAGTTTTTTCAAATCTAGTTTATTGTTTAGTTATTTTGTTTTGATATTTTGCTGTATAAAATAGATGCTATCTCCTTTTTTTAAGGTTAGTCTCTTAATCCTTTATTTGTTACTGAATTATACTATATATTGTTATATAAATTTAAGTTCTTTATATATATTTTCTTAGATATCTTTGATTTATCTAATTATAGCGATAGCTTTTAGTACTGCTAGGCTAGGTTATAGTTTTCTATAAGCAGTTAGCTTGAATCTATAGTTAAGATAGAAGGAGGATTCCTTAGTACTTTCTCCTACTATGCTGTTATAGGCGAATTAAGCTATTAGTAGTAGTACTACTTAATTGTTTTAGTTATAATTAATATAGGTGTAGAGGTAGGTTTTAAGGATTTAGTTAATTTATTCTATTTATCTATTAGTCTGCAGGTGAAAGGCAGTAGATATTACTTGCTTAATACTAAGTTATAATATAATTAACTTCTAGAACTTAGAAGTGAAGATCTTATCTCTATCTAATATAATTTCCTTAGGTGTTCTATAGTTAGTAATAATATACTTAAGGAATATATAAGTGAATTCTTCAGTATTGCTTACTTCTTTACATAGGATGAAGTAAGTATACTTTATAAGTCTGTTAATAATAATAAGAATGCTGTTATAGTTAACTTTTATAAAAGGTTCTTAAGACTTTAGTAGTTTAATAATAAAGCTAAGAGATATAAAGTATTAGGCAGTTTATAGTATAGGCAAAGGTTGTAATAATTTATAAGGTTAGTATTAGGCTGGTTTGCTTTTCAGGCAAACTTTGCAGTCCTTAATTGCTATTATAATATATTCTCTAGTAACTTTTTCTCTATATTATTATTATAGTTATTTCTAGGTTTTTATAATTCCTTAGTAATTATATACTAGTATGCTATAGAACTTCTTAATAGCTTTGTTATTTAGTTTGCTAAGCAGGCTAGCTATAGATCGTCTGGTTATTATGAAGGCTTTTGCAGCAGATATTAGGTCTCTGTTATTATTATATTTAAGAATTACTTAGGTTTCTTTTAGTACTAGGATATTATAGTCTAGTTATTAGCTAAGAATATCAGCTCTGCTATTTTCTGATTCTTTCTAATAAATAATTCAGAAGTTAAATTCTGAGAGGAATTCTAACTATCTGATTTATTATTTATTAAGTTCCTTTAAAATAGTGAAATATACTAGGTTCTTATAATCAGTATATATAAATACTTAGTAAATAGTTCCTAAGAGTAAAAGTCTCTATTCTTTAAAAGCTTTAATAATTACTATAAGTTCCTTATTATAGATCTAATAGTTAAGTTCTAGTCTATAGAGCTTGCAGGAGAAGAAGGTGTAGAGGTGCAGATATCTTTTTGAATCTCTCTAGGATAGTTATACTCTGAAGGTGAAGTCTGAAGCATCTGTTTCAACTTCGAACTGTTCTTTTAGGTTTAGGATTATTAGGACTGGTTTGCTAGTGATGCAGTTCTTAATAGTCTGGAAAGCTATATTTTAAGCTTCTTTCTATTTAAATAGTTAATCTTTGCAACTGAGATCTGTGAGAGGTGTATTAATGTTTCTATAAAGTCTAATAAATTTTCAGTAGAAGTTAATAAATCTAAGAAATCCTTAGACCTCTTTAAGGTTAGTTAGTGTTAGCTACTCTTATATAGCTTAAACTTTCTTTTTTAATATGCTGATATATCTAGAAGTGATTATAAATCTGAGATATTCTATTTCCTAGGTATAGAATATGCTTTTCTCTAGTTTAACTAGAAGCTTAGCATCTTAGAGAGCTTAGAGTATAAAGTATATATATTCCTTATACTATTCTATTATTATAGAGAAGATAAGGATATTATTAAGGTAGATAATTATAAAGATGTCTATAAATTTCTTAAGAACCTAGTTAATTATATTCTAGAAAGTAGCTAGGGTGTTAGTAAGACTGAAAGGTATAATAAGGTACTTGAAATATTCTTTATATATTCTAAAGGTAGTCTTCTATTCTTCTCTTTTCTTTATTTAGATAAGATTATAAGTACTTTTAAGGTCTAGTGCTATAAAGTAGTTAGCTCTATAGAGTAGTTATTAGAGTTTATTAATTAAAAGTAATATATACTAATTTTTAATTATTATTTTATTAAGTATTTAGTAGTTAATATATAGTTATAATTTGCTGTTCTTTTTTAGTATAAACAGAATTAAGCTTCCTACTAGTAATATTAATTCTCTAATATAGCTTTTCTTAAGGTCTTTATTAAGGTATTTATTAAAAGCTTCTATTTCTATTAGGTTAAGTCTGTAAGTTTTATTAAATTTAGGCTTCTTCCCCTCCTTAATAGGGATTTCATAATTAAAATTCATATATTTAGGCAGTCTAGTCTCTAATTTAGCTATAAAGAGTTTCTTATAAACTCTGTATTCTTCTAGGATAGATAGAAAGAGATCATCCTTTTATTTGAGATCTGCTATCTTTAATAGTTATAATACAGCTTCTTTTACTTTAAGGTAGTAGATATATCGTTTTACTGCTCCTTAGTAAGTAGATCTGTTTAAAGCCTAGGTTCTATAAAGCTGCTCAGAGACTAGATTATTATTATCCTAATAGAGTTAGTCTGTTCTCTAATCTACTTATAAGTTATTCTTCTTAAGCTATAGTATTCCTAGTATAATATTATATATACTAAGTTTAGTAATATTAAATTAGAGTTATTTATTTTAATCTAGGTAACTTATCTTAAAGAGTATAGTCTTGTTTTTAATAGTTCTTCCTTTATACTAGACTTATTCTCTTTCTATATTACTAAGCTAGTATATATATCCCTTTCTTTACTATAGTAGTTATAATCTATTTATTATTTAGAGTGATATAAAGTTTATTTCAGCTCTGCTATTAATAAGTATAATAGTTATAATGTTATTAATAATAACTATAAGTTATAGATATACCTTCTAGTCTAGAGATACTAGATATATAGACCTTGTTATTATTATCTATCTTAGTCCTTTGTTAGTAAGCAAGTCTAGTTTTTTAACTCCTCTAGTTATCTAGGGTAGGTGATTTGTTTTCCTTCTTATTATGCTTTTATAAGGCGATTCTCCTGGAATTAGAGCCTTAGAAAGCTTGATCCTTCTTATAAGAGTCTATAAGCCTTAGCCTCCTAAGTTATATATATAAAGTATTTATCTTTTTAGCATTTTTCTTATTTTATTATATTATTATATTAGCATCTTATAGGGTATTATAGGCTTAGGCTGAAGGTTGCTATATTATTGCTGAATATAGTTATAGTCTATCTAACTATAGTAGTTTAAGTATAAACATTCTAGATAAAGTTCTTATTATATTTTCTAGGGTAGAATTAATATTTATATTTATCTCTAAAGTGTTTCTTATATTTATTAAAGAAGCATTATAGCTAGAAGAGGTTTTAGTAGTTATAGTAGTTATATTTAAGTGTAAAGTGATCTTCTATATAAAGCTTTAGAGTGTAGTCTTAGTTTTTTATATTAGCAGGTGTTCTATAGAAGTATTATTATTAGTTATTACAGCTTATATTAACTGTCTAGTACTAGATAAACTGCTAAGTTTTTTCTTTATTATTAGTTTCTTCTTTAGAACTAATATTATTTATTTCTAGGATTAGTCTACTATAGTGTCTTATATTTTAATTAGTAATATCAGCAGGAGAGTTAGAATTATAAAGGATCCTATCTAAATTAAACCTGGATTTAAGTTTACTGAAGTTCTAATTACTAGTAAGATTAAATAGTTGCTATTCTTTTAGGAAGTTATATTAGTGTTCAGGTTCTTTGTTAGATTCTTTTTTAACCTGTTTTTTAAGTTCTTAGTTAATTTCCTCGATTCTAGTAGAATTTCCTTATATATTTCTTTATTATTTAAAATATGCTATCAGGGCACTAATTTAGCAATGCTATATAATATTGTTTAGTTCTTTTTAAGCTTGTTATAGTTAAAGTGTTTATGCTATTTCAAGGTATAGGATTTATTGTTTGTTGTTGCTTATAATCTGTTATCTTGCTTTATACTGATAGATCTAGTTTATTTTTTGCTAGACTTAGGCTTCTGATTCTTAGATTGTCTGTCAGGTTTCTGTGTTATAACCTATAGGGTTAAGGTTAACTATGTTAAGTTATTAGATGCAAAGCATTTTGTTAAGTTGTTTAGTAGTCTTCCTAACTAGCTTACTGTTAGCTTAGGAAGCTATTATAAGGGTTTTAGTCTTGATTTCTAGGATAGTTATATTATAGCCTGTTCTTCTGCAGTCTGGGTTGCTAGGCTAGTGTCTTATGGCTTCCTTATTGCTGCGGTGGGTGAAGTATTTGTTGTTATAGCATCCAGTCTATAACAGAGATATATAAGGTGTTTTAGTTACTATGCTGACTTGTTTAGTTTGTTTAGGTATAGGTTTCTAGCTAAGTTTCTTAGGTTATCTGCAGTTTTTAGCGATATATCTTATTTTTTTGCAGTTATAGCATTTAGGGTTCTATAGTTTCTTGTTGTTATTTTTAGTAGTAATACTAAGGTTTATAAGTCTGCTGTATTATCTATAAGAAATGTTTTGCTAGGTGTTATTCTAGTTATTATAAGGTCTGTTATTATTCTGTTAGTTATTAAACTTATTCTAGAGCTGCTACTAATACTTATATTCTAAGTTTAAGTTTTATTATTTATCTCTTTATTCTCTTTATCACTTATAGAGACAGTTATTAATCTTAATAATAAGTTCTATATATTAGAGGAAGTCTTCTAGTTAATTAATTTTAATAATCTTATCTTTAACTTTATCCTTAAATCCTTAATAGAATATAAAGATCTTAGTTTCTTTAGTAAGATTAAGTTAGATACTAAGTTATCTAAAGTTAGTAGAATAGTTTTTAGTAGACTTAGTCTGTCTAAGCTAGGCAAGGTTATGCTTAGCTTATTATTTTTTGTTAGGGTCCTAGAAGAGTAACCTGAGTATATCCTTAAATCCTTAGAAATTAGCATAGATATCACAGGTTTCTATAGAGTACTCGTTAAAAGTTTTATACTTAAGGTATTCCTCTTAGATCAGTTTAAACTATTTAAAGGCTTTTCTTCAGAGATAAGTAGCTGTATATACTACTTTTTTAGTTTCACTAGTGAAGTCTCTATAATAAAAATTCTAGTAGTTCTTAACCTAGATTAAAAAACCTTTAAAAGTTCTAAGGGTTCTATTATAAGTAACTAAAGTACTAAGCTTAAGTTTCTAATATCCTCTTATAGAAGTAGTAATAATATTAGCAGTAGCCTGAAAAGTGTTAACTTTATTCTGAAGTTCCTATATAAAGAGGTTATTACTCTGTCTTCTTAGGCATATAATTTCATTTTCAAGGTTCTGAAATCGTTAAGGTCTATTACTAAGTTCTTAGATCATACTCTTAAGGCTTTAAAGTTTATTAGCTATCTTATTATATATAGTTTATATCTTAGCTATATTATTATCTCCTTTTTTAACTCAGGCTTAGAACTTATTATAAGTCTCCTTTTTAAGAATAACTTTATTATCTAAGTCTATAGTTATTAGAGCTTTCTTAAGTTCTTCAGCTAGGTTTCTAACTAGCTATTTAGAAGAAGAAGAGCTTCCTAAGGTAGATAACTTAGCAGAGGCATAAGAAGATATCTTATCTATACTATTAATAAGTCTTAATAGTTAACTTACTAAATAAGAGCAATCAAAGTATTATAGTTAGCTATTTAATAGTAAGGTTTGCTAATAGAAACTAGGGATTAATATATAGTAATAGTATACTAAGTTATAGTCTGGGTTATAGGTTGTAGGCTGTGTTATAGATCAGTAGTTAGAGGCTAAAATAATCAGTCTTAAACTTAATAAGTATTTATAGTAAAAATAAGCTGAAAATATCTAAAGGATATTTATAAGTTAATTACTAAAGAGCTATAGAAGTCTGACTATAAGCTAGGCTTAGGTTATACTATATATAAGTTCTTAAATAGTACCTTTTATCTTATTATTATTCTTAATCTAGACAAGGTCTGCCCCTTAATTATATAGAACCTATATATGCTAAGGACAGCCTCTATATTCTGGGTATATAGATCTAATCTCTTATCTTATCGTCATATGACTTATACTATAGTTCTTCTGTTTCTGAGTGAGTCCCTGTTATTTCTGTAATCCTGTAGTATAAATGTCCTGCCTTAGCCGCCCGACGCCTGAGTGGGTCGTTCAGCTGTTATCCTTGTTTACGGGTCGTAACATATAGAGTTGGTCCCTGCCACAGGCATATAACCACGGAGAGGTATTCTTGACAAAGCAATTGGAATGAGTATCTGTATCAATCCGAGAATAGCTAGAATGAGGAGAGGCATTGCCGCCGTGCCAAGACCAACGGTCGCATCCGCAGGAAGACTGATTGGGTCATTCAAGTAGCCAAACCATAGTGGGTCGGCCTGGTAGTAAGCTATTGTTTAGGATAAAAGAATGTTAGATGCTGGCAATAACTTGAAAGCTATTAATTATATAAGATGATACTCATATCCCTGGGAAACCATGATGAACAATGTGTTAGAAAGTAGCCAGCGGGCTAACGTGCTGGAGGCTATCAGTGGTATACTATATTTGTATGGTAATTGTAGACGGTAAGTCGATATTTGCTCGCCCCTTAAATGTTTTCGTTAGCGCTCTTGAATTGATTACAGGCTTGTGCAGGCTTTGGAAAATTCACTTTGGCTGAGTTACCCGCAAGGGGCAAAATCCCAATGAGAAGTTGTCCCACTCCCGGCTCATCTCTAGTCGGGTAATAAGCGCGTTATACGCAAGATACCAAAACGAAAGATAGAGTTGCGGTATGTTAGCAACTATTACCGATGAAATAAAAGCTGTGCTTCCTCCGATAGGAGTCAGAACACCGCTGTTTTCTGCGTGGTTCGATTTGATCCATTTTCTACCCAACGTTAGTTGTATATCAGCAACAGCGGAATCGCTGCAACGATGACTAATTTCAGGCCATCGGCACAATGAAAACCCTTACAGTGGTATATCTGTCGTGAGTTGCCAACCCAGACAAATGAAAATTGCAACGAGACCAACTGACAAGATGACGTATGTAGCGGTCCATACTCAACAAGGAATAGCGGAAGCTCTTCGGCGATGTGTTCGTGTCCATCTTCGTGGTTCGAGGCTTTCGCACGGTCGATAATTCACTGGAGGTGGAAGTCTGTCTGGCTTGACTTTGTTGAGGGCTGCTGTTGATTCAAACTGAGAGGAAATAAATGAGGCAATTGCGTCTCCTGGTGTTGCAAGTGGCTCTTCCAGCCTGAGGCCCCTCATTACCACAACACAGATGATGAGCTTGGTAAATATCGACACCACAACTGCCAGGAGTAAAGGTTTCGAAAGCGCCAGATCGCAACCCGTCTCTCTCGGTTCAGCTCTGCAGTAGGCGATTTCGAAGTCTTCCGGCTGAAAGCGAGCTCCAAGATATGAGCCGTTTCCAGGTGCAGAGTACAGCGAAGTGTTCCAAGTTGGGGAGTCTATACGCCAATATCGAGATGTCGCATAATACTGTGTAGTGTTGAGGAACAGGGTGTGCTCATCATTTATATATGTCATATTCAACACTGTTGAACAGGTCATGGCGCATTGTGGTAGGCTCCCCCGACCTATAGAGCCTACCATGCTACACTCCTCATTATACCACAGCGTATTCAGCTGTCTTCTTGGAATGAGAGGCTCCCAGAGATCTTCGGCAGTATCCGACAGGTTCCAGAGGTCAGATCGCCTCCAGCCAGAACCCTTTATGACCAGAATGAGATTTCCGAATTGTTTCAAGCCAACGCACAATCCATCAGAATAAATATTCCGACAGACGCCGGGCTCTAACTTTGTCCAATTTGATCCGTGAGTCGCTGCATTCGACACATTGGTAGCTTGAGCGGAGTAGTTATTCGATGCGAGGTCAGCAAAGTTGTAATATTTGCGTGTAGTAGGATAGTAGATGTTGATGGATGACTCGTTGGTGTACAGGCTAGCTCCAGGGTGGAAGTAGGAACCACCCTCCAAGAAATCCTCGGTGGCTATGGTCATATGGAAGTCACCTACTCGGCGATCCATCTGAAACACCGTGCTGTTAAACAGCATATGAATCGGTATCGACGTTAGAAGCAGTCCTAGCCACGCCAAGAGCTTTAGCCACGAGAGACGAAAGGCATTTCTCCATGATGGAATTCCGATGTCAAGATAGATTCCTCGGGCGTGAAATGTGTCTATCTCACGCGCTGTGGGGGCATTAAGAATCTGCATGAAGAAATTCGAAGATGCGAGAATAATCGTAGAGAGTATGTTGATGGCGAGATGTAGTATCGTATTGGTGGTAGTTGCGCTAACACAGCTAGCTGTATAAAACTTGTAGGACTGACTGACGTTGCCCGTGGCGGAAATCGCAGCGGCTAGAACGCCAATGAGAATCATGAGACATGCGAACATCAAGCCGATATTGACGATCGCTGACTTTCGCCAGCCAGTAATGTTCCAGCCCATCTGGGTACAGATGTGGACAATGTTGCCCATGAATGAGGAAAATTGACCTCTGACTTGAGGTTGTTGTATGATCACGGAAGTCCCAACTAGTGACTTTGCAATCCGATTTAGATGTAATTGGTGGGAGGCAAAATTTGTGAGGGGAGCCACAATGCAGCCTTATGAAGATGTCAGGCTTGTGTCCGAATCCAAGCAGCTGGGGTGTCACAACGAGCGGAGATAGGATGTGGAGGAATGAACTTCCTGAAGCAAGACTTTTGCTCGCCTTATCTAAGTCCCGAGTGAATGAGGTGTATGTTAGATACTTGAGTATGTTGTATCACTGTCTCAGCCGTGTGAGTCACTCACATCCACCGTGATTAGCATCCATTATTCAATGCAAATGTCCCTTGCATGACAAGCCGGCAGCCTTGCCACGTCGTCCGTCAATTACGTATAAGCTAAGACGCAATTCTAGAAATGCAGTGAGATTCAAACTTTCGCTTCTTTCATATCCTGTGGACCATCCATGCCCTGGGAATGCAGCCGTGACATAGTAGAACATACCTCCCTTTAATCTCAACGAGACTCCTGCGCGGGTTTGCAAGAAAGCCCTCGATGCTCCACACACCTTTTCGCTGCTGGTAAAATAGCGACGTGGCCGAAAACGCCGTAGAAAGAGACTTTTCCTCTTCTTCTACAGTTCCGTACACCGGAATCATATTAGTGGCCGTGGCATGGAGTAGTCCCGGTCGCCTTCCTGCGCCTTGGAGGGGAATGATAAATGTGAACACCCTCTGAAACTATGAGATGATGTACATGAACTTCAGTTTTCCATTTTCGGGATAGGTAGCTGAAGCTGACCATATCCCAGTTGCCGAGGCTTTAGGTGCATTTCCGGGTTTGGTGCCGCTAACATCCTTACGGCGCTCGTGATTACAATAGTCGTATTCCTTTTTCTTGAGGCTACAACTTCAAACCACACATCATGGCCAGAGATCAGCAACGTCCTAATTACATCTCACTTCAATACTGTGCATGGACCTTGCGTGCTTGATTCAATATACCCAAGATGTCCGACAGTTTTCAGCCCCTGCAGTTGTCCTCTCCTCTTTATTTGCGGAAACGGTATTGTTTCATCGGAAGTAATATTTACTCTTTTAGGGCTGGGAGTGGCGTACTTGCCAATTCCCAAAGGTGGAGGAAACAGCCAACTGGACTTCCGCCTCTTCGCAAGATAGCAAGTGTGTTCAACATACACAGCAAATTTACGTGTGTCGCTCTGCACGACGCATGTTGCTAGGAACTCTCTGAAGGGTATGTTTCTATTACCACCGAAAAAAGTTGGAAGAATAACTTTATCTCTGTACCCCAAACGGAGTTGTACGACGTCGTTTGTGCGTTAGATAACAATATAGCGATGTATGATACATGCAGGAGTATTTGGCATTTGCAAACCTTGATCCAATCTGTTGCTGCTTAGTCCAGGATATTGGGCTCGGAGACTGGGCTGAACAATCTGGAAGGTTGTATCAGCACACCCTTGAAGGTTTCAACTCGTGAGTTCGATCAGTCATTGCGTGGAGGCGATCGAACTGTGGTGGGACGCGAATCCTTTAATCTCGCTACGTCAGAAACCAACATCCAACCGTTTGGCAGGATTGGGTTGTTTCTCACCCTGGTCAAACTGGACCCCAACCACGTCTTTCTTCTGCATGCTGGTTTCCTACCAAGAGTCAGAAAGTCCCGACTCCAGCCTCTTGCGTTCGTCAACTGACTATCTCTTACAATTACTCCACCATCGTCGATCAAAAATGGGTTCATTTGATAAAAACAAGCCCGTCTTCCTCGTTGTTACTGGAGCATGGCATACGCCGGAATGCTATGAGCTCTTGAGGATTGATATCATCTCACTGGGATACGAATGCATTATCCCACACATGCCATCGATGGGCCATGGCACCAATGGGGTTACATGGGAAGCCGATAAAGCAAAGATTGTAGAGGATGCGACATCATACTTCGAACAGGAGAAAGAGGTCATTCTTGTAGCGCATTCTTATGGAGGGGTGCCAGCAACTGTCGCTACAGAGGGTCAAGGAACCAAAGAGAGAGCCGCACGAGGGTTGAAAGGGGGTTTCAACTCAATCATCTTTGTGGCAGCCTTTGCAGTTCCTGTGAAAGGATGGGATCTTCTCACGACCTTTGGCGGGGCCTGGCCAGACTGGCAGGACACCTGCGAGTCCTACACGAAGGTAGGCCGTGCCTACTTACGTTGCTTCAAGATGGCTCGACTGCTGACCATGTCTTACGCAGAACAAACTTTCAACGGTGAACTCGAAGGGGTTCGAACTGCTGTACAATGACACTTCAGAGGAGGAAGCCAGAAGGGTCTTCGATATGTTGCTGCCGCACTCCCAAGATGCATTTGAGACCGGAATCGATTTCATTGCGTCGGATATCGTCATACCAAAGACATATCTCATCTGTGAGAACGATCTGGTCTTTCCTATGACCCTTCAAGAGGCACTGGTAAAAGGCACCTCCGGTATGAAAGAAGAGAGAGTTGCAGCTGGGCATAGCCCTTTCTTGGGAAAGAGTGAGGAGCTGGCGCGTAAGTTGATCGGGATCTCCCAGTAGTCCGGTTCGGCTCAAGCCGCGTAATGAGTTCTGGGACACACCGCATTGTTAAATACGACAAAGAATTCGATCGAGGCTTCTGTGTGAACTAGATGCGGGCTAGAGCGCATTCCACCTAAGCCACTACCCCAATCCAATCGCGTGCGACGGTGCAGTTGTGGCTGCAACCGGGCTGATCAGCATTTCCACACCAAGCCGATTGCCTGTTCAAGCGACATTGGTACGCCAGCCTCAAGGATCGGCCTCTGACGGCGCCGTTGCCCACCATCAACGTCAGCTGGACGTTTTGTGATGCGAACCAAAGCCAAAGTGGATGATTTGGGGTGGATTAGGGGTTGTCAAATAAACATCGGATCAAGATAGATGGGACGAGAATTGGTTGATTCTCCCTTTTTATCCTGGTTAATGCATGCCGCCAGCTAAATGAGCAATTCTCTTTTCCAGGTCCCTCGTGTCTAGCGTTTGATCGGTTAAACTAGCTCTCTGAAATGTCTCGGAATATTGATGTTTAGCCCCGGATAATTAAATCGGCGATCCAAGGGATGATCCTGGATCTTGGGACAGGTGTGACAGGCAAGGGTTGGCCACCTCTTCCTCCAGCTACAATGTGAGTGGTCTTCATAAATCTAGCCCGTAAACATTGAAATGCTCGAACTAAAAATATTTGAAGAGATCATGTTTCTCGTTTCCACAAACGCAGCTGCTCAGCCGCTTGGCTATGCTTGATCATCGTCAGCGGACGCTACAAGAAGGTGCGGCTGACCCGGAACATTGGCCGGGAACACGGATTCCGACGCGTATGACATCGCTTTCAATTGATGACCAGGCACGTACGTAGTCGTTTGCGTAATGTTTGGGGTACTGTTTTGATAACTGAGTGGACAGAAAACTGATCACGATCTTGATACCAACAACGAGGCCGTCAGTAACAAAGCCGCAAGACCTACCTTTGCAGATTCTATCTCAAAGTGAGTCCACCAGAGGAATTGATGACAGCTGAAAGGCAGTGTGAAACCACATGAATCCAATAGTCCCGGATCCCCACGGTAGCTGACCCCGCATCTTGGCCTACACGATGACGACGCTAAGAACCCGAGGATGTGGCCAGCGGGATCTACTTGCCGTCCAATCGGCGGTGAACCGCAGGCATGATGTTCAGAAGATCAGACCGACGGAAGCGAATATTGAATATACAAGGGTTGCATCTGATGTAGACGCAGTTGACGCCACGCTTAATCTGACGAAAGGGGTTCGTTGCTGCTGTTGATTCAACCCAGAGTCGCAGGCTCAATGAGAGCCCGTCGGACATGAGAACTTTCCCAACGATCTATATGCGCCTAGCCTGATGTATCTTCTTCCTGACATCACAAAATCGACGT
Source organism: Colletotrichum camelliae (assembly GCA_018853505.1). Classification (NCBI taxonomy): domain Eukaryota; kingdom Fungi; phylum Ascomycota; class Sordariomycetes; order Glomerellales; family Glomerellaceae; genus Colletotrichum; species Colletotrichum camelliae. The sequence continues at coordinate 4,751,866 of JAELVL010000005.1, read as the reverse complement.
CATCATTGGAAATGATGAATTGTCCGGAGCCTGCCCAGCAGAGCCGCGTTAGTCCCAGCTTCATTGCAGATGCTCATGCACATAGATGCCCGAAGAATCCGCTCACACCTCGACGTCCTGACGTTCAGGGCTGTGCGGGGGAGAAGATTGCCTATGACACTGACAGATGCCGCAACCGAGACATGTTCTTCATTGGCAATAATGTCCGTGGCTTCAGAGGCTAGTTGCCTATGGGCAGGCTGTGCGCGCTAAGTGCCGTTAAGCCCTCATTCGTATTCGATCTGGAGTTGAGTCCAGGCCTGATTGCTCGGCTGCCTTTGCCCGGTAGCATGCGCGTGTAGGTGGCGTCACCGGCGCTGACCAGTGCCTTCGAGACACGGCGCCGCTTTGGGTTCGCTGCCATACTTCGAAGGTCGGGGCACTGCCGGATGCGGGCCTAGTGTCGTAACGGGCGCTTGCTTCGGAATGATACCATCACCCGTCCATGCCTTTCTTTGACGGAGCAAAAACAGAGAAGACATGTAAAGTGACGGGCAGGGACCGGCATTTCATATAAAGCCAGACATGTCTCAAAGTAATATACAGCTCGTGGTTCCTAGACCTTCCTCAATACTGGGGTCCCGCCCCTCAGTTAAATATTCCCCGATCCCGAACAGACATCGAACTTCACCATGGCGCGACTTTTATCCAAGATGAAGAATCCCAAGCGAGTCATCCAAAAGTTGGCGAGCGATGGGGATCACGACAATACGCTCCCGATGCTTAGCATCGCCGATACCACAAGGAATAAGATTGTATCAACGCTAGGGGAATTCTGCGGCACATTTCTTTTCCTATTCTTCTCCTTCGCTGGAACTCAGGTTGCCAATGAGGTAGCAGCAGCCAATGCATCCGAAAATACCCTAACGGTCATCCTCTTCGTCGCCCTATCCTTCGGTGTCTCGTTGACGGCGAACGTTTGGGCATTTTACCGAGTCAGTGGAGGCCTGTTCAACCCCGTCGTAAGTGGAATCAACCCTGTCCAATGTTTATGAGGGAGACTTTGTCTGATTTGCTTTCCTCCAAGGTAACGCTAGCCCTCGTAGTCTGTGGCGGACTCCCGCCACTCCGTGGTCTTCTTATCCTGCCCGTGCAGATAATAGCTGGAATATGCGCAGCGGGCATCGCGTCTGCTATGTTTCCGGGGCCTTTGGTAGTCGACACGCTCCTTGGAAACGGGACAAACACAGCACAAGGCTTTTTTATCGAGCTCATCCTGACCGCTCAGCTTGTATTTGTGATCTTGATGCTCGCCGTTGAGAAACATCGCTCAACCTTCCTGGCACCTGTTGGCATTGGCGCGTCATTCTTCCTGTCGGAATTAGTTGGTGAGTACTTCATGAAAGAATACCTTTACTGTTATCAGAACAGAATATGCTAACAGTTCATTCAAACAACAGGAGTACACTTTACAGGTGCCTCGCTAAACCCCGCCCGATCATTTGGACCAGCTGTGGTCAATCGTGAGTTTCCAGGTTATTTCTGGATCTACGTGTTTGGGCCTACTTTTGGGTCTTTACTGGCCTGCTTACTTTACGCTGTTTTGCGGTACTTGAGGTATTATGAGGTCAATCCTGATCGGGACGCGGACGGTCAGGATGAGGACGCTGAGGCAGCTGCGAAGGACTAATATACTCCTGTGGCATTGTGTACACGAATAAGCTAGTCGTTTGAATACTCATATTAAAAGTTCAATATTGAATACCACCAACATCGACCAACATAACGCCTCCTATCGATCATGTGGTGCGCATTCGTGACATCTTTTCTTTTCGCGATGAGTAGAATTGGACACCATGCTTCCAAGACTGGTTCCAGCATACAACACTTTTCCTCTCCAATTCATCTTCGTCGCTGTGTTGCGTGCCAGAGAGAAAGCGGAGATCGCGGAGATAATGGTTTCCCAGTGCACTCTAGTGAGGTTGCTAGTAATTATCACAAGCCTCTGTCGGGTTTAGGAGTTGCTGCATTGGGTCCAAGATAACATGCAAAGGGTATTTAGTCGTCAGCACTTACCATTAGGAGATGATTTAAACCCGAATATGTTTGTCAGGCCATTCCAGGTCGGTTGCTTATATAGCTCAACTTCTTTTCCTGTGAGTCTAACTAGTTATTCTACCAAATTTCACTCTTTCTAATTGATTGCAGTCAGAATAGTGAGCACCGACAATATCCAGTGGCAGTTAACAGAGGTTAGAAGCCCAAACCTAGACCAACCCGTGCCGGTGGTCGCGGCTTTGAATATACCTTACGTGAACAATAGCCACAGGTTCCAGACTCTCAACAGCTATCTCCCTAGGACGAATCAAACCACCAGCCTCATCGGAACACCAGTCGTGTCGTGATACCCTCAAGCATCCGAGGTAGCCTCGTGTTACGACCTGTAAACAAGGATAACAGCTGAACGACCTACTCGGGCGTCGGGCGGCTGTGACAGGACATTTGTACTACAGGATCACGGGAACAACAGGGACTTACTTGGAAACGGAAGAACTATAGTATAAGTTATGTGATGATAAGATAAGACTAAGTAGGCGGTGTGGATCACTGAGCGCTTAGTTAGAGTTACTGAGCGCTCACTAACAATTACTGAGCGCTCACTGATACCTGATTAGTGATTAGTAATAAGATAAAGAGACTATTTAGGACTTATATATAGTATAACCTGAGCCTAGCTTATAGTCAGACTTTTATAGCTCTTTAGTAATTAACTTATAAATATCTTTATATTTATCTTTAAGATATTTTCAGCTTACTTTTATTATAAATACTTATTAAGTCTAAGATTAATTATTTTAGCTTCTAACTACTAATTTATAATATAGCTTATAACTTATAACTTAAACTATAACCTTAGTATATTATTACTATATATTAATTCCTAGCTTCTATTAGTAGACCTTACTATTAGATAGCTAACTATAATACTTTAATTACTTCTGTTTAATAAGTTAACTATTAAGATTTACTAATAATATAGATAAGATATCCTCTTATGCTTCTGCTAAGTCACCTATTCTAGGAAGCTCTTTTTCTTCTAAACAGGCAGTTAGAAACCTAGCTAAGGAACTTAAAAGAGCTCTAATAACTATAAACTTAGATAATAAGGTTACTCTTAAAAAAGAGACCTATAACCAGCTCTAAGCTTAAGTTAAGAAAGGAGACAACAATATAGCTAAGATATAAACTATATATAATAAAACAGCTAATAAACTCTAAAGCTTTAAAAGTATAATTTAAGAACTTAGTAATAGACTCTAATAATTTCAGAACCTTAAAAATGAAATTATATACCTAGGAAGACAAAGTAATAACCTCCTTATATAGGAACTTCAGAACATAGTTAACACTTTTTAGGCTGCTACTAATATTATTACTATCTTTATAGGAAGATACTAGAAACTTAAGCTTAGTACTTTAGTTACTTATAATAGAACTTCTAGAACCTTTAAAGGTTTCTTAATCTAGGTTAAGAACTACTAGAATTTTCATTATAGAGACTTTACTAATAAAACAAAAAAGGTAGTATATATAGCTACCTATCTCTGAGGAAAAGCTTTTAAATAGTTTAAACTAATCTAGGAAGAATACTTTAAGTATAAAACTCTTAATAAATATATTATAGAGACCTGTAATATCTATACTAATTTCCAGGGATTTAAGGATATATTTTAGTCTCTTTTCTAAGACCTTAATAAGAAATAATAAGCTGAATATAACTTTATATAGCTTAGATAAACTAAGTTTACTAAAAACTATTCTACTAACTTTAGATAACTTAGTATCTAACTTAATCTTACTGAAGAAACTAAGATCTTTATATTCTATTAAAGACTTAAGAATGAAGTTAAAAATAAGATTATTAAGATTAATTAACTAGAAGACTTCTTTTAATATATTGAACTTGCTATTAAGATTAATAACTGCTTTTATAAGCAGTAAAGAGAATAAAGAGATAAATAATAAAACCTAAACTTAAGATATAAGTATTAGTAGCAGCCTTAGAATAAGTTTAATAACTAGTAGAATAATAATAAACCTTGTAATAACTAGAATAACACTTAATAAAGCACTTCCTATAGATAATATAGCAGACTTATAGACCTTAGCACTGCTACTAAGAATAATAATAAGAAACTATAGAACTCTAAGTGCTATAACTATGAAAAAATAGGATATATTACTAAGAATTGCAGATAACCTAAGAAATTTAGCTGGAAATCTATACCTAAACAAACTAAATAAGTTAGTATAGCAACTAAAACACTTTATATATCTTTATTATAGACTGGATACTATAATAATAAATGCTTTACTTACTATAGTAATAAGGAAGCTATAGGACACTAGTCTAGCAACCTAGACTGTAGAAGAACAGGCTATAATATAACTATTCTAGAAATTAAGACTAAAACCTTTATAATAGCTTCTTAAGCTAATAACAAGCTAGTTAGAAAAACTACTAAATAACTTAATAAAATGCTTTATATCTAATAACTTAATATAGTTAACTTTAACCTTATAGGTTATAATATAGAAACCTGATAGATAATCTAAAAATCAGAAGCTTAAGTCTAGTAAGAAATAAACTAGATCTGTTAATATAAAGCAAGACAGCAGGATATATATAATAACAAATAATAGATCCTACGCCTCGAAGTAGTATAAATACTTCAGCTATAATAAGTATAAGAGGAACTAAATAATATTATATAGCATTGCTAAATTAGTGTCTTTATAGTCTACTTCGAATGATATAGATATATATATATAGAAACCTTACTAGAATTAAGTAAATTAACTAAGAACTTAAAGAACAGGTTAAGGAAGAATCTGATAAAGAACCTGAACACTAATATAACCTTTTAACTGAATAATAAATCCTCAGTCTCACTAGTAATTAGACTTTTAGAGAAAGAGAGAGTTTTCTTTATAACTCAGACAAACCTTATAATATTACCTACTAATATGCTTAGGCAGAAATTGCTTATAAGTTTACCTCTAGCATAGATAATACTAGCTCTAAAGAGGAATCTGATAATAAAGAAGAAACCTAACAGCTTTTCTAGTACTAAATAATTAATATAAATTATAATAACTAGTAATAACATTTATATAGTATCCTAGCAAACTAGAGAAATAAGGACTATATTTTAAAGCTTTATACAGAAGATCACTCTATACTTAAATATAACTACTATAACTACTAAAACCTCTTCTAGCTATAATACTTCTTTAATAAATATAAGGAACATTTTAGAGATAAATATAAGTACTCATTCTACTCTAGAAGATATAATAAGAAACCTATCTAGAATATTTATATTTAAACTACTATAGTTAGATAAACTATAACTATATTCAGCAACAATATAGCAACCTTTAGCCTAAGCCTATAATACCTTATAAGATGCTAATATAACAATGCAATAAAATAGAAAGAATGCCGAAAAGATAAATACCTTATATATATAACCTAGAAAGTAAAGGCTTTCAGACTCCTATAAGAAGGATTAAGCTTTCTAAAGCTCTAACTCCAGGAGAATCGCCTTATAAAAGCATAACAAGAAGAGAAATAAATCACCTACTTTAGATAGCTAGAGCAGTTAAAAAACTAGACTTACTTACTAATAAAAGACTAAAACAGGTAATAATAATAAGGTCTATATATCTAGTATCTTTAGACTAGAAAGTATACTTATAACTTATAGTTATTATTAATAACACTATAACTATTATACTTATTAATAGTAGAGCTAAAATAAACTTTATATTACTCTAAGCAGTAAACAGATTATAATTATTATAGCAAAGAAAGGAATATATATATTAGCTTAATAATATAGAAAGAGAATAAGTCTAGTATAAAGGAGGAACTATTAGTAATAAAACTACACCTTTTAAGATAAGTTATTTAGATTGAAACAAATAACTCTAATTTAATATTACTGAACTTAGTATATATAATATTATGTTAGGAATACTATAGCTTGAGAAGAATAACTTATAGATAGATTAGAGAACAGGCTAACTTTATTAGGATAATAATAATTTAGTTCTTAAGTAGCTCTGTAGAACCTAAGCTTTAAATAGATCTACCTACTAAGGAGTAGTAAAATAATATATCTACTACTTTAAAGCAAAAGAAGCTATATTATAACTATTAAAGATAGTAGATCTCAAATAAAAGGATAATCTCCTTCTATTTATTCTAGCAGAATATAGAGTTTATAAGAAACTCTTTATAGTTAAACTAGAAACTAGACTGCTTAAATATATAAATTTTAATTATGAAATCCTTATTAAGAAAGGGAAGGAGCTTAAATTTAATAAAATTTATAGATTTAATCTAATAGAGATAGAAGCTTTTAATAAATATCTCAATCAAAACCTTAAGAAAGGCTATATTAGAGAATTAATATTATTAATAGGAAGCTTAATTCTATTTATACTAAAAAAGAACAGCAAACTATAACTATATATTAACTACTAAATACTTAACAAAATAATAATAAAAAACTAATACTTATTATTTTTAATTAACAAACTATAATAACTCCTCTATAGAGCTAACTACTTTATAGTATTAAACCTTAAAAATGCTTATAACCTTATCTAAATAAAGAAATAAGAAGAATAGAAAACTGCTTTTAGAATATATAAAGGATATTTTAAGTATCTTGTTATACCTTTCAGTCTTATTAACACCCTAGCTACTTTCCAGAATATAATTAACTAGGTTCTCAGGAAATTTATAGATATTTTTATAGTTATCTACTTTAATAATATCCTTATCTTCTCTGTAATAATAAAGCAGTATAAGGAATATATACACCTTATACTATAAGCCTTCTAAGATGCTAAACTTCTAGTTAAACTAGAGAAAAGTATATTCTATACCTAGGAAGTATAATACCTTAGATTTATAATTACTTCTAGATATATTAATATATTAAAAAAGAAAGTCTAAGTTATATAGGAATAGCTAATACTAACTAACCTTAAAGAGGTCTAAGGATTTCTTAGATTTATTAACTTCTACTAAAAATTTATTAGACTTTATAGAAAAGTTAATATACTTCTTACAGACTTTAACTATAAAGATTAACTATTTAAATAGAAAGAAGCTTAGAATATAGTTTTTCAGACTATTAAGAACTATATTACTAGTAAACTAGTCCTAATAATCTTAAACCTAAAAGAACAGTTTAAAGTTAAAATAGATACCTCAGACTTTACTTTCAGAGCATAACTATCCTAGAGAAACTTAGAAAGATATCTATATCCTTATACCTTCTTCTCTTATAAGCTCTATAGACTAGAACTTAACTATTAGATCTATAACAAGGAACTTATAGTAATTATTAAAGCTTTTAAGAAATAGAGACTTTTACTCTTAGGAACTATTTACTAAGTACTTATATATACTGATTATAAGAACTTAGTATACTTCACTATTTTAAAGGAACTTAATAAATAACAAATTAGATAGCTAGAATTCCTCTTAGAATTTAATTTCTAAATTATCTATTAAAAAGGATTAGAAAATAGCAGAGCTAATGCTTTTAGCTGATAACTAGACTATAATATCTTAATACTAAAAGAAACCTAAGTGATTCTTAAACATAATAATAATATAGACCTAGTATCTGCTATAAAAACCCTAATAATAACTAGACGATCTATAGCTAGTATACTTAGCAAACTAGATAATAAAGCTATTAGAGAATTCTATAGCATACTAGTATATAGTTACTAAGGAATTATAAAAACCTAGAAATAACTATAATAATAATATAGAGAAAAGGTTACTAGAGAATATATTATAATAGCGATTAAGAATTGCAAAGTTTGCCTAAAAAGCAAACTAGTCTAATACTAACCTTATAGATTATTATAACTTTCACTTATGTTGTAAACTGCCTAGCACTCTATATCACTTAACTTTATTATTAAACTACTGAAGTCTTAAGAAGTTTTTATAGAAGTCTATTATAACAGTGTTCTTATTATTATTAACAGACTTATAAAGTATACCTATTTTATTTTATATAATAAAGCAAGTAATACTAAAGAATTCGCCTATATATTCCTTAAGTATATTATTACTAATTATAGAATACTTAAGGAAATTATATCAGATAGAAATAAGATCTTTATTTCTAAGTTCTAGAAGTTAATTATATTATAACTCAGTATTAAGTAAGTAATATCTACTACTTTTTACTTGCAGACTGATAGATAAACAGAATAAATTAACTAGATCCTTAAAACCTACCTCTGTACCTATGTTAATTATAACTAAGATAACTAGGTAGTACTACTACTAATAGCTTAATTCGCCTATAATAGTATAGTAAGAGAAAGCACTAAGGAATCCTCTTTCTATCTTAACTATAGATTTAAACTAACTGCTTATAGAGAACTCTAACCTAGCCTAGCAGCACTAAAAGCTGTTGCTATTATTAGATAAATCAAGGATATCTAAGAAAACGTATATAAAGAACTTAAATTTGTATAATAATATATAGCATGATTCAGTAATAAACAAAGAATTAAGGGACTAACCTTAAAAGAGAGAGATAGTATCTATCTTATACAGCAAAATATTAAAATAAAACAACTAAATAATAAACTAGATTTCAAAAAACTTAGACCTTTTAAAATCCTCTGAAAAATCTTACTAGTTAACTATAAACTTAATCTACCTAATATAATGAAATGTTTTCTAATATTTTATATCTTGCTATTTAAACCAGCACTATAAGGATCATAAATAAATAACTTTATTATTATAGAAGATAATAAACTAGAGTACGAAGTTAAACAGATTATTAACTACTTTAAAGAACTAGAAAGATCTTAATACCTTATTAAGTAGAAAAGATATAGTTATAAAGATAGTATATAGGAACTAGCTAAGAATATTACTAATATAAAGGATAAACTTATAACCTACTAATAATAACACTAAGAATAAGAAACAACGCTAGCAGCACTAATAATACCTCTAATAAGCATTATAAGCTATCTATATATTAGATATCTCTATAGATATATCAGACTATTAACAGAAGCAGACAGACTATAATAAGGGAAACTATTTATTTGCTTAGAAATACTAGAAACTAATTAGAACTCCCTAGATAAAAGATTTAGAGTGCTTAGATTCTAATCACTAAAAATAATATCTAGATCTACTACACTAAAAGCACTTATTAACTACGCCTTAAAAACTAAGGAAGATTTAGTAAGAGAAAGCTTTACTACTTTCTCCTCTTCAGCTACTACTAAAGTCTCTTTATAACCTTTTTTAAACACTATTTACTTAGCTTTGCGAATATAATCTAACTTTATAAGTGCTTTATTCACTTTAGCCTATACCTTCTGTAGTATCTCTATTTTCTTTTAAAATAATTCCTCAGTTTTTTCCTCTTTATTATCTAAACACTAAGATTTAACTATTAAATGCTCTATTATATACAGGTTAGTATAAATAATTATAATAAGTATAAGACTATATAAATATTAGCAGATTATATTATTAGAAGCATTATATAAATAATAAATACTATACACTCTTTATAAACTAAGAAACTAGGCAGTATTTTATAATATAACCTCTTAGACTAATAGTAATAATAAGGCATAACTTTAAAACTATTCTCTGTAATATTAAGGGAATAATAATAATAATAAAGAGTGGAAATTGCAGGATTTTCAGAAACGCAACCTGATATAATGTTAGGATTATAAGTAAATCAGGAAGCATGATTAATAGATCCCTAACCTAGGACTAATAACCTATTTATATTAAGTCTTAAGAATAAGACTTTTAGAGAGGAGACCTGATATTATAACCTATAAATAAGGATAACAGCTGAACAACTTACTCAGGCATTAGGCAGCTATGACAAGATATTTATACTATAGGATTATAGGAATAACAGGGACTTGCTTAGAAACAGAAAAACTATAATATAAGTTATATAATAATAAGATAAGACTAAGTAGGCGGTATAGATCACTAAACGCTTAGTTAGAGTTACTAAGCGCTTACTAATAATTACTGAGCGCTTACTAATATCTAATTAGTAATTAGTAATAAGATAAAAGGACTATTCAGGACTTATATATAGTATAACCTAAGCCTAGCTTATAGTCAGACTCTTATAGCTCTTTAGTAATTAACTTATAAATATCTTTATATTTATCCTTAAGATACTTTCAGCTTATCTTCACTGTGAATACTTGTTAAGTCTAAGACTGATCATTTTAGCCTCTAACTACTGATCTACGACACAGCCTACGACCTATAACCTAGACTATAACCTTAGTATACTGTTACTATGTATTAATCCCTAGCTTCTGTTAGCAGACCCTACTGTTAGATAGCTGACTGTAACACCTTGCATCTAGAGGAAGGTATAATATAACTTACTTTCTAACCTACTTTTTTAAACTAATAATATTCTAGTATATTAGTCTCTAATCTATAAACAACCCTTTATATTAAATTCTAATTTAGAGTAATATAAGCTATTTTATTTATATAAATATTATATATATATTATAATTAGTTTATAATAGTTATAAATTTAATTTATATTATACTTCTAAACTACTATCTATAAAATAAATTATAACTTTATTTAATCTATTTTATATCTATTATATTTATTTTTTTAATTCTTAGTTATATTTTTTAAAATTAATTTTAATTTATAGTTTATTTCTAATATAATAATAATTATTAATTTAAATATTTTATATAAACTTATTTTTTATTATAATCTCTCTATTTAGTATATTACTTTTTAAATAGAAGTAAAAATAAAAAATATTTAGAAATATATTAACTTAGATAATATCTTTAATATTTCTTCTAATCTAAGTAAAATTAAAAATATATTCTTACTTAATAACTAGATTAAAAGAAAATAAAAAGTAACATAAATACATAAAATAAAGTAAAAAGTTTATAATAAAATAATTACTCTATATATTTTTATTATATAATATATAAGAAAAACTTATAAGAAGTAAAGAAACTAACAATAAAAACTCTAGAAAAGAAAAGTTTAAAAAATTAATAACTTATTACTATTTATATTAGTTATTTCTATTTTTCTTATTAAAAGATCTATAGAAACTCTTAAGCTTATACTTTATACTTTACTATATATATATATAAAGTAAAATATATATAAAAAGAATAAATATATAAAGTTTTAATAAATAAAAAAAATATAATTTCTAAAGAAATCTTTACTATAACTTAAATAAAGCTTCTTAAAAAGAGAAACTATACTTTTTATACTCTAATTTATATTCTAAAATAATATTATACTCTAAATAAATTAAATAATCTTATTATAATTTATAAAAAATATATTTTAGTTTTAAATTAGATATTTTCTACTATTAACTTAAATATCTAGATTAGAGATTTCTAAAATATACTTTTTAAAACTTTTTAATATAAATTACTAGAGATCTATAAAACCTTTATATTAAAAACTTTTTTCTAAAATATAATATTACTTTACTTTATTCTAAGCTAACTTAAAGTTATTAATATTATTAAATAAAAATACTTAGATATTAAGATCTTAAGTATAAATTAGTATATTAAAATATTTAAAGATCTCTTCTATAAAAACTTAATAAAAACTTAATTAAAAAGTTATATAAGTAGAGTTTTTATAATACTAGCTAGATAATTAGATAATATAATCTCTAGAAACCTTACTTTAGAAAAGCTTTTATAATATAAGTTAGCTACTTACTATATATATAGAAGAGACTATAAATAGATATCTTCTACTTATAACTAACTTAAGTTTATATTTATAAGTAAAAAGTCTTATATATACTTAAATAAAGTAAAATAAGTCTACTTTAGAATTAATAGACTAGATTACTCTAAACTTTATACTAAAATAGTATATAAAAAATAGCTTATAAAGAATTCTAGTTTTCTCTACTCTAGTAATAGTAATACTTAGAATAAAAAGAAACTTCTTAAAAATAACTTTAATAAAGTAAAAAAGTTAATTAATATCTCTACTTTTAAAATAAACTTTCTAGCTAATATAATAGCTTATATAATTACTAAAAATATTATTAACTTAATTACTACTAAAAAAGTAGAAACCTTTATATTAGAACTTAAACTTAATAATATCTATATAACTTATATTTAAAACTTAAAAGTTCTCTTTAGTAGTATAGTATTAAATAACTATAGTACTTTCTATTTTATTAATAATATCTCTCTCTTTAAAAAAAGCTTAATTATTTATAAAATAAAAAGATAAGTTAAAATAAATATAACTTTATATCTTATTATAATATAAAGTATAAAAATCCTTTATAATATCTTTAATAAAGTAAATAGCTTTTAAAATATTATACTATAAAATATTATATTTATAAATAACTTCTATATTAATATTATCTTAAAATACTTATTATAAAAGATAAATATTTAGTATTTAGGTTTTAATAATACTCTTTATATAAGAGATTATAAGAATAGTATAAAAATAAAAAAGCTTTTAAAAAAAAAGTAATATTATTTTTATAAATTACTAATTTTATCTCTCTTACTTCTATTTTAGATATATTCTTTCTAGTAAAAGAGAAGTCGCTGCCTGCCCCTCCTGGTTTGGCGGCACGTTCCAATCGGGCATGGCGCCCACGCCGCTTTGCACGTGCACCCCTGCCCGTGCCAATGGACGCCGCCCTTAAATACGGCGTCGCCATCGTCTCGACGTCAACTTTTCGTACCCTCTACCTTCCCTCCTATTCTTTTCACGAAGAATTCATCGCTCGGGCTCCCCGATTCTCCTGAATCGTACCCTTGCCCAAGGGCACTGTGGCTCTGTCTCTTACGTTGCTACCTTGCCCCAGTTACGCCGCTATCTCGAGACGTTCAACACGACCTAGGCGCCTTCCTCTCCAGCTCCGTCTGCTCTAGGTTTGACCCCAAATCGTATCTCGATACTATGAACTTATTCTGACTCGAGAGTAGGAGGTCTGGACGGTTGTGAACCGGAGATGGGGACCAGGCTGACTGTTTCACCACGAGAGGCAGAGTGAAGAGTACCGTCATGCGCTGTTGTAACTCACTCTCTGTTGGGTGACTTTGCGATGGGTTCCTGAGTCTTGCATATCTCAGTGCCTCGGATGCATCTCGCGCAATGGCCTAGATTCGCTGCCAGTCACAAACTACCCCCTGTTCACCAGGCACCAACTTGATGACGCAAGGAGGCTGGTCAGGCAGTCTTGCCTTGAACTCAGCGCCTGGACCGACCTCATTTATTTCCCTATTCGGCTCCTTAGTCGCCTTCGGACCGACTTTATTCTCATGATGCGCGCGGTGAATGCCTAATGCGGCACGAGCCTCTTAAAATGAATGCATCATGACGGTTGCTCCGTGGCAGGCTTCATGCGTGTCTGCCTTGCGCTTCGGCCTAGCCAGGATCCCTCTTACCCAGCGCATGAGTCCTCGGGCAAACGGAATGGCAGCCCGAACGGCGATATAACCTTTTCGATGCTCAAGATGGCATACCATGCCGTATCAGGCCATCGGCTACTCCGAGAACTATTGAGAGATGCATACGGGACTTTGGGGGGCCGGTCTCAGGTTGAGTAGCATCCATAACGGGCGTTTACTTCTGGCGACTGCTGATTGGCAACAATACGACATTGTCTACGAACGTTGAGGGAGGAATGTGCCTGGGCAGTCTAGGCATCGTATGCGCAGATATCGGCTTTCAGAGGGGACCTCATGGTGTGCTCGCTGTTCTGCTTCGCAGACGACGCGAAGCGTTAACGCATTGCACTCTCCGCTGAACATCGACTACTTAAGTGAGGGCGCCTGGCTGATAGACTTCGACACTCCCATCTTCTCGAGCATCAGACCTTTGAAACTCTTCCAACGTTCAACCCAAAATGCCAATCAATCTTGACAACATTTCATTCTACTCGGCTCCAGCGCAAGCTGTGCGTCCATCGGCAGCCAGAAGCACGGTCAGACAGACTGTCGGTCCTTCCTGTTCGACGGTGGGAAGAACCGCGATACCTCCTTCAGACGACACGACGACAACACTCGATCAGAACAAGGGTCATAGTGACGGAAACTCAGTCGCGTCCTACCAATTCTTTCCAGGGGGGAATGTTGAGGGCAAAGTCAATTCAAAAGATAGGACGCATCTGCGGATTGACCGCTGCCCAGCGTCAGGCGATATGGGCCACAGCCCAGCCAAGGAGTTTGTGGCAGTGGACTTAAAGACGCGCGAGAATCCGTCTCAGACGGCGGCTTGGTCTGCCGAATGCCTACCAGTCTCGGTGCCTTCGTTGCCACCTGGGGTATTCGCTGCGGCAATGTTTCCCTCGCACCAAGATCCAAGTTCTGAAGATGCCAACGACACAGCCAACCCGGCTGTCCCTCAAAAGTCGACTAAGAATACATCGACTGTCAGCTTGGAGACCCTTGTCCCAGACAGCACTCCGCCCTACACCGAGCAGCTGCCCCAAGGAAGCAAAGCAGCCGATGATGACTTTACGACCTGGCTGCTGCATCAAGAAGTCGTGCTATCCAGCATCGCGGAAGTTGGAGAGGCCTTAGAATACCCGAGAGGGCCTGCCGAAAAGTCCAGCACGACGCAAAGCCCAGCGTTAGCCGAAACTGGACTGCCATACTCTAGTTCGGCATCCCTAGGCCAAGAAATGCCATGCCACGCCGAAATTTCCGCACGCCAACCTCTTGCAAGAGACTCCCAATCCGCGGCCGAACCCTGGTGGTGACGTAGTTAGCCCCGGCTCAACCGACCGAAGCGGGCTGCTGATCACAAGAACGGCGTTTCATTCCAGCAATTGTACACCCTCACCGAACGAAATGCGCGTGGATGCTGAGACGACAGGATCAGATGCTCCTCCTGTATACTTATCTCGAGTCCATCGCCGAGCTCGCAAATCACGACTGCCAGCGGGCGCTTATGCCGAAATCGATTCGGACCCGGAACATAGTGATGAGGATGGGGCCCATGGAACCAATAATGACTGCATCGCAGACCAAGCCAATCCTGGCAGGATCCAGCAAGGGTTCCAAGGCTGTGAGAACAATTCCAACCAACACGGTCAGCCAAAACCCAAACGTCGCAAAAGAAATTCCCAGGAGACTGTTGGCACCAGCAGGGTTCTGAGACCACGGAACACATCATCGCAGCTAGCATCAGAGCCAAGACGAAGGTCAGAGCGGGCTACGAATCGACCAAGGACAAGCAGAATCCTGACCCCGCCGGTCTCTCCTGCTTCTACCGATAATGAAATAGACCCCAGATCCCTCTTTGGGCTATTCTATGAGTGGCGTCTCAGAAAACCAGTCCTGAAGTGCGTCAAAGAGGAATTTATTACGACATTCCAATTGGAATGGCAACAGCCGTCCGCAGAACTACAACAGACGCATTGGTATCCCTCAGTTGGTCGGCCTTCAGGTTCTTCGCTGAAGAGACGAGAGCCTGCGAGGCGATCTGCCAAGTCCAGAGGCCCGTTTTCAGAGCAGGAGAACAAACTCTTGATTCAACTGAAAGGACAAGGCCTTTCGTGGAGGGAGATCCACAGCAGTTTTTCGAGTTCCTTTCCGGGCCGGTCTCTCGGGACGCTGCAAGTCCACTTCTCTACTAAGTTGAAGATGAGGAGATAAAAGGGCTTGGTAATGTGCGACACATGCGTGTAGATTAGGTCGATGGATCGAGAGAACGGAAATGGACTTGGACGTGTAAGAGGAGATCTATTGCAGGTCTTTAAATGTGTTAGATAGCCTTACACTTCCCAATTATCACCCTGGAAATTTTCGCGGTGTCAAGGAAGGAAGCTGGTTCTTTGGTTCGTCCTGTTAAAAACGCTGCCCTACATCCTGAACGAACTATTTCTTTTCGACTGATGGTAGGATAACACAGTCGCTAACGTGTGTTGTCGGCAGCTGGATAGTCCTCCCACTCACCAACTGCAAGTTGCATTTCCTTCTAGAAGCGAATATCCTCCTGGATTTTTGTTACGACCCATAAACAAGGATAACAGCTGAACAACCCACTTGGGCGTCGGGCGGCTAGGACAGGACATTTGTACTGCAGGATCACAGGAACAACAGGGACTCGCTCGGAAACAGAAGAACTATGGTATAAGTCACGTAACGATAAGATAAGAAGATTAGATCTGTACGCTAAGAATACAGAGGCTGTCCTTAGTATATATAGGTTCTGTATAGTTAATAAATAGACCTTATTAGAATTAGGAATAGTAATAAGATAAAAGGTACTATTCAGGACTTATATATAGTATAACTAGAGCTTAGCTTATAGTTAGACTCCTATAGCTCTTTAGTAATTAACTTATAATTATCCTCAGAATACTTTCAGTCTACTTTTATTACAAATACTTATTAAGCCTAAGACTGATCACTTTAGCCTCTGACTACTAATCTATAATATAGCTTATAACTTATAACCTAGACTATAACTTTAGTATACTATTACTATATATTAATTCCTAGCTTCTGTTAGCAAACCTTACTGTTAGATAGCTGACTATAACACTTTAATTGCTTCTATTCAGTAAGTTAACTATTAAGACCTACTAATAATATAGATAAGATATCTTCTCACGTCTCTGCTAAGTTACCTACCCTAGAAAGCTCTTTTTCTTCTAAACAGCTAGTTAGAAACCTAGCTGAAGAACTTAAAAAAGCCTTAATAGCTATAGACTTAGATAACAAAGTCACTCTTAAAAAAGAAACTTATAATAAACTCTAAGCCTGAGTTAAGAAAGGAGATAATAATATAGCTAAGATATAAACTATATATAATAAGATAGCTAGCGAACTCTAAGGCTTTAAGAGTATAATCTAAGAACTTAGTAATAAATCTTAATAGTTTCAGAACCTTGAAAATGAAATTGCATACCTAGGAGGACAGAGTAATAACTTCTTTATATAGGAACTTTAGAATAAAAAAAACACTTTTCAGGCTGCTGCTAGTATTATTACTACCTCTATAAGAGGATAACAAAAGCTTAAGCTTAGTGCTTTAGTTATATATAATAGAACTTTAGGAACTCTTAAAGGTTTTCTAATCCAGGTTAAGAACTACTAGAATTTTTATTATAGAGACTTCACTAATAAAACTGAAAAAGTAGTATATATAGCTACTTATCTCTAAGGAAAAGCCCTTAAATAGTTTAAACTGATCTAAGAAGAATATCTTAAGTATAAAACCTTTAATAAATATATTATAGAGACCTGTAATATTTATACTAATTTCTAAGGATTTAAGGATATACTTCGGTCTCTCTTCTAGGACCTTAATAAGAAATAATAACCTGAATATAACCTTACCTAGCTTAGACAGACTAAGTCTGCTAAAGACTACTCTGCTAACTTTAGATAACTTAGTATCTAACTTAATCTTACTAAAGAAACTAAGATCTTTATATTCTATTAAAGACTTAAGGATAAAGTTAAGGATAAGATTATTAAGATTAATTAACTAGAAGACTTCTTTTAATATACAGAACTTGCTATTAAGATTAATAACTGCCTCTATAAATGATAAAGAGAATAAGAAGATAAATAATAAAACCTAAACTTAGAACGTAAGTATCAGTAGCAGCCCTAGAGCAAGTTCAGCAACCAGCAGAATAATAACAAACTCTGTAATAACTAGAATAACGCTTAATAAAGCACTTTCTATAGATAACACAGCAGACTTATAAACCTTAGTATTACTACTAAAAACAAGAGCAAGAAACTATAGAACCCTAAGTGCTATAACTGTAAAGAAATAGGATATATCGCTAAAAACTGCAGACAACCTAAGAAACTTAGCTAGAAACCTATACCTAAACGAACTAAACAAGTCAGCAAAGCAACTAAAATATCCTATATATCCCTGTTATAAACCAGATGCTATAATGATAAATACTTTACTTACTGTAGTAATAAAGAAGCTACAGGATATTAGCCTAGCAACCTAGACTGCAGAAGAACAGGCTATAATATAGCTATTCCAGAGATTAAAACTAAGACCTTTATAATAGCTTCCTAAGCTAATAGCAAGCTAGTCAGAAAGACTACTAAACAACTTAATAAAATGCTTCGCATTTAATAACTTAACACAGTTAACCCTAACCCTATAAGTTATAATATAGAAACCTAACGAATAATCTAAGAGTTAGAAGCCTAAGTCTAGTAAGAAATAGACTAGATCTATTAATATAAAGCAAGATAGCAGGTTATATATAACAATAAATAACAGATCCTACACCTTAAAGTAGTATAAACACTTCAGCTATAATAGGCATAAGAGGAACTAGATAATATTATAAGGTATCACTAAATTAGTGCTCTAATAGTATACCTTAAATAACAAAGAAATATATAAGGAAACCTTACTAGAATTAAGTAAATTAACTAAGAACTTAAAGAATAAGTTAAGGAAGAATCTAATAAAGAACCTAAATACTAATATAACCTCTTAGAAGAGCAGCAACTACTCAGTCTTACTAGTAACTAGAACTTCAGCAAACCTGAATCTGGATTTAATTCGGATATGATCTCTTATAATTCTAACTCTCCTGCTGACGTTGCAAATTAAAATATAAAACACTACAGCAGACTAATCCTAGGAATAGATAACACTAGTTCTAAAGAAGAATCTAATAATAAAGAAAAGACTTAGCAGCTTATCTAGCACTAGATAATTAATATAAGCTATAATAACTAATAATAGCATTTCTATAAAGCATCTGCTAATATAAGAAACTAAGACTATATTTTAAAGCTTTATATAGAAGATTACTCTATATTTTAATACTACTATTATAACTATTAAAACCTCTTCTAGCTATAATACTTCTTTAATAAATATAAAGAATACTTCAGAGATAGGTATAAATACTAACTCTACTCTAGAAGATATAATAAAAACCTTATCTAAAATATTTACACTTAAACTATTATAGTTAGATAGACTATAACTATATTTAATAATAATATAGCAACTTTCAGCCTAAGCCTGTAATACCTTATAAGATATTAATATAATAATATAATGAAATAGGAAGAATGCTGAAAGGATGAGTGCTTTATATATGCAGTTTAAAAGGCTAAAGCTTATAGACTCCTGCGAGAAGGATCAAGCCTTTTAAAGCTTTAATTCTAAGAGAATCGCCTTATAAAGGCATAACAGGAAGGAAAACAAATCACTTACCCTAGATAACTAGAGCAGTTAAAAAACTAGACTTACCTACTAATAAAAGACTAAGACAGGTAATAATAATAAGGTCTATATATCTAGTATTTCTAGACTAGAAAGTATACCTGCAATTTATAGTTACTATTAATAATATTATAGCTATTATACTTATTAACAGCAAAGCTGAAATAAACTTTATATTACTTTAAATAGTAAACAGATTATAATTACTATAGCAGAAAAAGAAATATATATACTAACTTAATAATATAGAAAGAGAATAAGTCTAGTATAAAAAAGGAACTATTAATAATAAGACTATACCTCTTAAGATAAGTTATTTAGATTGAAATAAATAACTCTAATTTAATATTACTAAACTTAGTATATATAATATTATATTAGGAATGCTATAGCTTGAGAAGAATAACTTATAGATAGATTAGAGAACAGGCTAACTCTATTAGGATAATGATAATCTAGCTCCTGAGCAGCCCTGCAGAACCTAGGCCTCAAACAGATTTACTTACTATAGAGCAGCAAAACGATATATCTGTTACCTCAAAGCAAAAGAAGCTGTATTATAACTATTAAAGATAATAGATCTTAAATAAAAGAACGATCTATTTCTGTCTATCCTAGAAGAGTATAGAGTTTATAAGAAACTCTTTGCAGTTAAACTAGAAACTAGACTACCTGAACATATGAATTTTAATTATAAAATCTCTATTAAGGAGGGGAAGGAGCTTAAATTCAACAAGATTTACAGACTCAACCTAATAGAAATAGAAGCCTTTAATAAATACCTCGATAAAAACCTTAAGAAGAGCTATATCAGAGAATTAATATCACTAGTAAGAAGCTTAATTCTATTTATACTAAAAAGGAACAGCAAACTATAACTATATATTAATTACTAAATACTTAATAAAATAACGATTAAAAACTAGTACCTGTTACTATTAATCGACAAACTATAATAACTCCTTTATAGAGCTAACTACTGCATAGCACTAGACCTTAAAGGTGCCTATAACCTTATCTAAATAAAGAAAGGAGAAGAATAGAAGACTGCCTTCAGAACATGCAAAAGATATTTTAAGTACCTCGTTATGCTTTTCAGTCTCACTAATACCCCAGCTACTTTCCAGAATATAATTAACTAGGTTCTGAGAAAATTTATAGATATCTTTATAGTTATCTACCTTAATAATATCCTCATCTTCTCTGTAATAATAGAATAATATAAAGAGTATATATATCTTATATTATAAGCTTTCTAAGATGCTAAGCTTTTAGTTAAACTAGAGAAAAGCATATTCCACACCTAGGAGGTGGAATACCTCAGATTTATAATCACTTCTAGATATATCAGCATGTTAAAAAAGAAAATCCAAGCTATATAGGAATAGCTAATACTAACTAACCTTAAAGAGGTCTAAGGATTTCTCAGATTTATTAACTTCTACTGAAAATTTATTAGACTCTATAGAAAATTTAACGCACCTTTTACAGACCTCAGCTGTAAAGATTAACTATTTGAATAGAAAGAAGCCTAGAACACAGCTTTCCAAACTATTAAGGGTTATATTACTAGCAAACTAGTCCTGATAATTCTAAATCTATAAGAACAGTTTGAAGTTGAAACAGATGCCTCAGACTTCGCCCTTAGAGCGTAACTATTTTAGAGAGATTTAGAAGAATATCTATATCCTTGCGCTTTCTTCTCTTGCAAGCTCTACAGACTAGAACTTAACTATCAGATCTATAATAAGGAACTTATAGCAATCATTGAAGCTTTTAAAGAATAGAAGCTTTTACTCTCAGGAACTATTCACTAAGTATTTATATATACTAATTATAAGAACCTGGTATATTTCACTACTTTAAAGGAACTTAATAAACGATAAATTAGATAGTTAGAATTCTTCTCAGAATTTAACTTCTAAATTATCTATTAGAAAGGATTAGAAAATAGCAGAGCTGATATTCTTAGCTAATAACTAGACTATAATATCTTAGTACTAAGAGAAACCTAGGTAATTCTTAAACATAATAATAACAGAGACCTAGTACCTGCTGCAAAAGCCTTAATAATAACTAGATAATCTACAGCTAGCCTGCTTAGCAAACTAGATAACAAAGCTATCAGGAAGTTTCACAGCATACTAGTATATAGTTACTAAGGAATTATAAAAATCTAAAAATAACTATAATAATAATACAGAGAAAAGGTTACTAGAGAATATATTGCAATAGTAATTAAGGATTGCAAGGTTTGCCTGAAAAGCAAACCAGCCTAATACTAACCTTATAGATTGTTATAACTTTTGCTTGTGCTGCAAACTGCTTAGCACTCTATATTACTTAACGTTATTATCAAACTACTAAAGTCTCGAGAACTCTTTACAGAAGTTTACTTTAACAGTATTCTTATTATTATTAACAGACTTATAAAGTATGCCTACTTCATCCTATATAAGGAAGCAAGCAATGCTGAAGAATTTGCCTATATATTCCTTAAGTATATTATCACTGATTACAGAACACTTAAGGAAATTATGTTAGACAGAGATAAGATCTTTACTTCTAAGTTCTAGAAGTTAATTATATTATAACTTAGTATTAAGCAAGCAATATTTACTGCCTTTTACCTACAGACTAACAGATAAACAGAACAAATTAACTAGATCCTCAAAACCTACCTCTATGCCTATGTTAACTATAACTAAGATAATTAGGTAGTACTACTATTAATAGCCTAATTTGCTTATAACAGCGTAGTAGGAGAAAGCACTAAGAAATCCTCTTTCTACTTTAACTATAGATTCGAACTAACTGCTTATAGAGAACTATAACCTAGCCTAGCAGCACTAAAAGCTGTTGCTACAGTCAGACAAATTAAAGATATCTAAGAAAATATATATAAAGAACTCAAATTTATATAATAATGAATAGTATACTTCAGCAATAAATAAAGGATTAAGAGACTAACCTTAAAAGAGGAAGATAGCACCTATCTTATACAGCAAAACATTAAAACAAAATAACTAAATAATAAACTAGATTTCAAAAAACTTAGACCTTTTAGAATCCTCTGAAAAATCTCACTAGTTAACTATAAACTTAACCTATCTAACATAATAAAATGTTTTCTAACATTCTATATCTTACTACTTAAACCAGCATTATAAGGATCACAGACAAATAACCTTATTATTATAGAAGATAATAAACTAGAGTATAAAATCAAACAAATTATTAACTACTTTAAAGAACTAAAAGGTTATTAGTACCTTATTAAGTGGAAAGAGTATAGTTATAAAGATAATATTATTATAACCTGTAAATAAAGATAACAGCTGAACAACCTACCTGGGCGTCAGGCAGCTATGACAGGATATTTATACTGCAGGATCACAGGAATAACAGGGACTTACTTAGAAACAGAAGAACTATATTATAAGTCACGTGACAAAGGAACGATTAGTAGGGCGCGTTAGCAAGCGCTCAGTGATTAGTTAGTCTTGCTAACTGATTGCGATTACTTTATATACCTAGGTGATTACCTCTAGATAGATAAAGGGAACTGTTCAGACTTATATATAGTATGACCTGAGCCTTGCTTAAGGTCAGATTTCTATAGCTCTTCAGCAATTAACTTTGTATTTATCCTCAGGATACTTTCAGCTTATCTTTACTGTAAATACTTATTAAGTCTAAGACTGATTACTTTAGCCTCTGACTACTAATCTATAACATAGCCTACAACTTATAACCTAGACTATAATATAATAAACCTGTTACTAGCGTTAATCTCTAACTTCTGTTAGCAGACCCTATTATTAGATAACTGACTGTAATACTTTGATTGCTCTTGTTTAGTAAGTTAACTATTAATGCCTACTAAATAGTATAGACAGAATATCTTCCTATGCTTCTGCTAAGTTACCTACCTTAGGCTCTTCTGCAGAGCAGGCAACTTGCAACTTAGCCTAGGAACTTAGTGACTATAAGATGAAGGAAGACTTAGAAGAAGATAATAATGATGAAGAACTTAAACAATAGCTGGCAAAGGCTAATAGTAACATTAAATAGATGCAGGGTATATTTAATAAGAGTGCTCAGGCTATTAACAAACTTCAGGAGGCTTTCTAGCAGCTTATCTAATATATAGCTAAGCTTGAAAGCAAGAACTAGACCTTTTAAGCTGCTGCTAATATTATCACTACACTTCTTCACAGAGGACAGCAGAAACTTAAGCTCAGTATACCTATCACTTATAATAGAACTCTTAGAACCTTTAAAAGATTCTTAATCTAGGTTAAGAACTACTAGAACTTTCACTATAAAGACTTTACTAATAAAACTGAGAAGGTAGTATATATAGCTACCTATCTCTAAAGAAAAGCTTTTAAATAGTTTAAACTAATCTAGGAAGAATATCTTAAGTATAAAACCCTTGATAAATGCATTATAGAGACTTATAATATCTATACTAATTTCTAAGGATTTAAGGACGCTCTTAGGTCACTCTTCTAGGACTCTGATAAGAAGTAATAAGCTGAGCAAGATCTTTTATAGCTTTGACAAACTAAGTCTGCTAAGAACTACTCTACTAACTTCAGGCAGCTAAATATCTAACTTAACCTCACTAGAAAAACCAAGATCTTTATATTCTACTAAGGACTTAAGAACGAAGTTAAAAATGAAATTATTAAGGTTGATTAACCTGATAACTTTTTTTAGTATACTGAACTTATTATTAAGATTAATAATTAACTCTTTAAATAATAAAAAGAACAAGGCAATAAATAATAGAA
Organism: Colletotrichum camelliae; assembly: GCA_018853505.1. Taxonomy (NCBI): domain Eukaryota; kingdom Fungi; phylum Ascomycota; class Sordariomycetes; order Glomerellales; family Glomerellaceae; genus Colletotrichum; species Colletotrichum camelliae. The sequence continues at coordinate 4,727,745 of JAELVL010000005.1, read as the reverse complement.
CCTAAACTTAGGATATAAATATTAATAGTAACCTTAAAATAAGTTTAATAACTAGTAGAATAATAACAAACCCTATAATAACTAGAATAATATATAACAGAGCACTTCCTATAGATAACACAGCAGACTTATAAACCTCAGCACTGCTATAAAAAATAACAGCAAGAAACTATAGAACCCTAAGTGCTATAACTGCGAAAAGATAGGATATATCGCTAAAGACTGCAGGTAACCTAAGAAGCTCAGCTGGAAGCCTGTCCTTGAACAGACTAAACAAATCAGTATAGCAACTAAAACCCCTCACATATCCTTCTTATAGATAGGATGCTATAATAATAACTGTTTCACCCACCGCAGTAACAAGGAAGCTATAGAACACTAGCCTAGCAACCTAGACTATAGAAGAATAAGTTATAATATAACTATTCCAGAAGTTAGAACTAAGACCTTCGCAATAGTATTCTAAGCTAACAGCAAGATAGTCAGGAAAACCACTAAATAACTAGATAAAATGCTTTATATCTAATAACTTAATAATATAGACCTAAACCCTATAAGATATAATGAAAAGACTTAACAAACAATCTAAGAACTTAAGGAACTAGTTAAAGAAGAATCTAATAAAGAACCTGAACATTAACATAACTTCTTAACTAAGTAATAAATCCTCAGCCTTACTAGCAACTAAACTTTCAGAGAAAGAGAAAGTTCACCCTATAACTCAGACAAACCTTATAATGCTATTCAATAACATGCTCAGACAGAGATCACCTATAGACTTACCTCTAGTATAGATAACTCTAGTTCTAAAGAGGAATCTAATAACTAGGAAGACAGATTTCAGTAATTCCTAAAGTACCAGGAAATTAATATATTCCAAGACAAGTAATAGTAATACTTCTATAGAACTTCTGCAAACTATCAAAACAGGAAATATACTTCTAAGCTCTACATAGAAGATCACTCTGCACTTAAGCATAACTACTATACCTACTAAACTCTCTTCTAGCCTTAATACTTCTTTAATAAATATAAAGAACACCTTAGAAATAAGTATAAATACTAATTCTACTCTAAGAAATATAATAATAACTCTATTTAGAAGATCTACCCTACCTTAATAATAATTAGATAGATAATAGTCCTATTTAAGAATAATCTTGTAATTTTCAGACTAAGCTTGTAATACCTTATAAGGTGTCAGCATAATAATGCTATGAAATAGGAAGAATGCTAGAAAGATAAATGCCTTATATATGCAGTCTAGAAGGCTAAGGCTTACAGACTTCTGTAAGAAGGACTAAGCTTCTTAAAGCTCTAATTCTAAGAGAATCGCCTTATAAAGGCATAATAAGAAGGAAAACAAATTACTTACTAACTAGAGCAGTTAAAAAACTAGACTTGCTTACTAATAAAGGACTATAACAGGCAATAATAACAAGGTCTATCTGTCTAGCATCTTTAGACTAGAAAGTATACCTGCAACTTATAGTTACTATTAATAATACTATAACTATCACGCTTATTAACAGCAGAGCTGAAATGAATTTTATTTCACTTTAAGCAGTGAACTAACTACGACTACTATAGTAAAAGAAGAAACATATATACTAGCTTAATAATATAGAAAGAGAATAAGTCTAGTACGAAGGAGGAACTATTAAAAATAAGACTATACCCCTCAAGATAAGTTACTTAGATCAAAACGAATAACTCTAATTTAATATTGCTGAACTCAGTATATATAATATTATGTTAGGAATACTATAGCTTGAGAAGAATAACTTATAGATAGATTAGAGAACAGGCTAACTCTATTAAGACTATAATAATCTAGTCCCTGAGCAGCCTTGCAGAACCTAGGCCTCAAACAGATTCACTAACTGAGGAGCAGCAAAATGATATTTCTGCTACTTTAAGGCAAAAGAAGCTGTCTTATAACTACTAAAGATAACAGATCTTAAATAAAAGAATAATCTACTTCTATCTATCCTAGAAGAATACAAAGTATATAAGAAACTCTTTGCAACTAAACTAGAAACCAGACTGCTTGAATATATGAATTTTAATTATAAAATCCCTATTAAGGAGGGAAAGGAGCCTAGATTCAATAAAATCTATAGACTTAACCTAACAGAAATAGAAGCCTTTAATAAATACCTTAATAAGAACCTTAAGAAAAGCTATATCAGAGAATTAATATTACTAGCAAAGAGCTTAATCCTGTTTATACCTAAGAAAAATAGCAAACTATAACTATATATCAACTACTAAATGCTTAATAAAATGATAATTAAGAATCAGTACCTATTACCCTTAATTAATAAGCTATAATAACTCCTTTATAAAGCTAACTACTTCATAGCACTTAACCTTAAAAGTACCTATAACCTTATCTAAATAAAGAAAGGAGAAGAATAGAAGACAGCCTTTAGAACATATAAAGGACATTTTAAATACCTTATTATGCCTTTCAGTCTTACTAACGCCTTAGTAACTTTCTAGAATATAATTAACTAAGTTCTTAGAAAGTTTATAGATATCTTTATAGTTATCTACTTTAATAATATCTTTATTTTCTCTGCTATAATAGAATAATATAAGGAATATATACACCTTATACTTAAGGCTCTCTAGGATGCTAAACTTCTAGTTAAACTAGAAAAAAGCATATTCTACACCTAAGAAGTTAAATACCTCAGATTTATAATTACTTTTAGATATATCAGTATATTAAAGAAAAAAGTCTAAGCTATATAAGAATAGCCTATACTAACTAACCTTAAAGAAGTTTAAAGATTCCTCAGATTTATTAATTTCTACTAAAAGTTTATCAGACTCTATAGAAAGATTAATATACCTCTTATAAATCTTAGCTGTAAAAACTAACTATTTAAATAGAAAGAAGCTTAGAACATAGCCTTCTAGATAATTAAGGACTGTATTACTAGCAAACTAGTCCTAATGATTCTAAACCTAGAAGAATAATTTGAAGTTGAAATAGACGCCTCAGATTTTGCTCTTAGAGCATAGCTATTGTAATAAGACTTAGAAGGATGCCTGCACCTCTGTGGCTTCTTCTCACATAAACTCTGCAGATCAGAACTTAACTACTAGATCTATAACAAAGAACTTATAGCAATCATCAAAGTATTTAAGGAATAGCAACCCTAGCTCTCAGAAACTATCTACTAAATGCTTATATACACAGACTATAAGAACTTAGCCTATTTCACTACTTTAAAAGAACTTAATAAACAACAAATCAAATAGTTAGAGTTTCTCTCAGAATTTAATTTCTAAATCATCTATTGAAAAAGATTAGAAAATAGCAGAGCTAATGCTCTCAGCTAATAACTAGACTATAATATCTTAGTACTAAAAGAAACCTAGGTGATTTTTAAATATAATAATAATAGAGACCTTATGCCTGCTATAAAAGCTCTTATAATAACCAGACAATCTATAACTAGCCTGCCTAGCAAACTAGATAATAAAGTTATTAGAGAATTCTATAGTATACTAGTATATAGTTACTAAGGAATTATAAAGACCTAGAAATAACTATAATAATAATATAGAGAAAAGGTTACTAGAGAATATATTATAATAGTAATTAAAAACTGCAAGGTTTGCCTGAAAAGCAAACCAGCTTAATACTAACCTTATAGATTGTTATAACTTTTGCCTGTGCTATAAACTACCTAGCACTCTATATCACTTAACTTTATTATTAAACTACTAAAGTCTTAAAAACTTCTTACAGAAATCTACTATAACAGCATTCTTATTATAATAGACAGACTTATAAAGTATGCCTACTTTATCCTATATAAGGAATTAAGCAATACTAAAGAATTCGCCTATATATTCCTTAAGTATATTATTGCTAACTATAAAACACCTAAGGAAATAGTATTAGATAGAGATAAGATCTTCACTTCTAAGTTCTAGAAGTTGATTATATTATAACTTAGTATTAAATAAGCAATATCTACTGCCTTTTACCTGCAGACTAACAGATAAACAGAAAGAATTAACTAGATCCTTAAAACCTACCTCTACACCTATATTAACTACAACCAAAACAATTAGGTAGTATTACTACTAATAGCCTAATTTGCTTATAACAGCATAGTAGGAGAAAGCACTAAGGAATCCTCTTTCTACCTTAACTATAGATTCAAACTAACAGTCTATAGAGAACCTTAAGCTAGCCTAAAAGCACTAAAAGCTGTTGCTATAATCAGATAAATCAAGGATATCTAAGAGAATGCATATAAAGAACTCGAATTTATATAATAACGCATAATATAATTCAGCAACAAATAAAGGATTAAAGGACTAACCTTAAAAGAGGGAGATAGCATCTATCTTATACAGCAAAACATTAAAACAAAATAACTAAATAACAAACTAGATTTTAAGAAACTTAGACCTTTTAAAATCCTCTGAAAAGTTTCACTAGTTAACTATAAACTCAACCTATCTAATATAATGAAATATTTCCTAATATTCAAATATTTCGCTACTTAAACTAGTACCCTAGGGATTATAGACAAATAACCTTATTATTAAAGAAGATAATAAACCAGAATACAAAGTCGAACAGATTATTAACTACTTAATACTAAATAAAGAAGAGTTCTACTTCCTTATTAAATAGAAAGAATATAGCCACGAAGAAAATATATAGGAACTACAGTCTAATCTTACTAATATAAAAGAAAAACTTAATAAGTATTAGTAATAATATTAGGAACGAGCAGAGAGAACCTGCTATTCTATACTATACTCAGCAATATTAACTCCAGCTAATATTACTAGTTATTAATATATCAGAAAACCTCATAAGCATGTCAGACTACTAATAGAAACAGACAGACTATAACAAAGAAGACTATTTATTCGCCTAGGAACACTAGAAAATAACTAAAACTCCTCTAAGAGGAAGTTCAGAATACTAGGATTCTAACTACTTAGAATAGTATCTAAGTCTATTACACTAAAACTACCTATAGACTGAACCTCTAACACAGAAGATATTACTAGCTTTTCCTTAGTAACTTTATAACCTTTGCAAAATACTATCCTTTTCTGCTTCCTTAAATAATCTAACCACACTATAAACTCGTCTAACTCAGCCTGCACAGCATATAAGACAGCAGCCTTTTTCCTTAATATCTCCTCTTTAGCTACTTTAGTATCTTCTAGGTAAGCAGTCTTATCTAGCAAACAATCTACTATAACTAGTTAGCAAGAAAAGTAATACTAATAATCTAAAACACTTATAAGCATAGATAGCATCAGCTGCTGCATCATAAGACTGCTCTAAGCAAGTATACTTACTACAGACTTCACTACTAGGAAGCAGTTTATAACACTTCCCTAAAGAATAATAATATAAGCAAGGCATATTAACAACAAATCTAAACTCAGTAATATATAATATATAATTATAACAACAAAGAATAGACGCAGAATTTAGTTTTAACTTTTAAATATAACCTAATATAGTGTCAGCATTATAGGTAAATCAGGAAGCATGATTAACAGACCTCTAACCTAGGACTAATAACTTATTTATATTAGGTCTTAAGGATAAGACCTTTAGAGAGGGGACCTGATATTACAACCTGTAAACAAGGATAACAGCTGAACAACTTACCTAGGCATTAGGCAGCTATAACAGGATATTTATACTGCAGGATTATAGGAATAACAGGGACTCACTCAGAAACAGAAGAACTATATTATAAGTTATATAACAAAGGAACAATTAATAGGGCGCATCAGTAAGCGCTTAGTGATTAGTTAGTCTTGCTAACTAATTACGATCACCTTATGCACCTAGGTGATCACCCCTAGATAGATAAAAGGAACTGTTCAGACTTATATATAGTATAACCTGAGCTTTGCTTAAGGTCAGACTCTTATAGCTCTTCAGCAATTAACTTTATATTTATTCTCAGAATACTTTCAGCTTACCTTCACTGCAAATACTTATTAAGTCTAAGACTGATCACTTTAGCTTCTGACTACTGATCTATAACATAGCTTACAACTTATAACCTAGACTATAATATAATAAACTTGTTATTAGTATTAATCTCTAACTTCTATTAGCAGATCCTACTATTAGATAGCTAACTATAACAAATATATAGGAACTAGCTAAAAATATTACTAATGCAAAAAGTGAACTTATAACCTATTAGTAATAATACTAAGAATAAGAAGCAACACTAGCAGAACTAGCAATACTAACTATAATAAATACTATAGGTTATTAATATATTAGACACCTATATAGATATGTCAGACTACTAACAGAAGCAGACAGACTGTAATAAGGAAAACTATTTATTTGCCTAGAAACACTAGAAACTAATTAAAACTCTTCTAATAAGAAGTTTAGAGTGCTAGGGTTCTAATTACTCAGAATAGTATCTAAGTCTAGCATGCTAAAACTACTTATAGACTGAACCTCTAATACAGAGGATATTACTAGCTCTTCTTTAGTAACTTTGCAACCTTTGCAAAACATTATCCTTTTCTATTTCCTTAAACAATCTAACCGCGCTATAGACTTATCTAACTCAGCCTGCGCAGCATATAAGGCAGCAGCCTTTTTCCTCAACATCTCTTCCTCAGCTACCTCAGCATCTTCAAGACAGGCTGCTTTATCTAACAAGTAATCCACTATATGCAGTTAGCTAAACCTAGATATTAACTAAAACAAGAAAACTTATAAGCATATATAATATCCTCAGCTATATTATAAGACTGCTCTAAATAAATATACTTACTATAAACTTAACTTCTTAGAAGCAGCTTATAATATTTCCCTAACAAATAATAGTATAAATAAGATATATTAATAATAAAACTAAATTCAGTAATATAAAGCGTATAATTATAATAATAAAGAGTGGACGCAGAATTTAATTTCAACTTTTAAATATAACTTAATATAATGTTAGTATTATAGGTAAATCAGAACGTATAATTAACAGATCTCTAACTTGGGACTAATAACCTACTTATATTAGGTCTTAAGAACAAGACCTTTAGAGAGGGAACCTGATATTATAACCTATAAACAAGGATAACAGCTGAACAACCTACTCAGGCGTTAGGCAGCTGTGATAGGATATTTATACTGCAAAGATATAGGAATAATAGGAACTCACTTAGAAACAGAAGAATTATAGTATAAGTCATATGACGATAAGATAAGGAATAATTAGTAGGGTGCGTCAGGAAGCGCTCAGTGATTAGTTAGTAATGCTAACTGATTGCAATCACTTTATGCATTTAGGTGATTACTTATAACTAGATAAAGGGTATTGTTTAGGACTTATATATAGTATAACTAGAGCCTAGCTCTTGGTCAGACTTCTATAGCTCTTCAGCAATCAACTTTATATTCATCCTCAGGATACTTTCAGCTTACCTTCACTGCAAATAACTTGTTAAGTCTAAGATTGATCACCTTAGCCTCTGACTACCAATCTATAATACAGCCTACAACCTACAACCTAGACTACGACCCCAGTGTACTGTTTCTACGTACCACGACCCCAGTGTACTGTTTCTACGTGTCAATCTCCAGCTTCTGTTAGCAGACCCTACTGTCGGATAGCTGACCGTAACATTGAGTTTACCTCCAGATAACAGGGTACAGTTAGACAAACTAACCCATAAGTTTTATATATCTAAACAAGATGCACCTCCAAAATCACGCCTTGAAGATACATAGCATGGTGTCTTGACCACCTATGCTATTGGGCACAGGGTTTTGGAGGGGATACCAAAGGTCTCAAGGTTTCCAATCATGCGTACTTCAGGTTTTGAAATTTGATGCTGCGACACCTATATATACAGATTATGAATGACTCTCCGATCGCTTGCCTTAAGTCGAATTTTTACAACGAAGAATGCTGATTGGCGAGGCTTACATGTAGAGGTTCTCCTGAGGGTCATAATAGGCACATGGCAAGTGGAGAGAGGCATGTGCACAGTTGCCCCAATCGCCCAGCAAAGGGTTTGCAAATAGATCCATTCAGCTTCACGGTTTTCGGATTGATATATAGACAGCAAAGGACTTCCATTTGATATCGACTATATGGCAGTCATGTGTCTCGCAATCGTGAAATGAATGACATATTTCTCGTGAGTGTCTGGACGTTAGCAACACAACAAGTTCAGCTATGACCTAACCTAAACACGATCACGATAATGGGGTTGCCTCGCCTGGCCCTGCAAATCATCCGAGCCGATGACGTAACCTTCGGCTCGTCGAGTCGAGCAACAGTACCCTAGTATCACGTCGAACTCTCTATCTTCAATTGAACCACGACTGGTTTAAGCCATTATGAACTGCGATGGGTACTCGCCTGCGCTTGCGTGCGTTGCTGTAGACTAGCCGGATGTTGGGCAGCGATTGTCAGGTAGGGGGTCAATAGGATGTATTGATGAGTATGAAGAACGAATGGCTATAGGAATATCCCGACTATCTATATAGTGAGTAGAAGACCCTATATACTAGCATATCCTTAGCGAACTTAGTTATGCTTGTGTAAGACTATATTGTCTTATAGGCATAGTGTGACAATCGTCGTAGTGAGTGTACTGGGATGGGCCTGACACCGGAACACAGACTATTCAATTATCCCAGGGGCACTTGAGCTGCCTTTCCAAAGCTCTGAATCCAGCCCATGTAAGCCCCTTGAGCTACCGCCTCTACCTCAGACCGACTGTCAGGCGACAGCTTGGCAGCCAGTAAAAATGTGCATTTTGTTCCATTGCCTACTAAACGAATCATATGTTGCTCTTTACATCTGTCCAACTTAAAATGAGAAACAGAACAAGGTTTCATGGCCATAATCCGTATATCCCTTATTGCAATAGGATGTTAGATAATCGATGTCTATTAGATGCAATACACCTGGGGTTCATTGATCAAAGAGTAATTGTTGTTCTTCATTGAGGGATTCTTCTTATCCCGGTAGAAGCGGGGTTATGTCTTGTATCTACCCGTCTCTCACCGGTTCTTGCATATTACAGCTATGCGGATAACCAAGTTTCAGCTGCCTTATATCCGGACACAAGCGTCAATCTAACATAGGAATCGAGCATGGGTTGAATGCACGACTCGGATATGCAATGTCCAGGTCTGACACTTGGTCAGTTTAGCGGTGCTGATGTCAATGGCGGGAATGTCGAGAGCGGAGCGAATAAGCTCGCGAACCGCAAAGCTCTGTTTTTCCCAGGCCGGGGAGTCGTCGTCGAGTTGTATGAGGACACGAAGGTCTTCCTCGGGGGTTGGCTCCCGCCCAGCAGGCGCTGGGCGAAGCCCCACCTTGTTAGTTATGTCGAAGTTGTTTGCTGTTTGCTGCACGAATGTTCCATCCCCTGTTCGCTGACGAGGGGCTTGGAGTCCGTAGGCACCCGACTTTTGGGGGTTTTTTGTTTTCCCCGAGAAGTTTGGACTCCACATGTTCGAGGAACTCTCGCGAGAACCCCGTGGCGTAGGCCTTCTCAGGCCTCTCAGGGAGCTCGTCGCCTGCTGCCACGATGGCGAGCGCGAGTTTCCTGAAAGCGCCGAGATGGAGCTGAAATCTGTTCCTGAGCTCTTCTTCGATGTGCTTGATCTTGATCGCAATGTGGTCGTTTTTTCCCTTGCCCTTGCCCTTGCCCCTGCCCCTGCCCTTTCCCGTGGTGGGGAGAACCTTCATACACTTTCGGTTGGTTTGCGGGAAGGGGGAACGATGGGAAGGGGGAACGATGGGAATGGGCGTGGGACCGGGATTGACGCCCTTAGGAGCGGGATACGCAGCATCTGTGTCCATGGCAGTAACCCAGGGGCACTCGTCGAGTCCGCGGACCTGTCTCTGCCTTGAAGGCGAAGCCACCATCGTGTCGTCGTCGAAGACGCCATCTGGGTTTGGTGGTCTTGGGCCCAGGTCAGCGGGCATTTCGCTAGTGTTAGTGTTTTGAGTGGTGTTGTGGGGCTCCTTAACAGCAGGTGCCAAGAATAATAAATCCAGGAGAAGGTTGGTAATATACTATGTGTGACAGTTCGCTTGGATCATCTCATATGGTTTCAATTTAAAGCGGCACGATGCACTAAGGCTTGACTCTGCCACGTAGACTTCTGAGAACAGGCCGGCAACAGCTCTTTCAGACAAGTCTTCAAGCATCAGAGTGAAATTCTCGAGCGCGGGAAAGCTGCACGTTTACGATGACAGGTATGGCTGAATCCTCATTCATATTTCGCTAACTGTGACATGAAGCTCAAATCAGCCCAGCCCAAATCAGGCCATCAACAGCATGAGACCTATTTTCCTCTTGGAGGGTACACCATTAGAAACGTTGGATCAACCACCTGGAAATTTTCGGTCACATCGGTGACTCTGGAACTTACATAAAAGCAGGCTCATCTAGCAGGCACTCCAACACTTCACAGTCTCATAACCAGGCTCACGACAGCAATAGTTCTGGACGACGCCATACTGGAACTTAACTTCGCCCTTCCTGCAACCATTGCCAGCGCTGTCTGTGCATCTTCCACTAAACATAGACTTAGCATTCAGTCTTCAAGTGTATTCACAGCTCGGACGTGTGAGCTTGGGTTGACTGCAATACCTGCCGAAAGGACAATCCGAGCAGCCTGCCGAGACAACAGATGCGGCGCCGAGAAGGAGAGAAAGTTGTAGGATGTTCATTGTTAAGAGTCTCGATTGTGTTGGGTGTCTTGGAGGAATCGTCGATTGATAGGATGAAGTGATGCAGACTTTTGTAGCTTATTCATGGATGCGTATTCCATAAGCTTGTCTTATATACTGTCGAGCTCATTATGATTTAAAACTCTCTAAAAGCTCAATGGCGTCATAAGTTCGCTGCTATCCGGTTCGATATGTTGTCACTTAGCACAGATACATGCGTTTACGCTCGAACTATCTTTAGATTAAGTCCCTACTACAGGATATGGCAGATTTCAATTCATTTGGTAAGAGGACTCTGAATGGCAGCGTGCTTTGACCAAATCGCGATCCAGCCCCGAGGCATTGACTTTCTGGACGAAAGTGATCTTATTACCTGTCAACCTAGTCAACCTTGTGGAAGGAATCGTACGGTTGAGGGGCTCAAAGTTTTTATCACTAGCCGATCTTGGCAAGCATGCGATAGGCACGGTCACGGTATTGATCTTCCTCAACAGACTCTTGATAGTCTGATAGATGCAATAAGATCTTGTAGTTGCGAGACTTTGTCTGCCAAGCGCTACGAGAAACCTTGGCTGATAGCTGGGAGTGTGATCAGGTTTGCGGTAATGCCGAAGGGAGAGTTTTCGTATCTCGAGAACTCCGGCAACTGAAGGCAGCAGGTGATGGTGTCCGGGATAAGTCTCCGGTCTCCTTGCAATTTTCTAATTATCGGTTAGTCTGGAGCAAGAAATGCAGGTAAAAATCGAGCCCAAGTTTCTTTCGTCCTATTAACCCCTACTTGACATTGCTGCCCAACAGAACGAATCAATACGGCGATCAACCCATTATGGATAATGAAAGCGGCAGATTAAAATGAAGCTAATACTGCCCTAGTCCAAAGTTTCGTGACGGGTTCTGTGACATCAAGCCCCTGCGAACTTGACAGTCGCTAAGTTCAGAACGTCTACGGCCAGTATTATTGCCGATATTGATATGAATGTGAGCAGTGTGATAATTTGCCCAAGATTCCCTAGAACTTTTGTCGCAGAACAAAAGATTTATTTCTTCGTATTCATATAAGAAGGTTCATATCGAAACTTAATTTTGATCACAAAAAAAAAAAAAAAAAAGAGAGAGAGAGAGAGAGATTGAGTTTTGCTGTTCTTGCCCTGCATCGCTTGAATGCGTGTATGATGGAGATAGAAGAATACTATAAAGTACGAGCATTTTCACTGACACTAAACTTCTTCGCACCAGACCGACGACTGTCCAAGTACCGACAATATAACAAGACAATATGCAGCTGAACGCTTTGCTATACGCCGCTTTGCTCCCACTGGTTGCAGTTGCGGTAAGAAACCCTAAATACCTACTTATTTCACAATCTCACACGAGCACAGTGCAAACCGTGGAAGCGCATCCCTGGCGAAGGGTGTTGCTTCAAAGATGTTGGCACTTGTGTCTATTGGTTGGAAAGTCGAGCATCTCGGTTTTGAGCTCGGGATAGTACGCTAATAGGATAAGGGTATATATGGAGGCTGCCAAAGCAACAACCCTCCTCCACTTTGCAGTGCCGAAGTGAAGGCCAAGTGTGTAAGTAGCATGCTGGCTATGCAGGATCAACACCCATGACTAACTCAACTCAGTCAGCAGACTGTTGTCGCACGGACGGCCAGAAGAACCAAAATGGTGGAATCTACGGCGACAAATGCGGTTAGGTGGGCAAATCACTAACCAAGCGCGTATAGAGCGGGCAAATCTGCGCGTGAAGAAGTAGGATGGAGTGTCATAGGTCGGACATATAGTAGCACTGGCTTCGGTCTTCTGAACAACGTTGCAGTCGGACTCGATCCGTTGAGCACAATACTCCAACCGCTTCGAATCGTCCGATTACTGAGCATAAGATTGTACAGCCGCGGACATTGTCATACAACGGAGGGGCGACAATCCTTAATCACGTAGGGGACGACAGAAGACCAATCTATAAACTATAGTATTTTGTGACACTAATCGTACAATAGCAACCGGTATAAGGGTCACGACTGTAGAGAGCAGTTTCAAAATAGTAGATGGATTATAGTAACCCGTAGGGACAGGTCTAAATATAAGACGTAGTTTAAGAAAGAGGGAAGAGAGATCGCGCTATGAGCGGCGCATTACCACAAAAAAAGAAGTTATAGGTTCGCCATAACTCGCAATATGCTTAACACCACCCTAGCACGCGATCCTGTGACATATATGCCAGATCCTCCAATGATGCAACATTTGTGACGTCGTTCGCTTGCTGCCCATCTCTTAATACTAAACTTGTTTTAAAGTGGCCTTCGCTAGCGGTGAGACCATGATAGCCGTTATCAACCTCTCCCAAAAACTTCCTTATTGAAGAAAGAGTGTGAGACTAGGGGAAATTGACAATGCATACTAGTATGATTGGAATAATGGCAATGCGAAACTACGTTGTGGGAATATTCGTTCTGACAGACATGAAGTACTTCAGCAAGAGGCATCCCTGATTTCCTAGTTGAACTTTGGGGATGGCTTGCCCTCGGACATGATAGGATATTGCTGTTCCCGAGAAAGAAAAAACAAGGCTTTGAATGCATCGTCTACCCCTGCAACTGACCATCAAAAGCCTTACAGTCAGGAACAGCCTCACGGCGTCCTCCGATCCGACAGTTCCCAGTTCACCGGAAGGATCCGCCCAAATTGATGACATACGCGTCAATCAGAGACGGGAGGACTTAGCTTGCGAGATCAAAGCAGGCCGGGTTTCGCGGGAACATCCGAATTATGCGCTGAACCACGAAACGTGAGTTAACACCAACTCGGCGAATGCCAAGGCAAAGAAAAAGAAAACCTTGGCATTCATGCATGTGCCTGGTCTTTGTGGTGGCTAGTTCCACTGCCTGATTGACCGTATGTACGAATATTCAATGAATTCGATGGGTACACGCAACTTCACAGCATTCTATGTTCGTGGACAGTTAGTGCTGCGAAAGTCGACTGTTGGTATGGCTCGTGTATAGCGACCATATGCAACCTCGTGAATTCTCCCTGGGTACCCAAGAGAAGGGGCCCTTAACAACTCGTGTTCAGGCTTGATTATTCAATTGATGATCCACACATGGGATCCGCATGCAAGGTAAGCTGACACAAAGCTGACCAATGCGCTCGGGCCGTCTCGCTAGTCAACTAAGGTTGGGGATAAAACTTCCCTGAACTTGACTCAAGGAACAGCGGCATACCCGCAGCGTGACACTGGACTGTGCTTCACGTGTTCACATGCGAAAATGAGTGTCCAACGATAGAGTTTGCGCAATTTGCGAGTTCATCTTGTCGTTCCACAGCTTCTGCAGCTGACTCTAGCCGTTTTCGACGCGTGAGGAGCGGTACGTTTGTACTGAACGCAATGTGGTGGCTGTGTCCCGATGGAAAGAGCTTGACGATCTAGACACGAATCTCTGAAGATTGCCTCATGCGTGTTTTTCCATTCCCCATGCCAAGGGAGAAGCACTTGGTTGTTTCTTGAGCAATCTGCTCTACTCACATCGCCAAGAGCCCCAGCCATGCTTCAACATCACATTTTCCAGCCACACCCAGTGGGCAAGATTCAAATGGCGCAACCGCAGGTCAAGCGACAAAAGAACCCTGCTGCCAACACCTGCGGACACTAGGGGCCATTTAGGAAGTTCAGCGGCTCGCCGGACTGTCCGCCACTGGAATTAATGGTATTTGACAGTTGGATGAACAGAAACACGGGTTTACTTGCTGACTACAGCTTAAGCCTACCAAGACCACCTATGGTACAAGTACTGTGGTATGGCAAGTAGTGTGGGTTAGACCCAAACTAAGCAGTGCCTCTTAATGGCCAAATTTGTGCTTGACGTGCCCAAGGATCTGAAAAGTAGTGCTGGTGATATAATCTCGGAGAGCACGGCAAAGACAACTGACAAGCGATTAGACTTTGGCTTCATATCGCAGTGGTTAAGCCGGCCAAACACGGCGCTGGGCGTTTTCAACTCGCCGACTTTTGTTGAATAGATGTGTAATGCGGTCTTCGCTCTCCCTATACCAAACCACTATCAATCTGTTAGTCATATCGATTTCTATGTAGGGATCCACAGGAGGGGGTTTGGGCCTTGATGCTGGGTCGGTCGAACAAGATGGGAAGCCATCAAGCTTTCACGAAACAACATCTGACCGATGATACATCGTGCTTTTGGCGAAGGAGGTGATGGAACATGACATGATTGCGCGAGAAGCTTTGGCGTTTGTGATCATCGGTCAATCTAAGAAAGCTTTCTGATCAAATTAGAACGCCTCACCGGGCCACACCACCTTTGTTACATATCACTGCGAGGCAGTGGACCCTAATTTCAAAGAGAGTTTGCATAGCATTCGCCAGATTGCAGTGTTCTGGCAACTTATCAGAACTTTAAAGTCGAGCTAGGGGACCGCAAGCCTACTTAACAGGTTTATCTACTAACCTGCTAGCCTATCCCCCTATATATAGAGTAATTAGCACCTTTTTAAGAGTTATAGTAATCCTAATATCTGCTAAATCAGATCTATAGTCCTAATAGTTAGATTAGTACTAGGTTCTAAATTATAATATTAGGTGTGGGAAATTTTCCTTAAGACCTTTAAATAAGAAATTAGTAATATACTTAATAATCTGCCCCTTAAATAGATAGATTTAACTGAGAGATCTTATCTAGATCTAATATATCTCCTGCACTCTATATAAGACTTTAAATCTCTGATATAAATTAGGCAGTATAAGCAACTTAGTATAGCTAAGAGAAAGTTTTAGTAGAATTTAACTTCTAATAAGTAATATATAATTTGCTAGAATAAAGCTATAAACTTTAACTGTTATATTTAGCCTTTCTTATAAGATATATCTCCTTATTTATATTATATATTTATACAGATGCTTTGCTGCTATGCTGCTCTCTTAAAGAAGTGCCTGCAATTGCTGCTAAGCTTTTAAGAGGTAATGCTTTAGAGAGTCTAGAGCTGCTAACTGCAGAAGGTGCTAGCAGCTATATATTAACTATATCTACAGCCTTCTGCAGCAGATAGGAAGGCTAGCTAAGAAGCGCTTAAACTAGGAAACTATTTAGTTTACTCTGTTAACTATATTTTAATAATCTTTAAGAATATATAGTAATACTACTAGCTAAATAACTATAAAGCAACTTAAAATGTTTTTATCAAGTATTAATAACGTAAGCAACTTCTAATATTATAGGTTAAGAGTTATACTAAGCTATTAAGAGGAAGATAGAGCTTATACTAGTAATATTAGTAACCTTTTTCTCAGATATTTATAAAGTAATAATATCAAGCTGATATCTTTTAAACTAGTAAATATAAATATATTAGAATTCTTAATTTATTATAATAACAGTCTTATAATATAACCTAATAATATTACTTATACATTTCTAAAAACTAGTAATATAGAGGATAGCTGGATTTTAAGTTCTATTTACCTATCTAAATACAGCTATACAGAGTCCTTTACTAGCTATATTCTCTTGCTATTACTAGTAGTAACTATAAAGCTGTCTAAGTCTGCAGCTTAGCAACTTATTAATCTTTAGTTACTGCTGTTTTTATAGTATATTACTAGAGTATAAGATGTAGACAGGTTATTAATACTAATTAATATAATTATACACTCTATTAAAACTCTTATTAATATTATAGAAAGCCTACTACAGCTGAAACTAAGTGCAGAAGGATAATAAGCCCCTTTACTACTATTCTACTAGATAGCAGCACTTAATATATCTAGCTTTGCTATAGGAGCAACACTACAGCTTTTAAAAGAGCCTCTATAGCAAACGCAGTATCTACTAGAACTAGCTCCTCTTATCTTTCTTTTTATAATAAATTACACACTTCTTCTGGATTCTTATAAGAAACTCCTAGGCATTCTTAGAATCTATTTATAATGTTCTTAATAGAGCTACTGGCTGATTTCTAGCAGCGTTATTAGTTTAGCGCAACTGTTTATTAGTAGTAATATAACTAGTAGAAACCTTAATATATAGAATGTTATAGGTTTTAATTTAGATGTTAGCTTAGTTATAAAGTTATTATTATAAATAATAAAGAGACTATATAAATCTATAGTATACTGCTTTAATACTATTTCCTTAACACTACAGGCTATTAGCTAATTTTAAAGCTAGGGGTTTCTAGTTTTAGCTACCTCAGATAACTTTAACTTTTAAAATAGAGTAAGCTAGGATATAAATAGGTGCTTAAGATTATTAAGGGCCTGTTCTCCTATAGTAAAGATAGGGAATTATATACTTTAAGAAGTTAGCTAGAGATACTAAAGTGTAATAGAGTTAATCTATACTATTTAGTAGCTAGCAGACGAACTATAGTATACAGCTTATTATAAAGCTGCTCTTTATACTAGCAGCTATATCTAAATAATAGGCTTTAGCTAATAGGTAAAGCGTTAAAAGAAAATAAACTTAAATAAAATAGGAAAGGAATTAAGAAATAAAAGAATAGAAAACTATTTCTCTTAAGTATAAGGAGCTTATCTTATTAAATTTACTCTTACTACTACTCTATCTATATAATTTAACTAGACCTTATTTCCCGCCTTATATATTTCTTTATATAATATATTAGATTAATAACTTTATAAATATATTTCTCCTTATTAAGCTGCACTCTAGTATAAGCAGTATAACTCTCTATAAATATATCCTTTATTTAAACTAAGCTAGTAGCTTTAAAATACTTTACTATAACTTTATCCCCCGCTTTAATACCCTTACTCACTAGGATAATACGCTATATACTTATCTATATAAACTGCTGGAATTATATATTAGACTAGCAGCTGTAATTAATAAACCTTATAAAGT
The DNA here is from genome assembly GCA_018853505.1 of Colletotrichum camelliae. Lineage (NCBI taxonomy): Eukaryota > Fungi > Ascomycota > Sordariomycetes > Glomerellales > Glomerellaceae > Colletotrichum > Colletotrichum camelliae. The sequence goes on along the minus strand of JAELVL010000005.1, from coordinate 4,710,137 downwards.
TTCTCTGCTAACTCTGCTAGATCTAATAAGCCTAGATGCTTATTAAGCTGTTTATAATATCTGTGTTTTATAGATCTCTTATAATAAGACCTATAAGTTCTCTTATTACTATGCTGTGCTTAAACAGATAGAGAGCTACTAGGCTATTATTATATCTGTTAAGGGTCTGGAACACCTGCACTAGGCAGGGGCTCTAGCGCCCAGACCTAAATAATATTAGGAAGTAGTAGCAAGAGTTAGTCTTAGGGTCTTTAAACTGTTCCCACCTATATAATTAATATATATATATATCTTAGATATAAGCTATAGTGTTTATAAGTAGTACTTATTATAAGTTATTAGTACCTTATATGCTTATATTTATAACTGAATAATTAAGCTGCTTAAAGCTGAAGTAGAGGTTATACTTAAGATATATAGACTAGAGTAAAACTAGTATTAAACTATCTTTATAGACTACCTAGTTATATAAGTAGCTGAAAAATTAATATAGTGTATATTTATTAATAATTATAAGTAGATAGCGCTATATAGGGTGTAGTATATTAGTAGTAACTTCTATTTGCAGCTAGATATACTAGAGTTGCTGCATACTATTTAAGTTAAATATAACTCTATATTTACAGAAGCAGTAGAGTTCTATACTAGAAAAGATAAGCGCTGCCTAGCCTCCTGCATTCTTAATACTTTTATAGCTATACTAAATAGCTATTTTGTTTTGCAGCTCCTTCTCAGACTACTTAAAGTTGTTATATATCTAGATAAGCCTTGCTTTGCAGCGTTTAGTATAGGATATATCAGGTTTAGTAATAGTAAGTAGCTTAATATATAAGTTAAAATGCTTAATTTATTATGCTTAGATAATAACCTTAATCAGGCGGTATACGCAGCTTACTTTTAAGATTTTCTAGCAAAAGATATTACTATAGTTAAAGATCCTCTTAATTTTAATCTTATTTAGCATACTTTCTGCTAAAGACGCTTAGAGCTGGCTAAATTTAAGCTGCTCAGAAAAGTAAATCTTACTAGTATTATTAATATTTATTATTGCTGCTGTTATTATAAGCTGCTACTATTTAAGCAGATCTTAGGAATCTAAGCTAATATAGCTGTAAATCTGCTCTTAGATATTAATAATAAATTTATTAATAGAGGACTGCTATAAGATAGAAATAAAGTATATTTAAAAGTTTATATATTTAGAGAAACTGTTAATAAACTGCAAATACTGCTGACTTTCCAGGAGATTTTCTTTCACCTCTATAGTTTTTCTAACTAGTTATAATATTAAGACCCCCTATCTCTAATATAGAGTATTAGCTCTAATCTTAGGTAATAATTATAACAGCCTTTAGAATAGCATCTTTTACGCTCAGAAGAAATACAAGCTAAAGGTAGATAGTGTTAGCTAATTAGTAGTGTTTTCCTTTTTTAAATTGCTTATATTTAGTCTGTTATTTTTGCTCTATAAAAGGATAATTAATAAGTTTAAGACTTTCTATATATTAATAATAATAGTTAGGAAAAGGACCTTTTATACTTAGTTAATCAGCCTCTCCCTACTTATATAGCAGAAATATAGAGGAGCTGTAAAATAGACCTAATATTTAATTATTTAATATTAACTTATCTACTACTCTATTCTATAGTAATTATCTGCGTTATATATAACTAGAGTTACACAGGTAAATAAAGGCTAAACGCTTACTAAACAACTTATACTAAGGGAAGGTCTAGCTCTTAATAATTTAAATAGATATATAATATACTAAGATTATAGAAGAGCAGGGGGTTTGCTACTGCATCCCCTGCTTACTATTATAAATAAGAGCTTAAGATTAAAGCACTTAGTTTGCTAGGTTCCCTGATAAATAATCTTATAAGATTTCTATAAGCTGCTCTAGAATTATATAGCAGAGACCCTGTTATAAAGTATTTATATACTACTCTAGAGATATTATAATCTAATATTAGCAGTAGAAATCAGCTAGCAGGAGAAATATTTTAATAGCAAATATATTTTAGTTATATTAGAAATTAAGCAGCTAATATTTTAAAGCTATATCTTAAGAGGTTATAGCAGTAAATTAAAAGAGTTAATAAAGTGTTATTAAAGAGAAGGGAGAGAAAAAGCGTTTTTAAAAGAGATAATTTAAAGAAGGATAAATTAAAGCTTATTTATATCTTTATTAAATAGCTGATTACTAGGTGTTATAACAAGCCTGCAGGCAGGTAGCGCTACTAAATACTATATCTACGCTTTTCTACACTTTAAAGGTTAGTTCAGTTATATTAAAATAAGGTAAGCTAAGCATATCTTAAATTCTTTCTCCCCTTCTTCTCTTTCTTCTCCTCTTCCTTTTAGGTATATACCTATATATAACAGCTGAAGAGACTAAGTAGAGCCTACTTAGGAGCAAGGAGCATATAATCTAATATATAGCTGTATAAAGTGAGAATTTAATTTTTCCCCTCTATTAGAGGAATAGTTATAGATATAGCTAGCGTCTAGTTCTCTAAACGCCAGCCTAATATAGTCTGATAAAGATTATTAGTATAAGCAGAGATAAAGCTAAATTACTAAGTCAGCTGAATTTCTAAAGTAGAGACAGGGCAGCTGTGGAATTAGGTAAAAAGATCCTTATAGCATTATATACTTTTTGTTGCTTAGTTAAGTTTAAAAGGGTGGCGTCGCAGCTATAAGTACAGAAGGCCCCCAAAAATAGGGGTTGAGTAGACCTGTTCCTGGCAGGTGCTGCCGTTGATGTTGAGAAAGCATGACTAAGGAATAGGCTGGCCCAGGCTCCTAATAGGTTCACGGGTCCGTACACTCACAGGTCTCCCGTTAGTCAGAAACATCCACTGTATTTTGCTGTACCTGTTAACTAAATAGGGGCCGGATACCTATGGAATTTTACGTGCATAGGTACCTGTGAGCCTGTTAAGAACCAGGGGCAAGCCTCGGATTAGTAAGCCTAAGGAGCGCCTCTCTAAGCTGCTTGCTCAGAAGCTTCAGATGCGTAGCAATTAATAAGAAAGTGATAAGCGCGATCTGTTATTTATGTTAGCTGGCTAGCTACTAGGAAGGATTAAGTATTCTCAGGTTTAGGGAATATGGAATAACCCCTAATTAGTGTATTAGAATACCTTATTAAACTAAGCTTACTATTTATATAGCTTTATTCTTATATAAAGCGTGTTAGTTATATTAATATTATATTTTATAGGTCTGTTATATTTATAACACACCTTAAAACCCTATATAAAGTTATACTTATTATTATAACGTCAGCTTAATATCTATTTAAATAATACTAATCTTATTATATTTACTTATCTGTATACTTATACTCCTACTATACCAGAGCTTATATAACTAGCACTAGTTCTGAGGAGCAGCTCTAGCTGCATTACCTTCTATAGCACTATATACTACGCCTTTAAGTTAGCAGGTGCTAAGACTAGTAGTTTGTATAAGAGCTAGCGTTATTTGCAGTATAGTATAACTCTTTATAAAACAAATATAGCAGTCTTTATATTTTACTATAATATATAATATATAAACTATAATATACTAAGATAGATTATAGCTTGCTATTTAAGCTAAAGGTAGATTTTTTAAAATAAACTTTATAGCAACTTGCTTTTCACACTATAGTATGCTATTCTATCTTTATATTTTATATATAAGCTGAAGATATTAGCTATTATAGTACTTGATATTTAAAGAGGAGCGAATATATAGTATAATGTAGATATAATATATTTAAACTTCTCTACTATTATCTGCTAACATCCTAGAGACATCTCTAGTATATCTAAGCTTATCTATTATTATCTACTAATATCCTAGGAGTATCTCTAGTATATTTAAACTTATTAACTATTATCTGCTAACATCTTAGAGGCGTCCCTAGTACGTCTAAGCTTATCTACTGTTATCTACTAACATCTCAGGAGCATCTCTAGTATATTTAAACTTATTAACTGTTATCTGCTAACGTCTCAAAAGCATCTCTAGTATATCTAAGCTTATCTATTATTATCTACTAATATCCTAGAGGCGTCTCTAGTACTTTAGTTAATAGCATTTATAGAAAAGATAAGAAGTACTTTTATAATATATCTGTTCTTCAGATCTAAGTTATATAATCTAATATCTATAAACACTAGTAATAAATAGAGTGCTAGTTAATAACTCTAAATAAAAAGTGATTAATAAGCAGATATAGAGAATTAAGTTGCATCTGTATTTAAGTAGCTGTTACTATTAATAGTAAACGTTTAATTATAAGAGAGTTATAGCATTCTAGATTAAGAAATATCACACTTTATAATAAAGAGAAAGAGGAAGAGGAAAGAGAAATCGCACTGTGAAGGCGACGCATTCCCTGCAGAGAAAGGAGTTATAATAACCTACTAAAGCATTATTTATATATAGTAGGATACACTTCACTGCAGGTTATAGAAACTAGTCTTAACCCTTTGCTATATTATCTTACTATTTATACAGTCTAATTAATAAATTATACTAAGATTTAAACTTATATATTTTATTAAATTTAAGATATAAGTTAATTATTATAACCTATATAACAGCGCTAATTCCTCTAGATCTATTAGCTATATATAATAGCTTAAACACCTAGTATATGCTTGCTAATTACTATTCTTTAGTTAAAGTCTAGCTCTAAGAGAAGTTAGTTGCACTAGTTATTATAACTTAGCAAAACGCTCTGCAGAAATTTAATAGTATTATTATTACTATTCTCTATTAATTATATAGTATTAGCTAACTAGTCAGCCTCAGCCTGCCTTATATCAGCTTCAGCTTATTTTAAGTATTGCTTTGCTTCTAGTCTGTCCTGTGTTTCCTGAGAGAGTAAGAGCTAGTTAAATACCTTAAGAACCTTCTGCTATATATCTAATAATAGAGCCTTAAACTGCTTATAATTAGTGAACAGAATAGACTAAATTACTTTATACTATATCTTATATAACAAAGCCTTAAATAATATATAACTAGTTTGCTGCTTATATTAGCAATATAAGCAAGAGAAGGGGTAATACTTATCTCAGGAGGGCTTAAGCTAGATAGTAGAGCTGAGTAGAGTGCAGCTGCAAACCTATCTAATAATAAAGAGCGCTTAGGTTTATTCCAGTCTAGTAGTAAGTAGTTTAGTATTAATATTATAAGAGATAAAAGTAAATAGAGAATAATACTTCTTTTTTATTTTCTGGTTTATCTTTAGAGTTATACTAGGGAGGCTCTAGTGCTTTTTATAATTTTTTTTTTCTCTTTAGCTGTTATTTAATACTTATATAGCTGCAAACTATAATATATAAAGCTACTTATTATATTAATTACTAATTCTTAAGTATTAGTTATATTTCTCTTATATTATATTATAAATATATTATATAATATAGTTAGATTATATTAAAGCCTATCTATTTAATATATTATACTAAATATATAAAGAAGCTTATTAGCTAGTATAGAATTATACTAGACTTTCTATAACTAAGCTAGTATATAAACCTCTTAATATATAGTAGACTAGGTAAATATATAAGTTAACAGGCAGAGCAATTCCAGAGTTCTTTTATCTTCAGCCTCTCCTAATATATTTAGTTAACTTAGTATGCTTCCCTAGCACAGCTCCTTTACTTTCTAGAAAATAATAATATATTACTTTCTAGAATTATATTAGAGATATATACCACTGCTTAAACACTTATTAATAAGAAGTTAAAAAAGTATTAAGCTGCTATATTAGGCGGTTAGAAATAAATAGAAGATTCTTATCTTATAAGTTGCTCTTTATGCTGCTTAGTTTAGTAGTAACTTAACTCTTTAACTTTTATAAGCTTATAAGAATAAGCTAAGCTTATTCAGATCCCTAATATTACAGCTATAAATAAGATAAAAACAGCTAAGTATTTCTCTTTCCCTTCTTTTAGCAACTAGAGCTTAAGTAATATATTCTAGTTTAAATATATAGATACTCTTATACGCCACGCAGCTATATCTGCTAACTACTAGTATATTAATATTATTTAATTAATAGGATATAAAGTGTTATAACGCAATTAGTTATAAATAGAGCTCTATATTCTTCAGCTAAACTATATAAAGTTATAGCAGCTGAAATAAGAAGTCTAGATTAACACTCTTAATAAATAGTTAGTATATATATTAAGTATTAAGTATTATATACACTTAGGAGAACATCAGCATAATAAGTAGCATATTCTAGCAATCCACTCGCACTAGATTATCCTAGTAATAAAGGGCGAACATAAGTATAATAAAATTATATTTCAGGTATTATAGGAGGGCAGCCCAGAAAGGACAAGTATTACTAAAAGGTCTGCGCAGCTGTGTAGTTCAGCAATAGTCGCTGAATACTAGCATCACTATGGCAGCAGAGATATCGCATTGCTTAATGCTGACATCAGAGAAACTTGAAAGAGTACGAATTTGTCGACAGGTTGTACAGTTAGTACGCCCACTGCTGCTGGCCGCCACGGTGCCTCGGCGCTTCTCATTCAAACACGCACTCTTAACCAGTGATGCCCATCGCCGGCTTTTTCACACTTTATATCAGTAAGATGCTGTGTCAATTCCTTCTCTTATGCCAGACGAGGTAACGCATCTCTGTTAATAGTGCGAATGACGAGCGAATTATCAAATCGACAGCCACATTTATACGAGGGATTGCCGATACATCTGTGATGATGGTCACTGCTTAGAGAAGATTCACAATGGACAAACATACCGCTGCAATAGTAGAGCAAACAAGCAATGGTATGTGTTCATAGCTCGCGTGTTACTGCCGTGTGTAATTTTCCAAAGCAATGCACCATTGTCCGCACAGTTGGGCTAATTCCAGCGCTGAGACCTCGCCTTTTCAGCTGATGCTGATGCTCATGCTGTGAGGGGAGCGTCTGGGTATTTGGCAGTGGTTCGCTCGAATTGCCCGGTTCTTCGTCGTGCTTGGTGGTCGCCGGAACAGGATCGATGTCAGACTGCGGGAATGGATGACACTCGAGCTCTTAGGCCAAGCTCGCTTCGGGAAACGAAACGACCTCAAATCCAAGTGAGACGCCAACTGACCGATGAACGATCAAATCTTGGCGAGGTGCGTTAGCATACAAATGGTACATGAAAGTGTTCATTGCTATCTAATACTTATTCTGTCTAATTGTCTTTTCCATCAAGCTCAATAAATCGAAAGTACGGGTTGAATATGTAAGTTGTGTTCCTGTCGTGTATCGCGGCGTAATGGTTTTGAATTGAGACAGGTCAGTGGTCCCGCTAGATGGGGAATGAGAGCCTCTTTGCAATGGACAAGCCGGAATAGCTTGGTGGTGGCGAGCGTGGCAAGTGCCCCTCTATAGAGATTTTGACCGTTTGCAATGTCATGGGTGGTCAGACCATGAAATCACCGATGAACGGCGAAAGCTTTATCCCTTTTCGTGATCTCAATTAGACAATCCAGGTCGCTTGCACCGTAAGCGGAGAGGTTCTCGGTCGCAAGTGCAACGATGTCACGCAAAACCCTCAACTTGATTTTGTCTGCGATACCTCAAGTTTGCTTGTGCAAATTGTGCCAATTCACGTTTGCTTACTTGTAGGCACGATTCCGCGTACGCACGTCAACATAAGCCCTGTCCTACCTGTGCAGGTCTGCTTGTGCGATACTGTGCAAATACACAACTGCCTGAGCTCGATTCCGTCTACGCAGTAGGCACGTCTGCTTGTAAAGTAATCTGCATGCGCAGACATGCGTAGGCACAAATCCGCCAATGCCCTCTCTTCGTCGTCAGGAAGCCGAAGGCGGGTCTATCCGAATAAAGCCAGGGTTCGACCCGCTCTTTGAGCAAGGTTTTGCATGCTTTCGGTGATGGACTTGGGCATGATAGTCTGGGATGTGGCTTTAGGGGATGCATTTGAGAGATACATCCGGGGGGGGATGATGTATTTGGGAGATGCATTTGAGAGATATGCTTTGGGGGATGCGTTTGAGAGATGCATTTGAGAGTTTGGGGATGCGTTTGGGGGATGCATGTTGGCGTTGAAGCTTCACAATAGTAAGTAGAATAGGGCGGGGTAACTTAAAAGCACGGCTACCCAGTCAGCACAGATTGTCACAAGGTTAGCCTTGTTTCCACGTGATGCGCTAAGTGTATTTGTATGAGACCTCAGGCAACAGTCTCCCCCGCTCTCTCCAGAGGCACTCAACTCAGTTACTTCATACATCATCTCCCCCTTTGCCGTGACAGATCAAGATTAATGCTCGCAATCTGAACACGATGGCTGAAGACGCTAATTCCGATGGCAAAGGCAGCTTATGCAGCGTCTGCCGAAACCCAGGAGCAAGTCGTTGTGCGGGTTGTTGTGGGGCGCCGGCCTATGATGACGGACCCGCCATACGCACGTTCTATTGCGGTCGCGCCTGCCAGCGATCTGACTGGAATCGGCACAGAACAGAGTGCAAAGTCATGCAAGCTCGTAAGTCACTTTCACGCGCCGCAGCCCTACTCGAAGCGCTTTTGGTCCGTATCCGTAAAGCTGCGTACCTGTTCGCTATCACGTCAATCGAGCGAGAGGCAAGGACGATCATGCTAGTCAGCTCGAACGATGAACAACTGCATGAGTCAAAATTGACACCTCTCCCAACGGACTTTGCGAGCTTGTAAGACCATCATCTGGAGCTTGTGAAACCTATCTGCTTACACGCAAGCGGTGTGGAAGCCATGATATACTTTTGCAATGTTTCAAAGACATACTTCCCGGTAAGCTGAGACCTGCGATGCATCTGTGCATCGTTCTGACAGAACCAGACACTTGTATCACGGAAGTCGAACTTATACCAGCAAATTCCAAGATCCCGATTTCTCGTGGTCTAGGTACGGCTTGCGACGAAAGCAATGTGCACCTGGTTTGGAAAGTCATATTCAGGTCCAGACAGCTATGGGCAATGGATGTAGCCGGCGCCCAGCACGGGCACTCTGATTTGCTAATGCCTTGGTTATCCTTTGTCAAGGGACGTTGCACAGCGATCAACGGGGAGTGGAGCTTGGGCTTCTGTCGTAATCGACCCGCCCGGGAATCGCTGCCCTGGCTATCGCCCGCTGTGTCGACGCAAGTATTGGCCCTAGCTGATGCGCTCAACCAAGGAATACCACAGCTACTGACGGGATATGGTGGAAGCCTGCGAGCATTGCTCGAAGGACAGGTCAGCACTTATCAATCCACAGCGCAGCGATTTCTAGGTGATCTTGAGGCGCGCCTTCCGGGTATCCTCGCAAGCCTATTCACAACGTCAAGGCCATATCACATCAAGGCTGTTGCTGGGAAGGGTAAGGGTATGTTCGCCACCCGCCGCATCGCCAGAGGCACCCGCCTGCTTGCGGAGGCTCCAATTTTCCGAGTTCCAAGAGATAAGTCAAACTTGCAAAAACTGGAGGCCGCTATAGCTTGGAGCGTAGGACTTCTGAGCTAGGTATAGCGCGAAAGCTTCTTTGCCCTATATAATTTCCACGGAACCTGCCACAGCCAGGCGCTAGGAACCGCGAGAACAAATGTGCTACCGCTAGGCTCGGGCGTATCTGTAGGCGGTATCTTTCTAGATACGTCTTAGATCAATTATTCCTGCAGACATAACGCCCAGAATACTTGGAACGACAGTCGAGGCCAACTCACAATCCACATGCTTAGGGATATTGATGATGGCGAAGAGATCATGATATCCTACCTTGGCGCATCAGAAAACTACGCTACGAGGTAATCTCGTTTGCAAAAGTCTTTTAGGTTCGTCTGCGCCTGCAAACTCTGTACACTTCTAGCACTACAACAAATATAAAGCAATTGCTGTCTTAACAGGATCATATACCTTAACAACCAGATCAGAGATAGTATATATATTATTTTAACTCCCTTTGCATACCTTCAGATAGCGCATAAGATAAAGCTTCTTATAGAGGAGGAGGGTATTACTAACGCAAGAATCCTATAACTCTATTATAATATATTTCAGATTATAATTACTAACAGTAATAAAGCAAGAGCAAGGGTTTTTGCTAAGTATGCTTCTGTTAAGAAGCTTATTATAGAGGGAAGTAACAGTATAATAGTATATAAGTTAAATAAGTATACTGCAAATCTATTAAGCTATATTCTATATAGTATATCTTAGTAATAGTAATAAGATATTAATAAAATACTATAAGGTTTAAATAAGTAAGATTTTAAAAAGTAGCTCTAGAGATTGCTAACTTAATATTTTAGAGGAACTATAGAAACCTTCTAATATAGCTCTCTTTTTAAAAAGGATGCTAGCTTTATTAGGTAATTATATTTAAAGCACTTTTATAGTTACTAGCTAGAGATTAAGCTGCTGCTGCGTATTATTAACTATATTATTACCTTGCTAGTGCCCTGTTAGTATATTATTAACAGCACTCTAGTCTTTCTTTAACAGGCTAGTTTGCAGCTTAAATAAAAAGGCTTAGAGAGCAAGCTATTATAGGTATAATCTAGTTAGTTTAAACACCTAAATAGTTTAATGCATTTCCTCGTTTGCTTCGCCCTATATATAATCTTATATAACTGTTGCTGCCTTAGTATCAGGCCTTAGTACTGTTCCTCTACTGTCCTAGCAGGGTGCCTTATAAATAACTAGTATATCAAAGGTTAGCTTAGCGCGTTAACGCATCCTATCTTTTATCAGGTTAGAACTAGATATTTACACTACTCTGCTTTTAACTCTTATCTAATATATATTCGCCTGAGGTATCTAATAGCAGGGAGCTAAAGGCTTATTATTAATTTCGCGCCTATATCTCTAATAAAGAACAGATACCTGCCTTTCAGGCTTAACCGCGCAAAATTAGTTCTCTATATTTAAACTTCCTAATTTATTAGCTAAGCTTCTTCAGCTAATTTAAAAGCTGATGTAATAATACTAAAAGATAGATAAATAAAATCTAACACCTGTAATAACAGTTAGATACTAGCTGACTAAGGAATAAGTTAATAATAATATAATTTATCTAGATACCTATAAAGGTAAGTAGCATCTTATAAATAGGGGATTTAACTAGGAAGGACTTAGTAAAGGACTTTTATTTAACTGCAGATCTCTCTCTAAGCAAAAGCAGATAATATAGTAGATAACTTTAAGATAAAATAATATTAACTTAGTTAGAGCGCTAGAAGAGCTATTAAAAGATAACTACTTTAACCTCTATACTAGAAATACCTGCTAAGATAACTTATAAATATATAAAACTAGAGGTGCTAAAAGACTTATCTCAGCTATATTAAGCTGTATATAGAATCTTTAACTATATAAGGAGGCTTTGCTATTATATTAAAAGCAGATAATATATAGTTATAGTAGATCTTAATCCTTGCTTAAAACCTGCTTATATCAGCAATTATTAGATTGAATACTGCTTATACTTCTAAGGATTATTACTTTAATAAGTCTAAAAAGAGTTATACTACTATATAGCAAGAAAGCTTTATACGCATGCACTTAATAGAGAAATATAGTAAAACAAAGCAGTTAGATTTACTTAAGGAAAGAGAGACTAATAAGATATTAACCTAGTTCTATTAGACAGCAGCATTTAGCTAGCATATAAAACGTTTTATTATTAAATATATATAAGCGCTATAAGAGATAAGTCAGACAAGAAAACAAGGTATAAGGCTATTATTAGTATTAGGTTTTATCTGGATTTAGCGTTTCTATATATTATCTTAGTGCTTTATAGTATAATATCAGACCCTCTCTTATTTATAAACAGAGAATTTATACATCTTTCTGTGAGAGATACTTATAGTCTATAAAGCTGCTACAGCTATATTATTAAAGAAGGAATATAATAACTTAATAGACAGCCTAACTACTCTTCCTCTCCTTTATAAGCATATTAAAGTGTTGCTAGATTACTTACAGTAACTATTAAATAATATAATCCTTTGCTCCCTATTTAGAATTAAAGCTGAAATTAAGTTTCTTAATAATACTATTATATAACTTTTTAGTTGCCTTAGTAAGTATAGCTAATTTTAAACCTCTAGGCTGATTTATATATTCTAACTAGCACTAATATTTCCTTAGAACCTAACACTAGCAAGCTGGGCACTATAAAAGCAGACGTTCTATCTATCTATATATCACCTATTTCCTCTACTATTACTCGCAGAGAAGAAGCGTTTAATATACCTCTAAATTTAATACTAACTGCAGAGAATATTATAAGTCTAACTTGAAATAATTATACTGCTAGAAGAGAATACTAAGCTAACTAGATCCTATCTTTTAAAGTATAGAGGAGTGCTAAGAAACGCAGATTACTCAGTTTATTATATAATATTATAAAGATGCTTACGCAATTCCTTGTATTAACTCAGCTAACCTGTAAAATATATTTTGTTAATTTAATAAGAGAATATAGCTCTAGGTATAGCTCTAACCTAGATACTATATTTATAATAGACCTTAGTTCTAATTGCAGTTCTAACTCTGCTATTAAGCTAAAACCTAATTATAAGCCTTTTTTAAAAAGTATTATAAGATTAATTAATTAAGCAGTTAAGTATACCTACGTTAGTTAGTTATTATACTGAGACTAAGCTTAATTTAAATAAAAGCTTAGTTAATTTTATCTAGAACAGTATATTAATAATATTATTTTCCTTGCTATACTTTAATTAATATGTTATACCTCTACACTTTAAATTATAAACCTACTGCTTATAAGATTTATAAAGCTGTTCTTAACCTTAAGCGCTTTTGCATTTGCTAAGGGTTTTAATAAGATTATACTGCTAATTAATATTAATACAGCAGATCAGATATTAGATTATAACAGAAACTATTAGATTCTTATTATTATTAACTAGAAAACAGAGATATTTAACGCCTTTAGAATACAGTTAACTGCCTTTTCTTAATAGAGTAAAAGAGTTAATAAATATATCTTAGAACTTTACAGCATAGTAATATATCTTAAGAAGAGATCTTATAAAATAGAACTTATTTATTCTGTTCTTAATATATTATATTTTACTTATATTAGTCAGCTGGGACTATATATAGATAACTTATGCTGCGCTTTCCTCTGCACTTATGCTTTTAAGCGCTACCTAGGCTGGGCACCTTAATATCAAAAACAATAGCCTACAGGTCCTACGTTATAAAAACACTACTTACGCAGACTTCTTAACTAATAGCAGCTGCCCGCCAGCTATCCTATAAAAAGGTTGCAGCACTCAGCTTCTGGTAACAAACTAAGAGTTAGATAAGCGCCTCTCTATTAACAGAGCTAAAGTAGTAGGGGCGCTGTATTAGAGGGAGCTGCTGCAACACAGTTATATAGAGGAATCCTCTAAACCCAGCAATTATAATCTACATCAGCTTAGCTGAGCATTATATAATAATAAGGTTAGTGTTAGATTTAACTGTCCAGCTGATTAAAACCCTGCAGAAGTCCTCTACTAGACAGTACTAGATTATATAGCTTAGAAAGGCTTTTAATAATAGTAATTCCTGTTAAGGCAGCTAAATAATTTAAAACCAGGCAGTAGAAAGGCGTACTAAAGAGGAGGTAGAAAGATAACTTATAAGCAGCTAATTAAAAGCTTTACTAGAGTTGCTATATAGAGACTAGTTATTAATACTGCAGGAGCTGTTTTATTAGCTGCTACCTCTTTTAGATTCCTCTAATATAAAAGAGAGCTGCAAAATATAGTATTTTAAGAATATATTTAAGATTTATAAAGTTTATATTTTATTTATAGATTTAAGAAATAATCTTAAATAGAACTGCAGCTTTAAAATAAACTAAACTATTATTAGTAAGATATAGTAATAAGATATAAGTACTATATAACTACTTATATATATACTAGGTAACGCTTATATACTTCCACCTTATCTCTTCTTTTTAAAATAACTTAAATAATTACTATAATACTTTTGCCTATACTTATATCTATTGTTAACATATAACGTCTTAATATAATAATAATAACAATATAAGAATAATCTACTTACTTAAATATTCTATATAAAATAAACAAATAGACTTTTATATATATAACCTTATATAAAAGTGTTTAGTTTATTATAACCTATAACTATATAAATGCTTACGTAATCCCTTATATTATGTAATCCTACTTATGTAATTAAGACTTTACAGCTTATGTTTCAGGTTATCTTTCCCCTCCTTTTTCCCTACCTTAGGATGTAACCTGCCAACAACATCAACCAAATCATCACAATACATTCCTTCTCTATCAATTATCTATACAAATAAATGCCTATAAATGCTGAGGATTATCACTTTTTATCATAATATATCTCCATCTATAACCCTATACTATATAGGCGCATATACTACGCCCCTGAATACTCTTATACCTGTGCTAACATCTATAACTTTTTCCTTATATATACTTCACAGCTTAATTCTAAAATTATCTCATTTAAGAATTATAATTCTTAGGTTATATATCTTAATTCTAGAATTATAATATATTTCTGTTTTCTTAAAGTTATAAGTATTCTAGAATCACTTTATTTTAGAATCTTAATACTTTAGAGATATTCTATTATTCTAAAATACCTTTCTATATTCACAGGCATTCTAGAACCGCAGCACACTTATAGCATACTTTCTTTCTAGAATTATTATAATTCTAAAATAATAGTAAGTTTAAAACTAAAGCATTCTAGAATTAAAGTAGACTTCTGTTTCCTTAATTCTTTATCTCTAAGTATTCTAGAATAAGATACTTCTGCTATATACCTCAATTCTAGAATAGCTGTTTAGAGGTAAGCTGAACGAGAGAGGAGAAGGCAGGAGGGAGAAGTAGGTATATAAAATGGAGCAAGTTCCAGGGAATAAGATGCTAGAAAAGACTAAAAGGCATCCTAATTATATTAGAGAGGCGTTCTTATCTTCGCATCTGCTTAGAGTGTAGCTTAAGAGGCTTAGCTTTAATTATTAGAACAGTTTATAACTATATAGTTATAGCAACTTCTAGATCTTACCTCCTTAGTACTACTTAGAGGTTAAACTTAAATATAGATTAAATAAAACAGGCTTAAGTTAGTTTATAAGGGATTTCTACAGGCTTAAAAATACCTAGCTTAAATTAGTAAAATATACTTTTTAAATATAAACTACTATATAATTATATATCTCTATTACAGCCTTATTTAGTTCTACTAAATAGAGAATTTACTTTATATATATACTAACCACCTCCTACACTATACCCCCACACTATACCTGCAGCTAATATTATAAGAACCCTAGAAATAACAGCAGCCTATAGCATTAATATTTCTAATATAGCTATACTTATTAGCGTTATAAATAGGCCTCCTGCAGGAGTGAAAGCTCTATATATAGAAGACTGGAAAACAGCAGCAAGAGTTCCTTATACTATATAATTAGCTATCTTAGAGATAGCTAAAAACGTTAACAGCAGGGGTTAATATAGCAACTTACTAGCACCCACTCTAGCTAAGCTGAATCTAAGGCTAAGTATAGCAATACTTATAATAGTGAATAAAATTGCCTATATTATTACTAATATAATAATCTCTAGAGAGTTTTATTAGTAAAGCTAGTGAAGCTTGCTTTTCTGATGGAACTGAGCAGCAGCTGCTTATGTGGCTGGAACAGGCAAGCCCTCAAGGCGCCCCAGTACTGCTTAAGCTATAAACCTAGGCTTCCTTTATATGCCAGTCCCCTTAACATCGGACTGATGGATAGGCTATCAGCCGCCAAAGAAACAACATTCTCAGCGTATTTAGAAGTGGAGTTGTAAATGGACTGAGCCGCTGCACTGAAGGGTAAGTACATTATACGCGAGTTTCGAAGAAAATAGAAGAATTATACTAAAATGCTCTGCCCTTTGCAAGTGAAAGATGTTAAATATTTATTATTAATGCGGCGAAGTCTGACAGAACGATCATTATGGTTCTCAGTACGACAGGCTTGGCCCTTTTGATTGCGACTGGGACTAAGTGTTTTCTATTCTGTTAAGAGGATAATAGCGTCTTCGGCATCTAATCGCGTGACTACTCGTAGCGCAGACGTATTATCTCAAGCTCGGCCGAGGAAACATGCTACTACGCCTTTACCTCCACCCCGCCCAGGACCCTTCAATTCTGCCTCGTTTCACCGCCCAGCGGCCCCTTTGCCACGCAAAGGCAATCCAAACCAGCTATGCACCCTTCGAGACAATAGCATCACCTCGTAATCAATTCTCCGTCCACCGCAACGTCGCCTGCCAAAATGACACTTGCGTGTTTTATCTGAGAAAGGCCATCGGGAGTATCGTAACGAACATCAAGGCCAGGAGGATAAAGTTCGCGAAATCAACTACCAGACCTACTTCAATAATTACCGCCACCTGCCAGACATCAGTGTTCTTTTACCTCCATCAGGGACGCATTGAAGTGAAGCAGGGAAACGACAGCAGAACTAAAAGTCGCCTTTGACACCGTCTCCAAGTTTCGACATGAACTGATTTCATATTAATACAAAGAAAAAAACCTTTTGTTCCACGACCGACAAAAGTTCCAGTGGATCTTGAGCAAACCCCCCCACCTCAACTTACGTCCATATTATCATTAGCACCAACACCGGTTATGGACATCTCAGGCTCAGCGATAAGAAAACAATCGCAGTGACTTTATATCGCAGTGCCCGTAAGAAGAATTTTTTTCAGAACGGCATAAGGTTTGTTTTTTATTCTATCGATTTCCTTAACCATGATCAGTTGATTATACAAGTGGCCAAAAATCGGTCATCCTGGCTCACCGAGGCTTTCGGCTTTAACTCGGCAATGGCCTCTTCCCCGAGTAATAAGTGTTCTTATGCCCACCTGTCTGGATTCATTTTGTACGCTTAATAGCAGTCAGTTAATTGCAACTAGCTAGGTTACGGCAGTATTAAACAGAGTGCCCACCTAAATTAGTACAGCTTGATACTATTCCTGCTTTCCCCGAACGAAAATGTATCACAAACTTACACATTCCTCACGGCAATGCTGATGGAGGCGAGGCTTTCTAACTTTCCACGTCTAATTAGCATTTCTAGTAGCGGACCTAGGACACGAGGAAGAAGAGAAAATCACCCACATAAAATATTGTCTTCTCCATAGTGAAATTAACAATTGACTTTATTTTGATATATTGGCTTCTTTTCTCCGCGCGAATAGCCACCTGTATCATTGTTATGTCTCTACTGGCTTTCACCGAGAGGTCGATAAGTTAGCGGTGATAGCAGGTTCCTATTGAATGTCTCAACCGGGTACATTTCAGAGAAGCTTCTTTGCAAATGAGTTGGAAAGCTTAGTGGCAGGTAGCGCAGAACCTTGAATTTTTCATTCATCAGCCCGGAATCCGGCGGAATAACAAGCCACCATTTCGACCGCTTCAAGTTCAGAGCGCAAGGAATGGGATCTTGTTGCAGATTGTCGAGAGAACCTAAAGACGTCGACTTTTGCTTATGATGCTGTAATTGTACACTGTGGAACGCGACTGCAAGAAGCTCGGTCATCTTAGGGAAGCCGGGGACTGACGAGAGGTGCGGCTTCTGAAAGTATCCTCTACAAGTATACTCCGGCTGCGCAAACACAATTTGAAATGCTTCAATTAATATTGACATAACTCAAATGTATAATCAAACTCTGTATCAACGCCTGACATGGCGATCGATCGGCGACCCTTAGTTGAAGCCACCTGGGTTTCTCTGTCTTTTCAAGCCAAAGCCTACGTAGTCGAAATGCATAAATACACCTCCAGATTTTTCCTTATCTGCGTTCTTTGCAACACCCTGCATCACACCCTTCAACCTATTTTCGCATCTTCCCAGCGGCAGCTCGCTAACCCTGAACCACGATGAAGGCCCAAACCCTCTCCCTAGGTCTGCTCTGGTGAGTACCAAGCCAATTCGCGATGAAGTGGCCAAAAAACAGTGCTAATTCTCGCGCAAAAGTGCTTTGATATCTTCAGTCAACGCAGACTTCTTCCACTGCGTGTGCAAGTTGGGCGACAGCCTCGAAGCCAGAGAAGCTTGCGACTTTGCTAAGGCCAGAGCGCCCGCTACGGAGGGCGTCGGGTACGGCCTGGTATCGGCTAGCGGGCCGTACGCGAATACAGTCACGGTATGGAGTATCTCGTACCTTTTGAATCACAAACATGATGTGCCTTGTAGAGCAGCTACTGACGAAGACGTCTGCAGTGTCGCATGCAGCATCCTATTGGATTCTGGTCTTCGGCCATTTGCCAAGGACAGTACGGAGATTCGTGGCGCGCGGAATGCAAGCCTGAGTGTAAAAACAACGGCAAGGATGTGAAGGATTGTGTTCGTGGCTGAACATGCTATGTGATGGACCTTTTGTTATGAGATAGCACCAGGAAACGCGGGCATCGTTGTTATTGATCGCCTGCTCTCAAATGCCCGTAGCAATCTTGAATATGACTGTATGGTCTCAACTACATGACTTCCCTCTAGCCTAACTTCGCCGTAACGGACCTGACTGCGCCCTGACACTGAATCAAGAGCACCAGGAATTCCCTACGTGTGACCATGGTGCGAAAATACGCGGTAAAAATATATCGCGTATCCGCAGTGATGCCACCAGGTTCGCCGCTATCGACGCTAGGAAACTCAGAGCTATCCGGGGAGAGCGTATATTTCGGGTTCTCTTGCGACAGCGAAGACTACAGAGCTCCTCCATGATCTCTGCGCTTAGCCTTCCGTCTGTCGTATCAAATTCCAGGGTTTGCATGGTATAGGTGTGTTCATCGACGACAACCAGGCGGGGAAAATTCTCATATGGAGCTACCCGACGACAGAACGTGACTGAAGGTTGAAGACGGGAGATCACTGTACGCTCAATAAGCGAAAACTACAACCCCTCTGACAGACCAAAGGTGGAACCCCACAATCGCGGAACCCTCCTAACAATGCTGCAGACGCCCCAGCTTAATTGAGCAGAATGGTGACGACAACGAGTCAGGGCCTGAATAGCAATAGACATAAATATCGCAATTTCATCCCCCGTATTCTTGTCGATTTATCCTGTATTAATCGGGCTAACTACAAAGACAACCAGAAAGGCTTTTGGAATGCGATTGAGGTCTTCATAGGTTGGTGTGACTTCTACGCAACGACCACATCCGTGGCGTAGCGTTGAGCCTAAAACTACTAATATACCCGTTGGCCCCGCTAGAGTTCACGTACTTGAGGACTGTGTCCGCGGTGGCGAGAGCACCATCTCACACCTCAGTGGGTCAGAGAATTATACCGCGATTGAAGGAGTCTTTCGAATTCTCATGCGCCTGCGAACTGTATATACCGGTCCGCTGAGCTGTCGTACCGCCGACCTCGACTCAGTGCACCCTGCCTGTGGAGAACAAGCCTGACGAGCGCTACACCTCTCTGAACGGCAGATCTTGGCGACTTCTGGCAAAGGGGCCTCCTTGAGGGAGAGCCGCGTTATCGGCTACGCAAAGCGCTGCTTGCTGACCTGATGACCCCTCCGTTGCCAAAAGCTATTCCGTCCACCGCGCCAATGTCCGCGATCTGGTTTTTTTTTTTTGGCTACAGCATGCTGTAGTCCTTTCAAATTACGCATGCTTTTCCTCGCGCTCAGAGTCTCTGGTGCTAATATGGGCAGCGACACAGGAATCTTCTGATGGCTTGATCCACCTTCCTAACGACGAAACTTATATTCTTAATATAATAGTATAATACCTCTATCTCCTGGACTACTAATACTTGCTTTATATAGACAGCCTTATATAGTTGCTAGAGTTAGAGCAAAGCAAGTTTAAAAGCATACCTTACCTCTTTCTATATGCTAAGGTATATAAATTGCTAGAGAATATACTGTTAATAGTTTTAAGAGCCTTGCTATAGCTAAATTTAAGGCTACTACTATACAGGCTTAGGAGCTAAACGATTTTTAATATACAGCTATTAAGGCTTATACCTCTATTATTAATATTAATTAAGATTTCTAGAATGCTATTCTTAAAGCATTTGCAGTATATAAGGACCTATTAGATAATAATAAAGCTAAAACAGCTATTAAAAGCCTAGGCTCACTTCCCTATACTTTTCTTCTATACTTATATTAAGAAGGAAAATTCTAGTGTTAATATAGCATACTAACTAGCTTAACCTTACCTTTAAATAATTACTTTCTAGCCTTAGCAGCTAGAGGCTTATATAGTAACTATATTAGTTAGAAATAAGAATAATATTATAAAATTAATATTAAGGTGGCTTTTAAGATTATATAATAGCTATTATAAGATAATTCTTTAAAAGTTAATATTTAGTATAAAATGCGAATTAGAGTGTTAGGATGCAAGCTAATACTATAGGTGTAGCGTTAGGTATATGGCGTTCTTTATAATAGCTATTTAAACTGTGAGCCACAGCTTAATACCCTTACTTAGAGGATTATAATTATGCCCCTTAAGCATATTCCTATTATCTGGCAATATTAGTTTTAGAACGGGTTTAAAAAAGGGGACTGGGCAGGTTAACGTAAGGTGTGGGTGGTGCGCCAGCTCTAGTGCCCTCAGCTGTGGACTGGGTTGCAGCTACCCATGCATCACGGCCCACACTGTGCAAGTACTCAATCCCAGTCACTCTGTCGCTAACTCTCACAATACTTCTTCTCAGAGATAAAGTCAAATATATCAACACACAGGGCAAGCTAGTTATAGTCAGTCATGCTATCGTCTTTGCAAGGAGGGCACATCGCCTCGATTCCCGCCCGCTGTTGGAAGAGGAGTGCGCTGCCATGGGTCGCGTCACTGGTTGGTCTGGAGGTTGGGCAGATTGACACGCTACGTACGGTGGTGACTGGGCAGCCAGCTTTCGCCGTTGCTGCACCTCGACGGTTGTCTATTTCTGTCAAGACTGTTGTTGGAGCCCTTCACGCCTGTCGGAAAACACCGGCTTTCTTCCCAACCTATTTTGGTAGAAGCGCCCGTTTATCAATGCTTGGTAACGCCCGCCAAGGCCAGGCTCAATAGTTTCAACCTGGGCAACAGCGGCCGCCTTGTAACGGTGGCCAACGAGCCACTCGGACTATAGAAGGATGGCCTGTGCCGCCTACATCTGCCACCAAAACTCACGCCATTCGTTCTGTCACCCCGTGCGAGCCTGGCAGCCTCTGCAGGCCTCACAAGCCTAGGGCTACTGATGCTGTGATTCGTTATATCGGTTATAGCCTGGCATAACCTGGATGGAACAGGGCCATAGATAGCGTGCTGGAGCGCTTTCCCAGCGCAGCCTGCTTCCTCGCAATCAAGAAGGGTCAAGCGAGGGCTGAGGGAGTCAGCCCACAATTATTTCGCAGAGTGACGCACAGTAATTATATCAGCGCCTAGATAGCATCTTCATACTAACCAGATACCACGCGTTCACAGGCGTGAAAACAGGCGTGAAAACAGACCTTGCACATGCCTAATTTAACTGCGAGTTTCTAGCAATAATAGACCTTGTAGCTGATATTATTACTGCAACCCTGCAGTAGGTCCTTTTCCTATTCTGAGGAGATTATAAAGCACCTTTCCACACTCTAGATCAGCTCTGAAACAAGATAATCTATATTAGGTTGCTTTTCTAATAGTTCTGTTAATACTTGCTACTCTTTATTATAATAAGCTTCTGCTCTAAATTTAAGTTAAGTAGGAAGCTTATACTATTAGCTGCTTTAACTTAAGCAGGTATAATCTTAATAAAATTTATTAGTAGATTAGCTATATATACAGAAGACTGCCTTAGCATGCCTGCTTATGCAGAAATACCACCTAAGCAAAGCAGCTTACGCAGGATTCCGCTTAAGCAGAGCTGCCCACGTATATATAAACATGCTCAAGCAGAGTCGCTTGCGCAGGAATATGCTTAAGCGCACAACCCATTAGGCAGCAATCTGCGCAAGCAAAGCTGCGCACGCAGGAGTCTGCTTAAGCAGGTTCCCTATAAGAGTGGTCTGACCTGTATAAAGGAACTTATATCCCACCCGCTGCTGCTAGGGTTTATCACCACTTCTTCTAAAACAGTGTTCACTATGCAGCAGCAGTTGTAGCTTACATCTACTAACTGTCCTTAATTAATGCAGCAGTTAGGAAGTGAGTCGGCCAAGCTAGAGACACTTAATGTATTGCTTTGTGCTACAGCATAGTACTGTACTGTAACTCCGAGATATCATAATCTTGCCGAGTCTATGGTAGGCAGGGTTACAGTGCTCCCAGAGTGAAGCTAGAAGCGCTAATTGATCTTCCTATTAGCTGATTATGACTGCGTTAGCTCGCGAGTTGTATGTAAGGGAGGATTCGTGCGTTGTGAGATGCTTTGCCGTTCGTCTGAACGCATGGCTCGATCCCCCATCGAAAGCTGTTGGTTCTGGACGCCACATCATGCAAGCACTCGAGTTACAGTGTCGGTGCTGTCCTTGATTACAGCTACGTAGCGTGTGGACTTTGAGCATCCTCTCTGCGCTGATCACCGTCTGGGTGGCAGATCATGAGTACCTGGGGAGACTTTGATACGAGCGTAAGCCAATATCGTTGTTGACTTTGTGTGAGACTCAGGTGTAATCCGATTAGGACACGTCCACAAATCTCTCTAGGTACTGTAGTGCAATTGGTATGTATGTAGAAACTTGATGGAGCATCGTCCTAGTGCGGCTAACGATCAGTTGAGAGATCCATTTCGGACATGTGGTTCATGGTTCAACGGCGACGCCTCGGTGTTCGTCTGTTACAAGCAAAAGCCATTTCTGGAGCAATGACGGGTGCCTATGGCTCATGTCTGTGCCGCAAAGCGCTTCCAACTAGCATCGGAATCAACTCCAAGCGCAGTAGGTACCGAAGCCAGTGTGCCAGAATGGGTTTGCGCGGGCGAGCCAAACGCGCCATCCAGAGCGATCTACCCTGGCTCCAGGGTGGCTGGGCAGTCCATATGTCTTGGCTGTCGTTGTCAGGAGTCAAGCAAGGGCGCCTTTGTCTCCCACCTCTGGAAACGGGTGATGTGGGCCGTTTGACCCCCTGCTGTCGGGATAGCATAGGCCCGTTGCCAAGTGTGATGTCTCTGGGGAGTCAACAGCGCTACTGGAATCCAGGCAGGCCACGTGGGGCGTGATGGCAAGAGAGATGAGGACGATTTACAAGGGAGTCGCAATACCACAGATGATGTACGCATGCTCGCTGTGGTCCAACAGCGGCTGGGGAGAGATGGGCTACACGAAGCGGATATTGAACAGACTGCAGAGGCTCCAAGCCAGAGCAGCCAGGGTAATATGCAGAGCATACAGAGCAACCTTGCTCCCAGCACTAGATATAGAAATGCATCTTCTGCTAGTTGAACAACAGGTTTGGAAACATAACATTGACACTATTAACAGAGTAGGCATAGCTGAAGCCCTCTTATGGGGAGGGAAGAGAATGAGTCTGAGATAGAAAGTAATAAAACAACTGAATAATAGATAAGGGCTAATTAGTAAATAATATAAGTATATACCTCCCTTTATCACTCCCCTGTAGTAGTAAGGACTGTGTATCTATATTACTAGAAATATAAAGCAGGTTGAAAAAGAATATAAATATTATCTAGAAAAGAATACTAATATAGTATATATCTATATAAATAGCAGCAGTATTAACAGTTAGATTAAAGCAGCAGCAGTTTATATAACTATATAGCAAACTAGGAAATCTTATATAGGGGATAATATAATATTAACAGTTTATATAGGAGAGCTGCAGAGTATTATTCTAGCTCTTAAAATAGTATAAGCAGATAAGGAAAGCAGAAACTATTAAAGCAAAATCTTTATATATACTAATAATTAGGCTGCTATTAAATTATCAGCTAAACTAAAGAGGAAGTCTAGTATATACCTTCTTAAGACTATTATAGAAAAGATATAAGCTCTCTAAAAGCAGGGATTTAAAGTTAAGCTTTAATAGATACCTGCCTACACTAGTATCCAGAGTAATAAAGCAGTAGATATTACAGCTAAGGAGGTAATATGTTACAACCTGTAAACAAGGATAACAGCTGGATAACCTACTCAGGTGTTGGGCAGCTAGAATAGGATATTTATACTGCAGGATTATAGGAATAACAGGGACTTACTTAGAAACAGAAGAACTATAGTATAGGTTATATAATAATAAGATAAGACTAAGTAGATAATATAGATTACTAAGCACTCAGTTTGAGTTACTAAGCGCTCACTAATAATTACTAAGTATTTACTAGTACCTAACTGGTAATTAGTAGTAAAATAAGGAAACTATTTAGGATTTATATATAATATAACTTAAGCCTAGCTTATAGTTAGACTTCTATAGCTTTTTAATAATTAACTTTATATTTATCTTTAGGATATTTTCAGCTTACTTTTATTATAAATAACTTGTTAAAGACTAAGATTAATTACCTTAGCCTCTGACTACTGATTTATAATACAGTCTATAACCTATAACCTAGACTATAACCTTAGTATACTATTATTATATATTAATTCCTAGCTTCTGTTAAGCAGACCTTACTATTAGAGAGCTGACTATAACACTTTAATTGCTCTTGTTTAATAAGTTAACTATTAACACCTACTAAATAGTATAGAATATCTTCTTATACCTCTACTAAATCACTCACCCTAGGAAGCTCTACTTCTTCTAAATAACTAGTTAAGAACCTAGTAGAAGAACTTAAAGAAGCTCTGATAACTATAGACTTAGATAATAAGGTAACCCTTAAGAAGGAAACCTATAATAAACTCTGATACTAAGTTAAAAAGGGAGATAAAGATATTACTAAAATCTAGGAAATATATAATAATACTACTGCTAAACTCTAAGGATTTAAAGGAATAATCTAGGAACTTAGTAACAGACCCTAATATATTCTAGACCTTAAGACTGAAGTTCTCTGCCTAAGAGGATAAGGTAGTAACCCTACTATATAAGAACTTTAGAACAAAGTTAACACCTTCTAGGCTGCTGCTAATATTATTACTACCTTTATAAGAGGATAATAGAAACTTAAGCTTAATATACCTATTACCTATAATAGAACCCCTAGAACCCTTAAAAGATTCTTAATCTAAGTTAAAAATTATTAGAACTTCTATTATAGAGATTTCACTAATAAAACTAAGAAGGTAGTATATATAGCAACCTACCTCTAAGGAAAAGCCTTTAGATAGTTTAAGCTAATCTAGGAAGAATACCTTAAGTATAAAACCCTTAATAAGTGTACTATAGAAACCTATAATATTTATACTAGTTTCTAGGGATTTAAAGATATACTCTGTTCACTCTTCTAGGATCTTAATAAGAAATAATAAGCTGAGTAAAACCTTTTACAGCTTTGACAGACTAAGTCTACTAAAGACTACTCTGCTAATTTTAGATAACTTAATATCTAACTTAACCTCACTAAAGAAACTAAGATCTTTATATTCTACTAAGGATTTAAGGATAAAGTTAAGGATGAAATCATTAAGGTTAACTAACCTAATAACTTCCTCTAGTATGCTAAACTTGCTATTAAGATTAATAACTAACTCTTTAAGCAACAAAAGGAATAAAGCGACAAACGCTAAAACCTGAACTTAGGCTGTAAGTATTAGTAGCAGCCCCAGCAGAAGTTTAATAACTAACAGAATAATAACAGACCCTGTAATAATTAGAATAATAACTAACAAAGTATTACTTATAGATAACACAGCAGACCTATAGATCTCAGCCTAGCTACTAAGTATACTAGTAAGAAGCCTTAGAACCCTAAATACTATAACTACAAAAAAAAATAGGATATATTACTAGAGACTGCAAATAACCTAAGAAGCTTAAATAGAAGCTAGTACCTAAATAAAATAAGCAGATCAGCATAGCAACTAAGACCTCTTATATATTCCTCTTATAGACAGGATACTATAATAATAAATACTTTATATACTGTAGTAATAAGGAGGCCTCAAGATACTAGCCTAATAACCTAAACTGCAGAAAGACAGGCTATAATATAACTATCTCTAAACCTAGGACTAAGACTTTTATAATAGCCTTATAAGCCTATAGCAAAATAGTTAGAAAGACTATAGAGCAACTTAATAAGATGCTTTATATATAGCAACTTAAACTTACTAACTTACTATCTCTATAAATCACTAATATATAAGGACAAATCCTCTATAACACCTTAGACTGCTCTACTTAAGCATAAGAATTAGAAACTAATAATAAATAAAATATCCTGCGCCTTAAAATAGCACAGATACTATAGTTATAATAAGTTTAAGAAGAACTAGATAATACTATATAGTATTGCTAGATTAGTATCCTAGTAGTATACCTTAAATAATACTAGAATATATACAGAAACTCTGCTAGAATTAAGCAGATTAACTAAAAACTTAAAGAATAGGTTAAGAAAGAATCTGATAGAGAACTAGAATATTAATATAACCTTATAGTTAAATAATAACTATTTAACCTTATTAACAGCTAGACTTTTAGTGAAAGAGAAGAATCCTTTTATAACTTAGATAAACCTTATAATATTGCTTGCTAATATGCTTAGGCAGAGATTGCTTATAGGTTCATCTTTAGTATAGATAATATTAGCTTTGAAGAGAAGTCTAATAATAAAAGAAAAATCAGATAACTTACTTAGTACTAAGAAATTAATATATTTAGTAATAAGCAGCAGTAATATTTCTATAGTATATTAGCAAGCCTGTAAAACAGGAACTATACCTTCTAACTCCACACTAAAGATTATCCTATACTTAAGTATAACTACTACAGCTATTAAAACCTCTTCTAGCCTTAATACTTCTTTAATAAATATAAGGAGCATTTTAGAGATAAGCATAAGTATTTATTCTACTCTAGAAGATATAATAATAACCTAATTAGTAAGGTTTATATAAACTATATCCTGATTAGTTAGACTATAATCTGATTTAGTAATAATATAGCTATTTTCAGCCTAAGCCTTTAATACTTTATAAGGTGCTAATATAATAATACTATATAATAAGAGGAATGCTAAAAAGATAAATATCTCACTTATATTATATAAACATCTAGGGCCTGGAGACTTCTATAAAAAGCTAACCCCCTATAAATAAGACCCTAAGAGAACTGCCTTATAAAGATATAATAGGAAGGAAAGCAGATAACCTACTACAGATAATCTAAGCAGTTAAAAAACTAGACTTACCTACTAATAAAGGACTATAACAAGTAATAAATATAAGGTCTATATATCTAGCATCCCTAGACCAGAAAATATATCTATAACTTATAATAATAATTAATAATAACACTATTATTACTATAATTAACAGCAGAGCAGAAATAAACTTTATATTATTATAAGCAGTGAACTAACTATAACTACTATAGTAAAAAAAGAGGTATACCTACTAACTTAGTAATATAGAAAGAGAATAAGTCTAGTATAAAAGAGGAACTATTAGAAATAAAACTACACCTCTTAAGATAAGTTACTTGGATTAAAACAAATAACTCTAATTTAATATTACTAAACTTAGTGACTATAATATTATACTAGGAATACTATAGCTAGAAAAGAATAACTTATAGATAGATTAGAGAACAGGCTAACTTTATTAGAATAATAATAATCTAGTTTCTAAGCAGCTCTGTAGAACCTAAGCCTTAAACAGATCTATTTACTAAAGAGCAGCAAAATAATATATCTACTACTTTAAAGCAAAAGAAACTGTGTTATAACTATTAAAAACTGCAGATCTCAAATAAAAGGATAATCTTCTTCTGTCTATCCTAGAAGAGTACAGAGTATATAAGAAACTCTTTGCAGCTGAATTAGAAACTAGACTGTTTAAATATATGAATTTCGATTATAAAATCCCTATTAAGGAAGGGAAAGAGCTTAAATTTAATAGAATTTACAGACTTAACCTAATAGAAATAGAAGCCTTTAATAAGTATCTTAATAAAAACCTTAAGAAAAGCTATATTAGAGAATTAATATTACTAGTAAGAAGTTTAATTCTATTTATACTAAAAAAGAACAGTAAACTATAACTATATATTAATTACTAAATACTTAATAAAATAATAATTAAAAACTAGTACTTATTACTTTTAATTAATAAACTATAATAACTTTTCTATAGAGCTAACTACTTCACAGCATTAGACCTTAAAAATACTTATAACTTTATCTGAATAAAGAAAGAAGAAGAATAGAAGATTGCCTTTAGAATATATAAAGGATATTTTAAGTATTTTATTATATTTTTCAGTCTTACTAACACCTTAGCTACTTTCTAGAATATAATTAACGAGGTTCTTAGGAAATTTATAGATATCTTTATAATTATCTACTTTAATAATATCCTTATCTTCTCTATAATAATAGAACAGTAAAAAGTATATATACTTTATACTTTAAGCTCTCTAAAATACTAAACTCCTAGTTAAACTAAAGAAAAGTATGTTCTATACCTAGGAAGTAGAATACCTTAGATTTATAATTACTTCCAGATATATTAATATATTAAAAAAGAAAGTCTAAGCTATATAAAAATAGCTAATACTAACTAACCTTAAAAAAGTCTACGGATTTCTTAGATTTATTAACTTCTACTGAAAATTTATTAGACTCTATAAAAAAATTAATATACTCCTTATAGATCTTAGTTATAAAAATTAACTATTTAAATAGAAAGAAGCTTAGAATACAGCTTTCCAGACTATTAAGAACTATATTACTAGCAAACTAGTCCTAATAATCTTAAACCT
Source organism: Colletotrichum camelliae (assembly GCA_018853505.1). NCBI lineage: Eukaryota > Fungi > Ascomycota > Sordariomycetes > Glomerellales > Glomerellaceae > Colletotrichum > Colletotrichum camelliae. The sequence goes on along the minus strand of JAELVL010000005.1, from coordinate 4,681,254 downwards.
AGAAGAATAGTTTGAAGTTAAAATAGATATTTCAGACTTCGCCCTTAGAGTATAACTATCCTAGAAAGATTTAGAAAGATATCTATATCTCTGTACTTTCTTCTCTTATAAGCTCTGCAGACTAGAACTTAACTATTAGATCTATAATAAAGAACTTATAGCAATTATTAAAGCTTTTAAAGAATAGAAACCTTTACTCTCAGGAACTATTTACTAAGTACTTATATATACTGACTATAAAAACCTAGTATACTTTACTATATTAAAGGAACTTAATAAATAATAAATCAGATAGTTAGAATTCTTCTTAGAATTTAACTTCTAGATTATCTATTAGAAAGGATTAGAAAATAGCAGAGCTGATACTTTTAGCTGATAACTAGACTATAATATCTTAGTATTAAAAGAAACCTAGGTAATTCTTAAACATAATAATAACAGAGACTTAGTACCTGCTATAAAAACTCTAATAATAACTAGATAATCTATAGCTAGCCTGCTTAGAAAACTAGATAATAAAGCTATTAAGAAGTTCTACAGCATACTAGTATATAGTTACTAAGGAATTATAAAAACCTAGAAATAACTACAATAATAATATAGAGAAAAAGTTACTAGAGAATATATTGCAATAGTAATTAAAGATTATAAGGTTTGCCTGAAAAGCAAACCAGTCTAATACTAACCTTATAGATTATTATAACCTTTACTTATGCTGCAAACTGCTTAGTATTCTATATTACTTAACTTTATTATTAAGCTACTAAAGTCTTAAGAACTTCTTATAGAAGTCTACTATAACAGCGTTCTTATTATTATTAACAGACTTATAAAATATACCTACTTCATCCTATATAAAGAAGCAAGTAATACTAAAGAATTCGCTTATATATTTCTCAAGTATATTATTGCTAACTATAGAACACCTAAGGAAATTATATCAGACAGAGATAAGATCTTTACTTCTAAGTTCTAGAAGTTAATTATATTATAACTTAGTATTAAGCAAGTAATATCTACTGCTTTTCACTTGCAGACTAACAGATAAATAGAACAAATTAACTAGATCTTTGAAACCTACTTCTGCGCTTATATTAATTATAACTAAGATAATTAGGTAGTATTACTACTAATAGCCTAATTTGCCTATAACAGCGCAGTAAGAGAAAGTACTAAGGAATCTTCTTTCTATCTTAACTATAGATTCAAACTAACTACTTATAAAGAACTATAACCTAGCTCAGCAGCATTAAAAGCTGTTGCTATAATCAGATAAATCAAAGATATCTAAGAAAACGCATGCAAAGAACTTGAATTTGTATAATAATGCATAATATAGTTTAGTAACAAATAAAGAATTAAAGGACTAACCTTAAAAGAGGGAGATAGCACCTACCTTATACAGCGAAACATTAAAACAAAATAACTAAACAACAAACTAGACTTCAAAAAACTTAGACCTTTTAAGATCCTCTAAAAAGTTTCACTAGTTAACTATAAACTTAACCTATCTAATATAATAAGATATTTTCTAATATTCTATATCTTGCTACTTAAACTAGTATTATAAGGATTACAGATAAATAACCTTATTATTATAGAAGATAATAAACTAGATTATAAAGTTAAACAGATTATTAACTACTTTAAAGAACTAGAAAGATATTAATATCTTATTAAATAGAAAAGATATAGTTATAAAGATAATATATAAGAACTAGCTAAAAACATTACTAATATAAAAAACAAACTTACAACCTACTAGTAATAACACTAAGAACGAGAAATAATACCTGTAGCACTAATAACACTACTATTAATAAACACTATAAACTACTTATATATCAGATATCTCTATAAATATATCAGACTACTAATAGAAGCAGACAGACTGCAATAAGAGAAACTATTTATTTGCTTAGAAACACTAGAAACTAACTAAGACTCCTCTAAAAAGAAGTTAGAGTACTAGGATTCTAACTACTTAAAATAGTATCTAAGTCTATTATACTAAAACTACTTATAGACTGAACTTCTAATACAGGAGATATTATCAGCTTTTCTTTAGTAACTTTATAACCTTTACAAAATATTATCCTCTTCTGTTTCCTTAAATAATCTAACCACACTATAGACTTATCTAACTCAGCCTACACAGCATGCAAAGCAGCAGCTTTCTTCCTCAACACCTCCTCTTTAGCTACCTCAGCATCTTTAAGATAAGCTGTCTTATCTAATAAGCAATCCACTATATATAGTTAGCTAAACCTAGATATTATCTAAAAATTAAAACCTATAAGCATATATAGCATTCTCAGCTGCATTATAAGCCTGCTCTAAGCAAGTGCACTTGCTATAAACTTCACTTCTTAAAAGCAGCTTATAATATTTCTCTAATAAATAATAGTATAAACAAAGTATATTAATAACAAACTTAAACTCAGTAATATAAAGTGTATAATTATAATAATAAAAGGTAGACGTAGAATTTAATTTTAATTTCTAAATATAACTTAATATAGTGTTAGTATTATAAGTAAATCAGGAAGTATAATTAACAGATCTCTAACCTAAGACTAATAACTTACTTATAATAAGTTTTAAAGATAAGACTTTTAGAGAAAAGACTTAATATTACAACCTATAAATAAAGATAACAGCTGAACAACCTACTTAAGTATTAGGCAGCTGTAACAAGATATTTATACTGCAGGATTATAGGAATAACAAGGACTTACTTAGAAACAGAAGAACTATAATATAAGTTATATAATAATAAGATAAGGAATAATTAGTAGAGTGCGTTAAGAAGCGCTCGGTAATTAGTTAGTAATACTAACTAATTATAATCACCTTATATACCTAAGTGATCACCTGTAATTAGATAAAAAGTGCTGTTCAGACTTATATATAGTATAACCTAAGCCTAGCTTATAGTCAGACTCCTATAGCTCTTCAGTAATTAACTTTATATTTATCCTCAGAATACTTTCAGCTTACCTTCACTGTAAATAACTTGTTAAGTCTAAGACTAATCACCTTGGCCTCTGACTACTGATCTACGATACAGCCTACGACCTATAACCCAGACTACAACCCCAGTGTACTATTACTACGTGTCAATCCCCAGCTTCTGTTAGCAGACCCTACTGTTGGATAGCTGACTATAACAGCTGTCTCCAAGTTACCAGCAACTACACCATTAGAGTTAGGTCGCTATACGGCAGACATGTGTCAAGCGTGGAGGTATACCTTCACATACGGACACTAGAGCGGAGAAAAGTGGTACGACCCTGAAAATGCTGAGGATTGCCTAGAGGCGGTGCGTGCCAATCGTTGTCACAGGTAATATGGAACGCTATTGCGCTGTAGCCCCTTATCGACTGCGTCCGTGTCAACGCAAGGTGTTTGTTCGAGGGACAAATGCTATGCCAAGGAGTACCTCATACCCTATGGTTGGTGGTGTCATTATTGTGGTTACATGAACAATGCAGGGGTAAAGCATTGTGCAAATCCTCAGGCCGGTCTTAATCAAGGGCTATGCCGGCACAACCCTTGTTGTCACTGTCAAGTAGATGACCCTGCCCAATAATAATCAGCAAACTATCTTGATAACATCACGGTCAGTACATCAGAGAGAGTTGGCAGCTTGAAACGGATGCTATTCTGGTAAATTCCCCTAGTCTGACCTATCAAAGATAGATAGCACACGCTTACCAAATGCCTTCCGTCTCCTGTCGCGTAAGTCTGAGCCTTCGCCATTTAGACTCTGCGTGCCGAGCCGCCAAGTCCATCCTAGCACACAGCTCCAGGCCTTGACAGCTAGGCTATCATTGACTAAGACGTCGTCCTTAAGACCATCCCCGAATCTGGATGTAAGGAAGCTACTAAGACCCCTACAAAACCCGACGTTATCAAAGCTTCAAGCCCTCGCCAATTCAGTCACGCCCTCGCTACCAGCAACTCAACTTCAACATTAGTTGCCGAGACAACAGCAAGAATCAAATAGAAAATTGATTGATGCCCCATGGACGCGTATTGTTCATGACGGGTCAAGAAGTGATTCCGGTTATCGTGGATAAATGGACAATCTGTCGTCCTATTAATTTACAAAGATTAGTTCCATTTCGAAAGGCCATCTAATACGAAACAAGTCAGACACCAAGACGTTGAACGCTGTAAATACAGTCGGTTAGTGTCGCTATCTTGGACGACAGCGTCTTGGTGTTAAGACAGTCTTATCGCAGCTAGATTCTAGGGAGATGGCTCTGCCCCGCTTATCAATATCCCCCAGTAATCCTTCGCTCTCGCTGCAGCAACCTTTACCCGAGAGCCTCTCCACTAGGAACCATAAGGACGTCTACAGCGCAGCACTTGCCACGCAGGTCACTGTCGGGCTCAATCTGCTTGTTGAGTGCGAGGAATTCAATTGCCATCGTCCCTCATTCCTCATCTCACACGATCACCAACTTGCCGGAATTCACTGTCACTACGCTGTGGTATCCCTTGCTCTCGATTCTGTTGAGCTTAACGACGAGAAGTGGGCAAAGTGTTGATTCGTGGTGGCATCTATACTTTTGTATGCTAAAGCACTTCACAAGGATTCGATCTTCCATCGGCCAGTTGCCGTCGTAAGTCCAATTTGAAAATTACTTCGCTTCCCGAAGCTGGCCTGTCCCGAAAGTTTGAGTGTCATCGACTCTCGTAATCATATTGACCCTGTTCTGACGCATGTACGTCACGGGACAACACGGGCACGTCCTAGAACAACTCCTAATTACTGTGGGAATGCTGTGGCTAAAAGCAGGAGGGCATAAGCCTTTACTCCTAAGAACAGACAAGAGCCACGGTGCAGAGATGGCAAAAAGCTGTTCGTCCAATCACTGTAGAGGGCGAATCGCTTTGCGTGAACTTCTGATCAACGAGTCATGGTTTCAAGCAAGGTGGCCGCGTCTCCCACACCACCGCTGATCAGTTCGTCCGCTAAATGGCACCAGGCAAGTCTGTAAATAGCGGGCGACTAAATCTCGCTACGTGCCTTCATAGCCAGAACAGTGAATTTCTCAATGCTGCAACTCGTTTGTCGGAGTTACAGCTGCCAGGTATGTACAGTGACAATTGATGTAATTACCACGGGACCAGATGTGGCAGCGTTCTGTCTCAGCGAGCTTCAGCGTAGGCTATTAGCAAGGCGTCCGGATGTGACAACACCCGAGTGGTTTACCGGTAAGAGTCACCAAAGCCTCCGGGCCGCAGAAGCGCCCACCCGCTTCGAGGTCCCCATGGACGGGATGCTTCGGCATGGGTTACTGGTAAGGCTCCCGGATATGGAGCCTTCCAATGGTAGCATGGCCGGGCTGGGCGCTTCCAGGGTTCGCAGACCGGACATCTTGTCCCGCATCCGATCCACCTACCAGTAATAATCGGCAAAGCATCCGTTTGCAGGGCAGCCAAAGCGCCCACCCAAGCTATTAGAGAGCTTCTCGCCTGTCACTAGTCAATTGACTGTAATCAATATTGTCTTCAACTACTGCTCAAAATCTTCTAAAACGCCTGTCTTCGAAGCGCTCACAGCCCAGTCATGCTTCTGGTAGTCGAATCGGCTTCCCGTCGGCCCGAGTAAAAGTGAGCAGAGCTGCCGCCAGCGAATAGCTCCAGCTTAATCAGCACTTGTTATACTGCTGTCACAAGGGCTCTGTCCTCAGTACCCCTTCAAAGTGGTTCAGACATAAGAATTGAGAATTAGCCTCGTGTCGTGTTAAAGACATAGGGCAGAGATGTAAAGGGTAGTTCTGTATACCTATATATACGTTAACACTACATACTCTGTGTGATCTGTTCTAAGTCTGCCCTTCTATCCCTCTAGCCATCCGTCTACACTTAACCTTCTTCAATTATCTTTGCTCGACCTAGCCTGATATCCTGAGCGAAATGCTATAGGAAGTCTGTATATACTATCTGAACGCATCTACTGTCGCAAAATTCAGGTTATCCTGGCATTAAGGATAGTTACACTGAATAAGATTGCCATGTTGTACAGCATGCTCTCGTTCTACCAGATGCTGATCGTCAAAGTAGTTATTTCTGACTGTTAGCTGGCAGTACTTGAACGTCTGTTCTGCTAGTGAAAGCCTGCAATCCCCAACATAATCAGGGCACTGATTTAGATCAAGGAGTAGTGGGAAGGGCTTAGGTTGAGGAGTCTCTTTGATGGTTGGCTTTGGTTGAGGATAGGTGCAGATGCGGTCTCGCCTGACCATCTCTCTCTTATCATAAAGTATGACTATCAGATCAATAGCCTCAATCTAAAGCTCTATAAGTTTGTCGTGAGAGTAGTTGGCTGGTTAGTGGCAGAGGATGTAGGCTAATCTAGTGCGCTCGGGAATCTAGAAGTTAATGTCCAGTTCAGTATACTCATCATCTTCTTCGCTGTTTGCTTACCTCTTGATATCCTATGTTAGGCAGTTATAGAAATGATATTTGCGATACTCTTTCATAACACTCTTGTCGCGTTGATCCTGCTTTATGCGTATCTCCTTAGTTAGCCTGCAGATTTCAGCTTTGTTCTCTTCACCTTATACTCAGTATTAACCACCCTTCAACTTCTGTTACTGTTGCTCTAGCTCTAGAATTTCCAGGTTAGGAGGCAAGTTCTCCTAGACCTCCTTAGGGACCATGTCTCTTATTACCTGGGGATTACGCGTGAGGCTGATATGCGTAAACACCTTATATATCTGCTCCTTAGTTTCCTCTTCTAGGAAGGTATTTTGGAGGTTGAACTGGACATTCTTATTAAGGTATATGCCTTGAAACGTGGCAAACTTAGGATCGTAGCGTATCATCTGGTTGCGCATAGCATCAGATATATTACCTAGGGTCAAAGCTTTTAGTATTTAAAGTCCTCATAAATGCTATTCACCTCAACCTACTATTTGCTGCATTTGCTGCCCCTCTTCAGGCGAACTATAGCGTCCAGGCCTTCTTAAAACCTGTATCAAGGCTCTGTCAACCTATGTTGTCTTGTAATTTAGAATAGCTTATAGCCTCGTCGACGGCTAACATACTGCTGCTAAGCTTTCGAAAGATTAGAACCTTAAGTATTAACTACTTCTACTGTAAAGCTGTAGACTGGACTAGGCTTCTAACCTCTGCTCTTAGTACCTGGGTTATATTTGTCAGGCTTACTGCGTTGAAAGCCTGGTTATAGAGTGCTAGAGCGATGATAGTGCTGACAGTATAGAAGATGAACCTTCTTATAGGCGTAAAGAAAAAGATAGTCTTGTCTATAGTTAATATAAAAAGTACTAAAAGCAATTGGAGCTATAGCGCTACGTATACTCATAGTCTTAGCTTGTTATCAGCTTTTTTATAGTAGATAAACTTAATAGCTATTACTAGTACGGCTTATCCTGTCACTAGATAGCAAATAATTATTATAAGTATATCCTCATAGTATAAGGCTTTTGGACGTCCCTGCCCAGCTGTTTCCTGTATTAATAATCTGTTAAGGAGAAAAGAGTCTTTGTCTTATAGTAGTTAGTTATTATGATCTACATTCTCTGCGTCTTTGCTATACTCAAGATTAAGGGACTTAACACTTTAGAGCTTGAAAATCTTGTCTATGTATCTGTTTTTAGGTTTTTTCTTTTTAGTATATATGATCTCAGTAGGCTGCGCACCAGTGTAGCAGAGGAGCTAGTAGCAACCAGCCAGCTGAGTGTGCTGTTATTCTGACAGGAAGATACTAGTATTATATGTAATATTGAATATTAAGATAGCTAGTAGGTTATTAGCTCTGAGGACTAGCTTCCTGTTGATGTTTAGTGCCTAGTATCTGAAGCGGAGGATCAGGATTGTGTGGTGGAACTAGCCCAGCCTATGTTAGCATTATTATGGAACTGTCAGCTGCTGCAATTAGTAGATACCTTGTACAGCTCTTTAGTATTATTTCTGTCTATATAGCGACTAGCGATAGTGGTGTACAGCTGCTGAAACTGCTGGATATATACCTGCGTTGTACCCTAAGATTTGATTTTCCCTATCGACCACTTACTAATCCAGAGAAAGAAACTCATTATTATCTCGCAAGTTACGTTTTCTAAGGCTGCTTGCTATTCACTGAGGTTCTGCTCTTGACAGTAACTGTTATTATAGAGGTCAGTTAATAAGCAAACAAGTATAAGATCTACGCAGCAAACCGTTTCTATTTCCTATATATAACTGCAATATTGATCTTAGTTTCGTCTGTATATCTCGGCTTAATGAAGTTGATGTTCTTGAGCTGCTTATGTAGGTTAGCATGCTCTTTAGCTAAGAACAGCTTTAGCTGGTTTGCAATCTAATATTATGTTTCTTATTCAGTAAACCGCTTTAAAAAGTCAACAGTTGCTTTTGTTTGTTAAGGTCGATAATCAGCAAGCATTAGCTAGGATATAGCTGTGAGATAGTTGCTTGTTATAGCAGTAGAAGAGAGGTTATAAGTGTGTACTATACTAAGGCGAGAGAAGACGACAAAAGATAGCAGGCATAACACCGCTCTTTATAGTAGGCGGCGCTATTATATAAAGCAGAACCTAAACAGCCTAAGCAGCTAGAAATCGCTCTAACAGATGCTAGAAAGCGAAGGAGTTAGTAAGAACAAACAAGTAGTAGTATAACTAACGGAGAGGGTAGAAGGGAAGGAGATAGAAAGCGCTTCGACAAAAATAGCAGGGTAGGGTATACTGCCTTAACTAGGTTATAGGCGTTAGAGGCAGCAGGACGAAGTATTTAATACCTGGCAATGTCCACCCCTCGCCCTGTTCCCTCTCACTGCTTATACCGCATAGAACAGCAGCACTTCCTACTAGATTCAGCGGCCCTAGCAGCGACTTCTCGCTTTTAAGAGTAATATTTTAATATTAAACCTACTTACTTTTATAATAACTTATATAAAATAATACTCTTAAGAATACTTACTAACTTATACTAACACTATAGAAATATAGTACTTTTACTCTAGATATCTAAGACTAAAAGTATTAGAAAAACTTATTCTTAATACTTAAGAAGTAAAGATCTAAAATATTAGATACTTTAATTACTAATACTATATAATAATATAAAATAGGTTATTTTATAATATATATTAGAAAGAAAAGTAACTTATTTCTTTTATAGAATTTTATAGGATCTATTTAACTACTTAATAAGTTTTAATATAAATAAGTAGATACTTATTATTAAAAATAAGTATTAGAAAGGGGCAGGGTTTCAAAATTTCTAGTATTTTAACTTCAAGACAATAGATTATATAGAAGGTTTCATAGGTGTTAGGCGTTATTATAAAGAGAAATAGCTTATATAAGTAAATAGAATCCTAGTTAGCCTTTAACAAAAAAAACTAAGTAAATAAGTAAGAAACATACTTTTTTTATAAAATTCTTATTTTTTTCTTAATAATTTTAGTAACTAGTTTTCTAAAAGAGCTACTAAAATCTCTTAGCCTAATTTATAGTAAAAATCCACTAAATCCTACCCTTTAAAAACTAAATAAAAATAGGCGTTTTTAGGCTCTTTTAGCCTTAGTTAGCCCTACTTTTTATCCTTCTTTTTAATCCCTATTATACCTCTTAGGTTATTTAAAGCTAAAAAAGAGTAGAATACTATAAAAATAACACTACTAAACTTCTTCTTAGTAGCCTATTTTCTTCTAAGAAGTTATATAACCGAAAAAATAAAAAAGATAGAAGTTATAAATAAAACATAACTTAGTTAGGCTTATATTTATATACTTATCATTATATCTTTTATAGTTAGTTAGAAAATTAATATATAAGTATTTAGATATCTTTAAGAAGTTTTTCCTTAAAATAGAGTACTTAGTATAATTAATAAGTTTTCTCTTTTACTTTATTATAAAATTAGTAACTAGTATAAGAGAGTAAGTAAAACTACTAAAAAAGAATCCTTTCTATAGTTATTTTATACTACTCTATTAAATTAAAGGAAGAAAAAGCTTAGAAAAGAGGTAATTTAAGTAATATTATATTAGAAGAAATTTAGCTAATACTTTTTTTAACCTCTATTTTCTTAAAGTAAAGAGAAACTACCTAAGTATTTAGAATCTAAGATTAACTAAATTTATAGGACATTAAAAAACCTTAAAAAAAATACTTAGTTTAGTAGAAGAGAGTAAGTAAGGTTCTAATAAATCTAAATAATCCTCCTTATTAACCTACTATCTATCTATTTAAAAAGTATTATATATTATATTTTTACTAGCTTTTATAATAATAATCTAAAGTTAACTAAAATAAATTAAATTTATTCCTCTTTTACTTCTAAAGCTAAAAATATAAAAATAACTAGATTTAGTTTACTTACTTTATAAACCTTAAAAAAAGTAAAACTAATTAATCTATCCTAAGAAACTTCTTTTTAATTAAACTTATTAGAAAGTTTCTAATAATATATTAACTAGTAAGAAGAATACTAAAAAAGCTTAAAAACTTAAGATTTAAGTTATACTTATATATAGAAATATTAAGAACTAAGTTCTTTAAATTAGAAGCTACTATAAGTATAAAAGTATAAAAAGCTAAAAAAGAAAAATATTATAACTATACTAACTTTTTAAAAGAGGAATAAAGAGAACGTTTTATAAGCTTAACTAAAAACGTTTCTCTTTTTTAAGAATAATTCTATACTAACTCTATAGAAAGGAAAATATATATATCTTTTCTATTACTTCCCCTCTTTACTTACTTATATAGTAAATAAATAGCTAGTATAAAGTATATCTCTTAAAGTCTATAGTTAATACTATAGTTTAATTAAGTTTTCTATTAAATCTTAAGTCTAACTTATAAAAAAAGAGTATTATAGAGTAAAGTTATAGAAAATACTACTAATAATAGCTAGTCTCTCTATAAGAAGAGAGGAAAAAGAAGTTAAAAATATAAAATAACTATATTATTAAGATAATAGAAAAGAGAAAGGATAATAAATATAGATATACTTACTAAATAAAAGAAATAGATAAAAATAGAAATAATAGTAGAGTTTTTTTTTTAGTTTTTTTACTCTTACTTTTTATTACTTTTCTAGGTTTGTATTATAAAAGTCTTTTTTTTATTCTTTCTATTAATAAATTATCTACTTTACTTAAGTTTTATTCTATTTTCTTATAAAAGACTTTTTAGAAAAGCCTTTTTCTATTACTTGTTCTATTGATTTAGCAATATGTCTTTTAAAATAGTGTTATTAGAATCTAAAGTTCTAAAGACTTTAACTTAAGTTTAAAATAAAGGTTTTAAAATAAATTAATAGATAGTAAGCCTAACGTAAACTTTAGTAATATATTAATAAGTCTTTTTATAAGTCTTTTATTCTATTAACTTTAATAAGAAAAACTTCTCCTAATTTCTAATTCTAACTAAAGTTCTAAAATAGTTATTAAAGCTAAATATTTTAAAGTTATAGCTTCTAAAAATAGTATTATAAGTATAAATAAGATATCTAGAGAAGATTCCTCTAAAATAAGAGTAATATAAAGCTATCTAAAACTTATTAAATTATATTAGAAGATATTAAAACTTTATAAGTATAAACTCTAAAGATTTAAAATACTAAAACTTAGTATAGCTAGAGTATTATTTTTTTCTAGAAATAATATTCTAGATTTTATTAAAAGCTATAAAGCTACTACTAAAGTAGTAAGTATTACTAATACTTCTAAAATACTAAATATTATATTCTATATAAATACCCTTTTTTAAGCTAATAACTAAGTCTAATTTTCTAGTAAAACCTAGTAATAAATAAAAAAGTACTTAATTTAATATAATAAAGCTATAAATAAAGACTATTAAGACTTTCTAAATAACTAAATTAGCTGGATTATCTCCTTAATACTAATAATTAATAATCTTAACTATAAAGCTACTATAAAGTTTCTTTAATAAATTAATAATATCTAAGCTAAGGCTATAAAACATAACTTTAATATTATAAATAGCCTCTAAATAATCTATATAACTATATTAAGATTTAATTAGTTAGTTTTAAATAAAACTACTTTATTAATAAAATTAAATATCTATAAGTTATTTAAGAAAGAGGACATTAATAAGTTTAAAATAAACTTAATAAACTAGCTTAGCTCTAAAGCTACTTAGAAGTAGACTTTTTATATTATAGCCTTTATTTATACTTTATTTCTTTTATTTATAAAAGTTTTATAAAGAGATACTCCTCTCCTTCTATAAATAAAAGGGAGTAAACCTAAGCTTAATTAAAATATAAAGAAGATCTAAAGCTAGCTTTTAAACTAATAACTTTCTAACTTAGTAAAGATAATAAATAACTAGAAAATATCCTCTAGAAAGGTTATTTAAACCTCTCTAACTATAGAAAATAACTAACTATTTTTAGTCTATTCTATAAAAGTTAATAAAGAGAACTTTAAGCTATTCTTTTATAAACTATATAGTTAGTATTAATATATAAACTATATAGATTATAACTTTAAAAAAAGCTATTATTTATAAAAGATAGCTAATAAATAAAGTAGTTTAATCTAATACTTCTAAAAGTAGTATTCTTATAATTTTTAGAAAAATAAGTCTTTTATTTTTTTTAAATAATTATTATATTATCTAAATAAAAAAGTAAGCTTAACTAAGAAGCTATTATTATACTTAAAAATAAAATAGCTATAAAGCTATAACAGTTTAAGCTACTAAGATCCTTAAATAGAATATTAGTAGACTTTAGTCTATATTTATAGAAATCTCCTAAGATTAAAATAATTTTAACTTAATTAAAATATCTTATAAGTTTATAAAAGAAAGTAGTATAGTATCTAATAAAAAAGTAAGTAGTTAGGCTTCTATATTCTAGGTTTTAGTAGTTAATAAAAATAAATAGAGAAAATACCTATATAACTTATTATAACTTAATAGTATAATAAAAGAGGATTCACTTAATTTTACAGCTTCTAGGTTTATAATTACTTAATTAGAAATATATAGAGTTAATCTATTCTTATAAAAGAAACTAAAACCTTTAAATTTAAATAAAATTAAAAAGAAAATACTAAAATCCTCTTCTAAAAAAGTCTACTTTACTATTTAAGATATTAAGAATATTCTTACTATTTTAAGAAAACTTTAAACTATAGAAACTTATTTTAAAAAGCTTCTAGTCTTACTAAAAAGAGCTATAAAGAATAGAAAAGTTTTTTATAGCTTAGAAAAATAAGAAAGAGATTTAGATATTAAAATAAGAGAAAAGTTATTTCTTAATTAAACTTCTACTCTTTTTAATACTTTAGAACTAAAAAGAGTAAATAATTAGAAAAAAAAAGTAATAGTAATAATTAAAGTTTCTTTTCTAAAATCTATTTTAAAAATACTTTACTTAAAAATAATTTCTAGCTAACTATTTTCTTTAATAGTTAAAATAGAAAAACTATTAAGAATAAAGAATTAATTAATAAACTTATTTTATATAAACTTTAGTTTTAGTTAGTTTTCTAGTTAAAAAAGTATATAAGATCTAGCTTAAATATAGAAAAGAGTTTGTTAGAAAGATATATACTTTTATAGATAATCTAGAAAGTGTTATTTATATACTTATTCTTACTAACTTTACTAATTTCACTAAAACTTCTAAAAAAAGAGCTTAATAAACTAATTAAGTAACTAAAGAAAATAATATAGTTTAAATATAAAGCTATCTAAAAATCTTTATAGTTAAAGCTATAGTTCCTATAACTATAAACTAAATAGTACTTATAATTATTATATTATAGCTTATTTTAAAAGTTACTATTAATAGAGAATATCTTAATAACTACTCTCCTATATAAAATATTATTAATACTAGAACTAAGTCTAGTCTTATTAACTATAAATATATTTTAGACTATAATATCCTTAGTTTAATAATAACTCTAATTATAAAAATAATAGTTAAAAGTAACTTAAAACTATACTTTATTAGGACCTATTATATATCTATCTAGATTAATAACTATAAAGTTATAATAACTATAATAGTTATAAACTTTAAAATAGTTAATTATAACTTACTTTTTAGGCTTCTTTTTACTATTTCTACTAAACTTACTTTTAGGTACTCTAAACATTTTATTACTATAGTAATAAAAGCTAAGAAAATATAAAAATAAGAAAATTAAAAGAATTAGTATTTTAGTTAGTTTTATATAGTTAGATTCTTTATACTAAATCTAATATTATTTTCTAGAATAAAAAGACTATATATAAGATATTTATAATATATCTAAATCTATTAATAACTAAAGTAAGCCTAACTAAGATATAAATAATATATATAATAAAGTTTAAACTTACTATACTAATATTATAATAAACTATAAAAAAGAATACTTCCTTACTTAAAAAAAGAAAGAAAACTTTCTTAAATAAGAAAGAGAAACTTTTTAGAATAGCTAGTACTCTACTCTAATCTTACCCTTAGCTATACTTAACATTCTTAGTATAATCGCAAAAATAGTAATTACTCTAGTAATAGAAACTATTAAAACTTATTTCTTTAGGAAAACTAAAAGCTGATAATATCTTAATAGTATTCTAAAAAACCTAAAAGCCTTTTAACTTATACTAAAAAAACTATAAAACTAATTAAAACTTTATAAAGATCTATATATTATATAGGTAAAAAGATAAGAAAGTATATCTAGTTAATAATTTACTTTTAAATAACTTAATTCTAGATAGTTAAAAGAACTAAGAAGAAAATCTTAACTTAAGAAGTTAAAAGCTATTTCTAGCCTTCTAACTCCTCCTTTACTAACTATATATACCTATAATTTATAAAGTTTAACTGAAATATTTAGCTTATACTAGAGAAGTTTTTAAAGCTTAAAATTACCTAGCTATATCTTTTACTAAGAAAGATTAAAATACTAAAATATATCCTTACTAATAAAGAAGAAGTACTTATATAGGATTTTACTAAATATAGCTATATTAATCTATAAATAGCTCTACTATAGAAGATTAGAACTATTTAATATATTACTTAGTAAGAGAAAGAAATTCCTATGCTAAAAACTTTATAAAGTAAAGTTATTAATATACTTAGATTATAAGTTATATAGAGAGTACTTAAAAATCCTATAAATTATATAGAAATACTTAATTTCTTATTACTAAGAAAGATAGTAATATAAAGCTAATTAACTTATATATAAAACTTAATAAGATTAGTATTAGGAATACTTTTATTCCCTTAGAAGCTAATAAATTCTCTAAAAACTTTACTAACTATAAGATTATAAGTTTTTTAGACTTATTTTCTAGATATAACTAAGTTTCTCTTACTAAAAAAAGCTAAGATCTAACTATATTTACTATTATAACTCTCTTTATTTCTCCTCTTATTTATAATACTCTCTTAACTCCTACTTTAAATAATTCTTCTATTTTATAATAACTCTAATTATAATAAAGTGTAATATAGCTAGAAAGTCTCTAAAGATATTATATTTATATTATACTTTTAAGATATTAAGTTTATTAAGAAATAGACTATATAGCTAAGAAAAAAGCTTATTTTTAGAGAACTTCTTATTCTTATTAAGAAATAAAATAACTCTACTACTATTTACTCTAGGAACGTTATTAAGAATATTTTTCTTAGGATTACTCTTCTTAATATATCTAACTTAGCTTATCTCCTTCTAGTTATAATTAAACCTATATAAATAAAATAATTCCTTCTTATAGTAAATATAGTTTAAATAAAACCTATCTTATTTAGTTTAATAAGAAATATATTTTTAGAATAAAGAGGTAGTAATAATAGTATTTCTAGTATTAGTCTTTTTAAATATTATCTTTTCTATTACTTAAAGTATCTATTATAAAGCTAGAAGTTATAGATATTATATATATAGATTAATAAAGCTTTAATAGCTTTCGACTTATTAAGCTTCTAGTATAACTAACCTTAAAGTCTAGTATAGCTATTAGTAATATATACTTCTTAAGTAAAAAATAGCTAATTAGGAAATACTTCTTTATTCTAGGTTAAAGCTATATATATTAAAGTAAACTTTATAAATAAATACTAAAACTATATAGTAATACTTTCTTTATATTTACTTAGCTTTAGCTTATCTATAAAGTTAACTTTATATTAGACTATATTAATAGGACTTAAAATAAGTATCTATTTAAAAAAAAGAGAAGCTTATTTATAAGTTAGTAAAAGACCTAGTTAGAGCTAAAAAGGAATATATTATAACTAAAGTAGTTATAATAGCTTAATACTAATAATACTTCTTATTCTTATCTTTATAGAAAGTAATAGCTAAGATAGATAAGAAAGGAAAAAGTTTAAATAATATATTAAAAGTAGTTATATAGGAGTTACTAGAGTTAATCTTAATATCTATATTATAATAATTAGAAGGTTAAAGTTATAGTTATAAAGAGTTAGTTAGGCTAGGGTTTATAAAGATAGATATATTATATAGAAAAAAGAAAAAATATAACTAAGTAAAAGAGAAGCACTCTTTTATATCTAAAAAGAAGAGTAGTTAATAATAATAAACAGTAGTTATAATAATTAAAAACTATATTTACTATAGTAATCTATTAATAAGATAAAAACTAATAACTTAAAAGACTTTTTACTACTAATCTAAAGTTAACTAAACTAAAAAATATATATTTATTTAAGTATAAATAGTAAGAGTAATAGGGAATATATTATCTAAAAAGCGCTACTACTTATAAAAAAGAAGCTTACTACTCTAAATATCTTATAATTAATCCTTAGAATTTACTTTACTTTAAATAGTTTACTACTATAAATATTAGCTTTCCCTCTTAAATATATTATTATAAGCCTAATTATACTTTCTATAACTTAAGAAACTATTCTAAAAAGTAAAACTAATTATTATAATTAATAACTAATTTATCTCCCTTCTTCTTAACCTCCCTCTTAATAACTTAACCTCACTTAAAAATCCTACTAATATCTATAATTAAATTAATAAATATAAACTAATTTCACTTTTAGTAAACTATTTTATAAGCTTAACTAGCTCTTTCTATACTTAAAAAGTATAAAATCAGAAAATATATTAATTACTAATACTAAAAGCTTTCTTACTACTATCTATAAAAAGAAGTGTTTTAACTTAAATAACCTAAATAAACTACTTTATATAAAACTTTCTTTCTATAATAACTATTTTTATATTTTATTTTAATATTTTAACTAAGTTTAACTACTACTTTATTAACTTATTCTTTCTTCTTTAATTTTTAAAATATCTCTACTAATTATATTAGTAATCTTTCTACTATAATAACTTATTACTAAATTACTTTATACTTTAACTCTAATTTTAACTTTTTTTCTATTTACTAGAGAATACTTTCTATTTACTTAATAATATATAAGCTTAACTAAGTATCTCTCTATTTAATAAACCTCTTTTTTATTTTTAGTAATAACTTTACTATATCTTACTAATTTTCTCTACTCTCTTTTTCTTCTTAATCTCCTCTTTAGTATAACTTCTAGAATAATTTATAAGATATTAAAAGGATTAAGAATATATAAGGATTTTTAGATCTACGTTCTATATCTATATAAAAAGTAATTAGTTAAGCTTTAAATAACTAAATAAACTTAAAAACTTATAAAAGAACTTTTAGAAAACTAGAAATATTTTATTATAAATACTTATTTAGACTAAGAAAGAGAACTTAAGAAGTAGTTAGAAAGGTTTTATTATTTCCTTCTTATTATTAATAATAGCTACTTTTTTAGTATTTAGTTTAGTATAATAGAACTAATTAAAATACTAATTAACTTTTATAACTTAAGAAATACTCCTAAGCTAGAAGTTACTAGAGATTTCTCTATACTTTAGTAAATATAAAGAACTTATAACGTAATAAACATAAAGCTAATTAAGTAATAAAGTAAAAGTTTCTAATATTTTAATAAAACTTAGTACTAGAATAACTAGAATTAAGCTATATAAGAGTAAATACTTCTAGACTTTTATAACTTATTAGGATACTTTTAGAGAAGTAATAAGCTAGAATTAGATTATATTAAATTAGTATATAAACTTATAGTAAAAGATATTAAGAGTAATAGATATACTAAGACTTTTATTATGTAAACTTCTTAGTTTAGTTAGAACTTAGTTTTCTTATAGAAAAGATAATAATTTCCTTATAAACTAGGACTTTATTATTTTTATTAAATATATTAAAGTATAAAGTTAAACTATAGTTATAGTTATTAACTAGAAAAATAGTTTCTACTTTTATTTAAATAGTACTTAGAATAAATATATTTAAGCTATAAAAACAGAAACTTCTAAATAATTTTTTAAGATATAGTAAAGATAATTAAAAACTAGTATAAAATTTATAAAGTATTAATAGAGGCTTAAGATCTTATTAATTATACTTTATTATTATTTCTTAACTTTAACTTAAAAATAAGTTTAGAGAATTTTAGAATTTATAGAAATATAGTTTCTATATTATTAACTTTATCTACTATATACTATAAAAAAGGAATTTTAATATTAAGAAGTCTTAATTATAATAAGCTTTAAACTACTAGATTACTAAGCTAAACTACTATAAGTTATTTTATAACTATTAAGTTAAGCTTCTAATTAATAAATTTAGTCCTTATAATAGCTTATTTAAAAGATTTTAAGCTAAGCTTAACTAATTACTAAAAGAGTTCTTAGAAGCTAAAGAAGCTATAATAAAAAACTTAAGGTTTTATAGAACCTAAAAAGTATAAAAATAGAGAGAAAAAGGATTACTTCTAATATAGCTTAGTTAGCTTTTAGTTATAAAAAGATTAGTATTAATTATAGAAGAAATATAAAACTAGCTTTAAATATTTATAACTTAGATATTTACTTATAATAAAAAGATCTAATATATTTAACTTTCTCTAAAAATATTATATAAGAAAATTACTCTTTTAAATACTAAAAATAGGAGATAGATTAGTAAGTATATATAGAAAATATATAGTAAAAGTTTTATTACGCTAAGCTTAAGTAATATACTTAAAAACTTAACTTTTTTTAAAATTAGAGACCTAATAAATATACTTTAGAGGAATTCCTTATTTATTAAAATAACTTTATAGAAAATATTATATAAGTAATATAGCTTTAAGACTCTTATTTACTCCTAATTATACTAAATAAATAGCTTAAACTTAGTATATAATATACTAAAAAACTATAAAAAAATATAAATAATACTTAGGTTAAATAAGAATTTACTAAAAGACTTATAAGAAATAAAGCTTCTAATAGTAAAGCTTTTAGAGTATAAAAGAATATTATATATATAAAGTAAAATTAATTAAGTCTTCTTCTTTTTACTTAAAAAAAGACTTAGGAGATATATAGAAAGAGGTAAAGTTTTAAAATTTCTAGTATTTTAACTTTAAAGTAATAGATTATATAAATAGATTTATAAGTATTAAGCGTTATTATAAAGGGAAATAGTTTATATAAGTAGATAGAAACTTAGTTAGCTTTTAATAATAAAAACTAAGTAAATAAGAAATATACTTATTTTTATAAAATTCTTATTTTTCTTAATAACTTCAGTAACTAGTTTTCTAAAAGAAACTACTAAAATCCTTTAGCTTAATTTATAATAAAAATCTACTAAGTCTTACTTTTAAAAACTAAATAAAAATAAGTGTTTTTAAGCTTTTTTAGCTTTAATTAGCCCTACTTTTTATCTTTTTTTAATTTCTATTATACTTCTTAGGTTATTTAAAGCTAAGAAAAAGTAGAATATTATAGAGATAATACTATTAAACTTCTTCTTAATAGCTTATTTTCTCTTAAGAAGTTATATAACTTAAAGGATAAAAAGAATAGAAGTTATAGATAAAGTATAACTTAGTTAGGTTTATATTTATATACTTATTTTTATATTTTTTATAGTTAGCTAGAAAATCGATATATAAGTATTTAGATGTTTTTAAGGGGTTTCCCCCTAAAGTAGGGTGCTTAGCATAATCAATAAGTTTTCTCCCTTACCCCGTTGTAATATCTTCTTATTAATAAGATACTAGCTAATAGCTTTATAAAACCTCTCTCTTAAGTAAAGTTTAAATAGTTTATAATACTTTTAAACCTCTAGAATATATTATAAATAGTAGTATAAATTAAAAGGGAAAAAATAAGTAATAAATAAAGCTTATAAGCTAAGTATTTTTAATTAAAAATAGCTTAATAGCTAGGAAATATATAGTTTTTTTAAAAGCTTAAAATACCTATACTTTATAGAATACTTAGTAATATAATATTACGCTTTCTATTTATATCACTAGAGAGTAGCTATATAGTTATCTATTAAAATATAATATATAAGTAGTAATATCTTAGAAATAATACTACTAAAAAAGCTATTAATAGTAGTATAAATACTAACTACTTTAGTAATAGAGAGATTTACTTTAGAAAATAGACTAGTATATAAACTACTAGAGATTAATATTTCTTCTATAGTAACTTTAACCTATAAAGCTAAAACTAGTATAAAAAGAAGAACTATAAGCTTTATAGCTACTTTCTTACTATTTTTACTCTTAATTTTAGCTTTCTTCTAAACTTTATTATAAGTATTAAAAGCTTTATAAAGTATAACTCTCTAATAAATAAGAACCTATAGCTTATAAATTAATAAGTAACTAATAAGATAAAAGTTATATAATAAATATATATTCTTAGTAAAATTCTTTTATATACCTCTTAGGAATTAAAGCTCTAGTTTAGATATAAAGACTAGTATAAAAATATATAGCTTTTTCTTCTCTTTATAAGAAATATATTTACTTCTCTATACTAAACTAAATATATATATACTAAGTAATATACTTAAGATAGTACTATATAAATATAATAAATATATAGTATTATTTAGTAGTAATAGCTACTCTTTCTCTTAGTTTTAAGCTTTTAAAGCTTCTACTTTTACTTAGAAATTAGTAAATAATATAAAGATTTAATAAGTAATAAAGTTTTAAAATATATATTACTTATAGCTTTATTATAGCTTATAAAAGAATAGAAATATAAAAATAATAAACTTTAAATTATACCTCTTTTTAGTTTCTCTACTTTTTATAAACTTCTTACTTTTATTAAACTTAGTAATTTTAATCTCTATAAAATAACCTAAATTAGTAACTTAACTATAAAAATAATAAAATAAAATAAAAAGTTTATAATAATAAGAAAACTTTAAAATAATAGAGTAGAGATAAAATAACTTACTTTTAAATATAAAGCTTTTAAACTCTAAGAAAATTAGAAGAGTATTACTACTTTCTTTTTTTTTCTTTTTTTTCCTACTTCTTCGTAGTAAAAGTAGCTCTTACTTTAGGTATTATAGCTATATACTTAGCTTTAATTCTTTTAACTATTTAAAAATAATATAGTTAGTATTAAAAATACTATTATAAATAAAAACTAAGTATTATAATTACTATATAACTATATATATATATATAAATATAAAGTAAGTAATATATATATTTATAGTATTATAAATAGGGAAAGAAAATTAAGAAGTAGAAGTAGTATAAAAGATATTATTATTATTACTATTTTACTACTTTAATAACTACTTTAATTCTTTATTCTAAGTTAATAAGAAACCTTTATTTATACTAAATAAAGTAATAATATTAATTACTACCTTAGTACTTATAATTTTAATTATAATAAAAAGTATATAAAGAGAAATATTTACTTTTTTTATAATTTAATAATAAAACTATAAAATAATCTTTTTCATTAGTTTTTTTTATTAATTACTTCTTTTTATATCTATTTATATAACGTAAACTTATATATATAATATAATATTAGTTATATAAAATTAAAGTTTATAAACTTTTTTAAATTTAGAAAAATATATTATAATACTTTTAAATATCTAAAATAGTTTTATATTTAGAAAAAAGTATAACGTAACTTACTCTCTAACTTATTTTTCTAAACTAATAATATTCTAGTATATTAATCTCTAATTTATAAAAGACTTTTTACGTTAGACTCTGATTTAGAGTAATATAAGCCGTTTTATTCATATAGATGCTATATATACGTTATAGTTAGTTTATAACAAGTCGCTAATCTGCTGACTTGCTCGCCTATAGATAGCATTCCTTGTTGGCAGGTCCATATTCATGGCGGGGCATGGCGAGATCCTCAGCTTACCTCAACTTCAATTGAGCCTGCCGCGGCTCATGCCTTCTCTGGCAGCGACACAAACCTTCCAATCAATGCGGTCATCTCAATGAACTATACGTTGTCGCCATTTCCAACTCATCCAACTTTACCTTACGACCCAGCCAACGAAGATAGCTCCGATCCGTCGAGAGATGGGCATCATCCCGACCACATCCGCGACATTCTTCAAGGATTCGCTTTCCTCCGCACACTTGGTCTTGATGATGACTCGTACATCCTTTCAGGCCACAGTGCTGGCGCGTGTCTTGCCTTCCAATCGACTCTCCGGTCACCACTGGCCTGGGGTCTCGACGTTACTATGGAGCCCCCTCGGCCCGCAGCGGCTGTCGGAATGAACGGATTGTATGATCTGCCGGGTCTCGTACATGACTTGGGGTCATCGCATGCTAGCCTCAAGGAAGTCTATCAGGGGTTTCAGAGCATCACATTTGGAGACCAAATGAAGTGGGAGGCTCCAAGTCCGTCTCACGTCCCTCTTGAAGAGCTCCAACGGAGAGTGGAGGCTGGGAAAGTCCCGCGACTCATCATGATAGATCAGAGCACGGAGGATCAATTGGTTCCGATGAACCAGGCCGATAAACTTGAAGCTCGTCTGAATCGAATTGATGGTTTGCGTGTACTCAGAGGCACTCGATGTAAAGGCCGGCATGCGGCTCCCTGGGAGGAAGGGTACATGATTTGGAATAATGTGCAGGACATCTTGAAGCATCTTGGGTAATTAATATCATCACCCCGCCTTAGGCATACACTATTAGTCTGGGGGAAGTCACGCAGAAATTGTTAGCACATACTGACTAGGCGTAAGTTTTCCCATACTCGAGGTGCAGATTCCACCCCTAGAAATGAACAGATGGAGACATGATGATACGTCCCTATCCCTGGTCGAATGTCACCACCCACAACGAGATGCCCCCAAACATGGCCTTTCTTTCCAAAGTCAGCTCAAAATACAGCCAATGTGTATAAAGACGATATCCGCCAATCTCCCATCATTCCATTGAGCACTTGGTACTCATGAGCCCCAACACCAGCCACATCTCGTGGCCATGGAGGGCAGACCAGCGGCGAGAAATCGCTTTTGATCCAATGGCATCCCAAGAAAAAGGTCGAAGAGGGCTCAGCGATGTGGCAAATTGCCAACATCAGCTTAGAATTGAGCACAACTGATTGTGTCGCGGAGCCCGGCGAGTGGCGCCTTAGAGGGTGGCTTAAGGAACTTCTTCATTGGAAACCCGCATGAACAGGAAGAACAGACGAATACCATCAAGTTATTTGACCGTTGTCCACAGCCCCGATGCAGAAGGGATTGATACTGACAGCGGCGATCGGAGGGATGACGGTCTGATTCGGGGTCAGGATTGGGGTGATCCCCTGCAGTATGCCGATCAGGTGTGGGTCGACGGGGCCGATCAGTTCGGCTTACGGCGGAGGAACCTACAGGGGTGGCCAGATTATTCGCCCCGGGCAGGCGGTTGCAGGGCGTTTAAGATGTGTAAGGCTGACTTGCAATTCTGGATGATTACCTGAACAGGAAGGATCTCATTGATTTACAGCACCTTGTCACATACCTCGTCCTAAGCACTTGTGCCTGAGCAAGGGCTTGTCAAACGGAAGAATCATTGGTCAATGGGGTTCATTCATTTCACTCGCCACTACATCGGACTTGTCCGAGGACTAGAGAAATGAACTGGATTGTGAATTCTCACGTGGCTCGGGAACCGGACCATTGACTGCACAGCAATTTGTCGACGAAGAGGCTCTGCCACCTCACGCGAGGCTCCCTTGGAGATGCTGTCAGTTTGACCACATTCATAGCAAATGCGCCTTGGGAGAGGATCACTCCCTATTGGTGGCACTATCTAAACATGCATGCAGATGCTGTCGGGAGGAAAATGGCATGACTTCTGCAATGATGTCTAGGCGCCGTGGCATCTTGCCTTATCATTTCACCCCTTTTCAACGTCCGTTTCAATTCCGGCAAATGAACATCAGTTATAGAAGCTCCTTAATCAATCCCTTGCCGATTCTTGTTTAGAAAGGCGTTCCAGTGTACCTCTGAAGTCAAAACAAGGCCCTCGCATCAAACGTTTTGAGGCCCTGTGGCTCTCTGCGCCGATTGGACATCGAACGAAATATCACATCAGGGTCTAGAACCACTCAGTCTTATGACCTTACCTCACGAGGTGAACCAATTGGATCTATCTTTTCAGGTTGTCTATCATCTCGGGCGCAAGCACAAGACGAACGTTCAAGGCAGCAACATTCGGCTAAGTATAGCAGCCACAGCTATCTTTCCAGCATGAATTTCATCGACTGTTACTTGAATGAGCATTTCAGGCATCATATAACAAATAAACTTCGTTCACTTTGACAGTCTGGGCTACAGGCGAGTCGTCTCAACCTCGGTATATTTACGATCAAGGAAAGCAGTATTGCACTGGCAAAAGAAACCTTCCAATCGTTCTCTTGAAACATCGATACTTACCAGGCCATATCAGCAAAATTCCTCATCTCGGACTCCAACACATCGGTTCCGCAAGGCCACAGACTTCAAACAACAATCATCATGTCAACTGATCAAAGCTATAACATGGCCGTACCTGCCGGCCTTCCACTTCGCAATCTTGATCACGACTTCAATAACTGCGACGGCAGCATTCTATTTTTCGAGCAGATGCAGTCGCTGACACTCCACAACCCTCTCTGGCGCGAATATCTTGGAAATCGCATAGGATTAGAGCGCCGTTACGGTGAACTGCTTCACTCTTATGAAGTAGCTTTCACGTGGGTCTATGGGTCATAACATAATAGCCTATAACACTACTAAAACACTGCTAGAGCTTACTTTGGGGGGTTTTACCCCATTGACTATGGGTTTACCACTGGCAAGGCAATGAACCCAGACAACATTGTCAAGATCGTCTTGACTCTGGCGGAGATCTCCATGTCTGAGTCATCAGACTCATCTGAGAGCCCCTTCACGGATGAAGATGACACATTGAAACGGCTTGGTTGGGAGGACATCCAGGCAAAACGACCTCGATGGGCACTTTTGTCGGACACGTACGCTGCTGCAACCTCTGCCACAGTCCCAAGCTCAATGGTATGTAAGTCTTCTTGTATAAGATGAGCAACAATGCGCCTAACATAGACGTTTGAAGAAGCCAGGACTGAGATTTTCCACAACCCAGAAGCCTTACGGTCACGATCCGATCCTCCTCCACACTGAAGGCGTGTCGGATGATGAGCTCAGAGAACAGCTTTATGACGCCAAGGAACAAGGCTGCGTAGGAATTCTTATTGAAATCGTCGAAAACCAATACAACGGCCGCGTTCTGGACCCCGCGCTGTTGGAGCGCTTGGCTACAATTTGCGCCGAGGAGAATCTCCTACTTGCCGTGGACGAAACATCAACCGCCATCCGCTGTGGTACTCCCTTCTCGTTTCAAAGAGAAGAATACTCCCATGTTGCAAGCCCTGATATCGTGTTCTTTGGGAAAGCCACCGGCATCCAAGGGACAGCTGTCGGTTTCGACGGCCAGTTCCTGAAGAGGCTGGGCATTCTCGGAATATCGCGGGCAGTGGCAGTCAGAAAGTGGCAGAGCCAGTTTCAGAAGCCTGTTACTACCGCGGATCTCATTCAAGGTTTGGCTACGCTCGACTTAGCCGTCAGAGGAAACTTGACTATGGCCAGTCGAATTATCGGCCAAACTATCCGCTCCTTTATCCTTGAACAGGCCGAAAAGCGAGGGCATGAAGTCAAGCCCCATGATATTCTGGGAGGGTTAGAAAACTTGATTTTTGTGCGAAAGGACATTGCTGGCGAGTTTCTAGTCATGGGCGCTAACACGGCAGGATCGTGGATCCCGTGGGTGAAGTGGCTACCGAGACTTGAATCAGACATGTCCAGAGGTGAGGTTCTTGATGAGGTCATCGGTACTGCAAGTCGCCAGGCTCGAGAAGATCTTTCGGAAATATTCGTTCAGAAAGGTCAGAAGCCCAGCTGGTGTTTCTGGTGTGGCAACCAGACTAACGCTAAGAAGACTGATTGGTGTCGTCGGTGCTGCATTGCCGTGTGTGACGACGATGTTTGCAAGCGTCACTTAGCCCGGCATAATCACATCTAACATCTAAGGTAGCTGTGGTTCACATGATACCCGGTCGGGCGGGGCACTCATAAACGCACAGGTTGCGTATGTGGGAATACTCATATGAGTACCTATGTTTCAACTCATAAATAGTTTCCGTTGTCCATGTATATAGGCGCAAGTTGTTCAACCAATCTAAAAGCGTGGCTACAGGCGCTATCGACAAAAAGTTCTGTTTATGATCTAGCCCGGACTTGAACCGGAGACCTTCAGTGAATTAGGTCCGTAGACATTCTGTGCTGTTAGACTGACGTGATAACCAACTACACCACCAGACCATTCCAGTAGATGAGTGAACTCCTGGGAAAGATTCTTTTAGTGTGGACATTACAGTGAATCGTGAGCCCCATGTGGAGTTTGCTTAGGCGCCGGAGACAATAGAGGTGGGGGACGAGAGTACTCAGACACTGGCCAAGGGTTTCCTGGATGAATGCTAATTGCGATTCATTAATGGCTCGGAGACAATGTTAACACTTAGGAGCGAGAAAGATGAAATAATTCAGTAGATACGGCTAGGCTATGGACAGGAGTGCCTGAATATGTACAGGTCGAGCTTCCGTAGAATATTTACAATGAATAAGAAATTGCGCTGTCCTCTGCTGGCCCCTCTTGAAGTCAGGCAATGCAGGTTTTTCAATTGGGTCTGGATATTCCCATCAACCTTTGACTCCATTCTCAATGGCTACGTTCGCTTAGTAGACGATCTTGACCGGGGTCTTGACATGAGCGGCCAAGCTGGTGGTGCCGTTCATGTTCTGGGAGATGGCCTGAACAAAAGCCTGAGAGCTCAAGTCGGCGCCAGCCGGGCTGGTGTGGGTGTTGTCCTTGATGTAAAGAGCGTTGACAGCAGTGGCGCCCATCTTGCGGTACATGTTGCTGACGGCCTGGTGGTGGTCGACAAAGGTGACGCCGGAGTCAGCCAGAGTGTTCTTCGCCTTGAGCTGCATAGCGACGAAGCGGGAGGGAGTGCCGACCCAGCTGCCGGTCGACCACTGGTTCTTGGGGGTTTGAGAGCTGAGGATGACGGTGACACCCTTGGCTCTCAAGAGCTTGGCAGCCTGGATGACGTAGAAGACGAAAGTGTACACGGTCTCGCCGGTGGTATCGGAGACGCAAGTCTCAGTGCCCTCGCCAGGGCAGACGGAGCGACCGTTGTCGTTGGAGCGGGGCGAACCGACATCGTTGTGGCCGAACTCGATGACGACAATGTCTCCGGACTTGACTTCGTTTGCGACGTTTTGGAAGCGGCCTTCGTTCCAGAATGAACGGGAGGAGCGACCCCCGATGGCTCTGTTGACGACAGCGATGTTCAGGTACTTGGAAACATACTGTCCCCAACCGTCCATCTGGGAGTCGCTGCTGCGGGCCATGGTGCTGTCACCACAGAGGTAGAGGGTGGGTGCGCGAGCCTCCAGTTGAGCTGGCTCAGGTGCGGGAGCAGCCGTGATCTGCACGGCGCTGAGCGCCAGAGACGCGAAGATCGTGGAAAACTTCATGATGACGATCTGCGGTTTTGCACGGGCCGGAGGGTCGAAGACAGTGGTATAAGTGGGCAGTAAGGAGAAACTGGCAGTGATCCACGGACACGAGAAAACGGCGGAGACACGGGTGATTTAATACGAATATTGCCCAACAGTGAGCTCAATCTATTTCATCGGGAATATCCCCGATTGAGTTGCAGCTTCCATATCAAGAATGGCGTAGCTTGGTTCCGCTCCGGTCGGCCGAGCTTTTCTTTCATATACGACGTGTCCTGCCAAGCTATTAGAATGTTCTTCCGCCAGTCGCGATGGTTTTGAGGAGGCACAAGGCGTTGTTTACTCTATGTCTAATGCGACATTGGGTGGTTGCGGGAGTAAGCTTAACTCTACTTGAGACCACAAACCACGCTTAGAATTGCAAGGGCTCTTAAAGTCCCCCGCTGACCTCGGATCTGGGCGGCTGTTTTGGGACGGTTGTAACCCGCCAAGAGACAAGGACTCGATGAATTTGTTCCTGTTGGGCAACTTTTGGCCGCGCCTTTGCGGAGTTGGCTCTAGTGGCTTGGCAAAATGGTCGGAAAACTAAGAACTCCCGGTAGACAGCAGTCATCTCCGCCAATAGCGGTGAGAAACGTTGAGAGCTGGCGGGGAAATGCCGATCTGACCTGCAAAACGCTCTGAGTTGGGACGAACGTGTGAATACTCGGCGGAAGTTTGTCGCGAGAAGCTGAAGGCTGGAAGTTGCAAAGCTTCTAGTGTACGAACGCAATTGGCTTTCAGCTCGGCTCAGCTGGAGTCCTCAGAATAGCCTTTTGATCCTGGTCAAGTGCCTATCCGAGGTTACATTCGCTTTGGGCTGTCATCTAAGGTTAATGAAGGGATGGCGAGTGAGGTGGTCGCCGAGACATCCTGCGACGTGGAATTTGGGTTAAGGATGCGATGCGTCGGTAGTTCGGAAATGTAAGCCCGATGCGCCCCAATAGTTTTCTTTCTTGTTATTGACAAGGCCCACTCTCCCGATCCCGTCATCCGAGGATACCGACCCCCCAAATGTATGAAGCTCGAGTGATCGTATGAAAATGAGAAGCGTCACAATCTGCGACGTAGTAATTATATCAATATGTCGTTGTTTGACACATCAAACACTTCTGGAAAGATTGCATCAATTGAAGTGGTATTTGACACGATAAGACCAAAGGTCATACTATGCGGACAATCCGCCTCTGACTTGAGTAGATCTGTTGGAGGAAGGTATTGAGACAATTGGACTCGTCAATAATAGTAACGCCCTTCCGCACAAATACGTTTTGGGTTGGATTATTCGGATCGAATTCTTGGAAGTACTGTTCACTCAGCTGAGGGCTTAAATGAAGGCAGTAAATGGCCTGGTTCGTCGTTGAATAGTGCTCCCTGAAGATTGGAAGTATGAACGATTCTTCGGATGATTTTGGCTGCTCACTCTGTCGATGTTGTCCTCGTAGTTGGTCTGGGGCTCGGGCTTGAAGGTCTTCCAGTGGTTGTACCGGTGTAAAGAAATTGGTAGACCATGCGTGCTGTCTTACGAATGTAGAAAGAGGTATGCTCGATGTTCCGACACCTCCATGACTGAATGTCTCGGCGCGTTGTCCTGCATGCAGCGCTTTGTCCGTAAATGTCTGGTAGCCAGGACCGGACATGAGACTCATAGGGAGTTGTACAAGCGATCCATAGAATACTACTTCCCCCGTATATGCAGAGAACCGTGTTGCATCGGACAAACGAGCGTCCATAGAAACTAGCCTGGCGCAAGGCGAGATCACTTCCTTGCTCTTATTGATGAACCCCTCGATGGGATGCCAAAGTTTGTGGTGGATAGGAATCGACACAGATGTCCAAGACCACGATGGGGCTTCGACGATGTCTTCTCTGCTGCTCTCGGGCATGATCGAGTGCGGATCAGGCTTTTCGCAGAACCATATAAGTGATCGAATTGCATCGCCTTTCCAAACCCCAAGAAAACATTTCTCACCCATAAATGATTCCATGCGATCTACAACACCCTGGAGCGCAATAACGCGGTCAATCGGGCGTGAGAAAGCCCGTCGGCTATAGTCCCGAATGATGCGTCTCCAAACTACGAACATCTCAGAACGCGCGTTCTCCGTCGATAGAGTGTTATTTGCAAGAAGTTGTCGCTTGATCCTTCTCTCATTAGAATCTCGGAATTCTGGAGAGTGATCACCTTTCAGTCTTGTAAGGCCTGTCCGTTGTACTGAGGGTGCAGCAGTCCCAGAATAGTCCCTTCTCCGTGATAGTTAGCACCCTTTTCGATAAAAGCCTTTCTTGGAAGGTCCATCCACGACTGTCAATCTGGCATTCCGGCCGAGCCAGGAAGTTTCCTCGCAGTTCTAGCCAAGAATATATCGCTTCTGGCGTCTCCATATCTGCCTCGCTAGGCCGATCTCCGTTAATAAACGCGGTGCGTGCCGCTTGTGAAGCAACTTCGAGTCTACAAGTGCTCCAAATCTCCGGCATCTTGCTTCCCCAAACATCTTCATCCTGTTTCAGAAAACAGCAAATTACGCACGGTGCGAGTTTTGTCTCTAGTTTACCGTTTCTTGAGAAACAAAGCATCTTAGGTGTAAGACAAGTCGATCCCCGAGGTTCGCCGTCTGGGTCTAGGATGCACCAAAGCACTGGGAATTTCTTTCTCCAGACTCTTCCTTCCTTCGTGAGAATGCGACAGATGTTTGGTATGGATAGATCAATATTTGTCGCGATCCCGGTACGTTCCATCGCTTCGTAGATACGCTTCATCAAGAGATATTTCTGGTGTGTCATGAAGTCGGGTTGTACGCTGAAGGGGCTGTTAAGGCCGTCGCCGAAAGCTACTGTCAGAACGGCATTTCCATAGATTGATGCCATATTTGGTGCTTCTTTATGCCAGTCTCCTCCAGCCCCCTGAATGATACACTATTTTTGTTAACCCTAAGTAATTGCAAGCCTAGAATCTGTGCCTGCAGAAACGTACCAATGAGTCAATCCAAACGTATCGAATCCCAAGTAACCTCGCGACGGTGAAGCTATCTCGATATAAGTTTGGAAGATCGGCTGTCTTAAGTCCTCGGTCGAATTCGTCCTTTGTGGTTAAACTTAGCTGTAAGTCTGGTCGAGGATATTGTGGCCACCGATAACTGACAGCAAGGTACTTAGGCCTTGTATCAGTCTGAACCTCGACCACCCTGATTATTGAAGGGCACTTCGCCTGCTCGAGTGTCTCAATCGTATTATATTCCCCAAGATCTACCAGACGTCGAGGGCAATCAATTTTGAGGTAGCTCTTGGTTCCGTGGCAGTCAGTGTGGCTGTTCCAGCATTTGTCAAGCCACGTTCCAGCCACGGACATACAAGCGGCAATAGGGTGCCCTCTCTCGTACAGTTCGGTTTGTGAATTGTAGGTTTTGCAGAACTCCTCTGATGTACATGATCAGTCCGTGTTGGGACGTCTGCTAGGTAGCTATGCGGGGGTGCTCGTACTTTCGTCTTCTTGGTCAAAGAAATATGGGAGCAATCCATCGATACGGAGGCTTTTGAGGAGCTCTGTAGCATTGGTTCTTTCCGTTTGGTATGGTCCTGACGCAGAGGTTTCGGAGTCTGCATTTTCGGAAGAATCGAAATCGGGCAACGGAGGCCTCGGTGGGAGCCTCTCGATTCCATTACATCCTACGCCATCCATGTTAACGTCCGCTTCAACCAAATTCCCAGATACATGCGAATTTGAAATGCTGTATTCTAGAGATTCCGGTATTTCATACCTGAATACTGCTGCGTAAATTAGATATCAGCTCACTACACGCTCAGCTCCCAACTTTAATGGTAGCTCACCATATAAATCCCTGTCAAAGTCATCAATAGCCATAGTGACAGCCGTCCTATGGGCCAGGTGCTTAGCAACACGTCATCGGAGACGGTCATGGTGCACGGTTCGCTGTTCGGGTTAATCCTTGTATGCTCTGGGTGCAGCGAGACAGTCGACTTGACGCCTCGATTGAGCGTCAGCAGATATCGTTGCCTGATTCAAGAACGAGGCGAGAATCGCAGGGTCACCTGACTGATGCGTGCGTCCGCGAATGAGACAGGGGCTCTTGCGGCGCAGCGTTGTCTCGGCCATTTGGAGTTCGAGACGAACTGTGCCAAGACGATATTTAGGCACATACCCCAGTGCATCCTGCTGTTCGACCCAAACGCGAGCTCTTGAATCGTTCCATTAGACAAAGCCAACTTCAGAATAAATTCTTGCCTTGCCAACTTCAGAATAAATTCTTGCCTTGCCAACTTCATCAGCCTGCGAGAATGGGTGCTCGCATGGTGCAAAATCTGGTGTTTAAGTCGGCTGCAATAAGTAGAGGTCAATCTTTGCATAACCTGTGTGCTTTTGTTCCACGCAGCACAGCCTTAATCTGTCCCGAATTCCAGGCCGCTTGTATTTCTCCACACGACCCGAAGTGGGGAGATCGGTGATCGGAGGTGCAGCTAAACTCCGGAGGCAGGGCGGAGCATACCTCCAACTATCGTCGTAGCTTTCGCAACTTCAGCAGTTGAATCAGAACAAGTAGAAGGTGACTTATCTTTTTCTTATCTTTTACGATTCATCAAGGACGGTCATCTGAATATTCAGGTTCCATAGGTTCCCAAGTAAGGTAGTTCCTACAAAGCCTGCTGTTGAAGTGTCAAATAAAGATTAAAAACCCGTTAGCCTCGTTGTGGAATATTTTCCTGCGTCAATGTACCTGGCGAAGCGGGACCGCATTTTGAATACGCGTGTAAGGCCAAGTCTGATCCGTCCCACGAGGCCGAAACATGCGCCAGCCCGCATCTAGCCCCATCTACAGATAGCTCTAGTACGGCGAATATGAATCGCGCCCCGGCACAAACCAGACCTTTCTACTTGCAGCCTTCTTTTTACTTTTGGCAGACCCGCGTATTTCTTCTTGTCTCTCTTTAACCTCTTCTCAATTCATATCGTTCCGCGCAACATTACCACCAATGCCAAAGCAGCAACATGATCATCACTCCGGAGGTCGGCGGTCCCACAAAAAGTCGAGAAATGGCTGTGCCGGGTGCAAACGACGGCACATCAAATGCGACGAGACCCGTCCAGAGTGCCGGAACTGCGTCATGAGCGATCGAGCCTGTTCGTTTCTCAAGACCGATGCTGACGAAGACAAACTACCGTCTCGGACAGTCAAAAGTCCCTCGCCTCCGAGCACTGCGGTGGCAAATGTTGCCATAGTTCCGAAGCAGTTAACGAATAACCTCCAATGCGACTCACCAACATTCGCTGTGGCGCATATGGCCTTTATTCATCATGCTGAGTCTCATATGGCTGAATTCATGGCTTTGAGGGGCGATTTACGGCCTATCATCAACACCGCCATCGAACATGCATTCACAGCCCCCTACTTATTGAACGAACTTCTTGCACTGTCTGCGCTCCATCTATCTACGCAAGGTGTTGCCCAGGCACGTCTTCTCAATCACCAAGCCACCGAGCTGCAAACGCGGTCTTTGGAATTGTTCGCTGAGGCCAAGGGAGATATTTCGGAGAGCACCTACATGCCCATGTTTATGTTCGCTTCCCTTCTGGGCATTCATGCCCTTCATGAGACTCTGAAAACGGAGTACGGAACACTGGCGGACTTCGTGAAAAGCTTTGTTAGCTATTGCCGTCTTCATCGCGGCGTCCGAGCCGTGACAGGACAATATTGGTCAGACATTCTGCAGTCAGACTTGAAGCCTTTGTTGTACATTGCAACCCTCTCGAAGCAGACAGAGTCGCAAGCACCAGGCACAGAAACCGATCAGCTGAGAGAGTTTTTCACAGGAATGGCAACGTCATCGGCTGCTACAGAAGCTTGTTTGCGTGCACTGGCAGGTGTTCAATGGGTTTTGGATATGGCGAAACAGGAGCCAACGAGATTCGATGTCGGGGTTCACGCCGTTATGGCATGGCCCTTGTATGTAACGGATGGGTATGTTGAGGCTCTTCACCAGCATCAACCAGAAGCTCTCGTTGTGCTGGCCTTTTATGCCGCCACATTGCACAGGTATCGGCAGTACTGGGCATTCGGTAGTTCTGGATCCTCTGTTGTTCATCTGGTTGCCAGCAGCATTGGGTCATTCTGGCAGGATATGCTAAGCTGGCCTCTGCAGGTTTTGATAGAATCTTAACTCATGCTCTGCTTGAGTCTAGTATGTCTTGCGCGTCGCTACCTTCATGAGTCTGTAGGGCAATTTGGTGATCACGAGTGAAAGTTCAAATCAACAAGGAAATAGGAGATATGGGCCATCAGGATCATTCTGGTTATTAAGGCACACACTAATTTACATCATCCATGGCCTATGCTAGGTGCTCTCAGGATGGGCTCATACACCAAAATCATCAGTCCGCTCTGAGCTCTCAGCGGCTGTGGAAGACCCTGTGCGGATGCCCAGTCTATCTACGACATGCGACACAATCTGCCAGTATCCAGATTGTAGTTCCACTTGTGGCTTCCGGGACCTGAAAGAACGAACAAGCTGGCAGTAGGGTCGTACTTCTGCTTGATATCAAATAGACGATCGTAGTTCCCACCGAAGAAGTCTTCCTTAAAGTTGGTGTTGAACGGATTGGCTTCGTTGAAGTATGCGCCAGATCCAGGCGCCCACTTACGCCAGACGGCCTCCTTATTCTCTTCAGTCCATGCAGCTGCGGTCGCCAAGGCATCTTGGGGTGTGGAGTCTGTAATGTTGACGTTCGCGCCAGTGCTGATGAGGTGGATGTACGCTGCCCTCCATGCTGGCGTCACAGCTCCACGCATCCTTTCCTCGACCTGGTTCGGGCCAGGGCCTCCTTGGAGCCCGAAAATGAGAGAGGAAGCGCTTCCCTGGACCTGCGAAGTGGTGATGCTCTGTAGATGAGAGCGCAGAGTGTCAACAGGGATGTCTGTCAGCTCTTTGCGACCGAGAAGCCGACTAGAGATGAGACTGATATGCGCCACCGGCTCCGATGGATTGTTGAGACTGTCAACAAAAGCCATGTACGAGGCGAATACCGTCGGACTCGAGAAGGTCACGGACAGGCTCTGTTCTGTTCCGTTTCCCAATACGCTTGCCTTCACGGGTTCCAAAACAGAATTCAGTGCGCTTGCGGTTGTGTTGAAACCGAAGAAAGTGAAAGATGCGCCGATACCCTTGCTAGAGTTGCGAAGAACCGTCGTTGCAGTTCCAAATCCTGCAATTCCTGCGTCCATGAGGTCAGGCAGTGAACTTGTGAGAGTCGCGAATGCGTCCCAGGATGCGGATAGAGCTTCTGCCGTGACGTTCTGGGGCAGCGACACGGAGAATGTAGACTGGACCACGTTCTGAGGTATCGGATGAGTGCGCAAAACATACTCGATCACGACCCCGTAAACACCTGGTCCGCCGCCTCGGATCGCCCACAGCAAGTCCTGGTTCTGAGCTTCGTTGGCGACGAGAATATTGCCCGAAGATGTCACGACGGTAGCTTGGAGGACATTATCAGCGGCCAAACCGTAGTGGCTCGAAAGAGGGCCGTGACCACCTCCGCCGATGAAGCCACCCAGGCCCACTGTCTTGACTTGACCGCTAACGAGAGTCCTGCCAACAAGAGAAGCAGCTTGAAGAACAGTGCCCCAGTTGTTGCCGCTGCCAAGGATAACCGCGTTCTCCGTATCGTTGCTCAGAGGACGGGGCCATTGAGGATGGAAGTCTATGTTTCGGAATTGATGGGTCCAGATCGATAAGGCGTAGGCACCGCTAGATCTGTTCAACATTTCCTTGTCAGCCATAGGGTTGATGTATTTGACACTGCTTTAACATCAAGTTCGTACCTTCCGTTGAGATCGTGTCCAGTTCCTTTGGCAACGATGCGAATATTGCGTTCGCTAGCCCATTTCATGGCAATTGCAACCTGGTCCGCACTCGTCGCGTTGACGATGAACTCAGGCAAGCCGCCGAGGGTGCATCCTTGGTCCTTGTACCCGTAGTCACTGGGCGGAACGCATGAGCTGTTGGCCCAGAACGGATAGTCTATCGACTCTGGCTGCTGTGCATGGAAGCTGCTCGTGGACCAGTCTTCATCAACTTCTTCGCAAGACAAAGTTGACGAGAACGGATTCCCCTCGTAGCAAGACGATGCCGCTGGTCGGGTCTTGATCAGCGCGCCAGCAAGAGATTGGTTCAGTGCGTTCCAATCCTCAGTCGTTGGCCATGTGGCGTCGAACGGGGTGGTTTTGCAAGGAGAGTCTGCTGAGACGGCGCCCAGCAGGAAGAAAGTCGTAAGAAGGTTTTTGACTAACATGATGTAGAATGTAAGATGCCTTCTGTATTGACCTAAAGAAGATCATACCAACGGAAAGGCATCCCTTTTATCAGATACTTATCAAAGTCCATGAGATGGCAAGTGGGACTTCAAGGTGCACGGAACCCGGATACTCCTGTGCTGGGCTGAGGCCGAAATAGCCTTACACGCGTATAAGTGTAGTGGATATCATTACGAATCAGGACCATCAACGGGTAAATTCGACTGCCTCTTCAATTTGACGCGCGGAGAAGAACTAAGAAAGGGATCAATGTTCTGTCAAATATTCCCACCGGATGGTTACGCGTGTTCGGAAGACGACAACCCACCACATCAAACATGCTCATTTAGCTTCGGGGAGTGGCATGTAATTCAGGCATTGCGCTGGAGACACATTTAATGGCTCTCTCAATCAAGTAGCTTCGAATGGAATGTTTGAATTATCGATTATAGGTTGATGGCGTTATCACCGATGTGATGTCCCGTCTGTCTTAAAGATAAATATAACAAAATGGGCTTCCTCCAATTGTGTTGAGCAGGTCACTGATAGGCCGATTGGGCGCGTTGGGCTCTTGGATCACGAGATCATCTAGCCGAGCATCACGGCTTGGGGGGTTGTTCAGGATTGTGATGGTACCCGCAATGTTGAAGGCTTCGGTGAGGTGCAGAGCCTGCCAAAGCCAATAAACACGATCCACCATCGCGTGGTGGAGGAAGAAGGTTGGGTCATTGGTGGACGAGTAGAGGTCAGATGCCTCGCCATTGACAATCATCTGAAAGGTAATTAGTTCCGCTATTCTAAGCAGGGGATGTTAGTAAGAGAGCTTGACATACGTGTCCCGAAGTGTGTGTTCCGAGGAAGCCATCTCCAAAGCGACCCTGGAGCTCATCCTGGAATGTTCGGACGTTCGCCGCAGCTGCGCCAACGGTAAGGTTCAAAACATTCTCTGGGGTCATCCAGTGCTGAGATGTCCAGGCGCTAATGTCTCGTGAAAGGCATCGAGGGTTGTAAGCGAGTGGGCCGCCGGGGTTGACGGGAAGGCCATCAATTCCGGGTCCAACGGGTCCGAGGTGAACTGTCATGCTAAAGGCTTGTCAACTATGCGGCTTTCCATCGTGGGTGAAAAGTTGACCTACTTCGCGAATGGTCCCTTGGTAACACAGCCGCCACCATCACCCGAGGGAATGTAAACTCCACCGCCAGATGTGCTGCCGTTATGGGCCTTGAAGACACCATTGCCGCTCATGCTGGTCTCGCTGCCATCGAACATCGGTGCCTTTGAGGGGTCGTCGCGGTATGACAGCCAATTCCAATACTAGAAAACGGTCAATATCCTGGCGTTCTTTATTCGCTTGTGGGACAAGTGGCGACTCACAGGCTGATACCCTTCATAGCCGCACTCTTCCCTCAGCGCGTTTTCGTAGGCCCAGGTGAAGTATCGGTGCCATGTGAGAAAGTTACCCTGCAGCAGCCAGATTAGCTCATGCACCATGACCTGGTCCAGATTGCACGCTACTCACAGTTCCATGAATGCTCAACGTCTGATTGATATGAACACCAACAAAGTCGTCATAACGATTCCTCGCGCCGGGCGCAAATCCAGAAGCTTGAAGTTTGGATGGTTTTCTCAAAAGACAGTTTACCGCGCTCGTGTATGCTTTCTTTTCCGAGCCAGACAGGGCATTCCTAATGGAAAGTGCTGTTAGAGGTGTCTGGTTCCATACGCATCCGATCTCCCGGGTGACATCTCCAGTATCACTTACCAGTCTTTACGGACACGTGCGTTGAACAGATTGCACCCACCCCTCTTTGCGAGAGTGCTGTCACTTTCCGCGGCTTGAAGGGCCTCGATGGCTTGGGCCTGAACGTCCGACAGTTCGTCGCCATCAATGGCCAGGGTCGGGCTGGCGCAAAGGCCCAAGACGGCAAGGAAATTGGCGAAACGCATCTTTAGGCAGTAAGGTCGAGACCAAACGTGACAGCTTTACTTGCGGTGAAGAGAATGGGCCAGCGAGCTAACGAATAGATGTCGGCTCGTCGTTGGTTGGGACACTGCGGCTTATATTTATTTCACCTGCGTCAGTCATTTTTAGTCCTCCCCAGGCGCGACGGGTTCGCCCGACTTTCACGATTCATTTGACTTGTGCCAAAATGGCAACCAAGCCGATTGCGGGTCGGCGAGCTCGTAGTTCCACGAAAATTTCTGAACCCTGACCTTGCCTGCATGTTGGATAAGATGTTGGTTGGCTCGCGTGGAGTCAGTCTTGCAGAAGCGATATGGTCAAATAGCATGGATAAATCCAGAACCTGGGAAAGGCGCGAACAGGGTCACATCGATGGTCAGCACTAGCAACAACCCAAAGATACAGCGGTGTCTATGATGACCCGTAGACGATTGTCAGACGGCAAGTAATGCAGACCAGTCCTGATTTTCTCTTGAGCATTGCCGTTTGCCTACGTCTTCGACTTCGTTGTCGCCGTTGTGCCGCGTATCCGCCCCGGCATGTTGGAGATGCGGGCGGGGTCCGGGTGGACAACCGGCCGTCGGACGACCTGCTATTTCGAGTAAAAGCCATGCTCGGGTCAGGATGCAATGCCCCACAACAGTCAATCTGGTCCGGGGTTTGATCCACACTTCGGCGCGACCTCTTTTGACTTTCGCCGAAGTCCAAGTCTGTTGGAGCTGGTTGAGGTTGACGGTTAACACCTACGCCGCAAGAATGATCAGATAAGTCCCATTTTATAGATTAAACAGTGGGGAGATTCGTATTTCCATGCGAAACCGTCGGATGTGGGCAAGATTAGGTTGCGGGACGTTAGTCCATGCTTCTTTCAACCAAACAGATAGTCAAGGCGCCATCCATCGTCGACATCAATTGAGGTGTAAGCCTTTCTGACTCAAATTACTTAGATGCGTTATGGAAGTTATTTTGCTGGAAGAATCAGTGTCAATTCCAAACTAGAGTTTCAACTGCAACGACCTCTTTGATTTCGGAGTGATCGGATGTGGGCAATGCCTGACCTGGTTTTTCGGTCTTGGCTGTTGGTTCAAAGACCAGGCTCACAAATAACCTTGCAATCATAGCAAATTAGATGCCCACAATGGTGTATTCCTTCGCCACTCGGAACCCTTCCTTTGAGCAAGCGTGATTTCGCCATCCAGCAACTTGGAAATCGAGAGCCTTGGAGCTTTCTTAGATGTCAGAGGTACGTAAGCCGTTCTGCAGTCTCGAAACATTGCCGGAGGCAGACGGCCGACGTTTTGCGCCAGTGGAGAAGGTCGAGGCCTAGAACTCGTGTCTTCGCTGTTTTCGGAAGGCACGTACGATGTCGGACTCGGGCTTGGGGAGGTCTTCCAACTACTCCAGGTCCCAGAAGATCGCTTGTGGTTCGATTTGCATGGTTAGGCATGAAATGTGGTATC
The DNA here is from genome assembly GCA_018853505.1 of Colletotrichum camelliae. Taxonomy (NCBI): domain Eukaryota; kingdom Fungi; phylum Ascomycota; class Sordariomycetes; order Glomerellales; family Glomerellaceae; genus Colletotrichum; species Colletotrichum camelliae. Next base: position 4,641,550 of record JAELVL010000005.1, on the reverse strand, counting down.
TCTTCTGTTGGTCCTCAAACCCCTTTTACTCAGGGACCATCGGCCCAAACTTTTGGTAGTTATTTTGGCAGTCGCCTCAATCACTGCATCTATCTCCAACTCGAAGCTTCAACCCGCGAGAAAGTCTGTTGTCATGTCTATTGATCCCAAGCATTCGATTGATCCGGAAAGGGCTCGAGAAAGTAACACGGAATGGATTCTTGGAGTGACGGGCACTCTATACGTCATTGCTGTGATATTTGCCAGCCTTCGACTTTACACGCGGGCGTTCCTGGCCAAGACCATCGGCCGAGATGATTATGTTTTGATTGCTTCTGTTGTGAGTATCTTAAGCATCTTCATTGCTCACCTGCGTTTGTCTGTGTTGACTCGTGCTGATGGTGTAGGTTCTCGCCACTGTCGGTATGGTTCTACTGATCATGCAGGGTATCCGCGGGATGGGGAAGCACCAGGACACTCTGTCCGATGACGACGTGACTGAGATCATGCAACTGAGCTTCTATCTTTCCAACATATCGGGTGTTGCCGGTCGCAGCTTGCTCAAAATATCTATCGCATTATCCCTCCTGAGATTCAGCCGGAGTCGATGGTATTCGCGGTCACTGTGGGCCTTGATCGGTAGGAATCTTGACAAACATCAAGATTTGGACAACGTACTAATCCAACTCACAGTATTCGTCGTACTATGTGGCATCTTCGCCTGGGTCACTATTGCCCTCTACTGCAAGCCCCTTGCTGGATACTGGGACAAGAGTCTCGAGCCCGAATGCTATGACATCAAGCTTTTTATCTCTTTTGGTCTATTCTACACTTGCAAGTCCCCACATGGTCTTCATTATCGCGCATTACTGACAGTCAAAATGCAGCATCTTGCATGTTTACAGACGTTTGCTTTGCTGTCCTGCCTATCCCCGTGATTTGGACACTGCAGATGAAGCGACGAACTCGAATATATTTGATTGGCATTCTGAGTCTGGGTTACTGGTAAGCCTGCGCGTGGACTCGCAAACTGGAGAAACTTCTGCTCACAACATAGCGCTGTGGGAGTCGGTGTTGTAACAGCAGTTTTCCAGATTGCCTATGGTGGAGAAAAGGACGGAACTTTGTATGTTTCCTACGCATGCCTGTAGGCTGTTTTCGGAAGCCGTCCGAAGCATTTTCACTAACTCAGATTGCCACGCAGCAAGAACAGTGTTCAGTTTTGGGGGTTGTGAGTATCTCTGAAGCCATGGAGGCATTCTTATCAACACTTTGCACATGGACTAATTCTGGGGATTTTGCAGCGTACAATTCTGCCTCGCCATCATTGCGGCTTGCGCCCCCTCTCTGAAACCGTTATTGGGCCGCGCCCTGAAGATTTCGTCGACCGATAAATACAAAGCGAACCTGTACGAAAACCGCTACCCCACAAACAGGCTTAACTCAACCATGCGGCGCCGTGGGTACATGGAGCAAACAAGCCAAGACTCCCCTGAGTTTGAGCTTCAAGATAGGGCGTTGAAAGGGTCTGATGACACGCATCATTCGACAATCAACGGTGGTCCAACTCGAACCGCGAGTATTATGTTCGGGAAGCCCAAGTCCGACCGATCAACAAGCGAAGAGACAATTCTGAGAGAAGCCAATGTGAAGGGCATCGTCTGCACAACAGAGATCACAGTCAGACGCTGATATATTAGAGAGCAAGAAACGTTTGGATGAACAAATTGATAGATGCTGAGCCCACATTCGGCAATGCAATTATATTATATATATGTCGGAACCAAATCATGTGTGTTTTCCCCACCACAAACCACCCCCTTAAAAACGTTGATTCATCCGTGAGACTTGCTGTCTTCATGAAGCCGCTTTTGGAGCGAAGGTTAATGGAACACCAGGAGGACTCGCGTCAGTTATGTCCTGTGCAATTTGCAAAAGTGTCGGAACCGTGAGCGCAGTATCAGTCGGGGACCAGCCTAGCACCACTGGAAATCTCTCGTTCCCTCCACGAAGTCAGTCAGTATGGTGAAGTTTTGGTTTTCCTGCACGTATATCCAACTTACGGAAGAAATACTCAAAGTAAGACCTCTTGGCTACTGGATTGTCCGGGCTGCCCCAAACAGCCAGCATGAAGGCACACTCTCCGGCCGATGTACCCTCCCTCGCCTCGGTAACGTTCATCGTCGGGTTGAGCGAGCTCATCTGCTGAATGTGTCGGGCACGGGCGTTGGATATTGACGTGACGTCAAAGGTTTGGGCAGTTCCAAAGTAGGAGAGAAATTGGTTGAATGTTCCCGCGTCGAATGGGTTCGTTGGATCGAAGTACTCGTCGCGGCGAGACATACTTCCGTCGTGTTCAATAACATTGTGCTTGTTCAGCATGTCCAAATCGATGTACTGTAAACAAATGTTAGTAATTTGAAAGGAGACTTCAATCCCAAATGATATGCTGGTTTATGATGCTACGGAAAGCGGCACATGATTCCAACTCACGTTTGCATTGAGGTCCGGATTTGTTGCCAATCCCGGGGTAAATGTTCCAACGGCAATATCATCGCCCATATTTATACCTTCGGAAAAAGCCGATTTGATCATATCTAACGTAATATGACGACCGTTGTGTGAGAGGAACCCGTGGTTCGCCAGTGTATTCAACATTGGGCAAGGCGAACGAACTGAATGCCCAGCAAGTCAGCTACCAACATCATACGCAGCTTGGGGCCGAGAGCTCTCACCATCCCCAGGTCCAGCTGGTGTCCAGGTGAAATGATTGGGTTTTAGTTTGGATGGCAGATTTCTTAAAACGGACCCCGAATTTGACGGGCAGCCAAAGCCAATTGAACCAAAAAGACATAAAGGAACGCCGTAGGCCAGCGGGAGGGTTCCCGCGACCAGGAAATAAGAAAATTGCATGTTTTGCGATATGTAGCAGTTGGATGAAACCCTGGTGTAGGAAGATTTATTTGAAAGAATTGGTTGAAGTTGATGAAAGGGAATATGAAGGACCAGCACGCGGATGTCGATCATAGCGAGCAGATCCATCATTGATATAACAGAAATTCGATGGGTTCGCGATATCATCGTCCCCTTCAGCTAGACCTCTTCAGAGTAGTTTTTGAGTCCGTTGAAAACTGCCTTTCCAACAAGGCAGGTCGTAATGTTGATCTTCAGCACTAAAAACGCCAAATTGCCTGTCTTCCTAGCGCTGCCCCTGCCCGACGCGGGCTACTCTTCCGGAGCGCTCAGGAACCGAGCTTTCGCGTTGTGTTAGCGCCTGGCAATCGATTAAAGAAATCAAATCATTCAAAGAACCCCGTTTCATTTTTATTCCAGTTCATCCCATTGGACACGTCCGGTATTAATGAGCACCCGTCTCGGACAGTGATCAGGGTCCAGGAGAGCTTTCGACCGAGCTAGGCCCAACGGCAGGGAAACAGAAATGACGAGACAGGCGTCAGGCACGCCAATCGGAGGAGCTCCGGTGCGCGATCAGCGTCTTACGAGTCGTGATCTACAGTGCTGTCTCTTTGATGCTCCGCGGACATGACTCTAGCTTGCTCAAGATGCGAGATCCCGTTGGCTAGAACCTGCTGGGCCCCGCGATCTACTGCATCGGTCATCGCACATGAGACGACGCGATCGAGACCCCAATTCCTAACGGTTTGGCTATGAACCGTGGGTGACAAATCTCTGAGCTTTAGTAAATATCCTATAGCCACCAAAGGCGCCACTGCCGCTGCTTCCAGGTCGCCCTCGGCCTTGTCGACTGCCTCGCGAAGTATCTCGGCCGTGATCATCATTTGAATTTACGTCAGTATACACTCCAAGGTTCTTAGAAGAATAGAAATTCATTTTCAGCCCCGGCGACTAGCTTCGTTACTTCGAAATTACACGAAACCCGTCGAGAACTTTTCCAGTGCCGGAGAGAGTGGGTTGGGAGAAGCGCTTAGCCAATGGTTGTACACGGCTGGACGTATCTCGATACCGAATACCGAGTCACCGATCACGAGACTGACGACGGTAATACCAAGGTTATTCCAAACCACAGGTCCAAGAGAAGAGATCCTGGAAATTATGACCTCTCACGAATGCAATATCAGTTCTTTAAGTACGGCGCTCGAGCGTGGTTACAAAAACGATGTAAGCATTTTAGGCGCGACTCAGGAAAGTCAGCAAACGGACATAAGGCCGGACTTGCTGACCCTACAGCCCACGTGCTAGGACAGGAGTGGGAACTTACAATGCAAATTGCTTGGCAGACAACTCCGCAACTACTCTCATTTGTCTTCCATGGGTTACTGCCGTTTGTGTTACTCGCCTTCCAGGTTCAGAAACGTAATGCTCATATACTACTGCAGCTTGTCTTCTCCAAAGATACCGGTCCCCGTGGACCTGTATAGGGGACCAAACTCCAAAGCCGGGTACGCTACCGCACCGCCGTAAGGATGTACAGATGGAGGGCGTTGGTTGCCAGAATCATCTAGGCCCCACGATTATCCCTACCACAGATCTGATGTACTTGAATTTGACATCGCATTCGGCCGGATGCAACCGCGACGCGGACTGGGGCAGAATCTCCACGCTGTTCAATCAGTTCATCAGGCAAGTCCGAATACACCAGCAGCGGGCAATGATCCAAGATTATCGACGGAAGGAAACTTGGATGGTAGGAACCTTTCCCCTGATTCCAGCCTAGTATCGGCCTACCAGGGAAATGAGTGTTAGCTTGGCATATTCCTCTGATGCTGTGGGTGAGATCTCTTACATATATAACGGTACTCTGTGTTGCTCGTATCAATTTCAGCTCGGCCATCATCTGACAGCCTTTTACTACTTTGCCTTTCTCATTTGGTGAACGGCGGTCTCGGCGGCTGCATACAGTACTATGATGTGGAGTATGGGGCTTCTCTCGGATTCGCAACAATCGCAACCAACAACGGACACCAGGGATACACCGGAGCCCCTTTCCTTCGCAACCTTGACGTTATTCAGGACTTTGCTTACCGCTCTATTGAGAATGGCGTCTCCATCGGCAAGCAAGTTGCCCAAGAATTTTATGGCAAGTCCCACACCAAGAGCTACTACCTTGGATGCTCTACTGGTGGACGTCAAGGATTAAAGGCAGTCCAGTCTTTTCCTGACCTATTTGACGGTGTTGTGGTTGGAGCGCCTGCTATTGCGTGGAATAATCTCACGTCATGGGCTACTCAGTTTTACCCCCTTCTTGGGACAACGGAGTCTGCGACGTTTATTCCTCTAGAAATGTGGCCAGTCATCCACCAGGATATCTTGGACCAGTGCGATACGCTTGATGGCGTTGCAGATGGCATCCTGGAGTCGCCCGATCTCTGTAAATACAACCCCGATGGCCTCCGATGTGCTGAGGGCGACGGTCAGACAAGCGGATGTCTGACCGCTACGCAACTGGAAACCCTCGTTTATCCGAAGATGCAGTTTGGATCCGAGTTTACTGGAGCTGTCGACAGCTACTTTTCTGGATCGGTCTGGCCAGTGTCAGATTGGTGGTGTTATGCTATTTTCAACGACCCCACCTGGGATCCCATGACTTTCAGACCAGAAAACTATACTGTTGCGTCGGGCCTCAATCATTTCAATATTGACACCTGGGAAGGTGATTTGGGAGCGTTCCAGAGCCGCGGCGGGAAACTTCTTCACTGGCACGGACTGGCTGATGGTGTTCTCTCTAGTGAGAACTCTCCCAGATACAACGAACACGTCTCGCAAACCATGGGCATGGACTCGGATGCCCTCGATACTTTTTATCGCTATTTCCGCGTTTCTGGTATGTCCCATTGTGGCAGTGGCAATGGTGCAACTTTTATCGGCCACCAGTCCGCAAGCACCGCCAGTCTGGCTCCGGAGGAAAATGTGCTGATGGCGGTTGTGCAATGGGTGGAGAATGAGGTCGCCCCTGAAACTATTATGGGCACCAGGTACATCAACGGGAGCAAGGATAACGGTGTCGACTTCCAACGCAGGCATTGCAGATGGCCTTACCATAACATGTATCAGGGCGTTGGTGATTATAAAGACCCTAACACTTGGAAGTGTGTCTTGTAAGCTAAGCGCCATAACTCAGAGGCGGTAATGGACATCTGCAGGAGAATCTTTTGAAAACTTGATTCTGTTTTCGAGCGAGAATGGTGACTTGAACCGCCTTATGGAGGAGCTGTTTCTTTTGCCAATCTTTCAGGTCTAGACTCTTAATACTATATCATCAGAAAGGTATGATTGTTTGAAAGGACTTGATAGCTATCAAAGCGTACAGCAACTAATGAGTCGTTCCCGGTTGAAGCGACGGAATGATGCAGGCATATGAGGTGCGGCGTTCATAACTCATGGTTCATTTGACCAATTTGCTAAGGTACACTACAATAGCTGCTATTAGTGATATTAGAATGGGCCTCTTTCTTAGCAAGCATTACCATACTCCCAAAGCAACAAAATCCCATCTCATCACATCATTCAACTTAATTAGTGACACGAATTGAGGTTGAATTGATGGATGCCGGGCTCTGCCAGCTGGTCACAGCTGGCTTGGGTCTGGCAGGCGCCCCACACACGGCGACCGCTGACGCCGAATACCGAACTTTTTTTCATCCACCCCAGCATCCCGACCCCAAAAAATTTCCAGCCGCCCTCCAAAGAAGTTTGGAGAAGGAATTCTGCATCGAGAACACCGCGAGTTCGAGCACCACACGACAAGATGGCGACCCCCGCGAAGGCACCCGCCAAGGGACCTGCGAAGCGATCGAAGACCCTGAAGAGGGACACAAGGGTAGAGAAGCGAAAGCAGCAATTGCAGAGCATCGAGCAGCTCGAGAAGGCCGTCGCCGACTTTGTAAGTCTTCACGCTGACACTCCCATGATCTTCAATCGCGCGACCCTCGGACTGACACCTCCCCGCCGGCATACAGGACCCCAAGAGCGAATTCACAACCTTCTCCGAACTCCCCCTCTGCGAAGCGACCGCCACAGGCCTCGAGAAATCCCACTTCCAAACCCTCACCGACATCCAGTCCCGCGCCGTGCCCCTCGCCCTCAAGGGCCACGACATCCTCGGTGCCGCAAAGACCGGCTCCGGCAAGACCCTCGCCTTCATCATCCCCGTCCTCGAAAAGCTCTACCGCGCGCGATGGACCGAGTACGATGGCCTCGGCGCCCTCATCATCTCCCCGACCCGCGAGCTCGCCGCGCAAATCTTTGACGTCCTGCGCAAGGTCGGCCGCAACCACGCCTTCTCCGCCGGCCTGGTCATCGGCGGCAAGAGCTTGAAGGAGGAAGCCGAGCGTCTGTCCAAGATGAACATCCTCGTCTGCACGCCCGGCCGCATGTTGCAGCACCTCGATCAGACCGCCGGCTTTGACGTCGACAACCTCCAGATCCTCGTCCTGGACGAGGCCGACCGCATTATGGACATGGGCTTCCAATCCGCCGTCGACGCCCTCGTCGAGCACCTGCCCCAGACCCGCCAGACCCTCCTCTTCAGCGCCACCCAGAGCAAGAAAATCTCCGACCTCGCGCGCCTCTCCCTGAAAGAACCTGAGTACGTCTCTGTCCACGAGGAGACCACCCCGAAAAACCTGCAGCAGCACTACATCGTCACCCCGCTCCCCGAGAAGCTCGACACCCTCTATGGCTTCATCAAGGCCAACCTCCGCTCCAAGATCATCGTCTTCTTCTCCTCCGGCAAGCAGGTCCGCTTCGCCTACGAGTCCTTCAGACACCTGCAGCCCGGTATCCCCCTGCTCCACCTCCTCGGCAAGCAGAAGCAGCTGCAGCGCATGGAGATCACGAAACGCTTCGCCGAGGCGAACCACTCCTGCCTCTTCGCCACCGACGTCGTCGCCCGCGGCGTTGACTTCCCCGCCGTCGACTGGGTCGTCCAGGTCGACTGCCCCGAGGACGCCGACACCTACATCCACCGCGTCGGCCGCACGGCCCGCTACGAGCGCGACGGCAAGGCCGTGCTCTTCCTCGACCCAGCGAGGAGGCCGGCATGCTCAAGCGCCTCGAGGCCAAGAAGGTTCCCGTCAACAAGATCACCGTCAAGGAGAGCAAGAAGAAGAGCATCACGAACCAGCTGCAGAGCATGTGCTTCCAGAACCCGGACCTCAAGTACCTCGGCCAAAAGGCCTTCATCAGCTACGTCCGCTCCGTGCATCTGCAGAAGGACAAGGAGGTCTTCAAGTTCGACGACCTCGACCTCGACGCCTACGCGGCGAGCCTCGGTCTACCCGGAGCGCCGCAGATCAAGCTGCGCAAGGGCGAGGACGCCAAGAAGATCAAGAACGCGCCGCGCGCCGGCATGTCCTCAGACGAGGAGGGCTCCGACTCGGACGCGCCCAAGAAGCCCAAGAAGCAGGAGGTCCGCACAAAGTACGACCGCATGTTCGAGCGTACCAACCAGGACGTCCTCTCGGGCCACTACACCAAGCTCGTCGCCAACGGCGAGGTCGACGGGCCCGCGATCAACGACGAAGACGACGTGGACGACTTCCTCTCCGTCAAGCGCGTGCTCAACGACGACGCCCTCGACGCCGAGTCCGCCAACGCCCCCGGGGCCAAGCCCAAGGTCATCGCGTACGGCGACCAGCAGTTCATCGTCGACTCGAAGCGGCGCGAGAAGGCGCTCTCGTCCAAGAAGAAGATGCTCAAGTTCAAAGGCCGCGGCACGAAGCTCGTCTTCGACGAGGACGGCAACGCGCACCAGATCTACGAGCTGCAGAACGAGGACGACTTCAAGCAGGAGGGCCCCGCGGAGGAGCTGCGCCAGAAGTTCGTCGAGAGCGAGACGGCGCGCGTCAAGGAGGCGGACATGGACGACAAGGAGCTCGCCAAGGAGAAGAGGAGGGAGAAGCGGCTCAAGCGCAAGCTCGCGGAAAAGGAGGAGCGGGAGGGTGGAGCGGTGGAGGGGCCGCGGATCGGCGGTGGGGACGGGGGCGACGAGGAGGATCCCTTGGCGCTGCTGCGGTCGCTGCCGATTGCCGGCGGGGACAGGAGCGGCGGGGAGGACCGAGGACGAGAGGCCGAAAAAGAAGACCAAGAAGTGGTTCCAGGACGACTCGGACGAAGAGAGGGAGAAGGCCAAGAGGGCGAAGAAGGGCGGAAAGGTGTTGGAGATCGACCGCGAGCCGGAAACGCTGGAGGATCTCGAGGCCCTGGCTGCGGGCTTGTTGAATTAATGTGCGTTTTAGACGTAGATACCCGGAACGGAAAAGTAATTGTCAATTTCAGGGGAAATATTAGAGCATTTCACTTCAGTGTCACATGGGCTGCGTGAAGTAATACGTGTCGCAATCATTAAATGCTCTGCCTAAAGGACCAAGTAGAGTCCAGGGGTATCACCAACCCCCAACGCCAAAAAGCTTCCATCCATCCGGTCGTCCCAGAATGCCAAAAAGATAAAGAGTAACGTAACGCACGAATGTCCTCCTTCTATCGCTTAAAAAGTGCCTCCAAACCTGATGGTTACCAACGCCTATGAGATTTAAACCAATCTCTCGCCAAAGAGACGCACCCTGTAGAAACAGGTGTGGTCGGCGCCGTAGTTGTTCAACGCGCGAACTGTGATTTGATCGGTCGAAGCTCCGAGCTTCACCAACTCGGGGCTGAGCTGGTGGACGTAGATTCCGTTGATGGTGTCGTTGCTCTCGTACGTGAACTGGCCAATCTTGACCCAACCATCCGTAAGCCACTTCTTGCGGGATGCCGTGTCCGGTTCGGGGAAATGACTGGCCGAAAAGTCCTCCACGCGCTGGCGCATGTTGAGTTCTGAGATGTAGGCCCAGATCTCAATGTCCTGAGGCCGGGCATCGGGGTTCAAGGTGGCGCCCGGCAGAATGTGCTCGACGACGATGTGCCGAGGGACAATCTCATGGCTGAGCAGGTAGGAGATGAATACACCCAGAAATTTCCCATTTTTGCTTACAGTTGGTTGGCCGCACCAGCAATCGCCATCATCGTCCCAGCGAGTTTGTGTCTTGGCGGGTTGAAAGACCATGGGGCTTCGCCTCGTGCTCTTCAGCCAGGCGGGAGATCCTATCTTCCCAACAATCTCGGGCTTGTAGTTCGGCGACGTTCGTTTGACGTCAATGATGGAACCGCTTCCGATTGTGAGATAGTTGACTTGGCGGCTAAGTTCCTGGTGCCAGTTTGCTCCGATAGTGCCCTTCGCAAGTGCCTCCAGTCCGGCATTTGCAATCGCCTGGCGGATCATGTCGTCGACAATGTGTATCATCTCTGTTCGTGAGACGCTGGAAGGAGGGGCCTTGGCCATAGCAAGGTCGACTGCCTGGTCGACATACTCCTCGAGCTTCTTCTGTATTTCCCCGGCTTCGGCCCTGACCTCGGTGCGATGAGTAGCGAATTCGTTTCTCAGGTGTTGGATGAAAAAATCCCGCGTGACCACAACATCTGTATTCCCCTTGTCCTTGTAGAGATCCTGCACATACTTCTCGATCTTTTGGTCGAGGTCTTTCTCGATCTTATCCGGAATCGAGGTGCCAAAGGCAGGCTCCAGAATCTTGGCTACCTTCTCGTTGTTGCTCCGCAGCCACCCCTCCCAAGATTTAGAAAGGTTGTTCTGGAAAATGTTGTCGACGTCCGAAGCTGAGACGCCTGGAGCGGGGGGGTTGATCGCCTTTTGGTAATCCTTGTCCTTGGTGAGCTTATCTTTGATCGCCCGCCAGTGTTCGTCGGAGATGAAATAATAGCCACCCTTCCTTGTGCCCAGGGTCAAAACTTCCTTGTCGGCTTTCATCAGGTCTCGTAAGGCATGCCAGAAGGCTTGCCCAACGACGGGCCGCCCATCATGGTCAAGTCTCATATGGACAACCTTTGGCACAATTTGTTCGAGTTTATCGATCGAACGTTTGTGAAGGTCCGAGGCGAATGCCAGGTCCTTGATTGCGTAATCGTGCTCGCGTTGTTGTTGAAGGTGCTCCCTCGTATCTCTGTCACTGAAAATAGTGGATGGTGCCGCCATCCATAGCGGCACGAACTGACCCAAGTTATGGCTAACGTCTGACAATCCGTACCACCGTATTCCACCAAGGCTTCCAGCAGGGAATGAGGAGATTCCTGCGTACAAAGCCCACGCAAGAAAGCACGATGCCATACCGCCCAGCACTGCTTTGATGAGCCACGCTTCAGGGGATATGAGAAAGCTAAGAACTTCCACAAAGGCGTCTGCCAACGTGAACATGATCCATGCGTGCCAGCCCATCTGGTCCCTGGGGATCTGCCTTGACGACTCGTCTACTTCATCTCCCAATGGATCTCCTGGGTCGTCGTCTACCGGGTATGGCATATCGGGACGAGCAGTGTTGGTCCAGGTGTAGATGGGAGCGTAAATCTTTGGCCATGTCTGAAGACGCGTTGCACGTTCGCGGCGAAGCTTTTGCTGTTCCTCTATATCCCGCTGTTGCTCTTGTTTTAATCTCTCGGCCATTCCGTTGCCGAACAGACCGTGTTGGTCAGTTGTCACAGCCTCGACTCGAGCGTTGACACGAGTTTGCAGGGCAGGTACCTGATTAGGACGGGGCGGTGAATGGGAGGGGGGACGCGGAGGAGCTAGATGCGCATTACCGGGCCGCGTTAGTCGACTTAACGCTGCAGGCGGCGCTGGCTGAAAGGCTTGAGGTGAATGTACAACTGGTTGTGCTTGTCGAGCGGGTCGCGGTGTTCCTGCGTTACCTTGCCCCTGTTGGGGGGGCTCCGGTGTCCTCGAGTTGCGAGGGTCTCGCTGCATGGGACTGGGTGTCCTCCCGTTGCGTTCGTCTTGTTGGGCAGGACTAGGCGTTCTCGCGTTGCGTGGCTCTTGCTGGACAGGACTCGGCGACCTGGCATCTACCTTCGCTGGCTGGTTCTGTCGAGCAGGCTTTGGTGAAGGTGCTTCTGATGTCTGACGAGATTCGGTACGCCGTGCTTCTTCCGCAGCAGCGTTCCTAGCTTGGCTGCGGGTTGTCCTCCCAGGTGTAGGGGCAGCAGAAACGGGAACATTTTGAGCCGCAATCTGCCGGTCTGGTGACGCACGACTTGGACGTCTTTGGCCCGGCACGCTCCCCTGTCTTGGTGTCAGGGGAGGTTGCAGTTGAGGTGCTGCGGCAAAGGGGTTTGGACGCAACCGATGGTCGGGTGCTGGTCCATCGGAAACCCTTGCGAGTGGTGACCGGGACGGCTCGCGCGGGTTGTCCTGTTGGTTGTATGCGGGCGGAGGCACCGGTGGGTTGTTTCTGGGGCGTGGTAATATAGGTCTTGAGGGACTCATGGCAGCAGCCGCGCGATAGTCTTCTGCCTCCACAATTGAATCTTCTTCTTCAATGGTAGCCATTGGTCGATCTTCAATGGAGCCCGGGGATCTGGATCCGATAGTAGCGTCGCCAAACAATGAGCTCTCTTGCCCAAATGTTCGATTGGATTCGGGCGTGGCTGTCGGGTCTTCTGAGCCAGCTCGATTGCGTACTTCCTCGATGGCGCGATGGAAAGCAGATCCTATGGTCTCAGGAGGGACAATACTTGACCTGCGAGGTGATCTGCGAAGCGGGCTGTTGCCGCGTGGTTCTTCCGAGCCAGCTCTTACTGGCGGCGGAAGACTGGGGCCTCTGAGGGGAGCTGAAGTAGGCAAGATCCTCTGGTCGCGATGGGCAGTTGGCTGGAATTCGGCAGGTTCGACCGATGAGGCTGGTGTTGTCTTAGTAAGGGATCTGAGACCGGTACAATGCAAACAAGGGACAAAGGGGTGTCCACGTGGCTAGGCTTACCTCGTCCCGGCAGACTCTGTCGCGGCGGTGAGCTGTGTCTGCTAGCAGGTGAATTTGAGGCTGCGTCAAATCCAGGATCGAAGTCTGGCTCGTTGTCCGGCTCCGACTGACGTCCTGGTTCCGGCTCTGGCTCCGAATCTGACTCCGGCTCTGGCCCCGGCTCCGGCTGAGCCTGCGGTCTGCGGTTCGGTCTCGGTGTGGCTTGGACGGAGGGTCGCCTCGCGCGACGCGGGCCACCATCATCACTGTCGTCATCGTCATTCAGTGCGTCCTCGAGAGCCACCTGGATATTTCGAACTTGTCCGCGACGACTGTTCCTCGGCATAGTAGAAGGAGCGGAACCATATGATGTATCGTACCTAGCGGGCATGCTAGGGAGGTTCCCAGTGACGGCCGGGCCAGTCCGTAGAGGGGGCGAATCCTCGTCGGCCCGAGCGGGTCTTCTCCTTGGCGGCATCTTCACGATGTGAGTGTGATACTATCTGATTTGGTGATTGAAGGATGTGGTTGTTGATGTTGTGGTATATGAGATGAGGCTGGCTGTGGAGGTGAGTGAGAAGGAAGAGGATGAATGAGGTTGAGAGAGACGAAGTGAGGTTGAAGAAAGAAGGCGCATGAAAAAAAAAACAAGACTCGGGGAAGGAACGCCTCAAAAAAGGAAATCGCGATGAGAAAGAGCCACGATGAGAGAGGCAATAAGGGAAAGACGGGAAGGTGCAACTCACATTATTATCTGGCGCAAAGGACCAGCCGCGGCGGTGAGATTGATTGTATCCGCCAGGATAACGGCTCCAGCTGCAGTCCGAAGGGTCTTGTCTCATCAACAATGCGAGACGCAGATGTCCATGAGTGCTATGTTGAGCGACAAGGGAGACGGCAGCCAAAGGAACAGCTCAAGGCAAGGTGCGAGAGCTGTTAGAGCTGTTGTGGGGGTGGAGGCGGGATGAGAAAAGGTTGCAGGTTGTCTTTGTGACGGCTGCTGCAGGGAACCGCTTTCGGGTTGATTGAACAGACGCAATAATGGAAAAGTGAAGCTATTCCAGAGCGACGACCCGCCGGATCGGGAAGGGAGGGAGGCGGTTGTCAACAAAGAGAGTAAGAGCGGTGGTACCTGGTCGCAACTACCATCGTTCCTGGTTGACTTGCTCCGGGCAGCTTAGGTTGACGGTCCTCAGGTCCCCGGCAAGTCGCGCACGCGCCGCGGTACAGGCAGGCGGCAGGGCAGATCGAGGGAGGAATGCAGCCGCCGTCGCGTTGCTTTTTGGGGATCAATTAATTGTCGGACGGAGAAAGACACTGATGCGACAGCATTGAGCAACGGCAAGGGGCGTCTCGAGGGTCGTTGGGTCTTCGTCCACGCTGGAAAAGTTCACCTGCAGCTTCACTTGGAATGTTTTCGCGACGGCTGCCCGCCACCGAATTCGAGAGCGAATGAGGCACGGACCCTGCACCGTGTCCGTCGCCCACGCGCTTAAGCTTCGTGGCCGGCCAGCTCTAGCTCAACGCGCCGTACCTTCGCCTGGGGGCCCTGTGTTCCTTACATAAGCTTCAAACATTAGGTAAGCGTGCTGGGACGGATCGATGGAGATCAAGGACGTCTCCACTGCACGTGATAAGCCAAGACTTTTCTTTGCTTCAGCCTGAGGCAGCAGAGGTTGAGCTTTACTCTCGGCTTACCTAAGGCTGGCAAGGAAGTCAACTCGCGCAAATGGCCAGGCCTTGGAAGTCCTACGTCACCGTTTCAATCCATGTCCGCCGTCCCACCTCGCTGTTGTCGGCCCATCCTGGCGCGGTCCCTCTCGAGAATATTATGGCCGACATATGCATCCTGCTAACGAATTTCGCGCAAGCGCAGGACAAGAATACGATGCGCAGGCAGTCCTGTCGCCATCGTCAGCCAAGAGCACACCGCACACCGCACACAGCCCGTACAGCACGCTGAGTCAGGGCGAGTCGAGGATGCACAAGATGCAGAACTGATGCAGGACGCATGTGCTCCTGGCCGTCGCTCGACCGGGCCACGGTGCTCACTTTGATGATCCGTGTCGACGCGGGAACCGGCTTATTGTCCGTCATCTCGGTCCAAGTTCCGGAGAACATGGCAAACCTGCAGGTACTCTGAAAAAGCAAGCGGCGGGAAATGGCAAATGGCGCCTATCCTTACCTTGGTATGGTGCATGCTCGAACAACCCTGCTCTGTCTCCCATCGCGGCAACACACAGCGAGCGACAGCAGCAAACAACGCGGGAGCCTCGGCCGCTACCTTGCGTACATACAGCGTATCCGTACCCTGCCAAACTGAAGACACCCGACACCATCACGATGTCTTCTGTCTGCGTCGTCCGATCCCTCAGCTGAACCACCTGGTCTGTCGCAGTGGTTCGTCGGTGGCCAACTCAGCTCCCTCCATCTCCAGCCAACCCACGTGAAAGCACCAGACAGCAGACGACAGGACCCTGTCGGAGCGTCCTCAATCCTGAAGATCAGTCTCCACGGCACCGCCATCCCCGGTCGTTACAAGTTTCAAGTGCGCCGTTTGAGGCTTAAGAAGAAATTACTGGCTCCGCAGCCAGCCACAACGCTGCAAATTGGTGCCACCCCCGCTGCGAGACCCCGCCATCGAATTCATTTGGCCGCAGAAGATTGGCCGTTGGAGGCGTCAGTCCCCAAAGTCGCAAAGGTGTCGTCAGGCCGAGCCAATTTCTCTCCCACACCCATTGCCTATCGGAACGTTACAGACAGACGACCCGGTTGTTTTTTGTTATTGTGACCGTCGCTGCAGCCTCCATCGCCAGATTTATTACGCCGCGCCATCCTCTTCCTTCGCCTTCCAGAGAGAACCGGTTTGCTCGTCCTACAAAGCCTACTTGATACCCCCCCGACGAACCGCACCACGCAACAAGCACCAACCTCGGCGCTATCTTCTGTCCTTCGTTTCTCTTCTCCCAACTCATCCCCTGACTGCACCTAGTTGCGATCGACGCTAGCAAATTTCTTCACAATGGCGATTGGAACTGTCTTGGTTACCGGGTAAGCTCCACGACTTTGACTCGGGCGCATGGCGGCAATGCGACAGCGTGGGGGGAGGCGTCCACGAGGGACTTTCCGGTCGCTGTCGCATTCCCGGCGCATCATTCGCACCGACGCGGCGGAAAGCTAATCGCGCATCTCGACAGTGGCACCGGCTACATTGGCTCTTCACTACCCTCGCTCTGCTTGAGCACGGCTACGACGTTGTCATTGTTGACAGCTTGTACAACTCCTCCAAGGTCGCCGTCGACCGCATCGAGCTTCTTGCCGGCAAGCGCCCCCACTTCTACCAGGTCGACGTCACCGACAAGGCTGGTCTCGATGAGGTCTTTAAGAAGCACCCCGAGATTGACAGCGTAATCCACTTCGCTGCGCTGAAGGTAGATCGCCCTGAACCTGTCGCATCCGATATACTCGACTAACGTCACACGCTAGGCTGTCGGCGAGTCTGGCGAGATTCCCCTCGAGTACTACCGTGTCAACGTCGGCGGCACTGTCTCCCTCCTCCAGGCCATGACCGACAACAATGTCCCCAACATTGTCTTCTCTTCCTCCGCGACCGTCTACGGCGATGCTACCCGCTTCCCCAACATGATTCCCATTCCCGAGCACTGCCCCATTGGCCCTACGAACACCTACGGCCACACCAAGGCCTTTGTCGAGCAGGTCATTACCGACCACATCCAGGCCGAGCGCAACAAGCTCAAGAAGGCCGGCAAGCCCTTTGAGCACTTCAACGGCGCTCTCCTCAGATACTTCAACCCCTGCGGTGCTCACCCCTCGGGCCTCATGGGCGAGGATCCCCAGGGCGTTCCCTACAACCTGCTGCCTCTGCTCGGCAAGGTCGCCACTGGCGATCGCGAGAAGCTGCTCGTCTTTGGTGATGGTGCGTATGTCTGGATCTACACTTCTGCAAAACCACTAACACGAAGCAGACTACTCCTCAAGAGACGGCACCGCCATCCGCGACTACATCCACGTTGTCGACCTGGCCAAGGGTCACCTCGTTGCCCTCAACTACCTCCGCGAGAACAAGCCTGGTGTCAAGGCCTGGAACTTGGGCTCCGGCCGTGGCAGCACCGTCTTCGAGATGATCAAGGCCTTCAGCGCCGTCGTCGGCCGCGACCTCCCCTACGATGTCGTCCCCAGACGCCAGGGTGACGTCCTGGACCTTACCGCCAACCCCTCGCTGGCCAACAAGGAGCTCAACTGGAAGACGGAGCTGACGATGGAGAAGGCTTGCGAAGACCTGTGGCGCTGGGTCAGCAACAACCCCAAGGGTTACCGCCAGGACCCTCCCCCTGAGTTGCTGGCCAACGCCAAGCCCACCAGCTCGTAAAATGGAGACATGAACATGCATCGGAGCATCGGCCACGCTTCGCATAGATCTTGGCCCTTTTCATATCGCTCATCATAGACGGTGTTAGAATTAGTGCTATTCCAGCGACAGCCATGAGACTACGTTCGCCATAGAGAGAATCTAATGAGAAAAAAAAAAGTTTGAACACATCATTATTCATTTATGCCTGCACAAACTCTCAAAGTTGCGCATCGAGTCAATCAATCTTGAGCAGGAGCTTGCCGGTAGTGTTTCGGCTCTCGAGATCTGTGTGCGCCTGCTTGACGTCCTTGAGCGGGTAGGCCTTGTGGATGGCAACCTCGACCTTGCCCGAAGTGATCATCTCAAACAGCTCAGCGCTGTACTTCTCCAGCTCTTCCCTGGTAGCAACATAGTTGTTCACCACGGGGCGCATAACCTTCAAGTTCTTGGGCCCCAGCTTAAGGATGTCGAAAGGAGGGACCGCGCCAGACTATCGCAACTGTCAGCAACCACGCTCACTCCCGGCAAATCGTCCCAATCAACTTACAGCATTACCAAAAACGACCAAACGTCCCTTGCGCCGCCATCTCCAAGTCGCTGTCAAACGTCGCCTTACCGACACCGTCAAAGATGACATCCACGCCGTGGCCCTCGGTGATCTTCTTCACCTCCGCAGCTAGGTCCTGGCTCTTTGAGTTGACGATCCACTCGGCGCCGTTCTTCTTGGCCAGCGCGCACTTCTCGTCGCTGCTCGTCGTGCCGATGACCTTGGCCCCGACGGCGCGCAGCATCTGCACGAGCTGCAGCCCGACGCCGCCCGCGGCCGCGTGCACGAGGACCCACTCGCCCTTCTGCACGACGCCCGCCTCGCGGATGAAGGTCCACGCCGTGAGGCCCTGGAGGAGCGCGGCCGCGGCGGTGTCGGTGCCCAGGCCGTCGGGGACGCGCAGCAGCGAGGAGGCGGGGACGGCGGAGTAGGTTGCGTAGGAGCTGTAGGGCCCCATGTAGACGACGCGGTCGCCGGCGGAGAAGGTGGACACGGAAGGGTGGGCGGAGACGACGGTGCCGGCGCCCTCGCGGCCGAGGACCTGCGGCAGGGGCGCCTTGTAGAGACCGGTGCGGAAGTAGGTGTCGATGTAGTTTATGCCGGCGTACGTTGCGGACGAGGACCTGGCCCTCGGACGGGGTGGGGGCGGTTTCGTGGTGAGGACGGAGACGTCGCCGGTGCGGGGGATCTGGATGCCGTGCATTGTTTGGGGGGCTGAGGAGGAGGCCATCGTGAAGTGCGGGGCAGAGGTCGATGAGGCGGGGCGGGGATGTTTGAAGGTGCGTGAGGGGGTGAGGTTGCGGGTGAGATGTTGTTGTCGTGGAAAGAAGGGGGTATGACGGTGATGTTTAGTGAGAGGTGAATGTGCTGATGAGAGGAGGAGGCACCTTGTGAGCTTGGGGATTGTTCGCGGAGGGGAGGGATGAGAGACATTGACGTTGTGGCTAAGCTTTAATCCGGGCGACCTAGCCTCTTTTTTAGTTCCGGACGTCGGATGGCGTGCAATTAAGCGGGTTGCGATTTTTCGTCTTTGCTGATTTCCTGAGCAATCAATCGCAAAATGGATTCCGACGCGCGCGCGCGGGACAATGGGACGATGATGGGAGGTTTTAGTAAGCAAGCGCCGATGACGGGCGGGGGTCGGGTGAGGGGTTCGGCACGTCGGATGGCGGGATCGGGAGGGGGCGCGCGAAAGTGTGGGGTTTGCATGTTCGGCGTTGGGGCCGGGGGGCCGGAGCGGGTGGTGGTAGCGGTAGTGGTTTTGCACGGGTCGTGGGAGGCAGATTTTGTAGTGATGATGAGGTCGGGTTTGAATGTCACTTTATTTGGCGCATTGCTGAGAGCCATTTTGTTACTTGGGATCAGTACGAGATTTCAATCAGATGCTGTGCCAAACACATCAAAAGCCATGCTGCTGGAAACGAAACTTTCAATCCCCGGACGAGTCTGCCATTTCAGCTCGGGATACGTTTTCGATGAGCACGATCTGTGATAAAATTCCCCTCAAATTGGCAGGTTTTTAGTGAAGGTCTGGGACTGCAAAAGTTCGAAGGATAGGTAAGTCTATGAGTAAAAATCATGCTTGGCCAGTGTATCTAGATGTGAAAGGCACCAAATTGGCCTTTTTCTGTGTGTGTGTGTGTGTGTGTGAGCAGCCTTGAATAAAGCCAACGCCCATAGAAAGCACCAGGGGAGAATTATCAAACACGTTCTCTAGCCGTATTGGCGAGATGGCGCTTGCTGATGCATGGGACGATCCAAGTCTGATGGTAAGCTGTCGCCATACCACGTCTTGGCACGAACCGATGGTCGTGGCGGCTACGACTTCCCCCGTCCCTAGCAAAACGCAACCCCATCGTGTTTCTGCCCTAGGGACGTCACGCAGTCATGGCTGTTAGAAGTACACTACATCAGTAGTAATTCATCAATTCTGCCACGGACGTTTTCTTGGTCGAACAGCAGCTGAGTAAGGTACCGGCATGTTCCCTCGGGGGCCGCGCAAAATGGGGTCGGGGCTAGTCAGGTTTGCCAAGATTCAGATAGAAGCGGGATCAATGCGCGCGGGTCAATCGGGGCTGGCGGGGAGATCTCTCTTCGACATTCCGGCCGGGTGCTTATACGTTAGTCAGTGTTAGCTGTGGCAGACCTCTGTTCTTTCCCTCTGATGTCGAGAGTGAGTAACGTTTTGATGGTTGTATCCCCGCGGGATGATCAGAGCCTTAGACTACCTTAGATCGGCGGGCAGGGTCGCAATGGTTGTCGTCTGCAATTGAGGCTCAGCCGTCTTGGCCTCTGCGAAGCAAGTTGCGGTGCTGTGCATGATTGGATGTCCCGTCTGCGCACTTCGCCTCGACTTGCGCGTTTTGCAGGTACAGTACACTACCTTACTGAGTAGACGCAAGTAGGGCGTGGGTTTGGTCAGTGTGGCCTGTGCCCGCCACTCCTACACCTTATCAACGAGGGAGCTTGGTTGGCGGGATAATATGTAGCGTGCGTGGGTGGCGGTGATGGTGAGGTTTTAGTGGTAGTGGTGTCTGTCTGTCCTGTCCTGTCGTCGGCCACGTCAAGAGGGCGGACGGGACCGATGGTTTGGCAGGTTGACCGGCGCCGTTGTGGAAGACAGCACAGCGCACGGAGGGAGGGGAGGGGCATTGGGAGCAACGGCGCAGTTTGCGGTCTGCAGAAGGGTTTCAACCAATCATCGGTGGCTTGTGTCAGGGGTCAGGGGGGTTCGTTGACGGTTCCAGGCCAGGCGCTCTCTTCAATATTCCCCAATATTTCCCCCATCCGCTCACTTCGGCACCCCGAAAAATATCTCGGTTCCCGGGCCTTGTGTCTGTCGAACCCCGGGATTTTGGTTTCTTAATTCTAACATGCTAGCCAGACTGAGGTCGAGGTGGATGAGGAGCCACTTGGTGAAGCTTTTGGGTGTTCTGGGCCGGCCTGTGTTGTGCTGTCACTTTGAAGTAAAGGAAATGTCACTCATCGAATACATCAAGAGCGAAGAATGCCTTCAGTACGCCTTGGCCCTGGACTAGGCCAAATCGGAGGTTTCCATGCTGCTTCCACGGCCTCCTTCGGTGCTTCTCTGCGTCTGTCTCCCCCACCTTTTCGGCTGTCAAGGGCCGTCAGGCAAAGAAGAAGAAGTGTCCGCGTGTGCCCCTGCTGGTGCAACACCCAATCCCAAGGTATCTCGACCTCTCAACAAGCTTAAACGAGGGATGGACTGGGCTGGTCGAGGTCTGTCGCATTGAATTTGCCTCTGTGCTATTTCTCGACCTTTTTTTGCGCTTACTTCTTCTCCCGTCCCGCTTTCTCCTCTTTCTCCTCTCTTCCTCGTCCCTTCTAGCGGTCAATCACTTCTCCACCTGGCAAGACAGCATGTTCCTGGTTTCTGGCTGTTAAAAGGGCGCGCAACGGCCATCATTCTGGAGCGTCAAAAGAAAAGAGACAAAAGTCACGAGTTGGAGAAGAACAGAACATCCCACGACACGACGAGACGGAACAGCCGAAGAAACGATGTCATGGCCGCCGCCCTGTCGCGCATCGTCTGACCTCGAGACTTCTTAACAATCCCAGCCTCATTAATGCCCCTGTCGCGTTGCTGCTCCCTGGAGCTGAAGACCGTTGCATTTCTTAGGGGACACGGGGGATAAGCAACAGCTTGTGAAGGCGCTGGAAGAAGGGGACGAGCAGACGAAAAACCACGGCTCCACCCCGCTGAAACGCGACGCATTGTCGCCACTGCGGCCTGCGTTTTCACTTTCCATTCATCGTCGGGTCGCTCATCAGCGGCACCGGGTACCGAGATACGGACTGGACACTGCTGACTGCCTGCCTGCCTGCCTGCCTATCTGGGCGGGCCTCTTTTGATCTTTTATTCTTTTTTTTTTCCACCACCATCACCGCCTTTACCTCTTGCTCACCATCCGACCTCACCTCGTGGTACCTTGATACCTACCTACGTACTTCGACTTACCGACCGTCACCTGATTACATACTTCTTCTCATCTTCATCCCCTGGGCACCATCAGAGGCATCTCACCAACAACATTCATACCACCACAACAGCTCACAGGGGGACCTGTGCGGCGTGTCCCACATCTTCCTTGAATTGATTCCCCCCCGGGCGGCGGCATCTCTCAGCCGAGAGCCCGCGACGAACCAGAAGCCGCCCAGACGTTGCGACTCGGAACCATCGAACCCAACGATCCAATCCCAATCCAACCTCGTTTTCCTTTTTTTTTTTTTTTCCTTCTCTGCTTCTCTCTCGCCGCCCCTCCCCCCTCGTCGCCTCTACTCGACCCGCGTCCCGTATTCTCTTAGCTTAGCCCTTCCCTCTCCTGTCTCCAGTCCCGTGGTTTGCCCCCTAACAGGCCTGCCACCTATCCGTACCTTACCCGTCCTTCTGTCACCTCAACCCGTCGATCCTGGATGCTTGTTCTCAACTTCCCGTTCATGCCATCGCAGCCAACGCACCACCACCAGCAGCGGTTGCCACCGGCTGTAGGCCGTCTTTTCCGTTGACCTGGCCTGACTGTCTTTGCTGCACGTTGCTAAAGTCTATCTGCTAGAGGACAAGCAAAGTGAAAAGGGCCAAAAAGAGAAGAAGGGAAAATTCTTGGGACGAAAACGAAACTTTGCGCCGCACGTCTCCTCTCCTCTCACTCACCCGCCAACTCTCACTCTCCTCTCAGCCTTGCCTTGCTTCGACCTCACCCTAACCTCACTTTTCCGTCACTCACTCACGCTCCTTTTTTATACTTTTATCCGGTTCTCTTCACCTCTCATCCGCCACCCTCGCGTTTGCCGCCTCTCTACGCCCCCCCAACCCGACCTCCGTCATCCAACATACGGTCTCACGCCTAACCCCCCCTCCCGGCTCCCCCGATGCCGACTCTGCCGACCGAGGATGACCGCCAGTCGCGGATCATCCAGTTCGCGGAGGAATGGGGCCTCGAGCCCCCGCCGTCTCCGACGCCGCTGACGCGGCCCAACAGCCCCCCAGCTTCCGCACCTCCGAGGACGACATCAGGGCCGAGGAGCTCCTCAAGCGCAAGCCTCCATCCTCGGCCGGACGGACTCGACCACTAACCTGAGGCGCGTCCTCACCTCCAAGAAGACAAAGTGGGACTACAAGCTCGTCTTCGACACCCTCGACCAGCACGTCACCGATGGCGGATCCCGGGCGTCGCCGAGGCGCTCATCGTCCAGCTCGTCTCCTCCGGCGGCGACGTCAACATGGCCCAGAAGGCCAAGACGAGCATCCTGCCCAGGAGGAAGAGCCTGGAGAGCTTCGGCGAGCGCAGCAAGCTGCTCCAGCATGCCGTCCACAACGGCCAGATGGACATGATCCAGGTCCTCCTACCCCACGCCGACCACTTTGCCCTGGACGCCTCATTACCGTTGGCCATGCGCGCGGAAAACGTCGAGATTGTGGAACTGCTTTTGAGGTATGGCGCCGGTGTGCTTCGCAGCAGCGAGACGCAGGAGGTTTTCCGACAGGCTTGCGCTTCGGGCCGGCAGGCTGAGCTGGTGTCCATCGTGCTGCGATCCGAGGCGCGGCCGCCGCCGACGTGGCTGTCTCAGTGCATGGTGGAAGCGACGAAGGCGGGGTGCTTGACGACGGTCCTGCATCTGAGTCGGTCTGATGCAGATGGCGACTACAACCAAGCGGAGGCGCTCAAGATTGCCATCAGCCAGGGACGTCACGACATTGCGCTCGCGATCATCATGGGCAACCACCCGCCAAAACGACCAGGCCTGGATGAGGCGTTCTCGCAACTGCTGGATCACCCGTCGATGAACCCGAATGACAAGGTTGCTGTCGCCGAGCTGTTGCTTTGTGCGGGTACGGATGGCGATGGTCCTGCGCTCGCTCTCATCCACGCTGCGGCCGCTGAGTTCCAGGACATGGTCGATTTGTTGGTCCAGTACGGGGTTTCTATCGAGTATCAGGACGCGATGGCTATCCGGAAGGCCATTCAGAACGGACGGGTCGACATAGCGTACTCGCTATTAAACGGCAACTCGGAACTCAGCTCGATGCAAGCTTCAGAGTGTGTCGAGCTGCTCCCAAGGAATATGGCCATCGAGAGCCGCCGACTGTTGCTGGACTTTGTTACGGAGGGGTGCGAGCGGGACTGCGCTCGACGACATGCTCATCGAAGCGGCCGAGGCGGGTGATGTCGACTCGGTCAAGCTTCTCCTCACCCCCGTCTTCCCGGGAGGCCGACCGGTCAGCGAACATGACGTGAAGAAGGGACCCCGATCGATGGTGTATGAACGCCACCAAGTAGCCTCCGTCGACCATAAGGGAGGCCTGGCGTTGCAGATTGCAGTGATGCGAAGTGATGTTGCGACGACCAGGGAAATGCTGAACAGCCAGCCGTCGAGTGAGACGCTGGCGCAGATCTTCCCCCTCCCAAGACGTTGTCTCGCCAGAACAGGTACCGCATGTCGAGTGTTTCCTGACCAGCGGCCTCACCGGGCCGATTGTGCATGAGGCGCTTCAAGAAGCCATCGACGAGGACCCCAAGTTCAAGGACGAGGATCTCATCGGTCTGTTTCTCAAGTACAACACCGACATCAACGAGAACGACGGATCCGCGCTTGTTGCCGCCGTCATGCAGAAGGATCTGAGGTTGCTGAACGCCCTGCTGAAGAAAAACGTCACGCCGCAGACCGCCGCCGGCGTTCTGCCCAGGATAATTGCGACGCCTGATCCGCAGACTAGGTTAGACATGGCGACCTTGCTGCTTACGAACGTTCCGACTCTCGAGCCGGGCAAGGTTTCCCAGGCGATGCTCAGTGTGTTGAACTACCGACCGGCAGACCTGAAGCTTTTGCAAGTGCTGCTGCTTCAGGGCCGGGCGGATATCAACGTAGACAGCGGGATCGCCATGGCATCAGGTGAGTAGTCATAACACACCTCATACGCAGGGTACTAATGATGAGTAGCAATCCACAGCCACGACCCTCCTGTCTTGGACATGCTCTTGAAACACGGCAAACCTTCACCACAAACCGTTGGCCGAGCCATCAACGAACTGTCGATGATGCAGTCCTCTGAGCAGAAGGCGGAGAAACTCGAGATTCTCCTGTCCAAGACTAAGGACAAGGCCCTGTTCAACGACGTCCTCGTCAAGGAGGTCCACTCCCTCCTCCAGACAGACCCCGGAAAACGGGAGCTGTCGATAGTCAAGGTGCTCCTTGAGTCGGGCGCCGACGTCAACTCCCATAACGCCGCCGCCCTCTGCCACGCCGTCGCCGCCGGCGACACCCAAATTACCGACATGCTCTTCGCCGCCCGCCCCAGTCCGGCGTCACTGGCGTCCGCTCTGCCCACGCGCTGCGGATTGCTGATCCCATGGACCGTCTTGACTTCTCCGAGAAACTGCTTGAAGCCGGTGCCCCGAGTGCGGAGGCAAACCGGGCGCTGGGATTCGCCATCAACACATACACTAATGACATCCCGTTGTTGAGGACACTATCACTCAAGGCCAATACTAGCGACGGCGAGGCCTTGATCTCGGCCGTCAAAAAGGAGCGTCCCGATATCGTCGACCTGATTCTCAAACAGAAGCACTCGATACCGATCACGAACGACGCGTTTGCGGAGGCGGCCATGTTGTCCGACAAGGAAGCGAGGGCGAGCATCTGCACGCTGTTGTTGGAGCACGGCGCGTCGGGGACAGTTCTGTCAGATGCACTGCTTGCCGCCGCTGCGGATAGCGACTTGGTGCTTGGCAGCATTCTCGTGAAGCACGGTGCCCAGATTGACGAGGAGGCCATCGTGGAGGCATGCAAATCTGGTGCTGCCGATGTTCTGGCGATGCTACTGAGCGGCAGCTCGACGCCTAAAAAATCGACCATCGAGCGAGGTTTCCAGGCCGCTACTGAAGTCGGCAATCTCAAGACGCGAGCTGCGATTCTTCAGGCACTCTTGCCTCACGGTGTGGACGGGGAGGCGCTTCATATCCAGCTGGCGTCCGCCGTCCGTTTCGGCGAGGACGGCGAGGACTTGGTCAAGACTCTGTTGGAAGCTGGTGCGGATCCTAACTATAACAAGGGAGAGGCGGTATGGGCTGCGACGAGAAGTGCGTTTCTCAACACTCTGAAAATGATGTTGGGTCAGGTTGACATTGGCACGAAGCTGGTAAGCACTCTACAAAACTCGTCTGAGGTCACTTCTAACACAGAAACAGCAACACAAGCCTAACCACACCACGCTCAACCGCGCTCTTAGGACCGCCTGGAAATTGAGCCGCGAACCACGTGCCGCCATCATCGACGCGCTCTTCCGGGCCGGTCTACCTATATCGGATGACCTTCACGTCGTTCTGAACCAAGCGATCAACGAAGAAGATCCCGACTTCAAGCTCATCAAGTCACTGCTGCGGTTTGGTGCTTCACCCATCGCCAACAACTGTCAGACACTCATCGACGCCACGAGAAGAGTCATGGTGCGGCCACTCGCAATGATGTTGGAGTCCAAGATCCTCGGCGAGGACCTCAACCTCGCAATCAGGGAGGGCTTCACCAAGGACAACTCGGCGCAATGGTTCACGGAAACGGGTTTCAGCATCTTGCACAGCTTCCTGCAAAAGGGCGCTCACGGCGACGGCCTGAGCTCCGTCCTTACTCAAGTCGTTGACATGCCGCTGTCCGAGTCCGATGACAGCGTCAGCCTCGCCAACGGCTTCGTCGACATCCTCCTCGACCACAAGGTCGACGTCAACTATGACAATGGTATGCTCTTGCAATCCGCAGCAGCTGCTTTGAACGCGTTCCTCGTCAACCGGCTGTTGGAGAAGAAGCCGAACACAGAGTCGATCTCGCGAGCGTTCTACCGCATCTTCGACAACCCTACCTCCGAAGACGAAGCTTTGGAGCTAATTCAAATGTTTACTGACTACGCGGACGGCGAGACCCGACTGGACGTCATGTACACGCCGCCGGAATCCATGCCCCTCCTGTTCCTCGCCATCCCTCAGTATCCCCGATCTATCCGGATCACGAAGGCGTTGTTGGACGCCGGCTATTACTACGACCAGATGATGCCGTGCAAAATTATGGAAGACGTGGATGAAGAGCCCGTTACGCTCATGATGTGGGCTCTGCACCAGGAGCAGAAGAAGGTTAGCAGCGGCATCATCCAGATGCTGATCGAGACGGGCGCCAAGATCAACTTTGAGAGCCGCCTATCCCAGACAACACCATTATTACTAGCAATCCGCAACCGCCGCCCTGACATTGTGAAGATGCTGCTCCTGGAGGGTGCAGAAGTGGACGTCTGCGACATCAAGGGCAACACGCCACTCACACTGTCAACAGAAGCCGGCGGCGAGCTCGCCATCAAGATGATGTCCAACCTGCTCGCAGCAGGCGCCTCCAGCAACGACGGCTCGCTCCACAACGCGGCGCGCGAGCTTAACCTCCCTGCCTGCCAGGTCCTGGTCCAGTACGGCCACGATCCAGACTTCCCCAGCACCCTCCACGGCGGCCGCAGCGCGCTCGGCGAACTCGCCTACCACGCCGCCGACAACGAGGAACTCACCCCCGCGCGCCAGAAGCTCATGGAGCGCGTCACCAACTTCCTCATCGAGGCCGGCTCCGACATCACCCTCCGCACCGACGGCAAGTCCATCCTCCTCCTCGCCCTCGACTCCAAGGACCCCCTCGTCACGAGCCGCACCCTCCTCAAGGCTGGCATGTGGAAGCACGTCAACAAGAAGTTCAACCAGTTCACCGACGGCAAGATGACGTACTCGCCCACCATGTACGTCGCCCACGTCCTGCCCGCCTCGGACGCCAAAGAAGCCCTCATCAAGCTGCTGCGCGCCAACCGCGCCGAGGACGTCTATTATTCCAACACGGGCCCGCAGCCCGACGGCGCCTGCGGCATGCCCGACGAGCTCGAGGCGCAGGAGCGCACGCGCCGCGCGCGCCTCGACCGGCTCAACCTCGAGCAGGAGGACCACCTGCTCTCGATCGCGCGCAGCACCGAGCTCGCCTCCGTGCAAGCCCAGATCTGGTCCGCGCAGGCGGAGCTCGAGGACAGCCGGCGCAAGCGCATCCAGGCGGACGACCTGGTGGCGCTCAACGAGCGGGCGCGCGCCGAGGAGGAAGTCTTTGCCGCGGCGATGCGGCGCAAGCGCAGCGAGCGCAGCGCGGACCTGGAGCACCAGGCGGCGCTGACGGAGGCGACGATCACGCGGGCGCGGGCGGTGGAGATGGCGGAGCAGGACCTGGTCATGACGCGGCAGAGCATGCTGCTGGAGTGGGAGAAGCAGATGGCGACGGAGCAGGTGGACCACGCCAAGGCCATGTCTGCGATCCGGGTCGCGGAGCGGGAGGACGTGGATCGGATGGACCGCGAGGCGGAGGACCGGTTCAAGACGCGGCTGGCGGAGCAGCGGCGGCTCGTCGACGGGCAGACGAACCTGGCGAGCCAGCTGACGAGCGCGGGCGTCAACGGGCGGAGGCAGATTGGGTATATCACGGGGAGATTAATTAAGGGCGGTTTGGCGGTTGGGTGGCTGTTCACACTTTTCTTTTGTCACTTTTTTGGTTATTGCAATGCGTGGCCTGGCAGGGCTGCCGCTTTGCTTGGTTTGCTTGCTTGCCTCCTTGCTCCTTGTCGCAGGGAGAGGCGAAAAGGAAGAGAGCGTACGGGGGGCCGTGTTTGTCGGTTCGCGATATGCTACGGATTTGGTAGAAAGGGGGGCGTTTTTCTCATTATCTTGGTTACATTGCACGTGGGGGAGGGGGGAGGTGGTACCCTCTTCCTCCTGTGTTCTTTTTTTCTTTCTATTTTATTTTCTTTCCCTTTGTACGGAGATATTCTTGGAGATTATAGGGGTATTCAGTTCTTAGCATTTTCCTGCGTAGGTAGTAGTTCTGGTTTATTATGCATCCTTCCGATAGGGATGGAGTAAGTAGGGTAGGTTTACCTTAGGTTAGCTGGCTGGGGGGGAGGTTGCTGAAAAGTAGCAAGTGTTGCCGCAGCGAGTAATGAAAAAAAGATCATTTCACACCATCATTCGAGGCAGCGCGGCGCGTTCGTGGCGCTGTCGTCAAGTTCGTTCAGCTGGTGAGTGTGTGTATGATGAGTGTGTCTCACTCTCATTCTCACTCTCGGCCCCCCGTTTCCTTGATAAGAAGTGTCGTCCGGATGGGGGAAGTTGGCAAGCAAGGGTTTTGTTGAAGAGGGATCGGCGGTGTGGTGCACGGCAAATGTGGCATTGCGGGATCCATGACTCTCCACGAGGAATGCGATGCTGGGTTCGCAGAGCGCTGGACCTCCGCGGTCTTGGCTTCCAAGTCGCTTTCCGAGAATGATTGGCTTATGGACGTCATGGGCATCGCGTGGTTTTTTTTGCGGTTTAGAGGTTTTGGTGAGTTGCATGTTTGTGGGTTCCATGAGGTTAGTGTTGTGACACTGGCCTGGTGATTTGACGATCGAGAGAGATGGATGGACGAGATGCGATGTGATGCATGCAGAGAGTTTGGACGTATGTCCTGGGGGCCCGGGAACAGGGCGGCGCGTGGCAGCGTGGCAATGCTGCCTTGGTCTGCCTGCGTGGAACGTGCGCCGGAATGGCACTGCAAGGTACGACGCACGCTTTTAGAGGCCCTCGCCAATTGGAGAGGAGGGGCGGCTGCGAGGGGGCGAGGCCTGGATTCGTGGTTCTGTTGCTTGGACCGCCTCTTGAGACGGGGCTGCTAGGGTGGTTTTTTGGCGAAGGGGGCCTGAAGATCGCATTACTCGTGGAGGTTGAAGGCGGCTAGGGGCGTGATAAGCTCCGTGATTGATTAGCAAAAATTACGCTTTAGCAGTACTTAAGTGACTCTGAGCAGTAGATCTGTAGCGTAGGTCAGCGTTAATATACTTTATATAAATAAAATAAGGGGGATTACTCTTATTAAGAGTAGTAGAGCTTACTATAAACTTTATACTACTTATAGGATATTCCTATTACTAATTTTATATTCCTCCTATATATCTTTTACTTATTATATATATTAGTAGTATTATAGAAGTATTTTATAATTAATAAATAGCTATTAATAGCTTATTTAATAATAATATACTTAATTAGTATATACTTAAATCTAATACTAAAAGTAATATAGAGGCTTAAGAGTTAGATTCTAGCCCTAGTACTTAGCTAATTAATATACTTATTAATAGTATATAAATTAATAAAACCTAGCTTAATAATAATATTAATAATATATAAGTTAATAGCTAAGTTAATAATATATAGCCTAATAAAGTCTCTAGTACTTAAGCTACCTAGAGTACCTAGTATTAACTTATATAGGAGCTAGAGTATATTAAGAAGTTTTTTAAGTTATACTTTAACCTATATAAAAGGAGTAGACTTTTTACTATAAGTAATAAAAAAATAGCTTTATACTCTATATGACTAGAAATTCTCCTTCTAATAAGAATAGCTTTTTCTAATATAATTAGTTAGTTTACTATAGTAAACCTAAGTAATAAGTATAATAATATATACTAAATATATTACTAAGTATTACAGCTAGTTAATAAGTCTAGTACTAGGTATAATAATAAGTGTAATATAATTAGTATTACTAAGCTTATATAGAATAACTAGATTATAAAAAATTCGAGGTATTTTAGTGTTAGATAGCAAGGCTTCCTATATATATATAGCTTCTATAATATATTATAGATTAGTACTAAGCTAATAAGTAATAATATTGCTAAGGTTAGTAAGCAGAGGTACTATAATAATAATAATAATAATAATAACCTTATAGATATTATACTAACCTAGCTATAGTAGTAGTAATAGGCTGCTAACTAAGACCTTACTACTAATACTTCAAGCCTAATCCTTACTAATAATATATTAATAATATATTAAAGTAGCCTAACTGTTAATAAGAAGGCTATAGTAGTAAAAGTAAAGAAAGAGGCTAAAAGTGAGGCTACCTAAGTAATTTAAAGTAGCTTTAATAACTTAGTAATACTAATAAGTAAAGTAATAATTACTTATAAGATTAAGATTTATAGTACTAATTTTAAGTATTAGCTTAGTACTAAGGGTATTTTAAGGGCTAGCTTATACTTTAAAGAGGACTTCTTAGGCACCTCTATATTTAATATGCTGCTAGAGGCAGCGAAGTTATTATTCTTAGAAAAATTTAATATTTTAAGTAATAATAAAAGAGTTAATAAAGTTAATAATAAGAAGGCAGCTATAGAGAGCAGTAATATTAACGTATTAATAGAAGGTAATAAAGAGGATAGTTATAATAGATTTTAACGCTAGTAAAACCTTATTTCTTATATAGCTAATAAAAAGGCCTGGACTTAATATCTAGACCTATAAAATCTCTTTTTAGCATTAAAAAAACTACTAATAATATGAATAAAAGTAATAAGAGTTTCTTATTAGGGTTTTTAGAGAGGTAGAGAGGTTAAAAAATATAAAGGTATTAGGGGCTATAGGCTATAGTTAGGTTAAACTAATAGTAGAAGCACCTAAAAGGTAGGTCTAGTATTACTATACTACTTTTACTTACTTCTTCTAAGATCCTTATGTTTAGTCTTTAGTAAATACTTACTAAGTCCTTACTATAGAGAGTTCTATACTTTAGACCTATAAGCTTCTCTATCTTTTTAGCTTCTACTAGCTAAGCTATCTCTAACTTCTCTAAGCTAAATATCTAGTCCTTTATAATTATCCCTCTTTTAATTATAATAGTTTCTACTATAAAGTTAAGTACTAAGATTTATTTTCTATTATTATTCTTCTTTATTATTTAAGTAGAAAGTCTAACATTATTATTATTATCTCTATTATTTAGTATAGTAGCTATTTACTACTTATTTACTAAAAGATAATAAAGCTATTAAGTTTAGTAGTAGTAATAAAGCTTTAGTTCTATTTTTATAGTTCCTTTCTTTTTAAGTCTCTTTATAGCCTTTCTTAGAGCTACTCTAAAAGAATCTTATTATTATCTTTAAAAAAGAATAGTTATCTTTATAGTAATAGCTTTATTCTCTATACTTTACTCTTTATTTAGTAAACTTTTTCTTATATAATATCCTTATAATAACTTTATTTTTTATTTTATTATCCTTCTTCTAGAATAAATATATTATAAAGCTATTAAATAGGTTAGATAGTAACTACTATTATTAATTTACTATATTTACTTTCTTATAAGTAGTATCTACTATAGTAAATAACTACTATTTATACTATCTAAAGTTATAATTATTTCTATAATTATTTAATAAAGCTTCTTAACTACCTATAAAATAATAGCTTCTCTCTATCTTAGAATTAGTTCTCTTCTTCTTTAGTATGTTATATTTTTTAATAATAACTTTTATATTTTTATAAGCTCTTTACTAAGCTTTTATAGAATATTTGTAAAGCTTTCTTTATCTTTTAATACTTCTATAACTAATATTATAAGTACTAAAAGCTTTATTTACTAACTACTTAAAAAGTATAGCTTTAATAAGAATAAGCTTAGTAATAGCAAGTATTAGTATAACTAAATAAGTAGTAATAAGCTTTATATTACCTATATACTATAGCTACCTAAGAGTGCTTAGGTTATCTATACTTACTAAAATAATAGTAATTATACTTATAAGTTATACTAGGTTTATAGTATTAAATACTACAAAATAAGTTTAGTAATTATTTAGAGAAAACATAGGCTAATATTTCTCTCTTCTAGATCTCTCTCTATTTTATTCCTACTATTTATTTCTATTAGAACTAAGTTAAGTATTATACTTATATAGTTACTACTAAGTAGTATTACTAGCATAAAATCTTCTATATCTTTATAGCTATAGAGTAAAGTTAAAACTTTTTCTAATATCTTTATAACTAGTTAGTAAACCTTACTAGCTTTAAGCTTAGTTCTAAGAACTATAATAACTAGCTATTAGCTATAAATATAAAGGAGACTTCTACTTTATATACTTAGACATATTTATAGGTTTTGCTTAATATGAGTTTTACTTTATAATTAGTTTTTCATTTATTCGTCTAATATTTATTTATTGATAGCTTATTAATCTAAGAATAAAGTATTAATCTAAGAGATTATATTATAGATTAATAATATTCTTTCTACTTACTTATATAATAAGTCTTATATCTTTAATTAACCTACTTTTCTTAATTACTTCAGTAAAATTCCTATAACTTAGCTCTCTAGTAGTAATAACTATATATCTAAGCTTTCTATATAGAAACCCTTAAAGATTTAAAGTTCCTATATACTTTATAACACCTACTACTATACCCCTATCCCTATCTTTAAAGTTATTAGTAGTAGTCTTATACCTTAGCTTAATACCTATAAAAAGGTTAGTAAGAAGTTAGTAATAGCTTATTAATATTAAGTTACTACTAATAATAAGGATAAGTCCTCTAATAAAGAGAATAGTAACTTTAATAGTTTTATTAGAAGTAGTAATTAGAGTAGAAGTAGTAATATTATTAGTAAAGACTTAGAAAATAATAGTAATAATAAGAATAGTAATAATAGAGATAATAAGAATAAGAATAATAGTAGTAGCTATAAGAATAAGAGTAGTAATAATAAAGAGTAATAATACTAAGTAAACTTTAGTAAAAGTATAATAGATTTACTATATAAGTATAAGGTTAGATACTTATAGTTTTTTATATTACTTTTATAGGAAGGGTTTTCTTTAGTGTTTTTTAGTTACTCTATAGTTAATTAACTTTCTTATTTCTCTATACTACTTATTATCCTATTTATAATATAACTTATATTATTACTTCTTAAATTTAGTAAGGATTTATAAAGCGTTTACTAAGTATTCTTTAAGTTTTTAGGTATTATACTCTACTAGCTAGCTTTTCTACTTAACTAAATATAGGGAGCTTTTTAGTACTTCCTTTTATAATATAATATCTTTAACTTCTTATTCTTCTAGGTTTTCTTTAAAGTTTAGAAGCTACTCTTTAGTAAGCTTTTAACTATACTATAGTTTAAGTAAAATAACTAAAAGAATATTATATACTTTACTATATTTCTCTAGAAGTTAAACTCTATAAGTATTTAGGTTTATAACTTCTATAACTAGTATAGAGATAAATTATAAAGTAAGCTTTTACTAACCCTTTATAAAACAGAAGTTCTTTATAGAGAGTTCTATAATATCTCCTATATTATATAATTATACTTTCTATTTAGTATTAGTATTTTTAGCTTATACTTTAGTAGTATATTACTAGTTCTTAGCTATCCTTTAGTAAACCTCTATTAGTTTTTTAAGTCTTTCTTTAATTTCTTAAGTTCTAATCTTAATACTTAGTAAATAGTAATCTACTATCCTAGAGTAATATTCTATAAATACTTTGAATAAAAATATATTAATAGTAGTATACTTACTATTATTATAAAAGAATTCAGCTTTAATTAGTTAAGTTACTTATTAGTCTTATAAACCTTTACTAAACTTTATAAGATATATAGTTAGTATTTAGTATATTCTCTCTATCTAGCTATCTATCTATAGATACTAAGCTATAGAGAAGTACTTTTAAATATCTTAAACTTTTATCTAATCTTATTAAAACTAGCTAGTAATTAATTTATCTTAATTACTTATAATAGCTTTAGATATATTATATCAGCACTTAATTTCTTAATATAAGATTCTTACTAAGCTTATAATATCTAATTACTTAGTTATTACTAAGAATTAAGCTACTTTAGTTATTTAGTATATAATTACTAAGATTATATTATAAATATCTCTATTATTTTAGTAGCTTTCTAGTAAGCTAGTTAGGAAGTCTAGTAAGATCTACTAAAATAAATATACTAGTAGTTCTAATATTTATAGTAGCTTATATAGTTTATACTATAGTATATATACTTCTTAGTAACGTAAGCACTTAGTAATATATTACTATATATCCTCTATTAAGTATAGCTAGTAAAACTTTTATAGAATTAACTCTATAGTTTTATTTACTCCTATATAACTTAACCTAGGTATATTATAGTAGTTTTTTAAGATTTTATAATAAAGAGATCCCTTTTTTAGAATAATAAGTCTTCTTTTAAACTAAAAGATATTATTCTTATTAAGTTAATATTTTTAGTATTTCCTAGTATTTTAGTAAACCTTAGCTATAATATCTCTATAAAAGTAGTTTTTAGTTTATAGTTTACTAACTATCTATTTAAGATTTATACTAAGATATAGTATATAAGCTGTTTTATTCTAGATAAGCTCCCTTATTATAATATATAAAATATATTACTTTAGTATAATAACTCTAGCTCCTTTTAAATCTTCTAGTATATTACTTTCTTTTTATAGAGTAGTTAGTATAGTACCTATATATATTTTAGAGTAAGTAATAATACTAATATATAGTAGTATATAGTATATTATTAGTACTTTTTATAGAGTAATTCTAACTTAAAAGTAAAGATCTCTTAACTTTAAAGCTAGCTTTCTAGTAAGGTTCTTATATACTTTACTAGATAGCTTAGATATAAGTTTTTATAATAGCTATTTATCTTTTAAGCTTAGTAATATATTAGTAATTAGTTACTAAAAGCTAGCTAATAAGTCTAAGCTTCTTTTTAAAAGTAGGAAATATATTATCTACTTTTATATCTTTTACTATATAATTAAAGTATCTAAATAACTTATTTACTAAGTTAGTAATTCCTAATCTATACTAGATTTTAAAATTAAAAGCTAATAATTAATATACCTATTATATAAGCTTTCTATAAATATCTTATATAAGTATAGTAAGTACTCTTTTTAGTATAGTATAGTCTATAAATACTAGAAACTTCTTAGGAAGTCCTTAAAAGTATTATACTTAGTAGTCTAAGTTTTTAATAATAATAAAAAGTTCTTATTACTCTATAACTTAGTATTACTTTATATTTAATAGTTTTCTTAACTAAAAAGCTACTAAGTATTAAATAGTTTTATATTTCTATAAAAGTATATTAGATACTACTTAAGTAGATATATCTATTTTAACTCTAGTTTCTAGTATAGGGTTATAATATTTTAGTATTAGAGCTTTAGTAAATACTATCTAAAATATCTTAAATATAGTCTATATCTCTTTTATCTAGATAAAAGCTTCTAATTTTATACTATTCTAGCTCCTCTTAAGTACACTATTTATAAGAGCTATAATATAGAAATATTTTACTATAAACTTATAATAGAAGTTATAAAATCCTAAGAAGACTTATATATCTCTAAAAGATTTTAGTACTAGCTATTTAGTAACTATTTAGATATAATTTAAGTTTATCTTAATACTATTCTAAGTAATATAAAACCTTAAGAAGTTTATTTCTATCTAATAAAAGTTATACTTCTTAAGTTTTATAAATAGTTCTATAGCTCTTAAGTAGTATAAAATAGTATAAAGATCTTTTATATACTATTCTCTAGTATCTAAGTAAATTAAGATATTATCTAGGTATATAATATAATATATATCTAAGAAGTTAATAAGTATTCTGTAAATATATATTTAAAACGTTACTAAAGTGTTAGTAAGCCTAAATAGTATTACTATATACTTAAAGTATCTATATTATATTCTAAATATAGTTTTCTATCTATTTACTTTATTAATAGTAATATAATAGTATATTTTACTTAGATTAATCTTAGAAATAAACTTTATTCTAGTAAACCTATCTAATAGCTTACTAATTAATAGTATAAAATATTAGTTTTTCACTATAATTTTATTTAACTTTTAATAGTTTATATATAACTATAAGCTACTATCTTTTTTCAGTATAAATAAGATAGATACCTCTATAGCGTTTATAAAGTAGCAGATTTAACTTATAGCCTCTATCTCTCTAATATATTTAGTAAGGGTTTATAGTTATTCTACTAATATAGAGTATATAAGCCTATATAGAAGCTCCTTACTAGGCTTTAGTTTAATATAGTATATTACTCTTTTTAACGTAGGAACTCTTTTTACGTTTTCCTTATTAAATATATTAATAAACGCTTAAAGCTTTCTAGGGATCTTCTTTTCTTACTTCTTATCTAGTAATTATTTGCTTAAGATATTAATATTTTTCTTATTAGGGGCTAAAGTACTTATAAAGTATATAATATAAGCTTATTAGCTATTTTCTATAACTTCTTAGATAATTACTTCTAGCTTAATAAATAAAATATATTTATATAACTAAATATATATAAGTATTTATATAAATACCTTTTTAACTTATAAAGTTATTAGATAGAAAGATATCTCCTACTCTTTCTAGGTATAGGCTTATAATAAATACTTAGCAGATTTTCTATAAGTAACCTTTACTATTTAATAAGAAGAATATAAGTTAGTAAACCTTATTTATAAGTATAAGCTTTCCCTAAAAATCTACTAGTTCTAGTATTATAATGCTTATAGTTTTTTTTAGTTAGAGCTTCTCTATAAAGTCCTCTCTAATAATATCTACTACTATATAAATATTTATATTAACTTCTAGCTTAACTTTACTAAATACTTAGAGTATAAATACTTATCTCTTAATAGTTTTTCTAATTAAAACTAAGGTAATTTCTAGTATAGAGCTCCTTAGAATTATTTCTATACCTACTTATTTCTTAAATCCTTAGTATTAGTTATATAAAGTATTATAATTATAGTTATACTACTTTATTTTAGGTTTAAGTTTTAGTTTTTACTTATTAATAATATATAGTTCTTAGTATAATATATTATAATATAGCTATACTTTTTATAGGTATAGTATTAAAAGCTCTAAGAGTTAGGTAGCTTATTATTAGAGCTAGAGGTTATATAAAGGTTTACTAAGTAGTTATTCTAGGATAGGGTTTTTAGATAGTATTTTTTATAGTTTATAGACTAAGGGAGTTATAAGCTACTTTTATAAGAGTAGTTTAGAGAACTTAAGTATAGTTATTTATATAACTTAGAGTAGCTAGTAGATCTTTCTATATATCTCCTTTTTATTATTTCTTATAATCTCTAGCTATATAGAGTAATAATATAAGTATTAGTATAGTTTATATCTTATTTAAATAGCTTATTTTTAAGAGTTCTAATAAAGCCTTAAAAGAAAGTATATACTTTTATATTATCTATATTTAGTTTACTAAGTACTTAGTTAATAGATTCTTAGTAAACCTAGTATATAATAGGTTTCTTTTCTCTAATAATACTATTTTAAAGTATTATAATAGTTTTATTCTTATAGTTCTAGTATAATATATTATTCTCTAATAAAGATTTAGAAATCTTTCTATTTTAGGTCTATTTTACTTCTTAAAAAGTTTATAAATATTTACTAATATATTTACTACTCTATCTATAAAGTATACTTTATAATACTTAATACTTACTAGATATACTAGCTATTAGAATAGCTAGAGTAATACTTATAAGCTTTTTCTATTATAATAAGCTAATCTTCTCTTATTATATTTATAAATTTACTAGTAAAGTAAGCTATATTATAGTTTAAAGGTTTTTTATAAACCTTAAATAAACGTTTAGTAAGTATTTAGTTATTTAATATAGTAGCTAGAAGCTTTTATTAGTTAGCTATTATAGTTAGTATTTACTATATTAGTAGCTAGCTATCTACTTCTTATAGCTTATTAACTTAGGCTAGCTTATTAGCTATAGCTATAGATATCTAGCTTTATAGCTTATTCTATTTATAATAAAAGGTTTTAGATTTTCTATTCTCTTATATATATTTATTATCTAAGTAGTAAAGGTTTAATATAAATAGCTTATTCTCTTTAGAGCTTCTAGCTTTACTTAAAGTATAGCTTCTTACTTCTCTTAGTTAACTTATATTATCCTCTAATTATTTACTAAGGTTATTCTCTCTATATAAACTTATATTACTAGCTTTACTTATTACTTAGTAAATACTAACTATAGTTTTATTAGCTTAATTAATAAGTATTACTTAGATATATAGTATTATTATTATTACTAACTTTCTTAAAGTAGAGTAGAAGTAAAAGAATTATAAAGATATTAAGAGCTATAAACTATAGTTAGGTTAAATTAATAGTAGAAGTATTTAAAAAGTAGGTTTAATATTACTATACTACTTTTACTTACTTCTTCTAAGATCCTTATTTTTAGTCTTTAGTAAGTATTTACTAAGTCCTTGCTATAGAGGGTTCTATGCCTTAGACCTGTAAGCCTCTCTATCTCTTCAGCCTCTGCTAGCCGGGCTGTCCCCAGCTTCTCTAGGCTGGGTGTCCGGTTCCTTACAAAAAAGTAGGCTGAATATTATATTAAATATTACGTTGAAGATCAGCTTTTTTTACCTATATTAACTATATTAACTTACTAATTACTATTACTACTACTCCTCTGCTTCTAACTACTATTACTAGTACTAAATTAATAATTAGTAATAAATCTCTAGCCCTTTTTTATCTCTAATTACTTTATCTGCTCTTGCTATTATTACTACTAAGATTTCAGCTTTATTAGCTTTACTAGGTTTATCCTCTCTCTCTTCTACTTCCTGCTGCTTTTTTTCTATAATTTTAATAAAGTTATATAAGCTTATTACTCTATATATAATTCTAATCTGTATTTTAAAGCTATACTCTAGTAGGCTACCTCTTAAAATAGTAAAAACCCTCTTTAATATATTAAATACTTTCTTAACTTTAGTTTTTAGGTATATATATTATAAATTATATAATTCTTTTAGAGTTTCTAGCTATAGCTCTAGCTTAAAGTCTTTTAAGTAGTATCTCTTACTATTAAATAGTATAACAATCTTTTAGAGATCTTAGGTAAACCTTAAATCTATAAAGTAATACCTCTCCTATAGTATTATAAAAGATCACACTAATACCTAGTTAAATAGAGTAAAGTTATTTATTAACTCCTTAACGCTAGTTAGTATATATATAAACTAATAGTTAAAGTTAATTATTATAAATATATTTTATATTAACTAGCTTTTCTAATTATAAAACCTTTTTTAATTTTCTACCTTGATAAACACAAGGATATACATCTTATTAATCACTTTAATATAGCTATTAAACTACACTATCTTATTATTAAGTTTAACCTCTACTAAGATATATAATTAGTTAAGTAACTTAATAAAGTTCTTATATATAATACCTATTATATTAAGTATAGTATTAAAAGTATAGCTAACTATAGCTTATAATATACTAAACTAATTAGCTATATTATACTAGGTTACTAACTACTCTATAATATATAGAAAGATTATTAACTTTAGTTTAACTATCTAGTATCTTATATTAAAAAGAAAGTCTTAGTACTATAGCTAGTTTATAAATAAGAAGAACTCTACTTTTATTAAGCATAAAAGATCTTAGAACTTAATATTAGTTTTATTAAGAGTTTCTCTTATAATCCTAGCTACTTCTTATAGATTATTATAATATAAAATTAGTATATACTTTATTAGCTTTATACACCTATTAACCTTCTTATTATCTACTTAAAAAGCTTTATTAATTAATAAAGTAGCTACTATTATTAGGTTTTAAGCCTAGTAATTTATTACTTATATTAGCTAATTATTACTTAATTGTTTTTAAATTATAGTATACTAGCTTTCTTAATAATTAAAAAAATCAGCTAATTTTAGTAAAAAAAAACCCTGTTTTACCTCCCTATCAAAGGGGATACTTTACTTCTAAGAAGTATAACTATATATAATTCTAGCTAGAGTAAATACTTCTTATATAGTATAAAAGTCTTACTAAAAGAGGTATAGTCCCCCTCAGAAATTCAATTTTCTGTTATTTTTTACCTCCACTTACCCTAAAATTGCTAATTAATCATAGAGCTTATCACACCCTAGAGTCCAGAGAAGAGGCCTGGGTTCTTTGATTGAGGTTCGTGATGGGATGGAGTGCGGATGTCGGGATGGAGTTTGGCATATCTCGAGGTCCAAGCTCTGTGATGGTTTTTTGGTGAAGATGTGATGAGGAGTTGTGCAACGTTAACGGGGGCCAGGCGATGTCGTGATGAGATGGAGGGGCTTGGGCGACATCGCGCGTATGTGTGTGCTGGTGAACTGAGCAGAAGATTGACCCTATGATTTGGGTTCCTATCGATGTCGCTCTGTACGTTTCCTCATCCAAACCATCATCGCGATGCATTAGAGGTTATCGTGTAGTGTTTGCGCAACATTAATTGCAACCTATTCAGCGAATATTTCTACGCGTAGGTTTTTCTCTTCTATATCTTAGTAGCCTTAAGCTCTTCCCGATCACGATAATAAGAAAACAATATTCAGACGATTCGTGTAACATTAAAGAGGGGGTAGGCGCGGACAATGAATCAACCACCGCCTATCATGAGTGATACTTAATTGACGTCTGTTTGGACATCATTTTGTGAAGAACTGCATAGTGCAGATTTGTATGACTAGGGATATATAACAGGTCCCTATTACTCCAACCACCCCCTATATATCTAGTAAACCGCTTCTATTAACTATAACTAGGTTATAGCGATCATATACATATCGTTAAGTTCCTTTAATAAAGCTACGTGCTTTAGTAATTAGAGACGCTTAACTTATAGATAATTAAATAGCTTATTTAAGTTAACGTTTCTCTTAATTTACTAGAAATATTACTATACTTCAGTTTAACTATATTTTAATATATTAAGGTAAGCGAGGAGGAGGTATTAATATATTCGATATTCTCTTAGGCCTTTCGCTTAGAAAACTTACTATATACGTAAAAACCTATATACTTTATCAGAGTACTTCTAAGCGATCTTAGGGAGGCTGCTGCTCTTAAGGTAGTTATTAATAGTATCAATATAGTATAGTGACGACATCTTAATATCGAAGGAGTGATTAGTTAAAGTAGTGTGAAGAGAGAGAAGCCTGCCCCCTATAAGCAAGGCGATTCGCGCTCACTTCATATACCCCTATAGGTAGCTATAGAGGTGTCTCTATAAGCTATCCTAGCCCTCGAATATTTCCCCGTGAGAGTCATACGGCAGTCAACAAGGTGCGCCTCCAGGCGGCAAACTGCGAAGAAGAACAGTTAGAAGGGAAGAAAGAGTCTGTTTGGACATGTTCCAAAGTTTCGTTGTTGCAAAAAACCCCACGTGTTGCATCGTTTGGAATGTGGAAACCTTGCTTCAGAACATGTTTCTTCCCCTAGTGCAGTCGCGTGGTTTTTGTGAGAAGATCGACAGTAGAGTCTCGAACGTTTGTTTGGTTAGACGAGACGAAGGCTCGAAGCCAAAGAAAGAAAAATCGGGGGTGGATAGCCAGATTGGAACGAATGTCTTGCAGCTGTCAAACAAGATTAACCACTTTTTGCTTTCTTTTTCCTGATGCTTGTTGCGCACAAGCACAAACTGGGAGCAGACACACACACACACTCAAATCTTGAGCGGAAGGCGGCACGGCAGTCGCGCCGGAGTTCAGAGGTCCAGTCAGGGCTCCGCTGTTTGAAAGGTTTCAATCTCAATTCCTGCGAACGAGAATGGGGGTTCATTTGCCCACTTTCCGAGATTTTCGTAAATCCACCCTTGGTGCGACGGGGCCTGACTTGGTTGGGGGCGCGTTGGCAGCGTGACATTTTAGGAGAAATTCTGGCGATCTCGCTGAACTCTGTTGCGATGGGGGATCTTGTCTGGACGATGACGGTATGTTGTTTGAGATCACTTGATAAGTGGCTTGGGCGAAGACATGGCTGTGTCTTCTCATACAGTATACTCACTCTTGTGTAATGGGAGTGAGCTGGATTAAAGCTGTGGCTTGTCGCTCCCAAACATCTAGAAGTTGAGCCCTATCCGTACTTTCATCGCGTCTGCCTGCCGACAAAAAGATAAGGTGAACAATTAGCGCCCGTTCCGCTGCACTTCATAGACATGAAATCAGCTAGCAAGTAAGCTTCAACCCAACCAACAGGAGAAATCCCAGCATCGTCGACATTTTTCTGAGAAAACGCGATGGTTTCGTAACCGGTCTACCGGCAACATCCCTCGATCCCAACGGCCCGCGTGGCACTCAGCGCCACCGCGCAGGCCAGAGCTTCCCTGGGGCCTTTGAATTTGGAGCATTGAAGCATCGTTCGTTGCCCAGAGGTCGTCTCTGCGATCCCCACTCTTGTTTCTTACTGTTCCTTCAGTGGCACGCCTCGTCCACACCCCGTGACCCCCAGCGCATGTCAGTCAGCACTTTATGTAAATTGGACCAGCAACGCTGACAGGAGCAATCCGGATGGAGCCTCAATCCACCCGTAAAGTGACCGTCGACGACGCGGCACAGCCGTGAGAGCTGACTCGGGGCAGACAAAAACCGGCTCAGGATCGCCCGCGGAAGGCCGTCCCGTGAGAAACCTACGACTTTTGACAGTTGACGTATTTGTCCCCCATCCTACAAGCCAACAAGGGGGTGCTCTTCGGTGAATGATTCAGTCTTTCTGTGACTGATACCTACTGTGTAGGTGCGTTCGCTTTCGGTGAGAAGGGTGCATACGTTATTTCGTTGGACCCTATTTTTTGGTAATATCAAATGCGTCCGAGCGTACAGGCTGTCAATAGATTGGCGAGATTTCATTTTTTTGGTCGAGGACTGATAACAGCGCACTGTTTGTTAATGTTTCGGGCCTTGCTGCCGTTGTTCGGTTTGCTGGAGCACGGGTCGTACCTCGTATCTCGTCAACGAAGCCCATACTCGTCTATTTCGGAATATCCACGCCGGAAAACTTGCACAATCGAGCATCACTCGGGATCATCTCGCCGTGGCGACCCCGGGCAGCCCATTTGCGCGTTGACCTCTCCAAAGCTCCAAAGCTCCAACTCGCCTCCCCCGCTTCCCTGGGTTACTGTGAAGCAACTGGAGAGCACGTGGATATGAGCCATTGAGCCCACGGCTGCACCGCGAGGTAACCTCCCCCCCTCCCCCCATCACAGCCGGACGTCACACCAATTCGATCTCGAGTCGCGAGAAGTTGCCTCCGAAATTTGATGTGGAGGGTGGTGCTCGTCTCCGGAGCTGTAAAACCGGAGGCGTATGAGCCACGAGGCCCACGGCGATAGACGAGACTTCAAGATCTTGAATTTTCGAAGGGTGTTAAGATGGCACGCAGCTGTGTTATTGCAGTCTCCTCTTTTTATCAGTCGTGGATAAGCACATTGGCTGGCTTTCGTCGAGCCCTGATTCTTGGACAGTTAAGACAAGATATTATGAGCGTTTTGACTCGTTGTATTGAAATACTAGGCGGAACACACTCCGGTGCATTACGTGGATTCCTGACTGAGCCGCTGCCGCGCCACCCTTAGCAGTCGAGACCTTCTTCATACTGGAGGCAAGCACACATCACATGCTGTCAAACAAGCTTCAGGCGACGTGAACCATTCGACATGACAGTTGCGTCTCGGATATCTCGGGCATCTTTAGCTCATGTTCTTGAGGTTTTCCTGCCTTATCTGTACTACACACTGCAGTGAATTACAGCGATGGGAGCAGAAAAAGGACCTACATTCGCTGAAACACGCGGTCACTCTAGCGGGTGACGGTCACTGACTCGGGGCTCTCGTCACAGCGCAAGGGACCGGGGTCATTCGCCTGAGCCTTCAATCTTGATGCCTCTATCTCTGCCGTCACTTGCCATGCAACAGTGAATGTCATTCATTTCCACAAGTCGTGATATATCACCGAAGGAGGGTGTTTCCTCGTAGTCCTTCACATGTCGGGTCAAATATACAAAGTACATCTTAACCCCCAAGCCCCAGCCACAGCCCAGAGCCACGTTCTTAGATGATAACCATAATCGGGGGAGACCATCGCCCAAAAGCAGAAGATCTGCCACCGTCTCGTTGATGAAATATGCGTTGAAGCGTTTTAGTGCATACACTTGTTCCCGGGTTTTCGGGCGCCGGACGGCCTCGAAAGAAACTGCCCAGCGCCCCGTGCTTGGCTCTTAGCGCCTCGAGGACGTTTAAAGGTTGGCTGGATGATATGGTGACAACGTGGCTTGCGGCGCCATGCTTCATGCACAATTGTGCTAATCTCCTCGAACCCCAGCAGGGGCTTTCTGCCTCTTCTAGCCAGCAATTGGCGCCGCAGCCTCTACCCAGCTTGCCAGCCAGCTGCTGTTTGGACGACGAGACGATGATTCAATCCACAATGTCTTACTCTTCTTTCCCACGCCGTGTCAGGGTTGGGGTTGCAGTCGCACGGACGCCATTCCATCGGGGGAAAGCAAGAAGTGAAAGAAGAGATCAGCACCACTAAGCCAGGCTCCCCC
Source organism: Colletotrichum camelliae (assembly GCA_018853505.1). Classification (NCBI taxonomy): domain Eukaryota; kingdom Fungi; phylum Ascomycota; class Sordariomycetes; order Glomerellales; family Glomerellaceae; genus Colletotrichum; species Colletotrichum camelliae. The sequence goes on along the minus strand of JAELVL010000005.1, from coordinate 4,596,557 downwards.
CCTTCCCCCCTTTGCTGTCAAAGGTAGCTGTTAAATTGACCGTGTCGTTTTGTTATTTTGCCCGCGCTAAGCCCTATCAGGCAGGCGCCTATATAAAAAAAGTCGGTGCGTAAAATCGCTTAGTTAGCGCGTACTAATATATTCTTTATATTATCGCGAGTATTTAAAATAGTATAGAAAAACGAGGAAAAATCGTAGAAATATAAGCTTAATAGTTAATAAATTAAAGTTAAGCTAAGAAGTTAAGGTTAGGTTAGGTAGTTAGGTATTAGGTTACTATTCGGAGTTATATAATATAATTAAGTTTTTAGATGTTAACGACACGGGCAAAATAACAAAACGACACGGTCCATTTAACAGTATCCCTGTCGGCCCTTGATGCTTGTCCTCTCATCCACCAAGATCCAGCTGCTTGCAGCGCGGAATTTTCCAGTGCAGCAGCAGCATCTCCCCTCCTTCGACGATGGCGCCCTCGCCCTGGCACGCGTTAGGAGAAAAAGGGGTATGGTTTGAACTGTGGAGTAGGGTAGCCCCCCCGGGCCCCAGCAGGGCTTTACTGACGTTCGGCATATGGTTAGCAAGGGTGGCGAGCGGGTTCCTGGGCAGGCACTATGCTGCTCTTGTGTTCGTCTCGAGCTATCTGTGGACTCTTTCGCTGGAGGAAGAGAGCAGAATATAATACCACGGACCCGGAACGGGCAGATCGGTTGTTGGCTCGCACCGTTGTCGTCTTGTTGGTGTGTACCTCTCTCGTCGTTTCTTTTCTTTCGAGAAGGGATGGGGCTTGTCTCTATCTTGATATTCACATAACTTGCCTGCTTCCTCTGCTAGTCTTTTCCTGCACTGATCACCACACGGCTTCTTGACTTGTTCCCAAGTTTTGCTGCTTGGGTTAGGTCAAACTTATCTCTCCTTTTTGTCTAATGTTTTGATCCCCCACCGTGGTTTGACAGCCATGGACGGAAGAACGATTTACACGCTGTTCGGCACCGGATACGACAACTCTCACGAGCCGAAGCCACTGGTGAACGAGAAGGGCACAATCCTGGGTGTCGCCATCACCTTCGAGGTACGGGTTTCCGTGGGAAATGTGAAGCGATTTGTGTGTTCTGACATTGGCTTTCTAGGTTGTCGCATGGATATGTGTCGGCTTTCGCATGTACACGCGGGGGCTGGTGGTCAAGTCTCTGGGATGGGATGATCTCTTCGTCGTATTATCGCTGTTGACAACAACAACTGGCACCATTGGTGCTTGTGTCTGTAAGTTGTCACATTTCAAATGTGATCATCTCTATGGCTTCTTGGCTGACGCATGGCAAAGCGACTTCGTTTGGCTTGGGCAAACATCTCTATGAGCTTACAGCTGAAGACGTGCAAAACTATCTCTGCGTACGATCCCCATGACGAGTCACCCCGCTTGCCGATCTGTCGACAACTTCCAAACTAACATTCGCCACCTCAGACGTTTTACATCACGAGTGCCTCCTACCAGATGTCAACAGCCTTCATCAAACTATCCCTGCTCTTCCAGTACATCCGTATCTACGATCAACCCGGCTTGCTCCGCAGCGCCTGTAAAGCCATGATCCTCTTCACCGGACTCTGGGCCATCGCCTACAGCTTCCTCGGCTGGATCCCCTGCTACCCCATCCGCGCCTACTGGGACTGGCAAGTCCCCGCCGCCCGCTGGGGCTACGGCTCTCTCGACTCCGACATCTTCTACGGCACCTACGCGAGCCACGCCGCCCTGAACGTCATCCTCGACCTCCTCGTCCTCGCGATCCCCGTCCCCCTCTACTTCAAGCGCGACGCCTCGCTCAAGTCCAAGCTCGGCCTGCTCGTCCTCCTCACCATCGGCCTCATCGTCAACGCCATCTCGATCGTCCGCCTCATCTCCGTGGTCCAGCACAAGGCCGCGACCCTGCCGACCCTCGACTACACGTGGTACGCCCCGATCAGCGTCGTCATCGCCTGCGTCGAGGTCGATCTGGCCATGGTGGCGTGCAGCGTGCCCATCTTCTGGCCCGTGTTGCGGAAGCACTTTGGAGATTTGGGAGACGGCATCTTTGTCACCAAGGAGATTGAGTCACGCGCGAGGCCAGGAGGTTGGAGAGTGTGGAGCTGGACGACGACTTGGAGATGGAGCCGGACAGGAGATCGAGGGTTGGGAGTGAGGCGAGCTTGCGACAGGAATCGCGGGCGCCGCCGAATGGGCGGTATCAAGATGAGTTTGTGGTGCGGCAGGTTGACCCGTTGGCGAGGAGTAAGAGTGTGGTAACACAGATCAAGACGGGTGAGGTGGAAGATGCCAAATGGTGGCAGAAAGGAACGCTAGAATAAGACTGAAGGTCTGCGAAGTTTTCAGGAAGCGAGCAATTGAACTTCATTTTTCGATCACAGCTTCCAAGACCTAGTCCATTAGGACACATGAATGTGGTACTGACACAGGTGTTTCATCGTAACTATTGAGAGGGTTCTACGATCTGGCCGGGGTCACAACCAATTCTGTTAGCCATGATGGCCGCGTCGTCTTAACTTTCCCCACTTTTAGCACCCCCCCCCCTCAGGTGCGGTGATCCTCATAAAAGACGTAAGTGGCCAGCTATCTAATAACTACAGTCCGTCTAGGGAGTTGACTTAGCCATGCCAAATCCAACTTCTTATTATCCAACTTCTCATTAACCGACAATTCAGCCTGGATGGCGCCAACCCGTGTGAAACTGCCCTCCTTTGGAACCAAGGCGAGCCCTGAGATACACCCCCATTCCGAAATTGTAGGCAGGAAACAAACCTCGGCGCAAATGTCGTCCAAGGTATCGAAGTAAATCAAGACTCGGGCGATTAAATCGATCGTAGATCCAGGTATACCTAAAAGCCCAGGGTATTGAAATTCGAGGACCTTGACTTCGCGGCACGTCTCGCCGTTCATTTGTCTCAACCTTTCCGGATGATATGGGTGAACATAAACACCACCGACTGCAGCTAATAGCAATGTACCTTGAAGGGTAACGGCGCCATCCGTAACCTGGCCAGTCTCGTCATCGGTCCGGAGAGTGGTATATGCTGACATGACTTCGGCTAACAATACCTCGGCGCCGGAAACGGAAAACTGCCAGGGGCACACGATTTCCCCATCTACTGCGGCCCAGGACCATGAGGGTGCCCGGTAATCGACCGGCCGTCTCTCGCATACACTGTCTGGATGCACATGCCATGTCAAAGCCCCAGGTAATCTGGCCTCCCACATCCCTGCCAAATATCTTGATGCTTCGCCATAGGCTTCCAAGGAGATCCTTGTTTGTTTTGCAATGGCTGATATTGCCACCAACTTATCGCATGGTTTTGTAAGTTGGCACCTTGAGTAAGAGTTAAGTAGGTCATACCATTGAAGGTAATGTTGTTTGGAAGTCGGCGTTGGAGGCACTGGGTATCGAGACATAAGAGTTTTGAATGCGTGTCGTTGGTAAATGAGTCGTGAATCTCGAAAGTCCTTATCGCGAAGCCAATTGGTGTCATACAAGTCAGTATCGGGCTGGCTCTCGGAACAATGCGCGTCATGACACTCCCAGAAGACTTGCTCTTTACCCCAGTAAATTGTTCGTGGACTCAAGACTCTCTCCTGCAGAATCCAGGCTCGCTTGCAAAGAGTTGCTTGGTCGAGACTCCTATTGTGAAGAAAGCCTATTTCCCACGCCTCGAACATCGAATCTACGTTTTTATATGGAGAAAAGTCGACAAGACTGGGCTTGATTTCGTTCGGATCTCGGTGAAAGTAAAGACCCCCTTCATCATTCTCTGCACCCAAAGCTGCAAAGCAAAGAAACGCACTCCTGAACACATTATGCATCGATGATGACTCCCGATTCCAGTCGGCCTCGGAGTCTTGAAGAATGCACAAGCGATCTATCCATATGTACTGTAACCCAAGTCGTTCCACAGCCATGAAGGCATCTTTGAACGTCTTTGGTAGACAAGAAAGGGGCTTCCCTCTGGACAAGTCTGTCAGTGTGGAAGCCCCGAGCGTGAGATCCGGGTCCCAACACTTGGTTCCCCAGCAATGGCTTAGGGCAACGTAGTCCGATCCAGGTTCAACTTCCTCGCGGACAATCAGGCGAAAATCTCTCTTTCCGCCGGTCGTGTCTAGTTTCAGAAGACGTGTAGGGATAAACGTCGACTGAATTTTGCATAGAGTATGATTGTCGGCGCAGCTTCTTATCCAGTGCTGGATGAGAGCCCAGGTACCCGGAGCATCAGTTGATTCTGATATCATGTTGTGGAACTGACGTTGAATTGCTGTGGAATTGAGTCAGCTCTTACCGGTCGTTTTCACAACATACACTTGGATATACTCGGATCATACTGACCTGTGTATGGCCAGAACTCGCCATGATCACTGAAAGATCCGTTCTCACAACTGATATACATCGTGATAGGCACTGTATCTGTTGCGGTGCCGTACCGAATACTGAACAAGGTGAAATATCCGAAAGTAGCCATATACTCCGTGTATTCACTTTTGACCTGCAGAAAACTGCATATTTTACAACCTTCTCCTGCCGATTTCAAAAATGATTCGGGTGTTTTATGGTGCCTGTACGCATATTCTTCAGGGTCGAATCGTTTGGTCGGATCAGCCGAGTCTGAATCAGTACATGAGCAAACTAGTGAGACGTAGCAAATGAGCGAAAACATCTTACTCGTGGCAAGCCTTTGCTTTTGGCTCCCAGTCAAAGGCATAACATCTTCCGGAAGCCAGCGGAAGCCGATCTTGGCTACTACGTCGACCGACAACACGTAGGGATCGAGGCAACTCCTGAGGCATTTGAGACACACGGCGCAAAACATGTCGCAGATGGGCGTTAATCAATCAGAAATGGGGCAGATTCAGAGAGAATGAACAAGATTGTGAGAATTCTCGTTATGGTGACGGATGTTTCACGAGTCTTGGACCAATCAATCTAAGCCACATGGCGAATGCGAACCAACACCCTCGACTTTGTCATCGGCACCGGCACGTGACATAATCTTTCAGATATTCAACGTGACTTGTAGCTTAGCGTTTCAAAAGAAACTCCCCGGTGGGAACTCTGTATCTAAGAACGCTCCTGTTCTACCCTGGTGGTAAGAAAGTCTCCTGTTTTCACTAAGGGAGGTTGCCTCATGCTTAAATGAAACCTAAAATGCTCTTGAATTTGGTGTCTTCACGTGTTGAGTGTTTTCACGTAGACAATTTGCAGCTGAGGTGGTTCTACCTTAGGCTTATGAGGACCTTGAAGGCTGAAATCAACCTTGAAGGGGCAGGCAGACTGGGGTTGCTCCTGCCTTTGTTTTAGATTCTGCCTTGCCCATCTGATACCTATCTAAGGCAATTCCAGGCAGCCACGTTAACTCCTACTTCAGGTTTTGCGTTAACACAACCGTCACCAGTGCATCTGCCAAGGACGCCTCCATGGCTGAGGGGTTAAGCAACAGCATAAAAGAATATCCAGGTTAAGGAGCTCTGGGAATCCGTCTGGACGCGCTGGTTCGACGCTGCCCCAAGGCAGTAGGGCGTATTTTTTTCTTCTTCTTTATTTCGTTTATTCACTTTTGTCTTTTGTGCTCAACTTCCCTCATATCTCAACATTATTTTTTCCTTCTGTTGTTATTGCATCAAGGTACCTATATTAAGCTACTGTTATAAGTTGTAGCAACAGCATATAGAACTTCTGGGACACGCACTTTCTACTTGAGGTTAAATGAAATGGAGCTCTAGGTTATTATACACTAATATTGAATGCTGAATATATCCTGGAACCCATACATTAGTGCGCAAACCTTTCTTCAAAGACGACAGTTACAACTTGGCACCTCACGATATCACAAATCTTAGCTCTTCTAAACGCCTTGCTTTTAAGCAGATTCCTTCAGCTCGCCCTCGTTTGCTTCCCTTATACCTCACTTTGACTTAGGCGTAATCTAACGGTAGGCTGTTGCGCAAGTCAATCACTCTTAACCTAAAATCCATGACCTGTCTGAGCTGCCCGGTTTGCGTGGAAATTCGTGTCCTTTACAAAGTCTGAAATTAGAAACCCACCTGTGCACATTTTCAACTGGGAAAAGTGGCCTCATTTTCCCAACTAGGAGAACTTCACCGGTTAGGGAAACCTTATACTATTGAGATGTCCCACGGGACCTTAGACAATGCCGACACCCATTGCTCGACAACAAGATCCGGCCCTCCTTTGGGCCATAAATAGTCTCTATGATGCCTCAATTGACCTCGAAGCTTCACCCGCCATCGTTCGTTTTCCAATTCAACCATCAAAGTCTTTCGCTGTAGCTCTGTCAACATGCGCGTCGCCTCCTTACTCGTTGCCGCGGTTACCTTTTTGGGCGTCGCCAGTGCCAAACAATGCTGCTGTGTTGAACCTATCCACAATGCATGCGTTCGTGCGGAAGTCACAGGCGATACTTGCGCCACGAGTGCTTGCAAAGCCTGCAATTGCGGTCTGTGAGCGAGTTTCACTTCACCAACTTTACGGCGATTCAATGACAGCAATTAGTAGCCCTCTACCCCGTGAGTCAAAACCAGTCTGCTACAGCCTCCAGGCTAAGACAGCTTTTACAGCATCACCGGCATCCTTTAGAATAGAATCTTCAGAGTAGTTCAGGCGGTTGGAATATCGCGTCAGATACATGTCTAGCTCAATAACTCTCAGATTTGAATTGGCAGGAAAACCTGCAAGAATACACGATAGATTACACATTCAATAGACACATGTCATCCGAAACACGACTAACCTCCATTGTTCGTGCGACTAGTTACTGGTTTTGAAAGAATTTGCTTGGTCCACGCGGCTTAGCTCCGCGTTCAACACTGCCTTCATCGCGAGTCATGAGTGAGGTACGAAGTATGGAATGTCAAAGCTAGGGTGTTCACCCAAGCGCGCACGGGTGACGTCAGTTCTCGTAGCTCCAATACCTCACTTTTTCAAGTTCTGAGATGACATATCTACACAAGGAGCGAACCAAAGATAATCTAACATGGGCCTGCTGTAGGCAAAAGCTGACCCTAATATTTGCAGAGGGACGAGAAGGAGACACAACGCTGACTACGACAGCCCCAGCTGCATCTATCCCGGCAACGCGACTACTCCGCCTTCACTCCCTTGGCAGATGTCCTCACACCAATTCCAAGCACGATCAAAATCCGAACCAAGACCATCGGCGCCGTCGACCAAAAGATGACCCAATCCTCCACGGTCCACTCCTGGTATTTCAACCAAACCTCCCAGCCCCCAATGGCCTGTGCCGATCCGTGCATGTAGGCCGCGTCGCTCAGGAGCATGCCCGCACAGACGACGCGCCAGAGATTCAGGTCATCGAAGAGCCGCAGCACCACGCCCTCCATGAAGGCGAAATAGAGCCAGCCTCCGCTCAGCTGGGTGAAGAGAAACTGCGTATGAGGCGCGTAGGTGTGTGCGTTACGTGTTATCCCGGCCTGATACTGGTTCGGCGCGTGCAGCGTCATGACCGCGCCCAGAATCGCGAAGATGGGCTCGACGGTCATGATCGTGAGTTGGTAGATCATTGGGACTGCGGATGATCCCTTGATGGTCGCCTTTTGCGATTGTGTCGCCATGTTGTCCGTTTCCTCTCGGTAGCTGGTGTACGTGTGTCGTCGAATTATCTGATCGTTCTTTTCGGCTGGGAAGAGTCTTATCGCGAACCACGGTCGTAGTCGATATCGCGATGATCAACGCTGGCCCTCGCTGCAGGTTGGAGGTGAGATTTGGCCGTCTTTGCGATGAAGGATGCAGCTTGAATGAGATGAGAAGAACTCTGGAAAATTCCTCCCTGTGACGCTAGCTTTATCAATATTGGACCGTCGAAGCTTAAGTAGCTCGGTGAAACACGTAGCTCGGAACTGCCGGCTGCGGGGTCACTTGTGCGAATAACCCGAGACGAGTTACATCAAGCATCCTGGCAACAAAGACGTGGTTTACCAGGAGTGCACGGTCTGTGAATTTCCCAGTGATGCCCAATGGAGAGCGCCGAAGCATAATAAGGCTGCGAGGCATAAATGCATAGTTCTCGAGGATTACCAGATTGGGTATCACAGCTCTGTTGCAGCTTGTCCCGAGCTTCTGGTCTTTGGTTTCGCAATGATGAGCGAACTGCTGTCAACTGACTGGCGTTCGCCTCGCACGCACGGCTTGAGCGTAAGCTGACATGAGACGAGCTGCCGGACTGCACGAAGAACCTTGCTGAAGGATTTCCAAGTTGGTGAGGCGATGTCTCGACGGTCTCTCCGAAAGTGGAAGTCTCGAGTCATTGTGATGTTAGCCTAGGCGAAATGGATTGCTGGTGGTGATTTCGTCGTGGGTGGTTTGTACCGGTGGGATATTCACCAGCAAATGAGATTGCGACTCTACGAGACATACACGGCAGTTGGTTGAACAAGCTTATTCTGGGCAGTTACACAGAGTTTTCTGATCTCTGATTGACAGAATATGATGTGGGTAAGACTCTTCTTTCCGATGTCCCCAAAAAGACCAAGCCACAAATTCCACATTGGACGGCAATGCTTTGGTGAATTAGCGCTGACCTGCCCATTCGCGCGTACAAAAGCAAACATCCGCCCTCACTGACAATGGCATTGAGCCTGGAAGTTACTTCCTGCTGCGCCTCCAAATCCTCTTACCACGGAAGCTCCATCCACCTACGTTACCGACCATCACTCGGTAGAATGTCATCGCTCCACGCGAACAGAAATATCATGCTCTAGTTCTTTTCCGTGGCTTTATCGGCTTCTCCTGCGCTATCTGCCGTTTTGTCGTGTTCAATAATAACACCAGCCTCTAGAGAAATCTCTGGAGCTTCGGGGTTCTTCTGTTCGCGCAACAGGAGGAGTCTGATGCTGATAACCGCAATTATCGCGGCGATGATGAACCCAAAAGTGGCGGGGAAACCACGTCCTAAGTGATCGAGCTGTGAGTAGACGAAGAACAACTCTGCGTCAATCTTTTGTGACTTACTGAAACTGGGTGCCATTGTTTGAGGGAAAATCACGATAGGCAGCCATGCGTCAACTGCATACTGCATCCCGTTCATGCTGCTAATGACTAGTGCGCGTTCCTCATTGTCACCAGCGCAGACTTCGTTCGCCCAGGTGTAGCTAAGGATGATCCGTCAGTACGAAGAAGCGCGTTGGTAAAATGATCTGATATGCTTACAACACGGCCGTCATCAAATGTATGCTGCTCGTGAGGAATGCGGCCTCTTTCAAGGGAACACTGGCAGGCCATACAGCCAAGATTCCGTTGGGTATGAGGCCCAGTATCTATTTTTTTATCAGTCAGCATCACTCCCACATCTTCACGCAAATGATACAGTGAATTCGCGGCTCACCAAAGGGATCAAGATCAAAGCAAAACGACTGCCGGTGAAATCAGATAGAAAGCCCCAGAGAATGACGCAAAAGGCCATGATCAGCCTCGAGCCAGTGGGGATCACGTTTCTGTCGACGACCGAGTAGTTTTCCGATTTGAGCCAGATACCGAAGTAGCCGCTGGCTTTGCAGGATTCACCATACAGCTGCAACATCCTTATCAGCAACCTTGATATCGCATCTGCACGACGTCTGATATGCACTCACCACATAACCCAGCACGAACGCATATCACCTCCACTTTGATAAGACGCGCTTGAAGGTCGCAAAGGTCACTCCTGCAGGCGCCGCCTTGCCAGCCTTTTGCACCCTCTCGATCGCCAGCTCGCACTCCTTGGCGGTGAGGAATCTCGACTTCGTGGTGTATGGCGTATCGGGAAGAATGAAGAACGTCGCTAGACCGACAGGCACAGTCATAAACTGGATCAATCAGTACCGCTGTGTGATTTCGGACATCCTTTCCTCAGCTTACTCCGCAAACGATGTATAGCCATCGCCATCCAGATAGACCATGGGCACCATCAAGACTCTTGTACACGGCTGCTTGAAGATATCCTACAAAAGGTTAAGTCAATACTATTGGAAGCTAGACAAGTTTTATCGATACTTACCTCCAAAGGCAGAGCCAAGGGGTGCAGTCATGTGAAAAATGGCTACTCTTTTAGCAAGCTCCGTCTTCGTATACCAGCTCCCAAGCACGTAGAGCAACACGGGGAAGAAACTGCTTTCAAAGAAGCCCACGAAGAACCGGAACGCATACAGCTGGCTGGAGCTGTGAGTACCAGCCTGAGCAAATGTGAAGACGCCCCATGCAACCTCCATACAGGCCAGCCAGATACTTGGTCGGATCTTCTGGACGATGAGGGTACTCGGCACTTGCATGATGGCATACGCGCAAGTATATGCTGTCTGGGCGTAAGTGTACTCGTTTCCGAACATTTTCAGGTCTTCTTGCATCCCCGATACGTAGGCGTTTGCTAGGTTGCCTTGGTCCAGGTACTTCATGAAGAACCCAAGGCATCCGATGGTAAGGATGGACCAGTCCAGTTTGCGGAGAAGGACTCGTTCTTCATGGCTCTTGAGATGGGTGTCGGTATCCCAGATGAAGGAGCGGAAGGACCGCGAGGGCGATTTCGTAGGTTGCGATTCCGTCATCTTGAAGGCGTGGTGAGATGCCGCGAAGGAAAAATGTGATGTCCACGGCAGTCCGCTTCAAAGGCGGCACCATGGCAGCATATGTACGACTTCTGCCATCGACACTAGCTTAGGTTGCGCAATCGGAGGAGCGTATTTTAGGCGGCCGAGGCATGGCTGCCATGCATCGATAGCACCAGACATGCCTGGCTGCCAAAGGCTGATCCGGACGATATCCCCGATGGAGGCAAAGCAGCTCTCGCTAGACATGCCAGAACGTTGCGTTCTTGTCTCTTTGAGTATGGCGCTGCAGACTCTCGTTGGTGTTGGGAGGTGTCGGGGGTTGTCCGACAGCGTTGACCAATCGTGTGTGACGCATTATCGTGGGGTCGATCGGCGGTGGTAAGACGACAGAGTCGGGGGTGATTGCGAGCTTATCATCCATGACCACTCGTGCACAGTACCGGCTGCTCCTCGGAGGCATTCGCGACAATACCGATAAAAGCCCATTGAGACTTATATATATGGATTGATTCATAAGACGGCTTCTTACTCGGAAGGTTGTTTTCCCGCATACTTTACACACATTGCCTCATTACCCAGCCCTTTGACGTCGACATAAGTAACAACCGCACAGTTCTCAGCATACTCAATATGTTATTCATCTTGAGATGGACTTTATCAGATAAGTTCCCTTGTAAAACCCCTTGTTTCCCGAATAAGTGCTTCTCTTTGGTTCCTTGTGAACGTAGTCCGCGTGGGCTCCTGTGGCTATTCCAGTACTGACTTCAGTCGCACCAACAAGGATCCCACAGGTCTGTTTGAAGTACAGGGTTGTGGCCTCTTGAGCCGAGGTTTGCATTCTATCATATCACTTTCAACGGTTAAGTTTAACTCAGGTACACAGCAAGTCTGCGACCACTTGGCGCTTCTAGTGACATAAGCCTATGTTCACTTCTCAATGCGTCATGCGATTGAAACCTGGGCAATTGATTTACTGTCCTTTTACATGGCTATTCGCTGCGTTTTGAGCATGGGTCTAGGTATTCAGAAACTGCTAATGACAGGCACTGCAATGTGTTGTCAGAGCGTTGAAACAAATCTCAGTAGAGTGTTCATGATATACACATTCTCAATCCATGGATGTCTTTTATCAACAAAGTTGGTAGTATCTACGTAAGAAGGCTCCTATTTGTTTCATGGAAAAGGTTCAGTTCAATTTTTCCAGCATTTCCAGCTCTTGTCGGAGGTCGCTTAGTTCCCACTGCCTCTTGCTCTGCAGCAGAATTGGATCGCGCCTTAAGGGCCCCAAGGTGGCACTTCCACTGCAAAACGGGGATGATTACTGCAAAATACAAGTTAAACCACGCTGACATCTTTGGAGGCTCTTCTGACTTACTCAGCATTATTGACCGCCTTTTCGGGATCCTCTAAAGCAAATTGTTTGCAGTAGTCGACACCATAACCGTAGTCAGTGGTGCCCAGGACGTCTCTGAAATGTGTCGCTTCATGGATAATGGTGCTAGTTGAACTTGCTTAGCACTTCTCTTCTCCAGCTGAATGCTAGACATTGAATGTATTCGGACTTACTCCCATTGGTTGCGATGGCGCCCTGTAGGCGGGAGCAGCTCTTCGTTGAAGTACACACTGCAAATCTTCACGTCGCCATAAGTACCACCGATCGTGGCAAACACGACTGAGCTGGTGCAGGAGCAGTCATATCTGAATGTTGTGGCCAGATCGGGAGCAAATTTCTATCCGAATCGGTCAGCATGCCTGGACATCTTCCATATTTGATGTCAGATAAGAGATTACCTTGAAGGCAGTCAAGACGCGGTTGTATCTCTCGGTGCTGAACGTGCCGTACCACGTGGTCTGGATGTCGCTGCCGTTGGGGTTGGCTTCCAGATGCTCAATGGCCGCATACGACTTGTTCGTGGCCCGGTCGATCGCCGCCTCGAGCGTGGCTATCTGAGTGCTAGAGCATGAGGTGAAGGTCGCGGCAAGGGCGCCGGATACGACAGACAGCAAGCTGCCCAAGTGAAGAACGCGCATGTTGAGCACCTAGAAACAGCACGACACAGATAAAGGCGTTGATCTTGAGATTCTGGAAAGCCATAGGGTCGCGTGCTTTGTTTTTAAGGTTGCGGAGATCTTCTTGACCGTCAATTCTTGGCAAACATGCATTAGGAAGGTACACATTCGTCGGGTTACATTTGCCATTTGGAGGCATCATGCCGGGCGGCTGTACGTTTTCTCGTATCACGCTATCCTTTAGCATCCATAGAACATGCAAATATCCTGTCTGGATCAATTCGGGAAGTTACCTTAGAGAGCGATGCATCTCAGTCCTCGACCCCGCATATGACACGCGCATCCGGGTCGCTAGTGTGATACGCGGAAGCCATGTCGGGGCCCCGGCTGATGGCGGACGGAATGCACGTGCCGTCCCGGGAGGCGCCGGCAACAGGCACGGAAGCTAGCCAGAATCGGCGGGTTCAGAGGGCTTCCTTCAATGGCAGTATCGGGCTCGCCTTTCTCGGGTGGACTGCGCCAATGACGGAGACTCGTTGGTTTATTCTATTCGTATTGAAATGAATGCAGTGATATTGGGTATATGAGAAGAAGCATAGTACACCGAACACCCGGCCATGATTCCTATCCCTGGGAACCCATGACCAAAACGCCCGCCAATCTGATGAAAGTCCTCATGATTCAAGCCTTCTTCGTCTTCTTCCACACACTTACAAACCATCCTCCGCCGCAAATCTCACCATCACTGCTCTCTCTACAGGGTGCGTTACAGTTCCACGCTGGTGAAAGCGCGTCTTCGTTTGGCGCTGTGCTGGAGCAGTAGCACTCACCCCCAGTTTCGGTACCAAAGTAGTCGTAGTTCTTTTCGCAGAACGCCTTGCACTGCCGATTCGTCTGACTGGTGGTGTAATTTTGGTACGTGTCGCTCATAGTTCTTTGATCGTTATCACGATAGCAGCCAACATACTCCCAATCGGAGATCTCGACCCAGGTCGTGGCGGCTGCGGATGCTGAGGCGGTTCTGAAGGGCCTTAGCTGGGTGTCGCTGGACAAGTCGTGGTGTTATCGCTAATAACTCACCTTGTACCACCATTTGTTTGTTGAAGGTTCTGTATTTTTGCATCCTGGTTCGCTATCATGGCCCCAAACACGCCGGCAACCATAACCAGCATGGCCGCCATAAAGCCGATGATGCACCACAGAACGAAGACTGGTTTCCGGGCACCGCATACCCTCTTTTCCGTCCTAAGTGTCGTGGCCGCGCTGATTTGCGTGTATCCTCCATAATACTGGCCATCGTACTGGTGCTCTAAAGGTCCGCCGACAATCTTGTCGGAGTGATGTACGGGATGAAGGCCGTTTTCGATGTAGGCGTTCTCAACGTAAGTAGGCTCCGCATTCGTTGTATTTTCGTAAGACGCCATGACGCCAGCCGGGGAAGTTAAAAACGAACTTCTATCTGACGGCCCAGGAGTGAGAGCTAGAGAGAAAGTTGTTCTTAAGAATGATAGTAGGATTTGCGATGATTAGATCAGAGATATGGAAGGAATCTCGTCTCTTGCGACACGGGATCGTGCATTGAAAAGGCGGCTTAGATCCATTTCAGGCTGCAGCAATTGGCCCTCGGCGCAGGAAAAACGCCTGTACAGCTGCTGGGAATAGAAGCTTAACCCCTGTGCTTCTGCTCAGCCGATCCCTAAGCGAAACATTCGGTCAGCACTTATCCAAAAAGGGCGATTCCCCAGGGTTAACCGCATGGGTTTGGATCGTTCAATCGTTGCCTGGCTGCAAGATTTGATTACAGCGGTGATCGACTTTGAATATACGGGTTGGTTGGTGTTTGCCCGGCTTCTAACACATGCCAATGCTTCTGGCATGGCCCCCGGCGCTGGCACAGCCACGCGTGGCATTCTCATCGGATGCTCAGTGAAGTGTTTGGACTTAATTCTTCACGACTTTACTGATGCAAGACATCCACAGAACGTGGAATGCATTCGGCGCCATTCGGATTGCCAGCGCGACTCGTCCCCGTTGTGGCTAAATCTTGGCCGTTAGCACCGGTGTCACCAATGACCCGATGTAAACGTGCGTGACCTCTACCCGGGTTTCACGCGGGAGCAATCGGAACCGGCGAACCTCGTGATAGCCTTTCAATTTCAATGTAAACCCTCTTGAGTCAAAGTAAATAACTCATATGCGGGTTGAATGGGTGTATAAAAGGTTGAATACGTGACGTCTTTCTCCATTGGTTCGGTTCGAACACAAGCCCTCATCCATCACTCCTTCCTCACCTTTGCCATGCCATTCTTCAAGCGCAACGACAATATTTCCATATTCTATTTGGATGAGGGTCCTCAAGAGGCTCAGGTCGTTCTCCTCATCCCAGGGATTACTTGTGACCTGCACGATTGGAATTGGCAAGTTCCATTTCTTCTAGAACACGGATTCCGTGTCATCACTCCAGATCCTCGAGGCCAGGGCCGCTCTTCCGCTCCGGCGCCGACTCCGGACATCAATGCCTACCCCGGGCCGGACGCGGACCCGTCAATCATCGCCTACTACCCACAAACGGCTGCGCAAGACTTCATTGCACTTCTTCAGGACCTCAACATCAAGTCCGTTATTTTGATCGCTCATTCTCTTGGTACTGCCGTCGCTTACCATCTCGCGTCGGTGCGTCCCGATCTCACCCGCGCCATGGTCATCCTCGACCCGCTCCATTCCGTCCCCGCTGCCACTGCGGATGAATACCTCACCGACCCTACGAAGGTACTTCAAAACTTGGTCATGCTCTTCGGTCAAGCTCTGTATCCTCCAACAGTGCCTGCTTGGCATAATACCTGGGTTGGTAGGCGTGCTGCGCAAGGGGATATGGGAGTCATCCTCGCACAATGCTGGGCCTGCTTAGGGGACCCCCAAGGAATTGGGCGGCGAGAAGTGTCCGTCGCACAGCATGATGGGAAGATTCAATGCCCACGCCTGACGCTGGGGAACAGCGAGTTCTGGGTTAGCACGGAACGTAGTCACCTGTCCCCGAGCACAGAACTCGACGAAGTTGGCGTCGTGGAGGATTCAGGACACTGGTTCTTCCAACTGAAGAGCGAAGAAGTGAATGAGCGACTCAACAAGTGGTTTGTCAAAATTGGCGTCTTGTCTAACTGTTGAAGTTCAGATTTTATGGCTTGTGGTGACCTCTTGTAACTAGATGTTACCTTATGTACGATAGCCAAGGAAAGATCTCCACCTCACAGTTTTCTCCAAAGCAAACAAACGCGTAGTCACGTCTCAATATGGCGGGGAAAGAGATCATGATTTTTTCTCCTTTTATTCTCTTCGCTCATATTCCCACTTCAAACACTTGCAGCTTATGAGCTAGAGTTTTGCTATCCGGGCGGATACTTCTAGCTATCCGGGCGGATTACTATGATTACTATCGTCCGTTTCGTCCGTATCATCCGTATCGTCCCTGTCGTCCCTGGTCGTCCCTGGTCGTCCCTGGTCGTCCCTGGTCGTCCCTGTCATCCCTGGTCGTCCCTATTGTTCCTGTTATCTCTATCATCTTTATCGTCTATATCGTCCCTATCGTCTACGTATTATCTTTATCGTTTTTATTAATCTTGTTACCCCTATTATCTCTATCTATCCCCCTCTCCCTATACCTATTGTCGTCGTCGTTGCTGTTGTCGTCCTCATAGTCGTCTATGCTTACTACCCGCCCGGATAGCAAAATTCATGAGCTAAAGCCCATCTGCTGACACTAGCGAAGAAGCGTCAACAACAACAAGTACACTCTCCGCCAGCAAGTGTCGCCACACATGGAAGTATACTCTGAGAAATATGCCCAAAAATGCCGCCAAGTGACCAAGATCTTTCTCTCGTGTTTCGTCCAACGAACCCATCGCGCCTGTTGCTTCGAGAAAAATGCCCATCTCGACTAGCAGAGGCTTACAGTTTGTCTCGATCGCAAAGTTCATACTGTCAACGAAGACCATGTAGAGTCCGCAAAACGCAACAGCTAATGGGTATAGATGAAACAACTTCCTCCGATAAAGCATGTCATCCGATATGCTCAAGGCAGTCTGGATGTACAAGGGAAACAATGCCAGGGTTTGCGGGAAGTCCCTGTGCGGGTTTAAGGGGGAGCAGTAGATGAGCGGGCCTATGAAGAGACCTATGAGGATGGCGAGCATGCCTCTGCCCTTCCTGATGAATCCGGACCATCTCGGTGCGAAACACGAGATAACAGGTAGCAAGTGGAAAGCGTAGACTGCCATCAATGCGTCCCAGGCAAACAGATGCACCAAAAAGGCAGCCAGAAAGCGAAGGCTGCTTAAGAACCCTCTCAGCTGGCATTGGCTATTGCATATGCACTGCGACATGACAACGCCCAGTGTTCCTCCGAGTGCCCCTGTAAACCCTGCCAGAATTGTCATGTGGACGGCGATTGGTAAAAGCGACAGATGCCAGGGAACCAGATGTTTGCACCAAAGAACAGCTTTTATGACCGAGACTGGGAAGACGAGGCTCACCAAAGTCGTCGAAATCGCCAATACCTGATTTGTGATGAGCTGGAGTAGCCACAGGCATCTTCCCACGCAGTATCGCAGTTGTGATATGTACCCTTTTGGGGATTGCCTAATGTTGATTTCGAAGACAGGGATGTCAAGCAGTTTCCTCTTCGTGACTTCGAATTGAAGGCAAGAATCCTTCAATTCTAGAGACCACCTTGTGAACCTGAGTGAGCCCGTGCGTTTCCACGAAGATATAAGTTTATCAGGCGAGATATGTTTGGCGATGCAGTACTCCAGATGATATAGGTCACTATTCGACCTCCAGGGCCATCTTCGGGGCCAGATCCAGGAGCTGAGATCTGTATAGGCTGACGTCTTGGTAACTTTGACGACGAGGGAAAACCTCTCGCTCGACGCTTTTGATTCGAGCTTCATTCCGGCAATTCCATAACGCGAGCTGGAGATGGTCTGTGTCTCGCGTTCGGAAAACACGGGCAACAGTGTGTCCGCTGTATAATGCTTTGAGTCTGAGTATCTTTCGAGGATTTCCATTTCTGAAGGCAAGCTATTGACCCAGATGTACCACGAGGGTACGGGCTCTGTGTCATAGTTGGGACGTATCCTCGTCTTCAGAAGAATTCGTCTCATGGGCCATTGATGCCAGGTATGATGGCTGACTCTTGTGGCCGAAAGAGGGCTCCTGGAGTATGCACCACCTTCGTGCACGTCGAGAGGAAGCGCGAGAAGGCTCCAGGGGTCGTTACGCAGTCGACAAGGAATTATGGCGTATGGCCAGGTGTTGTCTGACACTGGCAGTTCAATCTCAAGGCCGCGACTGGTGGGTGTCCAGTTGAGCACGGTCTCGCATTCCACCACATCGTTGCAGAGAAGGAAACACCCCGGGCTCGGGGCCAAAAGACCCATGGGCAATGCGTTGGAGTGGGGTTGCTCGCGAGCAGACCAAGGATGCCCCATCCCCATAACCATCTTCACTGCGGAGGCCCAAGAAGAAGTCGGTTCAAGTTCGTCAAAGGCCAGGGGCCGACCGTGCTCATCTGTCGGGTTCCAGGCAAGAAGTGTTGAGTCGAAGCAAGTCTGCAGTATCTGCTCTTGCAGTCTGGTAAAGGCTTTCTGACCCTCTCCATACATAAGAGGCATATTGACCCCGAAGATACCCAGCAGGCAGTATGCAATATCTTCAACGCGGGTAGTTGTCCGCCGAGCTGCCCAGCTCATTCTTTCTGCAATGCTGGCCTCTGTCAACAACCTCAAGCGGGTGTTTTGCTCTGATATCGAGGATTCCAGGTACATCTGATCGATGCCTGTTATATTGCTCACGGAGGCTGCTGTGTCCTCGCGGCTTGCAATCAGCGTCCAGTCTGACGCAAAGAAAAGCAACTCTCGAGGTGCGAGCAGCTCTTGTAGCGTCCATCCTCTTGTGAACCAGCGAGAGTTCACGAATGCCGGGTCCGTCGCGTCTTTGGTTGCCCAATGCCGGTACATCGGAAAGGCAGGCGAAGCAGATTCGTGCATTTTCGTACCATCAGAACATGGAGTTGATTGATTCCGAGAGTTCCGCACTACTTGTTTTGTCGATGCAGCAGGTGTCGACCCAAACATACCGAAGACGATACTCCAGGGCTTTCCCACATGCCTTTATGATCTTTGGATAGCCAGCCCTGTCTTTGATTATAAGATCTGCCGGGTCTCCGCTTGTGACATTAAGACTCTTGAACTCTTGGAAGGAGACTTCGTCACTTCCCCAAGTATGCGATAGGATGGCGTAGTCAGGAACAGCCGCGTCGAAGAACTCTTCGAGTTTGAGAGTACGTGTGTTGATGAGCCACATGCTTGATGATTGGCATCAGAGTGATCTGATCTCGTCAAATCATGAGGATTGGAAGGCTGAAGTGCGTATGGGCATATCGTGAGGAGAAGGGTGCCAAGAAAAGAGACAGTCAGTGGTGGACGGATTGAAGCTACGCGTTTTGATAGCTAGGCAGCGATCGGAGCTGAAAACTGAACCCCTGCCGGATGCATGCGCGACTCTCATAGGCTGTACCGCAGCTGCCCCCTGTCCAGCGGAGCCGTACAGCATAGGTACGACAAAGCTCTGGTAAATTTGATACTCGATAGCGATGCAATGGAGTCCAATAAAAGGTCATTAAATTGGTAATAAGAAGCGCGGATACTGATAGGTGAACTCGATAACAGAGATAACTTTCGCTTTGAGTGGTTATAGGTTAACCGGCTAAGCTAACACCAATCTACTACGACCGACCTGTTCTTCTATGACTGACTTGCAGAGTCTGTGTCACAGAAGTAAACAACGTTGAACTATGATTCCACAAAGGAAAATGAGGCCTTCAGTATACGACGCGGCGAGTGCTTGCTTTACTATCTGGGCCGTGGACTCGGTACCTGCTGATTGTCGCATGCTGCTAACCCGAATGTCTTCAACATACTTACCCAAGTATTCATATCATCCCTATCATGTCACCTTTGGTCTCATCCCAACTATCGTCATTGTCGCTGTCGTTCCTGTCTTGGTTGTTCCTATTGTTGTTGTCGTTGTTCTTATGGTATTCCTAGGCACTCCTCTAGATATTCAAAATAAGCGCCCCACACCTACACCTTCGGCCATGCTTACATATGTACCTATGTGTTTCCAGTCCATGTCGTCCAGTGGCGTAGGCTACTATATTGACTCCGGAGTAATAGGTATAATAGAAGGGGTGCGGTTCCATGATTCTCGTTGGCGTATTGCCACCATGTGTTATAGCTGCACGAGGAAGTGTTACATCCCAGATAAACATGCATACCCGCCAACGCACTGCACGTCAGCGCAGGAACACCCGAGTAAAAAGCTCATTACACGTCTTTCACCCAAGCCCAAGATCAGCATAGACTCCACTACGGGCCGTGAAAGTCAGGGGTCGTTCGATGGGCCGTAGAGGTTGGCAGGATGGGACAGCTGGCCATCAAGGTGTCAAGCCATCTCTGTAGACGGCGCTATGAGGCGTTCCAGCAATATGGGGATTGGCTGATGTAAGTGCATATGGAAAAGCTTGTTTGGACTTCTCTTATTATCAAAATGAAGCATTCGTGGTCTGAGGTCATCGATGATAGCCGCAGCCTGCCATGGGAAAAAGCTGTGAAGATTCACATTCTGTGGGGTTTGACACCGTGATTAACGCAGCTGGATAGTTGACCAAATCGAACAGCACAACTGTATCTGTGTCCATTCAAATGCTTCGTTGACATACTTCGTCAGCCAGGTCACAAAGCTCGGTGTCATTGATAGACTTTGCCGGCACTTGAAGATTGGAACGGTCGTCGCTGCTGCACACTGAAATGGCCGGTCCGGGATCCCACTCATGCGGGGTTTTACCCCCGGCGCCGACGCCGAGACCAGGACCAGCAATTGAAGGCACGGCCGATACGAAAGAACAAGGGTTCATATCTATCAACCAACAAGACCTCTCCGCTTTGCCCAGAATTTTGATTGCGTCTTGTTTTTTGCCAAGTATATGCCGCCTCCCCGATTGCCTAGCACATTCCTTTCCCGTGGTCTTGGCCCAGCGCCTCAATCGCGGAGTCAACGCTGACAACGAGCTCACAAAACAACCATTCGAGGCATTGAGTGCTGGGGGGCCGATGAAGACGAACGGATTTACTGAAACGGCTCTCATCGGTTCATACGAACCGATCGCTTTCCCTTCGCGGAGCGGGACAAGACAGATGGTTTTTGGGATGAAGCTCTCGGTGGTGGCGCGATCTCGCCTGTTGAGTCCTCTCTTGGCGGCACTGCACTGCAACGTTCGACATGCAGTGCTCATGCAGGCACCTAAACGAGCAGGCCTGCAGTGAGAGGACACACTCTCACGAGGCGTTCAACGGGGCGTTTCTTCATCCATTCTGCTCAGACGAGTCAGTACGAAAGCATGTCTACAAGATGAAGTTTGTGTCTCTCAGAAGAAACTTCCTGAAAGTTACTTTTCAGGCTGTGCTTTCACTCTATCATGTCCATCCTCATGTAAAGCACCGACCTCATCACGGTTTGCCCCCCAAACGTTATTGCGAATAAACAACGACACCCTAGCACCGTTTGGCATGCTCGTCAGCCACTACTCGAAAATTCCCCTCTCTTAAGGCTTGGCACCTGCCTGATGAAGCAACGATGATCCACTGCGCCAGAGAGAAAAAGCCGCTGTGGCCCAGAAGATGCCTTTGTCCGGGAGCTTCTCCGCCCATTGTCATTTCTTGTGTTCGCCCCCCCTGGCAGCCGACCTTCTCTCCGCGTCCTAGCAACAACGGCATTGCCAACCATACCCTTCACTCTTGGACCAACATTCGCAATTCTCCCTCGCAAAAGTCCTTGCCAAGACGACCCGACGTCGTTCACCTGCCCGAGGTAGCATCGTCCGGCCTGCATCGATGCCTCAGCACCCGGGATAACGAGCAATTCTCAGGGACCAGCCTCTTGGGATGTCATTGTGGCGCTGTGATGTACGTCTCCTCGAATTGAATCTCGCGGTGCCACAGCTTCTCGCACACAACCTTGCTACCCAGAGCTCGCCCGGCCACGCGAGCCGGAGCTCTCCCCAACTCTGACTGCCTTGTCACTGGATGTCGTCTTATCCCGCAATTACGCCTGCACGGCGAGCAACCTCTTGGCATGCCCAGACGGCATGGGCCTCTGAGAGCATAAATGTCCTGGCCTCGCCCGGGTCCATGTGCCAGTTTTTAGCTAGCTGATCAGTCCGCTCCTTGGGATCCATCCGAAGCTTGTCAAATATTCACCTTGTACCGTCAATTGGAACTTGGGAATAGCTTCCGTCATTCACGATGAAGACCACCTCCGCCCTCGCCGCGGCGCTATTCGCGCTGCGCTCCTTCGCGACCGACCCTCTCACCGCCGATAAGGCTGAGGCCGACATTCTCACCACGGAGTGAGTGACAATTCTTTCAATTGGCGTGTCCGAACTTGCTCTAACGCGTTCTCCACGGACTCGAGCGCAACCTATGGAACCTGAACAAGATTGCCAGAGACAACGGCGGCAACCGCGCTTTCGGTCTTCCGGGCTACAAGGCATCGTCCGACTACATCCTCGAGCGTGTCCAAGGCCGCTTCCACAAGCAGCTTGACACCAAGATCCAGTACTTCAACCACACCTTCGCTCAGACTCGTGAGATCAAGGTCACTGGTCCCGACGGCGAGGATGTCTACGTCGTGGCCCTTCAGTACAACCACCCGACCTCGCTCCCCGATGGCGATACTGCACCCCTCATCGACACCCCTGTAGATGATGAGCGAGGTAAGAGAAACAGCACAGCACAGCAACATGAACGCGAGCTAATTCTATGTCTACAGGCTCTGGCTGCTTCGCCGACCAGTGGGAAGGCATCGACGCCACCGGCAAGCTCGCGCTCGTCAAGCGCGGCGTCTGCGCCATCTCGGACAAGCTCAAGCTCGCCAAGGCTGCGGGTGCCGTTGGTGTCATCCTCTACAACCAGACTCCTGGCACCAACATCGGCTCTGCCACCTTGAGCGCCGAGAACCTGGGCCTGCTGGTGCCCGTTGGTCTTATCCCTCTCGAGGTTGCCACCGCCTGGCAAGAGCGCCTCAAGGCCGGCGAGACCCTCGAGGTCACCCTGCTCGTCGATGCCGAGTGGGATGAGCGCGAGACCTGGAACATCATCTCCGAGACCAAGGAGGGCGACCCGAACAACGTCATTGTCCTCGGTGCTCACTTGGACTCTGTCCAGGCTGGACCCGGTGTTAACGACGACGGCTCCGGTACTAGCGCTCTCCTTGAGATCGCCGGCTCCTTCAAGAAGTACTCGGGCTTCAAGAACAAGGTCCGCTTCATCTGGTGGGGCGCCGAGGAGAGCGGTCTCGTCGGATCTCTCTACTACACTGCCCAGCTGTCTGAGGCAGAGGCAGACGCCATTCGTTTCTACTGGAACTACGACATGATTGGCTCCATCAACCCCGTCTACAACGTCTATCTCGGTGACAACGAGGGTGATAAGTTTGGTGCCCAGCCCATCCACGACTACATCGCCGCCCAGGGCAAGCCCGCCGCTTTCGGTGGCTTCGGCAGCAGCTCCGGTACGCACACCTTTCCAGAGTGAAAACTTGTTAATGAAAACTTGTCAATTGTATAATTGATATACTAACCCTAACCCTAAGACTACGTAGGGTTTTTGAATTTGGGAATCGCTTCATCCGGTTGGTCCTTTTATACATTCCTATGACGTGTTACTGACTGCGGGTACATTTTGCTGACTACCCTATGATCTTTAGGTATCTTTACGGGCGCTGGCGAACCCACCGATCCGTGCTACCACTTGGCTTGCGACACCCTCGATAACATCAATTGGGACGCCATCACCATCAACACCAAGGCCGCCGCCCGTGTTGCCGCTGACTTCGCCAACGAGCTGCCCGCGGGTCTGCCCCGTCGCAGCAAGACTACGCCTGCCCGCCGCAGCCGTGAGGCGATCCGCAGGGAGTTCAAGAAGTGGGCTCTCGCTGCTGAGCAGGCCGAGCACGCCAAGAGCTGCTCCCATGGCGATGACCATGTTGTTTAGATGATGCCCATGAGACGGCTTAGAAGCACATAATCTGTAATGTCATGATGATACCTACATAGTCTTAGGAACTAAAAGCACATGAACTCTTGCATGACTTTCCGCCTATTCGACTGTAAATTGGGAAACGTGAACTGTTGTCCGCATCGAATGGAGGTGTGACTTGACCTGCGAAGCTCTGCGGGGTGACGGCCCATTTTATAGACGTCTCAGGTATCTTCGGTGATCGAGGCTGATGGCGCTGCTGCCGGAAAACATGGAGACACGCCCGTCTGCTTTGATGAGCCAGCATAGCCTCACGGACTTCCTGAGATACCCGGAACCGGGCGGGAAACCGTACAAGCCAGGTCGTTCGGACGAAAAGGCCGTCCGTGGTCCGTGGTCCGTGGTCTGTGGTCTGTGGTAAGGTCTAGGAAAAGTTGATATGTAGTGGACAAATGATGAGCCAATAAGGATGGATAGTTAGGTCATCCCACGAATCGTTCCCCGTCGTTAATGCTTGAGCTCAAGATAGTTGCCGGATTCGCATATCAGAATACGAGCATCCCTGTCATTTCCGCCAACATCAACGGCAGCGCGGGAATAGGATACAACAGGATGTCTTACACGAGAACCTCCAACTGTTATAAGACCATTGACCTCAACGGCACCATATTCATACTTCCATGCTCCACGACTTGCAACATTCGACTACGACCTATCTTCTCATTTTCTGCGAAGTGCTGCCTTAGCATCATGTCGTCAATTTTGGAATATGCCTGCAGGCCCGAGTTCACAGTAACTGTTAGCATCGGCATCTTGTACCTCCCTCTGCAATTCATTTTCAGAGAAGACGGTCCTTACCCGGATTTTCCCTTGATAGGGAAAGCACCGAAAGACTGGTTCTACACCAAAACCCGGAAAAGATGGGACAACGAGGCGCTCGATATCTTAAAAGAAGGCACAACACAGGTGAGACCAGCACCTCGCCAGTCTTGGAGTTTACACCACCAAACCCCCCCATAGCTCAACGGACGCCCTTTCCAAGTTTTAAGCAACTTTGGCCCATCCATTGTGCTGGCCAAGGAATTTGCGAACGAGATTCGTAGTGACCCCAGACTATCATTTCGCGGGTTCATTGAACGGGTAGGAACAATATGCGGTTTGGAACAGGCTTGTCATACTTACTTGGGTTGAACTTTGAAGCAAGGCATGGTTCAATATCCAGGGCTCGACTTCCTCCACACAGGACTCGAAGGGGACATCATCCAAGACACCGTCAGAAAGAATCTTACTCAGGCGTTGGGTGGAATGACCGAGTCGTTGTCCAAGGAATGTGCTTCAGTAGTTGACGAAAGTCTTCCAGCAGCAAAAGGTTCGTCTTTGCGCCCCAAAACCACCTCAACATACCAAAAGGCTGACACAAGATAAAGACTGGAAGCAGACAAAGTTTATCATGGGAGCAACGAACATAGCCGCTCGACTGTCGGCTCTCGTCTTCTTGGGTGAGAGGCTCTGCCACAGCCAGGAGTGGATTGAAATCTCCATACGCTTTACGATTGTAATGATGAGAGCCCAAGGCCGCCTACGAACCTGGCCTGTATTCACGAGACATGTCGTACACTGGTTTCTACCCGAGATGATCTATCTGCGCAAGCTTGTGCGCGACTCGAAGAAGATTATCGAGCCCGAGCTGGCTGCTCGCCGGGCAGCACGAGGTGATGTAAAGAAGCCACAGGACTCTCTGTCATGGCTGGATGATGTGCGGGGAGACCGGTCTTTTGATGTGATCTGCGGGCAGTTGTTCCTGACTGTGGCTGCGATCCACACCACTTCGAGCGTCATCACGGCAACCATGTACGACCTGATTTCAAACGCGGAGTATATTCCCCTGCTTCGTGAGGAGATCATCCGTGTTTACAACGAGGACGGAGGCTGGGAGAAGACAAGCCTCTACAAGTTGAAGCTCATGGACAGCTGCATGAAGGAGAGTCAGCGTCTGAATATTCTTGGACCCAGTACGTTACCTTCAACCGCAGCGGGCTCTTTCTCCTGAAACCGCGCTGTAAGTGGGATGCGACGAATCTAACTATCGGCAGACATGATGAATCGCTATGCGGAAGACGATGTCACACTCTCCGACGGCACCCTCATCCGCAAGGGCTGTCACATTACCATACCGACGCTCCACATGCGCGACAAGGACATCTTCGGCTCAAATGCCGAAGAATTTGATGGATACCGATTTCTGCGCATGCGAGAGCTGCCTGGGCAGGAGAACAAATGGCAGTTTGTAAGTACGAGCCCAGAGTTTCTGAGCTTTGGACACGGGAAGCACGCGTGTCCCAGCCGCTTCTTCGCCAGCAATGAGATAAAGATTGCGCTCATTCACCTGTTGATGAAGTACGACTGGGACATTGTCGGAGAGAAGCCTAAGAGCGCGGCCAAGGCTCGGTTTGTGCCTGACCCTGAGACACTTGTGGCATACCGGTCTAGGACACCGGAGATTGATATCTGAAGCAGTTAAATATGGCTCGGATCATTGGCGGATATAGATATTCTCATGTACAGGTTGGTATCCAATTGAATAGCGTGCATAAATAGACTGGCGAAACTCCATGTGAACCCCTCAGTTCTTCCAAGTCATCAAGAAGACGACGGATTGTTGATAAACTTCGAGACTTATCACTATAGTTCCCAATACTATCACGACGATGATGACGATCATTATTCTTGTCATCGTCTTTATCGTCGTTGTACTATTATCCCGTGTTACATACACTCAGCCAGAACAGCAAAGCTCGCTCTCAATATTATACCGGCAGTGCCAACGGGTTTAATCTCAAACACTTCAGAGGATCTTGGGGGTAGTCTTTAGAGTCTAAATCACCTGTCCTGAATGCACAACTATTCAGACGTGGGCTTACTTCTGCATGCCGTAGTTGTAGCATCTCCGGGCGATTGGTTCAACTGGCTTGCTCGGATACTCTCTCCGCTTCCTTCTACGGATGTCAGTGCTGATAGACAAAGGTTGATGTACATAGCAGTAGAATTGAGACGAATAGAGTGAAGGGTCACTTGTGGAAGAACGCATTAAGGGAAAGACGTCAGAAACGACGTTGAAGGCGAGGCCCGGAGCCCGCCCCCTGGATCGGGGTGAAGCCCCGAGGTAGGGACCCAGACAGAGACTACATACGATGCAGTCACGATGTTACAGAAAATACGGGCGACGCCCCTTACCCATTGGATAACATGTCCGCTAGAATGCGAATCCATCGATCTGCCGCATTCCAACCGAATTTCGTGTGTGAATCCGCGTTCGTCGGATGCCTGCTGTTTCACCGACTCATCTGCCATCCTCGAAACGTTGCAACGACCCCAGAAGCAGCCGTCACCGATGCGCCATGCGAGATGATCTAGGATTAGCGACTGCGGCGTAAAAGGAAATGTCTCTATTGCATTAGGGTCGGAGCAAACTCCGTTCTTGGCAAAACGCCGACTAGCGGCTGCTCCCTTCGCTTCCCCGCGTGGCTCTGGCACACGCGAGGGTGGATGAGAGTGAGCCATTGAGGGGGCATATTTGGAAGATGACAAGAAGAGTGGACTGCCATCTGCAAGTGTGATGTGATACAAATCTGTTCAAGTGCTTTGCCGAATGTCACGGACCTTCTTTTTGCCCCTTCATTGCTTTTTCCTCAAAGATCTCGCCCCCCATCGCCAGTTCACAGATATCTGCATCATGTTGACGTGGCACAGCAGGAAGGAAATCGATAAGTGAGACAAAATATCGAAAATCAATTCTGTGCGACCGCGGATCGTACGCGGGAGCGCGGCCGCCTCGAGATGCTTGCTTTTTCTGCTCCGCCGCGACGACCAAACAGGGCGAGTTGCAGTCAGAGACGGCCCCTACGATAGGCCGGCCGATTGTGGTGCATCTCCATCAACTCCGTGACGAGGTGCATCTCAAGCGTAGGTCCGCCTGAGCCGCCTCGGCAGAGGACATGGAGACTTTCCATCCGTTGCAAGGATTTGCGCGATGAATCTGCTTCGCGATGCATTTGTGCAACGTAGTCTGCTGCATCTTGCAGGATTACACATAATTACCACACGTGGGAACACGTCAAATACGGGGATGGATCGACAGGGACGGCCCGGAGCTTGATGTTCAAACTTGAGAGGGGTTGAGGGGCTTCCGTTGTTCAGAATGCGGGACAGTTAGCGCTAGACTGTGATCCCGAAGTGGACGTGATCGTGATTCTTCTCAGCTCATCCCGAGCATATTCATCCCGCACATTCATCCATAGCCGTCAGGCAACCAATAGGTCAGAAACAGGGCAAGGGATGCATACGAAGGGACAGGGGTCCATCACCCGTTGCCCTACCTGATAACCGGGCACCTGGAATGGGTGGCAGCAGCTTCGACGGCCCATTTGAGACCCAATGAACGCCACTCAGCCCTCCAGTCTCCGTCGTGGAGCCGACACGACTGAGAAGAGACCCACGCCAATGCATGCTAGATTCATGGTCAACGACAGTAAAAAGAACAGAAAATGGGGTTCTCATGGCGTGATTCCCCTCTTCGAAGCTTTCGCTAGGATGTAACTGACAGAATCTGTCAGACATGGGTGCGGTAGACGAGCTCGAGGACGCAAGCGAGGGAGACGAACAGCGCTCGATCACATATCCGAGTGCAACACGTCAAGTCAAATTGGGCCGTCGTATTATGCATGCGACGCAGTCCATCCAGAAAGAAGAAGAAAAGAGACATGCCCGCGAAAACCTTGCTGGTCCTGGGCGCGCTATTCCAGACACTAGTTCATCTTGTGTGTATTGTCTTAGCTCGGCAATCGCTCTCAGGGCCTTCGGTGCGCGGTCGAGATGGTCATAGACTTCTCAAAGGCCCAGCTTCCCGGTTTTTCTTGTCAAACTCCCTCCTCAGATCCCCGTCTTGTGTCTCTTTCTTCATCCCTACATCAAGATCGCGAACGCCTCATTGCCCAATCCTCCCAGATATCAGCTTCTAGCGAACAGGGATCATACTGGCAACACCTTGAACCATTTTCAGCCCTGCTCCCGAGCTAGTAAAGCTTGCTGAAAAGCGCAACACTGGGCCTCTCAGCGCACCCGGCCACCGCCCAGCGAACCCCGCCTCCACTGACTTGACTCGAACGGACTTCCCGTGTTCGCACCAGACCGGCTTACGGTCCGACCAAAGTTTAATCAGGACTGTCCGGGATTGAGGTACTAAGAGCTGTCGAAGCGAGAAACAGTTGATTACGACGCAACGTCGCAGCCAAAATTACTGTCATTTGCTCGTGTTCGTTCCGCCAACTTCACTGTGAAGAGCACCAGAAAGCTCTTCTACGACCGCACCCCGCTGTCTGCGACGACACAGCACGAACATCACGGTCGAAACTTGTATGCGCTTCTGCTGAAGCTACGCAATAGGTGACCATGGGCACGGGAAGCAAGCCTGCTAGCCCCAGCGGTAGTCCTCACGGGAGCCCGCGTCGTGGCCAAACTACAGGTATGTCGAAACTTTGTGCGCCCATTGCGCAGCCAGAGAGGTTGCGTCTGATAATGGGGAGCTTCTGCTGAGGGTCAGGAGACGCTGACTTTCTCGGAGCTGCCACAGAACCGGTGGTCTCGAGTTCCGACATTGAGCAGACATCCGTCGCACCTCCCGGCGACGAAGCAAGCCCGCCCGCGACATCGACTGAGCCGGTGCCAGCTCCCGTCCCCGCCGAAATCCCAGTCCAACCAGACCCATTGGAAGCTGGTGGCACAGACGATGAGAACGAGTTCGAACCCAGCGTATTCGACGAAGAGTCTGTAAGCGACCAGACGGATTCGACGTCGCTCAAGTCGAGCGTCTACGAGCACAGCTTCAAGAACGGCCGGCGCGCTACCACAAGTTCCGCCATGGACGCTATCCGATTCCCAACGACGAAACAGAGCAGAACCGCGAGGATATGTTGCATGCCATGATGTTGGAGGTCACGGACGGGAGGCTGTTCTTCGCGCCCATCGTTGATAACCCTGCAAAGATTATTGATCTTGGTACCGGGACAGGCATCTGGGCTATCGAAAGTCAGTATTCCTTCCGAATGGGAGCCAGCTTCGACATTGGTAGGCTGCTGGGAATGGGGCGGAAGAGCTAACAGCATCTTAGTGGGTGATATTTACCCAAGTGCCGAAGTCACTGGTCTCGACTTGAGCCCGATTCAACCTGTCTGGGTGCCACCAAACGTGAGATTCTTAGTGGATGATGTTGAGGACAGTTGGCTAAATGGGAGGGACTTTGACTTTGTTCACCTGCGCAACATGGTTCCCGTCTTGAAGTCTCCGGTAGGCCTTTTGAAGAACGCTTATGAGTATGAACCGCCGCCAATGTCCATCCGTATTCAGGGACTAACGTCACCAAAGGCACATGAAGCCAGGCGCTTGGGTAGAACTTCAAGACGTCGATGGTCAGGTTCACTGCGATGACGGCACAATGCCAGCAGACTGGCCTCTCGTCCGCTTCACGAACCACCTGGTAGAAGCATTTGCCAAGTTTGGGACGAACTCCCATGCAGCGGTGTTTGGACGGCAGTATCTCGAGCAGGCTGGTTTCGTCAATATTCAGCACCACACAGTGAAGTTGCCCTATGGCACCTGGCCAAGAGACAAGTAAGTGTGATGCCCCCGCCCCCGTTTTACAGACTATCCGAATGCGCCTCTGACTAAGTTATCCGCTCAGGACGATGCGCCTAGTTGGCATGTACTACCGCACGGCCTGCGAAGAGTTCTTTCCAGTGGTTGGCGCGATTCACTTCGAGCTGCTGGGGTGGAGCAAGGTGGAAATGGAGGTTCTTTTTGCCGAGTGTCGCAATGCCATGAGAGATCCCAACGTCCATGCATACGGCAAGATGCATTTTTGGAGCGGGCAGAAGCCGTTCTGATCCGAGGGGGCTGGGTAAGGGGGGCGAGTCGGGAAGCGAAAGGAGAAAGACGAGGGCTATACCCCTGATTGGGAGCATCGGTGACTGGAGTTTATTGAGCGCGTCTTCTTGCATATGTCATATTTCACACGAGATGAGCCGTCTGCAAATCTATTCTGCTGTTCCGTTACTGCAGCAGCACTGAGCGGTTGAACTGGTGGTGGTTTCGATGGACCCTGTGCGCCCGATCACAAGACCGCCTCCACCCGTAAGCGCTCAGGCTTTCGCGCAGCTTTTGATGAGGGGAGAATGTAGGCTTGCTTTTGCATGATACATAACATCGATACGTCTGCCGACGCGATTGGTCCCTTTTGCATGCGAATGTTGGGGCTGGAGGGACTTCGGGGGAGGGTTGCGTTAGTGGCATGTGGGTGATCGGGTGCGTACTGCATCCAATTACGATATCTGTCAGATCTAACGGTTTACTCCCATAGGGCTCTCAAAGATAACATGCTTTCTCTGGCTCACGGCCGCTCGCTTTGACGCGTCTGATTATTCGAACCACTGACCGTCCATCTCTCCTTGCCTGTGAATCGAGGTGTGCCTCAAGCGCAGCAGACGGAGCCGAAAGCGGAGCGGAATGACCGGATCAGGCCCAGAATTTCGTTCCTTTTTTACTCCCATGATAGTGTGCCGGACTTTGCGTGTCTTGTGGGCAGAAATTCGCTGCGGTGCCCCACCATGGGCGGCCGCCTCCGACTTTGACCGGCGCGGACCCACCACACGGCGATGCGGCACGGTACTCTGTGTTACCGAAAACGGTCGTGGGGGCCGAGACGCTAGCCCGTTGAGACCCCGATCCTCCTTACAGCCCCCCAATCCTCCGATGACATATCTTGCGTGCCGCTCGAGCTACTGTATCTTGGAGAACCTTTGAAGACCAAAGTTCCATCAC
This sequence comes from Colletotrichum camelliae, assembly GCA_018853505.1. NCBI lineage: Eukaryota > Fungi > Ascomycota > Sordariomycetes > Glomerellales > Glomerellaceae > Colletotrichum > Colletotrichum camelliae. The sequence continues at coordinate 4,564,991 of JAELVL010000005.1, read as the reverse complement.
ACAATCGCACGCATTGTCATCTTCACCAGCTTTCATGACCTTGTCTGTTCAATGGGTGACGGTTCCGCTACCTGTGTGGAGGTGCAGTAACTGTGATGTAAATCACTTGGTAAGCAGCACTCGGTCTCAGGCCATGGTCTTGGCTCGTATTGCAAAGAGATAGAGTGTGTTGTCATCACTCAAACTCATCGAATACGGCCCGAAGCGAGGGCGTTGAGATTGGCCGTTTGGCATGTACCAATGCGGCGCATGCCATTATTTCTCTCGGCTGTGCTGACGTGTACCCAGATCGTCACAAAAGGCTATTCAGGATAACATGATAGATGACTTGAAAGCCACAGCTGACGTTGGACTCTTAATCGTCTGCGAATTAACGTATCAGATAGCCGAGAATATGCAGCATCCCATGCGCCGCTCAATAGTTGATTCAGCTTGTCATGCATCGTGACATCGGGCCTTGTGAGATCCATGGCCGGCTTGGCTGGTTATCAATGTCCGAGACAATGTTTGTAGTTAGTGCTGATAACAAGAGGCATAGAGCCCTTGGATTGGATACCCCTGACTTACCAAGACTAACCAAACCGTATGTAGAAAATAGAGGTTGCGATGACCGATGGAGGTTGTTTAAATGCCTTGTGGCCAGATCGCGTCTTTCTAGCGAACTTCAAGTAACATGATTTCTCTGCAGACGTGGTACATCCGTAATCTCTTCTAGACACCTTTTCCAACATTCCAAAATCGCATATTAAAAGATCAGGAGAATTTGAACGTTCACTAATATGGCACCGTTCATGGATGCCTCAACGGACACGTCCGAGGTAGGTCGTGAAATGATCCAAGCAGAAAACCATTCTGACATTAATCATCCAGGTCAATGGGCAGTCGTCGTGGGCAGATGGCTCGACTGGCCCAGCGGAGCCTATCGCCATTTGCGGGATGGCCCTGAGACTCCCAGGAGGCATCGCGACGCCAGAACAGTTCTGGGACTTTCTCATTAACAAGAAGGATGCCCGTGGTCCAGTTCCAGAGTCGCGGTTCAACGTTTCCAGCTACTACTCTGGGTCTGGCAAGCCGGGTCATATGAAGACCCAGTATGGGTACTTCCTGGACGAATCTGTCGATCTGGCTGCACTGGATACGACATTCTTCCGGATGCCAAAGACGGAGGTAGAACGGGCCGACCCTCAACAACGGCTCCTTCTTGAACTCACAAGGGAGTGCTTGGAGAGCGCTGGTGAGACGGAGTATCGAGGCAAGACGATCGGCACCTTTGTCGGCTGCTTCGGCGAGGACTGGCTTGAGACCCTCACCAAAGATACTGAGGTTGTCGGCCAGTACAAGATTACTGGCTATGGCGACTTCATGCTGTCGAACCGTCTCAGCTATGAGTACGATCTCAAGGGACCCAGTATGACGATCAGGACTGGCTGTTCTTCGGCTCTCATCGGTCTACACGAAGCATGCATGTCTATCAGGAGTGGTCAGTGCAGCGCTGCTATCGTTGCCGGGTCGAACCTCATCATAGCTCCGGGTCTCTTCGTGAGCATGTCTGAGCAAGGAGTACTCTCTCCTAACGGATCTTGCCGTACCTTCGATGCTGGAGCTGACGGGTATGCTCGCGGCGAGGCTGTCAACGTCGTATATGTGAAGCGACTCAGCGATGCCATTCGTGATGGCAACCCGATATGTGCTGTCATCCGAGGAAGTTCAAGCAACGCTGATGGAAAGACGCCCAGTCTCACAATCCCAAGCTTTGAGAGCCATGAGGCTATGATCAGACGGGCGTATGCCACGGCGGGTATTGACGATTCCGACATTCCTGACACTGGCTTCGTGGAATGCCACGGCACAGGCACAGCCGCAGGTGACCCTATTGAGACTACAGCCATTTCCAAGGTTTTTGGTACTTCCGGGATCTACATCGGATCTTGCAAACCAAACGTTGGTCACTCCGAGGGAGCGTCCGGGATCACCTCGTTGATCAAGTCCATCATGGCCCTCGAGAAGCGAACTATCCCGCCAAACATCAAGTTTGATACTCCAAACCCCAAGATTCCATTCGACAGAAATGGACTCAAAGTGCCTGTTGTTCCTACGCCTTGGCCCGAGGACCGTGTCGAGCGGGTCTCTGTTAACTCCTTCGGCATTGGTGGCGCAAATGCTCATGTCGTTATCGAATCTGCCGCGAGCTTCCTCGGGCTGGCATCAGTGCACACGAGGACAGAGACGACGACTATACCGGAAAAACAGGCACATTTGATGGTGTATTCAGCCAATACCGCGGACTCTCTGAGGCGACAAGTCGTCAATAACCAGAGGCACATCAGCCAGCACGATGACTCCCTTGGCGATATTGCGTACACCCTTTCGTCAAGACGTATCCATCTACCTCATCGGGCGTTTTCAGTATTTAGAGATGGCGCCGAGAAGTTCACATCGCCATTTTCTAAGACGTCTCCGTCCTCAACCGATCTCGTGCTTGTGTTTACCGGACAAGGTGCACAATGGCCTCGTATGGGCGCGGAACTTTTGCAGAGCGACACAGCCTTCGCCCGGTCTATGCAACAGATGGACAAGGTCCTGAGCACTCTACCTGATGGACCGTCCTGGACACTGGTCGACGAGCTACTGAAGCCCGCAGAAACCAGCAACTTAAACAAGGCCTACCTCTCCCAGCCCGTATGCACCGCCGTCCAAGTTGCCCTGGTAGACGCACTGCATGAAGCAGCTGGAATCCAACCATTTGCGGTGGTCGGACATTCATCAGGAGAAATGGCAGCAGCTTATGCCACTGGAAGACTCACTGCCAACGAGGCGATCATTGCTGCATACTACCGGGGCGTTGCGTCTTCAGAAGTTACCAAAATCGGCGCGATGGCTGCCGTGGGGATGGGCCGAGCCAAGACAGCCCCTTTCCTGATCCCTGGTGTTGTCATCGCCTGCGAGAACTCTCCTTCAAGCGTCACGATCTCTGGAGACGCAGAACGGGTTGAAAACGTTCTTTCTGAGATTCGATGTGCCTACCCCGAGGTCCTGGCACGACTTCTGAAGGTCGAGAAGGCGTATCACTCTCATCATATGCAAGAAGTAGGCGAGAGATACCTTTCTTTGACCTCTCCGTACATGGACAACCAAATCAAGATGAAAGACTCCGAGCCACTGTTTTTCTCCTCGGTCACCGGCATGCGGTTGCCAGAAGACGATGCGACTGACGCCAATTACTGGCGGTCTAACCTCGAGTCGCCTGTCTTGTTCGATGCAGCCGTGACGAGCTTGGTCTCGGAGCATCAGAGCCAAAGCAGCAATAAGCTCATGTTCCTTGAGGTTGGTCCTCATTCAGCCATGGCCGGCCCCTTGCGACAAATTTTGACCAAAGCATCTCTCGAGCTTTCGTACGCAACCTGTCTCGTTCGGTCAAGGGAGTCATCAGAGAGCTTTTTGACAGCTCTGGGCCAGCTGTGGCAACAGGGCGTGAGCGTTGACTTCAATCGTCTCACAAACCCAAACGGCACTGCCCGTGTAGTCACCGACTTGCCGACATATCCTTGGCAACACGACCATTCTCTGCTGTTTTCAAGCCGCATATCCGATGAATGGAGGTTTCGAAAGTACCCCAAGCACGAATTACTTGGTGTCCGGGTTCCTGAAAGCAGCCACAATGAGCCGGTCTTCCGCAATGTTCTCACTCTGGATTATGTTCCATGGGTGCGAGACCACAACATCAAGGGGGACGTCATCTTCCCATGTGCCGGCTACGTCGGCATGGCTGGAGAAGCGGCAAGACAGCTTCATCACAGCACTTTCGCTGGATTTGCGATGCGAAACGTTGTCATTGACATGGCAATGGTACTGATGGACAATAAGTCCACGGAAATCATCACGAGCTTGAAGAAGGAGAGGCTGACGGATAGTCTGGACAGCTCATGGTGGGAGTTTTCGATCACTTCTCATAACGGCTCGAGCTGGTTGAAGCATTGCAGTGGCCAGGTCAGGGCTCTAGAAGAGGCTGGTGGGCAGAAAGAAGAGCCCCTTCCAAAGCTTTCCAGGGTAATCGGACCGGGAAAGTGGTATCAAGCCCTTCGAAATGTCGGCGCCAACTACGGCCCGTACTTTCAAGGGCTCCACTATGTCACCTGCTCCCCGACCGACCACAGGTCTAACGGGACAGCAACGCATGCAGTCAAAGATGAGTCAATCTATTCGGTTCATCCAACAAAGGTCGACTTCTTTCTGCAGCTTTTCAGCGTTGCCGCGGTGAACGGAGTTGGCCATGGTCTGGACAAGATGAATGTGCCAACCTTCATTGAGTCCCTGGAGATCTTCAACTGCGAATCCGAGATTCATATGGAAGTTTGTGCAAGCCAGACACCTCGAGGGCTGATCTGTGGGGGTGGCCACGGGGTAAGCTCCGACGGCGGGCTAGTCCTCTCACTCAAGGGTGTAAAGCTGAGCCCGTTGGAAAACGACGCCGGGGAAGAAGACCCGGACCCTCACGCAGGCGCACGAATCTTCTGGCAGCCTGATGTCGACTTTTTGAGTAATTCAGATCTCATAGAGGCACCCCAGCCAGGGAAACCTCGCGAAAACTCAACAGCTCACCTTGAACTACATTGAGGGAGCGCTGAGCCAGCTTGGGGACGTTCAGACAACGATCCCGCATCTAGCCAGGTTTCACAGTTGGATGAAGAAGCAGCCACCACCCGATAAGTCAATCGATATGGAAGCTTTCAAGCCAAACATCTTTGATTTCGAGCCGTTTGGCTCTTTCGTGGTGGCAATGCAGAAGGTTTTCGATCATATTGTCCCCATATTTCGAGGAGAAACCGAGCCATTAGAAATTCTGATGCCCGACAACGTTCTCACGAATGTGTACAACTCCTTGAATATCACAAACAGGGAGCCGCTGTTCCAAGCTCTTGGGCACTCGAAACCGAATCTTCGTGTTCTTGAGATCGGTGCAGGCACCGGTGGCACCACGAACAAGGTGCTAGAATGGTTGCGCGGCCCGACTGGCGCTTTGCTTTACTCGGAGTACACCTACACGGACATCTCGGCTGGGTTCTTCTCTGCGGCTCAGGAGCGCTTCAAGGAGTACCCAAACATGACTTTCAAACCTTTGGATGTCTCCAAGGACCCCCTCGACCAGGGGTTTGAACCAGCGTCTTACGACCTGATCCTTGCTGCCAATGTTCTCCATGCAACTCCAAGCTTGAAAAAAACCCTCATAAACGTTCGCAAGCTGTTGCAACCCGAGGGGAGGCTTTACATGGAAGAACTGTCACATGATGCGCTTCCCATGAACTTCGTGATGTCCGTTCTCCCTGGATGGTGGTTGGGAGCAGACGACGGACGCCCAGATCAACCACACGTCTCATCTGATAGATGGGATCTGGAGCTACGAAATGCCGGGTTTGATGGCTTAGAAAATGTCGCCTTCGACTCCGAGCGACCGAACAACTTGCTTGCTTTCATGACCGCAAGACCAGCAGCGGCTTCAACGCCACCGACTGCTGTCGGAATCCTACACGACTCTCGCTCAGCTGGCATTGCGGCAGATCTGAAGCGTGAGCTTGCTCAGCTGAACCTGGAGGGAATTCTTCACGATATTACAGATGGCTTGCCTGCCAATTCACGCGAGATCATTGTCACTCTTGATATGGAGACCCCATTTTTCGAGAACATCAGCGCGTCGGCACTGAGCAGCTTCCAGAACCTCGTCGCGGCGGCTTCAAAGTCACACACTGGAATTTTCTGGCTGACTCGGCCATCTCAATTGAGGTGTCCAGATCCGAGGTGGGCTCAGACGATCGGAACTACTCGCTCCATCAGGAGTGAGCTCAGCTTGGACTTGGCAACTTGCGAGGTTGATGGCTTAAGCTCTATGTCGACAGTCGCAAAAGTCTTTGCCAAATTCCAGCGACACCGAAGTAACTCCCAGTGCCAGCCCGAATATGAATACAGCATCCACGACAATGCTGTGCAGGTTCCGAGGGTCTATCCTATCAACGTCGGTGAAGAGCTGCAACTAATGTCTCAGGAGAAGGGCGACAAGGGCGACAAGGACGACAATGACCTCAATAAGACTGATATAAATGATCGCAGTGATTATGACTTGCTGATTGGAAAGTATGGTCGCCTGAGTACGCTCTCCTGGGTTCCACGGTACAATAGTGTACTTGTCAATGACGAGGTCATTGTGGATGCAAAAGCTGCTGGCATGAACTTCAAGGTAAGTCAATCTTCATTGATAATGGATAAGCAATCAGCGTTTCTAATACGAGGTAGGATGTTCTCATTGCTATGGGTATCGTTGACTCAGCCAATAGCCGGATGGGTCTCGAAGCAGCTGGCATCGTCCGTGAGATTGGGCCGAAGGTCCGCGCCCTGGCGCCCGGCGATAGAGTCTTCGTCTTTGGTGGCGGTTGCTTCTCGACTGGTATCACACGATCTCCGAGAAGCTGTGCGTCAAAATACCGGATTCTCTTACTTTTGACGACGCAGCAACCATGCCGTGCGTTTTCTCGACCGTCATCCATGGCCTCCTTGAGATTGGCCGCCTTGAAGCCGGTGATTCGGTCCTCATCCATTCAGCATGCGGCGGCGTTGGCTTAGCCGCTATTCAAATCTGCAAGATGGCTGGAGCAGAGATATTCTGCACCGTTGGTAGCGAAGAAAAGGTTGATTATCTGGTTTCTACGTTTGGATATCCAGGGGCATTTTTCAGTCACGCGACGCGTCGTTCCTTCCGGACATTCTCAAGGCGACGAGCGGACGCGGTGTTGACATCGTTCTCAATTCGCTGAGCGGCGAGCTTCTACATGCGTCTTGGAGCTGCGTGGCCGAGTTTGGCAGGATGATTGAAATCGGCAAACGTGACTTCATCGGCAACGGCAAACTTGCTTTGAATCCATTCGAGCTGAATCGAAGTTATCATGGCGTAGATCTGGGACACTTGATCGAGTTGAAGCCTGAAATGGGTAATAGGTAAGGCCCAGCAACAGCCCTGCGTCATGTGAAAGTACGGCTATTAACTTGTGATCAGGTTACTGAAGAAGATCGTCCAACTTTACGAAAAGGGCCATGTCACCGCTCTGCGTCCTATTAAGACATTTGATGCTGACGCGGCTGAAGAATGTTTTCGTTATATGCAAAAGGGGCAGCATATCGGGAAAATTGTGCTGAAGATGAACGGATTGTCTACAACAAAGACAGCGGGTGGCAAACCCTGGTTCAGACCGAAATTCGATGGCAACTCAGCTTATCTCATTGTGGGAGGTCTCGGTGGCCTCGGTCGACTCGTATCAAACTGGATGGTCGAGCACGGTGCCAGGCACTTTGTGTACCTTTCTCGACAAGGTGGCGACACGGAGGACAATCAAAACTTCTTCAAAGAGCTGGAAGACCAAGGTTGCGTGGTATCACCAGTGAAGGGCAGCGTCACAGCCCTCACTGATGTCGAAAAAGCCCTAGCAGCTTCTCGGAAGCCGATTCGGGGTATCATCAACATGTCCATGGTCCTACGAGACCAAGGCTTCACCAAGATGACCCATGAGGAGTGGACCACTGCAGTCGACCCCAAGGTCCTGGGAACATGGAATCTGCACAATGCCTGTGTCCGTTCTGGGCTTGAACTGGACTTCTTCCTCCTCTTCAGCTCGATTTCTGGCATCGTTGGACAAAAGGGCCAAGCGAACTACGCAGGAGCTAACACATTCCTCGATGCTTTTGTCCAGTATCGACACAGTCTTGACATGGCTGCCGCTTCGATTGATGTCGGCGCAATGATGGACTACGGGTACCTTGCAGAGAACCCCATAATGATGGAGAAGCTCACGGCCCAAGGCATGTATGGGGTGAAGATTCCACAGCTACTTGACACAGTTTCAGCCCTGATCAATCAAGCACGCCCTCAAATCAACAGTGTCTCTACAAGGACCTTCTTCAACCCCTCGCAGCTTATACTAGGCCATCGAAGCCTCACGTCTCTCTCGGAACCATCGAACAGAGTGATCTGGAAGAAGGATCGCCGCATGGCTGTTTATTACAATTCTGATGGCATGAGAAGAGTAACAGAGGGCGCCACAGTCAATTCCAGCGCCCTCCAGAAGTTTCTCACATCCACATTGACGGATCCCCAACTTCTTTCGTCCCCTGGAACCCCCATCTTCTTCGCGAGACAAATCGGCAGTCAGCTTTTCCGACTTTTATTGAAACCTGCAGAGAATGACGATGAGATCGATGCGAAAATGTCCCTTCAAGATGCTGGATTAGATAGTCTCGTTGCCGTGGAAATGCGCAGCTGGTGGAAAGGGATTTTCGGATTCGATATTAGTGTGCTTGAAATGCTTGGCATGGGAAGCTTGCTAGCCCTGGGTGAGAGAGCGGCCAATGGTCTCAAGGAGATTCAGATTGGTTCAAATCAGGAGATTGAAGGCGGGGAGAAGCATAGCACTGAAGATTACTTGAGACTCAAGATGCCTTGAGAACTTGAATATCTTTGGGTTGCCACAAATCAGAGACCGCCTATTTTTTTCGTCCTCAAGCGACTGTGTTTCCTGCGCTTTCTGCATTCTGTGTAACGTCATCATTGCTGTCATCACCTTCGATAGGAACTTTCAAGTTCACGGGAAGTGTAGCCGCGTATAAATAGGAAAATTAGGCGGTCTCATAGATTGAATATCTCTCATTTGTCTCAGCTTCTGGCTGCGCGGCGGTACATGGGGACAGTTTCATGTGGCGGTGGAGCTGGCCAGCCCGTCAACATGCGTTTGCCTTACTTGGATGAGTCCAACGCAACAGGTCTGTTCTCATCGAACCAAAGCTTCTCTCCCTCACTTTTCCATTGCGGCGGGTACATCCCGTTGACCATCCAAAGTCTCCGTTCAGTCTCATTGATGTGAAACTCCCAGTCATATCCCTTGTCCTCGATGTGCGGCTTCAGAATCTGATGCAGGCCATCCGTGGTGCGTTTGTAACTTTCATCGTTGTTTGGCAGCGTCACAGCAATATGATCCACGGTGATTCTTATGAAGGTATCGCTGGTTCTGGGTTTCCCTCCCACCCAGATATCGTTGGGTTGCAGCTTGATGAAGTTGACAACCACATAGAAAGCTGGGAGGCCAAACTTTGTGTAGAAACTGGTGATGTCCTTGGACAGAGCGCTTTTGGTCTCGTCGTCGGTGAAGACGTTAGGGGGGTGGTAGATGAGCCAAAGAGGCATGTTGGGGAAATCGGTTTGGTTGAAGTTTGAAAGCCTTGGTAAAAAGGTTGATGACAGGTTGAATGCGAAGAGAGCACTTAGATGGAGGATATGATGGCCGACTGCTGAATTATATGTTGAATGGATTGCTTCTACACAGGTTGCAGCTCCGCCGGAGGACTAGGCGTACGCATGCCTTTTGTGTCACGTCGTGATTACTGATCGTAGGTCAAGGCACCTACTTGAACCCCAGCCCCAAGCCATACAAGGTCTCGCGCATTACTCAAAGCTGCCGTACCCTGGCAGATCAATAATCAGTAATTTTTGTTCCGGCTGAAACTTGACAGAAGGCTTGCACTTTATTTTGTTCCTCAGCGGTCTTCGGCGGGCCTGAGTTCTGCGAGTTCCGACGATGATGTTCAGACGACAACATGCCCAATCAGTGTCATGCACTCCCTCGGGGACATTATTGTGTTCGACCGTGCAGTTGATAAGCGAACTCCGCATTGTCTGCGGACGGTCATGCAAGGATTACTCAACTTGCTTAGCACCGCTTTTGTCGAGGCCTACTTGCACCGAGTCTTACATAAAATTCGGATGGCTGACCAATGGAGCTTTGCTATCTGCGCGGGCAGTGGGCAAAGATGACGACGGGGACGACAGGGACGACGGGGATGAAATTGACGGAGATAATGATAGGGACAGGGATATGGACGACAATAATGAGGACATTAACATACGAACGGAAGTAGAGATGTTATACAAACAAAGAATAAAAATATCAGAATTAAATAATAGCGAAATAAATTAATAGCTATCAGACCTTGTATAGACAGTTCTCGCCCGGTTAGCTAAAGGTACCTCCGCTCAAATAGTAAAACTCTTTTGAGGGTGTTGCGGCTTCCATATTCAGTGGTGTTCACACGAGGAATAGTAATTAGTAACAATAGCAAGAGGTATAAAGGCAGCACACATGTGCTCAGGCATCACTATCTTCCCGGATAGCAAAGCCAATACTGATAATATGGGGTTTGTCTTGTCATGATGCCCTACGTCGATTTTTGGCCACAACAGGCAACTTGGCGATCTCGTACATAAAGCAGCACCGTCCAGCAGATTAGACACAGGCGATGGCAGATGTGGGCAAGAGAGCAACAACACTCAAGAAGTGAAGCCCAGATTATCATGCTAGTGCGGTTTGTGACAACTTGCAGAATATGTTACTGTCTGCAACCACACCTGCCCGTTTCTCGTCCAAATCAACCGTAATATGAGCCTCAGTTCTGAACTTACAAGCTTCAAAAAGCCGAGTCGCCGCCACGAGCTGATTGGAGTCATCTCAGTAGAAAGCTGGAGGCCCCCATGATCAAGCGTCTTGGAAACGAAGAAAACGCGTCGCAGGACATTACTAAAAAGAGGCATCTCAGTTGCCTGCAGAGGCTGCTGATGTGAAGTCCCGCAACTCTAACTCTGTATCTTCTGTTTGCGTGGGGTCAAATTGCCTAAATAAGATGCGACAGGAAATTCACGCCTGCCCAGTTGGTCTTGTATCGGCTGAATGCGGGGACTCGGCCGACTTACCCCAGATTCTCGGTATTGGCAGTTAATTGTTGTTGGAGATGAGGAAGCTAAACTCCGATCATTCTTGGCCAGTCGGCAGTTACCCCGCGTGTTCCTTTCCACTATCTTAGAGGGAATTATGTAGGCCTATAGATTGAAGCAGGTCCAACCCGCAAACTTTACCCAGATCGGAAGCACGAAATTGTAGCTGACCCCCAACGATGATCAGGCCTTTATCTACAGACTCCCCACAGTTGGACCTTCTTATCAAACTTCCGGTCCCCACAAACTGGCGTGCCCCTTATCAACGTCCGCAAACCACCATAGGCAGGTTCCTCACTTCGGGCCGTGGCCCGGTCAGAGGAGAAGCAGGTCAAAAAGACTCTATATCCGCCAATAGTAACCCTGCAAAGCTTGGACAGACCCAGATCGATATACCCTTATCCGGCTCCCAAAAGCTTGACACCCGTGTTTCTTATCTTCTGGCCCCTCCTTCCTTTATCTGGACGGCCTCTCGGGTGATACCCAACCAAGTGCGAGGTTATCGCATACGAGGTGCCGTCGCTGGTCAGGCAGTAGGGTCGTTCAAAACTCATCAATCCGAATGTCAGATGGCCCAAGACGAGTCCTAGACAAACCAACTCCCGGTTATCGTCAAATTACCGGATACGCCATTTGAACTTTCGTGATACTATTCAATATTGATAGCTGTCAACAATGGAGGTTAAGGCTCAAGGGGATGTTGAAGTCGGGCGTCACGACAATGAGTCGACCCGGAAGACCAGCATAGTCGACATTGACCATGGCGCCGACTCACAACTACAGAGAAGACTTGGGAACAGGCATATCACAATGATCGGGATAGGCTCTTCAATTGGAATGGGCTTATGGCTCGGAAGCGGCAAAGGGTTAGTTGCGGGTGGCCCAGCTTCATTGTTCATCGGATGTGAGTACTTCTGCAATGGCCCTATATGTCATGTCTGAATGCGCTGCCCAGTGAGCCCTTCTAGGCAAACTTCGCTTGAGATTTGCACGCTGACGAGGGTAACCGAAAACTTCAGTCATCATCGCTAGCTCCATGGTGTGGGCAGTCTCGCAGTCCATTGGAGAAATGGCTGTGATGTACCCCGTCCCCTCCGCTTTTGTCCAATGGACGAACAAGTTCGTTGATCCAGCCGCTGGGTTCGCTTTGGGATGGTGTTACTGGTTCAACTACTGGATTGCCGTCGCCAACGAGCTACAGGGCATTGTTACCGTTTTGTCCTTCTGGAATACGTCGGTCCCTAAGGCCGCATGGATATCGATTTTCTGGGTTGTCATCGCCCTGATCAACGTTGGTGCCGTCACGGTCTTCGCCGAGGTTGAAGTCGTCATGGCAGCCATCAAGTTCGGCTGGATCTTCGTCGTCATCATCGCCTCAATCGTCATTTCAGCAGGCGGGGCACCGAATCATGAGGCGATTGGTTTCAGATACTGGAACGAAGCCCCTTTTTTGAACGGTTTCAAGGGTTTTTTGACTGTCATGCCGGTGTGCATTTTCGCTCTGTCTGGTTCGGAAACAACAGGTCTCGTCGCAGCCGAGCTCAGCAACCCAAGGAAGGCAGTTCCAAAGGCAGTCAAGTCTATTGCACTCCGACTAGCCATGTTTTATCTGATGGGCTCCCTGATGATCACTATCACCGTGTCCCCTTCCGACTCGAACCTCTTCGGTAGCGGAGCGCATGCCACCGACGCATCACCATTTGTGATCGCCTTCAGGAACGCCGGTCTGGAGCCGTTGGCCCATATGATGAACGCCGTCATATTCCTGTCGGTTCTTTCTTCCGGTAGTATCAACGCGTATGCGGGATCCCGAACGCTCGTCGGATTGTCTGAGATTGGCATGGCTCCATCTGTGAGTCCTGCTCTCTGCATGTTTCCGAAATCTTGACTAACCGCGTTCTTTCATAGTGGATGAAGAAGGCAGATCGCCGTGGAAGGCCATGGTATACCTTGGTACCGACATTATTGATCGGCGGCGGACTCTCGTATCTCAACGCCAGTCACACTGGTGCGGAAGTCTTCAGCTGGCTGTCAAGTCTGGTCTCGCTCTTTACACTCTTCGGATGGTCGATGATCTGCCTTTCCCACATCCGCATGAGACATGCCTGGAAAGTTCAGGGACGAAGCGTGAACGACCTGCCATGGCGAACGAAGACTTGGCCATGGGCAGCTTACTGGGGCTTGATATGGTGCATCATATTGACAATTGTCCAATTCTATCTGGCTGTCTGGCCCTTTAACGGTGAGACGTCGGCGAAGTCCTTCTTCTCGACCTACGTCTCGGTACCAGTTGGCATCGTCATCTATATCGCTGCAAAGTTCTTCTACGGCGGTCGTCGTTGGCTTGATAGCCGATCGATTGAACTCGACTGTGACCGACGGTTCTACTCCGCTGAGCATGAAGAGGCAGATGTGAAGACGTCCTTGGCAAAGAGGATTTTGAAGAAATTCTCGTTCATAAGTTACCGGGAAATCACGTGGGGTAGGGCTGAGGTCGTGTGCGCTGTTTGTTACGGGCTCGAGACGCTTTCCTCGTAGCGTAAAACCAGCGAGTAACTTCTTGGAATTAAACAGTGACCCGGTCTGTTTGCATCTTTCTGGTTTTCGTTAGAATATTTTGCCTTGAATACTCCAAAATTGTCCCATCACTGAGGCAAGCTTCAACATCTTGCGGAGTAGTCCGGCACGTGCGAATATACGAAGGTACTAATGTTCACAAGTAATCTTCACATCATGGTCTGTGCCTTGTATCGCACGTTCGCAACTGGGTCCCGAGAGTCTCCGGTGAGAATCATGTTAATTAATATGTTTAGGTTTGGGGCGAAGCATCCACTTTCTGACACTGGCGAAAAATAGGGCGCTTCTGACCTTCGCAAAAGCACCTTCCGCCGAAAATCACAGACCAGGCTGCAGTCATTCCGCCGCTGACTCGCCGCAAGGCGCTGAGTTGAATTGCTCTCCACCTGTCATGCCAATCAACCCGGAACTAATATTATTCTTTCTACCTCTTTAGCCCAGAACTAATATTACCTGGGACATCCTACGGCATTCGCGGAAGTTGCTAATGTACAGACCAGGTCGGTGCTGAACTCTGTTCTCAATTGCAATAAGTATCATCGGCATATTATTCCGGGCTTCCATCTGTCGTCCCATCCCATATTTAAACCCGGCAGTCTCGTCCGAATCACTCCTCAACCTAGTCTGCTAGGCAATCCTTAACTCAATTGACGTCCAACATTGACCGCAGCCAGTAAGCCTTCACTCAACCTTTTGCTTCGCGCAACTACGGTCAAGCCTAACTTAACTCAGTGCAACTCATTAACCTCATTACCCTTCTGCCTGCGCTCGTCTCCGCAGCCCATGGCGACCCCCGGAGAATGAGCTACTCCGGAAGCTGCATCATCGCCAAGGACGGAACGTGGTCACCCAAGTGCACGACGGCCTACGTCGAAGCAGCACTCGGATCCCAGTGCAGGAATCTGGGCGGTACCTTGAGTAACATCAACTTTGAAACCACCATTAAACAGATCAACTACCGCTGCAACTGCGTGCACGGAAATACCAAGGACTTCACTTACAACGATGGCGTCTTCGAGGCAAAGGCTGTGGTTGGAGACAAGTGCTGAGGAGGGACAATATCAAAGAATTAGTTCGCATATCATGGATACCTAATCGCGGAGCTACTCTGGCTAAATATAACACTGCTTCATTTCTTCCCGTCGCTCATCAAGTACACTCTCACACGTGGATGGAATTTCGTGGTGGTACCTAAGAATGCCCAGTATTTACTTGGGTCAGGTAGGGTGGCGGAAAGGGGGGTCCGAGACCCTCCTTCAGGTAAACTCACATTTAACATGACTACTTACTCCTTATACTCCCCTTTACTTAACTATTAAAGATATTAAGGATAATAGCTACTCTTAAATTAATTCTCTCTATATATATTATCTAGTATATTTTAGGCTTTAGAAACTATTTACTAACTAATTTATTAGCTTCTTATAGTAATAATATCTATACTTACTTCTATAAGAAGTATTTTAAGTTTTCTCTAGCTAAGAAAACCTAAGATTATTATTATAATACTTCTATTACTAGTTTTACTATATTTTACTACTAGAAAGTATATTATACTACTTATATTAATTTTTCTTATACTTACCTTTATATTTCTCTAGTTTTACTAGTTATTCTATTTACTATTAAGTTCTAAAAGGTTTTTAAAAATACTACTTCTTCTTAAGCTATAAATATAATACTTTTTCCTCTATATTTATTATTCTATTCTAATATTTTAGGTTATAAATATTAACTACTAGAAAGCTATATACTATTATACTCTTAACTTTATAAAGAAAAGTATTACTTTAGTCCTAGCTACTCTTATTACTCCTACTCCTATACCTACTCCTACTCTTACTCCTACTAGCTCTCCTATTACGCTTATTATGCCTAGCACCCTCCTTACTATCTTCACTTTACCTAGTAGTAGTCAGGAAGTCCTCCCTAGTCCTATTATAGCTAGAAAACTCCTTACTACTACTATAGCTTAATACTAGCAAACTTAGCTAGATATATTTACTACTACCTACTAGAGCTAGTTTTATTATTTCTATATATATTAGAGGTTTTAGCCTAAGATAAAGGTTACTTTTAGGCTTTTTAAATATTATTTTTAGGCTCTTATAAACTAAATTAGGTTTTCTAGCTATAAAGCTAAATATAGACTTTTTAGCCGCCACGCTACTACATCTTTATTATTCCTACTTTATAACCTTTATAATAAGTAAATATATATCTATAAGAGGCTTTTATAAGCTGAGTTATTATAATAATATATATAAAGCTCACTAATATACTTTTAAGAGAGTATAAAAAAAGGAGGTTATATTTAAAGAAAACTAAGTTATACTTTCTAACTAGTATAGCTATAACTATACTTTAAGCTAAGTTTCCCTAATATAAAGTATAATTAAGGCTATAAAACTAGATCTTCTATATATTAAGTTAACTTTCTAAAATAATATTAATATAAAACCCTTTAATATAAGCTATATTCTTAAGTATAAAGTTGCTTAATAGTTAACTATTCTAGCCTTTAAAAACGCTCTTAAGAATATAGGTATTATATCTCTTAATAGAAAACTAGGATATACCTATTTCTATAATATTATTTAGGCTAGACTTTATAAAAAAGCTATCTTCTGTTACAACTTATAAATAAGGATAATAGCTGAACATCTTACTTAGGTATTAGGTAGCTAAGATAGGATATTTATACTATAGAATTATAGGAATAATAGGAACTTACTTAGAGATAGAAAAACTATAATATAAGTTATATAATAATAAGATAAGACTAAGTAAGTAGTATAGATTACTAAATATTTAGTTAGAGTTACTAAGTATTTACTAATAACTACTAAGTATTTACTAATACTTAGTAAGAAATTAGTAATAAATAAAAAGTACTATTTAAGACTTATATATAGTATAACTTAAGCTTAACTTATAGTTAGACTTCTATAGTTCTTTAGTAATTAACTTTATATTTATCCTTAAGATACTTTTAGCTTATTTTTATTATAAATAACTTATTAAGTCTAAAATTAATTACTTTAGCTTCTAACTACTAATTTATAATATAGCTTATAACTTATAACTAATAACCTTAGTATACTGTTTTAAGATATTAATCTCTAGCTTCTATTAGTAAACTCTACTATTAGATAGCTAATTATAATACTTTAATTACTCTTATTTAGTAAGTTAACTATTAATACCTACTAATAATACAGAGTATCTTCTTATACTTCTACTAAATTACCTATTCTAAGAAGCTTTATTTCTTCTAAATAACTAGTTAGAAACCTAGCTAAAAAACTTATAAAAGCCCTAATAATAGTTAACTTAAATAATAAGGTTACTCTTAAAAAAGAAACCTATAATAAACTCTAGAACTAAGTTAAAAAAGGAGATAAAAATATTACTAAAATCTAAGAAATATATAATACTACTACTAAACTCTAAGAACTTAAAGGAATAATCTAAGAACTTAGTAATAGACTTTAATATATCCTAGATCTTAAAAACAAAGTTCTCTAGCTAGGAGAATAGAATAATACTTTCTAAGCTACTACTAATATTATTACTATACCTCTCTATAGAGGATAATAGAAACTTAAGCTTAGTATACTTATTACTTATAATAAAACCTTTAGAACCTTTAAAAGATTCTTAATCTAAGTTAAAAACTACTAAAACTTCTATTATAGAGATTTTACTAATAAGACTAAGAAAGTAGTATATATAGCTACTTACTTTTAAAGAAAAGCCTTCTAATAATTTAAACTAATCTAAAAAGAATACTTTAAATATAAAACCCTTAATAAATATACTATAGAGACCTGTAATATCTATACTAGTTTCTAGAGATTTAAAGATATATTTTATTTACTTTTCTAAGACCTAGATAAGAAATAATAAGCTAAGTAAAACCTCTTATAGCTTTAATAAACTAAGTCTACTAAGAACTACTCTATTAATTTTAAATAACTTAGTATCTAACTTAACTTTACTAAAGAAACTAAGATCTTTATATTCTATTAAGAACTTCAAAATAAAATTAAAAATAAAATTATTAAGGTTAATTAACTTAATAACTTCTTCTAATATACTAAATTTGCTATTAAGATTAATAACTAACTCTTTAAATAATAAAAATAATAAAGTAATAAACGCTAAAACCTAAACTTAAGCTATAAATATTAGTAATATTGAGGAAGTTCTAAGCCTACTTAGTAAGGGTTTTCATAGTAAGGTAAAAAGCAGTAAAAGCACCTCAGTCAGTGCTCAGTCTAATAGCTTCGTAGTATATATACCTAGGGGTCTAGAATAACTGCCTACGCTAACCCTAACTATGGCCGCCTATTACAGCTATTAGCCTTATTAATAATAGCTTCGTTACTAGTAAGGTCGATAGCCTCATCTATATAACTTACGCAGAAATAGCTTTATAAGGTCTTTAGCTATGGAAAAGCTTGTCTTAGCTATATATTTAAGATATTATTCGCGCTAAGCTTTAAGCCTATTCCTTATTCTTAATCTTAAATTAACTAAAGAAAACTACTTAGATTTCTATAACTTTATAATATATTCTATCCTACTTAATTTATAGGGCTTTATATTATAAGGCTTTGCTTAAAGTATACCTTAAGATACTAAGATTAATACTAACTATAGGGCTAGGCTTACTATAATTAGCAAGATAACGCCTTTTAACCTACAGAGCTCTAAAGACTAGTTAGCTATAGCTAGGTTATACTTCACAGTCCTGAAGGCTTATATTAGTAGTAAGGCTATAAGAAGCGCCTATATACCTCAGCTAAGTAATATAGCTGCGTTTACTACTAATCCTAGCTATTATACCTATTTTAATAATATTTTTAGTAGGGTGGTGTAGCTAGTAAGCTAACCTAGCTGAAATAGTAGGTGTTGCTAACGACTATAGAATTCTAGGTAGGCGGTAGAGAAGACGGCCGAGTTGATAGAAGGTGTAAGTAAGGGTTAGAAGATAGGTTGAAAAGTAGAAGAAAGTCTATAGTAATTAAACCTAGTTAAAGTTGTGAAGTTATTATCAAAGTGACGTTATAAGTGATAAGATTATTAATAATAGCGTATATTAACGCGCGCGGGGAGGGATAAGGCTGAAGCTAAGATTATATAACTAGTAGGCTGTTAGCTAAAGAGGTAAGTTGGAGGTTGTTGCAGTATAAGTTCTAGGTAAAAATCACAGTAGCTAGCTAGAGGCTATAAATATTAGTAATAACTCTAGCAGAAGTTTAATAACTAATAAAACAATAATAGACCTTATAATAACTAGAATAATAACTAATAAAGTATTACTTATAAGTAATATAGCAGACCTATAAACCTCAGCCTAGCTATTAAAGATACTAATAAAAAACCTTAGAACCCTAAATACTATAACTATAAAAAATTAGGGTATATTACTAAAAACTGCAGATAACCTAAGAAGCTTAACTAGAAACTAATACTTAAGCAAACTAAGTAAATCAGTATAATAACTAAAACCTCTTATATATCCCTTATATAGATAGAATACTATAATAATAAATACTTTATATACTATAGTAATAAGGAAGCTTTAAGATACTAGCCTAATAACTCTAACTATAGAAGAATAGATTATAATATAACTATCCCTAAAGCTAAAACTAAGACCTTTATAATAGCTTTATAATTCTATAATAAAATAGTTAGAAAGACTACTAAATAACTTAATAAAATACTTTAAATATAATAACTTAAACCTATCAATATACTATCACTATAAATTATTAATATATAAAGATAAATCCTCTATAATACCTTAAATTACTCTACTTAAGAATAAGAGCTAGAAACTAATAATAAACAAAATATTCTATAGCTTAAAATAGCTTAAATACTTTAACTATAATAAGCCTAAGAAAAGCTAAATAATATTATATAATATTACTAGATTAGCACTCTAATAATATATCTTAAATAATACTAGAATATATATAGAAACTCTACTAGAATTAAACAGATTAACTAGAAGCTTAAAAAATAGGTTAAAAAGAATCTAATAAAAAACCTAAATATTAATATAACTCTATAACTAAGTAGTAACTATTTAATCTTATTAATAGCTAGACTTTTAGTAAAAGAGAAAAATCCCTTTATAACTTAGATAAACTTTATAATATTACTTATTAATATACTTAAATAGAGATTACTTATAGGTTTACTCTTAGTATAGATAATATTAGCTCTAAAAAGGAATCTAATAATAAAAGAAAGACTAAATAACTTATCTAATACTAAGAAATTAATATACTTAGTAATAAGTAGTAATAATATTTCTATAGTACTTTAGTAGATCTATAAGATAAAAACTATACTTTATAACTCTATGTAAAAAACTACCCAGCTTTTTATACTTAATACTAATACTACTAAACCTTCTTTTAGCTATAGTATATCTTTAATAAATATAAAGAATATATAGGAAATAAGTATAAGCACTAATTCTACCCTAGAAGATATAATAATAACCTAATCTAGGAAATCTATCCTACTTTAATAATAGTTAGATAGATAATAATACTATTTAAAGATAACTTTACTATTTTCAGACTAAGTCTCTAATTCCCTATATAATATTAATATAATAACTATATAATAAGATAAATATAAATAAGATACTTACTAAATCTATTACTAGGATAAAGCTTAAGTATAGAGAACCTTAAAAGATAGACCTAATATCCTCTATGCTAAGATCAGAGAAAATAGTCTAACTAAGGCTTAATAGGAAAGAAAATAGATTACCTACTTTAGATAATTAGAGTAGTTAAAAAACTAGACTTACTTACTAATAAAAAACTATAATAAGTAATAATAATAAGGTTTATATATCTAGTATCTTTAGACTAGAAAACATATCTATAACTTATAGTAATAATTAATAATAATACTGCTATTACTATAATTAATAGCAGAGCAAAAATAAACTTTATATTACTATAAATAATAAACTAACTATAACTATTATAGTAAAGAAAGCAATATATATACTAACTTAGTAATATAAAAAGAAAATAAGTCTAATATAAAAGAAGAACTATTAGAAATAAAACTACACCTCTTAAAATAAGTTACTTAAATTAAAATAAATAACTTTAATTTAATATTACTAAACTTAGTAATTATAATATTATGTTAGGAATACTATAGCTTAAGAAAAATAACTTATAGATAGATTAGAGAACAGGCTAACTTTATTAGAATAATAATAATTTAATCTCTAAGTAGCTCTATAAAACCTAAGCTTCAAATAAATTTATAAAATATAAAGTAGTAATATAATATATCTACTACCTTAAAATAAAAGAAGCTATATTATAACTACTAAAAATAATAGATCTTAAATAAAAGAATAACTTACTTCTATCTATCCTAGAAAAATATAGAGTTTATAAGAAACTCTTTATAGCTAAACTAGAAACAGGACTACCTCTATATATAAATTTCAATTATAGAATCCCTATTAAAGAGGGGAAGAAGCTTAAATTTAATAAAATTTATAGATTTAACCTAATAGAAATAGAAGCTTTTAATAAATACCTTAATAAAAACCTTAAGAAAAGCTATATTAGAGAATTAATATTACTAGTAAGAAGTTTAATTCTATTTATACCTAAGAAAAACAGTAAACTATAACTATATATTAACTACTAAATACTTAATAAAATAATAATTAAGAACTAATACTTATTACTTTTAATTAATAAATTATAATAACTCTTTTATAAAGCTAACTACTTTATAGTATTAAACCTTAAAAGTATTTATAACTTTATTAGAATAAAAAAAAAGAGAAGAATAGAAAACTATTTTTAGAATATATAGAAGATATTTTAAGTACTTTATTATACTTTTTAGTCTTACTAATACCTTAGCTACTTTCTAGAATATAATTAACTAAGTTCTTAAGAAGTTTATAGATATTTTTATAGTTATCTATTTTAATAATATTTTTATCTTCTTACTTATAATAGAATAATATAAAGAATATATATACTTTATATTATAAGCTTTTTAGAATACTAAGCTTTTAGTTAAACTAGAGAAAAGTATATTCTATATATAGAAAGTAGAATACTTTAGATTTACTATTACTTCTAGATATATTAATATATTAAAAAAGAAAGTTTAAGCTATTAAGGAATAGCTTATACTAATAAACTTTAAAGAAGTCTAAAGATTCTTTAGATTTATTAACTTCTACTGAAAATTTATTAGACTCTATAGAAAAATTAATATACTTCTTATAGACTTTAGCTATAAAAATTAACTATTTAAATAGAAAGAAGCCTAAAATATAGCTTTCTAGATAATTAAAAACTATATTATAAGTAAACTAGTCCTTATAATCTCTAACCTAGAAGAATAGTTTAAAATTAAGATAGATATTTTAGATTTCACTTTTAGAGTATAACTATCCTAGAGAGACTTAGAAAGATATCTATATCTTTATACTTTCTTTTCCTATAAACTCTATAAACTAGAACTTAACTACTAAATATATAATAAAGAACTTATAATAATTATTAAAGCTTTTAAAAAATAGTAACTTTTACTCTTAGAAACTATCTATTAAATACTTATATATACTAATTATAAGAACTTAGTATACTTTACTACTTTAAAAGAACTTAATAAATAATAAATTAAATAGTTAGAATTCTTTTTAGAATTTAATTTCTAAATTATCTACTAGAAAGGAGTAGAAAATAGTAAAGCTAACGCTTTTAGCTAATAACTAGACTATAATATCTTAGTACTAAATAAGACCTAAGTAATTCTTAAATATAATAAGAATAGAGACTTAATACTTACTATAAAACTTCTAATAATAACTAGATAATCTATAGCTAGCCTAACTAGTAGACTAGATAATAAAGCTATTAAGAAATTCTATAGCTTACTAGTATATAATTACTAAAAAATTATAAAAACCTAGAAATAACTATAATAATAATATAGAGAAAAAGTTACTAAAGAATATATTATAATAGTAATTAAGAATTATAAGGTTTACTTAAAAAGTAAACTAGCTTAATACTAACTTTATAGATTATTATAACTTTTACTTATACTATAAACTACTTAGTATTTATATTACTTAACTTTATTATTAAGCTACTAAAGTTATAAGAACTCCTTATAAAAGTCTATTTTAATAGTTTTACTATTATTAATAAACTTATAAAGTATACCTATTTTATCTTATATAAAGAAGTAAGTAATACTAAAGAATTTACTTATATATTTCTTAAGTATATTATTACTAATTATAGAATACTTAAGGAAATTATATTAAACAGAAATAAGATTTTCACTTTAAAACTTTAGAAGTTAATTATATTATAACTTAGTATTAAGTAAGCTATATCTACTGTATTTCACTTATAGACTAATAAATAAATAGAAAGAATTAATTAGATCTTTAAAACTTATTTCTATACTTATATTAATTATAATTAGAATAATTAGATAGTACTACTACTAATAGCTTAATTTACTTATAATAGTATAATTAGAGAAAGTATTAAGAAATCTTTTTTCTATCTTAATTATAGATTTAAACTAGCTTAATAGTAATAAATGTCACGGGCTAGAGCCCGGATTGATATCTCCGGCTTCGCCGGAGCAGTTACTGAGATCCGGCTCCGTTGGACCCACTATTCTGCCGCAGTACGCCGCCTAACCCGGCCTGCTTCACCGCTGTTAGGTGCCTATCCCTGTAAAGTCCTTTTCTTCCTTCTTCAGCTTAGAATAGTCAATCGACGGCACCTCTACGTTGAACAAGCCTAGGGGCCAGCCCCTTACATATTCTAAGCTCAACAACAGAAGACGCTACGCGAAACCTCACGAGAGCGACACGATGGATTCGCCAGAGGGTAGCGCAAACGACGCGATGAACGCCGAGATTGACCGCCGGATCAACGAAGCGGTTAACGCAAGCATACGTCCTCTTCAGGACCAAATGGCCCAGCAGACGGCCCAGATGACGCAGCTCTTGACAGCTCTGAATGGGCTTATGTCACTGGATAGAGCAACCCCTACGCTGCTTACGAGTAGCGTACCGACCCCGTCCACAGCTGATACAACTATATAGGCTCCAAGTGACGATATAGTAATGGTAGCTGAAGGGCGGAGAAAGCCCCTACTGAATCCCCTGAAGTTCATGGGAAGGTGCAAAGACTACCTAGCGTGGTCTCAGCAAATATGCGATAAGACAACCCTAGATGCAGGACTTATGGGGGGTAATGCTGAGGTTTGGTACTATATCAACTCACGACTTGATGTTGACCCTCAGCAAGTTGTTGCTACTTTCTACGCTGCTGGAGGCCCCGGGGGCGAGCGAGACCCCTCTGAGTTTATGAGGTACTTGGACTGTACGTATAAAGACCTAAGTGCTGCCTCCCGCGCAGCTGCTATGCTGCGAACGATCTGTCAGCGGGACGACCAATCCCTCGCCTCCTTTCTTCCCTGATATGAGAGAGTATTGTCAGAAGCTGGGGGGGCTAGTTGGGCAGACTAGGCGAAGATAACCCTCCTCGAGGGAGCACTTAGTATGCGGCTCCAACGAGCCCTTGTTACTGTCGACCTTCTGGTTGATAACTACTATGGATGGCTTATGCGGGTATAAGACGTAGCTGCAAGGCTGGAGGGGCTTCCAGCTACAACGCGCAGAAGCAGCTTGTACTACCCTAGAGCCTCCGAAGCAAGCAGGCACTATGATAACGATGGTGATGTGGTGATGACTGGCGTAAGCCGCGCGAGGAACAAGAAGGGAGCTCCGGAACCGCAGCGCCGCAGACGCTACTCCTCCTCGTCTGAGTCCGAGGGTAGTGAACAACCGCAGAAGGATAGTTGGCGTTGCTATAACTGTAACAACATCGGCTATATCGCTACACGGTGCACTAAGCCAAAGCGTCCAGGGCTAAAGAAGATCAAGAAGGTCAAGAAAGCCAAGAAGTCAGAAGAGAGCAGCAACGATAGTGCTACAGAGGAGCTGGGAAGCTCTGAGGCTGAAGAGAGCTCGGGAAAAGAGTAACTCCAACGCAAAGTCAGGCGTTGGAGGCAAAGCCTAGTGATATCATTAAATGGAAGCAGTTCAAGCATCGCATGAGCAGCAAATCAGTAGTGATCACTGCCTGCATATATAAGGGCACTTAAGCAGACGCTCTGGTAGATACTGGGTGCGACCTATACACCCTTGTCAACCATGACCTTGCTTGCAGGCTGCGCCTACTAATAGTAGACCGCTCAGAGCAGATACTAGGCAGCTTCAGCAATGCTATAGGTGCTATGAAAGCGACAGGTGTAGTTGTCTTTAACCTAGAGCTATGTGGCTATAATAAGAAGATCTTTATGTATACTGTCTGCAGTCTTAGGGATAACCTCTTCCTTAGGAAACTGTGGATGGAACGGAACTGCGTTGTATATGACGCTTCTGCGCAACAGATATGTTATAGGAGAGGTGGTGTAGACTTACAACTGAAAGGCGAGGAAGAGCCAGAACGAATACGCCAGATTAGAACTGCTCGACTCCTCCCAGGAGCCCCCTTTACAACGCTCTATAAGAGGGCGCAACAATAAACTGGAGAAACTGCAGTATATGAAGTGCAGGCTATTAGCCTGGCAGATATATAGAAAGCCCTTGCGAAGAAGACAGAGAAAGCAGACCTTAAGGCTCTCCTTCCGCCAGCTGTTCTAGCTGAATTTCGCGAGCTATTCCAACCTGATGAGGCTGCTAACCTCCCACCACATCGCCCCGGGGTTGACCATGAGATCCCTATTAAGCAGGACAGTAAGGGCAACGAGGCTGTACTACTATAGGGCCCGCTCTATGGGATGTCATGAGAAGAGCTCCTCGTCCTCCGGAAGACCCTGCGAGACCTACTAGATAAGAGCTTCATCTGCGCTAGCAGCTCCGAAGCATCAGCCCTAGTACTGTTCGTATGAAAACCAGGAGGAGGGATACGCTTTTGTGTTGACTACTACGCCCTTAACGAACTTACTAAGCGCGACTAATACCTCCTCCCCTTGATTCGGGAAACACTATAGACTATTAGCACTGCAAGGTAGTTTATAAAACTGGACGTAGTAGCAGCGTTCTATAAGATTAGAATTGCAGAAGGAGAGGAGCATAAGACAGCATTTCAGACCAGATATAGACTATTCGAGTGGCTAGTCGTCCCCTTTGGCCTCACAGGAGCCCCTGCCACGTTCCAGCAGTATATTAATAGCGTACTTTGAGAATATCTTAACGACTTTGCGATGGCGTATATGGACGACGTACTGATCTACTTAAATAGGTTATAAAAG
Organism: Colletotrichum camelliae; assembly: GCA_018853505.1. Lineage (NCBI taxonomy): Eukaryota > Fungi > Ascomycota > Sordariomycetes > Glomerellales > Glomerellaceae > Colletotrichum > Colletotrichum camelliae. The sequence goes on along the minus strand of JAELVL010000005.1, from coordinate 4,539,244 downwards.
GACTACGAAGCGAAAGTCTGGCTAGTCCTCCGCAAGTTAACTAATGCTGGCCTCTGGCTGGACCTGCATAAGTATGCGTTTTCTGTGAAGACTGTTAAGTATCTTAGGTTTATTGTTATAGCTAGTATAGGCATCTCCTGCAACCCTGAGAAATTAAGAGCAATTAAGGAATAGGCTGTGCTAAAGATAGTTAAAGGAGTCTGGAGCTTTTTAGGATTTGCAAACTACTACTAGATCTTTATCCCAGCGTACTTAAATATTGCTGGGCCCCTTATAGCTCTTACGAAGAAGGGTGCCCTATTCTGCTGGGGTGAGGAACAAGAAGCAGCATTCCAAGAGCTAAAAAGGATCTTTGCAGCAAAGCCTGTCTTATACTAACTAGACCCTGAGCTTACAACCTATGTTGAGGCTGACTGCTCAGGCTTCGCTCTTGGGGGAGTACTATCGTAAGAAGACGAGCACGGAAGACGTCACGCAGTAGCATACCACTCGCAGCGGCTGAATGCCGCCCAGTTCAACTACTTAATCCACGATAAGGAGATGTTAGCTATTATGAGCTGCCTGTGAGAATGGAGGGCAGAGCTATAGAGCGTTGAGAGCTTTAAGATCCTATCCGACTATAGGAACCTCAAGTACTTTATACAGAAACAGAAGCTCACGGAACGACAAAGCTGATAGGCAGAGGAGCTATCTCAGTATAACTTTGAGATATAGTACCGCCCAGGAAGCGAAGTAGTAGTGCCAGATGCACTCTCTAGACGTGAATAAGATATACCTACGTCCTTAGAAGACAAGCGCGAACAAGGCTGGATTCTCCAGCTTCTTCCCGAAGTAGCCCTTCCCTCAACGCGTACACGACGTGTAGAAGTAGCACCAGCGATGCTTGTATTTACCAACGATAAAGAACTACAGCAGCTCTAGGATCAGACCTAAGCAGGAGACGAAGTCTACCAGCAGGCCTATACTGCTGTGAAACAACGAGAAAGAAGCTTCCTACCTAGCCTCAAGCTAAAGGTTCAGATTGCTGAGTGCGAGATCGATAACAGTAACCAACTGCTATTCAGAGATCAGATCTAGGTACCAGGTAGCGAAGACCTGGATAGGGAGGCGAACACGCTACGTACTTATATCATCCAAAGTATCTACAACTCAGTGCTTAGTGGCCACCCTGGTAGAGATAATACCCTCGCGCTAGTCAGCAGACGCTTCTACTAGCCTGGCCAGTCGCAGTTAGTACAGCGTTTCTGCTGTAACTGCGATGGTTGTGGGCGAAGTTATATCTGGAGAGAACGCCGCAAGGGACTCCTAAAGCCACTGCCGATACCACAGCGTATATGGAGCGATCTTGCTATGGATTTCATTACAGATCTACCCCCTACAGATAAGAACGAGAGGTTCCTCTGGGTAATTATTGACCAGCTAGGTAAAGGCGTAACCCTCGAAGCTATGCAAAGTATGGAAGCTGAAGCCTGTGCTGAACGATTCCTGAGCTGCTACTTCTGCTTCCACGGCGTCCCTACATCGATTGTGAGCGATAGGGGAAGTAACTGGACAAGCCGCTTTTGGCGGCAGTTCTGTAAGCTGTTAGGAATAGAGCAGCGGCTTAGCACTGCCTACCACCTGCAGACTGATAGAGGCCCAGAGAGGATGAACTAGGAGATCCAGGCCTACCTACGTAACTATGTCACCTACTCACAGAAGGACTGGGCATGTAACCTTCCAGCAGCTTAGCTAGCGCTTTGTAGCCGCGATAATAGCGCTATTGGGATGAGTAGCTTCTTCCTAGAGCATGGATACAACCCAGAGCCTATTAAGGTCAAGGAAGCAGACCCAGCAAGCTCTGAAGGCACCTGTGAGGGCTAAGCCCGCAAGTTGGTAATAAGGCTTCAAGATGTGATGGATATGGCCTAATCGACCCTCGCCTCAACACAGTAACGCTATGAGGAGCTGGCTAATAGGAAGCGCTAGCCTACAGAGAGACTAGAAGTAGGCGACAAAGTCTGGCTTTATATAGGGCATTACAGATCTCCTAGGCCTTGCAAGAAACTGGATTAGTTACACCACAAGTACACAGTTACGAAAGTCATCTCACTATACGTGGTAGAGCTTGATGTACCAGCAGCTATATACCTACGCTTCTATGTGGATATCCTGAAGCGCGCAGGTAACGACCCCTTACCTGGTCAAACGTTAGATGATGAGCAGCTGCTACTAATTATAGATGATGAAGGCGAAGAGACCTGGAGTGTAGAGAGTATCGACGCTGCTACCTGGAAGCGTCGAGGGCGCGGGCGACGCTGCGAAGTTCTGGTTAAGTGGGAAGGATATACAGAGAGGACCTGGGAGCCTGTCGAGACGCTCCAGGGGACAGAAGCAATGGAGGCTTACGAACGCCGTTATGGCTCTGCGATGGAGCACGATGGAGACCCAGCCTTAGCGCCGCGGGCGCGCCGCCGGAGGGGAGCAGGGGGGTGATGTCACGGGCTAGAGCCTGGATTGATATCTCCGGCTTCGCCAGAGCAGTTACCGAGATCCGGCTCCGTTAGACCCACTATTCTGCCGCAGTACGCCGCCTAACCCGGCCTGCTTCACCGCTGTTAGGTGCCTATCCCTGTAAAGTCCTTTTCTTCCTTCTTCAGCTTAGAATAGTTAATCGACGGCACCTCTACGTTGAACAAGCCTAGGGGCCAGCCCCTTATAATAAAAGCTATTATTATTATTAGATAAATTAATAATATCTAAGATAATATATATAAAGAACTTAAATTTATATAATAATAAATAGTATAATTTAGTAATAAATAATAGATTAAAAGACTAACTTTAAAAGAGAGAGATAGTACTCACTTTATATAGTAGAATATTAAAACGAAATAACTAAATAATAAACTAGACTTTAAAAAACTTAGACTTTTTAGAATTCTCTAAAAAGTCTTACTAGTTAACTATAAACTTAACCTACTTAATATAATAAAATATTTCTTAATATTCTATATCTTACTACTTAAACTAATATTATAAAGATTATAGATAAATAACTTTATTATTATAAAAGATAATAAACTAGAATATAAAGTTAAATAGATTATTAACTACTTTAAAAAACTAGAGAGATATTAATACTTTATTAAATAGAAAAGATATAGCTATAAAAATAATATATAGGAACTAGCTAAGAATATTATTAATATAAAAGATAAACTTATAACCTATTAATAATAATACTAAGAATAAGAAATAATACTAGTAATACTAGTAATACTACTTCTAATAAATATTACTAGCTACCTATATTAAATACTTATATAGATATATTAGACTACTAATAGAAGTAGATAAACTATAATAAAGAAAACTATTTATTTATCTAGAAATACTAAAAACTAACTAAAACTTCTCTAATAAAAAGTTTAAAATACTTAGATTCTAATTACTAAAAATAAAATCTAGGTTTACTATATTAAAAGTATTTACTAACTATGCTTTAAAAACTAAAGAAGATTTAGTAGGAGAAAGCTTTACTACTTCTTCTTTTTAGCTACTACTAAGATCTCTTTATAACCCTTTTTAAATACTATTTACTTAGCTTTATAAATATAATCTAGCTTTATAAACGCTTTATTTACTTTAGCTTATACCTTTTATAGTACCTCTATTCTTTTTTAAAATAATTCCTTAGTTTCTTCTTCTTTATTATCTAAATACTAAGATTTAACTATTAAATATTCTACTATATATAGGTTAGTATAAATAAAATATAATAAGCTTAAAACTATATAAATATTAGTAGATTATATTATTAGAAGTATTATATAAATAATAAGTACTACTTATAGTAATATATTCTCTATAAACTAAAGAGCTAAATAGTATTTTATAGTATAACCTCTTAGACTAATAATAATAACAAAGTATAACTTTAAACTTATTCTCTGTAATATTAAGAGAATAATAATAATAATAAAAAGTGGAAATTATAGGATTTTTAGGAATATAACCTAATATAGTATTAGTATTATAAGTAAATTAGGAAGTATAATTAATAGATCTCTAATCTAAAACTAATAACCTACTTATACTAAGTCTTAAAGATAAAACCTTTAGAGAGGGAACCTAATATTATAACCTATAAATAAAGATAATAGCTAAATAACTTACTTAAGTATTAAGTAGCTAGGATAAGGTATTTATATTATAAGATTATAAGAATAATAGGGATTTACTTAGAAATAGAAAAACTATAATATAAGTTATATAATAATAAGATAAAACTAAGTAAGTAGTATAGATTACTAAGTACTTAGTTAGAGTTACTAAGCGTTTTCTAATAACTACTAAGCGTTTACTAATACCTAGTAAGAAATTAGTAATAGATAAAAAGTAATGTTTAGAACTTATATATAGTATAACTTAAGCTTAGCTTATAGCTAAACTTCTATAACTCTTTAGTAATTAACTTTATATTTATCCTTAGGATACTTTTAGCTTATTTCTACTATAAATAACTTATTAAGTCTAAGATTAATCATTTTAGCCTCTAACTACTAATCTATAATATAGCCTACGACTTATAACTAATAACCTTAGTATATTATTTTAAGATATTAATCTCTAGCTTCTATTAGCAGACCCTACTATCAGATAGCTAACTATAATATCTTCTAAGAGTAATTTATTATTAACTAAATAAGTTATACTATAGTTATTATAAACTATATAATATAAGAAGATATATAGTAAAGTAGATATATTAAGTAAGTATATCCTTAGTATAATTATTTTAGAAGGGTTTTAGTAATTAATTAATATAGCTATAATATTTAGTAGGATAATAGAGTTTAATCTCTAATTTAATCTACTATCCTAATTACTTCTACTATAATTACTATACTAGTAACTTCTTCTACTATACTTTCTGTATCTAAACTAATCAGAATTACTATTCTAGCCTAAAAGCTAGCTTTTATATAAGACTACTATTCTTATATTTATCTATTTACTATAATTAAGTCTAGAATAGATTTCCTAGATTTTAGTCTTATTTATAGAAATATATTAGAATCTATAAGATCTCTTATAAGTATACTTAAGGCGTCTATAAATCTTAGAAGTCTAAGAATAATCTTCTTTATAAAGATAGTTATTAAGCTATACTCTAAAGAAGTTATTAGACCTTCTTCTAAATATAGAAAAAACTATATTTAATCTCTAAGAGCTTTTAGTAAGTAAATATTTATAAGTAAAAGCTAAGAAAATAATTCTATACTATTCTAAAGTATATACTAGAAACCTTAGAGTAATATTTATTATAAGCTATATAAGCTTATTATAAACTTACTCTAGAGTAAGTTAATATCGAACTATTTCTAAGAAAGTTTATAATATAAGATCTCCTTATATATCTAGAATATTAAATCTATTTACTTCTAAGTAGTAATAATACTATTTAGTATACTAAGTAGAAAAGTTAATATTTAAATTAAATTTTTTAAGTAATTACTAGTAATTCCTTTAAATAATATTAATAACTATAAGTATAGTAAGAGTAAAAGTTCTCTTAAGCTTATATATAAAAGCTTATAATATTACTCTTATTATAGTAAGTAGATTTAAAACTACTAATTAGGCGTTAATAAGAAGAATAAGAGCAACTATTTTATTAACTTATATCTAAAAATTAAAGTAATATATTAAAAAAGTCTAGTAATTAGATAAGCTTACTATATACTTCTTAATTACTATATTATATTTAAACTTAATATCTTTAAAAATAGTAATCTTATATATTTATAGAAACTCTAAGAGAGAAAATAATCTCTAGAACTTATTAAGAATAGTTTAGATATTATTTTTATTATTTTAAGTTTCTATAGATAGATAGATTAATTTTTTAGTACTTTTACTAGAATCTATAATACTTTTTCTAGAGTTTATAATATTTTAAGTAGTTACTACTATATATTATACTTATTCTAAATTAGTAGTTATTTATTTATTATATTCTTAATATTTAGCGTTTAGAAAAGTTTAGTAGTTTATAATAAGATTAGTAATTTTTAGAGTAGTTTTAATTACTCCTAAGAAGTTAGTATAATATTATATCTAAGTTAATATAGTCTTAAAGGCTTCTTATATATATATAGAACTTATACTAAGTATACTAACTAAGCTAGTTACTCTTAGTTTTTAAGATTATACTTAAGTAAAGGATTTTATTATTAGTAGATAATATAATTAATAATAATAATAAAAGATAAAATAAAAAGAGTAGGAATAGGTTTCCTATATATAACTTATAATAGAAGGGTGTTTTAAGTTATTAATAGAGCTAAGCTTATAACTTTTATAAGTTATAAGTATGTAGGTTATCAGGAATAAAGGTATATTAAGGAAAGAATAACCTAGAAGGGTAGCCTACTACGCGGGTTAATATCCACACGGTCGGCTTACGTAATACTGCATGTCACCGTGACAGGCAGTGAGGCTGCGGCTCAAAGTGAGGATATCGCAACAGATCTCTATCGAGTTTGTGCCATGTGCCCTTCGCAATCCTTTCGATGCTCTGAGTGACGAGGACAGTGAAAGCTGCAAGATGGCCTCAAACAGCTAGTATGTGACCCAAGAAAGTGTCACTCTGAAAACACAAGAGCTCCAGGCAAAGATAATGTCACGCTTTCACCAATCACGCCACTTTCCCCACACAACGATACACAGAGGGCGGATACCTCTGTTGGAAAGCACTCGTATTGTGACTTTGATGACATCTCAGGCCTCGTGATGAATTCACATCATGCTGTGTTACTCCGATTGGAGCTGTGATTGGCAGTCGAACAGGCGACTTACATGGACACTCTGGCTTTTAATCAGCTGTCACTGAGATTCTTTTTACTTCATCATCGACTCGCCACTACTTTCCCATCACTTTCAACCCAGAGATTCCAGCGATGCTCCCGTAGCGAAACGAATCGCCAGGCATCTGGCCATCAGCCTTTCATTATTTGCCAATGTTGAAAGTTCGCTTGGCTTGCTTTTTCCGCAGCAACTTACGTCAATTGACATACAATCAACAGCAATAAAATCGAACACATTACGCGACACGATGTCGAACACAAGCTTCTGTCATGCGATCGATTGTTACAATTTGACGGGGACTTCCTCGAACCTTATGGAGACATCTCGGGCACCGGTGTAAGCAAGCAATACCTTACTTTGAGAAATATTTATTACGCCTCAGCTCATAAATTTGCTGTTAAAGGTGCTCGTAGGTTTCATTGGAACCGCTTATCTCGTTTTCTTACTCGTCACCGTCAGCTACTTTCTGGCATTTGACCCAGGCGAAAACCCGTTTAAAGGTCGCATCACCGCCGACGAAGATGCCGAAAACCCTCGTTGGAAGCCAAACCCGATAGACCAAAGATTAATCGCCTGGTTACGAAAGCCGTCGCTACTGATGCCCAGCACACGCGAGCGACTTCGAGCAGCGTTCGACGAGGTGAGGTCTTGCTGGCAACCACTTTGAAAAGGCAACTTCATATTGACACTGCCCGCCGAGGGATAGGCCATCATTCTCCTGTGCGATATTCAAATTGTCACCGGGATCGGGATCCTAGTCAGCGGTTATATGCTGTTGAAGTGTGGTCTCGATGCTTGTCACTGGCAGATCGTCGTTTACCTCGCGTGGTTTTCTACTGTTACACATTTATCAGGACTGAATATTTTAAGAGGGCTTCTTAACATCATTCCATGGGCAAAATACGTCCGTGTTTTTCTCATGTTGGCCCTTCTAGTGTTAGTCGTTATGGGACTGCTACCAACCGGATTTTTCAACAGCGCCAACTTTTCATCACAGGCCATATGCTACTTCAATCAAAGTTACGGCTACTGGCGACATGATACCACGACGACTGAGACGTGGGCATCTTCCGATCCTGATCCCGTAACAACGACTGCAGAATGGCAAGCTATGACCATGTCCGTCATCCTTCTGATCTTTGGATTTGTTTCCCGATCTTTCAAACTATTCCAGCCTCTGTCTACGGCATTCAGGGTACAGGTGCGGAGGCCAACCAGCCGGCTAGCTCAAAGGACTTTGCAACGACTTGGAGGGTCAAACTCCGGCGTATCTCCCAGCTGGAGAGACAAATTGAAACTGAGAGTTGTCACAAGACCTGGTTTGGCCACCTTTCTCATGGTGCGCTTGAGTTGCGACCTATTTAGCTCAACCATCTTTGAGGTATGATTTCTTTCCAGGCCTTCCCAAACGATGGCATGGAACCCGTAACTGACATGAACCACGTGCAAGGTTTACTGGTTATTTGTCATTTTGCTTTGGGGAACAGTGAAGGTTTTGGCTGCTCGGAACACAATAAGCTCAATGAGCCTAGAAGTTGCTTTTGAAGAGAAACAGTGGACATTTGACCAGATTCTACCTGTGTTTCTCTTGCTTGGTCCACTCTTTGGCATAGCCGGTATTTTTGCCTCTAAAATGAGCCAAGGGGCATCAAATCCTGCTAGGCAATACGGCAGAGGGTCATACATCATCGGTATGAATCTGGCTGGACGTCATACTCAATTATCCAGCGGAGCGATTAGGAGTGTGTCATTCAACTCACTTGAAGTTACCACACAAGCCTTAGACCTTCTCGAGCCACCTCCTGCTCTTGGTGCAGCGATTCCCATTTCAAATCCCAGCGAAGCGGATCTCATGCATCTGAAGGACTACAGCGACGCTCAATGGCTCCCGATTTGTGCGGCAGTCCCGTTCTTGAGCATTGTAGTGGCTACCATAGCGCTCTTTGGGACGGTCTTCAACATTGGCTTGTCTTTTATACCTCAATTTACTCTATATGAGGTATGGATCACAGAGTTCAACATGATCTATGTCCTACTGATTAGCTATCCTTGCGCTTGCGCAACCACCATCCGCTTCGGTCTTGGAATGAATCTGAATGGTGGATGGCGGAAATTTGGTTTCTTTTGGCTCTGTGGAATAATATACACCGTTTATTTCCTGTTGGGGTTTCCATTTATCATGTTCAGTTCTAGGATACATGGTCTTCTGCCATACTCAGGTTCCATTATTGCCTCGTCGCTTTACCTTGGTTATGTCCTCATTTCATTGACCAGAGCTTTGGCAGACTGAAACATGCGCTTCATGTTGTTTACTCCTCAAGCGTTTCTATTATACAGTTAGATGGTTCTCAATATCATGGTACGAACTGCATCGCTTCTGATATCCCAATCCTCCCTCCACTGTCTCCGTTGTTGTCGGGGTTATCTACGCACCCGTCGTCCGCTCAGACGCTATTGCTCGCGTGCTTTGTATGCCCAGTTTCATTGTCATCGTCGTATCGCACGGATTACCATGGCCTGGATGATAAAGACCAATTAGCTCGCAGCTGTGAAGCTTTTGAGGTGCAAACTGTCCATAGTCACTAAGAGACGTGAGGGCCCCATTCCGAGCGAGAACATTACCATGGTTCTACGGCCAGGCAGGTTCTCATCAAGTGTCAACGGGCTCATCACTCTCTGAACTGGCGTTCTCAAAACCGCTGGCTTGGCATGAGAGACGCCCCTTATGTTGAGTGGTAAGAGAATCCAACGTTCAAGGAAATTGAATTCGAATTATGCATCCTAGGTAGTTGTCCTGTTGGTCATGGGTTTGATTCAGATCGACAACATACACGAAGGAGATAAAGAGAGTCTCCCCATGAACTCATGTTGGGTAAGAGGATGCTGTTAGATAGCCCTTGCGTTATTTTCGTGAGCACAACTACCACGCAACGGATCTGAACAATTTGAAAGGCCTGCAGTAGGTTTTGCGGACTCAAGTTTTAGTCCGCATCGTCTTCAAGAAGTCTGAAGGCCAAATCTTTCACGAAGACTGCACTTTATTGGTTGTCACGTTGCCGCATTTCACCTGTCACCTATCGCATTTACGCCATTTGAAGCCTGCTTTCGTAAAGGTTTCAAACTAGACTTCAAAGCATTGCGGGCTCCCAGTGCTCAGGACTTTGAAGAGGAATGACTCACTCTGAATGTGCAACACTGTAACTTGGTCAACCTCTGCCGGAAGATCTCCTCAATTGTGAACTTACACACACGTCGTGTACGTATCACCCATCACGAGGCAGCATCACATCTTATGAACACATAGCTAAACCCTTGATATCGTAATGAACTCTCCACTTTCTCAAATCCAAATAAGACTATCAATAGAGGCAGCCCGAAATATCGTATCATTGAATTTGTTTGAACTCGGTTCAGGGCTGGGAGGCTCACGTGGTATGTTCTCTTACGGTGCCAACATCCCAGCAATCATCATCCAAACAGGCTTGTTGCAATTGAAAGACGATGGGAACTCTCCCCAGGCCGCAGCTCGATAGAAAGCCCGTTTATCAGAAAATCAATAGCGAGCATCGTGGTTATTTCCGGCGCAGCTTTTAAGGCCCCAGGCCGCTAGAATACCGCGTGCTTAAATTCTGGAGGCTCGGATAGCCGGTTTCAATTTGCATCTGTAATGATGAGCTAATTCTTTGGTTCGTCCGCCAGCGTTCGCGTTGCTTTAAGCTTAGCGGAGATCGAGACGGCAATCCTACCGAGTTCAACAGGTATCTATGTTATCAATTCCTAAGTTTCTCCAGTACATAGATATGTCATTAGTCTACTCCCTTTAAATTCTTTGTTTGTGAATCTTCTCTGATGTTGAAGAGGGTCTTGATCTCTCGGAACAAGTACTGGTTTCGTGCCACCTGTTGGATACAGCAGTTGAGTGGCTACAGGTTTTGGTGGCTATTCCTTGTCTTGTGCAGATCCCAATCGGGGTTGTGTAGGCGCCGCACTACAAGTTCGTTGCAACCTTGCTACTTTATACTTTCCAGTTCACAGTTTCCTGAATAATTGATTGAATAGACTATCCAACTAGTGTATTAAATGTGCGTTTCGCATTGTCTTTACATAAGCTCGTTGTCAACAGAACTCCGCGGGATTTGAATAATAACCAAACACTGATAAATTTTAGCAGTTGTTAAATTAATCGGGGTTTCCAGTCCTCTCGCCCATGTCGGCTTAACATCTGTCGCTATCTCCACGTCCATGATTTTGTCATTTTCTTTATGATAACTGTTCTCACTATTGTAACGTTCTGATAACATGAAAGCTGCCCAGGCAGAACAACTTCAGGGGAATCAGATCATACAGTCGATTTTGATGCGAGCTGGTGAGCTGCAAATTGTCAATAGCCAAGAACCGTGAACGTGCCGATACAACCTTATCATGACCCCGACTCCTTGCTTCTCTTTGCCCGGGGAGGGTCTGAGACACGGTGGACGCCCCGCTTCAACGCCTACAGCCCAACCAGGGTCGGCAACCGGACCATCTTCCCGCATCCCCCCCCACTGTGGTGGTACATGCGTCGGCGAGACGGCGAACCACCGAGCCGCGCGAAACATAAACATTAGCCCGTCCGCCTGCAGGGTTTCAACGGACACTTTCCGCAGGAAGGAGGACCGGATATCCTCCCGACTCTGCATGCACAACACAATACGGCGTACGAATATTCGTACTGCAGAATGCGAGCACAAGTCAGTCATGAGCAAGTTACTCAGCAGCGATGCATGGCGTGCTGGCTGTCAAATGCCATTCCGAACTTTATGCGACGTCCCCAGGTCACAACACAAGTCGTCTGCAGCAAGACGGCTCGCGTTCGGCTCGCTTCGCGCCTCTGCAGAGACATTGCTAGACCTCGCGTTCGCGCCTGTTGCTCGGCTGCAGATCTCGCTATTCGGATTACCCATTACGGCCTTGTGCGCCTTCGCGGCTTGTGCTGTTCATTCACTGTGAGTAATCAGGTCTGACAGGAGAACGCGACGGTGTTTGCTTGCATAAGAATGTACCACTCGGGATATGTAGCTATGCCTTACTGTTGACATAGCAGAGATACATAGGGCGTTCTGACTTGCACTATGCGGTCAGCACTTGCACTCACATAATCACTCTTTTTCCAACCATTCCAGAAGCAGTGTAGCGAGAAGAAGAGGAATGTCAACCCGAGCGCAGTAGGTGCCGCGCTCGTGGCGTCATCGGTGTTTTCTGCAATTGAATTCGCCCGATGACCAAACAGAACGCCGACATTTCACAGATGTCGGTGTCAGATGCGATTCAGCTCCGTGCGGCTCAACTCGAAGCCGCGTGCGTGGTGTCTCTCTGTCGTGATGGTAACAAACACCTTGTTGGACATTTCATATAAAGCCTCGCCGTTTTCGCCGAATCTTCCTTGCTGCTTGTCTCCCAGAATACGAGTAGCTCGCACCATCTCGGGAATTATCACGACCAACAGCAATTCAAGCTTAAACCGTCCAATCCTATATCACCATCTCAACAGGAACCCCGCACATACCCAATCACGCAATGACGAAAATCGAAGCTCCCCAGGGCGCGGACCAAACTCCGGTCACTGGCGCCCTGCAAATCTCCAAGCCCGATCTCATCAATGAGGGGGCCACGAATGTATGTAAGAATGCTGCTGCACAATTCGCGTTCGCAACTTCGCAACGGTCGTTTTGCTCCACTGGCCCGTTTATTATGCTGACACCCCCGGACCAAAGGTTCCGTATTTCACCCCGATCCAGCACCCGGCCGCCGGCACCGCCAGGGATCCCCAGCCCTCCGGCACGCTCTTCTCCCCGCTGACGCTGCGCGGGCTCACCCTGCACAACCGCATCTTCGTCTCGCCCATGTGCCAGTACTCCGCCGACGATGGGCACATGACACCGTGGCACAAGACGCACCTGGCGGCTATGCGGTGCGCGGGGCGGGCCTCGTCCTGACAGAGGTGCAGAGCGTCGTGCCCGAGGGCCGGATCTCTCCCGAGGATCTGGGGTTGTGGAGCGATTCGCATGTCGAAGCCGCCAAGGAGGTCATTGACTTTGTGCACAGCCAGGGCGCATTCATCGGCGCGCAGATTGGACATGCCGGGCGGAAGGCGAGCACTATCGCGCCGTGGGTTGACCGGAAGGCCGTCGCAAGCGAAAAGGTATGAGACAAAGTCACGCGAGAGTGGTAGTTGTGGTGAGACTGATGCTGTTGTAGGCACGGGGATGGCCTGAGACTGTATATGCACCGTCTGCAGAGGCATACTCCAATGCGACGTACGTGCCTAAAGAGATGACCCTCGAGGACATTGAGACATTCAAGGCCAAGTGGGTTGAGGCCGTTAAGCGCGCCGTGAGAATCGGCTACGATGTAAGTCAAGTCCGTGATGACCGCTTTCATCACCATGTCTCAGAACTGACCCGGCTCCCCACACAAAGACCATCGAGATCCACGCCGCCCACGGTTATCTCATCAACCAGTTTCTGTCCCCAGCATCCAACCACAGAACCGACAGATACGGCGGCAGCTTCAAGAACCGTATCCGTCTCATGGTCGAGTTGACCGAGCTGACCCGCGCCAATGTCCCCGAGGACTACCCTCTCCTGGTTCGGCTAGCGGCTACCGACTACTTGGAACACGATCCGTCGATCCCCCAATGGGAAATCACCCAAGCCACGAAGCTTGCCAAGATCCTCGCGGACAAGGGTGTCGATTTCCTCGACGTCTCCGCCGGCGCGCTTGACGCGAGGATGAAGGTTGAGTTCGGACCAAAGTACCAGGCTCACTTGGCTGCGGCTGTCAAGAAGGCTGTTGAGGGAACCGGGACACTCGTTGGATCCGTCGGTGGCATATCGACCGGAAAGGAAGCCAGCGAGGTTCTCGCCGACGGGCAAGCGGATGCTGTTCTTGTTGGCAGAGCATTCCTCAAGAACCCCAATTTGGTCTGGTCTTGGGCTGACGAGCTGGACATCGACATCTACGTCGCCAGCCAATGTGAGTTGAGCATGTCTTTGAGTTGTTTTGACTTCGACTAATTTGAGTTCTCCAGATGGTTGGGCCTTCGGGAACACGAGGACTCACCGGCCCAGTAAGCATTGACGAGCTGAAACTCGAATCATCATTGGCTGTGCTGCCCTTCTCCCCCTCTTTTATTGGTCGTTCTTTTTCTAGTCGTAATAGACAAGTTGTGAGTGGTGCGAGATGTACTAGCACCGTCGCAACTCATAGCGTAGCCCTCATAGTAATAGCCTCAACACCAAATCCCCTTTTTGTTCCGCCTAGCCGTCGTTACATCTCTTCATCATCGTCGTCGTCCTCTTCTTCTTCGTCGTCAGAATCCGCATTTGTGGGAAATTGCGACGGGACAGTAGCTTGAGGGGGTTGGCCCCAAGAGGTAAAGCTCATAGGTTGAAGAACTGGTTGGGCCGCAAAGTAGCCCGGGCCACCCATGACGGCTGTGTGGGATGCACTAGGCTGCCCAAACATCCGTACGTCCCCAAGAATATCATCGACCGTCGCGTTCTCCAGTGATAGTGTTTCCTTTCCTTTTGCTGTACTTGTTGGACCTAACGTGTCAAGCCTATGGGTGTACCATGCTCCTTGGTGAGAACGTTGCTTGTGGTAGTGAATCGCTTCCTCACAGAGCTCCTCAATGACGCGCCAAGCAGCAAACTTGCGCATGCTGATGTCTTCGTTGTTATGCCTCCGGAACACCACGTTGATTTGCCGCCAGGCTCGGTCCGTAATTGGGTGATTTGATTGATCTCGAAGGCCAATGAGTACATTGTAGATCAAACAGGGCGTTGTTGGCCAGCGGTAAAGCCATCCCCAGTGGTTCTGCAGTGCGATGCTTTCGCCACGCTCCATCTCCTCTAGGATTTCGACACATTCCTGGTAGTACCTGAAAGGGCAGATAAATGTCAGTAACCTAGAACAAAATAGTGAGGAAAGGCTTTCGATCTTACTTCGCCCGATAATCGGGCTCTGGGCCAAACGTACGCTGTGCGTGAAGTTGATGGATCAGAAGTCTCATGCTCTTCATTGAGCCCTTGTAGTATGACAGCATGATCGCATGGCTCGGATTTGCGGCAACGACATGACTCATGAACTTGGTCGTCAAGAAATTCTCCGTCTGCTCAACAATTCGACCGAGCTCTTCTGGACTGGAGCCGGTCCTCCTCCGGGCGATGGACTGCATGGTTTTTGACAAGCACTGGCGCACCAGCACAAAGGACATATCTGTGATTCCCTCTTGATCTGATGGGGCAGAACTGGGTTTGGCGAACCTAGTAGGAACCCACTGACTGTCGTTTGCGTTCGTTGCTGGCTGGGTATCGGAGATAAACGGCAGACCAGAATCGGCTCCTTCGAGGTTGTACACCGGATTGTCCAAGAGCTCGAAATGCCCCCATATCCGTCGTCGCATGTTTGTGACCCAAGGCGTATACGTCGGATAATGACTTGGGTCGCGATGCAGCCCTATTCGAGTCCCAAAACGACCAGCCAAGCCAAGGAGAGAGACGGCAATTTCCCCATCACCCGTGATGAATTTCATTTGCTATACATGTCAGCATATATCCTCTCTCTTGCCGCAATAAGCCCCGAAGTAGTCAAAAGCAGTTGACATACGATATGGTAAAGCAAGGCGACGAATGCAAGTAGTTTTCTGCTGCGCAGAATATCTGCCCGCTCTAATGCGAGTTGCGAAGCCTCCTGCAGGTGCCGCAGAACGTCTTCTTTTGCCTTTCCAAGCTTTTCTTGGATCACGACTGCGGGCAACGCGGCTACGGTCAACGCTTGAGTAGTAAACATGGCCGCTTCTACGTCCACCGGAATCTTGCTGACCCCAACTCGGAAATCCGTGATTTGCTGCCTCCAGTAAGCATTGTGGGACATCCGGATAAACGGCTCGACATGTGCAAAAAAGAGGTCGGTCAAGATGTCTTCTTTTTCCGGATCGAGGTGGAAATGGGACATATCCGGTAGTGCTGGGTTCCTACCGATTGGCCACGCAGTAGGACTATCCGGATTCTTGCCGGTCTTGTCGGACTCGATACGGTAGAGATGGCGAGGTTCGTAGTTATACTCTTGGATGTTGAGCCAATAATTCGGTCCGAGGTAGAAAGAAACGTTCTCGTCGTCAACTTGGATTCCGGGGTCGCCAGCCATGGACTCTTCGATGCTGTTGTACTCGCTGAAGCTTGATGGAGTTGTCGATAGAAGCGGAATCTTCGGAGGCCTTAACGGTTCACCGCGTGCAGCCATGCCCTTCAGCTCCTCAATCTCTCTCTCGAGACGGGCCACCCTCTCCTGGAGCCGCTGTTGACTCTCGGGGGTGCCCTCTCGCGGAACATCGTAAGTGCAGGTTGCGGCCGTGCCGTTCTTACCGCAAGTTCCACATGGCAGTTGCCTGTCGCATTTCACTTTGCGGCGGCGGCACGTACTGCACGGCTTGTTGAACAGGATCTTACCAAATTCCGGTTGAGGAGCCAAGTTGTCCTTCGTGGAGGGCGTTGCCATGATCGAGAGTTTGCCTCAAGCTTAAAGCAGAAAAAGGCAGACAATCTGCCCCGACGAGCGGCTGACAAAACCTCCAAGACGTTGTTGGTAGGGCTGGCCGTTAGGGGGCTCGGCCGGTGGAGAAAATTCGACGAAGAAGCAACCCTGATTTGGGAGAGATAATGCGGCGCCAGAGCCCTAGAAGACTCTTGTTTGGCGCCGCAGGCGGACTTCCTCTTCTGATCGATAGGGCTTTCTGGGCAGAAGATGCCCGCGGAAAGAGGTTGCAGAACGTGGACAACGGCAGGGCTCGATGACCAGCCAGAGTCTGCGGTGTCATGCCCGAAACACCACTGTAGGTGAAGATGGGGAGCTCCACAATGGAATTATGCCCTTAAGACAGTGCGTGGCTGCCCGTCAGGAACTGCCGACCCCTTCAGTTGGAGGCAGGATCGGGCCGCCACGCGTGGTCACTGGTGGTATGAAGAAGGAAGAATGCGGTGTTGATGGGCAATGCGAGCTGAAAACACTCCACCCGAGTCTCGCAGCAGCCCAAGGAAAGGACACCACGTCTGGGCCACCGCCTTTCCTGCAGAAGTGCAAGTCCCAATGAGGGCGGCCGCGGCCAAGCTGGCGGGTACTGGATGCGCCACCAGACCCTCCCCCTCAAGCAAGTGTGTGCTTGAGAAGCAGGATGCGTGCTTGTTGGATGACGGTGGGGTACGGCCGTTTGGGACTTGTGGCCTTGGAAAACACAGACAGACAGCCTAGTGTGGTGTAGCCTGGCTGGGCCCTAGAGATCCTTGCAGTTCCCCTTCTCTCTTTCTCTTCCTCCCTGATTCCAGGCTCCGAGCCGGGGTAGGCACCTAGCGTTCGGACGAGATGTCGGGGACAACGGAGTGATTCGTCATCAATGACTCGGACACAGCCAAGACGTTCGTCTGTATCGAGATTCGAATACGACTCTTTTGTGACGAACTGAAGGTCACCGTCACGGGGGCAGGCGAGGCCAGGCGAGGCGAGGCTCTGGGCAGCACAGATCAATTCATGACAGACAGGGCAACAAAATCCGCGGTTGCCGGGCTTCGGGCTTCAGGTCCGACGTAGTACTAAGGTATGCAAGAAGGGTCACCGTATGAGGGATACGGAGTGGTTAAACGGTGGAGATGGAACGCGCGTGAGAACTCTGAATGGGACGAGACGTCGGAGAATCCCGACCGGTGAGGTTGTGTTGTGTGGGCAAAGGGGGTGAGATCGGCAATTCTCAAGTCGCAACCGTTAAGCCAGAGAGCAGGTTTCCTTTCCCTGGTAGATGAGGTGACACAGAGATCTCAATGAGGAGGATTACATAATGTTTCTCGGCGAGGAACGCTCGATGGCAACGAATGTTATTGGCTCGTATCCTTCAAGTTGTGGCCTCATACGGTGATTAGCGCGGAACGGCATTGCATGTAGGCCACAAAAGCATGCACTGTATCCGTACGTAGGCACTCTACCCAACCGGACAAGCCCCGACGAGAAAAAAACGAAAGTCTTGGGCCCAGGGAAGGTAGGTGTTGTTGTCCGTATTCATCCGCGGTGTCGGTGCCTTGGCGCGATTATTGAGTTTGAACATGCGTATGCACGAAAGCACGGGATGAGAGGAGGAGGCTGGAAACCGAGTGCTCTCGACGTGCATGCCATCAATCGCCACGATACTGCATCTCGCCGTGTCGCGCCGATTCGCCGGGGGTCTAGATCCAGGGTCTGGAACGCAGCCAACCATGCTGGGCTGGTCCAGGCGCGCAGCTTTTTAATCAATTCAAGCCGAGGTCCAAATAGGGCTATCAGCTCGTCCAGTAGGGCAACATTTCAGCTGGACCTTACCCCTGAGCCTTACAGTACGCGACCCCAGTTGGGAGAGAATGGGATTTTTTTCCGCATGGCGACCTTATCCGCAGCTTACCTTATCTTCCCTCCACGCCCTCCATGCCCGCTTCCCTGGTAAACGGCACGGAGGGGCCGGGCCTCGAGTGGGGCTTCGGGACGCAAGTGGATCTCGGCCTTGCAGCCCGACTCCGAAACCCCAGTACGTACCTCAGCCCGAGCCTGCAGATGGACGGTGCTGTGAAAGTGAAAGGGAAGGTCCACCCCACACTCAGTGCGCCTTCCATTCCACGCCCACGCCCAGACCCTGCCCCACCCGACATCCAATGCTCAGGCACAGCGGGCCGGTTAATTCCAGATTCCGCGCTCCCCGCCGCGGCGGACGCGCCTTTGCACCGCCGCCAAACCTGAGCTCCGTCCCCGACATCATCGAGTCCGTCACCCCGCGACAGATCTCCGCCAGAGACCATGGCCTTACCTCTGCCGCCGGGTCTCGTACCCGCCGAAGTTGCTTTCCTTTGCGAAATGGAACTGGTCACAATTGTGCCCCGCCAGCGTCTGGAGAGCATCGACCTGCTGAGCGTGAGCCCTCCATCGTCCCCCCCGCGACGCGTCGCCATCGATCCCTTTACTGACGTGTCACTCCGTCCTGCAGGGTGCAACACCAGCCCTACGACCTCCGGCACGCGCCGATCTGCCCATGTGGCTCGCCCTACTCCTCAAGAAACAACGTCGAGCGAACATTGTCCCTCCCCCGTGGCTCCATCCCCAGTCGCTCGCCAAGATCGTCCACCACGAAACCAAAGTCGAACCCGATGCCTTCTCGCCCCCTCCACCACCGCCCGCCAGAGGTGATGCGCTAGGAAATGCCAGACGATATGGGGAAGAAACACTTTCCGCCCCGTTCCTACCTTCATGTACCGCCGATGCACCGTCAAACGCCCTGCCATATCACTGGTTCGAGCTGGCAGAGATGCTGCTAGCCCACGCGATCGACGATATACCCGCCCCTTCAGAAGTCAGATCACTCCTCCGAGACCTCCAAGAAGTGCGGTCCGCGAAGCTGAGAAAGAGCACGGAGGAGCTTTCCGAGGTTGCGGGTGTCATGAGTCTGCGCGGAGTGGGGGCGATGGAGCTGGCCGAGAGCCGTGGCTTCTTCCTGGGCGTCATAGAAGGCGTACGGAAGATTGGCGCGAGCTCTGAGGCTAGCAGACGCGAGGAAGAGGAAGAGCGTGGAGAGGGTGTTGATTATGACGAAGACGAAGATATGCTATGATACCCGGCGTTGCATGCTCTCTTCGTCCGAGAGAGTCGGCGCCTTGCTTTTGCAAAAGTCCGAACGGCCAGGCCATATGTACGCCTCAGGGATGCGACCATTCGCCTCCGCCTATAGTTCAGGTATGGAGCTTGTGTCTGAGGGTTGTCCTCATGCTGATGTCCCCCGCAGCTAGGCCTTGCGAAGCCTCCCCGCAATTGCCTGTCTTTACGGTCCAGGTCCCGCTTCCTACGTCAATTACCGTTAACACACGGTATTGGCCGCAAAAGAAACAGACCTACGGCCATTTTACTGGATCAAGCGACCTCTCGGGCGCGATGGACGTAGAAATATGGTTCGAGGCTGCGTCCATTTCCGTGCTCGAGCACTACCTTAGACATCGGACAAACTATATATAGGGCAACCGCCAATGATACCAACGATTAGAGCCATGTTGAGGCAATGATTAGTTGCCCCTGTGTCTGTTCCATGTTACTTTGACCTATCCTTAGACACATCTGCATCTACAGGCAGCCCATTTTTTTTATCGCGGTCCCAGCATGCATTTTCTTCACGTTGGTCATCGTGCTCCACGGCTGCCTTCACCTCGAGCAAACATCCACGCTACGAGACTCTCGTATTAGTCGCAGGTACTTTTCTCCTCTATGGCATTCGCGCAGGCTTCCGTAACTAGCCTTTGTAGCGCCGTCGGGTGGAGTCCTTCTGTACATGCATCTGGAACGAGAAAGGGTATGAACACCTCACCCCAACCTCCACAGCACCTCCACATGTTAAACAGCGGACTTTGGACTATTACTTCAATACTTTATTTACTGCTGATATTTAAGTACGACGTTGTTTTCTTGAGCCAGCCCCAGAAACAACGAGAAAGAACGCAATGAAAAAGACTTTTTGCGCCTCTTGATACCAGCAAGAAAACCTGAATACTGCCAAAATCATGCTGCAGAGACGTGATTTCGCAATGTCACCAGGAACAAGACGACAGCGTGCGAGATGTACAAGCACAAAGTGACTATCAGCCCACCAATCGGTGACATCGACTGCCACTGATGAGAAAGCTCAAAAATATGCGGTCTTCTCATTGTCAGTAGAAAGTCCGCACAGTAGATGAGTGCACAAGCGCAGCAGAATAGAAACTGTCTCCATCCTCGGGGCGCATTCTTCACCGGACGATCCCCTTCCATCCACAGACCCAAGCGAATGGTTGTTGCACAAGCGCAAGGGTAGCTGATGAACAGATTGCAGACGAAGTTGAGGTCGCTTATCCAGAGGTCGTACAACGTCAGGCCTGGTTGGAAGTAGTTGTTGAAGACGAACGACGCTGCAAAGGCCATCATCACCGCTGCTAGCAACCCAAGAAACGGGAAGGCTGCGCAGACAGGCAGCCAGGGAGCGCACCTGTAATCTGCCAGATGCGGGATAGCCTCATCAAACGCCTCGTCCGTATCATACGATCCAGCGCAAGAGTCTGCGGCATCCTCTTTGGGTTCCGCGTTCTTCGATGGTGCTTTGGTACCCTCTTGTCCGAATGAAGTTGCGCGACTGGGAGCCACCGTTGTGCCGGACATAGCGGCCTCAGTGGGCCCGCCATCTGAGTAGACTTCATGTTGTCGGGGCTGAGAGTCTGCAGAGTCCGGCTTGGTGATGTGGTGGATAAAGGTGCCGAATATCGTGAAGACCGGGCCGAACAGGAGGATTACAGGCAGGATTTGCCCAAATGTCCACTGATTCTCCGCCTCAGCTAAAGTGAGCTGATCTTCGTCGACGGCTGTCACGATCAGGCCGAGCAGCTCATTGCGCGTGCCGAGAAGCTTGATGGTGCCCCAGACCAAGATTACAGAGCCAGTAAACCTTGGTATCGAGATAACTGTCAGCCAAGTCATCTCAATTTCTTGGATATTCTGATTGAGTTCTGCTAGCCGGGCAGTGTCAGTTGGCTATCCGGGCAGTGTCCCCTATGAGTGAATCGTAGTATACCTAATACTTTAACGAGGACGATGAATATAAACGACGACGACGACGACGACGACGATAGCGACGACACCAACGACGACGACGATAGCTCACTTTAGCATAGATAAGTATACTATTTATGTGGTGGACACTACCCGGATAGCCAACTAACACTGCCCGGCTAGCAAGACTCATTCTGATTTGACGCACCTCAAACAGGCATGAGCTGAAAAAGTCAGATGTAAGCCTGACCATGAAGAAACCTGCTAAAGCAGGCTTCAAGATTAGCTCAGTCTTGAGAATCTGCCTGCGTTGTGATGACGCCGTTGTGTTTGCGAAGTTGGTCAAGAGTCTTCTCACGCGACGACTCATTGGTTGTCTGACGGTAAGTTTGAACGTCCTAGACAACGGGTGGAGCAGCTTCATGGAACGAGTACCAAAGCCAAGAACAAGCAAGACCATGGAGTACACCATAGCCTGATACGCCGGTGTACGTTCCAGCTGCATCTCCGGGAAGTCGCTTTCACTCAATGTTTCCTTGAATCTCCAAAAGCCGTACTTCAGGTCGAAGTAGCATACGGCCGGCGAGGAAAAGTTCTTGTTCCGCAGGCTGAAGAACCCGGTGGGTACGATGCCCACTAACAGGAGAATCAGGAGAAGGAACATGAGGGAGAACCGAAGATGCTTGGACCAGACGTAGGTGTTGAGGTGAGTCCGAAGAACCGTTAGCCCAGAGAGATGGGTGACGGTAGAAAACCACGCTAAGAAGACGGCTATTTGCCAGTGAATAGCGTCCAGACCACATCGCAAGAGAACAAAACCGCTGATAAGAATGCCGAGGCCGGTCACAACTTGCACATCACAGAGCATGATAATTGACTGTTCTACTTGTCAGTCATCGGGAGCAACATGTTAAATCGTCAAGAGGAAATCAAACTCAAGCTATTCACCTCATCAAATGCCATCCGAAGGCGTGCGCAGGTGTCGTCCGTAAAGACCAATGGTCCCTTCCGGACCCACCTGAGGAACCGTTCATCAATCGGATTTGGCCGCCACAGCTCTCTGTTTATGTTCTCGTTTTTTGAGTGGCCGCTTTGAAAGGGACAATTCGTGGGGTCAAATGCGAGGAAATAGTTGCCAATGACCAATAACAGTACAAGATAAGCTGTTCCCATAAAGCCAATCAGAACCTAGAAGGCATTAGCACTTCAAGGCCATAAAAGGTTGCACATCTTACCTACACCATTACCCGAGATGTCCGGATATGCTTGGATTGAAGTCTCTGACAGGTTGTGGCAATCGATGACCGGGCAAAAGTCATTAGCTCCGTTATCAGCCATGGTGGTCGTTTGGCATAATAAATTGCCCGCCGGCGATACGTTTAGAATGGGAGTAGGACAGGTTTTATACAGCGGAAACGACTTGAAATATGAGAGAACGAGAAGAACTTGCTTTGCCATGACACAGAGGGTAGCATGGCTGGCCTGTGGTCCTTCAACGACCATTGCCAAGGTGTCGCATTGCGGCTGGTGTTGTCGCCTGCAGGGCAGCCTGCAGTCAGCATCGCCTAACAGGGCTGAGCCAAGGGGTTTGTTTGCCAGACATTGTCTCGCAAACGGTGATGACTGATAAGCTCGGCCAGCTACAAATGACGACAGAAACTTGACGGAAAAGGCGAAAGAAAGTTCAAGTTCAACTGGAAAGTTCTAATTTTTGCGTCTGTTTCTCTTGGAACTGGCCGAAAGGTCTTCCAGGGAGGATTAGAATAGTGCTGGCTAACCCTAAATGTACTCAGATGCCCTCCTGGAACATTTACACGGCGCATCGCGCGGCGACTTCGATCAAGCGAGGAATGTTTGCTCCATGTTCTCTCGCTTGCGTTGTTGTGCCACGATCCTACATCATGCCCCTGGCTAGGCATCCTAGCATCCTCTCGGCCCTTCCGTCCATCACGCATCATGTCCGCAATAATGACACACGATTGGCTTGTCACCCGAAAAGTCGTTCTTCCCTTCCTTCAAATAATGATGTCATTTAAAGTGCGTTTTGGTCTTATCTCCATACATCCGCGACCGAAAGATTCGAGAATATCCTCCCAGGTGGTATCGACATCGTACAAGCTCGTGCACTGTTCATAAATCCCAACTCCAAGCGCCAGCCCGCAGAAACAAGTCATTCCTGAATAGACTCGTCGAGATGGACTCCTCCGAATTCCCATAATCAAGCCCTTCGCATCATCCATCATTTGTGCCGTAGCAAGACCGGCGTCATCCCCACGACCTTCAAAGCCTCAAGTCATGCGGAAGACCCGCCGGATGGATCCCCACCTCCCGAAGCGCTCGCCCCACCGTCGGACGGGTTGCTGCTGGCGCCCGCGTCGCTTGCCCCCCCGGTCTCACCACCGGAGAAAGCGCCGGCGACGGTCGCGTAGCCTAGTGTGCTGTCGAAGTTGTAGTAAGACCCAGCATGCTCGCCAGAGAGGCGGGACGGGTCGCCATCGCTGGCCGCGGACTTCTTTGCGAGTTCTTCATCCGACTTTTGATGCCTCGGCTCGAACTTGAGCTCCTCCTTGTCCCAGTCCTTGAAGACGGGTCGTCCAGTGTGAGCGCTCTCGATCGACCTTCCCAGGTCTGGCGTTGCTTCTTGGCTTTGAATGGGTTTCGCATCGCAGGATGTGGTGGATTGATTGTCGGTAGACTTGCGTTTTCGGTAAATAATCTCTTGCGGATTGATCTCGCAGGATACTGACGGCGCGTTATCTTGTCGCCGTTGTGATGGCAGTTTCTTTCTCCTTTTCAAAGATTCGTGAGAGAAGAGGGAAAACAACATAAAAGTGAAACGGCGCTGTCGGTTTAATATGTGCTAACCGCCACCTGAAGCATGAACAGCTGATATCAGCCAGCCGGGGGTGGCTGAGCAATTTTGACAGCGCCGTGCCGCAAACTTCAGGGTCCAACATGAGATATGCCCCAATAACGCCATGAGGGTCAGCAAATGGCCCGATTGATAGCTGAGCCCACACCCACGTGCGCTTCGCATTGCGAAAGGTCCAATCAAGCACCGGAACCCCGGACAGTTCGTGATCGGTGCCTAGAGGGAGACGATAAGCCAGCCGGGGTCTCACTGGTCACGCGTAGGGCTAACAGAGGGTATCCCTGCTTCAGCTAGGCGGAGCTTGGCATAGCCCAGCCACTTTGGGGGAGGCAGCCCGCAGCTTTTGGGGAGGTTGGCGGGATGGTTTGATTGCGTCCATGCCGTTGGTGACTGGTTCGAGATTCGGCTTGCCTATTGGAAATAAAATGAATTTCGTTGAGCAGGCCAACCCCATTATGGCATGGTATTCCTCACTATTCACGAGCTTAATGATCCATCACGATACATCGGCGCTCGATGTTCTCGAATCAACACCACAGAGCAAACGATTGCCACGATTTGTGATCACAATACATCGCTCTTCAAGGGAGTGATTGGATACCGTGCGAGTCATCAAGCCGGAGACCGAGCCAAACTGGGACCAATGTCTGTTCACAACTCCGCTATCACAAAGTAAGCTTAAATGCGCTCCGACAACTTTCGCAAGTGGAGGTCGCGACGAGGCTTGGTCAGTGATGGGGTCTGGCCACAACTGAGATCCACGTTTATTGTAACTCAAGATCCGGGGGAATGATTGAGATGAAACATGATGCCAGTCTAATTACAATACCGCGCCAAAAAAGGGTCCTCCATGGGCTCAACGAATGGTAGAAAGATCCGAGGCGGCAACTTGCTCTGCATGCAATCAAACTTGGAGTTTGATTCGTAGAACCGCGATGTTCCAAAAAGCTTGGTTTGATTTTCTAAACAAATGTACAAATTGGCCACGCCTACAGTTGACCCCGCGGATATTCCTTCGCGGGTTATGACCAGAACGGGTTTCCACCAATGGGAATCACCACCATTGGTGGCAAGAAAGATATTTTGATGCTCAAAACACCGCCATGTCTGCGCAGTGAAAGATGTACGACATTGCAAATGTCTCAAGGGACAAATTTAGTCTGCGCGAAGAACCGCAACGGACCAAGCGGGCATGACGAAGCTGAAGTTGTCGCCGGAAGACTCGATGCGCGAAATAATCGGAGGGGCGATGGGAGATCCGGCATGAGTGTTGGCACTGTCAGGGTCGTCATTGGCCAGAATCGACAGCGTCGCAATGCCCTTTCCTGCAATCTTGATGTCCATTTGCTGCGGCTCAGCGGCGTAGTTGGCCAGCTTCACGATGTACGTCTCGCCGGCGCTAACAGCGCTCCAGAAGACTGGGTCAAATCCAGAGTCAGAAGTGACCTCGTGGGTAACGTCGCCGGCGTTGTGCGCAAAAAGCTGTTGGACCCAGTAGCTTGAGGTGTAGACGATGGCGTCAGGCGCTTGTTTGAACGGGATCAGGTTGGGCTGCACATGTTTCCAAATCTCAGCTTCTGCTCGCCGTGTCAATCTCAACGAAGACAAGATGGGGAACTTACCGCCCATTGCTGGTGATCAACAAGACTGAGCAAAGGCGCAAAAGCTACGCCCCGAATGAGATCGCTGTTGCGTTCCAGTCCAAGCATGAAGACGGCCTCGGACACTGAGCCCCTCATGTCCGAATACTGCACGCTCCAGCGACCCATCTCTGCGATGATGTACTTGTTCCTGCGAGAAACATTGTCCCACTGGGCAAAGTTGACGATGTAGTTCTCAGGTATGTTATACTCATGGTAATCGATCCATGTGTCTTCGGGGAAAGGGTCAGGCAGGCAGTTGAAGCCGGTGGCAGAGGCAATGAGCTGGAGATCCGGATACTTTGGACGATGGCATTGTAGAATGCGGAGAATCTCTCAGGATAGCTGCTGCAGCCAAAGTCATCCTCGTTGCCAATTTCGACCCACTTGACGGGCCATGGCTGTTCCCGTCCATTCTTCGCGCGGAGAGCTCCCATAGTGGTCGAGGAATCGCCAAGGACGTACTTTTAAGAATAGGGGGTTAGAGGAAATAAAACGATATTTTTCATGCTATGGAGTACGTACTTCAAGCTCTTGGAGAACTTCGTCAACGAAAGGTTTCAGAGCTTCACCGGTGATGTGGGTCCCGTCGAGGGAGTATCCAGAGTAGACATCAAGGAATGGCTCAAGGCGCATGTCATCGCACCATTCAAAGTATTCATGAAGACCTGCGGTACATTAGCTCTGTCTGAGTCGAGTTTTGTGCAAGAAAGGCGATATATACCAAGTGCATCCGTGTTCGGGTATCCCCAGGCACCTATGATTTGTTAGCTCTGTCATTTTGTTTAGAAGCGGTCCTCTTCATACCTTGGTGACCAGGACGCGAAGTTATGGCACCAATCGTCTCATTCCACTTCCAGCGGTTCTCGACGTTGGGCCCTTCCCTTATCATAGTTAGACATCGCTGTTTCGCTGCAAGCATACGGGGCTTAGAGCATACAAGTTATTGCCACCGGGGAATCTAAGAAACGATCCACCAATGTTGTTCACCGCTTCGGCCAGTGATGGTTTCAGTCCGTTGTAGCTAGATAATTAACATCAGGCAAAGTTCTGTTGAAATATGAACAAGACATACCGGTTGTGGAAGGTGGTGGGATAGAGCTGCGGAAGCGCAAACCAGAGCGACGAGCCGGCGACAAGACCCGCATCAAAAGTCATCCTGTACTCTATATCCGTCAATGACGAGAAGGTAGTCGGCTCACGTTGGTGAAACTCGGTGAACTTGTCGGTGGTGGAGTCGACGTAGAAAGTAACGTTCGCGACGACCTCCTTGGTGGACACACTCTGCAAGATCCAGTTCATCTGGCCTTGATAGTTGCCACGAATGAAGATGTTATGCGAGTGAGGGCTGCCATCAACAGGAATACCCCAGTAACCCTCATTGGCGAACCCAACCTGGCCTGTGGCGCCAGCTTCAACACTGACTTTGAGTGTGTTGGGGAGAGCATCAGAGAGGGGAACTGAAGAGTCTACTTCCAACGTAGTCCCCGAGATTGCCGAATAAGCTGCCAATCCAGGGCTGTCGCCTTGGAAGCCGTTGTTGCGGATGAGCTGGCCATGAATGCCGCCGTCGCCGGAGTAGTTGATGTCCTTGCAGGGCATATCCATTAGTATTGAAATTTTTAAGTCGCATCAGCCAACCTTGTACACACCTCGAACATGATTCCCCACATGGTGGAAGAAGTTTCATTGCCGCGATCCTGTGATACCGTCAGGCTGATGGCACCACACTGGACTGCGAGTGAGGACATCAAAAGCCCCACAAAGGCCTTTGAAGATGTGAACAACACCATGATGCTGGCAAGTAATCAGAAAATGAGTTCTCGATCAAAGTGAAATTCCTGTTGACTACTGAAGTTTACAAGAAGCCTTGAGAATACAATTGGTATTTTATACATTTGAATCATGACCATCGCCGTGTAAGTTAAGAGCCAATAACCAGCAAGCGTTTGTCGTTCAAATGGCAGCCGACGATATATCCCACCGGCCGTCTTTGAGGTTACCGTTTATGAGGTGTGATTGACTTTAGTCGCATTTCTTGTCGTGGGACGGAGAATTTGGGGATTGGGCAGGCTGTCGTACGCTGTGCCACTCGGGTAACGCACCAATAGTGTGACACACCGAGGTCATTTCCGCGACGCCGATACTATCACCGAGATGCAGTGTTCTGCGAGACTGGGCGTATCTGAGCGCGTTGCATTTGGCGATCGCAATAACATGATGAACTTGGGTCTTTCGGCACATTGACGGCGCAGGATCTTGCGTACATCGTTGGGAACAAAGAGGAAGAATCCACTCGGCATTACGGCTAAGAGGTAGCCCGAGGAGTATGTGGCTCGCAATGCATCGAGGGGCAAGACTTTCAGGACTTAGATGGTTAATCTCAAAGTTGTTACGAGGCTATGCTGTAACCTTAGTATAGCGCGGCTACCAAAACTCTACGATCACCGAGGAAACGATGACAGCGCCCAGCCTTGTGAGAACGATCAACATGCGTCCGCAAAGGCACCCACAGTTATACGTGACGCTCATGCTCTTCAACTGCCGCATTGAGGCAAAAGGGACTGAACCCTTCACCGTGAGTGATGAGTCTAAAATATGGTTCCCTCGAAGCTTCGATTGTCACAAGATTGGCAGCTGGCTACTGGGTAGGATTATTGGCGTGAGATCTCACCGCCTTCGGGCTCCATGGGAAGCGATCTATTGGGATATGGAATCTCCTATTACTAATTCCTTGCTTACCATATGCCTGTGCCGCCTAGCGATGGCTTGCCAAGGTTGAATCGGTGGCCGCTGTGCTTACACCCTGTCCGTTTTGAGATGAGCTAAGCTCAAAAGAACCGTTCGTAACCCCACAAACATGTCGCGGACTGGATTTGGAGATGATTCAGCCTACGAACAAAATCGCGAGACTTTCGCTTTCCTGCGCATGTTTTTGAATGCATTCACTGTCAGCGTGTTCGGGCAAAGGGCTGTGCAGCGTTAAGTGCGAGCCGCCGAATCGTTCGTGAGAACCAACAAATGAGTAAAATAGTGATCTGGGATTTTACGATCAATCCTGCTTCTCTCGATTTACGACTCTTGGATAATCGTCATGACTCTGAGTATCCAGTGGACACGATGTTTGATCCAGTCGAGACAGCCGCCGCACTGCCAAGTCAGGGTCAGATTTGATTGTATAAAGACTATCCGTTGAGCACAACGACTTGTTAGAAGATACCTCTCACCATCGCATCACATCTTATTCACACTCGACTTCGGATTCTACAACAATATCAACAACCTAAAACTCTGCCTACCGACTTCGGAAGTTTTTCAACATGCGCTTGTCACTCTGGTCTGCTGCAACTTTCGCTGGCTCTTGTCTGGCGCAAGGTGACCTCGCCGGGCTTCTCGCTTCGCAAAACGATCTCAGCACGTTGCTTGAACTAGTCGGTCTTGTTGATGGCCTTGCGGAGATGCTCGCATCGGCTTCCAACATTACCATCATAGCCCCGACCAATTCGGCTTTTGCCAACGTGCCAAGAGATATTCCGGAGGGCGAGGCTATCGAGCTTCGCAACGACACTATCGCCATTGCAGCCTTGCTTGCGAACCATGTTTTCAAAGGAGTTTACCCATCAGGCGTCATCACCGAGGTCCCCACCTTTGCTCAGACCCTGCTCAACGGCTCCTATATCACCGCTCGCCAGCCCTTCTCCAACTTCACCGGAGGCGCCTACAACGGACTCGTGAAGAACGGGAAGGATGTGTGCATCTTGTCTGGGGAGCAAACTATCTCCACAGTTACTCAAGCTGTGTGCACTATCTTCATTCACATCCATGCTCTCAAAGGCGCTAACTCAACTCGTAGGACATAAAACTGGGTGAAGGTATCACTATTCACAAGGTCGACACCGTGCTTTCATTTGGCGCCCCATTCCAGCTCTTTACCTTCCGAGCAGGCTACCGCGCTATGAATGCCGCTCTGGAGGCGGCTCACCTCAACTTTGCTTTTGGCGAGACTGGAGCCGATGTTCAGGGGCTTAACATTTCCGACTACACAATCTTTGTCCCAACTGACGACGCTTTCAAGTCAATCGGCTCTGTACTTGAAACCGCGGATCTAGAGACACTTCAGCAGGTGCTCCAGTACCACATCATCCCCAACAACGTCATCTTTTCGCCATCCCTTGGAAATGTGACAGTTCCGTCTCTTCAAGGCGCAAACCTCACTTTTACTGTCTTGCCGGATCATGGATGGATCTGCCTGGGTGAACAACGCAAGAATCACGTTTCCCAACACCATTCTGTACAATGGCGTGGCGCACGTGATAGACAGGTTAGTTTTTGCCAGTCACAAGCAGTTCTTCTCACTTTATGCTAACTTAAAATTAGTGTTTTGAGCCCAGGAAACTTTGATCGAGCGTCTCTGCAGCCGTATAAGCCGGCTTCTGAGCGCATCGCTTTCCCAGGTGCTTCCTCAGTCTCAAGTCTGCCTTTCTCGAGTGTTTCTTTCGCGACGGACCTCATGGCTTATACGACGACTCCAATTTTGCTCCAGACCGTTGCTGCTGTCGCCACCCCTGCAGCTAATGCGACCGCTACGACGAGCCAGCCTGTTCCGGTTGCAACTGGGGCTGCCAGCGGATTTATGCCCGGTGCAGCTTTGGTCGTTTCTGTTGCTATGGGCCTTGCTGCACTTCTCAGCTAAACTCGGGGAGCTCATCGAGCGTCGTGATCATTGTAATTGAAAGTGCAAGTGAGTTGGTTGGATATTTATGCATCGGATATGGAGGTAATTGGGAACCTTTGTTGAATTACTGGTTGGTTAGCATGCGAACGAGATCTTGATGCTGTTTTCACCTTGAAAGCCTGTTCTGATTCTGACACCTTCATTATGCCTGATTTGAATGTTATTATCTCAATTATTATCATTTCCTTCGGGGTCCCTTTCTTGAAATTTTCCTGCTATAGTCCTATCGTGTCACCCTGAGTCCTACACAACGTTGTTGATGACAGCACGAGGCGGCGACGGAAAGCGACGATGATGGCAGAGGCGACAACGACAGCAGTAACAATAACAGGGATAATGGTTTAGTTTCCATTCTATCCTAAAGAAATAAAGATAATTAGTATTTCACATATTCGAATCTCCGCTGGGATAGCAAGACGGGCTCATTGGTATAAGTAGTACGTGATTTGGTCTATAGTCTAAAATCTATGTGGTATCATCGAATGCGCATGCTCCAACAAACTATATGTACAAGTGAAGTGCAGTTTTGATCACTCTAGTAATCGGCGTCGATGTACTCGGCGCAGATGAGGTCGCCTTTGAGGTCCATCACATTGGCGATAGTCTTATTGGGGATAATGCCACCCATCCAGAGGACGTGGTTGAGGGTGGTATCGTTGCCCGCGTCACCATCGTAATCGGTGTAGGCCTTGGACGGATAGAGCCAGCGGTTCTGCGTCATGATGAACTCGGGAGGGATGATCTGGCCGCTCATGTCCGTCAGACGAGCTGTGAGGTTAGCCTCCTGCCACTTCTGCCAGAGGCGATCCAGGTTGGCGTGGTGCAAGAAGAAGATTGGGTCGCCAGGGCTGGCGTTCTGGTTCTCCATCTGAAAGAATCAATGTTAGTGACTTCGCTTTCGTGCACAATCTTTGAAACAGCACTTACGGTTCCACCAGTGGCAAGGTGTCCACAGGAGTGAGGCGAGTCAACGTAGCAGAAGTTGGCATCGTTGTAGTTATCCTTGGCGAAGCATGTGTCAACGTTGGTCTGGTTGGCGAACTCCCAGGCAGTCTGGTTCCATCTACGAGAGAGGCAGTACTCGTCGTAGTAGTCAACACCCCAGATCTGGTCCATGCGGAGAGTTGTGTTGGCAAAAGCACCATCAATGACGCAGTTGACGCCGTCAGTGGTGTTGACGCCGTTGGTACCGAAGCTGATCTCGTCGGATCCCCAGACAGAGGCATTCTCAATGGAGCCGAGGACCTCAAGATCACGTTGCTCATCCCAATACGGGAGAGCGCCCTTGTATCCACACTCGTTCTGAAGAAGCATCTCTTGGAGGCGAAGGAAAAGGCGGTGCCAGGGAAGGAAAGCGCTGAGCATGTTAGTCACGTAGTAATCGGACGTTGAATTATGTACCACATACCCGACTCCGTGGATGAAGTTCGATTGCTCGACATGGCAGGACTGCAGCTCGTCCCATCGAGAGATAGCACCAGTGATGCCGCTCTTGGCGGGAGACTCCATCAAGCACTTGACGGCCTGAAGGTAGTCGGACTTCTCATCATTGGTGAGAACGTGCCTATTGGGTGTCATGGTCAGTCCTACCAACAATAACAGACTGGTATCAACATTATAGGTGGGTCTGATGTCACTCACCGTGCCTTTCTCTGGTTAAGTGAAGTGCAAGTAGAGTTAGAGTAGGTGCCATTGCGAGCGAACGGTGATGCGCTAGCAAGCCCGAGGGCTGAAACGAAGCCGAAAAGAGTGGACGACCTCATGTTGATCAACGAAGGACGTGCAGATCTCAAAACAGATCTGCAGAAGAGTTCGGACGACGAGTAAAGAGGGAACGACCCGATGGATTGGTTGGCGTTCCAGCGATTGCAACAGCGCGGCCCTACCAGGCTCACTTATACTACATCATCAACTCCGCCAAGACTCCAGGATTTCTTTTTCGTGGTCCAGATTCGGAGATCAATACAAAAACTGCCATGCCCCGATACCCACTGACTACGCAAAGAATTGCGATGGACCTACGATAGGGAGCTGCGCAGCCCGCATGTCGCGCGGGACCTGTGGGAGTGCCCCATCGCGGAATATGGCGATGCTCGAGATAAAGATTGACCCATGCGCCGATTCGTCTCAAGTTTCCCATTTTATGCGCGTTAGCCAGGGATCGGCAAGTTAAATTCCTATCCGTGTTCGTCCCAAGAAATTCGCAGGGCTTGAATAAGCATGGAAGGTGACCGAAAGCGAGTACTAGTGGAGTTCAGATGGACCTCAGCCATCATTGAGCAAGGAAGAGACTTCTTGGCTCGACCTCCTGCCACATCTCCCACATACCGGTCTTCTGGGTCATGTCCGAGAGGGCCTACCTTGAACCTGTATTTGAGGCGCGTTCGTTGGCGGTTACTGATCAAATGGAGAATAAAACCGGAAAAGCCGGTCGGACAAATTTTGATGGTTTCGGCTCCCACATCGCTTCTGCTTTATTACGGGGCCAACTAGACCTGTGACATCTTGGCCTGGATGGCTCCGATGGAGACGACCGCTGTTCCTGGTTCCGCATGTGGCGTTGGTGACGAGGACAGCGAGTTCGCCTCCGTTGTTCAACAATATGACCTGGGGATCAATTGCCTTTTCGGGCACTCCATCATGAAGCTCGATTCGAAGAGCTTTCTTATCTGTCGAACACCCTCTGACAGAAAACTAATGCCACAACCTATCCAGACTCGCGCGCGCTAGCGACCAATGCACACGAGTCAGTGTAATTTCCAGCCAACTCTAAGACGTCCAATATTC
This sequence comes from Colletotrichum camelliae, assembly GCA_018853505.1. NCBI lineage: Eukaryota > Fungi > Ascomycota > Sordariomycetes > Glomerellales > Glomerellaceae > Colletotrichum > Colletotrichum camelliae. Next base: position 4,505,742 of record JAELVL010000005.1, on the reverse strand, counting down.
GACGTTACCGGGTTTCAGCTAGACACTTCGGCAAGTTAACCTCCCCAGTATCATGTACTGTAAAGATAGCAACTAGAAATGTAAAGATGACCCAAAAATGAAACGTGTGCGTTGTCGCGAGGCTATTTCAGAAACTGACACCCTGCACTTATGACAAGTCATCGATGCCCGCAAAAGAAACGACTATGGGTATCTCAGGGGATTGCTCAACATTATGTAACAAAACACTGGGGAGTCATCTTCAATTTTATTCCTATCTCGGCGGAATCAACGCCTACCTGACCCAGATGTTGACATCCAGGCACGTTTTCTCGGCGGAAACCCGGAGTGGGGCTGCCGGCTCGGGGGGGAAACGCGATATCGGAGCCGACGGTTTACGCATAAGGGTACGCGTCGCTGAGAGGCAGTGCCGACCGAATCAAGCTCAACCATACCTTATCTTTCGCGTTTCCAGTGGTTCCAAAAGAGGAGCAATTACTGTAACCTAGCAGCGGTCTGCGCAAGCCCCTCGCAATACGACATGTATACTTGAAGTTGCCAAATGACTTCCGAAGACAGAGCTTCTCCGACGAGGCAAAAGCACGCAGGCAACATCTTCTTGTAAGACTGATTACTGCTAGTGTTTTGAGAGTATTCTTGAATGAATATGGAAGCAATCACACGAAGGCAATGGATAGGAAAGCTACGGACACAATAGTCACCCTCGGTGCAGGCTCAGAACTTTAGTCACGTTGTTGCTGATAATGATGGCCGAGGACCTTCTGAGAATATTGCAACAGAGATAAGACTTGAACTACGTCAGGAAAACCCCAGAGGAGTGTACTATGATGGGCTGTTCGGCGGTGCGGTTCATCGATTCATCTCCTCGGTTGTCTAATCAAAGATGGTAGGTCCGGATGCAGGACGCGAAATGTGCCCGAGAGGCCGATGCCGCTGGAATTTAATCTGTGAACCTCGGCAACCGGGGGCGAGTGGTGGTACAGCAGCATCGAAGGCGAGCTTGATTCTTCCTTCGATAGACCCAAACTTGAGTACATCCGTGCATCTGGTCTTTTAGATTTCTGGAAAAGGCAGGTTGTGTCTGTCAAGTTTACTGTTTATTTTTATGTGGAAACATACTATTTTCCCAAAACATTGGCGAGTTCGCTGGCTTAATTGACCAAGACATTGCAAAATGCTTAAGGTCAGCGTACACCTCCTTTGCGTACTCTGATTTTGGTGTCATCCAAGCGAGCGAGGTCATTGTCGATCTGAGTGCCCTAATTGTCTTATGATATGAGGAGATTTCCGGGTGGTCCAGCAAGACTAGGTGAACTAACGCAGCAGTGAAGGCTGCATGTATGACCATGAAGTCAGCGACACTGTTAGAAAATCGTTCGCGGTATGTTTTGAGAAGGGTGGTTATTGTTGAGGCAGATTCCAAACAGCGATTATTAGCAAGCTCACTCTCAGCACTAGTCTGCTTCAAAGATGGACGATGTAGAAGGATCATTCCAGAGTGGTAGCATAAGCTTTTTCAGACGTCAGTTGTGAAGCGCATTGCTGTTCTCTCAAACAGACTCACTGGAGTGAAATTAAACTCGGCGGGCACTCTGGAAGATTTGTGGCTCGAAGAGAGGCTGGTAACGCGGCGAGCCATGAAACATATCGAAGATTACCCGCTGATATTGCTTCCTCAGTCGAAGCAGGGCAAGTGAAAGAATATCTGATGGTGGATAAGAAAGAAGGAACAATAACGCCGGGTCTTTCGTGCACTTACATATCCCCGAGACATACATCTTGCATATCAGCCAAGCTGAGATGATACGCATATATATCATGCCCAGTTACACCAACATCGTTTCGCTCTTTGAGAGTTCTCTCAACGTTATGAACGGGAGACTGGATGGAAACATCGCAAGCAGCCATCAACACAGCACGTCCCTGAAGAATTGCCAGGCGTCTAACACACAGTGACCTTAGCCCATGAACTATGCCGAACTCCGGCTGTTACTCACCTGTCCAAGAAGAAACAAGCCCAAAACGTTATGTGTCTATCTATGTTGTCGGAGCTTTGTCGCATGTAAGGCTCATTGTGCAATGAATCTGGGTCAACATGAAGACCCATAAGCTTTGCTGCGTTGCAGGCAATCCCTGGGCGTTTTCATTAGACCTGGACACGAGGAAGTGCAGCTTTTCATACGACAACGTACCTAGGAAAACAGTCGCTGACTCAAGCTTTCCTTGTAAGACAGCCAGATACGACCGGAGTAGAAACGATTTGATGTTCGGTATGCAAACATGCTCGATCTCTCCTCCACTCAGATCGGTGAAGCGACTCAAGAAAGCGAGGGTGACTTGGTGCTGTCGCTCAGGATCGCTGCCTGAGAGATAGAAAAAGGCTCCAACTCCGAGCACACTTGCTTTGAGTAGAAGATTAGTTGCTGCGGTCTGTTGCAGCTCGACAGCTGAAGAGAACAGCGGAAAGTGGGAGTGAACGTGACCCCAATAACTCTCAAGGTACTCGAGTTCTGTTGGTAGCCATTCTGTCAAGTGATAATGAGTGACCGCTGCGGCTATCGAAGGTCGCCTCGTCCGATGTGTGAGCGATAAATGAAGATTGCTAGTTGGCCCAACATAGGCGGTCTTTCCGGCGACTTCGTCGTAGATTAATGCACCATTCACAGAGCGTATAGCCCCAAGGGCTGAAGCTGCCAGCCTTTCGTCTCCAAACCCCAGACCTAAGACGCTAAATGTCAGAGACTCAAGAGGAGGGTCGAGCCTCATTCCTTGAAGCTCTTCAGAATCGATATGGGCAGAAAACTCATCAGGTGTATCCAAAGTTGAAACGCCCATCAGTCCAAGTCCGAGTGACAACCTAGTTTGCGCTTCCCTGAGCTGAGACTCCAAGAAGGCGATTCTGTTCTTCAAAGCACCGAACTCGGATTCCGTACGTCGTGACTTGCGGCCATCTATTCGGCTGTATTCGCAGTTTCGGTCAAGTCGAGCGCATGTGGCGCACTGCGGCTTGACGCCATCGCATTTGATCCTTCCTGTCCGGCACTGATGGCATGCCATGGATACTCGTGGGGTTTGGCGTCTGGTTCGCGGCAAATGATTGGACGACATGATGAAGTGCGTACAGGTCTCCGAGGAATTGGGAGTTGCTTTCGATGATCAGGGTGAAGATGAGATTCGGACATCATTGGATTTAATTGCTCGCGTACATAGGTGGGATATGGGCTTGTTTGTACGTTATCAGATGCCTTGCGCGACCGGCGCCGGCGGGGCCGATAAGACAGACGGGGTTCAACCAATGAAAAGCAGGAACGACATCACAGGAAAATATATTCCGCTAATTCATCATGAGCGCCTTGGATTGTAGAAACAGGGTTTTTTGCCGTGGTATATCTCATTTCATGCGATTACGAAAGCCCTTGGCCGAGAATGACGATAAGGATGTGTGGTAAGAATGACGATAACGACGAAGACGAACGACGAGGACAATAGTGGCAATAAAGATGACCGGGACGACTGGGACAATTGTGACGACCGGTACGATCAGAACGATAAGAAAGACGGAGGCTATAGGATCAGGGACACAGGGAGCATTAAGAAGTCTGAGGAAAATAGATATATCTCTTTATGTGTATAAAGTATGTAACCTAGACTGTATGAAAGATTCAAAAAGATTCTTAAATGCAACATTTACGACCTGCATCATGATAGGCCCTTATGTGATTTCACTAGTCATAGAGTCCGTCGATTTCTTCCAAAGTCTTTCCTGCTGTTTCAGGCATCCAAAGATAACAAATGAGAGCGACGAGTATGCTCAAACCACATATCATGAACAGGGATTGATAGCCAATGGCAGCAAAGAGGTAGGGACTGATCATGCTGGCAAAGAAAGAACCGATTCCAAGACCAACTATTCCCACGGAACTGCCTTTAGCCCTAGATTGAGCAGGGAAGATTTCGGAGGGGTAAGCAAAAGGGCACCAGACTGTTTGCAAATCTCAAATGTCAGCCAAAGGTTCACAAGAAGCGCCGGATAAGGTCGAGGAAGGACATACGCCATGTTGCGCCAAAAATAGCATCCCACAGGAACACCAAAGCAACGGTTGCCGAGCCATAGGACTTAGCCAGTGCCGGGTTCGTGTGTGTATACTTGTTGACGAAGTAGCCGCACATGCCAATTAGAGCCAAAACGACGGCCCCAATGGCTGAACCACCAATCATGGCCTTACGGCGACCTATGGTGTCGGAGAGCAAGGCACCTGGAAGACCAAACACCGCTTGAGTGATAATACCCAGTCCTGCAAGAAGCGCTGCTAGCTCGGATGACCATCCCCCAGTCTCGAAGATTTGGATGCCGTAACCAGAGACAAAGCCCGAACCGACCATTGCTTGTGTTGCAAACTGTATGAAAATTGCCGACCAGGTCCGTCGAGCCGTTTTCAAATCGTCCGGGGACGTCAACATGGCCCAATAGCTTGCTGACGAATTGTGTTTACGTTCCGTCTCTATCGCCTGTGCAATCGAAAGGAGTTCGGACTCCACAGTCTCCTCAAGCTCAATGGAATCTTCAATGGACTTGAAACTCCGGAGACCATCGCGGGCTGCATGGATGAGGCCCACTTTGACAAGCCAGCGTGGCGATTCGGGAAGGACACACACCATAGACAGGACAGTGATGACGTAAATCAACTGAAATGTCATCGGCAGCCTCCAGACTATCTCGCCTGTAGCTTGCTTGGCCAAACCATACGGGATGAAGTAAGCGATGGCCGCACCCGTAGCAGCGCAGCACATCAAAATGCCCATTGTACGGCCTCGGTGGCGATGATCAGCGCTTTCAGCTGACCAGTTAAGCCCCACAGAATCGAAGGATCCCGTAGCGCACCCGTTGAGAAACCGCAGCGCCAGAGCCCATGGGAAGCTTTGAAGAGATGCAAACGTTGGAATGATGGCAAGGGCGAAAATTCCAGTAAATGCAATGGCACGTCGGCGGCCAACGCGGTCCGAGAACGAACCGACGAGAAGGGCGCCGAGGATGACACCAATCCAGTACACGCAGTTGATCAGGCCGATGAGGAGCTGAGTATGATTGCTTCCGTCAGTGAGTCCGACGACTTGGAGGTACGAGTCTAAACCGGAAATGCTGCCCATGAGTGCAAGATCTATAATTGGTGTAAAAGCCCTGTCAGCTGGATATGCACATGTGATCTCTGCAGATGCTGCCTCTTCAATAGAGCAAGCAGAGATTGATACCAAGACTCGGAAAGATGACGACGGTCTCAACGTACTGTATCCTGAAAGTGACATGATGCAGCATCCGCAAGCAACTACGCCAATTCTGGAGACCTTAGGAGGCAGCCCACCGAAGCGGTACGTGGGGGATGGCCCCGGCATGTATCGAGCCCATGATGGAACCCCGTTCGGTAATGCGTCTGTCTCTCCCTGGCCAAAGTCGCCAGAATCGCCAGAGATGTCAGTCGAAACAACTTTGTTCTTCATTGAGGATGAATAATTAAGGCAACTGGTAGAAAGGCCGATGTGATTTTCGATTGAGACAGGACCGGTGTCATCACCTGGGTCGAATACAGCAGGTGGCCTTTGCCCTTTTTCATCATGCTGGATCGCCTGTTGCTTTCATACCAGATCATTTGTTGAAATTTACATAGACAGCAGTGTTGCAGGACAGCTTGCACTCCCTTATCTACGTGATAGCAACCGGAATTCATTTCGCGGATCGGGCGAACTTTCTGTACATGGAAACAACGCCAGGTTGATACCGCCATGGATTCGGGAAGACGAAAGGGCAAACTAGCTTATCGAAAGCTCCTTCAATGAATCTCACTTATCAGCATTCCCGCTTACTAGATGGATGGAGGGATTCGTCAGGTTGCATAGGGCTGTGGGTCCCACGATATCAACCGGAAGTTGATATACGGATACCGTGAAATCCGCAATCTAACCATTGACCCCAGAGACCAAACAAATTCGTCAAAAGTTTACAGGAAATAAGGACGTAAAATAAGTGCGCCGTATCAATATCTCCGGTTGAAATCGTGGATTCTTGGCTGCACTGACCAGTTTCATAGCTTCATTACTGCAGCCATTGCTGGCAACTGAAGACTGGCTTAAAAGGCAATACCGTCATCACAGATGCGCAACCACGAACACCTCATCGAATCGCATCCATTACAATTGGAAAATATCAAATATTCTCTTCCTTTTACTTGAAATATGAACAGTCACGTGTACGGAGACCCCAACGACCCTGTCAAAGTTGCAGTCGTGCAAGCCGAGCCTTGTTGGTAAGTGATGGATCGGCCAGATGTTCATCGCACCTTTGGCAACATATCCTTTGTATGTTGCAATACTAACAGCTATTTCTTGACCAGGTTCGACGTCGAAGCTGCTACTGTCAAGACATGCGAACTTATAACTGAAGCGGGCGCAAACGGTGCGAAGCTCGTCGCGTTTCCAGAGCTCTGGATTCCCGGATACCCCAACTTCATCCATGCGAAGGCAGCCAAGGAGACCATGGATTACAACCTCAAGTACTATCGCAACTCCATCGATGTCCGGTCTGAGCACATGGAGCGCATCCGAATGGCTGCCAGGAATGCCAGCATCATGGTTGTCGTGGGCATATCGGAGCGCGACAAAGGCAGTCTGTACATGGCCCAGACTTTTATAGGGCCAGATGGAGACGTGCTTCTTCACAGGCGGAAGTTCAAGCCTACCGCCCAGGAGCGAATCCTGTTTGGCGACGCAGTAAGTAGCCGTTTCAGTCCTAGCAAGTCCTTATACTGACCTCGTCGTGCACGAAGTCGGGTGACTGCACGACAAATGTAGTTCAGACGTCCATCGGCCGCATTGGTGGCCTTCAATGTTTCGAGCACCTGCAACCACTTCTGAAGTACAATACCTACTTTCAAGGAGAACAGATTCACGTTGCCTCGTGGCCAAATCTATTTCCTCCAGTCGGCAAAATGCCCTTCTTCAACACCGTCGAATCATGCATGATGGCTACCCACACCCTGGCCGTCGAAGGCGCAACATTCGTTCTTCTCGCTTCATCGACCCAGACAGAGAAAGGGCTCGTAGCCAACGGGCTTGTGGATGAGAGTGAGCCAGCCGATCAAGGGGGAAAGCCCCACACGGCGGTCGTAGGTGGTGGATTTTCCGAGATCATCGCTCCGGATGGCCGCACGCTCGTGAAGACGCCCAGCCCTACGTTTGAGGGTCTTCTCTATGGAGAGCTCGACTTCGACGAGATCTACATCGCGAAGAGTATTGTCGACACGGTTGGGCAATACTCACGACCTGATCTTTTCACTTTGCAGGTCAGGGGAAAACTCAGGCGACAATGTGAGTACGACGAAACCAGCAATATTGATCATGCATCAAGGTTTCCCGATCTACCAATAGGATGAGAAGAGTGACAGTTGGTGGCAAGCACCATTGTCAGTTTGAATTTGATATATGGATATACCAAACGTCTTTAGGACGAAATCTCACTTGCTTGTGACTATGTTGATTGGTTTGGGGACATCAAACACTTTGCCAGGGTTCATGATCCATCTGATTACCGTCAAAGTCAGATTTGATTTACCGCGCCAGGCGTAGAAGCCAGCCCAAAACTTGAAGCTTGGGATCGAGTGAACTCACTTGGGATCTATAGAGCTCTTCAGAGTTTTCATCAGGGCAATCGTGTCGACACCCAGCTCATTCAGGAGGCATTCCTTCGGCAGCATCAGTACACTGTTTACGTGCGGGAAGAGTAAAATGACAAACCTTCTTACCGATACCAATGCCATGTTCACCCTATACATATGTTACTGCTTGGTCTTCTCAAATACGAAATTGACGAACATAAAATTACTGGGAAGGGCTTACCGAGACTGTACCTCCAAGCTCCACCGCTCGATCCATCATCTTGTGCACGCAGGCTTCCACAGCCTGGACATGCTCCTCATTCTTTGCATCGTACATGACGGCTTGGTGGAAATTTCCGTCCCCGACGTGCCCGACGATACTGGCAAAAACTCCAAGTTTCTCGGATTCTTGCTTGGAAATATCTGTGAAGGTCAGCTCAGTATCGTGCAGCTCTCCCAGATCTTCAGACGTACCAATAAGTTCTGCAAGCTTGGATATGGGTACTGCAACATCAGTTGACCAAATGTTAAAACCCTGAGGCTTGATGGACGTCATTGTCCACAGTGCTTCCTTCCTTCCCGACCATAGATCGATCTCTTCTTGCTTGTTCGTGGCAAACAATATCTTGCTCGGGCTGAAGGGTTCTATGACGGACTTGACGGAAGATATATCACCATGAACCCCGTCTTTGGTGCCGGAGAATCTACGTCAAGACTGCCATTAGTAGAATTCTAGATGCTTTGGACCAGAGAAATGCAACGCACTTGAGGAAAAGAGTGGGGGTTTCTGGAAATTGCCAACGCCGTACTGCCTCACTGCCATGCTTGTTCAACACCCCCATCTGCACATCGTCCATGAGTTCCAAAGCAGCTAGCTGTATACCTGATCGTATCAGGCTAGAGGCCGCAGTAGCAGCATCGCTGATTGATGGGAATGAGACGACAGCGACGCCTGTTTCCTGCGGTAATACAGCAAGTTTGCATGTAATTTCGGTGATCATGCCGAGGGTGCCCTCTGCTCCAACAAACAATGAAGTTAGATTGTAGCCAGCAGAAGACTTTCTAGGCCTCTGTCTAGTCTTGACGATACGGCCGTCAGGTAACACAACTGTAACGTTGATGACCCAGTCTTTCATCGTCCCGTATCGGAATGCATTGGTGCCGCTGTGATTTCGTTAGACGGAAGAATATGTCTTGATATTAACGACACACCTGCAGTTGGTCGAGACCATACCGCCAATAGTCGCCGTTGGTGACGGATCCATTGGCAGAAAAAGACCAGAGCTTTGAATGCGCTTGTTCAGATCTACCCAGTTCACACCAGGTTGAACCACCACGTCCATGCTGTATCGTGTCAGTAACACGCTTGGTCAAGGGGTACGGGGAGGGATGCTGGCAGACTCTTCCGGATGGAATGCGACGACTTCGTCCATGAACGTGAAGTCTATGCAGAGACCGCTGTGAGGCGATGAAAAGTTCCCTTCAACCGACGAACCGGCGCCGAATGGTACTAAACGGTCAGTAGGGAAGACAGTCTGGACTAATGGGGCCCTTACCCATAGGGACGCTGTGCTTGTTACAAATTTTGGCGATCTCGGATACATCTTTGGTGTTATTCGGATACACGATGGCAACGGGCCGACCGGTTGAGTTGGAAGTGGACCAGTCTGAGTGGCCATGCGCTTCGATGACATCTTCGTCAAAGCTCACAGCTCCGGAACCCAAAATGACTTCAATCTCTTTTGCTGCCTTTGCCACCTTTAGTCACATGGGATATGTATTCGCCACTTGAGTGACAATGTGAATGTTGGCTGCATACCTGGAGCATAGTTGCGCTGTTTGCATACTGAATCTCAAGTGGTGCAGCAGATGGACCCAATATCTGATGAACCCCCCAGCCAAATGCTGTGGCACCGATGGCTAGCCCATAGTAAAAGGATGTGTTTGAGTAGAACGCATTCCTTGTAGTAGGGGAGGCGGCGGTGGTCTGGATGTGACGCCGATAGCGCAGCCGGCCGGTTGATTGAGCGGCCGCCTTCGCTTTCAAGGCGGTGCCAGGCCGCGTCCCTATTCTAGTTGGGTAGCGAAACATGTCCAAAGATTACTGGAAGAAAGTGATGTGGAAGTGGTGACACAAATGATGGCAGAAGATGGGCAAAGAGGGGTATCTACGGTACCTACGTCAAGCACGCTCCGACGGCTTTAACAGAACCCCACAAGGCAGCCTATCACCAGATTACCGGGGTACGTCGGACGTACATTGAACGACGGGAAATACTAAGCGACGGGGAAAAGCAACGGCATTGGCACAGTGATTACATGGTCGGGTCGGAATTCGGGATCATCGAATCGACCGCACGCATGGCATTTTAAACGACGGGTTTATGGACAGCGTAGGAAGCTTCCATTTCGATAACAATTCCCAACAACCCTTGAGGTCTATCCCAAGCATCTAAGCTGACACTTAATGATGCCAACCCTCCCGCGACTTTCGATCGCACTTTCATATTATTTTCGCTGCCTCAAACTCAACTCCCATTTCCTTTCGACAGAAACCTTCAATATCATTTTCGCCGTGCTGAACTGACTCCAGCCGATTTCGAAATGGCACCAAGCGCAATTGATTCACCAGACCAAATCATTACTCCCCCAATTCCTGTTCTCAAAAGGTGTGTGTACTCCTTTCCCCTAAGCCGACCGAATCAGTGAAGCCAAGGCGTACTCACCATTCCCCGTAATAGCTCTCTAGAGTCGTCTGACTTTCGAGCCGAACTGAGAGAGAAGGGGTTTTATGTCATTAAAGGGGCTATCCCCAAAGATCGAGCCAACCACTATCAGAAGAAGGCTCATGACTGGCTCCTTTCATTTGGCAAAGGGCTCGAACTCGGCAATCCCCGGACTTGGGTCGAAAGCAATCTCCCATTGACAAACAAAATTCGCGTGTATCATGGCTACTGTGTTGCACACGAGAAGTTCATGTGGGATGCCAGAATGGAACCAGGTGTTCTTGGCGCCTTTGGCCGACTATGGGCACAAATGAGTTGCTTGTTAGTTTCGACTGCTTGAACATAACTCTCCCGAACCGACCTGATCTGCCGGCCAGAAAGGCATGGGAGCACATTGATCAGAGCCCGATGAAGCGCGGCGTTCACTGTGTTCAAGGAATTATCAACCTGTCGCCCAATGGCCCCGAGGATGGAGGCTTAGTGGTGTACCCGGGTTCCCACAAGCTTAACGACGAGTTCTTCGACACTCACCCCGACGTCACCCTCCTGCCAAACAACAAGGATGTGTATCTCTTTTCCAAGCAGGAGTTGACCTGGTTTGAAGATCGGGGACTGCGTCCACACAAGGTGTGCGCCGATGTGGGCGACCTGATCATGTGGGACTCTCGAGTCATTCACTACGGCTCAGATCCTACACTTTTAGGAAATACTGTTAGAACGGCTATCTACGCGACGTATCAGCCGGCGAGACTTGCCAGTCCGGAGCAGTTGGCGTTGAAGAAGAACAAGTTTAAACACTTTGGTAGCACGACGCACTGGCCTTATGAACACATCACATCTGGCCCTACCTATGCTCTTCTACCGGACGGAACAAGGGACCCCGAGGATCGTGACGAGCCACTCGAGAAGCCGGAACTCACGGATAAGTTGCTGAAGCTTGCTGGTGCCAAACCGTATTAGTCGATTTCGCTGTTTTCGAAGTTGAAACCACTTTTTGAGAGGATTACGGAGCGAATTATTGGCGGAATGAGGGAAATCTTGTGTGTACGCAGGCCGTTGTTTCGTTTCTTTGACTGCAGCAGTCATGAAACATAATTTCTGTCTATAATTCCTCACTGACGTGAAGAACATGCATATCCAATCGAATAAGTCTTGAACGCGACATAATGTTTATTTTCGAGCACTAATCTTACTGTCATTGGTATTGATATGTTGCCGTCGTCGCTGGTGTCTTTGCTCGCTTTCCGCTGAATAGAAAAACTCTATTTACTTCCATATCAAGCTCGTGAGAACGAACAACTCCCGGCAATGTCGTTAATGCCCAAGGCTCAATGCGCGTCTTGGCTCTTATCTATTACTGTGTTCTTCTGAATTCTGTATTCAACTCAATTCGACGCAGACACCACCGCCATCAGAACCAGACCCCTTGGCGCGATGTCCGCCGGAAGCAAGTCCAGTTGCCTCCTCTGCATATCAACGACTAGTGAGTATGATTATGACTACGTTCAGACTAGATAGATACCCATCGTCTACGTCTGGTTTTGGGTTTCATATTCAGAGCGCACAATTCGTTCTTCGCTTCCCGAAGTCAAGGCGGAAGCAAGTCAGCATAAAGTCCAGAGATAAGAGTGCCCGGATGAAGTTCAGGTCATGCGCGGCCAGACCTTATCTTCGTCAACCCCAGGAAATGCTGCTGGGTGGGTCTTGTGGGGAAATGAAAGGTGCCAGAGATGCCAAGTGACTTTAGTGGATCATCAGGAATATCCCGTCGTTTAAGTCAATAGCCGTCGGCTTATCGTCGAGTCACAGGGGCATCACCCATTGTCATTGTCGCCGAGACATCGCAAGTACACCAAGTCCAACGATGCAGATGTTTTGAGGTCAATTGCGACTTGGGATAAGTAATAGCCATGACCTATGTTGCTTCCGAGCGCATGCACATTCATTCTCTCTGCCTGCCTCTGTTTCTTATAGAAAACAATACCTGCGACAATGGGCTTACTTGGGTTTGACGGGCCACTTGGTCCGCTCCAATTTTACAAGTCGAGCAAAGTCACGATCGCTCTGACTATTCTTGCTTCATGTGTGTTTGCAACGGTAAGTCTGACGTCGGCTGTGTTCATTGCCAGCAAATATCAGTGATTTCTTGCTTGCAGTCGTTCGCTTGGACTAACAGCCCAAACAGACAACAGGATACGACACTGCGCTCATGTGTGTCTCAACCTGTTCATCAGTTCTGGATACCAACTAACAACATAGAAATGGCATAAACATCCTCCCCTCGTACAACGAGACTCTCAAACTTACCACTGCTACGAAATCTCTCAATGCCGCTGCCTCGTTCCTCGGTTGGGCAATTGTGGCGACGTTCATGGGACCAGTTGTAGATCGGGTCGGTCGGCGTACTGGTGTCTTGATCTCTATTTTCTTGCAAATAATTGGTGTCGTCTTCATGACTGTTGCCCAAAACGTCGCCATGTTCGTCGTTGGGCGAATGATTCTGGGGGCCGGGTCAGGCACTTCCTCCATCGCATCATCCTCGTATGTCCTCAAATCCATTGCTATTGAACAGAAGTCGGGAATTGTTAGCTGATCATGGGTTGTTCAGGTGGCTTGCGGAGACACTGCCCACGAAATACCGAGCATCTGGCCTGAGCTTTATCTTTACTATCTACTACGTTGGTCAGTCTTTTCCCTCTCTCCTTGACTATCATTCGGCCGTCTGACTATTTTAGGCGCTCTGATAGCTGCTGGAGTCACATATCGGACCTCCCAAATGTCTGGAGAGTGGTCCTGGCGACTACCTTGCATGTTGCAGGCCGTGTTCAGCCTGTTTTGCCTCGTCGTGCTTCTATTTGTCCCAGAGTCTCCCCGCTGGCTAGCCCATAAGGGCAGGCTGAAGGACGCCTTGGCATCAATTGCATCAACTCACAGCAATGGAGACCAAGATGATCCAGCTACCTTGATACAGCACCGAGAGATTGTCGACATGTTGGAGTGGGAGCGCTCGTCCGGCCAAAAGATGACATATGCGGAGGTGTTCCGCACTCCAAGCTCGAGGAGACGTTTGATGCTAGCAGTTTCAATGGCAGTCCTTGCGATGTCGAGTGGTGAGAGCGCCCTAGTATCCAAAGATGCCCATTGGGCTTCCATAGGATAAAGCTGACGCCCAATCAAGGCAACAATATCGTTTCATATTACCTAGGAGACATGCTCACGAAGGCCGGGATTAGCAACTCACAGACACAGCTACAAATTGTGAGTATCAGCCATAATGCCCCATCACAGCTCATGATGTGGTTAACCATTGAGACAGAACATCGTCCTTAGCGCCTGGTGTCTGGTCATTGCCTGCATCGGAACGTACCTCATGAATGTCGCCGGCAGGAAGACAATGTGCCTGATTTCGGTCGGCTTCATGACGGTATTTCTTTTTCTGGTTGGTGCTCTGACGAAAGGTTAGTTGTTCTTCAAATGTTCCCCGATTATCTGTGAAGCGCTAATTAGTTATCTTATAGTCTATGGAGGCGGTGAAAATACCTCAGGCGTTTATGGAACTGTGGCCTCTGTCTTCCTATTCCAAGGAAGCTATGCAATTGGAATCACCCCACTCACAGTGCTTTATCCACCCGAGGTACTCAACTATTCGATTCGAAGTAATGGAATGGCAGCCTGGACTTTCGCAATCACATGCGGCGGGTAAGTTCTTCTTGATATCTACTTAGTCTTGTGCATTTTTGACTAAAGGCATGAACAGCCTCTTCAGTGTCTTCGTGTGGCCATTCGCTCTCGCGGCCATTGGTTGGAAGACCTACATGATCAACGCAGGGTGGGACGCCATTCAGTTCGCATTTGTCGCATTATTCTGGATCGAGACAAAGGGACTGACTCTCGAGGAGATCAATGCTAAGTTTGATGCGCTACATGAGAGAGACACACGTGGCACTGAAGGTTTGAACCGGAGCAGCATGATTCTTGAGGAGGTCGCGAAAAATACAAGCATAGACGCCGCTAGCTCCGTCAAATTGCAGAAAGACGGCAGCAGGGTCGCGAGTCAGAATATTTAAGCAAAAGATCAGAGAAGGGTGAAGCGGCTATGAATGTGTATCAGGGAGGACGAAGTCCAAGGTTGATTGTCAGAGGCTTAGGACCGTAGATTAGGCCAGACGGATTGAATTGAATTTAGGATATGCGAAACGTTCAAACGTCCTTAGTTGTTCTCGGCTGTTCTTGTTCTTCTATTTTGCAGATGAACGTTGATGTAGAAACATACGCATTTGAATGTGCTTTGAGTGGCTGAAGAGGGTGAAATTGAACATTTTCATCCCTGAAGTAACTTGGTTTGAGGTGTGTAACATTTGTGTTCGGACACATACTGTCAGCTGTGACCCCACAATCCGCACCAGAGTTTGCCTCAAAGCAAGAGTATCATTCAAGTTCTATGGGATCAAAAGAAATGATGATCAGGCAGTGCGGGAGCACTGATTTAGAAGCCATCCAAGACCAAGCGTTCTATCGTTCCGGAACTTTTCACACATTGAATGACTTGGGTACAGATACCAGAATACATGAGGAAGGCCCGGATACATGTCCAATCTGGTTTCAAGGCCATGTTCGTGCCTCAAAACCCGTTCATAGACAAGCCCATCATCTCTTTGGATGTCAGCTCCACACACCTGGAAGTATGTCGGCGGTAGAGCTTCATGCCCGGTGCTCCAATTCAGCGGGTTCCAGAGATCCGATGTAATGTCTGGAGCAACTGCTGCTCGGAATACAGCTGTTGTTTCCTTTGACAATCCTATCTTGCCATCGTTCTGGTCATTGCTTCGATACCAACACTTGTATCTGGCCGGGACGGCGTCTGGTTGCACAATGGACGTCGCATTCAGATATATGCCGCTAAGAGGAGGCGACAATGATTGATCTCGGGCCATGTGAGACAATGCGGCAGCCATTTGGCCACCGGATGAGGTGCCGCCAAGGACAAAACCCTTGGTCAAATCCGTCCCAAGAACTTCAGCGTTTTCGGTTACCTTCATGATGGATCCTTTGGGTCAGCTAAAAAGCCACATATCCACGGGCGACAATAGCGAGGTTGACATACCCAATGTAAAGCGTCCCAACAGTCTTCATACGCCACTGGAAATTTAGCCTCGGGTGAGAGCCGGTAATCGAGGCTCAACGATACGCAACCATGAGCCTTTGTCGCCTCAATGCAAGCCGGTGCCTCCATCTCGGCAGATCCAAATAGGAGCCCCCCGCCATGGATCAGAACGACGGCAGGTGCCTCAAGCGTAGTGGTCCCCTTTGGTCTGAAGACTAAAACACGTCCAGCTGTGCCGTCTCGGCGCGGAATGAGGATCTCATTGAAGGACACTTCGTTCTCGGAGGCCTCCAGAAGGGTCACCATGTCTTGGGTCATTCCCTTCACCCACGCTTCTCGAATGGATGTGAGTTTGGAGACATCAACTGGAGGAAATCTTCTCGGAGCATTATTCTGCATCATATGGCCCAAAGTTCAGTACAATTGGAAAGACTGTAAGACTCAATTACGTACCTGATGAAGTTCTTCATCAACGAACTTCATCAACTGAACCCCATAATTGCCATGACTTGGGGTCGTTGATGTCAGCGGACAACTCGGGCTGTTTTTCGTGGTGCATTATTGTCAGCTCGAAAAGTCAAGCAGGCCGGCAGCTCTCAAGTAGGAATTGGCTTGATTCAATCTTGTTCGCCGGGCAGAACAAAATAGCACACGCCGTTATGGGCCTTGATGTTCACAAGCCCCTTGGGCCACTATCCTCGGATTTGCCCTAAGTCGTGCCTCCCGACTAAATGCTGATCTCTGGACCTCCGATCGGCTGGCTGTCACAGAACAGGGTTAGTCGCGTTGCGAGCAACGACGCACATCCATGTAAACGACGGCGTATTCCAATTCTGAGTGGATGGCAGTGGGGACTCTTCCCCGCCCACATCCCGCGGGTATGGTGCTCCGTTCCCGCGGGTGCAGGGAGTAAAAAGGTTCCTATCGGTCGGACCAGTTCCTGAACTTCGCATTCGTGAACGACGGAGTATTCTGGGGCGCGGAAAGCCAGGGTGAGATCCGACCCTATCACCCCGGATGACACATACGAGATAGCCGACATCTATTTGCCTTGCGGAGGCTTGTCAACTCCATCAACCAGAGTGACCCCCAGATCTTTCAGATAACTGGGTCGTGACAAGAAGTGCCTCAGCTGAAGTCTGACACAAGAAGCCAGAATTGCTACTGCATCTCCTGCAATGGAGGTGCAAGTCCATCAAGGCTCTTTGTACACGGGAGCTCCCTAGACAAGAAAAGCTGCGGCTCTTGCAAATGGCACAGCACTTGTGGGCTTAGGCATGCCGTGCGCCAGTGATGATGAGCTGGGTTTGGCTACGTTCCTTCCATCCACGGCTCTCAATAATCTGACCGGGGTAACGCCGCAAGTGTTGAAGAGCTGGACGATCGTGGAGAGGCACTTACTGAACCACTTCCTTCAGACTGTGGCTCGCGTTTTGGCAGTCGTAGATGATCGATTCAACCCATTTCTACGTGTCACCGTGCCCATGGCACTCGAGCACTCGGCCATGCGTCATGCGCTAGTAACTCTATCTGCCTGCCACCTGTCACAGGTGTACCCAGATTTTCAACACGACCTCTTCGTTCACAGGAGTCAGACATTACAGGCGCTAATGGCTGAATTAAATGGTCATCGAGAGGGTTCCGTATGGCCACTCGCGGCGACATTGCTGCTTTGTCTAGCAGAGGTAAGCGCTGCAAATCTGAAGCTATACTACTAGAACTAAAAGTATCCAGGTTTGTCTTGGGGATTCCAGAAGATGGCTTTTTCATCTCCACGGAGCTAAGTCTCTTCTACTCGAGGCCGGCGGAGTGTCAGGTTGTCTGTCAATGCATGCACTCGTCGACATATACAACTATCTAGCCTGTATGGCATCAGTCACCTATGACAAGGCTCCTGAGGTTTTCGGTCATCGTCTTGCGGCATCAGAAGCTGGCTCGGAAGCACCGAATGGGCAAATGATCCATCCCCTCTTTGGAATTTCGGTCGACTTATACGAGACACTTACACAGATCAACAGACTTCGTTCTCGTCAAGTGCATGGCAATGCAGCCGACTTTCAATCAGAAGCCAGAGAAATCGAATTGAGACTTCAAAGCTGGCAGCCGTCGCCAGTGGATGACTCTCGACAATCGACCGAGGCCAGAGCTGTGGGCTTTGCGCTGCAATGGGCCATCATCATGCGTCTTTTGCAGGTAACGAAGCGGATGAATAATGGAGATGCACAGATGAGAAAAGGATCAGACAACATACTTTCAGCTCTTTCGCTCATACGTCCAGGTTCTGAAATGGAGGCTCGTATGCTTTTCCCGCTTTTCATGGCTGGAGTTTGCAGTATGACGAAAGCAAGCCGTTTGACAGTTGAGTACAGACTTAATGCTATGGAAACCACAATTGGGTTTGGAAACATCTTTGTTGCTCATCGTCTTTTGGATGAAGTTTGGAGACTATCTAATCAACATCAATACGTGAACTGGGAGGAGCTTAAGGAGAGGAAATATCCAGGTCTCGTTCTATTTTAGCAGATCAAGCCTCAAGAGGGCTGTGAGAAGGTTTTTTCTACGATTTTTCAATGAATGCTAAGCTCAAAGATAAACAAGCTAAATTGTACATTTCAATAGTGGTGCATGCGGCCGTTTTCGTACGATTTGGGTCGGTGCATCAAGTCAAGATGAAGGGGCCTTGCTATGCGGGTGCGTAGGCCCAGTACTATGGACGACAGTGACGATAGACACGATGGAGGCGGCGGTAGGGACAACCAACTGGATAATAATGAGAAATCAGTATGGAGGATGAAGTACGAAGTGTTAATAATTGTGTGCTTCGCCCGTTTGACTAGCAATATCTGTACTCATATCAAAGCTTATCGGGCAGACCACACCATCGTTAGCATCCGACGGGATGTAACCTTTTACGATACGAATCTTCGAAGGTCATTGGGACATTGTCGTAGTGCAGCGGATAAAGATAGGAACACGCATCCGGGCCGCGGATGCGGTCGAATCAAATGTTTGTAAGCATCCCGGCTCCGAGACCGCCACCCACTTATCCCGTCGTTTAGACGACAATCACCTTTGGCGGCGTAAATATATCTTTGCCCCTGTACGCCGTATTCTAGAGATCTCACTTAGAAGACTGGTACCGGCAACGAGCCCATTCAACATGAAGACTACAGAATCCTTGAACGCAGAGTTTCCCAAGCCCGCGAGGCGAATTGCTAGACAACGGCAGGATGTGTGGTTGGTTAGACCTCGCTTCTGTTCGAAGTAAATGCGAAGCTGACTTTCGAAAAGGACCATCATCAATGACGCCGCTGCTAAGTCACTGGTTAGTTATTGTGGCAGTTCGCCTGGGTGCACATCTCTAACAGGCACTGCAGGTCAAGCCGGTGGTCAATATGGGCCAGGGTTTCTTGTGCGGAGAGCCCCCTTCTATAACACCTTGAGTAGGATCTAATGTGAGCATCAGCGGTTACAACCCTCCGGACTTCATCATGAACGCGGCAAGAGAAGCGGTTACGAAAGTGGACTCGAATCAGTATTCACCGACGACTGGAAGACCGTCGCTCAAGCGTGCTATAGCAGAGGCATACTCTGAGGCTTTGGAGACAACAATTGATCCAGACACTGAAGTAACCATCACGACTGGAGCCAACGAAGGTATGAATCTAAACCATGTTGGCGATGGGCAGTTGTCGGAAGTACCAAAGCTCGGCGCTAATTACTTCTGAAACTCGTTAGGAATGCTATGTGCCTTCCTCGCCTTTGTGGATGAGGGCGACGAGGTCATCGTATTCGAGCCGTTCTTTGACCAGTACATCAGCAACATCGAAATGGCGGGCGGAAAAGTGCGATATGTGCCTCTCAACCCGCCCAAGAGTGGAAATCACGCCACGTCTTCGTCAGCCGACTGGGTCGTGGACATGGATAAGCTGCGAAACACAATCAGTCCACGGACTCGGATGATCGTCATTAACACCCCCCATAACCCAGTGGGCAAAGTGTTCTCTCGCAGCGAACTGGAGGAAATCAGTCAGCTTTGCGTCGAGAATAACATCATCATACTGTCCGACGAGGTGTACGATAGTCTTCACTATGTCCCCATCACACGCGTCGCCACCCTTTCGCCGCAAGTTCGCGATCTGACACTCACTGTCGGCTCAGCCGGGAAAAGCTTCTATGCGACTGGTTGGAGGATCGGTTTTCTCATCGGGCCTCAACACCTCATCAAACACGTGAGCGCCGCACATGCTAGAGTATGTTACTCGAGCCCAAGCCCGTTGCAGGAGGCTTGTGCTACCGGCTACGAGCTTGCGGGGGCAAATGGATTTTGGGAGGAGTCGCGCAGCAGCATGCAAGGCAAGATCAAGCGTTTCGTCGAGGTTTGCGATGAGCTTGGATTGCCATATTCCGATCCGGATGGCGGCTATTTTGTCTTGGTCAACTTTTCAAAGGTTAGGATTCCGGCCTCGTATGCATTCCCGGCACATGTCGCCTCCCGTCCTCGAGACTTCAAGTTGAGTTGGTTTCTTATCATGGAACTGGGAATCGCAGCTATACCCCCTACCGAATTCTATCTTCCGGATAATGCGTCTCTGGCAGAGAACTATTTGAGATTCGCAATTTGTAAGGAGGACTCGATGTTGGAAGATGCGAAAGCGCGTCTCCGTGGTCTGAAGAAGTATATCCATCTGTAGACGTGTGTTAATATCGTCGTTTTTATGCTCTAGTTACATCCGCCTGAAGAGCAAAACTCTAAGTCATCAGTGTGTGAATGTGACGAAGCTTCAGAGAGTTCAGGGACCTTTCTGGGTAGGACATAAATTTTCACATGTCCTCCCCCAGGTCTCCAGTATTCATACTCTCAGCTTCCAAGGTGCGAAAGCCTTAGGACAACAGATCTTCCGCAAATCTTGAGTTTGAGACTGATCGGGGGTCGATCAGGGTTCTTCATCCCACATATCTCCTTGCAACTTCAATCGACTGTATAACTTCTGCCGGTCGATACCGTCAACACTCGTCGAATCTTTGTACGTGTTATGCCAACGACGCTTTCGCAACATCATGTTCCTCCGCACCTTCAGCTTGTCGTCCCTGATTCTGTCGAGAGTCCTACGCCCCCCTCCTTCGAACCGGGTTGAGCCAAAGAACGCCCGCATTCGCCTCTCATTCGAGGTTTCCAGTACCAAAGCAAGTATCAATGTCAGATAGGCCAATAGCCAGCGATTTTCTACTTTTTCGCAGGTTGAAGCACCGTCGAAAAGTGAAACGCCCAACTTGATGTTAGGACCTCCAACGAGGCACGACTCAAAGTTATTGTTAGCACCTCCAGGGAACAACAACTTCAAATTGTTGAATCCGCCAACAGCATGCACAGAAGCTGTAGATGTCTACAACGGCAAATGCATCCCGACCTACGTATCACCGGACTTAAATCACCTCGTTCACAGCATTCAGCATCATCAGCTATTTGCGTTCTCTGCAGAAGTTGCCGAGTTATGCTCACTTCCTGGCAACGAGCTATACTCGAGGGCCCGCAACGCCCGCCTCATTATGAGTAACATCATCCCAAAGATGCCAACAGATGCAGTGACACCTTATTGCATATGGTATCCCGATGTAGCCATGGAGGAGACGTATCGTGAACTTTCTCGGCAGTATCCGAGGATGCAGTACCAGGTAGGAAGAGCTTGCGCAGTCGCAGGCTATAACAGTCTATACGACGATTTCCAACTGCTTCCAGACGTCTCCATCGCGGAAGAGGCTGAAGATAATAACAACGCCTATGTCCGAGATGCTATCATAAACAAGCCAGAGAGGTATGCTGTCATGAATGACTACACTAGGACTATCAATATCGATGCACCGAGAGGCGGCGCGAGTCTTGACGGGGACACTGCGGTGAGGTCGACTCTCGAAAAAACGCGTCCTTATGGCCACGATACAGACGAACATGAATTCATCGAATATTCCTCTCATTACTTTGACATCGAAGAGGACTGCCACGTACGCCCCTTGCATTGGCGAGGTCCTGAGCATACGGTTCTGCAGAGCCAGTACGTAGACCTCACTTACAAGCCACTGCCGCGAGATCTACCGCCGGTCAACAAGGATATTCTCATTCTAATGGCTGCTTGGAATGGAAACATTGATCGTTATTCACGTCTAAGGCGCCCAAAACCTGTTGAAAACGAGATCTCTGCCGTCATTCGTGGAGCATATCATCATACCCCCTTTGCGAGATGGCTGGACACCCGTGTGGAAGATCTCTTCCCTGACGAGTCCGAAGGCGTGCTGGTTCGACGAGCCATACATGCTCGCTTCATCATGAATAATGATTTGTCCAGGATAGACAGGCTCACAAACGGAGATAGCCTTCCTGAGCTTTTCTGGTGGCCTCACTGCCCACATCCAGACACGCTACAAGAGTTTTAATGGCGACGGCCCGACATGAAACATCAAATTGCTCTCGCATGTATCGTCGGACGATACCGGACTCTGTTTGATGAGTTGGCGGCTAACTTGAAGCCCACACCGGAGATGTGGGAAGTTGCCCATCAATGTCCAGACGAGTACTATCGAGAGCAAGTCAAGCAATACGCAGACGCCCAGGGAATAACATTGCACAGAATCTCTTGTACAGGAAGCGACAAATATCTTCGGCCCATTAAGGAAATGTACAGAGGGAGCTATGGTGTGCATTTCCCCAAAGCGCTCCACAATACACCCGACGAACACGACCAGGACTGGGAGGAATGGGACCACCCACTGGGTGAACTGTTCAATTATCATATGCATCTTCAGTTCACTGATTGGCAAATCTTCATAAGCGCAAAGGATGACGCCAGAGAAGCGTTGGGAAACACGTACGGATGTTTGTATTACCATGCGGACTTTTTGAGACGAGGTTCAAAGCCGGGCCCTGCGCCACCTTTTCCGAAGAAGTTCGACACCGATGAGGACGATGCGGATAAGGACGACATCTGGAGCGCAATTTGGGAAAAAGGGGTTGCAGAAAAGTCAAATCAGGGCTGCACATTTTGACAAAGTCTCCAGCTGTTCGCGGCACAATGAAGATGGATCTGGGAGCTATGACGGGTATGCCGAAAACGATACGGAGAATAACGGGAAGCATGCCACAGTTGAGAAGAACGGGAGTACATGCGATGAGGTCCGTATGAAGAGCAACGACATCAACTACTTCCACAGCTTCTCCCCATCACAAAGCTCTCCACAAACACCGTGATACACAATGAATATATCCACTCAACTTGTTGAACTTTGGGGGCCTAAAGACCGAACATCTCGCATCCCCACAAATAGGGCGTGAGCTAGGTAAACGCCGGGCTAGGCCTCACCGGTTGTCCGGTTCGCAGCGAAGCAAATCAAGAAACATCCTCCCCCGGAACCACATCGTGCCATGAACATCCGACAAGTCATCATCGTTGCTGTACCTTGCACATTGGGAATGTTTCACCGCTGGAAGAAATTTCGCAAATTCTTCTGATGCCTCTCTCCTCCAATTTTCCAAAGACGTCTCTCGAACTCGTAAACATGGATATCTCGGGTTCTTACGGGCGCTGGGGGCCAAACCATCTCGCGTGCCGTCAATCCCTTTGAAGCGATCGTCTCGGGCTCCGCGAAGTTTCTTCAAATTTTTCCGCGTTAATTGTTTTTTGGGACCCAACCGCAAGGACCTCCTGTCGATCCGTCGGGATGTTTGACGAGGGAAGCGAGAGAAGAGACAGAAGACTTTGTAAATTAACCGCAATCTGGGATGGCCCTGCAGAGTCATTTAGGCGGTTCCAGACCGTGGCTCGGGGTGGGCGCCACGCCACATGTGGCGCGTGGGGGAGTTTGCGAGATAACGGTGAGAGGTTGAGTCAGGGACGTTGTTGTGAATCTCGGCGGTCCCGAAATAGCTCGGGTGGACGTTGAGATATAAGACTACGACGATGGAGGCAATTGAATGGGCTGAATCATCCAGCAAACTCAAGCTTCAGCACTTAATAATATCGAATCTATTAATTCAGACTTTATCGTCACCTCAACTCTTCATCATGGTTTCCGCATCAGTCTTGCTCACCATTGCGTAAGTAGCGAACAAACCCTCGACGATGTCCGATCCCTGACTCACAAATCACAGCGCGTGCATCGCCGGCTCAGCAGCGTCCATCGCAGACTGCGTCGGGGAGAACTACGCAGGCGTCTGCATGGATGCCGGCGCTCCTGGGCTTGCCCACGACGGACTTACACGGAGCTGCTGCCAACCTCCCCACGGCTCGACGTATAACGATGGTCCCGGTGTATTCGTACGTTTTCACTTTCTTCAAAATCCCCCAGCAAGCTGTGTGGGACTAACATTTTCTCTGCAGTGCTGCGTCCGAGGAACCGAAGAAAACATCAAATACCTGCAAGCATGCTGCTCAGCCAGCGGGAAGAGAGACGTCATTTTCAACCACGCCGGAAACCTTTGAACCCGGAAAAATACAATCTGGATATATAATTGTACAAGCGGGCTGGGACGGGATAAATAAAAGCTTTCGATTTTCAGGGATATAGACAAAAAGGGGGTTTCACGACATAGATAAAAGTTGTTTGATTTCAGAGCATAGAAAAGCACTCGTTATTTCTCAGACATAAAAAAAAAATTTACCTCACACTTGTCCACTTTGCTTGGGGTCTACCATGTGTGAATGTTTCGTGCGTTCGAACATTTCTGCTGCGGAGCTTTTCAAGGTCAGAAGACTTTTACGTGTTACGAGTCACAAAGGCAGGCCAGGCCGCCGCTGCAGTGTTGAACTGCTGATAGAAGGGGAAATCTGCTCGCGATTTGCTTTACCGCATACGTATTAGAGCACCTTCACCAATTTCATTCTCGACAGGAACATCGTCTTCGCGGCACCATCCCAACGATGTGTTTCTAAGTAAGAGAAAAACATAATGTCGACAACCAGAAGGGTTACAGCCGACAGACACAAGGTCGACGGTAACAAAGACAAAGGAATGAAGATCATAAGCTGATACACATACAAAAACCTGACTTCTTACTACACATTTATCTCCAAATCGTCTCGACTCAAAATATACAGCAACACGATAAAAAACAAAGTAGTCGAGGCCAACGCTAAACGAACACTCGCCCTTACATCCCCAACTCCAAGACCCAAACCCAAGCCGAATCAATTTCCACATGAAGCCAGCCCCGCGTTCTGCATACTCAATCCAGCCTTTTCCATCTGACAGGATCTCAACGAAATTCTGCTGGGAGAGGCGGCCAAGGCAAAACCCGCGGGTGCCTCGCGCAGCCGACGTTCACGAGCATTCTACAAAATACAAACAATCGCAACTCCGAAAAGCCTCATCTTGTTTTTTCCATCCCATGAAGGTGCATATCACGAGATGCCCGTTGTGCAGATGACAGGACGACGTCTCACCAATGTCGCATCTCCCGAAGCTTTGGGCCCCTCCGACGGCGCTAGTGGGGCCGAGATTACCGCCGGCCCTCCAGCGCGACAGGACGACAGGACGACCCCAAACAGGGTTGCCTCGGCATCCACCTCGAAAGAAGGTAGGTAGCCCCGGAAAGCGCGGGCCACCCTTAGGTGGACTTACACCGACGGACGACAACAACAACAAACGACGACGACGACGACGACAGCAGCGAGGAATCGTTAGTCAAATGCCATTTAATCCTTCGCCGAGAAAGCCAAGACTGTGGCGTCAGACTCACTTGCGTCACCGTTTTACAAGTTTCAAACATGGCGTGATGTTCGATGGGCAATGAAATGTAAAATAATCAGAAAAGATTGAATTCATTCAACTCATGTGGTATCAAAAAAACGCCTTGGAAAAATGAGCAACCAAAATGGACTATGCTAATGATGATGTCCGTCGTCCGACCCGTTGCCGGGCTTCGTCCTTGTCTCTCCTCAACTTGGACGGTGTTCTTCTGTATCTCGCCCTCCTGTCAATCCAGGGCTTCTCTACCGCGCAAAATAAACACGCATTGACTAGGCCCTGTATTGACAGGCTCACTAGTGATAGGAGCACGACCGCAAACGGGCCGGCTTGTTCTGGGTTGTCCCAGCGCATGACGTGGGCCACGAAGGGGACGGCCCAGATGAGTATGTATACAAGGGGGTACACGAAAAGTAGACGTAGCTGACGGCGTATCTTGTCGCGCGTCTTGGCCATGCCAGTGCCGTCCATGGCCGGGTGGAAGAGGAAGGGCGTGGCATTGTGGTCGGGGTCCGAGTCGAGCGTTGTGCCGCGCCGGAGGATGGACCAGATGTTGGCCAGGGACTTGGCGCGTGCTGTCGTCGGGCTGTGTGGCGGGTGGCCGTAGGTGCTGAAGCTGTAACGGTGGGGATGGTGGTGGTAAGACGGGCTCAGGTCGATCGTGTCCCGTCGGATGTAACTTTGCGGAGGTGGAGATATTGGCTCGAATGTGGCAGATAACGGGCTGGTGCTGGGGTCGAAGCTGGCGTGTTCCACACTCTCATCCTGCTCGGGAATGCGGCCGTCCTCGTTTCCGTATGTCGGCCAGTTCCACTGAATCTTCTGGCGGCTGTGAATGAGTTCAATGTCTGCCGTCATTGTGGTGGTCGTTGATGAGGTCCGCTGTCTTTCCGAGTCCTCCATTGAAGTTTCTGAACCGCGGCGGGAGCTAGGCGTAGGAGGCGCCGACGGAATGTGAGCCCAATCGTCGTGCATATGCGTCGCACTCGCTCTCCTCATGGCACTAAGGCGTCCGAATCGTCTAATGCGAAGGGTGACGTATGTGTAGATATAAGCATACAAGGCGACGATTGTGAGCAGAATCATATAACGAGGAACCCAGCTAAGCGCAAGTCTGGTCCACTCTGGGCGAACGGGCAAGTAGCAGTATTCACCGTTGTTCGCGTAACCGGGTGAGTTGATGAACGCTAGTGAGGCCATCAATAATGGCAGGAGGATGAAGACGGCGAATGCAATCCGGCGGTGGGGGTAGAGGCCGCTTTGTCGGCCGGAATACCTGGGGCGGAAGATGTAGATGGCCGTGTGCAAGGCGATGAGTACGACGGCGATATCAGATGCTTCGATGCCGACCGAAAGGAAGAAGCCGCTCGCTTGACAAAATGAAGAGCTGGAGGGGATCGGGCCATTTCTGAAATCGGCGATGGGGAAAACGATAAACCATAGCGACTTGAGCATGTCGCTCGACATGAGAAGCATTATGAGACTAACCATGGTTAGCGATGTTCCTGGTTGACGCTCATGACCCCTCCGGCGAGGCTGTCTGGGTAAAACATGACTTACTCATGTCTGAAGCTCCGTCTCATGCGGGAAAACCAGTAGAAAGCAAGGGTGACGGATGCGAAGCTCAGAGCGGCAACAGCTAGTGACGTTGATTGGATAATTGTCCATTCGTGGTCGGTCAGGCCGTCGGGAACGCGGTCCCAGGCAGGGCTCCGGCGAGCACTGATAATCTCGGATGCGGCCGCAGCTGGCGGTTGCGCTGCATCAGGGATTTCCAGTGCGTAGGGCCAGGGTGCCATGGCGGCTGCGTTCTCCTGGACGCCTGGGCCTGGAATCAAGGAGAAAATTTGGTTCACGTGGGAGGCTTCGGATTCCTCATGTTGATGGGTGTGGCCAGGAGGTCGTACCAGTCGGTGATACTTGTGTTCACGATCGAGTCGTCGGCGGGGTCGAGTCCGGATCTCTCAGGGCTACCTCCAACCTTTCCGTTGCCGATGCATCCACCTCTTGATGTGCGATGGCTGTTCGCAATTCCCTTTGAGAACTGTCCTGGTCCCAGATATTCGCCCTCTCTCAAATACGTAGTCGCGGAATCGAGGGTCCTTTATGTCGCAGCGTGGGCGCAAAGGAGTGCCGAAAAGGTGTATATATCTGTGTTGCTCCGCCGGAAACAGACGTCACTTTGTTCTATGGTCGACCCTGGCGATGATCACAAAGCGTAAAGCGAGCGTGTTCGCACCGAGCTTGTCCGTCGAATGATTATCGAATTCGGTTGATAGACGTGGGAGATCTTTCTTTGAGGACCGGAGGGTGGGTGAAGTTGGAAGGGAAGGGATGATGGCGGATATAAGAAATGGCGGTGCATGGGAATACAAGCGCTTAGCCTCTGTCCGCGTCTTCAGCTCTGGCAACAACGCAGGCGTGGAAATTGAAGTCCGTCCTCCAGCAGGCATCGGATTACTGTTCAGAAAGGGCGACAGAAGCTTAAAAAGGGACGGACGCAGGCGAGACAATGCAGTACGAATAGGAGAGACGGGAAGCGGATACACTTGAAAAAGCAAGACAGGCTGTTAGCGTCGTGGTTTGAGGCTTTTGGGCAGAAGACGGCTTGGCCAATGAATGAGCGGCCAGGGGCAATAGGCATCCGGTGCGGTGTGTGCGTCTGTGTGTTTGTGCGTCGATCGTGTGATGCGGCGCGGGTGTTTGTCGAGCGAGGATGCGTTGAGTTTGGTCTGGGCTGGATGGAGCCATTGAAAAGCGTCCAGTGTCAGTGTTTGGGAGAGTGTGGGTGGCTGGCGGTCAAGTCTGTGCCGGGGGGGAGGGTGTATGGGAAGGGGTTGATTGCTTGTGTTGGTACGGACCAGGCCCCGTCTCGTTCCTCGTTGATTGAATGGAGCGAGCAATTCAGCCCAGTAACAGGCGAGAGACAAGAGAGAGACAGCCACCTGAGTGAGCGCATCTCATTCTCCTTGTGGTGGTGGAAGTGTAAAGGAGGCGGCACAGGGGACGGGCTAGGCGGGACTGGCCTCGGTTACTAGGCGCCAGGACAGGAACAAAAGCAATTATCTATTCATTGCCCTGCTATTGTTCAGAATATTGGGGGCTGATGGGATGGGGAGCTATGCTGATGCTGATGCTGATGCTGAGCGCTGCGGTCGCGGCGGCCGGGCTCGCGGGGGATCCCCCGTGGACTGAGGATGACGATGGTGCAAGTCTTGTGCTTCATCCTCGAGCGGTCTTGTGGTGCGGTGCATGTTGTGTGTATTGGGCGGAGAGGTGCCGACAGCAGGATTATGCTGGCGTTGCCTATGCACGCGACTTGAGGGCGCGAGGTGCAGTGCAGTGCAGTAGCAGCAGTTGGACAGACGGGTGCCGATTAGGTGCCGGGACATCAGCAAACCTCTAGGCGAGGCCATGTTTAGATTCGGCAAAGCGAGACAGGTGACGGATGGTGAGGAGGACCAGCGCCAACAAGAACGGAACGTAGTGTAGGTAGTAGGCGGCCAAGGTTTGTTTGTTGGTTGGTTGGAACTCGGTACTCAATCCGGTGAGGAGGGAGAAGGGAGAGCGGTGACATGCCTTGCGTCGACGGACCTGAAGAAGGGCTTGGAGGGCTTGGGTTGATACTGGACAGGGTATGATGTGTCAAACCCCAAGATCGCCAACGACGTCGGTGTAGATGATTTCCTTGTCTCTGGCGGCTTTCGAGGGTCTCGCTGGAAACGGTGTCAAACAGGACTGTCACGGCCGTTGGCTCGATGGGGGTGAAGATGGGGGCGCCAGGGGCCGCATCCGATCCATGCTTGCGGCATGTTCGTCAGAGGGCTCTGAGGGATCTCTTTGTCCGGGAACAGCGCTGAAAGATAAAAAAGATGATTAGAGCAAGGTAATACTAGAGGTGTGTATTCGTTGTACATCGTGGGTAGGGATAGGCAGGCGCACAGAGTGCCGGCACATGTGGTGGGGGAGGGGTCTTTGGGGGATTTGTGTACCTAGTGAGATTGGGGGGGGGGGACGGCACGGGAATGAATGGGGCCATGATGATGGGTGAGGTGAGATGGTGTCTTGTGGTGTGTTGGTGCGTGCCGGTGCTCCCTCTGAAATTCTGAATCGCAGGTTGGAGAGGAGCACAAGACGTGGACTTGTGCAGCCTGGGGTTGGTGAGTGAATGGCTACGTACCTTTTGCCTGTCTCTGCCTGCCTGCTCGTCTGCCAGCCAAGTTGCCTGCTCGAGGTCATTTGAGCAGGTCGCAGCACAAGCAAGGCCCAAGCGGGACTTTATGGATATGCATAAAGTAGTGTGTGCGGGATAAGTCAATTAGATGGGCCAAACCAACGGGCGGAACGCTGTGAGTTGGGCGAGCAACGAGTGAGGCAACTGCTGGTGACCAGACCAACCAATGCCAGGGCCACGAGCAGCAGCAGCAGCAGCAGCAGCAGCAGCAGGTGGTGGCTTGGACGGGTGCGCAGGGACGGTCATCCAAGTGGAGGTGACGTGGACGTGGTCGACATTGAATGGACGAAACCGGCAAGCAGGTGCGCTTAAAGGGCCACGGCCTGGTTGAATGAATATCCCATCCCCCACCCCACGAGGGGAGTGTGAAGTCCAGTGTCTGTTTTTGGTGAGTTGACGGGTGGGAGGGGAGAGCAGGAGCAGGAGCTTTGGGCGCCGCCGAGGGAGTGTAAGTGAGCCGACCAAGACTTTGGCTGTGTCCGGGTGTTGGCTACTAGACGGGCTTGCTAGGTGTTGTTGATGCGGATAATGATGGACCGCCACGCCACCTCGAGATGGGAGAGCGTAAGAGAGATGGAATGAAGGAGAGCCGGATTCCGAATCATTGTCAGGGAGCGCCTGGCGAAACTGTTCAGGACAGTATTCGTACGCGAAGAGGAAGGTGAGAGGGAGGATCTCGTCAGCACGATCAATTGGGGAAGCAAGTGCCAAAGCTAGGACCACCAAGCGAGGTGAGGTAAGTCCGGGGAAGGCAGGGCAGGGCAGGGCAGTACGGCGGGGATAGCTCCTGCAGTAGGAACCTGTAAGGTGGCAGGCAGTAGCAGTCGCGGATGAGATGCACCTCACCTTCCTTCCTGCCCGGCTGTTGGTAGGTACGGCACGGCGGTATCCCCCTCCTCCGTGTCCCAAGCAGGCTGCGGTTGCTTACTTTGTTACTTTGCCCGCCAATGTCCGGCTTACACGGATTGATTACAACTCACGAAGGAACACACTGAACCTTGACGCCTGAAAGAGGTGAAGGTTTGAATCTCCGTTTCTTTCCATCCTGGGATGCGCCTGCAACGGCTGCCGCACAGAGCAACCGCTTGCATGGGACGCACCTGCCTCCAGTTCTCTTCTCCTTCCTGCAACTGCCATACGACTGCCACTGCCACTGCCACATCCTGCCCTGTGCTGCCTTGCCTGCCTTCTGACTCTTTTTGCCCAGTTTTCTGGTCCGGCAGTTGGTCCAGGCGTTGCAGCCGCTGCAAGTGCGAGGGCACGAGCCAGCAAAGAGTCAATGGGGCACATCGCATCACCCATCTGTCAATCCCCAGCTTGCGAAGGAGCGAATCATCTTGAACCACCTGCACCCTCACTTTGGCAAAAACGTCGACCAACTAACTACCATAGTACCTTACCTGCCACCAGGAACGCAAAAACAAGACCTGCCTACACAGAAACACCACGTCGGGTACGTACCCTCACCGTCCTTACGTCCGTTGGCGCGCCGCCCTTTGCGCATCTCTGACTGAGTAGTGAGTAGGGCTTCCTTCCTCATGGCAACTGGAAGCGGTGAAACGCCGCCATTTTCCTCGTGGCCGTTGGCACCGGACCTCCTCCTCATCATCAACCTACCAACCAAAGTAATCAAATGCATCCATCCATTGGCACCGTCAATCAATTGCCTAGCGACTTGGCGGTCTGCTCTCAGCACCTTCATCAATCAACCACCGCAGCCGCATTTCCTTGATGGATCGGCGGAATCACGAACATCTCGTCAAGGAGACATCACGCGCTGTCTGATAGCGACCGCCGTTCCCTGCGTTTGGAAACAGGGCTACGTCCGTATTTCCTTTTTCTTGTCGCGGCACCCGGGACCGCATTCCCCTTTCTAGCCAGCAATCCTAGGAAAACGCGACCCCTAATTTCATCTCTCATTGGACTCGACCTGCATCTGGCTTGGATCGCCCGCTTCTGCAATCTATGGCAACCGCAGGCGGTCGACCACTGCTGGCAAGCGTGAGACAGGTTTCGACGCCATTGGGAAACGAGAGACGGAAAAGCACTCGATATTGAGCATACAAGCACAGAGATGGCTTTCACGCTATCGACCCTCGAGTCTCCCAACCTGTCCGCAGCCCCAATCTGGATTCTCGGCACCGCCGGGATCGGTATGCGACGCTACCCACACGCTGCTGATCGTTCGACCTTGCCCCAAGATGCCAACATACGCCCATTGCAATCACCAACACCGAGCCGAGACGCCTCCATTTTGTTGTGTCCTATTTCCATACGAACCTGAACACTCCGCGTCGTCGGCAGTCGTTGTCATCTCGGGACACTTTTAAGGTTTGCCCTTTTTTCCCGCGTCTCCTGCAGCCAGCGCGGCCTGCAGTCCGTATTCGGTCTTGGGTCTCGTAAACTCTTGCGTTCCAAAATTAACCCAAATGCCTGCTTCGGTCTGACTTGCTCTACTGGCCATTACCGCTGCTACTCTTCTTGCCTTACTTTGCGCCTTTCAGACGAAGCAGGTCTGACCTCAGGTGCCATTTTCCACTTGGGGTAACACGCGTCATCAGCCACGGGAAGGAACAGACGGCCCTTAACATATCTGGGCAATGTTGCCGCAACACCCAGCTCGCTCGTGGGCCGTGACCTGCGGGATGTGGGCTGTGTCAGCTTCCCACGGTCTACCTACCGTCCTACCGTCGCTGCCAGAGCAGTTCAACAGCCGCCCTGCCCTACGAATACGTGCTGTTTAGTCCAGCGCAACCATGGGGCACGGCAAGGACAAGGACCGGGAGGTGCGGGTGCCGATGGTCGTGCAGATGCATGTGCAGCGCATACCTTATGCCCGGGCTCTCTCTTGATGGGTTAATTTGGTCGTCACCTCCCCGTCTCCCGTCGTTCGTGTTCGAGCATCTCCTTTTGCAACCACAAAATATCCTCGCAAGACCCCTCGGTGGTAAGGGACCCCCTGCCGACTCGACTGACGACATCTGCCGAAGTTGCCCTCAATCTTGGTTGCGTACCATCACTGATTGGCTGATCGCACTTCGCGCCTCCCACGAGCCGTGCCAACCCAGTCGCAGCTCCAAAGCTTAACCTTTAGATTGGGACGCAAGTATCGTCAGGGATGGCAATCAGACAATTGGATGGACGGGATCCCCTTACCAGTCACTGGTCAATCAGTCTCAAACTGTCCATCCCACCCATCCGCCTGGTGAGCCCAGCCCTCGACTTGGCATGTTTGGGTCCCCTCAATTCCTATTTTCAATCAAGATCCAAGCAGCGTCTACGAACTTTATCTGCTTTCAGCTGCCACCAACACCTCCACAACTACCACCAACATTTTTCAACACATTTCAACATCTCACCCAGGCAATCGGGCTATTTGGAATGGAGATTACCGGTATGAAGGTGAAGCCCCTCACGACACCGGCCCAAATCTTTGCGTTGCTGGCCCCTTTGCAGCCCGCGTCGCTCGTGGCGCCACCTCAACGCACCAACTGCCGCTACCATCGGCTCCGCGAGCCACCTATCATCCGAACCGATCGGCTGCCCTTCCTCCACGTTGCTTCGCACACAGATCGTCGTCGCTCTCCGATCCCCATATCCACTGACCGTGCCCTCCTCTGCCGACGCTCGACTTTGGCCACCGAAAACCGAGACCGAGATGCTCGTCGCACGGTCGTCAAACCCCATCAACTCTGCGAGCGGGCTATTTGCCCATTAAAGCCGGTCCCCTTGGCCTTGCCAGCCCACTCGAGCAAAGGACCCAAATACCCGCGCTCCATCTCTATTACCTCAGCCAGCAGATCAGTTTCTTTGACGTCCAAGCTGTCCCTATGTTTTAGAAAACCGTTGCTCGGCTCCTCGTCCCACCTTTCAGATGATGTATTCCTCCCACATCACGAGGCGTGTTTGCGAGCCTATCGCATACATCCAGAGATGATCCAATTGCCATCAATTCCTTCCGAGACCAGACAACTTTGTGCCTCATTACTTGTTCTCGTGCCTCGGACGGGCTTGTCGATCCCTGTGGACGTCTAGCCCACGGTCTAGCCAAGCCTTTTGCTGACACATTCATCTACAAAGCAGAGACACCCATATTCCAGGCAAGAGCCACGGCAATTGCCGTCTACTTGTAAGACATCGACAAAGCCCTATTGTCCTCCATGTAGGCTGTCCTGGCACGAGACGAACAATCTCCAAAACGAAGATGGGCGCGGCTCATTAGAGTCATCAAACTACAAGCCGACCTGCGCAAGCCATGTGTCTGGATGACTTGAGGTTCAAATTCTCACCTACATGCCGGGAGCTATGGCAATTACCGACAGTGCACACACAGATGCGAGCTCCTCGGGCCAGTCACGGCCATCGCCTGCGTCTGGTCCCCGTGGAGTCCGCGCCGGGTTGAAGAGCTCAAAGCTGCCCGCCGCAAGCAGGAATCAACCCCCATATGGCATTCTACAATCAGACATTCCTTGACGAGCAAAAACCAGAAAGTAAGCAAGCTTGGACATTTCCTCAACGTTACGAGGGACAAAGCCGACTTTTTGGCGTCTACATGGCGTGCATCTAAGATGCCTTGACATCTAGAGAAAGGACGATGCTAGGTGGCATGTCGACCAGCCTGATTTAGGCATTTCTTTCGACCGCAATCCTCGGGTCCCTCGCATATCTCCCATTTCTCACTTTGTGCCCGGCGTTCACGGGTTGAGCCCCATGGGATGGAATGAGACCCCGCGCATCCTTTTGCGAAGCTCATGCGATGTCTCTGCTTCTCATGGTGCTCGATCAGGACCCTACGCACCTTGGCTGAACTCAGCCGAGGGTCTTATGACTCTGGAGCTATGACATTGATGGCACAAAGCGGAAACTAACCGTTGTCATCGGAGTAGAGCGTGTCGGGTTAATCCACCCCAACGAGATAGACACCTCTCCGATACTCTGACTCAGAGGCGAGACTCTTGGATGAGGTTGCCCATCTCGAGAGTGCGTTCGCCATATGCCATGAAAATGGTAAGTGACACTGCATGATTGAAGGTCTGCTCGGGCCGCTCGCCGAGCAGTCACGTCTCCCGGGATGTTGAGATGAACAACTCCAAGGCGACCAATGAACACGGTGGGTGCTGACTCCGAGTCGAAAGTGAGTCTAGACTCGTACGTCAATCGTTTCAGTAATTAACCCAGCAATCCACCTCTGAGGAGAGAGAGCCGCGGCAAACGCCTGGGGTCAGGAAAGAACACAGCAACATCAGATGATCTGTCACGGATCTTTTCAACACATTTTTCCCTTCTCATGCGCTACGTCTAGAAGCAAATCAAAGCTGCCCGGACTCGACTCCGGCAGAGATGGAACCCGCCACACGTCCATCATCCTCGGCCTCTTCCTTCTGACCTTACCCAGAGAAAAGGTAAAAAGAAAATGACGATCTGCCGCCCCTCCAATGTGCGATCCATGTTTCCAGCGGGATCACCGACATGCCGAACCGTGCAGTATTTCTCCCCTTCCAATCGTCCAGGTGCTGCGATACCTTCCACAGACCCGCTGTTCGTTGATGTCATTCCCGTCGCAGACATTGGCAACCTCGGAGATTTGATCTAGATCTAATTCTCACCTTCTTGGCGGAAACGCGGCCCGAGAAAAGTGTTTGCGCCGATGCGTGAATCTTGATTGCTGTTTCGGGGCTTCTGGCGCGACGGCGCTTTTGCTTGCCGCCAGTTTCTTAATTGCCGCGGTTGATTGCTTTTCGAGATTCATGTGGGATGGGGACGAATGTTGGATGGTTGATTAGTTCGCTACTCATACAGCATATTGAATTGCAGCCACTTCGTGTTCTGCATCGCAGGCGCTGGGAAGACTTTGCTTTCCGAACGCATACTTTGAGTTAACCAAGCGGATGGTGGTGATGGGGCGAAAACAATTTCAAGAAAGAAGGAAGGATGAAGGTATTAATAAAGACGATGATATTAATAAAGATAATAATACTAACGACGATATTGCTAACAATGACGAGAATAAGAACAATAATAATAACGAAGACGACGATGAAGACGCGGAATATAACGACAATAACAACGGTTATATAGCTTATATTACGCAGGTAAGAGGTAGAAATAATACTCCGCCCGGATCGCAAAACTCCCCGGAAATTCCGCGATAGCTTCACCGATACCCAACGAACCTCGGTATGGGTTCTAAGATCCGCGTTCAACAGAATGATGGGGAAAGTTAAGACGTCTATGAAAATGAATGTTTCGCTGTGATATTCTGTAGGGGGTGCTCTTGCGGACCGGCTCCGCGTAAGGTCTGGCTTAAATGTTCCCCCAGATCTGTGAAGCATCCTTGCTCTGCCAAATGACCAGAACGCTTCCGTATCCCGTGAAAGCCCGCGATGATAATCCCAAATCAAATTACAAAAGATCAAAATGACGCGCGAAGACCAGGTACTTCCCCAAATGCTCGCCGCCTCAAGCAGCCTCCGCGGCATCCTCTTCCTCATCCTCGCCACTCTCCTCCTCATCGTCAATCTCCTGGGTCAACTGCGCGCACTTGGCCTTGTAAGCCTCCGGCGCCGTGTGAAACATGATCTCCCACTCGGACATCAGCTTTGTCTCGTGCTTATCATCCTGTAAGCGATGTGCGACCTTTTCTGCCTTGCTCTCTTGCAGATCCTCGATGTATTCGTCTATGGTGTCGGCGGCCTTGATCACGACGGCGTAGGTCCGCTTCTTCTGGCCGTTGCGGTCGATGCGGCCAAAAGCCTGCAGCTCGGCGGCATTATTCCACCAATTGTCGATTATGATGAGGCGGTTGGCGCAGGTGAGGTTGAGGCCTTCTTTGCCGACGCGAGATGAGAGCTGGTGGCGGAAAATGGTCAGTTTTCTGTCCTATTTGCGAAGCAAGGGTGAGTAAAAAAAAGAAACTTACCAAGACTTTGACGTTGGGGTCTTTTACGAATCTTTCGATTGCCTTGGGTCGCGCGGTGTCGGACAACTCGCCATTGAGGTAGACGAAGGGGATGTTGGCTTGGTTAAGCGCCATGCCGAGGATCTTGCCCGTCTTGGCAAACTCATGAAAGACTATTGCGAGCAACTGTTAGGTTTCTCGTCCCGACAGCTTCCTTACGGGTAAAAGGGCGAAAGCTTACGGATTATCTTGTCCTCCGGAGCCTCTTGCTGCCATTGAGTGACGATGTCCATGGCGCAGGCCGTCTTGGAGCTGTGCAGAATGGCACCGTTGGCCTCACGTGTTCCGACGCGGATGAAGCTGGAGTATTCCCCCTTCAGATCCATGAAGACGTTGTTGGCATCCACACCGTACTTCTTCTTGGTGTAATCCTTTTCGATCTTCTTCTTCTGCTCCTCGGTGAGTTTCCTGTTCTTTTTCGGCTTCTTGGGGGCTCTCTTCCCCTTTTTCTTAGAAGCCACGGTGGGTGGATCCAATTGTGCCTCTTGAATGGCAGTGAGCTTGTCGGCCTCAACGTATTCTGCCTCCTTAGTAGTGAGACACTCAACTTCGTGGGCTCCCTCTTCCTTGTCGTAAGCGTCGCCACACATCGGACACTTGCCATTGGAAGCGCTTCTCCAAGTCTTGGAAAGGCACGAGTAGCAAAATAGATGGTTGCACTAGAATGAGGAATTAGTTAAGCCTCAGAGTTGAAATGTGTTGAAAGGGGTGGTCCTCGACTTACCTCGGTGATGACCCACGGAGTCTCGTTATCGTCTTTTCCGCACTTGCTGCACTTTTCGTGGTCCACTATAAACTCGTTGACTGAATATTGCAGGAGACTCTCCATGCCGAGTTCTCTGCTTGTTGTCTTTGGGTGAAATGTCCTGGAGGATTGTTTTCTGGCGGACTTCCCTTTCGCCGTCTTCCCTTTCGTCGTCGTTCGTCTCGTCTTTGACTTGACTCCCTTCCGCGGCTTGGGGGGCCTGTTCTTTTCTGAAGAGTCGTTCTTGTCAGAATGGCTGGAATTGTCTGTCTTCGAGATTGTGTCCGGAATTCGGGGGGATATCTGCTCATTTGCCAGGAGGTGGGCCTTTCCAGCCATTTTGACCAGCCCAACTCTCATGTCCGTGAGATAATGAGGGTTGAAGCCAGTCCGCAAGGCTCGTTCCAAATTCCACGGGTGAGAAATTAGCATCCGCTGGCAGTGCATTCCCCCCAGCTTGTTGGGTGGAATCGTGAGGGCATAATGCTCCGTGACCGCGCTGATGAACAAGTCAGAGAAGAACATGTTACAATGTGACATGCGTTTGACTCACTCGTAGATCAGCCGCTCCTGCTTGCTTAGCTCCACCCATATTTCTTTTGTTTCAAAGTTCGGAAGACAGTCCATCATGGCCGGCCAAGGAACTCGTCTTTCTTGGTTCTGAGGTAATGCTGTCAGCTCCCATTGATTCAAATTTTGGGCAAATTTTGGATTCACCTTCGGTAAGTGATGAGATGGATCAAAGCATCTAGCTTGGCCTGACTATCATGCTAGTTCATGGTTAGTGGCGCCTGCAATAATCTGAAGATGACTTTGGGAATGATTACCGGTTTGAAGAACCTGTTCTTCAAGTCATTCAAAGTCTGAATGCCCTCTACTCCCAGGAGCTTGATGTAAGGAAACATTTCTGTACACTCGTCAGCGCATACAATCTTGGGGGAAACGACGTTGGATAGTTGTACCTCTCTCCTGATTTACCAGGGGAGTTGCCGTAAGAGCAAAGAATGCCTTCTTCTGTAGTCCGTAGCAGGACTTGAAGGCTAAAATACAGTCAGTCAGGGACAAAACTCGATGGCGTATGCACAGCTCACACAGGGTATTCTGGTTCTTAACGGCGTGGCCTTCATCCAGAATGATCCTATACCATTTGACACCGAAGATCGCGCCAGCGATTTCTGCCAGTGCTTCACGGTACTCCTTGGAGTTCCTTCCATGCTCGTGGTCGAGCTTCTGCAGCTCGTCCTCGGGAGGATATTGGCGGAGCTCAGCGATGGTAGTCAAGCTGTTCAAATCGTTAGCGTGACAGTTGATGTGCACATCTCGCTATAACTTACATCACCTTGTACCCAGTGAGAGTGGTGAGATCTCCGCCATCTTTCTTGAATTGGGTGTTGTGCCACGTGAGAATTTCCTGGTCCTTGATGACTTCGACATGCTTTTTGAACTCATTTCGCCATTGGTCACGTATGTCCACGGAGGGCAAAATGATCAATGTGGTGCCCGAGAAGTCCTGGAGGTCTTGTTGCGTAGGAGGATTGCCGACAATGCACGCCATGGCAATCATGGTCTTGCCGAGACCAGTATCATCGCAGAGAAGACCTCCATAGGGAGGCGCTATACCACGCTCTCGCTGTACCATCCATGACACAGCAGGTAGTTGCTCCTCTTTGAGTCTGTTGTCCGGCCGCATTCCTTTCAGGTGATATGTTCCGTTCGCGAAGCACTTCACCTTGTTGTTCCCGAAGATTCCCGTCGCTTCTTTCAAGTCCCGCTTTTGCGTCCCTGATCTTCTGTTATTCGTTCCATGACTCACCCGGCCCTTCAAGTCCTCGTCGCGTTCTTTCTGAGTAATTTGGCGGTTGTCGAGTTTGTGTTTGAGGTCACTCGGCTTGTCGCACTCATCGATTTCCATGTTGTCAGTGTCTGCCAGCGTGGTTTTGGTTTTCTTGAAGCGGATGCAGGGCCTCTTTGCTCTCGGTGGCTCAATGTCCATATCAATCTCACCAAATTCCCTCTCCTAGCAAGCTCATTTCTGATGTGGTTCTTAAATGCCCTATCGAGACGGCTCTGCTTTTTGCGAACCTTATCCTGGGCAGTCTTTGCGACTGGTCCGCTCGCTTTCGCTTTTCTCTTCGGCTTGGACCTTTGCTTTTCATCCGGCGAGTCGTTATCATGGCCTTCGCTGTCGCTGTCATCCTCTGGTTGAAAGTTGACGTCGGCTGCGTCCGAGTCTGGCTCAGTTTCCGAGTCGGACGAGTCTTCATCTTTAGTGTCAGACTCGCTGTACCCTTGCTGTGCCTCAACTGGGTCATGCTGACCAATGTTAGGAGCTGCAGAAGCTTGATTCTCTGTTGGTTCAGTGACTTCAGTCTGTTCACTCAGAAGCTGTTCCTGGATGTCTGGTATGTCATGCTGGGACGCATCTGGCTTTGGACTTGTGCTTGAGACATCTTGAGTGGGTGAGCGTTCACTGGTGGAACAAGCAGCAGCATCCGAGTTGGCAAGATCCATCGTGAGGCTGTAACGGTCGATGTGAACGTCTGGAGAGTCGTGCAGTTGAGTGGGTGAAATGTAGAGGAGATAGCAAAGGGTGAGAGCCGAGGTGCAAGATGGGGCTTGAAGATGATGGAAAGAGAGATAAAGGACGATGATGGAAGGAGGGAAGGAGGGATTTGGAAGTCGGTGTGGGTGGATTGTGATAAAGCATGCGAAGAGGAAGTCTGTGGAAGTTTTCTTTAGTGCTATGGCAAGGGGAGTGTGAAGGGATGAAAAGTTGTCCAGAACAGATGGTGGTTGCCGACTGGGTGTTGTGAAAGATGGCTTCGTGTTGTTGGCGAAGGTGGAGATGAGAAGTCGTTCGGATGGTGGAGCTCGTAGTTGAAACAGTGGTGGAAGAACCTCAGGCTTGTATCAAAAAGATTGGAGAAGGTGCAAAAGGGAGAGACTTGGAGTCTCTGGGGGAAGTCGGGAGTCGAGGGCTCACAGCGAGTTGAGGAAGGAGCGAGGCTGATGTCTTGTCGCTGAGGAGATTGCCTTTGGTTGAGTGATGTCGCAGTTCAAGTCATCCTTCTACCATGATACTTAGTAAAAGGAAACAAGCTCTGAAGCCTTACGAGGGGATTGTGAAGGATGTGACCCAACAGCCTCGCGATGTGTTGGTGTAAGGTTGTGGTGAGAATGGGCGATCGGTAACCCCGTTTAAATAGAGCCCGAGCAGCTGCAGTCCGTGGATTGGAAAGGGCTAGAACACTGGAGGCTTCTCTTTCCTGCTTTATCATTAAGGCCTTCGACCGGGCAGTAGATTTGGAAGCTTTGGATAGGGAAGGCACAAGGGAAGCATCAAAGATATTCAAAACGCGCCTTCTTTGCTGGTAAAATCGATTGCTCTGCACCAATCACGCGACACCTGCTCAATAAGACTGCTTGATGGAGCAAGTGGCTGTCGGTTTCTCCTGCTTCCTTCGGAGTCATAGGGGAGGTGGCTATTGCTCCTGGGGAATGTTGATCCACAGTTCGCGATGTTTCGGTGTATCCATCGGTGAGCTCGGTCAGTCCACACCGCCTTCGGCAGAACGCAAAATCTCCACTAAAAAATTGACCGTCGCTCGAACCCCACATGGAATTTTCCCAATGCGCCCGGGACCAAAAGCCGGTCCCCTTCTCCCAACACCACCGTCAATTGACGACCACACAACCCCCCTCCCCCCCCAAACACCGCCACC
The DNA here is from genome assembly GCA_018853505.1 of Colletotrichum camelliae. Lineage (NCBI taxonomy): Eukaryota > Fungi > Ascomycota > Sordariomycetes > Glomerellales > Glomerellaceae > Colletotrichum > Colletotrichum camelliae. Next base: position 4,464,869 of record JAELVL010000005.1, on the reverse strand, counting down.
ATGTCAAAATCAAGCAAGAATGGCAAGATCACTGACTCGCGGTTCTCCAGCTTTGAGACCGACCCGCGCTTCCGCCTGCCCTCGAAGAAGCAAACAAAGACCAAGATCGACAAGCGCTTCGCCGGCGTGCTGAAGGACGACGCCTTCACGGCCACCGCGAAGGTCGACCGCTACGGCCGCAAGATCAAGTCCGACTCGAAGAAGGCGCTGCAACGGCTCTACGAGGCGGAAGATGACGACGAGGAGGATGAGGAAGAGGAGGAAGGTGGTGATATGGAGGTCGACGCTGACGACGTGGTGCAGCGCGAGCTGGCCAAGGCGGATGCCAAATACGATCCCGCGCGCGGCGGCGGCTTCAGCGAATCCGAGTCTGAATCGGAGTCATCGGATGACGATGATGATGAGGAGGAGGCGGAGGTTGTCGCGGATCCGAAGGCTTCCATGTCACGGCTGCGCGACGAGCAGGCTGAAGTCGAAGACGGCGAGGTCACGACGCGGATAGCGATTGTCAACCTCGACTGGGACAACATCAAGTCCGCGGACCTGTTTGCGCTGTTTACGAGTTTCCTGCCCTCGACCGGCGGGCGCATCGAGAACGTCACCATCTACCCGAGCGAGTTCGGCCAGGAGCGCATGCAGAGGGAAGAGCTCGAGGGCCCTCCGAAAGAGATTTTCAAGAGCGGCGACAACGACGAGGAGAGCGAGGAGGAGGAGGAGGAGGACGAGGCGATCAAGAAGGAGCTGCTGGAGGAGGGCGACGCCGAGGACTTTGACAGCGACGCGCTGCGCAAGTACCAGCTGGACCGCCTGAGGTATTACTACGCCGTCATGACGTGCTCGGACAAGGCGACCGCGCAGAAGCTGTACGAGGCGACCGACGGCACGGAGTACCAGTCCTCGTCCAACTTCCTCGACCTGCGCTTCGTCCCCGACGACGTGACCTTTGACGACGAGCCGAGGGACGAGTGCGACAAGGTGCCGGAGGGATACAAGCCCGTCGAGTTCACCACCGACGCGCTGCAGCACTCCAAGGTCAAGCTTACCTGGGACGTCAACCCCGATGACGCGGCGCGCAAGGCGTCCATTAACCGCGCCTTCACCGGCAGCCGCACCCAGCTCGAGGAGAACGATCTGAAGGCGTACCTCGCCAGCGACAGTGAAGATGACGGAGAGTCTATCGCCGGCATCGAGGAAGAAGAGGAGGAGGCGGAGGAGGAGAAGGAGGAGGAGCCCAAGCTTTCCAAGAAGGAGCTCCAGCGCCGCAAGATGAGAGAGATGCTCGGCCTCGGCGCGGAGGAGGAGAAGAAGTCCAAGAACGCCCCGGTGGGTGACATGGAGATCACCTTCACGCCCGCGCTCACGGAGACAAAGAAGGACAAGAAGGAGGGCGAGGAGGAGACCACAATCGAGAAGTACAAGCGCAAGGAGCGCGAACGCAAGGAGAAGAAGCGCGAGATCGCCAAGGCCAAGCGCGGGGGCGCCGACGCCGACGCATCAGACGCCGAAGTGGAAGACGCCGCCGCCGGCGCCGCTGCGCAAGGCGAGGAGGACCTCGGCTTCGACGACCCCTTCTTCACTACCGAAGAGGCGCCCAAGAAGACCAAGACGTCGCTCCGCAAGGAGGAGCGCCTCGCCAAGCGTGCGGCGCGCGAGGCCGAGGAGAAGGCATCCGCCGAGCAGAAGGCGCAGCTGAAGCTGCTCATGGCCGACGACGCCGACGAGGCGGCCGAGCACCTGGACCACTTCGACATGAACGAGATCCTCAAGGCGGAGAAGGCGAAGAAGAAGAAGGGCAAGGGCAAGAACAAGAAGGGCAAGAAGACCGCCGGCGACGACGACGACGACAAGGTCGGCCTGCAGGAGGGCTTCAAGATCAACGTGGACGACGACCGTTTCAAGGCTGTCTTCGAGAGCCACGAGTACGCCATCGACCCGAGCAACCCCAAGTTCAAGAAGACCGAGGCGATGCAGACGCTGCTTGAGGAGGGCAGGAAGAAGAGGAAGGTCGGGGACGACGAGGTGCCTGCGGAGAGGAGCGGGAAGAAGGCGAAGAAGGAGAGCAAGAGCGGCGATGCCGAGTTGAGTGGACTTGTGGCGAGCGTCAAGAGGAAGGCCAAGGCTGGTAAAAGTAGAGGACGATGTTGGAGGGCTCTTGTTTCGTGCTTGTTTGAGGCGTGTGGTCATACCCTAGATGGATCCTAAAAGTTACTGGAATGTATAAAAGCACACGGTCATAATGCACAGCTGTTAAAGATGATCATCTATTCTGTGATGCTTCCGACGCTATGCTACCAATGGGTATCCTGTACTAACAAACGCTTTTAGACAATAGTCTGACAGAAACTTGAACTTCCAACTGTCAAAACATGTCGCTGGTCCGCCCGAAAAGCTGACATGATTCCAACACCGAACTTCCAAAACTTGGTATTCGCTTTCCCACACAGAACGTCTGCCGGCTGGTTGAGGCCTTCACTACCCGAGGAGGAGCCATTCTGCGCTAGATCCCATTGCAAAGCGCGTGAAAATTTCCGCACCCTTCATCAAGGACTCGAAATAAGTCTTTGTGATGTCCGAGGAATACAGAACGCGTTCCCTAGGGTTGCCCCGGCGTCTAGCCCTCTCGGCTAACTCTCGAGGCCTGGGCCATATATCGAGGCTGCTCCTGGGAACATCTTCGAACCTCACCTGAATCGAATCCGATGCATCGCGGGTGGGTCGTTGCGACTATCAGAGGGCCGGCGCTGGAACGTTTCGTCTTCTTCGGCCTGAGCCCCTCTGGGCTCCTCTTCTGAGCTGTCCGTTCTAGGCTCATATTCTGGGGCGTCGGAATCGGTCATGGGCTCATCACCGTTATCATTCCGCTGGGGTCCATCCCTGGCGTTATCACTCCTGGGCTCATCCTCGTCGTCACCTTCCTCGGGCTCATCTTCTGAGTATTCTTCTTCACTCCAATATGCAGCATTCGGATCATTGGGATCGATTGAATTGATGCGATGAGGGGCGGACTAGAGCATTTCATGTGATTATTAGTCTCGAAATATAGACTTCCAGAGTATCACAAACTCACATCTCTTCGCCGACGCTGCCTTCCATTCCGCCTGGGACGCTCTCGATCCCGTTGCTGATCTGCTCTTCTAGCACCGGGCGTGGGTGACCCTGTCGAGGTTGCTCTTGAAACTCTTGGACCGCGAGTGGGTGGCCTCTGCGGTGATGAACTTTCCGTCCAGGATGTATGTGAGGCTGGCGGGGTCCCAGGACGGTTAGGCGAAGAACGGCTTTCTCCAGCAACGTTCGGTATCCGGGGGGGAATGTGAGTCGGAGGAAGCTCTGGGGAAGACAGTTCTCCAGCAGCGTTCGGTGTCCAGGAAGGGTTGCGAGACGACCCATTTGGTGACCGACGCCGAGGAGCCCATGGAGGCTCCGGGGACAAAGTTGAGGCCGGAGGAGGAGGGGTGGGGTGCTCCGGGCAATGTCGGAGACGGGGTAGAAGCTGTGGATGAGTGCTCCGAGATAGGAGACGGACTCCGAGACGGAGGAAGACGGGTACGACGTGGAAGATCCAGGTCAACCAGCTGATCCCGATAAATGTGAAGTGGAGGTGTCGGAGAAGGAGACCGACGAGGTTGTTGACGAAAACAAGTAAAAGAGCCAGAAGAAAGATCTGAAGGAAGAGGCTGCAGCTGCTCGGGAATTATAATCTCCGCAAAACACGGGCGAGGAGGTGGTGGAGGTTGAGAGGCTTGAGGACGGCGAGGCGGAAGAGGAGGGGGATTCTCCTTGTCGCCCAGAAAGTATTTGCTCCAAGTATCGCGGCGTCGGGGTTGAACAACCACTGGGGGCTCCCCTCTGCATTCGCCGGTATCTGGGTCCCAATTATCATTCTCGTCGTTTCTCCCGTCCTCACCATTCATGTGCCACAAAAGAAGTGGGATTATGATACAAACAGCCCCGACGGCGCTGCAAATGATTGCGGGACGCATACACCTTTCTAGGGCTGACGACGGCGCCATGGCGATGCTGAGAGATGTACGTATTACGGATGTGTGTATTATGAATGGATGTTGCTGCTGGGGTCATGATGTCGAGTTGAGCGAGGCGGAAGTTTGACGTTGACGTTGTTGATGAAGATGAAAGGGTGCGTGGGAAAACATAGAAGGTCAAAAGGAAAGGTGGTAGTACGAAGGGAAGAGCCTGGCTGGACTTTCTACATGGGATGCCATATGGTGTTGGGTAGTCACGATGGACGGTGCATGGTAGTTGTCATTGGCATCCAGGGGCAACAACTGCCCATTCCCAGTTGCCATGTCAGATCACCAAAAAATACCAAAGGAAGTAGACATGTACTGCACACAAGGGAGAGAAGTCTCTAATTCTTGGAGAGCAGACGCAGCTGCCATAACTTTTGTTTATCATGAATCTTCAAAGACATTAATAGTCTATCCTTTATCGGACAGTAGCACCCTTCAAGCTGGGAACAGTGCAGACATCACCAGACTCAGTGACCAGTCTGCCAACACCCTCCTTACCAAGCTCCTTGACAACAGCGGCGTCGAAAGCGACCTCGAGGTTGTCGGTGGTGGTGAATCCAGGCTGGAACATCTCCCAGACCTTCTTCTTGGGGTTCAGAACACCCTCAGGCTCACCCTTCCAGCCCTCGAAGAAGACGCGCTCGCCAGCCTTGGCGTCAGCAGGGGGAGCAGCAAGCTCGACGGGGCCCTTGTGGTCGTCGGCCTCGCCCTCCTTGAGCTTGGGAGAGGCAGCGAGAACCATGGCGCAGGACTTGATGCCGCGCATCTTGACGGGCTTGAGGTTGGCAACGACGATGACCTTGCGACCCTGCATCTCCTCGAGGGGAACGAGACCGTTCAGACCAGCAGACAGTACGGCAGACCTGGCCCTCGTACTCAGAGGTGTCGTCGTTGGGCTTGTCGCCCATGGCAATAGTGGAACGTAGAGGGAGTCGGCCTCGGGGTGCTTGATAGCCTTGAGAATGTGACCGACACGGAGGTCGATGAGGGCGGGAGACAGAGGGCAGCGGGAGCAGGGGCCTTCTGGGGCTTGGGCTCCTTGGCCTTCTTCTCCTTCTTGGGCTTGCCCTCGCCGGCACCGACGGCAGCCTTGACCTTGTCCTTGGCCTCGGTGACGGCCTCCTTGACCTTCTCGCCAGCACTCTTGTCCTTGGGCTCCTTGGTGCGGTCGGGGAGAGCGGTCTCCTTTCCACCAGCGGCAGCCGCCGCAGCAGCCTTCTCCTTCTTGAGGCGCTCCTTCTCGGCCTTGGCGTCGACGGGGGGCTTCACGTAGAGAACCTCATCGAGGTTGACGGAGACCTTCTCCTCGGACTTGACATCGGCGGCGAAGGCAGGGTAGTTCTGGACGAAGTCGAGGTGACGGACGATGTTGGGGTAGCCCTTCTCGCCGGTGCGCTGCTCGGGAGACCACTTAGCGACGAGGGGACGGACAGCGGAGTAGAGGGCGGTGTCAGCCTTGCTGGGCTTGGTGCCGAGGAGGGTGGTGCGGGTGCTCAGGTGGGAGTTGACAGTGTCGAGGATCGAGGACGCATCGTCGCCGGCGGCCTGCTGGAGGCGGGTGGCGGTGGTGAGCCACTGCTGGATCTCAGTCTCCTCGTTGGGAGTGAAAGAGGTGTTGGAAGCCATTCTTGCGAAGCGGAGGGGGTATGCGCTGCGAGTGATGGGTCGTAGAATGCGGAGGGAGTTCATGAGTCGAAGGGGGAGGAGGGGTACAGTCAGGAATCACAGAATTTTAGTGTGGTTTTGGCGGGGTAGCACGGACAGACGCTGCGACTGCCCCTCCAAATTGTCACGAGTTGCCTGATTGGTTAGGCAGCCTGACTCACCTTGCTCTTCCTCGGTGAGTCTCGGTGTAGGCTTCCCAGTGTCGTTTCTTTTTCGGCAGAAATTTCTCTCTCAATCCCACCCTCCCCTGCTCATGGTCAAGTTCAGCTGGACAAGCATTATGGCGGAGATGCTGAGCTTGCCTCTTTGTCGGTTGCCAAATGAGTTAATGCATTGTTGATTGGAAGAGCCATTGCTTTCAAAGTCATCATCTCATCTCAATGCTGAATACCCAACGTCTTGCAGATGTCAATTGGCACCAGGATGCATTGTATTTTGAGTCGATTCAACAAAGAAGACCCCGATCTCTGTCCCGATCTTCCCGGATGCCGATGGCCCGCCCAATGAATGACGATGGTGCCTGGACAAAGCGACCAGGGTTTAATTAGTTCAATGACACGGAGTCACATGACTCCGCCTTTGTCTCGCGTCGGCGCGCGTCCTGAATTTTGCCCCCGGGATCGCGCCTTCCCATTGACAGATCCTGGACCTTCCTGCCATTCATCTTTCCTCCTCGCCCCCCTCTCTTTCCATTTGACCTCTCATAACCTGAGATCTCTCTCCAGACTCTTATCCTTGCATCTCAACCCTCATTGACCTCACTTTTGGCTAATTTATCCTCAATTGCCTTTTTTTGAGCCAGATTCCGCTGCCTGCGGCGCACGACCTCAATTTAGCGTCGCACCTTCAGCTTCGTCATCGATTTGATTTGCACCTGCTGCCTTTTACCTCTTTCTTGAGCAACCCGTCACCCGAAATTCGGCCAGCAGAGGCTGTTGCAAGTCGGCAAACATGAGCTCTCTCCAACTTCAGACGTTGAGTCTGTTCTCTCAAAGACCTCCAGACCCTACACGAGCGCTCCGTCCTCACCCCCGAGAGAGGGATCCGTGGAAGCGATTGACAGCGATTTTCAGCGCATGATTGAAGAGGAAGAGAAGGTCAGGGCTACCAACGATGCCGCAGAGAAGAAACGGAAAGCCGCTCTTCTTGCCAAGCGCCGCAAGAAGAAGAACGTTGAATTCACCAAGGAGGAGAGAGAAAAGAAGGCCAAAGAGCTTGACGACCTTCTCGCCAAGTCAGCAGCATTTTCGGACATCCTAACCAAAAAGACCGAGGTCCTGGGACGTGTTGGCTCCAGCTTGGAGGGAGAGACTCTAGGAGCCCACGATCTGACAATGGCTGCGCAACCGAAGATCATGAAGGGAGGAACGATGCGAGATTATCAACTCGAGGGATTGACGTGGATGTACGAGGTGTGCCTTCAAGGCATGTCTGGAATTCTGGCCGATGAGATGGGTCTTGGTAAGTTACCTCGACCGGCTTTGAACACATGCCGCAAACTAATATTTGGTAGGCAAGACAGTACAGACCATCTCACTCATCGCCAAGCTGCGAGAGGAAGATTACCTGGGCCCGCATCTCATCGTTGCTCCTCTGAGCACACTCTCCAATTGGATGGATGAATTCGAGAAATGGTGCCCTGAGATCCCGGTCGTTCTGTATCACGGCGACCCTAAGAATCGAGAACGTGTTATGAAGAAAGAGATCGCTCCATTCTACAAGAATCAGCAGCCGACGAAGAAGTTCCCTGTTGTCTGTACATCTTACGAAATGGTTCTGAGAGAGAAGGCCGCTCTTTCCAAGTTCAACTGGGCGTTTATCATTATTGTACGTCTACTCTGCCCCACGCTACGCATGCCTCGAAGTTACTGACTGTCATCCAGGATGAAGGTCACCGGATGAAGAATTTCGAGTCGAAGCTTTTCCAGGAACTTGAAAATTTCCGCTCGGCTACCCGACTGCTCATTACCGGCACACCTCTTCAGAACAACCTCAAAGAGCTGTGGGCGTTGCTTCACTTCTTGCTCCCGGGCATCTTCAAGGAATGGGAAGTGTTCGAGAGTTGGTTTGACTTCGACGATCTGCAGGACGAAGAAGGCACGGAAGAATTCATCGCGGACCGCAAAAACCAGGAGATCATCAAGAAGATCCATGTGATCCTGCAACCACTTCTCCTTCGTCGAGTAAAGGCAGATGTCGCCGCCTACTTGCCCAAGAAGCGAGAGTACATCCTGTTTGCTCCCATGACAAAGGAGCAAACTGACATGTACAACGCGATTCAGGATAAGAAGGTCGACACGCGTACATTCCTGGAGAACAAGGTCGTCGAGCGTCTTACTGCAGTCAACAAGTCTGTGCCGAGCTCTCGTGAAGGAAGCGTTCGCCCGAAAGTCAAGGCAGAGGAGGAAACGCCGGCAAAGAAGCTTGAGATCGCCATTCGCAGCAGCCCTAGAAAGGTCAAGTCGGAGGTCGCTTCGGAGCCCAAGAAGATGAATGCGTTTTCGGCGATGATGAACAGGGCCAGGAGCTCTTCATCCAAGCCCAAGGATGTCGCCAAGGAGACGCCCGTTAAGACCGCGTCTCGTTCAAGCTCCAAGCGTAAGAACCCGCCAACCGGCGAGACCCCAGAGCCAAAGAGCGCCAAGTCATCACGCCAATCGACCCCCTCTGTCACCAGTCGAGGCCGCGTCACCAGAGGTCGCCGCCGTTACGCCGAAACTGACGCCGACGATGAGGACAAGCTCTCCGACGATGAGTTCGAGGCTCGATTGGTCAAAGAGGCCGAGGAAGACGAGAAGGAGGATGATGATGTTGTCTTGTCTGCAGAAGACCAGTACAAGAAGAGCATCGTGGAGCACGCAAAGAAGGAGCTGGCGACCAAGAAGTTGGGCAACCCAATCATGCAGCTGCGTCTGGTCTGCAACAGCCCGCACAACTTCTTCGACCCCTGGAGCTACGAAGGCGCGCCTCCTGTCGACGAGAGCATCGTCACGGCCTCTGGAAAGATGTTGCTTCTTGACAGACTTCTCCCTACGCTGTTTGAGAAAGACCACAAGGTCCTGATCTTCTCCCAGTTCAAGACACAGCTCGACATTCTCCAAGACTACTGTCAACTGCGCGAGTGGAACGTTTGCCGCCTTGATGGTTCAGTCAGCCAGGAAAGCCGTCGCGATCAGATTAAGGAGTTCAACGAGAACCCCGAGTTCAAGATCTTCTTGCTTTCGACCCGCGCAGGTGGCCAGGGCATCAACCTCGCCAGTGCCGACACGGTCATCCTCTTCGACTCCGACTGGAACCCTCAACAGGATCTCCAAGCCCAGGACCGATGCCATCGCATCGGCCAGACTCGCCCGGTCATTGTCTACCGCCTTGCGACCAAGGGAACCGTGGAGGAGGAGTTGTTGTTGAGCGCGGACGCCAAGCGTCGTTTGGAGAAGCTCGTGATCAAGAAAGGGAACTTCAAGTCCATGGGCCAGAAGATGGACCTGAAGGAAGATCTCGACGAGAAGACTCTCAAGACATTATTGCTCAAGGACGGTCAAGTATTCAAGTACTCAGACTCTCACGAGATTCTGAGCGACCAGGACCTTGACGTTCTTTGCGACAGGTAAGACAGTCTCCCACCCTTGGTAAGAAACATCAAGCTGACATCAGGACAGGAGCGACGCAGCTTATGACAGAGCCGCCGAGGGCTCTGGCAATGCCGATGGCTACAAGGTCATTGAGACCGGCGCCGACGGCATCACAATTGCCGGCCAGGCCAACGCTTGATTTGGTTCAAAAGAGAACATAATGATCGACCAATCTTTGGCAACTGGTCCCTCTGGGGTTTCCGACATTGTCTTACTATGGACTTGGAGTACGGCTAAAGGTTTTGAAAGGATGACTCGAGACATAGGGAGTGTGTGTGGATAGCGAGATTTCATATTTGCTTAGATGTATGTGCCCGACTGTGGCATTGGCTGGCCTGGAAGACGGACAACCACAAGGATTGGATTGTGTGTCCTAGACGCGGCATGCTTCCCTCGAGAAGCACCTACTACTCTTGTATTTTCCCCAACAGGGACTGGAGTTGTATACCCAGGGATGATAAAAAGACTTGCTTGATCTACTTATTTGCTACATCATGTTACAAGCTGCCCCCAAATGCGTCGCAGAAAGTTCCCGGACTTACCTGAAATCTCAATGAAGATTAAAAGAGGAATACTCACAACCGAACGACACTTCATTCAATCCAGCTAACGGTCTGCCATCTCTTCGTTCCCCCGCAGAACCCCTTCTCGACAACCATTCGTTCCAACCAATAGCCAACGGCAAAGATCTGGTCCCCGATGTCCATGAGAACGCTCGAAAGCACACGCGCCACGGCTCGCTGCAAATACGCCCGGTACGTCTCGACAAAGATGGCGTAGAGGATGACGCAGTACCCGGCCATGGCCAACCACACCGCAAACACCAAATACTTACTCTCCGACCTTAGGAGCTTGCGGTCGATCCCGTCGCATATAGCATGCGGCGCGTCGAGTAGGAACTTCCTCAAGCGCTTCAAGGACCCCTGTATCAGCGAAGCCGGGCCTTCCTGCAGGATGTCAGCTGCCCACCACACGCCCTCTGAGAGCTTCCCGACGGCCAACACAAGCAGGGCAAACACGCCGGGCAGAATCAGCTTCAAACTCAGACTGAGGAGCAGGGGGACATGCCACACACCGATCCAGAAGCCGTACAGGTGCGCGAGCTCGTCGAGCTGCTGGTCGTGGGGGTTCAGCCACCAACACACGTAGATCGGGCCGCAGAGGTTGGGCAGTAGAAAGAAACCACCCAGGTAGGCGTCCAGGAGGAGGCGGTTGATATGGCCGATGCGCTCGCAGCTTTCATGCTGGCGGATCTTGCGGAGGTGCGCGCGCAGGCCGGTGGCTCTGATGAGGATGTAGGCGTTGAGCCATAGGGTTATGTAGATCGAGGCGGTGGAGATGAGGTGGTATGCTGCAGAGATGTCGGAGTGGTAGAACCAGCGCTCGAGGGGGCGGGAGGGGAGGGAGGTCATGTAAGTTAGCGCGCGTATTCCATAGTGGAGGTGGGTGAGCATAGTGACTTCTGAGTGGTTGGAGAGTTTCGGAAGAGTTGATGGTTCTAGCTTGTTAGATTCTTGGTACAGCAATTCGTGACGTGGATGGATAGGGACATTGGTTTTGCTGAGAAGAGCCAAGATCGAGCCATGCTCTCTTAAGGTAGCCCTCCACAAAGAAGGCCATTCTAGCTTGTGTTGATGTCTGTGCGAATGGATGTTTTCTGTATGATCAAGACAAAGGGGAATGAGTGGTTGGTCAGCACAACGACGGTGGCTTCTTTGTCGTCGAGAACCACTTGTTCGGAGATTATCAACCTTGTCCTTGTTGACAAATTTGATTCGTGTTGATTCGGAAAGAGTTTTGCTGGCTGGTCAGTGTCAGTTAGCTATCCGGGCTGTGACCCCTATAGCTTTAATAGTAACAGACGTAATAATAAAGACGGGCGGTGGCGATAGAAGACGATGATAGAGGACGATGGTGGTAGTAGCAGTAATAACGAAAGCGAAAACGTGGTCACTTTAGTTTAGGAAAAATAGGGGGCCTCAGTAGGATACACGGATTACACGCGTATGTGGTAGACACACCCCGGATGGCCAGCCGACACTGCCCGGCTAGCAAAACTCTTCTGGAATGACAGGCATTGTCTTCTTGTATGCTACGGGGAATTAATTGGACAACTGCTTCGTATGAGGAGACGAGACGGTCTTACGGAGTCCTTACGGGCAATGCGGGAGATGCGGCCGCAGCGGCCGCAAAGTCCGAGCCCCGGTTTTAAACCCGCCTCCAGATGCAGCCTACCAGGCAACGTCCTAACCAACTTTTACACAACCGTCAAAGGCACAGTTTACTAATGAGGATTTGAACTTTATGTCAAATTTAGGCGAGTCGTCGCTTAAGGCTCAACTTGATAGTGATTATCCTGGCCGCGGGAGCGAGAGCCAATACAAGACGCTGGTTTCCGGACCACTACCGGACTTTAGACATGGACATCCAAGATCGTGCATGATATCCCATCGGGAGCTATGATCTATGGTGGAGCATTTATGAACTCTATTCAGCAAGACTGTGGTGACATCAGATCCAAATAGCACGTATCGAATAGTATATATATCCCTTGCCGTGGCCGATGAAAAGTTTGAAAGCCTCTTGCTAATACAGTCCACCTACACACCAGTTTTCAGGAGCCTGAGGCCTTTCTAAAAACCATATTTACCTGAATAAAACTTCCATATCCTCCATACTCGCAGCAATGGCCCTTCCCGCAAACCTCCCAACCTGCCAGCTTGGCCAGAACGGCCCCGAGATCACCGCTCTTGGTCTTGGTCTCATGGGCTTGAGCGTGGCCTACGGCACCCCTGGGTATGTTCTACACTTATTATGGTATGCTACTTGACGGCTGACTAGAAGAACCAGTTCTGATGACGAGCGTCTGAGCTTTCTCGACCGCGCATGGGAGATTGGCGCCACGAACTGGGATACCTCCGACTTGTACGGCGACAACGAGGTGTTGATCGGCAAGTGGTTCAAGCTTCACCCAGAGCGCCGCGCCGACATCTTCCTCGCCACTAAGTTCGGCCTGCGCGGCAAGGTCCAAAGAGATGGCACGTACAACATCCGTCCAGATAGCTCGCCCGAGTACTGCCGCGAGGCTTGCGAGAAGAGTCTGGAGAAGTTGGGCATGGACATTGACCTGTACTACGTCCACCGTGTGGACGAAGTCACTCCGATTGAAAAGACTATTGAGGAGATGGTCAAGTTGAAGAAGTGAGACTCACACATCTGAACTTTCGTGTATGATATGATGCTGATGGCTAGTTTCAGTGAGGGCAAGATCAAATGCTTTGGGATTTCGGAATGCTCTTCCACGACCCTCCGCCGGGCGCACGCAATTCACCCTATTTCAGCGGTGCAAGTCGAGTATAACCCATGGTCCCTCGAGATTGAAGGTCCCGCTGGCACCCATCTACTGAAGACGTGCCGCGAGCTCGGGGTTACGGTCTTCTGCTACTCGCCGCTGGGCCGGGGCATGATGACGGGCAAGTACAAGTCCCCGAACGACTTCGAAGAGTCAGACTTCCGGCGCCAGATCCCGCGATTCCAGGGCGAGAACTTCCGGAAGAACATCGAACTCGTTGAAAGATTTGGGGATATCGCGCAGAAGAGACACGGGTGTAGTGCCGGCCAGCTCACCCTCGCGTGGCTGCTTGCGCAGGGAGATGATGTCCCGCTCCCTGGTACCAAGAAGATTCCGTACCTCGAAGAAAACTTCGACGCTTTGAAGATTCAGCTGAGCCCCGACGAAGAGAAGGAGATTCGGGGACTTGTTAACGAGGCGGATGTCCAGGGCGACCGGAGTGCTATGTTCGGCGCCTACGTCACTTCAGTGCCGTTGTAGATTTGGACCCAGACGAGACCCATCTCAACGCATTCGCTTTGTTGAAGATTTATTTCAGCTTCTTTGCTGCAGTCATTCTTTTGAGATCCAGCAGTACGAAATCCTTCTTTGATACAGACACTTTCGTCAATTCCAATTGGATTTCCAAGTGAGATGCTCGGGATGGGTCCCCGGCCCCAGTTCCGAGGTCCGAAACCTGGGGTACGTACGGAAATGATGAAACGGCATTGTGGATATGTACCGGCTCCCTCTTGTCCAATGCAGAGGCACTTCTTAGCTCACCTCGCCTCGGGCAACGGGTCCGATCACCGGACTAGATTCGGAGATCGGAGTGGGTCTCCGCTGATAGCGTAGCCGGGTGAACCCCGCAAATCGGGAGTTGGCCGCATTCTTATCATCGCCAACGTTTACCCGATCTTGATAAGAGAGTGAGTAGTCTTGCTCGTTGATAAAGGAACATATTCAACTTATGTTAGATCAACCTTCACATTTTCTGAAGTTTCGCAATTTGTGCATGCTTGAGCCACTCAACTTCGTGGCGGCCATTAGTTCACTTGACTAGAAACACTTTACTCCAGTTCGGTTCTCCCATTAACAAATCTCATTCTTCTTCATCATGACTGCAGTCTACAAGACGGGAGAGGACCATCGTCTCGCGTGTCGTTCGGGTGTCTTTGAGACCACCACGGCCGGCCAGGCCCCAACCCACTTGCAAGCAAACCTCATCGTCCTGCCTAAGCGTTATGCCGACGACTTCCGACTCCTCTGCCACCGAAACCCCGTCCCCTGCCCGCTGCTTGCCGAGTCAGAAAGCCCAGGGGATTTTAGCAAGCTCAAGTCATACGTCCAAAGCATCGATGGAAAGAGTCTTCTACCAGTCGCCAGGAACGTTGACCTCCGTCATGATGCACCCCGATACCGAGTCTACGAGAACAGCAAACACGTCTCCATCAACGGCTCTCTGGAACCTGTCAATGTAGCCGATCAATGGACTGATGGCGATCATGTCGGCTTCCTGATTGGATGTTCGTTCAGCTTCGAGAGGGCCCTTCACGAGGCGGGTCTCACGCCACAACACATGACGCACAACCGCAATGTGCCCATGTACCGCACCAACATCCCGCTCTGTGCGGCGGGTGTCTTCACAGGAGCGACATATGTCGTATCTATGAGGCCATACAAGGTCTCGGATATCGAGAAGGTTCGGGACATTACGAGACCGTTCGTGGCGACACATGGCGAGCCAGTTGCCTGGGGTTGGGACGGGGCTGCAAGGATTGGGGTCACAGATATCACAAAGCCTCAGTGGGGAGATCCTGCCCTCAAGGATGATGGGAAGACGCTCTTTGGACATGATGATGAGGTGTATGTTCCGGTTTTCTGGGGCTGCGGAGTTACGCCACAAGAGGCTGTCATGAAGGCCAATTTGAACGGTACTGTCATGGGACACGCCCCCGGGCACATGATCTGTTTGGATATCCGGGAGGAAGAAATCTTCCCTGTTTAATTTCTTATAGTTAAAGCTTTCGGATTGCAGCGGGCAAAAGCATGCCACGACCAAAACAACAATAACAGTCAGTACCCCAGGGCAGAGGACAGGAAGGATGACAGAGGCGGCAAAGAAGAAGAAGAAGTTTCAGGGTGGTGGGCATTACTCAAATATTTTGAAAATGTAACACATCAATTTCTCTAGGGAACCGAGGCTTCCAAATTGATCTCAATGAGGATACTAGTGGTGCCTCTCGACCATGTCTAGGCGCTACAGCCGTGGCAGCACTGTGCAAGGGACCGCTCATGACTACCCGCAAGCCAGAGCCAAGCCTCATCATGCAAGGATGGCTTCATGGAAAACGGCGTAGTCCAATCAAGATGTTGCAAACCCGCATGCATTGAACCAACAACCACAGACAATAAAAACAGGTGGGGTGAGCCAACTTTCCCCTCACTTCCACCATCTGTTGGAGTTTCCTATACGAAAGAGCAACACTAGAGTCGAGGAAAGACACGCAAGATGATCGAGCCCACCGCTGACAACCCTCAAGCTGAGGTTCGTGCTCATTCGGTGAATCCGTTGTAGCGCCTCCGATTTGACACCCCGTAGGACACCCGTAACGATGACGACGCATCCTCTATCGGCGATGAGGTAGGTTGCGCGATGACACCTTCGATGATTCTGCATCTTCTGACAGACCATAGTCTACACAGGGTTCATTGGCGTCTCTGAGATCAAGCATCTTAGACTATCGAAGAGAGAATGGCCGCACGTATCACCGGCTTAGTGATGGCAGTAAGTGTTCCACGTTTGATGGTGGGTGTGTCGGCTAACCATGTGCGCTAGAATACGTTCTTCCAAACGATGAGGTAGGCAAGGATGTCGCATGTGATCTCGTTTGAAAGTCTAACAGATGTGCATGAAGCGAGAACAAGACCGCCTAGGTATGGTTATGCACTTCTGCGAGCGTCACTGACGCAGGCTGACTATCGAAAGATATCACACACCACCTTTGGACCTTGACGTGGGATGGCGAACTATGCAACTGTCCCAAAAAAGACGGTGCCAAAAAGGTCTTGGATGTTGGCACTGGAACAGGAATTTGGGCCCTTGACTTCGGTTAGCTGTTCTCGGCCCATTGAGTAGCAACATGGAGGAGCTGACATTTGACAGCGGACGACCATCCAGAAGCAACGGTAGGTTATTTCATAAAGGAATATTCTAACAAGTCCAAGTGCTCACTTCCTCGTAGGTCCTAGGTGTTGATCTCAGCCCAATTCAACCTGGATAGTACGTCATTTTGGGCGCCATCACGTCGCTGTACTAAAAATGTTGTCTTTCTAGCGTACCACCCAACTGTAGTTTCGAAGTCGACGACGTTGAGAAGGAATGGACTTGGACGACGCCGTTTGACTTCATCTTTATTCGGGCCATGATTGCCAGTTTCAAAAGCTGGCCAGACATGATTTCAAAAGCCTACGCGTAAGCCCATCATCTAAGCTGGACCCCGATGAACCAATCTAACCATGAATTCATAGCAATCTCGAACCAGGCGGCTATCTTGAGATACATGACAATGACTTCCCGCTCAAGTGTGATGACGGAACTATGACGGACGAATGCAAAACCCTCAAGTGGACAAAATTCCTGATTGAGGGAACTGATCTGATGGGCCGACCAATTACCGTTGCTAGAGACTTCAAGAAGATGCTCGAGGACGCTGGATTCGTCGATGTTGTCGAGAAGAAGGAGAAGTGGCCCTTCACGCCCTGGCCAAAGGACCCGAAGTACAAAGAGTTGGGTGAATGGGATAAGGAGTCGGCGTTGCAGGGAATTGAGGCCATCACCATGGCTCTATTCACACGTGTGCTTGATTGGAGTGTTCCAGAGACGACAGTGTTCTGTGCTGAGGTTCGAAATGAGCTTAAGAGGGTGGATATTCACGCCTATTACGATGTGTAAGTTTACTCTTGTGTCGAATTTAAAGATGCTGGAATGTGTGGACTGATTATGCCAGTTACTCTGTCTATGGCCGGAAGCCGGAGAGAGAAGCCTCCCAAGCCCCCGAAAATAACCCGGAATAAGGACATATGATGTCAGATTCGGTATATGGGCAAGCATAACGCAAAGGGCTGTAACTAAAGCGGGCCCGCTACCATTCTGCGAAGTCGATACATGAAGTATATATGGTTTCTACATGATTGGATTGTAGTCTCATATAGTCGGTCGCTACCAATCAATATGACGGGAATAAGGATGACCATCCGATATAATCAAGACCCATGGGCAGAATCTACTCACTCTGTCATCGAGGTTCCCTGACATATATAACCCCACCCTCATCGCTTAAGAATCCAACCGTGCTCTGTCAGCCCAAGGCGCCAACCTGATCCCGACTTGTTTTGTATCATACTTTCCATCTCTTTCCGTTGAGTACTTGTACCTTCTTGTTCTAGGGCATGCTTATCCTGCGAGTTTATGGCAAAGAAGGATGGCAGAATTGAGCTCTTCGCCACCCCGAGCCCGGCTTGCTTGGTCAGGATAATTGCCACGCCCACCAGCAAAATTGACAGCAGAACTTGAGCTGATATAAAGGCCAGCCAACCCCATCGTACAAAGACGTAAGTTTCCGTTACGTATGCCTCGCCGGTGACATTTGTTAAAGGGTCAAAAAAGCTAGTGAACAAGACACAAATTAATCAGTCTGATCTGGGATGGGCAAGAAAACGGCAAGAAGACTTACGTTGCGGTCACGGCTCTAGCCACGTTGTTAGTAATGTTGTTTATTGCATCTCCAAGTAAATCTGCATCGAGAGCTGCGTCGTCGTTACGAACGAGGTTGAGAACGTTAAAGTATCTAGTCGATGCGAGACCACGAATATGACCGTATTCTCTTTCCCATCTTTCGTAATATGTATTGTTAAATGCGGATGTTAAGCTCACATTCAGGACAAGCGACATGACTGGACTTAACGGGAAATATGTGCCGGGTTCTTCAGGCACTTTAAGCGCATTGAATTTCAGGCGATTCCCGTCATCATAATAAACATAGCCGTCATTTTCTCGATCGGCCGAGGTTGAAACAATTGTTCGAGATGCGATGTTCTTCTCGACCGAGACCTTGAAACGCTGTACGCAATAGTAGAATAAAATCTCCATTGCGCCAATTTTGTTGGCCGTCTGATTTCCGACAAAATAGGTGAGCATGCTCTTATTCAACAAGTAAACACCTCCTTTGGCAAGGGGCATCTGGGTGATCCTGAGCTGCGCTTGAGTCAGATTTGTGAGCGGGCCCTGACCAGAAGCCCTCCCCGCACGGTAGGTGACGTTGAAAGAGTCCGTGATGTTGGTCGTCTTGACACAAAGTCCAAGCGAACTGAAGTCATTCCACCTACACTCGGTTGTAGGACATCGTGGCTGCTCAAACGGGAATTCCTGCTCGTAACTATGATGAAGCCCATAGTAGACACCGTTATCAAAGAAAGGGTTCATGTGAAGCCCTGCTTTGGAGTTAGCAGGCCTCGATCCAACATGGAATTCAATGTCTTACACATGTCACCTGCGTGTGGGTGCGGGGTGGTTTCCCGGATTTTGACCGCTCGTGATAGCGCAGGTTTTGCCGACAACAGAGTCAAACGTGTTGGGTACGTCACTGTAGACTGGGTCAAGGTTGATGTAAGTATGGATGTAACGAGAAGAACCATCGAGATGATTCCAGGCGACCTAGGAGCCAGGTGTGTCAGTAGAAAAATGCTGTCCCTAAGTTTACAATTACTTACCACCCCTTCGTAGTTTTCACCAGCTGGATTGCCCCCCATGCCCCCCGGCTAGCCTTGTCGAAGTCTTGAAAATCATTCAAAGACCTTTCTTTGCGATACCAGAGCCATTTGAGCTGTGAAATGCTCTCGGCTACTGGTATCAAAAAAGCGGCGCGGGCGAGTGTGGATAACAGGGCGACGACGGTATTCAGGGTCAACCCGAGCGGCCACTGTGGTAGCCCCTGATTGTCGAAATGCACAAGCACACCCCAGGGTGGCCACGAGCGCGATGCTGGCGAAGCACAAGAGAAGCTCCTGCCACCAAGCAAGCAGTGATATGCCCCATGATGTCGGCTGATCTTGTGTTCTCTCAGGCATCCTGCCATCACATTCTTCGGCCGGTTCGTTCTTTGGACGGGCATTGAACGTGGCTATTGATGTCTCTGTCGATTGGTTGGAAAGGCCTGATGTCGCGCTGACGCTCTCGGTTGCCGATGATGGCGTCAACAAAGGAGTTGGGCTAGGTTTTGCGGCAACTCTATCTTGTTCCAGCGAGTCTCTGTTATCGAGCAGAAATCTGAGATCATCTGCTGAAAGCGCTAGGGATGGATCTTGGGTAGATGAGTTTTTCTGGTGCCGAGCGGGAGACTGAGGTTCTGTCGGATAATTGGTGGTGTTTGAGCCACTGTGGTGTGTCTTGGCACTATCAGGGAGTGGCTTCCTTCTGACGGCCGATGACGATGCGTCCTGAGCTTCTTCCATTCTAAATAAAAGTATTATGTGAAGAAAGTTGTCTTCCTTTCCTCGGTTCTCAGAAACTCCCAGGACCGAAGCTTTAAGTGAACAATATGGCTTCCATGAACTGGCCGGAAGTGGCTGAGGAATAAGAGGTCACGAATCGGACGCAGGGCGGATTGGGTCGCATCTTTCAACTGACGCCGAATTGGGTCTAAGCCAGAGCAATGCCTCTAGTTGCGCCATGTTCAAGGCAACTAAAACACTCTCTGTTCGATGGAATGGCGATGCTGTCGCGAAGTCTGTGAAAGGAGCGAATAGACTGCAGATCCACACACGCTTTTCTGAGGCGAGCTGAGTCTAACCGCCCTCAATTCTTCTCGAACCAATTACAAGCGCTTGCAAGAAACCATGGTACCGAATATGGCAGTAAGATGTATAGATATCCGAGATATGTGGCTGGCATGTCTCATACACAAAATATACAAGCAGCAGCCTACAGGTACCGCCGTAAGGCTGACATGCCTCTCTCGCAGCTGGCAGCAGCAAATCATGCCTCTTTTGGTTCAAGCAGACCATTCTCTAAGTTTTGGGCGGATATCATACGACATTGACCTCTCGCGTAAACGCCACCCACGGAGCCATGGGTTTGAGCTGTCGGCTATCAGCATCTAAAGACGTCTCTCTCTCATCGTCTTCTGTGTGTTCGTCTCTGTATTTGTCTCTATCGTGTTCGACACCCATAGCCTTTTGCGATGTGTGATAAGCTGAATGTAATTGTCTTTCAAGACGCACCAATTATTGACCTCGTTTGCGCTCTGGTCTGGCATTTTTGCTTGGCTTCGTTGAATCCCCAACTCAGGCACGGGCTCTTTTCCGAGAGTGAAGAAAACATACGCTGTCAACCCTTTGATGAAAAATGAGTCTTTAGCCTGTTGAGAATCATAGCATGGACCTCCTCGTATCACTCCTGCACGGTATCTTCTCAGAAATACTAACAACCAACAGCCTAACCGACACTGAAAGCACCCGACTCAGCAACATACATGCCAGACCTGCCTACGATCTCAACTTGACCAGTGCGCAAACTTTAAATGGATATTTACGATTGACTTCTACCTCGCCAGTGGCATCATCCAGGATATTGTTCTATTAAGCAGAAACTTTTGTATTTGCAGTAGCTCTTGGGAACATCAGCACTCCAGCTATGAGAGTGTATCTATGGTACGAAACCAGGTAGAGCGGCGGGAAGCCAAGACATGATGTAAAATGATGCTTCCATCTTCTCCTGTCCTCGCCAAATGTCACCCAACCCGCCAGATCCGGTTCACAATTTCCTCAAGTTCCCGAATTATCCCATGAATGTAATTTCCCTAATACTTTCCAAATAATGCGCAGCCTTTATCCGCTGCGATGCTGATGTTGAAGTCGTGAGATGCGGCAAAAGGACGATGGGAAAGGCCGCAATATCAATGTTAGTAATGTTGTTCGAATGACGACTGCAATTGTGTCGTGAAATCGTAAATCAATGCAGTGTAGCAGTATGCTGATGGTCGGAATTAAGTCGAATATGCATGTGACCGAACGAAGACCGGTTCTGTCGCGTTCGTTTTGTGGATGTCCTGTCGGAAGACCCTCCCCAAAGTTGAACTTATTGCATTTCGTCATCGGATTCTGATCCAGAGTCGATATGGATAACCCCGTCCTCTGCCTTCTCATCTTCAAACTCGACCTGATCATCTTCGACGACAAAGCCCTCAAGGTCCTCTTCCTCCTCTTGCTCGGGGGCCTTGTCATCATCTTTGCCATCGGCATCATCATCCTCGCCATCGGAGTAGTCAGGTGCAATGCGCTCGATGACGCCGTTCTTTTTGACGACCTTGCCAAGCAGTGAAGCAATGTCTTTCAGGCGAATCTTTGGTGCTCTGACTGAGTCATCCTGCAGGGCTGCATCGATTTTCATGATCTTCCGAATTTGCATCCGAAGCATGCGCTTTTCGATTGGAGTGTCCACAATGAACCTCACGAAATGAGTCTCTTTGTCTTGACCAATTCGGAAGACTCGGGAGAAAGCTTGCTGTTCGACGGCGTGGTTCCACCACAATTCGATCAAAATTACCCGGTTCGCTTCTGTCAGATTCAGGCACTGGCCGCCGGCTCGCAGAGAAATGATCATGACCTTGATATCCTTGCTTTCCTGAAAGTCTTTGACGGCTTTTTCGCGTTGCTCGGTGTTTTGTCTGCCGCTGAGGTAAGAAAATTTGATTCCTTCACCCTCTAGAATGCGGCCGACGATCTTCATGACGACATGGAACTGGCTGAAAACTGGAGGAGGAGAAAGTGTTAGCTGCATCTTAATTCCAAAGTACGGAGTAACCTACTGATGATCTTGTCATCTGGGGCTTCTGCCTGCCACCGCAGGACGGTCTCTTTGAGTGCCGTCATCTTGGCGCTGGGCGTGACGGGAGCGTCGGGCTTCTTGTCGCTGAGCTGCAGAAATCGAATAGGCTTCTTTCCTTTCTTGTCATCCTCGTAGTGCTGGAAGTTGTTGCAGTCGAAGCCAAAAGTGTATTCCTTGTGGTTTGCTTTCTTGTCGCCGTGGATGGGGGTGTTGTCTTCGTCATCCGTGTCACCGCTGTGGAAAGCATCCATGACTTTGGTCTGGCCAATGACATTGCGACAGCCGGGGCATATTTTACTCTGGATTACCATTAGTGATGAGCTTACAAGAATCTTCGCGGTGTGCGTACCTTCTTCGTGGTGTGGTCAATTAAGCAGCTGGTGCAGAATGTGCAGCCACACTACTGATGTTAGCAATCATGGCCAGAATAGAAACATGACGTTGAATGAACTGACCTTTCCTTTGATTGGAGCCTCGGGTGGCTCGCTTTCGCATACCATGCATTTAGCAAACTCCAATTCCTTCAGTCTTATCAGGTAATCCAGCTGCGGGTCCATGTCAAAGTTCAGACCGAAGCTGCTCTGTCCAAACGGTCGCAGTGGGGGGACCTCTGTGTGTGTGTTTGATTTGTCGAGGTTGTTGCCTGTCGCCAACCCAGGATTCAGGTAACTTTCAGGAACCATGCCATTGGCGTCCTCTTCGACATCGTCCATACTGTCAACCCCATCTTCGTCATCTTCCGTGTCATCGGCGACGTCTTCATCGGCGTTGGCTTCATGGCTGGAATCCTCCGGCTCCGTGTCGTCTTCGCTTTCATCTTCAGTATCTTCATCATCCAATGTCTCATCTCTTTTGAAACCCTCATTCTGAAGCTGTTGCATGCGCGCGGCTTCTTCGAGGACTTGTTTCATTTTCCTCCGGTGCTTTGGGATCTCATGCCTCTGTACCCAAGATCCAATCTGCGAGTACAGAGTTTTCTTTCCCTTGACCTTGGCAAGCCGTTCTTTGGTGATTTGCAAGTCTTTCAGGGAGAAGTAATCAGCCATCATACCCTCGAGCAGAAACGGATGGGTTGCAGCTTGGCGCAATCGGAGCACCATTGTCAAGTATGATTTGACGTGCTTCTCGGCGTCTCCTAGCTCCAAGTCGCCGTTGATCTTTTTTCGGAAGCATCTTTCCATCATTCTTTCAACTGTCAGCTCAGGCAAAGCTCAAACTCATCATATAGGCTTACCGGAAAATGACGTTCTCTTTCTGCGACAACTGAAGATACTGATGTGTGGGGTGTGTCGGGGGCAGATTGAGAATAGGCTGGCCCAAGAACCAATCCATTTGCGTCCTGTGATGGCGTCAGATAGACTCCCTATTGAGGAACACCATTCAGCTAACCTTCTGTACATGATCTGATGGATAAGTCTGTGGAGCTTCCGTTTGGCCCTTCGCTGCAAATTGTCAGAACATCTAAGCATATGCATTGGCGCGTGACTGACGAACACTCCCATGGTACTCCCGATAGTAATCGATGAAGAGTTTCACACCTTCGCAACGAATGAAGTTGAGGTACGAAAAGAACTCTGATAGTTGTTAGTCATTGCTTTGGAAATGTCGTCTTGCAGACAGACCTGTATCGGAATTAATGAGAGGGGTTCCGCTGACGACCCATCGGTATTTAGACTTGAGCTCGAAGCATGCAAGAGCACCTGGCCAGGGCTGGTTAGTATAGAAGATGCTAACATTTCGATGATTTATTCACAAGTACTCACCGTGCGTCAAATGGTTTTTGATCGAGTGTGCTTCATCCAAGACGACGCGATACCACTTGATGCGATGCAAGTCTCCCTTCTGCTCTTCGAACCACGCTTCGTACTTTTCTGAATCTCCCCCAAATTCTTTTTGCATCTCATCTCTCTCCTTGATGCTGGGTACACTCGCGCCGACTTGACGATATGTTGTCAACCTGCAGGATCGTTTTAGTTTGTAGGTACCAGCAGTAGACTGGAGAACTTACACAATATTCATCGATCCCAGGAGCTCCAAGTCCATCTTGTCTTTCTTCTTGTAGCGCACCATCTCCCTTGAGAATCGCTTGAGGCAATGTTTCTTGACTCAGACATCCAAACACCGACCATTTGCTGGGAAGGACACACTACAAGGGTTGCGCCTTGTCCTTTGTCTTTGAGTGTTTCAGATGGTCGGTTGCCTGCAATGACCGAGAGGGTTTCAATCGTCTTTCCCATTCCCATGCCGTCGGCCAAAATTCCTCCCTTGGGAAGTCCCCGAGTCTCCCTCAACTCTCTGCCCATCATCCATGCACCGATGATGATTTGATGATTGTGTAAAGGTGTTGTCAGAGCGTGCTTGATGTCCCAGTCGCCGGCGTTGGCTCGGACACGTCTAGGCCCCCAAGCCTTAGTTGACATTGAGAGCTCCTTTGCCTGTCTCTTGATAAGCTCTGGATCATGATAGTCTGAAGCTGCTTCTTTCATCTGTCTCAGTTGGTCTGCCTTTCTGGTGGCGTTGATGTTCAGGTCAGGAACCTTGTCACCTCGTGCAGCTCGTTCCTCAATGAAGTCTTCTCCTCGAAGCATCTTGGCAATCTGAAGTTTGACTGCTCTGCTCTCTTCGCAGTCTGATTCATCTGACTCAGACGTCTGTTCATCTTCTTGAGGCATAGTGGGGTTGGCTGAGCCTTTCGACCGTTTCGAGTTGGTATTCTTCGCATTTTGCGCCTTTCGTTTTCGGTTCTTTTCCTGTAGTCTCTTCTTCTTTTCCTTCTCTTTCTCTTCAAACTCGGCCCAATACTTGGCCGCGTCACTTTGGTGGTTCCCAGAGTTCTTTGCCCTAGGCTTCTTCGGTCGACCAGCGGTCTTCGCAATGGCGGCAGGCGGTTTCTGATTTCCGGCGTTCAGCTGGGCAGTGATCTCCATCAACTCGTCAAATTCATCTTGACTCAAGGAACTCTCAATGGCTTTCGATCTCAGGTCGGCTTTTCTTTTCTCGAGTGCCTCGGTTTCGACCTTAACCTTTTGGCTCGAGAGTTGTCTCGAACTGGTTGATCGTGTCGCTGAGTTCTTGGTGTCTTGAATGTCAAGCCTTTCATTCACCTGCTCCTGCTTGACATTGGTGAGATCGACAACCCAGGGATCCTTTGAAATGGACCATTTCTCTCGAGCACCGGCAGTGGCTTCCTTCGGGTCAATGATCATCAAGTCGTCATCGGAATCTGGTTCGGCCTTGACATCGACTAGGGGACTCGGAAGAGATTTGTTCACTTGTTCTCCTTCGTTGGGAGAGACGAACAGCTCGCTGAACTCTTCATCGTGTGACTGAAGACCTGTTCGGGCTCGGTCGCTTTCGCCAAGACTCGGGTGTTGACTCTTCTCAATTTCCTCGCGGATTGTTTGGTCAATAATGTCTTCCTGTTGAGTGTCGTCATAGGTCGCCTTCTGAAGAGTCAAAAGGGCCTGCATCTCGTCTTCATCTGATTCTCCGTCGTCTGTGAAGAAGAACTTCCCCTTGATGGTTTTGCCGGCCTCCTGCGGCTCCTCATCTCTCGGAGGGGTTGCCATGGTGAGTGGTCGGTATAAGTTGTGGAAGGTTTTGTAATTGTTTTTGATGGGGAAGTAAGGTCGTGAAAGAGGATAGTTGCAAACATGAGACTAAAAAGTCTTCAGGCAACGAGCATCGTCCAAATTTGACCAGGTGAAGGTTTGTGAAAATTGCCGTGATAGTCGAATGGAGTGATTGAAATGGTCGAGGAAGGTGGAATGGGAAGGAAGCGTAAGTGTTAAATGCATTCACTTGTAGAGAGGAAGCCACATGAAGGTTGGGTTGCGGTAATTGAGGGAAAGAGTTCTGGTTCCAGAAGGGGAAGTTGCGATGGAGACCGAGAGAAACAAAACCAGAGACGGAGGAGACAGAGGTCTGAGAGCAGGCGAACCTCGAGTCTTCCGCATGGAATTCAGAGTCAGTGATGAGTTGAGAAAGTCGTAAGAGGTGTTGCTAGGATAAGAAGGTTATGTGTGAGTGGAAGATGTCTGGGTGGTGAAACGTGGGAGGGAAGGTGGGAAGTAAGGTGGGA
Source organism: Colletotrichum camelliae (assembly GCA_018853505.1). Taxonomy (NCBI): domain Eukaryota; kingdom Fungi; phylum Ascomycota; class Sordariomycetes; order Glomerellales; family Glomerellaceae; genus Colletotrichum; species Colletotrichum camelliae. The sequence continues at coordinate 4,439,245 of JAELVL010000005.1, read as the reverse complement.
GGATTGTGAAAGGTGGGAGGATTGTGAAAAGTTGGGAGGTTGAAAGTGAGAGGTTGAGCTTGCGAACGGAGACTGGCCCATATAAATAAGTGTTGACACTGCTCAGGATGGAGACAGGCTCTATCGAGAAGGAAGGAATGAGGGATCGCGTCGAGTAGGGAAGGAAGTATGGGAAGCTAAAATGAAAGAGAGAAGGCCATGGAAGGAAGCAACGAGAATATAGCATAGAACGAGGAGGAACAAACGTCCAAAGAGGAAAGCAGTGAGGGATCGATAGAGAGGAGGATAGCAAATGGGAAAAAGCGGCAGGACACTTTGACAAGGAAGGCACAAGATGATATCAAAATAATCGCTAGTCTATTGCTCTAAACCAAAATCATCTACCACTTCATTCCCTCAAGAAACGCAGGAAGGCCCTCGCAATAGCAACACCGTCGTGCTCGATATTGGCGCGGTTGATAGCATCGGTAAACATCTCATCGCTGAAAATGCCCGCCTTGTGGCGGACGTTGAGAACCTCACTGACTATAGGGCCAGTGAACTCGGGGTGGCCCTGGACGGTGATGTACTTCTTTGGCGCGTAGAAGCCCTGGACAGGGCAGAGGTCGGTGTAGGCAAGGGACTCCGCGCCGGGAGGGTTGGCGGTGACGACGTCGCGGTGCATTTGGTGGATGCGCTGGTATCATGTCAGTCCTGCTGTCTTCATCCATATGGGGAAAGAACATACCATCTTATCCAACTTGAACAGCTCCTTGCCTTTTTCCGTAAGATTCACATCAACAACAGCAACCTCCCAGCCCAGCTCACTCCTCTTGACCTCAACCCCGAGCGCGCGGCCGATGATCTGGTGGCCGAAGCAGACACCGATGACTCTCACCCTGTCGCTCTCGATGCACTTCTTCGTAAAGTCAACCAGCTTCAGGATCCACGGGTCGTTGTCGAAGGAGTTGTGCTTGCTGCCTGAGATTAGGATGGCGTCGACGGAGTCCAGCTCGGGGTAGACCGCCTCGTCACCGACGGCGTGGTACACGGAGATATCGAGGATCGAGTCCAACGGCGCGGGCGGCTCAGAGGAGAGCGCAGCCAAGCGCAAGAGTGAGGTGAAGACGCCGCCGTAGCCGCCGTACTGCGCATTCGTCTGCGGCTGCGGCGTGTCTGCTTCGATGATGGCGAGGCGGATGCGCGGTGTCTGAGAACCCATCTTGTCGATCGCTTGGCTGAAATATGTACTGGATATTTAAAAAGGGGCAAAAAATGAAGGAACTCGATATGAGATGAAGCGCGTATGTAAGATATGTAGATCTATGAGATGAAAGTGACAGCAAGCACAAGGGGAACAAAGCGCCGATAAAAAGGAACAAGAAGAGAATCCCTGGCGCCCTTCAGAGTACAAAGAGGTCGTTGTCACCGCGGTCCCGGACGAGCCACGATTCAAGCGTCCAGTGACAAATTGCCCCGCGATGAGGGGCCCAGGTGGCGCCGATAGCGGGGAGGAAGGCGCGATAAGCGATAACGGACCGCGCTGCGCTGATAACGCGCTTACGGCTGGCTGGCGGGGCAGCTAGGCGGGGAGCTTGGGGAGTTCCTGCTGTGTCACCACCACGACCCCTCCAAACACGCCGACGTCATTTCTTACCTCCTTGCTCTACCCTGCAGTTCGTCTGCAATCGTGATCCCGGCTCCAGCTTCGTCCCTCCAAAACACCACGCCCAAAGGGTGACAGACTCGGAATGTCTGCCAGGACATCTCTGCGCGCCTTCCTCGCCGGCGCGCGCTCAGCGCTGGTCGCGCCTGCTGCGCAGAGAAAGAGCCCTTTGACGTTGGTCGTTGGAAACGAGTCTGCAGGTAACGTTTCTTTCCCAAGTCCTTCTTCCCTCCTCTCGAACAAGACAAAGCTGACAGTCGCCTTCACCTAACCAGACCTCGACTCCCTCTGCTCAGCCGTCATCTACGCCTACCTCCGCACCACGAGCCCCCCGCACACCCTGCACATCCCCATCTCGAACCTGCCCCGCGATGACCTCAAGCTGCGCCCCGAAATGACGGCCGCCCTCGCCCACGCCGACCTCAAGCCCGCCGACCTTCTCACCCTCGACGATATCCCGTCCTCCCTCCCCGCAGACGACACCCGCTGGGTCCTCGTCGACCACAACGCGCTCACGGGCGCCCTTTCGAAACGGTTCGCGAGTCGTGTCGTGGGCTGCGTCGACCACCACGCCGACGAGGGCGTGATCCCGACTGAAACCGGGGAGGAGCCGCGCGTGGTGGAGAAGTGCGGTAGCTGTGCTAGTCTGGTGGTAGAGTACTGCCGCTCAGCGTGGGAAGCCGCTGCCCTCGAGGGCGGGGAGGAGGATGCGCAGCTGGCGAGGCTGGCGTTGGCGCCCATCTTGATCGACACGACGAATCTGCAGTCCAAGGACAAGACGACCCCCAAAGACGTCTCGGCCGCGCAGTTTCTGGAAAAGACCGCGGGTGCACAGTTTGATCGGGACGCTTTCTTCAACGAAATCTCCGACGTGAAGGAGGACATCTCCTCGCTCGGCTTCCGCGATATCTTCCGCAAGGACTACAAGCAGTGGGACGACCAGGGATCTGGCCAGAAACCCGCCGTCATGGGCGTCTCGGCAGTGGTGCAGAATCTGGAGTACCTGCTCTCCAAGGCCGACGGGGACCACAGCGTACTGCTCGAGGAGTTCCGGAAGTGGGCTGCGGAGAGGGAGTTGGATATCGGGGTCATCATGACGACGGCGCACCCCGATGGCAAGTTCCAGCGGCAGCTGTTCATTTGGGCGTTTAACAAGAACGCCGTGGAGGTGTGCCAGAACTTTGTAAAGGACTCGAAGGATGACCTGGGCCTGGAGAGCTGGGGAGAGGGGAGGTTGGACCAGGTTGGGGAGAATGAGTGGAGGATGGCGTGGAGTCAGAGCAACATCAGACACTCAAGAAAACAGGTTGCGCCAATGTTGAGGACGGCTATCAAAGGAGACCCCAGACTTTGAGGGCAAGGCTGGGTGTGTATTAAAATAAATGAAAGAATCGCCTTCTATTTTGCCTAGCGGAGAAGCCATTCGGCCTCAAGTGCCCGGACACTGTATCAACCATCGCCGCATGCATATGTACAGCAACATCCCCGGTGCCAGAGCGACTGCGTTCCCTGTGGGCATATGTATACTTTGCTTCACTATCGTGGCTGTCGGTGCTGTAGCTACCGTCGCCTCTGCTGTTGATGTTGTTTCTCCTATCGGTGTCTCCACCCTCGTCGCCATCCCTCGTTATGCTCGTCGTCGTCTTCATTATCCTCTTTACCTCCGTTATCCTCCTTGTTCTCATCGTCGTTCTCGTTGTCACCTCTATTATTGTTGCTAGTAGTATTATTTCTGGTATCATCATCTCTACTACTGTTATCAATCCAAGTATAAATCCAAGTCAAGTAAACAAAGAACGTCGCCGCGCAGACTCAAGAAAATCAGGAGATGCCATGAAGAATGGATATGTCCGATCTTGGTTCCGTTACACGACAGTTTTGTCTCTCAGAATTCCATAGATATTAGACTACGTCAACCCGACGAAGGATCTATGGCAGCTACACATTATATACACCCCGGCTAGTCGGCTCATGACCGCCTCTGAAGTATGAAGCGCGACTTCATCAATACTTTTTCAACATCATTTCTCATCACTCATCAACCACTCATCCAAACCTCCATTGCGGTGGCTTAGGCAACCTCGGCGACAATGGCATCCAACCACTTGGCCAATCTGCAATCACAGTCAGTTTCACCAAACTCTCAGGCAACATGGCAATCAAATGTGAAGAAATAACTCACCTGTACCCCTGCTTCGCAATCTGCATGCTCACAGTAGGCTGCGCGCTCGTCGTGTACGCGCCACTAATATCCAGCCCCTCAACCCCGGCGCGGCCCTCAGGCAGGACCACGGTGCACACGAATGCATTGCTCTCCGTCGCCCACTGCAGCGCCATGTCCTGCGGGTCCGCCAGGCTCAAGCCCTGCGTCCAGCACTTGGCCGCGCTCTTGAAGTCGCCCGAGCTGATCTCCGTGCTCAGGTTCGCGGCCCACGTCTTGGCGACCGCGAGGCCGCTGCCGCCGGAGATGCTCTGCGGGATGTTGGTGTCCCACGCGGCGTGCAGGTTCGTGCTGGCGCCGGCGAACTCGACGGCGATGCCGTTGCCGCCGAGCTCGAGGTTCTCGCAGTGCAGCGGCTGGCCGATGTCGCCGGTGAAGTGGATGACCATCTTGGCGGCGATCTGGCGCTGCGCGAGCGACAGGGACGGGGTCAGCATGCGCGTGGTGTAGTTCGCGAGGGCGGAGACGATGCAGCCGGTGGGGCCGCAGTCGCGGTCGAAGTCGACGCCGCAGGAGGCCGGGGGGTCGTCGAGGGCGTCGATGTAGTGGAAGGTGGAGGTGAAGGCGCCCTCGGTGGTGTAGCGGTAGGAGTCGGCCCAGCTGGAGACGGAGGCGAGGTAGTCGTCGGAGGTGTCAGCGAGGAGCTGCTGCATGTAGGTCTTTGTCTCCGGGGCGACGAAGTTGGTGGCGATGTAGGCGACGGCGGCGTGGCCCATGGAGCCCCAGGCCATGGCCCCGGGGAGGAGGGGGGACGCCAAGACGGCGAGCGGGAGGAGACGGGCCATTGCGGATGTTACGTTGAAGGGGAGGGAACAGAGGCCTTGGCGGTGGACGAGAAGGGGGTGGATGAGAGTGAGCCCATGGTCCTGGGAAGATGGGGAGGAAAGGCTTATATGTTACATTTGGAGGAGTGTGCTACATGTGGTTTATCTCTTGTTGGTCGACGAGGGCCCACGTGCGATATGGACAAGCGACGTAAGGTCTGGTGAATCCATGCTGGCGGTAAGGGAGATGCCGCGTTGCCCGGGCGAGTGCATATTGGAGAGGAGGAGACGACCATGGAGGTTGGCGATGCAGACCACGTTTTTTTGTGCTCCTGCTTCTTCAGGAATCGCGAGGTTCACTTGAGTACGGGGCTAAGCTTGACTCTAATGCCGATCAAGCGTGCGGAGGGGTGCTTGTCGAAGTGTCATTGGACGAACTCGGCCGGGTACAGCAATTAAACAACAATGCTGATGTCCGGGGGCCGGGGTTCTTGATAGCCAGGACTGGGGGCGAATTCGGCCGAGAAGGAATCTTTTAAGAGAGCAGATAGACTTTTGGGAAAGCTATCAGACGACCAGTTCCCGAAAGCGATTGATTGGTCTTGGCAAAAAAGTCAGACGCTTTTCCAAGAGTTGAGGCGGAAATCTTGGATGCACTGTTGTCGGATTACACCTGCATTAGTGCGTGAGAAAATTGGCGTCAAAAATCAGCTCCGATGATCCCCCGCACATCCTACCAGGGCGGCACCAACTTCTTAGAGATAAGACGGAGGACTGCCCGATTAGGAAGGTCTGAGGTGTTGAGAAATAATTCTCTTTGCGTTGCACTGAGCACTGCTTCACTTGATTTACTGAAAGTTCGAAGGTATAGCGAGGCGAGAAATATGTATTTCGTCATCAAATCTTGGTCATATGCGGAGTGTATGGTACAGTATCGTGACAGTGTTGTACAAATCTGGCTGCTGTCGCATCGACATCATGCAGAAAGGAACGACGGCATCATTTCTTTATCGTGCACTCGTGATGACCGCCGGTGACCGGTGGGCGCCGATGCCCGTCGTAACGGACGAGGATCCTATCGTTATCGTGCCAAGAGGATTCTGCCGCAATCCGACGAGCCGCAGACAGGCTCGATTAGAGACCTTTTCGAATGCTGTCGAGTTGCTGCCAGATTTTGACAAACTCCAGACTGTTGACTTTGCTTGCACTCGTGGCGCCCATCGTCTCAATGTTCTTCGCGACAGCTTCAGCCGCAGGATCGGCGACTCTGATGCATTTTCTGACGGCCTGCCATACAGCTTCAGTCGGCATCACTGGTGGCTCCTCCGTCAACATCTCCTCCACGCATTTCCTGAGCACTTCGATGCATCTGAGCTTGTCTCCGGTCTCGGCCGTCTGCTGGAACAAGAACTCGTACATTTCCGGTCCACGACGTTGGCTATACCTCGGCAGAGTATACCATGTGTCCCAGACCTTGTCCCAATTGCCTTGGATGAGGTAGGCTCGCATAAGCCGCATGGCGTCCGCTGGGCTCGGACAGGACGACGTGGCTTGTAGTAGGACCAATTCCAAGTTAGATTGGATGGCCTCAATCTTTTCTCCCCGGGCTCCAGATGCTGCGATCGATTCGATGATGATGCTGATAACGTCTGGCTCCATGATGGGGATGCCCCGCTCGCTCATCGTGGTGATCAGTTCTGTGGCGAGATCAGCCTGGGTCTGAGAGTGGTTGTCCTCCGTAGAGGGCGCTCTAAAGATGAGCTGCAGAAGGTGCAGACATTTTTCTCTATCCACCCTTATACCTTCCCAACGAACCGAATCAAGGTACTGGCGGATCTCGGGAAGTGTCGCAGGCGAAGGACCGCTTCGCTCCTTGGCCACGTGTTTCGGACCGCGGGACCTATGAGCAGGTGGGCTCGTGGTCGGCTCCGGTGCATAGGGCATCGTCCTGTTCAAGGACGTAGAGAACAGACGTTTTTGCTGGGGAATAGCAGAGCTGCCCTTGACTGAGCGATCAGTCGTGCGCGGGAGCTGGCCAAAGCGATGCTCGAACCTGGCACCGTCGGCCAGGTTTTGAGTCTGGACCTCGCTACGAGTGAGCTGCTGGCTCCATAGGCGCTCAAGATCCAATTCCTTCCGCCGTGCGTCGGTCATGACTTGCACAACGATAGTGCTGCCACTGACAGGGACGCCAAAACCTGACATGTTGCCCTCCGCATCAAATGCGCATCCTCACCATATTTGGCTCCGAGCGTTCCAAGGTTGACACAAATCCATCCCGTCGTGATCCCGTCGTCCCCGCCCGGGGTGATCGTAGCACTAGAGCCCAATAGCTTTGCTTTCCTCCTCATTCTGCGAAGCTTAGTCTTGAGCTCGCCGGGTCCAATAAGGCCATCTGCGCTCGACTCTATACGGTGCGTGTGTCGCAGCCATTTAACCAATCGAGAGGACGAGACGTGGAGATGTCGTTCGCTTCGAGCCGTCGCGAAAAGCATCAACAGGTTCGGGCCGAGGGCCGGAGGAGGATCCATTGCGCGCAGGTCGAGTAGAGACAAGTCGTCAAGACCCATCTCTTCGTACACGTACTTCATGAGCGGCTCGAGAATGGCGGGGGGCGATTCAGGCAGTTCGGGAAGGGGCGACACATGCTGGGTTGGGGCGTGCGTAGGAGGGTCGACTTGCAGAAACCATGGGGTGTCTTCGCCGACTTCACTCTCTTCAATGCCTTCATCCGTGGTCGGAATGGCTTCAGGAGTCGTCGACACTGCCTCCTCTGTGCCTGGTTCGGTGGTGGGCTTGGGTGCATCTGGCGGCAACGTCGAAAAAGCCCGGCGCAGATTGTGAGGCCGTAGGGGCACAGCAGGCGCAAGTGCTGGGGCTCGCAGAATCTGGTTGGAGTTTGCGGCGATGGCTCTCAAGACGCGGCCACGACACTGCAAGCAGCCAAGAGCAGCGAAAGCTGGTCGCGAAGCCATGTTCGTGCCGAGCTTCACGAGGATTGTCAGTTGTAGTTGTGGTTGGAAGATGTAGGACTTTTTGCACGAATTCCAGCTTGGGCGTCTCGCACTTCGAGCTAGAGCTTGGGACTTTCCCCCCTCTTAGGTAATCACATTCAGTGCAGCGGAGGATCGAGTTTTTGGCGGTGCGCCCCACGGCAAGAGCTTTTTTCAGCGGGGAAGAGCGCGTGGGCACGTCCGTGGTGCCTGCCAATGATATGCCCGGTACACTGCGGGCTCCCACGTTTGCCTGTCAGTTAGTTCCAAAGCGTGTGCCATCCAAATCTTGTCCACAGACTATAGAAAACCATTCAATGTATTGACAAGTTTCGAATACCGTGATCCCAAGTGAAAATCAACGCGGCATGCACTACCGTCCATAGGAAATCTCACCACAGCGCAGCAAATCAGAAACGCGATGCCACGTGATGGGTCATGACAAGATACGCGCTAGTCTGCTTTAGGAGTTGCCCGACTCATCGAACATTCCCAGCAACGCCGTTGGCCCATTCTTGCAAGTGGACCCGGTCTGCCACCCGGGCCAAACGATGGCAATTTTTTTTTTCATACCGATAGCTCCTATCAGCAGCAGCACCACCACCACCACCCAAGGTCGTCGAGTCGAGTGCATCCTCACCTCCACTCTCCCTACACCAAAAACTTTTTTCCCTTTTTCGCATGCGCTTTTGCACCGCCATGCAATTAGGTGCACTTCCTCTGTACTTGTAATATACTCTTGTCTTAGTTTTCGCATTCTCTATTTAATGTACCAGCGCCTCCATTGAACTCCCAGCAGTCACGCCGGGCTGCTGTACCGCCACTATCCATCACATCGACCGAGTTTGACGCCCAAGATGCTTCTCAGGCATGGCCGGAAGGCCCTGTCCCTCCATCAAGCGGTCGTCTTCAGACCACTCCGACCGACTTTGCGATCTCCCTTCACGAGCTTCCCCGCGACCGAAACGAGCAGACGCCTGTTGAGCACGCAGCATGATGCACGCCCAGTCACGAGAAGGAAGAGCTTCGATGCTACATCAACATTCAAACCAGGAAGGAACCTTGCCACCGCAGTCGACGACTATCAGCCGATTGAGCCATCATCCTACTCTCATCTACAAAACTCCATTTTGCCATCCTTTCAAGATGCCAACAACCCCTCGAGAAACTACGAGTTACGGGGATTCGACCCCTCCTCGCCCCTCGTTGTGCCAGACGACACCCATACCCCCGAGAGACAACGCATCAATCTATACGGCGTTCCTGGAAGCGCAGAGGAAATGATTCCTCTCTTCGAAGCCTGCATTCGCGTAGGCAAGATTGACCGTGCCGCTGCCATCCTCAAGCGGCTGACCCAACCCGCGTTTGAACACTTTCCAAGAGAAGACCTCGCCGTGCTGCACAACCGCTATCTCCGCGCGTCTCTCGATCACCTGCGCCTGCACCCCGATCGCGCACAGGCGGAGGAACTCCGAAAGTGGTACGAGTTGTACATCCGAAAGAAAGGCTTTCCGCAGACCGCCGAGACAATTGCCTGCATGCTCAAGTCCTCTTTGCTTTCCGAACGGGATCCCGAAAGGCTCAGCCGCCTCATTCATCGTTATATGGGAATGGTCCCTGGCGAAGCAGGCCTCGAGGTCTTGTCAATGGCTGAAATCCTCAACGATCAGGACCTCGCCGCAATCACTGAGATCTGCCCGACATACAATCTATCGCCAGACGAAGCCACGACTCCAGAGCCCGATCAGCTCGCAGGTCCTCAGGCAGAGCGTCTGAGCACTGGTTCTGACCAGGTGCCCGAGGTCTTATCCACGCCACAAAAGGGTTTCGGATTGAAGTCACTGAAGCAAACCCTGAGCCTCTTCGACGAAATTCCCCAGAATTGCGATATTTCCACGTTGCCGATTCGCGAACGCAGAGAGATCCAAGCCAGACTTGAGCGGGACTGCGTTGAGGCTGCAATCACGCGATGGCGAGAGGAGAACGAGTCGTTGAACAAGATGGGCCTGAATACCGCCATTTCCCACTCATCCTTGAACTCCCGACTGTATGACTGGCAAACTGCATTGGAGGCTCGCGTGAAGGATGAAATGGCCAAGATTGATGCCTCCGAAGCTGTTGCGAAAAAGACCCCTGAAGACTACGACCGATGCTTATATGGCCCCTTCATGCGACTGTCAACTCCCAGTCGCCTCTCTGCCTTGACAATCCTTAGTGCTTTGAGTACTGTGGCTCTTACGGGCGTTGACAAGGGCATTCCGGTAGCAGGAGTAATTGCAAGTCTTGGCAAGTTCGTCGAGGAAGATATTCAAGTTCAACTAGCGAGTGCGAAGTCGAAATCGAAGTCGAAATCGAAGCAGCGACGTGTTGTGCTTGCCGAGTCCGCCAAAGGCGCCAAAACAACGCCCGAGTCAACGAATGCGCCCGAGCCTCTACTGGGCAATGATTCGGTCAGAGACAAGAGATTGGCTGAGGCTCCGTGGCCGGTCGCAGTGAAGGTGAAGCTGGGTGCCATGCTCCTCACGGCGCTCCTGGAGACAGCCAAGATCAAGGTCGTTCAGGAGCAGGCCGTCACACAGACGTTGATCCACCAATACCAGCCCGCCTTTTCTCACGCTCTCCGGCTGAGGCGGGGCAAGAAGATTGGCATGATTCTACTGAACAAGACGTTGGTCACCATCATGAAGTCAGAGCCACGAGGAGATTACTTGGCTAAGCACCTCCCGATGGTGGTCCCCCCCGAGCCTTGGACGGAGTTCAATAAGGGCGCTTTCCTCGAGAGCACCTCCGCTGTTGTTCGTGTCAAGCAGGGCGACAAGGAGCAGAAACTGTACGCCGAAGCAGCTATTTCGCGAGGCGACATGGATCAGGTTTTCAAAGGTCTGGATATTCTGGGCAGAACCGCGTGGAGAATCAACACCCCGGTCTTCAACGTGATGCTTGAGGCATGGAACACTGGAAAAGCCTTTGCCAACTTCCCCGAACTATCTCCCGATATCGCATACCCACCTGAACCAGAGCTCAGCGACGATCCTATGGCGCGCCGAAACTGGATTCGAACCGTTAAAGCAATCGAAAACAAGAAAGGCGCTCTCCACTCGCAGCGATGCTTCATGAACTTCCAGTTGGAAATCGCCCGGGCGTTCAGAAACCAGACCTTTTACTTTCCGCACAATGTCGACTTCCGAGGTCGCGCCTACCCCCTGCCTACATATCTGAACCACATGGGTGCCGACCACGTTCGTGGCCTCCTGCGTTTCGCCAAGGGCAGGGAGCTTGGTGAAAGGGGCCTTCAGTGGCTCAAGGTTCACCTGGCCAACGTCTATGGATTTGACAAGGCAAGTCTTCATGACAGAGCGTCCTTTGCTATGGAGAACTTGGTCAACGTATTCGACTCAGCAAACAACCCCTTGACCGGCAACATGTGGTGGCTGAAGGCGGAGGATCCTTGGCAATGTCTTGCGACGTGTTTCGAGCTCAAAGCGGCTCTCGAGTCCCCGGAGCCAGCCAAATACGTATCTCACCTGCCTATTCACCAGGACGGTACGTGCAACGGTCTCCAGCATTACGCTGCCCTTGGTGGTGATACTTGGGGTGCTGAGCAAGTGAACCTCGCGCCCAGCGACAAACCTGCTGATGTTTACTCCGCCGTCGCCAACATCGTCAAGGACCACATTGCACAGGACGTCAAAACCGGCAACCCCATCGCCATGGGTCTCAACGGCAAGATTACCAGAAAGGTTGTCAAGCAGACAGTCATGACGAACGTTTACGGTGTCACCTTCTCCGGGGCCAGGAAGCAAATCTGCAAGCAGCTTGATGCCTCGTACCCTCACCTCCCACAAGAAACTGGCGTCGGCAACCTCACCAGTGCTACCTATATCGCCGGTCTCGCTTTCAAGGCACTTTCAACCATGTTCAAGGGCGCACACGATATCCAGTACTGGCTCGGCGAAATTGGTGGGCGTGTCTGCACGGCTGTGACCCCCGAACAGATGGAGCTCATCTCCCAGGATGGCCTGCCTGAAAGTTCCAAGAATACCAGAGATGAAATGATGGCACAATTCCGCGCGACTATCGTCTGGACAACCCCGCTACGAATGCCGGTTGCTCAGCCGTACCGCAAGCACGGGACTCGTGTCATCCACACTGCCCTTCAAGACATGTCTTTCACCGTCCCTGAAAGATCAGATCCTGTCCACCGCAAGAAGCAGCTTCAGGCTTTCCCTCCGAACTTCATCCACTCTCTCGACGCTACACACATGCTCCTATCCGCTCTCGAGTGCAACGACCTTGGTCTTGACTTTGCCGCTGTTCATGACTCTTTCTGGACACACGCCGCAGACGTCGACGCCATGAGTCGTGTGCTCCGAGATGCTTTCATCAGAATTCACGAAGAGGACGTCGTTGGCCGTCTCGCTACTGAGTTCGAAGCCCGCTACGGAGGCTCTCTTTACATGGCACGAGTCTCGTCCGGCCCTATTCAGAAGAAGATTACAGAACTCAGAATGGCACACAGATGGGGCTTAAAGGAGGAAATGCTCCGAGAGCGTGAGAGACAGACTCTTCTCAACTCTTCTGATCCCAAGGAGGTAGCCAAGGGCCAGGCGATGGTGACTCCCGCCAGCATTTTCGAAGAAATGGCAGGCAAAGAGGACGTCATAACGGAGGCTGAAGAGCTGGCAGGCTTCGGTCTTGGAGAGATCTCTGAAGTGAAGGCCGTCGACTTGGACGACGCTTCCGACGAAGGAGCCGTTGACAGCGAGGAAGCTGATGCCGGCGATGCCGAACAGTCAACTCCCGATGCAGGCGACCGCCTCTTGGCAGCGATGATCCAGAAGAAGGGCGACAATGTGACGTACTTCCAAGAGGTGTTGAACAAAAGGCCCAAAAAACGGGAGCCGCTTCCTACTAAGATCTGGATGCCTCTCAAGTTTCCCCCTGTCCCCGCAAAGGGCGACTTCAACGTCCAGTCGCTCAAGAACAGCGAGTACTTCTTCTCATGAGCAGTTATGGGCTGGATGCTTGGTTTATGTTTGCCACGATTGCATATATGGTGCATGTAGGGAAGGCGTTCGTTGTCATTTTCATTTCCAGAGGGGGCGTTCGCTGGTTGGATCACCAAAAATAAAAAACAGGCAATGGACGCTGGAGATGTGTAGGATGTTGGGGATGTACATCTGTATAAACAACTAGATGGGATGACGATGTCTCGGTCCTGGCGGTGTTCAGGGCCAACTCCCACGATAAAGACGAAGAACCACTGTACATTAGAATTCATCTCTGGATGGAAGAACGAAAAAAAAAGAAAAAAAGAAAAAAAAAGGAGAGAGACAAAAGACATCTTTTCTTACTTTATTACGACTCGCTCTCTGCACTCCAAGAGGAGGTTTGGGTTACATGTCAGTCGGGACCGGCACTTGCTGAACTGACCGGCTAATCCAGTCTGGAATTTCAGTCGACGCGTCCTCCCATCCCCAAAGACCTCTTCTCAAACCCAGCACATGAATGCAATTTGCCGGAAAAACTCTGGCGTCAAACCGCCAAATGCTTGTTATATTGCAGCCCCACCAAGCCGGGCCCGTGTCACACACAGGTGACGGCCGTCGCGAGTAAGTCGACTGCTCCGATTACCCGAGTTGACTCGGACAGCCTCGCATACCCAAAGGGCACAGAGGTTCTAGAACTTTTTGCCGCTGCAACCGATCAGAGCCGATTTTCACATCTGGCCATCATAACTACCGCCCTGATCAGCCTCTCGCATCCCTTCGTACTGTAGAGAAAGTTGACGTTGCCGGCTGATGGTCCGCCGTCCAGTGCCGGCCGCCCGGTCCGGGATGTGTCGCCCCCACACGGGCACCCGAACCAGCGAGTCAGCGCCAGCCGGGGAGGACGATCTTGCGCGCGCGTTTAGCGTGGCCTAGGAACCGCAGTCACCGACGTTCGGTCTCGAGATGTTCAAAGCAGAGAAATGGGACCTGTTGGCAGCCCACCCACACCTGTGGTACGGTCAAACCGACTGGCGGGAGATGAACGGTAGGGCTGTCGTGAAGTCTATAGAGTAGCATTCTGGAAGGCGGAGCAGTCCGTGCGACGGGTTCATCGCAAGATGGGACGGGTTTTGGGGGCGGGCGCATGTTGACATTCTCCCCGACGGGGAAGCTTTTGTATCTTGGTGATTAAGCTTTGATGACAGGCCCTGTGTTTATGGAATACGAAGGAGGGGAGTTGCTGGGTGAAGATTGTCCATGCTCAATAATTTTCCTTGATATATATTTAAACATCGCGAGCATCCTCCTTGCCCCTCGATACCCAGGACCCTTTCTCCCTCTCTCAACCCACCTCCACAAATCCCAAACTACCAACACTCATTTCAAACCACACTCATTTACATAACAAGATGCGCTCCGACATCCTCCTCGTCCTCGCCGCCACCTTCGGCTCCACCCTCGGCCTGCGCCGCGGCTGCAAGCACACACCGCCTCCGAGGGCTGGTACTACACGACCTCGATCGACTCGCTCGACGCCATCGCCGCCGACTTTTGCACGTCCCCCGCGGTCATCAAGCAGTGGAACAACATCCAGAGCATCAAGCCCGGCATGAACCTCAAGGTGCCGTGCCACTGGAACGCAGGCCGTCAGCGCGACTGCGGCAAGAACACGGCGACCGACGGCGCGTACGTGATCCAGTCCGGCGACACGCTGAACAGCATTGCCTACGACTTCTGCACGACCGCAGACAAGCTGCAGCAGATGAACTCTGCGCGCATCACGAACAAGGACCTGATCTACCCGGATTGGGTTATCCAGGTCCCTTGCAGCTGGAACTAGAGGGTGGAAAGTCGGGAGAGGGTGAGAGGGGAGGTAAAAGGGGGTTGGGGAAAAGTTTGGATAGATGTTTAATTGATAATTCATCCTCTTCTTTTCAAAGTGCTGTTTGTTTAGTCTCAATCGATTGAAACAATGGAAGGATGGTCTGCAGCGTAGTAATTATAACCGAGATTTTTTGGTCAATTGATGCATATCCTGTACTGTTCGTACGAACAGCGCAAAGTTTGTTGTTTCTTGAGCTTGAATCATGACATCAAGATACACGATGGATGGTTGTTGCTGACCTATCCTACGTTGCTTGTTCACCATCAAATGGCTCCAGATGTCTTGTTAGGACATCTTATCATTACCCTTTCATATCACGCTCTCTGTCATCCGCCACCCTCTTCTGCCCTCGTCCTCATCATTACGCTCTTTCGCGATCTCTTGCCCAGTTTCCATCGCTGTCGTCCTTCATTCCATCGTCGACTATCTCAATCTCTTGTATTATCATCCTCCTCCACGTAGTATCTCCTTCGTCTCCTGCGTACCCATCCGCTTCGTCCCCTGCGCCTCACCAATATTCCCATTGGAGATCATCGTCTTTATCTTCAATGTCATTCAGAATCCCTGGGAAGGGATGAACGTGGATTTGAAGTCATTTGTCACTAAGCAACCGGTAGGCATTTCGGGGCGGTTACCAGCGGCCCTCTTACTTCGTGCAGCATGTAACCTAAAGATTGATCAGATTAAGGGTTCATTCGATATTTTGGTTACTCACCGCAACTGCACAGCCGTTTCCCGGATAGTACAAGTCCCCATCGTAGCTATAATGCAACTTTTGTTGAGTCTGGCCCGCCTGGCAGACAGCGTTTGCCCTGCCAGTGCACTCAGCAGCCGTGCCGTCCTTGTACACTGTTCCTGGGTAGCTCTGAGTACGGCAATCTGCCGCCACGACAGCAGCGTACGTAATAAGAACAGCGAGGGCCCGTGAGAGCAACATGTTTGAGGTGGAAAAGCTGCAGGAGGAGGAGGATGACAGTTAGAGAAGACGGGAGTGATTCTGTAATGTGGAAATTGAAATCTGCGATGCTCTGACGGGCGTTGATTCAGATGAATGGCGTTCAATACAACCGCTTTTCCGTCTATTTTGAAAATAAAGGGCTTCTCTTATATCTTCTTGGGGTTCTCCTATATTTCTCGCTACTTTCCTTCTCCAGCTCGAAATGGAAGGCCATCTATCTTACGAGCAGACAAACCTGCATACTAATCAGTTGGATTAGTGGACCGGACCCCTGACTCGGAAGTGGCAGGCTGCGAGCTGGTTGGTGATCCCATCGGCTCAATATAAGAGAGTTTGCCTGACTTACTAGTTGTGGGTGTGATACGAAAGATTTCTAACCAATTGCTTAGGATCGGCAACTTGGCCCAATGTTAACCCAAACGTCAGACAACTACAGACAGCTTTACGAATATGCCTCCGCCGCTTTTTCAACTTGGCGCTCCCGCAAAGGCGCGTTGCCGGACTTAAGTCCCCGAGCAGGGGAATGGTTCGCCCTATCCCCGGTTCTGGGGTTAAAGTCTCCGAGCTCAGTCCCCCAAGCGGGCTCAGCAACAAGGCGGATCGCTGGTGTCTAGGTTGATGCCAGCCCCAGCAGCCTTCGCGGTAAATCTGCTGTCCCGTGCACAAGACCTTACAGACAGCATGGAACGTAGCATGCAGTGATGGATTTCCTGGTGTCTCGGCCCTACATCTGCCTTCATCGTTATGTTGTAGGGGTCGTATATGATACGAGTCTATATTATGCAACGAGCTTTACAGCATATGCAGCTTTAACGACTTAAAAGGCAACTTCTGGATATCTAGAGAATGATAAGACGTCAAGACGGAGGTCCAGTTAACTCAAACATGACATTTGTAAAACCAGCAAGACAATACATATAAAAGCCGGAAGTCAGTCGATTCAATGAGATCGATTTGATCCCATCATGCCCATTTCTCCAACTTATCGCGACAAGTAGGTTTGAATCGACATTGTCGGGATTTCCTTGACTAATTGATCATCTTATCCCCAAACCTCAGCCGCAAAATGCGTCTGCAAGCTCTTCTCCTCATCGCGGCGCAAGTTGCCACCATCGTTGCACAGGGCACATGTTACTGTGAGTGCAACCGAAGTCCCGATGCCTCTGGGTGCGCCGCACTCCCACGACCTGCCAGCGGACTGCGCCGAGGTGTGCAATCTTGGAGGAAGATGCCCGAACTGGGTCAAGTGTAGCTAAAGCGTGAGCCAAGAAAGCAAGCATCTTCTTTAGTTCATAGCACTCAGGCGATGCTCACAACATCACTAGGTCCGACATACATCGCCTTCGACATACATTGACAGCTTTTGGGGTCTTCAACTTTTGGGATCTTGTTAGGATAGTCCTTCTCAGAAATACAACACTACGTTGAACATCAGTTGATGGCACTTCTACTCCTTCGCTATCTCTTTCGCTCTCGCCATGAACCACTCCCGTATCTCCGGCATCATTTCCTCGTCTTCTCTGGCTCTCTTCGCTTCTATCAGCTTCTCGATCTCCATTGTTCGCTCTCTCTTCTTTTGCGTAGAGTCTGTCCAATTTTGCTTGGTGAAAGGCAATCCCATCCCGTCGGCTCTCCATCCAGTATTGTTCTGCAAGGAGAGATCGGCTCCTTTGCTGATAAGCATGTCAATGACCGACTGCTCACGTCCGGGGGGAAAGTCGATGCGGACTTGCTCGGAGGGCCGCTTATGATGGAGGTTCATCGCCATGAAATGAAGAGCCGTGTTGCCGTTCTCGCATGTGACATTGGGGTCGACTCCCAGCTCGTTGAGGAGATAGCTGACGACATCAGTGTCTCGGGCGGCACAAGCTTGATGTATCGCATGAATTTTGCCGCGCTCACGGGTTATCAGGCTTGCGCCGCCCTCGATCAACACCCGCGCTACCGCAAGCCGTCTGCCACTGACGTCGCTTTCGACAATGGATAGTTGTTGCACCATCGCGTTGACTGCCACTGCGATCGCAACTCGTCGGGACAGGATTTCAAGGCGAAGAAAAGAGGGCTTGCTCCCACGCCGGTGAGGCCCTCAGCATCCCACCGCTGGCCAAGTCGGTCGTCAGCTCTCATCTCTTCGTACTCCTTCTGTGTGTGGCAGAGCATTGCCCGAGAGGGATGAAGTTTCATAAGAAGCCCCAACTCCAAGCTCTTGCCAGAACCTCCAACGTTCACATAGCGCGTACAGCCAAAGCCACCCAACGAGCTCTGCGTGTGACCACTCTCGAGGAGGAACTTGGCGAGCTCTGCATTTCCGTGGAAGCATGCCCATGTTGAGGAGGTCATGCAAAGGAACGTCGGCTTTCTCACGACGCTGATTCTGCCGCGCCTTGTGAAGGGGGGCTCGCGGCAGTGGTCGAAGTTGGTTTGGTCGTAGGTCATGACATCTGCGCCGTGTAAAATGGCCTTCTTCACGCCGATGATGTTATCCTTCTTCGCGGATAACAGCAGAGAAGAGCTATAGTGATGCTTGATGTCGTACTTGAAGGTTGCTGGGCTGATGGTCTCGTAGAGGTATTTGCAGGTTGACGCGAGATGCAACGCATCCGCGATGCCTCCGAATGGCATGTCAAACAAGTTGATCAATTGGTGTTCCTCCTTTTCGGGATGGAATCGAATGCCCATGTAACTAGTATCGATGGTCTTTTTCTCGTCGTATGCGTTACTAGCTTCACCACTGCGTCCTCCCAGGATGTCAACAATGATGAGGATGATCTCGGGTGGTAGGCCCTCCATGCAAGGCTGAGGCGCTCCGGTTCGAATTGTTTGAAGCATGGTGCGTTTCCTCTGGGATAATATGTCTTGCGATATCTTCGGTGTTATTCTGTTTCCTTTCTTCCACCACGCTGATGGGAAAAAGACAGCAAAGAAAATGTTTTGGAAACAGAAGAAGGATGGATGACAAAGCAGGTTTGGATGGGGAACAACGGAAGGAAGGAAGGAAGGAGACAGGGAGAGAGAGCGACAGAGTTTTCTAGGCAGGAGCGCTCCTTCCAGGAATTGGATTTCTTCATGCCCACCTTTTCCTGCAAAACTACCATCTAAACTATCACCATTGAGCTAAGCCCCTCGCAATTACTCACACTTAATTAGCACGAATTTATCTACGTTGGCTGCATTCAATTGGCAATCCTTAGACTGACAATTTGAATTTTCATCTGTCCCCATGTCAGTCAGTAACAGCGAGCCGGCGTGGCCCAAGGAAATCACTATCAGAGCAAGCTTTGTTCTCTGAAGGGGCCGAATCAAAAGGAATATTGGGGGTTTCGCAACTGATCACGCAGCAGTTGTTGCAAATAGTTGAGGATTTCCTAAAATTTCGTTTTAAAAATTTCTCAAATTTCTCTGTCGTTGACCAATTCGAAAGCTCTGAAATTACTGAAACTACAAGCCAAAAGCACACCCACCCGATCTTGAGGGTTTCAAAGTTCCAAGGCGAAGAGGCTCATCATTTATCACCATGAACTCAGAACGCTTTACCTAGCAAGCTTCCTACGAGCCATTTGCAACGGCGTTGCAGCCCTAGAACGTAGATAACAGTAGCGAGATTTACTCTTCACTACCAACCCATCGCCATCGTCCGCAATATCCAGCCCCATGTCTTTAGCTGTGAATCCTCGATTGTTCTTCAAATTCAGATCGAGACCTTTGTCAAGCAACAAACGAATAATGAGCTTCTGCCGCTCGATCGGATGCGGGATGATATACCCGTCACGGTTCACCCATGGACTGAAGAACAAATGCATCGCCATGTAATGCAGAGCCGAGTTCCCATCGCGATCGGTTATCGAGACATCCACACCTAACGAGAAAACGAGAAATCGGACTACCTCGTAGTCTCGGTATGCGCAGGCCTGATGAATCGCGTGGATAGAGCCCCTCAGCCGGGTGATCAGAGATGCCTTGGCGTCGACGAGCATGCGGGCGATGCGCAACCGGCACCCACTGTTGTCAGTTTCAACGATGGGCTCTGAATTCCAATCATCCCAAGCATGCCGGGAACTCTCTAATTTTGTGTCTTGAACAGCTTTGAGAGCAAGGAAAAGGGGACTTGCCCCAATCCAATATCTGGCGTCATCGTGGCCACGATCTCTGCCCCGACTCCATTCAGATTCGAAATCGTCTTGCGTTGGACAGAGCATCATGCGCTGAGGATGGCCATGATTAAGAGGGTCAGGGAACTCATCTGGATTTGACCAATACGTCGACCATTGCATGCCCATATTGGCTCTAGCATTTACATCAGCGCCGTTGGCCAGAAGGAACGCCACCACATCTGTATGGCCGAAGAAGGCCGCCCAGTGCAGGGCAGTCAGGGTTGATTTCGTCGGTATTCGCTCGACTGTTGGTCCTTCGTAGCCATTAGACTCCGTAAACTTGAAGTCGAAAATCGTACGGTCGAGAGTATTGATATTAGCGCCGTGGGCCAGAGCCTTAGCTACACCTTCCACAGACCCGCGTTTTGCCGAAAGAAGAAGGGAAGATGAGTAGCAGTGTTCGATATCAGTGTGCATGATCAAGGGCTCTGTGATGTAACGCAGACGCTTGCATGTCGACCCCAGTCGTGTGGCAGCCCTGACACGAGGGAAGGGCTTTGGCACTTCGTCGAGAGATGAGTAACAACAATGCTCTTCCTCTAAGTCGTAGTACTCCCAATTTTCGCCATAGACGAGAGCTTCTGTAATAAGGATGGTGAGCTCCGTTGGTAGGGTCGTTAGACAGGCTTTCAAGTGCTGGCGCTCGTCAGGCTCGCGGGTGGAACACTCGTCAGAGGCCACAGGACAAGATGGCCTACTCATCGCGAGGAGACTCTATAAAGGTTAAAGATTCAAATGGCAGATGATAGATTTGGGGTTACATGGATTCCTTTCAAGTCAAATGTTATTCTTCTCTGTTGTTTGAAGAAACGAAATTGACTTGAACGATCGAAAACTTTGTCTGACACCTTGATGGCGGACTAGTCTTGTAATACGTCCATTACCTTTTGATATCAGGGTGTTTCGGCATGGTGAAAAAGTTGATGTTTAAGTTTCCCTGGCTACCTTAAGCGACTTTGGTCCATGTCCCATCAGCACTGTCGCTCCTGGTGCAACATCGAAGTATGAAGAAAAGAAGTTAGAAGCGGTCGCTATTACTCGTGTGTATGAGACTTTTTTGTCTCTGCAATCCTCCTTCTCTCATCTCTATAGATAAGCTGCTCGACTTTTCCGATACCGCAACGCAGCAAAAAGTTTTCAAAATAAATCTTCTTTGCCTTCCAGCCCCTCATACTCGCGATGCAGCATCAATCAACCACCATGTGGCCGGCCCCGGAAACTACCATAACTGCAACGGACACCAACGAATCCCAGTCAGCTTGCGCAGTGGTCATCGCCAAATCCACTACTACAACCCCGAAAAGAGAAGGGCCTCGCCCGACCTTGGAACAAATGCCACCGGAAATTCTGCTTCTCATCGTCGACGCGATGTTCGGAGACAGGGGCTCAAGTGGGTACAACACGACTGAGAAAAGCTACTGCAGACACAAAAACTGCTGGACACAATCCGTTTGTTACTCCAACTTCAGCCGCGAACGAGATGCCATTCGTCTTGCAGCGACTTGCAAGAAACTGCACAATCATTAGCCCTGCCATTTTCAAACACGACATCCGAGAGAATTACTCATCTGCATTAATCCTGTCAGCTAAGAGCGGGTTGTCTAACGTGGTACTGCAAGCTCTTGAAGCTGGCGCCGATGTCAACGCCCCTGATCGAACCGGCTTTGACTTCCACCAAGAAGTGTGTGATAGCCAAGTAAACGTGGAAACGGAACGCTTTCCCGTGTCTTCTTCGCTGACTGCCCTGCATTGGGCCGCATTTTTCGGGAATGAAGATATGATGCGTTTGTTGATCGGAAGGGGTGCCAATACGAACGCTAGAGCCGACGTGGGAACCCGGTCATATCTCAACGAAGAAGAAGTATATTGGTCCGACGAAGGCGAAGAAAACAGAACCGACAAATGGGAAGAAGACGAAATCGACGAATGGGAAGAAGACAGCCTGAATTTAGACCACCCACAGAGGGCAATGTTCTGTCATACAAACAAAGAATACGACGATCACAGCCGGTGGGGTGGCAGGTTCTCCTTCTCCCAATACTTCTCTTGCTTGGAAGAAGACGAATGCTTTGGAGGCGCCAATGCCCTATTCTTCGCCCTCAAGGCCCTTCATGGCCGGTCCGAGCCACTGGAATGGAGGACCAGAGCAGTTCACTACGACGAACAGTTTGCGCGAAGGGCTCCAGATGGGTGGCGATTGTCCATGGCTAAACTTCTCATTGAGCATGGCTCCTCTCTGATTACACGGGAATATGGACAGATTCATGCCTTACATCAGGCAAGTGCGTACGGCCAGGCCGATATCGTCAGGTTCCTCATTGACGAGCTGGGCACAGACCCTAACATCAGAGACAAGGACAGAAACACACCCCTGCATTATGTGGCGATTGACGCGACGAGGAGACAGAGGGGAAAGGCAGGCGATGTGCAGTTTCAGGATCTGCGGAAGACGACCCAGTTACTTCTGGACAGAGGGGCTGATCCATGCCTTCAGAACTTCAAGGGCCTCACAGCAGAAAAAGCTGACTTGCCCCACATGGCTTGAACGGACATGAGCTGGTGGCGCATGTACCCGCGGCTCATACTACCCGGCTCAAAAATGTCCATGAAAATATTCGCTGCAAGCCTTGTTTGAAGGGACCGGAAAAAGATGCATATTTTCTGCGAGGAAGAAAAGTTATAAAGGAAGAAAAAAGAAAGAAGATGCATGTTTTCAACGACAAAACGATTCATAGAAACAATGCTGACTTCAAATGTTCGAAACTTTGTCCAGAGAGAAATGCGTGCGTACTTGGGTTGTCGCGCTTCTCTCTCATTACTAGGTTGAAGCTGTGTTGCCAACGATGCGTAAAACTCGAGGGTCTATCAAAGTGGTTGTACCTGAAGCAAACGGCCGTCCAAGGGCTGGCTGAGTTGACACATGCCATATTCTTGGGCATCCAATACCTACATGTAGGTGGGAGTTCATATTCCTCGTGTAGAAACAATTTCAAAGTATTCATGCCATCGGCTACCTATCTTTACAGACTGTAACCTTTCGAGAAACATCAAGCCCGCCTGCTCCATGAAAGAAACCAGTCCCTGCAATTTGGTCTTCCGGTCTCCCAGAGTACCTGTTGGAATGGTTCCATTTGTCTTAAAAGAACCGATATGGACAACCTTGTGTGATATAACGGCACGCTGCGTGACCTTGTGGGCACTGTCGTATGAATCCAAGTTGGCGCTTCATTTGGCTGCCACATCCTGATTTAGCGACCATAGACCATGGTGTTTGGCCGTGGGCCAGTCTAATTAGAATTGCGGAGAAACCTCTTTTCTTATATTAAACGACTCATCAAATCCAGGATCAAACATTTCCCGCCCCTTCAACATCCCAAGAACAGCCCACGAGGCGGGCAGCCTATATTGCAGGTTATCATCATCACTGAATAACACAGTGTGGCGATCCATCTCGTGATGCGCCTGCCTCGCGCGGCCCCTCGGTGAGCACTCACCGAGGAGCGGGTCACGTGATCAGCACGGGCCCTACGAGCTCACGATTTAAGGACGCTCAGGAGGGTAACTTCTTCCTAAACAAATCACGCCTTTTTATAAACTTTTTAGGTCTCTTCTAATTACTAGCTTTTAGTAGTTATAAGCTTAGCTTATTAGAACTTTAATCTTACCCCTTTATTACTATTAGAATATTTTATAGAGTAAGTAGGTCTCTCTCTTCTTTTTTTTATATTTCTATATTTATATATAACTATTTTTTATTTTTATAAGATATCTCTCTTATCTATAAAAGTTTTAGAGATTAATACTTATTTTAGAGCTAATAAGATTATTCTGAAGATTTATAAGGACTAGCTAGTTTAGTATAATTACTTTAGGGTTATTTATATTACTTATAATATCTAGGACTCTGTTGATCTAGATAGCCTAGATACTTCTAATTTTAGGAGTAATAATAGCTTTAATATACTTTCTCCTAAGGATTACTTTAAAGCTTTTAATACTTAGAAGAGGGATAATTATAATAAACGAATTATAGAGTAGGCGAATAAGTGAGGTATTATAGATTTAGGGGATGAAGTTACTAATCTTTAGCAGTAGGTACTTTCTTAGCAGTAACTACCTATTGAATCTAATGCTGCTAAGCAGCCTACTAATGAGGATGAAGTTGATTAAGTTCCTGATATTCTTGCGTTTGCTGCTCTTGTACTAGCTTAGGGTTAAACCTGGGATTAAGATCTTATTAAGCCTATTAAGCTAGTATCTATTAAAATTAAGGATCCTTTTTTTAAGTTAGATATAGAATGTTTATTAAATAGTGGGGTTATGCTGCTATAGAGGCTTGAGATAAATAGAAGCTTTATAAGTTATTTCTAAGATATATTTTAGACTAAGTCTTTATAAGTATAGATACTAAGCTCTTAACTATAGTTAAGCTATAAGTTATAAACAAGCTAGGAAAACCTTACTCTATACTAGCTAAGACCTTCTCTTATAAAGCCTTCCTAAGCTCTAACTTAAATATTCTAAGTACTTCTAAGTTAAATAAAAGCATAGATTAATTTCTAGGGGTTTTATTTTTATAAGGACTTTTTAACTTCTCTATTTTAAATATCTTATATTAGAATTTATTCTTATTCTAGATATTAGTAAGATTTCTTAAAGGCTAAGTTGCGAGAAGTAAGTTAGCTATATAGTTTATTATTAGGGAGAACTATATTGCTATCCTTTATAAGGTAGTGTTACGGTCAGCTATCCGACAGTAGGGTCTGCTAACAGAAGCTGGGGATTGATACGTAGTAATAGTATACTAGGGTCGTAGGTCGTGAGCTATATCGTAGATCGGTAGTCAGAGGCTAAGATGATTAGTCTTAGACTTAATAAGTATTCGCAGTGAAGGTAAGCTGAAAGTATCCTGAGGATATTCATAAGTTAATTACTGAAGAGCTATAGAAGTCTAACTATAAGCTAGGCTTAGATTATACTATATATAAGTCCTAAATAGTACCCTCTATCCTGTTACTATTCCTGATCCTAATAGGGTCTGTTTACTGATTATATAGAACCTGTATATACTAAGGATAGCTTCTGTATTCTTAGTATATAGATCTAATCTTCTTATCTTATTGTTATATAACTTATACTATAGTTCTTCTGTTTCCGAGCGAGTTCCTGTTATTCCTATGATCCTGTAGTATAAATATCCTGTCCTAGCTGCCTGACGCCTAAGTAAGTTGTTCAGCTATTATCCTTATTCACAGGTTGTAATATCAGGTCCCCTCTCTAAAGGTCTTGTCCTTAAGACTTAATATAAGTAGGTTATTAGTTCTAAGTTAGAGAGCTGTTAATTATACTTCCTGATTTACTTATAATGCTAACATTATATCAGGTTATATTTAAAAGTTAAAGCAATCTAAGTCAGCACTTTGTTCTACTTATGAAAACGTTTTCTATTAGTTTAGTTCTAATAATATTATACTTTATACTTACTGTTTCTATGCGAAGTCTGTGTGTTAGATAGCAGAGGGTGTAAGAACTTATTAGGGTTATAAAAACCTGAAGTATCTTTATGATAGTCTAGTAGTTATGTTAAGTTGTGAGTTTACTGTGTTTTGTAGGTGTTTATTATACTAATTAGTTATAGTAAAAAGGCTAAGTAATTAGTGTTAAGAATAAGAGGAGAAGGAGGAGCAGACTAGTAATATACTGTTAGACCTTTATAAAAAGCTAGTGCAGGTTCAGGCAGAGGTAGCTAAAGTAGCTAGTTATTTATTATAGATTTATATAATTTAAAAGAAAGTAAAAAAGTATTATATAGAAATATTTTCTTAAGGGATATAAGAGTTAGAAGAGGATAATATCTTTCCTATATTAGATGCTTATAAGAGTAGTATAGTTAGTAATCTTTAGTTTTAAAGTATTAATAATAATCTAGATTAGGCGAGTTTTAGTATTAGTGAGGAGTTTGCAGACCTTAGTCCTCTACTAAAGGGCTTATAGTTAGTGTTTTCTAGAGGTTCTTAGTTTTCAGGTGTTCCTAGGCGAATAAATAGTTTCTCCTGTTGCGGTCTGTCTGTTTTTATTAGTGGTCTGATATATCTATATAGGTATCTAATGTGTTAGTAACCTTTAGTGTTTATTAGGGGCGGTATTGCTGATATTATTAGCATTGTTTCTCGTTCTTAGTGTTATTATTAGTAGGTTGTAAGTTTGTCCTTTGCACTAGTGATGTTCTTAGCTAGTTTTTATATGTTATCTTTATAACTATACCCTTTCTACTTAATAAGGTATTAGTATCCTTCTAGTTCTTTAAGGTAGTTAATAATCTATTCGACTTCGTACTCTGGTTTATTATTTTCTATAATAATAAGGTTGTTTGTCTATAATCCTTATAGTACTAGTTTGAGTAGCGAGATGTAGAATATTAGAAAACATTTCATCGTGTTAGGTAGATCGAGTTCGTAGTTAATTAGTGAGATTTTTTAGAGGATTTTGAAAGGTCTAAGTTTCTTGAAATCTAGTTTATTATTTAGTTATTTTATTTTAATGCTTTGCTGTATAAGATAGGTGCTATTTCTTTCTTTTAAAGTTAGTCTTTTAATTTTTTATTTATTACTGAAATATATTATTTATTATTATATAAATTTGAGTTTTTTGCGTGTGTTATCTTAGATATCTTTGATTTGTCTGATTATAGTAATAGCTTTTAGTGCTGCTAGGCTAGCTTAGGGTTCTCTATAAGTAGTTAGTTCGAATCTATAGTTGAGGTAGAAGGAGGATTCCTTAGTACTTTCTCTTATTGTGCTGTTGTAGGCGAATTAGGCTATTAGTAGTAATACTACCTAATTGTCTTAGTTATAGTTAATATAGGCGTAGAGGTAGGTTTCAAGGATCTAGTTAATTTATTCTGTTTGTCTGTTAGTTTACAGGTGAAAGGTAGTAGATATTGCTTGTTTGATACTGAGTTATAATATAATTAACTTCTAGAATTTAAAAGTGAAGATCTTATCTCTGTCTAATACTATTTCTTTAGGTGTTCTGTAGTTAGTAATAATATACTTAAGGAATATATAGGCGAATTCTTTAGTATTACTTGCTTCTTTATATAGGATGAAGTAGGTGTATTTTGTGAGTCTGTTAATAATAATAAGAATGTTGTTATAGTGGACTTCTGAAAGGAGTTTTTAAGACTTTAGTAATTTAATAATAAAGTCGATGGATATAGAGTGCTAGGCGGTTTGTAGCACAGGTAAAGGTTATAATAATCTATAAGGTTAGTATTAGGCTAGTTTATTTTTCAGGCAAACCTTGCAATCCTTAATTACTATTATAATATGTTCTCTAGTAACCTTTTCTCTATATTGTTATCGTAGTTACTTCTAGGTTTTTATAATTCCTTAGTGACTATATACTAGTATGCTGTGGAATTCTCTAATGGTTTTATTATCTAGTCTACTAGGTAGGCTAGCTATAGATTGTCTGGTTATTATAAGAGCTTTTATAGCAGGCATAAGGTCTCTATTATTATTATATTTGAGAATCACTTAGGTTTCTTTTAGTACTAGGATGTTATAGTCTAGTTGTTAGCTGAGAGTGTTAGTCCTGCTATTTTCCGATTCTTTTCGATATATAATTTAGAAATTAAATTCTGAGAGGAATTCTAACTATCTGATTTATTGTTTATTAAGTTCTTTTAAAGTAGTGAAATATGCTAGGTTCTTATGATCAGTGTATATAAGTACTTAGTGAATAGTCCTTAAGAGTAAGGGTCTCTATTCCTTAAAAGCTTTAATAATAGCTATAAGCTCTTTATTATAGATCTAGTAGTTAAGTTCTAGTCTATAGAGTTTATATAAGAAGAAGGCGTAGAAGTATAAGCGTCCTTCTGAATCTCTCTAGGATAGTTATACTCTAAGGGTGAAGTCTAAGGTATCTATTTTAACTTTAAACTGTTCTTCTAGGTTTAGGATTATTAGGACTAGTTTACTAGTAATATAGTCCTTAATAGTCTAGAAAGCTATATTTTAGGCTTCTTTCTATTTAAATAGTTTACTTTTACAGCTAAGGTCTATAAAAAGTGTGTTGATTTTTTTATAGAGTCTAATAAATTTTCAGTAGAAGTTAATAAATCTGAGAAATCCTTAGACTTCCTTAAAGTTAGTTAGTATTAGCTATTTTTATATAGCTTAAACTTTCTTTTTTAATATACTAATATATTTAGGAGTGATTATAAATCTAAGGTATTCTACCTCCTAGGTATAAAATATGCTTTTCTCTGGTTTAACTAGAAGCTTAGTATCTTAGAAGGCTTAGAGTATAAGGTATATATACTCCTTATATTATTCTATTATTATAGAGAAGATAAGGATATTATTAAGGTAGATAACTATAAAGATATCTATAAATTTCCTAAAAACCTAGTTAATTATATTCTGGAAAATAGCTAGTACGTTAGTGAGACTAAAAGGTATAACAAAGTATTTAAAATATCCTTTATATATTCTAAAAGCAGTCTTTTATTCTTTTCCTTTCTTTATTTAGATAAAGTTATAAGTACTTTTAAGGTCTAGTATTATAAAGTAGTTAGCTCTGTAGAGTAGTTATTAGAGTTTGTTAATTAGAGGTAGTAGATATTAATTTTTAATTATCATTTTATTAAGTATTTAGTAGTTAATATATAGTTATAGTTTACTGTTCTTTTTTAGTATAAATAGGATTAGGCTTCTTACTAGTGATATTAATTCTCTAATATAGCCTTTTTTAAGGTTTTTATTAAGGTATTTATCGAGGGCTTCTATCTCTATTAGGTTAAGTCTGTAAATCTTATTGAATTTAGGCTTTTTCCCTTCTTTTATAAGGATTTCATAATTGAAATTTATATATTTAGGTAGTCTAGTTTCTAGTTTAGCTATAAAGAGTTTCTTATAAACTCTGTATTCTTCTAGGATAGATAGAAGTAGATTATTCTTTTGTTTAAGATCTATTGTCTTTAATAGTTATAAGATAGCTTCTTTTGCTTTAAAGTAGTAGATATATCGTTTTACTGCTCTTTAGTAGGTAGATCTGTTTAAAGCCTAGGTTCTACAGGGTTACTTAGGGACTAGATTATTATTATCCTAATAGAGTTAGCCTGTTCTCTAATCTATCTATAAGTTATTCTTCTTAAGCTATAGTATTCCTAACATAATATTATATATACTAAGTTTAGTAATATTAAATTAGAGTTATTCGTTTTAATCTAGGTAACTTATCTTGAAGGGCATAGTCTTGTTTTTAATAGTTCCTCCTTTATACTAGACTTATTCTCTTTTTATATTACTAAGCTAGTATATATATTCCTTTCTTTACTATAATAGTTATAATCTGTTTACTACTTAGGGTAATATAAAGTTTATTTTAGCTCTACTGTTAATAAGCATAATAGTTATAGTGTTGTTAATAGTAACTACAAGTTATAGATATATTTTCTAGTCTAGAAATGCTAAATAAATAGACCTTATTATTATTACCTGTCTTAGTTCTTTATTAGTAGGTAAGTCTAGTTTTTTAACTACTTTTATTATCTAGAGTAAGTGATTTACTTTCCTTCCTGTCATACCTTTATAAAGTAGCTTTCCTAGAATCTAAGTCTTAGGAAGCTTAATCCTTCTTATAGGAGTCTGTAGGCTTTAGCCTTCTAAGTTATATATATAAGGTATTTATCTCTTCAGCATTCTTTTTATTTTATTATATTATTATATTAGTATCTTATAAGGTATTGTAGGCTTAGGCTGAAAGTTACTATGTTATTATTAAATATAGTTATAGTCTATCTAACTATAGTGGTCTAGGTATAGATATTCTAAATAGGGTTCTTATTATATCTTCTAGGGTAGAATTAGTACTTATATTTATCTCTAAGGTGTTCCTTGCACTTATTAAAGAAGTATTATAGCTAGAAGAGATCTCAGTAGTTATAATAGTTATACTTAAGTACAGGGTAATCTTCTGTATAAAGCTTTAGGATGTAGTCCTTATTTCTCTGATTTGCTAGGATATTATAGAAGTGTTACTGTTAGTTATTATAGCTTATATTAACTATTTAGTGCTAGATAAGCTGCTAAGTCTCTTCTTTATTATTAGATTCTTCTTTAGAACTAGTATTATCTATTCCTAGGACTAGTCTACTATAATGTCTTGCGTTTTAATTAGCAATATTAGTAGGAGAGTTAGAATCGTAAAGGATTCTATCTGAATTAAACCTAGATTTAGGTTTACTGAAGTTCTAATTACTAGTGAGACTAAGTAGTTACTGTTCTTCTAAAAGGTTATATTAGTGTTTAGGTTCTTCGTTAGATTCTTCCTTAACCTGTTTTTTAGGTTCTTAGTTAATTTACTCGATTCTAGTAAGGTTTCTTTATATATTTCTTTGTTATTTAAGGTATGCTATTAAGGCACTAATTTGGCGATACTATATAATATTATCTAGTTCTTCTTATGCTTATTATAGCTGAAGTGCTTATACTATTTCGAGGTGTAGGATCTGTTATTTGTTGTTACTTATGATCTGCTGTCTTGTTTTATGCTGATAAATTTAGTTTGTTTCCTGTTAGACTTAGGCTTCTAACTCTTGGATTGTTCGTCGGGTTTCTATATTATAACCTATAGGGTTAGGGTTGACTGTGTTGAGTTGTTAGATGCGAAGCATTTCGTCGAGTTATTTAGTAGTCTTTCTGACTAGCTTGCTGTTAGCTTAGGAAGCTATTATAAAGGTCTTTGTCTTAACTTCTAGGATAGTTATGTTATAACCTGTTCTTCTGTAGTCTGGGTTACTAAGCTAGTATCCTATAGCTTCCTTATTA
Source organism: Colletotrichum camelliae (assembly GCA_018853505.1). Lineage (NCBI taxonomy): Eukaryota > Fungi > Ascomycota > Sordariomycetes > Glomerellales > Glomerellaceae > Colletotrichum > Colletotrichum camelliae. The sequence goes on along the minus strand of JAELVL010000005.1, from coordinate 4,408,802 downwards.
CTACAGTAGATGAAGTATTTATTGTTATAGTATCTGGTCTATAACAGGGATATGTGAGGTGTTTTAGTTGCTATGCTGACTTACTTAGTTTGTTTAGGTATAGGTTTCTAGCTAAGTTTCTTAGGTTGTCTGTAGTCTTTAGCGATATATCTTATTTTTTCGTAGTTATAATACTTAGGGTTCTATAGTTTCTTGCCGTTATTTTTAGTAGTAGCGCTAAGGTTTATAAGTCTACTATATTATCTATAGGAAGTGTTTTATTAGGTGTTGTTCTAGTTATTGCAGGGTCTGTTATTATTTCGCTGGTTGTTAAACTTGTTTTGAGTTTGCTATTAGTACTTATATCTTAAGTTTAGATTTTATTATTTGTCTCCTCGTTCTCTTTATTGCTTATAGAAGCAGTTATTAATTTTAATAATAAGTTCAGTATATTAGAAGAAGTCTTCTGGTTAATTAATCTTAATAATCTTATTTTTAACTTTATCTTTAAGTTCTTGATAGAATATAAAGATCTTAGTTTCTTTAGTGAGGTTAAGTTAGATGCTAAGTTATCTGAAGTTAGTAGAGTAGTTTTTAGTAGACTTAGTCTGTCTAAGCTAGGTAAGGTTATGCTCAGCTTATTGTTTTTTATCAGGGTCCTGGAAAAGTAACCTAAGTATATCTTTAAATCCTTAGAAATTAGTGTAGATATCATAGGTTTCTGTAGAGCACTTATCGAAGGTCTTATACTTAAGGTATTCTTCTTAGATTAGTTCGAACTATTTAAGGGCTCTCCTTCTAAGGTAAGTAGCTATATACACCACTTTCTCGGTTTTATTAGTGAAGTCTCTATAGTAGAAGTTTTAGTAGTTCTTAACCTAGATTAGGAATCCTTTAAGAGTTTCTAGGGTTCTATTATATATAACTAGAGTACTAAGCTTAAGCTTCTATTATCCTCTTATAGGGGTAGTAATAATGTTAGCAGCAGCTTAGAGAGTATTAACTTCGTTCTAGAGTTCCTATATAAGGAGGTTATTACTTTGTCCTCCTGGGCATATAATTTCGTTTTCAAGGTTCTGAAATTATTAGGATCTATTACTAAGTTCTTAGATTATATTTTTAAAGCCTTAGAGTTTATTAGCTGTTTTATTATATATAGTTTATATCTTAGCTATATTATTATCTCTATTCTTAACTTAGGCTTAGAGCTTATTATAAGTTTCTTTTTTAAAGGTAACCTTGTTATCTAAGTCTATAGCTATCAAGGCTTCTTTAAGTTCCTTAGCCAGGTTTCTAACTAGCTATTTAGAGGAAGAAGAGCTTCCTAGGGTAGGTAACTTAGTAGAGGCGTGAGAGGATATCTTATCTATATTATTAGTAGGTCTTAATAGTTAACTTACTAAACAGGAGCAATTAAAGTATTATAGTTAGCTATCTAATAGTAGGGTCTGCTAATAGAAGCTAGGGATTAATATATAGTAACAGTATACTAGGGTTATAGTCTAGGTTATAGGTTATAGGCTGTGTTATAGATTAGTAGTTAGAGGCTAAGGTGATTAGTCTTAGACTTAATAAATATTTGCAGTAAAGGTAAGCTGAAAATATCCTAAGGATGAATATAAAGTTAATTACCAAAGAGCTATAGAAGTCTGACCCTGAGCTAGGCTTAGGTTATACTATATATAAGTCTTAAATAGTACTTTCTATCCTATTACTGTTCCTGATCCTAACAGGGTCCGTTCCTTAGTTATATAGAACCTGTATATACTAAGAACAGCTTCTGTATTCTTAGCGCACGGATCTAATCTCTTATCTTATCGTCACGTGACTTATACTATAGTTCTTCCGTTTCCGAGCGAGTTCCTGTTGTTCCTGTGATCCTGCAGTACAAATGTCCTGTTCTAGCCGCCCGACGCCCGAGTGGGTCGTTCAGCTGTTATCCTTGTTTACAGGTCGTAACATAGCACGACTGGTTGAGCTAGTACAGTAGTAGCAGGTCTAGCTACTAGGGTGCTAGGGGTTATAAGTATATACTAAGCGTTGTTATTAGTTGATATATTGTCTGTACTATTAGTAGTCTTAATAGTTAACTTACTGAACAGGAGCAATCAAAGTGTTATAGTCAGCTATCTGATAGTAGGGTCTGCTAACAGAAGCTAGAGATTAATATATAGTAACAGTATACTAGGGTTATAAGTTATGAGCTATGTTATAGATTGGTAGTTAGAGGCTAAGGTGATTAGTCTTAGACTTAATAAGTATTCGTAGTAAAAGTGAGCTGAAAATATCTTGAGGATATTTATAAGTTAATTGCTGAAGAGCTATAGAAGTCTGACTATAAGCTAGGCTTAGATTATACTATATATAAGTCCTGAACAGTACTCTCTATCTTATTACCGTTCCTGATCCTAACAAGGTCCGTTCACTAACTATATAGAACCTATATATACTAAGGATAGCCTCTGTATTCTTAGCGTATAGATCTAATCTTCTTATCTTATCGTCACGTGACTTATACTATAGTTCTTCTGTTTCTAAGCGAGTTCCTGTTATTCCTGTGATCCTATAGTATAAATGTCCTGTCCTAGCTGCCTGACGCCTGAGTAGGTCGTTCAGCTGTTATCCTTGTTCACAGGTTGTAATAGGTAGCTTATTTAATTATAAACTTTCTTAACTTTTATAAGTAATAGCTTAATTATTACTACTAAGTATTAACTTATAAGATTTCTAAAGTCTAAAGAAACCTTATAGCTAGGACTTTTCTCTAAGCTATTAAGGTATAGATTACTTCTAAATAGGCTTTCTAATAGCTTTAGGAACTTATTAGTTATAAGGAAAATAATTAAGAGCATCTAATTCCTAGTATTAAGGAATATACTAAGGTTTTCTTTAGGATCCTCTATATGAATACTTATTAGAAGAAGATAAAGGTTATGTTTATTATAATTAGTAGACGGCTAGATAACTTATAGTTATAAGGCTCTAACTTAGGAGGATTAAACTTTATAGGATTAAGGTCTAATAAGAATAAGAAGCTTTAAAAGCTTAGAGGAGCTCTGAAGGAAGCTAAGGAATGTTTTTACTAAGAGTTTATTAGAGAAAAATAGTCCTTATAATATTCTTAGCTTCTAAAGGATTATATAAGAATAGAACTTGCTTTAACTAGTAGGACTTCTTATTAGCTAGCTTCACGAGTAACCTCTAAAGTTCTTAATAATATTAAGATTAAGATACTTTTAAAGAAGTAGAAGATAATTTATTAGGACCTTATTAGTAAGAGATAGATTAAGCTAGAAGATATTATAGGAATAAAAGGATATATAGTAGAGGGTGAATTATACCTTAATAAGCTTACTACTATTATTTTTAGGTTATTATACCTTATTATATCTACTCTTAAGGAACTGGGTATTACTTTTAGGTTAATCTTTAGTGTTACTGATGAGGATAAAAGCCCTGTTTAGCATTACACTGTCTATGATACTATAGCCTCGAACTATGTGGTTAACGATCTTTTGTATTTACGAGACTATTAACAACTTGAGAGTCCTGAGAGGGTTGCCGCAGGAAACCAAGTCCTCATGGTCTACGGAGTAGGCACTAGGGTCTTCCCACACAGCAAAACTAAAAGCTTGGCTTTAATGGCACGCACCACAGAAGAGACTGCTTCGTCCTCTCAGAGGGAACGAGTCCGCCCCAGCCTGGAGACAACCCCTCCAGAGATTGTTCTTCTTATCGCTGACTTCTTGTTTGGAGACACATCACGCAGTGCATACGACATGGAAGATGTAAGCGATCCTGGTAACGCATGGCGGGTGCGTTGCCCACAAAAGACACCACAAGACAGAAGGACGTATACGAAAACAGAGGGGGCTTATTCCAGGTTTAACCCCGAGAGGGACGTCATTCACCTGGCAGAGACATGCAGGAAACTGCACGCCGTTCTCACCCCTGCAATCTACAAACACGATGTTCGGCAGAACTACTCATCGGCTCTGTTCATTGCAGCCAAGAAAGGGATAACAAATGCGGTTTTGCTGTCGCTACAAGCGGGCGCCGACATCAACGCGCAGGACAGAACCATGTTCGACTATTACACATATTCCGAGGAGAGCAACACGGAGCGGTACCCAGTGCCATCATCTTTCACAGCCCTGCATTGGGCCGCCTTTTTCGGCAACGAAGAATTGGCCAAACTGCTGATCGCGAGAGGTGCAAATGTCAACGCCAGAGCCGACATGGGGTATCGTTACTACCTTTGGGACGACGCTGACGAATGGGCTGAAGAACCTTTGGAAAGCAGCAACCCACAGATGATCATGTTCTGCCACTCCGAGAAGGAAAGCGATGATTGCAGAAGATCTGGATACTACGGCCAACGAGACACTGTTCACATCGGAGCAAACCCCCTATTCTTTGCTCTCAAGGCAGACACAACTTCTGAAAACTACCGCAGTTGGCTGATAGAGGTTGATGACCCCTACGACGCTCGGAATTGTGTTCTGAATGGATACGAATCTGATAAACGGTTCTCAATGGCGAAATTACTCATCAAGCATGGTTCATCTCTACTCACACGAGAATACGGAGAGATCCATGCGATACATCAGGCTACTGCGTACGGCAACGAAGACATGATCAAGCTCCTCATCGATGAGATGGGGGTCTGCCCAAATACCAGAGACGAGGTTGGCAATACACCCCTCCACCATCTGGCACGAGGAGATAGAGGAGATATTCCTCGTCCTACAAGCCAGAAGGCCCTGCAATTGCTATTGGACCGAGGAGCAGACCCAACACTGCAGAATTCCGATGGCCTGATACCTCAGTATGCTTATCTGGCGACGCCATGAATAGTACAAGAATCGTTCACATGCATTTCATGTGTTTTAATAGGAGGCACAAATTGTTGGGGGAAAGTCCATTGATCGAAGATTAGAAACAAGAACAATATTTCTCAGATTGTTGCACTGATTCAGTCGTCACATCACATTTAGCGGCAGAAGGATTTTCTAGTCCAAAGATCAGTCCTAACCTACCTAGATCAAGAAAAAACTGCGTCCATGCTTCCTTCTTATTATCTGGTACCAGTTGACCGTGTTGACATTACGATGAACATCTAAAGGGAACTCTCAGAACAGGAAGCCCCCACACCTTAGCCAAAAACTGCTGTCGTACCTATTCCCCTCCGTTTCTTTTTCGGCCTAGTATCAGAAAAACGGTTAATATCACCTCGGCTCTTTCCAGGGGAATTGAGGAATTGTTTCCATTGCATTAAGGCTGTGCTTCCCTCTTCTTCGCTTTTTATCTCCAAAACCTTTCGTTCGAGAAGTTCACGCAGGCGTCCTTCGGGAGGTGCACTAAGCAGATCCAGTCACATGGCTTTCTGCAGAAAAGGCTGTAATAAACTTGATTTATCATAGAGGAGCAGTCTGAATGCTTTTTGCTGCGAGAGTCAAATCTTAGCCGGACACATCCGCAATGATTGGCATCTGTCGTTTGAAGAATTCAACTGCAAAGAGCGGCAGAGACCGCTGCTTCGCGTTTTCGAAAACTTCACAAGATCGCAGGAATCGTCAGACCCATCTCTCCGGGTGTGCGGCCATTCGAACCTTTCAGGTTCGTGTCTGCTCCTCTCTCCACCAGAAGCTCTACCATCTCGTCTGTGCGTTTGTATGGGCCATGTGTGCGGTTTCTGGCAAGAACGTGGAGTGGCGTTTCGTCATATATATTTCGAACATCTGGATCCACGTCAAGCTCATCCATCAAAAACCTTGCAACTTCAACATCACGATAAGCTGCGGCTTGGTGCAGAGCGTGAAATTTGGTCGCCTCACAGGTGACAAGAGATGAACCTGCCCGAACCAGACGTTTCGCAATTGCAAGACGACAGCCACTTTCGTCTTCGGTGACTAAAGACCCCCGCTTATCGAATGTCAACGCATCCCACTTCGCACGATGAACGGGACTCGAGCTGCCCTTCAAAGCAAAGAAGAGCGCATGGGCACCAATTGGTATTTGGAGATGGCAAAATGGTGGAAAGGCAAGATACTGCTCCTTAGTGGCAGTCATCATGGCCCTATGTGAATGATGCCACCCTAGGGGCCCAGAATCCCACCACTCACGGGATCCGTCTGAGTCGAGGTCGCATCGGAATCCGAGTTCGGCGCGCTGTTGAAAGTCCGCGCCCTTTTCAAGCAGAAAAGAGACGAGCTCTTCATTTCCATAGAAGCATGCCCAATGCAAAGATGTGAGGGAAGAACGAACCGGAGTTCTATAATGCTCCTCGTATGAAGATGACCCCAGGCATCATAAGGTTCCGTGGAATGTTCGAACAACGTCCAGTCGGGGGTATTGATATCGTGCCCATTAATCAGCGCTCTTTTGACCCCCTCCATTGAACCTTTCTTGACAGAAAGTAGCAATGCTGAAGAGAAGTTCACTTTCTTGTCGTGCTGGAGAATATAGGGTCCTATGATCGATTGAAGCTTCCTGCACGTGGCGCCAAGATGGACTGCGTCTTTAACGCCATTGAAGCTCATAAAGTCATTGGACGGCTTCCCATGTTCAATGAGAATCTCACACCTGGTATAGCCACCTAGAGGGTACTCTTCGAGCAGTTTGTCGACGATTTCCAATACCAGTTCGGATGGCATGCATTGGAGGTTTGCTTCGGGATTTTTGGGGCTTCTTGAGGCTTTCATTGCCCTTTGGAAGCCGCCCGTATGGCAGCTTTCTCAACTCTCGCAGTTTTTGAGTCTTCGGTGGCCCTTCTCGGCAATCGGTTACAGCGGGCCATGTTGGTAGGTAATGTCTTCGCGAAGAAAGATCGACTCAAGTGAGAAGGGTTATCTTTCGTTGTAGTATTGGAGAATGTGAATAGTTTCGGGCTTAATCAGTGTTATTGTATCAGACGAACGTCCAAACAACTTCGAAAAAAAGTTTTCATTAACGTAATTCAGATTAAGTCGCAAGGGTTCTTGTTCAGTACCTAGACACATGCAGTGACACACCTTTCGGGAGGCACCGTGACAGTGGGTCTCCGCGCACCAACCCTCGTCAAGCATCACAGTGAGTTCTACTACATTGGATATCACGTTCCTACTCATCACTCCCTGCGAGCGTGATTGGTGGGAGAAAGTCGACTTCAGCGCTCGGGTATAGTCTCACTAAGTAGGAATAGCTGCAGCTGGCCATACAAAATTAGAACCGGGGAGGCAGAAGTCACTAGAATTGCTGCTATTAAACTCCCATTAAACAGCAGTATTTAGACGATGCCTAAATAAGCTGATGCTTCCGCATCCTATCGGACATTAGCTGTGAGATTATGATCATCTCATTCAATCAGCTCCTTCTTCTGAACGGCTCCCTCTACCGGCTTCATCCACTCGATCCTCCTCGTCGTAAAGATCTCAGCCGACGGCTTTCTCATGTTCACGGCATCAGAATCGTCCAAGATGCCGGCCTTGACATAGCAAAGCCCCTGCGTATTTGGACCGTCTCGCCATAGCGTCGTGCCGCAGGAGCCACAGAAGTGATTGGTGACCGGATTGCCGCTGAGTGCGAGGGTTGTGAACTCCTTAAGACTTATCCCATCGGTCACCGACAGCTGACTGGCTGGAATTACCCAGTTAATGGCAAAGGCACTGCCAGAGGTCTTGCGACAGTCAAGACAGTGACACATGGCCTAGGTGGCCTGTATTAGCTTTGCGAGTTCTGCAATTTGGTAGGAAACTATCCACTTACAGTGGCCAGCGGATCACCCTTGATGGTGATCTTGGCGGCTCCACAGAGACAAGTTCCAGATGTCATGGTCGGTACAGTTTGGATTCGGGAAGAGAACACAGGAAAGAGATATTGGTCGGATGGTGAAGCTGGAAGACATGATAATGATCGACCTCATATCTCGTCTCTGGTAAACGGGCTTGGTTTTATAATCCATTCATGCCGCCCATGGTTTGGAGATGTTGCTGCCGAGCAGCAAACGCAGAACCACAAGACTAAACCATTTCGGGTGGTGTGAGCGATGGCGAACTATGATTGGTCACAATCGAAACCTCCTCATCCCAGTGTCTCAAGTCGAATGCTCGCTCTCAGCTCGTGCGCGCCGTCGTGCTGCTAACAGCCAAACTCTCACCCTTGTAGTCATAATCTTCGCAGACCGACATGTCCGAACTTCAAGGAGCCTTTCATGTGACGGCTTCAATTTGACCGCCAGCAAGCACCTTCGAGACGATAGTTTCCGCGAGGCCAAACCCGCAGGCGGCGCCTAGCTCCCGGAGCTTCCACGCGATCCAGGTTTTGCTGTGCTCGTCCACCAGATTAGACTGAAGCATGGCCGTCATCGGCCATAGTAGTGAAAAGACTAGCATGCCCATGCCTGGACTGTCCTTGGTCGATTCCCCTTCACAGCCGAGCGCCTTGCCGAGCTCATTCACTAGAGAGGGCGCGGCAGCTGGCAAGTTTAGCAGCTGCTGGTCGAGAGATACGTTCATGCCGCCGAAAGATTCATCGTTCGCTTTTGAGATCATCTCAATAATGTGTAGTCGGACTGTCAGATAGAGGCATCTTGCGACAGCGGCGTGGGTGACGCTGGAGATGCTGATGAGTGTGTCGAACACAGCGGGCGGCGGACCCTCGGATTGAGGATCGAAGATTATGCTGTTCGCGGCATCTTGGAGTTCTTGAGCCACCAAAGTGCCTGATCTAATAATTTCTATCAGGGAATCAGAGGCATGTCCAAATGTTGCGGCCATCAAACGGATCTTGATATCAACCGCTCGTCGGACCAAAGGATCCAGCAAAGAAGCCTGGCCGAGGGAGTCGTTGAACGCTTCAAGCTCGAACCAGAGGGGAGGGATCATGTCAGATGTCGTGAAGAGATCCGCCAGCTCATATTCTAGTTAGCAGAGTAATCGTCCTTTGAGTGGGACGGGACAATACCCTGAGATGCTGGAATATCACAAGCAAAGTGCGATCTAGCGCGTTGCTGTGCCGGTACTGCGCTCGATAGCGAAATAAAGCCAGTGCCCCACGAGCGTGGGGATGACAACCTGGCTCTGAAGTCGGGTTTAGGTCCGGAGCAAACTCTGCCGCGATGACCTGTAGAGTCTCATAAACAATGTGAGCAAGGGGCAGAGTGCTATCGCATACCTGGAAGAAACCCATAACAAACAGGGCTACGAGCACCGAGTCATCTCTCACCAAGACCTCGTCTTGGATCGCCCTGTTCACTTCGCGAATCGCCTTTCCATACGTCAACCGTGCGCGATCCATTAGCCCAGCCTGTGACTGTTGGCGGGCCATGCTGGCCAGCGCTGCGGCGTGAATGGCGTTGGCAAGAAACGAGGCAGGCTGCAACACATAGTTCTCTTCCAAAGATGCGAGGTAGGCAATGCCAGACCTCGAGGTGTAGTCAGTGAAGAATTTGTTAACACTCGACGTCTCGGGGCCGACAAATGGCGTTCGGGCCAGCAGCGGTGCAAAGAGAATTGCCGACGAACCGAGGCTTGTCTGTTCGAGTTGATCTCCATCGGCCTCAGCTCGGCGCCTCTGAGCCCTCTCGACTCTCTTTTGAACATGTTCCTTGGCGTGTGCGTCTTGCTGGCGGAGAAAGAGGGTCCACTGGTCTGGGTAGCCGGGGCAGACATACTTGAGGCGCCGGCACCGTGAACATGCCGGTTTCTTCTCGTCGCACTTGTGGGGGAACTGTGAGTACTTAGGGAGCAATAAGAGAAAAGTTGAACAAGCCGAACATTCTTACCTTGACCCTGCTCTCCTTACAAATGAGACATCCCCTGGATACTCGTCCTCTATATGCCATGTTTGTAGTGGTTCTGGACAAACAAAGAGTTGGGGCTACCGCTGCCGTGAAGTCTAATTATCGCAAGGAATGTTAGCACAGGATCACTAATCCTCTATAGGCTATGAACGGCGACCTGATACAGACGCTTGCGCACCCACTTTTTAAAGTACAGAACACAATAAAAGAATTCCATTAGATGGTGCTTTCACTCTACCAAGAACCTATACCCTTTAACTGGACCGTTGATTTTGATATATCTCAGCACCCTCTCAACCTCTCTCTTCTCTTCTCTGGATGCGCCATAAATCCCATCCAAGATAGTCTCGTACTCGCGGTCCCATTTGCATCCGTTCCACAGCAGCAAACATGCTAAATCTAAGCCGTTCGGTGATTCCAATGCGATTTGAATAGGTCGGACACCCGAGTCTGTTCTAGCGTTGACGTCTGCGCCGGAAGTGAGGAGAAGATAAAATGTCCTCTCAAGTCGATCCATGTTAAGCTTTTTGTCATAGGGGCTATTTCGGTCTTTGGGATTTGTAGCCATATAGTGCAACGGAGTGAGACCCTCGCTATCCCTGACATTAGCGTCAACGTGCAAACCTCGGATCAGGTATTCTGCTATGTGGATAAGGCCATGAGCGCATGCTTGATGTAAGGCATGTACATTTCCGTACTGCCTTGTGATGAGGTCGCATCCAGCTTCGCAAAGGCGTATTACCGTGCCGATATCCCTTTCATGGAAACTTTCCTTGGCAGCCTCAGCAACTTCCATGATGCGTTTCGGAGCCTCCATGGAGTCACAGTCTGTGTATTTTTCATAACCGTTAGCATAGACAAAACACCGGTTTGTGTTCAGATATCTTCTTACCGGACCAGGAACTGGAAAATTTGTACTGACTTGCCTTGAGTGCGAAGAACAGCGCATTTGCCCCAAACAGCGGCATTGGATTCTCCCCGTGGGTGGCGGAATCTTCCCACCTTGTGACTGTAAATGTAGAATGTTGGTTACATCGAGAGTAAGCTCGATTAATAGACAATCTCGTGCACAATGCATGGGCCCTTTTGTTGATGTCGGCTTGGTGGTTCAAAAGTGCGTCGACAATTTCGGGATGATCATAGAGGCATGCAAGATGCAAGCCAGTAAGGGAGGGTAAGAGGCTTTCCCTCGGGATTTCTAGTGGCGGGCGTTTCTGGGATACCCCGTATACCCGAGCCAAGTGGAAGAACTGGGTGTGATCCTCCATGTTCGGGTCGGCCTTTCCGTACTCCAGAGACCTGAGAACCCCACTAAGTATGCCCCTCCTCGCAGATATTATCAATGCAGAGGAGAAGTCGTACTTTGTGTCAGATCGATACAGTATAGGGGTCACCATTGAATAGAGCGTCTTGCAGGTCGCTGCGAAGCGTGCTAGATCTCTCCATCTCTCGAACGCGCCCCAATTCAATTCTCCCATATCCGATAAGAGCCGCCAAATATCCCAGTAGTCGACGACTCTGATGTGGTCATATATTGTGAGACCTTTTCCGACACTCTCGTTCATATCCAGGGACTCGATCTCAAGAATAGCGTCGGTGATAAGGAGAAAGATGTCTGCTGGAAGGGCAACAATGGAAGGAGTTGTTTTCTCGACGCTGATGTTGGCGTCATCTTGATCTAACGGCCGTGGCATTGGGATGGAGCGCGATCTCTCTTGGCGGGGTGATAAGATACGAAGAGTCTTGCCAACTGCGCGGTTTCCCCTATGTTTAGTTACAGCGTACTCGAGACTTGAGGGTGAAAACAAAATTATGATAGACGACGATAATAAACGACGATAGATGACGGCGACGATAGATGGCGACTGCAGTAGACGGCCAGGATAGCGACGAAGTAAGGAAAACGTAGTCGCGTTAGAAAACTCAACATCAAAGTTTTTGAAAGTGCATGTAGAGTGAGAGCTCATGTGAAGAAAGAACTACCCCAAGAAAACAACGACCCTTCTGATGTGCCAAATTATACTTCTCTCCGGCCATGCTTTGCTAAGTGCACAGGTATTACACGCTGCCTTAATCCTTATTGCAAGCTGCCTCTAAGTTTTCAGAGCAACCTTGAACTGTCCAAGTGGTTTTTGCTAGACAGGTGGGCCGACAGGGTGGGATCAAGCCACCAAAATTAATTTCCACCATAGTGCAGGCGATTGAAGTGAAGTTTTCTACTACTCTTATCTATCATGCTGCTCGGTTTCTCAGGGTTTGCGGCTGATTATCATCGCGCTGCCGACCAGATGTCTCCAGAGGTATGTCGGCCTCTCGACCTGGCTGATCCGATGGGTCGGGATTTCCCCTGTCGACGCCGAGAACGACCGCATTTCTCTCGTCACTGAGATGGTATTCCGAAACGAACAGGTTCAGCACCGTTGCCAACCCCGCAAAGGCGACGTACTATTTGGCCATGTTAGCAACGAAGGACTTGTCAGGGTTCTCAAAGCGCTCTACATCCAGGTGAGCCTGATGCACTGAGCCCCAATTACTTACCATAATCCATACAGTCCTTAGTGCTCCAAAATAGGCCTGTCTCACAGGTACTTGCTGGTCTGCTGAAAGTAGTCCGATTTCTTCAACATGAGCGGACGCGTTATCCCCATCGAATCGGCTTGCCAAATCGTGCCCAATCTGATCAGCCAGAGCTGCATTCCCTGCCTTCATCTGATTCTGAAAGATTACGCCACCAACAACGACAGAGATGGCCGTCGCGATGGAACGCAGAAAGCTCATTGTTGCCAGGACGGCAGCTGTGTCGCGTACCGTGGTCGCAGCCTGGGCCGCGAGAACGGGGCCTCAATGTTGAGCCCGACACCGATGCCGGTGAGGATCTGGAATACAAAGAGCTTTGCTAGGTTACGTTCGAACTCGAGGTTGATCAAGAGCCCGGTGCCTAGCGTCAGGAGAACCTGCGCTGCGTACATCAGCACCCGGTAACGACCAGTCTTCTGGATAAACACCCCTGCGCAAGCCGCAGATAACGAGCAGGAGACAATTAGTGGCAGCAGGTACAGCCCAGACGTCAACGCGTCGACTCCTAAAACCGCTTGCGAATACAAAGGCAGATAGTAAGTGATGCCAATGAAGACGAAAGCGTTGAAAGCAAAGACAAAGTATGCAGCGGCTTTCGACCAGCTTGCAAGGAGTCGTAAGGGGAGGACCGGGTTGGAGGCGAGTTTCCACTCATTCATGAGAAAGATGCCAATGGCGATGAGGCCGAAGACGATGAGACAGATGACCGTGGCGGAAGACCATGGGTGCGTAACGTCGCCAAAGTCCAGAGCGAGAAGGACCATCAGTGACCCGCCCATGCAGAACACACTGCCTGTCCAGTCGATTGCCTTGAGTCCGGCCGCGACGGAAGTATTGGGGGATGGGAGGTCGAGGAAGAGAAAGAGCACAATGAAAACCACACCGCCGATCGGTACTTGATTGTCAATCAGTCTCCATACGCCAATTGACACATGCAGATTCACTCACGGTTAATCCAGAAACACCATCGCCAACTAGTAAAAGGGCAGTTAGCAAACGACATCCTGCTTGCAGCGCATGCTTGAGTAACAGGGGTGGGACTTACTCCAGTCTTGTAGCGAAGACACCTCCCAGCACGGGACCTACCGCACTACCAATAGCCCAAATAATGGAGGTGATGGCAAGATATAAGCCGCGGTCGCGAAGCGAGAACATGTCGCAGATAATGGTGTTGACCATGACACCCATGCCAGAGGCACCAACTCCTTGAACGGCGCGCCCGGCGATGAGGGCGTCCATATGAGGCGCGAGCGCGCACAGCAGGCTTCCGACCAGGAAAATCGTCAGAGCCAAGAGGATGATGGGCTTCCGCCCCCATAGGTCTGCGACGGAGCCCCAGATGGGCGTCACAGCGGTAAAACCGAGGATGAAGGCCGAGCCTACCCAGATGTACCCAGCGACCGAATCGAGCGATGCCACGATGTTTGGAATAGCCGTGGTCACGATGGTCATATCCAGCGCTGAGAGGGCAACTGATAGGCTCAGCGACGCCATAGTCAGAGCAATTGTCGTCCCTGAGAGTTTTGGCATGTCGGGATTGGGGTCATCGTCCGGTGGTAGGTCGGGATGCGCATCATTAGAATTGTTGAAGGTCTGCGTCATCGTGGCTTCATGAAGAGAAGCCTTTGGCGGGGATATTGGCACGGTTGAAGGGGCAGGATATTGTATCTCGTTTCCATCTTCTTGTCGCAAACGGGAAGAAATCGCGACCTTGTCACCGGTTCCCTCAGGATAGATTGCAGCGAGTCCTAACGACATGATGATCTCAATCGTTATGTGAAGCGAGAAAGTTGAAAGAGGACGGAGGGAGGGCTTCGATAATTTATCTGCAAACACCGGATCACACGGGATGTAAAAGAACTTCGTCTAACGGCGTCACACCACTATTTGACGAAGTCGGTCTCGGATAATTGGCTTGGCCGACGACCATTCGAAGGCAGCAATAGTTAACGCTGTCATGATTGGCGCTTGGGACTTCCAAGGCTCTGAAGGATGCTTGGCAGCATTGTGCTTACGCACACAATTACCTAGAACGTCCAGCGGCACGATTTCGAGAACCCTTTGCTGGCGGTGGTCACGGCAGAGTTAAAGAATGGGAATCAGCTTCTGACTACGTCACAGATATGTTATTGAATCCTGGAAGACATGTACGTACCCAGCAGCCAAGTCGACGAGAAATCACCACCCCGACCTTCATGTACCAACGCAGTGTTGCAATGATAATTACGGCTATTGTCGAAATTGCCCTTCGTAAGAGCTGACTTGGCAAGGGACAGATAGCAAACAGAATGATATTAAAATTAGTAGGTGTTGATGAACATGCCCTACGCGCTGCAAATATGACGCGATGAAGATTGCGACAAACAAGTATTTTTTGGTTGCCGGACCAGCAGATTGCTAGCCATGCTGTCAATGCGATCTTTTGTCACAAATAACCTCTGAGAGCGGCTGCACACGTGCAAAGCCCAGCTAAGTGGTCCGGGATTGAACTCTTAATTCAGTATTGCTACGTAGAAAACAAAAGTGTACCTTATTTGGAGACGGCCTATTGTTTCTAAGGTATGATAGAGCGACTACTTTTGCTGTGGTTACAAACTTACCTTACTCCGCTTTACTATCATCGTCGTCGTTATCGTTATTACTATTATCGTTACCTTAGTTATACTTTATATTACTATTGTTATTATTACTTCTATCGTCGTCCTTTCTATTATCGGCACTACTACTATTAGTATTATTATCGTCATCGTTATCGTCCTTCTTCATCGCCCTTCTTTGTTGTCTTTCGTTATCATCGTCGCCATTGCTGCCGTCGCTATTGTCGTCGCTATTGTCATATGTAACATGAATAGTTCAGTTTATTGGAAATAAAGTAGGGAATTAAACACGGATGATCTAATGGTCAGTCAGCTATGATTTTCAATATCAAACGCATATCATACGGTTTTGAACTACCACACAGTTGATCTAGAGGCGTTGGATTGGGAAGTGCTAAGAGCTAGGCTTTACTTTTATGATACTCTATTTGAGACCTACTTCAGATGGCTTATTGTGGCCAAGGATCGTGCGACTTTTGCCGAGTTTCCCCTAATCATAGAATGCGGAAAGAGCCTGCTGCTCTGCTGCTTAGTATGGTTCGGGCAAATCAGATTCGTAGCCTTCCACATTGGGCGGCGCCAGTCCACTGCCTCCGATGTCATACCGAAAATAACTTTCGGAGCCGTAATAATTGTAGTAGTAGTCGATCGTCTTTTGACGCCATTGTGCCCCTTGCCTTAGGAGACACAAGGCAATGTCAGAAAGGTCGCGGCGAACAGCCAGGTTCAAGGGGGTCATGTTTTCCCCATTGGGGGCGTTGATGTCCGCCCCAGCTTCTTGCAGTCGATGAATAATAGCCTCAGTACTGGTGGCCTAGAAATTTTGGCCGATGTAATGTAATGCGGTGTCCCCTTTGTCATCCGTTACGTTGGGATCGCAATGCCCCTCTCCAAGTAGATAGTCCGTGATGTTTTCTAGTCCGTAAGCAGCTGCTACGTGGAGGGCGTGGAGCCCATCATAGGTGCGGACCACCGGAGATGATCCAGACTCTATCAACTTTTTGAAGAGAACAAGTCTGTTGGCCGAAGAGGCAGCAGCGTCCTCGCCAGGCAGAGAAGACTTCAAGGCGAAGAAGAGAGCGTTCACGCCAAGTGATCTCGCAAGGCGTCGACGTGTGTATGTTTTGAGCAGCCAATTTTCGTCCGGTGTACAGTAGGAAAAGAGGGCGAACTGATTGTGCACCAACGAAGTCTTCCTTCCGTCAGTTCCGGTGCTCAGCGTGCAGCGGGCGTCGACGTTGGCGCCGTGATTGAGCAGGGCGTCCACAATCTCAACGTTACCACCAATCGCGGCCCAATGCAAAGCCACAGACGAGGATGAAACGCCATATTTGTACGGATCCTTCTCAAAGGGTTTGGTGTTCTGGCGTTGAGTATGGTCTGGAGTCTCAGTGTTGGCGCCATACTGCAGCGAACTCAAAACGCCGTCCAAGTTGCCCTTCTTGATGGACAGCAGTAAAGCCGAAGAGTGATTGTACATATTGTCCCACTTGTAAAGAAGAGGTTGAACATGCTTGTAGAGGTCTCTGCAAGTCTGTGACATGTCGACAATATCTTGCCAGTGGTCAAATGTACCATCAACGCGGTACTTACTTCTTATAGTGATCCCATTATCGTACGGACTGGTCGTACCAGTTTCAGGGGAGAAAACAAACTCTGCAATCAAACAGATAATCTCGCCGGGCAGGTTCTGAAGATTCGCCATCTTGATGTGGAAGGGAGTAATTGGTTGTGGGGGTGTGAAGAGGGAGCTGCCCCCCTGGCGACTCACACCCTCTTTATATACCCCATACGTGCGTGGCCACAGAGGTTTCTCTGTGAAGCTTAGGCTATCCTGGTCCTCACATATCTCCCCGCCATAGCCATACGGCAGTCAAAAAGGTGTGCCCACAAGCGGCAAGGTATAAGAAAAAAGGTTATAAGGGAAGAAGGGCGACGAAGAAGGACGACGACGACGAAGGGCGACGACGACAAAGGGCGACGAAGAAGGGCGACGATAGTGACGACGATAGTAACAATAATGATAGCGCCGATAATAGAAGTGGCGACGATAGAAGCAATCACAGCAACGATAACAACGATAACTACAGTAACATAAAGTACAGCCATAGGAAACGTAGTCGCTCTAATCTGACAATAAAAATAGGCGTTGTCATCTCATCATATAACGTAAGAAGTCTGTTACCGTTTTAGATCGCGTGGGATAATATCTTTTTGTTTTCCGCATAGCAGTACCGAACCAGAGTTCAATTTCAAACCGCTCATTTACGGGAGAACAAAAAAGCAAACTGCTCAGCTAGACTTTGCACATGTGAATTTATCGCTCGCAAGGGCCATTCGTGACGAAATGCAGCATAGTCTGCAAGACAAGGCGGGGCGAAAAGTTTGTATTTAACCAGGCTTCTGACCATACACAACATATCTTAAACCCCATTAGCCACATGGTACACTCAGACGTCAATTACAACACTCACATCGGCCACCATCCATGTATCGACTTGTCCCTCATATCCCTCCTCGCCTCCGCCAGGAACACTTCGAGCTGTGCTGGCGACCAGCCGAGTGCTCTCGTAAACAATGCTAGACTCAATCCCGAAAGGCCGTTTCCAAGGTTCTCATACGTCCACATACCTGACCCGATGTTAGTTTGAACCAGATCTCTTTTTCTTTCTAGAAACCTCATACCTAGCTCTTTGTACTTTGGGTCTTTTGGCCACGGGTTCGACGGCCATTTGTAAATCTGCTGCGAAATGTTTCTAAACCCAGCCGCAGCGAGCTGCTCTCTGTAAAACTTGCAACTATCAAGCGGCCTCTTCCAAACCGCCGCTGCCTCGAGCATGTGTGTCGCCCATCTCTGAGCGGCGCATGCGGATGTTACGGTGCCGTCGTCACTTTTCAGATCGAGTAGGATATCTGATAGCTCCAGCCATCCACCCGGCTCAAGAAATCTGGGGCGCGCGTCAGCCACATGAGAAAGAAACCCGCCATTTCCTGGAAGACGCACTCGAAGCTTTGTCGTATAAACCTCGGCCAGTCGGCGATCGAGCCTGTTAGCATTCTGCCGTATATGAAGTCAAATTTGTAAGAATACGTCCATTCATCTTCCAGGTCATCGACGTAGAATGTGACATTCGGTGGAACACTGTGTTTTTTGGCGTCATGCATGCATTAGCTCCTGCGACGCTAGCAGATTGGCTATGCAGTCATCAATACTGACAATACTGGCTGGATCGGACTCAAATCCACGCCGGTAATCTATCTCCCGTAAGCCACATGAAAATCACCTCAACCCCCTTGCCTGGAAAGCTGAACACAACATGAACTCACAAGAGTCTCTGGATGCTCATCGGCTGCAGCCAAACGCAACGCAAGCCACAAAAAGTCAGCCCTCAACATCCGGGAAATAAAAAAGCCAAGGCCCCCAGCCAGAGAACGAAGGAAGTTGGAAGCGAATCGAAGGAAGCGAAGTGAAGTGGGCCCGGGGCGAAAGACAGACAGAGAGGCGTGGCTGAGTGCCCATTTTTCGTACCAAAGTCCATGGCCCATATGCCCGTCCCCGTTCCTGCATCTAGTACCCGGCGGAGCGGCTTGTCCCGGCCGGCCGGACAAGTGAACAACTGGTTATCAAACGTGAGGGTGTACAGGTGATGTTGGAGGTCTGTTTTCCCCTCACACACGTATGAAAGCGTCAGCGCTAACCTCAAGATGTCTTACAATCTCGCGATCGGTTTTTTCGCCTTTCGCCAAGGGGTACGGCTGACCTAGTCTGTCGTTTTCGACCTGACTCGGGCGTCAACGGGCAATTATTCTTCTCTCGGGTTCCGTGGCCTCGGCTCCCTTCGCTTGGAACAGAATTGTGGCTACTTACCGCGTCGTTGGGTAAGACATATCCTGGAAATTGGGAAGGGGGGACCCCGTCAGTTCTGGCACAATTTTCGGCAGATGGGCTATGAAGGAATTATGATGAATGGATACGAATAACTCACTGCCTTCTCGGAAGGAGTGATACGTCCTCCCGTTCTCTTCGCGATATCGCATGATGCTGCTGGTCATTGATGTTGAAGACCCAAGCACAGACTCCAAAACAAGAAAACCGAAAGTCAGTATCCGAGATTCCGAATAGACACGTAATGCAACTGAGAGAGGGGTTCGGCCGGGCGGGCGGCTAAGTGCTCACCTCCCCCATGGCGGAATCTGCATCGCCGCCGTCATTTTCATCATCACCAACCTGCCCCCAAAAAAGTGATCAGCCCAGAAAATTGACCAAAAAAGCCACGCATGGGGTGGTGGGGAAGCCCAACAGCGACATCTTCCATACTCACATCCGCCTCCAAAGGCGCCGTGGCGGCCGCCGCTGGTGCTGCCGGATGCACACCCGCACCCGCGCCCGCATCCGACCCCCCGCCCCCGAACTCGCCATCAATCACTCTCGGCAGAAGAAAAACAGGAAAACGACAGAAAAAACAGGAAGAACGAGATGATTGCCCGATGGCCTGATGATCCAGACGTCGAGTTGATTAGTCGTACGTGGGATTCGAAGAGCGAAACAAAAAAGAGGTGCATGCGCGGGAATAAGAAAACGGTGGGCGATGACAAGAAACGATCGCAGAGACACTATCGCCTAATCGTCGTTGCTTTTTGGGACTTTTTTGGAGGGCGGGTTCTTGGACCTCGGAACTTCGAAGGGGTGGTGCCCACGCGGATGCTCAGGCATAACCAAGACACACGGCTTCAGCCCAATGAAGCGTCCGGGCATTCGGGCAACCGCAGCGTGTGAGTGTGTGAGTGTGTCTCCGCGGGGGAGGCCAACGGACCCCAATGACTGAACGGGGTAGAAGAAGAAGAAGCAAGAATCAAGAAAAAGTGTGTCTGTTCTCAAACGTCCTGTCGCCCGTCGATCAGAGTTCCGAACCGCCCCTGGGGGCCGTTGGTGGCCGCAGCGCCCTCCATCATTGTCCATCACACATCACGGATTGTGCATCCAACAAGAAAGAGACAGAGGAAGAGATGGCCCAAGTTCTTTCCTCCGTCGGGTCCTCCCCGAACACCCAGAAAAACAGGCCGTGTCCTCTCTTCCTCCATGGCCGCCCCCTCCCCGCTCCGCCGCGCCGCGGTCCGGCAGGTGTCAACTTGCATCATCACACACTAAGCCAGGGAGCAATAAGGCAAGCAGCCGTCAGAAAGCCAAAGGCCCCCACAAAGCGGTTGTGTGAGTGGCGTAATTGAACATCCATGGGGCCAGTGACAGGAGTCAACCGGTGTGCTGGCGCTCTCCGCCCGTCCCCGACGACCGACGACCGAGGGAACCCCCAAGGAACATGGCTTCGTAAGGTTTGTAGAGTGCGGTAATCTGCAGAGACCCGTTGAGTAAGAGGACTTTGGTTTGCTGTTTATGGACCTTTGGACGTTTTGCGAACCGGGCGTCCATATGCGAAATAAGCAAGGCGGCAGTGGGAACCATTGGCCCATATCCACCTCGCCGATGTGCCGTTGCGGGTAGCCGCATGGACCCAGGATGGCCCCTTTGCGACCCATTCATCGCCCCCTACCTGGTCTTCCTCCTGTCTAAGGTCTTGTGCATCTGTCTCTGTATGGACGGTGTGGGTTGTGTGTGTGTGTCCACGACGACGATATGAGGCCCGTCACAGACATTGCACACAGATGAACGCATGTCACTGGAAGGGGCGAGAGAGGGTCTGGACTCCAACGTATCAGGTTGGATGCAGCTGGCTGTGAAGAAAAAACAAACAAACCACACACCACCATGATCCATACACCACCACAGACACAGATACACACACACATACACCACCATCTCCACTCAACTCACGCACGCGGCAGCACATCACCGCCGCCAAAAGGCTGGGCAAGCAAAGCAAGCTTACCTGCATCCATCGTGGCGGCCAGATAGCGCGGAAGACGAAGTGACATTGTGCTCTGACGTTGAGGTGTGATGGGGGCAGCGCAGGCGGCTGGCCACAGTCCATGTCCACGCAAAAAAAAATTCACGATGGCAACCCGGAATCTTGCACCAAGTCACCCGCCGTGAAGCACGGACAGCTCAACCCCTATCCATCCCTCCCCTTCCCCCCAGTCCTCATGGATCTTTTAAAATGATCTGCCCGTATTGCTGGCTCGTCGAGACTGGAGCCCTGGTGTTTTGGTGTCTCATATGCCGAATTTAACCTTCTTATCCTTTCCAAGGTTTCTTCATATACCGACCGTCTCGTCCCAGACTATTGTTTCCTCCCTCGTCGATTTTTTGTTGCCCACCAACCCCCGTTCCCAGGTCTTCCCAGTAGCGTGGGAACACGGACGCGACCATCCAAACAAAACGCTCAGTCTTTTTTGTTATCTTGATTTTTTCATCATCTGTTGATCATTCCCTCCTTCTCTCTCTTCGACTCTCTTTTGTCCCTCTTTTTCCCTTCCCCTCTCTTTCCCTCTTTTACACAATGCACAACATGAATCAAACCATCGAGTTCGTGCACGCTGCCATGAGTAGCGTCGATGCTAGTCGTCCGAACGAACAGCAGCAACAGGAGCCGCTGCTGCGCCACAGCCTGGCCAGCTATGCGACCGTCGCATTCTCGATCTTGGTCTTGTACGCCGTGGCATCTGTCGTCCGTCAGTATGCGCGTCTGCG
This sequence comes from Colletotrichum camelliae, assembly GCA_018853505.1. Lineage (NCBI taxonomy): Eukaryota > Fungi > Ascomycota > Sordariomycetes > Glomerellales > Glomerellaceae > Colletotrichum > Colletotrichum camelliae. The sequence continues at coordinate 4,387,222 of JAELVL010000005.1, read as the reverse complement.
GCACGTACAGGGCCCGTCCGGCGCGGGGTTCTCAAAGTGGTGGCTCGTCCGGACCGTGTACGGCGGCCGCCAGCATCTCGACTTTTACGATGCGTTCCTCAAGTACGGTACGTGTAACGTTGCTCAAACGATCCAGCAGACGTCCGTTGTTGTTGCTGTTGTTGCTGCTGTGTAACAGAAGTAGAAAGAGAGACGGTTTGCTGACTTGGCTGTCTTTTGATAGGATCGCTTGTGCGGGTTGGCCCGAATGATCTCATGACCAGCGACCCGGAGCTGTGGAAGCGCATGTTGGGCGTGCGCACGACTTACAAGCGGTCGAGATGGTACGACGCCATGAGGCTTGACCCCGGCAAGGACAACGTCTTGTCTGTGAGGGACAATGAGTTGCACTCCAAGCTGAGGGCGCAGATGGCTGCCGGTGTAAGTGACGTCGCATCCCCGGAATCTGGTTGGAGAGACCTGTTGGGCTAATTCCCGGTGCAGTACTCCGGCAAGGAAGTCGACAACTTCGAGTCCAAGATCAACGAGAACATCCTCCGCTTCATGGACCTCATCGACAAGTACGTCTCGGAGAACACGCCCTTCGACTTTGGCCTCAAGGCCCAGTACTTCACCCTCGACGTCATCTCCGACCTGGCCTTTGGCGAACCTTTCGGTGACTTAGCGAGCGACTCGGATGTGCACGAGTACATCCACACCATGGAGCATAACATGCCCAACGTGGTGTTGACTGCCGTCCTGCCTTGGTTGTTGTCGCTTATGTCGTCGCCGCTGTTCAGGAGCATGCTGCCCTCTGAGAAGGACGCGATTGGTGTTGGCAAGACTATTGGGTGAGTTCCGAGAACCTATCCCGTGCATCAGCACGGCCATAATGTGAATATGAGGAGATGACAGCAACTGACCATGAACAGAATCGCCAAGAAGGTTGTCGCCGAGCGATTCGGACCGGAAAAAAAGACGCAGAGAGACATGCTCGGCTCCTTCATCGCCCACGGTCTCAGCCAGGAAGAGGCCTCGTCAGAGATCCTGATGCAGATGTAAGCGCATGCCCGCCGCTCAACGCCAGATTATCTGAAATACTCACATCGTCTGTTTGTAGTCTCGCCGGCTCCGACACAACAGCGACCGCCATCCGCGGCACCTTCCTGCACCTCATCACCAGCCCCAGCGCCGTCGCCACCCTCCGCGCCGAGATCGAAGCCACCAAGCCCTCGCTGCCCATCATCACCGAGGCCGAGGCCCGCGAGATGCCCTACCTCGCCGCCGTCATCAAGGAGGGCCTGCGCATCTTCCCGCCCGTCGTCGGCCAGATGTCCAAGGAGGTGCCCAAGGGCGGCGACACGTGGAAGGGCGTGTACCTGCCGGAGGGCACGCGCATCGGGTACGGAGCGTGGGGCATGTTTCACCGGACCGATGTGTGGGGCCCCGATGCCCACGAGTTCCGGCCCGAGCGCTGGCTGGAGGCGGACCCGGACCGGTTGAGGCAGATGGAGGGTACCCTGGAGCTGGTGTTTGGGTACGGCAAGTGGAAGTGCCTGGGCCGCGACGTGGCTTTGATGGAGTTGAGGAAGATCTTTGTCGAGGTAAGCTCCACTTGCTATGCGAAAAGAAGACAGGTTGACTAACGTTTGTGATTGCAGCTTCTGAGGAGATACGACTGGAAGCTGGTCGATCCGACCAACCCGTGGAACTCCCGCAACTACGGCATTTTCGTCCAGAACGAGTTCTGGCTTAGAGGATACAAGCGCGATTTTCAGATGGAAGAGCAGTAGGGCTCGCTGGCCAAGCCAGCTTTGGAGTCAATGGGGGAGGCTTTGTGTGTAAATTGTATCTGGTTGTTTTGGGGAAGCAGGTGTTTGGTAGACGGGCTGGGCAGGTACCTACCGCGGTACGGGGACTTACGATGATTATGACTGTAGCTATCAGCGGTTAATTTGTTAATGAGCAAGCGTAGAATCTTTGACTACAAAGCCGCGCGCGCGAGTCGCGAGTCACGAGTCACGACTGTGGATTGTTCCGTGAGACCATCATGCATGTCGTGCGTTTCGTCAACAATCGCCCCCCCCCCCCCGCTTTCGGCGTCGTCGGCAAGGGAATGGCTGTGAGTGTAGAGAGAGAGAGACAGCGAGAACATCTTTCTTTGGAAGATTCGTGGATGGAAATGGTCACCTGGCTGTTGGACTGTTAAGAATGTTCAACATTAGGAAACCGGGAAGTGGGCTTGGCTTCGGTAAGTACGGGGCATCTCAACCTCCCATCGGCTCGCTCCCCTTGACGACAACGTCGTGATTCAAGTCATGTGAGTCGCTATCGCTGATGTTTTGCAGTCAGGCTGAACCCGCGGATTCGGAAGCGAGCGGCGTCGCGCAGAATCAAGAAACACACGTGCCTTAATCTCCTCCCATCGCCCAGATGTCTTGACCCTCGCACATTAGAGGGGCCCGAATGTCCGCCCGCATCGTACCTTTCGCGTCCCAGAATCTGACGAGGCTGCCTTGGCAACAGCCACCGAGTTACATCTCCCCCACACCCACCGTTCTGGCAGCACCACCCCGACGTGTCTCGGGATTCCCAGAGACCAGGAAATCTTGACGCAAGCGAGAGCGAGAGCGAGAGAGAGAGAGGAAAGGCAACCAAGCTCTTTTTTGGATTGCGGCGTGGGAATTTGGCGACCCAAGATTTGCAAGGATGACTGGTCCGGGGAAAAGCTGACGAGTGACGAAGGGATGGATGGATCCCAGGGGGGGTTTAAGCAAATCGAACCTCGTCCACGTTGCGAGTGGGTTTCTTTTCTGGCTCACGATGGAGTCCAGTCCTTTTTCCGCGTGCTCGCGCGCTCAGACATGATCGTTTCGCGCATTGACCGCAGCTTCAACATCTCATTCGACCGACGTCGGCTGCCTCGGGTCTCCTCCTTGACGATGTCTTGGTTCTGGTTCGGGTAGGAGAAAGCGCCCATCATCCAGAGCCTTGATTGCGAACCGGTGACGATGAGTGATCTGACCCGCGATAGCACGCATATCATGTTTGAAGTCGCCTCACCCCCAGCCGCGCTAGACGACTCAGGACCTGTGCTGTCCGCGCCTACCGGCTGCAAATAGGTGCCGGCTGATTTGTGCTTACACGCAGGCTGCAGGAACATCGCCCAACAACGGACAAGATCCGCGGGCGCACGACAGAAATGCGATACAGCAAGGCGTTGCCAAGTTTTCAGCCGGTGGGCAGGTCCCAAGCAGGCCGAGGTGACAGCGGCAGGCACTTCAGACGAACTTAACCCCATCAAAAACGCCACGTGTGTGGGGAAAAGAGGGACCTGATAATCAAGTATCAATGCATTCCGCAGCGGAAAGCGAAGACCAAGACAAGGAGGAGATGAAGAACTGGTCTGGATCTGGACCAAAACGCCCCATTGTCTGGCGAATCGGGTGAGGCATTGGTAATCCCAAACACCGGTTCGTCGCCCTATTCGTAGATGCAGGGGGAAGAAGATAGAGCCAGGCGGGCGGCGCGGACAAAGCGCAGTGCGGTGCGTGGCTTGCGATGCTTGAATCATAAACGTGGTTGCCGCGCCCCTGCAACAACGCCAATTCAGGGCAACGCAGGCGGGTTATCGTGAGATTCCCAGGCTCGCGCTGGAGGCTGGTGCTACCCTAAAGGCCTTTTGGAGACACTGGCAGAGGGGTGTAGCGCGAGTGACCCCTGCCGGCGATGCGACTCTAAACCACGAAATCATCGTGGATCAATCTATTTGACTTTTGTTAAATTCCCTATTCGGGGCATGGTCTGACTAGCTGATGGATAGACAAGTGGGTTTCCCGCGATGCACGGTTCGCAACTGACACATGTCGGACAGCGGACCGTCCCTGAAGTATGTTCACTCCTTGTTTGTGTGCGTGTTGTGTGTACGAATATTGCGAGGAACCCAATACCAGGCTTCAAACCCAGTGTGTATTTTGTCTGGGCAACTCCTCCTTTTCCTTTTCCTGTTGGAACTCCCCTTTTTTCTTCAATTTACTTTTCTCTACTGTGTCTTTTTGCGGCACGGTCAACTCACCTCCAAATGTCGACCAACGTCTCGTTGGCTCGGGACGCCGAGAACAGAGGGCCCGCGGCCCTCGCGGTCGTCATATGCGTCTCGGTCGTCAGCACGTTGTTCGCGGCGGCGAGAATATTCACGAGGGGGCGGATCATGGGGAAAGTCCGCTTGGATGACTACCTGATTCTTGCGTCGGTGGTAAGTTCATGTGTCCCAGGATGATGTCGTCAGCTCGATGACTTTGATTATCCGCCAAGGCTTAAATTGCACTTGGAAAACTTAACGTTGCTTGTCACTGTTGGTCCTCGCTCAAGGATCGTCGGTCGACTGCGTGTAATGATTGGCGTGGCTGACAAACTTCAATTGCAGGTCTGCGGTTGGATGAACGTCGCAACCCTCGCCGCAGCAGTATCATACGGCTACGGACACCATGTCGACACCCTCACGGCCGAACAAAAGTCGGGCGCCATTCTGTGGAGCGTCGCCGGCTACCCACCCGGTCTTCTCTCATTCGGCCTGCCGAAGCCCGCCGTCGTCGTCTTGCTCACCCGTATCCTCAACCCCAGCAAATGGCACAAGAGGTTCCTGTGGTCTTGGGCATCTTTTGCGTGACCAACTTGGTTGGCTTCATCACCATCATCTTTGCGCAGTGTCAGCCGGCACGCTTTCAGTGGGACTCCTCGGTGGGTGGAACATGCTGGGAGAAGTCGGTCTTGGTGGCCTTTGCTACTTACTCTGGAGGTGGGTTGTGGTCATCGTCTGCTGGAACGAGTGGTATGCTAACTTGAGTAGCCTTCTGCGCTTTCGCGGATGTCTACCTGTCCATCTATCCCGCGGTTGTGCTTTCTAAACTGCAGATGGACGTGAGGAAGAAGGTGGCGCTTAGCATTGCCCTTGGCTTTGGGTCACTGTAAGTCCATGACATATCCTGATCCCGAACATGCATGTACTGATACTCACACAGTTCATCGATTGTCGTCATCTACAAATGCACAAGACTACCGCTCCTCGCCAGCTCCGACCCCACTTGTACGCTATTCCCTATCTTTCAATTTTGTGGTGTAGCTAAAACCTCCTGCAGACGATACGGTTGAAATCGTAATTTGGACAATGTAAGATCAACATCCCTGCCCTTATACAACCTATCACTGACAAGCCCTTCACAGTCTCGAAGGCAGCGTCATCATCATCGCCGCCTGCGTCCCCGTCCTCCAGCCCCTCGCCGAACTCGCCTTTGGCAAGCGCATCTTCTCCTCCGGCAGCCGCCGCTACACACACCAAAACTCGGGACCCGGAACCGTTGGTAGACTGAGATCGAGCATGAGGGTCTTTAGCCGCCAGACGAACGACAATATACAAAACGAGAGCGGGTCGAAGAGCTTGAATAGCATGGCGCCGACGACCATCGTCACCAAGGGGAGCCAGGAGAGCATATTGGAGAAGTACGACTCTGATGGCAAGATTCTGAGGACGGATGCATTCACTGTCACTGTGGAATCAAATAAGGAATAAAATGTGGGTGTCTAACATAGCTCAGTCAGTCTAGATGCTATCTGCGTGTTTGGGTGCGCATCTTTAGCAACAGAATCCTTTTATTATGGTATTGTTCTTATATTTAAATATTCTATAAACACAGTAACCTTTTACTCGGAGCTAAGCAGTACGCTACCGCAAGCGAGTGCGCCTCGGTATTATGAAGGCGGCCTTTGCGTATTTGTCCCACGCCTGTGGTACGCCGTCGATTCTGTGGCTCGCAACTTTGCGTCCGCTTCCCTGGGTCTTGGAGGCTAGCTGTTTGCCTTCCAAGCACACGTTGTCCTCCTCACACGTGACTCAAAACAGGTTGCATTGAAATGTGACCAGGCTTGCGTAGGTAGGCGATACGCGCGGATCGTCCTTCCGCACTGACGGCGGTATGTGGTATGTTGCAATGAAGTTGGGGACAAATAGCAGAAGAGGCTGGGTAGGCGCCGACGCTTTCTTTTCTTCTGGGGGGCATGTGTTGGTTGGTGACGGGATAGAAAGCGAGCACACCCTTGACGCGCGACTGGATCCGTCGACGAGCGATCGAGGTCTCCAAGCCGATATTGCCACCTGCACTGAAGCCTGACAAGAGAAGGTTGTTGGTGTCGTACTTTTCTGGCTGCCCGTAGATCCGTTGCAGGATATCAACGCTTCGTTGATGGCAGCCGGGAAGGGGTTCTCTGGAGCTTTGCGGTAGTCCGCGTCGACCACGATTATTCCGGTCGATTTGCCCACGGTACTGCAGAAGGCCGCATCGCTTCCAATTGCGGGGACGATGAGGTCGCTCACATGCCATTGATAAGGACAGCTCTCGGTTCATCGCTCCCGGTCGGGGCGTGGTAGTAGATGTGTACCTTGATCCGTCGGCATTCGTGTCACACGATTCACCTTCCACCTAGGTGATTGCGCCGCTATCGAGATCGACTGTGAGCTGCCCGGCGGACAAGTGAATGAGAGAGGTCAAGGCCTTTCTCCAGATGAAAGTGAGTAATGCAGACAATTCTTGAGGTGTGTGAAAATTGTGAAGTCCAGCGATCAATGCGAATAACCAGGCAGCCGGCATGCAACACGATGGCAGATCGCTATTTATAAATAGTAGACTTCAGGTTGAATGCAGGTCGTTCGAAGCCACGCCATCTAATGCCGTGCCATAATCAAGGTTTGATCGACCTCATTCAACCCAAATAATACACTAGCTGAGGGCATGTCACCTGGGCTTCGGAGGTTCAGGTCCCAGAAAGACCGGTTTATTTATGCTCAACACCACCTGAGCTTCCCTGCAATCTTACTGTACTGAAATGGGCTATATTTCGCAGACTGTACCAGGTATCCTGACGCGCCTGACGTGGCCGCACTTTGCGGATTCGTAAGTGATATTCTACAAAGCTCAGTTGCGGCCGCGTCGGCCGCACCGCGCGGATTCGAAAACTCTTCGCATGAAATTCTGTCACGGCCGCGTCGGCCGCAAGCGGATGCAGCCCATCAGGATTTAGGCACTTTTAAATCCGGGACCGCCAACGTGGGTGAATTCTAGGCGATCTCGTGTTGTATAAAGGGATGTCTGAATCCGCGATGTTGTCAAACAGGCTCAAACACCACGCCAACCATTTTCAGAACCAATATTCCTCAAGCATTAAAAGAAAACCCATTTTCTTTCTCTTCAGAAGAAATCCATTCAACATGTCATCTAAGTATGCTGCATTCCATGTCTCGCCAAAGGGCCCTGGCGACTCCCGACCAACTGCGGCACAAATCATTGAGGATGAGGGCCTTAATGGCATACTATCTGACAAGGTCATTTTCATCACTGGATGTTCCTCTGGTCTTGGCGTTGAAACGGCGCGCGCCCTGCTAATGTGCGGCGCAACGCTGTACCTGGCGGTCCGCAACCCCGCGAAGGCGTTGGCTGCCCTGGGCACCCTATCCACCAACGACAGGGTTAACCTTCTGACCCTTGATCTCAACGACCTTTCGAGTGTTAGAACGTGTGCCGCTGAGTTCTTGGCCAAAAGCAGCACTTTGAATATCCTAATCAACAACGCTGGCGTCATGGCGACGCCCGAAGGCCGAACTGCGGATGGGTTCGAGACCCAGTTCGGCACCAACTTCCTCGCGCACTTCCTCCTGTTCCAACTTCTCAAACCCGCTCTCATCAGCTCCTCCAGCCCTATGTTTCATTCGAGACTAGTGAACGTCTCGTCGAGCATGCACCGCGCCTGCGAGGTCCAGTTTGAGAATCTAAACTGGGACGGCGGCTGCTACGACCCCTGGATGGCCTACGGCCAGAGCAAGACGGCTCTCGTCTGGATGGCGAACGAGGTTGAACGACGCTACGGGTCCCAGGGCCTCCATGCCTTCAGTCTTCATCCCGGAGGAATCTTGAGCGGGCTGCAGCAGCATGTCCCAGACGAGCTGAAGGCGGCTTGGGGAAGCAACGAGACGTTTGCCAAGATGTGGAAGAGTGCCGAGCAAGGGGCGGCAACAACCGTCTGGGCGGCAGTCAGCAAGGATATGGAGGGTCAAGGCGGCAAGTATCTGGAAGACTGTCAAATCATTGGCAAATGGGACCCCAAGACCGGTGATATGGGTCCAGGTTATGCCGAATGGGCCTATGATCAGGGGAAAGCAGAGCGGTTGTGGAATGTAGCTTTTGGGCTTGTAGAGGCACCAAGCGTCTGACACCGTCCGCTCCAGCACTTTTGTCGCCTTAGCTACTATGTAGACTAGAAACGGTTTGTCAGCGGGCAGGAGCTTTGCACGGCCGTCATGGGATCTGGTTGAGGAGCCGAGGTTTTATTTTTGAGATCAAAGATGTTTGTTGAGGTTACTACCTAAGGATCAGACTAAGCCTTTCAATTGTCTACTCTAGAGTCTTAGCCTTTTCACCTTAAACTTGGAACCTGACTGACTCTGTGGCGATTTGAAATCAACGACTTGGCGATGTTCTTGGCCAAAAGAGAGTGCACAGGTGAAGTAGGATGGAGATTGTTGATCCACATGTATTCATTCGCGGCGTAAGTGCAGTTGTCCCATTTGGTGTCCGGCTCTGGGGTGCCACTAACAATTTGGAGAAGTGGGTGTTAGTGAGGAATATTTATCCTTTCGAAAAATAATTGACTTACTTCTGGTAGGTAGAGCAGTAGGTGGTAGTGTTTTTGTACACAGCTGTCTCCTTGTACCAGTCAGGTGTATCAATGACCCTATCAAAGAGCCCGTATGTATCGTATTGGAAAACGGTCACGTCGTCGTGGGCTTGTCTCCAGTCACGCGCAAGAACACGAAGGCGTCCGTTCCAATCATCGACAGCTGCTTTTTCGAGCGGGATACGCGTGGCAGCAGCGCTTGACTGCGTGGTTCTCGGCATCCGTTCTAACGGAGGGACGTTGAGAAAAAGGTAGTTCCTTGCTCCCGCGTCGTACATCTTCTCCAGCAACGCCTCGTACCGTTCGAAGATTACAGAATGACGCACAGTAGCATTTCCGTCCGTGTAAGACTTGCCAATATCGTTGATTCCAATCCAAAATCCGAAGAGAGTAGTCTCAGGGTCCCAGGTCTGGTTGTTACCGCTGTAGTAGGAAAGGAACTGGTCGTCGATCTGGTTGACAACATCTACGCCGGAATCCACGATATCGGCATCAAGGGTCGCTCCGCTGTATGCGAAGTTGTATGTCAGAAGGAGGGATTCATTATACTTGGTTGTCAGCTACTGAATCCAGTTGTCCCCGTTGGCGCTAGTCGGGCCGGGGTAGCACGGGTTGCCGAAAGGGTTCGCCGAGGAAGGCTGAGCGTTGGTCAGAATGAAGCGAGTCCTAGTGTAAGAATCACCACTGAGGATAGACTGTCAGCGATTGTGTCCTTCCACCTGTTTTATGTGAGGTCGTACAAAGTGAACAAGGTCTTGAGCGAGGAGAAGCCGCCATAGTTCGCAGAGACCTCGTGAGCAGCCATGCAGAAGAGCAAAATATTGCCCTTGACCGATTGAGAGATTAAAACCATGATGAAAGCAGAGGGATGTCCACGGAGATGAGAGAGACTCTTTGGGATAGTTGTCTGGTGCATTAACAAGACTAAATGCCTCTTCTTGCCTCTGAATGTAGCTGTCCTGGTGTACTTATAGAGATCTCCCGACAGGCGCGAGTGACGCGGCCGTCAAAAGACGATCTTTTCGTGTCCTTGCTCTCTCGGGGGAACGGATGTGACCGTGTCAGGCCTCAGTGATTAACGGAATGATAGTTCCCTCGATGACGAGCTAAGCTAATTCGCGATATCGTTAATTATGCGCTTGGTGAATCGTCTTCATGATCTCCGAAGGACCGACCCTATGGCGGAAACATCGACGGTCAAGACACCTTGCCACCGACAATGTCGAGCAAAATAACTTAAAGTAGTAATACATGATACCTGGGCGAACCTGATTCCACCAATGGTACTTTGTTGTGAGATTCAAGATCCACATCGGCTCCGGCAATCGGTCTATCTCGGCCGGGCTGGCCAACATGTGCCCCGACAACTTTCAATATACAGTACCTAACACAGATCGATAGGGTGACCAGTTTCTCTCTCTTGGTTGGTATTAGATCGTTTCAGCATTGCTCTGCGCTCTTCTTCAAGCACCTCAATCCAACTCCTCAGGCGATGTTGGTATGTTTCTTCTACACGCACTCGCACGGCGGCTCATCTTGACGATCTGATTACATATTCAAAAGCATCTTGCCATCAAGATGTCCCCCATAGTCATAGACAGCTCCCCTTATTCATGCTCCAAAACTAAACAGACACTTCACTCTCATGGCCGCTGGGATTGGACATACACCCATGGATAAAGTTGAGCTCTAACCTTGTTCAAGCTTGGATTGAATAATAGCACTTACTATCGTATCAATGATGAGTACATGTCTCCTAAGTTGGGCGTGTGGAAGGGTCAGTCATCAGTCAGAGATACATAAGATCAGGCTGTTACATATTCTTGTTGCAATATGATTCTTGTTGCAATATGACCTAGGCGTCTTGTAATGTAACGGTTAGTCATATTTGCTAGTTGGTGTTTGATGGAAAACCCTGTACGAGGAAACCTTGGTGTACACTTGTCACATTCTTCCAATGCTATGAGAAAGGTGTAATGCGGCGTTGAACGATGTGGACCAAATTTCCGTCACTCACGGACGGCTACCTTAGAAGACAACTGTGAATTTAGCACAAATCCACATTATCCAAGTTGTGTCGTTGTAAGTGGCAAGGTTCGCTGATTACAGGGCATCAGGTGTCCAAGTTCATGACTTCGCCTTGGTTCAGGACTGTTCTTGTAGGACCATGCGAGCTACTTGTTTCAGATTAGCATCGATCCTTCTTTCACAATCACCTTCGTGCCTGTTTCTGTCTAGTGTAGTCTAGCCAGCCTTGGGGTTTGGGAAGGCTGCGCGAAACTCCCTGGCCACCAAATCATTGAAGTACCAACAGGCGACAAGGTGTTTGGCGATCACGGCACGGATAATTATGCTACCCATAAAAGGAACAGCGCTTCACAGAATCTGAGACCTTTGAATTTTTCTAGCGCTCCAAACTCTATGGAAGATGGTGAAGTCAATAATATGAAGGGGGAAGCACAAGAAAGAAAAGGAGAAAGAAACGGCAGGGAAGACTGCATATGTGCGTGCGTAAGACTATGGTGTAGCATAACTAGGAAAACCGATATGACTGAACTTCAGACGTGTATTGATATAAACTGCAATGGCTACCTTGTGCTTACACGGACTCTCTCCGGCGTGGTCACAATCTCTAAATACTCATGACGGGCGATTGGAGATGTTTGAGGACTCTCCGCGAGCTTAATTCTCTCACATGATGACAATGGTGTTCTGGACCGCTTTGTCGTTGCCATTTCAGTTGCATCAAGTCAGTTCATAGAGATTAGCCCGTGAAGCATCTGCGGGCAGACCGTTTGAGAACCCCCCTATGCGGGAGAGATTGCAGTCCCGCTCAATTATAGCTTGGCATTTGAACACGAAGCCATGCGTCTCATACTTGCTGCACATGCAACAACTCCATGACCCGAGTTCAATTCCATGTAACATTGATCGGGCTTCCGTCTCAGCTCGGGCACTCTCCTGATATGCACCAGTTGGGAATGCTGCTGGTGGCTCCGCAAGTAACCCCGTAGAGAAAAGACCGAAGCTGCGCTTTGAAGTTAGTAAATTTAACACTTTGCAGAGTATTCCTGCAATTCCAAGGAAGTCGTAATGCAGAGTAGGGGGAAAGGATACGATGTTCTCACGGTTTACCACTTTTGCTCAATGCCACAGATGCTGTGCTACCTGCTCGTGATATTGGGTCTACGTGTTAGCCTTGTATTGGACGAAGTTAAATCAGACCCACTCTTGGGGCGCCATCTAGAATACTAAGGTATGCATGTAAGAGCAGACAGCCTGCATGATGGTGCCTGTTGTTCCAGGACAAGAGTAGGTTGTTATCAGCTGGGATTGAGGGCATACGAGAGTACACCTCAAGCACTAGCAAACGAGCAAGCGTCGCTTAAATAGGGCTTCGCGCAACTAGATTTCTGTTTATTTTATTATGTGTACCAACTGAGGTGCTTGAAAGTTGCAAGCCGTGCGCTGCTTTCTATCCTCATCACAGCTTCGAGAGCTGATGTTTCCGTGGTAGTGACCTTCCCTCACTCACGGTACGTATTAGAAACTTGCAAAAACCTGGGCCTTCCATCTGATCGACCAAGAACGTTCTCTTAGCAGTGTTATCATTTCAATTCCGATATCTCGATCGACATGTCTGACCATAAACGAACGGATTCCCAGCCCGAGCGACACAGGCGCATAAGTAGTAATGCAGCTACCCAAGCCCTACAAAGGCAAATGCCCAGGACTGAAAAGACAATCGCGGAAGAAAACTCCGAGGATCAAGACGAGGAGGAGACATTCGAGGAGAAAGACAAAAATGGTCTCCCCAAAGAGAAAACCGAGGAAGAACTTACTAACGAGGAGATGCGATGGTGGATGGAGTCTAGTGAGAAGAAGCGCCTGTTCATCTGCTGCGATGGCACATGGCAGAATGCTTCTGGCACGACTTCCCCATTGACCAACGTGGCCAAGCTTGCACGGGCTGTGGACCGATTGGGTCGCGACTTTTATCAAGCTGCCGATCCAGATCATGAAAAGACTGTGAGAAACGCCGCCAAAAGCGACGATCTCAACGGGTTACCTCTTGAACCCGAACGTGTTGGTCTTGTCCGGCAGATCGTTTATTATTCTAGTGGTATAGGTGGACAGACTGCGTTACACCTCGAACGAGGCTATTCAGGGCTCACTGGCAAAGGTGAGTATTCAAAGATTGATCCCAAACCTAATACCAATGCTCATGAGCCCTAGGACTCGAGTCGAACATTCTGAATGCTTATTGCTTCATCTGCAACAACTACAACTTCAGCTCTAGCAAGGACGAGATTATTCTTGTCGGGTTCTCTCGGGGTGCTTTCACGGTTCGATGCTTAGCTAACTTCATAGACAAAGTTGGTCTGCTGCGTCGTAAAGGTCTGCCCTTCCTACGACCTCTGTTTGACTCTTGCAAGAAGTGGGGAAGAGCTGAAGGACGAAAGAAGATAGAGTTGGATTTGGAGTTGAAGCTCAAGCTGGAAGCACTTAACTGTCTACGCGTACCTGACACAAAAATTCGCATTCTCGCAGAATGGGATCCGGTCAGCGCCATTGGCCTCCCTCTTGGTCTATGGAGAGAGAAATTCTCATTCGTCAACAACATTGTACCAAAGTGTGTCCAGCATGCTTTCTTTGCCCTGGCGCTGGATGAAAAAAGACGAAGTTTCAAGCCGAGGCCGTGGATGACGAGCGCCAACCCTAGTACATTTGTCAGTCAGTGTGCATTCGTTGGGTGTCACTCCGATATTGGGGGCGGGAATCCTGATGTTGGCCTTTCCACTGTTTCCCTTATCTGGATGGTGTCAATGATCAAGGCCCACAGCAAAGCAGCATTTGACGAAGGAGCTCTGCTTCAATTCATGTTTCCGTTTCAGCCCAGACGCTTTGACCTGGGCCGCAAGAAAATGAGTTGGAAGTCCCCAGGAATGGAAGTGAAGAACTTCGCTGGAACCAAAGGTGGGTGTTAGAGACTGTTCCGAGGGAATAAGACCGTATACTGACCTTTTTCCAAGGGCCGGTTCATGAGTCGTTTCGTGGGGGGTGGCGAATACCGTGGGCTCTGTCCTTTGGACTGTGGCATGGAAAGCGTGACAGTATTTTTCACGAGGGCAGAGATCCATTCAAGCTCGAAATCCATTTCACAGCGGCACTTCTCCGCAGAAAGTCTCATTGTCGACTCTACAAGAAACATATCTACATCGACGAGTCCGAGCGTTGGTTGAAGAAAAACGACACCGGTGCTGTTCTCAATGAGGCGACTCCCTGGGACTACGAGTGCGAGCTTTTACAGAAATGGATCAGTCTCGCAGAAAGATTTGACCGGTCAGCAATGGAAGGAAGGCATTTGATAGATGATGGCAATGATGTTGACTGGACAATGGCCGCGCAGAATCTACAGTGGAACAAGCCTGGAGGAAGGATAGAGGAAGACGCGCTCGTCACTCTGATTGCGAGAGACATTCATCGACAGAGAGCACGCAGCGAGAGGGCCAACGCCCTAGTCACAACAGCTTTCTCCAGCGGAAGAGGGGAGGACGCGCTCAAAACTCTTGCGAGCGTCACTCTGAGCTCAGGAGACATCTTCGAGACGGCCGAAGCCGCTGCCACAACAGTTGTCACTAGTGGAGAGGCAGAAGATGAGTCAACTGTAGAGAAGAAACATCAACAGGTAGCACGTGTTGACGGGGTCGAAGATCTAGTCATATCAGCTTCCTCTGGTGCGAAAGCGGAAGATAATGCTCTCGCCACGTTGCTTGCAAGGGACACCATTAAGAGGGCCAACGACCTGGTGGAAATAGCCTCCACAGGGGCCAAAGTTTGTCATTGTTGCAGTGAGGCACAGGAATAAGATAGGAATGAAGATTTTCTAATAGCCACTCAATTCGACTCGTATCTCTCTAGTGCACACTTTGCATGCACGCGGCCTCAAACCCTCTTTCAGCCTCCAATACTAATTCCGGTAAACGTGATCAGTGTCATGGGGATTTCTGACAACAGCCTTTCTCTAGATCCGAACATACAAAGAGTTAGGCTCACACCAACCCCGCACGTCGTGTCTTCCATGTGCCGTGGACGCAGGATCAGGCTGCAGCGATCGACACCCCGAATCCCTAAATTGGGGAGGCAATTGGAACACCAAAACTCTTGGGAGCACAACGACGACACCGACAGCTACCAACCACGGGATGCAGTGTAACGTCTCCTCGATTTGTCGAAATCCGACGTCATCCTCCATACTGCACCGTCTTTCTGTCGCCGCAGTTCAACTTCATTGTCTTTGGTTTGTGGACTATTGACCTAAGGTGCCCGAGAAGTTGCAGTTGCTCATCTAGTCTACAGATTGACACGCCATACGCCGGAGATCAGTTACGATGGAAAGTAAGGAGAGCACATCGGAACAGCCAGGAACATCAGCGCGTAACCTGAGGGGCGATGACATTGAGCCAGCGAGAACCACGATAGGCGGCGGCGATACGGCCGAGGTGAAGCATCAGCAAGAAACGCAACATCTGGGAACCCTCGACAGGAAGCTCAAGGCTCGCCATGTGCAATTCTTGGCCCTTTCAGGCGCCATAGGTACCGGCCTATTCGTTGGAAGCGGCCAAGTCTTGTCACTGGCTGGCCCCTTGTCGGCATTCATCTCGTACGCAGTCACGGGCTTCAATCTCTACTGCGTCATCAACAGCCTCGGAGAGATGGCCGCATGGCTCCCGATCCCAGGCGCGGTTCCCATCTTTGCGGCGCGATATGTTGACCCGGCGCTTGGGTTCACCTTGGGATGGAATTATTGGTGAGAGCCCACTTCCCCAGACACGGCCACAGACGATGGCTTCGGAGCTTGCCCGGGGAATGTCTCCCGTGCTGTCCAGAGACTTACCATGACCGATGAACACTCAAGTTGAGACATCTTCAGGTACCAATTCGCAATCGGCGTCCCAATCGAAGTCACCGTCTCCGTCGTCATCCTTGATTATTGGGACCACTCCGTCCCCCAAGCCGCGCTTATCACAATCTTCCTGCTCGCCATGGTCCTCATTAACTGCTTCCCCGTACGCATCTACGGCGAAGCAGAATTCTTCTTCGGCGCCATCAAGCTCATCACGATCGTCGGCCTCATCCTCCTCATGTTTATCATAACCCTCGGCGGCTCCCCCTCCGGCGACCGCATTGGCTTCCGCTACTGGGCCGACCCGGGGCCTATGAACGCCTACCTCCGCCCCGGCGCCCTCGGCCGCTTCCTCGCCTTCTGGAAGGTCTTCATCCAGGCCACCTTCTCCTACGGCGGCAGCGAGATGGTCGTAGTCGCATCAGGCGAGACCGAGAACCCGCGCCGCAATATCCCGAAAGCGATCCGCCGCGTCTTCTGGCGCATCGCCATCTTCTACGTCCTCGCCATCTTCCTCGTCGGCCTCTGCGTCTCCTCCGAGGACCCCAACCTCCTCGACGCAATCGGGTCCAGCGCCCCCGGCGCCGCGCAGTCCCCCTTCGTCATCGCCATCCGCAACGCCGGCATCCGCACCCTACCCTCCATCATTAACGCCGTCGTTCTCACGTCTGCGTGGTCCGCGGGCAACTCATTCTTCTACGCCTCGACACGTGTGCTCTACGCCGCCGCGCTTGACGGCACGGCGCCGGCCGTCCTCAAGTTCGAGCGCTTCGGCGTGCCGTACGCGTGCGTGGCCGCCACGACGGCGCTGAGCTGCCTCGTCTACCTCAACGTGAGCAACGACGCGGCAGAGGTGTTCTTCTGGATCAGCAACCTCAGCGCCGTGAGCACGCTCATCGTGTGGGCGAGCGTGTGCGTGACGTACCTGCGCTTCTACCACGGGCTGCGGCACCACGGCGTCGACCGCGACACGCTGCCGTACAAGGCGCCGATGCAGCCGTTCCTGGCGTATTTTGCGGTGTGCTTCTGTCTCGTGGTCGCGCTGTTCAACGGGTTCGACGCGTTCTTCCCGGGGCGGTTTAGCGCCAAGACGTTTGTGCCGCCGTACATTGACATCCCCATCTTTCTGAGCCTGTTCCTTGGGTACAAGTTTGTCAAGGGGACTAGGTTTGTGAAGGTGGCCGAGATGGATATTTGGTCTGGCAAGGCGGAGATTGATAGGCTGGAGCCTACGTGGCCGGTGGTCACGCCGAGGAACTGGGTGGAGAGGATTTGGTTCTGGATTACTTGACGGGGGGGCAATGGGCTTGGCGGGTTCCCGAGGGGATGGGTTAGCGTGTGGGCTGGAGATCCGATGGGTTGGATCTGGAGCAGGCGAACTTTTGTGAGCGGAATTAGGGGTTTGAAGGTCTGACGGAGGGACCTTGGTTGATGAGGTTGGATGGTGGGAGAGAGGCTGGGTCGGCCTGGACTAGGCCGTCGCCAAAACGGATGAAAGAGGGGGTTTTGAAAATTCTGGCAGAACTAGAAATCACTCTCGTGACCAGATGTTGAAAGGCTACCCAGATGAGTCGATGCGCCTTTTCACATGAAGGGACTTGATAAGATGTAGCTTTCCCCCGTGTCTTTGATCATTGGGCGAGATCCGCGCCGGCGGCCGGGTAGTTCGGACGCCGCGTGGGTACCCCTCTCGTTGCCCTTCCAAGATGCAGGATTTTCCCCCGTGGCAACAAGTCTAGCAGTTGCTTGTCCGGGGCTCTAGGGTCTGCCATTTTTCGCGGCAAGTTGAAGGACCCTTATCCTGGGATGTAGTGCAGAATTGTCGCCGGCATTTTGCTCCGAAATGGCGGGAGTTGTTGCAGACTAGTTGATGACTGAAGACAGACGGTAATCAGGCGGGCAGCTAGCTCGGTCGCGGCGCGACCTGTGGCGTCTTCTTGGTGTCTGACTGCCGGTGGGATGTGGGAAGAGATGTCTTTGAGTTCGGCTTTGTCTGTCCGTTACGTATGTACCTTCGATGTAATGTAGATGATCTTGGGGTCGAGACATTCTGCAGGGAGTGATGCGTGATGATGTGCAGTTCAAGGCCTCGGTAATGTTGATGACAGTGCTTCTAGAACCGGCATGCCAAGAGCGTACAAGTTTCTTCAATCAATAGACAGGTTCAACATGGAGAGTCTGAGAGTCTAGACACGGAGGTGAGCCCATTTTTCCAGCGGAGAAGTTCACGGGGCCTCGTGCAGCAGCCCGTCGCCGGCGCTGACAAGCTGTCGGGTTCGCAAACCATTTGTCAAAAGCAGGCCAAAAAGGCGACCGGGTTCACCGATGTTGCACTCGTTTGCGTTTGCCTTTGCCGAAACCCCTGCAAGTGCGGGATTTTCGGGTTTCGGCCACACCACCCCCTCTAACGTCAATTGATATCGTCTTTTTCGTTGTTTTTGATTAGTTTACTAGTAATTAATACTATTCGCATTAATTTATTTATATATCGACGTTATCTATAGTTATAGGACCTATGTGAAGTGTGATCTATATATTTAGGAGTAACTTCTTATTATATATAATAGCTCTAACTTATAAAGCCTTATAAGCCTAAGATTTATTATATATATTATAAGATTTAACATAGTATAAAAGTATTATATATAGTTAATACTAGTATAATATATAATTAACTATATAACAGCTATAAAGAAGTTTTTCTCTCTTTTATTAGCTTTTAGAAGGATTAAACTAAAGTCTATAACGCCTTAGCATACTTAATTAAACTTAAAACGTATTACTTCTAAAGAATTAGGCTAGTTCTAGTTATTAGTACTTATAGAGTTATCTATAAAGTTAATAGTTACTAGAAATAAGTATAGAAGTATATCTTTATATAATAAGAGTTCTATAAACCTATTATTAGTAAAAGTAAATATAAACTTATATAGCTATACTTATAGAAGTAGTAGCATCTATAAGCTAACTAAGACTTAAGCTTATACACTTTTATATAGACTATATATAGTTTTTATTAACTAGGTATTAAATATCTTTCTAACTAAGATACTAAATAATAAAGATAATATTAATATAGAAAAAGATATAAATTAAGAAGAAGAGGTTAATAATAGGGCTAAAGGGGAGGAAATATCTGTTTAGTATAATATTATTAATATAATAAATCTTATAGAAGATATAAATACGTTTGAAGATAAGGTTAATCTATTCTAAGAGAGGCTTATATTTATTACTACTAAGGAATTTTTTAACTCTAAGGAACTTATTCTACTACTTAAGATTTACTAGTTTAAAATCTCTATTTAACTTAAGGTTATATTTCTTCTTAGGTCTAGGTTAAAGATAGTCTCTGATATTTATATCTATATATTTAAAACTTAGAGCGATCTTACTATTAATCTTATAATATAGTTTAATTATAATATTATAGAATAACTACTTAAGAAGTTTTTTTGTTTTTTTTAAGGATTATTAGGTTATTATTATAGATATAAACTTATTATATAAGTCTAGGTAGGAAATAGTTTTTATAAAAAGTTTTAAGTAATAACTAACTACTTATTAATAGTATTTTATATACTAAAGTTAACTTACTAATATGATTACTAAAGATACTAAGTTGAAGAAATAATTATAACTAGTAATAACTATAACTAGCCTAAAGCATTTATTATAAGATTATATACTTATTACAGTTACTTATTAATAATAGTTTAAAATACTATTAATACTACTATTTTAATGCTTTTTACTACTGTTTTAATAATTTATGCGGTTTATAATTAAATAGAGTATTCTAGTTTAATAAGTAGCGTCTTCTATACTTAAGACGCCTTAATCTATATTTAATATTCCTCGATCTATAATATTAACTTTATAGCTAGCGTGGATAGATAATGATAACAATTATAGTGTTATAGTAGATAAACTAATACTATTTAGTATATAGCTTAAGTGATATAGTATACGATCTGTATTAGTTTAATAGTCTAACTCTATAATAATAGAACTTTATATATAGTAGTAGTAAGTATAAATAGCTTATTTAGATTTATACTATAAGTAGAAATATTTATTTGCTTCTAAGTATAACTTCTACTTAGATAGTAATAATAAGTATTATTATTACTTTAGTAGAGGTATAAATCTAAAGTATTTTTAAATATCCTTAAAAGCTTTAACTAAATAAGTAGTAGATATTATAAGTAGTAAATTTATTATTAATATACTATTAGATAAAGTATAAAAGATAATTAAAATCTTAGCTAATAAGAGGAAGATAGTAAAAAAGACTATATTAAGAAGTGAGGTATTATTAAGTAACTAAATAACTTAAGATATTTCTTTTTAGGTATTACTAGCTAGTAGTAAACTTTATTTTATAAATTAGATTAATATACTGCTATCTTAAGTATTATATATATATAGTATTAATATTTATAGTTATATTATTAGCTTCTTCTACTAGTTCTGCTATCTGCTTTTATAAAGCTTTCTATTAAGGCTTTAATACTACTACTAATAAAAGCTAGTACTCTTCTAGCTATACTTTATTTTAAAGTACTAATTCTATTATTATTATTAGTAGTACTTAGAGATAAGCTTACCCTTAATTTTATTTTATAGTATTTTAAATAGTTATAGAAGAATATACTACCTAGTATAAAATAGAATATAGCTTTCTACTAGTTATTAGTAAATATTAAAGATAAAATAGTTAATATTTATTAACTTTAAAAACTAGATATAGAATAGTTTAAGAACTTTAAAGTTTTACTAGGTTTTATGCTTATAATTAAAAGTAAGATTAAGTAGTTCTTAAGTAATATAGAGGCTATAAAGCAGCTTATTAATTTTATATCTATATTTAATAAGTTAAGTATTACTTTATAAAGGGATTTAACTGATATATTTATATATAGATTTTTAATATAAGCTAGGAAATAAGTTATTCTATAAGGATAAAGAGTAACTACTTAAGAATAATAGATTAGAGGTGTGAAGAGTTTAATAACAAAGTTAGTAATATATAGCTTAGATTTATTTGTTTATATCTACTGTTTTTAATAACTAGGTTTATATATAATATTTAACTAGCTAATATATATATAGAAATAGAGAGATATAGAGAGGTATATATTCTTAACTACGTTAAGAATATTTAATATATTATTATAAGAAGTAGTTATTTAGTTACCTAAAGTGATATTTTTATTTAACTACTATATTACTTTATAATACACTCTTAAAGAGATATTTACTTAAATAGAGATATTAAGTATCTAGTATATTTTTATATTTATTAGAATTATATAAATATATACTATATAGATATATAAAGCTATTCTATAAGTATTTTTTTTTCTAATCTTTAAATAAGCTAAGAGGTATACTTAACTTTAATTAAAAACCTCTAGTACTCCTTAATAATAAGAAGGAACTATTTAAAGGCTTATAATATATATGAAGCTAGAATAACTGCTATAAATATATTAAATACTTATTTTTATTTTTATTTAGTATCTCTCTTAATATATTTATAATATATAAACTATAGATATATACTATTTACCTACGAACTGCTAATAAATAGATATAATTTATACTATAATAGACTTTTAAGCAGACTTTTAAGTAGACTTTTAGCGTCAAACTTTAAAAGTAGACTAATTAATTACTTTTTAACTAATAATATATTTACTCTGAAGAACTATATTAAGCTTTCTAGTATGTTTTTATATTGCTTAGTGCTATATAAAATATATACTAGATAGATATATAAAGCTATACTGCAGGTTTTTTCTTCTATTCCTCAGTAAATTATTATAATCTTTTATAGAGATTAAGGTAATACAGACCTTATCCTAGTTAGTTAATATAGAGATAGAGTAGCTAGCTAAGTTAATAACGCCTCTATAAGTAAATTAATTACTAAAGATATATTAGATAACTATTATTATTTTTGTTTAGTATCTCTCTTAATATATTTTTATATATAAACTATAGATATATATTATTTATTTGCAAACTATTAATAGATAAGTATAATTTATACTATACTATACTTTTAAGCTTAATATTACTAGTAAACTGAGCTATCTAGAAGCTTATTAAATCTATTTATTAATTACTAATATTCAGCTGGAGCTAAATAGTAAGGATAATAATTGCAGAATATAAACTTAGAATATTTAATGCTTTTTTATATACTATTAACTAGTATCTTACTATAATATATAAATATATAAGCTGTATATTATTATCTACCCTTTTTAACTATAATTATAGGTTTCTTCTCTAGTAATTGTTAACATATAACGTCTTAATATAATAATAATAATATATAAGAATAATCTACTTACTTAAATATTCTATATAAAATAAACAAATAGACTTTTATATATATAACCTTATATAAAAGTGTTTAGTTTATTATAACCTATAACTATATAAATGCTTACGTAATCCCTTATATTATGTAATCCTACTTATGTAATTAAGAGCTTTACAGCTTATGTTTCAGGTTATCTTTCCCCTCCTTTTTCCCTACCTTAGGATGTAACCTGCCAACAACATCAACCAGAATCATCACAATACATTCCTTCTCTATCAATTATATATACAAATAAATGCCTATAAATACTGAGGATTATCACTTTTTATCATAATATATCTCCATCTATAACCCTATACTATATAGGCGCATATACTACGCCCCTGAATACCTTTATACCTGTGCTAACAATTATAATTAGTAGTCTTTTTTATAGCTATAGTAATAATATTAAGTTAAATATACTTAAGAGTATATTAGCTATAACCTCTATAATAAATATTATTAATTAGTATATAAGTGTTAGTATACTTTATTTCTATATAATTATTATATTTAAATATAGTTTAGATAGAGAGATATATATATAGTTAAGTTAATATAAGTATAATTAAGATAATATATAACTAGATTATATTATTCTAACTATTTAAGGCTTTTGTTATATCTAGCTTATTATTTAGAAGAAAGTATAGAAGATAAAATTATTATTAAACTTATTAATCTGTAACTTTATAATATTTTATACCTAGGTATTATTACTCGTATTACTAGAGGAATCTTCTTCTTATATATTAATTCTATAATATTAAAAGTGATTTATAATTTTATCTAGGTATAAACTAATAGTAGTAACTGAATTACAGAGAAATTGCTTAAAGAATATATTTGTTATATCTACTTATTTATAAGTTATAAAGTGATATTATAGATATGCTTTTAAGTTACTAAAAAATACCTCTATAGAGTTATAATCTAGTGAGTATAGAAGTAAATATATTAAATAAATATTAGTAGCTTTATATATTTCCTAAAGCTTTAATATATAGTGCTAACTTATATTATCTATAACTAGAATAGAGTTTTATACTAGGAATAAGTTTATAAGTAGTAGTATAAAGTACTTAATTTAGTATAAGAAGCCTTTTTAGTTTATATAGCTAAGATATATAACATAGTGAAGAATACTATTAAGAATGAGTACTAGTAGTATATAATACTATTCTCCCTACTTTAGTATACTTCTCTTTAAAGGTTAAATACTTTTTAGTAACTAAGCTGTTCTTTTTACTCTATTATAATAATTAATACTACTTTTATTAATAAAGATAAACTAGTTAGCTTTAATATTACAGATAGCTTATTAATATTTTAAGCGTCTTTTATTATCTCTTTATAGAGTAATATATCTAATCTTCTTTTTATATTACTATATTACTTTTAAATACTATAAGATTATAGAGATTAATATATTTAAATTAAATTTATTAATAAGAAATATCTATAACTTATTTAAATAGATATCTACTTTATTATATAATAGCTTAAATATTACTTCTTTATATAATAGTATTAACTTATAATTACTAGAACTTTTTAGTTAATATAGTTTTAATATATCTCTTATAGTAATAAATAAGATATAATAATACTAAATAGTATATTCTATATATTAAACTATATCTATTATAGCTATAGTACTAAAGAATTTAACTAATAGAAGCTTCTTAAGTAAAGCTTTTTAGTTTTCACTAAGGAGTAATAATATTGCTTAACATAGACAAATTATTTATTTAAATAGTTTATATTTTTTTATATTAATACTAATATATTAATATATAATAGGATTAATAAAGAGGGACAGGGATTATAATATATTAGCTAGATTTAAGCTATTTATATTATATTATTAATATATATTATAGTTATAGCTATAGCTTTCTATTATATTAATATATTATATAGAGTAAGAAGTATAAATATAAAAGTATTATCTTATCTATATAAAACTATTTTAAGTAGTAATTAGATCTATTTTTAATTTAATAGTAATAACTTAACTTTACTATTTATAGGCTTAGATATAGCTAGAAACATAGTATTAATAAAGTCTACTATATAGTATATATAGCTATATTAATAATAGCTTTAATTTAAGTTTATAATATTATATAATTATAGTATATTATCTATAATTAATTAATAACAGTAAAAACGACGAAAAAGATGATATTAATTAACGTTAGAGGGGGTGGTGTAGCTGAAACCTGAAAATCCTGCACTTGCAGGGGTTTCGGCAAACGCAAACGCAAACGAGTGTGGAGCGGGCTCAGGTCACTCGGCGCCCCGACTGGGTTGGTCGTTCCTGGGCCAGTCGGGAGCATGCGGAGATTGGGCCTGTCACCCATGTGGTAGCATGGAGGTGGGCCCTGAGTGTTTTTTTCTCTCTCTTTCACTGTCATTGGGGGCGAGAATCAGTGGTTCTTTACGAGATTCGCTGCCTGGAGATGGGCTTGTCCAGGGGTATGCTGGGTGTTTCTTCGGTCTGTCGCCTGTGTTGCTGAAGAAGAGACACATAAAGAGAGGGCAGCGAGTCGCCAACCTGATCGAGTCAAGCAGAGAGGCCCTGCTGACGTTTTTGTTGCGTCGTTGGCAATTGGCACCGGCACCTTTTTACATCGCCAGTAAGCAGCCGGACAGCCATCTCCTGACGGCCACGGCCGAGTCGCCCAATGATGGCCAACAGGAGGATGAAAGATGGTGGGTGGTTGGATGCGCCACGATGAGTTTAGGGGGAGGTAACCGTTTGCGGTATCGGTCGCCGCGGTTCGAGGAATGAAGGGCGTGCGCTAAATCATATCAGATGGATCTGATAAAAAAATTTTGATGGCCCTCTTCTTCGTTTTACGTTTAGCAGTGTTTGGTGTTCCCATCTTGATCCCGACGGATGGTTCACCCATGTATCTCTTCTCCCACTAGTTTCTTGACCATCATGTCCAGCAACCAACCAGACACGATGACTCTCAGAGGCCAACCAAAAGGACCAAGAAAGCCGCTAGCCACTGCTGGTTTTTCCTCCTAGCGCATCACCGAATGTGCGTATGTACGAAGAAAGTGTGGGCAAGGCAAGAAAAGAAAAAGTGTACCTCCCGAGGCTAGACAGCATAGCGCGGCGAGGGATCGACCCAGCTCCCCGGCCACTCATGTTTCTCTCCCGTGTCTCCCTCTCGACACCCCCGAGATGGCCCCGATTTCTTTCTGCAGGGTGGTGCGGCGGCGGCGAAAGAAGACCCTGGACAGCTAGCGGGTGGTGCGCGCAGCAGATCCTCTCAGAGTCTGCACACTGCTGCAGAGAGAGATAAAAGTTAAAAGGCGGCGGATGTAACCTCACCTGCGCTGCGCTCTTTTCCCTGTCTTCAGGCGGATCCCTCTCCATCTGGGCTTTTCTTTATTTTCTTTCCTCCCTCCAACAACATTTCTGCCACTGTCGTACTGGTTGGTGCATCAATCTCCTCTATTGAATTGAGCTGTGCGCTGTCATCATCGTGCATCATTAAACCGTCTCACCGACCTCACCTCGCGCTCACCTCGGTCGGCGGCAGTTTCTCACCGGCTCACCGACGCAAGCTTTCGGTTGGCGCATTGGCCTGCAGCAAGTCACTGCGCCGCAGCTGGCTCAACACGGTTGTTTGACATCACCTGAAGCTACCTTGCATCTGGTAAGGCTTTTTGCTCTTGACCCTTTCTTTCCTTCAAGGTTGCCACAGTCAAGGTTGCCACAGAAAAACTAGCGCCCTCTCTCGTGGTCCTCACTTCGTCTCATCCTTCGTTCAAATCACTCACTCACTCATGAGACGGTGCTAACCCCCGCGCAGACGCTTCACTCCCATCATGGCCAGTCCCGCACTCCAGAAGGAGACCGAGTCTCCCGCGCCGGAGATCGCTCCGGAGAAGAGCCACCCCGGTCATGACGCCGCTCCGACGTACGACCATGAGACCCCCCACCACATCATGGGCGAGAAGTCTCCTGGTGTCGTGAGAATCGAGGCCCTAACCCAGGCCATGACCCGCGTGGACCGTGTCTTCATCTTCTTCGGTGTCTTCCTTGTCGCCTACGGCTACGGCCTCGACGGCACCCTTCGTTACGCCTACCAGCCCACCGCCACCTCTTCCTACTCGACTCACTCCCTGCTGGCCAGCATCAACGTCCTCCGCTCCGTCATCGCCGCCGCCGCCCAGCCCACCTCCGCCAAGATTGCCGACGTCTTCGGCCGTGTCGAGCTCATCTGCGTCTCCGTCCTCTTCTACGTCGTCGGCACCATCGTCGAGGCCTGCGCCACCAACGTCTCCGCCTTCTCCGGCGGCGCCGTGCTGTACCAGATTGGCTACACCATGATCATGCTCCTCGTCGAGGTCATCATCGCCGATATCACTTCCACCCGTGCCCGTCTGCTCTTCAGCTACATCCCCGCCCTGCCCTTCATCATCAACACCTGGGTCAGCGGCAACATCTCCCAGCTTGTCCTCCTCCAGAGCACCTGGCAGTGGGGCATCGGCATGTGGTGCATCATCTACCCCGTCCTCTCCCTTCCCCTCATCATCAGCCTCACCATCGTCGGCCGCCGCGCCAAGAAGATGGGCCTCATGAACTCTTACCAGTCCTCCTTCCAGGCCCTCGGCTTCAAGGACTTCATGATCCAGCTCTTCTGGCAGCTCGACGTCATCGGCATCATCCTCGTCATCGCCGTCTTCGCCCTCGTCTTGGTGCCCTTCACCATCGCCGGCGGCTTCCAGTCCCAGTGGAGCTCGGCCCACGTCATTGCCCCTCTCGTCATCGGCGTCTGCTGTATTCCCGTCTTCGTCTGGTGGGAGCGCAAGGCCAAGCACCCCTTGGTCCCCTTCTACCTGATGAAGGACCGCGGCATCCTCGCCCCGCTCGGCATCGCCCTCTTCCTCAACTGGTGTTGGTACATGCAGGGCGACTACCTCTACACCGTCTGCATCGTCGCCTTCGACTTCAGCATCGCCTCGGCCACCCGCATCACCTCGCTCTACTCCTTCTGCAGTGTCATCACCGGCTTCATCCTCGGCTTCATCGTCTTCAAGGTCCGTCGCCTCAAGTACTTCATCATCGCCGGCACCATGCTCTTCATGGTCGCTTTCGGTCTGCTGATCCACTACCGTGGCTCTCCCTCCGGCCAGAGCGGTGTCATCGGCGCTCAGGTCCTCCTCGGTATCGCCGGTGGCATGTTCCCTTACCCCGCCCAGGCCTCCCTGCAAGCCAGCCTGAAGCACGAGCACCTCGCCATCATGACCGGTCTGTACCTCGCGACCTACAACATCGGCTCCGCCTTTGGCAACACCATCTCCGGCGCCATCTGGACCCAGGTCCTCCCCGGCGTTCTCGAAGACAAGCTCGCGCCCCTCGGCAACACCACCCTCGCAGAGCTGACCTACGGCTCGCCGTTTTCTGTCATCGTCGAGTACCCCGTCGGAACCCCCGAGCGCACCGCCATCATCGACGCGTACCAGTCCGTCCAGCGCCTGCTGACCATCACCGGTATCTGCCTGACGGTGCCGTTGATATGCTTCGCGTTCCTGCTCAGGAACCCTAAGCTCAACGACGAGCAGACCCTGGCCAACGAGCCTGGTGCCGAGATGGGCCACGTCCAAGGTCGGGACAACAACAATGACTTGATTACAAAGATCTAGATGTTTCTTATATAAAGAAGGGGAATTGAATCATGACTTATGTAATGGAGGGGGTGGAAACGAATCAAGACTCAGGATCTGTCTTTACCTTGGATGCTGGGGAAGGTTCACCGGCAATCCATCTTACTAGTAATCTAATATACCATTTACTTTCCATATGGACATGTAAGAAGAAACTTCCACCACTTCGCGCAAAGATACGATGGAGAATGCTCGGAGCAAGGGTTGCGAGTAGTTGCTGCAGCTCCATGTGCCGTTGGTAGCCAAGCCTCGGACTCAAGCAAGTGCCCCATCAACCTGTTGCTGACACGCATTCATTCTCTCCCGACTGACATGGCCTCCCCGCATCAAGCCGCCTGGGTCTGTCCCCGAGGTTAGCGAGCTCTCAACATTGGAATTAAACGCGCGATCACCCAGATTGAGCTCTTCCGTCCTTCAGTTCCGATTGGTGCTCATGCAGCTCATGCCGTGCTAAGTTGCGTCGGTGCTACGTCGCCTATGTGCCTATGCTGACTGGCATATGCATGTCCAAAGGCATGGTTTCTTAGATGCTGATGTTGAACAGGAACATGAAATGTTTGGTGCAAATGTCGCTTAGAGCTTGGGTATAAAGTCAACGAAATTGGCTGCTTGAATCTCCCGACCTCGGGCTTGGATGTAACTTCTCGCTCTAGGTAGTGACCAAAACATGATAAACACGATGGCGAGCTCCCGACACGCCGTCGCCGGCACTCTCGCCGTCCTCTTGGCATCCCTATCTCACGTATCCGGCCTTCGTGTTCCACACCACGCAACAGTCGCCTCAAGAGAAGTTGCCGCCAACACAGAATACGACTTCCTCATCGCAGGCGGCGGCATATCTGGCCTCACCGTCGCTGACCGCTTGACCGAGGATCCCAATGGTGCGTTCATCCTCCATCTATCGAGGCGGTATCAATGCTCACATTGTCAAAGTCAACGTCCTCGTCATCGAGACAGGCCCCTTTGACAAGGATGAAGACAGCGTCCTTATCCCTGGCGCCTTCAACCCGGTGCCGTACCTATGGCCAGACCTGATCAGCGCGCCGCAGACGGAGCTGAACAACCGCTCGTTCCTCGTGCCTGCAGGGAGAGTCGTCGGTGGCGGGTCGGTGGTCAATGGTATGGTATTTGTCCGCGCCGGCAAGGCCGAGTACGCGGGTTGGGAGAAGTTGGGAGCTGAGGGGTGGGGATGGGACGGCATTTTCCCGTATTTCAAGAAGGTCAATCTTGGAACATTCATCTCGGCCTTGAGGAATCTGAGCTGACTTCATAACAGAGTGAGAACTTCACGGCGCCTCCGCGAGATTTCGCCGACGCTGCGAACATCTCGTGGATCGACGCAGCCCACGGGCGCGGCGGTCCCGTTCAAGCTTCGTATCCGAATTACTTCTTCCCTGGCGCCGGTAACTTTATCCCCAGCTTTTGATACGTGATGGAACCAGAGTCTAATTGAGATCAGCGAACTTCTGGCAAGCAGCTCTAGAAAGCGGCTTCACGCCGTCTCCGGACCCTCTCGCCGGCGACCACGCCGTGGGCCTCTTCAACTTTCCCACCCTCGCTGACGCAACGACCCGCACGCGCAGCCATGCCCGGCGGAACCATTACACCCGCGTCAAGGACGCTCGTCCAAACTACCACATCCTCGCTGAGCACACTGTGTCCCGTGTCCTGTTCGAAGGGAAGAGGGCCGTCGGGGTTGAGTACTTGCCCACAGCTGGGGGAGAGAAGGTCAGCGTGTATGCAACAAAAGAAGTGCTGCTTGCTGCTGGAGGGGTTCATACGCCGCAGCTGCTTCAGCTATCTGGCATCGGAAGTAGAGAGTTCTTGGAAGGACTTGGGATCGAGGTCGTGGAGGACTTACCCGGTGTCGGTGAAAACTTTCAAGATCAGGGAGACCTGAAGGTTCCTTACACCTGTAAGTGATGGATCTCTCACGATGCCAACAGGTAGCCCGACTAACACTCTCCCAGTCACAAACCAAATCTTCCCCAACTCAGGATCCCTCGACACCAACGCAACCTACGACGCAGAACAGCGCGCCCTCTACGACACAGCCAAACAAGGCGCCTACACCATCATCCGCACCCTCGGCACAAACCTCGTCCTCCCGCCCCTCTCCAACGCCACCTCCACCTATCGCACCCTCCTCGCCGCCGCCGCCGCCACCGACCCCCTCGCCCACCTCGCACCAAAAACACCCCCCTCGGTACAGGAAGGCTACAAGCTCCAGCGCGAGCTGATACTCACCCAGCTCGCGGGCCAGGAAGTCCCCATCGGCATGATCCACTGGGCACCGGCCCCAGCTTGACGCTCTACTTCCTCAAGCCCCTCAGCCGCGGCTCCGTGCGGATCCGCACCGCGGACCCGCTCGCGCAGCCGGTGATTGACTTCCGCACGGGCGCGGACCCGGTGGACTTCGACGTTGCGATTGCGCTGTTCGAGAAGGCGAGGGAGGTTATGGCTGCGCCGGCGATGCAGGTGCTCGGCCCGGCGGTGGGCGCGCCGTTTGGGGGTGTCACGGAGCGGGAGGAGCTGAGGAAGTTGTTGAGGGCGAATATGAGCCCGTCGAATGCGCATGAGTGTTGTACGGCGGCGATGATGCCGAGGGAACGCGGGGGCGTTGTGGATTCGAAGATGAGGGTGTATGGGGTGGAAGGGTTGAGGGTGGTGGATATTAGTTACTGGCCGATGTTGTTGACGGCGGGACCGACGGCGACGACGTACGCGAGCGCGGAGAAGGTTGCGGATGTGATTAAGGAGGAGTATGGGCTGGGGTCTTTGTGATGAGGTGATGTTGGTGATGAGGTGACAATGGTGTAGTTCATCACGCTTGCGCTTTCTACACCACATAGTCCAAGTCGCACTAGAAAAGCAACATGACCATCAATGCGCGTCTGGTATCTGGTGTGGGTGTATACACTCTAAAGCGATATACACGAACTGTCTTTGTGCCTGCTAAGTTGGACCCCGTACTCCTTCGCTATGCTTCCGTTTAGAAACGCATCCTGAAAGAACAAAAAGTCAGGATTCGTCTCCATCCCGAGATCATCCATAAACATCTCGCCCTCATCCTCGTCACTCCTTGCCCCGCCACCTTTCCTACCCTCTTCCGCATTCTTCTCCTCCCCGGCTGGTACACCACCCTGCATCAAAGCCCCAACCACTCCATGCGACGATACACACAGCGGCCCCGGCGACGGCTGCCCAGGATACTGCGGTACGTCCTGCCGCAGCTCGGGATACTGCGCAAAGAAATCGGGCTCCATCGTCCAAGCGCGCAGGTCGCGCAGGCGGTCCTTGAAGAGCGGCGAGAGGGCGTACGTGCCGCGGTGCACGTTGCGCACGTAGCAGTCGCGGAAGTCGAATGGCCACGCGATGCGCAGGTGCTCGCGGAACATGTGCCAGAAGGTGTTGTTGTGGCAGTACGGGTGCGGCGTCGTCGCGAAGCGGTAGTGCAGCGCCGGCCAGGTGAAATAGTCCGCCGAGGGGTCGTGCTCAGGGGACAGTTGCTGGAGTTGTCTTTGCTTGCGGTCAGCGGTAGAACGCGAACTAGGGTAAAAGAAGAAGAACACTCACGACTTGAGATACCACCGCGGCACGACCTCGCTCTTCGCCGGCGTCGGGTCTGTGTACGCCCGCATCAGGAGATGGATCATGAACAGCACGGCAAGCCGCTCGGGCGGCCCGCACCCCGCGAAGCAGAGCTCGTCGAGCTGCCGCACCTTCTTCCACAGCGGCGTCATCCGTCCCGCTTGAGATAGGCTGTCCCAGCCGTGGAGGACCGCGTGGACGGGGATATCCTCGCTGACCTGGTACTCCAATTCGAGCATCGCCTTGGTCAGCGGGAAGGGCTCCTTGAGGATCTCGTTGCCGGCTTTCCAGCAGTTGTGGGAAACGAGGGAACCGTCGGAGAGGCGGCGCGTGCGAGATGATGAGGTACAGCTGCATTCTGACTTGACCGGGGTTCTGATAGTTGAGGGGGCGGCGGGTGGAGGAGCTGGTGATGGGAGCTTAGATATTGGGGGTGCGGTTGACAGGTCCACGGGAAACGACTCGTCCATCCAGAAATTGCTGACGTCGAGAGCAGAGGCGTCCACGAGGCTGCTCACATCTTTCTCGAGATGATGAGTATGTGTTTCGTCGATATGATCCTGGGGCGTCGTCGGGACGGGAACCGCGGCAGGCGTGCTCAGATACTCCATACTCGACGGCTCCAGCAAGCTCACACCTTCACCAGCACCCCCTTCCACCTTCCCATCCTCGCTATCCTTCACCTCAGCTAGATGCCTCACAAAAGTCGCCGAAGCCCCCTCCATGCAGCTCATCAGCCTGTTCCTCTGCTCCGTGACCCTAGCCAGCTGCGTCATCAGCGCCACCGTCGCCGCGTTGTCCCTTACGGCTCAGCTCCGCAACCAGTCCCTCAAGGTGCGCGATGCGGTTCTTCGTCTTTTCCCGCGCGATGCGCTGCGCCTTGCGGTCGGCCTCCCTCTTCTTGAGCCGCGAGGACGAGACCGTGGCCGATGAGCCGGGGCCGTGGTGGCGAACGTCGGGGGTCGGGGCGGTTCCCGGGGTGCTAGCCATGGTTCTCGGAGAATTTGGTGCAGGACTTTGCTTGCAGTTGGACAATTGGGAGGAATCGGGGTGGAGAGAACATTGGTTTGTTATGCAAAAGAGTTCCCGGGTAGATGGATCGAACGTCATGTGTGGTTGGAGGGTGGGTTCGCGCCGAAATGCGGGGAAAATGCTGGCGGACGCGGGGGGGGCGGGCTGAGCCGTCTGTGCATGTGCATTGAAGCGGGGACACGGAGGGATATGAGCTCCGGGGGACCTCGGCAGGACGGGTCTTTTTGTGGCTTGTCTACTAGAGTTGTGGCGATGGTTAAGGCGTGGAGTTTCTCACACTACCGTCTTGAGAGCTGATCGTTTAGAAAAGTGAAGTGAATGTATAACATGGATTATATACAGTGAGCGCTAGTGTGGATCTCAGGAATGCTAGGCCTTGCTATCCGGTCTTCTCTTGAGATAAAAGTAATACGTCCCAGCATCCTTCAGATCCTTGGTATCCATCGCCCCGATGACAGTATGCTCATCCACATAACGGAAAGCGTCGATGATTGGAAACTTGTCATACACCATGGCAGCCGTAACAACGCCGCGGTACTTCACTTCTCGAATGTAGTTCACAAAATTAGCCCCGAATCAATAAACAGTGGTGTGTCGTTTCTTACACGGGCATGGCCGTAGTCTGATAACCAAGTACGCTTGCCCTCATCGCCATATACCATGATGGGGTCAACATCGTCCACGGAGCGAAAGTCCTTCCCCGCCCACTTGAAGGTGCGAAGCTGTTGGTGAGTTGGGCGGCCGGTGTCGAAACTTCCTCCTTCCCACTGGCCGATCAGCTGGTTTAGGGAAACAGGTGTCAGAACCCTCTAGAACAGGTTAGCAATAGAAGGGGGAAAGTAATAAAAGAGTAGCTAGGTTATATATAGAGAGTAGGTTATATACTATAGAAAAGAGGGTAGATTTTAGTAATTTATCTTTTAATTTCTAACTATAGTTAGTTCCTATAAACTTTTATTTTATATTATATACTTATTAATAGTTTAAAATCTCTATTTATAAAAAAAACTAAACTAGAAGCTTAAAATACTAGTTTAAACTAGATATACTAAGAGAATATAGTTTATATAGTAACTTAGTAATAAAATATCTCTACTATTAACTACTTTAAATATCTAGAATAAGTAAGAGAACTAAGAATAGCTATTTAAGAGAAACTAAAAAAATATTTAATTAACTCTAAAGAAGATATAATAGAACTAAGAAAGTATTATACTTTCTAAACTAGAGAAATATAATAAACCTTTTTTTAAAAACTTTATATTAGATTATAAATAACTAAACTAAACTACTAGTAATTAACTATTAATACTATATAAAGAAAAGTATATCTTTAAAAAAGAGATATTTATTACTATTTATAAGGATTATTTATATAAAAAGTATACTAAGCTAGAGCGTTTTAAAAGCGTTTAGTTATTTTAGTATATAGATCTAAATATAGTAGCCTTATTTTAGCTCTATTTAGTAAAATAGCTAATATTACTAAAGCTTTTATCTTTAGCTATAAAACTACTTTATTAAAGTTAGCTAAATTAAGTTTATCTAGAAAGCTAGAATAAAGCTACTTATTTTCTATAAATAAGCTACTAATATTAGCTTTATTTCTATTTAGTTACTAATTTAAACTATTAGTACTATTTTTTACTTCTTTTTATTACCCTCCCTAATATATATAAGTAAATTAATAAGAGACTTTTAGAGCTTCTTATTTAACTACTATTATTACTTTAACTTATAAGTATAATAGATATATACTAACTATAATAAAGTAGTATATATAGTAAGCTACTTTTAAAGAAAAGTAAAAATAAACTAGATCTATTATATAGGTAAATAATAATACTAAGACTTATTATTTAAGATAGGCTATATCTTATAAGAAGAACTAGATATATTCCTCTATAATAATCTATTTAATCTAGCTAGCTATAGAATAGCTATTAATATATAGCTTAACTATACTACTTAGGGACTATAAGAGAAAGTTAATAAGTTTACTAGTTATATTAGTAATTTTAAGCTTAAACTAAACTATACCTCTACTAAATAGTAGTATATATCTATATTACTTAGTAAACTATAGCTATATTTATAATATATTATTATATTATAAATAACGCTTCTATATATATATAGAGAACTTATCTTACTAGTAAGGTATATTAAGCAATTTATATTAGTAATATTTAACTACTAGATATTACTACTTATTAGCTTAATAAGATAGCTTTAAGCTAATACCTAGTAAAATAATAATAGTACTATAGAAATAAGCTTTTACTACAGAGGTGCCTTTCAAAAGTTTTGACCAAGGCCCGTGCCACCTCTAGCCCCACATACGCCTGGCGCCAGCCGTCAGTCACCCTCACTATACCAAAAACAGCTAGTATGCCAGCTTATTGCTTTTTTCTGGGGGCCTACTAAGGCCCTGGCAAACCTTCTCAATCACATTAACAAAAACGCGTTATATTGATATCACCACTTTTTCGACCTCTTTTTTTTACCCTACTAATAATACTGCCTAACTTAGATCCTATTCAGAGGGCAGTTATTATTGCTTTATAATCCCCTTATAGCAGTAAAACTACTAAAGAGATCTCACAGATTACTAGCCTACCTATTCAGTTGATTAACTGCATCTACACGTATGCTGTAGAGGCTGGTTTCAAGCTGAACGAGAAAGCCCTCGTTATCCTACCTAACTATATTATTAATAAACTCTGCTCTAGTTAACCTAAGAAGCAAACTGCAGCTGCTATTAACATTATTACCTTAAAGATATCCTAAGACTGCTATAGTTATAAAAAGAACTATACTAATATTACTAGCAATCTTACTAGAGAGAGTATTAAGGTCTTAGTAACTATAATATAGAGGATCTTTTAGACAGCTAGATATCAGAAAACTAAGCCTATTTATAAGCCCAGCCTAACAGCTAGAATAAAAGCTGAGAAGCTTACTTAGTACCTTTGCTATAAGGACTAGATATTAGAAGACTAGAAAAAGGTTATCTAGTTAAATAAGACTAGTATTATCCTGCTTCACTATTAGAGAGGGTACTATCTCTAGCATTATCCTAACAAGGCTTATACCTGCTCTTGTATTTATAAGCAGTAAAAAAGCTACTCTGAGTTTATATTTTAGAAGTGTTTTTCCTATAAATTAAAGGGTTCTTACTACTACTAGATGCTAGAGTTAGTAAAAGACCTCAAACTAGCTACTAAGGAGGTTGCTGCTCTGAACACTAAGCTAAAGCCTATTAAAAAAGCTAAGTAGAAGTTTATTACTTCCTTTATATACCTAGGATTATATAATAAACCTAGGCCTCACCTAGCCTAGTAATAGAATAAAAAGAACAGCAAGCTAATATATAAGTCTAAAAGCAGTATTAACTAATATTAATACTAGAAAGAGATCTTACTGCCTAAGCTGTTCCTTTACACCTGCTGCTGCAGCTAGGATACTATTATACAAAAAGACAAGACACTATCCTATAACTACTAGTTCAATTAAAAGACTTTTAAAGTTAATAATATTAACAGACTTCTCTAGCCAGATAACTCTCCTAACCTTAACCCTATAAAGCCTTGCTAGCCCTGGATAAAGCAATATATAACCTAGCTAGGCGCTTCTAAAAGCCGCGCTAAAGCTATACAGGCCTGGGAGGCATACTGGAAAGAGCTTAAGCCGGAACATTTTCAGGCTTAGATCGAGAGGATCCCACAGCATATTCAAGAGATCATTAGGCTAGAGGGTAGCAACGAATACAAAGAGGGCTGCAACGCTAGCAAATATTATGGCTAAAATTCACATCTTCCTCGCCGTTAATGTGGTGCC
This sequence comes from Colletotrichum camelliae, assembly GCA_018853505.1. Classification (NCBI taxonomy): domain Eukaryota; kingdom Fungi; phylum Ascomycota; class Sordariomycetes; order Glomerellales; family Glomerellaceae; genus Colletotrichum; species Colletotrichum camelliae. The sequence continues at coordinate 4,351,079 of JAELVL010000005.1, read as the reverse complement.
GAAACTGCTCTTGGGGCCCCTGGCCTCGACCCCTGCCGCCACCCCTGCCTCTGCCAGGTGGCGTTCTTGGCGCCTTGGTTAAAACTTTTGAAAGGCACCTCTGTACTATAGGTTCCTATTAAGAGATATTACCTACTATAACTATTAGGAATAAAGCTATATATTAAGAAACTGCCTTTAGCTAAAAATATAGCTTTAGTAATACTATAACTACAGTAAAATAAGCTATTTAGTAAATATTTACTCTAATATAATATATTATAAATATAATAAAAAGAGCTATAAAGCTACTAACTATATTACTAATAATACTATAAAGGAGTAAGAAGAGCTAGTAATAAACTCTAATACTATCTCTATATAAGTAATAGATTTATAGTAATAAGAATACTACTTAGATATCTTAACCTAAGTATATTTTAACTACTTCTAAGTAAAGCTAAAAGTACTTCTTAACTTAGAATTAATAGCTAATATAATTAATAGTAGCTTACTATATAAGTTTAATATAAACCTCTATATCTACTTAGTATATTAGCTTATAAATATAGATAACTATAAGATTACTATACTTAGAAGTTACTACTTATAACTCTAGATATCTAATAGTAATAATATTACTAAGATATAGCTATACTACTTTATTATAGTAGATCTTTTAATACTTACTTTAATACTTAGCTTTCTTTAACTAGAGGATATTAACCTATTTATAAGCTAGTATTAAAAGAAATAGTATTACTTAATCTATAAGTATTATATCTACTTAGATATTATACTAAAAAAGCTACTTAATAAGATATAATATTCTATAATAATATAAATTATAGTTACTCTTATTATAGATATTATTATATTATTAGCTAAAGTAATAGAAAACTAGTAGTAATATTATAGTAACTTTAATAACTTATTCTTAGAAGAGAAAGTAGTTTCTTTATTTAACTAAGCTACTTATAACTATTATATTAAACTTAATAAAGTAGTACTAATTTTTTAAAGCTTTATTTACTTTTTATTAAACTATAAGTTAGAGATCTTAAAGGATTACTTAACTAAAGCTAAAGCTAGAAGCTAGATATACTTATTAATAAGCCTTATTAATATACTAATCCTATTTATACTAAAAAAAGAAAATAAATTATAGCTTTATATTAACTACTAAGTAATAAATAAGATTACTTATAAGAATAAAACTTTATTACTACTTATTAGTAAGATTTTAGACTACTTGTTTAATATATTAGTTTTTACTAAGTTAGATCTAAAAGATACTTATTACTAGATATATATTACTGAGAGTAATAAGTAGAAAATAGTATTTATATAAAATATAGCTAGTTTAAATACTTTATAATACTTTTTAAGTTAATTAATATACTTATTACTTTCTAAATATATATTAATAATATCCTAAGTAGCTTAATAGATACTATCTATATTATCTATTTAAATAATATTTTAATATATAGTAGTAACTATAAAGCTTATAAAGAGTATATATATAGTATATTAGAGTAACTAAAGTAATAGAATCTATATTTAAATAGTAATAAGTATAAGTTTTATATATTTTATATAAGCTTTTTAAGCTATATTATATCTAAGGATAGTATAGAGATAGAACTAGTATATATAGAAGCTATAGTAAACTAGCTACTTTTATAAAGCATTAAAAATATTTAAATATTCCTAAGGTTTACTAGGTTTTATAGATATTTTATTCTAAACTATACTAAGATTACTATATTATTAATAAACTTATTCTAAAAAACAAAGCTAGAAGTTTAAAAGCTTCTATTACTAGTAATAATAGCTTTTAAGTAGCTATTAAAAGCTTTTACTAAAGCGCCTATACTATAGTATTTTAACCTATTACTACTTATCTATATATAAATAGATATATTATTTTAAGCTATTAGTATAGTAATTACTTAGTTATTTAATAGCTATTAATACTTTATTACTTTTTAATCTTAGAAGCTAATAAATACTAAAAGCTACTATAAGATAGGAGATATAAAGCTACTAGTTATTATAGATATTCTAAGGAACTAGTACTATTACTTAGTATATAGTATTTCTAGAATTATAGTTTTTATAGACTATTTTAATTTATAGTTCTTAGATATAAAGAAGAAACTAAATAGAAAACAGCTATACTAGCTAGATAAATTAGTAGTATTTAATATTAATATATATTTTAAACTAAGAGAAAAGAACCTAGTAAATAAGCTATTAAGGTAACTTAATTATAAGAAGCTTAAATTAGTAAATAGAGCTTATAAGCTACTAGAAAATATAAAATACTATCTAGCTCTTACTAAGAAGTTATAAATACTATATATAGTAATAATATTAATAATATCTTTATACTACTAGAGTAATACTATTAGAGATAAGAAGCTAATACTAAAGTAAAGTAAATAAAAGAGGTTAGAAGCTCTAGCTTAGAATATAGACTTAGAGAAACTATTTAAGAGGTATAATAAAATTATAAACTTAGAATATTAGAGTAATAGTGCTTTTTAGAAGAAAGGTTATATTTAACTACTTATATAACCTTTGATCTGCTACTCTTAGACCTCGTCCTGATTAGGTGAAAATGATTAGCTATAAAAGAACTTCTAGAATAATTAGTTAAACCCCCTATAAAATAGAGGAAAGAACCTTTAAAAGTATTAGCTAAAGCTTCTGTAAAGTAGGGGAAAGAACTTTTAAATCTATTAGCTAGGGCTGTAAGGCCTAGAGCTCTATTAGCTATAATAGCCCTATATACACAGTAAAGCTAGCCCCAGCCTAGCTAGCCAGCCGCCAGCCCAGCCAGCCAGCCGCCAGCCTAGCTAGCTAGCTACTAGCTTAACTATTTTAACTAATTAACTAATTAACTAACTTAATTAATAGTTTATAGTTTATAATTAATAGTTAATAGTTAATAGTTAATAGTTAATAGTTAATAGTTAATAGTTAATAGTTAATAGTTAATAGTTAATAGTTAATAGTTAATAGTTAATAGTTAATAGTTAATAGTTAATAGTTAATAGTTAATAGTTAATAGTTAATAGTTAATAGTTAATAGTTAATAGTTAATAGTTAATAGTTAATAGTTAATAGTTAATAGTTAATAGTTAATATTTAATACGTAGTATTTAATAATTAATAATTCATAATAAATAAATTAAAAGCTATTAACTAAACGTTAAAAGCTAATAAATAATATTTTATAGCTAATAACTAATAATTAACTTAAAGATTAAAAATAATAACTCATACCTAATAGCTAATAATTTATAGTTTATAATTAATAGCTTATAATTAATAGTTAGTAAATAATAGCTAATAACTAAAAAATAATACTTAATAACTTATAAATAATAGCTAATAATTAGTAGTTAATAGCTAATAAGTAATATATTAAAGCTATTAATTAAAACTTATAAAATAATAAGTAATAATTTATAGCTAATACTTAATAGCTAATAATTAATATTTAATAATTTAAACGATATTAACTAAAGTTTAAAAACTAATAAGTAATATTTAATAGTTATAATTAATAATTAATAGCTAATAAATTAAAAGCTATTAGATAAATATAATATATATAGCTTATAATTATTAGTTAATAACTAATATTTAATAATTAGTAGTTAATAGCTAATATTTAAAAGTTAGACACTAATAATTAATAGCTAATAGCTAATATTTTATAGTTAATAGCTTATAACTAATAGCTAATACTTAGTAGCTAATAACTAATAACTATTAGTAAATACTTAATAGTTAATAATTAAAAATTAAATATAATAATTAATAACTAATAAGTTATAACTAAAACTTAATAACTAATAGCTAATAAGTTATATTTAATAGCTAATAGCTAATAAAATATATCTAATAGCTAATAACTAATAATTAAAGCTAAAAGCTAAAAGCTAAAAGCTAAAAACTAAAAGCTAAAAGCTAAAAACTAAAAACTAAAAGCTAAAAGCTAAAAGCTAAAAGCTAAAAGCTAAAACCTAATAAATTATAGCTAACAGCTAGTTATTAATAAATATATTATAACTAATAATTAATATTTACTAATAATACTTAACAGCTAATAAGTTATATTTAGTTAATAACTATAATTTAAAAACTAATAACTAATAATTAATAACTAATAACTAATAAATTATAAACTAAAAGCTTTTAAGTAAAGGTTAAAAGATAATAAGTAATACTTTATAGTTTTTAATTAATAACTAATAACTAATAATTAATATTTAATACTTAATAAAGTATATATAACTAATAGCTAATAATTAGTAAATAGTAGCTTATAGTTAGTAACTAATAACTAATAATTAATACTTAATAATAAATAACTAATAGTTAATAACTAATACTTAATAATTAATAGTAAAAGTTAAGATAAAGTATTATAACTAATAATATATAATTAATATTTAATAGCTAATAGCTAATAAATAAAAGTCTAAATAATAAATAATTTTATAGTTATTACTTAATATATATAATAAGTAATTAAAGCTAATAACTGATACTTAATAGCTAATAAATTAAAAGCTATTAACTAAAGATTTAAAATTAATAAATAATAGTTTATAGTTATTAGTTAATACTTTATAGTTAATAATTTATAATTACTAGTTAGTATGTTATAATAAATAACTATTAGTTAATAATTATTACTTAATATTAAGTAACTAATAACTAATATTTAATACTTAATAGTAAATATTTAATAATATATAACTAAGAGTTAATAGCTAATATATTAAAAGCTATTACTTAAACTTAAAAAGTAATAAATAATATTTTATAGCTATTAGTTAATATTAAAGTTAATAAACTAATTACTTAGTATTTAGTTAATTAGTTAATTAGTTAGTTAAAGAGTTTAGTTAGACTTAAGTTAACTAAGTTAGTTAATTTAACTTAATTATCTTAATATTAGTTAATAAAATAATATAACTAGCTAAGCTTTAATTAATTTATAGTTAACTAGTTAGTAACTAATTATACTATATATATATATAAATAACAGAAACCTTTTATTAATAAATTACTTAATTAAATTAAATATAAATTATATTATTAAGTTTGTAATTATAACGCAGCCCCCCTATAAAAAGACTATAGTAAAATTCACTCTATTCATAAGTATAATTCTAGAAGCACTATATAGATACTTTAACCTATACCTTCTACTAATTAAGGAAAACAATATAGAAACCCTATATATTCCTACTAGTAAGTAAAACCTCTAAACTTCACTATATAAAGACATATATATGCTCTAGCTAAATAGATCAGCTGAACAGTAATAGCGCTAGCTATATAGCGTAGGGCTGAACAGCGTAGTAATATATATAGCAGGACTGATTATATCAGGGCTAAAAAAGTTACTAAGGTTCTTATAGCCTAGAAACGCTACTATATAAGAGATAACTCCTTAACTAAAGAGGTTATCCTAAGAAGTTCTTATAACTAAAAGTATAAAAGCTCTATTATAAGTAGGGCTTTATACCTATCTTTCTTCCTCTTCCTTATTAACCTATAATAAATCCTTTATAATATCTATACTATATAAAGAATACAAAAACACTAACTTTATACTAAGTATACTTTTCTTTAAAGATAATACTATAGCTATTGCTAAGAAGTATAATATCTATATACTAAATAAAAACCTCCTATTTAGTATATATACTTTCTCTAATTAGTAGTATATTATTAGAGTAGTACTAGATAGAGCTCTTAAGAATACCCTAAAAATAGACTATATCTATACTATAATTATAGTAATAATTACTAATAATAAAAGTATTAAAATAGAGGCTATATAGGTTTCTAGCTATTCTAAGAAGTAGCCTTTCTTTATATAAACCCTCTATAATACTAAAGCTAAAGCAGCTTAGTAAGGATTAATAAGTATAGCTTATACTAAACAGAGAGCGTTACTAATAATATTATAGCTACTATAAAGGTGTTAGCCAGCCTAACTAAATAAGAGAACTGCTTAAACTAATAATAGTAACAACTTCTAAAAGTATTACTCTAGATAGCAGACGGCGAAGCAGTGATAGAAATAGTATTTAATAGTAGCATAGGTAATATATAAGAGAATAGGTCGATAGTTTAGTAGTTAGTAATTAAGTAATTATAAACTATATTATTATTAAAATGAAGTTGAAGATCGTGAGGTTATCTAATATAACAGGTATATATAAGTATAGCTATAATTAGGAAAAGTAGTTAGACACTTAGGAGGTTATTAGGTTATAATTATATGACTGAAGGCTGTGTATATTATCAAGAGGCGTGGAGTTAAGAGGTTTATCGCTCTAAATAGATAAAAATCACTGTGAACAGCTAGAGGCTATAAATTATATTATTATTATTATTAGCTATTATATATTTATATATATATAATAAATTTATATTAATATTATATATATATAAAGTATATATATTTAGTATATATAAAGTTAATTTACTAATAACTAATAACTAATAACTAAACTAATAACTAATAACTAATAACTAATAACTAATAACTAATAACTAATAACTAGTAACTAATAACTAGTAACTAGTAACTAATACTCTATATATTATAGTAATATATATTTAATAAGCTTAAGCTTTATAAAAAGTATATATATTAGTTTAATCCTTACTATAAAAACTTTTATTCCTCTTTTTTAATTAGTTAAAAAGCTTTATATATATAAAACTACTTTATAATATAAATCCTATATATATAATAAAGCTATTATAGTTATAAATTAATAAAAAGTAATATATCTTAAATATAGTATTATTACTTTATTATATATTATATTTATAGCTTAGGTTTTATTCTTATAAATAGTTTCTTATAAATAGTTTCTTAATAATAGTTTCTTAATAATATAAATATATAGTATTAGCTTATCTAATATAATAATTTAAAGAGGCTTCAAGCCTTTATATTAATATAGAGTAAATAGAAAGAAGTATATTTTAAAAGTAATTAAAAAAGAAAAATCTAATAACTAATAACTAATACTTAATAACTACTAAGTAATAACTAATAGCTAATATAATAACTATTAATTAATAACTAATAATTATAAATTAATACTTAATAAGTAATAAATAAACGCTAATAAGTAATAGCTAATAGTAATAGCTAATATTAAAAAATAATTCTAATAATAGCTAATAACTAATAGTTAATAGTTTATAGTTAATAAATAATAGTACTAACTAATATTTAGTAAAAAAGCTATTAATAAAAGTTAAAAATATATATATATATATTATTAATATTAATATATAGCTAGTAATAGTTTATAGCTAATACTTAATAAAGGACTAAATACCTAGCTTAGAGAAGCTAGAGATAGCCTAGCTAGTAGAAGTTAAAAGGATAGAGAGGCTTATAAGTCTAAGGTATAGAACCTTCTATAGTAAAGACTTAGTAAGTACTTACTAAAGACTAAAAATAAAGATCTTAGAAGAAGTAAATAAAAGTAATATAATAATATTAGACTTACTTTTTAGGTATTTCTATTATTAGTTTAACTTAAGTATAGTTTATAGCTTCTAATATTTTTATAATTCTTTTATTTCTATTCTACTTTAAAAAAGTCAGTAATAATAATAGTACTATATATCTAAGTAATACTTACTAATTAAACTAATAAAACTATAGCTAGTATTTACTAAGTAATAAGTAAAGCTAGTAGTATAAGCTTATATAAAGAGAATAACTTTAGTAAATAATTAGAAGATAATATAAGTTAATTAGAAGAAATAAGAAGTTATACTTTAAATAAAGCTAGAGATTTTAAAGAGAATAAGCTATTTATACTAAACTCTTATTACTTAGATAATAAATATATATAAGAGAATAGAGAATCTAAAACTTCTTATTATAAATAGAATAAGCTATAACGCTAGATATCTATAGTTATAGCTAATAAGTTAGCTTAAACTAATAAGCTATAAGAAGTAAATAGCTAGCTATTAATATAATAGATACTAATTATAATAGCTAATTAGTAAAAGCTTCTAGCTACTATATTAAATAACTAAATACTTACTAAATACTTATTTAAAGTTTATAAAAAACCCTTAAACTATAATATAGCTTATTTTACTAGTAAATCTATAAGTATAATACGGGAAGATTAGCTTATTATAATAGAAAAGGCTTATAAATATTATTTTAGCTATTCTAATAGCTAGTATATCTAGTAAGTATTAAGTACTATAAAGTATACTTTATAAATAGAGTAGTAAATATATTAGTGAATATTTATAGACTTTTTAAGGAGTAAAATAGACCTAAAATAGAAAGATTTCTAAATCTTTATTAGAGGATAATATTATACTAGAACTATAAGAATAGAACTATTATAACGTTCTAAGATAGTACTATAGAGATAATAAGAAACTTATTATATATTAAGTTTACTAAGAATCTATTAATTTAGTATTTAGTAAGCTAAGTATAAGTAATATAAAAGTATATATTTTCTTTTAGAGCTTTATTAGAACCTTTAAAAATAAGCTATTTAAATAAGATATAAACTATATTAATATCTATATTATTACTTTATAGCTAGAGATTATAGAGATAAATAGAAAGGAGATATATAAGAAGATTTACTAACTATTTTAAGTTATATAAGTAACTATATTTAAGCTTTCTAGATTACTCTTATAAAAGTAGCTTATAACCTTCTTAGTTTATAAACTATAAGGAATACTATTTAGAGATTTTATTTTAAAGTAACTATTTAGTAAACCTCTATATAACTTCTAGCTTTAATAGTAAACTGTTTAATTCTTAGAGTTCTTAATACTATATCTATAAAAAGTATAGCTATATTATAATATATTATACTAAGAACTATATATTACTAATAAATAAGAACTAGAACTTAAACTTAAAATAAAGTAGTATAAATATAATTATAGTATCTTATATAACTAATACTAAGGATTTAGGAAATAAGTAGGTATAGAAGTAATTCTAAAGAGCTTTATACTAGAAATTATCTTAGTTTTAATTAGAAAAACTATTAAAAGATAGGTATTTAGATTTTGTATATCTAGTAAAGTTAAGTTAGAAGTTAATATAGATATTTATATAGTAGTAGATATTATTAGAGAGAACTTTAAGAGAAGCTCTAACTAAAAGAAGCTATAAGTATTATAGTACTAGAACTAGTAGACTTTTAGAGAAAGCTTATACTTATAAATAAGGTTTATTAGTTTATATTCTTCTTACTAGATAGTAAAGGTTACTTATAAAAGATCTACTAAGTATTTATTATAAACTTATATCTAGAAAGAGTAAGAGATATCTTTTTATCTAATAACTTTATAAGCTAAAAAGGTATCTATATAGATATTTATATATATACTCTCTTAAAGAAAGAGACAGCATATTTAGCGCCGTTCTAGGGAGGTTCTGCTACTAAGTTCAGCAGGATATCTGCCAGAAAACCTTCGCCGCTTTAACCTAAGCAGCAAGGCTACTAAGCAAGCTAACCTCTGTCCTATCCTAAGCTTATACTTTAGGATACTAACTAAAGTACTAACTAGAGTTCCTCAGCCACACCTCCTAGAACTGCCTAAATAGCCCTGCTAGTCACTCTTCACTTAACTGACGTTTGAATTCTTACTTAGCGCGTTGCTTTCTAACAGCTAAAAATAGCCACTATAATAGGTCTTGTAATAGCTTACCTTCTTATACTATATAAACCGTAGTTACTGCAGTGCTTTTGCGAGCAGTTACCTCAATCTATCTGCTTCTAAAGCCTGACTATTACTACTTATTTAGCTAGCCCCTCTGCTAGTAAGCTTTCTGCTGAACTTGCGCTACTCCTCGTTCTATAATATTAAATCGCTAGCATATATATATAGTTACTTATAATTCTAATATATCTTTCTCAGCTGATAATAAATATAATAACTATAACAACATTTTTAATACAAAAGAGCAACAAAGTTATTCAGACACTAATATAACTAATATTAAAGATCTCTATAAAGATAATAATTTTAATATAGAGAACTAGGTCTAGCTTTTTAATAAGAATATCTATCTACCTAAGTACTAGCAGTATAATATAGAGAGGTTTAACAAAGATCCTTATACCTATTAAGATTATAGCCTTAGAATAACAGTGCTTTTTAATACTATAGAAGAATAGTAGCGCTAGTAAGTTCTAGCAACTTCTTATACTTTATAAACTACTTATACTCTATATTTATAGATTCTATAGTATTCTTAAGTATAATATAGAAAACTGCTATATAACGATCTTCTTTAGCCTCTTATATAACTTCTTTAACTAGTTCTTAAGTCAGAAAGTTAGTAAGGATAATAGAAAGAAACATAGAATTAAGAAGAAAAGCTTTTTAAGTATATATTAGAAGGTCTTTCAACTTATCTTTAAAAGAGCTATAGGTAATAAGATTAACTAGAAGCTGAACTGTAGTATATATAGAGAAGGTCTGTTCTATTATAGCTCTAGCACTCTTACTAACTAGGTTAGATTCTATGAGATCTTATAAAGAAGTATAATTTGAGCGAGTAGCAGCAAGCTAATTGCTATATAATAATTAATAATCTTAAGCAGCAGATTGAGATAATACTAAGTATAATAAAGAAATCATTTAAACTAAGAGAGTTATATATCTTTGCTATGCTTTTTCTCTTCCTGCTTACCCTAGCTAGTTTTTAACTAGAAGTAACTTTAAATCTGTAGTTTAAAGATATTAAGGTTGCTCTAGCAAGAGATCTAAAAGACAGACTATATAAGCTTCTTCTTTAGTTTATACTAAAGTTTACTAAAACCTACCTTAGTAAGAAGGAATAGTAAGTATAGTTCTAGTCTATTATAATCTATAAAATATACTAATATCTCAGGAAAATATATATAGTTCCTAAGATTATATTTTGTCACAGGCTAGAGCCCGGATTGATATCTCCGGCTTCGCCGGAGCAGTTACCAAGATCCGGCTCCGTTGGACCCACTATTCTGCCGCAGTACGCTGCCTAACCTAGCCTGCTTCACTGCTGTTAAGTGCCTATCCCTGTAAAGTCCTTTCTTCCTTCTTCAGCTTAGAATAGTTAATCAACAGCACCTCTACGTTGAATAAGCCTAGGGGCCAGCCCCTTACATATTCTAAGCTCAACAATAGAAGACGCTACGCGAAACCTCACGAGAGCGACACAATAGATTCGCCAGAAGGTAGCGCAAACAACGCAATGAACGCTGAGATTGACTGCTGGATCAATGAAGCAGTTAACGCAAGCATACATCCTCTTCAGGACTAAATAGCCCAGCAGACAGCCCAGATGACGCAGCTCTTAACAGCTCTGAATAGGCTTATATCACTAGATAGAGCAACCCTTATGCTGCTTATAAGTAGCATACTAACCCCGTCCACAGCTGATATAACTATATAGGCTCTGAGTGATAATATAGTAATAGTAGCTAAAGGGTGGAGAAAGCCTCTATTGAATCCTCTGAAGTTCACAGGAAGGCGCAAAGACTACCTAGCATAGTCTCAGCAAATATGTGATAAGATAACCTTAGATACAGGACTTATAGGGGGTAATGCTGAGGTTTAGTACTATATTAACTCATAACTTAACATTAACTCTCAGCAAGTTATTGCTATTTTCTATGCTGCTGGAGGCCTTGGGGGCGAGCGAGACCTCTCTGAGTTTATGAGGTACTTAGACTGTATATATAAGGACCTAAGTGCTGCCTCTTGCGCAGCTGCTATGCTGCGAATAATCTGTCAGCAGGACGACTAATCCCTCGCCTCTTTTCTTCCCTGATATGAGAGAGTATTGTCAGAAGCTGGGGGGGGCTAGTTAGGCAGACTAGGCGAAGATAACTCTCCTCGAGGAAGCACTTAGTACGCAGCTCTAATAAGCCCTTATTACTATCAACCTTCTAGTTAATAACTACTATAGATAGCTTATGCAGGTATAAGATATAGCTGCAAGGCTGGAGAGGCTTCCAGCTACAACGCGCAGAAGCAGCTTATACTACCCTAGAGCCTCTGAAGCAAGCAGGCACCATAATAATAATAGTGATATAGTGATGACTGGCATAAGCCGCGCGAGGAATAAGAAGGGAGCTCTGGAACCGCAGCACTGCAGACGCTACTCCTCCTCGTCTGAGTCTAAGAGTAGTGAACAACTGCAGAAGGATAGTCAGCATTGCTATAACTATAACAATATCAGCTATATTGCTATATAGTGTACTAAGCTAAAGTGTCCAGGGCTAAAGAAGATTAAGAAGGTTAAGAAAGCTAAGAAGTTAGAAGAGAGCAGTAATAATAGTGCTATAGAAGAGCTAGGAAGCTCTGAAGCTGAAGAGAGCTTAGGAAAAGAGTAACTCCAACGCAAAGTCGGGCGTTAGAGGTAAAGCCTAGTAATATCATTAAATAGAAGCAGTTCAAGCATTATATAAGCAGCAAATCAGCAGTGATCACTGCCTGTATATATAAGGACACTTAAGCAGACGCCCTAGTAGATACTAAGTATAACTTATATGCTTTTATTAACTATAACCTCGCCTGCAGGCTGTGCCTACTAATAGTAGACTGCTCAGAGCAGATACTAAGCAGCTTTAGCAATGCTACAGGCGCTATAAAAGCGACAGATGTAGTTATCTTTAACCTAGAGCTATATAGCTATAATAAGAAGATCTTTGCATATACTGTCCGCAGTCTTAGGGATAACCTCTTCCTTAGGAAACTGTAGATAGAACGGAACTGCGTTATATATAACGCTTCTGCGCAATAGATATATTATAGGAGAGGTAGTATAGACTTACGACTGAAAGGCAAGGAAGAGCCAGAACAAATATACTAGATTAGAACTGCTTAACTCCTCCCAGGAGCCCCCTTTACAACGCTCTATAAGAAGGCGCAACGACAAACTAGAGAAACTGCAGCATATAAAGTGCAGGCTATTAGCCTGGCAGATATATAGAAAGCCTTTGCAAAGAAGACAGAGAAAGCAGACCTTAAAGCTCTCTTTCCGCCAGCTGTTCTAGCTGAATTTTGCAAGCTATTCCAACCTGATAAGGCTGCTAACCTCCTACCACATCACCCTGGAGTCGACTATAAGATCCCTATTAAGCAGGACAGTAAGAGCAACGAGGCTGTACTACTATAGGGCCCGCTCTATAGGATGTCATAAGAAGAGCTCCTCATCCTCTAGAAGACCCTGTGAGACCTACTAGATAAAGGCTTCATCTGCACTAGCAGCTCTGAAGCATCAGCCCTAGTACTATTCATATAGAAACCAGGAAGAGGGATACGCTTTTGTGTTAACTACTGTAAGGGGCTGGCCCCTAGGCTTATTCAACGTAGAGGTGCCGTCGATTGACTATTCTAAGCTGAAGAAGGAAGAAAGGACTTTACAGGGATAGGCACCTAACAGCGGTGAAGCAGGCCGGGTTAGGCGGCGTACTGCGGCAGAATAGTGGGTCCAACGGAGCCGGATCTCGGTAACTGCTCCGGCGAAGCCGGAGATATCAATCCAGGCTCTAGCCCGTGACATCACCCCCCCGCTCCCCTCCAGCGGCGCGCCCGCGGCGCTAAGGCTGGGTCTCCATCATGCTCCATCGCAGAGCCATAACAGCATTCGTAAGCCTCCATTACTTCTGTCCCCTGGAGCGTCTCAACAGGCTCCCAGGTCCTCTCTATATATCCTTCCCACTTAACCAGAACTTCGCAGCGTCGCCCACGCCCTCGACGCTTCCAGGTAGCAGCATTAATACTCTCTACACTCCAGGTCTCTTCACCTTTATTGTCTATAATTGGTGGCAGCTGCTTGTTATCTAACGTTTGACTAGGTAAGGGGTTGTTACTTACGCGCTTCAGGATATCCATATAGAAGTATAGATATATAGCTGCTGGTATATTAAGCTCTACTATATATAGTGAGATAACTTTTGTAACTATGTACTTGTGGTGTAACTAATCTAGTTTCTTGCAAGGCCTAGAGGATCTGTAATGCTCTATATGAAGCCAGACTTTGTCGCCTACTTCTAGTCTCTCTGTAGGCTGGCGCTTCTTATTAGCCAGCTCCTCATAGCGTTGCTGTGTTGAGGCGAGGGTTGATTAGGCTATATCTATCACATCTTGAAGCCTTGTTACTAACTTGCGGGCTTGGCCCTCACGGGTGCCTTCAGAGCTTGCTGGGTCTGCTTCCTTGACCTTAATAGGCTCTAGGTTATATCTATGCTCTAGGAAGAAGCTACTCATCCTAATAGCGCTATTATCGCGGCTATAAAGCGCTAGCTGAGCTGCTGGAAGGTTATATGCCCAGTCTTTCTGTGAGTAGGTGATGTAGTTACGTAGGTAGGCCTGGATCTCCTGGTTCATCCTCTCTAGGCCTCTATCAGTCTGCAGGTGGTAGGCAGTGCTAAGCTGCTGCTCTATTCCTAACAGCTTACAGAACTGCTGCTAAAAGCGGCTTGTCCAGTTACTTCCCCTATCGCTCACAATCGATGTAGGGACGCCGTGGAAGCGGAAGTGGCAGCTTAGGAATTGTTCAGCGCAGGCTTCAGCTTCCATACTTTGCATAGCTTCGAGGGTTACGCCTTTACCTAGCCAGTCGATAATTACCCAAAGGAACCTCTCGTTCTTATCTGTAGGAGGTAGATCTGTGATGAAATCCATAGCAAGATCGCTCTATATACGCTGTGGTATCAGCAGTGGCTTTAGGAGTCCCTTGCAGCATTCTCTCCAGATATGACTTCGCCTATAACCATCGCAGTTACAGCAGAAACGCCATACTAACTGCGACTGGCCAGGCCAGTAGAAGCGTCTGCTGACTAGCGCGAGAGTATTATCTCTACTAGGGTGGCTACTAAGCACTGAGTTATAGATACTTTGGACGATACAAGTATATAGCGTGTTCGCCTCCCTATCCAGGTCTTCGCTACCTGGTACCCAGATCCGATCTCTGAATAGCAGTCGGTTACTGTTATCGATCTCGCACTCAGTAATCTGAACCTTTAGCTTGAGGCTAGGTGGGAAGCTTCTTTCTCATTATTTCACAGCAGTATAGGCCTGCTGGTAGACTTCGTCTCCTGCTTAGGTCTGATCCTAGAGCTGCTGTAGTTCTTTATCGTCGGTAAATACAAGCATTGCTGGTGCTACCTCTATATGTTGTGTATGCGTTGAGGGAAGGGCTACTTTGGGAAGAAGCTGGAGAATCTGGCCTTGTTCGCGCTTGTCTTCTAGGGATGTAGGTACGTCTTGTTTATGTCTAGAGAGTGTGTCTAGCACTACTGCTTCGCTTCCTGGGTGGTACTATATCTCAAAGTTATACTGAGATAGCTCCTCTGCCTATCAGCTTTGTCGTTCCGTGAGCTTCTGTTTCTATATAAAGTACTTAAGGTTTCTATAGTTGGATAGGATCTTAAAGCTCTTAACGCTCTGTAGCTCTGCCCTCTATTCTTGTAGGCAGCTTATAATAGCTAACATCTCTTTATTATAGATTAGGTAGTTGAACTGGGCGGCATTCAGCTGCTGTAAGTGGTATGCTACTGCATAATGTCTTCTATGCTTGTCTTCTTGCGATAGTACTCCCTTAAGAGCGAAGCTTGAGCAGTCAGCCTTAATATAGGTTGTAAGCTTAAGGTCTAGTTGGTATAAGACAGGCTTTGCTGCAAAGATCCTTTTTAGCTCTTGGAATGCTGCTTCTTATTCCTCACCCCAGCAGAATAGGGCACCCTTCTTTGTAAGGGCTATAAGAGGCCTAGCAATGTTTGAGTACGCTGGGATAAAGATTTGGTAGTAGTTTGCAAATCCTAAAAAGCTCCAGACTCTTTTAACTGTCTTTAGCGCAGCCTATTCCTTAATTACTCTTAATTTCTCAGGGTTGCAAGAGATACTTATACCAGCTATAATAATAAACCTAAGATACTTAACAGTCTTCACAGAAAACGCGCACTTATGCAGGTCCAGCTGGAGGCCAGTATTAGCTAACTTGCAGAGAACTAGCTAGACCTTCGCTTTGTGGTCTTTTTATAACCTATTTAAGTAGATCAGTATATCGTCTATATATACTGTTGCAAAGTTGTTAAGGTATTCTCAAAGTATGCTATTAATATACTGCTGGAACGTGGCAGGAGCTTTTATGAAGCTAAAGAGGATAACTAGCTACTTAAATAGTCTATATCTGGTTTGAAATGCTGTCTTATGCTCTTCTCCTTCTGCAATTCTAATCTTATAGAACGCTGCTACTATATCTAGTTTTATAAACTACTTTGCAGTGCTAATAGTTTATAGTGTTTCCTGAATTAAGGAGAGAAGGTATCAGTTGCGCTTAGTGAGTTTGTTGAGGGTGCAGTAGTTAACACAAAAGCGTATCCCTCCTCCTGGTTTCTATATGAACAGTACTAGGGCTGATGCTTCGGAGCTGCTAGCGCAGATGAAGCCTTTGTTTAGTAGGTCTCGCAGAGTCTTCCAGAGGATGAGGAGCTCTTCTCGTGACATCCTATAGAGCAGGCCTTATAGTAGTACAGCCTTGTTGCCCTTACTGTCCTGCTTGATAGGGATCTCGTGGTCGACCCCAGGGTGATGTGGTGGGAGGTTAGCAGCCTTATCAGGTTGGAATAGCTTGCGAAATTCAGCTAGAACAGCTGGCGGAAGGAGAGCCTTAAGGTCTGCTTTCTCTGTCTTCTTCGCGAGGGCTTTCTATATATCTGCCAGGCTAATAGCCTGCACTTTATATGCTGCAGTTTCTCTAGTTTGTTGTTGCGCTCTCTTGTAGAGCGTTGTAAAGAGGGCTCCTAGGAGAAGTTAAGCAGTTCTAATCTGGCGTATTCATTCTAGCTCTTCCTCACCTTTCAGTCATAAGTCTATACCACCTCTCCTATAACATATCCATTGCGCAGAAGCGTTATATACGACGCAGTTCCGTTCCATCCACGGTTTCCCAAGGAAGAGGTCATCCCTAAGACCGCGGACAGTATACGCAAAGATCTTCTCATCATAGCTACATAGCTCTAAGTTAAAGACAACTACACCTGTTGCTTTCATGGCGCCTGTAGCGTCGCTGAAGCTGCCTAGTATCCGCTCTGAGCGGTCTACTATTAGTAGGCGCAGCCTGCAGGCGAGGTCATGGTCGACAAGGGCGTATAGGTTGCACCTAGTGTCTACCAGGGCATCTGCTTAAGTGCCCTTATATATGCGGGCAGTGATCACTGCTGATTTGCTGCTCATGCGATGCTTGAACTGCTTCTATTCGATGATATCACTAGGCTTTGCCTCCAACGCCCGACTTTGCGTTGGAGTTACTCTTTTCCCGAGCTCTCTTCAGCCTCAGAGCTTCCCAGCTCCTCTGTGGCACTATCATTGCTGCTCTCTTCTGACTTCTTAGCTTTCTTGACCTTCTTGATCTTCTTTAGCCCTGGACGCTTTGGCTTAGTGCACTGTGTAGCGATATGGCTGATGTTGTTACAGTTATAGCAACGCCGACTATCCTTCTGCGGTTGTTCACTACTCTCGGACTCAGACGAGGAGGAGTAGCGTCTGCAGCGCTGCGGTTCCGGAGCTCCCTTCTTGTTCCTCGCGCGGCTTACGCCAGTCATCACTATATCACTATCGTTGTCGTGGTGCCTGCTTGCTTCGGGGGCTCTAGGGTAGTACGAGCTGCTTCTGCGCGTTGTAGCTGGAAGCCTCTCCAGCTTTGCAGCTATATCTTATACCTGCATAAGCTATCTATAGTAGTTATTAACTGGAAGGTCGACAGTAACGAGGGCTCGTTAGAGCTGCGTACTAAGTGCTCCCTCGAGGAGGGTTATCTTCGCCTGGTCTGCCTAACTAGCCCCTCCAGCTTCTGATAATACTCTCTCATATCAGGGAAGAAAGGAGGCGAGGGATTGGTTGTCCTGCTGATGGATCGTTCGCAGCGTAGCAGCTGTGCGGGAGGCAGCACTTGGGTCTTTGTACGTATGGTCTAAGTACCTTATGAACTCAGAGGGGTCTCGCTCGCCCCCGGGGCCTCCAGCGGCGTAGAAAGTAGCAACAACTTGCTGAGGGTTAACGTCGAGTTGTGAGTTGATATAGTACTAAACCTCGGCGTTACCCTCCATAAGTCCTGCATCTAGGGTTGTCTTATTGCGTATTTGCTGAGACTATGCTGGGTAGTCTTTGCGCCTTCCTATGAACTTCGGGGGATTTGGTAGGGGCTTTCTCCGCCCTTCAGCTACTATTACTGTATCGTCACTTGGAGCCTGTATAGTTATATCGGCTGTGGACGGGGTTGGTATGCTACTTGTAAGCGGTGTAGGGGTTGCTCTATCCAGTGACATAAGCCTATTCAGAGCTGTTAAGAGCTGCGTCATCTGGGCCGTCTGCTGGGCCATTTGGTCCTGAAGAGGATGTATGCTTGCGTTAACCGCTTCGTTGATCCAGCGGTCAATCTCGGCGTTCATCGCGTCGTTTGCGCTACCCTCTGGCGAATCCATCATGTCGCTCTCATGAGGTTTCGCGTAGCGTCTTCTGTTGTTAAGCTTAGAATATATAAGGGGCTGGCCCCTAGGCTTGTTCAACGTAGAGGTGCCGTCGATTGACTATTCTAAGCTGAAGAAGGAAGAAAGGACTTTACAGGGATAGGCACCTAACAGCAGTGAAGCAGGCCGGGTTAGGCGGCGTACTGCGGCAGAATAGTGGGTCCAACGGAGCCGGATCTCGGTAACTGCTCCGGCGAAGCCGGAGATATCAATCCGGGCTCTAGCCTGTGACAACTACTGCGCCCTCAACGAACTTATTAAGCGCGACTAATACCTTCTCTTCTTAATTTGAGAAATACTACAGACTATTAGCACTGCAAAGTAGTTTATAAAACTGGATATAGTAGCAGCGTTCTATAAGATTAGAATTACAGAAAAAGAGAAGTATAAGACAGCATTTCAGACTAGATATAAACTATTCAAGTGGCTAGTCGTCCTCTTTAGCCTCACAGAAGCCCCCGCTATATTCCAGCAGTATATTAATAGCATACTTCGAGAATACCTTAACGACTTTGCAATAGTATATATAGACAACGTACTGATCTACTTAAATAGGTTATAAAAGGACTATAAAGCGAAGGTCTGGCTAGTTCTCCGCAAGTTAGCTGATGCTGGCCTCCAGCTAGACCTATATAAGTGCGCGTTTTCTGTGAAGACTGTTAAGTATCTTAGGTTTATTATTACAGCTAGTATAAGCATCTCTTGCAACTCTGAGAAATTAAGAGTAATTAAAGAATAGGCTGCGCTAAAGACAGTTAAAGGAGTCTAGAGCTTTTTAGGATTTGCAAACTACTACTAGATCTTTATCCCAGCATACTCAAATATTACTAGGCCTCTTATAGCCTTTATAAAGAAGGGTGTCCTATTCTGCTAAGGTGAGGAACAAGAAGCAGCATTCCAAAAGCTAAAAAAGATCTTTACAGCAAAGCCTGTCTTATACTAACTAGACCCTAAGCTTACAACCTATATTAAGGCTGACTGCTCAGGCTTCGCTCTTAGGAGAGTACTATCGCAAGAAGACGAGCACAGAAGACGTCACACAGTAGCATACTACTCACAGCAGCTGAATGCTGCCCAGTTTAACTACTCAATCCATAATAAAGAGATATTAGCTATTATAAGCTGCCTGTGAGAATAGAGGGCAGAGCTACAGAGCATTAAAAGCTTTAAGATCCTATCTAACTATAGAAACCTTAAGTACTTTATACAGAAACAGAAGCTTATAGAACGATAAAGCTGATAGGCAGAGGAGCTATCTCAGTATAACTTTGAGATATAGTACTGCCTAGGAAGCAAAGCAGTAGTGCTAGACGCACTCTCTAGACGTGAACAAGACATACCTACATCCCTAGAAGACAAGCGCAAACAAGGCTGGATTCTCCAGCTTCTTCCCGAAGTAGCCCTTCCCTCAACGCGTACACGACATGTAGAGGTAGCACTAGCAATGCTTGTATTTACCGACGATAAAGAACTACAGCAGCTCTGGGATCAGACCTAAGCAGGAGACGAAGTCTACTAGCAGGCTTATACTGCTGTGAAATAACAAGAAAGAAGCTTCCCACCTAGCCTCAAGCTAAAGGTTCAGATTGCTGAGTGCGAGATCAATAACAGTAACCAACTGCTATTCAGAGATCAGATCTAGGTACCAGGTAGCAAAAACCTAGATAGGGAGGCAAACACGCTACATACTCATATCATCCAAAGTATCTATAACTCAGTGCTTAGTAGCCACCCTGGTAGAGATAATACCCTCGCACTAGTCAGCAGACACTTCTACTAGCCTGGCCAGTCGCAGTTAGTATAGCATTTCTGCTATAACTGCGATAGTTATAGGCGAAGTTATATCTAGAGAGAACGCTGTAAAGGACTCCTAAAGCCACTGCTGATACCACAGCATATACAGAGCAATCTTGCTATAAATTTCATCACAGATCTACCCCCTACAAATAAGAACGAGAGGTTCCTTTAGGTAATTATTAACTAGCTAGGTAAAGGCGTAACCCTCGAAGCTATGCAAAGTATAGAAGCTGAAGCCTGCGCTGAACAATTCTTAAGCTGCTACTTCTGCTTCCACAGCATCCCTATATCAATTATAAGCGATAGGGGAAGTAACTAGACAAGCTGCTTTTAGCAGCAGTTCTGTAAGCTGTTAGGAATAGAGCAGCAGCTTAGCACTGCCTACCACCCGCAGACTGATGGAGGCCTAGAGAGGATGAACCAGGAGATCCAGGCCTACCTACGTAACTACGTCACCTACTCACAAAAAGACTGGGCATATAACCTTCCAGCAGCTCAGCTAACGCTTTATAGCCGCGATAATAGCGCTATTAGGATGAGTAGCTTCTTCCTAGAGCATAGATACAACCTAGAGCCTATTAAGGTCAAGGAAGCAGACCTAGCAAGCTCTGAAGGCACCTATAAGGGCTAAGCCTGCAAGTTAGTAACAAGGCTTCAAGATATAATAGATATAGCCTAATTAACCCTCGCCTTAACACAGCAACGCTATAAAGAGCTGGCTAATAAGAAGTGCTAGCCTACAGAGAGACTAGAAGTAGGCGACAAAGTCTGGCTTCACATAGAGCATTACAGATCCCCTAGGCCTTACAAGAAACTAGATTAGTTACACTACAAGTATATAGTTATAAAAGTTATCTCACTATATATAGTAGAGCTTAATATACCAGCAGCTATATACCTACGCTTCTATGTAGATATCCTGAAGCGCGCAAGTAACAACCCCTTACCTAGTCAAACGTTAGATAACAAGCAGCCGCTACTAATTATAGACAATAAAGGCGAAGAGACCTGGAGTGTAGAGAGTATCAACGCTGCTACCTGGAAACATCGAGGGCGCAGGCGACGCCGCGAAGTTCTGGTTAAGTAGGAAGGATATACAGAGAGGACCTAGGAGCCTGTCGAGACGCTCCAGGGGACAGAAGCAATAGAGGCTTACGAACGCCGTTATGGCTCTGCGATGGAGCACGATAGAGACCCAGCCTTAGCGCCGCAGGCGCGCCGCCGGAGGGGAGCGGGGGGGTGATGTCACGGGCTAGAGCCCGGATTGATATCTCCAGCTTCGCCGGAGCAGTTACCGAGATCCGGCTCCGTTGGACCCACTATTATGCCGCAGTACGCCGCCTAACCCGGCCTGCTTCACCGCTGTTAGGTGCCTATCCCTGTAAAGTCCTTTCTTCCTTCTTCAGCTTAGAATAGTTAATCGACGGCACCTCTACGTTGAACAAGCCTAGGGGCCAGCCCCTTATATATTTAACCTGTTCTTACTTTTAAGCCTTTATATCTTCTTTCTAAGTATTTTCTTCTAATACTAAGCTTTTAATATATCTAACCTTACTTTGCTATACTATCTTAATATCTTTAATATATATCCTAGGGAATAAAAGCTATTACTATTATTAAAAGAGGATCTAAATAACACCTTTATTTTCTATTAAGCTGTTAAGATATTAATAAGCTATTAGATTTCCCTTAATAAATATATATCTTCTAGTATAATAGTAGTATAAATTAAAAGAATCAGTGAAATCCTAGGCTTTAAATACTTAATAATAGCTTATAATTTGCATTATAACACAGCTAATATATTTAACTAAAATAGTATATTTTATCTCAGTCCTACTATTCCTACTGCTATAACTAGCAATACTAATACTTATTATAGTTAATATTAGCAAAGCTCTCTAGAACCTTACTATAAAGCATAGCAGCTTAGACCTATTCTAGAGGTATTATCTTAGATAGAATATCTCTGCTAACCTCTAGGGCATTCTTTACAGACAAAAGCTATAGTAAGCGCTTATAAAGCAGTCTTATAGTATTAGTCACTCTATTTCTAAGCAGTATCCTATTAATTTTATACTAGATCAGTCTATATCTATTACTATATATCTAACTATTAGAGAGCTAATAAAGGCTCTTTAAGAACTGCTACTAGGCTCTAAATAATATAAAGAAGCTAAATAAGCAATATAAAATAAGAAGCAAAAACTGAAGAGAGAGCTGAAATAGAAGATCAGAGATAAGTAGACTAATAAGCAGACTACTAATAATATTAAGTGCTAAATCTGAGGTATTAGGTTTGCTAAGCTTGTAATAAGAAGTAGCTATCAACCTCAGAACCTAGCATAAAAGCAGTTACTTGCAAAGCTTATTACTCTAATTATAGCTACACTTAAAAGTTAATATTAACAGAAAGATAGCGCTATTAACGCAGTATCTATATACTGTTCTGTTCAGAAAAGATGTATTATATACTAGTGTCACCTTTTATTAACACTGAAGGCTATACTTTCTAACCTACTTTATAACCTATCAGAAGCTAGCTTATTATATTTTGCTATGCTATCTGTTTTTATTACTAGTGAAAACTAATAGCTGAGAAGATGCTTTATATATATTAGCTAGGCTATAGATCTACTACTAAATAATAAAGATCAGTTAAACAACTTAACCTGTGAATTTTATACTTCTAATAATTTAACTAAATACTTCTAATATAAGTATTTATCTAAAGTCTTAAATAGTAATAATATAGAGTATAAGGTTTGTAACATAATACTTAACTATAAGATGCACTTCTAGAATTATGCCTTTAAGATTTACAGTATTATATCTTAAGCACTTATCTCTATTATTCTCTTAGCAGGGTTTCTAGTGAGGGATAATATATTAAGTCCCTAAATATTAAGTATAACTATAGCTCATACAATTCAACAACGCAACACGCTGCAGCTATAAATCATAATATACTTAGCAAGGATATAAGGAGCTCTTATAGATAGTACTTAGTATATAACTTTGCCTGATAGTAATACAGAGGTTTGCAGTTTAGCTTCACAGTCTTTTAGCTTCACGGTCTTAAGCTTGCTTTGTGGATATAATTAGAATTCTACTTAATTTTAAATAGATAATAGCTTTGTGGCTTATAATTATAACCCTGCTTATTAGACATAGGCTGAACGAACAGGCCTAGTTATAACTCTAATATAGACAGCTATAGCTATTAGTTAAAAGTACTACAGATAGTTATGGAACCTGATTTCTTCGGCTTCACACTTAATTTCCCACAGATCTTAAAGAATATAAAGATTGGCAGTTTATAGCTACTGAAATAGGTGGGCGATGAATACTATTGCGCTTAAGCAGCTTAAGAGAGTGTTTAACCCAGCAACGAAGTTAACGGGAAGCGAGGCAGGTATGAACGTTTGCTGGGAATGTTCTTAGCTGGAGATTTATATGATTTTTCTCCCAGCCTATACTAACTATATCACGCAGCTGCTAGATATAGCAGTCTTCGGTTCCCTTAATAAGTATTATTATAATATCTTATATCGCAGCAACCTGATAGATAACTCTGATATAGACAAGCAAAGCTTCCTCTATTGCTATATATTTGCGCGTTAGAAGGCTCTTGCTAACCTTAATATATGCTCTAGTTTCAAGGCCACTAGACTATAGCTACTTAACCAGCAGAAAACGCTCTTAAGTTTATAGTTCTTAGTTAATAAAGCGCTAGAATATATTAGAGATACTTATAAATCTCTAAGATAGACTGGCTAGTAACTGTCAACCCTGCAAAAGTCGTCTGATATAAAGAAAATTATTACTAGACTTAAGAAAACCTCTAAAACGATCACTAGAGAGGCAATCTATAGATATAAGAAGATATAGAAAGCTATTAATAAGGGAGACCTTATTATATCAGTTTAATAGCAAGAAAATATAAAGCTAAAATTGCAGCTAGCGACAGCCCTGCCTTTTATAAAGAAGAATATAGCCTCTAATCCTAACAAGATGTTTATGAACAACAAAGCTATCAAACAGTCGCAAGTGATCGCTACTAAAGTGATATAGAAGTCTGCAGTAGCTAAGAAGAAGCAGAATAAAGAGTTTGACAGCTTCTGTGCCTTATTTCGCTTTGAATAGATAATAAACGTGGATTGATAGCAACTTGACTATAGTAGGCGCATTCCAGTGAGGGTTGAGTCATCAGAAGAGCGGAATCCCAGCTGACTCAGCACGCGAAACAGGGCCCAGCTGCTCCACCCCTATGCTGCTGCACCGTCGTCCATCTGTAACTACTTCTATCTGCCCACCCGCCCTGACGAAATTAACCTTCTCTCACCCCCCCCCCCCCCGCTATATTCCTCTCTAGACTTCTCGACATCGCTTCACTGTCACCTCACACGCCCCTCTCTCTCTAGCACCTTTTTATTATACTTGATTTCCTGAGAAGGATTGACTGGGCGTGAGAGGGCCTATATATTAGGCTGCCAGGTCTCTGTATGCCTCTATCTTTACTCTCCCTAACCTATCCTGTTCTTTTTCCTTCTTACACGTCTTCTAGTTTTCTTAAGATATACTTAAGTCCCTCATTCTCAGTTTCTACTACCTCGCCCTTTTTCCTCTTAAAAGCAACTTGTTTGCAGTTGTATTTATAGCCTTTTTGCTTCTGCACTGTTTATACTATAGCAGATCTAACAGGAAAGGAATAACAAGTTATACCTATTATAGGAATAGCTAGAGCTTAACCTATTTTATACTTAAGGTAGTAAACAGCAGCAGAACTTATAAAGCAGGTATAATATAATCTTGCGACAAAACTTCTTATTAACTATATAGTGGTAGACAGATATATAGAGCCTAACCTCTAGTCTTAGGAACTAATTAGAATCTCTAATTATTATACCTCGCCCTTCTTCCTCCATAAGGTTCAGCACAGGCCGGCCGCACAATCTTTATTATAATTGTTTGCCTTTCTTAGAATAGTCAGCCACTCACTCTACTGAGGCTATAATTAGAAATGATTTGCTTACTGTAATATATATATTCGTGGTTCCCTCCCGCGTAAAAACCACTATCCTTGCTATTACAGTCAGCTATCTAACAGTAGGGTCTGCTAACAGAAGCTAGGGATTGATACGTAGTAACAGTACACAGGGTTATAGTCTAGGTCGTAGGTTGTAGGCTGTGTCGTAGATTAGTAGTCAGAGGCTAAGGTAATTAATCTTAGACTTAATAAGTATTTGCAGTAAAGGTAAGCTGAAAGTATCCTGAGGATGAATATAAAGTTGATTACTGAAAAGCTATAGAAGTCTGACTATAAGCTAGGCTCAGGGTTATACTATATATAAGTCTAATCCTTAAATATATTCCTTTGTACCTTAGGTCAAGCTGGATTAATCTGATCTGGAATGATCGCTTAGCCTCTAAGTCATGTTAGATTATATTGATCCCAAATGATTGTTATCTTATTATCACATAACTTATACTATAGTTCTTCCATTTCCAAGCGAGTTCCTGTTGTTCCTGTGATCCTGCAGTATAAATATCCTGGCACAGCCGCCCAACGCCTGAGTAGATTGTTCAGCTGTTATCCTTATTTACAGGTTATAACATCAGGTCCCCTCTCTAAAGGTCTTGTTCTCAAGACCTAATATAAGTAGGTTGTTAGTCCTAGGTTAGAGAGCTGTTAATTATACTTCCTGCTTTACTTATAATGCTAACACTATGTCAGGTTGCGTTTAAAAGTCTGATTCTTGCGAAACTTATTATGCTTAAATTTATTATAATCAGCAGGCCTTTAGTATTCTAGTTAACTATTATAGTTATAATGCAATGCTCTGTTCTCCTTGTTTCCAGCATAATTATATATATAAGATAGACCTCACTAACTTGAAGCGTTATGGTAAGTATATTAAGTATGGTTTGACAGATTGTGATAGTAGTGACGTAGCGAATGCTTGTAAGTTGTTTTCTTGTTTCAGGGTAACTAGGGTAGATGCTGATTAGTTGTAGTGAATTATTGTTTCAGGGAGCAAAAGAAAGTAGAGCAGGAAGAGTAAGAGGCTGAAGAAGTGTTAGAGGTCTTTTAGATATAGTTAGCAACAGCTCTTAGTTGCTTGTCTTGCTTTTATAAGCAAAAAAGGTTTCTGAGAGAACGTGGTTTGGACTTAATCTGTTGTGGGATGTAGTCTATTAATAAATAGAAGGCAGAAGAGCAGGCCTTAGAGGCTTAGAAGTCTTGGGTACTTAAGGATTTATTGTTATAAGGTGCTCTGAATAAGCTGGACTGGTCTTTTTTAGGTATAGGTGTTGTAGATTTAAGTGTTTCTGCTGTGATTAGTTCTTCAGAAGCGCCTTAGTTATTTTCTGGTGTTTCTAGGCGAATAAATAGTTTTCCTTGTTATGGTCTGTCTGTCTCTGTTAGTGGTCTGATATGTCTGTGTAGGTGTCTGATATATTAGTAACTATTAGTATTTGTTAGGAGTAGTTTTGCTGGTGCTGTAGGTGTTGTTTCTCGCTCTTAGCGTTATTACTAGTAGGTTGCAAGTTCGTCCTTCGTATTAGTAATGTTCTTGGCTGGTTCTTGTGTGTTGTCTTTATAACTATATCCTTTCTACTTAATAAGGTACTAATATCCTTCTGGTTCTTTAAAGTAGTTAATAATCTATTCGACTTTATACTCTGGTTTGTTATCTTCTATAATAATAAGGTTATTTGTCTATGATCCTTATAGTGCTGGTTTGAGTAGTGAGATGTGAAATGTTGGAAAACATTTCATTATATTGAGTAGATTAAGTTTATAGTTAACTAGTGAGACTTTTCAGAGGATTCTAAAAGGTTTAAGTTTTTTGAAATCTAGTTTATTGTTAGGTTGTTTTGTTTTAATGTTTTGCTGTATAAGATAGACATTATCTCCCTCTTTTAAAGTTAGTCCCTTAATTCTTTGTTTATTACTGAATTATATTATGCGTTGCTATATAAATTCGAGTTCCTTATATGCGTTTTCTTAGATGTCTTTGATTTGTCTGGCTGTGGCGACAGCTTTTAGTGCTGCTAGGCTAGCTTAGAGCTCTCTATAAGTAGTTAGTTTGAATCTGTAGTTGAGGTAGAAGGAGGATTCCTTAGTGCTTTCTCCTACTGCGCTGTTGTAGGCAAATTAGGCTATTAGTAGTAGTACTACTTAATTGTCTTAGTTGTAATTAATATAAGCGCGGAGGTAGGTTTCAAGGATCTAGTTGATTCTTTCTGTTTGTCCGTTGGTCTGCAGGTGAAAGGCAGTAGATATTGCTTGCTTGATACTGAGTTGTGATATGATTAACTTCTAGAACTTAGAAGTGAAGATCTTATCTCTGTCTGACATAATTTCCTTAAGTGTTCTATAATTAGAGATAATATATTTGAGGAATATATAGGCGAATTCTTTAGCGTTGCTTGCTTCTTTGTACAGGATGAAGTAGGCGTACTTTGTGAGTCTGTTAATAATAATAAGAACGCTGTTATAGTAGACTCCTGTAAAAGGTTCTTAAGACTTCAGTAGCTTGACGATAAAGTTAAGTGATATAGAGTGCTAGGCAGTTTATAGCACAGACAAAGGTTGTAATAATTTATAAGGTTAGTGTTAGGCTGGTTTGCTTTTCAGGCAGACCTTGCAATCCTTAATTGCTATTACAACACGTTCTCTAGTGACCTTTTCTCTATATTATTATTATAGTTACTTCTAAGTCTTTGTGATTCCTTGGTAACTATATGCTGGTGTGCTGTGGAACTCTATAATTGCTTTATTGTCTAGTTTGCTAGTTAGGCTAGTACTAGATCGTCTGGCTATTATTAAGAGTCTAGTTATTAGCACTAGATCTCTATTATCTCTCTGTTTAAAAATTACTTAGGTTTCTTCAGGTACTGGGATATTATAGTCTAGTTATCAGCTAAGAGTATTAGCCCTGCTGTTTTCTAATCCTTTTTAATAGATAATCTAGAAGTTGAATTCTGAGAGGAATTCTAACTATCTGATTTATCGTTTGTTAAGTATTTTCAATATAGTGAAGTATGCTAAGTTCTTATAGTCTGTGTATATAAGTACTTTATAGATAGTTCCTGAGAGTTCGGGTTGCTATTCTTTGAAGGCTTTAATAATCGCTATAAGTTCTTTATTATAGATTTAGTAGTTAAGCTCTGGTCTGTAGAGCTTGTGTGAGAAGAAAGCACAGAGGTATAGGCATCCTTCTGAGTCTCTCTGGGATAGTTATACTCTAAGAGTGAAGTCTGAAGCATCCGTTTTGAGTTTGAATTATTCTTACAGGTTTAGAATCATGAGAACTAGTTTGCTAGATATGCAGTCTTTAATCTTCTGGAAAGCTATGCTCTAGGCTTCCTTCTATTCAAATAGTTAGTCTTTACAGCTAAGGTCTGTAAGAAGTGTGTTGATCTTGCTATAATACTTAATAAATTTTCAGTAGAAGTTAACTAGTTTGAGGAAGCTCTATACTTCCTTAAGGTTTGTTAGTATTAGCTATTCCTTAATAGCTTGGACTTTCTTTTCTAATATACTGATATATCCAGGTGTAATAGTGAATCCGAGGTATTCTACTTTCTGCGTGTAGAATATGCTTTTTTCTGGTTTAACTAGAAGCTTAGCGTCCTAAAAAGCTTATAGTACAAGGTATATATATTCCTTATGCTATTTCATTGTTGCAGAGAAGATAAAGATGTTATTAAGGTAGACAACTATAAAGATATCTATGAATTTTCAGAGAACCTAGTTAATTATATTCTAGAAAGTAGCTGGTGCGTTAGTGAGACTGAAAGGTATAATGAGGTACTTAAAATATCCTTTATATATTCTGAAGGCAGTCTTCTACTCTTCTCCTTCCTTTATTTAGATAAAGTTATAAGTATTTTTGAGGTCTAGTGCTGTAAAGTAGTTAGCTCTATAGAGAAGTTATTATAGTTTGTCGATCAAAGGTAATAAGTACTAGTTTTTTATTGTTATTTCGTTAAGTATTCAGTAGTTAACGTATAGTTATAGTTTACTGTTCTTCTTTAGTATAAACAGGATTAAGCTTCCTGCTAGTAATATTAATTCTCTGATATAGCCTTTCTTAAGGTTTTTATTAAGGTATTTATTAAGGGCTTCTATTTCTATTAGGTTAAGTCTGTAAATTTTGTTGAATTTAGGCTCCTTCCCCTCTTTAATAGGGATTTTATGATTGAAATTTATGTGTTTAGGCAGTCTGGTTTCTAATTCAGCTGCAAAGAGTTTCTTGTAAACTCTGTACTCTTCTGAGATAGATAGAAGGAGATTGTTTTTTTGTTTAAGATCTGCTGTCTTTAATAGTTATAATATAGCTTCTTTTGCCTTAAGGTAGCAGATGTATTATTTTGCTGCTCCTTAGTAGGTAGATCTGTTTGAAGCCTGGGTTCTACAGAGCTGCTCAGAGACTAGATTATTATTATCCTAATAGAGTTAGCCTGTCCTCTAATCTATCCGTAAGTTATTCTTCTCAAGCTATAGTATTCCTAGCATAATATTATATATACTAAGTTCAGCAATATTAAATTAGAGTTATTCGTTTTAATCTAGGTAACTTATCTCAAGAGGCGCAGTCTTGTTTTTAATAGTTCCTCCTTTATACTAGACTTATTCTCCTTCTATATTATTAAGCTGGTATATATATTCCTTTCTTTGCTATAGTAGTTATAATCTGTTCACTGCTTAGAGTGATATAAAGTTTATTTCAGCTCTGCTGTTAATAAGCGTAATAGTTATAGTGTTGTTAATAGTGACTGCTAATTGCAGGTATACTTTCTAGTCTAGGAATGCTAGATAAATAGACCTTATTATTATTGCCTGTCTCAGTCTGTTATTAGTAGGCAAGTCTAGTTTTTTAACTGCTCTAGTTATCTGGAGGAAGTAATCTGTTTTCCTTCCTGTCATGCCTTTATAAGGCGATTCTCCTGGAATTAAAGCCTTAGGAGGCTTGGTCCTTCTTGCAGGAGTCTATAGGCCTTAGCCTTCTGGGCTGTATAGATAAGGCAATCATCCTTTCAGCATTCTTCCCATTTCATGTTCTTGTCGTGTTAACACCTTATAGGTACTGAGGGCTTGGTCTGAAAATCGCTAGACTGTTCTCAAATAGAACTATTATCTATCCAATCATTATTAAGGTAGGATAGATTTCCTGGATAGGGTTGTTGTTATATTTTCTGGGGTAGAACTAGTGTTTATACTTGTCCCCTATATGTTCTTTGCATTTATTAAAGATGTATTATAGCCAGAAGAGGATCTAGTAGTATTAGTGTTAGGCATAAAAGGCTGGATAGTCCTTCACATGTAATTAGGAGGTATAGTCCTTATCCCTTTAGTTCGCTAGGATGCTATAAAAGTGTTGTTATTGTTTATCTTCGAGCATGTTAATTTCCTGGAATTTTAGGAGTTGCTTAGTTTTCTCTTTATTATTAGATTCTTCTTTAGAGCTGGTGTTATCCACACTTAGAGTGAATCTATAGGCGATTTCCATCTGAGCATATTAGCAGGCAACGTCACAGGGTTTATCTAAGTTATAAAGGGAACTTTCTCTTTCTTTGAAAGTCTAGTTACTAGTGAGGCTTAAGAGTTATTATTCTGTTAAGGGGTTGTGTTGGTGTTAGGTTCCTTATTAGATTCCTCTTTAGTCTTGAATTCCTTGATTTGGTTTGTTTCGTATTAAATTTATGCTTTGGAGTCTTTAATCCTTTGTCGGGTTTCTTAATTATAACTTATAGAGTTATTATAGGTGGTTTGTCTTAGTGTGTTAGTAACATATAGGGTTAGTAAGCTTACTAGCTTAAGCTGCTGTACTTAAAGCATTTTATTAAGTTGTTCAGAGGTCTTCCGAACCATCTTGCTGTTCACTTATAAGGCTATTGCAAGGGTCTTTGTTTTAATTTCTAGGATAGTTATATTATAACCTGTTCTTCTGCAGTCCGGGTTGCTAGGCCAGTGTCCTGTAGCTTCCTTGTCGCTGCAGTAGGTAAAACATTTATTGTTATAACATCCAGTCTATAATAGGAATGCGTGGGGCACCTTAGTTGCTATACTAGCTTGCTTAGTTTGCTTAGGTATAGGTTTCTAACTAAGCTTTTTTAGCTGTCTGCAGTCTTTAGTAATATGTCCTATTTTTTTGCAGTTATAGCACTTAGAGTTCTATAGTTTTTTGCTGTTATTCTTAGTAGCAGCGCTAAGATCTATAGGTCTGCTGTGTTATCCGTAGGAAGTGCTTTGTCAAGTGTTGTTCCTATTATTATAGGATCTGTAGTTGTTCTGCTGGTTATTAAACTTATTTTGAGGCTGCTACTAGTACTTACGTCCTGAGTTTAGATTCTGTCGTTTGTCTCCTCGTTCCCTTTGTCGCTCGAAGAGTTGATTGTCGATCTTAATAGCAAGTTCGGCGTACTAGAGGAAGTCTTCTGGTTGATCAGTCTTAATAATCTTGTTTTTAACTTCATCCTTAAGTCCTTAATAGAACATAAAGATCTTAGTTTCTTTAGTGAGGTTAAGTTGGATGCTGAGTTATCTGAAGTTAGTAGAGTAGTCTTTGGCAGATTTAGTCTATCTAAGTTAGGCAAGGTTATGCTCAGCTTGTTGTTTTTTGTTAGGGTCCTAGAAGAGCAACCTGAGTATGTCCTCGAATCCCTGGAAATTAGCGTAGATATTGCGGGTTTCTGTGGAGTATTTATCGAGGGTCTCATACTTAAGGTACTCTTCCTAGATTAGTTCGAACCACTTAAAAGCTCTCCTTCTGAGGTAGGTGGCTGTATGCACCACTTTCTCGGTTTTATTAGTGAAGTCTCTATAGTGGAAGTTCTAGTAGTTCTTAACCTGGATTAAAAATCCTTTGAGGGTTCCAGGGGTCCTGTTATAGGTGACTGGGGCGCTGAGCTTGAGTTTCTAGCGTCCTCCAGTAGGGGTTATTATGATGTTAGCGGCGGTTCGGAGGGTGTTATTCTGTTCTCCGAGTTAGAGTACTTCGTTTTCAAGGTCCAGGATACGTTAGGGTCCGTTGCCAAGTTCCTAGATCATGCCTTTAAGGCTCTGTAGTTCGGCAGTAGTGCTGTTATATATCTCTTAGATCTTCGCAATATCTTTATCTCCCTTCTTAACTTAGTGTTAGAGTTTGTTATAGGTTTCCTTCTTGAGGGTAACCTCGTTGTCCGAGTCGACCGTCATCAGGGCTCCTTCGAGTTCTTCGGCTAGGTTCCTGACTGGTTGCTTGGAAGAGGCGGAGCTTCCCGGGGTAGGTGATTTGGCGGAAGCGCGAGAAGACATTCTGTACTGTTAGTAGGTCTCAATAGTTAACTTACTGAACAGGAGCAATCAAAGTGTTACAGTCAGCTATCTGACAGTAGGGTCTACTAACAGAAGCTGGGGATTAATATATAGTAACAGTACATAGGGTCGTAGTCTGAGTTATAGGTCATAGGCTGTGTTATAGATCGGTAGTCAGAGGCTAAGGTGATCAATCTTAGACTCAACAAGTATTCGCAGTGAAGGTAAGCTGAAAGTATCCTAAGAATAAATACAAAGTTAATTGCTGAAAAGCTATGGAAGTCTGACCATGAGCCAGGCTCAGGGTCATACTATATACAAGTCTAATCCTTAAACATGTTCCCTTGTACCTTGGGTCGAGCTGGATCAATCTGATCCGGAATGATCGCTTAGCCCCCAAGTCGTGTTAGATCATATTGATCCCGAATGATCGTTATCTTATCATCACGTGACTTATACTATAGTTCTTCCGTTTCCAAGCGAGTTCCTGTTGTTCCCATGATCCTGCAGTACAAATGTCCTGGCACAGCCGCCCGACGCCTGAGTAGGTCGTTCAGCTGTTATCCTTGTTTACAGGTCGTAACACTTGCAATGTGATAGGCTTCCTAGCCCTTAATAAAACGCTACACCCCCAGCTGCAAATTGCTGTTATGTTCATAACCCCGCGGACTTCCTCGCCCTTCATATGATATACACATATAGTGTTTCCTCCCTCCCCCCTTTCATCGTCGTCAACCTCACAAGCATAAGTGTGTCGGTTCGCTATGCACCTATGCCCTGCATTTTTCTAGCCTGCATCCGACGGCCGAGGCTTAATAAGTCTGCGGCGTGGCTACCAGCCGTGCCTACTGCTGCGATGTTGACGAGCTCAGGTAAATTTCCCTGGGGATGATGTGGGACTCGGGCCACGCAGGCTAGTCATTCGAGAAGATACCTAGGGGTAGTAGTGCTAGTCTGTAGCTATAGTTTAAGTAGATACTACTATAGATATAATAAGGGATGATATTCAGGTTCTCATCCTCTGGTAGAGATAGATATAGCACCTTATAGAGGAAGTGACTGTTAATAACACTAATTAAGATAAGAAGAGGGCTATAGAATGCTGCTGTATAGCTACTAGAAAGGTAATTAATAGGTTTAGCAGGGTATTTTAACTAGTATAGACAGTCCTTAAATATATAATCTATTATTAGAACTAATATATAGCTTATCTATAATATAAATACTAAATATTAGTAATAATATATATAGAGAGGTTAATTATTTAAATTTATTTTCAGGTTATTCTAGGGAAGATATCTATACTAAGTGCAGAAAGTAAGGTTCTAGATATTAATCAGATAGTAGAAGTTAGGCTTTTTAAAAAGCTAAGGCTTATACTAAGGAAACTAGATATAAATCTAAAAGTTAGTAGCTTTAATAAAGTTAGGCTGTTTATTACTGCAGAAAACAGTATTATATAGATAAGCGAAGTTAGCCTGGTCAGTAAACTGCTAAATATTTAGCAGGTAATACTTAGTATAGTCTCTGAAGTTAAAAATATTACCTATAGCTCTAAAAAGAAAGACCTTCAGATATTACTCCTTCTTAGTAATAATAATATTAAAGAGATTAATAAAGGTTCTAAAAGTATTATAACTAGGATTATTATAGGGGAGAATACTAGGCTTAACTAATATAGAGCAGATAGTATAAAGTATTATCTCCTCTACTAGCTTCAGGTCAGCTAATAGCTTAGTATTTATAGTAACAGCAGACATCTTACCTAAAAAGCAGTTAGTAGTTATTAAAGAAGGAAACTATGCCTTTTAATACTCTCCTAATAGTTATAGCTATCTATTAGCATATATAAAGAAGAGAGAAGCTAGCTTAGCTAGGTAATAAAGATAGTTTTATGAGATAGAAAGAAGATAGTTTTTCTCCTACTAGTGATATATAAGGTAGAGAAGCGAAAGTGTTAGATGTTTTGTTCCACGGCGGAAAGAGGGGCATTAGGAGCAGCCTATAGTCTTGAAAGAGAAGGAGCAGCCTGAGAAGACGGGAAAAAACGAGGGCGCAGCTGCCTTCCTCCATAAGAGGGTGAAAGAAGGCAGTAGCAGATTAGAAAGCATCTAGGCAATGCAGTGCAAAAGGGAACGGACAAGCTGGTATTATGACTTGCTTGGTTGTTTAAGAGAGAATACAATCACCTGACACCTTGACTACTACTGCAAGTGCCAATGTTCGCCTTTGCGGCACTACTCACCCACCCTAACCACCGGACAACCGGCCGTATACTCAGACACCGTCAATACATCATACCAGCGGAAGACACTCTGGATGATAGATTCCTCTTCTCTCGTAAAATAGTCCTCCCGTTGCTTCTTTGCCCCCCTCGCTTCCTCTGATTCCGAGCATTAGGGTTGAGTGAGCCGAGAGGCTGACGATTGCGGAACTCTGCCCGCTCGAAATCCACAATCATGACTTTAACATTTCCTTTTTCGTACACAATGCTGTAGTGGACACAATCTATTGACTTAGGTCAATTAGGGCTTCAACCTTTGCCCGCAACTGAGGAGCCATCATATTCCGAAGTTGTTGTAGAGCTGATGGATTTGCGCGTAGAAATTGAGCATCAACCTGAGGGACGTTGATGCCTTGGCGAAGCCGACCCCTGATCAACTGGAGTCTCGTATCAGAGTCACATTCCGCCACGACAATTCTTCTCGGTTGCCGAGTTGGTTTTTGTATGAACGGGTACTTCTTGAGCTCCGCTAGAATGGCAGGAAAAGGCGGCTGAGTGATGGTCTCACTTATATTATGTCAGTGACGTGGGAGGTGCTGATAGGGCCGCTACAACTCACAAAGATTCCCCTGTCCATCTGTACCACAGAAACTGAGGTTCACCTGAAGTACTGTGATCGAGGAGGAAAAAGCAGCGCTGGCCGTGACAGCCAAAGTTGGAGCGGCGGGAGTGCCATCGGTCTATTGCTGGATTGAAATCCCTGCTTCATATTTTCTGACATATGGCATTCTTCAAACGCCTCAATTTATCATGGTAATCATTGCCAGGAACGAGATGTTTTTCGTTTGTATGAGTATGCGAACCGAGAGTGACTGCATGCTTATCACAAGGGCCAATGTCAAAAGAGAACGATGAGGGTCTGGCGACCTTAAGTACGTGGCCCGTCGCATTGTGACTAATCCACTTCCAAAAGTTGCTCTGAGATGCTTCGTCCTGGGATGCCTCTCCTTGGTTGTGAAGGTCACAGCTCTCGAGGCCACTTTAGGGGCATTGACTGGATAATGATAACTCGTAGGGTCAATTCCACATTATGACTCACAGTACCCATGACACCGCCGTGACACGAGGTCCGATGCCGATCGCCAGAAGTAACCGTATTCGCATGTCCTAGAACAGTCCTCTAATTCTTAGTAACTACCTTACAACTCTGTCCTAGGAAAAATCTCCCAGGACATGAACAAACAATCTGCCACGGGACCACGTGCCAGACCGCGTGGTTTTAGGGGTATCACGAGTTACGCCAACCCCTTTTATCAAGCCACGCGCCGCACATGCTTCGCCACGCGGAGAATACAGAAAATTGACCATTTCGTCCTGACACAGAAATGGCTGTTCAGTTAGTTTCGCTAGCAATGCCTCAAGCATGGATTGCATTAGACTTCGTGGCCGACCGATAGCGCTCGGCAGGGCCTTCGTCGTTCCGAAGCACCGAAGGTTTGCCTTGATGTGCCGGATGGAGCGGGCGCTGCACCGGGCAATACGGGCCATCTGGGCGTTTCCCTGGACTGAAACATGATCACCTTCGTTATAGTGAGTGGCCTGGTTAAGGACGAACATTGGCCAGCTCGCACCCTATACGAGATGAACTTCTTCGACCACAAAACTAACAAGGAGATTAATCCAGAAGCCCTATAGCAGATCGAACTAGCCGCCAACACTGAGGGTCACCAAACAGTCAAAAAAATAAGAACCTCAGCCTTCCTAATAGGGGACTCCAGAGGGCGGTCACTGACCAGCCTCTACATCACCTTCTTTTAAAATCGCCTCGACCACAACTCCAAGAACCCAAACACCTCCGAGCCCTTGCTACGGATCCCTAAGCTCGGCCGGAGCTAAAAGGAGTACACTATCAACGAGGAGTTCGCCATCAATACGCCCATCTTCGCCTTCAACCACCTAATCGATACTATCAAGTCAAACAGCATGATAGAAGAAGACGAGGACATACGCCTTGCTAAGATAAAAGGGGGCTCAGGCCTCTACTACCTCATTCCAAGCCGGGATGCGAACTACCCCTGGGGGGCCTGACCTGGTTCCTTGATATCAAAAACTCGCTGCATTAGGATAGTCAGCGGCGTAGAGGTCCGACTGTGGTGCCGTTCATTGTTACGACCGCTACAGTTGGTCCCTGTAGGATTGTATTTATATAGCGCAGTTTGTCATTATCGAAGCTTTTGCTTTGTGCCACAGTTGGTTGCCCTGACCCGCTCGTAACATTCATCTCGGCTTGACAAGCGAGTCGGTTAGAAGGCATGGGATGACAATGGAGGACTGTTTGATAGATTAGGACAGGAAGCAATGGATTGTCTTGTTTTAGACTTACAAGTTCAATCTCTTGGAAGAACACATACAACCCCGGGAAATCCACAGCTGTTACTGATATTTTTTCTCTGTCAGGTCCCTCCGGAACGGGCTAGAGGGGAGGGGGGAAGCAACAAAGGAGCAGCGCGGTTATATAGGAAGCAGGTCATACATCATTTTAGGAAGGGCAGATTTCAGCAATCCATCTTTTGACCCCTAACTGCAGTTGGCCTCTGTGAGCCTCCACCCTGTGTCATACACCTACTGACACTCTCATAAGCTTGACATTAGGTTAAAACTTCATCGGTGACGTGCTGAGTGGTTGCTTGTGTAGACCCACAGTTTTAGGTGTCTTTGCGACCTGTCGATGTGGATCCCATTTCTGAGACCCCTTAGATTTTAGTTCTATTGTATATAAAGTTATATAACAGAGTGATACTGTATAAAAACTTATATTCATTTCATTAAAAGTTGAAATTTAAAAAGTAACTTAAAAAAAAGTAACCTTTAAGGTACGATAAGGACCTAGCGCACTCGCTTATTAACCACGTTACACCAATGTAAACATTCCGAGTGCAAACCTATTTATCACCGGTATCAAAACCAACAAATCTCGTGTACATTTCAAAACCAAAGCAACCCATATCCCTACCCCTCATCTCATGCGGATACGCTGAGCAGCCCCCGCCGCCCTCACACGCCACATCCCTCCTCACCTCACCTCGCCTGTCTGGTCCCATTCTAACAGCCTCCTGGCAGTATCCTCATCCCTCCCTTCTACCATGTCACAAAACAACGAACGTTATGTTTGCCATCAGTCGCTGACAAGCTGTAGCCACTTGTCCAACGACCCCTGGACTCTGTTGATATTGGAGAAATGCAATGCATTCTTCGGTTGCACTTTCCCATTCCAGGGACATTCCGTCTCGTCTGTGCTGCAGCTGGCTACAGTACCTTCTTCCCGCGCCTCTTCTTCAAATCCGTCCTCAACAGGACTGTCAGGTTCAATGGAGTTTTCCTCAGTATCAACCTTCTCTTTACATAGTCTCCAAATTCTTTTCCTTTGCCTTCTTTCTGTTGCTTTCAACCCTGACTGCTTAACACTTTGCAATATGTGAAAACTTTGTTCTTGGTTGCGTATACGCTTGCGCACGATGTCGTCATGATCGAACCAGATAAAAGCCTTGCATTTCTTGCCTTCTGCAGCTGGACATCTATAAACTTCATAATTCAGTTAATATGGTCCACAAAGAGGAACGCAGTAAAACAAAGGCATCTTACTCCGTTTTAGACGCAACAAGATGCCGTGCTCACACACATAGTTGTCTCTATTTATGTTAGCAATAAGCCTAACCCCTTCCCAACACGACTGATGGGGCATGCATCCAATTAGAAGAGAAGCAGACCCCATAGTTGCTAATGTGTTGCTCCTTAGCGTCCTCGTCAGCTTCAACATGCACTGGAAGCAGTACTCCAACGCTCAGGTCAAGTGAAGGTGGCACTGCCTCTCCTGTTCAGCTTACTTGAATAAAGAAGCATAGAAATAAAAAATTCGTCTGCGTGGGGAGGGTTGCGTCTCTTTTATAAACCAACTCCACAACAATCAAATAAAGGTTGGTACGGAACCGGTGTAGAATGAAGAACGAAAAGCGTTTGACAAAGAAGAGAAAGGCGTGGTATTTATAAGGACGGATCAGTCCTAGAATGTCATGGAATGGTATCGAAGGTCTGCTTACACCATCTTGCATCAACAGTGATACTTCCTGGCTTGTTAATAGTTAATTAGATAAGTTTGCGTTATGATATGTGGCACTGCATAATACATATGCAATATGGGACATGTGACCATTTAGAAGGTGAGTCATACCCAAATCAATCGTATTCTAGCCTATAAGCTTCTCCTGTTCACCAGGCGGACGAAGGTGATGGAAGATGAAGGGTGGGATCGGGCCTCAGTATGAACAAAGACGCGTTCTGGTGACCACGCGATTCGTCTAGTCCTGAGAATGAGACACGTGTACACGTGATCGCGCGATAACCAAGAGACCAGATGACTAATCCAGTGGTGTGCTGTTACCTGGGGGCCAAGAGCCAAGCCTCAGGGGTACTGTAGGAGGGTATCCAAGCTGGACGCTGTTGGCGCCCGGGTCGAAACCAAATTACTCTAATTAATATTTGGGCTGAAAACGTGCTTGGCTGAGTTCTCAAATTCCGAACCAAGGCCGGTTATGGCTCATTATTGCTCATCATCTGAACGCGTTATATTCTGCCGCTCTCATGATTCCCATGAGTGGAAGGACTACACCCTAAAGTCTACTTCCTTCCCCCTGACCTGTAGCTGTCTTCCATACTTCGTCCTGGCGCTCAAACTCTCTTCCACTCCACGTAACGCTCTTTGCTTGAAACTCCTCCTCTGAGAAGGCGATCAAACTCCTCCTGAGCGCCCGTCTGTCCAGGCTGCAGCTTCAATCTGAACGGCTACTTCTCGATCATAGTATAGCTTCCCTTCATCGCAGCTCCAACTAACTGGGCACTCTGAGAGAATATGAGCTTCGTAGCGTGCCTTAGAATGAATGAAGTTAGTATACACCGCAAAAACATACAGCTAACAGCTCTACTATACTACTTACTAGTTAAAAATATAGTTATAAATTAGGATATAATCCTAAGCAGCTATAATTTTAAAGATTATAGTGTTATAATAATTAAGCAGTCTTCTGCTAGGTAATAAGTACTTATAAATACACTTTATCACTATATTATCTACCTTTATATTTATAAGCCTTTCTATTTCAGTAGTATTCTTATCTATAGTATTTATAAATAGTATAATTAGTATTAAGTAGAGGTTAATAAGAAGGCTCTAAAAGAGAGGAATTATTAGGTTAAGTATATAATAGATGCTGAGATATCTAGTATCTGAGATATTAGAGATCTATATAAGAGATATCAGCTGAAGATTTTCGCTATAATGCAAGTACTAACACCTACTTACCTCAATCCAGCTGAAGATACTATTCTCTAAGAACTTAAGAAGAGCAGATATATCTATATAGAATAGTTTAAATAAAGTCTATAAGCTTAAAAGATAACAGAGAAATGCTTAAAGCATTATATAAAAGCTAGTAAAAAGTTTGCTATAGATATCAGCAGTTACAAGCCTGGTCTGAGTCTCTTAAACATCCTTAGTAGAACTATCTATTAAGAAGGTTAGCATTATTATATATAGGCTAGCTTATTTCCTAGTAAATAGTTCTGATGCTTATTAGCTATATATTCTATTCTATTGACAAAAGAAATCTGTTACTTATAAGTTAAAGTATTAGAAAGCATTATATACAGCTCTAAATAGAAGCAGAAGTCTGTCTTTGCAAAAGCATATTAGAGCGATTTGATAGGATAGGGACTAGAGTAGAAAGTAATAATTATAATAATCTTTCTTGCCTTCAGCAAGAGTAACAGCTTTGCAAACCTTATATACCTAATTAGATATCAGGCCTTTAGGAGTGTCCATAAAGGATAAGAAGTTATCCTATATAGACTTTTTCAGCATAAGTCTTAGTAACTGCTAGCTAAATATCTAAGTCTTTGCTTAGAAAGTGTTAGCATTCTTTCTCTTCAGCTTATAGCAGACCTCCTTAAGTACTAAGCAGATATAATACTATATAATATTAAGGTTAGATTTATAGAGGAAGGCAGAATACTAGATATAGATAATATAGTTAGCTATAATATTAATATTATTTACTATAAGACTGATAAGAAATATAATAACGTTCTAAGTAATAATATTCAAATTATAGTTATTTATAATTACTTTAATAGGCTGAGTATAACTATTAGAAAGCTAAGTAATAGTTTTAATAATATTTTAAAGGTCTCTAGAAGCTATATATAGTAAGTTAGACTTATTTTAAAGCTTATAGATTATAATACTTACTAGCAAACAAGAGGTATAACTGCTTATTATAGGAAACGCCTTTGTTTACGCTAAATTAGAGAATATCAAAAGCTGGAATGTTGCCCTAAAGGTACTTCCCAGCTCTATAAGTCACCTACAGGAGACTATTCCTAATAAAAGCTGGAGCTTAGTTCTCTAAAACCTAGTCAGGCTGCCAGCCCTCTTTTCTAAGGCGAGATTTGCAGTCAAGTTTATAAATAGTCTAGTAAGACTTCTAACACTTAGAGCTATAGTACTAGAGAGGCTAGGTTAGCAAATAGAGATGAAATCTTAATAAGGAAAGCAGTTCTTATTATAATAAGAAGACAGTTCTTATAAGCAAACCTGCTAGTATTATTATATTTAGTGTTATCTAGCGTCTAATTAGTGCATATTAGCTGGAAAGTCGCTATTTTATTATTATTGCTACTAAGGTTTAAGTGTTATTTATAAGAAGAAGAAGTTAAGTTTTTTTTTAAAGTTAGCTGCTCTGCTAATTTATCTAATTCTATAAGTTTCCAGGCAGCTAGTAGAATTCGTAAAGGCAGGTGTAGTTGCTTATAAAAAGGCTAAAGCTTCTATTTCTACTATATAAGCAAACGCTTATTTACTATATAAATAGTAGAGTACAAACCTAAAGCCTTATTATAAATTTAATTATTAAGCATCATAAATTAGAAGAAAAGTAATAAGATCTTTTAAATATAATAATTTATATCTGCTTATTAAACAAGTTACTAAGCTGTCCAGATCTTACTAGATAGTAGTTATTTGAAATGCTTCTACTATCGTGAAAAAACATATATTTTGCTGTTCTATAGCTATATATAGTCTGTAATAAAATAAAATTTATCTGCTATTTCAGTATAAAAAGCATCCGCGAATACGTAAGTTGAGAAGAAAATAAAAGTAATAGAGAAGAAGCTACCTATACTGTTCCTAAGCTTTATTATATTAAGTCTCCTCTAGTTCTATATCTAGCTTTTTAGAATAGCTATCTATAGATTGCATCTTATCTACCTTAGTCTTCTGCACACTCTGATATCCTCTTCTTCTAGCAGTAGCAAAAGCCTATCCGCACTGCTACACTGCTGCACTGAAGGTAAGCCTAGTGTCTAACCCCAGCCAGCAGTGTGAAACTCAGCTTATGCAATCCTAGGTCTGCTATAGAAGGCTGTGGAGATGCTAGGTCTTTTGCCTAAGAGAGTGGGGCCACAGTATAGCTGGCCAGCCTACACAGTATAAAAAGACCTATAATATCAGGTTATATTTTCACCTAATATTATAGGTCTGTACGCTAACGCTGGCAGATAGCAACAGACTTCTACCTTTCACCTTTATTGCCTTAGCTTCTACTGTTGCTAAGCAGCTGTCAAAATATCTCACAGCAGCAGCGCTAGTATAGTTCACTACTATATCTACTAAGCAATAATAATAGCTAATAATACTGAGCATAATTCTTTCGCAGGAACATAACACAGCCTACTCGAATTATATTAACGAGTAACTAGCTCTAAGCAGCCCCTCAAACCCCCTATTAAGATAACTGCTATCAGCAATAATACTTTACTACTTAACACCTGCCAGGCTGCGAAAATCAACTAGTTTCGCAATAAGATCTATCTTTATCAGGATAACACAGCAAAATATAGGCTATATCTATAGATATAAGACGATTTACTCAGTCAGCACTTAAGCCTGCAATTTCTAATCGCTGTATTTAACCAGGTTATATTTACTAAGTATACTGAGTGCTATACTTAGAAAGAAAGCAGAGACAAGCTATTAATCTAACTATCAAGGCTGTAAGAGGATAATATCTTAGTATAAGAGCGTTTTATAGGTATTATAACTAAAGGAATAGAGATTAAGCATAAATGCCTGTTAGCCCTGATAGAAATAAGCTATTACTAGGGATAAGATATAGTTTAGCATTATTATTAGGCTTCTAGAAGAGAGAAATACTATAAAATGCTGCGTATAGCAGTTTAAGTTATCTCTAAATAAGCTGAAGCTGTAATAAAATTAAACTAAGTGATATTTAAATAATACTAATATATTAAAGCTTATCTTATTAAACTAGTAGCAAATCTAATTAAGCAGAGAGATCTAGACACTCTCAAGATATAGTTATATAAATAAGCCTATATAAGACAGAATAGCTATAGTTAATATTCCTTTTTATTTAAAGAGCTAGTAATTACAGACCTACTTTAGAAGTTTAGCTTTAATAAATTTAAACTTATAGTTA
Organism: Colletotrichum camelliae; assembly: GCA_018853505.1. Classification (NCBI taxonomy): domain Eukaryota; kingdom Fungi; phylum Ascomycota; class Sordariomycetes; order Glomerellales; family Glomerellaceae; genus Colletotrichum; species Colletotrichum camelliae. The sequence goes on along the minus strand of JAELVL010000005.1, from coordinate 4,307,633 downwards.
GAAAGAAATATACTATTGCATTAGCTAAAAACAATATATATTCTTTATATATGCCTAAAGCTACTATAGAAAGCAATATTATAAGCAAGTTTATTAATAAGTCCCTTACTAAATAATCAGCTAATACTGCAGCAAATACTAGTAACTTAGAAATATTAGCAGCAGCAGCAGCAGCAGCTATATAAGAAGATCTATTATAAAGCAAGAGAATGCTTAAGCTACAGATATAGTCATTCTATAGAGAAATATCTAGTAGACAACTAATATCGAGGAATAGACATACTACTACTAGATCAGCTACTACTTTAAAGATATTATAATACTGCTGTTCGCTAGGAATGCTATTAATATTCCTTGTAGTTCTTAACAACCTTTTAGTATTCTCTATAGACCTAGTAAAGATATATTTATCTAATCTTAATTAACTTTATTACTAATATCTTCAGCTTTTTGCTAAGTTTATAATAGCCTCTAATCTTAAAGCAGGCAATTCTATAGAAGATTAATATAACTTAAATATAATGCTACTAGCTAATCCTTCTGATCTCCTATAAACCTCACCTTCTTAACAGCATACTATCTCTCTCTCTAATATTAACCAGCCTGTTCCTCTCTTTAAGAAACTATAACTTAATAGCTTATATATATACTAGACTAGGTTAAGAGATATAAAGCACTAGCTACTATATAATCAGATAGCTAATAAAGCTTATTATAAGCAAGTGCTTATAAGGTTATAAGAGAGATTAATATAAAGCAAGTTATTCCTTAATATCTATAGCAAAGAAGCTAATAAACTAATCTATAGCATTCTCTAAAACGCCTAGCAACCTCAAACAGATAAGAGTTATAGTAAAGTTAACACGATTTTCTATACTGCAAATAAAGCAATAAGCTAAGTTAAGTTAAGATCTTCAGACATCCTAATTTTTATAAAAAGCTAGCAATAATTCTAATAGAATAGTTAAGGCTGTCTAATTAAGAAGCTTTTCTGCTGTATAGAAAACCTTAACTAATCTGTCTTAGTACAGATACCTTCTCATAACTTCTCACTCAGGTTATTTAAAAGCTAGAAACTCAGTCAGATTAGAAACCAGTTTCTAAACAAGCTAGATACTAATAACTCCTAGAACATTCTTAACCTGTATAGTCTACTCCTTCCCTCTATTTTGCCTAACTTTTTAACTAGGGAAAACTATTAACTTCTCCCTTATATCTAAGATATAATACTTACTAGAAGTTATACAGAGAAAGCAGTTATATTAAGAGCATAATAGAATAAATAGAGAGATATTCTTAAATAAGTGCCTTTATCAGAAAGTAGCTATAATATAGTACTATATATTAACAGCTATAAGCTTAAGATATAGATTACTGCCTAAGAAAGATATATCAGCTTTAGTTAGATATTATACCTAACATATTAAGAATAGAATAATTAGATAGTTAACCTGCAAAGCTATATAGGGAGCTAATAGCGATATATTATTCTCAGGCCTAGCTAGATAGTTTTCTTTAATTTAAGTATAATTCACCTTATTTTCCAGGTATATAGTGAACAAACTTTAGCCCTTAGAAGCTACATCCTCTAGTAGTCAGCTATTGAACGATAGCTGCAAGTTGTTATCAAAGAAGTGCGAAACCCAAAGGTCACTAACAAAGACATGAACAGTAGTGTATCTATATATATTCAGGCGGTAGCAAGGCTTATTACAGCCTGCGTTAAACATAGTAGATTAGAAGAGCTTAATAGCAATATAGCTGTTGCGAGATTCTTTGCTTCTGTAAAGGTAATGCAATCCAAACGTTTATAATATAAAAGCTGATAGGATTAGAAGTTTGAAACAATCTTAATATATCAACGAAAGCAGCAGGTGGCTGGATAATATGCTGGGGATCAGTTTTGCACCCTAGCATCTAAGCTTAGCTTTTAAGATACCTCTCTTTAAGCCGTTTATTCACCTAATATAGAGATTCTTTCTTCTAGTATTACTCAGCCTAACAGCCTGTTGCCTAAAAGTCGCGACATATGACGTCGCAGTATATGCTCTGCTTACTTTTCTTTCTTTTCATCTACTTAACTACTCTAGCTAGCACTTATACCTCAGTTAGCAATCTTAATTATTCATATTATTAAAAACTTTTACTAACTATCAGCTTTACTACTATATAATAGATTCTTCTCAGCTTCAGGTTTATTCTTATGCTATATGCTCTCAGCTTAAGCTAGAAGTTAATATAGAGGATTTAACGATTACCTTGCTGTACTTTTAAGTACTTAAGTCTGCTATTAACAGATGCGATTTCTTTTTAGAGCGCTGGAAACACTTTTAGTTATATTTATTATAGATATACCCTGATAATAACTGTTTACTATAGGATCTAGTTAACTAGATAGAAGTCTTGCTAGATATTAAGACTTCTCTGAATAATAGGTGTTATATAGCTTATTGCGATTAGTAATTACTTAGTAGATCTTAGAACCTTATAACTGAAGACAGTCTTTTTATGTTTATAAAGATAGGTAGGGTGTTGCTATCTTTAGTAGAAATAGTCTGCTGATATAAAGAATAAGACGCTATAAAGGATCTTATCTAAACTTAACTGCTGAATTAATATCTATTTTCTGAAGATAATATGCAGTGGATATGGAACTGTCTATAAAACTGTCGAAGGAATTATGCTTAATATAATAAATACTAGCAGGAGGCGCAATCTCTCAGGCAGCTAAAGTACCTGCTCAATCTAGATTTCTATATTAATAGGAAAGTTTGCTTAGTAAAGCTGGGAAAGATTAAAGACTTTGCTATTTTAAGTTATTATTAGAGTGAGAAGCTATATTATAAAATAACCTTAAATAATATATAGGATCACCTGGCTGGATTTCCTCTTAAAAATCTCCCTAAGATAATTTGAGATGCTATAAAAGTTATTTTAGCTCTTAGTTTATAATATGTCTGAATAGATACACTCTATATCCTTTAGGACTAAGATAACTAGATTATTCAGAAAGAGATATATATCGCGCATAAGTTCTACACCTATGCAACTATTATTATAAGGGCTGCCTCTGTATTATATAGTAATACTAGGTTCTTAGCATCCTAAGATCTATTGTATTATAAGTATAAGCTCCTGATTACTCTAAAAGGTGGAGACATAACAGCAGATCACCCTCTTAGCCTTTTAGAATAAATATTTAATAAGAAGCTAGAGCTGATAGATAAAAAGGTATAGACGTTCCCAGAAGCTAAGAACATATTATGCATTTTATGCTTTAAGTCTGAACAAGTTATATAGGCATGCTAGGAGATGAAACTTGCAGATAGTAATATTAATAAGCTTTTAACCTCAGATAAGATTTGCTTCAGCACTTCCCCTTTTACTAGTTCGAGGTTTATATGCTGAAACACTAGAGTTAATAACCTTGAAATGCATCTGCCAAACTAATTCAAGCTAGTTATAGATTACTCTGCATATTAAACTGAGAGATTAGCTGACAAGTTGCTCCCCTTTAATTATATTGCCCTATTCATATCGAAAACTATAGGCTAGGATCTGTCGGAGTATAAAGCTAGGTTATAGATTAGAGATATGCTGAAGCAACTTCTATAGTGCTGTAATTGCCATCATAAGAATACTAATATAACTAGCAGTCTTTCAGACATAACACTAACGCTGTTATAGTTATAGGCTAAAATATAATCACTAATTACCTGGCTTAATCTGAACTAGCTTAACTAGGATAATTATACCCTAGAAGTTATCAGCTGTGTCAGAGGGAGGTAGTTAATTATAAAGAGATATATTTTAAACACTTTCTAGGATAGATAAAAAATAATCCCAGCTATATCTTATAACAAAGCAGACAGAGCATAGCATGCGGCCTCAGGGCTAGCTGCCAGAAGCAGAAGTCAGTTACCTTCTGGAACATACTATACAGATATTCAATGCTATTAATAGGAACAGTATTCTCTATACCTAATAAAAGTAGTCTAGGATAAGCTATTATAGCTAATACAGCAAAAAGTGAGGTGTTTAGAAATCTAATAGAGTGTTAACACTACTAACTAATCTTATAAGATCGTCCTCACTTATAATAATAGCAGTATATTAAAGAGACTAGGTTATTTTAAGTTTCAGTATAAGGAGATAGACTGGAATTAGCTTCACTAGAAAAGATAAAGGATAATTTTTATTAACTAAAGATATATTATTATACAGAGTTCAGCCCCAGGCAGAGATTATAATACTTTAGAAGTAATAGATAATTAAATAATTCTATATGTTAACCCCAGATCACCTCTCACTTTCTATACTACAGTAACTTAAACAGATATCTTTAACTTATATAACTTCTGAAAAAACGTACTCTGGTTTGTGACTAGCTAATCAGAGCTCTTAACAGTAAGCTATTTATATAGCTTATCGGATCACAGAGGTTTAATAACAACATATTAATCATTTATAATATTTAGTTACTATGCTAGTATGCAGTTACACTAAGATACTAGCTTCTTTCTAGAAGAGCCTATTATATAGTTTGCGCATATGCTTTCCTCGTAAAGCTATATTAATCTTCTTCAAATATACTCCTACATTATCAGGCAAAGCTCTGTACATCAGCAGCACGCTCTATAAAGCAATTCTAAATACAGTTAAATAAGCTCTAGTAGCTTTCTTTTGCAGTATCTTGCTTAGTCTTATGCTTTCTTTTGCTACTATGTTAGCTACTTTCTATAAGTCTGATTCTATTACTGATAAAAGCTAGAAAAGTATAGCTCTACTGCCTTTTCTCTGAAAAGCTTGCATGCTAGCATATAGTTAGCAGATCTCTTGTTAGTATAACTGCTGCTGCAGGTTGCGAATAGCTAATACAGGCTGTAGAATTAAGTTAACACTAGTTTGTTAGGTTAAATAATTATTAGCTTAAAAACTAGAGAGTTGTTTTGTGGAGCTTAATAATAGTTTATAAGCTATAAAATAGAAGTTTGCCTGCTTGCTCCTTTTTTTATAAATAAGTAAAAACTGTTAATATATAACGTCTTATAATAAATAATAATATAATAATATTCTACTTACTTAAATATTCTATATAAAATAAACGAATAAACTTTTATATATATAACCTTATATAAAAGTGGTTAGTTTATTATAACCTATAACTTTATAAATGCTTACGTAATCCCTTATATTATGTAATCCTACTTATATAATTAAGAGCTTTACAGCTTATGTTTCAGGTTATCTTTCCCCTTCTTTTTCCCTACCTTAGGATGTAACCTGCTAACTATATCAACCAGAATCATCATAATACATTCCTTCTCTATTAATTATCTATACAAATAAATGCCTATAAATGCTGAGGATTATCACTTTTTATTATAATATATCTCTATCTATAACCTTATACTATATAGGCGTATATACTACGCCCTTAAATACTTTTATACCTATGCTAATAAAAACTATATCTAAATATAATAATAACTAATACACTTTTAATAAGTCAGCATACAGTTAAATACTGCTGCTCAGAATATCTGCTCTGCTATATTAAACAGCTTCGCCTCAGCCTTGCCGCACTACTATTAGCCGCACTACCTATTAGCCTCACTACCTATTAACTGCACTATCCGTTACAGAATCAAGACTGCAAAACTTTTAAAGCCGCTTCTAGACTCTCCATCTCCTGCTTCAAATCATACTGCTAATACTTCAACTCCACATCCTCACCTACAATCTGCTCAAGCTGTTCAGTATAAAGGTTCATAATCAGCTCCAGATTAAAGACCTTAAACAGGCTCCTATCGCCTTCAAGTATAAAGTGAAACACAACCTACTAGCAGACAACATTAATAAAACACTTCTAGAATACCTTATAATAACTTATAAATATATTAAAGATATCCTCACACACCTACTACTTATTATCTTTATTAATAATATACTTACTAATCTAACTTATAAATATATATCGCTTATTATTTTTATCTTAAAGAGAAGAGACTACTATAGCTTTAAAGGTCTTAGATATATACTTACTATATTTCTTCTGAAGGTTTATATTAAAGTAGTAGTTGAATATATTAGGTATATCTTAACGCTTAATACCTAGAAGAAAGTAAGTATAGTTTATTACTTACTAATATATATTAATTAACTTATTAAGCAGAAAAGCATCCTAGAGGTTATCTCTAACCTACTGCTCAGGATATAGCTTAGTAAGGAGCTAAAAAATATACTTATAGATAAGTGTAATTATATTACTTATATAAGATAATATAAGCAGCTTTTACTTCTCTAACTGCTTTTTAAAAACTATAGCAAGAATTATTCTGCTAAATTAAATTAATTATATTAATAACTTTCTGCAGCAATATATAATAGGGAAAATATATTATTCTAAGCTTAAGCCTGCAACTTAACTTAAACACCTCCTTAATATAACTTATAATTAAGCTTCTTAAAAGCTTAGAATATTAGTAGTTGTTATAAATAATAGCCTTAAGTATAAGATATTTATAGAGAGGGATTATAAAAAGCAGGTCTAAATTACTGCCTAATAAGCTCTCTCCTTTATTCTCTTATATAGGCCTAAAATGCTATTTATAGCCTCTCTTCTAGAAAACATTAGAGAAAACCTTATTTAGCTTTATAATCTTTATAATCAGTTTTAAGTTTAACAGCCTCTTAAAGATACTATCTCTAGTATAGTATCTATTCAGAGCAGCTTAAGTAATAGCTTTGAATCTTAAAGCTAGTTTCCCTAAATATATACTCTAGGAATTTAAGTTAGCTCTAGACAGCCTTATAGTCTCTAGATCAGCCTTATATTAATGCAGATACTACTTAATATCTGCCTTAATATAAAGAACTTCTTGCTTAGAAATATATATAAGCAACTTATAGACTTTAAGCTTGAAAGCTGTAGTACTATAGCAATTACTAATAAGCAACTAAACAGGCCCTATAAAGAATACCTGTTCAGCAGCAGCATACTTAAGAAGTATTAAGGAGTTATTATCTGCACTGCAATTCTTAACTATATAATATCTAAGTTTAAAGGTACTTTATCTCCTAAGAACCAGGTTAATAATAGCACCTCTAGTAGCTGTCTCTATAATAAGATCTAGTTTTATAAGCATACTTATTATTTGCACTTTCTTAAGATCAGCAGCTTTAGTAAGCTTAAGAATCTCCTAGGTAGTAATATTAATAATATAAGAAATAACTATAAGAATACTACTATATATTAGCTAAATAAGTTTATAGACAGCAGTTTTAAACACTTATATAGTTTATAGATTTTCTATATATAACTTCACTATATTCTTAATAAGAATAATATTGCTTTCTATAGTAAGCTTTATATATTTTGCTAATTACTAAGTATATACTCTCAGTAAATTAGCTATAGCCTACCTAGTATAGAGACATAGAAAATACCTAGAATATTAATAATAATAAGATATTATTACTATTTAAGAGGTGTTAGTTATATAGAGAGCTATATAGCTAGAGAAGAACTAATATTAGGTCTATTAATCTTAATCTTAAAGATATTTTAACTAAAGGCTGTACTACTAATATCTTTCTTATCTATACCTATCTAGATATTTATAGTAATATTAGTCTGCAGTAATATTATTAGTATAGAAAACTAAATATATCAAAGTGTTGCAAACCTCTTTAAAGATGCTAGCAAGATCACTACTATTAATACTTAATAAGTAACACTTAAACTAAAAAAGCTTAAACTTAAGTATCTTATCTGTATCTAGATGAGGAATAATTAAGATAATAATACCTTTCTCTAGCCTATAGCAGCATATTGTCTAAGTTATATAGTAAGTATAGAGACTAGTAATATAAAGGAAAAAAAACCCTGTCAGACTCTCTAAAATAGAACTCTTTCTAGATAACTAGTCTCTAATAATAACAAGCTATTATAGAATTAGCAATCTGTAGAGTAATATACTCTCTTAACTTATTTATAGTAATAATATAATAGCGCTGATATTCAGCACCTTCAACTTATTAATCTTAGCTAATATAGCTTAGTTTCCTAAACTAGTCTTACTAAGTAGTATAGTAAAAGTTATAAAAGCTAAGTAATACTAAAAAGAAATCTTAAGTAGGCAGAGAGAAGAACATTATACTAACTTAAGATGAAGAAGAAAAGTCAGCTTAGGAATATTCCTAGTAATATATCTTCTTATATTAATATATAATATTTAAAATAAAACAGTAGTTAAGCTGAGATTTATATCAGAGAGGCTGTTTAACTTCAAGCTGAAACAGAATAATACTAGTCTGTCTAATTATAAGTTCACAGCCAGATAAACAGCAGTAGTCTGCAAATATCCAGGTCTTACTTCTCCCTGCATATAAGCATATTCTTTATAAAATTCATCTAACCCTATATAAAAGATAACATATCATTACTGCATATATTAGATACTATCTTCAGTATACAGATTAATATAGTTAACACTATCCACTAACTTTTCTGCAGGAACTTAATACTAACACAGCCTTAAAACCTACAGCACTCCTGTTAGCAAGGCAAAACTAAGAAAAAATACTAATAATCCTTCTTATTAATAAGCTACTAAAGTTATATTTATATATATATTTAACAGCCTAAGAGATAACTCTCACTTAATTCAGCTGTGATAATATAACTCCTAAGCTTCCCTACTATATATTATAGATCTAGGGCCTGAATATAGCATCCTTTTATCATCCTGCTTTTATACTATAAGTTTATACTTTAATTACTATAGTCTTATAATACACAGACAGAATATATCCTAGGAAGCAGAGCAGCAGTATAGACCTGAAGCTGTTACACTTTATCTGCTGTTACCTAATGCTTTTAACCTAGAAGAACCTCTGTTATTTCTATACTATTCTGCAAGCTGCTAGTAAGTTGCATCACACCTCTTTAAACAGCTAATAGTATAGACTAAAATATTTAAATCTGAGATATAAAGGTTATTATTAATAAAAAATAAATAGGTGCTCTTTGCTGCTGTCTAGACCTCTTATCTCACATATTATATTAGAACCTTATAAATATTATCGCTCACACTTCCCAGCTAGCTACTAAACAAATATATATATATATATACTTATACTTTATATTATATATACTGCTTACTTCTAAGGTCTAACCTTTACTATCTATTTAATCTAATTCCTAATTATTAATTATAGCTGTTAAATAAATTTATTTCCTATATTATTATCTAAAAATATATTAGAAAACTATTTCTTATAACTTAATTAATAAAGTAGTATATAGTATATTAGTATCTAACAGCAAGAGATATAATAAATCTAGTAGTATAAATGCTAAATCTAGCTTACTAAGATCTATAGATAAAAATAGCAGTATAAGCTATAATAGCAAAGCAACTAATAGCATCTTAAGTCTATATACTTATATTACTAGCTTGCAAATAGGATAATATAGCAACTAGCAATATAACTATAATCTCTGATCTTAACAGACTAAAACCTTATAATATATCTTGCTTTAATATTAACTACTTCTAGGCACTATACACTACTCAGTTAATTAATTCATATATTAAGACCTACTGAAACTAGTCTAATATATACTTCTTATTATAGATCTAATTACAGCTGTTTTAATTAATAGTATTACTAAACAGTATTTATCTAACTAGGTCTAGTTTATACTCAGCCTAAGATTATATCCAGAGATACCTATAAAGTTATCCCACCAACATAAAAATATTCAAGCTATCACAGTTTTTCTTCTATCCCTAGTCAGCTAAGACTAAATCTTAACTTATAGAGCTTAATAAGCTAGTCACTAAAGCATAGTCTGTCTATCCTTAACTATTTCCTATAAGCTAAATACTACACTCAGTATAAAAAAAAAGCTTATCCTGTTTATAGCAAAAAAATCATAGAGAAAATCTCTATTATCAGGTCTTTGCCTCTAATAGTAACTAGATTCACTGCCTAGGTCTTATCCTCTTTATTAGCTATTATAACTAATATTAATAAGATACCTGCTAGGTAAGCTTTCAGTATATATAGCTAGTTAGAAGAGGTGAAATAATATATAACTATTATAGAACAGAGGTTAAGGAGTTTTATTAAAACTATAAGTTCTTAGTAAAGATATAGATATATAGTGCTATAACAAAGCTTAGATAAATCTAGTTCGCTTATATACTTATAAGCTTTATTAAGGGCAATAACACAGCTAATAAATAACTTTTACTCGAAGAAGAAAAAAAAATATATATTAAAAAGAGAGCAAGCTAGCTCTACTGTTATATAAGGACAGAAAAGGTTAACAGCTATTAGTTAACCTAACTATAATTTAAATAGTCAGCTTAACCTTTAAAGTTATTATAGAAAAAAAGAAGATATTACCTTAAGCTTCTAATTAATTATATTATCTATAAAACTACCTCTCTTAATTATAAAACTTTTAAAAGTATTAAGGCGCTAGTTTAAAAGGTTTAGCTAGCCTAAAGTTAGATCTTCTAAAGCTAAATACTTTCTAAACTTATTATAGCTAAAGCTAAGTCTAGTATTTACTGCTCTAAATATATATCTTATAGGATATAGTTAACTACTTATATATATAACAGCTTAAAACTGCTTTTCTCTACAGCTATAAAGTCGTTTATATAGTAAGTGTTAAGGTTGTTATTACTCAGCTTCAGAGGCTTAATCTTAATATTCAGAATACTGCTATAAATACTCTGTGAGTTAGTAGAATTATATAAAGTAAATTATAAGAAATTCAGAACAGTAGAATACTTAAATTATATAGATATTTACTAGGGTATAGAGAACTCTGACTAATACCTTCTTATAAGATATAATAAATATAGCCTTCTATAGCAATCTGCTAGAGTTAGAGATAAAGCTGTTGTAATAGAAGATAATTCCTGTTAAGAGATAAAGTAACTTATTAAGCTAACTAGGAATAAAGCAGTTCTTAAGGAAGTATATAAGTATGTTACTCTTTCTAGAACCCTAGCTACTGCAGATAAAAACACTTAAGAAGCATATAATATTATAGAAGAGATAAGCTTCTGCTATAAAAGATAAATCTTCTGAGGTAGCAGCGCTAAAGAGGCTGAATTAAAAAAGAAGTGATCTATTAATAAAGAGGATAGTTAGAAGAAAGCTAGAGAGAACCTTATCTTAGTACTACTCTTAAGAGTTTAAAGCTAAGTGATTTATCTGAATAGTAAGATCGTCCAGAAGCTTAGCCTATAGAAGGACATTATTATAGCTAGAAGTTATAGAGGATAGAGTACTATATTCTGAAGATATCTTGCTAATTTACAGAAGATAAAAGAATAAATAAAGCTCTAGTATATAAGAAATTTCAAATCTTAAATAAGAGATAATATAGCTTTTATATAGATAAGTAGTCAGAACACTCTCTACTAGATTATTAGAATATACTAGTAAATACTAGAAATGCCTTCTTAGTTATAAATATTAAATATTGTTAGCACAGGTATAAAGGTATTCAGGGGTGTAGTATATGCGCCTATATAGTATAGGGTGATAGATGGAGATATGTTATGATAAAAAGTGATAATCCTCAGCATTTATAGGCATTTATTTGTATAGATAATTAATAGAGAAGGAATGTATTATGATGATTCTGGTTGATATAGTTAGCAGGTTACATCCTAAGGTAGGGAAAAAGAAGGGGAAAGATAACCTGAAACATAAGCTGTAAAGCTCTTAATTATATAAGTAGGATTACATAATATAAGGGATTACGTAAGCATTTATAAAGTTATAGGTTATAATAAACTAAACACTTTTATATAAGGTTATATATAAAAGTCTATTTGTTTATTTTATATAGAATATTTAAGTAAGTATTATTCTTATATTATTTTATTATTATATTAAGACGTTATATGTTAACTCCCCTTAAGTATATACGGTGATATAAAGGGTATATTATAAGTATATAGCTTACTTACTTAACATATATATACGTTATAGTATAAAACTTAAAAACCCAGTAGGAAAAATAAGAAAATATTCCTATATTGTATAATATGTTTATAACTAGTTAAAAAACTCTTATAAAATAACCTTATAGGTAAAAAGTTTCAAGAGAAAAACTAGTATGTTATTTCAGTAATAATATTATTATTATCTTTTATATTATTATTATTATTATTATTATTATTATTATATTATTATTATTATTATTATTATTAGTATAATAAATAATACTTAATAATGTGAAAAATATAACTTTGCCTAAAGGCTTAGTTAAAATATCAGCAATATTAGATTTAGTATTAATATGAAATAACATTATATCTTTATTTAATAAAGAGTCTCTAGCAAAATGATATCTTATATCAATATGCTTAGATTTCTTATGAAATTCAGGATTTTCAGCTAGTTTTTTAGCTGCAATATTATCTATAAATATTTTAGGCTTATTTATTAATTTAAATCCTAGATTTTTAAGATTAAAATTATAGGTATTATATAGATAAATAGCTTCTTTAACTGATTCTGTTAAGTTATATATTCAGCTTCACAAGTAGTAAAGCTACTGTTTTTTGCTTTATAGAGCTATAAGATATAATATTATATAAGCCCCAGCAAAATATATAAGCTGATGTAGATTTTCTATCATCTAGGTCTCCAGCCCAATTAGAGTCTGAATAACCTATTAAATCCCAAATTATATTATTATTGCAGTTATAATAAATTCCTTTATTAGGATATTTATTTAAATAGCCCCATAGGTAATCTAAAGCAGAAAAATGCTCTTTAGAAGGGTTTGTAGTATATCTTGATAAGATATTAACTGCAAGAGCTATATCAAATCTAGTTTTTAAGGCTAGATATAGCAAAGCTCCAATTTGTTGTTGAAATTGTAATATTTCTTCCTTAGTTGCATAACTTTTATTTATATGCATTTTTATATTATCTTTTATAGGTGTTATTGATGGGTTTATATTAGTTTTATTATATTTATTTAATATTTTTTGTGTATATTTCGTTTGATGCATAAAAATAGACTTATTTTGCCTATCTATATCAAACTCACAACCTAAAAATATATTAGGCTCCCCTAATAGTTGAATTTTTATATATTGCCTTAAATTATTATATATATAATCACTAGTAGCAGTATTATTAGCTGCTAGTAATATATCATCCACATGGCAACATATTATAGCTTTATATTTATTTTTATTTAATATATATACTGCTTCATCATAAGGTGAAACAATAAATCCTAATTTTAATAATATTCCTTTTAAATGGTTATACCATAGTCTAGGACTTTGTTTTAAACCATATAAAGCTTTAATAAGCTTACAGCAATATTTATTATTTTTTGATTTATAATTATAATTAGGATTAAATTCTAATTTATTAGTAGTTTTATTATAAATAAAACCAGCAGGTATAGCAGTATAAATATCCATATCTATATCTGCGTGAATAAAAGCTGTAGTTACATCATATTGTAATAAATCCAGCTTTCTTTTTAGCAAAAATTACTATAAATCTATAGCTCTCAGGTCTACAAGTAGTAGAAAAAGTTTCTAAATAATCAATACAATATATTGATTAAAACCTTGAGCTACCCATCTTGCTTTATATTTATAGGTATTATTTATTTATCTTTAATTTCATATATACTCATCTACCGCCTAATAGATGAATATTATCTGGTATTTGTATAATTTTCCAAGTATTAATTCTATTTGACTTATCTCTAATTGCATAGCCTGAATCCAATTATCTTTATAAGGAGAATTTAAGGCTTGCTTAATATTAGAGGGCTCGTCTAGTGTAATAACTGATAGTATATATGAAGCTTTTTTATTATATCAGTTATAATATTATTATTTTTTATAACCTTTTAAGACAGGGCAGTCCTCTAAGGTAAATAATAGTGCACTTTCATCAAAAATATTATTTTGACTGTATTATTAACCCATTGGTAGTCTTTTTTAGCTTCGTCTGTTAAGAGGGGATTTCTATAAAAACTTAGATTTATTAGTATTTATTTCTCCATTTAATACTAATAGTTTTTTCTTACTATGTTCGTCATACTCATATTAGTATTGGTACTATACTATCATTATAGGATATAGTACTATAATTATTATTGCTAGTATTAATATTATTATTATTATTATTATTATTATTATTATTATTATTATTATTATTATTATTTTATTATTATTATTATTATTTTATTAATTAATACTAGTCTCATCACTTGGATTCTTAAGAGCAGAATCTTTAGTAATATTATTGCTATTTATAGCAATATTTCTATTACTATAAGAGATAGATTGACTAGATATATCTTTTGGATTATATTGGGCAGTACTCTGTCTATCGTTGTTGGGCATAGTACTATTAGTATCCTTAAAGCGGGTATTTATGCTTATAGGAAGCTCTTTATGATGAGAAATAAAGGTATTCTCTAAGATTTCAACGTCACGAGACCATAAAGCTCTCTTTAGTTGCATATCCCAGATTTTATACCTATTAGATCCATAATTAATTATAAAACCTTGACGTGCTCTTACGTCTAATTTCTTAATTTTAGGATCTTTATTCTTATAGTAGCATAAGCTACCCCACACCTTAATATTATTTATATTAGGTTTTATTTTATTTTTTAATTCATAAGGCGTTATATAATTAATAGAGGAATGTGGAGTCCTATTATGCATATAAAGAGTAGCATAAAAGGCTTCACCCTATAAGTAGTGTGGTAAACCTGAGTTATATAGTATTGTTCTTATTTTATTAACTATAGTGCGTATAGTACGCTCTATAAGTCCGTTAGGTTCATGCGTATAAGGAGGTCTTATATTGTGGATAATACCACTATTAAGATATATAGTCTTAATACGTTTATTAGAAAATTCTTTACCTCCATCAGTAGAAATTTCTTTTATTCTTTTATTATTATTATTATTATTTACTTCTGCTTGAAATTCAAGAAAAGTATTACTTATAGTTTCTTCAGTTTTATCTTTAAGTAATTTTCCCCAGACGAATCGGGTATATTTATCTATAAAGATAATAAATAAATTATATTTATCATAAGTAGTAGGCGTTATAGGCCCACATAAATCTGAAGCTATATAATCTAGATAATCTAGATTTTTATTATGAACCTGTGATTTACTAACCTTAGTTACAAATTTGCCTTCAAAACAGGCTTTGCAAGGTAGTAATTTATTATTATTTATATTTATATCTGAAATTGTATTATCTTTTATTTTTAAAAGACTTTGTATATGAATATGACCAAGGCGTTGATGCCATAGTTGGAGGCTATTATTATTATTTTTATTATTTATATTTTTATTAGTTATAGTATTATATATATAGTTATTGTTATTATTGATAGGAATTGGAAGAAATAAATTATTTCGTTTTGCCCCCATAGCAATAATACAATCTTTGTTAATATTATATAAAATAGGTTGTTTCCATATAATGGAAGCAATACCTAATAAATCTAACCTAGATTGACTAAGTAGATTAATACCTAGTTCAGGTATATAATAAACATCTTTTAATATAATTTTATTATTAGGATATAATTAAATCACCTTTAGTAAAGAAGTAAGACTTTTTGCTTCTCCCCATTTAATAGGTTTATTTATTTTTATTTATTTACTAAAAGAGTGTGGTTTTTAACTACATGTATAGTAGCAGCAGTATCAATATAAAAATCAACCGTTTTTTCAATTTGGTTAAAACTCTTAACTTTCCTTGTTCCTTAATAACAGATTGGTTAATTAAATAACCTAAGGAAGGATTATTAGTATATTTATTTTATAAGGAGGAGTAGTATAACCTACATTTTCAAAAATATATCTTCTTCTTCTTTTTCAGAAGATAAATGCATTAATTCAATAGAATCAGGATTATTTAAAGATATATAAGGGGTATTGCTAGCAGTAGTTATATTAACTACTTCTTTCTCTTTTTCCTTTTAGCAGTAGTATTAATAGGTTTTTTCCACCAACTAGGTGCTTTTTCAGGATGTAAGAAAGCGCAATTTTCTTCAGAATGGTTGGTTTTCTTGCAATTTTGCAGTATAAACCTTTCTGTTTTTCCAGGGTTTTTGGATATTTTATTATTATCCTTCTTTTTATTATTTTTATTATATTTATTATTTTCCTGGTTTTTATTTAATTTTTTATTATACTTATTACCCTTAGTAGTATTATTAACTACTTCTTTACCTCCTTTTCTCTTATATTCGTCTAGAAGACTAGCATATAAAGAGTCAAGGGTATAGGCAGAAGGGTTAGTCCTAAGAGACTGAGTTATAGAGGTTATAAAAGCCTCATAAGTCTCGTTTAGACTATTAAGTATATAAGCTATAACTACTTGATCAGGTAGTCTTAGCTGGTTATAGGATAAATTATCCGTAAGTTCTTTTATTTTATTAATATAATCTTCCATAGAATCAAAGTCATCTAAGGAAGTATTAAAGAACTCTTTACAGGTTAAAAACTCGTTTGTAAAACCTGTAGGCTCATATAGCTTTTTAAGGTGATCCCAGGCTTTAAAAGCACTATTATCATCTTTAATTACTCTTAAAGGGCCGTCCTTACAGAGCAATTGTATATAGCTTAAAGCCTTATTACCTTTATCTGCATTAATATCAGATTCAGGTTTAGTTAAATCTATAGTTATATCTTTACTTATAAGGAAGGCTTTAATACGTATAGCCCATACCTTATAATTCTCAGAGCCTATAAGCTTAGGCATATCAACCTTTAAGTTAGCCATTATTACCTTATAGGATGCAGTGCGTAGTTGCAAGCCTTATAAAGGTTAAACGACAGTGAGGTTGTATAACTACAGAAGCTATTAACGTATAGTACAGCAGTTTGTACAGCAACGTTATATAACAGCTATAAACCCAGAGGTCTAGGGTTTAACTGTTAAAAAAGAAGAGTTTTTTCCTTATAACCTTCTCTTTAATCAATATCTTCTTCAGTTAGACTGTAGTCTGACTGAGGAGATAAGTATCCCATATAATAAATCGGTCGAGAAGAAGTCCGTCGGGCCGTAAGTATAGGTCTAAACCAGATTGGGAGTAGACTAGAGGATAGTTCAAATAGGTAATCTGAGGGATATAGATCGAATAAAGCAGTAGCAAGAGACTGTCTGCTTAGGGAAGGATCGATAGAGGTATAGTCGATTTGTATAGGATTGGTTATATGGATTCGAAGAAGGTGTATCTCGTGGAACCAAACTACTAGTCCAGCTAGTATATCTGATTCTGCAAAGGTAGTATGGATAGAAAATCGTTCGAAGGAGTGGTTTTCAGTATATATAGCCTTTATATATAGGTAAGGCTTAATAGGAAGGAAGGGTATAGGTAAAGAAGTAGAAGGAACTGAGGTTATCTCTGAGCTGGGCTCATAACCTGTTAGCACAGGTATAAAGGTATTCAGGGGCGTAGTATATGCGCCTATATAGTATAGGGTTATAGATGGAGATATATTATGATAAAAAGTGATAATCCTCAGCATTTATAGGCATTTATTTGTATAGATAATTGATAGAGAAGGAATGTATTGTGATGATTCTGGTTGATGTTGTTGGCAGGTTACATCCTAAGGTAGGGAAAAAGGAGGGGAAAGATAACCTGAAACATAAGCTGTAAAGCTCTTAATTACATAAGTAGGATTACATAATATAAGGGATTACGTAAGCATTTATAGTTATAGGTTATAATAAACTAAACACTTTTATATAAGGTTATATATATAAAAGTCTATTTGTTTATTTTATATAGAATATTTAAGTAAGTAGATTATTCTTATATTATTATTATTATTATATTAAGACGTTATATGTTAACAAATATAACAAAGTATAAATCTAGTATAGATTCACTGAATAAGATAGCTTAAATATTTAATATAAAGAAAAGATATACTAAGTTTGCAAGCTTCCTGCAATATAATAGAAAGCTTTATATTAGCAAATAAAAAATAAAGCTTAATATATATCTTTACTTTTTAAGACATATTTAATTAGAATAATATAGACTTTATTATTAATAAGAAGTATTACAGTCAGCTATCTAATAATAGAGTCTGCTAACAGAAGCTGGGGATTAACACGTAGTAACAGTACACTGAGGTTGTAGTCTAGGTTGTTAGTTATAGGCTGTATTATAGATTAGTAGTTAGAGGCTAAAGTGATTAATCTTAGACTTAATAAGTATTTACAGTGAAGGTAAGCTGAAAGTATCCTAAGGATGAATACAAAGTTAATTACTAAAGAGCTATAAGAGTCTGACTTTAAGCGAAGCTTAGGTTATACTATATATAGGTCTATCTAAACAGTTCTATTATTTATAAGCGCTGTTCTCTTAGTTACTATAAGCGCTTATTTTAGAGTAGGATAAGCACTTATTCTAGTATCTACTGAGCGCTTATTATAGGTCCTTTATCTATGTTTATTCCTTATTATTATATAACTTATACTATAGTTCTTCTGTTTCTAGGTGAGTCTCTGTTATTTCCTATAACTCTGTAGTATAAATACTTTGTTTTAGCTGCCTGATGCCTAGATAGGTTAGTTAACTGTTATTTATATATAATAAGTTATAATATCAGGTTTCCTCTCTAAAGGTCTTGTTCTTAAGACTTAATATAAGTAGGTTATTAGTTTTAGGTTAGAGATCTGTTAATTATACTTCCTGATTTACTTATAATGCTGACATTATATCAAGTTGCATTCAAAAGTTAAAATCTTCTAGTGCTTTAACTTATTATTGTTTATTCCAGATTCTTTGATTTGCTAACGAGGGTATTAAAAATAAAATGCTTTATTTGAATTGTTGTTTGCGCGGTGTGTGCTATTTACTTCTCCTGGATTCTAATATCTATAGGACTTGCTATCGTCTAGGTATTCCCTGCAATACTTCTGAGGATGCGATTTATGCTTATAGGTTCTTTAGTTATATTATATAGTCTCTTGCTAATCTTAGTAGGTAGTGAACTATTTAGTGGCGGAATTAGATCGTCTAGATAAGGCGGAAATAGCAGAGGAAGCAAAGTTTCAAGAAAGGGCTACTATTTTACAGCAAAAGGCTGAGGCTTATTAAAAGGCTTAGTTAGAGCTGAACAGATTACTAGCGAAGTTAGAGTAGTTATAAGAGTAGAAATAGATAGTGTTTAAGAAAAGCAAGGTAGCTGTTGCTGAATCTCTAGAGGATATATTAGATTCTATGTCAGAGGTATAGGCGATAGGTGTTTAGAGTGTTTCGAATATAGATGCTTTGTTTAACTAGAATCCTGTTACTCTAAACTTTCTATTAGAGGAGTCTTAGTTATTTTCTAGCATGCCTAGGCAAATAAATAGTTTTCCTTATTGCAGTCTGTCTGCCTCTGTTAGTAGTCTGATATATTTATATAGGTGCTTAATATACTGATAACTAGTAGTGTTTATTGCAGTTAATATTACTGAGCGTAGTATTAAGTAGCAGGTTTTCTCTGCTCGTTCTTAGTACTAATGCTAGTCCTTATTAAGTTTTTCCTTTGCATAGGTGAAGTTAGACTGTGGTTCTTATATGTTTTCTTCATAACTATATCTTTTCTATTTAACTAGGAATTAGAATTCTGTTCTATTTAGTTTAGTGTGGTTAATAATATGCTCAACCTTATACTCTAGTTTGTTATCTTCTATAATAATAAGGTTATTTATTTATAATCTCTATAGTGCTAGCTTGAGTAGCAAAATATAGAATATTAGGAAACATTTTATTATATCAGATAGGTTAAGTTTATAGTTAACTAGTGAAACTTTTCAGAGGATTTTAAATAGTCTAAGTTTCTTAAAGTCTAATTTGTTGCTTAGTCTTTTTATTTTAATATTTCGCTGTATAAGATAGGCGCTATCTCCTTCTTTTAAAGTTAGTCTCTCAATCCTTTATTTATTGCTGAAATTTATTATTCGTTGTTATGTGAATTCGAGTTCTTTGTGCGTGTTGTTTTAGATATCTTTGATTTGTTTAACTATAGCAACAGCTTTAAGTGCTGCTAAGCTAGGTTATAGTTCTCTATAAGCAGTTAGTTTGCATTTATAGTTTAGATAGAAAGAGGATTCCTTAGTGCTTTCTCTGATTATACTGTTATAGGCAAATTAGGCTATTAGTAGAAATACTATCTAATTATCCTAGTTATAGTTAATATAGGTGCAGAGGTAGGTTTTAAGGATCTAGTTAATTTGTTCTGTTTATCTGTTAGTCTACAAGTGAAATACAGTGGATATTGCTTGCTTAATGCTGAGTTATAATATAATTGATTTCTAAAACTTAGAGGTGAAGATTTTATCTCTGTCTGATATAATTTCCTTGGGTATGCTATAGTTAGTAATGATATACTTAAGTATTATATAGGCGAATTCTTCGGCGTTGCTTACTTCTTTATATAGAATGAAGTAGGTATACTTTGTAAGTCTGTTAATAATAATAAGAATACTATTATAATAAACTCCTATAAGGAGTTCTTAAGACTTCAGTAGTTTGACGATAAAGTTAAAGGATATAGAGTGCTAAGCAGTTTATGGTACAGGCAAAAGTTATAATAATCTATAAGGTTAGTATTAGGCTAGTTTGCTTTTCAGGCAAACTTTGCAATCTTTAATCGCTATTATAATATATTCTCTAGTAATCTTTTCTCTATATTACTGTTATAGTCTTTTCTAGGTCTTTATAATTCCTTAGTAACTATATATAGGTTGAGCATGAAACTCTATAATTGCTTTAGTATCTAGTTTGCTAGTCAGACTAGCTATAGATTATCTAGTTATTATAAGAGCTTTTATAGCAGGCACTAAGTCTCTACTATTATTATATTTAAGAATTATCTAGGTTTCCTTTAGTACTAGGACGTCGTAGTCTGGTCGTCAGCTGAGAGCGTCAGCTCTGCTGTTTTCTAATCCTTTCTAATAAATAATTTGAAAATTATATTCTAAGAGAAATTCTAACTATTTGATTTATTATTTATTAAGTTCTTTTGAAGTAGTGAAATATACTAAGTTCTTATAATTAGTATATATAAGTACTTAGTAGATAGTTCCTAAAAATAGAGGTCTCTATTCTTTAAAAGCTTTAATAATTGCTATAAGTTCCTTGTTATAGATCTAATAGTTAAGTTCTAGTCTACAGAGCTTATAAGAGAAGAAGGTATAGGGATGCAGACGTCTTTCTGAGTCTCTCTAGGATAGTTACGCTCTAAGGGCGAAGTCTAAAGTATCTGTTTTAACTTCGAATTATTCTTCTGGGTTTAAGATTATTAAGACTAGTTTGCTAGTAATATAGTTTTTAATAGTCTAGAAAGCTGTGTTCTAGGCTTCTTTCTATTCAAATAGTTAATCTTTATAACTAAGATCTATAAGAAGTATGTTGATTTTCTTCTAGAGTCTGATGAATTTTTAGTAGAAGTTGATAAATCTAAGAAATCCTTGAACTTCTTTAAGGTTTGTTAGTGTTAGCTATTCTTAAACAGCATAGACTTTGCTTTTTAATATGCTGATATATCTAGAGGTGATTATAAATCTGAGGTATTCTACTTCCTAGGTATGGAATATACTTTTCTCTGGTTTAACTAGAAGCTTAGCATCTTAGAAGGCTTATAATATAAAATATATATGCTTTTTATATTGTTCTATTGTTGCAGAGAAGATAAAGATATTATTAAGGTAGATAACTATAAAGATATCTATAAATTTCTTTAGAACCTAGTTAATTATATTCTGAAAAGTAGCTAGTGCATTAGTAAGACTGAAGAGCATAACAAGGTATTTAAAATATTCTCTATATATTCTAAAGGCAGTCTTCTATTCTTCTCTTTATTTTATTCTGATAAGGTTATAAGTACTTTTAAGGTCTAGTGCTGTGAAGTAGTTAGCTCTATAGAAGAGTCGTTATAGTTCGTCGATTAATAGTAATAGATATTAGGTTTTAATTGTTATTTTGTTAAGTATTCAGTAGTCGACGTATAGTTATAGTTTGCTGTTCTTTTTCAGTATAAACAGGATTAGACTTCTTACTAGTAATATTAATTCTCTGATATAGCCTTTTTTAAAGTTTTTATTAAGGTACTTATTAAGGGCTTCTATCTCTATTAGGTTAAGTCTATAGATTTTATTGAATTTAGGCTCCTTCCCCTCCTTAATAGGGATTTTATGATCGAAATTCATATGTTCAGGCAGTCTGGTTTCTAGTTTAGCTGCGAAGAGTTTCTTGTACACTCTGTATTCTTCTGGGATAGACAGAAGTAGATCATTCTTTTGTTCGAGATCTGTTGTTTTTAGTGGTTGTAAGACAGCTTCTTTTGCCTTGAAGTAGTAGAGGTATTATTTTGCTGCTCCTTAATTAGTAAATCTGTTTTAGGCCTAGGTTCTGCAGGGCTGCTTAAGGACTAGATTATTATAGTCTTAATAGAGTTAGCCTGTTCTCTAATCTATCTATAAGTTATTCTTCTCAAGCTATAGCATTCCTAATATAATATTATATATACTAAGTTCAGTAATATTAAATTAGAGTTATTTGTTTCAATCTAGGTAACTTATCTTAAAGGGCGCAGTCTTATTTTTAATAGTTCCTCTTTTATACTAGACTTATTCTCTTTCTATATTGCTGAGCTGGTATATATATTCCTTTCCTTGCTATAGTAATTATAGTCTGTTCACTACTTAGAGTGATATAAAATTTATTTCAGCTCTGCTGTTAATAAGCGTGATAGTTATAGTGTTATTAATAGTGACTGCTAACTACAGATATACTTTCTAGTCTAAGGATACTAGATAAATAGACTTTATTATTATTATCTGTCTTAGTCCTTTATTAGTAGGCAAGTCTAGTTTTTTAACTGCTCTAGCTGTCTAGGGTAGGTGATCTGTTTTCTTTCCCGTTATGCCTTCGTGAGGCGATTCTCTTGGAATCAGAGCCTTAGGAAGCTCAGTCCTTCTTACAAGAGTCTATAAGCCTTAGCCTTCTAGACTGCATATATAAAGCATTCATCTTTTTAGCATTCTTCCTATTTTATAGCATTATTATATTAACACCTTATAAGGTATTGCAGGCTTAGTTTGAAAATTATAAGATTGTTCTTAAATAGAACTATTATCTATCTAATTATTATTAAAGTAGGGTAGATCTCCTAGATAGAGTTCTTATTATATCTTCTAGGGTAGAACTAGTATTTATATTTATCTCTAAAATGTTCTTTGCATTTATTAAAGATATATTATAGCTAGAAAAAAGTTTAATAGGTATAATAATCATATTTAAGTGCAGGATAGTCTTTTATATAAAGCTTAGAAGTATACTTCTTATCTCGCTGGTTTGCAAGGATTCTATAGAAATGTTATTATTATTTATTACAGCTTATATTAATTATTCAGTACTAGAGAAGTTGTTAGGTTTCTCTTTCTTAGTTAGATTCCTTTTTAGAGCTAGTATTATCTATACTAAGAGTGAACTTATAAGCAGTCTCTGTCTGAGCATATTAGCAGGTAATATCACGAGGTTTATCTAAGTTATAAGAAAAACTCTCTCTTTCTCTGAAAGTCTAATTGCTAGTGAGACTGAGGATCTGTTGCTTAGTTAAGAGGTTGTGTTAGTGTTTAGATTCCTTGTTAGATTCTTCTTTAACCTGTTCTTTGAGTTCTTAGATACAAAGCATCTTATTAAGTTGTTTAGTAGTCTTTTAGACTATCTTATTGTTTGCTTGTGAGGCTATTACGAGAGTTTTAGTTTTAATTTCTAGAATAGTTATATTATAACCTGTTCTTCTACAGTCTGGGTTGCTAGGCTAGTATCTTATAGCTTCTTTGTTGCTACAGTAGGTGAAGTATTTATTATTATAATATCTAGTCTATAATAAGGATATATAGGGTGTTTTAGTTACTATGCTAGCTTGCTTAGTTTGCTTAGGTATAGGTTTCTAACTAAGCTTTTTTAGCTGTCTGCAGTCTTTAGTAATATGTTATATCTTTTTATAGTTGTAGTATTTAGGGTTCTATAGTTTCTTGCTGTTGTTTTTTATAGCGGTGCTGAGGTTTATAGGTCTGTTGTGTTGTTTATAGGAAGTGCTCTGTTATATGTTATTCTAGGTATTACAGGGTCTGTTATTATTCTGCTGGTTATTAAACTTGTTTTAAGGTTGCTATTAGTATTTGCGTCCTGAGTTTAGGTTCTGTTGTTTGTCTCTTTATTCCTTTTATTATTTAAAGAGTTAGTTATTAATCTTAATAGTAAGTTCAGCATATTAGAAGAAGTCTGCTAGTTAATTGATCTTAATAATCTTATTTTTAACTTTATTCTTAAGTCTTTAATAGAATATAAAGATTTTAGTTTCTTTAGTGAGGTTAAGTTAGATGCTGAGTTATCTGAAGTTAGCAGAGTAGTCTTTAGCAGACGTAGTTTGTTAAAGCTGTAAGAGATCTTACTTAGCTTATTGCTTTTTATTAAGGTCTTAGAAGAGTGAATAGAGTGTATCCTCAAATCCTTAGAAATTAGCGTAGATGTTGCAGGTTTCTATAGTATATTTATCGAGGGTTTTATACTTAAGGTATTCTTCCTAGATTAGTTCAAACTATTTAAAGGCTTTTCCTCAGAGATAGGTAGCTGTATATACCACTTTCTCGGTTTCGTTAGTAAAGTCTCTATAGTGAAAGTTCTAGTAGTTCTTAACCTAGATTAAGAATCCTTTAAAGGTTCCAGGAGTTCTATTATAGGTGATAGGTGCACTAAGCTTAAGTTTCTGCTGTCCTCTATAAAGAGGTGTAGTAATAATGTTAGCAGCAGCTTGAAGGGTCTAGTTTTTGCTTTTAAGCTTGGCTGCATATTAGGTAAGCTGCTAGAAAGCTTCTTAAAGCTGGTTAATAGCCTGGGCGCTCTTATTAAACATGCCTTGCATCTGTTTAATATTACTGTTAGCTTTAGCTAGCTGCTGCTTAAGTTCTTTATTATTGTTATCTTCTTTTAAGTCTTCTTTTATTTTATAGTTGCTAAGTTCCTAGGCTAGGTTATAAGTTGCTTATCTAGTAGAGAAGCCTAAGGTAGGTGACTTAGCAGAAGCATAAGAAGATATTCTATCTATACTGTTTAGTAGGTGTTAATAGTTAACTTACTGAACAGAAGCAATTAAAGTGTTATAGTTAGCTATTTGACAGTAGAGTCTGCTAATAGAAGCTGGAGATTAATATATAGTAATAGTATACTGAGGTTATAGTCTAGGTTATTAGTTATAGGCTGTATTATAGATTGGTAGTTAGAGGCTAAAGTGATTAATCTTAGACTTAATAAGTATTTGCAGTGAAAGTAAGCTAAAAGTATCCTAAGGATGAATATAAAGTTAATTACTGAAGAGCTATAGAAGTCTGACTTTAAGCAAGGCTTAGGTTATACTATATATAGGTCTATCTAAATAGTTCTATTATTTATAAATGCTATTCTCTTAGTTACTATAAGCGCTTATTCTAGAGTAGGATGAGCGCTTATTCTAGTATCTACTGAGCGCTTATTATAGGTCCCTTATCTATGTTTATTCCTTATTATTATGTGACTTATACTATAGTTCTTCTGTTTCCAGGTGAGTCTCTGTTGTTTCCTGTGACCCTACAGTATAAATACCTTGTTCTAGCCGCCTGACGCCTAGGTAGGGCAGTTGACTGTTATTTATGCATAACAGGTTGTAATAAGAAGATATTAAAAAGTATTATCTTATTAAGGTTAAAGTTTTAATAAGAGTGTTATTAATTTAAGTAGCTGCTATCTTTATTTTTATTAGCTTTAAAATTAGAAGAATAAAATAAAACTTAAGTTAAAGCAGAGCTATTTATATCTTATTAAGTATAGCAGACCTTTTATAACTATAGCTCTAGCTAGATTAGAACAGCTTACTCAGCTTGAGCTTAAGTTATCTTTATAGATAACTACAGCTATTTAAATTATATTAACAAACCCTATCTTTTAAACTACTAAAGCTCTAGACTAACCTTATTATATTTAATACAATCTATATATAGACAAAGAAAAGTTAATAAGGCGCAGGCCTTTTTATTATTAGTATTACTTAGATATTACTAAAATATCTTAATCTCTTATAAAACCTTAGATAAAGATATTACGCTCTAGCTGGGAAAGTCTGTTAATTCTAATACTAGGAAACTAGAGGTATATATAATAATAGCGAGGACACTGTATAAGATATAGGAATATACTTCTGAGTATCCTGCTCTCCCCTTTAAATAGATATAGAGACTATGCAAAGTATTAGCAATCTTATATAAGCTTTTTTATCTCTATCGCTCTATCTCTTCTGTTGCTTATAAGCTTTATACTAGTAATAAGTATGTATTTTAGAAAAACTTACTAATAATAGCGTCTAGGATTAGAAGGCCTAGTATTAGAAGAACTCCTTAGCAGGTTAAAATAGCTATCTTTATAGCTTTTATAAATAATTTTTAATAATTAAAGACCTAAGCAATAAATATCTTTAGAACTAGGCGCCTAGAATAAGCATTTAACACTTATTTGCTTAACTTCTCTAACTAAAGCTTTAAAGCAAACTTTATAGTTTTATAGCATTAGTAGTAGTTAATAAGAACTGCAACCTAAGCTACTATCTTAAGGCTTATAACTATTAGAATGTTGTCTAACTATCTATATATAACTTTTATTAAGATTAAAAAAGCATTTATATTCTAATTCTATGCTTTAATAATTAGAAAAGCGTTAGGCAGGGATAAATCTGTCTAAAAGCCTGCTAAAAGCTTGAGGAAGTATTCAGAAGCTAATCTTAGATATCTAGAAAAGACTAGCAGCTGAACTTCTTTATATTCCAGCAAAAGAACGCCTGTAACTATATATACCTCTAGGGTATTATAAGGCTGTATTACTACTTCGTTATTCTTAACTTATATCTTAGTAATATCAGCAGTTATAAGCGCTTCATTAGCTAAAACCTTAGTAGTATCAGTCGTTATAAGCACTATATCAGTTAAGATCTTACTAGGAGTATACTCTTTAGTAGTAATAAAAATATAGCTAGGGTTAAGTATATAGAAATAACATATTAAATAGCTATATTCCTCTGTCTCTCGTGTTAGAAAGCTAGTTATAAGCTTTTCCTATAAAGCAAATAAGTTATTTCTAGTCTAGAAGACTAGTATAATATCGCCTTTAAGATCTATCCTATATACTATTATTATTGCTATCAGAAAGTTTAGTCTAGTTAAAATTAAGAGAACATACTTATAGCACTTATATACAGAAAGGTTAGAGCATATTATATAGCTCTAACTTATATAACTATTATTACCTTAAGGTTTCCCGAGAAAGCCCTATATATATAGACTATTTGCTACTATAAAAATAAAATAAAAAGACGTATTAATATATTAATTGCGCTGTATTATCATATTAGAGCAAGGGAGCCTAGGTCTATAGCTACTTTCTATTCGCTGAGCATATAAGTAGGGTTAGAACCAGCCCTAACACTTATGAAAACGGCGCCCGCAGACGCAGAAAGACACTAGGCATATATCTCGCAATGCGATAGCCTAACTTTAGATACTTATTATTAGTAGAAGCCACTTAACTTAGATATCCCGTCTTCAGTGCATCATAGGCTGCTATAAGACTGGTGGCGGCAAAGTCCTATACGCCGTTACATAGGACAGCTATGCATGTCTAACGTAGGAAGCAAAAGAGCGCCTTTCAAATTATAGCTAACTACTAGTAGCGTTGCGCAGCTTTCTTCATCCAGCCAGCCCTCCTCAAAGTCCTATGAAATAGTAGATATAGCTACCTAGGTATCAAACTTATCGAATAGAAACAGCACTATCTCTTCTAAATATATATCTGAGTTTTCTATCAGCTGCTTATATAACGTATTAAACATAAGCAAGGTGATGTTTCTGAGTTAACTAGTGCTATTTAGAGGGGCTTTTGTCGCTCTAAAGCAGTCTAGTCCTTGATAAATATGTTGCACAGCATAGGTACTATATTTTGCAGCTGTTGTAATTTCTGTATTAGTGAAGCCTTTCTTAGTAGCATGTTATAAATTAAGTTATACTGAAGATGGAGGGTTTGAGGAGAGAACTGTATATAATAGCAATCACTAATAAAGATTAAGCAGGAAGATAAAGGAATTTAAGAACAGCTGGCCTTGGTTTGATAGCAAGGCAAAAGGGGCTATGAAAACTTATTATAGGTGTGTTATCTATAAGCTAGTATTAATTAACCCTGAGGCTTATACAGGCCTCCTATTATATATAGGCTTACTAATATTGAAGTTGATTTCTTGCAGCGCGATCCAGCCTGGTAATTACGCACAGCATACCCCAGATTCAGATGTGAGATAGCAAGGCACATCAGCCAAGGTATCTTTGAATTCATAGAGATGTTATCTAATAACGACTTCTGATTCATTCCCTCTCAACCACCACCTACCAACTTGCGAAAGGCAATTGGCCCCCTCAGAGGTATATCTATGTCTGTGAGAGGCTCTTTCTCCTCAATTTTCGACTTGGAAAAACTGGTTGGTTATGGATAAGCGCCCTCGTCTTCTGGCCATTCCGTCTCCTCTATCCCTTCTCTGCTACCTTTCCTAGCGCTCTGCCCTTGACCCCCTGACTCTTCCTCTCCCTCTTCGATTGACAGCAGGGGTGGGGGGTCTGTTCGGAAGCGCTTTTGCCCCTTTCCCTCTCGCTCGACTCTCTTCCTCTCCACTCAGTAAAGCCGGCACCTAGAGGGGCGCCTAGAGAAAAGGAATTCTCTCTGAGTACTGGTTGTCCCGACTCCCTCTTGACTCTTCCCTTGTTTCCTCATCTTTATTCCCCTTCCCTCAACTTTCTCTCCAGCGTCTCCGTAAGTGCAATCGGATTGACAAACTATTCAACCCAACTAGTCAAATTGAGGCCATCTGTCAGATAAGGCTATCTGAATATGGATATATCAGGCACAAGGATTGCAGATTCAGAGTATGCATACAGTTGTTAGACAAACGATGTTGATTTAATGCAATACCACTGAGGTCCATTGATCAAAAGGTGATTGTTCTGCTTGATAGAGGGATTTCCTCCTATCCAGGTCCGAGCGAGGTTCGGTTCTGTCTTGTATTTACCCATCATCACCGGTTCTTGCATATTATTCAATGCATTTCTAGCATCCCTTTATCCAGACACAGTCGTCAATCCAACAACAGTACGCGGACCTGCTCAAGACGAACCCTGCGTACGCGGATCTGCTTGAGAAAGAAATCTGCTTACACAGTTCTCCTACAGTAACGGGGCGGCGGGCCGTGTGCCTTGTATAAGCTGAATACCGGATGCCGGTGACGCCGACGCCGACGCGCCGTAGGATGCGCTCCGCACGTCACTAATGATCCAAGCAAAGAGCCAGCTGTAAGTCACGATGCAATGTCTTTGAATTGCTCGGATTTTTGTTCTGCATCCTGGAATACCCCCCCTAACCAACGAAGATTATTCTACGGCATCTAAGCCATTTTACGGCTGCTTGTGGTGGTGGTGCCGGGGCCTGGCAATAGCTAGCAGCAGTAACCGCTGCAGTGGTTATAGTAGGTCGTCAGCCTGCTTCCAGAGTCTGCATAGCACAACCTCACCACCTCCTCCAACGCCGCCAGCCGCTCCAACCAAAACGGCGCTGCTCCTTAGTCCCACTTTACTCAAGACCCCAAAAAGGCTCTGACATCCCAGACTTCATACAGTATGTTGCATAAGCTTGTCGTCATGCGCAAAAGTAGGGGGATTATAGTAGTCTAGACAGGTAGAGTAAGCTACTGACGTTTGGTCACTCTAAAGAAAGGTGCCGAAGCATCAACATGTGATTACATAATATCTGACCTAAAGTTACCGCCACTGGGATGGCGTCCGCACGTGCCGTAAGATGCGCCCTTCACCTCTGTACATCCCTAATAGCTTTCACAAGATCGTAATTTGTGGATTAATCTTAGCCTTATTTGTCAGCACCAGGTGATTCACCACAGTTATTATGGGTGGTTACAGCATTAAGGTACCCCTTCTTTGTTGGTCGTACTTGCCTCTTGGAGACACTATGGTTCCCCACCTTAGAAGTGAACACTTCCTTCCATCCGTTACCTAATTGGATGACTGTGCAAGCCAATGAGACTTCACTAAACAGGACCAAGGATTGGCATACGGCGGGCCAGTGGACAAGACCTGCCCTAATTTTAAAGATCATAGATACCAGCATATCGACTGAGATGAGTTTCTACAGCTTATTTATATCCAGCTGGCTGAAGACTGAGGCTGTGATACTGACGCCATACTACTATACCTAGCCAGTCAGATTAGAGCGCTCTTTAAGGTGTAGCTATTATCCTGCAGCTATACACTTATTACTAAAGGTGTTGAGAAGGTTGATCTTATTCGCCTATAACATGAAAACAATTTATATAATTAATTGAAGCTTATACAGGGGATATATATACCTATATACCTCGGTAGAGTAGATCTAGTACTGCTGTACTACTATAACAGTAATATCTTTAAATAAATTTTGTTCCTTAGCTAGGCTGGGCAACCTCTGTTTGATACTATGCACTAAATCACTAACGCTAATATTATTAATAAGATTAGCGCAGCTTACAAGGAAATCTATAAGCTGCACATCCTTCACAAAGATGCAGAGCTGCATAACATTATATATAAATAAGGAACTAGCAAAGTTATGATTATGGATTTTGAACGGGCAGAGTTCTGCAGTTGTTAACTCCTTAGCTTACTCAGCCCTAATGCTTAGAATCAGAGGAAGCGAGGGGGGGCAAAGAAGTAACAGAAGGATGATTTCAAGAGAGAACAGGAATCTATTATCCAGAGTGTCTCACAGCTGGTATGATATATCTATGGCGTCTGAGTATGCACTGGGTTGTCTGGTGGTTAGAGTGGGTGAGTAGGGCTGGCTGTAAAGGCGAAGCTTGACACTTGCAGCAGTAGTCAAAGTGCCAGGCGATTGTATTTTCTTCTGAACAACTAAGCAAGTTATAATACTAGTTTTAACCTTTCCTTTTACACTGCATCTATTGCCTGACTGTCTTTTAATTACTACCTCCTTTTTTCAACCTCTTATTAAGGCTGCTACTACGCCTTCGTCGTTCTTTTCCCTCTTCCCAGGCTGCTCCTTCTCTTTCAAGACCACAGGCTGATTCTAAGGCTCCTCCTTCCAGCTGGCGATTTAGCATCTCGCGCCTTCTCTTTTTCTTCCTCCTATATCAGCAGGGAAAAAACTGCCTACTCTTCCTTCCTTCCATCCCTCAAAAATATCCTCTTTATGCAGCTGAGCCAGCTTCTTATATATACTAACCAACTGCTCTTAATCGCTAAGAGACAATTCAACGAAGCAGCTCCCTTGCTCTCTAACAACTTACTATCTGTTGGGCAATATATCTGCTGCTACTGCAAATACTAAGCTGTCAGCTGACCTGAAGCTGACCGAGGAGATGATACTCTGCGCTATCTACCCTATGTTGGTTAAGCCTAGCATCCTCCCCCACAACAATCCTGGTCATAATACCCTCAGAACCTTCATTAACCTCCTTAACACCACTACTACTGAAAAGGAGCAACATCTGAAGGTCTCTCCTTTTAGAGCTGTAGGCAATATTTTCAACTTCAGGGACCCTGCTAAGTGCTACCTGCTGAACGTTTAGCAGTTTGCTGACTAGGCTGACCTCGCCCGCCTATATAACGCTATTTTCTGTAGCAATAAACAGCCTAGTTTTATTAAGGCAGCTAACCTCTATATCTTTATCTGGTTTCCCTAGCATAAGCCCTAGCCTTCTAAGAAGCCTAACTTTCACTATCTGATTAATATCTAGAACTTCACTTTCTATAGCTAGTATAGATATCTCCCTTATAATAACCTAAAGGTTAGTATAGATAATTAACTACTCCCTATATATTATCACTAACACCTTATATCTGTACAGATAAGCTAGATATAGGTCTTGACGACAGACTGCATGTTTGAGGACTGTCTATACTGGTTAAAGTATCCTGCTACGCCTATTGATCACCTTTCTAGTAGCTACGCAGCAGCATCCTATAGGCTCCCTCCTATCCTAATTAGCGTTATCAACGGTTACTTCCCCCACAGGGTGCTATACCCACTGCCCCCAGAAGACAAGAACTCAAATATCGTCCCTTATTATATCTATAGTAGTATCTACTTAGACTATAGCCATGGACGGGCACTACCGCCCCCAGGCATCCTCTCGAATGACCGGCCTGCGTGGCCTGAGTGCTTGGAGAGGAGCATCCCAACATGCTGAAGGGTATAGCTAACCTGGCGTCGACGTACAGGAACTAAGGCTGATGGAAGGAGGCTGAGGAGCTGGAGGTGCGGGTGATGGAGATGAGGAAGAGGGTGCTTGGAGAGGAGCATTCTGACATGCTGTGAAGCCTGCATAATCTGGCCTTCACTTGGAAAGATCTGGAACGACGGAAAGGTGCAATGCAATTGCTGCAGAATTGTGTTTGCCTGAGATAAATTGTCCTCAGTGTAGATCATACAGACACTATATCTTCCACCTCTGCTCACTCAGACTGGAGAATATAACCCAGCAAAAACGGGCATGAGTGATCAAGATTAGAGAGCGAACCTCACAAACCTATACTCCACGCTACTACTACTAAACGTGTTAAGTTAATTATTTGGCGAAGCCTATTACGCCTTTTACTGTATAATATAACTAGGACTTAGTTTGAGTTAATAAAGTCAAATTACAGGGGCTTATATTTAGGCTCTGGAGTCTACTATAGATAATATTCCTTTCGTAGCTCCCTCTCATACTTTAAAGCCCCCTCTAATTATAGCTGTAACAGGCAACGTTGTTGCTTGCGCTTCACTTGCTGTATTTTCTTACTAGTTATCTTTTCTATCTTATCTAGTTTGCTGTGCTTCTGCAAAGCTGAATAAGTTAGATTCACCTGCAGCTGCTTTCCTGAACCCTCTGTTTGGCAGTAAGGATATTTATTGAGAAATTAAGGCCCTGCTTTTTGCAGGCATTCACTGTGAAAAACATGACCTAGGACTTGTCAGAGGCTATTCTTGAAAGAGAATTAGTGTAGGCTACTGCAACGAATTGCTATGAGGTGCCTTTCACAGGTATTGTGGCAGATTATATATTCCATACTATAAAGCATCTAAGTGTCTTGCGGGCCTCTGATATAATAACTGTACTTAGAGCAAATCAGACTGCTGGACGAGTTATAGTTTTAGTAGTTTCTATAGTATATTGAATATATAACCTTGTTATTGTCAGCATAGGCCTAATGGTGCGGGTATAGAATGCACTTACATAAGAACATGCAGTCAGGAGAACATGGTCTGTCAAAGGGTAGTAGCACTAGGCGCAAAAGTAGGAAAACTCCGGCTCAGCATCTGGTCTATTAGCTATTATGCTATAAGGCAGTAATTAATAAGTTGAAAGATGAAGAATCTGAAGGACTGAGCGAAAGCTTATTCTTTATTTATACTTAGAGAGTAGAACCCAGTGCTACACTATATTACAATCAAATTCATGCAGCATAGGCTGGCCACTAACCTGCTTACTAGAGAGCAGTCTAGTTAAAGTTAGACCAGCTGGTCATATACTTCCACTGCATAACCTCGGCAGGCGTGGCATCCAGATTTAGCCTTAGATGAGGCGAATCCTGCTTAGTGGAAGTGATGCCATCATTCCTCCTAACAAACTATTCCTTATCAGGCAACTCAGCTATAGCAGTTTCTATTACAGATAAGAAAGAGGCTGTGGTTGCAAGCTTAATATTACCTATCCAGTAGGTTTAAGGTTCTGAAATATTATCTAAATAAGGTTAGAGGCTGCGTAAGTATGCAATATAGTAATATATAAGGTAATAATCCAGACTGTTCAGCAGAGACTTATTCCTCTGCACTCTCCTGGTCTCTGGAATGCAGCCAGAGAAAGCATGAGAAGGCTAACACAGGGACAGCAATTGCGATGGCCAAAATGATGATGAAAAGTGGTACGCCCTGTATTATAGGTGTGTCAGCCTTTGAATCTGTCATTAATGCAGTAGGTGTGATAGCAGTTATAATAGTTATAACAGAAGTAGCAGAAGTAATTAAGGCTGTAGTAGTATTAAGTCTTATTATAGAAGAAAAGGTTATAGTAGCTGATGCAAAAGAAGAGGTTGAGAATAGCGTGACAGCAAGGTTGTCAGGATAATCAGCTAAATCACAAGGATCAACTGCACAGCAGCCACGAAACCTATTCTTGCTATAGATATAATAAGACTTTTACTGAGTGCAGCTCTAATAATAAAGGTGTTAGTTCTGTATTATTATTCTAGTCTGGGATAAGAAGCATGTTTTTAAATGCAGTTATTAATATTAATATAATAATAATTTACTCGCTATCCTCTCCTTCAGAGATCTAGCGCTTAGGGATTTCTAATTTAAATACTACTATTCTATTCTAGGACCAGCTACTAGCTAACAACAGCCTAACTTCAATGTTCTAAGTTTCTGCTTTCTCTCTATTTATAATACTAATAATATATACACTGAAAGGCACTTTGAGATATAAGGAAAGAAAATATCTCTCAGATATAAGTAAGGTTATTAAGCATACAGGCGAAAATATACAAACTAAATAATTTTATTGCAAACCTATGCCTGAGCAAGAGCTCTTGCCTGTTCAGGATTCTATTAATATAAAAGCTACTTTTACTCTTAACTATAACACTAAGAATACAGGTATAAAGCCTTGCAAAATAATCTTGCAGACTATTTAGAGCTTAGGTTAAGCAGTCAGAGCCAGACAGATAGAAAGGCTGCATTATTAGAAACTCAATCTAGCTAAAAAAGCTCACAAATTCTATTACAATTTCCAGCAAGACTTTAATACAAATATCTTTCTTATTATAAGGACTGCAGAGAAGTACCTGATTTTTAACTCATCTAACAACTCTAGCTAGCATTCGCCAACCTATCTTATTAGTTTGTCTTCCCAGTCATGCCTGATATATTATTAACAAGTACTCAGGACAGGACTTACCCTATTCCAAAAGTATTCACACCAGAGAGCTTCGCACAAGAATGACTGTAGCTGCAAACCAGGCTAAGGAAGGACTGCATCAATTGCAACATTTATAGCGGATTCAAAATACGCTTTTTGCCATGGCCGAATATGTCAGCAAAGTATGCATTGAGTTGCTGCGAAACATGTTTGCTCAAGGTGCTTGATATGACAGAGGAAGTCGTCTGCGGCCAGAATAGCATGCTTCCTATGTTTCTATGAAGCCAGGGGACCCAGAACTACTGTAAGCTAAGATCTGGTTGATGTAGGGAGGAAGAGGCTGTGAAATTCAGCTGGCCGATGAAAGCATACTAGTGTGCCTTTCTCATTTACCTTATGCGAGCACGTCTTATTGAGAGTAGGAATATAACAAGACGGGCAGGATCCTCCACCTGAATGAGACATCGGCGACTTTCACGCTTGGACTCATTACTGAGAGAGTAGTTGTGTGTGTGACCAATAACTATAGCCAACTTTATCCCACATTCATTAACTATGCTGCTAGTGGCCATACTGATGATCTGTCAGCAGCCGACGCAAGCATTGCTAGAGTATCGCCAAGAAAAACGCAGGAACAGCGATCCTACCATAGTATATATTTGGCGGCTGAAACGAATTCAATGAACAGCAGTACGTCTGCCTCAGGGTTGCTGTATGATATCCAGGGCTTGGTCAGCCTGAATTAACGTAAAGTCGAAGGCGACGTTACACTCAACCAAGCGAAATCCAACACATCGATGGTACCGAAGAACATGCATGGCTTTGAGAGGCGCAGTAACCATCTTTGCCTATATCCTCTCACGTAGCTCTCTCAGAAGGCATGGAGAGAAGGCGAATAATGGAGAGCCCAGCCCCGATGAGCCGTCTGCCTGATATGCTCAGTGGGGCCTTTAATGGAGCCTTGTAACAGTGTGGTTGGCGAAAAGGTACGCGTCTGCTTCGCTCGGCAAACATCTGGAGCTTCGTTAGCTGTCCGCAATTCTAGACGGGCTCCTCTTCCGCCCAAGATTATTTAGGGAACCGATTCCGCCTCCAGCTTCTCGTTCTCGCCTAGTCCGTGCTATCTCCTATGAACGTCAACTACAGCCTGAATGAACAGGCTTTTATGGGAACCATTCTGCTGACGCTGAGCCGCAGTATGTCACGGGCTAGAGCCCGGATTGATATCTCCGGCTTTGCCGGAGCAGTTACCGAGATCCGGATCCGTTGGACCCACAATTCTGCCGCGGTACACCGCCTAACCCGGTTTGCTTCACAGCTGTTAGGTGCTGTCAGAACTAGGGATCCCCTCGCTTAGGTGAAACTCACTGGTTACAGTCATTACTCAGTCAACGACATATTCAGGCCAGGATTGCCTTACAAGGGATAAACGCCAATCGTTTATATAGATCTACTGCAGGACCAGCAGATTACACTAAGCAATACAACCAACTTTATCCCACATTCATTATGCTGCTATTGGCCATACTGATGATCTGTCAGATGCCTACTCTTGTAAAGCCCTTTCTTCCTTCTTCGGCTTAGAATAGTCAATCGACGGCACCTCTACGTTGAACAAGCCTAGGGGCCAGCCCCTTACACAGTACAATCGTCGTCAAGTGAATAGGCTGCTAGGAACAAAGCCTATGCCTTACCCGCTAGAGTCCCTTAATATAATTAGAAGGAGTGTATGCTTCGCTAGAAGTTATTACGAGCGGGTAAAGGAAACCAACTGTAGCGCAAAGCAAAAGCTTCGCTGATGACACCTCTGGTATCATTATCCCCTGTTCTGCACTATATAGCTACGTCGGCCAGGACCCCAACTGGTTGGGCTGTAACAGACCTGCTCTTTTGCCTGTAGTCCAACATGACTATGTGAGGATGATTGAGCGTTTTGCACAAGTTGTTGAAATTATTCTCGGAGATATGTAGGGAGAGCTCTACTTCTAAGTCGTAAAATACGAGAAGATGGTACTAAAATTAAGATCGTAAGAGCTGCATGATAGGCTTGACATTTGCCTTAAAGCAGGCTTAAAAGTGTTTCCATGACTGGTTGCTGTCTTCCGTACTCATGTTTGATCCTCTGCTATCTGAGTTTTGCCAGTGATTGTTCATATCTGCGCCGTGGTTGAGGAGAAGCTGCACCATCTCTTGATAGCCTTCAGAAGAGGCAGCCTGGAGAGCGTTGCCATAGTAGCCGCCCTGAGCGTTGACGTCTGCGCCTTTGTTAAGGAGAAGCTCCACAATCTCTTGATGGCCTCCAGAAGAGGCAGCGTAGAGAGCGTTGCCAAACTCGCCGCCCTGAGCGTTGACATCTGCGCCTTTGTTAAGGAGAAGCTGCACAATCTCTTGATAGCCTTTAGAAGAGGCAGCCTGGAGAGCGTTGCCATAGCTGCCGCCCTGAGCGTTGACGTCTGTGCCTTTGTTAAGGAGAAGCTCCACAATCTCTTGATGGCCTCCAGAAGAGGCAGCATAGAGAGCGTTGCCATACCTGCCGCCCTGAGCGTTGACATCTGCGCCTTTGTTAAGGAGAAGCTGCACAATCTCTTGATAGCCTTCAGAAGAGGCAGCGTAGAGAGCGTTGCCAAAGTAGCCGCCCTGAGCGTTGACGTCTGCGCCTTTGTTAAGGAGAAGCTGCACAATCTCTTGATAGCCTTCAGAAGAGGCAGCCTGGAGAGCGTTGCCATAGCTGCCGCCCTGAGCGTTGACGTCTGCGCCTTCGTTGAGGAGGAATCTGGATACCCTTAAGAGTCCACAGAGACAAGTATAATACAGGCATCTTGCTTCGGGGAACCCAGGATCATCCTTCCAAGGCATGTCGGGCTGATAGAGGTAAGCCCATCGTTTGAAAGTAGTCTCTGCTTGGAAAAAGGTTGCTGTAGCGTTATAAGTTTCATTGGACGATTCTGCTAACCGGGCATGTTCCATTGCTATTTCCGCAGCATATCGTGCCAGAGGGAAGGTCGATCTCATGGCTCGGAAGCTACAATCAATGCCTTTAATATAGGTGAAGCAAGTCCTCGAGATTGCAATGCCGGCTATTTCAGTGTCGAACTCGCTTTGGTTCGCTAGGTACTCTTATACTGAAAAGTGGGCAAGCTGGACTTCTTATATAGTTGCTTTGCCTCGCATAACCTCAGCAATTGATATCAAACTGGGACAGTAACGCAGTATATCATCGTCACAGTAAAGCCTGCATCCCTTGTTGAACTCTGGAGGTTCTTTGTCTATCAGGGTAGCAATCACCTCCACGGCTTCAGAGATCGTCAAAGGTCGTTTGGCATGGACAAGAAATTGTAGAAGACGAAATGCGGCTCGTTCAAGTTTCGGCGGTATGGTATGGAGCATACGTCGGTATGTCTCGTTGAGGTCCCCAGGCAAATTATCTAAAGCTTGCTGGGTGTCATAAGCGTTGAGACATTTGGCAAGGCTGTCCAGCTGACACGCCGCCCATCGAAACCTGGACTAAAAGTTAGAGATTGGCAGTACCTTATAACATATCCTGCGCACTTACATTCCATCAGCTCCATCTCCAACCCGACTGCGAATTTGGTCTGCAACATCTTCAGGTATTTTCTTCCTCGTGAAGTCAAACCGCTGATGAAGCTCGTGATCGACATAGGAACGTATGTCAGCGTTCACAGCCTCCTTGCTGAGCATCTTGCAGTTGTCTTTGCCGAAAAGCCGAGGAATCTCGTGCTGAAACTCTGCTTCCGGCCGCCCAGTCACAATGAGCTGGGGTTTCTTTGTGTTCGAGCTACCGGAAAGTCGCCCAACCCAGGAAAGTAGCTCATCTTTGGTTGTGCATTCATCCAAAGCGTCTAGGACGATGGCGGTTCTGGGGGAGCTCCGTAACATCGACTCGACACAGGCCGAAAGAGCGCTGACGTCTGGTTGCCGGCGGCCATCGTCGCTAGACATGAACAGTCTATTGAGTATGTTTGTGGCCTCTATCCCCGTGTGATGCAGTTGAAAGGCCAATGAGCGTAATAAGTCCTCTAGTGTTTGCTTCCTTGTGTCGGCGAAATCGAAAAAGAACCTTAGGGTAAGGTATGCTCCTGTTTTGTCGAGATGATCAAGAACTGTTGTGCTCAGAACCGTCTTGCCACATCCCGCAAGACCATATAGCCATAAGTGCTGGCGTTTTCCAGCCTCCCACTCAAGAAATGCATCATTTCCCAATAGCCAGACTCCAGTGCCAGCATGCCGGAGTTCTCTCGCTCTCGTCGCATTGGTTGACGGATCTGCAGCTGATAGCCAGCGACTAAGCTTCTCAACATGCTGATTGTGTCTGGAGGCTATCATAGCGGTCTTTGTTTGATTCGCGACGTCATGTATAGAGCTGAGATTTGTTTCGACTATATTGAATTAGATAGTGATAATAGAACTCAGGTTCCCATACTAACGTCGGCCCAACACCTCCCCTAGTGGCTTCTCGGCCTCGACCTTGTTCAGTGGTATCTGACGCAAGAGGTCCGTCGCATAAGCAGCCGCCGTCATGGCCGCGAACCCTTGCCATTTCTTGTTCTTGTGCGAGTCAGAGTAGTCGCAGATTCCGCGGATTACCAGACATGGGAAATGGTTCATCAGACCAGCAGCCTCCATCTCAAAGCAAAGGACACCATATTTTTCCGATAATTTATCCCTAATTCTAGCATCTTTTATCAGCTGGTTCGCGCTTGCAATCAGACCATAGTGAATTGCAGGGTTGTCGTTATATTAACCTCGTTTTGGCCGGTCGATCAAATATGTCGGGTCGCCACCACATAAGCTGTCGCATCCGTCTGATGCGTCCTGATAGA
Source organism: Colletotrichum camelliae (assembly GCA_018853505.1). Classification (NCBI taxonomy): domain Eukaryota; kingdom Fungi; phylum Ascomycota; class Sordariomycetes; order Glomerellales; family Glomerellaceae; genus Colletotrichum; species Colletotrichum camelliae. Next base: position 4,267,696 of record JAELVL010000005.1, on the reverse strand, counting down.
TGACTTCGGATTAGTGGAGCCTGTCGCTCTCAGTGGGAGGCCTTGAGTACTCCGCTTTCAGTCTAGGCCATCGTTCTAACGCTGTTTCTACAGCAGTATTCAGCTGATGTCCTTTTCTTTTGTACCGACTCTTGAGCGCGTTAACGGCCGTTCGCAATACTGTAGGTGGCTGGTCTAAAAAGTCAGTGTGTTGGAAGGAGATGTCCCGGTCCTGAACAGCCTTTCCGAAGTCGTACTGGAAGACGCCGCCTTTGCCCCCGTCCCGACTGCTAACAACGATGTCTCCAAGCCGGACGTCATGCTTCGGACTGGGCGCGCCGCCGCCGATACCGACCATGAGCCCGATGCGCACATTCGGAAAGGTGTGCAGCATGTCCCGCGCCACGGCTGCTGCGGCATTTGTGCCGTATTCTCCATCAGGCAAAACAGCGATCACGACATTATGACTGCCGATTCGACCCAGGGCATAGTTGTTGTTGTCTCTTTGAGCGACCGGGGGCTGGTCTTCGTGTTCTTCGTCGAGGAAGATCTGTGCTGCGTCGAATTCAGTGGGAATAGCGCATATCCAGCCGACTGTGTATTTTGTGGCGTCTGCCATGACTGAAGCTTAATCACTAGTAAAAAGCAAAGCTGTGATTGTTGATAAAATACGAGCGCGTCCGTTAGGTAAGATTAGAAGGCAAGCGAATGGGAAGAACGATGGCAAGAGCAAGGACAAGACAAGTCAGAAGGTGGGAGGTCAGGATTACCCGTCTTTTCACCTACTGCCCGCGTGAGATCAGGCTCTGGCTGTGTGACAAGGTTATGAGCGCCTCCATGCAGCAGGATGCAGCAGGCTGAGCCATCTGTGAATTTGATTCGTTGTGTATGCTGGCTGCCTCTTAGACACAGGTCTTGGGCGTGAGGCATGTGGGCATCTGTGGTCGAATTAGGAGCCAATTACCACCGCAGATGGGCTCCAGGCCAGTCATACGATGAACAGCCCCTACGTTGGATGCTTTACATGATGCAGTGGAAATCGACCTTAAGAGGTTGTTGCCTGAAAAAAAAAAAAAAAACGCTACGAGACCAGCGCGACAACAATCCTTATGTCGGTTCCTAACGACCGGTCCGAAGATAAGATCACACAATGATTTTCAAGGGCGAAAGTTTAGAGACAGTTGCGAGGATGGAGCCAGCATTTCCACGCTGGTGTCAGATAAGACTATCCGAATATGGATACGTCAGACACAAGGATTGCATATTCAGAGTATGCATATAACACCTATTTCTTCGAATATTCCGATGTCGGATTCCAGGAAGAACACACCCACTTTTCCTTCAACAATCAACAACAAGAACCAACACCAGCATCGTCATGATGATAGATTGATCAATACATACGCTCATTCAAGTGTCCTCTATCTTAACTGCCTCATACACAATCTTGTGACGGCTGGCAAGCGACTGAAGCTCTACACCTACTCCCGCGGTAACTAACTAGCATTCACTTACTGTATCCGTTGCGATCTTACTCTGTGGTCCAATTTGCACAAAAATCCTGCACAGCCCTGTCCATCGTTGCGATGCAAGCCTCTCTGAGAATCTGCTGGTCGAAACGAGCGCCGTAATCCAAGAGCATGTTCATGATACTCACGTTGCCTCGCTCCAAAGCCCAAGATAGAGGCTTATAGTCATTTTCTCCCCTTATATCTAGGTTAGCACTGCTCTCCAGGAGCAGCTTAATGCAGTCTTAATAGCTGTACAAAACAGCGATAGATAGTAGCGTGTTCCTATACTTATTATAAAGGTTGATATTCTCAGCATAAGTGCAGGCAGATGCTAGCAGCCCAGGAAGCCTCAGCGCTTCCTTGTTGTTGCGAAGGAGGTACTTCAGAACTGCTAGCTGGCTTGTCTCTTCCAGAGGCTCAGGAAATCTGGGCGTGCTGGACAGGAGGTGGAGCGCTATATCGCCTAGAGCACCCTGCACAAGGGGATCTATCCTGCTGTAGAGCAGAAATTTCACCATCTCCACCTTATCAGGAAACTGGTCTGTTATAGCATATAGAAGGAAATGCAGAACATTGTTATTACTGCGGTCTATCCCCTTATTAAGATCTGACCTGGAGGTATGCAGCTGCTTAATAAGGAGAGATCCTGAGATAGGGTTCTGTTCCTAAGTAAGTCCCTGTTATTCTTATGATCTTGCAGTATAAATATCCTATTTTAGCTACCTGACGCCTAAATAAGTTATTCAGCTGTTATTCTTATTTATAGGTTATAATATCAAGTCTTCTCTCTAAAGGTCTTATTCTTAAGACCTAATATAAATAAGTTGTTAGTCTTAGGTTAGAGACCTATTAATTATGCTTCTTAATTTACTTATAATACTGATAATATATCAGGTTGCATTCCTGAAAATCCTGCGATTTCTACTCTTTATTATTATTATTATTCCCTTAATATTACAGAGAACAGTTTCAAGGTTATGCTTTGTTATTGCTGTTGGTCTAAGGGGTTGCGCTGTAAAATACTGCCTAGCTCCTTAGTTTATAGAGAGTGTGTTGCTATAGGCAGCACTCGTCGTTCATACAATACTTCTAATAATATGATCTGCTAATATTTATATGGCTTTAAACCTGTTGCAATTATTTGTGCTAACTTATATATAGTAGAGCATTTGATAGTTGAATCTTAGGGTTTAGATAATGAGGAGGAAGAAACTGAGGAATTGTTTTGGAAGAGAATAGAGATGCTGTAGAAGGTATAGGCTGAAGTAAATAAGGCACTTGCAAAGTTAGATCGTGTTCGCAAGGCTAAGCAAATAGTGTTTAAAAAAGGTTGCAAAGAGACTTCAGTAGTAGCTGAAAAAGAGGGGGTAGCAAAGCCTTCTTCTGCTGAATCTTCTTTAGTTCTTAAGGCGCAGTTAATAGATGCTTTTAGTGTAGTAGACCTGGATACTATTTTTAGTGATTAGAACCTAAGCACTCTAAACTTTTTATCAGAGGAGTCCTAGTTAGTTTCTAGTGTTCCTAAGCAAATAAATAGTTTTCTTTGTTGCAGTCTGTCTGCCTTTATTAGTAGTTAGGTAAACTAATAAAGGTGCCTGATTTATATATAGCAGCAGACTGAGAATATTAGAAACTTTGTTAATAGTAATACTAAGTATCAGTGCTTTTCTTTGCATTCCTAGTACTATTTCTAATATTTGCTGAGTTCTTTTTTAGCGTTTTCTAGGTTTAACTAAGGTTCTTATATATTATCTTTATAGCTATATTCTTTCTATTTAACAAGGAAATAGAATTCTATTCTATTTAGTTTAAGATAGTTAATAATTTGTTCAACTTTATACTCTGGTTTATTATCTTCTATAATAATAAGGTCTTTTGTTTATAATCTTTATAGTACTGGTTTAAGTAATAAGATGTGGAATATTAGGAAGTATTTTATTATGTTAGGTAGGTTAAGTTTATAGTTAACTAGTGAAACTTTTCAGAGGATTTTAAAAGGTCTGAGTTTTTTAAAGTCTAGTTTATTATTTAGTTGTTTTATTTTAATATTTTGCTGTATAAGGTAGATGCTATCTCCTTCTTTCAAGGTTAGTCCTTTAATCTTTTGTTTATTACTAAAGTATGTTATTCGTTATTATATAAATTTAAGTTCTCTATATATGTTTTCTTAGATATCCTTGATTTATCTGATTATAGCAACAGCTTTTAGCGCTTCTAGGCCAGCTTATAGTTCTTTATAAGCAGTTAGTTTGAATCTGTAGTTGAGGTAGAAAGAGGATTCCTTAATGCTTTCTCTTATTACGCTGTTATAGGCAAATTAGGCTATTAGTAGTAGTACTACCTAATTATCCTAGTTATAATTAATATAGGCATATAAATAAGTTTTAAGGATCTAGTTAATTTGTTCTGTTTATCTGTTAGTCTGCAGGTGAAATATAGTAGATATTACTTATTTAATAGTAAGTTGCGATATAATTAACTTCTAGAACTTAGAAGTGAAGATCTTATCTCTATCTGATATAATTTCTTTAGGTATTCTATAGTTAGTGATAATATACTTAAGAAATATATAGGCGAATTCTTCAGCGTTGCTTGCTTCTTTATATAGGATGAAGTAAGTATACTTCGTAAGTCTGTTAATAATAATAAGAATGCTGTTATAGTAGACTCTTATAAAAGGTTCTTAAGACTTTAGTAGCTTAATAATAAAGTCGAGAGATATAGAGTGCTAAGTAGTTTGCAGCACAGGCAAAAGTTATAACAATTTATAAGGTTAGTATTAAGCTGGTTTGCTTTTCAAGCAAACCTTATAATCTTTAATTACTATTATAATATATTCTCTAGTAACCTTTTCTCTATACTATTATTATAGTTATTTCTAGGTTTTTATAATTCCTTAGTATCTATATATAGGTTGAGCGTGAAACTTTATAATTATTTCAGTATCTAGTTTGCTAGTCAGGCTAGCTATAGATCGTCTGGCTATTATTAAAAGTCTAGTTGCTAACATTAGGTCTCTATTATCTTTTTATTTGAGAATTACCTAGGTTTCTTCAGGTACTAGGATATTATAGTCTAGTTGTTAGCTGAGGATGTCAGCCCTGCTGTTTTCTGATCCTTTCTAGTAGATAATTCAGAAGTTAAATTCTGAGAGGAATTCTAATTATCTGATCTGTTGTTTGTTAAGCATTTTTAACATAGTGAAGTATATTAGGTTCTTATAGTCTATATATATAAATACCTTATAAATAGTTCCTGAGAGTTCAGGGCGCTATTCTTTAAAGGCTTTAATAATTGCTATAAGTTCTTTATTATAGATCTGATAGTTAAGTTCTGATCTGCAGAGTTTGCATAAGTAGAAGGTGCAGGAGCGCAGGCGTCCTTCTAGATCTCTCTAGGATAGTTATGCTCTGAAGGTGAAGTTTGAGGTATCTGTCTTAACTTTAAATTGTTTTTATAGATTTAAGATTATTAGGACTGGTTTGCTAGTAATATAGTCTTTAATAGTTTAGAAAGCTATGCTCTAGACTTCTTTCTATTTAAATAGTTAGTCTTTACAGCTGAGATCTGTAAGAGATATATTAATCTTTCTATAAAGTCTAATAAATTTTCAGTAGAAATTAATAAATCTGAGGAATCTTTAGACTTTCTTAAGGTTTATTAGTATTAGCTATTCTTATATAGCTTAGACTTTTTTCTTTAATATGCTGATATATCTAGGAGTGATTATAAATCTAAGGTATTCTACTTCCTAGGTATAGAATATGCTTTTTTCTGGTTTAACTAAGAGTTTAACATCCTAGAAAGCTTATAATATGAGGTGTATATATTCTTTATATTATTCTATTACAGCAGAGAAGATAAGGATATTATCTAAGTAGATAACTATAAAGATATCTATAAACTTTCTGAGAACTTAGTTAATTATATTCTAGAAAGTAGCTAGAGTGTTAGTAAGACTGAAAGGTATAACAAGGTACTTAAAATATCTTTTATATATTCTGAAGGCAGTCTTCTATTCTTCTCCTTTCTTTATTTAGATAAGGTTATAAGCACTTTTAAGGTCTAGTGCTGTGAAGTAGTTAGCTTTATAGAGGAGTTATTATAATTTGTTAATTAAAAGTAGCAGGTATTAGTTCTTAATTATTATTTCGTTAAGTATTCAGTAGTTAATATATAGTTATAGTTTACTGTTCTTTTTTAGTATAAATAGGATTAGGCTTCTTATTAGTGATATTCATTTTCTAATATAACCTTTCTTAAGGTTTTTATTAAGATATTTACTAAGAGCTTCTATTTCTATTAGATTAAGTCTATAAATTTTATTGAATTTAGGCTCTTTCCCTTCCTTAATAGGGATTTTATAATTAAAATTTATATACTTAAGCAGTCTGGTTTCTAGTTCAGCTGTAAAAAGTCTTTTATAAACTTTATATTCTTCTAGAATAGACAGAAAGAGCTTATTCTTCTGTTTAAGATCTGTTATCTTTAATAGTTATAATACAGCTTTTTTTGCCTTAAGGTAGCAGATATATTATTTTGCTGCTCCTTAGTAAGTGAATCTGTTTGAGGCCTAGGTTTTATAAAGCTGCTTAGAAACTAGATTATTATTATCTTAATAGAGTTAGCCTGTTCTCTAATCTATCTATAGGTTGTTTTTCTCAAGCTATAGTATTCCTAGCATAATATTATATATACTAAGTTTAGCAATATTAAATTAGAGTTATTCGTTTCAATCTAGGTAACTTATCTTAAGGAGCGCAGTTTTGTTTTTAATAGTTCCTCCTTTATATTAGACTTATTCTCCTTCTATATTGCTGAGCTGGTATATATACTTCTTTTTTTGCTATAGTAGTTATAATCTGTTCACTGCTTAAAGTGATATAAAATTTATTTCAGCTCTACTGTTAATAAGCGCAATAGTCATAGTATTATTAATAGTAACTGCTAGTTATAGGTGTACTTTCTAGTCTAGGGATGCTAGATAAATAGACCTTGTTATTATTGCCTGTCTTAGTCTGTTTTTAGTAGGTAAGTCTAGTTTTTTAACTGCTCTAGTTATCCAGGGTAGGTGATATGCTTTCCTTCTTATTATGCCTTTATAAGGCTGTTTTTTTAGATTTAAAGTTTTAAGAGACTTAGTCCTTCTTATAAAAGTCTGTAGGCTTTAGCCTTCTAAACTATATATATAAAGTATTTATCTTTTTAATATTCTTTCTATTTTATAATGTTATTATACTGACATCTTATAGAGTATTATAGGTTTAGAGCAAATATTGCTATATTATTATGGAAAGTAGTTATAGTCTATCTAGTTATAATAGAGGTTATATAAATGTTCTAGATAGGGTTCTTATTATATCTTCTGGAGTAGAGCTAGTATTTATATTTATCTCTAAGATGCTTTTTATACTTATTAAAGAAGTATTACAGCTAGAAGAGATTTCTATAGTTATAGTGATTATACTTAAGTGTAAAGTAATCTTCTATATAAAGTCTTAAGGTATATTCCTTGTTTCTTTAGTTTGCTGGGGCACTATAGAAATATTACTGCTGGTTATTGCAGTTTATATTAATTATTTAGTACTAGAAGAGCTGTTAGATCTCTTCTTTATTATTAGATTCCTCTTTAGAGCTAGTGTTATTTATACTAAGAGTGAACCTATAAGCGATTTCTGCCTGAGCATATTAGTAAGCAATATTATAAGGTTTATCTGAGTTATAAAAGGAACTCTCTCCTTCTCTAAAAGTCTAATTACTAGTGAGACTGAGGATCTATTATTCAGTTAAGGGGTTATATTAGTGTTTAAGTTCTTCGTCAGATTCTTCCTTAACCTGTTCTTTAAGTTCTTAGTTAATTTGCTTAATTCTAGTAGGGTCTCTGTGTGCGTATCTGTATTATTTAAAATAAGCTGTGAAGGCGCTAATTTAGCAATACTATATAGTGTTATCCAGCTCTTCTTAGGCTTGTTGTAACTGAAGTGTTTATGCTACTTCGAGGTGTAGGATCTGTTGTTTATTATTGCTTATGATCTGCTGTCTTACTTTATATTGTTAGATCTAGTCTATTTCTTATTACACTTAGGCTTCTGATTCTTAGATTATCTGTTAAGTTCTTTTGTTATAGCTTATAAGGTTGTTAATAGTAGCTTGTTCTTATATATTAATAGGTTTGAATTGCTGTACTTAGAGCATTTCATCTAGTTATTTAATAGTCTTTCGAACTATCTTGCTGTTTGCTTGTGAGGCTATTGCGAGGGTCTTTGTTTTGGTTTCTAGGATAGTCATATTATAACCTGTTCTTCCGCAGTCTGGGTTGCTAGGCCAGTGTTCTATAGCTTCCTTATTACTGCAGTAGGTAAAACATTCATTGTTATAGTATCTGGTCTATAATAGAGATATATGAGGTACCTTAGTTGCTATGCTGACTTGCTTAGTCTGCTTAGGTATAGGTTTCCAGCTGAGTTTCTTAGGTTATCTGCAGTCTTTAGCAATATATCCTATTTTTTCGCAGTTATAGCATTTAGAGTTCTATAGTTTCTTGCTGTCGCTTTTAGTAGCAGCGCTAAGGTTTATAGGTCTGCTGTGTTATCTATAAGAAGTGCTTTATTAGGTATTATTCTAGTTATTACAGGGTCTATTATTATTCCACTAGTTATTAAACTTATTCTAGGGCTGCCACTAGTACTTATATCCTAAGTTTAGATTTTGTCGTTTTTCTCCTTATTCTTTTTATTAATTATAGAGGCAGTTATTAATCTTAATAGTATGTTTAATAGAGGCTAGGAAACTAGAGAGTGTTTCTAGCTTAGCTATTTCATCTTTAACTTTATCTTTAAATCCTTAGTAGAAGGCGAAGACCTTGCTTTTATTAGTTATATAGAGTTTAGCTGCTAGTCTTCTGAACTCTGCTGTGTAGAATATAATAGACTTAGTTTGTTATAAGTAGGATAGGTCTTATTCAGCCTGTTTTTGCTTATTAGGGTTGAGGAAGAGGGATTCTAAGGCTTTAATATAGCCTGTGAAGCTGAAGAAGATATTTTTCACTTCTTTACTATACTTTTTAACTAGGTTGTTAAGCTATTCCTGTTAAAGAGATTTAAACTAAGCGAAGGCTTATCCTTAAAGGAAGGTAGCTGTATATACTACTTGTTTAGTATTATTCTGGAACATGTTAATATAGAAGGCTTAGTAGGTTTATATCTGAACTAAGTGTTTCTTAAGTTGTTCTAAGGTTCTATTGAAAGTAGAAGGTGTGTTAAGCTTGAGGCGCTTATATCTTTTAACTAGGGCTGAGATGATATTAGTAGCAGCTTGAAGGGTGTTAACTTCCTTCTTAAGTTCTTAAGTTTTATGCGCTTGTTCCTGGAGTTTTTTGAGGGTATTAGCGTTTTAGTTGAATATATCGCGCATTTCCTTGAAGTCTTTGTTAGTCTTATCAAGCTGTTATTTAAGTTCTTTAGTGTTATCCTTGCTTTCTAAGTCATCCTTCATTTTCTAATCCTTAATTTCCTAGGCTAGGCTTTAGAAAACCTTCCTTCTAGAGGTAGATAAAGATCTAGAGGCAGGCGACTTAACAGAAGTGTAGGAAGATATTTTATACTATTTAGTAGGTATTAATAGTTAACTTACTGAACAGGAGTAATCAAAGTGTTATAGTTAGCTATCTAATAGTAAGGTCTGCTAATAGAAGCTAGAGATTAATATATAATAATAGTATACTAGGTTATAGTCTGAGTTATAAGTTATAAGCTATGTTATAGATTAGTAGTTAGAAGCTAAAGTGATCAGTCTTAGACTTAATAAGTATTTATAGTGAAGGTAAGCTGAAAGTATCTGAAGATAAATATAAAGTTGATTGCTGAAGAGCTATAGAAGTCTGACTATAAGCTAGGCTCTGGTTATACTATATATAAGTCCTAAATAGTTTCTCTGTCTTATTGCTAATTACTGATCAGGTATTAGTAAGCGCTTAGTAATTACTAGTGAGTGCTTAGTAACTCTGACTGAGCGCTTAGTAATCTACACTGCCTGCTCAGTCTTATCTTATTATCATATGACTTATACTATAGTTCTTCCGTCTCTAAGTGAGTCCCTGTTGTTCCTGTGATCCTGCAGTATAAATATCCTGTCCTAGCCGCCTGACGCCTGAGTGGGTTGTTCAGCTGTTATCCTTATTTACAGGTCGTAACATTCAACTTCACCAACACTAGCAAGCAGTCGCTTGAAAAGGCAATTCAGTCACTGATCGCTCAGCTATACTGCAACAGCCAGAATATTCAAGCGCCTCTGAACACACTATACTCCTCTTGCAAAAGCCCTTCACAACAGCTGAGTATCAACATGCCGAGCATAACCTTTAAGGCTATAGTTCAACAGATCAGCAAAGTATAGATTGTTCTGGATGCACTTAACAAATGCTAGACGAGGACAGGCCTAAGGAATGAAGGATCATTATATTAGATTAAACGCATTTTATAATCACTACAGTTAAATATCTACCTTCTTATTATAAGTCGCCCTGAATATAATATTAAATCAGTATTAGAAAGATTTATTAATAATCAGATTATTCTCTAGAGCAACCTTATTACAGAAGATATATATATATATATTTATAGAACAGTGAGAAACTACAAGGGGTTTAAATAATAGCAATCAAATTTATTAATCTAAAATAAGATCGAAAGCTATCTAATAGAGAAAGCTAACAGAATATAAGATAAAACTAACACCCTTAGTTTCTATTACTCAATCAGATAGGTTTCACTAGGTTTCATACTAACTCAAAGCTCTCAAAAAATATCCCAATCCTGTTATTCTTCGCTAAACGCTACAATCGCTACCAAGGACGCTAGACAAGACGTACGCGCGGGTCCTGAGCAGAATCCCGCCCGAATTCGAGCAGAATGCGATACAAATATTACAGTTTCTTGCCTTTTCCAAACGGCCACTGCGGGTTGAAGAAGCTGTCGATATAGTTGCAGTAGTCACCAAAAAAAGGCCTCGGTTTGACGCCAAAAACAGAATGCTAGAACCGGACGAAATCTCTGTCTACTGCTCAAGTCTAGTAGCTGTTATTACTCGAGGTGAAGGCGGAGATGATAGAGTGAAGGAGCTTCAGCTTGCGCATTTCTCGGTGAAGGAATACCTCATATCCAACCAACTACAGCAGGATATCTTCAGGACCTTCATAGAGCCATAGGCTAGAGCGTCTATTACAGAGGTTTGCCTTGCATACCTTTTAGAGCTGGACCACAGCCTTTTATTAAAAAGGGTCAGAAAATTATACCTATTTGCATAATATGCTGCGCGTTACTAGATGAGCCACGCTGTCCAAGCTGAGATGGGCAGGGTCTATGAGCTTATTAGAGAGTTTTGTTTAGATCAGTACTCTCTATATATATCCTACCAGCTCTATAACCTAGGTGAACTGTGGAACGAAGAACTAGAAAGTTCTCAGACAGACGCAGCTATAGTACTATACTATCTAGCATATAGAGGGATTATATCTGCAGTAGAAGACATCTTAAAGAACGGAGCAAATGTTAACGCTCAGGGTGGTAAGTATAGCAACGCTCAGAGTGGTAAGTATAGCAACGCTCAGAGTGGCTATTTTAGTAACGCTCTCTAAGCTGCCTCATAGGGAGGCTACTAAGAGATTATCCAGATGCTCTTTAAGAACAGAGCAAATATTAATGCTGAGGGTAGCCACTATAGCAACGCTCTCTAAGCTGCTTCAGAGATAGGCCTCTAAGAGATCGTCTAGATACTTCTTAAGAACAGAGCAAATAATAACACTCAGGGTAGCTATTATAGTAACACTTTCTAAGCTGCTTCAGTAAGAAGCTACTAAGAAATCATCCAGATGCTCCTTAACAACAGAGCAGATATTAACGCTCAGGATAGCTTCTATAGCAATGCTCTCTAAGCTGCTTCATAAGGAGGCTACCAAGAGATCATCCAGATGCTCTTTAACTATAGAGCAGAAATCAATTTAAAAGACACCTCTAGCTGAACACTACTCTCTTAGGCAGCTATATATAGTCATGAGGCTGTTGTCAAGATGATTCTCAACACAGGGAGGGCAGACATTAACTCTAGCAATAACACTGGCCAGACCCTACTATCCTAGGTTATTATCAAAAGGCATATAGAAGTAGTTTTATTACTTGCTAACACCTATAATGCTGATATTAACATTAGAGACTATAATAGGTTTAGCTTATTTATATAGGCTGTGTAGAGATCTAATAAGGAGGTTATAGATATTCTCCTTCAGATGAAGCATATTTCTTAATTTGATTATATAGATAGGCTATGTTTTCAGGCGTTCTAGTTTATATTGCTGCATAAGTTAGACTAGTTTATAATTAATATTACCTACGATTCAGAGGACGATTTCTTTAGTCTGAAGCGACTTTTCTGTGACTTATATATATTATAAGATGCTAGTTTAATTCAGTGTTTATAGTTATTATGTGCATATCTCACCTTCCTCTATATTTAGGCATGCGATCCTGTTGATTTCCTCATAAATGTCTGATTCCTATTCATACCCTCTAGAGGTCCTATATCACTAGCAGGAGAAGACTGCCGACCTTTCCTTCTATTCTTCAAAACTATCTTTATTATCTAGCCAAGCCAGCTGCTCCCTCCTTTACAGGTGCCGACTGACCACTCCCAACCGCTAGGGGAGCGTCCAAAGCAACAGCTTCCTCCCTCAAAAGTCACCAAACGCATCTCGAGGAAGATTTCTATAACTATCTTACGACCTGTAAACAAGGATAACAGCTGAACGACCTACTTGGGCGTCGGGCGGCTGTGACAGGACATTTGTACTGCAGGATCATAGGAACAACAGGGACTCACTCGAAAACAGAAGAACTATAGTACAAGTCACGTGGCGATAAGATAAGAGATTAGATCCGTACGCTAAGAATACAGAGGCCGTCCTTTATATATATAGGTTCCGTATAATCAAGGAACGGACCCCGTCAGGATCAGGAATAGTAATAAAATAAAGGATACTATTTAGGACTTATATATAGTATAACTAGAGCCTAGCTCTTAGTCAGACTTCTATAGCTCTTCAGCAATTAACTTTATATTTATCCTCTAGATACTTTCAGCTTACTTTTACTATAAATAACTTATTAAGTCTAAGATTAATTATTTTAGCCTCTAACTACTAATCTATAATACAGCTTATAACTTATAACCTAGACTATAACCTTAGTATACTATTACTATATATTAATTCCTACTTTCTATTAGCAGACCCTACTATTAGATAGCTAACTATAACACTTTAATTACTTCTGTTTAGTAAGTTAACTATTAATACCTACTAAATAGTATAGAATATCTTCCTACACCTTTATTAAGTCTCCTATCTCTAGATCCTTATCTACCTCTAGAAGGAAAGCTTCCTAGAACCTAGCCTAAGAAATCAAGGACTAGAAGATAAAGAATAACTTAGGCAGTAAGGATAACACTAAAGAACCTAGATAACAGCTTAACAAAATCACTAAAAACTTTAAGAAAATATATAATATATTCAACTAAAACACTACTACTCTTAAAGAACTCCAGGAACAAGCTTATAAAACCTAAGAACTTAAGAAGGAAGTTAATACCCTCTAAGCTGCTGCTAACATCATCTCAGCCCTAGTTAAAAGACACAAGCACCTCAAGCTTAACACACCTTCCACCTTCAACAGAACCCTAGAACAACTTAAAGGACACTTAGTTCAGGTGTAAACCTACTAAGCCTTCCACATCAACATATTCTAGAACAACACCAAACATATAATATATACTACTACTTTCTTCAGAAGATAAGCCCTCACCTAGTTCAAACCTCTTTAATAAGAATAGCTTAATAATCTAGTTAAGAAATATAGTAAAAAAGTGAAGAGTATCTTCTTCAGTTTCATAAGCTATATTAAGGCACTAGAATCACTCTTTCTCAACCTTAATAAATAAAGACAGGCTAAATAAGACCTGTCTTACTTCTAATAAACTAAGTCAGCTACACTCTATACTACAGAGTTTAGATAACTAACTATAAGACTCTATATAATTAATAAAAGCAAGGTCTTCGCTTTCTACTAAGGACTTAAAAATAATATTAAAGATAAGATAGCTAAACTAGAAACACCTTCTAGCTTCCTCACTTATACTAAACATGCTATTAAAGTTAATAACTACTTCTATAAGCAATAAAAAAAACTAAGAGAGAAGCAACGGAATCTAAACTTAGGATATAAGTACTAATAATAACCCTAGAATAAGTTTAATAGTCAGCAGAATAATAACAGACCTTATAATAACTAGAATAACACCTAATAAAGCACTTCTTATAGATAATATAGCAGACCTATAAATCTCAGCGCTGCAACTAAAATTAATAATAAGAAGCTATAGAATCCTAAATATTATAACTGCAAAAAAATAGAATATATCGCTAAAAACTACAGATAACCTAAGAAACTTAACTAGAAGCTAGTACCAGAGCAAACTAAACAAGTTAGCATAGCAACCAAAACACCCTACATATCCCTATTATAGACCAGATACTATAACAATAAATACTTCACCTACCACAGTAATAAGAAAGCTATAAAGCACTAGCCTAGCAACTTAGACTACAGAAGAATAAGTTATAATATAACTATTCTAGAAATTAAGACTAAAACTCTTATAATAGCCTCGCAAGCAAACAGCAAGCTAGTTAGAAAGACTACTAAACAACTTAATAAAATGCTTTGCATTTAATAACTTAAGACAGTCACTCTAAACTCTATAAGTTATAATAAGGAGACTCAGCAAACGATCTAAGAATTAGAGACTTAAGTCTAACAGGAAATAGCCTAGATCTGCTAGTATAAAGCAAGACAACAGATCATAAGCAACAACAAACAACAGATCTTACACCTCGAAGTAGCATAAACCTTTCAACTATAACAGGCCTAGAAAGAACCAGACAATGTTATATAGCACCGCCAGATCAGCGCTCTAACAGCACACCTTAAACAACAAAGAAATGCATGCAGAAACCCTACTAGAACTAAGCAAATTAACTAAGAACTCAAAGAACAGGTTAAGGAAGAATCTGACGAAGAACTCGAACACTAATATAACTTCCTAGAAGAACAGCAACTACTCAGTCTAACTAGCAATTAGAACTTCAGCAAACTAGAGTCTAGAAATAATTCAGATAGAATCCCTTATAATTCTAACTCTCCTACTAATATTATAAACTAAAACATAAAATATTATAGTAGACTAATCCTAGGAATAGATAACACTAGTTCTAAAAAAGAATCTAATAATAAAAAAGAAACTCAGCAGTTTATCTAGCACTAGATAATCAATATAAGCTATAATAACTAGCAATAGCACTTTTATAGAACACTTACTAATATAAGAAACTAGGACTATATTTTAAAGCTTCACACAGAAGATCACCCTGCACTTAAGTATAACTACTATAACTACTGAAACCTTTTCTAGCTATAATGCCTCTTTAACAAATATAAGGAACACCTCAGAGATAAGTATAAATACTAGTTCTACCCTAGAAGATATAATAAGAACCCTATCTAGAATATCTATACTTAAACTACTATAGTTAGATAGACTATAACCACCTTCGACAATAATATAGCAACCTTCAGCTTAAGCTTATAATACCCTATAAAATGTTAATATGACAATATAATGAAGTGGGAAGAATGCTGAAAAGACGAATGCTTTATATATATAACCTAGAGAGCAAAAGCTTATAGACTCCTATAAGAAGGACTAAGCCTCTTAAAGCTTTAATTCTAAGAGGATTGCCTTATAAAAGCACGACAGGAAGGAAAAAAAATCACTTACCCTAGATAACTAGAGCAGTTAAAAAACTAGACTTACCTACTAATAAAAGACTAAGACAGGTAATAATAACAAGGTCTATCTGTCTAGCATCTCTAGACTAGAAGGTATACCTGCAACTTGCAGTTACTATTAATAATACTATAACTATTACACTTATTAACAGCAGAGCTGAAATGAATTTCATATCACCCTAAGCAGTGAACCAACTATAACTACTATAGCAGAAGAAGAAACATATATACTAACTTAATAATATAGAAAGAGAATAAGTCTAGTATAAAGGAGGAACTATCAGTAATAAGACTACACCTCTTAAGATAAGTTACTTAGATTGAAATGAATAACTCTAATTTAATATTGCTAAGCTTAGTATATATAATATTATGTTAGGAATGCTATAGCTTGAGAAGAATAACTTATAGATAGATTAGAGAACAGGCTAACTCTATTAGAATAATAATAATCTAGTCTCTAAGCAGCTCTATAAGACCTAGGCCTTAAATAGATCTACTTACTATAGAATAACAAAATAATATATCTATTACCTCAAAGCAAAAGAAGCTGTTTTATAACCTTTAAAAATAATAGATCTTAAATAGAAGAATAATCTCTTTCTGTCTATCCTAGAAAAATATAAAGTTTATAAGAAACTCTTCACAGCTGAATTAGAAACCAGACTGCCTAAACATATAAATTTCAATTATAAAATCCCTATTAAAGAGGAGAAAAAGCTTAAATTTAATAAAATCTACAGACTTAATCTAATAGAAATAGAAGCCCTTAATAAATACCTTAATAAAAACCTTAAAAAAAGCTATATCAGAGAATTAATATCACTAGCAAAAAGCTTAATCCTATTTATACTAAAGAAGAACAGTAAACTATAACTATATATTAACTACTAAATACTTAATAAAATAATAATTAAAAATTAATACTTATTACTCTTAATTAATAAACTCTAATAACTACTCTATAAAGCTAACTACTTCACAGCACTAGACCTTAAAGAGGCCTATAACCTCATCTAAATAAAGAAAAGAGAAAAATAGAAGACTGCTTTCAGAACATATAAAGGATATTTTAAGTACCTCATTATGCTTTTCAGTCTCACTAACACACCAGCCACTTTCTAAAACATAATTAACTAAGTTCTTAAGAAATTTATAGACATCTTTATAGTTATCTATCTTAATAACATCCTTATCTTCTCTGCTATAATAGAACAATATAAGGAGCATATATATCTTATACTTCAAACTTTCTAAGATGCTAAGCTTCTAGTTAAACTAGAAAAGAGTATATTCTATATATAAGAAGTAGAATACCTCAGAGTTATAATCACCTCTGAATATATTAATATATTAAAGAAAAGGATCTAAGCTATATAAGAATAGCTAACGCTGAACAACCTTAAAGAAGTCTAAGAATTTCTTAGATTTATTAACTTTTACTAAAAATTTATTAGACTTTATAGAAAGGTTAATATATCTCTTATAGATCTTAGCTATAAGGACTAACTATTTAAATAGAAGGAAGCTTAGAGCATAGCTTTCTCAACTATTAAGGACTATATCACTAGCAAACCAGTCCTAATAATCTTAAACCTAGAAGAATAGTTCGAAGTTAAAATAGATACCTCAGACTTCGCCTTCAGAGCGTAACTATTCTAGAGAGACTCAGAAAGATATCTACACTCCTACGCCTTCTTCTTCTGCAAGCTCTACAGACTAGAACTTAACTATCAGATCTATAACAAGGAACTTATAGCAATTATTAAAGCTTTTAAGGAATAGAGACCCCTACTCTCAGAAACTATCTACTAAGTACTTATATACACTAATTATAAGAACCTAGCATACTTCACCACTTCAAAAGAACTTAATAAATAACAAATTAAATAGTTAGAATTCTTCTCAGAATTTAACTTCTAAATTATTTATTAAAAAGGATTAAAAAACAGCAGAGCTAATACTTTTAGCTGATAACTAGACTATAATATCTTAGTACTAAAAGAAACCTAAGTAATTCTTAAACATAATAATAATAAGAACCTAATACCTGCTGCGAAAGCCTTAATAATAACCAGACGATCTATAGCTAGCCTGCCTAGCAAACTAGATAACAAAGCTATCAGAGAGTTCCACAGCGCACCAGCATATAATTACTAAGGAATCACAAAGACCTAGAAACAACTATAACAACATTATAGAGAAAAGGTTACTAGAGAATATATTGCAATAGCAATGAAAGATTATAAGGTTTGCCTGAAAAGCAAACCAGCCTAACACTAACCTTATAAATTATTATAACCTTTGCCTATGCTATAAACTACCTAGCACTCTATATCACTCAACTTTATTATTAAACTACTGAAGTCTTAAGAACCTCTTACAGAAGTCTACTATAATAATATTCTTGTTATTATTAACAGACTTATGAAGTATACCTACTTCATCCTATATAAGAAAGCAAGCAATACTAAAGAATTCGCCTATATATTCCTTAAGTATATTATTGCTAATCACAGAACACTTAAAGAAATTATATTAAATAGAGATAAAATCTTCACCTCTAAGTTCTAGAAGTTAATCATATTATAACTCAGTATTAAGCAAGCAATATCTACTGCTTTTCACCTGCAGACTAATAGATAAACAGAACGAATTAACCAGATCCTCAAAACCTACCCCCACACCTATATTAATTACAACTAAGACAATTAGGTAGTATTACTACTAATAGCCTAATTCACTTATAACAGCACAGTAAGAGAAAGCACTAAGGAATCCTCTTTCTATTTTAACTATAGATTTAAACTAACTACTTATAGAGAACCCTGCACTAGCCTAGCAGCACTAAAAGCTGTAGCTACTATCAGACAAATCAAGGATATCTAGAAAAACGCATGCAAAGAACTCAAATTTATATAACAATGTATAATATAATTCAGTAATAAACAAAGAATTAAGGGACTAACCTTAAAAGAGGGAGATAGCACCTACTTTATACAGCAAAATATTAAAACAAAACAACTAAACAATAAACTAAATTTTAAAAAACTCAGACCTTTCAAAATCCTCTGAAAAGTCTTACTAGTTAACTATAAACTTAACCTACCTAACTTAATAAAATGTTTCCCAACCTTTCACATTTCACTACTCGAACCAGCACTATAAGGATTATAGACGAACAACCTTAGTATTATAGAAGACAACAAACCAGAGTATAAAGTCGAACAAATTATTAACTACCTCAAAGAACTAGAAAGATACCAATACCTTATTAAGTAGAAAGGGTATAGTCACAAAGATAACACATAGGAACCAGCTAAGAACATCACTAACACAAAGAATGAACTTGCAACCTACTGGCAGCAACATTAAGAACGAGAAGCAACGCTAATAACACTAGCAGCTCCACCTCTAACAAGCACTATAAACTACCCACATATCAGACACCCTTATAAACACGTCAGACCACTAACAGAAGCAGACAGACCGCAATAAGAAAAGCTACTTATTTATCTAGGAACGCCTGAAAACAGCTAAGAACCCCTAGAAAACACCAGCTATAAATCCTCTAACAGAGGACTAAGATCTATAAACTCCTCGCTAATACTAAAACTCGCCTAATCCAGATTATTTTCAATACCCTGAAACTAAAGATCACTAACTACACCACTCTCATAAGCATCTAATACAAGAAGAATATTATCCTCTTCTAACTCCTGCATTCCCTGAGAAAACATCTCCATATAACATTCCTTCACCTTCTTTCAGATCGTATAAATCCGTAATAAATAACTAGCTGCTTCAGCCACTTCAGCCTGAACCCACACCAACTTCTTATAAAGGTCTAGCAGCATATCGCTAGCCTGCTCCTCCTTCTCCTCCCATTCTTAACGCTGATCACTCAGCCTCTTTACTACAACCAATCAGTACAAAAAAGTACCCGCAAAAAAGGAAACCCAGTGAACTCACAACTCAACACAACCACCAGACCATTGCAAGAACGCTTCAGGTTTTTATAACCCTGACAAGTTCTCACACCCTCCGCTATCTAACACACACACTTCGCACAAAAGCAGCAAGTGCAAGGCATGACGTCGTTAGAACCAAAACAATGGAAAACATCTTCATAAGCAGAATAAAGCGCTGACTTAGACTGCTTCGATTTCTGAACATAACCTGATATAGTGTCAGTATCATAGGTAAATCAGGAAGCACGATTGAAGGATCCCCAACCTGGGACCAACAACCTACTTATGTTAGGTCTTGAGGATAAGACCTTTAGAGAGGAGACCTAATATTACAACCCGTAAACAAGGATAACAGCTGAACAACCCACTTAGGCGTCAGGCGGCTGTGACAGGACATTTATACTGCAGAATCACAGGAATAACAGGGACTCACTTAGAAACGGAAGAACTATAGTATAAGTCACATAGCGATAAGATAAGAGATTAGATCTGTACGCCAAGAATACAGAGGCCGTCCTTTGCAGCGCCCACCACAAGGCAAGTAAACTTGTCAAGTTCAATCAATCAATCAATCAATTATGAAGCTATCGCCAGTCAATCAAGTCAATTATAGCCCTCAAACTTGATTGATTGCCTTGACTCTTTCGACAGGGATCACGATATGGATTAAATGAATATTCTACTGCTGAATATCCCTACCCTCCCCTACCCTTCCTCATCTGCCCTCTACTTCTAATGGGACCCCCTTTTGGCAGGGTATAAATTGCCCTCTTTTGCCTACTTAGCTTCCTCTTTTTTCTTCTCAAGCTAATATAACAAACTTAGTGTGATGGTAATGTTTTCTAATCTCCTGCCTTTAGCTTGAGTAACAGGTAACCCCCTTGAGGAGTATAGAATCTGCCCTTCAAGATCTTCTGGAGATTTGCATCAAATCTGTTGTTTCACTGCTGTTGTCCTCTATCTCTGTCATCTATTAGCATCCCTTGAATATACTGTGAAAGTGAGGGCATTACTAAGGCTACCCTCTCTTCTGCCTTGCTTATCCTGTGATAGATGTCTCTCATACTAGCAATCCTCTATTCAACCCCAACCCCTCCTCTAAATACCTTCAGTTAACTCTTAAGGCATAGATCTATCTTATTATAGCTTAAGCAAGGCAAAATCCACCCCTTACCTAACTATCCTTTGTTTAAAGACCTCTTCAGGGTTATGATAAATAATAAGGCATATATACAAGAGTCGGACCTTTGGAGAAAGGGTGCAAGAGAGAGGATAAGCTGGATAGGAAGCTATAGATAGTTTTTTATTCACTGCTAGCCAGATAGTTAACCAGGGGCTAGTTACTAGGCTTGCTATTACTGTGATCTTAAAGGCAAGTATATTATTCTTGATATTAAAGCAACTTTATCTGCTGCAGAGCATATTAAAAAGAACTATGCTAGAGAGATTAACATAGCATCTGTTAGCTTAGAAAGCTCTGAAAAATCTAATAATATTCTATATAAGAGACAGTATTTAGATTTCACTAGTATAACGAAAGATTATGCAAAGAGTGTCTAGAAGGCTGCTATCTGCCTTATTATAGATGCTAACCTGCTTTTCAGCATCTATAAGAACCCTGCTTTTCAGAGTATGATCTCTAGTATTAGTATAAAGCTGCAAATATTGCTATAGTCTACCACTTTAATAGTTACTGCACTTGAGGGTATCTGGAAGCATCAGAAGGAGGTTATACAGCAAGAACTTCTGCATACTAACTCTGAAATCTATCTGGCTTTTGATCTATAGACTTCTCCAGGCTACCAAGCTATTATAAGTGTTACTGCACACTTTATTACTAGGGAGAAAGGTCCCTAAGTGCGTTTAATTGCTATAAAGAAGCAACTTAGGGCTTATAATAGTGTCAACCTTGCAAATACTCTTGAGGAGGTTATTTAAGACTAGGGCATTATAAACTAAGTGAGAACTTTAATCTCTAATAATATAAGCTTAAATAATATTTATATAGCAAGTCTGATCCTTTAACTTAACTTTTTTATAAAGAAGAGGCAAGATATCTAGGCTAGAAAGATTTATTATTTTAGGTATATTTTCAACCTTATATTAAAAGCCTTCTTATTTAGTAAGAACTTTAAGAGCTTTGAGAGATAGTTAGATATATATATTTTTCTACAGCAAGATAAGGCTGATTTTAAGTATTAGCGAAAGACTAGCCTTATTAGTAAGCTTTATAATATTATAAAGTTTGTGAGAGCTTTGCTGTAATATATACAGAGGTTTAAGAATCTATCCTGTGAGATATCAGAGGGATCTAGGCAATCTAGTGATATTCTTCTCTCTCAGCAGATATTCAGAGAAGTTGAATTAATCTAAGATAATACTATGAGATAGAACTCTATATACCTTATAATTAAGTATGCTATTCGCCTTAAGGATGAAGTAGATAGCTTCTGTTCTTCTCAGAGTGTTAAAGATCTTATGCTAGCCTAAGATATCTTAACTTCTGATAACTAGCTGCAGTTAGCAGAGATTATAACGATCTTAAAGTCTATCTAGAAGATGATACTTTGAACGCAGGGTTTTGGAGAAGATGGCTTCTATAGTAGACTTTGGGAGGTAATCACTGCAATAGAGTATCTTCTGAGTCACTTTGAGGGGTGGAAGACCTTCTATAACAGCATAAGTAATAGGGATACTTAAGATCTTAAATCAGAAGAGTTATAAGCCTTCTTATAAGAAGCATCTCAAAGAACTACTTGCTCAGCAAATCAGTAAGTCCTATTATATGCTTAAAGATCATAAGCATCTCAGAGATAGTTTGATGAGAGCTCTTTACCTGCCTATACTTATTAAGTATATATTAATAGCATCTCTAATCTAGAAGAGATAGACTGCAGTAGCTAGCAGTACTTAAGCATTTCTATTAATAATAGATAGAAGAAGCTAGATAAGTACTATGCCTTAACAGAAGAGTTACTTCTGTATACTGCTGCATTACTTCTCTACCCTAGTTTTAATATAAAGTATATAGAAAAGAACTAGCAATCCTCTCGCTAGCAGGAATAAATATCTAATGCTAAGTTAGCTCTAAAGAGATATTTCAACTAATAGTATCCTTCAAAAGAAGGGGAGGGTATGAGAAATACAAAGCAACGCCTAGAACCTTATAATATAGATAACTTTGAGCAGTAGGTTCAAGCAGAAGCTACTATACTTGAGGAAGAAGAGGATAATAAGGAGCTAGATAAATTAGAGAAGTACTTAGGCCTGCAGAGGTAGGCTGACTGCAACCTAATTAACTGGTGGTTTGCCTATATAGAGGAATATCCTCGCCTGAGTAGGCTGGTGTTAAGTATCTTGGCGATACCCTCACAGTCATCGGACTGTGAGAGGGCATTTAGTGCTGCCTCTCTTGCCCAGACCTCACAAAGGCTGGCGATGAAGGTAGAAAGGCTGGAAATGCTGCAATATATGAGGCAATGGCATAAGAGGGGTGCAATCTCACTGCTTGGTGGGTCTGAATAGCTTCACTTGGCAATTACTTGCAATTAATTGGCAATCAATCAAGTATAGCATCGCGATGTGGCAATCAAGTCAATTATGGGCTTCAAACTTGATTGATTGCCTTGGGGTGGGCGCTGGTCCTTTGCATATACAGGTTCTATATAATCAAGGAACAGACCCTGTCAGGATCAGGAACAGTAACAAAACAAAGGATACTATTCAGGACTTATATATAGTATAACTAGAGCCTAGCTCTTAGTCAGACTTCTATAGCTCTTCAGCAATCAACTTTATATTCATCCTCCGGATACTTTCAGCTTACCTTCACTGCGAATAACTTGTTGAGTCTAAGATTGATCACCTTAGCCTCTGACTACCGATCTATGATACAGCCTACGACCTACGACCCAGACCACGACCCCAGTGTACTGTTACTACGTGTTAATCCCCAGCTTCTGTTAGCAGACCCTACTGTCAGATAGCTGACCATAACAAACTACTCCCACAAATCACAAGCTCTCAGCTGATAAAACGCCGATCAAAGAGACTAGACTCTGTTCTGTCCGCCCTATATTAGTCAAACCTGGCATTCTTCCCATAATAGCCCCGGCCACAGCACCTTCAAAACCTTCATTAATCTCCTCAACACCACCGCTACTAAAAGGGAGCAACATCTGAAGGTCTCAACTTTCAGGGCAGTGGATAACACCTTCATCTTCAGCAACCCCGCGAAATGCCAGCTCCTAACCTTCTAACAGTTAACTGGCCAGGTCAACCACAGCAACAAACAGCCCAACTTCATCAAGGCCGCCAATCTCCAGATCTATATCTAGTCAGTAGTCCTAGTCAGTGGCCACAGCACAGACCCATCAACTCTCATCTATTAGATCCAGGCTACATGAATGCAGGGCACGCAAAGTGAACGCACAACCTCATAGTCATAAAGTTAACAAGGTGATATATATTATCTTGCTTGATTTCTTCACACGCTGCCTAGCACTGCCTCATTCTATAACGCTCAAACTCATTAGAGGTTGTAATAAAATATGCTGAGGCACTGTTTAAGTGCATGCGCAGCATCAAATGGCCAGTTTCCCTACAAACCCTATTATCACTTATAGCAGGCCTATTCCTTTCCACTCGCTCAGCATCCCATCCCAAGCTTCTATCTAAGTTAAGGACTTGCTCAGCTCTAGTCATATAGACCGCAAGGCAAAATTCGCCAAAACTATACTTCAAAGATATAAAAGCTATGTCATACTTAAGATCCATCTTATAAATGCTAGCTAGTTCGTAAGCCTATTATACTAGAGAGAAGGTTTAGAGCTTTAACTACACTTTGACCCTTCTATGTAACAAAGTAATTAGCAGATGCTGCTGCTATGCTTACGCCAAGACACCTGTTAAACTAAGTCTTTATCGCTAATAACTAGCCTTCAAATACTCTTAATCCAATGATGTTGCGCTGCAACGCCCACAAAAAGAGTGTGAGATCAGCAGCATCAGCTTCACCTCATTAGTATTAATAGATCTAAGGGTAATAAGGACTCACTTATTTGCACAGTATACAGGTCTGGCCTCAATAGCTGCAATAAAACCAAGGATTAAAACTAATTACAAGTTTCACTCTACCTCTATCTATCACTTATAACCAAAATATATAGTTAAGATCAAAAAGGAAAGAGATATAAGATAACTAAGAAAGGAGTCATCATATAATTTAAGCAAACCTTAGAACCACAGCTGCTTACCTCTTTGCTCTCTTATAATCCTACTTCTTATCGCCCAGTGTTAAATCAAAGCCTGCTCGCTTCAACGCAATCTACTCAGCACCCATATCCACTCCTTTCCCTCCTGAACCCACGCGCAGAGACGCACATCTTTCAGTAGCTCCCAACAGCAGCGCTGAGGCTGTTTACAGGTTAAACTTTAACCCTTGCCACAGAGATATCTAGGCTTTCGTTTCAGTCGGAACTACAGCTGTTGCTCTCACTATCACTGTCATATCCGGAGTTATTATACATAGTTTCATCATTTTCAGCTGTCTCAGCATCCAATAGCCCACCAGTTGCTCCTTTTAAGTATTCCAGTTCATTATATGAACAAAATCATTTTTCCACACTCAGTTGCTAAACATCAACCTTCCTATCACAGCATAACAAGCATCTAGTCTACTTACCTACATAGAACCCAGTCAGCACTACACAAAGTCCATAACCAAGAAACCAACATAGTTTCCTATAAGCATCTAACAAAGAGAGATAAAACCAACAAGAATTACAACAAGGCAGCCAAAAACATTATATAGCATTATAAGCAGATATAACGCTGCGTTCACACCTTGCTTGCATAACAGCTATCCGCCTCCTGCTTATAATAGCGTTAGTCTCCTAACTAGTCACATCTTCTTTCCTTCATAAGTTTATTAATTATATGATTCAGTCGAGCTCTGATGAGTGCTTCTGTGGAATCGTGCACTAAGTCATAGGACCAGAAAGATGATCTATTCTGGAATTAGTCTCCCTCCTCCAACAGAGGATCTTGTAGGTCTTCTCCTACTTATGCCTCAGTATAAGGCTTGTTTACCCTAGCTATCAGAGTTTTCCCGACTGGAAGAACCTCTGCTAAATATCTCTCGAGGTCGCTTTTTGTGGCGAATATCTCTGAAGGTCATCATGGCCAATTTGACAGTAATCCCAGGGGACCAAGGCCACCGCCACAGTGGAAATCCGCGGCGGGCTTCCGTATTACACAACCGGACTTTCTGACAGGTTCTCGCAGCTTCCACGATAACTGGTTATGATCGCTCATATCCGTCGCGCTGTTGCCGTACCGATGTGCGTCATCAGTCGCGCCCGCACGTTCAAGAACCTTGTCAGACCCGCACTGCGTAACCAGTGTATGCACTGTTGGATTGACGACTGTGTCTGGATAAAGGGATGCTAGAAATGCATTGAATAATATGCAAGAACCGGTGATGATGGGTAAAATACAAGACAGAACCCGCTCGGACCGGTATAGGAGGAAATCCCTCAATCAAGCAGAACAATCACCTTTTGATCAATGGACCTCAGTGGTATTGCATTAAATCACCATCGTTTGTCTAACAATACTGATGATCTGTCAATTATGTTCCATGTGGTCCGTTTATCGGAACGGTACCCACCACTTTGGGTTGGCGAAGCCGTCACAAAAAGGCCGCCTCAGCCCCATCTAGATGATTCCAGTGAGGGGGGCCCCAAAAGTAGGTGACTTGACTTAGCGATCTCCCAGATTGACCGGCCCATTATCAACAGCATCACTGATATCAATCGCTTTATTCCTCTCGCTGCATCCATCATCCCTAAAGAGGCCTAAATCCAAGAGATCAGTCTATAATAAGGAGCTGCAGCGCTAGCATGCTGTGAAATTATAGCAGCTTTAACAGAAGAGAAAATGGTCGTATTGCCTATGTAGATAAAGATATGACTCAGAAGAAGCAGGGGGGTTGAGCAATGATATTGTGGTGGAAGCGTTAGGAGGCAAGGTAACTAGATAGTATAAGGACGCAACTTCAAATAGAAGGCGACTTCTTAATTACCCTACCTCTGCCTGTCACACTCAAAACAAATAACTACAGCTGAGATTAAGGTGTAGTAGTTAAAACTAAAATAATAGGGGAATAAGAGAAGTATTCATTATCTAAAATAATAATACCTCTATTAAAGTGTTATTTATTTATATCCTTATCATCTGCTTATTCTGCTTACCTATAATCCCCTAGTGTTAAGTGATAGCTAGCTTGCTTCGATGCAATTTACCAGCAATCTATAGCTACTCCTTTCCCTCTTAAACCTATATGCAGAGATGTAATTCGTCTAAAGACGTCTAACAGCAACGCTGAGGCCTTTTACCTTCTTCCTCGGGAATATCTAGGCCAGCACTATAATCTGAACTAATACTTGCGCTATTGCTGTCGCTATTATCTCCAGAGTTATTGTCTGAGCTTTTATTATTAACTGTCTCTAAGCTTAGCAGCCTAACAGTTGACTTCAGTATATGTTCTAGATTCATTATGTTGCTGAGGTTGCTGTTTCCTGTGGTTGTTGTGTTATGTGGAAGCCTCGTAGCATAATCTCTGACGAACCCAAGGAACAACTGAAGCATGTCCAATCCCCTTTAACTGCCAGACAGTTCAACGCTACTCCCAATAAGAGCCTGGACAGTATCACTCATCCGCAGCAAATATTCTGCAGAAAAACCACAGGTGTGACATGTGGTTGAGGATAGATCTGCTGTAGTAGCAACGGGAGAGAGGGGAGCTTGTCCAGACCTTTGGGGACTAGGCTCCTCTGAAGAGTGGTTGAGGCGAGGCGAAGCAACTTCCAGTATAGTTAGTGATCGCCTCTGTAGTCTTCCCGCCTACTTCCCTCTTCTCAAAGCATAGTCCACATCTAGCATAAGTAGTCTTTTAAAGTATAGGTAGTTATTATCAGAGTTTATAGAGATAGCTATATGAGACTATACCTATAATCTAGAAGAGCATTAGAGCTGTCTATTGCTTTAGGTTATAAGGCCTCTCTTATCTAGCTTATCTTTTAAGACTTAAGATAGTAGTATATATAAAGCCTTTACTAGAAGAACCTGTAATACTATCCTAATATTAGTATTTTATAACCTGTGTTATTTAAGCAAGTAATAATTATAGCTTTTATAGCTGTCTTTAATTACTATATAACTTTATTTCCTCTAGCTAGTAATATTATTACTACTTTACTATAAGATAGTAATATAATCTAAGGATAGAGTAGAAAGCATAAAAACATCTATTTAAGGCTTTTCTATTATATCTAAGGAAGTAGTAGCAGTATTAATAGAGAGACTA
This sequence comes from Colletotrichum camelliae, assembly GCA_018853505.1. Classification (NCBI taxonomy): domain Eukaryota; kingdom Fungi; phylum Ascomycota; class Sordariomycetes; order Glomerellales; family Glomerellaceae; genus Colletotrichum; species Colletotrichum camelliae. Next base: position 4,239,972 of record JAELVL010000005.1, on the reverse strand, counting down.
ATTACAGAGCTTAGTATATATAACAGACTTCCCTTAGAGTTAGGTGTTATAGAAGTACTTCTAGTGAAGATATATAATATAATAATCCCTATTAAATCTAGACTTATAAGTTTAGGTCCTAGAACTACTAACTGCTAAGGATATCTCTCACTCTTAGTATTATTATTATAAAAGCTGCTGTAATTAATTTCAGCTGAGCTGTTATTATTACAGCTTTCCCTAGTATTACTATTCTTGCTCCTCTCTTTTAATTTAGTAATATCTGTGAATATTTATTTCAGTCTTAAATATATCTAGTTTATAGTTTTAGTTACTTATTTATGTGTATATTGCTAAGATAACTTTTTAGGCGAAGTTGCTTAGTTAAACATCTGACTAGGTCAGGAGCTAGAGGCTGTTCGCTTTATAAAGAGGTAGTTACTACTTCTTGCGAACTCAGTTCTATAGGAGGCTAGGCTAGTACAGGAGTGTAAGTCGACCAGGATTCTAAAGACTTAATCTTATCTAGTAAGATAAGTTTTATAATTTCTGCTGTAATACTACTAATCTCAGAGATTAGAGTAAAAGGCTTAGTTATATATATAATATCACTCAGAGTATTACTGTTATATAACTCAGCTATATTAAAGACCCTAATAAAGTTGAATTCAAGGTTATTAATACTAGCAAAAGAGTTAGCAAGACTACCTGCTTATTATAAGTCAATACTTATTAGGATATGATATAAGCATACCTGATATATAGCCTGGAGCCTGAGTCTCTGTTAAGATAAAAGCTCTAATATCTTGCTTAAGTAGTATTGCAAGCATTATAGATAAGTTTACTAATATTTACTAGGGCTTTTACAGCTCCTCAAACTAGCGTTAATATTTCTGTTATTTACACTCCTTCTGTTTATACTCCTTTTCTTAGTAGAGCTTTGCAAAAGATTACACGTTATGTATTTTTCTGAAGTTAGGGTGAGCTATCCTCGATAAAAGAGAAATAACAAGGTTAAGTATGAGCAGTATAGAATCAGTCAGCTGCTGTAATAGGAGTAGAAGGAAGGCTTTATATAGGTTTTCTTTCAAGCTGAAGGCTCTATCTCTGGATGTAACAGTCAGGTCAAACCGCCCCTTCACTAAACCAGAGCAGAGCTTGCAGCTTCTATATCTGCAGTGAAAGCTAAACGTAACATCGCCAGGCCCCCCCGCTTCATAGCAACGCCACTGCCCTGCTATGTCGTTTTCTCTATACCTGGAGATGCCTCTGATATGCTGGCAGCGTTTTCCCCCTCTTCTGAAATATGCTAATAATTAATAATAGATGCAGTAGCTTGCAGCCCTAGGCTCTTAGCTAAGTCCTATAAGCTATATCACTAACTTCAGAGCAAACCAGGCCTAGTCCTAGCAGTATAAATCATAGTTAGCAGAGCAAGACAGGCATATATCTATTAATATAAACTCTTAGACTTATAATTATACTAAGGGATATTAGTCTGGCTAAACCTAACCCTCTATTAAGCTTAGCTAAGCTATCAGCTAGCATAATAATTACCCCCTTAATATAGGGGAGACAGGTTATCTGCTGCTTCTCCTCAGATATATGCTGTGATTCTCTAGGGCTAAGAGTATAATCTGTTAAGAATACTACCTTAGAAGCTATATAATAGTCTTAAGCTGTTAGGATAAGGCAGCCTCTATAGCAGAGCTATTAATCATCTTAGGAATATTATAACAGTATTTCAAGCTGTGCTTAAGCTTCCTAGTAACCTATATCTTATATATATAAAGTGATCTATCTTAGCACCCTGTTATCAGAAGCAAACCAGGCAGACTTAAACAGCATAATCAAGACGAGAATTACCTCTTCAGGCAATTTTATAGCCTAGGAAGCCACTGAGAAGCAGGCTATCTTAATAATAATATATTCAGGCTGTTGTTTAACAGTAGAGCTGCGGGGCGTACGTAGCCTGGCTAGCATGCTTTATATGAGGCTGCTATTATCAGTGGCACTTCGCTAGGGGTAGATAAGCTAGACGCCCAGGCTATAGTTAAGAGGTGAATTACTTAACAAGGGAATTCTATTAGTATAAGCTATTGTCACTTCTGACTAATATATCTCTGAAGCTTAGAGGGGCCTTAGAGAGGCAGACTTTATCCTTTCTTAACTAGTAGCCTAGCTAGATACTAATCTCTGTAATATATAGTGTTTCTCGCCCTCTTTACTAACTCTTAACTGCTAATAAGGTTAAAGGCTTAGAAATTACTAAAGACAGCAATTCCTTAGTTAAGCCCTGCCTCCTTTCGCCTGAGGATAGACTATTAGAGATATCTCTATAGACGCTTATTATAATACTTAATATAGCACCTCAAACCACTGCTGTATAGTTGTATAATCCTATAGTGCATTCTATAACTCCTGCTGAGTTATCAAATTACTAGAATAAGTAATTTTAGGTCTGAGAAAAGGCGAAGCATATACAGCTTCACTCCTGGGCAGCTATAACAGAGCAGTTGCAAGAACTGATATAGCTCCTCAGACCAGCGTTAGCCTGTTATATAGTCCTATAGCTTGCTTATGCTATAATCTCCCCTAAGTCCTTAAATTACTAGAAGAGGCAATTTTAGGTTAGATAGTAAGGCGAGGTAGATATAGATAGACAGTAAAGGGAACCCTTAAGAACAGGCGACAGGCTTGCTAGGCATTCCTTCAGGTACTTAGGAATTATTAATATTAATAATATATAGAATTAATAAGGCGTAAAGTAGTAGATAAGAGTAGACTAGATTACTATAAATAGCAATATACTAAGGAAATTAATAATACTATTCTAGTAGAAGAACACTAGAGCCTACTATATAAGGCATACTACACCTAGCATTAGTATAATAAGTAGATATAATAGAAAAGATATATCTTAACTATCTAAGCACTAGTATTAAATAGTATTAAAAAAAGCTAGTAGTTTATTATATAGTTTATTATCGCAAGTAGGAGTTAAATAAATAGTAATAAAAAGCAAACGTTATAATAGAACGTAGATATAGCTAAGGTGGGCAGAAGGAATATAAAAGTAGCGTAGGGCGAAGCTATAAGAAGAAAAAGATATAAAGGGAACTTCGAGGTATATCAGCGCGTTAAGCAGGGCAGGCGCTTATTTAAGGGATAGCAAAAACAGCGAGGGATCGCATAGCTGAGAATTAGCCGATATAGCAGGTGCCGAAAATAGCATATCAGGACCGCTATTTCTGAAGGCAGGCAAGCCGTCTTATATTTTACTTAGTTATATAAATATATCTTATTTACTAAGCTAGAGGTAATTATCTAAAAAGTTATAGAAAATAGCTAATAAGCTTATATTATATACTTTATAAGTATTTTAGCCTTTAATAAGAAAGATATTAATATTTTAGGTAAATAATTACTAGATAAGAAGTGAGAGAAGAAGATCTCTAAAGAATTTTAAGCGTTTATTAATATATTTAACAAGGAAAATATAAAAAAGGTCTCTATATTAAAAAGAGTAGTATATTATATTAAACTAAAGCTTAATAAGGAGCCTTTATATAGGCTTATATACTTTATATTAGTAGAATAACTATAAACTCTTACTAAGTATATTAAAGAGATAGAGGTTATAAATTAAATTTACTACTTTATAAGTATTATAGAAATATCTATTTTATTTATACTAAAAAAGAATAGTAGCTTATAGTTATATAGATAACTAAGGATTAAATAAAATTATAGTAAAAAACTAATACTTTTTACTACTAATTAGTAAGCTACTAAATAGGCTTACTAGAGTAAAGTTTATTTCTAAGATTAATCTAAGTAAAGTATACTACTATATTATAATTAATAAAGTAGATAAATAGAAAACTATGTTTAGAACGTAATATAGGTATTTTAAATATATAGTAATACTATTTAAGCTTATTAATACTTTAGTAATATTTTAGGTATATATTTATAGAATACTTACTAACTTTCTAGATATATACTATATTATATATTTAGATAATATTTTATTTATTTAGATACTAAAATAGTATATATAAGAATCTTTATACTATTTATACTACTTAAAAGCTACTAAGCTATTTATAAAATTTAAGAAATAAATTTCTATTAGATAGAAATAGATTTTCTAGAGCTTTATATTACTTAGAATAATATTAAAATAACCTAGAATATCTAAGTAATTACTAAATAGCTAGTATTAAAGTCTTTTAGAAATATATAAGTTTTTCTAGGATTTATAACTTTTACTATAAATTTATAATAAGATATTTCTATATTATAGCTTTTATAAATAATATACTTAAAAGAAGCTAAAATAGTATAAAGTTAAGAGCTTTTATTTAAATAAGAAGATAAACTATATTTAAAACACTGTATAAAGTGTTTACTAAAGTATTAATACTAATATTATAACCTTATATTACAAATAAAAGTTAAAATAAATATATCTACTTAAGTAGTATCTAGTATACTTTTATAGAAATATAGAACTATTTAGTACTTAATAGTTTTTTAGTTAAAAAAACTATTTAATATAGAATAATACTAAGCTATAAATAATAAAAACTTCTTATTATTATTAAAAGCTTAGATTACTAAGTATAATATTTTTAGAAGCTTTTTAAAAAATCCTAGTTTTATAGATTATACTATACTAAAAGGAGTACTTACTATATCTATATAAGATATTTATAGAAAACTTATATAATAAGTTTACTAATTATTAGCTTTTAACTTTAAAATCTAATATAGATTAGAGATTACTAACTTAGTAGATAAGCTATCTTAACGCTCTAATTATATAGTAGAAAACGCTAAAGTAGATAATATACTTCTTACTTTAAAAAGAAAGCTTAGGCTTATCAGCTAGCTTTTAGTAATAGACTACTAATATATTACTAAGCTTCAAGGATAAAACGGTTTATATACTATACTCTAGGATAAATCTTAAATAGATAGTTAGTAGACTATAAGCTAAAGACTATTTCTATAGAGATATTATAGCTAAGGTTTACTAAAACGCTAGAGAATACTAAAAATATTAACTTAATAAGAATAATATCTTTTAATTTAGAAGAAGACTTATTATTCTAGAAAAGAGATCTTTTTACTATAAAATCTTAAAATACTATTATAATATATCTAGATTAGGCTATATAAAAGTAAATAAAACTATAGAACTTATTCTATAGAAGTTTTACTAGCTATATTTAATAGAAGATATATAGTAATATATTACTAAGTATTTATACTACTAAGAAGTATATATATTATAGTATAAACTATATAAGTTATTATAAATATTAAAACTACTAATATACTTTTTCTAGTAAATCTTACTAGACTTTTAACTAGCTTACTAGAGAACTATTAAAATAACAGAGTTATATAATATATCCTAATATTATATACTAAATAACTAAAGTAGCTTAATTCTAGTAAAACTAAATAGCTAAATATTATAAGCTTAATAAGAATTCTATATTAAAGATTAAATACTAGTATAATATATTTAAAGCTATTAGTAATTAAAATAGTTAATTACTAGCTAATTTTAGTAAGATTAGATAAAAGCTTAAGATATTTAGAAGTATTTCTCTATAGCATAGTATCTAAAATAGATAGCTAGATAGAGAGAATATATTAAATATTAACTATATCTACTAAATTCAATAAAACTTCATAAGACTAATAAGCTATATAATTAGTTAAAGCAAATTTTCCTATAATAATAATAAAATATTACTATTAATATCTCTCTATTAAGTATTTATAACTACTATCTTAGAATAGTACTTCTATTTACTATTTAAATTTAAATTTAAGAAGATAAAGAAAAGCTTAAGAAATTAATAGAAATTTACTAAAAAATAGCTAAAATTAGTAATATACTACTAAATATAACTAAAAATATTAATATTAAAAAGAAAGTATAATTATATAATAGAAGATATTATAAACTCTCTATAAAAACTTTTATTTTATAAAAAGTTAGTAAAGCTTACTTTATAATTATCTCTATACTAATTATAGAAGTTATAAGCTTAAATACTTATAAATCCTAATTTCTAGAAAGATATAATAAATATATAATATTTTCTCTATTATTTTATTTAAATTATAATATAGCTAAAAGCTTACTAAAATAGCTTCTAAACCTTATAAAAAGACCTAGAAAATAAGAAATTAAAGATATTATTATAAAAAGAAATACTAGAAAGCTTCTTATATTTAATTAAATAGAAAAGCTAACTAGTAGAATATATACTTAGAAACCTAAAAAACACTTAGTAAATATTTTATAAATCTTTATTAAATTAAAAATATAATATAAATTATATTATAAATAATAATAAGTAGTATAGAATAAAAAGAAGTTAATTAACTATAAAAATATAATAAAAGTTTAAAAGAAAAATAATAAGAAAACCCTAGATATCTAACTATTTATATATATAGAAAAGCTATTATACTTACTAAAAATTCTCTAAAAAGACCTACTACTCTTTATTATTATCTTTATTACTAGAACTAATATTATTACTATTTAGTTTAGTATCTTTATTACTACTATCTTTATTACTACTTTCTTCTAAAGAATTATTCTTATTATTAGTATTTATAGCTTTCTAGTAGATATTTATAGAAGCTATATTAACCTCTTTATAAGTATTTAGTTAAAGAGTAAGATTATTACTAATATACTTAAGCTTAGTAAGAGGAGTATATTTATAAGTATTATAGAGTATTTAGAAGCTTTATATCTTTAAAAAGTTCTAAATAAATAAGCTTAATATATAAAGGTCTTTATTTATAAGATAGTTTTCTAAGACCTCTTTAAACTTATTAAGAAACTAAGTCTATTTATAGATATAGCTTATATCTTTAAAATACTAAAGTAAAGCTATATTTAGCTAAGTTTAAGTTACTTAGATAAAAACTTTATTCTTCTTATAATAAGCGTTCTATAAAGTATTATTAGTACTAATATAGAAAGATTAATAAAGAAGGAAACTTACTTTATACTAAAGCTATAGATATATTTAGGTATAGTTAGTAGTATTCTTTTTAGTATTTATTTATAGAAACTAGCTATAGTATTACTTAGAGCTTAGAATAAGACTAGTAAAGTTTATTAACTATTTATAGAGCTCTAAAAGAAAGCTCTAACCTTTATAGATAGTAGTATAGATATAGTAAATTTTACGCTAATAATACTTACTAGCTTTAATCTTAGCTATATAATACTTAATCTAGTTCTAATAGATATAAACGCTATTAATAAAAGAGTTAGGAATATAGAGTTATAAAGTTAGTTTAATCTTTCTGTAATAAGTTACTAAAAACTTACTTTATAGTACTTAATACTATAAGAATAGTATATTTAGTAGGTTATATTATCTAACTATATATAAATATAGACTACTTTAGTAGACTAGTAAAGCTATAAAGTATAAGTAATATAAAGTTTACTTCTACTTAATTAGTTATATTAGTAGGTATTATTACTTTTCTCTAAAGCTTTAGGTTTAAAGTATAAGAAGATATAAGTAATAAGGGAGTTAGTATTTATAATATTAGATATAAAAGTCTAGAAAACAATAAAAGATTAGTAAAAGCTTAGGGAAAGGCTTATAAAATATAAAAGTTATTATTATTAAATATAATATATTAAAAAAGAAAAAAACCTAATTTTAAGGTAGAAAAAAGCTATTACTTTATAAATAGCTAAGAAGCTTTATTAAATAATTATAAAAGTAGCTATAACTTTAAATAGTAGGAATAGTAGTTATTTACTATAATAGTTACTATTTATAAAGAGGTAAGTATAATAAATTAATAATAGTAGTTACTATCTAACCTACTTTATAGCTTTATAATATACTTATTTAGAAAGAAGATAATAAGATAGAAAATAAAATTATTATAAAGATACTATTTAAGAAAGCTTACTAGATAAAAAGTAAACTATTAAAAATAAAACTACTACTAAAAAAGTAACTATTCCTATTAATAAATAATAATAAGACTTTTTTAGAGTAGCTTAAGAAGAACTATAAGAATAGGCTAAAATAAAGAAAACTATAAGAAATAAGATTATAAGCTTTTACTATAATATTAATAGCTCTATTATCTCTTAGTAAATAAATAGCGAATAGTTATTATACTAAATAATAGAAAATAATAGTAATAAAGCTAGATATTTTATCTAGATAATAGAGAAAGATAATAATAGAAAGCTAACTTCTATACTTAACTTTATAATAAGAACTATTATAATTAAAAGGAGGATAATTATAAAGGACTGAATACTTTACCTAGGGAAACTAGGGATAGTTTAGCTAATAGAGGCTAAAAGAACGAAGAAGCTTATAAAGCTAGAATATAGAACCTTCTATAGCAAAGACTTAGTAAGTACTTACTAAAGGCTGAAAATAAAGATCTTAGAGGAAGTAAGCAAAAATAGCGCAGTAATATTAGACCTACCTGTTATAGTTAGCTATCTAATAGTAAGGTCTGCTAACAGAAGCTAGAGATTAATATATAGTAATAGTATACTAGAAGTATAGTCTAGGTTATAGGTTATAAGCTGTATTATAGATCAGTAGTTAGAAACTAAAGTAATTAATCTTAGACTTAATAAGTATTTATAGTGAAAGTAAGCTAAAAGTATCTTAAAGATAAATATAAAGTTAATTACTGAAAAGCTATAGAAGTCTAATTATAAGCTAAGCTTAAGTTATACTATATATAAATCCTAAATAGTATTTTTTATTACTGTTCCTAATCCTGATAAGATTTATCTCTTAATTATATAGAATCTATATATACTAAAGGCAGCTTCTATATTCTTAGTATACAGATCTAATCTCTTATCTTATTATTATATAACTTATACTATAGTTCTTCTATTTCTATGTAAGTTCTTATTATTTTTATAATCTTATAGTATAAATATTCTGTTCTAGCTACTTAATATCTAAATAGGTTATTCAGCTATTATTCTTATTTATAGGTTGTAATATCAGGTTTCTTCTCTAAAAGTCTTATCTTTAAGACTTAATATAAGTAGGTTATTAGTCTTAAGTTAGAGATCTATTAATTATACTTCCTAGTTTACTTATAATACTAATATTATATTAAGTTATATTTAAAAGTTAAAGTAATTTAAGTTAGTATTTTATTTTGCTTATAAAAATATTTTCTATTAGTTTAGTTCTAATAATATTATGCTTTACACTTATTATTTCTATGCGAAGTATATATATTAGATAGCAGAAGGTGTAAAAATTTATTAAGGTTATAAAAACCTAAAACGTTCTTATAATAATCTAGTAGTTATATTTAGTTATAAGTTTACTATATTTCACAGGTGTTTGTTATACTAACTAGTTATAATTAAAAATCTGAGTAATTAGTATTAAGAGTAAGAGGAGAAAGAGGAGTAAGCTAGTGATATATTACTAGACCTTTATAAAAAGCTAGTATAAGTTTAAGTAGAAGTAGCTGAAATAGCTAGTTATTTATTATAGATTTATACGATTTAAAAGAAAGTAAAGAAGTATTATATAGAGATGTTTTTTAAAGGATATAGTAGTTAGAAGAAGATAATATTCTTTCTATATTAGATACTTATAAGAGTAGTATTATAAGTAATCTTTAGTTTCAGAGTATTAAAAATAATCTAGATTAGGTAAGTTTTAATATTAGCAAGGAGTTTGTGAACTTTAGTCTTCTATTAGAAGACTTATAGTTAGTATCTTCTGTAAGTTCTTAGTTTTTAGGTGTTCTTAGGCAAATAAATAGTTTTCCTTATTATAGCTTATCTGCTTCTATAGGTAGCTTAATATATCTGTATAAATATTAGATATATAGATAGCTAGTAATGCTTATTAGAGGTGCTATTACTAGTATTATTAATATTATTTCTTATTTTTAGTATTATTACTAGTAAGTTATAAGTTTATCCTTTATATTAGTAATATTCTTAGCTAGTTTCTATATATTATTTTTATAGCTATATTCTTTCTACTTAATAAGGTATTAATATCTTTCTAGTTCTTTAAGTAGTTAATAATTTATTTAACTTTATATTCTAGTTTGTTATCTTTTATAATAATAAGGTTATTTATTTATAATTTTTATAGTACTAGTTTAAATAGTATGATATAATATTAGGAAATATTTTATATTAAGTAGGTTAAATTTATAATTAATTAGTAAGACTTTTTAGAGGATTTTAAAAGGTTTAAGTTTTTTAAAGTTTAGTTTATTATTTAGTTATTTTGTCTTAATATTTTGCTATATAAGATAGATACTATCTCCTTCTTTTAAGGTTAGTCCTTTAATCCTTTGTTTATTATTAAATTATATTATTTATTATTATACGAATTTAAGTTCTTTATATATATTTTCTTAGATATCCTTGATTTGTCTGATTATAGTAATAGCTTTTAGTACTACTAAGCTAGCTTAAAGTTCTCTATAAATAGTTAGTTTATATCTATAGTTAAGATAGAAAAGAGATTATTTAGTGTTTTCTCTTACTGCGCTATTATAAGCGAATTAGGCTATTAGTAGTAGTATTACCTAATTATCTTAGTTATAATTAATATAGATATAGAGATAGGTTTTAAGAATCTAGTTAATTTGTTCTGTTTATCTGTTAGTCTGTAAGTAAAAGGCAGTAGATATTACTTGCTTAATACTAAGTTATAATATAATTAATTTCTAGAACTTAGAAATAAAGATTTTATCTCTGTCTAATATAATTTCTTTAAGTATTCTATAGTTAGTAATAGTATATTTAAGGAATATATAAGCGAATTCTTTAGCGTTACTTACTTCTTTATATAGGATAAAGTAAGTATACTTTATAAGTCTATTATTAATAATAAAAATACTATTAATAGATTTCTATAAGAAGTTTTTAAAACTTTAGTAGTTTAATAATAAAGTTAAAAGATATAAAGTGCTAGGCAGATTGCAGTATAAGTAAAAGTTATAATAATCTATAAAGTTAGTATTAAACTAGTTTGCTTTTCAAGCAAACCTTATAATCCTTAATTACTATTATAATATATTCTCTAGTAACTTTTTCTTTATATTATTATTATAGTTATTTCTAGGTTTTTATAATTCCTTAGTAACTATATACTAATAAGCTGTAAAACTTCTTAATAGCTTTATTATCTAGTTTACTAAGTATACTAATTATAAATCGTCTAGTTATTATTAGAGCTTTTATAGTAGGTACTAAGTCTCTATTATTCTTATATTTAAGGATCACTTAGGTTTCTTTTAATACTAGGATATTATAGTCTAGTTATTAGCTAAGAACGTCTATTCTACTATTCTCTAATCTTTTTTAATAAATAATTCAGAAATTAAATTCTAAGAGGAATTCTAACTATCTGATTTATTATTTATTAAGTTCCTTTAAAGTAGTAAAATATACTAGGTTTTTATAATTAGTATATATAAGTACTTAGTAAATAGTTCCTAAGAATAAAAGTTTCTATTCTTTAAAAGCTTTAATAATAGCTATAAGTTCCTTATTATAGATCTAATAGTTAAGTTCTAATCTATAAAGTTTATATAAGTAGAAATATAGAAGTATAGATATCTTTCTAAATCTCTTTAGAATAGTTATACTCTAAAAATAAAATCTAAGGTATCTATTTTAATTTTAAACTATTCTTAAAGATTTAGAATTATTAGAACTAGTTTATTAGTAATATAATTTTTAATTATCTAGAAAGCTATACTCTAGACTTCTTTTTATTTAAATAGTTAGTCTTTATAGCTAAGATCTATAAGAGATATATTAATTTTTCTATAAAGTCTAATAAACTTTCAATAGAAATTAATAAATCTGAGAAATCTTCAGACTTTTTTAAGGTTAGTTAGTATAAGCTATTCTTATATAGCTTAGACTTTTTTTTTAATATATTAATATATCTAGGAGTAATTATAAATCTGAGGTATTCTACTTCCTATATATAGAATATACTTTTCTTTAGTTTAACTAGAAGTTTAGTATCCTAGAAAGCTTATAATATAAAGTATATATATTCCTTATATTATTTTATTATAGTAGAGAAGATAAAGATATTATTAAGATAAATAATTATAAAGATATCTATAAACTTTCTAAAAACCTAATTAATTATATTCTGAAAAGTAGCTAGTATATTAGTAAGACTAAAAGGTATAATAAAATATTTAAAATATCTTTTTTATATCTTAAAAGTAGTTTTCTATTCTTCTCTTTTCTTTATTTAGATAAAGTTATAAGCTCCTTTAAAATTAAATACTATAAAGTAGTTAGCTCTATAGAAAAGGTATTTTATTAATTAAAGTAGTAGGTATTAGTTCTTAATTATTATTTTATTAAGTATCTAGTAGCTAATATATAGTTATAGTTTACTGTTTTTCTTAGGTATAAATAGGATTAAGCTTCTTATTAGTGATATTAATTCTCTGATATAGCTTTTCTTAAGGTTTAAATTAAGATATTTATTAAAAGCTTCTATCTCTATTAAGTTAAATCTATAAATTTTATTAAATTTAAGCTTTTTTCTTTTTTAATAGGGATTTTAGTTAAAATTTCTATATTTAAGTAGTCTAGTCTCTAGTTTAGCTATAAAGAGTTTCTTATAAACTCTTACTCTTTTAGAATAAATCGAAGTAGATTGTTCTTTTATTTAAGATTTATTGTTTTTAATAGTTATAATAGCTTCTTTTACTTTAAAGTAGTAGATATATTATTTTACTACTCTATAGTAAGTAGATCTATTTAAGGCTTAGGTTCTATAAAGCTACTTAAAGATTAGATTATTATTATCTTAATAGAGTTAGCCTATTCTCTAATCTATCTATAAGTTATTTTTCTTAAACTCTAATATTCCTAGTATAATATTATATATATTAAATTTAGTAATATTAAATTAGAGTTATTTGTTTTAATCTAAATAACTTATCTTAAGAGGTATAGTTTATTTTTAATAGTTCCTCTTTTATACTAGATTTATTTTCTTTCTATATTACTAAGCTAGTATATATACTTCTTTCTTTACTATAGTAGTTTATAGTTTGTTTACTATTTAAAATAATATAAAAGTTCATTTTAGCTTTACTATTAATAAGTGTAATAGTTATAGTATTGTTAATAATAACTATTAATTATTGGTATACTTTCTAGTCTAAAGATACTAGATATATAGATCTTATTATTATTACTTATTTTAGTTTTTTATTAATAAATAAGTCTAGTTTTTTAATTACTCTAGTTATTTAGAGTAAGTGATTTGCTTTCCTTCTTATTATGCTTTTATAAGGCGATTCTCTTAGAATTAGAGCTTTAAAAGGCTTAATCCTTTTTATAAAAGTTTATAAGCCTTAGCTTTTTAAACTATATATATAAAGTATTTATCTTTTTAGTATTCTTCTTATTTTATATATTTATTATAAGTATATCTTATAGAGTATTATTAGCTAGAGGTAAATATAGTAATATTTCTATTAAATTTCTTAAGTTCTTATTTAGTGAAAGTATATATAGTATAGATATTCTATATAGAGGTGTTATTATACTTTTAGGGCTGAAAATAGTAGTTATATTTATCTTTTATATAAATTTCACAGTGATTAAAGAAGTATTATACCTAAAAGAGATATTAATAGTTAGGATTAATAATTTATAGGTAAGAGTAGTCTTTAGTTCTAAGTTATAGAGTATAATACGTTCTAGGTCCTTTATTAGGTATATTATAGAGTTTAAGGAATTATTTATTGTTATATTAATTAACCTGTTTATATATAATCTGTTTAAGTATATTATCTTTCTCAGGTTCTTCTTTTTTAGAGCTAGTATTATCTATATTAAGGGTAAGTTTATAAGTGATTTCTGCTTAAGTATATTAGTAAGTAATATTATAAGGTTTACTTAAGTTATAAAGTAAGCTTTCTCTTTCTTTAAAAGTCTAATTACTAGTGAGGCTAAGGATTTATTATGTAGTTAAGAGGTTATATTAATATTCTAGTTCTTTATCTAAATCTTTTCTAGACTTAAATTCTCTGATTTGTTTTACTTTATACTGAATTTAAGCTTTAGAATCTCTAATCTTTTATTAGGTCTTTCTATTATAACTTATAGGGTTATTATAGGTTATTTATATATTAGTAATATACAGGGTTATTATATTTATTAGTTAGAGCGTTTTATTAAGTTGTTTAGTAGTCTTTCGAACTATTTTGCTATTTACTTGTGAGGCTATTATAAAGGTTTTTATCTTAACTTCTAGGATAGTTATATTATAATCTGTTCTTCTATAGTCTAGGTTACTAGGCTAGTATTCTATAGCTTTTTTATTACTATAATAAGTGAAGTATTTATTATTATAGTATCTGGTTTATAATAGAGATATATAAGATATTTTAGTTACTATACTAACTTATTTAGTTTATTTAGATATAAGTTTCTAATTAAGTTTTTTAGGCTATCTATAGTTTTTTTAGCAATATCTTATCTTTTTATAGTTATAATATTTAAAGTTCTAGGGTTTCTTATTATTATTCTTAGTAGTAATGCTAAGGTTTATAAGTCTGCTATATTATTTATAGGAAATGCTTTATTAAGTGTTATTCTAATTATTACAAGGTTTGTTATTATTCTACTGATTATTAAACTTATTTTAAAGTTACTATTAATATTATATTTTAAGTTTAAGTTTATTATTTATTACTCTGTTCTTTTTATTAAAGAATTAGTTATTAATCTTAATAATAAGTTTAATATATTAAAGGAAGTTTTCTAGTTAATTAATCTTAACAATCTTATTTTTAAGTTCTTAATAGAATATAAAGATCTTAGTTTCTTTAGTGAAGTTAAATTAGATACTAAGTTATCTGAAGTTAGCAGAGTAGTTTTTAGATTTAGTCTATCTAAGCTAGGTAAGATTACGCTTAGCTTATTATTTTTTATTAGAGTTCTAGAAAAATAACCTAAATATATTCTTAAATCCTTAGAAATTAGCATAGATATTACAGATTTCTGTAGAATATTTATTAAAAGTTTTATACTTAAGATATTCTTCTTAGATTAGTTTAAACTATTTAAAAGCTTTCTCTCTGAGGTAAATAGCTGTATATATTACTTTTTTAGTTTTATTAGTAAAGTTTCTATAATAGAAGTTCTAGTAGTTTTTAACCTAAATTAGAAATTTTTTAAGAGTTCTAAAAGTTCTATTATAAATAACTAGGATGTTAAGCTTAAGCTTCTACTATTCTCTATAGAGAAGTATAATAATAATATTAATAGTAGCTTAAAAGGTCTGGTTTTTGTTTTTAAGCTTAGCTACTTATTAAGTAATTTACTAGAAAACTTTCTAGAGCTTATTAATAGCTTAGGCGCTTTTATTAAATATACTTTATATTTACTTAATATTACTATTAGCTTTTACTAGCTGTTATTTAAGTTCTTTATTATTATTATTTTCTTCTAAGTCTTCCTTTATTTTATAGTTACTAAGTTCCTAGGCTAGGTTATAAGTTACTTATCTAGTAGAGGAGCTTAAAATAGATAATTTAGTAGAAGTATAAGAAGATATCTTATCTATACTATTTAGTAAATATTAATAGTTAACTTAATAAATAGGAGTAATTAAAATATTATAGTTAGCTATTTAATAGTAAGGTTTGCTAATAGAAGCTAGAGATTAATATATAGTAATAGTATACTAGAGATGTAGGCTAAGTTATAAGTTATAGGCTATATTATAAATTAGTAGTTAGAAGCTAAAGTAATTAATTTTAGACTTAATAAGTATTTATAGTAAAAGTAAGCTGAAAATATCCTGAGGATAAATATAAAGTTAATTACTAAAAAGCTATAGAAGTCTGATTATAAGCTAGGCTTAGGTTATATTATATATAAGTCTTGAATAATATCTTTTATTACTGTTCTTAATCTTAACGAAGTTTATTTTTTGATTATATAGAACCTATATATGCTAAGGGTAGCCTCTTTATTCTTAGTATATAGATCTAATCTCTTATTTTATTATTACATGATTTATACTATAGTTCTTCTGTTTCTAAGTGAGTTCTTGTTGTTCTTATAATCTTATAGTATAAATGTTCTGTTCTAGCTGCCTGATGCTTAAGTAGGTTGTTTAGCTGTTATCCTTGTTTATAGGTTGTAATACTACCTTTTAGATGCTTCTACTATCAGTTTAACCTAACTATAGCTTATAGCTCCTAATACCTTTATAAGGAATATTAATTAATTATTAGTTTACTAATATATATAATAATTAGTACTTATTCTAACTTAGTATACCCTATATTAAAGCTTAGTTACTTTCTAGTAGTACTACTTAATATTTACGTCTTAGTAGTAAAATGTATACTTAGATATATTAAGTATACTCTAGACCTATTACTTCTATTTAATAGTAATACTAGAAGATAGTTAGTTAGGTTTTTAAATACTAAGTATATAAAAACTTAAGTAATAGTAAATCTATTAAGTAATATATCTTTATACTAATAGGAGGTACTATTAGTTAGAAAAGCTAGAAATAAAGGAATATAGCTATATTAAACACTAAATCAGAGTATATATTACTTTTCTCTATAGAATTTAAAGTAGTATACCTATAAACCCTACTAAAAGAAATTAGTAGCTATAAGCTAATACTAGAAGATATAACGCTTATTATAGTTTATTATAATAATAACCTTACTATATAAATTATAAAGAATACTAAGTATTATAAGTAAATAAAATATTAGAGTATAATATTATAAAATTAGGAAGCTTTAAAACAAAGGTATAGTTTAAGTCTACTAAATACTAAGAAAAGAAAACCTAGTAAATATTAGCACTAAAGCCCTACTAAGTATTATACTTAAGTAATAGAGAATAGCTATAAGCTTAAAAAGATAAGAGAGACCTACTATTTATATATATCTACTATATTAGAAAAACCTATAATACTTCTTTTACTAAGAGGGTGTGTTAACTTATATCAGTAATAAGCAAGTATTTAGGTATAATAACGGTAACCTTGCTAAGTACTCTCTCTTAATACTATACCTTTTGCCCACCTTCAGAGGTACTGCTACAAGTGAATCCAACACGCGTAAGCCGCCGCCGTAGCTGCTGCATAAGGTTGCCAAGCCTTGTTCTTGTGTGAGTCTGAATAGTCGCAAACCCCTCGGACCAGAAGACAAGGAAAGCTATTCATAAGCCCGGCTGCCTCCATTTCAATGCAAAGCGCGCCTGTTTCATACGATACATGATCTCGTGCGCGGCTGTGTCGAATTACTTGGTTGCCCGAAGCTATGGTCCCATAATGAACCCTTGGGGATTTTGGGTTAGGCCTCTCTTCCCGCGTCAGTATACGACTGCGATCGCAAAAACCACAAATTCCCCATGACCCTACCTCGTGTTCGTAACTTGGGTGGAACAAGAGGTCATTATCCTCGCCTTGATAAGAGTACCCTTCCTCTTGGAGCGTCGGATCGATGGACGATAGATGTTGCTCCATTCTTTTCCCAAATGAACTATGAGTCGCCTGAATGACACTAATCGCATTTAGAAGAACATTAGGTGGTGCATTGAGTACGCCGTTGCGAATGAAACGGCCATCCTCAACAGTCCGGCCAAAGTCAAACTGTACGACGCCGCCATTGGACCTTCCTGGCTTCGAAACAACCACATCTCCAAGCCTAACGTCGGATTGGTCACGGGGGCAGCCTCCGCCGATTCCCACCATGAGGCCAAATCTAACAGCTGGGAACGTGTAGCTCAGTCGAGTCGCAACTACGGCTGCCGAGTGGTTTCCCATCTGGCCATACGGGAGACAAGCAAGCACAACGTTGTGTCTGCCAATGGACCCCAGCGTATAAACATTGTCATCTCGGGAGCTTTGCGGCAGGGGGTGATGTTCGTCGTCAAGCATGGCTCGCGCTGCAGTCAGTTCCAGCGGAAGCGCTGAGATCCAGCCAACGGTGTAGTCGCCGTGAGAAAGGGTTGATTTTGTGGTCGCAGCACTCGGCGCAGGTGTCATCCTAGACTCCATTTTCGCGATGTTCACATTGACGCATCAAAAGGCGGGTTGGCGAGATGTCTGATACGTAGTCTTTCTGGCAACCTTGTGACGGGAAGGAGTGAAGTCAGATATGAGGCAATTATGAGTGATCTGCCAGGGTGCCTAAGGCTGCGATCTTGGCCTTGTGTGTTACGCAGAGTAAGCAACTGGTGCATGCATCATGTGCTCTCAATGGGTTTAGCGTGTGAACGATTTTTGATGCGCTTAATGGTCCCAGTTGCAAGTTTCTCAAAGTCCCATCATAAGAAATTGGGAGATTCCCATATTCTTCGCAATCAATGATAAGGTGCACTGCCGACCACAAAGGCTTACATTCAGAAGCCTGAAGTTGAAGAGCTTTGACATGACCTGTATGTCGGGCGTGAAAATAAGAGAATATCGCATGGCTTGGCTGCTCCTACGCTGTAATTTGCCCTTCATATTTATTAATGACTTGTCATCTTGCGGGACGAATGATGGCCGCAAGTCAAAAGGGGTGACATCTTCAATCCGGGGGAATTCAGCTAATTGTTTAACTTCAATCCAGCCCGTAGATCAAGACAGACGTCCATCTTTCTAGCGTTTTTGACTCGTCGATAGTCCTCGAAGACGGACTTCCCTATCATCTTCACGATCAACTGTCACCAGCAGCCTTCTCAACCAAAAAAGGCCCAACCCCCGGCATCAAAAAATCCGCAAACCCCAACTCAACCCCCTTCATCCGCAGCATAGCATACACCAGCCCCAAATGAAACCCAAAAAACGGCACCGCATATTTCATCAAATACTCCTCCGCCGTCATCTTCAACTCATACCCCCCCAGCCGAAACTCCACCGTATCCCCCTCATGCCCATCAACATCCCGCGGCGCCACCGTGTCCAGCAGCTGAATCGTGCGCTCGCACCGCGCGATGAGCTTCTCCACCGTGTCTTCGTCGTCGGGCCAGACGTCCACCTGAATCCCGGCCATGCGCGTGAGGGACTTCTTGGCAATGTTGGAGACGAGCAGGACGTGCCCCGGGAGGGGTAGCATGCCCTCGATGAGCGTGGCCTTGAGAATCTCGTCGGGGGCGTCGTGGAAGTGCAGGGCTGCTTTGGTGAGGATTTGGGAGAGGACGGTAAGGCCGGTTTTGAAATGTGGGATGGAGGCGTTGTAGAGGGTGATGTTGACCATCGTGATGGGCGTGCCGATAAGCAGGGTTACTGGGAGAAGTTGGGGCGGTGGATGATGAGACTGGCTAACACCTCGGAGTGAGAATAATTGCAATCCATTTTACATGATGTTCAACAAAGTGATTGTTGATCAAGACCACTTCGGAGACTTACACCAACGATGATTATTACTTCGCATTACAAATCAAATTCACGGGATCTTTCATGGCTAAATATTCCGAGAATGAAACACTGCTCATTAAGAGATACTCTGAGGGATATTCATGATCACATTACCAATCCTTATCTGTCGTAATTTCCAATCCCGTCTTTCTCATAAGTTCCCCCTGCACACATACCCTTATACAAGACGTCAGCAGATGCTAAATCTACTAAGAAATGAACCAGGCTCTCATTCTATTTGCTCAGTTCGGCAGCCCCCAAGACCGTACCCCTCAGTCCCCTCCGTATCCCGTCAAGCCTTTTGACATAATCCAAGCTCGACTCCCTCGCCATGCGAGCAACAGGTATCCCAGTCCCAGAAACATCGTACCCCGCAACGCAAATGCCAGCCCACGGCTTCATGTCTTCAACAACATCCATAGCCTCGGCGTCAACACCGCCAAGTTTGCGCTGTGATGCGTACCTCTTCACGAGAAGCCATTTCACAATCTCAGGGAATGGTTCTGCGCAGGCCAAGGCGTTCCTGAAGACAGGTTGCCCGTCGGCAAGGAGAGCAGTGTACGAAATGCTGGCCCCGAGATGGACGAGCATTTTCACAAAGTCCATCCGTCCGAATGAGCACGCCAACATCAAAGCAGATCCCTCAGATGCTCCGTCTTCGTCAAGTTTTGCGCCGTGATCCAATAGCACGCTGGCGCAAGACAAGTTGTTTTCCACGACCGCGCGGCAGAGAGGTGTGAAGTCGTCCCCCGGAGAAAGATTGATCAAACTCAGCCTCTCCTCTGAAGGAAGCCGCTTCAGTAGCTTGGCGAGGCTCTCCGACACCCTTGTTTGGTTGAATAACTTGGCCAGAAAGTCCTTCCCGCCCCCTCGTACGATGTTCGAAAGGTCAAAACCGTAGTTCAGAACGAGGCCGGAAAGATAAACATTGCAGAGGGCAATGTGCAGCGGCGTAAGCTTTTGCTGATTCGGTTCATACGGATCTAGTCCAAGGCCGAGCAGCCACTGCAGGGCGGCCGGGTTCTTAGACTTTGCACAGATACCGAGTAACCCCGTGCCATGTGCATCCCGTACATGTAGACTGGCACCGTAACTGACGAGCACATTCGCGGCGTCAAAATTTCCTTCAGCAACGGCCACCATCAACGGGGTAAAGCCATCTGCGTCGCGAAGGCTGCAGTTCGCCCCAACCTGCAAAAGATATTCGACAGCCTCGACAAAGTTGTTCCTGGCCGCCGCGTGGAGTGGGGTTGTAGCGTTGCCATCGGACAGATCGGCGCCGTATGTCACCAGTATCTTTATTATTTGCATCGATGTCGATGATTTTGTTCTAGTTGCCAGGAGCAGCGGGGAGTCGCCCTTTTGGAATTCCGGCGAAAACGCATCGGACGAAATACGTTGGTTGATGAAATGGGAAAGAACCTTTTGCGTATTGTGCGCCCAGGCGCGGTCTGGGTTCGTTCGGTCCATGATCCGAAACTGACGTTCGGGCACCATGTCTTGGTATCTGGAGAAGTACATCTTCAGATGCGCCAGAATAGCTAGCAATGCCGCATTTCCAGCCTCACTTTTGCAAGTGACAGCACAGTGTATCGGACTTATCGGGTGTTGATACCAGTCGGTGTAATCAATGAGAAATTGGACAAGCTCGTGTATAAACCGCGATACAGGTCTCTTCTCACCCAGGCGATATACAGCCAGATGTAAGACGGTGCATGGGTGAAAGTTCTCATGCATGTGGAAAGGTGGTGTGTGGAAGTGACGAGCACATTGCTTAGTGATCATTTCTGGCCTCATGCCTAGTTGTAGAAGGCGATGACAAGTCCTGTAGCAGCCTGACCTGAGTGCAAACACGACAGGGGAGCATTCTCCGCAGGACAACCTAATGTCGTTCAAGGCTGCAGGATCCAGATACTCCAAGACTCTTTCGCAAGTCTTCCATGCTGTCTTGTCTCCTTCTGTGATCAGTGCTTCCAGAATAGCCCCGGCTAGGTGGCCACGGGGCGTCTGATCTTCGTCTGGTGTAGGTGGGGGACGAGGAAGAAGCGTCGTCAAGAAAGGGGCGAATAGCACAAGCAACACCCCGTAACCGATTTCAAGGGCGCGCAAGAAAGGCTTCTCGATCGCCATCCTCGCCGAGCAACGCTTCAGCAACAAGCGCACGGCCTCGACATCGCCGGCCTCAACGGAGATCATGAGCGGTGTTCGGCCTTGGTAATCTTCTCTCGTAGGGTCCGCACCGTTCTTGATGAGAACTCGCATGCAGGATGTTGAGCCGCCGAGGGCGGCACAGTGGAGAGGTGTCCATCGCTCATGCAGCGTGGCTACATTCGTTGAGAATCTGAGTTCCTGAATATAGAAATCCACAATAGCCTCGTGGCCGCCGATCGAGGCGATGTGCAGGGCATTGAAAGTATTCGAGATGATAGTACGTTTAGACCCAGCCACAGAGTCTACCTCGAATTGGGAAGTACACGTTCTAGCCCAATAGATATCTGGGTAATAAAGAGTCTTCAAGCATACGAGAAGGTGGAGAGACCCAACTGATACGGCTGTAAGTGCCGAGTCTCTGCCGTTTCTATCCGTAGCTGAAGGGTCTGCGCCGTGACTCAGAAGGGTCATGGCACCGTCGATCCGGTTACACATGATGTAGCTCAGAACAATAGACGTGCCACGGACTCCAACGCCAGCATTTGGGTCGCATCCATTGTCCAATAGGCAGGACAACTTCTCGGCTCGTGATGATACCAAGTCTTCCAACAGCCATTCTAATAGGCTGGGCTTTCCTTCTTCCACCTCATTGAGTCTTTCTACATCCGCGTGAGACAATATATTCTCGAACATCTCAAGATTGCAGTGAGATGTTTCTTCACCTTGACACGCCACTTCGAGCGCTGAAGTGCCATCTACTCTTTCATGGACAGAGATACCCGCCCTTAGAAGCTTAGGCACAAGGTCGCCTCTGCCTTGCTGTATACACGCCTTGAGCAATGTGACGGCTTCGGAGGAAGTCTTCAAAGAATCTTTGAAACCCGACGCCTTCAAGATACAGCCAAAGACATCCCCCAGCCATGGCGGAACCTCGGAATGACTTGGTAGTCCGTCTGTCCAAGCGGCGAGAATGGGGAACAGCGCACAAATGTGCGTGGAGGTTTCATAATCGGCTAGTGCCCACATCTTGATTAGAGCATTGAGTGCCGTCAGGATAGACGGTCCAGCATCCAAGCCCTCTGGCCAACGAGGGCTCCACTCCGCGATCACCGTTGTCACGAAACGTTCCCAGAGACCAGCTCCATATATATTACGTGAAGCGAGAACATCTCGCGTGAGTAGGCATTCGTATGCTGAAGCTTTGAGCGGCTCAGAGTACGCTGGGTGGTTCCGGGCTTTTTTCGAGGGACGCCCACCTCTTTCCAGGTTGAAAGCGGCAAATATCGTTTCCGCAGGTGACATCCCATTACTGTCTAGAACCGGCGCTTTGCAACTCTTCTTGAGCGTCCGTACAAGCTCTGGCGTTGCAGATGCGTTCAAATGATGTAGCACAGACCGCCCATGGTCATCAACAGCATTTGGGTTCGCGCCAAACTCGAGCAGGCTAGACGCCAACGGTTCAGAGCCCCATTCGGCTGCTAGAAATAGCAGAGGCTTTGTGCTGCGAAGATAAGCTGCGTCTTTCTTGCACCACTTGAGCAGATGCAAAGCCCCAAATGGTGGTTTTGGTGATGACTTGGGACCTTTTATCATCTGCTTGAATGGGTAGATGATGCCTTGAGCAATCGGAGTCTGTCCCCCACGCATTCTTGCCCTCAGATTCTGGTCCTGGTTCTCGTCGTTCTCGAGGAGACAATTGATCAGATCAATGTCGGAGTTCGCCGCCGCAACATGCCAGATGTTTCTCCCGTCCTCGTCAGTATCAGTCGTTTGTGCTCCATGGTTTAGAAGAAGCTTGAATATATCGGGAGATTCAGACAGGAGCAATGGTGTTTGATTTCTTGGGTTCCGGACGTGGACATCCGACCCAGAGTTCAATATGAGATCGGTCAAAGGCAAGTCATCGGATTCCACGGCCCAATGCAAAATGGACGTTCCTTTCTCTGGAACGTCAGAGATATCACGGGTCGATTGCAAAGACGGTATCTCCTTGTGTAGGAAAGTGTTCGGGTTCCAGCGCGGATCTTCGACGAGTCTTCGAACAATGTCCGCCTCACGATCCTGGACTGCCTCCCGAACAAGCGCAGTGTAAGCCTTTTGGGTGATGTCCAGAAGTGGGGAGACTCGCTGAAGATATTCCGGTGCAAGACCGAAAAGCCCAATCATTTCGTACACACCAGTGGCTAACATTGACATATCGTTGTAGCTGTCATAGTTGATGACGGCTCTGTCCAAAATTACCGGTAGAACACTACCGAGATAATCATGATAGATCGGGGGGAATGAGATCGGCCAATTTCTTAATGTTGATCTCTCTGAGCGATTTGAGCGAAACAATGTCAGAAAACGGTCGTCGAAAAACGAGATGTCAGGATTGTGATCCATAATGTTGAGAAACTTGTCCGGTGACCGAAGAAAGTTGCACACAAGAAATGCCAAAGTAGCCAAAGACACAGGCTCGTCTTGACTCGGCCCAATGATTAAAGAATCAGTCCCTTTCAAAGCGCCACCGGCGTTCTGGAGAAAGACGAGGGTCCCGTTTTGATTGACTGGAGCGCGCATCTCTGCTAAAAGTTCCACTGGATCTGCCACGCGTCCAAGAAAAGCATTGGGACCAAGCAAGGCACAGTAGTACGGTGTTCCCCAGGGGCTCCTCATACGGACAGACTCCGGGTCGGCAGATATCAGCCACCGGCAAACTTCGGCCATGCCCAACGCAGCGGCGACATGAATAGGACGAAGCGAAGGGTCGGAAATATGCGACATCAAACGCACAAGAGGTTTCGTTGAAAAGTTCGGGGACATAGGATCAAATCGTTCTGGCCACTGTTGGCGGGCGTATTCGAGAACCCAATTCTCAAAGTTCCCCGACTTCTGTTTTGGAGAGAAAAGGTGCTTGAAATCGGATTGGAAGGCAAACTGTGCCGTTTCGGGAGTAATGACATCGTCTCGACGAATACTTCCCCAGTGCTTCTCAACAAGCTCTGGCAGTCTCAGCGCGTACGTGCCATAGGATGGCCGTTCCACATCTCTCTCCGCCACTTTCGCCTTGTACACGAAATAGTCACCCGGCTTGGCTAGCTGGACATCGGGGCCGCAAATCTGCTCGACACATGCCAGAGCATCGTTGTAGGAGTCGTCATATTGATGAGGGCCATTCAATGTAGACAGCGCAGGCTGAGGCGGTTGTTCTGCGACAGATGAGGAGCCAATGATGGATAAGCAGAGCTCGAAATCAAGGTGGTGGTCGGTAGCTGCAGCTGTGCTGAGGCCGCTTAAAATGGCGCGAAGCTTGACGAGGATTTTTTCGTCAATGTTTCCCCCTGGAGTAGCCCGAGTCAAGTCGCTCAAAGTGCCATCCAATGTGTCGAGCAGGTTGCGACCAGGTTTGGGTCCGTCGAATAGAAAGTCCAGCTCTCGCATGCGGAGCTCCTCGATAAGCAATGCTAGACTCTGCGTGGCACCGACAAGCAGCCTGAGAGTAGTGACGACATCTCGAAGGCGCTGCGAGTCGTCGTTCACGGCATGTTGGCGAAGCGAGAGGTACGCTGACGAGGTCTTCGCGTGGACCTCCTCCAGAGCCTTGGCCCAATCTCTCTCGGGGCTAGCGTCCATGCTGGCGGCGGCGACGGACACCCGTCGGCGAGCCTAGATGGATAGTCTGGCTCGGACTCTGTGATAGCGAAGGGTATACGATACCATTCGGAGGGCTGGGAGGTGGGAGATTGAGGTCAATTGAGATGGCGAAGGAGGCGATGGCGAGGGCGGGTGAGGACGTGGAAGGAAGGAGGACGCATCGTCGTCGGCCAAGGGTCGGGAAGTTTAGGTTCCGCTCCCGGGGAGCAATCGCGCGCTTTCCAGCACTATCATGGGCGGGATACAGCGCGGCTCCGGCTGACTTCAGCGGGTTACACAGCTCACGTATTACGTAAGGCGGTATCACGGCAGCTTGGGCCCCCTCAGGCAGGAACTGCATTTTGGCGTTGGGATGAATAGGAGGAGAAGGGTTCGCAGTTATCTTGAATATTTGAAGATACCCCCTATATAGAATAGCACATTGTCAATTTTCATTGATATTTGTATTCAGGCTATGAGTCAGGGTCTCAAGCTTCAACATAAAGCGAGTTAATTGTGAGTTTATTCCATTGAAAACTCGCAGCGAAGGGCCTGACATTGTGTCCCACTGAGGGTTTGCGAGGGAAACACATTAGCTAATTAACTCTGCGGATGGACTGTCTTTGACACGGTATTCATGCCCAAGCAACCTGCAACCACTTCTTCAAGTGTTCAGACCTAGTCCGCCATGTTATGCAGAATCTTTCGAGATGCAGGAGGGACGAGCGTCTCTGCAATACTACATCATTCTTCATCATCTTACAGATGGTGCAGGTCGCCGATAAAAGGATGTCCGGGCTGCTAATGTAGCCATCGGCGCTACGGGGAAGAGTGCCTTGCAGAGATTTGCTCTTGAAATTAATCAAAGATACTGTCGACACAGAAGTATTCTGCCTTGCAGGTGGAAATCTTACATGCATACTCGATTAAAATTAACTCGGCCAACACCTCTCACCGACCGTATGTTGATTTAATTTCGTAATATGAAATACGGATCTTCAGACCGGAGCAAACCTGGGCTTAGCGGCGGCAGATGCACTTGAACTGTCAACTCCGGTAGTTGTGACTGAAGGTCAGTGACATTGTTATGAATGGTCTCGTGAGGTGTGTTGACGGAGAACGTGCTTCATTGAGGCCCGGGCTGGTGGCATGGCGGCACAGCGATGGACAGTTCCCGGTCCTCACTGATGGGGAGCTTTTGCTAGGTCCCGGGGCTGAATGAGCACTCTGTGATCTGAGCTTGTGTCCGGGAGCAGAAATGAGTCGAAACAGGTGGTTCGTGGTCTCCAGACTTCTTGAATGGGACATGGTTGTCGTGTTTTCGTTCCACGGAGTTTCCTCCGTGGACCTGACTAATGGGTGGCTCTTGAGTGACGAGCCAACTTGTATTTGGTGACCACTGTGAGTCCATAGTTATCAATGGTACATGGCTCTACAATCAATGATCGAATACATCGGCCCCCGGTCTCCGTTCTCCATCTCGAGCGTGGCGGATGCAGCATTCAGCCATGTCTTGCATACAAGATGACCAGCCCAAGATCTTTCCTCCAAGAATGGGACTAGCAGTCAGGACTGAGGAGCACGCAGTCTGGCACAATATCCACTGATTGACGCAGGGGTTCCCCACAATCTCAGCGGTGCCAGGCGGCGGATGATGGGCGCATCCACGCCCTGCCTGTAGTGATTGATGTTCAGCCATTGCCCATCTAAAGGATTAAACTTTGTGACAGAATTGCTTTTTGTGCATTTCTGAAAAGTGTCATTTGGTGCCTCGACGCAAACAGACAAGGCATCAACGGCTTAACGGCGGGCGTTGCACAGAGGTGTGGACGTGGTGTCTACCGGTGAGGCTTGACGGATGAGAAAGAAAGAATGTTTGAGGCGTTGGGAGGAAGGTCCAGCCCTCCGCCCTACGAGGACAGTGTGGATTTCCATGTGCGGCGAGGCGTCTGGACTGTGTCTCGTTTCCCCCCAATTTTCTCCCCTCTTCACCAAGTTCCGACACCACCACCACCACACCAACAATCACTCCGATAGCCATTCGACTGCACACAGTGGAAAAAGGTACCGAAAAAACGACATCTAGCGCGGTTACACAGACCGCCGCCTCTTTCGTCTGAACCTGGCTTCCCGTCTTCCTGCAGCTGCGATCCCTGCAAGCACCGTCTGATCGTATCTCCCGCCCGGACCAGACGAATGATCCTCATCTTCCATTCTTTCCTAAAATCGCCCTCTTCGTCAACATCGCCAGCATGGACCTCTCGCCAGACTTCCATCAGAGAAGGCCGGACTTTTTGTCGATCGAAAACGGCCCAAAATTCAACGAGGCAGTCAGCCGGGAGGACCAAGACCTGATACACCCCAGGCCCAAAGGCCAAACGCACAGCCGTCCCTAGCTCTTCCATTCTTTTTGGCGCGTCGTCTACGTCTTCGTCTCCGTCTCCCGTCCCCCCATCTTGGAGCTCCTCGTTAGAAGCGACCACCGTTCTGTTCTAGTCGCGACGGTCACCGGGCCACACCACCACCAATTACCCGCACCACCACGAACTACGAAGACCATCTCGGAGTCACCTCGCAACCAAATGGAGCCGTCTCGCGGGTACCGTTGTCTCCCGGCCGAGAATGACGCCGCCCCCAACGACCAGGCTATTCCGTGATGGGTTCCAGCCGTTCGTCTCCAAGAAGCGACATGTCCCATTGCATCTGCGACATGTCGATGGCAGCCGAAACATTCATTATGCTGAAACGCCGGCACGGGATCCCGCCCTATTCCCATCCGCCTGCCCAAATCATTGCCCCCCGTCCCCGTGTCCGTACGGTCCCCGGGACGGATACTGTCAGGGAAAATCCCAACACCGCCTGCATGACCTGCCTTGCTTTCAGCATGCCCGCTTCGTCGCCTGTTGACCGCCGCTTTCTGCGCGTCGCCATATTGGCACCCACTCAAGCTCTTGTGCCAATGTGCCCACCGGCTGCAGCATGCGACATTCCACCGCCGCCTTCGCCGCCACCGGCCAAAGCGTCGCAACGGCGTCGAACTCCTTCATATCAAGCCCACGACAGGGACAGGCGTCCCAACCAGGCGGTCTGGGTGTGTTGACCACGCTCGAAATAGGGCCCCGTGCTACTCCATCGTCACGCAATGGCGGGAGATCGCCTACCATGTGGCCCAAAATTCCCTGGTCAACCCTGCTCGTCTCGGTCGTCCTCGCTGCTCTCCGTCATCCCCGCCAGACTTCAGATGCCATGGTTGCCAATCCCTCTGTTTATCTTAGCGTCAACACAAAGCACTCGTCCCAAAAAGGCCCGGGATACCGACTTCTCGACGCCGCCACCATCAGCTCGACGAACCAACCATGACGCACGGCCAATTGCTTTTTTTTACCACACGCAGTGGTAATAGCAACACCCCTGGTGCCGAAGCCTGGAACGACAGACCGATGCTTAGCCTGCCTCTTGAATCGACAAGGCAGGCAATGTGTCCCGGTTCCTACCTGCACCAGGCCTGCCGACATGCCATTGATCGACGCTTCTCGCGCCTTATACCGGCATACTGCGAGCGTTCATGCATCTCCCGAGATCAATGTCCACTGTGGGAAATGCTCAGGGCCGCTGAGCGGACGCCGTCTGTCGTGCCCGTTTGTTCCTGGGCGAGCTACAGGGTACAGCGTGCCCGACTTTACCCCGCAAGTTCGTGGCGTCGCCCTAAGACATCCTACTTCCCATGGCGTTTGACAAGCCTGCCACAACACCAAAGAGAAGTCTGCCTGTGCGAGTCAGGATCTGCCCACTGCTGCCTCTTCTATAAGCATCTGGGACCGCCGTCTTTTCCATCTCCAGAGGAACAACCCCTCTTGCTCCATGGTGGCATGTGGTATCGGCGTCCGTCACTCTGTTTCTTTACTCAAGGTATGATGCAACGGTAGCCTTTGTCCAACGTCTGATTTTGATCTACTTGGAAATCAATCTTCTTTAATCTCTTCTTTTCTTCTTTTCTTTTCCTTCATTCGGCCCAGCCTGCCAGACGGCTATTCCAATCACTACACACTCATTTGCAGACGCTCATTACTATCAAATTACAGCAACAACATGTCTTCTATGTCAAGGAGATCGCCGGTGACGCCACCGTACGACAATGATTACAACCACAGCCCGAAGGGCCTGATGGACCCGAACATGAAGATTACCCCGCCACCCTCTTCGTGTTTGCCCGTCCCTACCATGACTTTCTCCCCGCCTGCGACCCCCCGCAGTGTCCGACCGAGCAAGATGTCCCTCCGTTTGAGAAGTAACTCCGGCTTGACATTACACACAAACGAAGACGCTTTCCGCCGTTACACCGACTACAACCCCGATGGCTCCCCGAGATCACCGACGTTCGGCCCCGGCACGTGGACAAGCCTCGACAGTGTCTCCACGAGTTTGCGCCGAAGCTTCGGACCACCCGTGATGGAAGCGGAGCCGACTGAGACGCTGCCCATTCCTGACTTCTTGGGTCGTGAAGTTTTCCAGATGATTCTCGGCAATGCGCAAACGTCACAACGATTTTTCCATTTCGGATCGAGCCGCGGAAGTGGTCCCGATATCGAGTTTCTTCTCCGAGTCCAGGAGTATTCCCGTTGCTTGGCTCAGTTCGGGAAGCAAGCTTCATCAATGCCGACGCCGGCCAACCTGCCATCCACCGTCAGCAAGTCACTCAACGCAGACATGAAGCAACTGACTGGATGCGTGCTGCCTGGCCTCGATTCACTCTTTGGAGAATCCAAGCGCTGTGTGGAACAGAGGGTTGCGCGCTCCATTTTCCCTGCTTATGTCAAGCACCAGCTGGCTCTCTGCACTTCGGCTTCGTTGTCGGGTACCCGCGGTCCCAAGTATCCTGGCCTTGGCGAGTCCTTCTGCCTCACCGATGCATTCAATCCCGAGAATCCTATCGTCGCCGCGTCGGATGCATTTGTTTCGCTTACGGGGTTTTCCAAGATGGAGGCTCTGCCACGAAACTGCAGGTTCCTTCAAGGTGGCCTTACCGACCAGGACACCATCAAACGGATTCGCGAGGCTGTGGTTCAAGAGGAGGAATCGCTGGAACTAATCCTCAACTATCGCCGCGACGGAACCCCTTTCTGGAATTTGCTCTTCACCTGCCCTCTCACAGATTCCTCCGGGAAGGTCCGCTACTACCTCGGCGGCCAAGTCGATGTCTCAGACCATGTGACCGGCTATAAGGACCTCGTTCGGGTCCTCAACTTCGGTCCGGCGCTGGACGAAACCCCGAAAGACGACAACTCGGGTCGGGAATCTCGAAGCAGCCGGAGGATGAGTCGAACTAGCAGCCGTGACCGCAAGACGGAACGTCGGACAAGCCTCCGCAACAGGGATAGTCTCCACAACAAAGGACCCAAGAAAGCCTCTTTTCAACCATTCCGGAAGCATGCCACGCACAACAACGGCGGCAACAACAACCAGGAAAACGCGCCACCGTCGCAGGGAGTGGGGCTCGGACTCGAGCAACTCCTTACCGTCGGCTCAGAAGAGCGCCTCTCTTTTGGCTCTCAGGTCGAAACCGTTTACGAGGCGTACAGCCGCTTCATTGTTCTTCAAAACACGGAGGGACCTTCTGGATTCCCGCCACGCTCGTCGTCATTGCCAGCCGATCCGAGCAAGCGGAAAGCGCCTCAATTGAGCGTCGCTTACTGCTCTGCCGCGGCACTTGATGTCCTCGGTCTGGGGCTTGTTGCTGACAGCATCACGCACCGGGACATTTTTACAGTGCTGTCCGAGCTGGCTGACTCACCGTCCGTCACGAAGAGCTTCAAGAACACGGTGCGCGAGCGCGTGATTCGGGACGGCAAGGCCGCCACGTTGGACGTTATGCTGGGAGGCGGGTACCTCGCTCGCAAGGGCAGTCTCATTGGCCTCGGCGGGGGTAGGTCCTCGAAGGACGACTCCGATGGAAGTTCGAAGAAGCCCGGGAGGCCCGTAAGCAGATCTGGATTCGCGAGTCTCGTCGGCGACGCCGGAAAGATGGAGAAGCTCACCACCTATTGGACACCATTGAAAAACGCCGAGGATAAGGTCGAATGGATTGTGCTCATCATTACCCCATGAAATGAGGCGCGCACCCCCTATTTTATATGTAATATTAATGTATATAACGCAACGGAAATATGGAGAGATCAAGAAGGTAGGAAGCGGGACAAAGGTTTAGATAGATACCACCGAAACACCTCGGCCCCGGCGACGGTCAAATATATCAAACATGACAATCGCATATGTGTTCTCCAGCGTGTCTAGTTAACCAGCATACAAGCTGTGGACGCTCTTCCTTGATGTATGGTCTACGTCGAAGCCGAGCAGATCTACCAGCTGGAGGACTTTCTCGGCGGAGAGCTGGAGAGTGGTGAGTGTGCCCCATCCCAGCGCTGTGTACTCAACTCAACGTTAACTCGACTTTCGGTGGCGATGCCAATGAAATGACAAGAAAAAAAATGTATGAGGCTACAGCGTTCGAGGACAGTAACGTACGTCCAAGCCCCGCCAGGTCTTAGCCCGATGTATGTTGCTCAGTAAATCAATCACGTTGTTCGAGATGTCGATGACGAAGCGTGGGACCACGGCGTCGAACTGGCTGGCCTCGGGGAACGTGTGCAAGGAGTCGCCGTCGATGAGCTTGACGGCCTTGTTTGGCCAGTGACCGGCACCGTCGCGACCGGGTAGCGCGAGGAAGGGTTGGCCTGGTGCGTCCATTTGGTCACGAAAGGGTGCAGAGTGTGCTGGTGGAGGGAGCTCATGTGGTTTTACGAGGAGGTGGTAGGCGAGGATGGAGCCGTAGTCCAGCTTGTTGCTTTAATTGTTTCTTGGAGCACGACGTGGAGTGCTTCGACATGCTCGGAGAGGAAGGAGAGGGCAACAGCAACGTCGGATAAGGGGTGTTGGGTTCATGGATGTTTGAGTTGCTGGTTTTGTCTAATCGGCCAGAGTGAGCGTGTACTAGCCTGGCAATTCCTTCCATTTGTTCCTAGAGTAGGAGGCTTTGCAGGTTGAGATTGGTTTAATCACGAGATACTTTGCAGCTTGCAGATGCCGCTAGATATTCCCCCCTTTAGACCGAGAAGTCTAGACCCTTCATCGAGTTTCCTGACACACTACCGGTCGATGCACTTGTGCTGTATCTTTGACGTTCTTTAGAAGCTACTACCAGCATGACACTACTAGGTACCGGACTGTGTTTTATCAGCACACGAAATGCCGTTATAATCCTCTCCCATGTATGATACGTGTTCTTCTAATGGATCCTCTGCATGTTCAGAATCCAGCACTTGGGGCGTGAGCCTTGATTTTGGGTCCAAGTTCATCCCGGGACGCTCAACGTCATGTGGTAGCTTCTTGCCAGGATGAACGGAAAGGCTTGGGTTGTTTCATCGAGTAGTAGTTTAATGGGTCGTCTGAGGGCCCATTATGTTGACAAGTTCATCCAGCATGATAAAGTTAGGGTTAACGAGACGATCCTGCGCTCCATCTTCTTCGCAGGCCAGGCATACTGTCAAAATGTTTATGTACCAGCCAAACAGACGCTAGTGATCACGGACTATTTCAGCATCTAGTACCAGATGAGACCGAGAACTTCGCTGGATGCTGGGTCTGTCAGAGGGGACTGTCGATGCTGTGAAAAATAGCAGCTCGCGATTCGTCTTCTTCGCACGCAACCTTCCTAATCAAGCTCGATTCACATGAAAGATCAAAAGAGCCTCATGCAAAGCTGTAGCGGCGGTTAACCTCGGGAGGGGAGAGTAAAGCTGATCAAAAAAGGACAACTTCAGGTACATCATCAGCAAATGCACTTAACCAACTCGGGCGAGGTCTCACGCGGAAAGGAAAGTAAGTGCGGGTGGTGGTCTGGGGTCTTTGCAATTTATTGGGCGTCTCAAACATCGAAACGATCGAGACGGCGGGAACGCAAAAGTCAGCTTTTTTGCAACGCAACTGAAGCATTCATGGCAAATTTACATAAAATGAGAGCAATTACGAGATTGTCACAGCTGACCCTCCCCTGGGTGCCAAAGCTTTCTCGTAATAGGGAGGAATTTCCCCATCTATCAAGTGCAGGGAAAATTGAGGGAAGGGACGGAGCACGACCCAAGTGTCAACGATCACGGGGAAATACCCTCCCAGCCACGCATCTTACAACTAGATTGCGGGGATTGTCTAAGATCTGGGGCAAGTAGGATAGGGGTTCACAAGGCAGCAGCACTTTTACGAGAAACCATGCGACTTTCTGCAGACACGTGTATCTACATTGCATACGAATAGCATGCAACGCCGAACATGGAACGTTGCGTCGGCCGATCACCGTTCCCCGCCGGACTCCTGCACCCCAAGCGTTCGCTCGAAAGTCTATTTGCAGAAGGAAGCCTGTGAGGTTCTAGAAAACGGCCGGCGCAGGAGGAACAGAATGTGATGGGAGAATCAGAAAATCACCCGCACCACCGGCAGTGCGCAAGTTTAGCCCAAACCCAAGACCGGCGGTCGGGATCGCAACGCGCATGACGGTGGGACGGGAACCACGCGGGGAAAAAGGGCCGAAAATTTTGAAAGGGGCAATTGGGGCACAAAAACCAACTGGGACGTCGACATTAGTAAAAGTAGTGCCAGGTGGATATTATAGCGTAAACATTAGCCAACTGGTGGACCTGCAACCGTAATGCGCACCTGAAAAGTTTTATGAGGCGTATTTGACATTTTTTTTCCCATGGTCAATGCTGTGGTCAATGCTGCATTGGCATTTTTGGGGGACTTTTGGATCAGGCGATTGACTTTTTGAAAAGTTGGGGTATTAGCTCATGTTAGCTAGGCTGAGTCAACAGGACTCAACGGGAATCATCAACTGGTGATGAAGCCATGCAGAGCAGCCAAGTCCGAGACCGCAGATGCAGCAACTCATGAACAACCTGATGATGGCCTCACTTTATGAACCTGACCAGGCTTTCAGTTTCCACGAGAGAAGTTGCGGAAGGCTTCCGTTGGAACATGAGGCTCCAGTCCTGGCAGACAGAGGGTCCAGGTCGTCAAATCGCCACGCCGAGTGGGCCGGAGGAGCGGGACCGAGTCAGTGCAGGCGCAAAGGGCCGTTTGCAGCGCTCATCCCGCCCGCGCGCCCACCCCCGTCCGTGAAGGTCCTCAGTCTCTCTGTGGGAGTCTGGCGCGTGTGAGCAAGAAAAACGTGGACCGGACGCGCCGAGATCGCCTCGGCAGATGCCTCGTATGACATTTTGCCTCGTTGCTTTTTCAGCGAGAGAGGCCGATCGCGGCGCGCGTGGTGGATTATATCAAGAATCTGCAATCCTGGATTCGGGGGTGGGAGTCACACGAAAGGGTTTCCGGTGGAATTGGTTCTTCTTTGGCTTAATAGCGGTTTCCCCAGACGTCCGTGGTTTCTTCTTTTCCCTTTCCTCTGACCACACCTCTTGGATCTCTTCCCTCTTGCCAAGACAGAGTCGACGGATCACTCGACTTTTGTGACGTGGGAACAGGTGTCAGTCAATAACAACCCGGACGGCCGACAGGACTCTTGGAAACCTTAATATCAACCAGCGAGCTATCCAGGCTCTCACAACCCAGAAGGCGCAAACATGGGCAACGCGACGGAAGTCAGCAGCAACCCCGAGATGGAACAGACGACGAAAAAGGATGTGGGAAACAACGACGCCGCCCCGGCCTACGCGCCCCCGGCGGAGGACAACAGTGTGCTCGCCGGCGAGGATGGTGAGCTCATCGACTACAAGACCCTCACCTGGTGGTATGTTGAGGCCGAAATCTGGACAAAGTCGCAGCAAATCTGAACATCATGACTGACTTTCGACCGCAGGCAAGGTGGCATCGTCCTGATCGCCGAAACAGTCTCGCTCGGCATTCTGTCCCTGCCGTCCGTTCTGGCGACCGTCGGTCTCGTGCCGGGCATCATCCTCATCCTCGTCATGAGCTTCCTCTCAACGTATTCCGGTCTGGTCTTGGCCGAGTTCCGCAATGAATATCCCTTCGTGCAGAACTTTGGCGACGCCGTCGAGGTTATCGGCAAGTCTATCGGTATGGGCCGCGTGTTCCAGGAGGTCTTTGGTTGGGCGCAGGTTATTTTCCAGGTTTTCGTCATGGGCAGCCACTTGTTGACCTGGACCATCTGCCTCAACACCCTGACCAACTCGTCCACTTGCACCATCGTATGGGCCGTCGTCGGTCTGGCCGTCTTTGCCGTCCTCAACTTCCCGAGAACGCTCAAGTACACCAGTTGGATGTCCATGGCCTGTGAGTCTATTCCCCGCCGCATTTTGTGTCGCGCAAGAACCGTTTTTGCTGACTTCAGGAATCAGCCTGCATCTCCATCACCCTGGCCATGTTGATTACTCTCGGCGATGTCGCCGCCGAGCGCCCCATTGGAACCGGAAGCATCGAAGTCACCCGCCAGCTCGGCTTCACCGGTGCTTTCCTCGCCGTGACCAACATCGCTATCGCCTTCTGTAAGTCACCAACCCATTCTCCATCGCAAACGCGCCGAACGGCATACTAACAGCCATCTCACAGCCTCCCACTCCTGCTTCTTCTCCGTCATTGGCGAGTTCAAGAAGCCCGAGGACTGGCCCAAGGCCCTCGCCCTCCTCCAGATCGCCGACACGACCCTGTACCTCCTCGCCGCCATCGTCATCTACGTCTTCGTCGGCCCGGACGTGCCCTCGCCCGCCCTCTCCGCCGCCGGCTCCAAGATCATGCGCAAGGCCATCTGGGGCATCGCCATCCCGACCATCGTCATCGCCGGCGTCATCTACGGCCACGTCGCCGCCAAGTACATCTTCTCGCGCATGTTCCGCAACACCAAGCACATGATCCGCCGCACCAAGATCTCGACCATCGCCTGGATCGGCATCGTCGTGTGCATCTGGGCCCTGTCCATGGTCATCGCCGAGTCCATCCCCGTCTTCAACTCGCTGCTGGGCCTCATCTGCGCGCTCTTCGCCTCGTGGTTCTCGTACGGCCTGCCCGGCATCTTCTGGCTGTGGATGCACTACGGCAACTGGTTCAAGGACGGCAAGCAGACGTGCAAGTTCGCTGCCAACGTTCTTTTGTTCCTCACTGGCTTCCTCATCTGCGTGCTTGGCCTGTGGGCGTCCATTGAGGCGATCGCGACCGAGTCGCTGACGAAGCCGTGGACGTGCGCGTCTAATGCTGCGCCGTAAGGGGTGCGCGCTGTGTCAGTATCGTCATTAGAAGCTGTTTAAATGTTAATATTGGGTTTATCTCCAAAGACACTGTGTTTTGGTGATGATTGCTTGTGTGAATATGATGTTGCATACAGTCGAGCCAAATCTCATCCATAGCGTCATTTTCTTGGGCGGATGACTCGCGACCATGAGTTGGAGAGGAACTCCAACTTTGTCACGTGAGCTTGCAGCAGCAATCGGTATCTCATCATGCCGAACGCCGATAGCGATGTGTACGTATCTTATCTGGTAATCTTGGTGAGATTGTTCTGGAACATTTCGACTTTCCTTCGTCACGAAACATCGCAAGACTCTCCCAAATGGCGGTCACTGAAGCAACCAAGAGGCCAGAGGTGGTCGGGGCCCTGGCTTGTCAACGGAACTCATATCTGAAGACGTTAGAGGCCGAGGTCATCTCTTGCGAGAAGCGCCCGCCGCCGGTTGCCAAGAAGAATGGAGGCAAAGACAAGTCGAAGGAATCGAGTGGCGTTGATAAGTCTGAGATGTGGTTGATTGAGTTCGATGACTCTGTTCTCTTTCCTGAAGGTTCACTTGTTCCATCGTTTCGTCGTGTGCTCAACTGAGGCTAATAGATGACGAACGCAGGTGGAGGTCAACCTTCAGATCACGGCACCATCACTCTGCTCTCAGGCGACTCAGAAACCCCTATCCCGATAAAATTCGTAGAACGAGTCGGCTTGCGCTGCGTATTCCACTCGCCGCAGCCCTTGTCCCCAGGCGATCGCGTTCGTCACGAAGTCGACTTCCAGCGCCGATGGGACCACATGCAGCAGCACACCGGCCAACATCTCCTTTCAGCCGTCATGGACACCCACGAGAACCTCAACACGCTCGGCTGGGGAATGGGCAAGAGCGGCGCAATGAACTACGTCGACCTACCGCGAAAGCCCACAGACGCCGAGCTGCAAGCCATCCAAGCTCGATGCACCGAGATCATCCGATCCAGCCTGCCTATCACGGTTGAAACCCCTGACGATGCCAAAGTGCACAAGATGCCCGAGGACTACGACCAGAGCAAAGGAGTTGTTCGTGTGATTCACATCGGAGACATCGACCGCAACACGTACGTCTTCCATTTGACTCATCACTTAACATTCGCTAACTATGCTGCGCAGATGTTGCGGCACTCACTTGTCGTCCACCTCGCATATCTCACTCATCCTCGTCCATCACGGCGAATCAGTCCACGGAAAGAACTACCGCCTGTACTTCTCGGTCGGCGACCGGGCCATCAGTCTGGCCACGGCCGCGATTAGTGCGATGAGCTCTGCGTCAAAAATGTTATCCTGCCCCAGCGCACCGCAGGACGTCATCCAAACCGTGAAAAGGACACAGGAAACTGCATCCGAGTTGAAGAAGAGAGAGAAGAAGCTGCTCGCCGATATCGCGCAGTTCGAAGCCGAGGCTGCGAAGACGAAGCTGCAGGCGAGCAAGGCCGTTTGGGTGCATCGCGGCGATGGAAACGCCGACTTTGTCAAAGGGGTCACAGTCAATGTCAAGGATGCACTGGCGGCGTCTGGCGGCCTGGTGGTTCTGGCTACTGGTGAGGAGAAACAGGGCGGGCAGCTTGTCGTCTTGGGACAGAAGACTGGGGTTGAGGCCTTAGTGCCGAAGATTAAAGAACTTGTCAAGGATGTCAAGGGAGGAGGTGCTGGAGACAAGTGGCAAGGTAAGGTCACGACCTGGGATAAAGGCGTGTTGGTATCGTTGAAGGGGTTGGTAGAAGGATTCGCATTCTAGACGACGTTGCAGAAACAAGCATAATTGTCAACTTAGCTCTAGCCTTTTTCCAATGTGTTACCATTGTGATGTACTTGAAGGTCATACGAGCTTAGAAATATCGGGGTAAAGGTCCCATCTGCGCTGGAATCCAATCGGAACTTGTCTTCTTGCCTGACCGATAAATGCATCATCGAGATCCGCATACACAATTGCCGACCCCCTTTCCGTCGTCGCCATGATCTGCCCATTGGGGTCGACCACCATGCTGTGGCCCCAGGCCGGATATCCAGACCCCGGCTCGTACGCCTGCGAGCACATAGCCACATACAACTGGTTATCCAGGGCTCTGGCACGGGCAAGAAGTTCCCAGTGTAGGGGCCCCGTGGTGCTGTTGAACGCCGAGGGGAATATCAACGCAAACGCCCCTTTTCGGGACGCAACCGTCGCGAACTCCGCAAACCGGACATCGTAGCAGATCCCGAGTCCGATCGTGCCGTATTCCGGGAGGTCTACTGTGGTTATGGCGTTTCCCGGAGAGAGTGTGTCTGACTCGCGAAAGGTCATCTTGCCAGGAAAGTCGACGTCGAAGAGGTGAGCCTTGCGGTGTTTTCCGAGGAGCTCTCCGTGAGGTGAGAACACAAGCGTGGTGTTAAAGACCTTGCGAGTGTCGGGCTCCAACTCTGGTATACTGCCGCCGACAAGATACACGCCGGCATCTTTGGCCATGCTGCTCAGGGCGTGGAAGCTTGGGGATGAAGATTCCGGATGAGGAGCTGGTTGAAGGACCTCTGCATATTGTGGGAAGGATGCTGTAGAGTAGGGCGAGTTGAAGCATTCTGGGAGTACTACGATTTTGGCTCCATGGGTTGACGCCTCCAGTACGAATCGGCGAGCCTCTTGGAGGTTGAGGCTTTTATCCGAGCCTGTTCAAGTCAGTTCTCCACTACTTGATTCAGGCAGGTATACTGAGATATACCACTTGCAAACTGGATGCAGGCGACCTTCACCGCCTGGCGCAACAGTCCTGGGTTTTCCGAGGTTGTCATCTTGAAGTCGTGCCGATCTGCATTGACTGCATTTGAATTTCATGGGAACAAACGATCAAGATGAGCTATTCAGAGACGCTTCCACTCGCAGTGTACTTGTATTCTTCATATACCCCAACTCTAGAATACTGGTTTGTCATGATCTCCAACATCTTGGGGTAGTTAAAAGGAACCACATATCCACTCCCCCAAATAGGAGGTTACTATTTGTTCGCGCTGTTCCTTGCGAGAAAACCAAGTCATAATGTTGCTTTCCTGAATGATCTCAACTTTTTGCATAGCGCCTGTTGGGGTCTGGGATTTCAACACAAGTCCATTTCTATTTCGACTTGCCGTCAATTCCAGGATGAAAGTAAGTAACATCAACGGGGGGGGAGGGGTCTATCGCTCAGCCCTAACAAACGACCAGGGGTCTCCACCAATTAATCGAGAACGATACGATGCGTGCAGGGGGTTGCTCCATGCTGCTGCCTGGCACAGCCAACAAGCCTGCGAGAGGCCATGCTCACAGAGGCAACCCGGGCTTCAACCAGCTTGTGTTTGAATGCAGATGATGCATATATGACTCAATGTCTGTCTCTTACTTGAAGCGCGCCGTTTTGGTACTTGCATTCACATTATCTTGAAACAAGAGAACGTCAAGCTGACTGCATGTCACCATGGCGATATATCCCTATCGTCAACTCAATTTACCACATGAGACCCGCGTCCTTATCGTTCAGCCCGGAAAGTTTACCGACGACATAACATGCGGTCTCTCTCACATCAACATCGCATCCCCCGATGAGCCATACGAGGCACTGAGCTACTGCTGGAGTAAAGGCATTGATCGCGACCCCGGCATCGACCCCGATGTCGAACTGCAGTGGGCAGTCTACGGCAAAGATGAAGACGAGAACATCGTCGAGGAAGGAGGAAAACTCAAATTTAAGGACATGGTAGACCACCCGTACATGGGCGAAAACTACATTCGCATGGGCGGCAAGATGCCGGACGCACCCATCATTTGCGACGGCGTGACCCTTGTCGTAGGTGGCGAGCTGTTTCGCGCTTTAAGGAGGTTGAGAGAAGAGGACGGTCCTCCTTTGCGGATATGGGTTGATGCTCTCTGTATCAATCAGCAGGACATTTCTGAGCGCAACGAGCACGTTAAAATCATGGGCCATGTATACGCGGGTGCGTCGCGGACAAGAGTGTGGCTCGGCGAATCGACACAAATGGACTTTCAGGCCATGAGGACGTTAATGGCAATCTCGGAGGTGTTCGCTAATCTACACAAAAGGGGAATTTTTGAGAACGACATGAGTATTCCTCAATTTCAAGGGCTTTTTGAGAGTACAGCAAATACCGAGCGGATAGACTGGGGCTTGCTTTCTGAAATGCTAAACAGGGCTTGGGTACGTGTATTTTCACCGAATGGACAGAGCTTGGCGGGCAAACTGACAGTTTTCCAAAGTTCAAACGTACGTGGATCATACAAGAGGTCGCCAACTCGAAGGACATCAGCGTGCACCTCGGTAGTCTCAGCTTTGGATGGACATTCCTATCGAGCGTAATCCGCGCGATTCAGCGGTACAAACTTCAGGGCACCATTGTCGAATGCAAGGCGCTCAAAACCATAGCCATCATGGAGGAGTTGAGGCACGAACGCATCGACAAATCCGTGCCATTCTCGACCATACCCTTGCTGGAATTGCTGGAGGAGCTGAGAGACTTCAACGCGACCATACCGAGCGACAAGATTTACGGCGTCCTGGGCCTAATGGAGCGGAAAGACGAGTTTGTGGTGGACTACGCCCAATCAGCGGAAAGGCTCTTCACGGACTTTGCCGTGAGGGAGTTGCAGGCCGGACATATGGATGTTCTAACGCACTGCGTCGACTCCCCCAAGCCAACCACGTTGAAGCTGCCTTCATGGGTGCCGGACTGGACATGTCCTGGATGGACCGAGCCTCTCAGAATCAGGGACTTGGAAATGAAAGCTGCTGGGAATACCAAGTCCGAGCTTTTCATCGACGAAGACGGCACGATTCTACGCATCAAAGGGGTGATTCTCGACAAGATAGCTGCCATTGAAATGAAGCGTCGTATCCCGCCCCCAAATCAGGCAGGGCCAATGGACCCTGCCGACGGCGAGGACGGTGATTGGGGCAAATTCGAAATGTCACAATACGGTGGTCCAATCCTCGATGCTGAACCTGAAGGCTCTGCGCCGAGCTACTCCGGCTGGCACTCGGTAGACAAGGTTGCAAAATCCATCCGCAGACGTTCAAGAAATGATGGGGAAATTCATTGCTCCCAGGGCCAGGAAGACACTTCAGAAGTCATCACCAAGCAGCGTGAACACAGGACTCCCAAGGATGCTCGATACCGGTACAAGAAGATCATTGAGCAAACCAGGGAAGATGCGAGGGCTTGGTACCTTGGTGCTGTCGATGTTGCATTCCCGGACAAGAAAGTCACGCCAAAGACGTGGGAGAATTTCTGGAGAACATTCATGTACAACCGTACTCGAAAGAATGAGCGCCCGGGCGCTGGGTGCGCCACCGGCTTTGATGTCTACTTGAAGACAATAACTCTCCGTGAGGGACCCGAGGCGATACTTCAAGGGCTCGTGGCAGATCAGATTGACAACCACGGATTATCCTTACGCGACGCCGATTCATACTACTTGCAACAGAGGGAAAATCTTGAGCTGGTCGGCGGGTCGAACGCTAAGTGGAACTTGAGCAGACGCTTCTTCCGTTCCGATGCAGGAAGGTTTGGATGGTGTGTTGACGGAACCCGACCTGGAGACATCGTTGCCCTATTCCATGGATGCGACTCTGTGTTTACACTTCGAGAAGCTGAGAACGGAAGGTGGCGCATCATAGGCGACTGCTACATTCACGATCTCATGGATGGCGAAGGTGTGGGATCAGATTTCGAGGAGACCGAATTGCAAATTGTTTGATTATGAAAAAGATTGTAAGACACAATACATAGCAACTCCTGCACGCCTGATTCGCCCGTTGCGATGAACCCAACTTTCCAAACCTCAAATAATTATGAACGAATAACATGCTTCGCTGTAGCCTTTATGTCGCGAGAACTGAATCCAACTCTAAATGTAGTGGAGCCTTCAGGCACAACCCAGCTCTGGGACCCAACGTCCCAGAAGCTAACATCTCTGCGTAGAAGTACAAAGTCAACAGTTGCTGACTCCTTCGGTTGCAAGAAAACCTTTTCAAACCCTCGAAGAACTTGTACGGGAGTGCCTTCAGGGACCGTGTCTTGAGGCAAGGACACGTAAAGCTGTGGTACCGTCGAACCAGCAACGTGCCCGGTATTAGTGACTCGGGCGGTAAGGCGTAATATGGGTTCCCAGAGTTCCGGGTTGCCGCCTGGGGTATTAGGTGTAGATGGGTCTGGTGTAGCAGAAACGCCCTGAACAAGTTGCTTGATCTTCAAAGACGACTTTAATTCGAATGTGGTGTAACTCATGCCAAAGCCAAATTCGTAAAGTGGATCAATACTTTTAGCGTCTAGATGCCGATAGTCGATGAACAGGCCCTCCGTAAAGTCGGCTTGCCATGCTGTGGGTGAGGATATCTCGGCCTCAGTAAGGTTAACGACCGGGATGTTGGTGTCGTTCGGGTTGGCGGCGATTGAATACGGCAGCTTGCCAGAAGGATTAACCTTTCCCCAGAGAACGTCGACGATGGAGTTGCCGGATTCCTGTCCTGGAAGATGGGCTGCCAGAATAGCAGTGACGTTGGGGTTATTAGCCCATGGCAAGCTGTTGATGCCAGCCGAGTGTGTCACGACGACTGTGTTCGGGCATCGCCGAGCGACATTCTCAACTACCAGCGTCGAGTTCCAATCAGCCTCCATGTTTGTTCTGTCGTAACCCTCAGAAGCAAACGTATTGAGGAATACGAGACAGACTTCCGGGATGGGATACAAGCTGCTGAAGTCGCCTGCGGCGAGGACCTTGTTGTTCAGGATATACTGCACCCGCGCGCCGCTCTCACGAGCATGGGCCTTGATAGCTTCGAGAGGCGAGATGAGATATGTGTGCCGACCTGTCCCGGAGCCGCCGCCGATTGTGAGAGTGCCGATCTCAATTCCGGCGCCAAAGACCAGCCCGTCGGCTGGGTCCGCCGCGTCGTTGCCAAAGACCCCTATGTTGGTGGGCTGCTTCAGTGGAAGGGTGCCGTTGACGTTCTTGAGCAAGACAGTGGCTTCGGCGCCGAGCTTGCGAATAATCTTGGCGTGATCGCGTCTCACGTCGCGGCTCGGTGGCGGCTCAAACGGGAT
Source organism: Colletotrichum camelliae (assembly GCA_018853505.1). NCBI lineage: Eukaryota > Fungi > Ascomycota > Sordariomycetes > Glomerellales > Glomerellaceae > Colletotrichum > Colletotrichum camelliae. Next base: position 4,196,433 of record JAELVL010000005.1, on the reverse strand, counting down.
CAAGTGCAGCAAATTCGACTGTGCTGCAATCGTGAAAATGATAGATGGGTCAACCGTCGGGTAGTCGGCGCCGTCCTGACCAAACAGATAGTACTGTGTCATGATACGTTGAATCATCTCGTCAAGGCGATCCTCGGTTACTGAACCGTCGCTGATCATTTTCGTGATGTTGGGTCCCCAATAGGTTTCGCCCGTGAAAGTCTCGGCTTGACCGATGGGTCCTGGCATGTTCATGTCCAAGCCACCATTGATCGATTCCGGCCCTGAGTGAGTCGCCTACCAATCGCTCTGCACATATCCTTTGAAGGCGAGTTCATCCTTGAGAATTCCGTTGAGAAGGTTGGAGTTCTCACAGGCGTAGGTCTGGTTAAGCCTGTTATAACTGCACATAACTGTAGCAACGCCCGCGCGGATGGAATCGGCAAATGGCCATAGATAAAGCTCGTGTAAGGTGCGATCGTCGATGTTGGAAGAGATCGCTGCGATTTCGGTGCCGTTTTGCAGCCAGGAATTAGTTCGTTGAGTCTCTTGTTCATTGCCGATGAAGTGTTTTGCGCACGCCTGTACGCCAGCATCTTGCATGCCCTTGATGGTGAGACTCATAGCAACTCCAGTGAGGTATGGATCAACAGAAAAGCCCTCCCAATTGCGTCCACCGAGTTGGTTACGGCCCAGCGGTCCAGCCACTGGTCTAAGTCAAATGTCAGCGCCCCTGTATTCACCGTGTAAAGGCTCCAAAACTCACCCCAGTCCAACGTGGACGCCCTTGTCCCGAAACTCCTCACCCAACGCCTTTCCACGTTTGTAGATTAGATCCTTGTCCCAGCTAGCGGCCGTTGTCAGGCCGGCCGGGAACACGCTAACGAGATCGGCGCGGTCCAGCGCCGTGGGGCCGTCGAGCAGGCAGAGGCCGCGAAAGCCGACGCGCTCGATCGGCGGGATGTTACCGATGCAGCCGCCGACCTCAAGACCGATACGACCAGTAACCATTCGAGTCTTTTCGGTAAGGTTGAGACGCGCCGTAAAAGCTGCGGCCTTGGAGGCCGCCGAATCCCAGTTCCGGACGGGTGAAGGTGAAGCAGGGGATTGCGCTGGTTGGCGGGCTGGCCAGCGCCCGCTGCCGGCGCCGTATTGCCTGCTGGCATACCAAACCGAGATTAGGATGAGGCCCGTGAGGTACAACACGGCTCTGGTCCATGATTGGCGACAGCGGCTCGTACATTGTGGCGGAGGGAGGTTGACAAATCGCTGTTTCGCAGGATGGTGATGGTGCGGCGGCTGCTGCTGCTGCAGGATGTGCTCTTGGCTGCTGTGGCTGGCTTCCTTGGTGCTGCTGGCGAGGTCGCTAGTGGTGATTTGGCTCTCATCGGGCATCATGTCGGTCGAGAAGCTGCAGGAATGGCCATTCAAAAGGAAAGAGATCTTCTCGTCTTCGGCAGCTCGGGGACGCAGCGCATTGATGTGCGTTGGCTCTCGGACGTTCGAGTCCATGGCGGCGGGTTCGCGTCTTGTCATGTCGTTCGTCACTGTCAACGTGGGTGCACAGTCTGGCGATGCTTTAACTCATGGATTGGACAGAGCGGCACACCCGGGCGAACGAGAGATCAAGTTTCAAGAATCTGGGGTAGAAGGCCAGTTGACGTGAGCGCTTTCTTTGGTGGACTGAGAGCCCGTGAGTTCGTCTCCGCCTGGTCCGGATAGGTGACCGTGTTCTTCAGCAGCGGAGGTGTTCAAGCGATTGAGAGTGAAGGTTTGCGGAAGGGAAAGAAGTTTGAGAAGAATGGGAGAAAAGCAATGGCTTGAAGGACCGAACTCGGGGGGAACGCCGTCGGGCGGACAGTCATTGCGTGACACTCGACTTACGTGACTTACCTGTTTGGGGAATATGTTGGAGAAGCTCCCCTCAATGTGTCTGGTTCCTGAAGCGTTTTCGCTCTGAATGCCGGCGAATAGACCAATAGCGCCGTTGCGGAGTTTCGGGTTCGGATCCGACAGTTATTCAAGCACGTCATGGCTGATACAGTGTTCTACCCCCATACACGTATTGATGTCTCTCAGTTGATGCGGTGAACTATTTCGCGATCTTGCCAGCTTGCGAGATCGTGCTAGAGGACGTGAGAAAAAGAAAGTTGTACGCGCTCAATCTCACACCGGTCCAATGGCTATGCGTCTTTCAGATCATATGATACATTTTGTACACCGATGGCTGGCGAGGCATTTCAGTTATGTCTCGGTTAATACTCGGAAACCAGATATTGCATACGAGAAGACCCCAGAATACCCAGTAATTCTTGCTGCGCGGAGACTTGCCAATCAGGCGGTAAGATGATCACTTGATTGAAGTTGACTTATTACCTGGGCCAGGTATGATGAACTTGTACCTTAAAGGCTCATTAGACGCAGCCACATTAATCGCAAGCAGACGCATATTGCCTTACTATTCTAAACTTGATTTTTGATGAGCCGTGTTAACAATAAAACACTCTAAAAGCACAACCGCCAGTCTAGAGTTCCTTGAGGTCTGAAAGGCTCATTCAACTCCAATGTGGGGCCGGAGGAAGCTGCCGCGCATGGGTCCGTTGGGCCACTCTTTCTCCGTGACTCATTTCCATCTCCACCACCAAACATCAGCAGGGTTAGGGCATCGATCGTCAACATCCACAACTGGTCGGTTAGCTCAGTTGGTTAGAGCGTGGTACTAATACATCATCAGATGTGTTGAGTAATGCCAAGGCCGGGAGTTCAAGCCTCCCACTGATCATGTTCTTTTGCTATCAGAAGCTTTGATTTTTGCAAGCATAGGCTGTTCCGCAACCTACCGCTGGCCGTCTTTGCACTCACTTATGACCGAATCCTCCAAGTGCGGTGGACGCCATCTAATTTCTTTCCCCCATCAAACATAAATCATCTACCTGTCTGTCCACTGATGAGCCAAGTCTCCTGTGCTGCGATAGAGGAACAATGCACGCACCGGACATAATCACAATACGTGCCGAGCTCTAAACGACAATGAAGACTAAGTGGCTGTGCGGAAAACAGGTCGTTCACTCTTCTCGGCCGAGTTGCCTCGATCTAGATATTCTATGCGGAACTCAACGGTGATCATCTGAACTAGAAACACATGGCGAGGAAGGGACAAGGTTCCCATCGTACTCGTTCTGTTCCTCAAAGGCTTACGGAATGCATGTCTGGCAACCGTTACAGCGTTCTAGACGTTCTAGAGAAGAGGCTTTAGACGACGAGAAGTCCGCAAAAGAATCATTTCGGGTTTTGCGAGCTGCATTGATACTCTCATGACCGAAGTTGGATCAAGAATCCCTGTTTTCGTGTATCCGCTTCGACTTGTGCACGTATGTCCGCATGTTTTCGTGGGTTAGGTTCTCCAAAGATTTCTTCTTTGGGCAACTGGCGAACGAGGTCAATGTCAACCGGCTCAGTTCATAATTGAGACGAACTGACTTGGCCAATCGTCTCTATGCTAATAGCTCCAGGCAGAAGAAATATGCTTGACCACTTGTGTCCGAAAGCCTAAATTTGATTGGACCCAGAATTCAACTCCTCGATCATCCTCAACGGTCGTGCAGGTCGGGAAAAGTCCCTGCCGTGAGCGCACCAGCAGAGAAACATCGGGCAAAGCCGAGCACCCCCCAATCACATGGTCGATGCATGTCTGTCGTGCGTCGCTCGCTCGGTCGTTGCCAAGAGACGAACGTGTTTCTTCAAAATGCGCCGTGGCAGTCCTTCGGCAGGACGCCGGGTGCTTGCGGCTCGGGGACGCAGGGTGGTTTCGCCTTTGAAGAGGACTGCCAACAGCCACCTGACAGGAAGCCGTTGTCGCCGGCTGGTTTGAGCCCAAACACTGTCCAAGCGTTCGCCGTCCATCAATACCACCCTTCAACTCACGGGAGAGCGTCAGAGATATTCTCGGAAGCTCGTGGGGAAATCCAGGCAAACATGACAGGCTCGTCCCATGATGCGCGACCAGGAAGCCTCGTATGTCGCGTCGCAAAAGCGGCCAGGTTCAGCGTTCGTGGGATTAATCGCGGTTATCAGACGCCGCCATGGAGCTACAAAGACCGCCTTTTGTCCTGTTCGTCATTATTCTGAATCGCTTTCAAGGGGGTGAATGGGCGATTTGAGGAAGTCAGTAGGTATTTGGGTGACTAAAACTTCATTGCTTAACTTCTTCGGTCACCGATCGAGTTTCTTCACATGAAAGAGATCCATGTGTCACTTTTGAGGGTTATTACCACCTTAATTACTTTCGTGTACAGAAGCGCAAGATAGTTTGACACGCTACGGGCAGAAATACACGATTATCGCTTGCTTGTAGTTTATAATCTCTTGCTCTCGCCATTGTCGTCAATGCCAATTCGTCTATCCCTGCTGCCATAGTGACGTGGTTTGGCCTTCGACACTGACCTTATCAATGGCGATTACCTCCTCCTCGCTCAATCTCCAGCCAAGCGCTTCAATTGCCTCTCTTGCCTGCTTTGCCGTGCGGATGCCGACGACCGGAATGACGCCTTTACCAATGTTGTAGTTGAGAGCAACAGAAGCTGGGCTCTTTCCTCGCTCCTCTGAGATTTCCCGCAAGGTGGCGATCGTTGGATCAATATCCTTCATGTCATAACTGCTGAAGCGGTACTCATTAGGTGGTGGGTTCTCAGGTGTGTACTTTCCGGACAAGCGCCCTTGCCCGAGAGAAGAGTAGGACTGAAAGATGACGTCGCTCGCTTGACACTTTCTAATGCTGCCAGTGGTCTCGGGGTAACGACGAAGCACGCTGAACTCGCACTGGTTCGTAGCCAAAGGCACGTTGTGCTTCTTCAGCTCGTCGCGGATCTTGAAGACGTCCTCAATGTCGTAGTTGGCGACGCCCACAGCTCGGGTAAGACCTTCCTTCACGCACTTGGCCATGCCTTCGGCAATGTTCGAGAAGCTTTGAGGATGGATCGGTCCATGAACGAGATAAATATCAACAAAGTCGAGACGGAGGCGCTCCAAGCTGGCCTTCAAGCTCGTCAGGGGTGCGTCGACGGGATGGATGAAGTTCTCCGCCTTCATGGGCGTACTGAAGAACTTCGTCTGCACCACGAAGTTGTCGCGAGGAAGACCCTGCACGAGGTCGCCCGCGATCATCTCGCTTTCGCCGTTGCCGTACGCTTCCGCGGTGTCGATGAAGTTGATACCCGCATCGTAGAGAATCTGCCATGCCTCCTGAATTTTGATCCACTCGCTCTCGTCATAATGCCATGTCGCCTTGTCTCCCCACGGCCAGCCGCCAATGGAAAGGTAAGACGCCTTGACAGGGCCATTGACTGCGGGAAATGATAGACGGTCTTTGACAGTTGGACAGAAGCTTTGAGGTAGAACATTTTTGCCGGCTAACTCTGGGTCAACGCCCTTTGGCTTGTTGGAATGGAACCCAGAGACCGATGATAGGCCAGTGCCGAGTGCCGTTTGCAGTGCCTGATCCATAGCGATTGATTTAGGTAAGTCTCACGAAAGAAAAATAAGTCTTGTTTATGATTCGTAATGAAGCGAAAACCGGGCTTTAGTCGATGGGTATTGCAAACTTCTTGGTTGTTGCACTGCTTCGCCCAATCTGTATACCCTTTTTATAGTAATCATGAGATACCTAGTACAGCATTTGTTTGTTAGCTTCGTCGTGGAACGAAACAATGATTTCATCGTTGCGACAAAAGCTTTTGAGGTCAATTCAGCGTCATGACATGGTGCCCCCCAGGTTCACAACCCCAGAGTTCCACCTTTACCCAGATATTTCGTTCAGGCCCCAAAAGATTGGCGAATTGACGCTTTTCAACAAATGGGTCAGCATATGTCACTATTACTGTATTTTCTCTACCCCATGCTCGCGTGGATCCAGCCCGACGATGCTGACAGTGCGATGTTCTGCCCTTCGATTGAAAGACGCCATGTGGAATTCCCGTTCAGCCACATCGCGATGCACAAAGCGCAGTTTGTGGCTTAATCTATCACATGCAAAATCAACACTAGGAGACCGTGTACCGTTATGGCCTGATTGCCCAGTCTCAACAATTCGTGAAGAGACATTGACGTCACCATGAAGGGGTCATTGAATGTGAGACAGAGACCAAGCACTTATTAGATAGCTCCATAAAACCCAGCGTCGATCGCCTTTCTAATCTCTCGCTTCTGAATGGCTCTTACTTCTTGCACACATTTTTGACACCCATCGCCATCATGGATACAGAAGGGCAAACGTTCAAAAATTTGATGAAGGCCTCCAACATGCTTGGGGAGCCGGTGGTCTCGTCCATCTCGGAGGTCCCGATCACTACGCAACGGAAGCCGTTCCTGCAGCCCGAAGATGACCAGAGGCTGTCCCACACTGGTAGATCTTTCTCCCTTGTGTTGATTGAAAAGTGGAGTTAATTATTGCCAAAGGCACTGCTCGGGCCAACACCGCTGCGACGCATGATCGTCCGAAGGGTACGACGGAATATGATTGGAATAAGATCCATCGGCATCAGACCGTGAGTGCTTTTTCAGGGCGGTTTTCATTCAAGATGCGACCTGTGAACTAACGGGAATCATCACAGGTCTTGCAACAACATTGCGAGTTCTTCGACCGTGTAAGTATCACAACGTTTTTTTTATCGCATTTCAGTGCCCTAATGCCTCTTAGGACCAAGATGGTGTCATCTGGCCACTGGATACCTTTGTCGGATTTTACAAGCTCGGCTTTGGACTCATTCTGTCAACGATCTCGGTGTTCATCATCCACGGCAACTTCTCCTACCCCACTGTGCGCGGGTACCTACCCGATCCCTTCTTCCGTATCTTCATCGACAATATTCATAGGGATAAGCACGGAAGTGACAGCGGCGCGTATGACACTGAGGGCAGATTTAGCTCTCAAAAGTTCGAAGACATATTTGCCAAGTATGCCGAGGGCAGGGACTACATGACGATTGGCGACATATTTGCCATGCTGAAGGGCAACCGGGTTATTCTCGACCCCGTTGGCTGGGGAGGAGCATTTTTCGAATGTCGGTAGCCAGTCTCATGTACTGCTTGTGATTGTCACTAATCTTGGGTTAGGGATGGCCACTTACATCATGCTCTGGCCTGCCGATGGCCGAATCTGGAAAGAAGACGTTCGTGGGATTTACGACGGCAGCCTCTTCTACACTATTGCTGCCCGAAGATCCACCAAGAAGGACGTCAACTCTAAACAAAATTAGTCTATGGCCTTGTGTGATCGGTTTTCAGGCGTTGGTGTCCAGGGGATCAAGTGATCACTCGCTTGGCATACACAACACATACGCAGGTTACGTATGAATAGTTGCCTTGTACTGGCATTTGTCACTGGATGGAAGCCTTTCAATTTACGTCTTGCAAAGATCCTTCCTCACTGTGTATGTAGTAGGGAAAGTTTAATGCGCGGTTAAATAGTAGAACACTGGGCGCATCAAGTCATCGGGGAGGCTATATCTCCGCCATTGACATGCAATCTAGGCGTCTACGCCCTAATCAAATCCAATTTTATCTTACCTTCATTTCACGTTGATCCTGCATAAGTGATAAAGTCGAAATGACTTAACGTATGCGTGTGCGAAGTCAGTCAAACAGTATTGTGTGTGAGGAGATTGCAAATCTTTTTAATAATAGCGCATTTTCGGCAGAAAAACATCTAGTGAAGTCAAGTCAAGTTTAAGTATTCATCCCATGATTTTGGCGAGAAATTTGTTCATGGTGTGCCTACCCCGCGTCACATCAATGCACCAAACCTCCCTCTCGGTCGCCGAAGGTTACTCCGCCGTGCGGAGTTCGTTGATCATTGTCGGCAGTGGCTACCAAATAACATCTCACAATATCAATAGCAGCATGGTTTAGACGCGCCCGCCTCAGTTTCTGTTGACGGGTGAATTTGAGGATATCAACGAAAACGTTCTAGCGCATGACGCGTTATCGTGAAGCTCAAGACACTGATTTGAAATTGCTGCAGCCTGCTGGCTGCTCACTGTTGGCTCTTTCGCAATGTCGGGTGTTGACGAGATCACAGTAAGCCTTTCGTTGTCCGCAGCTCTCGCCATGGATGGATCTTATTGAAGGTCATGACATCGTAAATTAAATAATCTGAGTCGGTATCTAAAATCTGTTTCTTTCTGATATAATCCCATAGCCCAAACCCCCAATCGTAAGGTCGTCAATAGATCGACTGTGAAGGAATCTCTGCCGCGGTTGCGGGATCCTCCATGTAAGGATCAGTCGGATAGAACTCCATAATAATGTACCACTGAATCAAGGCAGCCATCAGAAAACCCAATCCACCAGTCAAGAATAACGCCGCGATAGCCACAGCCGCATCCTTTGCGAGAAGGGTGACAACGCCAACAGCCAAGAAAGCACCAGCGCCAACCAAGTTCCAGAGTCCATTTTGCCAGCTGGCGTCGAGAATCTTGGGGACGTACCACTTATCCTGAGACAAGTAAATCATCAAGAGACCGGCGATGACGAACAGGCCGCCGCCGATGAGTAGAGGTGATGTTACAAAGATGATACCGGCGCTCGGGTGTGAAAGGTCGAGAACGCCCGGAATTCCAGAGACGGCGGAGATGGTGAACGATGAGCCAGCGAGGAACTGAAGGATACCGGCTCGAAAGGCCAAACTAGGCAAGAAGACAGTTCGAAGTTCGTACCAGTTGGCCCACCAGACCCATTCGTCGCTGCCGAGTAAAGCTGGCTTATACGCATCAGGCGCATCTTTCTTCGGGTCCAACACGCCGCGGTCGACATTGAAAGCAGCCAGCAAGCCCATGAGGCCGCTCAGGGCGAATAGTGCGCCTCCTAAAGTCTTTGTTGATTGGATACCAGCATCCTGTCCCGGAAAGTCCAGAGCGGGGCTCAGTAGAGGGATGAGAGTAAAGATGCCGTTGAGACAGAAGCAAATACTGCCGGCGATGAACACCATGGTTACGAGCCATCCCATGTCGCGGTAGGGGTAAATAGTAAGCATGGCTCCTAATCTCGAGAAACCGCTGCGGTAGGATGATGCCGTTACTGAAAAGACATCCGCATCTCGCTCCGGCTTCGCTGCTCTCTCGGCGTCACAGGCTGCTTTGTACGCCGCATAGTCGATGTGATTGAATGTGCGATGCCAGACGGCGGACGCGAACCGCTCGTCGGCTGATCTTGTTGAGGGCGGGTATCCGATGGAGCTGAGCGAAGGGTAAGGCGATACCCAAGGCTTGGGCATGCCTCCCGCCCCCGGAGCCCTCAGATAGGACACCCGACGAGGGTTATACGCGTTCATGATGGCTGAAGATGATCGTCTTGTGATGTAGTCCCCCTTATTCCATTTTCTTTTTCTTCGCACGCCCTTGATGAAGAGTGCTGGTCGTTCGGCTGTGTCAACCGAACATCACAAAGAAGAAGAGACGCGGGAACAGGTCCCTTATTTACGCCTCACGCATCCTTCGCCGGAACGTCATGATCCCTCATCGGGCTTCTAGCTTCGCACCATTTCCTGCAAGCCCAACCCCTCCGGTGGCCTGAGCATGAATGTTAGCCCACATCGTTTCAGTGCGTGCGTACTGGAGGGAACAGACGACATACGGGGGACGCGCCGGAGGAGGACCCAAAGGTTCACGCCGTAGAGTGTGTTGGTTCTAGGCGATGGGACACCTGAACACTTGATCTCCATGTCGCTCTCGGCATGCACGGGCGGGAATTTCAGACGACGTGCGTCCCCGCGTCGCCTGTCTGCTTCCTGGCTGCCTGTCTGCCCAAGGGACGCCCGACTTCTCCACGACTGACCCTTCTCTGAGACACGCATTGCCTTGAGTCCGGTTGATAAGCTGTCGTCCAGAAGTTTAGGACAGAGGCTGGAGGAGGACGGCCGACGGCAGGGATTGGCCGCGAGCGGCGAACTCTGTCCGGATTTGAAACAAACCTTGGACCCCCCCCCTCTTGATGAACCTGCTCTCTCGCCAGCAGCAGTACATAGCAAATTGCATTGCTACTCCTGCGTCTATATGCGCAGTTGGTCCGTGATTTCACGCCGAGTTGGTCGCACCAAGGCCGAAGAAACTTCCCAGGCGAAGGTCCCCGACTAAGGCGGCGCATAGTATGCAACAACACCGCAACCAACACGCTGCGCCTTCTCCTCGAACGGCCTAGCGGCAAGGCGGAATAATTCTCACTAGCTCATATTTGGGCCAGCTAAGAGGCCAGCCTACGGCGCCCGCGCATGTTTTGGTGTCGGCAGTACGCCGTTTAGTCTTTCGGCCGCCGCCTAGTGTCCGCGGCCCCTTGCAAGAAAAGGGGAGAATACAGGGGGAAATACCACGTTCTTCTCCAGATCGCCAGATCGCCCTGGATCCAGTATTACCAGCCGCATTTCGTTAAGTGATTGATCTTCGTCGAAGAAATCACGAACTGGCGCGATTTTGACTCTTGGAGTTGAGGCGGCGGGTGATTGAGGCCCAAATGTTAGTTCGCCCTGAGGCTTCGCGTCATCCAAACAACCTGCCCTCCTTATCCGAAGTGTCTTCAACTCTGACTTTGGCCCTCCAGCTTCTTCTTCACTTCCTTCTCGCTCTCGTGAATGAGGCTTCCTCCTACTAGCTACTCCCACCTGAGAAAATCCGAAGCCACCACAGTCCAGGAATGCCTAGCTTGTTTCCAACCCACATGTCGCCTCACGCTAGAACAAGCTGTGAGGATACATTTTCCGCCAAAAATAATTTGTTTTGAGTTCGGACTTTTTAGCCACCTTGCACACGGATCCTTGTCTAGAATATCGGCCACCACAGCCGGCGCGCAGACACGCACGGTAGGATCACAGGTTGGTGCCTGTGGCTCTCTTCCTCTTTCCCATGGCTACTATGGTATGATGGGTAAGTAAAACTGGTGGAGCTGGTATCGCGGGGACTGGTGGCCCACTCAAGGCTCTGGATTAACTGCTGAATGGCTGTGTGAGCGATGTACCGGCCCTGGTTTGCCTGGCCCGCAAAGACCTGACAGGGTGGTTTTATTTTGGCCCGATACCATAGTACAACCTTCCCCCGACTCATGCAAGACGGGCGCTGGCCAGAGTCTACTTCTTGCCAGCTCCTCGGTCTGATCTTTTTGTCGAATGCTCCCCGTCTTGCGCCCTCGGCCGCTTCCGCGACAGAGTGGAACGCTGGCTAACCGGCGCCGACGGGTAGCAGCTTAAACGCTCAGGGGCAACTCTGTCATCTCGGCTCCGGTCGATCACGAAAACGCAAAAGATAGCGAGAACGAAAAAAAAATGCACCGCGGGTAGCATTGTGCCGTTCTGTTTGGCATATGTGTCGTTAGCGATTTCACGTTCGCAGGCAGAGGAGCGAAATGCCTTGTGCAGCGCCAAGTTGTTTTGCCTCCCCGTTACGAAGATCTGCGCTTGGAGGATTATTTATGGAAACCCCCAAGCCTCAAGCGCCAAGCGCCGCCAAGCACAGACTGAGCGCTGTTCGCATTGCTTGATCTGAGGCTCTCGAGGGAGTGTTCGTGAGAATCTGCTGCCCGTATCACGCCGCCAAGAGCACAGCCAAGGCGGGTAGACAGCCTTGGCGGCCCTGAAGAGAAAGAGAGCGCCGCCTCAACGCTGGGCTGACAAGGTTGGGCGGCCACCTGATGAGACCAAAGGCACTTCAAGACCGGTCGGAAATCCAGCTTCTTGGTAGGGTGTCACTCGCTTTCCCAGGAACACTCAGGGACTGCCACGCTGCGACAAGGGTGACCGCTGACCCGGCCCCCAAACTCTATGAGATCGCGATTGCACAACGGCCTTGATGATCTGTGCCGGCGGAAGCAGCCCAGGGGGTGACCAACCAGATGGCATTGGTTCCTAGAGTCTAGATGAATTCAGGCACTTAACGGTCGCAGGCTGTAATTCTTCAACGCGCTAAGGATTTAAGAATGAAGCTTGGTTGTTAAGATTATTGGGTAAGATTATATGTTTATATGGATTTGGATTTTCGGTGCCTTGTTCCCGAAGGACTACCCTGCAGGGTGGGCAGCTGAGTTCCCCCAATCATCTGGAGAGACGACCTTGTCCAGACGTCAAGCTTTTGTGAGGGCGGGAAGTGGGGAGGTTGCCAGCTGCATTGAGCGTTGAGCAAATAACCTTTGCCTTGAAAGCCAACCAGGTATGTGCGCATGAGCAAACAAACCTGATTTCAGACGGTTACCTGACAAGTGTCTGTCAATTCCAGAGTCTTGGGCTTGACTCAGATCCCCTCCTCGCTTACGCCTAACGCCAAAAGTCCGAAAACAAGGCGAAGTCAGGGCGGGCGATAGCACTAAGTGAAGCCCAGACACGTAAGCTGCAGTCAACATAGGAGTTCCCGTTATTTTGATGGAATAGAGGCTAGCTGCTCTTCAACAAGATGAGAAGGATGAAGAAAGATAGCCAACCATTTGATGTTCGAATAGCTTCATTGACCCTCAGACAGTCGCAAACATTGTCCCAAACCAGGTGTCCACATGGGCTGACCCGACATTCGACGGCAGAAGCGGCACTGTAGAACTCTAGAGGGTAAACGGCTGAAGAGTGGAAAAAAGCTTGCGGTCCGCCGTCTACCCGTGTGAAGAAGGAACTTGCCGCTTGTCATCCGAAGTTGACGTTCATCCTGGGGCATAGGAAAAGTGGGACACGTTGAATCGACCATCTCCTCGGGCTCACCACCAGCTCCTAAATCTCGTGAGAATGGCTGTGGGTAGTTGGAGATAATAAGGAATCAGTTCTAGGAAGGCGTGGTGGGAGTAAGTCAGCAGTCTGAATGGTTGCAACCGAATAATCCACTGCTGGTTTTGCTGTGAGGCCTGACAAAGGAGGTCACGAGGCGTGAAAATGAGTGTAGTAAGGCATCAACAATCACCAACCACCGCGCCTTCCCTTTTGTCTGCTGTTACTCAACGCGTCAATGTTTGCTCTCCTTCACAACTTTCCTGCCCAAGTTTCTTTCCGCAAACCAACGCCACCCCTCAAAACACAAACTCAACGCTTTGCATCTGTCACAGTATCGCTGCGACCAGTCAAAGCCGTCGCACGAAAGACAGTACATCAAGACAAGTTTCATACGTCTACTTGCTAGCGAATTGCACAACTCCCCAGAAATGGATCGCAAGATTGCAAACGAGAAGAAGACCCGAGAGGCCGCGACTTTGGATTGGCCCAAGATGCCTGGCCAGTTCCCCAAGGTCGGCTTCCATCCTCAGGACCTGAGACAAGCTTCTTCCCTTACTCGTGACTCCCGAGCTGACATAAGGTTTTGCTTCAGGGAAAGACGACCAGCTTCGATCTGCCAGAGATGCAAAAGCCCACGAACTCAACCGCCAAGGCGCAAGCGCCACCGATGCCCCTCTCGCCCACGGTCACCATTGGTGACAAGGTCAACGAGCTCCTGCAATGGCGTGAGGGCGTTGACCAGAAGCTTGATGCCATCAACTTCAAGCTGGAGCACCTCCTTAACGAGACGCTAAAGTCTCGCGAACTCGAGAATCAGGAGACGGCGATGGGCACGAAGCTCGGAAACGCTTGTTTCCGCCTCGACAGCCACCACGAGACCATTCAGGGCATCAGCCAAAGCCTCGCGGCGGCGAACAGCCAGGTCCATCGCCTGACGAACGAGCTTCGAGGTATCAAGGAAGCCAATGAGGTGACTGTGACTTTCAAGTCTGCCCGACCGTAAGTGGCAGCCCAAAAGTTGATCGAAGCATCCAGACTAACGTTCCCACTAGACAATAGAATCGAGATGGATTAATGTTTGGAGTTTGGCACGGAAAGGAGCACAGCACATGTGTTGTAAGGGAGAAGTCTGGTTTTTTTTTGTTTTTTTTTTGACTTGCGAGCGCTTTGGCATTCTGTTCTGTCAGGTTCCACGGATGGTTCGCCCCAGCGTCGGGTCCTGTCACGAAGTTTGCCGTTGGGTGCTTTCTGCGACAGGTTTGCATAGGGAATGGTGGAGATCACTGTTGGTTCGGTCTGACTTGGTTTGGGAGCATCATCTTCAGACCTCAGGGCGCATAGTTGAGTTTCCTTGGTAGTGGGTCGAAGCGAAGAGATGCCGTTCGCGTTAAAAAGGATAGACATTTTGTTAAAACATGGAGTCTATACCAGAACTATCTTTGCCTTGTGAACCAGATCGACGCTCCAATGAGGGGGACGATCAGGCTTGCCATTTTGAGACCAGTCTTCTTCCACGACGCGAACAGGTCCATTGTCGCCAACTTTTGGAACTCTGCGGTGTCATTAACTCTGGGGTAGGGGACGTCCGGAATGTCTTTGCCAATGAAAGGGCAAAGTTTGTCCCAGCCCAGGCCATCCTCCAATCTGACCACAAGAAGCTTCTCGGGAGGAATCAACTCCTTAACAGCTTTATTACTGTGTGGCCGGTTAGCCTTCCGACACCTGACAGCCGAATCCCGAATAAATGGCGGCGATCACGTCCGCGCGCGCGAACGATGGGCGGGAACAAACCTACTGGGCTTTGTACAGCTCGACACACTCATCCAGCTCCCTCTCCTTATCTCCGCCCGTGTAGCCTCGGTAGAGGGCTCGTCGGAAGCTCAAGCCGAGCTGGCCCAGGTAGTAAGTGTAGGCGTCGAACATGCCAATCAGACGCACGGAGGGCATCGTGAAGAAGGTCGCCATTGGTTGAAAGGTCTTGGCCACGGATCGCCGCCATGCCTCGGGGTCCCGCTCGGTCAGGACGAACTTGGCGTCCGGGTATGCCGCCACGAGCTCGGGAAGGAACCACGCGGGCACGTCGGTGACGCTGTCGTAGTCCCCGAACCACTTATCAAAGTCCCCTCGGGTGAACTTCTTGCCCTCGCCCAGGGACCCGGCACGGACGGCGTCGTCCATCATGCGGATGTGCGATACGCCATTCTTGAAGACTTCGACCTGGTGATACGGTTTGTAGCCGAGGATCTTCAGGGCATGATAGAATCCGTTGGTTGCGTTTCTAGAAACGGCATTGTCAGATCTTTGGGGTGCATTGGGGGCCGTCCCACTTGTTTTTTTAACATGGTATGGGTTGCGTACCGTCCGAAACTGAGTAGGATGACCTCCTTCTCTCGAGGATTTGGGTGCACTGGTTGGCGATCGATGAATCTAGACATCTTTGTCCCTTGCTAGTCTTGAATTGCGTGATTGCAAGCAAAGATGTCGTGATCGAGGAAGCGCGATGGTAGATATTATCAACGGGTGCAGCACCCGGAGACGACAGGGGCATCTCGGAAACCGCCTCGTTGCTGGCTTACCTCCGGCCATTCTGGATGCACGACGTTGTCACGATATCACATACCCCGCGGCTGATCCGCAGCGCTTATGCGGTGAACAACGCACATCACCGGTGGGGGGAAATTGTTTCGCAGGTTTGTCGAACCACTTATGCGGTCTTCGTGGGGCTCGGTATGGTGTTGGATATGTCATGTTGCATTATCTACGAGGGTTGCTGCAACCAACGTGTCGCGAGTTGTGGGGCGCAGAACAATTTGAGGGCAAGAGAAGCGACTATTCGCAGATGTTGTACGAGCTTCACGCGACGGCGAAGGGTACTTGCATTCGGAATGCTACACTTATCCGCAATTAGATACAAAACGAACTCGTGGGATTGCAAAGATTTGCAGGCCCGGAAATCAAGAAATGTCCGAAGGCCGAGACATTGTTGAAGAGAAGAGTTCGCTTCGCGTCGCGAGTACAAGAGACTCTACGGATTGGTAGACGAGATTCGGTTTCAGTCGCTTACGCCCTTGTAACTAGATAGTCACTTTCTTTGTAGTGAGGCTATCTGGATGGTTTCCTAGGTGCCCTTGAAATGATGAGTAAAAATATTTTTCTCGACATGACCATGGCGACAAAGTACAAGGCAACTTTTTCGGAATTCTTGGATATCTGCTTTGTGTTACGAACAACGAAAAGGCTGCATCTGCAGTATGAATGGGTGGACTGGTCACAAAAGCTGACACTCCCACGTGGCACTCGTCGTCACACAGCGAATGGATAGATTCAATTGACCAGATTACATACCTTAACTGTGGGATATCAATTGTCCTCCTGTCTTTCCTGAACGAATGTCCCAATATGACCTCATCGATGCCCTGGATTCCCCTAAGACAGGGCTGGCACCGCCCAAGGAGACCAGCTGTCAACATTGAAGTTATTGTACGTTTGATCGGTCCGGTAGACACTTGTCGAGCTGCCAGACTGTTTCAAGAGGAACTTGTTGATGAACGCAGTCAACTCGCTCTGCTGTGAGCTTGGGAAGCTGCAATGCGCGTGATTCCCAACCTGGCTGTATCCGAAGGTGTCAAGAGACCCCAGGGCCTGCCACTGCTTCCTAGCCCCTCCCACGCAGCCATATGTGCTCATCGTTCCCAGCCACTCGTAGTCGGGGTTCTCCATGATGTAAACTGGCCTAGGTGCAATGAGACCAGCCAGCATGTGGTGGTCAAAGGGCAGCTGGTTGACGTTGCTCGTGTACTGATTGAAGTTGGGGCTGAACCACGGGTTCTCGGTCACGATTTGTTTGGCGTCTTGAACTGTGAACCCGTTGCGGTTCTGCCAGTCGGCAATGCGCCAGCATCCCGCACCGCCGGCACCGGATTCCTGGGGCAAGGTAAGCGCGATACGGGAGTCGAAGGCGCCGGCGACGAAGGCTCCTTTGCCATTGCGGGAGCAACCGGTCACACCCAGGCGCGTGGGGTCGATTCCGACGGATGGAGTAAGGTCTAGAGCATCGATGATTCGGGAGACTGCCCACGACCATGCCATCAAGGCGCCCGCACTGTGTCCGCTGCCGTAGAGGTCATAGAACTTGCCCTGGCCGCGAGAGCCACCGCCTTGCTGCTGGGCGATCTCGTCATTGTTGAAGGTGATTGTGCCGACGGTCGAGGGGACGGGAATGCTCGCGGCACCGTAGGCGATGATGGCCGGGACGCTGTTGCCACTCGGCTTGGAGATGGTCACGGCGAAAGAGATGGACTTCCCACCGTCCGAGACGTTGATAGTGAGCTTGTTGCCAGAGTAGGAGGCGGTCACGGACTGCGGTTTAGAGGGCAACGTTCCAAGCTCCAAACGTTGAAGCTGGGACCTTATCTCCGCCTGTCGGCAGGTCCAGTCGGCTTTGGTCGTGACTTTGCCTCCGTCCTGGAAAGTAAAGGGGTCCGGCAAGACCGAAGTGGATGCGCCGAGCCCGTTGGGCAGAGCGGCCCCCCCCCCCCCCCCCCCCCCCCCCCCCCGGTGCAGTGGAGGTACTGGTGACAGGGTTGCCGGGGAAGTACTCGAGGTTTGGAGGGTGGTTGAGGGGAGCTGCGGTACCGGGGAGGTCGTCTGAGGAGGACTTCCCGGAACGCATTGCGAGTACCAGTCGTTCGTGTAGCGGCAGTAATACCCGGTGATGCAGGTTGTTCCGCCGGTGTGCCCGATTCCACCGCATTGAGCCATGCTCCCTGTTGCGCAATTGCATGTGCGCTTAGAACGACGGCTGCCGCTGCAACTCGGAGAGTTTTCATGTCGCCTGTTTTCAATAATTGAGATACGACAGTCGATCAGTTGATTGTGCACAACCTCTTGAGATTATGAACTAATTGTTTCATTTCTTGGGAGCTTTTATACACAAGTCTCCCCGACGCCAAGGCGAGCTTTTCATGATAATGATCAGAAGGAGAACGGAAGGTCAAGTTTAGCGTACCAAACATCCACCCACCCCGAATAGGACTTGGGCTGAGAAGTGGTACGGAAGGCATTCAACTAGTAGGGCATCCCGCTTATTGCGTTGCATTGAACCGATCGCGTGGTCTTCCGGGAAAACGGCACTTCAGGCTGAATGAAACAGTCCGTCTTAATAGTGCCCCAACACTCCCAATGAGGATATATCCATAGTAGACTGGTGTCAGCTTGCCTGTTTCGGCTTCCGATTCTACCCTCTTCAACAATTTGACCTCTTGGCACGATGAGATATGTACGTGGTAAGCACAGGTTGTGAGTTTGTGTGTGGCATGATGAATTTATCCCATCGGCTGCCGCATGACGCCAGAAACCCCCCGTGCGGAGTAGAGCCAATTAATGTACACGAAAATACACCGAGAGACTTTTAAACCTAATCAAAAAAATTCATGTATGTTTTAGCGTCATGTAGCAGCCGATGGGATATGCCCCAAGTCGACCTCAGGCAAAGTTTGGGGCCAAACTCATTCTCAAAAGACTTGGTTGGATGAAGACCTTTAGGAGGTGAGCCCTGGCAATATGTAGGACTTTGACATCGGACGCCAGCCAAGCTACCGAAGCCGTAAGTTCCCGACCGAGGGCTTTGTTAATTATGCTATACGCAGTAGTTCTCAGTTGTGTCCCACAAGTTAGGACCACCGACCTCACAACAACTGATGGCTCGGACGAGCGGCTGTGCAATTGACGCGCAACTGCCAGCTTACATTTGAAAACAAGGTTGCAAGGCCACCGGTATGTCAGGAACTTGCTCGTGTGTCCCCCACATATTTCCAAGGAACGTCCGGCAATTTGACGCCGACCGAATCTTCTGCCAACGCGGCGGTGAAGGAAGTCTGAGTTTAGCAATCCGGCCAAAAGCCAACGAACCCTGAATAAGTGATTCTGGGTAGAGTATTGCTTTTGCACATGGGCCAAATAAGTTCCCAGTTGCTTCTTATCCGGAACATTCCGTTGAGCCATCATACGAGGTGATTCTAGTCGAGGTCCAGTCGGAACAAGCCCTAAGGTAGAATGCGGATATTGTGACTAAACTAGAGCATAGACAGGTATACAGTAACATCGTCTCGAGTTGACTTTCACTTGGAGTCACAATCTGAGCAAGTTGCAACCACAAGTCCAGAGTAGGCAGAAGATAGCTCCACGAGTAGAGTTTACGGAGTAGTCCATCAGCAAAGAGTTAATACAGCAATTGGGATAAGTGGCCTTGTGTTTATCCCGTAATGTGGCGGTAAGGGATTAGGAGTTCCGGCAACCGGCCCCTAAAGCCCTAAGTCAGCCTGGCAATGTTTGAGGGGGTGGCTTTTCGACGGGGAAGAGGAGTTGATGGAGCTCGGGCACGGCACCTCCGGAAAGGGGAAGTTAAGCATGTTCATCCGACGTCAACGTCGCCCCGTCAGGATTATGCCGAATTCGGTTGCGGCTCTGTTGCCAGTGACATCCCATAAGTCTCAACTGAAACTCCTTACGAACCTGTGATGACATGCATCGCTCGAACCCGTTGTGGGCCTTGCCCGAAATTTGGATCTGCGCCTTTAGAAGGAAGATGCCGATGGCTGGGAGTGGGGCCATTCCGAGTCCCGAGCCAACATGGCGCAGTCTTCCTTGTCGCCTTCCTATCACCTCTCTCTCTTTCTTTGAATTGTTTTGGTGCCCTTGACCTCAGTTTAATGTCAACCAGCAAAGTCAACATTCAGATGATCACGGTAGATGGGAATGTCGTCCTCACTGGTTATTTTTCTGTTAAGAAATATATGAAACTTAAAACCCCTATGTTCCGCCTATGCGCTCCCCGCATACCGGCAAAAAGGGTCGGACGATTCATGCGCTAACCCACAACTCCACAACTGCTGTTATTTTAGGCTTCCCGATAGACATTGACTTAGTCTCGGCACGGGAATGTGGGAGAGTCCATCCGGAAGGCCTGAAGGGGATAAGCACTTTTACACATCAGTCAACAATCACCTGAGTTGTCATACTAGCACCACATGCAACCTCGATCGGGCCTCGATGACGAATCAGAGGCTGTTGGTTCCTGAAAGGTAATCTATTTAGCGTCCTTTACAACAAAACTTGGCACTACGTTGATATGCATATTGTTCCGTGGTTACTTGTTCCTAGTGAGCCCACCTCCTTCCGCTGGGAACTGCGGGGATCTTGCTCTAACACAGCCCTGCCGGGCTCTTGGGCTGTGTGCCGGGTCTGTGTGTCAATGTTCCATCCGGAGATGATTTCCCAAAATCATCGTTCCCGTAGATGCGCAGGTTTCCACGGGTGAGGTTGGTGTTGGGGGCGACGGCATGAGGGGATAAGGAGAGAATTACATCACAAGAGACAACATATGACGTTGAAGTCTCTATAAAGCAAGCGACGATTCTCCTCCTCCAGACAACTTCTTTCCTCATCAACTCGAACAGCTCGGTCAACAGTCACTCATTCGCTACCAACTCACAAACCAACCACACTCTTTCACAACCAACAACCACTCTTTTACCACATTCAAAATGAAGTCCGCCGTCATCTTCTCCGCCGTCGCCCTCTTCGGCGCCGTCTTCGCTGCCCCCCTCGAGACCTCTTCCAACGAGGCTTCCAACCTCTTCGCTCGCGTAAGTCACACACGGTCTCAAAACTCAGACCGTTCTAGATTTGCTGACAAGTCTGCTACAACAGAAGCTCTGCGTCGCTGAGGACGGCATTGCCTGCTACTACGACAACAACCAGTGCTACTGGCACGACTGCTCCGACTGCAGCTGCGAGGACCTCTACAACGGCGCCAAGCTGATCCGCCGCGACTGCACCGACGCCAAGGACGCTGCCACCTGCCCCAAACGTCCCCGACCCCAAGAATGCTCCGGCTCCGGCTCCCGAGACTCCCAACCCCAACCCCAAGGCTTAACAATGAGTCTGTTGCGATGGAATTTGTTTTTGGGGACTTTTGACTAGGTGGAAACGGGAAATTCCTTTTTCTCTGTTGATAATGGATAATACCTGAATTGAAACATTCTCGCAGTTTTTTATAGCAGCTCTTATCCCAGCTTTTGGTGGTAACGGTCCATGATCAGGCGGCGCCAGCCCAATGTGAAGTCTTGTACTCTGGCCTCAGGCCATTCACCTTGATTTTTATCTGCTTAGTGCAACAGACCTTGTAACTCCGCGCCTACTAACTCGTGATGTTCAGAGGGTTTGCTTGCCAGGAGGAACGTAAAGGATTTCTATACAGTTCTATTTCCATAATTGGTAGAGGGCATAGGTCAAAATGCCCGTGTAGTGTTTCCCGAATTGTGCCCGCGAACAAGGTGGGTTTGTTGCAGTCTTTTTGCTGTGGGGTTGCGTCGTCAATACAAATTCAAGTCTTTTACTCTGACTAATTACAAAATTGATGACAGATGCGATTGATACGATTTTCATATTGCTTGTCTTCCGAATCCAGCCGAGAGGGGTTTGTTCATGTTGTGATGACTTCTGGATTCAACGCATGATGAGCAGTGCCTTAAGGCACGGCAGGTGTTCCGATTAAACGATCACAGTTGAAGTCAAAAGTCCGAAACAGATTAAAAAGAGAGGACCTGCTGCCTAGCTGTGCCGCTCGCAACTGGGACTAGCGTCGTCGACACAACATCGCAATCTAAAAATCACAAATCGGATTAGGCAAGCAGTCCTAATCGAGTCCGAGCTCCGCTATTTGGATTGTCTTCTTAAGCTTCATTGTTCCGACGCCTTTATTTCAACCACAGATGCTGTACAGACCAGATTCCAGCATACCAACCAGTCATGGCAAAATTGACCCAGCTGCCCGCAGAGCTGCTGCAGAAGATTCTCTCAAATTTCCTGAACATCAATATCCATGTCGCTTACCTGGTCCTCCCCCTGTTCGAGCCGAACGCCGCCGACTTGGCCACTTTGAAAGCGGCTTCACGAACGTGTCGGGTCCTTCGCGATGCCGCTGAGCCGCTCATCTGGAGACACCTCTGCCTGACGCAGCACCGGCGTCAGGGCCACCCGACGACGCAGCAGCTGATCAGCTTGATCCGGCTCTGGCACGAGAGGCCCGAGCTCGCGGGCCACGTCCACACGCTCTACTTCTCCGGTGAAGAGCTGCCTTTCGGCCCTCAAGTCATCAGCGAGGAGGACGTCGCGTTTGTGTCGCGAGTACTGCGGGAGTTCGGGTTCCAGCTGTCGCAGCCATGGGTTCAGGTTCCGGGACAGACACCCGACGCCCAACCGTGGCATACAGCGTTCAACAACCTCAGCTTCATTACCGCGCTGATTGTCCTTATGGCTCAGAACGTCAGAATGCTCGACCTCTTCGTCGGCGGCGACTTCTTCAAATGCATGCCGAGCCCAGGGGAGACGTCAGCTCGTCTGGAGCATTTGCGCCGTTTCCGGTGTCACTCGACCACCGGCGAGTCCATGGCCATCATGAACCCTCTCCTCCGGCTTGCTCCTAACCTCAAGGAGCTCCAGGTCTGGCGTGCTCGTCTTGGTCACGGTGAGGACCTCGACTGGAGCGGTTTCACGTCGCTGGAGCTCACGGACGCCAACGCGAGTGAAGCGGCGATAGCCAACGTCATCAGGTCCTGCCGCGGGCTGCGGGAGTTCACCTTCTCGCCGGACACAGGCCATGCCCCGAACGAAACCATGGCGGCCCTGTTGATGCACGCCAGTACCCTCCGAAAGCTCGACATAAATTTCGGGGCGGATGGAGAGGAAGACGGTCTTTGCGTTGGGTCCGTTGCGGCCTTCAACAATCTCGAGGACGTCAGACTCTCAAGGCACGAGATTGGCAGGGACAGCGAATGCACCCTCCGCACGTTACCGAGCAGTCTAAGGGTCCTCGAGATTTGCGGATATCCTGATGATTTCCGGGAAGAGATTGAATGGTTGGCTGGCGCAATCCAGGCAGGGGACTATCCCAACCTTAAGGAGGTCTGGTTACAGCGCTGGGAGTGCGACACCGATCATCCGGGGCCGTGCCGGGGAACCTATTGCGACGAGGATCATCCGTATGAGGAGGGCGTCGACGAGCACGGATCCGACTGGGAGTACGATAGTGTCGAGGAGGAGGAAGCATGCGATGGCGGGAGGACGGTCACTGAGCTCCGAGCGATTCTCCTGGAGGCGGGTGTTTCTTGTAAAATAGGTTAGCCAGGCGGCTATACGCTACGAAATTGAGGTTTGGATTCGTGGTTTCAAACCTCAGTCAAACTCGGCATATTGCGCAACTGTTTTCATAGCGGTTGGCAAGGGGTGTGAGACAAATGGCACGCAGTTTTGTTTGTCCATGTGGGATGATCAGGGCTTTTGGAAGGCGGCAAAGCGGAAGCTCTTTGAAATCATCATCCGGCGCTGGGGCTTACGTTCATTTGTGTGTTGAACATAACCATGTTCTTGGTAAAGCCTGATAATTCAACCATCACAACTCAAAGAGCCCTCAGAGTTGGCGGTGAAAACAACGAGAAGGAGGACAAAGCAACTGATTCGAGAATTCGAAGCTTAGGCGGTTCCTATTTTCGCCAAACGTTATTGAAGCTTCTTTCGATTTATTCCAAAGACCATTGATCCAGGAGGATTCCCGAGATCCGCAAGAGATAAGGTACACCTCATATTTCGGATTCCCAGACAACTGTGATTCTCAACCGTGGGGCTAGAAGACAAGACGATAGTATGTTCGGCCCAAACGACGCAGATGTTGTAGATGCCCAGAAAGGGGCAAGAAAATCGACAACCTCCTTAGGAGACTTACCGTCAGAGCTGATAAGAAATTTTGAGTGCAGCAGACGATGCTACCACCATCAACTGCCTTGCTCGTACATGTCACGGCCTAGCACGCATCGCCAAGTGTGCTCTCTACCGCACTTCTTTCCGAGGGGCCGATCCAATGAAGTGGGCCATCGAGCGCGACCGTTTGGATACTCTCACACAGATATTGACGTACCGGCTAACGCCAAAATGGGCCATCACTACTCAGGACCTGAGCGCACATCTCGTAGAAGCGTTGAGAGCTGGCAGCTTCAAAATCGCCGATGCCCTCCTTGACGCGGGTGCGGAAATAGGGTACAGCGCCGGCTCAAGATCAAAGGTACCCAGCGAAGAAGTTGCAGTACGGATGACCGAATGTCACGGGCACCTCGGATCCCTTGCCCTGGCCGCTCGAAGTCGCTATCACCTCACCTTTTGGTACAAACCCACCAAGCCGTACGCCTCCGAAGCTGAGTATTGGAGATGGAAGAAGAGGGTGATGATGAAGATTCTGGCCCGAATGACAGCTGGGGTTTCGCGGAGGCATCTGGAACATCCTGTACTCTCCTTCGATGGATACCGCAGAGAGCTTGACATTGCGCTCATCGAAGCCGCGAACGCAGATGCTCACTCAATCGAGATGATGGACTTTCTCCTAAACGCTGGCGCGAACGTCAATGCCGAGATGAACGATTATTACGTTGGCCAGGTCTGGCGGAACGCGTTGGATGAAGAAGTTCCTAGCTTGTTCCGCGCCAAGGTCGAGTTTCTCATGGACCGCGGTGTTGATACACGCCGAGTGTGGTCTTGGCAGGGAGTTCTGACGCCCGCAGAGTTCTTCCTGAAAAAGCTGCATTGGAGTTGTCTCTTTTCGACTGATACGTCCTTTATCGATCGGGTCCTCTGGCTGATGGACTTATTGGAGGCTCGTAGCTGCTTGAAGCGGCCGATTGCTACTTTTGAAGCTTTCATCACATGCGAGATGGCGCCGCAAGCGAACGAGTTGGCTGGCTTGGAGATTGGCGCGGGACGTGAGCTGGAGTTAATATTAAATGACACGGAGGAATCTTTGAAGCCGCTGCAGACGGCACTGAAAAAGAATCTCAGCAGAAAATTGATCCCGATGTCCTTGGTAACTTCTAAGAGAACGGAAGATTGGGGCTGGAGAACCGTTTACAACGACTCTAATAAGCTGGATTTTGTTGACAAGGAGAGTCTCCCGAAGGCAATATTGAGGCTGGAAGATTTACACGAGGAATGGTCAGCTGAGTGCTGCCCGGGAATATGGGAGTAACTTGCAGTCTGTCAGAAATCGGCAAATATCTAAGCCGTTGCGAACCTTGACTTTGCCAACTGAGATATCACTACAGCAAGCGTCCAGGTTCAAAGTCGCTAGGCCCAGCAAAAGTTCTCAAATACTGGCAAAAATCGAGATAAATCACATTTCACTTGCTCAATTTTCGCAGGCAGTCCTTGAAGCAAGATCAAGACCGTGAAGCAACTGGATCGACCTCGAACGCAGGGCCACGACTCGGGAAGCTCGCACTAGCCTACCCGAATCAGCCATGTGGATTCACATTCGCGACACGCCATTGGCGAGGAGGCCATGTGGAAGCAGCTGCAGAGTCGGGATAAAGCCTCCAGACGCATGAAATACCTCCACATTGCACGCGTGGGATTCATTACTTTTTGAGGGGGACAGCTGGGCGGTGCGTTTTGTTCGACGTGAATCATCACCGGGGAATCCTGAGGCATTTTGCACACGCGACTTCATCCTCGCCTGCAGAGTGGTCAACCGGATGTTTGGTTTCCCATAAGCCGTGTGTGCTGTGCTATCCTCTGCGGGTTGTGTTTGAACACTGAGGCTCCACAATGACTCGCACGCGATGTTTCCACTGCGCCTTGTCCCATTGGCTGGACAATACGCGGAAGGATGCAGTGGCGTCGCGCCGGGCGGGCATTCGCGCTTCACTACTGCAGGTGAGATTAAGATTGATCTTCACTGTGAAGTGACATAGTGTATTAAAGTGTACTTTTTGGGAACTCTAGCAGGCTACCCCCTATAACCACACCCTTCTAACTATAACCTTACACGTTTAGCTCTAAAAATTTAGCTTTATAGAGATAATAATCTCCTTAATTTTATTAAAGTAATTAGTATATTTTATAATTTAATTAACTTCTTTTATATTTTTCTTAGAAGGGTTTTTTTTATTTTTTAGTTTTTTATAGATATCTCTAAACTTAGTTTTTAGTATATTAATACTATTTAGATTATTATACTAAAAACTAAATAAGTAAACTACTATTTAATAGATTAAAACTTTTTTTATATATAAGTTTATTTTAGTATTAGAGTAAATTATATCTTTAATAAAAACTATAATATATTTATAGTAATTATTTATAATAGTAGTTAAGTTATACTATTCTATTATTTTAATATTAATAGTTTTAATTATAAAAAAGTTAATTAAATATTTTAAGTATTTTAATATTATCTATAGTAAGTATTATTTATATTAGTAAAAATTAGAAAGATTTAGTATTTTAATTTTTTTTTCTATATATTTATTAGTAATTTTGAAGAAGTTCTTACATTATTAAAGTTATAGTAACTTTATAACTTTAATAAGTTATACCTTAGATTTCTTAGGTTTTTAAAATAGTATTATAGTATATTAGTAAACGCTTTTATTAGTATTATAAACAGAGTTTTTCTATAGCTTTTATACCCCCTATAAGTGGATGTAGCTAGGCTAAAGAGGTAGAAAGAGATTAAGATTGATTGTTGAGACGAGATGCGTGTGGGGGCGTTGTGGTGCAGGACGGAATGGTATCGTATGCATCATGGATCCTGAGGGAAGCCAAGGTTGAAGCTATTCCCAAGGTTCAGTTCAGGATTGCGAGAAAAAAACATAATAAAAAGTTCGAGGTGGATGAATGTCGGCCGAGTTGTATGACGTAAGGATCCTTGCTCGCCGTCATTGATTGGGCAGCTGCCTCGGGCTGTTCGGGCAAATGACCCCGGGCGGCACGGGTGGTGATAAAGGCTGCCGCTGACTGACAGGCGGCAGGCAGGGTGGCGGTCACAAGGAACCCAGTCAACCAGCAGTTTCCACCGCTTTGCAGTAAGAACTTCAACAGGAACGGCATAGCGGGATCCATGGATCTCTCTCCCACGCTGATTACACATCAAATTTCCACACCTGCACCTGCACCTGCGCTGCACTGGAAGGGACCCAACAAGATCCCGTCCGTCCCGCCAACGCCCGCTGCCCACCATGTCAAAGTCCGCAGTCCGCTTCGAGCCGCCGCCCCCGATCTTTTCCAGAGCGACCTCGCACACGCTGGCTGACGGAGGAATACGACCTTTTGTTTCCCCAAAGAGAAACCTGCCTTGTCACACACCGCCGACACAGATCCGACATCACATCTCGATAAAGGACAAACACAAGAACACGATAAAACTACACACACATAAAAAATAAAAAAATAAAAATTATGGCCGATAACCGCGACTTCCGACCCCGCCTCCAAGGTGAAATCCCACGCCTCGACTGTTGTCGCCGAACACGGCTACCCGCGCGGCCATCTGGGGCACCTCAACGAGCACGAAGAGGCGCAGCTCGTCGCCTTCAAGAAGCTGGTAGAGGAGAAGGGGCTGTACAAGCCAGGCCCGCCAGCGTCCCACGACGACCAAACACTTTTGTGAGCCGCTTCACACCTTTCCCCCCTCCCTTTCCCTTTTGCGCCGGATGTCCCGGGACATATGAAAAGCTGACCATTTCCCCTTCCAATAGGCGATACCTCAGAGCCCGCAGCTGGGTCCCCGCAGACGCCCTCACGCAGTTCAAGGACACGGAAGAGTGGCGCGCCGGCAGCGACATCGACACCCTCTACCACACCATCGAGCTCGACGCCTACGAGCAGAGCCGCCGCCTGTACCCGCAATGGACCGGCCGCCGCGACCGCCGCGGCATCCCGCTGTACCTCTTTGAGATCAAGCACCTCGACACCAAGGCCATCGCCGCCTACGAGAAGTCCGGCAAGGAGACCTTCAGCAAGGCCAAGTGGGACGGCAAGACCCCGCAGGGCCTGCTGCGCCTGTTTGCGCTCTACGAGAACCTCACCCGCTTCAACCAGCCCTCTCGACGCAGCTGCAGGACCGCGACTTCAACGACACCCCCATCACCCTGAGCACAACATTGTCGACATCTCGGGCGTCAGCCTGAAGCAGTTCTGGAACCTCAAGAGCCACATGCAGGCTGCGAGTCAGATCGCGACGGCCCACTACCCCGAGACTCTTGACCGTAAGCCTTTTTTTCTTTAAATTCTTGCCCCCTACTCGCGCGCAGTCATTGACGTCTCACCCACAGGCATCTTCATCATCGGCGCGCCCGTCTTCTTCTCCACCGTCTGGGGCTGGGTCAAGCGCTGGTTCGACCCCATCACCGTCTCCAAGATCTTCATCCTCAGCCCGCACGAGGTCCTCCCGACGCTCGAGCAGTTCGTCGAGCCGCGCAACATCCCCAAGAAGTACGGCGGCCAGCTCGAGTTCTCCTGGGGCGACCGGCCGACCGTCGACCCCGCGTGGGAGGGCGTCGTGCGCTGGGAGAACGGCCACAAGGCCTTCACGGGCCGCCCGGCCGTCTGGCGCGCCACTGACGACGGCGCCCGCGTCGAGTGCTTCGGCATCGGCTGCGTCAATGGCAAGCAGCAGGAGGAGCTCATCGCCTCGGTGCCCCGCACGTGGCCGCCCGCCAAGACTAATGGTGTTGCGGTGGAGACGACGACGACGACCACCACCACCGCGGCGGTTGGCGAGAAGGACGGCGCCGTGACGGAGGGCACACAGACCGAGCCCGTAAAGATAACCGAGCCCGAGGCCGCGACGACGAATGGCGAGGACGAGCTGTCGAAGCTGTCCATCTCCGAGACCAAGGAGATCACGGAGAAGCACACCAACGGCAGCACGACGGCGCCCGTGGGCCTGGCATAGACGTTCCGAGTTAGAGTATAGAAAGAGGGGATGCATGCGTGGCAGGGGGGCGATTGCTTTTGGGTGTGTTTGGGAACCGCTTTTATCATATACATACCCCCGAGGGTTCGATGGTCCTATAATAACATACATCTGGCTTTGGTCGGTCGTCGGACGACGGAGCGACATCATGGGCTGGAGTTTTTAGTTCTGAAATACCAAAAACATTGTTTCATTTCCATCTCTAGAAGTGCATGGTATCAAGAAAGACGTCGCATCATCTCATCTAAACACAGAGGACCCTGAGATCAGATCGTGGTGTGATCGTATCGTCCCGTCCCGTCATACGTCTGGCGAACCCCTTCCCCGCGTCCGTGGAACTGGGATGCCGCAAAACCTTACCACCCCCAACGCCTCTATGTACTGATTATCCTCGCTCGTTTAATCTCTATCATCATCGTTGCCATTCAATGTACCAGCCACGTCTCGTGCAACCACGAAAATCCACTGCTTTTACCCCGTATACCCCCTCCTCTTCCTCCACTCCGCCACGCCCTTCTCAATCTCCGCCCAACTCGTCCCGTCCCTGACCAAATGCATCGTCACCCCCAAACTCTCCGTATCCCGATTCCTGCTCTCGTCATCAAGAACAGCATCTCCGTAAACGGGATCCCCGTCTTGCGGAAAATCGCCTCAAAGTGCCTGATCTTGCTGCTCGGATAGATCTCCAATCCCCATCGAAAAACTCCAGCGCCTTCCGCGCCTTCTCCTTCTTCCCGCTCCCGTCGTCCCGCCCCCCTCCTCCGCGCTCGGCGGCGGCACGTGCAGCAGCTTCAGCATGTCCCGCGCCAGCTCCGGCGCGCTGGTCCGCGACGCGACGGCGAGCTTCACGCCCGCCAGCGGCAGGTGTACAGGATGCGCGGGACGTCCTGGTAGAAGGCGAAGGACTCGCCGTGGCGGTCCAGCGCGGCGGAGTGCGCGGCGTTGGCCTTGAGCGGGCCCGAGACGTGGGTGTCGACCCAGAAGGGCCAGAGGGTGTAGTCGAGGTCGAAGACGATGAGCTTGGGGAGGGGCAGGTCGTCGGTGAGGATGCGCGGGAGGGAGAGCGAGGCGGTGGTCGAGGTGGAGGGCGTGCCGCCGCCGCCGGCGAGGGTCGAGGTGCTGCCTCCCTGCGGGGTTTTGGACAGCTTTTGGGCATTGTGTGGAGGGAGCGCGCCCTCGATGGGACGTCTGTTGTGTCGGAAGATGGAGGGACTCGCGGACTGGGCGTGGGTGGTATCGTGGAAGCAGGATGAATAGTCGGGTTATCGTCGGTATCGGTGTCGGGCGCTGGGCGGTGTAGATGCTGACGGGAATTATTGCTTGGAGGGGCAGAGCGATAAATTGCGATTGCGGGCGGGTTTTTTCGTCACTGCTGGGGCAGCTAGCGCATTGGCTCCAATGGCGGGGTCCTGCGGGATTACAGCGGTGATTTGACCCCCGGGCCGCGCATCGAAAACTCTCGGCGGGCATCCCGCACGGGAAGCGACGAAACAACTAGATCAGACGAACAAATCGAGCGGAATGAAATCCGGGATAAAAAGTGACTTCGGCACCATTGGCGCAGAGACAGCAAGAAATTTCACGATGGACGTGCAGGCCAAAAACACAAAAAGAGATCGACGTTGGCCTGATTCGAACAGACGCTCCCGAAGGAACAAGATTTCTAGTCTTGCGCATTAGACCACTCTGCCACAACGCCAGATGGGTTTGTTGAAGAACCCAAACCGACAGACTATGGATAATGCCGCCAACACTCTATGATCATCAGAGTCTGACATCCCGCCCGTACACTCTTCCTTTGGATATGAACCTCCGGAACTCATGCCCTGTGATGTCCTGAGCCCGACCGAGTACCTCTCAGAGGTCGCCAAACGGATCGTAGTCGTCCTCCAGCATCGCCTTCTGCACAACCCTCCGCCTAACACCCTGGTTGCCGCCGTCGAAGATGGGCAGCACGGCCGCCTCCTGCACAAGTCTGGCAAACGGGTACTCGTTCGACCAAGAAGCTCTGCATCCCCGTTAGCACTTCCATCAGAAGAGACGATACCAAGAGACACTTACATCCCAATGACCCTCATCGCCTCCGCAACCCCCTCAACCGCCACCTCGGATCCGTAGATCTTGGCCTGCGAGCACAGCTCCACAGCATCCTTTGCGCCATTGTCCACCGCGTGCGCCGCCTTCCAGCTAATCAGCCGCGCCGTGTCAATCTTCGTCTTGAGCGATACCAACAGGTCCGCCGCAGACTGCCTCTCGAGGACCTTGACGCTCCCGCCCTGGTCCTTGTCCTTGGCAAAGCGCAGCGCGGACCGGAACGCCGTGCGCATGATGCCGGCGCCCATGGCCCCGACCATGGCCCCCGTCGCCGCGAACGCCATCTCGACATCCGCACCGCCTCCGCGCCCTTCGCGATTACGTACTTCTCCGGCACGCGCAGGTCGGTGAAGGCGACGTGCGGCCCGCAGTGCGCCGTGAAGCCCGGCGTCTCCATGTACTTCACCACCCGGAACGCACCCTCGTCGTTCTCGTCTAACACGGCGCGCGGGATCGCAAGCAGCATCGCCGAATCCGCCGGGTGGTCGCTATCACCATCACCGTCCCGGCAAAACACGGTTTGCACGTCCGCCCCGCGCCCATCCCACCCCGTGCAATTCCCCGCCCAGATCTTCTCGCCGTTAACAACCCACTCATCGCCCCGGCGCTTTGCGACCGTCTGCGCGCCCCTCCCGCCCTTCTCGACGAAGTTCGCCGTGCCGCCGGGCTCAGACCACTGGAACGCAGCCACGGGGCCCCCTCGCCGCCAGAAACGGCGCCACGAGCTCCTTTTTGAGGGACTCGTCCGCGGACGAGAAGATCAGCGGCATGAGCCCCAAACTGTCCGTCAGCAGGTTCAGCGCGATGCCGGGCTCCACGGCGAAGAGCTCCTCCGTGACGAGCGCCGATTCGAGGAGCGTGCCGCCCGTGCCGCCGAGGTGCGGGGGCACGAGGGACTTGACGACGCCGGCGCGGACGGCGGTCTCGAAGAGGGGCTTGGTGGAGAGGAAGCGGGCGACGCCGTCGTTGGGGAGCTTGGTGTAGGAGGCGTAGGCGCCGTGGAGAAGCTGGGAGGCGAAGGCTGCCGCGTTGGCGCGGCTGTGCGCTGTGAGTCGAGAGGGTGAAGTCGATCATGGTGGTAGTTGATGATGGTTGTCGCGATTCGATTGAGTGTGCTGTGCTGGTGCAGGTGAGGTGTTCTTGGTTATGTAGGTGGACTGTCATCTTGGGCTGACCACCACAGCTAGCCTGGTGGTCGATCGCAATGTAAGAGGCTTGTCATGGCGGAGGTTGACTGCATGAGATTGATGCTTCGAGGCTGATTACAGCCTAGACGGACCAACTTCCCTTCTGTTCTCCATTTACAAGGCCGATCGCTGCCCAGCATTGGTTCAACCGTAACCTCGCTCGCCAGTCGGCGTTAATTTCTTACTGTCGTGGACTGCGTTGGTGGGTGCTGTCCCGAAAAGAGCATTCGTACCATCGACTGAACAGTTAGAAAGTCATTTCACATTCTTAACATAGGTTAGCAACATCCTTCACCCTCGAGGATCTAAGTACTTTGCATAGAGGTGGTCAGCAACCCGGAGGTGCGGGCCAATCGGGGGAGCAGATATTTTGCCTGTCGACTAAAGGCCCTCAATGGGATATGCAGAAACTCCACAATTGAGCTGACGGCGTGGCCTGGGTATTGTTGGCTTCCAGATGTGGACAATGTCTGACTTGAAGGGCTGCAACCGTTCCCCACTCTGAAAAGAACTCATCCCAAGGCTGCTTGCGTACGTGTTGTGTACATGCTTATGTGTGCTGGACGTCTTGGGCAAGATGCGGGTAGATGAGAAACGCGGGGTTGGCTATGTCTTCCGCGTGTCCCGGCCCCAGAGAAAAGACCGGCACTGTGCCGAAACGGGCAAGTGGAGTCGATGTTAAGAATAACTATGATCGCATTGGAGGTTTTTGGTACGGAGACGCTTATGGCAGGGTTTGGAAGACCGCGGCGGGCCATGAACGGCCTTTTTCTCAGGCTGTCTCAGTGCGACCATGCAGGTCCGGCGGGGTACTCATGCCGCGGCCCGGGACCGGCCCCACCTCTGCCCCGTTAATCCGGCGGTAGAGGCCGGTATTGCAAGAACGCCGGGAACTATGGTAACATTCCAAAAACGCCATTTTCATCGCGCACCAAGCCAGAGTTGGTTTTAAGGAGTCTCCTGCAATATCGAAACAGCAGGCGGTTTGAATTACGTCTCTTTACCTAGGTCCCCAACTGCCTCGGCAGACGCTCACTCCATCTCCAACCGCGCACTTCCTGTAAACCCGTAAATCCGTAAAACCACCATCACATCGAAATGTTTAAGAAGCCGATCCCAAGCAACCACAGGCCAAACCTTGTGTGTCGCATCTCACATCGGAGGCTACTTTTTGGTTCCGAAGCTATGGCCACACGCGACAAGCTCCCAAGCTGTAAAGCAGAGCAGCTCTGATACAGACGGTGTGCTTGTCCCGGGAACAATGCCCGGCAATTCTATTCGTGCGCGCAAAACTTGCAAACATCTCCTGACGCTGTTTGTCACACAACCGATGGGAGAGCTTGCCGCAGCCGCAAATTCAAACAAACAATACTTTCCTCGGCGTGTTCGGGAACCCGGGCAACGACGCCTTTCCTCGACCAAAATGTCCGTCCCCGACGCCACGCTCTCCTTCAGCCCCCCCAGCGGTCTGAGTTTCTCGGCACGGCGCCATCTGAAGTTACCCGGCCACAACCACCACCATAAACGCCACTTGATCCCTCAAAAGAAAAGAAACAAGGGGTCTTGGTGGTTCCCGCGGCGCCGGACTGTTCTAGTGCCACTGCGCAAGTACCGAGCGCTGCGTGACGTCCGATGGACTGTGGTGGGTAGTGCGGGGGAATTAAACTGGCTGATGTCCTCCCACCCCTTTCCCTCCACATATCCCCCCCCCCCCCCCCCCCCCCCCCCCTTCTCCAACGGCATTTGCGACGTAGTGCGAAGGGACGGATGATATAAAAAGACCCCGAAGCTTTCAAACAGTTCTGGCGTCCATTGACCTGGTCGCGAATTCCGCCCTTCAAGCTCAACCTTCACACATCGCATCATACGGAACGACACCCCTAACCGGAGACAAGAAACACCACCACCCACCATGTCCCGCAAGATCCAACTCGTACGCATCGCCCACGTCTACTACAAGCACAAAAACATCGACGCCGCCCGCGCGTTCTACGACGACTTTGGCTTCTACGAGACGGCGCGCGTCGGCAAGCGGACGTACTACCGCGGCTACGGCAGCGAGCCGCTGGTGCTCTGCGCGGAGGAGGCCGACGAGGACGAGTTCGGCGGTCCGGCGTTCGTCGTCGAGTCGCTCGACGACCTCGAGCACGCGGCTGAGACGCTTCCCGGCGCGAGCGGATCTACGAGCTGGGGGAGGTGCAGGGCGGCGGCAAGTGCGTGACGTTCAAGGACCCTGTGGATGGGTGGCCGTTCCATCTGGTGTATGGGCAGACGGCGGTGGAGAGGAGGGATCCTGGGTTTCCAAACTTGAAGTTCAACTTTGTGAGTCCCTGAAGTGAAGCTTTTGTAATTGGGAGAGTGGGAAAATGAAAGGGGGGGTGGGTGCTAACGCGAATGAGGTAGCCGACGGAGAAGCATCGCGAGGTCAACCACAAGCAGCGCTTCACGAAACGGCCCGCGCCGGTGCACAAGCTGGGCCACTTTGGCGTGTGCCTGACCAACTTTGACAAGGCGTACGAGTTCTACACGAGCAACTTCAACTTCTACCCCAGCGAGGTAAGAAAAGCATTTCGCCTTCACTTCAGACTCCTGAAGACCGACGAGGAAAAGGGGGGGGTTTGGTGAATACAACCCAGACTGACTGGAATCTGCGCAGCTCGTACACGCGCCCGACAACAAGGACAAGAAGGTCACCGTCTTCTTCCGCCTCGGCCGCGGCAAGGAGTACGTCGACCACCACTGCTTCTTCTTCTTCGAAGGCCCCAAGTTCCACGTGCACCACTCGTCGTTCGAGACGCACGACTTTGACGCGCAGGTGCTGGGCCACGACTGGCTGCGGCACCAGGGGTATAAGAACTGCTGGGGCGTGGGGAGGCACATCATGGGCAGCCAGATCTTTGACTACTGGTGAGTTTCGTGTTGTGTTGGGACAGAGTAGAGGTTGAGAACGTTGGCGCTGATGAGAGAGACAGGTTCGACCCGTCAGGCTTCATCATGGAGCACTACGTCGACGGCGACTTGCTCGACGACACGGAGGAGACGCATCATAACCCGGCATCGCCGGACAATCTGCACGTCTGGGGTAAGTGCATGTCGTTCATTGCGTGGGAGATGTTACTGACTTTTTGCTAGGACCGGAGGTGCCGTCCGACTTCTTGCAATGAGATATTTGCACGATGTAAGCTTCCGGATTTGGTGTAAGCAAAGTGTGTGGGATGGGCAATCTGCGAAGAAGATGAAAGTGAATGCGTCGCCGACGAGAAAGATGAATAGCCATAGTAAATAATTGCCACACGTGCGCATGGCCAACTTGATGTTGCAACCCGAATTAGTTCACACGTTGAAGATGGCCCGGTCCTTGCCCTTGTCTGCCCTTCCAAATTCGTGCAGTGACATTGCTCAACTCGGAGCAAGGCGCATGTTTCCCTTACCTCCGAGCCGAGAACAAAAGACAAATACGAAATTCTATCAGTTTTCCCGAAAAAGAAGGCGCTGGACGACGAACCGTAGACGTGTAGACGGCTGCTTCGTATTGACGATTAATTTGGCCCTGAGTTGTCCCCGGCACCCTGCGATGTTGGCGTCCTCCTCGACAGATCCCGTCCAATACTACGCGGTGACTATCACCAACTGGACGAATCAGCCCTTCAATTGACGTCACTGAAAGTGGCACATGAGACGAGCCTCAGCATGGCTGGTGTGGCTTGGCCCTTTTTGCCGTCTGCCATGAAAGGAAGAAGCACAGGCCAGGAGTCGGGCTGGGAGGCCTTCGATTCGGGGATGCCGCGGTTTCAAGAGTTGGTGATTGCTGGTCGCGAGCTGTGCAGAGCGGAGACTCGGGCTCAGCTGCTGTCAAAGTCGGATCACGGCAGTGATTGAATCGTACGCGTGGTCGAGAAGAGAAGGATTAATGATCTCAATCAATGTCGAGATAAAGTGCGCGACTTAATGAGCGGCAAAGATACCCGAACACAAGAGAGAGCTTATTACTTGCCTGCCCAGCTGTCAGCTTCATCAATCGCAATTAATATCCAAGATCGAGAAACCTTGTTGCTTGCTGACCACGCAGCACACTAGTCTTTGCCATATTTTCCCCCATATCTTTCACGAGTCAATCACGATGCAGAATACAACCGCATGTTCAGAAACGGCCAACCCCCAAGAAACTAATAAACCCGCTGGTTACCGTTGACTTGAAGAGTCCCGCCAACATCCCTGCTCGCAGCGAACGGGAAGCGGCCCTGACCCCGGTCCCTCCCGTCCACGGTCGCATCCTCCATCGGCACTGCCTCCCCCTTGCGGCATCGGTGGCCGTTGATTTAATATCGACATGTCGAAATATCGAGAAGGTCATCTCCAACAACTCCAACAGGCCAAGACCCACGTGAGCACAGCTCCGGCGAATGGCGTGCTTCCCCGGGGTGTCAAACAGGAAGCTCGTAGCTCTCAGCGGTGTTCTTACTCTAACTCCGGTTCGTTCGGTCGCGCTTCTGGGTTGGTTCTTTGGAGGGGGCGGACAAGGTTTCGTCGATTCAGGGGCGCCGCCGCGAACGCATCCTTCATTGGATGCCGCTTTTGCATCCCGCATATTGCCCAAGCCAATACAGAATCCGCTAATCTTCCTCTGCGCGTTCAGCATACGGGGCCAAGCTCAATGATCGCCCTATTCCCTTCTACCGCTTGCAGATGCGTCATGCGCCCGGGGGGGGGGTTGGCACTTGACAGATAATTGACAAGGGCGGATGAGGAGGGATCACCGGTGGGCGTAGCTGTGGGCGAATGGCACGTGTCAGGCGTGGTTCGTGGAGAAGCTTCTTCTACCAAGGATCTAAGTCAACCGGGGTGCCGGCCTCCATGGCCGTTCCAACTTGCCGTAGTCCGTTTACTTAAACTCGGCCGATCGCCGGCGACGTTTTGTCTGTTGTTTCTATTCACGCCTCCAAGCCAAACGTCCTCGGCCTCTCACACACTCTCTCAATCCCCTCCCTCCGCCCCGAGCCGCCACTCTGCCCTCATCATCCCCGTCATCACAATGCGCGCCGCCACCACCTTCGCGCTGCTCGCGCAGGCTCTCGCTGTCCAGAGCATCCGCATCGTCCAGTCCAACGATGACGGCTGGGCCGAGCTGTACGCTCGCTCCTTCAACCAGGCCCTGAAGTCCTCCGGCCACAACGTCCTCCTCTCCGCCCCGGCCGAGAACAAGTCCGGCTCCGGTACGTGCTCCCGTCCGTGATCCTCACATGAACCTCGCAACTAACCCTCACCCCCAGGCTCAAGCGACGCGGAACCCGACCCGCGCACCGCCGCCTGCCAGTACGACAGCTGCCCCGCCAACAGCGGCCCCGTCGGCGTCAACGAGACGCAGACGGACCTGCGCTGGGTCAACTCCTTCCCCGTGACCTCGATGCGCTACGGCATCGACCAGTTCGCTGGCGAGGTCTTCAACGGCGCAGCCCCGGAGCTCGCCGTCTCGGGCCCCAACGTCGGCTCGAACCTGTGGCTGTCCGTGCTCGTCTCCGGCACCGTCGGCACCGCCGTCTTCGCCTCCAACGAGCGCAACATCCCCGCCATCGCCTTCTCCGGCGCCTCCACCGGCACCCTCGCCTGGAACACCTCCCCCGTGCCGGCCCGCAGCGCCGTCTACGGCGAGCTCGCGAAGCGCCTCGTCGACAAGATCGTCAGCGGCGGCGCGCCTTACCTCCCCGAGAAGGTCTGGCTCAACGTCAACTTCCCCGCCGTCACGGACACCGCGTGCAACAACCCGGACGACTTCAAGTGGGTGCTCAGCCGCATCAACCCCATCACCCTGAACCCGGACGTCGGCACCTGCGGCAGCAGCGATAGGTTGCCGTGGGAGAACACGGTTGTGGGCACTGCGGGATGCTACATCTCCATTAGTGTTGGTGACTCGGACAAGTCTACTGCGCCTAAGGAGAAGCAGCAGCCTGTTCTGGACAGACTTGGCAGCTTCCTGTCATGCCTGCCGTAGGGCGTGAATGAGAGGGACAATGGTGAATATGAGATGTAATGTGAGAGTAATTTATGAGATATGAAATCAAATACATGAGGGCACCTTTACATGGCAAGGAAATGGGTCCTATTTGCAATGTTCGTTTCGTGATCTCGCGACGCCTTTCCCGATTCCATTGCCTCAAAACCCCTCATTACTCCTTGCATGGCATCTTTTCCTCAATGGTAGGAGTCTTGTCCGATTCAGCCTCAACAGCTTGAATGGTTCGAAGCTGTCTCTGCCACTCCCTTGAACGCCACGCAGGGACTCTCTCCTCAAACAGCTTGTCAACCTGTCAAAGTCAGCAACAAGACCCATGAGCCAGGCCTGAAGAGATGGGCCTTACCTCCAACCTTGAAAGACCCGCGAGCTCTGGGACGCAGGCGTAGGCCCATACAAGAGATAGCACGGTCATACCGAACCAGATATAAGAAACCTTGACCCCCAGGTTTCCAGCAGTCTCGTCAACCATGTACGGCGTGACGAAACCAACGAGCCATGTGATGATCCAGTATGCCGTCAGGACGATGGACGATTGGTAGTTTCTCGCGCGGTCTGAAAATGGCTCTGCCATTAGTAGCCAACCTATACGCACTGTCAGCCGCTTTGGATTACAGTAGTCAGTGATGCAGATTTACTCACCGCCAATCCCCCAAGTCGGAGCATACGAAGCGATGAAGAACACCGCGCCAACTACTAGCATCGTCTTATCTGCTTTGCTGTCCGGTGCAGCGCTGTGAATGATGGCGGTGAGCAGTTGGGCAACCCCCATGAGAACACCTCCCCCGATCAAAGACTTTCGTCTTCCTAAGCGTTCGATGAGATACATGGACGGGGCAGTGAAAACGCAGTTGGTGATTGCGAGTATAAGGGATATCAAGTACGAGTTGTCGACGCCTGCGGCCGCGAAGAAGGTCGTCCCGTGGCCGAACCAGAAGGTGATGCCAGTCGATATCGTGAAGAAAGACATGGCCACGCCGATGAGGGTGCGTCTCAGATCGGTCCCTTGGAAGCACTCGATGAAACGCGCGCTTCCGTTGACCTGCTGGTCTGCGATGTGAGTTTCGATCTCAAGCATAGCCTCGTCAACTTCCGATGAATTTGTGTCTGCGTTACGAAGGATGGCGAGGGCGCGCCGCGCTTCGGAGGTTTTGTTCTTTCTAGCCAGCAGTAATGGTGACTCGGGGCAAAACATGACGCCGATGAGTACGATCAAGGCTAAGACTAGCTGGAACGCGATCGTGATGCCTGTTATCAAATCAGAGGTTGCGTATTGTTTTCGGGTTCGGGATGACTCACGCCAGCTTCGAGAGTCGGCGTACTTTGAGGTACCAAGGCTAATCGCGCACGCGAGCACGTTGCCCGTGGTGAGAAACTGCGAGTAGCGCGCCATCAACTGACCTCTATTTGTTGGAGTAGAGCATTCCATAAGGTATGCCGGCACCTGAAGCACATCGTTCAGCGGTCCAGTCTAAACATGGGAATCGTGAAGGGGCCATACGGTAACGGAGATGAGACCGAGGGCGACGCCAAGCAATACGCGGCCCACGATGAATACAGCCGGCGCAAGACCTGCAGTCTGAAGAGCCACACCGACGGCGTAAGTGCAAGACGCCGCGTATAAGTTACCTCGACGACCGACTGGTACACGTCAGTAAGCCTCCGACAACATGCGCTTCCAACGAAGCGGTTTCCATGAGCACTTACTCCTACTTGTGAGCAGCGGAACAAGTTGACACCCCACGAGAGCTCCGACGACGAATAGCGCAGAGAAAGTGCTGCGGGTGTAAGGCGTCAAGTAAATGTCCCCGGTGGTATCGTCTCTGATGCCGTAGATTTGTGTGAAGTCTTGGGAGCCGAGAACGCCATTGAGGTATCCGGAATCATAGCCGATGATGGTTGCTAGTACATTTAGCTGAGAAACATTAACCTCATCTAGGGGAATCAAGCTGACCAGAGGAAAAAATGATTCCATACACGAGGATTTGTCTAGCGGACAACATGTTGCACAAGAAAGAGACAAGTCTGAAAACCTCTTTAGGCCGTGCATTCGTATGACGCTGTTGCAACAAGTGCAGGCAGCATGCTTTAGTAAGTTCCAGCCATCGGTGTCTTATCTGAATTTGAACGTCTGAATGGGCCTATGGCTTTGAGAGCCATTTTTAGTCAGACTATGGATTGGGTAAAGTCAGGTTTGGGGTCTTCTTCAAAGATAGGAATTTGTATTCCGCCTCGAGGCGACGCACGAGGATTGCCGCTTATCTCTTCGGCGCAGGGATGTGGGCTGTGCAAGATTCAAGACCCTAGCCCAGCACTTCAAACCCCGATCTGCAATAGAGATAGCATATTATCTGTCAGATTCGATTCTATTACTTCAACAAATCGTGCGCTCTTGTGTATTGATACGTTTTGCTATCCGAACGGATCGGAGAAATCTCGTTGAATGTTGTGTCTTCAACCTATCTACAAATTCAACTACTCGGTTACATTAGTAACTAACCCGGCGTTAGCAAGCTATTAATATGAATATTGCTGTGCAAGTGAAGGAGAACTACTGACTATGCATTAGGTCTAACAGTTTATTTCATATTAATCATTTTATTATCACTGTCGTCCCTACCTGTTTCCCTCTCTCTCTCCCTTTCCTTGTCCCTATCGATGTCGATATCGTCGTCATCGTCGTCTTGATCGTCATCCTTGTCGTCGTCATTGTTGTCGTTCTTGCTGTCGTTCTTGTCGTCGTTCCTGTTATTACTTATCCATGGATGCCTATTACCTGCCCGGATAGCTAGGAATATCCAGTATTTCACTAGCAGCCAAAATATTTGGGAGTAATTGGCGGCGACATCGCCGGTAAAGGAAGTGGACAACAGCTTCCCTCAGCTACAGGGTTATTGACGGCCCTCGGTACGGTCTTCCCAGCATGAAGCATGAAGAACATCTCGGTGGTACAGATAACCAATCAGCTCCGTTGGCACGTGAGAAATTTTCGAAGCAAAATGGTAAATTACCTGACCAATACACCAAATCACCTGTCACCTGTCCTCAAAGCCTCCATTGACAGAAGAGACCCGGGGGACTTGCCAAGGCGCATCAGTGGGGTGACAGCATGAGCTGCATGCTTGGCTCGCGGGTCTTCCCGGGCTACCACGGTGATCTCAAGAGCGAGAGATTTTTCTACATAGCTTTGCTACAGTATTGTCATTTGGTGGGGAGGTGACCGCCGAGAACATGGATTGACAAAGACCCCCTTGTGGTTTCGTAAGCTCTCATCTCACACTCGAGGTTCCTAAACGTTAGACACTTGCTCGGCGATGCATGAGCAATATCTAGATGCCCGTAAGGGCCTTTTCATAACAGACCGACTCTTCCTCAGATCATAAGTAATTTAGGAAAGCGTTCGGCATCTGCTGCTCCCGTGAGTCGTTATATGTACGACCTCCGAAGTGATGGGAGCATATGGAAACCAGGTTATCCGACTGGCTATTTCTTGTCTTCCCCAGGTGATATGTGACGGCGCCGAGCCGCTACACACTGAGCGCGCTGGCGAGGTTCTCGGGATCACTTATCCGCTGCCTCCAACGTCGTTGTTACACTGCGTCGAAAATCACATCCCTTCTGTATTTGCCTTGCAGTTCTACCCCTCATACAACCGCCTGATTTACTTGGCGAGAAACACATATAAAAGCGGCAGAGAACGGTAGCCCTGCCGAGCAAACCCCTGTGCTGACACAGACACTCGAGTGATCAGCTGTCGCCTGTACTGTTTCTTGGCATTCCTTCCAGTCCAATCGAAAGTCGTTGTGCCTTGGAAGTGAGAGGCACATAAAAGCCTAGATACACAGACCAATATGCCCGAAGAGTTTGATTTTATCATTTGCGGGTAAGAGCCTTCTACCGTCCGCCGGCGCAGAGCTATGGGCGCCGCGGCCCGCCACAGAAAAGGTTGCGCTGACTTGAAATCTCAGGGGCGGCACCGCCGGCCCCGTCGTCGCCGCTCGTTTGGCGGAAGACCCGAGCATCAGCGTCCTCCTGCTTGAGGCAGGTAAGGATAGCAAAGACATGGATAACGTGCACATGCCCGCCGCGTATGTTCTCGAGCCATCATCTCCCCAAGACGCTCACTGACCACGTCTGCGTCGTCATCCAGCTGGACTACCCTCCACCAAGGCGACACAGACTGGAATCTCAGGACGCCCGCCCAACCAGGCCTACAAGGTAGAGAGATCCATCTGCCTCGGGGAAAGTTCTTGGGTGGTAGCAGCGGCTGCAATGGCACAATTTGCGTCAGGGGTGTGGAGCAGGACTACGATGACTGGAACTTTCCGCAATGGAGCGGTAAGGAGATGTTCAGAGCCATGAGAAAGGCAAGTTTCTTGAAATCGCGCCTGTCACTTGCTTCTTACTACATCAATAAATAACGACCTAACGCTGATGGTCGTCTCCAAACGGGCAGAAACATTCCACCCTAAGGATTGGTTCCCGCACGATGAAGAGGCACATGGATGGGATGGTCCCCTACACATTGAGCCTGGGAAGACGATCCCGTTCACTGACAGAGTCATCGAATCCTACAAGTCCTTTGGGCTGCCGTACATCCCTGATATGTTCAGTTCGGGCGTGGCGGCGAATGGCTGTGGCCATGCCGTGAGGACCCAGCACAAGGGAACCCGATCGACTGCGGCAGACTTCATCACCAAGGACAAAGAGAAGTCAAATATCACCATCAGGCTCCTCACAACTGTCGACAAGGTAGTAGTCGACGATGGCGAGGCGAAGTACGTCGAGTATATCGGGGACGACGGCCAAAGACATAGCGCCAAAGCGAAGAAGGAAATCATTCTGTCTGCCGGCACCTACGGGACCCCAGCCATCCTCCTGCGCTCCGGCATCGGGCCAAAATTGCACCTTGATGAGATGGGCATTCCCGTCGTCAAGGATCTACCGGGCGTCGGCGAGAATCTGCAGGACCATCAGCTCATCTTCGTCTACTACGAACTCAACGAGCCCGACCTCACTGACGACGCGAGGGTCAGCCACGACATTAACGCCTTTGAAAACGGGTATAAGGAGTGGACGGATACGAAAGACGGCTGGCTGGCGAGTTTCCCCTTTGGCGGCTTCGCCTTCGCGCGCCTCAATGATCGTCTCGAGGCGGAGAGCGAGGAGTGGCGCAACTTCCCGCGGCAGCCAGGCCGTGACCCCATGGACCTGACGGAGACGCAGCCGAACCTCGAGTTCTTCCATACCATCTGCTACGGCGGCCCTCCCGAGTACACTGACTTCCCCAAGGCCGGCGAGTGGGCTTTCGCCATGTGTTGCTTCCTGTGCGGTCTGAAGGGCCGTGGCGAGGTCCGGCTGCGGAGCAGAGACCCTAGCGACAACCCCTACGTGAACCCCAGATACCTCGAGGACAGGCGTGACCTACTGATGATGGCCGAGGGCGTCAAATTCTTGAACGAGATCATCATGAACGGGGCCGGCACCAAGGACATCGTCAAGGGCGGCTGGCCGGCCGGCGCCGAACACCACCTCAACAAGACCAACGAAGACTGGCAATCACATGTGCAGAAGTATGCCTCGACGTCGTACCATCCTGGCGGTACCTGCAAGCTGGGCCAGGAAGACGACCTGATGGCCGTATTGAATGGAGACGCGCAAGTCTACGGTGTCAAGAACCTGCGTGTGGCCGATTGCAGCCTGATGCCGACGCTGAATAGCGGCCACACGCAGATCGGCGTACGGGATCGGGGAGCTTGTTGCCGAGTTCATTCAGAAACAACACGGGCTCAAGAGCAGGTCGAAGCAGGATGCTTGATTGATCCTGGAATTCAGAGGCGGCGAAGTCTTTGTTAACATACTAACGGCACCACGCTTCGTCGATGGAATCGTATCTCATACAAGGATATTGATACCGTCTTTGTTGTCTCTGTACATCAGTGGTGTGGCATCGGCTGCCAACATTGTCTACGTGAGTTACCCAACACCTGAAGAGGACGCCCACTACGTTGGGGGTCATATGCTAACAAAGATGACC
Organism: Colletotrichum camelliae; assembly: GCA_018853505.1. Lineage (NCBI taxonomy): Eukaryota > Fungi > Ascomycota > Sordariomycetes > Glomerellales > Glomerellaceae > Colletotrichum > Colletotrichum camelliae. The sequence continues at coordinate 4,152,597 of JAELVL010000005.1, read as the reverse complement.
ACCCTTCGAAAACAGTCCTAGAACGCAACCGCTATAAATCCCCCTATATAGAGATGATTCTGCTAGCCTTATTCATACCTCTGCTTAGATATAAGTTAGGTTGCTGTAACGAATGTGCTGGAGCAGTTTGATATTAATGTAGGTAAGAAAATGAGACGTATGCATATTATGCTACTGAAATGTCTTTTTACAACAGAGTTCTAACCGTCGACGCGTGCTGCGGCCGCCTCATATCGAGCTACAGAGAGGGGCGGTCGCATTTCTAGATGGAGCTTGAAATTTTCCCCGCCCTCTTCTGCTGTTTTCTCACCTGGGCCACCAGCTCATCCCATGATTGGATCGTATGTCGCATCACATCCGTCCCCCACATGTAGTTCTGCCACTCCACGTCCCGCCACTTATCCTGACTCGCGGCCGCCTGTCCTCGTCCCTGGTTCTTGATGGCCTCGTCCCGGGCCCTCTGCTCGGGGCTGTCGGGCAAGTGCAAGGCGCGGCCCGTGGCGGCGGCGCTCGCGGCGATGCACTCGGCGCGCCCCTTCCGCACCGTCTCGTACACGGCCAGGGCCAGCAGCACGTCGGACGTGCACGTGAAGGCGGCGGCCAACACGCCGGCGTCCTCGATGCCGCTGGCGGCCCCCTGGGCGACGTACGGAAGCATCGGCTGGGCGGCGTCGCCGATGAGGGCGACGCGGCCGCGGACTCGCTGCGGGAGAGGCGCGCGTTCGCTCAGCTTCCACTCAACGATATCGTCCCCAGCATGCGCCAGCCAGGCCCTGATCGCCGGCGACCAGCTGCTGTAGAAGGACAGCATCGCTTCGCGGTCGCCCTGGGTCGCCCAGGTGCTGTCCTCAGTGTCGTCGGAGTGGGCGGGATGGATCAGGACCAGGTTGTAGACGGTGTTCCCCTTGACGGGGTAGGCCATTACATGACCACCGGGGCCCATATAGCGCATCGCCACGTTCTGGTCCAACATGGACAAGAGGAGCTTGTCATGCTGGATCCTCTCCCTTGGGATCAAGAGTCGGTAGGCGGCGTCTCGCGTAGGGATACGCCGGTCTTGATGGCCGCCAGCTTGAGCCATCTGTCTCCTCAGCACAGACTTGATGCCATCAGCGGCAAGGACTACGTCTCCGTTAAACCAAACAGTGGTCCCTGTTTCGCTGCGTATTGCCTGGACTCGGGGCAGAAACTGCGGATCCGCCGCGACGACGGTGTGGGATAATAGAATATGACACCCACTCCTACGTGCCGCGTCTAAGAGTATGCGATGCAGATCCGCTCGGTGGATAACAGCCATCGGTGACCTATACCTCTGTCCGAGGACATCCAGGGGCGACAAGCCGAGCTCATCATCGCTGTCATATCGCCTGTCGCATCGTGTTAGCCTTTTCAGCAAACTCGCAAAGTCTTATCTTCCGCACAGAAGCACCAACCTGATGCTAACCCCCGAGAGCACTGATGCGTGCTTCATGACATCCTCGAGGATGCCGAGCCGACGGAGGATGCAGGTACAGTTTGGTGCCAACTGGAGTCCAGCCCCAACCTCGGCGAGTTCATCCACGCTCTCCAGCACAACGACAGAATGCCCTGACAATGCAAATGCCAAACCAGCAGCAAGCCCCGAGATGCCGGCTCCCACCACGATGACGCGTAGGGGCTTGGGTGCATGACGACGGGAGTTAGAGTTGGTGGCGCTTGGAGGCTCCATATTGAGGGATAGTAGGTATCAAGTGGCAGAGTGCTGACCGAAGGCTTGTCGAGGCTTCTGAAAAGAAGGCAAGAGAACTCAACAAAGCCTTCAGTTTTGGGTGTCAAGCTCTAGAGAGCCAGATGAATAATCTTCTAGCCAAAGAGTACAATATTGTTCGCCTCTCCCTGGGATGGTCGGCCTGGTGCCCGCGGAAGCGGTCGTGGCCGGGGTGAAGCACCAAATTTTCCCGGCTGCCCCGACCAACACGTCGACTGCCTTTGCTGTCGCCTCCTCCGCCAACGGCGGCTGGAGCAACCAACAGTGCGGCAGTTTTCGTCATCAGAGCCCCCTGGACTTCTCAACACCACAGCAAGTACGAGCTGCGTGCCGCCGACTTCAAGCCGGGCCAAATCCTGGGAGAAGTCTATCCACAGACACAGCCACGGGGACAGATGCAGTCAGCCAGAGCAGCGCGTATCCGAGCCATACCTCGACCATGAGCTCGCCACGGTTAAAAGACGCCCCACCCTTGCGATAAGTCGCTTACAAGGGTCAAAACAGTACGGGGGCGGGGAAGATACTCGACAAGGAATACTAGGACAGGGTACAGCGTGCGAGAGGATCTGGATCCTAGGCTCTAGACATGGACCCTTGTGTCACCTGCAGGTTGGTATTACTGCATAGTACATTGTGGCCAAGGGAATTTGACCCATGCATTCCTGGCTCTCGGTAGGCCCTTTGCGGTAGCTGCTGGGCCCCTCAGTATCAGCTCCCTCGCGTCTCGGAGCTAATTACCTGCTAGGTCTTGTGCGCTCGCCTTTTCAGGCTGCCAAGATGCCACATCATGGAATAAGGCTTCGGGAACATGGAACAACAACACGAAATGAGATAGTTGGGAGTAAAGCAGCCTAAGCAGCTTTGTGCGCATAAATTACATAGCCGCTTATTTGGTCATGTAGACCGAGTATGGCCATATCAACCAACTGTCTATGAAGCCTCTACCTAGTTTCGTGATACATATGTTCATTATTTGATATTCCCCCGTGAAGAGATATTTTGACAACAGAATACAGATCGAGCCATTCCATCGGTACACGCAATTTTCCCCATTGAAAACCTCCAAAGTCGCAATCAAACAGCGTCGGGAACCGAACCAAGTACCCCTATAGGTGCCGTTCTCAAGCCCGAGAAAGCAAGAAACCTCCATTTTGCAGCTTCTGGAAGACCTGCTCCGGATCATACTCGCGCGAAATGGCGCGCAGTCGGGACAGGTTCTCGGCGCCGTAAGACGCGAGGGGGTTCTGATCGCGCGAGGCGTCGTTGAGATAGACGAAGTCGACGGCGGACCCGCGCGAGGCGCCCAGCTCAGCCCACAGCGCCGTTGTCTCCGCGGACACAGCGCGGACAGTGTCGTCGGAGGCGGCGTCATCCCAATCAATCAGGGTCGTCCACCCTGTGAGGAAGAGGTATGGAATTTAGCTGAGCCGATCCGGGGAACAAGAGAAGAGAGGGGGTGAGGGAGGACTTACATTGCAGATCGGTACCTGTGGGAAGACCCAGGGGATTGCCGCCCTTTTGGTTACCGTAGTCGACCAGGCTTGCTGCCACGTGCTGTATGGTAAAGGTCTGTACAGCGCCTGTAGCCTCGTTTACTTCAAGTGCTCGTTCCCGCCAGAAGGCGTATACGGAGGACGTGAGGTTGGCGTCGATAAGGGAGCTACACCCACGGTAGTCGTGCCTACATGCCATGTTGTTAACATGACGAAAAATATAACTAAAACGGACTTGGGGCGGCCGAGGTAACATACCGCTTGGCCGAGCTCGCTGATATGGTGCCCAGCAGCTCGGCCACCATGGCCAGCGTCGTGTTGAGTGGCCCAACGACGGGCATTCCCCCCAGGTTAAAGAAGGGGGCGAACGCGTCGGGGGCATCGGCCGGCTCCGAGTACATCAGCGAGATGGTGATGGAAGTCAACGAGGCCGTGATGGCGGCGCTGGACTTCGCATCCTTGGCACCCACCGTCTGCCACTGGTGGAAAGCGGCATAGGCATCATCCCACTGGTCCAGGGAAAAGGCCAGAGTCATACCCCAGACCTCGTATACCGGCACCGTGTTGAGGTCGTAGCGCGTCACAATGCCGTAGTTAGGCCCTCCCCCCTTGAGCGCCCACCAGAGATGGCGGTTGGACTCTGGGCTGGCCGTGACGATGGTCCCGTTGGCCAAGACGACCTCGGCGGCGGCTAGATTGTCGGCCGCGAGCCCGAACTGGTCCGAGAGATGGAAGTAACCGCCTCCGAGCATCAGTCCGCCCACGCCGACGCTGGGCAGGCGCCCGCCGATGACAACGGCTTGCGAGGCATCGAGCACGTTGTACACTTCCCCCCAACGTGCACCGGGCCCAACATGAGCAACCGAACGGTCTTGAGATAGGCCTATGGCATTCATATACTGCAAGTCAAGGAGGATGCCCCGATCTCCCACACTAGAAGCACCGGGGTTGGGTGAATGGCCGCCGCTTCGGACAGCAAAGGTGGTGTTGAAGTAGGTGATGATTTGCAGTGCCCTCGAAACACCTGTAGCATTGACAGGCGCGAGAATGCAGTGCGGTTCGGCAACGCAGGTGGCCGACCTAATAACCAATGACACTTCAGAATATGACAAGAAGATGTAGGAAACATGGGCGTGTGTGCTTACCAGTTCTCCTCGACTACAGTCTGGTTGAGAGGCAAAGTGTCGACATGTTCCTGTCCGATAACTGCTTCAGCTGTGAGGCAAGCAACCTGGAGGATGTCATCAGTATCGCCTTCGGCTTTGGCGTATTGCTGACCGAGAAGCTCGATATGTTGGGGCGAGAGACCGATGGCCTGGCCGAAACGCTCGAAGCTCGTAGGCTCCTCCTCGTGAACCGTTCTCGAGTGTCCGGTCACCAAGGCGGCAACAACACGGCTAGCACCGATGGCTACGACAGCAATGCGACAGAAAATCATGATTATGCCGCGGCGGACCAGTGAGTGATTCCAAGCTCTTCCCAGAGAGGGGATATGGTCCTCTATCTGCACAGCTATTTCTCTCTTGCCCCTCTCTCTCTCCTCTCAGTGTATACTTTGCTGCCTACGAGCTGAGTATATGACTCCACCAGCCAGCCAGCCCTTGCTCTTCACGATGCGGGTACATGTCGCAGTGAGGTGAGAAACAATTTGTCCAGGGGTATTCGTACCAACGACGAGCAGGAATAAGCAGTAGTCTATCCGAATGTACTGGGTACTTGCGGCCCTATGTAATTAATTACCATACCCTGTCCGTCCGTCCCCCTGGGCTTACATGCAGCAGTGCGGCTGGGCCCTTCCTTCGTTCGTCTCTATTGCCGAATGCGGAAAATCACGTACCAGGTTTGGCACGCTTAGCACAGCCAAGAAGTTATCGGTGAGATAAGAGGCATGCATGGAAGTGGGTGGGATGTTGGAACGCGATGATGACTGATGTCTCGCTAATGTATCGTATCATTTCGGACTGCCGTCTTCAAAGTTGAAGAGTGGAATAATTGCATTGGGTGCATCTGCTCCGGAGGAGCTTGGCTGTATTACATATTATTACATGATGGACTGAGTGAGCCCCAGTCCAGGCATGCATTGCACTGCTCAGCCTGCATCCCCTCAACTGTCGACGACGATGACATGGGCTGAAGTCCAAGTGCGAAAATGTTATCTTTGCCGAGCGTCTACGTAGACCTTTTGCCACATAAACAGCCATGTAAGATTTCAGGCTGGGAGCTTTGAAATTACGTAGAGAGCCTCGGCCTACATGCACAGTTGTCACAGTTTCTCTTTTGCCCAACAGACAGAACAGATCTGTATCGTCCCCCCTTCCTAGTTTTCTAGTAATTATCCACGGGCAATGTCATTTGCTGATGACGCCTTGGGCGCTCTGGTGGCCGGAATTGTCGCGTCACCGGCCATGGCTGTGGCGGCGGCCGCTGCCGCGTTGCTGGTTGCTTTTTGGTTCCAACAGTCACTGTCCACCACCAAGCAGCCGCCTCGCTTGAAGGAAACGGTCCCGTTTGTCTCCAACACGTATCAGTATCTATCCAATGCTGGGGCTTTTATCGACCGCGTCACGTATGTACTCCTTCCTTGTGGGCTACTCACTCGTTAGACGGCTGTTTATACTAACCGACCTCTTGCTCGTGGGCAGTGCCCGTCTTCAGGAGACCAACAGCAACATCCTGAAGTTCTACGTTGGCTTTACGCCCGCCTACATTGTCGTCGGGGCCAAGAATGTGCAAAAGATTCTGAATTCGCCCACCACTCTGGACGGACACTTTCTGCAACTGTTGCTCATGAAGAACCATTGGGGCTGGAACAAGGAAGAAATCGCAAAGTTCGCCAATGACCACTCTGGGCGGGCCAAAGTGCCGGCCGTCGAGGGCGTGTCGGATGAGGAGCGTTACTGGTTCGGCCACAATCAGCTATACGTCGACTTCCTCTCCCACCGCGCTCACGCCGATTCCATGGCCCAGACCTTCTTCCGATTTCTCCTCGAGCGCCTCGATGGCGCTGCTGATGCTGCTGCTGCTGCTGCTGCTGCTGCTTCTTCTGCTTCTTCTGCCGACCATGGCCAAAACGGCAGCTGGAGCACTGTGCGGCTCATGGAGGTCCTCAAATCCACCATGGGAGAGGCAGCCATCATGTCCCTCTACGGCACCAAGATCATTGAAACGAACCCAGGCTTCGTGCAAGCCTACTGGGACTTTGATGAGGTCGGCGGCCACCTCGTATGGGGCTTACCGCACTTCTTGCAGCGCAAATCCGTGGCCATCAAGGACGAGCTGCACGCCATGACGCGGCGCCATCTCGACAGCGCCTGGGAGCAGTTCGAATGGGACGGGCCCGATGCCGAGAGCATGTGGGAGCCGCATTTCGGGTCGCGCCTAGCGCGCGAGACGTGCCGGTGGCTGCGTGACCGGGCTTCTCGGACCACGCACAAGCCGGACACACCATGGCGCTCCTCTTCGGCTGAACGGCAACACGGTGCCCGTCACCATGTGGGTGCTGATCGAGCTGCTGCGCGACCCTGCCCTCTACGCGGCCGTTCAGGCCGAGTGCCTCCCCCTCCTGTCCGTCGACCCCGCGACCGGCGAGCGGCGCATCGACGGCCAGCGGCTCGCGAGCCAGCCGCTGATGCAGTCGCTGTATGTCGAGATCATGCGGCTGCACGTGACGTTCAACGTGTCGCGGACGGCTACGCAGCCCGTCCAAGTCGAGGACTACGTGATCCCGGCCGGCGCCCTCGTGCAGACGTGCTCGCAGATCGCCCACTACGACGAGGAGGCCTGGGGCTGTGACGGCCACCCGGCGTCCGAGTTCTGGGCCTACCGTAACGTCAAGTACGTCGACGGGCAGCCTACCTTTGCCATGCGTGGCCGGCCCAGCGCCTTCTTCCCGTACGGCGGCGGCTACATCGTCTGCCCTGGTCGTTTCTTCGCCAAGCAGGAGATCCTCTTGGCTGTGGCGGCCTTCGTGACCAAGTTCGACATAGAGCTTGTCGGGTGGCTGAACCTGGACGGGTCCCAATCGGACAGGGCTCCCGAGAATGACAAGAGATATGCGGCTTTCATTGCCATGCACCCGGATCGGGATGCCGCCATTCGCTGGAAGAAGCGTTGGTAGTAAGGTGGTTTGAATGTAGTCCAAGGTCCGCCGCCTTGCGTGGGGGGAGCCCAGCCGCGGATCAACGGGTTGCTTTCTAGTAATTAGTACATGGTAACCAATCCCTGCAGTGGTACAAACACCTGCCATGGATTATGTTATCTACCTGCATAAATAAGCGTTAAGCCCCTGGTCAACCCTTGCTCAACAATGCCTGCGCCGCCCCACGAAAGTACAGTCGCTTAAGGCTGACACATCACAACAGCTTGAGAGATCTCCAGCCAGGGTCAGCCATCTGTGTTGGAACGCTCGGCTCAAGAGTTCGGTGTATTACCGAGGTCGGCTCATCTCATGAGTTCACCATCAGTATACATCCTAACCCCCAGCCCAGTCGGAGCTCCCTTCACTCTGCTCGCTTCAGCTATTCCTACATACACGTTTGCACTTGTATTGTACCTTCCCCCTCCCCCCCTCCCTTCGCATCAGCCGCTATCCTTGCAGATATGGCTAGCTTCGACCCCTCCAAGTTCGATGGCCTGACGCCCGGGAAGGCAGCCGGCTTGCCACGCTTCTTCTATCACCAACTGACCTTCAAGCCCGAGGTGGTTAAGAAGCCCCGCCTCGAGGGTAAGACGGCCATTGTTACGGGCTCTAACACGGGCGTCGGTCTGGAGACAGCACGCCAGCTGCTCGACCTCGGCGTCACCAAGCTTATCCTGGCCGTACGCAACGAGGAAAAGGGGCCGCCGCCGCGACCAAGATTACCGCCGGCCGCCAGCCTCCCGTAGCTCCGGGTACCGTCGAAGTTGGAGGCTTGACCTCTGTGACTACGACTCGGTCGTGGCCTTCGCCGGGCGCTGCCAGAAGGAGCTGCTTCGCCCTCGACATCGCCATACTGAACGCTGGCATGAATGCCGCCACGGCGACTCAACCCGAAGACCGGCACGAAGAGACCATCCAGGTCAACTACTTGTCCACGGCGCTGCTTGCCCTCCTCCTTCTCCCCGTCGTCAAGGCCAAGCGCGTCGGGGATGCGTCTCCTCCCCGCATCACCATAGTCAACTCGGAGGTCTCGGCGTGGACCAGATTCACGGAGCGGAACGAGGTCCCGCTGCTCCCGACCTTCGACAAGACCGACGCAAGGTTGACATGCTTGACCGCATGATGGTCTCCAAGTTGCTGGGGCAGTTCTTTTTGGCCGAGCTCGCCAAGCGCGTTCCGCCATCCATCGCCCTCATCAACGCCTGCCTTCCTGCGACGGTGCACGACACTGAGTTTCAACGTGAGCTTGATGGCACCTTGAGCGGCACCATCATCAAGGCGGTGCAGCGTCGCTTCGCCAACAAGTCTCCGGTCGGTGCGTGCATGATTACGGACGCGGCCGTCCGGCATGGCGAAGAAACGCATGGCCAGTTTCTTTCCTTTCAGACCATGATTCCGTAAGTCAAAGTACCTGCCGGTTTAAAGCATCCGGGCATTTCGCCACAAAAGACAACCCACAAGCAATGAAGCTGACGCGATATGTATAAGGCTTGCTCCTATCGTCTACTCGCCCGAGGGCCAAAAGATATCGGAGAGGCTCTGGGAGGAGACCATGACTGAGCTGGCTTTTGCCAAGCCCGAGGAGATTCTCAAAAATGTCGCGAGCTGAGGAAAATCCACGTGACAAAAATCATGGAGATGGCAATGCCGCAACAGGGTTTTCAAGTAGCAATTATTTTTCATGGCAAGGGCGAGCGAGGCTATATTGACAGAAGAGAAGAAGGCGTTCAATAAGTACACATTGATTCTCTCTTCCTCTCATCACATTAAACATCTACTCTTCCTTAGAAGGCTGAGCAAACCGCCTTTGAAACACGGACGTTGCCATCTTCTGGCATGCCAGGTCCCAATCTGTAGTCCATTTCTTGTAGAATGGCTGGTACCCAAGCAGCCCACTGCCTATCCACCTGCCCAGCACCACGCCCAGAACAATTGATATTCTCTTTCCAAAGGGGATCCAGCCAGGCAGAGTGATGTACGTACCGCCCGCATCGAACGTCTTGAGGAACAAGTCAGAAAAAGTAGAAGAAGAAGAAAAGGAGCCAAAGAGGATTTGAGGGAGACCGAACAGGACTTACACACAGCACCTGAACCAGGTCGACGGGCGCACCCTTGAGCACAATCTCGTCTTGGTACTGTACCAGTTCTCGAAGAAGACGGCGTTGAGCTCGAACGCGCTCTCGGCCTCGCCGCCGCTCAGGAGAAAGGTGACGACGGTATTGCCGTCATCCTGCGCCTCGAGAGGCAGCGGGTACAGGCGATGGTGCCGCCAGGGGGGGATGGCGGCACGGCCCTCGGCCGGCGTAAGCACGAGATCGGTGGCCTTACCTTCGAGCTCGACACCGAGCTTGCCCCGCGTGCACTCGACGTACTCGTACTGGACGTGGAAGTGCAGCGGCTGCTTCTGGCTGAAGTGCCGGGCCCCGGAAACCAGATCCATGGTGATCTCGAGTGCAAAGGATCGCTCCGGGATGGTCACCATGCGCCCACGAACGGCACCCTCGAGGCTGTAGACGAGGGAAAGAAGGAGGCTCAGCCCAAGTCATCCGGGGCTGGAGGCACGTGTTGGAGGAGATTGGGAGAGGGGGGGGGAGGGCGACTTACACGACCCGGACGTCTGAGTCCGAGTATTGAACCTTACACACGTCTGATTCAGGCATCATTGCGACTTGTCGCCTGCTGAGACGTTTGGAAAGGAGAGCTGTCCCTGTAAGGATTTAAATCAACGGCAGGAGACAACGCCTGGACCCGAGAAGTTCGTCACCTTATTTCGGGGCACCACGGGTGGGGAAGATGGACTGAAGAGCATCCATACATGCGATCCTGACTCCTATGGAACAGTGGTGCCGAGCCAAGAGAGTTGCCTGGGCCAAACGAAGACGATAACTCCAAGCGCCGTACGGATACTTCCAGTATCTGGTTGTCATCAGTGAGCGCGATTGGGGCGGGAAGGGGTTTCATCTCGTCGTCCTGACAAGGCATCCCGCGGGCGTGGCAAGATAAGGTAGTTGGAATAGGATACGAACGAGAACCCTCAGCCCGTACCTCTGTAAGCAGTGCTATCCCATCGCTTACATGCATACATCGGAGCAGACTCCGCAACAGGATGCAGCTAGGATGCGGCCCGTACGATCCGGCCAGTAAAATGGCTCTATTAGAATCGGGCCGGCCCCGGATGATAGTTGATGGAGCACTCTGTGGATCTAGCAAGACCCTTGGGAGACATGGGTGAATTGCGGACGCTTACGAACACACTACAGCCGCACCTAGACTGGACAAAGCGCCGAAGGTAAGCTGAAATGCATGTCCTAAATTGCCTTGCGCATGGGTTTCGACGGGGGTCATCCCACGGGGGAGGCTGCAATCCTGCAATGCAGTTTGCACGGGTAAGAAGCCGCAAACGGGCAAACACATCCGCGAATACGGCCCTCTATCGGTCATTCCCTACACACGGCGCAGCTCAGAGAACGCGCAACCGGCCTTTGGACAAACTGAGCATCTTGGACATGCATGATAGCCCTTGCAGTTGGGGCAGTGCGTGTAGGAACGTGTTTTTATGTCAATGAGTCATTTTTTGCATGCAGGGGTGGGTAGATTAGATGTTCATGGTTCGGGCTCGAAAAAGGATGATTTTTTCTCGGAAAGAGGGCTTGTAAGTATCCGTACGTACGTAGCTATTGAGATCGGTTTGGTTACGTGTAAAGGGTACTACTGCTAGAGCCCGTTCTGAAATCTTTCGAGGCAATGAAGAAGGACAAAGAACGAAGGAAATTTAACATTAGTCGCTCTCCTGACGTAGATATCCAGGTAGCTTGCTACGAACGGGCATCTCGACTAGGTCACACTCATGGCTTCATTATTTTAGATACATGGTTTATTTTGTGATGGGCAACCGATGCTAACTCATGCTACCATTGGAGCCACGGCCTAATCAATCGCCGTCCTGGAACCTATTCCTTCTCCGAGTCAATCTCAACTACCCGAAGTATACATTGCTTCGGGGCCGTCACGAGAGAGTCATACGTTTCCCAAGAAACGAGCTGCTCGGGTACCTCAAGCTCAAACGACCAGATCAGCAACGTGAGAACAATCCGCAACTCTAGATACCCGAGCCTCTTGCCCCAGCAGCCTCTGTTCCCGGCACTGAAGGCAAGCGTGGGCCCACGTGAGGGGTCGAAACGAATCCGCCCACCGGCCTCCTCCACGATCCAGCGTTCGGGGCGGAAGACGTCAGGATCAAGATCATCCCAGTTTTCCCGAGACGGTCTGTGCTTCTGGGAGGTGAGGCTGCGAACCTCCTCATCCACAGAGACCGAGGGCATGTTCAAGGACGGACCCGTGAGGTTCAGGAAGACCTGGGTGTCGCCAGGGATCGGGTGGCCCAGGACCACCGTGTCCTGCCGCGTCGTGACCATGATGGTCACCACGGGGCAGTTGAAACGCAGCACCTCCTCTATGAAGGCGTCGAGATAGGGGCATGCTTGGTCAGCTCGTCGGCGGTGGGCAGTCGCTTCTGTTGCCAGGCCGCACCGTACGAGGCCCGAAGGTCCGCCCGGATCTTGGTCTGCTCTTCGGGGTGTGCCAATAGCCTCCGCATAAGCCACGTGAGCGATCCCGCTGACGTGTCGTGGCCCGCGATCAGGTACCCGTAGATCTCATCGCGGATGCGGGGATCATCGTAGGCGTGCTCGCGTCCTGCTCTCTCGGCGGCCTTGATCTCGCGCTGGATCACATAATCCAGGGCGCACTGAGGCCCGCCACCTGCCATGAGCTTGGGGACGGCGCTCGTGATCTGAGAGTTTATGAAACCTCGCAGCGTGCGCCCGGCGCTGCGTACTGTGGGACGCAACTGGTTGATTCGATGGTAAAGCCGAGGCCAAGGCATGTAGAACCCTTTCCACAGCGACTCTTCGTCGACCCCCAGTGCCGCTAACTTGGTTGATCTAGAGAGAGCCGGGAGCATGATGAGCTGGTCAAGAGCAGCCCCATCGAAGGCGTCGGCCAATCCGACCTCCAGTGACTGGAGATGAGTCAATTGACGTTGGACATCGCCACCTTCAGGGCCGAGGCCAGTTGCCGCGCTCAAAATAGAGTCGAAGGAGAATTCAACAATGTCATTGAATACTTCAAATGGCCGGCCCCTGGCGATACGCGCCTTGACCCGCCACAGCTCAATGAGGTTGCAAGCAACGTCGTAAGTATGAGGTGCGTTGACCTAATTACAAGGCAGTGTCAGCACTCTCGCTCCCAAAAAAAAAAAGAAGGAAAAAAAAAGAAAAAGGTAGTTTATGAGCCCTAATTACCGTGTTAAGGAACGAAGGCGTCATCAGATCTCGGACCAAGTCTCGGCTCCCACGGAATCTCGGATCAAACGTTTCCATGGCGGGATGCGCGTGGGGAAGGATACCGCTGAATACATCCACCTTCTTGCCCCTCTTGAAGTCGACAGCATCTCGGTGGCTCAAGATGTCGTTTGCCTCGCGGTAGTCTGAGATGAGGACCGCCGGCTTGGCGAACGGGCCCAGGAATATCTGTGTGATGGCCGAGCGGTGCCGGGCCGCCTGCTCTAGGAACCACGGACGCACACCTTCGCCGCTCTTCTGCCTTTCTCCCAGCTCCGCCAGGTCCCCCATAACTCGGCCGGCAGCCTGATGGTTGTAGGGAATGCCCGGGAGTGGTCGTGGATACGCTCTCTGGATGATCGCGTACACTAGGGCACAGCCGATGCAAGACATGATCGCAACCATAGTTGAGGGGCCCTGGGAGATGACGGCCGAAACGGCCTTGAAAATCCCCATATTCGTTGACGGCGTGAAACTATACAGTAAAGCTGGCTGTCTATTCCGAGCTTCTTCCTTTGCAATGAAATCAAGAACAATCGGAGAACTTGGGAACAAGTTGATCCACGGACCAAGTGACGGCTTACTGTAACCACTATCTCAACTATGCGGGCTTCTTCCCACAAGCCGGCTTATCAATCCATTCGTCAATCTGACTGCATGCACAGTCTGACATACAGGGATCTCATGTACGGCAAGAACCACAGTTCGGTTAAATGGTGTGGGTGGGAACATGTGGTAAGACGGGGTCGACATGCATCGTGCTCCTTCGAGGGACAATTTCCACCTGATGGTATTGAGTAATGCAAATTTGTGATATTTCTTCACCTCAATAGATGAATCCTTTGAAGTACACGGTACCTGCCAAGATGAGCTCCTACGTCTGGTTGGCGGCGGCAGCGATGCTTGCAACGAGAGCAGGCGTCGGGAATTCTCGCTGGCTTGCCTAGAACCCGGACATCTTTCTTCCTCTATCACAAGCGAGCGAAGGCACATTATCCTGCCTGTGAGTAGTGGGGGAGGGGGACGATTTAGAACATCTGTAGGAAGACCGCAGGAATGGACTTCACAGTTAGCCCTCCATAAAAGAAACCTCCCACCCTTTGAAAATTCAAGCAAACGCTTGCGTTGACTTCGAAGCCCATCATTCTCCGAATTTTCCTTCACCCTCGCACGTTCCTATCCACCGGCACTTTTTCCTGTTGTCCATCTACCATATCGAATTTGATAAAGTTCCCAGGGGCAATCTCTCCCTTATTCAACATGGACTCTGCCATCAAGGTGGACCTGGTACCTCCGCACATGTCGAGGGGGCCCTCTAACAAGTCCCTCGCACAGCAGTACGGAGGTATGCACGCTGGGAGCTGGGTTGACGCCCTCCCGGCCTCCTGGGTCCCCTATGTCCAACTCTCGCGGCTGAGTCCTCCGGCGGGGCTTTTCATCATCTTCTTCCCGCACTGTTTTGGCGTCCTCCACGCGGCGAGCGTCCACGGACAGGTAGCAGCCCACGTCTGCCGCGTGTGCCTCGTGCTCCTATGCGGCAGCTTCTTCTGCAATAACGCCAGCCACGCGTGGAACGACTTGGTGGATGCGCCCATCGACCGGCGCATCGCCCGCACGCGCAGCCGCCCCATCCCGCGGGGCGCCATCACTCCTCAGGCCGCCTTTGTCTTCACCGTATCCCAAGCTGTTTGTGCCGCCGCTTGCCTCCTCCTCCTTCCCATGGATACGGCCAAGGCAACGATTCCGACCATCGTAGGGACCGTTTATTACCCTTACGCCAAGCGCCACCTACCCTGCCCCCAACTGGTACTTGGCTTTTGTCTCACATGGGGCATTATGGTGGGCAGCTCGGCCATGGGCGTTCCCGAGCCGTGGACCGACATGTCCACGGTCCTTCTGACGATCGCATCTATTCTCTGGGTCGTCATATTCGATACTATCTACGCACATCAAGATGTGGTAGACGACAGGAAGACGGGCGTCAAGAGCACGGCCGTACTCTTCGGGAGCTATGCTCGGCCGATATTGTGGGTACTATTTCTTTGCATGAGCATTTCCCTTGGCGTCTCTGGATATATCGCGGGCATGGGACTACCGTATTTCACCCTGAGTGTGGGAGGTTGTGTCAAATCGGTCGGTTTCATGATAGCGAAAGTTGATCTTGGCAATCCATCTAGCTGCTGGTTGTGGTTTTCCAAAGGGTTTTGGATCACAGGGGCCGCTATTTCAGGCGGATTACTCGCTGAGTACGTCTTGACTCTTAATCTATTATAAAGTAAATAAGTTTAGAATTTAGTATACTATTCTTATATATATATATCGCTCTTAGGATTCTCTTATTATTTTTAGCTTTTTAGCTAGGCTGGCTCTTAGTTTATTATTACTCAAGCTTACGTAGCAGATTTACTCAGGCGTTGACACTCGACTCGATGTTGACTGAGTGGAATATGTATTCCGCCTCGGTTTCGCTTTACATCCGTTCATACCAGCCGATATCGCGAGACCCACTAGCGGCCATGTCATCGATGGAGACCAGTATCTACAGCGTTTGGCAGGACGACAAGCGCCAGCTCATTCTCTCTGGTCGAATGGAAGTTGAGCTCTGTAGATAAGGATAGCGCAATGGCATTTGTTGTGTTTACGAACTTGAGTGACCTAACCCGATCGTACCTTAGTAAGCCCGGCGAGTGGGTGATAGCAATCTATTCCGTCAGAATCTCCAGTGGAAAATGTATTCCGTCTGAAGTCCCTAGCGTGGGCTTATATTTCTTTAGTTGCCTATGCAGCCCACCTCGAATAACTCTCGATTTCGTGTCATCTTGAACCTTCCAGTTGACGCCATCACCAAAGAATAACCCCCCAATTTCTCCAGGTCAATTCTGCAACAATGTCGCACTTGAAGTTCTTCGCCTATGAGTGGCAGGGCATCGAGAAGCAGCAAAAGTTCTCGTATAGCCAAGCAGTGCGAGTTGGTGACAGAATTGAGTGCGCGGGACAAGGTCGGTCTTCCGTCTTTACACTTTGTCGACTTCTCTAACTCGATCTTGGATTGCAGGTGGCTGGGATCCGATCACCGGAGAATTTGAAAAAGAGATCAACGCGCAGATTGACCTTGCTTTCGAAAACGTGGAACGATGCCTCAAGGATGCTGGCGGAAAAGGGTGGTCGCAGGTCTACCGAGTCAATTCGTACCATGTACCCATCAACAACGAGGCATTAGCTGCCATGGTGCGAAATTTCCGGAAATGGATGCCAGATCACCAACCCCTTTGGACTTGCGTTGGTGTGACAAGGCTGGGAGAAGACGATATGCGAGTGGAGATAGAAGTCGTGGCACACACTGGATAAGCTTGATGGCGTAGAAGGATTCAGAGGCCCCTGCATCTGGGGTACCTTTCCATATCAATCGGAGTGTGTTGGCGAAATAGAATGACGGTTACAACAATGCTTTCAGCAGTGCGTGGGACCTTTCTGTCCAGAAGAGGCTAACCGGAACAGTACGGGAAGCATTTCTATTTTCCACTATTAGAATATTTCACGCTTACAACTAATATCTATCCAACCTTCCACTCCATCACAAGATAGACAGCCTCGATTCGCTTCCAACCGACAAGATGAAAGTCAGTCCCATCCTTGTCGCTGCGCTCACCCTCGCCGGAGCAGCCTTAGTCAAACCGGTGACCGAGAACGAGTGAATCCTAGACTTGCACAAGTTGCCACAGTGCTGGCAATACTGTTTCCAGGGATAGGCAATTGGCACTACGTATCACACCATGTCGGGGGCGGCTTCCTCTAGTAGGTAAACCTACTAGATTAAAACGCTTTCCGTACACATATTTGTGGTGTAAGTAGCCTCATGCAATTGCATCTGATGTGGTGATATTGAAACAACCTGTGCAATTTGTCAGATTGCCGCCACGTCTTGCAACAACTCCGGGTACGTGAGCCGTTTTTGGTCGAGGGAAATGAGTCCAATGGTAGATGAGAGAGACATTGACATATACATGTATTCTATGCGTCTACATCTAGATTTCTAATGTCAGTTACGTCATGCAATTAGCTAGACCCAGCTTGTGGTTCTAAGATGAAAAATTACCTTTGGCCAAGGAAGACAGACAGCCAAACAATTCTTGTTACCGGAGGAAGATTTGCTCCTTTTCAGGGTTATCAATCAAATAGATTCAAATCAGGGTGGCTTTGACCTACGCACAGAGCTCGGTTGAAGCTGTCCCAGAGGATTAAAACACCAGTAGTTCCTGTAGAAGTAGAATTAAATCAGACCCTCCGACGCCATGAGCATTGAATCCTTGTTTCTAGTGTCTGAATTGGATTGCGCCATCTTTGTCTATATGCTGCTCTTTCGAAATGCCCGCTTGTAAGATTACCTCTCTTGGGAATTAGGGGGTGCCAGCATTGAGTCAAGATTCTCAGCTACATCGTTTTGCTCTTCCTCTTCCAAGTAGGTGGACTTAGTGATATATGCGTTGAACTTGTCGGCTTCCGCCAGCTTTCCAAGAAGACGAAGACGTTTTTCCAGCTTCCCATATCTACTCACAAGTTGAGTGTTTGCCCTTTCTCTCGAAGCTTCATCCTCGGCATATACTAACACATACCCAGTCGCTTCAATGCTCTCCTTCAACGGCGGTATGCTGGCCTCTATCTGCCCACTCTCCGCGTAAGCTTTGCTGATGTTGAAGTTGACCCATGCGTAGTGTTGCAAGTCTTCAAGGCCCCATTCGCTTAGATCAAGCCCTTCGTTTGAAGACATGAGACGAATGATGATCCCTGTACTAAGCTGGAGGATGCATTCTGGAGTGCTGCAGAGGCTTGCAGCTCCTAGTCGCCACAGCTCTACGAACAACGTTTCGTCTGAGAACTCGCCAAATCGTTCCATGGCGCCTTGAAGAATGTTACTGCAGCTCGAAAGAATCGGCTCACACCACCGCGACCCTCTGCCGACGTTGCGAAGTCTGATTGCTCGCATACGGGTGAAAACACTCGTCAAGTCGTCCTGCCCGCGCAGTTCAATGTAGCAATCAGCCGCGATGTTGTGCATTTCCTCTATGACGAGTGACATCTGCAATGGGGCTTCTGTGTTGAGCTGATGCATCGCCCTCGCGACTCGTGTGATGGGCTCGTCCCTTCTTTTCGTTTGTAACAGCTGATGAAGCTGGCAGAAATATGTTCTCAGTAGTTCTTCGGTCGGTACCTTGCTTGGGATGTCGAAGAAAAACGCTTGATAAGTTTCAATCGGCGGGTCCTCGACGAAGCTTTCAAGACGTAGAAAGGATTGTCGCCAGATAGCCCACGATTGTTGATCATTCGCGGTACCATGCAGATCGTTTGCGTTCTTGAAATGACGACTCAATCGGTCTCCGGAGGACTCAAGCAACGTATGCTTGCCCCTCTGATTCCATTCTGGGTCGAGCCGAGAATTGCCGACGATGAGATCTCTCAGATGATAGAAAAGGCCCTGCCTGAGTTCTTCCACCCGGTTCGCGTGGCAAAACCTGAAGAACTGCAGCATATTGGGCTCTGGGACGGGCGGATTGTTGCTCCTCGCAATTTGCATTTGGCGCCGATGCGCCCGTCTGCAGGTGGCTCTGGCTCTGCCTGGGTATCTCTCGATGATTCTGTCAGGGTTATGGCGTGCTTTTTTGTTGTACTTTTGCCAGTCCCAGCTTATGAATCGTCTTTTGTACATCCTCTCACTGGATCGAAATTTGTTAGGACTTTCGCATAGAAGAGGTGTTCAACATCGGCTTACGTAGCAGAGAAGCCATGCTTTTCCTTCATGATGTTGATCACATCTTTCAGCGTGAGATTCTCAACAAGATAGAGACCTCGAATGACCTCTTTCATGGCCTCCCAGGGAATTTGTCGGTCAACGGTTTGCGTCAGTGGCGTCATTCTGATTGGTTTACTTGGGGGGGTGTGCCGGGTACGGTAGCAGGTAGTATTGCAGAACGAGGGACGGCAGAGGGGCGGGGGTGTTGTTGCTCCTGTCAGGTAAGTCACAAAAGCAACCTGAATATCTGGGTGGGTGGATGGGTAGCAGTGAATGCCAGAAAGAAAGCCTTCCAGCAAAAATATAGATCTGATTTGATGACTGCGAGAGTGGACGGTCGACGGGAAACTTTACTTCTGCCTTGGGAGATTATGAGGACAATTGGGTAATATTTGTGGGTGAAGCAATGGCGTAAATATATGGGAGAGGGAATGGCGGCGCGGGCGCATCTTGCCTGCCAAAGCTGAGTTGAGGCAACCAAGTGTGTCGCGATGCAGGGGCCTTTCACTCGTTTCGCCGCACCAGCCTTGTTTCGATTCTTCACCGAAAAG
Organism: Colletotrichum camelliae; assembly: GCA_018853505.1. Lineage (NCBI taxonomy): Eukaryota > Fungi > Ascomycota > Sordariomycetes > Glomerellales > Glomerellaceae > Colletotrichum > Colletotrichum camelliae. The sequence continues at coordinate 4,133,538 of JAELVL010000005.1, read as the reverse complement.
ACCCCACACCATGATAGCCATACGTGTAAGGCGTGCTGAACTGAGAGCCTGATTGGAAACCAAGTTACTGGATGTACTTTGTTTAGCTTGATGTGGTCTAGGAGCAACGGTGGTGCGCAACACCCCCTTTACTGCGTATGCCCACTACCTGACAAACAGAGCGATAAGTAATACGCTATGAGAAACAAGGCAGTCATATGGAGATACGATTGGATGATTATGGGCTTTTATTCAATGTAACAGTGTGCCTTCAAATACCGGTAACCATCATCGCCAGTGATCCATCGCTTACTGGACCACGTCAGTACGCTACACACCCATTTGAGAGAAAGGACCACACCCATAAGCACTGAAACAACACTAAAAGAACAATAGGGTGTGGGTCGATTGTCTTCGTTGTGATACGACACGCTTTAACTTAGAAGTCCGAGTTGTGCATTTGATGATAGCTTTATCAGGCTATACATAACACCATCAGAATGACACTTTTAGGAAACTCAATTTTATACAAAAGCCCCATTGAGACTTCCGTTGCATCTGAAATTGATTGAAATATCTTTAAAAGTATGTGCTGAAAATTCAGTAATGCGACGTACTAAAACACGCTAGGTGGCTAAATATGCTACGGCTCTGCTGGATGCCACAGCAGCTGATGGAAAACCCGCATGCCATTTTACCAACATGATGGACTTTAGATCACGTGCCACAGCTCGGGTATGATTGATCTAGGAGTAGTCAAATCAGCACGATGGATGCACCTACTACCTGGATATGAGCTAGCTGCCATAGGCTAAGAAACACTACTAGTGGGGTTGCACTCATGACGTGCGCAGATGTGATGGCTCATGTTTTATGGAGTTACTTGTGCAACACTGTTTCCGCTAGGATAAGGTGAGTCTGCCGTTCAAATACCTATCAGATCAGAAACTGTGAGACCGATGACATGAACCTGTGCGTGTAGCTCTGTTTCGAACCATGGCATCTTTGGCTGGCGAAGGCAGACAAATGCTAACGGCCCTCCATTGACGTAAATGATCCAAGGCTCTTGCGATCATAATTCTTCTCGGATGGAGCTGAAGATTTAATATTATTTATGAAACAGTCCGGTTAATCTCATCTATTTAGCTGCAAAGAAATGATATCAAATGCGATGCATTTATGCTTTGCCAATCGCTGATGTACCTGCCAAGCTGTCATATCAGAGAACAAGAAGAGAGCCACCTAAAGCTTTGAATACAGTGTGTGGATCTGGTCGCAAGTCTAATCAGTATCCTCTTGAGACGGCCCTCACACACACGGCTACTGGAAGCTTGAGTGCAACGAGCTTCAATGAGCATCGATCGGAGAGGATGAAAACTCCCGGAGAGCATATAGAGGCGTTCCCAGAGTGAAAAGCAGCCCGACAGGTCAATGCTTTGTTACCTACTTTGTCAATTCTGCTTTTCCGTGATGAGTTTAACTACTTATGATATTTTGTTGGGCCGAATTTATGCAAGACGCAGAGTTCATAGTGTGCACATCAAGGTATAGCAGACAGTAAATATATCGAGAAGGAAAAAAAGATAGAGCATATTCTCAAAGCTTCAGGCATGTAATATTGACGGATCGGACCCAGTGTGGTACAGGACATCGTATACTTCGAAATTGAATATCTTTCACCCTTTCAAGCTACGCCAATGCGCAGATGTCTATATCGCTAATTGACTCCATGCTCTCAAGAACCGACGAACCCACTGCCAGGTTGTTAGTTATCATGCACCGCATTTTGTAAGGTGGGGGATGTAGGCATACGTACGGATACTCTTTATTTGCAAATGCCATTGGTTCTGCAGAAGCCGCAGCAACGCTGACCGTCGATCTTGCTAATGCAGCATTGGCGGGCAGTCAGCTCGCCGCTCTCAGAGGTGGGGTCCACGCCAAGCGGGCCGGCGGCGGCAACGGCAGCAAAGGCAGCAACGATGAGGACCTTGAAGTTCATGGTGATGGTATTTTGATGGTATTGGGCGGAAGGATGGTGATGTAGTTGGCTGTGATGTAGTGAATGGTCGAGATGGATGAGTAGCGTAGGAGTTCTTTTGAGGCGTGCAACGTACACTTTTTATATACATTCAAGGTGACTAGTTCGGTCTCGTAGAATTGCGGCTGTAGGTTCAAGACTGGGGTAAAGTCTCTACGCAAATGACCATCGCTATCGCGCGAAGTCTCAACGTATCCTTGGTTTGTGTTTGAGTTAATTAGGGGGTATTCGTCTTGGTGGGCCTATACGATCCCGTCGGGTTCTAGTCATTCAGCGCCCGACGGGATGTACGTACGGGGTTGCCGACTTCGTCTTTCCCTACCCAAAGCTTTGAGTCTGTAACATTCCAAAAATCGCCGTGCATGTCTTTGGGGCCCCGCAGACGTCTCAGACCCCAGGCCGCCTCTAAAGGCAGCGGTTTTATAGATAGAAACCTGCGCCACTTAAGCTGTGCCGATCGATCTGTCCATTCTTTAATGTATTGACAAGTTGATGCCGTCGGAATTTTAAGAAGAGCTCTAGGCCTTCTCTTTTGCAGCTTGGTCAAGGCACGGTAAGTGCAGAACGATGAGTTCCATATTTCATCCGGTTGGGTGAACGCGCTACGGATGGGGCGTGAACTATGTGAGCGAAGTCTGTCAAACTCGCATTAGGATGGTTCATCTGACTTTCCGGTTACCGCCAACTCGAAAAGACGGCACTCGCAATATGATGGTTGCGAGTCAAGAGATTGAAAGCGGGCTGATTCTGAGGCGGATGTTGTCGATCAGTCAGTGCCATGCTGGAGCCTCCCTGCAAACCTAAAAATGTCAGCGGACATACGCGGGATGCGCGGCATCCAGATGAACGCATCTTATTGCCGATTATTGAACACCTGGAGCTGCTTTTGAGGCCGCATGCCTGAGTGTGATTTCCGCCTTCTGCAACCATTGCTCTGCCATCACACAGTTTTGGTGAGAAGAAACAGCGGCAATGGACTCCGAGACGTACCGTGAAAAGGGCAGGTTGCTCACGTGGTCCGACGATGACTCCAATAGCGGCGACCAGACGCGCAGGATAGGCCGACGATCTTGGGCGCCGATTACCATTATAGCACTTTCATGTTCAAACCTGTTCCTCGTCGCTTTATGCGCGTGCCTCGCACTGCGACAGCCAACACCACAGCCTGCACCACAAGCCGTTCCGGACTCAGGGCCCTCGTGGCTTCCACCACAAAGTAAAGAAACTTCTTCTTACCTCTTTTGATCTTTACCTGGAAGCAGGAGGGCGCAAAATCATGGATGTTTTCTAATGTTGGCTGTGCTGCAGTACCGATGAAAAAGACACTCATTTCAGAACCTATATATGGAGGCCCGGTTACGAATGAGAGCGAGAAAGCTTGGGATGCCTTGATGCCGCGTACGTTCCCCCAGCACCAGAAAACTTCCAACCGTGTGAGTTGACATGTCATTTCAGTCGGCCGTGGGTTCGTCGTCATCAAAAACGAGACGGCGCTCCCTCAGGTGCCCAAGTTCAATGCGACCATGGGCGAGTATAAGGGAGTGATATCGGTCTTCCACCAGCTCCATTGCGTGGTAAGTAAATCAGCACCCCCTACACCTTGGGTACCCGAATAGAAGGACTCACGTTCTTTGAACAATGCTGAGAGAAGGATTAATTCAACAGTGGGCAACTCGGGAGGCCTTCTTCCGGTTGCTGCGGGAGGGCAACTCGACCGAGATCGACCTCGGACACCTGAGTCACTGCTGGGACTTCGTCAGGCAAGCCATCCAGTGTCGCGCTGACACCACCGTTGAGTGGCAGGTTTCAGAAGAGCTCGGGGGAAGTCTGGGATGGGGATACCAGCATCAGTGCTATGATTATGACGCCCTGAAGGCTTGGGCTGAAGAGCACAGCTGGGGTGACGACAACGAGAAAAACATTCAATAGATAATTCTCAGCGTGAAGAGCAAATCAGCCAAGACGAACGACCCTACCCGTGTGATACTCGTGGAATCAGGCTGTCTGCGAGCGTTTGATCCCAATAGCAAGGTGGTCTTGGACGTGCCTTCATGCACCAATAACCGTTCAGATGGAATTCAGGCTGTAGGTGGCGAGTACGCAGCACCTGAAGCGGTGATCGCGAGACGGATAAAAGCCCGGTCGCCATTAGTGTCCACTACGTGCCGGCCGTCATGGGTAGAGAAGACACTGAGTACTCTATTCGTCATCCAAGGCAGCGTGCCTCGACTTCTAGTACGACATAGATGAGAGGTCTAGTATGCAATTGATGTAATGCAACCATGGAACCAAATCGAAAGTCCGAACGAAAGTCAAAGAGATTGATGAAGAGAAGGAACACATATACGAAGACACGAGACGAAATTAGCAGTCAACATGGGGCTCAGCACATCTCCCACAGCGGACGTGGCAAGACGGTGTGCTTGCGTGGGCCAGAGCGCTTGCTCGTCTCCTTCACTGTGACATAGACTACACGACGCTCCGGGTTGCCGGTTGTGACGGACCGGGACTCGAGGCCGTAGTAATCGGAGATGGAGTGCGTCAGCCATCGCCTGGGACACGTTAGCAACTAACACTCCAGGGAAGAAATGCCACGGCCGATGGACATACTTGAAGGAGGCACCCTCATCGTCGCCTAGTGAATCAAAGACCATGCCTGAGTCAACCTCCTCGCTGCCAACCTCACGTCTCGCCTTCTTCCACCCCTTGCCAGCAGCACTCATCCCCTTGCGCCCGACAAAGACAATCTCTTCATCAGAAGAGTCGCCCTCGGCATCACTCTCCTCGTTACGCTCCTTGAGGAAATTCCTCACGGGCTCCTCGAGAATACGGACCCAGCCCTTAACCGCGGGTGTGCGCTTAGCCGTCTCACGCAGGTCGCGAGGAACTTCACCAATAGCCAGACCGGTGGCGGAGCCGTTCCTGCGCTGCTGCTTCTTGCGCTGAGCCTGCAGCTTGGCCGTCTTATCCTCGATGCGCTGGCGGAGGCCGGGTCCCAGAACTTGGCAATATCGTAGGGGACGACCTGGACGGGGTAGGTGGGGTGGACTTCCCAGTCGCTTGGGAGGGGAGGCTGGGCGTTGGGGACGCCGACGAGACGGTCTGCAAAGACGGACAAGGCGGTTAGTAGAGGAAGGAGACGCTAGGGCGGAGAATGTGGTGATGTCATCTGGAGCGCGTAAGCAACAAAAGGGGTCTACCGACCATTCTCCATCTCCGACGCTGCCGGCTGCCCTCGTTGCCCTTCAGTAACTGTTCTCGCTTCTTCTGGCTGTCCCTTCGACTCAGAGGCCTGCGGATAGGCGGCTGCTGGACGGCGGCCGCGTCGGTGGCGATGGTGACCGCTGTGGTCTTCTTGACCTGCTCGTCGATGTTGATGGCGAGCGGTGTCCCCGTACCGCGAGCGATCGGGCTGACACTGAGGGACTCCAGAGCCGAGATGGTCCACGCTTCGATATCGATTGCGGTCGTTGATGTCTGCGAGGGATCGAGAGGGGCGGGAGGGGTCTGGGTCGGTGGTGGGGGAATCGGCTCGATCACGGGAGCGGCGGCGACGGCGGCCGAGGCGTTGAAGTCCTCCGGCGGGGGAACAGCACCGTAGATAGCCATGCTGGGCGAAACTTGCGTTGGAACGGGGTTGCGTGCGCGTTGGAGGTGCGGTCGAACCTCGATAGACGGTCGTCGTTGAGGTAAGGTAGGGTTCAGGGCTGCCGATAAGGGGCGATAAGGGCGGCGATCGCGGGGTGGAGGCGCAACTGATAACTGATAAGACGCGCACGGTGTGGAGAGGCGAGAAGATGGGACGGATGAGAGCCCAATGCAGTCTAGATGTTGTTCAAACGAAGGGGAAATGGGATTCTAGAATGAGGATGCGATAGGAGACAACTGGCTGGGTGGTTGAAGGAAGAAGCGAGGTGAGGTGGAAATGGGCGACGGGGGGATAGTTCGACGCGGACCGGGATCGTCTTAGCTCCGGGGTAGGAGGCAGGGCATGACACATTCGACTCGTGAGCTTCGGCCAATCAAAACGCGAGCGCAAACCACGTCTTCGGCAGGTGATTCACGGGCCATTTGTTTCCTCACCCTGATTCACTTCGAGTCATCGCCAGTCATTTTCAAACATTGGCTTTTGCATTCGGAATAGACACCAGCGAATAATAGGATTGAATACATGAGGCACAGGACCAAACATAGTTATGCGTCACATAAGTATATTCACATGTTGTCTGAGAACCCGGAGTGCGGCTGGCACCAAATGCCTATTCAGGTGTGCTCCTCAAATCCGCACACATGCTTTTCATACCTTATTGTTGGCTTTAAAATTGATCTGTCCGCAATGACGATGCATAGTTATACTTACATCCACGCGATGGTGAAAATGGAGCCTCATGGCTGCTGTAGTTGAATGCAAACTAACTGAAGGCTTTGAGATTGCAAAGGACAACAGCCATCGGGCTAGTAACACGGGAACAGGAGAAGCAGAACCGAACCAGAAACTTAAGTTCCTACCCGTTGACCTTAACCTGTCCCTTAACCTGTCACCGCGACCCTACTGGAATTCTGCCTATGAAGAGTTCCTCGCCGATTAATTATATCGGCAACATGACTATAGTTGCTTATTATAACGAATACAAGGTAACCAAGAATGAGGCCTAGGTGAAGGGAATGAAAGCATTCAGTAGAAAGTCTCATCTCGTTGATTTGGCATTTGAGGTAGAGGTGAATCCTTACTACCGGGTTGATTATGCTATACATCGATAGCACCTATATTTTTCTCCTCTATATTATCATTCATGGAGGGTACGTCTTCACCTCAGGCTGTTCCTCGACAATGTGCAGCAGAGGGTGAGTCGTCGGTTCAAAAGAGCCTTGCGCATAGTCTTGCCATAATTCTCTTTATCCTTTCTTGTCGAGAAAACATGTTCTTTAAACCGTACAGTGGCTATCAGGCATGGCGTATACTGTTAAATCATTGCAGGACAGCAGTGAGGGAGGGAGAGGTGATTGATGTGTCGCTGCTCTACATAGGGCTACTCTACCTACCACAAGCCCCGGAAGATGTTGAGGTCAAAGTTCCACGAATTTTGCGTAAACGTAGTTGCTGCAACAGATTGGGGCCTATTGCATCCTGCCCGGAATAACACCAAAGTGCCTCGACCATGCCAATTTATACCAAGTCGGTCATGAGAGTTAGGAGCACGCTAGGCTATCATTCTGACCGGCAACGTAGGACCACAAACTTCGTTCGAAGTGGAGGGGCACTGTACAAAAAAGCAATTCGTGTCTCAGGAAGAGCTGGCGCGTTGGTCGATCGACATGCTTCACACGCATTTGCTGCTCAGTGTGAATGCGGCTCTTAATTCCAACCCAGCCATGACTTTCAAACTCGATAGCGCAAATGTGTGGCGTTTACCATCGCACTGGGTTGGGAGACACAACTACCATCCTGCATGGGCTCGACTGGTGGAAGAAACGCTTCGCTGTCGTTCCCAGGTTCTACCAAACGTCTGATGCCTTCGGTTCGTCACTGGGTCCCATTTATAATCTCGTGACTGGGCCACGATGACCAGGTATAGAAGAAGCCACCTTCATCCACAGAGAAACAAGGTGCACGGTAGGCAGGTGTAGTATAAATGGGAGCTGTGGTTCCCTCCAGGCAGTCCCCATAGCAGACAATGCTCTCGAGCTATCTTGCCTGTGCAAATACCTCGTAGTGGGAGCCAGAGATGGAACTATACAGTTGGGGCACACACGGCCCGATGATTTGCGACTGTTTCCTGTGATTCTCCGCTGCTGCATTCGCAACGCAGCAAACATCCTACTTCTCTACCTCTCACCTTCAACTGCTCTTTATAACCCCATGAATAAACCACGAGCATTGAACGAAGGAGTCAGCTACTTGCATACAACGTGAATTATCAAGTAGAACCGTCCTTGAAGTTACTGATCTCGACAATCGGGCTGACAAGTCGCAAAACCTGACAACAAGGCAATGCCTTTAATCCGGGGTTTTCCGCTGCTAAGTGTTTGCGTTCCGTTCATCCTAGCGCCTTTTATGAAATCAAACTGTTCAGAATGCGTGCGGGATGTCTGAATCTGGGAGTTCCATTCCTTTATAAACCCTCGTACGCGGCCCCAGTGTACAGCTTATCCAGCACAATGTGGCCGGGTTTGATGCCTGCGTGAATTTCCAGTTCAGAAATGAGCGCTCAGTACCTTCGACTCGTCTAAACCATTAGACACGCACACATTTAGTGTTAAATTTAAACACTTCGCATGATCTTTCAATCTTACTACTGTCAGTGGTTTCTGTCCGGAGGTTATTCACTTGGTGGTCAAGGACTGCTTGGTCGCCGCCACGCCGGCTCCAACAGCGTTTTCGATGGGGAAGAGGCGACGGCGTTGGACGACGCAGTATGGGTGATCCAGCCCAGAAAAGCGACGGCTCGCACCCTATGGTTTTTCTCATCATTGCCGTCTCGGCGGACCACGTCATTGGCCCAAATGCTTCAGCGACTTCATCGCCTGGACCAAGGACGCGCCCATCAAGCAGATTCGCAAAGCGCTCAACCTCAATAGAACAGACCACGGAAAGTACCACCCACCAAGGACCCTTCGCACCGCTCCTCTCCCGCAAAACTCCAACGTTGCCCATCTCCAACCAGACCAACCCTGCCCATCTTCCCCCAGCCCTCCCTCCTCTCACCAGCCAAACCTACGCCCAAGCAAAGAAGGGTCCGTCAAGAGTACCCCTCCCGACGAGGGAGACCAGATGCGAACCCTACCAACGAAAAAGAAAGCCTGGTGAAAGCGTCACGAGCCTTCTCTAGTCCCGGCCGCGGTTGCGCATCGGCGATTTGTGCTTGTCTTGTCTTCATCTCATCATACCTTACACGGCGTGCCCGGCCGAAGGGGGTGCGAACACAGTTTACGCTCGGATCCGGCGTTCGCCAAACCTTGACCCCTCGGAGTCATGAGCAAAGTTATCCTACAACGCCGTAGTTGGGACTGTGATAATTTGATAGTATGATTTCACAGAGGATGATTGTTGAGAGACAGAGTTTTTAACGGGCAGGGAGTGTCAGAAGAGTGGATGTCATCTGCATGGCGTGTCACTTGGCTGTCACACCGGTTTGGCAAGCAGATAACGGCGGTCTATGTGCAATAAAGTTATTTGGAGGGGCTGTCGCGATGCAAAATACTGTTAAAAATCCCAATCCAAGGCTAAAAGAGCAGAATCCGGCCCGATAGCCGTTCCTTAGTCATCATGCGTGGTCTTGTAGTTTTTGCGCGGGTCTCCGATGCCGCCCGGGCGCAAGAGAGGCCTTGTCTCTCTTTCAACCTGTCTCTCTTCTCTATCTTGCAAGTGTTCTAGCTCCTCTTCCGTATCAGCGTATCTTTCGGGATGGGCCGTGTAGGGACCAGGCAGACCCTGTTCCCAGCCTTCGGAGTAGGTTCTGATGGGGTTAGGCCGTCTGGGCTCATCGACTGAGGTGCGCGGGGATTGCGGCGGCTCAGCATGATGCTCCTGGAATTCGTAGTAGATGGCCATGGCAAGAAGAACGCCCTGCATGAGCGCGGTCAGGACGAAGACGCCCCAAGTACTCCAGCCCTCCCAGCCCAACCTTGCGAACAGGCTGCCAGCGAAGAGGAAGCCCCCAGGGGTTTGGATGCACATCATGGGAATGCTCAGACTACCGACGTGCTTGATATGGTAGGTCGTCCAGATCTGGGGGACATATTGGATTCCCGCAAGGGCGCCGGCCATGACCCCGAGAAAGTTTGCCCAAAAGTCGAGGTGATCGCGGAGAGCGATACTGAAGACACCAGTCAGGACGATGACCAGGAGTCCGTGGATGAGGCACACGGAGCCGACCATGATGGCGGTGCCTTTGGAAGGGGGGTCGTCGGCGAGCTCCTCATCGGGGACGTTGGCGTCCTCGTAACGGAAGTAGACGAGGAAGAGGACGAGGCTGCGGGTGCAAAGTTAGTTTTCTGAGTACGCTGATAGGCATAGAAGACGTACATCAGGGCAAAGGACACCCATTGCACGCCAAGCTGAGCAATGCCCAAGAGACCAGCAGCGCATTCAAAAGTTCCGAGTTCGCTACAGCACTGAATATCTCGGCGCGAGGGTGGGACAGTCAGGATATTGGCAAAGCCGGCGGTTGCAGAGGTTGTTCCGAGGAGGACGAACCAGGGCGAAATGCCCTCGGAAGTACCTCTGGAGACAATTCGATAGTGCTGAGGGAGGTAAGAGACGAGAAGGCCGACAAGAATGATGCTGGGAGAGAGAAAGTTAGCTGGTGCTTGGCGCATTGAGGAACTCCCCGGAGCTTGACTCACATGGAGATGGTTAGGTTGAGGAAGCCAGGAGAACGCAGCTCCTGGCAGCGGTCGTCAAACAGCGTAGCAACCATTCTGGGCACACACGAGGCAAGTCGATTGTGGCTTCCGTTGGTGCTTCACGAGATTTTGACTGTCCAGGCAGGCTAAAGTAGACGGCCGAGGCAGTCAATGTGGCGGGTGGTTGCGCAGTGTCGCCGTGCGCAGGTGGTCCGTCGGGTCGCGAAGCTGAGATGGCGGTGTTCCGGGAGCAACAAGATGCACGAGAGAGAGAGAGAGAGAGCGCAGGGCTACCTGAGCATTGCGTAATCGTCGGAAGACTTCAATCGCAACTCGGGGTCACGAGATAAGCTATCACTTCGCTTCGCGTCGGTCGAGTGGTCGGTGATTCGGACGGGGGTCGAAGCCGAAATGAAGGAGGAGAGAGGTCGTCGGATGGGAACGTTGAGTCGGGGAGGAAAGCTGGGACAGTCCGCGCAGCTTGGATGAAGCGGTGGTGACAGTGGACAGGAACGAGAAAGACGAAGAGCTGCTGGAGCTTCTCGAGCGTCGGATGGCGCAGCAGAGGAGCTCGCGGCAGCGTAGATGATGTTTGTGGAAGCTGAGAAGGAAGCTGCTGGGGAGGAATAAAGTCCGGATCCAGCGGGGTTGGAGATTGGATGCGACTCTGTGCTGGGGGAGGAGAGGCGGGAATGTGGAAGCAGATGGGTACGCAGATGTGTAGCGGGCACCTCAGGCAGGTGGGCCGTTCCTAGCGGTGCCCTGGTCGCTGGGAGGCAGGTGCCGCTGGTGCCTGGCCTGTTGTGCCTGCACCGTTCAGTGTGAGGTCGGGTGGGTGTGGTCAACCAATTTGGTGGGCAGCTGAGGTGCTCAATGCCATCTGCAGTGCCAGTGGACGGCTCCAGTAAAGTGTTTGCTGTTGCAGGCGGCAAGTCCCACGCCAATCAGCGCTAGGACCAGGGACATGCGGTTCCCATTGCCGGCGGGCCCCATGACGTCGAGGTCTCAAGCTGGAAGTCACTTTTGCATCGCTGCAGCGGCTCTCAGCGCTGTCAGTGGCCCCTCTCGCTGTGCGCCTGCCCAAACAGGCACCCAATTCGAAGCCTGAAACTGCGTGAGGTGCTTGGGGAGATCTGTGAGAGGAAACTGCGGGTCCACAGGGAGTTGCAAGGGAAGCTGCAGCGTAAATGCACCATGACCAGTCTGCTGCGACCCTGCACCGATGCACTGAGCTCGTGGAGGTGCCGAGGTTGCCCCATGTCCTCGCCATGATTGGCCCCGCCTCGTCTCTCCACACCGCCCGAAACCGCAGGTGAGAGCCTCGGTGAGAAAGTCAGGTGGAAGGTGAGACACCCAGGACATGCCTCACCGAGAATGGCCCCCACCACCAGGAAAGCGCAGGTGCACTGGCCGTAAATTGCAATAGCTGCTGCTCGTTTCCATCAACCAAGCTCACCTCCAGCAGCTGAACCACCACACGACACATCACCAACACTCATTTTTTGATGATCGACAAGTCGGGAAGCTTCCCACTCCTGCACTCTTTCAATCTGCATCATCGGCATCTTTCCTTTCGCTGTCTCTCGCCACCGTCGACCTGCGCAATCTCTGCTGCTGCATTTCCTTGATTCTTCAACGCGTCTGCAAAAAAGCTCCCGCCTCACTTTGCGCCTCCAATCACGCCCTCGCCCTTGAGTAATGCTAGCGCATCTCGGTTCACTCCCGACCGCCAACCATGCATCCCGACGGAGATCAGCCTGCCGACTCCATTGTGACCGCTGCCGGATCGCCCAACCAGCCAACCGATGCCTATCCGCCCAACATGGACGTTGTTGCGACTACCGACTTAGCCGCCGCTGACGCTGCACACCCAACGCCGTCCAGCTTCTTCCGCCGCGTCCAATGGTCCGCTGACGGTACCACGCTTGTTGCTTCTGCCTCGGACAACCGCATCTCGGCCTACGTCCTACCGGAGGACCTCCTCGACCCGGCCGGCAGACCCCGGACCTTGAGTTCCCAAGGCCACCTGCAGCTCCCGGAGCCCTCCTACTCTACCGCCATTGCCCCTTACTTCTCACTGTCCGAGCCGCAGTCCCAGCTCGCCCTTGTTTCCTGCAAAGACCACCCGCTCCAACTCTATCACGTCTTTCCCGCGTCCGAGTCGTCACCTCCCCTGTGCTCCTACAAGCTTATTCGACGAGAGACGGAGGAGTACATCTGCGCCGAGTCCCTCCTGTGGTCTTGGCCCGGAACCCATTTTATGGCCGGTTCATCCAACCGACTTGACTATTTTGACGTATCACGGACCGGTTCTGATGGCCCCATTCTCACCATCCCCACCATCCCCTCCAAGCGGCACCTTCTCAAGGGCGGCGGCGTTGGCATGAAGGGCATGGTGTCGTCACTGTCGAGTCAGCACCCCGACGAGTCCGGTGCGACAATCATTGCCGCCGGTACCTGGACACGCTGGATGGGACTGTACGACGTGACCCGGACAAACAAAGCTATTGCGAACTGGAGCATTCAGGGCGTGGCCGAGGATCAATTCAAACGCAACGTTGGCGGCAACGGTATCGTGCAAACCATCTGGAGTCCCTGTGGCCGCTACTTGGCTATCAACGAGCGCCAGTCTAGCGGTATTCTGGTCTACGACATACGTGGAACCGGCCAGCCTCTGAGTCTGCTCCTTGGCCGGACTGCTGCAAGTCAGCAACAACTGACGTGCGACGTCTTCCCGGGTGGGGAGTCAGCCGGGGGCTTCGAGCTTTGGGCGGGAACACAGACCGGAGATGTCTTGGTGTACGAAGGTGTTGGCACCCAGGCAGGCGCTCTTGACAAGTCCTGGGATTGGGCAGCTCATCAATCACCCGTGGGAAGCGTAGGAGTTCATCCTACTGGGTCAGTGGTTGCAACCTGCTCAGGCGCGTGGACGAGCCACGCAGATGGCGACATTGACAATGAGCTGGGGGCTATCGACGACAGCGGCCGTCCGCTCTTGGCATCGACGCGCATCACCGCCGAATCCTCTGTCAAGGTATGGACATTGGCAGCCAACACTACCGACCCCGCTGCGACCGGACACGGGTCAGAATGAATCGCAAGGGAATAGCACATTTGGACGCCCTTGCAAGCGTTTGGCATCACGGAATGATAACATCGACGCTAAGTGTAAGCGAAACTCTTGTTTGTTGTCCACGATGCCATTCAGACCCGTACAGCAACTTCAAGAGGATGCAACCAGACCGGTACAGTCCAGCCCGTGAAAACTAATGCCCGCGCCGTCTCACGAGAGGTTCAGCATTGGCAATTGTATCAGAAATTCTTCTCACGCGAATAATTTCGTAGTATCTAGAAGGATTCCGCTGGCAAGCACTTGGATCCTTTCGGCATAGGCTCCAGGGCAATGGTGCGGCTGGGTGCTGGCTCGCCCGAACTGGTGGGATCGATCAAAGGTACTCTCGGGTGGCTTGTAGCCAAGATCCACGAATAACTCAGACTGCATCCTCTTCCTGTAGCAGCACTCCCACGCTAGTAGGTCGAACACGGATTGAAATGCATCGTCTCGCGAACCTCCAGCTCGTTCAATCAACGATCACGGCGACCTGCAGAAACAAAAACACCAATGGGCGGCTTTCGGGGCGACTATTCTCAGCTCATCCGAAGTTCTCCATTGTCCAGACTGCCCAGCCACACGGGTTCTATGCTGCCCGGTGCATCAGATGAAATTCCAGAGGACAAGAGTTGGGAGTCGAAACTGGCTCAGGCCGTGTTGTGGAAGAAGAGGTCCGAGGGGTGGTCGGCGGCCTTCCGGCTCATTAGTTGGACGCAATTCACAAGCTGCCTCTGCCTTGCATACCCGAGTTCATCTCACGAACATCACGATTCCATGCATGGCGAGACCGAGAAATAGGCTTCACACGCCATCGTATTATTGGCCATGCAGACATTCCATCAGCCGAACGGTGAACATCAGCCCAATCCTAGAGACGACGATGTTGTGTCGTCATCGCCGAAAGACCGACGGCCGACGGATCAACTGAGCAACCACCACGTCAGCTTACCTTGCAGCAAACATTCTCTAAATCAATCCCTTTCCCTCGAATTCCATCACGTTTCCTCGTCTTGGAGAGCCCTGAACACAGACCCTCCCCGAAGCACTCAAACAACCCCGCCAGCGTGTCTGACTTGAACGGCGCCGCGACCAAGCGTTCCTTAACCAATTAAACTATTTCCCAATTTGGACACGTTTGTTCCTGACTAGCAGCCGCCATGCTGCGGTCTCAGCCCAGCAACTCAGATTTCGGATGAGAAGAGCACCATCTCGAACTCATCCTCTCCGCCCGCTGTGTAATCGGCAGCTCCCCGTTGGTCCTTTGCACCGACTTGCCTATTTTGGCCGTGCATATTCCTTCTCGAGCCGGTCGTAGTCGGCGGCACCCTTGGCTGAGAGCGGATAAAGCCCAACTCTGATCGTCGTGGGATTTGCTGGACAAACAAGATCTCCATGCTATGTCTGGCGCCACAAACGAAACAAGCTTGAAGGCGCGGCCATGTTGCGGTAGGTGCCGTATTGACGGTGCAAACTTGATATTCCTTGGCCTGGGGAAACCGATTTCTGCCAATCATCTTGACGGACTAACAAGTTTCGACTCCCGGCCGAAAGCGAGAAGACTTCCCTAGTGTCACATAATGAGAAATTGCTTTGATCCTCAACTCAACGCACGTCTCGGCGATGTGATACATGGACGGACTCTGGCGACTCAACTATGCAGCTGCTCTACCTGCACCTCCCCACGTCAGGAGTCTGACTTGAGATTACTGCATCCAAGCGGCCGGCAATCCGCGAGCCGGAAGCTAAAGAAAAAAGCCTCATCGAACAATCTCTATACATACCTTATATCCCATAAATACAACCGACGATGCCAGCCAATACCATGATACTTTTTTTTCCAGCCAGCACCATCTCTCGCTTTCAGCTTCGGCATCTTTCGCTTCTAGCCTCTGCAGTCCTGACCTTTGGGCGGGGTGTTCGATTCGTCACAGTCGTTTATCAATCCCCTTTTCTTGTTCTTGTTGTTCTTGATTTTCTCAAGTCTAGCAATCATGAAGACCGCGTCTTTCATCACCGCCCTCCTGGCCGGCGTTGCCATCGCCCATCCCGGCATGAACATGGAGAAGATCAGGGAGGAGGCTCGCCTGCAGAACCGTCAGTCCGGCGGCGGCGGCGGTTCCACCGAACTGATCGGAGATCTCGCTACCCTTCCCGATGCCAAACTCTCCAAGACGGGCCGCGAAATCAAGGCCATCTTGACCCTCCAGTCCAGCGGCCAGGACCAGGCCTCCACTTACGAGGCCCCCGGCAAGAAGAACTCGGCCGAGTGCAAGGCAGACAAGTGCTGCATCTGGAAGTTTATCGCAGATGATATGGCCAAGCAGATGGTCGGCAACGCAGGCCGCTGCAACAGCGTTGCCCGCGCCTCCGTCCGTCTCGGGTTCCACGACGCCGCTTCCTGGTCCAAGTCCTCAGGCGGCACCGGCGCCGACGGCTCCATCATCCTCGCCAACGAGTGCCACACCCGCGACGACAACAAGGGCCTCGAGGAGATTTGCGACACCATGCAGGGCTGGTTCGACAAGTACAAGAAGTACGGCGTCTCCATGGCCGACATGATCCAGTTCGCCGCCAACGTCGCCACCGTCGCCTGCCCTCTCGGCCCCCGCGTCCGCACTTTCGTCGGCCGCAAGGACACCACCAAGGCCTCCCGCCGAACCTGCTGCCCTCCCCCTTCCAAAAGTCTGATGCCCTGTTCAAGATGTTCGCCCAAAAGTCCTTTACCCCTGACGGCCTCGTCGCTCTGCTCGGCGCGCACACCACCCCAGCAGCGCTTCGTCGACCCCAGCAGAGCCGGCGCCCCGCAGGACACCACCCCCGGTGTCTGGGACGTCGCCTTCTACGGCCAAACCCTGAACCCCAGGGCCCCGCCCGCCGTCTTTAAGATCCCCTCCGACGTCAGCATCTCCCAGGACCCCAAGGTCATTGACACCTGGAAGGCGTTCGGTGCTGGCCGTCGTGGTCAAATGGCATGGAACCAGGTAAACCACCCTCACATCCCTATCGTATCCCAATCTCTAACACCCCCCAGGCCTACTCTTCTGAATACGTCCGCATGTCCCTCCTCGGCGTTCCCAACATGAACGAGCTCACCGAGTGCACCAAGGTCCTGCCCCCCTTCAAGGGCCCCGACTTCCAGATGCCCGACCAGTCCGAGATTGACAAGTTCATGAACGGCATTCTCAAGTCGCCCCAAGCCATCCAGGCCCTGGACGCCGGCAACATCATCCCTCCCACCGCCCAATAGATTGATGATTATTACTTCAAGAGCGCGCATTACACACTCACAAAACGTACATAATGTTTCAATTCCACCTTTTTCTTCAAAATCATGAGCCTGTATAATATTACATGTAAAAGTCAAGATGATCTGAATGGCGTTTTCGGTGTTCCATATGCATATAAAGGGGAGAAGAGAGCGGGAAGCATAACCACAAAGGGCCGAGGCTGGCCGGAGCCTGGCGATGCGGCGGTTCGTGTGCGAAAAGGGGGAGACTTCACTAGCCTTGCTATCCGGTGAATACCTTCCTGATTGTTTATTCTTCAATGGCACTCAAATTTTAGACTTGCATCCACCTGCATCTGCATGCGCCTTCTTTCGGCATTCCAAGAGAGATAAACGTCCCACAGACACAGTCGGCGCCCCTCCCCGAAGAAACTGCAAACGCGTCTCGCGTCTCAAAATCGCCCCAAGAAAGAAAATGTGGACATAGAAGTCCGATGTAGATCACATGAGGAAAGTAGGTTGAAAAGAACCTTGTTTTCTTCCCGCCCGAGCCAGCAGATCGTGTCTGCAACATGATGCGAGCGCGCACGTCCGCACGCACGCGGCGACCACTGCTACTCAAATTCGTCCGAACGGCGCTGCAACAGCCGCAGATGGGTTCGTCAGCTCCCGAGAGGGCATGCTGTCGTATTCCAGACGCGCACTGACCCTGTTCAATACGTCGTGTCCTTTCTCTCCCAGGTATCGCCCAAAGACCTGTGCCTTTTGCGCGGCAGGCATCCTAAAGAATCGTACGAGTGGCTCCTTCTCTTCCCGCCCAAAACTCCCTCTGAACAAAGAGATGATGAGCTGTGCCGCGTAGACATTGAGTCCTGCGCGTCGAAAGAATACCTCCCACTGAGTCTCATCCATCACCAGCATGTATCGTGCCTCCGCGATATTCTCCTTGACGTATGTTGATACCAGGGCGCACGTCCAGGTCTCAAGGGTCTTGGGACCGCCTCCAACGTAGATGACTCTGATGACGCAATCGGTGGACATGCCGACGGCGGATGCGAACGCGACGAAGGAATTGTAAGAATCAACATTGCTCTTGCCAAGGGGCCCAACATATTCTTCACTGCTGCTCTCCGATACAACGATAATGAGCCGCTGGTAGCGTGGTGCGACCTTGGCCACCCTTTCCCGAAGCTTTGACAGCTGGTGCCCGGAGTTCAACGGAGCCTTTTGGCCAACTTGGAGTATGGTGGTGATAATGATGCCAGTTGCTGGAGATGGTATGACGTCGGCTTCAAAAAAGAGCGGAGAAATAGCTGTCACTAGTTGAGTACTATTCGGTGACCAGATAGTGTTGTTGTATCGAGAGAAGTCTCGGTCGATACTTTCTATACCTGGAAGCTTGTCGATTGCGGCAATGATGTTTCGAGGAAGGGTGGTGGAGATGACAATATGCGTTGTGCCCCCTATGGTGAGGACCGGGGGAAGAGGCGCAACTGTGGGTGGGAACTGCCGTTCAGGTTGGGAGGTTGGAGAATTCAGTGGCTTCCCTTTCCCTGGGTTCCTTGCTTTCAGCTTCGGTGACCTGGTACTCCGATCTGGTGTGGGAAAGAAGTGGCTCCTCGTCTCCGAGCGGGACCTGTTAGAGGGGTGCAGCAGCATGTGATTGTCCAGGAGTTTGCTGGTAGCATTGGGTTCATTTTCGCCTAAGAGCAGGCATTCGTTGACGTCTTTCGTTGCATTTCGACGTTTGGTAGTGCGACGGAACTTGTGCCCGATAGTGGGAGATTCAAGCTCAGCATCATGTTCGCCAATGAGCTCTGCCATCTTGCGCTTCTTGATGACACTTAATAAGTCGATGGCGGGGCCATTTTCGAAAGGGTCTTCGTCGTCCTCGTAATGAGGCATAGGCAGCTCCTCGTCATCGTCTTCACGAAGAATCTTCAACCCTGACTTCCTCCGGACGCAGTCAGCGCTGGTGGGTAGACGAGCCCCGCGGCAATCGAAAATGTGTTGAAGAACACGGTCATCGCCGACTGTCTCTTTCAAATTGACCGAACCCAACGACGCGTTGAAGGGTTGCCACTTCAGCTCGGTGTTTTCACCCCGCATCTTGGGCCAGGTTGGCGCCTTCATTTGGCCATCAGATTCGCGGCAAATCCAACGGAACATCTCAGACGCCTCTTTGGTAGGACTCCCATGCCATTGTGGCTCTGGGATGCTGAAGTCGACGACCGGGGGCTGAAATCTGGCAATGGCATCAGCAACATGGATCTGCTCTTGTTCCGCCATTCTTGTCAATTCTGCGGTTTTGTCTTCGAGGAAAACGCTGAAGTCTTTTTCAAATTTGGCGTCCGCCTCTTTCATGGAGTCGCTGTCAACGTTTTCATCTTCGGACCCCAGACACGGGACTGTGTTCAGAAGCGCTCGGCAAGAGTCTTCGTCTTGACTGGCCGACGGAGGCCCTTCAGGCTTGCACAAGATGGGTACCTCCATCTTCAGATCCTGGGCAGGCTGCGGAGATGATAAAATATCCAGAAACGGTGGATCGGATGGAAACCCAATCATCTCCATCACATCCACGTGAGGTTGAGCCGTTTCCGTGGTCATCTCGTCCATTAGTTGGCCGGCTGTGTCCAAGTCATCCTCAATGAGACTGTCGGGATCGGACAAAGGCTCCAGCCTGCAAGCTTCGCTGGTTGGTATAAACTCCTCTTCCGGCTCGGAGTAAAGGGGCGGTGGCATCAGAGGGGGTGTCATGGACCGGACGCGCTCCTGCATGGACTTTTAGCGGATTCTCTTCTTTAATGGAACGCGTCAATTCACCCGCTTAGACATCTCGAGGACGATCAAGTCTTGAAGATCTTTCTCCGTCCACTCCTGATACACAGCTTCGGCCACATATGCAAGGTCCTCTTCGGTATAGTCGATCTCTTCGGGCTCGGCCCCTCTAGCAAGCTGATCATGGAAATGTCGAGCGGATTTAGGCAGCGCAAGGCCTTCGTCCTTGTCCTCATCAACAGGCTCCATGACAAGGGGGTTTGGTCGGCGAAAGAAATCATGCAGCTTCGCCTCAGAGATGCTCTTGCTGAAGGCTTTGGAGTCGTGTCTCGGGTCGGATCGGAGAGACGGGAGCTCCAGCTTGCTCACTGCCGTCGCGAATCGACGCTGGGGATAGCTTGCTTCCAGAGCAAGCTTCATCATGTCGGCCTCGTCATCGATCCCAATGATCTTGGTCACCGCGTTGTCGGGGTTCTTCTTCTCGAAGTCGGTCTCTGGAGGGAAGACCGGGTCAGGGATGGCCAGTGCAGAGAGGTCGGCCGCATCTTCGACGGTGGCAGTAATTGGAAAATAGGGAGACTTCTGTAGCTGGTCAAAGATGGCTTTAGTCCGGGTCGAGATATGCCTGTTCGCACTGATGAACAGGCCCTCGCTGCGGGCATATTCTCGCGGACTCGGCTCCGCCTCGTCCATGGCAGGTGATTGGAACGGCCAGGGCTGGGCCTCGAGTTGATTGCAAGATCGTTTAGATGGACAACAGATGTATTGAAAGAATCAGTGATTGATCCAGGTCTGGTGAAGGGACAGCCCCCAACGACAATATGTTGAGGACGGGGAAAGGGTTCCGTTGTTCGAATGCCTTTGCAGTCGAAGGTGTCGTCATGATTCATCTGGGAAGAGCAGTTGGGCACCTTCCGCTCCTGCGAGGCAGCTCCTGCCCGTCGTGAGTTGAGTTGCAAGTGAGGAAGGAGCAGCGCCCCATTGCCTCCTTCCCACCAGTGTCATGAGCGGTGCCGCATCTTTCTCCACTTCCATAACTTCGTCTCGACTCAACAACAAGTAACACGCGAATCAGTCTGCCATCTCTGCATATTCTCTTTGGATCCTGTCGTGAGTAGAATCAGCAACATCTCCACGCGGCCGCGAGCTAATGCTTCAATAGCAGAACACCGTTATCGCATGCTTCCAACGCCTCGGGCCCGAATCTGCAAACTGGCACCGGAGCCGATCATCACCCTCAACCCCCGACCAACCCCTGGCTGACGAACAACGGCCGCGCTCTTGTGATTGCGTTGCGGAGGATGCAGACAAAAGCCGAGCGGGCATCATCTCCGACGGTCCGACCAACATCCCCCGCTCCGGATAAAGAGCGACAGCCTAACATCCGACATCCATCGGATCTAAATCGTCGATCGGCGCGGTCGAGGTTCCACCAATGCCCATTTCTCAGTCTCCCGGGCTCCATCTCCACCACCGTCAAGCAAACTTCCACTCTCTTTCAGTTAGACTTCCCGCTGCCTCTCGGCTCTTTGTGGAGGTTGCAAGCGAAGCATCGGACGATGGACTGTTTAGCGCAAAGGGCCGCACTGGAGCCGCTGGAGACCGTGGCGACCCTCCGTGTTTTGAGGCCCTGCGACGGCGCTGAGTAAGGGAAACAACTGGAAAGGGCAGCTGTATCCAGAGGGACCTGGTCCTTGCAGGAGACGACGACATGTCTATTTCGAGCGTTTTGCAGATAAAGTATAAAAGCTCGCGATCCGCACTTTGCTCAATCAAAGACTCAACAGCAGACAAATTCATCTTCATCAGATCTCACCTGTCCGACTAACGAGACTTCCTCTGAACCTCCTACCACCGGCGACCCATAAGATTGAAAATGGAGACAAGGCTTGGCGACAAGAAGTCCCTCCGCATTGGAGTAATGCTCGAAGCCGTTCAGCTGAGCGACATCATGGGCATCGACCTGTTTGGCAACATCTCGCTCGAATACTATGACAAGGTCAAGGCTTTCGACCCAGGCTTCGCTCCCTTCGAGGGACTTGCACCCGAGATCAAGTTTTACTTCATCTCCTCCACCCTGGAGCCCGCCGAAATGACACCGGGCCTCAAGTTCGTCCCAAACATCACCTACGACGACTGTCCGCGCGACCTTGATCTTGTACTCATCGGCGGACCTCTCCCCTCCCATAGACCACCTCAAGCCGACCGTTTCATGAAGGAAGCCTTTGCCAAGACCCGCGTCTGGATGACAACCTGCATTGGCTCGCCGTGGTTGGCCAGCGCAGGCGTGCTGAAGGGAAAGAAGGCAACGGTCAACCGAGAGTTCTTGGCGTTTGCGAGGCAGGTGCACCCCGACACCGAGTGGCTTGACCAAAGATGGGTCGTCGAGGAGAAGGAGTACGACGGTGAGGGCAAGGGCGAGCTTTGGACGTCAGGTGGAGCGGGAGCTGGTCTGTCGATGATCATCGAGTACCTCAACCAGAACTTTGATCCTGCTTACGTCAAGAAGATTGCGTTGCAAGGCATTGGAATGGAGGAGATCGAAACAAACCAGTTCTACAGGACAACATACGGATCAGGCTCGGTGAAGCCTTGAGTTGTTGATAATATTTATCCAGTTGATCTCATTATAATACAAGACGTTCATATATCCTCGAATACCAGCAACCGCAGACGCCGCTGACAGGCCTCTACGCATCAACATACCGAACGAAGAATTCAGGAGAGTCATACCGGTCCCAGCCCTCAGGCACAGTCCTATCCGCCGCGATCTTCAGCGCAAAGATGCTGAGGCGGTACCATCCAGCCGGAACCCAAGACCCATCAGCCAACGTACCATCCCACGGGCTCGTCCAACCGATGGGTCTGCGGTATGTCACCGGATAACCCGCCACATTGCCCAGCGTGACGACCCCAAGCCCGTTGTCCTTCGCGTCGGGGTTCTCCTCCAGCGGGACAATCTCCACGCGGACCTCGGCGCTGCCCATGACCAGCCAGACAAATTGATCAGGCAGTGCACCAACCGGCAGGACCAGGTCCGTGGTATTGAGGAGAGGCTGCGCCCAGTCGGGATGCTCAGCGGGAGCAGCAAATTGGAAGGTCGTGTTAGCTGCGACCTCAGAGCCGCGCGGATCGTCGCTGCGGCTGAGCCAGATACGATTCGACGCAAGAACAGTGACATTCTTCATGGATCCCGCAGCACCGATGTACGGCACAGAAAGTGCGATCTCGCCGTCAGCATTGGTTCCGTTGAGGGCAACCCAGCCAGAGTACACAGGTAAGGAAGCAGCATCGAGGCCCTGGGGCGGAACAACACTGATACGAATCTCACCCGTAGCGTTCGGCTCGAGAGTGAATGAGGAAGGCTCAAAGGTCAAACTGGCGTAGACCGTCTCCAGGTCAGGCGAGCTGCTGCGGTAAATGTCAGACAGCGTGATCGCCGTCAGAGCCGGGACGTGGGAAACATTGTACGTGGCGGGCGTGTCGCCGACGTTGGTGACTGTGAAAGACGCCTCGGAGACGAGGTTGTCGGTGTCGTTGAAGGAAAGGCCTGCGACGCTGACGACGGATGTGGCGTAAGCTGCGTCGTAGGCTTGGACCATACCAGCTCCCTGTTGCGGGACGGGCCCGAGGCCGGCGTCAATGTTGGGGACACCGTAGTTTTGGGAGAGACTCGGCTTTGCAGTGGATGCGAGGAGACGCTTGATTAAATCAGGGTCCCTCGTTCCTCGTGCCTTTAGGTGTCAGCTGAGTTGTACTGATGCCTGATCATGTTTTCAATTGCTTACCTGGGAGACGAGAGCGACAATACTAGCCACGAGAGGCGTCGCCATCGAAGTTCCAGACGCCTCGGCATACTCGCCAAGGGCCACCGGCCAGGTCGAAAGGATACCAGCGCCGGGCGCACCGAAGCTGGGAGCAAGAGTGAGCTCGAAGGTTGGGCCCCAGCTGGTGTAAGCAGACACCGTTCCGGGGCTGTCCGCTCCTTGGCTCTGGTACGAAGAAACGGAGATGACTCCATCGCCGGTGCTGGGCGTGCTGATCCCAAACAGACCCTCGGTGCCGGCGACCTCGTTGCCTGCAGCAAATGTGCAAGGAACGCCGGCATCAACGATCCTTGCAACAGTTAAAGCGAACGCCTCGCCGGCCCATCCGCTTGGTCCACCGATGGAACCGGTAATGATGTCCGAACCGTCTTCAAAAGCCTTGATGACACCAGCCATGAGTACATCACCCGTTGTTTGACCGTTGCATGCAAAGGTTCGATACATGCCCAGTTTGACATCGGGACTAGCGCCGGTGAAGCCCATAGGATTCTCCATCGCCGCAATGATGCCGGCAACATGGGTCCCGTGGCCCAAGCAGTTCTCAAACGGGTCATCGTCTGGCACGGGGGTATTCGTGCCGTCATACGAGTCACCAACGATATCCTCGCCGTACTCTACTAGACAGCCAGGCCCGAAGCAGCCACCGAGAGCGGGGTGGGTATAGTCGATGCCCGTATCGACGATGCCGATCTTGAGACCTTGGCCAGTGTACCCCTTGGCGCGGAGCTTGTCAACCTGGGTCATGACATGTGGCGGCCAGGTATCGGTCGAGTTGGCCTGGCGCTTGTACTTGGAGGCGGTCGATTTGTCCTTTCCAGTCCAAGTTATGTCGAGCTTGGGCACAGAGATCAGGGGCACAGGCCAGAGTTGCTTGACCTGTGCCAAACCGGCGATCTTCGCAGCCGTCTCATCGTTGGCGTTCTCGACGGTGACGGAGACACCCTTGAAGATCTTGGAGTTGAGGTTCAAGCGTTGCGAGACTTTGGCGAGGCCTGCTTCAGACTCGAGCTTTGCCATGAGACTGGCGGCATCCTAGACAGGTATTAGAATCGTGTGCGTGAAAACGCCAGATCAACCCACCTGATCATCGGCGAGCTCGAGAATAAATGCGCCCGGGACGGTAGTCTTCTCAATCGTAGGCGCAACCTCATCCCTCTTCGAAGAGGCCGAGACGAGAGTCGCGACGCCGGCCAATGCCGCGACGGAGGCTTTCCAAGCAACCATTTCGATCGATTCTCTTCGTCGACTTCAGACCTGAGAGCCTTGCAGATCAGGGCCTCGATCGCATTGTACCTGCATCTGCCGGATCCTTTATACCTTCCAGCTTACACCACCCACCTCACTCCGAACATGCTGTGATGGTAGTCTTGGCTTCTGAGGTTGCATCAAGCACTATCGCCATGCCGCCATAGACCCACCAACCCATCCCAATCTCGACATCTCGGATGGACGAAGCGACCTCGATGCGGGGCAATACGAGTCCGCTTGAGAGCAATTGAGCAAGATAAGCCAAAAAGCTCATTGCAGGCAAAACTTGCGCAGGAATATTAGGGCAATCACGTCCGCGAATCCGCGATGGCTGCATTCAATGTTATTGTTGCAGCGGCCGCTGCGCGGGTGGCATCATCGGACTCACGGGGAACGGGGGTAGAAGATGGAAGGTGGTATTTTGTAGAACCCTGGCGCTGCATGCGCTCGAATGGCTGCGTGATCTTGGCGCTTGGGGGAGAGAATGCCTGGTTGGCGCGAGGGGCTGCTATCTCTGGGCTGGAATAGTAAGCTTATTTACTGATTAGCGTCTTTCTTCCTTCCCTTCTAACTTTTCTTCTGTAGTTTACCGCCTAGAGGTGCACCTTGTTAACTGCTGTATAACTCTCACGGGGAAGTATTTAAAGGCTAGGATAGCCTAAGAAAGAAACCTCTATAACTACTTACAGGGTGTTACAACCCGTAAACAAGGATAACAGCTGAACAACCCACTCAGGCGTCAGGCGGCTATGACAGGATATTTATATTATAGGAACATGGAAATAACAGGGACTTGCTTGGAAACAGAAGAACTATAGTATAAGTCACGTAATAATAAGATAAGGAACGATCAGTGGGGTGTATTAGGAAGCGCTCAGTGATTAGTTAGTAATACTAACTGATTACGATCACCTTATACACCTAGGTAATCACTTATAACTAGATAAAAAGTACTATTCAGACTTATATATAGTATAACTTAAGTCTAGCTTATAGTTAGACTTCTATAGCTCTTTAGTAATTAACTTTATATTTATCTTTAGAATATTTTCAGCTTACTTTTATTATAAATACTTATTAAGTCTAAAACTAATTACTTTAGCTTCTAACTACTAATTTATAATATAGCTTATAACTTATAACCTAGACTATAACCTTAGTATATTATTACTATATATTAATCTCTAACTTCTATTAGTAAACTTTACTATTAGATAGCTAATTATAATACTTTAATTGCTCTTATTTAGTAAGTTAACTATTAATACTTACTAAATAGTATAGATAAAATATCTTTCTATATTTCTACTAAATTACTTATTTTAAGCTTTTCTACTAGATAAGTAACTTATAACCTAGTTTAGAAGCTTAGTAATTATAAAATAAAGGAAGACTTAAAAAAGGATAATAATAATAAAGAACTTAAATAATAGCTAGTAAAAGTTAATAGTAATATTAAGTAAATATAAAGTATATTTAATAAAAGTGCTTAAGCTATTAATAAGCTCTAGAAAGCTTTCTAGTAAGTTACTTAATAAGTAGCTAAGCTTAAAAATAAAAACTAGACCTTTTAAGCTATTACTAATATTATTACTACGTTTCTCTATAGAAAATAATAAAAGCTTAAGCTTAATATTCTAGTTACTTATAATAGAACCTTAAGAACTCTTAAAAGATTTTTAATCTAAGTTAAGAACTACTAGAACTTTTACTATAAAAACTTTACTAATAAAACTAAAAAAGTAGTATATATAGCTACTTACTTCAGAAAAAAAGCTTTTAAATAGTTCAAACTAATCTAAAAAGAGTACTTTAAGTATAAACCCTTTAATAAATACTCTATAGAAACCTATATATTTATACTAATTTCAAAGATTTAAGGATATTTAAGTACTTTCTAGGACTCTAATAAAAGTAATAAGCTAAGTATAACTTTGCTTAGCTTAGATAGACTAAGTCTACTAAAAACTATTCTACTAACTTTAGATAGCTTAGCATTTAACTTAACTTTACTAAAGAAACTAAGATCTTTATATTCTATTAAAGACTTAAAAACAAAGTTAAAAATAAGATTATTAAAATTAATTAACTAGAGGACTTCTTTTAATATACTAAACTTATTATTAAGATTAATAACTAACTTTTTAAATAATAAAAAGAATAGAGTAATAAATAATAAAACTTAAACTTAAGATATAAGTATTAATAGTAACTCTAAAATAAGTTTAATAACTAGCAGACTAATAACAAACTTTATAATAACTAGAATAATACTTAATAAAGTATTTTTATAGATAATATAGCAGACTTATAAACCTTAGTACTATTACTAAAAATAATAATAAGAAACTACAGAACTCTAAATATTATAACTATAAAAAGATAGGATATATTGCTAAAAAACTATAGATAGTCTAAAAAATTTAGTTAGAAACTTATACTTAAATAAACTAAGTAAGTTGTATAATAACTAAAACACTCTATATATCTTATTATAAAATAGTATATAATAATAAATACTTTACTTATTATAATAATAAGGAAGCTATAGATACTAGCTATAACTCAGACTATAAAAGAACAGGTTATAATATAACTATTCTAGAAGTTAAAATAAAAACCTTTATAATAGTCTTATAAATAAATAGTAAAATAGTTTGAAAGACTACTAAATAACTTAATAAAACGCTTTAAATATAATAATTCGAACTAGTAAACTTGCTAACCTTGTATATTATTAATATATAAAGATGAATCACTTATAATAACTTTATAAGTTATAACTAAGAAACCTAATAAAGAATTAAGAACTTTGAAGCTTAAATTTAGTATAAAGCAAAATAAATCAGAGAATTTAAATCTAGAAAAGATTCAGACAAAAAACCTGAACACTAATATAACTTATTAACTAAGTAATAAATCTTCAGCCTTAATAATAATTAGATTTTTAAAGAAAGAGAAAACTTACCTTATAACTTAAATAAACCTTATAATATTGCCTGCTAATATATTTAGGCAGAAATTGCTTATAGATTTACTTCTAGTATAGATAATACTTATAAACTAAACCTTTAATATAAGAAATACTATTAGCTCTTCTTTAGCAACTTTATAACTTTTATAAAATACTATCTTTTTCTATTTCTTTAAATAATTTAATTATACTATAGACTTATCTAACTCAGCCTATATAGTATATAAAGTAGTAGCTTTTTTCCTTAATACTTCCTTTTTAGATATTTTAGTATCTTTAAAATAAGCTACTTTATCTAATAAATAATCTACTATATATAGTTAGCTAAACCTAGATACTAACTAAATAAAAAAACCTATAATATAGTATCCTTAGCTATATTATAAGATACTTTAAATAAGTATATTTATTATAAACTTCACCTTTAGAAATAGCTTAATATTTTCCCTAATAAATAATAATAATAAATATAATAATAAACTAAATTTAGTATATAAAGTATAATAATTATAATAATAAAGATAGATATAGAATTTAATTTCGATTTCTAAATATAACTTAATATATAATATTATAAGTAAATTAAGAAATATAATTAATAGATCTCTAATCTAAGACTAATAACCTACTTATATTAGGTCTTAAGAATAAGACCTTTAGAGAGAGAACCTGGTATTATAACCTATAAATAAGAATAATAGCTAAATAACCTACTTAGGTATTAGGCAGCTATAATAGGATATTTATACTATAGAAATATAGAAATAACAGAGACTTACTTAGAAATAGAAGAACTATAGTATAAATCACGTGATAATAAGATAAGGAATAATTAGTAGAACGTATTAAGAAGCGCTTAGTAATTAGTTAGCAATACTAACTAATTATAATTACTTTATATACCTAAGTAATTACTTATAACTAGATAAAAAGTACTATTTAGACTTATATATAGTATAACCTAAGCCTGGCTTATAGTTAGATTTTTATAGCTTTTCAGTAATTAACTTTATATTTATCCTCAGAATACTTTCAGCTTACCTTTACTGCAAATACTTATTAAGTCTAAGACTGATTACTTTAGCCTCTAACTACTGATCTATAATACAGCTTACAACCTATAACCCAGACCACAACCCTAGTATATTATTACTATATATTAATCTCTAACTTCTGTTAGTAGACCTTACTATTAGATAGCTAACCATAATATAGAGATATATAAAAAGAGTATAAATCGTTTTATAGAGAATAGGTTTCTCTCTTTATATTATTTTAACTAATTACTCTTTTAATATTAAAATAATATTAAAATACTATATTAATACTATCTTTAACTACTTTAAAAGTAGTAACTTCTTTATAATTACTAAAAATAACTAGCTTTAAGTATACTAATTTTTAAGTATATAATAAGAAACCTTTAGTAATAAGCTTAATAGTATATTTAATATACTAATACTCCTACTTATTATCTTAATTAGTTAAAATATAGTTATAAAGTAAAAATTTTAAGAAAATTAAAGTAAAATTTAATATAAATAAGCTATTAAAGCTAACTAAGTATATAGAAATTAAGTATTTCTAATTCTCAAAATATACTACTTTATTTAAAGGAACTTAATAGTTAATATGTATATATCTATATATAGTTATAGTTAATAGAAGTAGATAGATATATAGGGGTAGTTAGAGTAATCAGGGCCTATTATATATCCCTAGTTATACAAATCTGCACTATACAGTTCTTCACAAAATGTTATAGGACTAATCGGCGTCGTTTATTTGCATGATTGAGATCCCCTACAGTATTATGTATCTCGTTCTCAGTTTGGTAGACATGAGGATAATTGAGTTTCAGTCTTTGTGAGTTCAATGATTCTCAATTAACTAGATAATCTGTCTATTAGTTCTCTGTATGAGACCAAGTTTTCGCTGCTTAGATCCGAGTTGCGTAGGTCGCCGACAAAGCTCCCTCGAGGTAGAGCTTATCAAGGGCATCCGCCGCGGTGACGTTATCAACCTTCAGCTTCAGCCAGAACTGATCCGTGACACTCTCGTCATCAACCCACTCATTTGACCCGTTAGCAAAGACATGGTTGTACCCAAACTCATTCCCGTACTCGAACAAATCGCCCAGGCCCTGGATCGCATACAACACCGTAAGCGGGTCCCACGACTCCCTCGGCCGGTAGAAGTTGTAGTACACATACGCCTGCCGGACCGGATCCGTCGCCGGGCCGTCCGCCAGCAATTTCGCGCCGGACAGCACCACCGACCCGACCTCCGTCCCGCAGAACACCACCCCCCCCCTTCAGTTATTCACCACATGCGCGGTGGCCAGCGGTTATCCCCGAAAAAGTTGAACTCGCGGCCGGAGGGGTACCCGCCGCCCATGACAACCAGCTGCTCGACCTTGCTCGCGACGAGCTGCGGGCCGGTGAGGTTCGAGTACTTATCCGCGGTGGAGTGAGCAGCCCTGAGAGATTCTCGAAGAAGCCGATGGAGGCGATGGTGACGGGCGCGTCGGCCTCGGCGAGGACCTTGCGGTACAGCGCGACGGCGTCCCAGGCGTCCTCGGCAGCGCCGAAGGGCAGGGATCCGCCGGAGTAGTGGTACGAGATCTTGCTGGCGTACTCGCCGAGGTCGTAGGCGAAGGTGTCGAAGAAGCTCTCGTTTGTGAGCGGGCGGCGGGCGCCGATGGGCACGGCGGACTGGTTGTAGTGCGCGAGGATGGCGGATGTGGCGGTGACGGAGTAGGATGAGGGGTAGTTCACGTTGACGCCCAGCAGGTTGACCTCCGGGAGGTGGCGGCGATGAGGAGAGCGCCGGTGTCACTGTCGCGATGTCAGGAATGGTTTCTTCAGTGAGAGAGTTAGAGGGCTGGGGGGGAGGCCTGACTCGCAGTCACTGAAAATGTCAGTGTCGATGATGATGTTTTTGCGTGCTGCCAGGGCTGGCTGCACCAGGAGCGCGCTCAGGGCGATTTGCAACGTTGAGGCGAGCATCTTGGGATAGTCTCACCGGGCGCGTTAAGAGGAACTGGACCGGCGATCTTCAAAACTTTTCGGACGAACCGGTGTTTGCATACTTGTAGCCCGCCATTGCTTATCTTGATGGATAACGGTTGCCGTCAGTGTCGGGCGACTCCGATGTTAGGAGGGAAGTGGAGTCGACTAATTTTATTTTCTCGATGATTTCCTCGGGAAATTCGACAATGGCAAGGTTTACCGTTGATGATTTGGACGGGTTGGAGATAAGAGACCGATAACAGGTTCATCCAGAACGTTGTATTTATGACCAAGGGACTTTGTTATTGAGTCTTCTGGAGTTGAAAGAAGACTAATCATGGGCTTGAGAACTGTCCCCCTTCATCCACGACGCTCAGGCCCGACCGTCTGGGGCCATCTTGATAATGTTGCTCACCTGTCTTCTGGTGCTCTGCCTGAACAACTTCCTAGAGAGGAAGAGAATTTCGATTGGGCTTGACCGTGAGTTCCTCATTGGTATACCTTAGTATATATGTCCAGATGCCCTTTCAAAACATGCCTGTAAGTCAAAATTCTTGATGATCAGCGGCCGTTCACCAACATGCTCTATCATCAAGCGGTACGTATCGAACATAAGAGATCGGCGTGGGGTAGACGCACTGGCATGCGGGACAACAGCTTCAAACATGGAGCTCAACAGAGTTGGGGTATTAATTGTTAAGCCAACACGCTTTGAATGTAGCAGACCTCACAGCGAAAGCGTTGTCCAGCATCTGCCGAGGTTCAATGCAAGTCTGAGCGGGAGTCCCCTCGTTCATATCGCTTTCCTCCACCAGTGCATGATTATCTCCTCATTCTCACGCCGAATAACTAAGCGTTGGAAATATTCCAACCAACATCCTTCAAGATGTCATCGCAATCGCACGAAGCTCCGTGGATCCCAATTGCCCGCCGCAAGCAAGCCGAGCGGGCAGCCCGCATCCCCGCAAAGTGGCACATCCCGACCAGCGTCATCCCGCGAGATCCACCTCACCTCAGAGACGGCCCCCAAAACGTCCTGAGCGTCCCCCGCCAATTCCTCTCCGGGCTTGAGATCTCCATCACGGAGGGCTACACCATCGAGAGACTCGTCAAAGCCATATCGTCGCGAGCCTTTACCGCCGTCCAGGTCGCCGAGGCCTTCTGCCACCGCGCCGCCATTGCTCAGCAGCTCACGAACTGCTTGACCGAGCCCCTCTTCGATGGCGCACTAGAGCGCGCCGCGTTTCTGGATAAGTATCTCAGCGACAATGGCAAGCCTTTCGGCCCGCTTCACGGTCTTCCCGTCTCTGTCAAAGACACGTTCAACATCACCGGTGTTGACTCATCGATGGGTTTGGCTTCACTGTGTCATAAGCCAGCAACGGAGAACGCGCCCTTGGTCAATCTCCTTCTTTCGCTCGGATGCGTAATCATAGCCAAGACGAACATTCCTCAGACGCTTGCCAGTTTGGACTCGGTGAACAACGTCTTCGGCCGAACCATGAACCCCATCAACCGGCTCTGCACCGCGGGCGGTTCCTCCGGCGGCGAGGGCGTCCTAGTAGCGATGAAAGGTAGCATGATTGGCATCGGCACCGATATTGGCGGCAGCATCCGTGTTCCGGCCATGTGCAACGGCGTCTACGGTTTCAAGCCATCCAACGGGCGTGCCATATGGCGGGCAAGTTCGCACGGGGTTTGAGGGAATGAGTCGGGCTTCAGTGCAAGCTGTCGCTGGCCCAATCGGCAGAAGTGTCGAGGACATTGATACCCTTTTGAGAGAGATCATGCCGCGGGCATCATCATGGGGCGAAGACTGCATGCCGACGCCATGGTCTCCAGGTCCGCGCCGGATGAAGGCTACAGGGAGCGGCAAGAATGGCGAGCTCGTCATCGGCGTTCTTCGCGGTGATGGAAATTGTGCTATTCACCCGCCGATCGCGAACATGCTTGATGAAGTTGCTGCCTCCCTTGCACATGCAGCCAACATCAAGGTAGTCCCGCTTGACATCCCGAAAGCGTTGACCACAGCACAGTCCGTTATGAACAAGCTCATGGGCGTCGATGGCTCAGGTCTGATGTTTGACATGATTGAAGCGACAGGCGAGCCCTTGGTTCCATGGACAGCGGCCCGAATCAAAAGAGGACAGCCGCAACCACTCACCCGTGTAGCCGAGATCCAAGCTCAACGGTCACAGATTGAACGTGAGATGCTTAAGATCTGGGTTGAGGATGATGAACATGGCCGCCGTACGCAAAGGATTGACGCGATCATTTGCCCCCTGGCACCACACCCTGTACCGCCTATCGAAGGATATAACGCTGTCGGACTGACTAGCAGCTGGGTGATGCTCGATTATCCTGCCGGCACCGTGCCTGTGCGAAAGGTGCAAGAGGGTGATTTGGAGCTTGGAAAGCCACAGGAAGGCAAGCCGATTAGCAGTTGGGATGAGAGAAATCGGGAGCTGTGGGATGAGACCAAGATTGATAGACGTCTGTACTTGGGGACGCCTCTAAGTGTCCAAGTCGTCGTTCCCAGGCTTCAGGATGAGAAACTGGTTGAGGTCATGGGCTTGGTAGATACGGCGTGCAAGGGAGATGCTGGGGGATTGAAGGTGAAGTTGTAACATGTTTCTGCAAATAGTTCATTTACGCCGAAATCACGAAATTTAAAGACCCTTACATTGGAACAGGGGATCAACTCAAGACAAACGCCCATCGAATGGCATATACGGCTCGACAAAAGAAGCCATTGCTCCGGCGCCGGACCCAAGATCAAACCCGTTCATAACTGTGTCCCAATCTTGAGGTGCCATTATGTGATCATAAGCCGAAAGGTTTAAGTCGCCTAGAGGTAGTGGAAACTCGCCCGCAGTATGTTGGTCATACACGCAAGCAGGAATGACCGGTACTTCCGGGGGCGTGCCTGCTAGAACCGTCCGTCTGGCAACGGCAAAGCTAGCAAGTTGGTGGAAAGTCTTGCAGACGTCGTAGAGCTTCTTCGCTGATGGCGAACTGTTCGATGTTGGCTCCAACGCCGATACGGTGGCTGCGAGAAGAGCCAGGTCATCTGTAGAAGAGGTCGCGATGGTATTCCCAGCTAGCACAACGAAAGCAGCAAACGGTAGCATCGAAAACATTCTATCATCTTTAGCAATCATCCTAAAGAAACGGTTTGGAGGTTGTATGGTTCAAGCTCACATGTTAAGCAACATGGCCCAACTTGTCTGGTTACCATTGCCCCAGTCGTTGAAGGCTTCCACCATTGTCGTCAACGCCCTTCGAGCTGCGTCGATACAGGAGATGTTACACTGAAGTGGATTGGTGTTTTGTTCCTCGCATGGCACAATGCGATATGCAATCGTGACCAGGCTGTACATGATCATGTCGAAGAGCATGGAAGGGGCTTTGTAAATGTCGTTCATCAGGGGGTTATCGTGAAGCGCCTCACATCATGAATATTAGCAATTGTTTTCCAATAGCGATACATCTGCGACATACCTTTTTAATGCTTTTGTTAGTTTGGAGGATCTTGATGGCGAACGACTTCGCCGTCTCGACCCTGCTCTGCGGTGGTTGTCGAAGGGCCGAGGCCGAGAAAAGCTGGATGTGCATATCGCCAACGATTATGGCATAATCTACGTAGCCAGCATAGAGACTAATGATGATTTTGTCAGCATCAAACTAGTAGTTGCACATTATGACCACTACTGGTAACTTACTGTACCGGAACGCCAGGAACGTAGTCGTCGGGCACCGTCGGTTTCGGAGTTGAAACGTCACATGGATGTATTGATGGTGAACGCCCGAGGGTGAAAGCCATCCCTTTGTCATGTATATAGATGTGCCAAAAGATTTGCCGTTCCTTCGAAACCCTTGGGCCCTCCTTCGGGAGACGGTGCCAGCCAAGATCAATGCACATCCTGGAGGCCGCGGATATCATTTGCCAAGCGAGGGCGCTTCGGCCAGACTTATTGCAAAAGGTGTACTGGAGCGTCGGTAAGACATGAAAGGTATCATAAAATAAATAATAACATACCAAAAGAGCCAGAGCCTGGCATGCTTCCATGGACGGGTCATTACAAAGCCTCAAGGACTGCATAGCAGCCTCAATGTTTTCCTTCAACTGCTGTGGAAACTCATGAATGTTTGAGTAATCGACTCCAATCTGTGAGTGGAAAGGTTGCTTCAGGTTTAGAAACATGTAGAAAAGCCCGATGTTGACGATGATCCATGACAGGATGGAGTAGTCATTCACCGCGAAGTAGACCCGTTGGCAAAACTCGGTGAACTCCTGCTCATCCACGACGGAGCAGTCCACGAAGAATCTCTGCTTCTCAACTTGCGCCAACCGCAGAAGCTTGAGGACTTGGTCGACAGGAGGAAGAGACCTCCCCTCCAATTCCGGATATTGGACCTTCAACGGTGAAGGTGAATTGCCGTCGGAAGGCGGACTGCTCTCTTCACTATCGGCAGTCTCGTCGATCATGTGTGTGGTGGTAGTGAATGTCGGATCGCCCATAGTCAACTCGAGATTTGATGCCGCGTCTCTAAGTGCATCCGTGACCTTGTGAACGTGCGCTTTGAACGACGAGTCGCCGCGATAGCCCTCCGACATGACAGTAATGTTTGATGGGTTGCTACTGATGTACGATGAGGGAGAGTCTTTAGGCGAAGGCCCCGGCCCTTTCTCGTTGATTTCAAGGAGCTTCTGAACAGCCTTCGAAACTTCGCGGAGGGACCTATCGACGTTTTCCATGGCCTCATCGTACCGAGGGGAGATGAGAACCCGCTGTCGTCTCTCAGTAGCCCGATGGGAAATCCGACAACTGAGACCGGACGCGACGCAGCTCGAGCATGGTACCTCGCGATCGCATTTTGTCTGAAGTGTGCAATCAGTCTTAAGGTCAAGATGAGACAATGGGGCATCATCAACTACCTTTCGATCTTTACATTGATCGCACTTTGCCAGATGGCCGGTTAGCTTCGAATACCGATTTAAGACGGGGTTCCCAACGCCTCACCGCAGGCCGTTTCCCGCTTGATGCCTCCATCTTTTTAGTTTATATGAGGCGCGACCGCTTAGGAGAGCAAGAATATGCTAAATTGATGAATATGAATACATGTATCGCACGCTGTCTTCATCTTTTTCAAACCTAGGTTCAGGCACATGCGATTTATCCATCCCGAACTCCAACACTGCTGCCTGTTTGCCAACAGAGGGGCACACTACGCCTTACAAGGACGTATCTAAACGGTCGGCCGCCGTAAAGCCTGGGTGTACTGCCCTAATGATTGCCACATATACTGCAGGAGCAGCGACCGGAGGATTTTGATTGGATCGTATCCCTGTCGGCCTGTCAGAGATGGTGTCTAACCTCGGTCGGGGAGAGCCCAAAGTAAAACCGTTGTCGAGATGGGAGGTGTAAGTGACCTTCAGTATAATCTTAGTGTATTACTTATTCGCGAACTTGGCGATCGTTCCAAGGCTCGTCCAGTTGATCCTCCATCTCAAAACTCAAAGTCAACTGCTGTGAAGCTTGCAAGGCCAGCCAGAAATGAATATCGCTGTACCAATAAATAATTCAACTGTTTTGCATGAAGCTCTACCTGATTACGCTATGATCGAAATTCGCATCGCGGCGTCAGTTGCCAAATTGACCATATGTCCCCACGTTTTCTTGCAGATACACTGATCTCGGGGGGCTCGGAAAGTATTCAAATCTCGTCCCGAACACGATGAACAAACGAGTTTCGAAGTCATATGCACCTTGGATAAATCCTTTGGTTCCACGCAGTTTGACTGGGTGTCAACCCGAGCTGCAAGTTTAGCAAGCAGTCTGACTGGGGGACTCAAGGGTATCACTAACAGTGATCCCGTTCCACGACCCCCCGACAGGCTGATTATTGAGGAGAAGCACAATCACTAAAAGGGTAAACATGCATGCCAAGGGGTCAACTGACCAACGAGAACCGCAACGGAATCCAAACAACAAATACATGCGGTCTCGGGGATCCTTCATCGGGCGAACTTGTGTGATCACCACCACCCAAATAGGCAAATTTGCTTGTTCGTCACCACTATCTTACGTCACGTCATGTGGATTTACAGCTGATGCTTTAACCGTGCGTCGAATCTAGGCAACGAAGTTCCCAACCTTGATTTTGCCATGCAGTCAGCAGGTATGACGGACTAATAAGACCAGCTTATCCAAGACGCCAACGGCCCTCCTGGAGGAAGACCCCTTTCTTGAGGACCCGCTTCGGGCCCTCGGGCCCGGAATGCCACGCTGCACCGGGGAGCTCAGCCCCGCAAGGCATATGACAACTGATTGTTTGAGAGCGCAATTAACCTATACAGGGGTCGACTAAAGGGGCCTCTGCCACACTGATTGGGGAAAATGACATTGCAATGGTCAGTTTCCGTTGCGAGCTTCTTGCATGCGTCTGAATTTGCGCCGCTGGACTACATGTCACGTAAGGCGGTGTAAATCCTTTGGGTTCATGTTTTGAAGAACACCTGTATCTGAGTATGGTATGTGATTACCTTAGGTCCGTGTTCGCGGGCCCGAGGAACCGAGAACGCGGCTTCGAATGCGGCTGAACGCAGACAAAACCTTCTCGTTGATAAATGCCACGATTTGATATTTAAGTCTGGTAATAGCCATGTTCTTCATATGCCTTTCCATGCAGCTTCAGTGACAGTGTTCTCTTTTCAAACTTCCCTTGAATCAAACAAATTAATCATCGCCTCTTGCTGTTCAAATAACAAAAACGATGCTGCATCATATCGTCAATCTAGGCATTCTTGTGGGGTTAGTTGCTGCGACAAAACACATCTTGTCTAATAATGTGACAGCGCCAGAAATTTTCAAAGGCGGAACGCCGCCAGTAAGTAAAATTTCATCACTTAAATCTAGATTTGGGCTAACGGTCACAAGTGTGACGCTATAATTGCGGCTGGTCTCCAAGAGAGGTTGCTTCTTCCGACAGATTCCGCCTACGAAGACCAAATCAACACTTGGTGGGCGAAGAATGCGCGGCAACATCCCTGGTGTATCGTCCTCCCACAAAGTGCCGATGAAGCTTCTCTTACTCTCACTACCTTACTAGATACCGGATCTGGAGCCGGCGACTGGCACATTGCAGTCAGGAGTGGGGGCCACGGCTGGCAACTCAACAACAATATCGACAACGGCGTTACTATTGACCTCACGCACATGAACTCCTCTATCTATGACAAGGAGACAAACGTGGCTCGTGTTGACACCGGTGGCCACTGGCAGCATGTCTACAAGGACTTGGACGATCAAGGGGTTGTGGTTGTGGGCGGTCGGGATGGCAATGTTGGCGTTGGTGGGTTCCTCCTTGGCGGGGGCACCTCCTTCTTCTCTCCCGCTAGAGGACTGGGTGCCGATAATGTTGTGAACTACGAGGTTGTCCTATCCAATGGTACCATTATCAACGCGAACAAATCCAGCAACGCAGATCTCTGGAAGGCCCTTAAGGGTGGTGGCCCCAACTTCGGCATCGTTACGCGGTTCGACCTCGAAGCGATGCCTACCCGGGAACTTCACTATGAGGTTCGCTTCTTTCCCGGAAACGCAACTACTGAAGTTATCGATACCCTAGTCAAGTTTGCTGACTACGACATGTCTATGGCGGACAATGCTCTCGTCACATATCTGACGTACAACAGCACGCAGAATACGGAGATTACAATCGGAACCATCTTCGTTAACACAGCTGGCGAGGACAACGTCACAACTGCTTACGACAATCTGAGGGAGATTCCTGCCCTTTTAGAGAGCAGTGAAAAGAAAACCCTTGCCGAAGCAGCGGCAGGATCGCAAGTAGGTGGCGGAGTGTGGTTAGTCTTTCCCATGTCTTCCTTGGATGAACCTTTAGTGTGCCTCATGGCTGACCGTTGAATCAGGGCCTCTGGAGCCACACTTCTGTACAGAAACGATAAGAAGATACTCCAATATGCTGCCAACATGCACGAGGACTTTGTCGAGTCTCTTCAAAACTCCATTGGGGGGATACGTTTGATACCATGATCTTTCTTCAACCAGTCACCAAGGGCTACGGATATCGCCGAGGAAAAGGGCGGGAACATGCTCGGACTCGAAAACATAAAGGGAAACGCCATAATGTGGACGGCTGCCGTGTTTGTCAAGACAAATGAGGCAGACTTCGCCATTGCCGAGCTGCGCCTCAACGAAATGACAAGCTTAATGAACGACTTCTCAGAGTCTGTTGGTGGAGCTGAAGACTTGGTGTACCTCAACTATGCCAGTTCACGTCAGGACTCACTAGGAAGCTACGGTTCCAAAAGCCTGGAGTATATGCGCAAGGTCGCGGAGAAATATGACCCAGATGGCGTTTTCCAGACGCGTGTTCCTGGGGGCTTCAAGCTTTCAAGGGCAGCCTGAGCGGCATGAAAGTAAAAAGCAATCTTTCTCGCCACAAAGTTCTATGGTGTTTCTCTAAAAAATGTGTATATTGAAAACCAGCCATTCCAGGAAACGGCCTAGGGTATAGCTATTGAAAGATATTACAGCGGCAATAGACCTGAACGCAACACAATGCTGCTACCAGCTTCACCAAATCCTTGGAGGCCACAAGCTCAGCGATGTTATGAACAAGTGCTAAGCTCAGATAGAAGCCTCCGGGGCCCTTAGACCTGAGGCGTGTAGTCATTGACGATGCCGAAGATGAACTCTTCGTAGTGACCACGGCCCTCAAACGTCTCTTGACCAACAATGCCACCCTTGATAAGACCATTAGCACGCTGGTAAGCGCCCTTCTCATCCCTAACAATCAGCTCAGTGGTGATATCTAGCGCCAAGGTTTCGCCGTTGGGCAGTGTATAGTTGACCGTGATACCCTCGGTCTCGAGCAGGCCAGTAACAGGAGGCCAGGCAGCCTTGCCTCCCTTCTGGCGGACAACCATGCTGTCAAGGCTGCAGCTGACCAAGAGCACCTCCCCATCCTTGACGACGTAAGAGCGGCGGCTTTCGTTGCCGTTGTAGTCGAGGAGGTTGTACCAGACGACCGAGTAAGGTCCGAAGCGGCCGTGACCCCAGTCCCAATAGCGAGGTCCGTCGATGATGGATTGGTTTCCCCAGTTCTTGTCATGGTACCCAACGCCGTCGGTAAAGCTGATGGCAGTGTCCTTGACTGTGAGGTCGACGGTGGTGTCAGCGTCGGGGACTGCGTTGGCCCAGTAAAGTCCGGGAAGGAGGTTCTGGTTGGCGCCAACAGCGCCGTTCAAGTCGCAGGGGTAGTGAGCGGGTGCAGTCTAGTTCCTTCTAATCAGCAATCTGAACGTCAAAGCCAAATGCTTGGGAATGTGTGAGATGCTTACAGATTTGAAGGTAATGTTACCCTTGATATCCATGACAGGTGAGTCAATATTGATGTGGTATTCAACATCAGGCTTGTCCAAGGCGGATCCATCGAAGTTGCCAACTCCCTTCCAGTCACCAGTAATGCCCTTGGGTCCGTTGGTGAGAGTAACACCTGAGTCAGCCAGAGCTTCATAGTAGAAGTCCTTGCCGTTGGCATAGACACCAGAGACTTGAAGAGCGAGAGGATGGGGGTATTGCTGGAATTCGCCAGTGTTGAAGAAGACAATGTTGAGAGTCTGGTTGGTGGCCTTGGAGAAGACGTCGAAATACCAAAAGTCGGCCGACTTCCGAGCAGCCGGCGTCAGCATCTTGAAGCCATCGAGGTTGCCGGCCACAGAGGGGTGCTCGACAGAGACGGTGCCGTTGTAATACTGAGGCGCGAGCTCAAGGGTTCGGGTAGTGTCGTTGATGGCAGCTCCGAGAGAGCAGCCAGCGATGGCAGACGCCGCAAGAAATTTGTTGATGCCCATGATTCTAGAAGGGTACCTAGTAAGTATGTAGAGAGCGAAATACTAAAGAATGAATGATTAAACGAGTGTCGGATGTTGAGAGACAGATGATGTGCTGTGGGTGACAGGAAAGAGGCCCGAAATCAAACACCATTGCAACTGATGGTCCCTACTTATATTGTCATCGTATGAGATATCAACTTTTCTTTGGTATCTCCATTTTTATCGGCAGTCTGAAGCTATACGAAAGCGCGGTAACGAACAGAACACTTCAGCATATTCAGCTTGTCTCATTGGCTCCATGTCGATGATCACCCGTGCCGAGTATTTGATCTGTGGGGTTGATAGTATGAATTTGAGGCAGTGTTTGATGTGTTCCCTACGGAAACTCCGCGATCTAAACGCCTTCGATAATCTCCGGCGCTATGCATCGCTGTTGACTCTACGTAGCAACAGTAAAGAACTCGGCAAAGGCTGCTGGGCTGGGTACAGTGGGCAATACTCGGGTTTCGCATTCAGAAATCCCGCGTGTTCGTATAACTGGCCAGTGCGCGATCCGAACGCCAACCATAGGTGCACGCGACACAGCATGAATGCACCCCCCTTTTGAGATTCAGTTACCTAAGAAAGGCTGAAGGAGGAATAATTCGGTAGACGTAGTAGGGGAAAGCCATCGACGCAATTAAAAAGGGTTGTTTTGCTCTTTGTGGCATGCGTGGAGTCAATAAAGTTGTGTGAGTGGGGGTTCACGCA
Source organism: Colletotrichum camelliae (assembly GCA_018853505.1). NCBI lineage: Eukaryota > Fungi > Ascomycota > Sordariomycetes > Glomerellales > Glomerellaceae > Colletotrichum > Colletotrichum camelliae. Next base: position 4,092,384 of record JAELVL010000005.1, on the reverse strand, counting down.
GAGCCTCCTTGAGCCCGATCGACTCCAATACGAGACATATCAGGAGGGAGGAGGGAGTAGAATAGTCCAAATTAGCTTAATATGACACTGAGAAAGATTCATTGTCTCGAGGAATCCGGAGGTCATGATCAATCGCACCCATCATGGAATCGTCTTCACCATCCGGCCTACTGTCTGCAAAAAATACCCGTTCTCTCCGTCTTGAGTGTTGTCATGAGAACCCCAAGGCAATTTACAACATGACCTCATTTTTCAGGAACATTTGAAGCAAGAGGATAGGCACTCTCTTTATTCATCTTGTTGATGTAGGTATTAATGTCTACAAAGTCTTGTCTTGGCCAACCTCGCCATATCGGCATGTGTAGGGCCAAGTGACTAGGGCCAGACGGTAATGTTGCCAGTTTTTGCCCGTTGCTAATTACAGGGCGCATCAAGCTCCGAGATATCACACAGCCACAGTGACTGCAGCCCGTCTTCTAGTACCATGCAACTAACTGACAACACGGGGCAAATTGGTCATGATCCCTGTCGCGATGTAAACGTTGTTAGTGTAGCTTGATGCTGAAACAGTTTCACGCACTTCCTCATAGTACAGTAATCAACTGGCGTTCCAAGTCAAGGATATTGAAATGGCCAAGTAACTCGTTATGTCAAAGGATCTGGTTTAGGAGGTCAGTCTCTCACTACAACTCAAAACCAATTTACGACCTCAAATAATATTCTCCTAAGCTTCCATTGAGTCTTTTGAGAATTAAATCCCATAAAAGTGACTCTCAGGTTTGGCCAGAGTGGCCAGAGTAACCGCATGTCCTACGGCCTGCAAAGGTCTTGTCATGGGAGCTTGCTGTTACACTGGTGGCGTTTCACCCAGGTACGAATCAATTATCATCAGTAATTGGTATCGAGCTTCGTGAAGTGAACTCTTGCAGTGAGTTAGCTACACTGCGATCCCCCTACCAGACCGGACCGAGAACTTGCCGAAGTGCTTTTACCGCTCTTTTCTTACTGCAATGTGTCTTTCTGGATGGGATATGGAACGACCTCGACACAAAAAGCATTTCGCTGCTACTATTGATGGTTCGGCCCAGCCTGTTGCTCGGCCGAGGCTTAGGGCCGGATGGGCTCAGGAGTAGTGACGATCAAGAAATTGGGTTGAAAAGGGGGTCTGGTCACACCCTCTCTTGGTGGCGGCTGATAATCAGCAAGATAGATGTGAAGCAGTTTCATGGTTCACAGTTTTATGGTTCAAGGGCAAACATCTGAGAAGTATGAAGCTTTGGGACCCTATATCCCGCTCGACGCCAAACGTTCCTTCTTTTCTGTCATGGTTGCCTATGTGAGTGGACTTCGGTTGGAATTTGGGGCCTCCCAGGACAGAAGAAAGGTTGCATGATTTGGCTCATCCACCAGAGTGGGAACAGGTGCAGTGGTATATCGATTTTTAGGTCGAAACCGGCCTCTCACCAGTGAAAGAAATGCTTTCGTTTGATTAATGATGGCATATAATGCACTACAAAGTCTCTGATCACGGGCCACACGAGCGCCCTGCGATGTCCACATCACCTTAGCATCGAGACTGGACAGCCTTCCTGATCTTACCGCCCAACTCTGGAGAAACTCTGTCAAACATTTCTGCAAGGATATTTCAGTAAGTCAATGAGTCAGTATGTCTCGTAGGAAGAGCACTTACCGAACGCCTTCTCATGGACCTCCTTTCGAGCACTTCCAAGATGCCCGGCAACATTGGAGACGAGAGCTTCCTGCTCCCCTGGCTGCTTACCAAGGACAGCCCAGAGCTCGCGGGCCTGGACAAAGTCGTCCTCGGTGACCTGCGACGTGAACCCGCAAACTCTGCCAACCCACTCCTCGTGGCCCCCGATGGCGTAGCCATTCGCCCCCTGCTGGCCCACAAAGTTGACAGGTCGCAGGTCTGAGCGCACATAGTTCGGGTCGGCGCCGTAGTTGTCACCAAAGGTCATGAATCCGTCGCGCTGGTAGGGGCAGTAGACGGCGGAGACAGCCCTGTTGCAGGGGAGTTGCTGGTAGTTCACACCGAGACGGTAGCGGGCGGCGCCCGTCGTTGTAGGCAAACATTCGCGCCTGCAGCATGGAATCGGCGGAGGGAGCGAAGCCGCGGACCATGTTGGAAGGGGAGAATGCTGCTTGTTCGATGTCGGCGAAGTAATGGCCGGCTAACGCGGGTGGGCAGAGTTAGATGGGTGAGAGACGGAGGAGATTGTTCGTAAAACTGGCAAATGAGACTCACGTTCTTGTTCAGGGTAAGTCTGCCCACGGGGATCAGGGGATAGTCCGCATGGGGCCAGACCTTGGTCATGTCGAAGATGTTCCAGCGGTAGGTTTCGGCATCCTTGGGCTCCATGATTTGGAAGTACACTGTCCACGAGGGAAAGGCACCCTTCGCGATGGCATCGTAGAGATCAGCAGTGTGATAGTCGGGCTGTTCGCCAGCAAGTTTGACCGCTTCTTCCTCAGTGAGGTTTTCGACGCCCTGGTTGGACTTGATGTGGATCTTGACATAGTAGAATGTGCCGTCCTGCAACACATCAGTGCGCCATTTTCCTCCAAGCGTCGGAGATGAACTCACATCTTTGGTTAGCTTGTAGGTGTGTCCGCTGTAAGAATTCAGATGCCGGATGCTCCTGGGCGTGCCACGATTGCAAAACAAGTGCATCAGAGCGTGGATTCCCTCTTGATTGTTGTTGTGGAAACTATACACGTCAGCCACTGCATGCAATAGCTAGATGCAGGTAGACGCACTCCCAAAACTAAAATCAGGTCAGCTTGTGCACAAAGATACCTTCATCGTCCTGGCTCACCATAGTTGCATCGGAGCAGTTGGTTGCGGGATGTCGCTTGTGGCTCCGGTTGACAGAGGGGAACTTGATTGGGTCGCGGATGAAGAACACGGGCTATCAAAGTCAGGATATCAAATTTCACATTTCTGACTCGCCATGTGATTGCTTACGATGTCGTTGAACACCCAGTCCTGGTTTCCTTCCTCCGTGAAGATCTTCATGCCCCAGCCGCGAACGTCTCGAACAGTGTCGGCGCTTCCTCGCTCAGGTCCCACGGTGGAAACGCGGAGCAGAACCTTGGACTTCTTGCCAATTCCGTTGAGAAATTTGGCAGAGGTGAGCTTGGAGACGTCGTGAGTGACTTCGAACTCGCCGAAAGCACCGACAGCTCTGGCGTGGACGACGCGTTCCGGGATGCGTTCGCGACTGAAGTGCGCCAACGTCTCTATGAGCTGCGTGTCTTGAAGCAGCATGAGGCCCTTGACTCCATTGCTGCCAAAATGCTGAGCCGTGGAGGGGTCGGCGTAGGGAACGCCTGGAAAGCCATGAGCTTCAGGGGCTACAGGGCGCAAAGGGGTGGTTGCCTACCTTCAGCGAGAGTGTATGTTGGTGCGCTCATGATGTAGTAGGAGGTTGGAAGCCTGAAGAGAGACTCCTTAATTGGATACTTAGCCGATAGGAAGTTGGCGAGTCAAACGATATCTTGATTGAATTACTTGGTGTTCAGGATGATGGATGGGAACTGGATTTGTAATGCTCGAGACCTCATCATGAACTATTATATACCAACTCACAACAGCTCGACGTCACCAATTGAGCAACCCGGAGCGTTGTACCGGTTGTTCCTTGCCCAAAATTCTCTCTCACGAATCTAAACCTAGAATGCATTCGGAAAGACACTGCATCTGGGTCGAATTGGCTAGCTGACGATTGCTGTTGCAATCCCACAACAACTGACGCACATGTGAACCCGAACTTGATATCAAGATACCGATGCAAAAGCCACTCGAATGGGGACTGCGGAGTGTGCTAAACCGCTTATTAGAAGCTCAATGCCGAAGTCAAGTAGAAGCCTCTCGATTGCCTCAAGAGCTCAACACTCAGAAGTATGCGGACGAGGTTCGGCAAGTTTGGAATTTGAAAAGTCGGCCAATCAAGAGCCTGTAATGCTAACTGGATTGAATGCCGAGAATTCTCAGTACTTAGGTAATCGAGCTTTCTGTCATGCTGATTGGCTGATGCAGCGAGAAAATTCCCGAAGAGCGAGGGTTTGCCGAGACCGGGCCCGCCCAGGTCGGAGCCGAACGCCGTGATCCCTCCTACCGGCCCGGCTCCCTGCTCTGCGTCTCCGTCAAGTTGTGCGGTCTTGACCGGAGACCACAATCTCGAGGATCGAAAGTCGGTCAGCGTATATGCATTTCACATGCAAACCTTACTCACACCCGGCGGGCACCGGCAACCCTGCTTTGAATCTGATGAGTGGCTTGCTGCGGAGTTCCACATGGCCATGGTAATCCGCATCCGCTGAGGTTTTGCTGCTGTGATGGCTCACTTAGCAAAAACACAAACTTTGTGCTACGCTTAAGAAATTCCCGCAATCATTGGGTCCCGCGTCTGAACCTTGGTAATGATGTCCGAATAGTTGGCGGCATACCTCACTGACAACCAAGCCACCGGCGAGACTCCCGGTTGAAGGGAGCAAGGGTCCAGATGCCCTGTGCGATCTTAGACTTCGGCGTCACACGGGATGACGGCATTCGCACTCCATGTGCATCCAAGCAGCGTTGTAAATGTCCTCACTGATCCACGGTCTCGCGGTCTTTTGAGATGTATAAGTATGGCCTCAAGTTCCTGCATTTTGCCAACATCTACTTTATCATCACAAAGCTTACACTCAGCTTATACTCACACCTACCAACTCATATTTAAAGCTTTACAATATACCATCTCTGAAACCAAATCTTCCCCTTAATTATTATTCACCAAACCTCATCCAACATGACTGCTATCAACAACGTCAAGGACTTCGACTTCATCATCGTCGGTGGTACGTGTCTGATCTATGGCTTCTCTAACGCAAACACAGTTATCTAACCGCTCATCAGGTGGAACTGCCGGTTGCGCCGTCGCCGGACGCCTGGCAGAGAACCCCAATGTCAACATCCTAATCATCGAGGCCGGCGTCAGCAACCCCATCGAAAACGAGGCAATCATGACCCCCGCCCGCGCTTTCGAGCTCCGCGGCAGTAAGTGGGACTGGGGCTACAAGACTGGCATGATCGACCGCCCCGAGTACACCGCATTGAGAAGCCCAACACGCGCGGTAAGGTTCTCGGTGGCAGCTCCTGCTTGAACTACTACACCTGGATCCGCGGCAGCGCAGCCACCTTTGACGACTGGGCCCCTTACGGCGGCGACGAGTGGAACTGGGAGGGTTGCAAGGAGTACTTCGACAAGCCTGCCACATTCCACGACGATCAGGGCCTGCTGCCCAAGTACCTTCAGCACATTGGTACCGACGGCCCCATCCATGTCTCCCCTGCCGAACTGGTCGCCGAGGCCGCCCCTTTTCGTGATGCCTTGAAGAAGGCCTGGGTTAGTAAGGGAGAGAAGCTGAACGACGAGATTTACGACGGCGAGATGCACGGCCTCACTACTGCTGTCAGCTCCATCTACAGGGGAAAGCGCTCTTCCAGCTGGCGCTACATTGAGGGCAAGAAGAACGTCACCGTCATTGGCCAGACTCACTCCAAGCGCCTCGTCATTGAGAACGGCAAGGCCGTTGGCGTCGAAGTCCTCGGTCCCAATGGCGAGGACCTCACTTTCCGCGCCAAGTACGAAGTCATCGTCTCGTCTGGTGTCTACGAGTCTCCAAGCTCCTGATGCTTTCCGGCATTGGGCCCAAGAAGGAGCTCGAGTCCTTTGGCATCAATACCGTCGTCGACTCCCCTCGTCGGCCAGAACCTTCTCGACCACCCCATCATGCCTCACGTCTTCAAGCTCAAGGACGGCTACGGTCTTGATCAGCACCTTCTCCGCGCTGGCCCTGAGCACGACGGCGCTGTCTCCGCCTACCATTGGAAGAACAAGGGGCCCCTGAGCAGTGGCCTGCTTGAGCTTGTTGGCCTCCCCCGTATCGACGAGCGCCTCAAGAACTGCGAGGAATACAAACAGTACCTCGCGAAGAACGGCGGCGTCGACCCCTTTGGCCCTGGAGGACAGCCCCATTTCGAGATCGACTTTGTTGTAAGTATCTCCGTAACCGGAATCGTCAGTGTCAGCCGAAGCTAACGAGGCTTGAACACAGCCCATGTTCTGCGACGCCTTCCAGTGGCACATTCCCACGCCCCCGAAGGGCGACTACTTCACCGTCATCGTCGATCTCCTCCGACCCCTCTCCAAAAACGGCACTGTCACACTCAACTCGGCCGACCCCCTTGAGCAGGCCAAGATCAACCTCAACTTCTTCTCCAACGACCTCGACCTCATCGCCATGCGCGAGGGCGTCCGCTTCGTCGACGACATCATCATGAACGGCGAGGGCATGAAGGACATCATCGAGGGCGACTACCCCTGGCCTATGCCGCGCTCTTCCGATGAGGCCATGATCAAGATGATCCTGGAGCGCTCTCAGACTGGCTTCCGTAAGTGGATTCTCTGATCCTATCTTGTAACACATTACTTGAGCTGCGCTGGGAACTGTGAGACTGACTATGGATTCTTCATTAGACCCCTGCGGAACCACTCGCATGTCTCCCAGCATCGACCAGGGTGTCGTAGACGGCAAGCTACAAGTCTTTGGTGTCAAGGGCCTGCGTGTGATTGATGCTTCCGTCATCCCTGTCATCCCCGACTGCCGTATCCAGAACGCGGTTTACATGGTTGGTGAGAAGGGCTCCGACATGATCAAGGCAGCCTATCCTGAGCTGTACCAATAAGCGATGACTGGCAGGGTGTCCAGCCCTCACGACCTGGGCCACCAGTGCCATTATCATTGGGATTTAGCATTGAATATGAGTTCTTAGTAATACATAAGTTCGATTAAACTATTGATGGCTCGGCATATCGCCTTTGTTCAGCCTAGTCTGAATGTGATCTTTTGAATCCCCCAGAAACCCGAGTCTGAAAGAAGCCAGTGGGATCATATGCCTGCGCCGTACGATTCAAAAGGAACCGGTCCTCTCCAATGGTCCACCACACGTCTTGGAGAGGGTTAGCATAGTTGAGGTACTTCCACCTCGTTCGCTGGTGAGTATTGGCTGACCAAACAAAGATAGTGCTTTCGACTGCACGCTGAAGAGCTTCTGTCAACAACTCCTTGTTCTCCGGCGTGGTAAGTAGAGCTTCAGCCTGTAGCACCATACTTGGTTCATAACCCGCGTCATTGATACCGAGAATATTTTCACCGTGTCCCGCGTAATTCGTCGGCAGCGGTGTCAAAACAAATATGATCCGGTCGCCGTCACCAAGAGTGTTCTCGAACTCTGCAACGAGGCTGTCGAAAACCTCGATAACCTTCCGGACCATGCTCATGGAGGAGTGGAACGATAGGGTGAACCACACGTTGTAGAACCCCAACCCCCCTTCGAGCTGTTTCACGAGACTCGAGATTGGAGCATGAGAGCGCGTGTCGACGATGGGGTTCAAGTCTTCGACTCCCACGAACGATGTCGAGTTCTCTACACCATCGACGTTGGCGAGGACGAATGCCGTTGAGGGCCCCGTAGCGGGGTTCCACGACAAGGACACAAAGCCGTTCTCTGCGGGGTTCTCTGGGTTCCTTCGGATCATTGCGTCCAACCGTCCCAAGACCGCTTCGGCTTGGTCGTATGAAAACGCCGTGATGCCGCCGTAGGCGTCTTGGGAAGGGAATGTTCGCATGTCAAATCGCGTGACGAGACCTAGGTTGTTCAAGCCACCCTTCAGAGACCGCCAGAGGTCATGATGATTGGTAGACGTGGCAGTGACCACTGTGCCGTTTGCGAGAACGACCTGTGAACGCATTAGCGAACCCGATCTAATGGCGTGTGTCTCTTGAAAACCAACCTCGTAGCTGACGACGTTGTCGCACGCCATGCCATGTTTACCAGATTGCCAAGCAAACCCTTTTGAACGAGTTAGCCGGTTCCTCCAATGCTTCAACCAGGATACTGACCGCCGCCGAGAAGGAATCCTCCAACACAACATGGCCTTCCCGTCCCCCAGTGACCATAACACCCTGTTTCTCAAGCTCGGTATAGACATCACCCCATCTGGCACCGGAGCCGATGGAAGCGATTCCGCGACCTCTCTATCCCACTCGTCAGCCTCCGGCAACTGAAACAAACACATCAAAACACAAGTTTCTTCTTCGAACATCGTACCTCGGCATCCTCATGTTCCCTGTACGTGACCGAATCAAGCCGGCCAAGATCAATTGTCACACCGTTCTGGGCGTTATTATTCGGCACAGGCGAGTGTCCACCGCTGCGAATCGCCACACTCCAACAGCTGCCGCCCTCGGCGCTGAGGACTTTCAGGGCGGTCGCGACATGCTGCGTGTTCTCCGGCTTGAAGACGCACCGCGGGGTCACCTCCTGGACGGCTCCGTCGTAGTACGACTCAAGCGTCTCGACGTACTCGCTATCGGCCGAGAAATACAGTTGCGGTGAGAGGCCGGCGTGGACGAGCGCAGCGCACTGGAGAAAGAGAGGGTTTGAGCGTTTCTTTTGTCAAAAGCAATACGGTTGGTGGGGGTTTCTTACGCCTCTGCCCAGGGTCTCATTGGCTTGCCGAGCGGCCGGCCGAGGGGTTGCAGATGCAACAAGACTGGCGAGGACAAGCGCTGCGAGAGCGGCCAGCGGAGGAAGTTGGGGAGACATGATTGCCGCGTGTTCACTTTGAAACTATTCACTCACGCTCACTGACGGAGATTTTCTAGGATGAAAAGAGGCAACAAGCCTTTTATGACCGTTATTGGGGGCGCCAACCGTTCTTGTTGTTCGGGCGCGAGATCCATGCAGCCATGCAGTAAGACGGAATCGAGATCCACAGGGCCCTTGCTAGCAAGACTTGGGAAACTTCGCTGGCTTACAATCCCACTCTCGCGTGCCGCACATGTTCATTGGCAAAAGCCCATTGATGTTTCGTCGCATTCGCGTAGCCCCCCGCTCCATTGCCCGGGGGAAAATCACGACAATGGGAAGATGCGATAGGTGGGGTTTCAATGAGCAAGCCGGCTCTCGGAAGTCCATTCCGCCAATATTTGAATTGCTGCATATGCGGCCCTCTTCAACGGCCTAGTGATGTCTTGCTTCGCGCACTTCTGCCTCGCGTCGCCTTACAAGGTCAAAAGGCTGCTTCCTTGGCACCCCTGGTTCTGGACAACCGAGATCGAACGATGTTCATGAGTCGTTTTGCTTGGTGGGGGAATGGGCTCAGTTGGACTTTGTTGGTTCTGCCCGTATGTGCTATTGGTTGCTGCTCGTGGCCGGCTCCTCCGAGCCCGGAGATGGTGCTGCTCTGGTAGGGCGTCGCCGGGGTCGGACCGGGGTCGGGACCCACCCGGAGCGGCGTGGAGGGCTGGGAAAAGGGTCAGCAGTCTTGACCATGCAATCCTTCGTGCAGGCGATTTTATCTGAATTTGATGGGATGGGATGGCAGGTTGAATTCTGTTCGTCGTGTTGGCTTCTTGAGACCCATGATACTCAGCGCCGAGAAAACATGGAACTGGGTGCGTGGGTTCCGTGGAGTCCACAATACTCAATCTTGGATTCAATATCATACACTTCACAGCCCATGTCCAGTTCTTTCTTAACTCGCGAACAGCCGAAGTTGCTAATTCTCGGGGTATCACAAGCAAAATTGTCGATAAACCCTTCCTTTGATGAAGTGATCGGCGGTCAACAGTCCGAAAATCAACACTCACGCAGTGCGCCATCTATTTCCCGCAGATTGTGCCGCTCCTGCAGCGACCGTCGTGGGTCTTCTCGCATCAGAGCCCCCACGAGAATCCTCGTCGCGATATTGCAGCCTGCTAGACAACCCCTTTCGCCCGCAAGACACAAGTGGAGCTACGAGCCCGTATCAATAACCATCCAGTCCAACCGGATTGATTATCGTGCCGCCGCGTAAAACCTCACACATTGCATGGGATTATTTCTGGGTCCAAAACCCGAGGGAGGGGAAAAAGAAAGTTGAGACTCCATCTACACCAGGCCTGACAAGTCATGACAGCCCTTACGTAAGGTGTCAAACCTGTCAAAGATGGAGTCTTGCTGCACAAGTCGTATCCCGTACAAATAAGGCGTGTCTTTCTCTCTGAGGAGCTCCGAGTTGTCAGAATGCGTCTTGCCAGTTCCTGCCCAACGACGCCGCCACAATGTCGGAAGGTGCAATCATGTACCCGATGCCCTCCGGGGACCCCTCGGTAGCCACGATGGTCCTGTCATCAGCCTGGATCTCGGTATCGACCTTCCTGGGGCTCCGCCTCTACTGCCGGGCCGCGCGGACGAGGAAGATGTGGTGGGACGACTACCTCTTGCTAGTCGGCTGGATGTTCCTGATACTGGCGGACATATTGCAGACGGTCATCTATCGGAGGGGATACCTCGTCACGACGCTGACGGGGCCGGTGATCATGCCGGCGAACCTCGCTTCCGACACGGCGATGAAGCTCTCGCTGGCCTTCAGCAAGACCTCGTTCGCGCTCACGCTGTGTAGGTTTACGAGCGGGTGGGCCAGGTGGCTGGTCATCGTGGTTGCGTTCGTCATGGACGCCATGTGTGTTGCGCACTCGGTGCTTGTTTGGAGGGCGAACTGCGGCGCGCCGGATCCGCACACGTTTCAGCCGTGTTGGTCTGCTGATAGCGGCCTTTGGATGAACATGGTCGGGTCGAGTAAGGAAACATGTTTCACGGAAATATTGGGGAGTTGAAAGCTGACGGTGCTGCCCAGTCATATCCGCACTTACCGACTTCATCTTGGCTATGATCCCGATCAAGGTTGTCTGGGGGTTGCAGATGATCAAGCGTGAAAAGGCGGGGGTGGCGATTGCCATGGGCATTGGTTGCTTGTAAGTCAAGACACAGAGAGATGTCTACCTTGCACGTATGTACTAATACGTCAACCGCCATGTAGAGCTGGAAGCGTAGCTATTGTAAAAGCAGTGGAGTCCTACTGGGCCGCAAGAGCCGTTGGACCTGAATGTGAGTTTCTCAAGCACCCAGTCTTCCTCCCAGGGAATTCAAGGCTGACCTCACCCCCGCAGTCTCCCGTCGGCTCGCGGTCCTGAGCATCTGGATCCACGCCGAGCCCAACGCCACCATCATAGCCGCATCGATCCCAGTACTGCGCGTTCTGCTCCGGGACGCCAGGGCTTACTACGCGCGAAAGTACCGCTCGGGCAGCAAGTACCTCAAATCCGAGGGCGAGTTCCAGAGCGGAACTACTTCACGTGCTGCCCCCGGAGCATCAGGCCACATCAGCGACGACGGGAGTGAGGCGAATATATTGCAAGGGGGCAAGGTGCGGAATACGGTTGAGATCACGTCGGGAGGGGTAGAGACTGTGTTTGAAATGAACGATCGTTGGGATCGCCGTGATTAGGTAGATTGCACATGATCAGTGTGTTATTCAGCTTGACAGGGTAAATGATAACATAACCTCCAGTCTTATTCCAATATGCCTAGCAAATTGTAACATCAGCAGGAGAACTTCAATGCCCAAAGTGTGCCTAGGTTCGCTCAGGAGCAACATAGGAATCGCTTTTCCATAAACGCGACAAGCTGACGATCCACAAGCTGAGATACAAACGCTTGATGGTATGATTGGACGTCTTGATTGAGAAAGGAGAGTTGAAGGATTTCTGTAAGAACCTTACAACACTCACCGTAGCTAGCCCGTGGTTCCATTCAAAGTCGAAAATCACTCTGTCCAATCAAACAAAAGTCTCCGATGCAGCGATGCCCAACACCGGTTCGTCAACTTGACTGGGGCAGACGGCCCCAAAGAGCAAGGATTACCGGCATCCATCCCACGCGATCCCACCCCGTGCTGACAAGCCTCAACATCAGCACAGGCACAGCACAGCACAGCCGCATCTTCAGCAAAGCCTTCAACATAAAAGCCGTCTGCCACATACACACCTCGAGAAACCCACCTATCGCCATGCTGTATATCTCATGATAGGAAACCATCGTCCAAAATGTGGCTCATCAACACAACAACGCTCAAGCTCGCCGAGTTCCAGGGCGGGCCCCCTCGCTGCCGTACGCCATCCTCTCGCACACCTGGTCCGACGGCGAGGTCTCGTTCCACGACATGTCCGACTTCGTCCACGCCTCCAAGAAACCGGGCTTCACCAAGATCTGGAAGACCTGCGAGATCGCCCGCGCCGCCGGCATCGAGTGGGCGTGGGTCGACACCTGCTGCATCGACAAGAGCAGCAGCGCAGAGCTGACCGAGTCCATCAACTCCATGTTCCGCTGGTACAACGAGGCGCATATATGCTACGCGTATCTCTCCGACTATCCCTCAGCAACCTCACAATCCAAGAACAGTTTCTTCCGGTCTGCCGTGGAACAGCTGTCTGCTGCAGAGCTCGGGCAGTGCCGCTGGTTCTCCCGCGGCTGGACCCTGCAAGAACTCGTCGCGTCCAGGGACATGACCTTCTTCGACAAGAACTGGAACGACATCGGCTCCAAGTCTCACCTCCAAAACCTCCTCGCCAGCATCACCGGCATCGACCAGGAAGTCCTCGAGGACCCGTCCGCGGTGTACGAAGTCCCCGTCGCGCGGCGCATGTCCTGGGCCGCGCGCCGCCGCACCAAGCGCGAGGAGGGACCGCGCCTACAGCCTCTTCGGCATCTTCGACGTCAACCTGCCCTGATCTACGGCGAGGGCCGCAAAGCCTTTCTGCGCCTCCAAGAAGCCATCTCCAGAACAGCACCGACCTCTCCCTTCGCATGGGACTCGTCCGCCGACGACGACACCCAGGCCTTCCGTGGCCTGCTCGCCCAGTCCCCCGACGAGTTCGCAGACGGCTCGTGCCTCGTCCCGATCCAAGACGCAGCCATCCAGCAGACAGAGATCCGCATCACCAACAAAGGCATCCACTTCAAGCCGGACGTGATGCTCATCTCCCGCCAACACCTCGAGCGCCTCGCCCCCGACGACAACAACACGCCTTCAGAATCAGGCGACTCAGACGTGACAATGGGCCGCAGCACATCCAGCCTCCCCTCCTCCTCCCAAACACCCTCTCTCGTCCCGGAATCCCTCCTCCCCCAAGACCGCCGCGCCTTCGTCATGAAGCTCAACCACTACTACCTCGCCCCTCCCGCCCCCCGCCCGACATCAACCACCTCTACGTCTGCATCGAGCTCTTCCGCACCCCCGACGCCTTCGTCCGCCGCCGCCGCTGGATCCTCGAGTGGTCGCGCGGCACGAACCCCAAGATCGCAGATAAGCGCGAGGTCCACATCCCACGACACCTCTCCCCGCCGCAGTCGCGCGCCGTCATCCGCGAGGCCGACCACACGTTCTCCATCTCGTGCAAATCCCCCTCGGGGTACCGTGTAAGCGTGACCACCGGCTTCCCGCGCACCTCTGGTTCGCCGAGACGTCCACCTTCTGCACCAAAGCCCAGCCGGGCTTCGTCGGGATGGTCAGCATCAAACAAAAAGCAGACGGCGACTGGGTGACCTTCACCCGCAAGAACGGCGGGGAAATCCACTCGCGCAAGTGGCACTACCCCGACTTCCGCGTCTTCTTCGGCCTCGGCCGTCCCGGCGCAACCCCGGAAACATCCTTCTCCTCCTCCTCCACATCCTCACTTCCTCCGCAGCCCGAAGCCTGGGTCTACATCCCCACGCGCGCCGACCTCCTCCTCGGCCGCTCGACGCTCTGGGGCGGCTACAGCCAAAGCGAGCTCGACAACCCCGAAGGCCTGCGCCACCTGATCCGCCGCTCCTGGGACCCCACCAGCTGCGTACCCGCCCTACACGCTCGGCGGGACGCGGCAGGCGGCGCCCGTCATCTCGGACTGCAAGGACGCGTCGGGCTGGTTCCTGCTGCGTGCGGAGTACGAGGAGGCGACGGGGCTTGTGACGCGGGAGGACGCCGAGGTGCTCGCGGCCAAGTCGTTGGAGGTGCAGGCTGCGGTGACGTCGCACCGGTTCCCGAGCGGGATGACGGAGCACCGGTTGGAGATACAGGCGCGGCCGGTGCGGGATAGGTTTGACGAGGTGTCTATGTTTTCGGGGCCGCAGGATATGTGTGCCGAGTATCTCTGTCTGATATAGAATGGGGCATCATGAACCGGCTTCGACTGCGGCATGTTGTAAACCAAACTTCGTGATAGCCTTCCATAATGTTAATCATGCCTCCAAAATCATCACCAAAATCATCATCAACCATTTCATCCCGCGCATAAACCCACAGCCCCCAAATCATCCCATCCTCCCCTCAAAACATCAGACGACGCAAACCTCCTCCGACTCCGGACGATCAAACCCAAGCCAACTACCCAATCGCATTCCTCCATCACCACCGTCTCGACATCAGACGGCTCGAGTCAGATGAACATCAGACGAAGATCACGGTCACAACTCTAAACAACGCCAATCAACCATAGGTTCCAATGCCAAATCTCACACATCAGCCATCCTTCTAGATCCCAAGGTCGCATCTTCAAACAAACCCGCGAGAGACACCAACAACCACCGCACGACTCAAGCCCCTTCCCCTCCCCTCTTCATCATCACTTCCATCAAGCAAAAAGCCTCACCCGCCGATGAAACCAGCCCCAAGAACCACCCACCCTTCCCAAGCCGGCATCACCACCTCACCCCCGACCCGACCAGGACAACGCTGTCACGACTCCAAGCTTTCTCTCACCCAACCACTCACACACTCACATAAACATCCCCTTTTAGGAAATCCCTTCATCTCCGGAAAAGAAACACACACACATGTTCCAAGACACACAGAAACACAGTGACAAAAAATGAGCGTGGTGTTGGCATTCATTACTCGCGCGTCCAAGTATGAACACAAAGACTATTTAGATGTTTACTTTTTGCCCTCCCTCAGTGAGCCACTCTGTCCCATCTCCCCATCCATCACTTTCAATCTCATATATCCCCAGACTTTGCACTTTTCTTATCCATCCCCTGGTATCCCAAAAAAACAAAAGAAAGTAACGGACAGAACCAAAATCATGTACCCCGTCCTGTCCCATCTCAACCTCCCCCCATCCCATCAATCTTACACACTATCCCCCCTCTCCAAATTCGGCCGTGGTCATTACACCATCATCATCCTCCCCAAAAAGCACAAAAGAAATGCAAAAGTCATGAATAGCACTCATCCTCACTCAATCCGTATCAAAGAAGCTCCCCGTCCTCTTCAACATACTCAAATCAACCAACCCCATCACAATCCCATCCAACCTCCTCACCCTCTCGTCATAAATCCACCACAGCGCGCACCCCGCCACGCCCACCAGCACCTGCGTCACGCCCAACCCGACCACCGTCGCCTTGAGCCCGGCCCACATACAATCGCCCCGGCACCGTCATCACAAACACGCCAGCCAACAGGTTCCGCCAGCACACCACCCCGGCGTCCATGTCCGCCACGTTGCGCAGGCACACGCTCATGTTGGACGAGGTGAACTGCGTCGAGCGCCAGATCACGGGCCGGATCGCCGTGTCGAGGGTGCCCACGCCGGCGGCCAGCAGCCCGAGCAGCAGCGAGACGAGCGGGAAGGAGAGGTGCGTGCCGACGCCGTCGGTCGCGAACACGTTCGATGCGGCAGCAGTGGTGGCGGAGACCTCGGACATGACGTCGTGCGTCTTGAGACCGAAAGCGAGGATGCCCGACGAAGCGAGAACCGTTCCGGCCGCGAGGGTGCATGCGATGCAGTACGGCATGTAATCCGATGCGCGTCGGCGCCAGAAGGCTGTGGCAACCACGGCGATGATGGCCAGGAGGAACGGCGCAATCATCAGCGCGCCAATGTTTGACTCGGAGAGCATCCACGGCATGGGGAAGAACAAAAGAGACAGGGACTCCGAGAGCCCCCAGAGGGTGCAGTACGGCAGAAAGGTAAGAACCACGAGCAGCCCCGTCGTCGGCGCAACAAAGGCCCTCGGCGCCTGCAAGATCGTCCGCAGGTTCATCACTCCCGAGAATGAGACGGGCTTCATCGTGCGCAGATAGGCCTTGGCGTCCTCGACACTCGGTCTTCCGAGCGGCTTCGGGGGCTGCGACGCCCACGGCGAAGAGGCGACGGATCCGGGAGTCGGGGCGGGGCTGCTGCTGAACCATCGCTCGAACGCGGTCTCGGGTGCGCCGAAGAGAAGAAGCGGGATCGCGATGAACTGGAAGGCGTTGATTATTTCAAATTGCACCGTGAAGCGGCCCGCGTTTGCGGAGGCGAGACCGCCAAAGAGGGGTGCGCCCAGGTCGTCGCGACGGTAAGGATGCTGTACATCGTGATGCGAACGTTGCGTTGATGTTCCTATCCACGGGTCAGCTACTCACTCCCAACTAAGATGACGCCAGCAGAGGTTGTACAAAGTAAGTGTCGTGGATGGAGCCGAGGATGAGCGTGTCAAAGGCTCCCCAGCCGAAACCCTGGAAGACGCGGCCGGCCATGCACCCGCTAAAGCTGTTGCCCGCTGCCATGTTCGCTATCGCGCCGATGAAGATGAGGACCATCGAGACGAGATACACCGGCCTCTTACCCCAGATCTTGGATGCCACGACGCTGAACAGGCCTGTGAATGCTGAGATGATGAGCGGCACGGCGGTGAGTGACGCGACGGCCGTGTATGAGACGTTGAAACGGACGGCGAGCACGCTGTTGACGCTGATGTACGCCGTCTTCATCCCGCCCACCAGTCCGGCCGTCATTAGAAGCGCCACAAAGTTGAGTTCCTTCTTCCACTGAGGCCAATTCTGCATAAAAAGGTCAACACTGCTGCTCATCAAACGTGCGAGGTTGAGAACCCTACCAGGGGATCGTCGGGGTCATCGGTCGGCTGAGGACTCAGCTCCGTCTGTGAATGCCGTCCCGTGCCGTATTTGATCTTGCGCTCGCTGTACGTCGTCGAGAACGATAACCTCCTCGTCGAGCTCGTCATCGGTCGGGGTACGTCCTCCTTCGGCGGTGGCGGTGGCGGCGGTCCTCCGATCGATACTCTCGCCAGCGACACTCTGTTGCCCGGGTGTACGGCAAGATGGCTCTCCCTCGGCCTCGCGACGTCGCCGTCCCCCTTCTCCACGTCCTTCTCCATCTCGTCGACTGTGTATTACCCAAGTTTGTCCCTCCTCAAGCCGTCAAAGAAAAGGTCGTATTCGTGAAAAAAGTTTCGAGTCCAGCTCACGGTAAAGACTGAACCAGCAGTGATACACCAAGCAAACTTCGAAGAGAAGAGAAAATAAGAAACAAGAAGAAAAGAAACAAGCCCAACCGGTGGAGTATAATTGAAAAAAGAACGAGCCAAGCGAAGGGCAAAGAAGGGAATATGGTTGTTGAATTAGCTATCGGACGAGATCGGGGCCGACATGCTCCAAGCCCTTGTTTGCCGTCCTGCAGCTATTGGGGCGCAAATATTGCAAATTATTGCATGATGAAGAAAGAATGGGAAGATTCACGTTTGAACGTCTCGGCCGGCACTGAAGAAAGAACATGTCAACCCAGCAGGTCTCGGGCGGGTCACTCCCATGATTCCTCTCTCAACGGCTCCAAGCGACCCCGATGCAACCCCACGGACCTGACCTTGGGCCATGAGTTGTGGTCGACAGGCGGCCTACGAAATACCCCTGGCGACCCAGGCATGATTGCTGCACGCGGCAAGGTGGGCAGAAGAGTTCGGCCCCTGTCACCGAGGGCATCATTGGACGAGACATGGCCTTTTGCAGGGATGTTGAGCCCTGTCAAACGGTCCCCCCATCCGATGCGTGCTTGGACCATGGCCGGCCTGGGCGGACTAGAGGCTGAAACCTTCCTGATGCTGGGACTGTCTCTTGGGTATATCATAGGAGTTGACGATTATTGTATTCTTTCTGATGGGCCAGTATTATTTGCAAGGACTGGCCACACGAGGCCGGCTCTCGAAGAAAGAGGCTGAAGAGGCTCAATGCTAGCGCGGGAAACGGGCGAACCCTGGGCGCTTTCTGCGCCCGAACGTGCTTTGTGCATAATGTGGCCGATGTCGAAGAAAAGGTTATTTCAGCCAGCCGATCGTGGGCTTGCCGTGTCCAAGACAGCCGCGCAGCCACATGGTGCACGATCACCAGTGATGAGAGTGTGACGCTTTCCCTGATCTTCGCAATGACAATTCAGCGGGAAAAAGACCGCTGGTTGACGCGCGTCACCAGCCAGATCGCGGCTCTCTCTGCACGCTCGGATGTGTGCACTACTGCAGGAGTTGTCTTGATCATGAAGGAGTTCGTGTCGTCGCAATCTGTTGCTCCAAACGCCGTTGCATTTGGCGCTTGTCATCCGTCATGATGAGAGCTGTCAACGCGGCCCCCTCCCCTGGACTCCCAACACGTCTGATTTTGCCACGGCGACAACGTCGCTCCTCCCCACGAAGCGAAATATCCGGACCGCTTTGTTTCTTCTGGTTCCGTGGTTCGTCGAGAGATTGGCCAAGTTGGTCTCGGTTGGCTGGCCCGCTGTGGGTTGGGGGAAGAACCCTTCGTTGCAGGCCGTTTCGAAAACCCCCGAGGAACAAGGACCCCTGTCGGTTCGTGGGAACCTTCAACCAATCTCCCTGTCAACTTTGACGGCTTTGAACGCGATAACCTCGGGTACAGCGCTTTATGTCGATTTTTTGAGTTAAAGTGCTCTCTCGCCCGGGGAACCGACTTGACTCGACTGAAGATGACTTTGGAACCCCCTGATATTGGTGAATTTCTCGACGCCGAATGATGCATGCGCTGCTGAAACTGCGGCCAATTAGCGTTGGCTCCCTCACCAAAGGTTACAACCATCGATCCTTCAGCCAACGACCGCAGGGCCATGGCGGCGATCTCGACATCACGTCAGTAACGTCCGACGGGATGCGACGGACAGACGAGTGAAAAACGTGATGACCATGATTCCCTTGCAGCTCGCCGCCCTACGGCGTCGCGGCCGGCGTCTTCGGCAATGTAGGAGCGGCCCCGCAGCGGCGATCATACAATGGAGCAGTCGGATGTGTATGGGGCAAGATAGTGGAAGCAGTGACCGAGAGTTCATGGCATATGCTTGCTTGATTCGGCTCTCTGAGCAGCCATGGCGATCCCGTGTCGTCAAAGGTCGCCGTGGAAGGGGGTCTATAACGTCCTGTATATCCTGTTGACCATCGCCCAAATAATTCCCGTCCGCGAAGGCCTCGAACAGCCTTCTCCGCGGCGCAACGGTCCCAATCTAGATTTTCCTCCCAAAACGCCAATCTTCCAAATTCCCATTAGGTGTGTCCAGGGCATTTCCAGCCCAATCGTGAACTTTTGCCAACCTCCATTACTGCGAACGCATGATGATAATGCCAAGTCGCTGAAACGGGTGACCTGCCGTTGTAATGCGTTGCATGGCTGGCCTGACGGCCTCGACACGAACGACAAGTGAGACGTCTCGTTCGCCGGCGGCCCCGTCCGTTGAGTTCGTCTTCCGCCGGCCACCTCGTTCCATCCCTCCAGGTCGGCCTCCGGTCTAGTCCGTCTGCTTTGTATAAAGTTTGCTCGAATCCCCCGAGAAGTGACATGTCATCACATGACAGCGACGGCCTGGGGGAAGAAGGGGCGCATGGCAGGCGCCATCAGAACGGTCTCGATTGCGTGAGCGCTCTTTGCGTCGAGCTGCATGACGAAACCTACAATGGTGGATAATGGTGAGCATAATGATCAAGACAGTGTCCAAGATGTGTTTTGCGTATATTGAGGCTGAATCGGTTCTTTGTCACATGGGTGGCCGCCACTAAGTGGTCAGACTGTGGGAATCGGTCCAGCCCAACGGAGGGGCTGATCGGCCGCAGGTCAGGGCTGGGCCGGTCAAGGCCGCCCTACCCTTGCTCCAGGGCCTTTCACCGGTAGCTCGGAAACTTTTCTTTGGCCAGTTCCGACGGTGAAGGCTAATGGTAGCATTGGTCGGTGGTGAGTACTAAGGTGTTGTGTGTGTGTGTGTGAATAATTGGTCCGGCCCGGTATCGGCCGGACGGAGGGAAAGATCCCTCAATAAGAAGCTATGACGATGGCTTTACCTGAGTCGACAATCTCCTGCACTGCTGACTTCTCCATGGCCAGCAACACTTGGCTTGTGCGAACCAGCAACTCTGATGTCATTGTCAGCTGCTTTGCTTCTTTCGCATGTGATGGCTTGAATCGTTGGAGCTCACCTTCGTAGCGAAGAGAATAGGTCACAGGCGGATCCTCGTCTCTCGAGTGGAGGATGGGCGCCTGCTCCTGTGCGACCTGTGTTACGCGGAAGCGTAGTCCTACGTTCTTGGTGGCATCGGCCCACAAGATTGTGCTCTGGTCCCGCTGCTCCGGTGCGATGGCGCACTTGGCCGCCATGCGCTCGAGCCAATGCCTCCAGACACGCACCACACCGTCTTCGATGTTGCTGTGGCTCGCGAAGACGCCGGGTCTCGGGCCAGTCTTGACCAAGCTGGTTGTTGTGCAGAGCTGGGTGAAGGGCTCGCCCTCGTCCAGACAGAGCTCTTGGGTGACTGGCTCGTCGCCGGCATCTTCCTGTGGGGCTTCGGCGCCGGGCATGCGGCGTGTGTACATCCTCCGCATGCGCCGGGTTTCCTCCGAGACCACCGGGCGGAAGTGCGAGTAGAGCTGCGAGAGGTCACCCAAGTCCAAGTCGTCGTCGCCGGACCATGTGCGGTTGTCAAGGAAGTCGACTCCCAGGAAGCGACACGACATGGAGGGGGTGGTCAGCTTGGCGCTTGGATGGTAGCTCTCGAGCATCATCTCGTGGCCTTCCATCTCGGCGGTGTGGAGCAGACGGTGCTGTAGGATGGTGGTGGCTGTGGCATTGAAGCGGCGGTCGACGAGGGTCATGGGGAGCAGGGCGCGGGACTCGAAGGAGGACAGGATCGCGATCAGGATCTGTGGGTCGGTTAGCAAAGCAGACACAGTGTATTGGCCGGTAACAAAGGCTGACCTCGTTGGGTAACGAGTCTATCGGGGTGGTGAGCCCAGACATGATGATTGTTTGTAAAGATGTGATAATGGTAAAGATGTGGTGTAGAACAATGGCTCTTGCCGTTCAGGAAGGTCCGGCATCAGACCCGTTGGCCATGTCGAGGGCGGTCATATTTAAATGAATCGAATCATCCGTTGAAGCACACCGAGCAGCGTTCGACGGGAGATGGTGTGCAGGGATACGAGGCAGACAGACCAGGAACGAAAGACCTCAGTAGGAGGGAGGTACTTGGGATGGAGATTGATGGAGATGGAGATGCCGAATGCCAGATGGCCAATGGACGGGCGGCAAGATGCTGCTCGTGGATATGCGATGATGTGTGATGTGTCTGCTGGTTCGGGTTCTCTGGTGGCGCGACTGGGCTGATGCTGATGCTGATGCGTGTTTGCTCGTGCTCGCGGACGGAGCGACGTGTGGATGGGCAGCGGAAGGGATGTGAAGCAAGGTTGATGGACGCGGGAAGAAATGGGAAATGGGTGGGGGGCACTTTGAGGTGCGGCGTGCTCGGTGGGCCGCGGTGACATGTCGGGCACACGTTGGATCATGCTTCAGGGACCTCCCTTCCTGCAGACGCTGGAAGCATTCCGGACGGGACAAGCTTTCCAGCGGGTGTGGCTGTCTGGGTGAGGTACCTACCTTACCTAGGTACCTTACCTAAGGTAAGGCGGACGTCGGCACCCCCCAAGGAGACTAGCGCCTCGCTTAGGTGGCTGCCGAAGCGAAACCCGTGATGGCGTCCGCCCTGCACCTCTTGTTTTTCGCTTCTGCGAGTTCAGCCAAGATGGACGCTACCATACCACCACCAACACACCCTTTCATGATTCCTTTCCCAGACCAAAAAGATCCAAAACATCTAACAACTACTCTGCTATCTTTCGTTTCAAAACCCAAAGGCAAATTGCAGCTTTGCACGCATCAAACCCTCTAGCACAATACAAGCGTCTCCCCAGCAGTGCAACCCGGCATTGACCGCCGCCTACCGGTTTCGTCCGACCGACCGGCCAGCGCCAGAGTCGACAATCAACGAGATAACATCATCATCACCCCATCGCAATCATCTTACGAGCCCGCCGACCGCAGGCCCTGAGCCTCCCGAGTCAAGAATCCACTTTTCCTCGATAAAGAAACAGGCGGTGGGCAGAGTCTAGCGTCAGGGCAGAGAGCCTCATTGCCTCATTGCCTCTCAATCTCGGTATTCGTCCGAGCTTCGCCATGTTGTCTGGACCACCCACCCTTCCCAGCCCAAAGTTACTGACCCCCCCCCACCCCCTTGCCTGTCCATAAGGTGAGGCCGTGATGTTTGTTTTCTCTCCGAGTTTGGAGCGAAACCCTTTCCACACATCACCGAACTACTGGCGTATCCCTGTCGTCATTCCGCCCCGTTCCTGACCTTACCTTGTTGTTCTTGCTCTTGCTTGCTTGCCCCCTTGTCGACCCGCCAAAGATAACAACGCTTCCGTGGCGTGACTTCCCGCCTACCCGCACCATCGCGACATTCGACGACATCTTCTAGACTCTTAATACTGCCGAACTTATATGCAGGTTTTTCCCCGAATATGCACGCGCTGTGTCTCTCCCCTGTTGTCAATCGAACTATACCCACGTCCCAAACGACTCAGAAAAACAAGATACGTAGGATGAAGCAGGCAGGATAGGGGGGTAGGAGAAAAGACCTCCAAAGCAGAAGCAAAATTTTCTGCTTCTCTATGCGGTCCAATCTCTTCCGTCACATGTTTCGTTCGCACGCTCTCCCTCTCTCGCGGTACATACCCAGCTCAGCCTCCACCCGTCCCAGACCGGAGTCCAGCCGTGTACAAACCATCACACGCACATCATCGCATCTTTCCCAACGTCTCCAGCCTGATCTTTTCCCCCTAGACAGACACCACAGCAGGTCCCAGGATGGTGTCCTCGCTGAACCCGCCGCCCCAAACTTCGACCTGGATGCCGGGGTCCGATTCGTTGTACGCGCCTAGGAACCTGACGCCAGCCGGCGTCGCGCCGCCTCCGCCAGAGACTCGGATTTGCTACAGACAACGTCCAAACGTCTGTCAGTCTCAGTGTCACATCTCGCAAGGAAAACACGGCACACAATACATCCACACACACCGTCTGAACCAGCCCAGCCACACACAAACAAACACCAAAACAAAACAAAAAGGTATGTAGCAAACTCACATAGCACGTCACATAAAGCTGCGCTCCGCCGGGCTGCGACGCCGCGTGCAGCGCAATGTCCTCGGCCCGGAGCAGATTGTCCCCGGCCACGAGCCCCGGTGGGATCATCACCTCGAACCTCTCGTAGTTCTCATTGAGCACTTCGGTGCCCCACGTCGAGCCCGCGGCCGTGGTGAGGTACCTAGCCGGACTCCACGATCTTGAATGACTCCGACGACCCGTCCGCCGTCGTCGCGTCTGCCACTTTGCTAAGGTACACTATCACGGGGCCGTAGTGGTTTTCCCCGATGGCGGGCTCTCGACCGAGACGTTACTGCCGGCTGAATCGGGCTCGTTAGGGAAACATGCGTTGCAGATGATGCATTGCAACTGCAATTGCAGCCTCCTCTTTTTGTTCTACGTGCATGTCTCGTAGGTTACGAATAGGGGGTACGTAGTGGGAACGATTTCCATCGAGAATGGAACGGGACGGGAAGGTCTCGGTGTTGGGTACGCCTCACCTGGGACCTCGCAGAGGCCGGCGACGCCCGTGGCTCCGCCGACATTGCACCGCAGATCGTTTGACGCGATGTCCGTGACGGGGCTAATGCTCGGCTGGACGTACGGCTATTCAGTGACAATTGTGGATCCCATCGCGACTCGGCCTACCGGATGTCTGGCGCAGCTGCTTTCCTGGTCTTCGCTGCCTACTTTACCCATAGCTGCTGGAAGGCTGCATGACCGATGAATGTGCTTGCGGTGAAGGTCTTTTTCGAACAGTTCTGCTAGCCGGACAGTGTCTAGCGTGTAATCCGCCTGCCGAGACCCCCTGTTTCCCCAAAACTAAAGTGAATATATTTCTACATACTCTCTTTCATTGCTGCTATCGCTATCGCTACTATCTTCGTCCATCGTCGTCGTCCATCGTCGTCTCCATCGTCGTCTCCATCGTCGTCTCCATCGTCGTCTCCATCGTCGTCTCCATCGTCGTCTCCATCGTCGTTATCGTCATCCCGAACATGGCTCCGAGGGCTCCTGGGGCCGGGTTGGACGCGGGTACGCTACAGGGTCTCGCATTGTCATTTGCTGGATGAAACGCGCAGACCGGGAGCCACCATCGGGGTCGCTTTTGCTGCCACTTTCTTCCGAATGCGCCAGTCCTTGTTCTCTGGGAATCCATTGAAGAGCATCCCTGAGGACCAATTCGACCTCGTCGTAGAGAGCGTTGAAGAACTTCTTGGGGAGCCAACGAGGGATAGAAACAAGGCTCCAGTGGCTATGGGCTCCCGTATAAAGAAACTTACGGCCTGATTCGCGCTCTACAATGGCGAGCATGATGTCATACACCGCGCAGCATCTCTTGTTGACTGCCATTGGGATTGGCATCTTTCGGAAATGGTCTGTGATGTCTCGGCGGGGCAAAAGCAGAGACTTGTCGGCAGCCTCATGGTCAACGTCTTGATTGACCACCTCGTCACGAACTCGTGCAAGCACATGGGCACAAAGCCCAGTGCCTTCCGCATGATACGTCACGTCTTCTGAATTGGTTCTTGTCGTGATGCCCTCAAGCATCTGAGGTAGCCTCGCATCTAGAGGAAGTTGCAACGTAACCTACTCTCTAACCTACTTTTCTAGACTAATAATATTCTAATATATTGTTTAATTTATAAAAAACTTTTATATTAAATTCTAATTTAAAGTAATATAAGCTATTTTATTTATATAATACTATATATATATTATAATTAGTTTATAATAGTTATAAACTTAATTTATATTATATTTCTAAACTACTATTTATAAAATAAATTATAATTTATTTAATTTATTTTATATTTACTATATTCTATTTTAATTTTTAGTTATATTTTTTAAAATTAATTTTAATTTATAATTTATTTCTAATATAATAATAACTACTAATTTAAGTATTTTATATAAGTTTACTTCTTATTATAACTTCTCTATTTAATATATTATTTTTTAAATAGAAATAAAAATAAAAAATATCTAGAAATATATTAATTTAAATAATATTTTTAATATTTCTTTTAATTTAAATAAAATTAAAAATATATTTTTATTTAATAACTAGATTTAAAAAGAAAATAAGAAGTAATATAAATATTATAAAATAGAATAAGAAGTTTATAATAAAGTAATTATTTTATATACTTTTATTATAATAAATATAAAAAGAACTTATAAAAAATAAGAAAACTAAAAATAAAAACTTTAAAAAAAAAGGAATTTAAAAAAGCTATTAATAACTTATTACTATTTATATTAGTTATTTCTATTTTTCTTACTAAAAAATCTATAAAAGTTTAAACTTTATATCTTATATTTTATTATATATATTATATATAAAATAAAATATATATAGAAAGAATAAGTATATAAAGTTTTAATAAATAAGTAAAAAATATAGTTTCTAAAGAAATCTTTATTTTAATTTAAATAAAGCTTTTAAAAAAAGAAATTATATTTTTTATATTCTAATTTATATTTTAAAATAATATTATACTTTAAGTAAATTAAGTAATTTTATTATAATTTATAAAAAATATATTTTAGTTCTAAATTAAATATTTTTTTATTAACTTAAATATTTAAATTAAAAACTTCTAAAATATACTTTTTAAAGCTTCTTAGTATAAGTTACTAAAGATCTAAAAAATCTTTATATTAAAAACTTTCTTCTAAATAATATAATATTACTTTACTTTATTCTAAGCTAACTTAAAGCTTATTAATATTATTAAATAAGAGTATTTAAATACTAAGATCTTAAATATAAGTTAATATACTAATATATTTAAAAATCTCCTCTATAAAAACTTAATAAAAACCTAATTAAAAAGTTATATAAATAAAGTCTTTATAATACTAACTAGATAATTAGATAATATAATCTCTAGAGATCCTATTTTAGAAAAGTTTTTATAAAATAAGTTAGCTATTTACTATATATATAGAAAAAACTATAAATAGATACTTTCTATTTATAACTAACTTAAGTTTATATTTATAAATAAAAAGTCTTATATATATCTAAATAAAGTAAAATAAATCTACTCTAGAATCAATAGACTAGATTACTCTAAATTTTATATTAAAATAGTATATAAGAAATAGTTTATTATAACAAACTCTGGTTCTTTCTACCTTAGTAATAATAATACTTAGAATAAAAAGAGGTTTCTTAAAAGTAAGTCTAATAAAATAAAAAAGTTAACTAATATTTCTACTCCTAAAATAAACTTTCTAGCTAATATAATAGTTTATATAATTACTAAAGATATTATTAACTTAATTATTATCAAGGAAATAGGGACCTTTATATTAGAACTTAAACTTAATAATATCTATATAACTTTTATTTAAAGCTTAAAATCCTCTCTAGTAGTATAATATTAGATAACTATAACACTTTCTACTTTATTAATAATATCTCTCTCTTTAAAAAAAGTTTAATTATTTATAAAGTAAAAAAATAAATTAAAATAGATATAACTTTATACCTTATTATAATATAAAGTATAAAGATCTTTTATAATATCTTTAATAAAATAAATAGTTTTTAGAATATTATATTATAAAACGTTATATTTATAAATAACTTCTATATTAATATTATCTTAAAATACTTATTATAAAAAATAAATATCTAGTATTTAGGTTTTAATAATACTCTTTATATAAGAGATTATAAAAATAGTATAAAAATAAAGAAACTTTTAAAAAAGAGTAATATTACCTTTATAAATTACTAACTTTATCTCTCTTATTTCTATTCTAAATATATTCTTTCTAGTAATACTTTAATACTAAACCTACTTACTTTTATAATAACTTATATAAAGTAATACTTCTAAGAATACCTACTAACTTATACTAATACTATAGAAATATAGTACTTTTATTCTAGATACTTAGAACTAAAAGTATTAGAGAAACTTATTCTTAATACTTAGAAAGTAAAGATCTAAAATATTATATACTTTAATTACTAATACTATATAATAATATATATAAAGTAAGTTATTTTATAATATATATTAAAAAGAAGAGTAATTTACTTCTTTTATAAGATCTTATAAAACTTATTTAACTACTTAGTAAGTTTTAATATAAATAAATAGATATTTATTATTAAAATAAGTATAAGTTAATGTTTATTTTTTTCATATATAAATAAGTCTTAATATTTAGTTTTTATAATAATTTAAATATTTAAATACTAAAATAGAAATAGTATAGCTTTATTTTATAAAATAAAATAAAATAGTAAGTATACTATAATTATAATAAATAAGCTTTTAAAGTTCTAGATCTAGGTTTTAGATTTAGAAATTAAAATTAAATAAGTTTCTTTATATAAAAAAAACTAAATAAAAATATAGAGAGAGTAAATTAGAAGCTAATTATAAAAGCTATTATAATATTTTAAGCTACTAAACTTCTATTTATACTTTAAATTAAAGTAATATAAGCTACTATATTCTTTTATAATATAAGCTTTTATTAATACTATAGCTAGCTTTTATTAATCTAAATTAAAGAGAATTAGCTAAGAGATTTTATTAAGTATTATAAACCTATTTATAAAGCAAATCTCTTAGTTAACTTATACTCTTAATAAAGAGAAATATATATATAGAGCTATAAAGTATACCCTCTTAAGAAAGAATATAAAGTAAATAAAAATAAATATAATTTTAAGGTTATAATAAAGATATATTAGATATTTTATAAAATATATAATAAACTTATATAATCTCTATAAGATCTAAATACTTTTACTTTAAGAAGTTATTATTATATAAAATATAATATTTAATAAAAAGATATTCTATTTAAAAAAAATATAAAAATAGTAATTTAAAATAAAGAAGCTTATTTAGTTACTAAAGAGATATAAAAACTTATTTCTCTTATGCCTCTTAAACTATAACTTCTAGAAGTATAAGATAAAGCTAATATTATATTAATAATTAATAATAAAATACTATTATTACACTTTTTCCTATTAAGAAAACTATAAATAATTAAAAATAGTTAAAAAATATAGATATTTATCTCTAAGTTAAATATAAACCTTACTGAAATATATAAAATTCTAAATATAATATTACTATTAACTTTTATTTAAGTTAATAAAGTAATAGAAAAAACTTAAGATACTAGCTATATTATAAGCTCTACTAAAAATATAATTTTAAATAAGATCTATATTTAAACTGATATCTCTCTTCTATAAGATCTAAATATAGAAGAATAATATATAACTATTTTTATAAAACACTTCTCCTATTTAGTTAGTATAGCTATACTTAGAACCTAGAAAAGAAAGTATTATTAAAGAGAAATTAAAGTAAATATATAACTATACTAACTTAAACTAACTTAAAAATATAAAACTAAAATAATCTTCTTATTTTAAAATATATTTTATATTCCTCTAAATAGAATAAAACTAAAATATCTTTTTAAGATATATATATTAGAATAATAAAAATCATTTAAAAAGGTAACTAAAGTTATTACTTATTCTACTACTTTATTTTTACTTCTATTTACTAAATAAAACTAGAATATATATCTATAATATTAAGTAGAAAGATCTATATTAATTAGTTTATTAAGCTTCTTAAAACTTAGAAAGATATTTAATATATACTAAAACTATTTTACTCTTACTTTATTAAAATATATAATATTAAAATTAATAAACTTAAAGAAATAGATATCTAAGAAGTTATAGACTAAATAAAAGTAAAAAATAAGCCTATCTCTCTTAAATAAGTATTTACTTATAAACTTAATTAATATAAATATCTTAACTATAAAGCTAGGATATATATATAAAATAACTTCTAAGAGAAATATCTCTTAGAATAGATATATACTATAACTCTTACTATAAAAACTTTTAAAGTTATAATAGCTTTTATAGTATAATTTAACCTTAAAATCTACTAATTTAATATTATTAATATATTTCTAAATATTATATATAAACTAAATAACTTTCCTATTACTTATTACTTACTAAATAGTTTTCAGAAAGAAACAAAAGTTATAGGACTCTAATATATACTATATAGCTTTTATAATATGCTTTTACTCTAGTATAAGGAGTTCTTAAATACTTTTCTTTACTTTAAACTCTATTTAATAAGTAAAAACTTATACCTCTTTTAATCCTATAATAAAAAAGTACTTATACTTTTTTATATTAATAATATCTTTATTTTATATTATTAAAACTATATAAAAGATATAGAAATAGTTATAAATAGTATTAAAGCAAAATATAAACTAAAAGACTAGGAACTAGCTAAATAATATCTAAAATCAGATTACTTATAACTAAGTAATATAAAAGATTTATCTTTTTTATAATTAGTATATTAAATAAGTTATAAAAATATTTAACTTTATAAACTCTAAAATACTAATAATACCTCTACTCTTTATTTTATTTAAAAGTCTAATAAAAGTATCCCCTTAGAAAGTTCTTTTATATTAAGAGAAAATTAAATTAATTTTCTATATTAAGTTTGTAATTATAATGCAGCCCCCCTATAAAAAGACTACAGTAAAATTCACCCTATTTGCAGGTATAATTCTGGAAACACTATATAGGCACTTTAACCTATACCCTCTACTAATTAAGGAAAATAATATAGAAATCTTATACGTTCCTACTAGTAAGCAAAGCTTCTAAACGTATAAAGATATATGCACGCCCTAGCTAAATAGATCAGCTAAATAGTAATAGTACTAGCTATATAGCGCAGAGCTAAACAGCATAGCAATGTATATAGTAAGGCTTATTATATTAGGACTAAAAAAGTTACTAGGGCTTTTATAGCCTAGAGATAGCTTTACTAAACCTTCTAATAAAGTACTATAAACACTACTATATAAGAGATAACTTCTTAACTAAAGAGGTTGTTCTAAGAGGTTCTCACAGCTAGAAATATAAAAGCTTTACTACTATAAGCAGAGCTTTATACCTATCTCTCTTCTTCTTCCTTATCCTCAAACCTATATTAATAACCTGTCCTTATCTATAACCTATAATAAATCCTTTATAATATCTATACTATATAAAAAATATAAGAACACTAACCTTATACTAAGTATACCTTTCTTTAAAGATAAAACTATAGCTATTACTAAGAAGTATAATATCTATATACTAAATAAAAACCTCTTATTTAGTATATATACTTTCCCTAATCAGTAGTATATTATTAAAGTAGTACTAAATAAAGCTCTTAAGAATACCTTGAAAATAGATTATATTTATACTATAATTATAGTAATAATTACTAATAATAAAAGTATTAAAGTAGAAGCTATATAGGTTTCTAGCTATCCTAAAGAGTAGCCCTTCTTTATATAAACCCTCTATAATACTAAAGCTAAAGTAGTCTAATAGGGGTTAATAAGTATAGCTTACGCTGATAATATAGAGAGCGTTACTAATAACGTTATAGCTGGATAGTAATAACTTCTAAAAGTGTTACTCTAGATAGCAAACAGCAAAGCAGTAATAGAGATAGTATTTAACAGCAGCGCAGGTAATATATAAGAAGATAGGTTAATAGTTTAGTAGTCAGTAATTAAGTAATTATAAACTATATTATTATTAAAGTGAAGTTAAAGATTGTGAGGTTATCTAATAGGGTATATATAAGTATAGCTATAGTTAGGAGAGGTAGTTAGAAACTTAGGAGGTTGTTAGGGATTATATAACTGAAAGCTGTATATATTATTAGGAGGCGTAGAGTTAAGAGGTCTGTTGCTCTAAGCAGGTAAAAATCACTATAAACAGCCAGAAGCTTAATTTTCTATATTATAAATATAATATAACTAAATATAGCTTTTACTTATACTTTATTATTATAATTCCTAATAAATCTATCTCTAAAATATTATTAAGCTATAAATTAAGTTATTTAATATCTATATTATATATAATAATTTGTAATTTATTTTAATATCTTAAGAAGTAGAATAGTATAAATATTATAATTATAAGTAATATATCTTTTATTAATAATAAAGAGATATAAAGTTATTTAAGATTTTATAATATTCTTCTTTAGAGGTTTAATCTTATAAAAAAGCTATATATTAAAATATAATAACTATATTAATAATAGAAGCTAAGCTTTTTAGCTTAGAATATACAGTAAAAAAGATAATAGCTTTTAAATAACTTTTTACTAACTTTAAACTTAGCTTTAGAGATATATAGAAGATCTATTATAATAATTAGTAGATAATTTAACTTATAATAAATAAAAAGTATATTTTAACTTATTTTTATTATATAAATATCTAGAATATATAGCTCTACTAGGAATATACTAAATAATTATTCTAAGTTATATATCTTTTTACTAATAAGATACTAGCTAATAGCTTTATAAAACCTCTCTTTTAAGTAAAGTTTAAATAGTTTAGAATATTTTTAAACCTCTAGAATATATTATAAATAGTAGTATAAATTAAAAAGAAAAAGTTAAGTAGTAAATAAAGCTTATAAGCTAGGTATTTTTAATTAAAAATAGCTTAATAGCTATGAAGTATATAGCTTTTTTAAAAACTTAAAATACGTATACTTTATAGGATACTTAGTAATATATTTATACTTTCTATTATATCTCTAGAGAGCTATATAGTTATTATTAAGATATATATATAAGTAGTAATATTTTAAGAATAATATTACTAAAGAAGCTATTAATAGTAATATAAATATTAGCTACTTTAGTAATAGAGAGATTTACTTTAGAAGATAGACTAGTATATAAACTACTAAAAACTAATACTTTCTCTATAGTAACTTTAATTTATAAAGCTAAAACTAGTATAAAAAGAAAAGCTATAAACTTTATAGCTACTTTTTTACTATTTTTACTCTTAATTTTAGCTTTTTTTTAAGTTTTATTATAAGTATTAAAAACTTTATAAAGTATAGTTCTCTAATAAATAAAGATTTATAGCTTATAAATTAGTAAATAACTAATAAAATAAAAGTTATATAGTAAATATATATTCTTAAAGATTCTCTTATATACTTCTTAAAAATTAAAGCTTTAGTCTAGATATAGAGATAGCATAAAGATATAACTTTTTTTCTTTTTATAAAGAGTATATTTACTTCTCTATACTAAACTAAGTATATATACTAAGTAATATACTTAAAATAGTACTATATAAATATAGTAAGTATATAATATTACTTAGTAGTAATAACTACTTCTTTTCTTAATTTTAAATTTTTAAAATTTCTATTTTTACTTAAAAGTTAATAAATAATATAAAGATTTAATAAGTAATAAAGTTCTAAGATATATACTATTTATAGCTTTATTATAGCTTATAAGAGAATAGAAATATAAGAATAATAAACTTTAATTATATTCTTCTTTAATTTCTCTATTCTTATAAACTTTTAGTCTTATTAAGTTTAATAATCTTAATTTCTATAAAATAACTTAAATTAGTAACTTAACTATAAAATAATAAAATAAATAAAAAGTTTATAATAATAGGAGAATTTTAAGTAATAGATTAAAAATAAAGTAAATTACTTTTACGTATAAAGTTTTTAAGTTCTAAGAGAGCTAGAGAAATATTATTATTCTCTTTTTCTTTTCTCTCTCTTTTTTTAATTTCTTCTTAGTAAAAATAGCTTTTATTTTAGTTATTATAGTTATATATTTAGCTTTAGTTTTTTTAACTATCTAAAAATAATATAATTAATATTAAAAATATTATTATAAATAAAAACTAAATATTATAATTACTATATAACTATATATATATATATATAAGTATAAAATAAGTAATATATATTTATAATATTATAAATAGAAAAAGAAAATTAAGAAGTAAAAGTAGTAAAAATATTATTATTACTACTACTCTACTATTTTAATAACTATTTTAACTTTTTATTCTAAGTTAATAAAAACTTTTATTTATACTAAATAAAATAGTAATATTAGTTACTACTTTAATATTTATAATCTTAATTATAATAGAAAATATATAAAAAAAGTATTTTTTATAATTTAATAATAAAACTATAAAATAATTTTTTTATTAGTTTTTTTTAATTACTTCTCTTTTATTTTTTATATAACTTAAGTTTTATATATAAAATAATAATATTAGTTATATAAAATTAAAGTTTATAAGCTTTTTAAACTTAGAGAAGTATATTATAATACTTTTAAATATTTAAAATAACTTTATATCTAGAAAAAAATATAACGTAACTTACGCTTTAATTTACTTTTCTAGACTAATAATATTCTAGTATATTAGTTTCTAATCTATAAAAAACCCTTTATATTAGACTCTGATTTAGAGTAATATAAGCTGTTTTATTCACATAGATGCTATATATATATTACAGTTAGTTTACAACAGTTCTCTTATAACCGTCGAGGAACTCAACCAGTGCAAGCTGCTCCTCGTTCGGGAGGGGCTTTCCGTTCTTGCCCTTGAAGGAGGCCAATAATTTGGCCGTAGACATCAAGTCTCTTTTCGCCCAGTCAGGTTGAATTACAAGAGGCTGTATAGAGGTATGAAGAACGAATCTAGCCACGTGTTGTGAAGCGCTCATGATGTGATTGAGGGAAGCTTGATGACGGCACAAACCGCTCATAGCATCTGACGCAGCCACTGGCCAGCTCGACTGAAGATGTGTGTCAGAAGGTCTGTGAGTGTCATAGAGCCACACGTAGTGTGACTGCAGAATCTCGCTGAATTCCTCACGAAGACCCGTCAGGCAGGAGTAGGCACAGACGGCGGCGTCAACGACGTATTGGAGAGACTTGATGTGGTATTGCTCCATGGCTTGATGTTGCTGCGCTGAATACTTCGTGCCTCCGTTCGTACTCTGGGCGTAGTCTGTTTTGGCGTCTCGCAGTTCGGTAGTGGAATCCTTGACCGCTCTCATGACCTCAGATAAGAGCGTTTGAAAATCCAAACGGCCCTTTTCATCGTAGAAGACATACTCTGGGTCTCCGTTCGCGTTCAGAGGGCTGCGCTCCCAGGCTCTCTCGCCTTCCTCCCCAGTGCCACGAGTATGCCGAACGTACATCTCCTTGTAGATCTGCTTGAGCAGGGTGGCTTGAGCTTGGGTCTGACCTTTCCGAAAGCAGTGTTCAAGTTCATCTTGGGGGCTCGTGGATCCTCCTTTCTTGATCGGCAATATTTCGAGCAGGTACGCTCCATCGGTCGCGTCTGAAGTAGACGGAAAGGACTGCTGCAACCACTTGCCCACGGACGTCGTTTTGAAATGCGAGGCCAACTGATCGACGGACTTAATGCAAATGGTGCCAAAGTTGTGCTTCTCAAACACGTCGATGACACGAGCATGGAGCTTCTCGATCATTTGCATTTAAGCGAGATCATGCAGCAGCTTCATCCAGTAAAACCGCTCATCGGACTTGGAAGCAGCTCCGTGAAATCTTTTCAGCAGAGAGAGGAGATCCTGGCAGTATTGGAAGATACTGTTGTTGCTACGCTGCTCCCAATCCTTTTTGGCCAGCAAACGGTAGGTAAACTTGATGATAGATGAGGAATCGGTGCTATCCGGGACCAGACATCCGTCGATCTGCGGCAGAGTGATCTGGGGCTGCAGTCCAGTGTATTCAGTTGGTGCAGGCTGGGCGGGAGCCAGTCTCTGTTGCTCTTGCTGCTTGTCCTCGTCTTCATCACGGCGTGGATTCTGGGAGGCGAAGACACAGTGGGAGCCAGTACTCGTATTCTTCAAAACGTGCGTCTGTTAGCTCAATGTGACGTGGGCAATCTTCAACGAAAGAAAGACTTACATCGGAGCCATCTGGGAACAGAGCCAAGGGTTCGGGGCTCAAGGCGGCGACGCAGTCAAAGTAGTCATATTGCTTTCGACAAAGCGGCTTTCAGGCTTTGACATGGCAATTCGCTCGTGGAGCTTGAGCTTCCTGGCAAGATGGGGATTGAGGCTTTGGAGGTCGGAAAGCATATCTATCATTTTCTCGAGTCTTTCGACCTCTTCCGAAGAAGGAATCTGCTCTGGGTGCGCGTACTCATCGATACTCTTCGGAAGCTTGGAGTCTGCCATGTTTTCTAAGGCTTCTGAGCCCTGGAAGATCTGATTAGAAATGAGACGCAGTACAGACGGCTGATTGAATCACTAGGAGAGCCAAAAGCTGCTAATGAAAGAGGGTGACAGCACTGATGAGCCCCGAAGACCAGCAGTGGCAGAAACTGACAACGACGAACGACGAACGACGAACGACGACGAACGACGACGGACGACGACGGACGACGACGGACGACGACGGACGACGACGGACGACGACAAGAGTGACGACGACCTCGACGACAAGAGTGCTGAACAGAAGCACGGCATAGGGTAACGTCGCAAGAGGAAAGCGTAGCATACGCAAGGCAAGAAGACGTTGGCCAGGCATAAGCGGCTGTAGGGTGGTTGTGGAGCGGAGGAAGGAGCCAGGATGAAGGTAGCCAGGACTGAGGGAGATGAACCACGTACAGCGAGTAGAAACAGGGAAAGAGACCCTAGATGACGATAGGGATCAAAGATGACGATGAGAACCCGAGACGATCAAGACAGAAAAAGGTTGGGCGTATCGAAAGGCGAGACTGACAAGGCTGGCCCTCGAGAAGAAAGTCGCTCGGGGATCGCAGTCGCGGGATTGTCGAGACTCATTGAAGATAAATTAGCCAATGCCTTCAGGAGTGATAAGCAAGAAAAAGCACACCAGTCGAAAAGGAAGTCAACCCGAACGGAATGTAGGTCTGGTAGTGAATCTTGCAATGCGCCCTGAATTCGGTCGAGATGGGGTTCGTGGTGAGTACGGACGAGGAGGAAAAAGTAGGAGGCGAGATGAATGGAGATGGGGGACTCGGGGGAGGCCCAAGCTTTTGTTCGCCTACCTTACCTATGCACCTGCCGAAAGAAAATATATTTGACTCTGGATGAGGCAGGAACCAGACGCGTAGGAAGGTACCTTGGACCGCGACTTCCATTTCTGTCTGCCGTTGATACACCGGGCCTGCCACGTGATGGACGTGGAAGGCAAGTCCAGGTGGTGACCATGGAAACTCCCAGTGAAGGCTTCCTGCAGGTGAAGGGCGGCATCACCTTCTACGCGTACGAATTCCCCTTTTCATCCCAGTCCAGTCCGTTGTTCATTTTGGGAATCAATTTGGAACTGCCTCTCGGGCATGGATTTTACATGATGCATCGACCTGACGGCTTTTGCAAGAATACACAAAAAGTGTGAAAGCTCAGCTAATATACCCAATAATTCCAATATCTTTGCTCCCAGTAATCTTGCCACTCTTGAACTGTCAGCCTTTCAATGTCGGTATCGAGGACGCTAACATTCTGAGGCGGATTGTTGCAATGATAAAAGGTGTGGTGCACCACTCTCTTTTCTGCTTGACACAAATCTTCGATGGATGGCAACTGTCCTTTCGAACAGTCCGCTGTTATAGCACGCCCCTCAGCCTCTGATATCCAATGGTCGATGTCTTTCGGTTTGTAGTTGCCGCTCCAAGGGAGCCGGCCCCGCAGGCGAGACGCAAATGCGGGAAGAAGATATGCTCCCGCCTTCAGCAAGGCAACCAGATGATCGACTTGCTCAGCCAAGCGTTCCCCTGCCACCTAGAAGCTCATGACGTAATGAAGCGGTGTATACCCTGCAGCATTGGGTGCGTTGATGTCTGCGCCGTGCTGCAACAGAAGACCAATCACTTTTTCAGGGTCCTCAAATTCCACAGAACCATCCAGCGCAAAGTAGTGCATTGGCGTGTTGCCAAGTATGTCCCTGACATTTGCGTCTGTTGCCGCGTCCATCAGACACATCTTTGCAAGATGCTCACTGCGTAAACCGCATGCCTGATGAAGTGCGTGAATACCCAGCTTTCGGTGCGTATTCAAGGAACAGCCAGCTTCAAGAAGCATCTGAACCGCCTCATTCCGAGACGCATCTCTTGCAGCCTCCTGCTGGGGGTCCAGGTCCATGGTGGTAGAGATAAGTGCGAAGAAGAGGGCGTTGGCGCCTCTATCCAGAAAGAATGATGTCCCGTTGTCCCAGGACCGAGGAATGTATCTAAAATGGCGTCTGAATATTGAGATGACGGAGGAGGCTGAATTGTTGAACCGCTTGTATTGCCCAGTTTCGTAGGCCTCCATCCGGTAGTCCATGTTAGCACCGTGTCGCAACAGGAACCTCATGGCATCCAGATGGCAATGATGTGAGGCCCAAAGGAGAGAGGTCATGTCATAATGAAGTGGCCATCGAAAGGTTGTCTCACGTTCGTTGTATTCAGGGTCGCAGAAAACCTTCCACTCGGTCATATCGGTCTGGTCGATCTCAGCGCCGTTTTCCAGAGACCTCCTCATGCCATCCACGTTGCCCTTTTTCGCCGAACGCAGGAGAGCAGAGGCGGAGCTGAAGTATGTATCCATCTCGTAGATCTCAGGCGTTATGCGTTGGTAGAGCGTTTTGCAGGTAGCACCCAGGTTGACGAGGTCGCGCCACGCGTCGAAACGATGGAACCTGCCCCCGTTCACCATGTCCTGCTTCTCTTCCTTGTCGTAGCCATCTATCCAGTCTTCTCCGTACCCTTCCAAAACTTGCTCAAAAATCTCCATGACAAGTTCTTGGGACAGGTCAACGAAGCCGGCGAGCGTTCTCGTAGACTGCGTCGACGCCGGCCATTTGTCGCCAGGGGAGACCGGCGCCGAGCTAAGCCGTATCGAGGTCGCCGTATGGGGCATGGGGGAAATCGTGTCGTCGCAAGATGCCTGACGGGCAGGCACTGCGTGAGAGGCAAACGTGCATCGCGCCGGAGCCATGTTGATGATAACAAGCTGGCTCGTGAGTCGTATTGTGTTTGCTCGGTTGGAATCTTGGAGTGAGATGAGATGGACATAGAGGAGAAGTAATAATCAGAAGCGTAGGAGAAAACTCGAAGCGTAGCGGAAGAAGCGAAGCGAGGGAGTTACCTTTATGACCAAGCTCGGACGCGAAATCAATATAAGGGGGCTCTTCGGTCATAAGCCGTAGTCTCAGAACCATTCGCGGATTGGCTGAGCGAACTAGAGCTTAGGTAATGTGAGATTATTCTGGGAGGGCAGGAGGGCTTCTAAGGGCAGGCGTAAGGTCAGCGCGAGGACAGGTACGAGGGCTACGCTCCAGTAGTTGTGCCAAGGAAAGAACCAGCGTCGAAGGTCTGGTATGGTTACAATGATATGTTTGTGGGTGTAGGAAATCTAATCACAGAAAACGGTTGGACGATGTGCGCTTCTACTTACTTATAATTCTGGACCGGGGACGGAGATACCGTTGGGTTGAATGAGTCACCAAGAAAAAGCTTTCATTCGCTGGTCATCAAGGGAGGAGATTGAATTTTGTTTTTGTCCAAAACGGTCGAGCTCCAGGTCAATAAAGCGAAACCTCTGCTTGGAAGCAAATCTCAGATCGAGTTTTGTCGGCTCTGCGCCGTAAGAGTGTGAAGTCAAGTCGATGTGGCCATCGGACTCTCACAAGGTCACTAATGACGATGCTCAACTTGACCAAGCCGCCTTTGAACAATCGGACCACACGGAGCCGATGATTGCATTTGAGTTTTGCTATCCGGGCGGTGTCCCTATGAATTTAATCGTAGTCTACTTCTATAACGATGATAATAGTAGAGAGAGCGATGGGAGTAGTGGTTAATAACGATGAAAGACGACCACGACGATAGACGACGACGATAAAAGCGACGACGAAAGTGAGTATAAAGGAAATGTAGTCACTTTAGTATAGGAAACGGATTATAAGCGTGTGTGGACACTGCACGGCTAGCAAAACTCTTACTTTTTCCTGTCTCAACAGGAATCACCGGTGACACCCATGCTACCTAAGCGTCAACGTAACGGGCTTTGTGACAAATTCGCAAAAGGGTGGCGGGCCCGCTTTAGTTACTGCCCTCTGCGTTACCGTATATGAGCCCATAATATAGCCAATCTGACTTTTTGTGCCAGTAACCCCTCCAGTCATCCAAACTCCAGCTGCTGATCTCTTTCGCCTCCGGCTCATCATATTTCCTGCACCACAGTCTGTAGAGTCGGGCATTCACCGCTTTCGCCTCTTTCTCGCTGAGCTCTATATCATCTTCAACAACATCCAAAACCTTGTCAAAATCCGAACCTTCCTCGACCTCGTCAGAATCCGAATCCGTCACATCGGTTTCTGAGTATTTCTCTACCCTCGATAAGCAGATGTTTCTGCCTTTGGTTTCTGCATCCAAAACTATTTGTTTTCTTTCTTCGGACAAAGGCCTACGGCCCGCCGATAGATAGAAACCTAGCAAACGCTCCGAAATGACATAAGCACCTGCCTCGAGAAACGCAAAGCATGCTTCAGTGTTAAGATCAAGGAACCTTCCCCATTGAGAACGCAGAAAAGAGTGCAGAGGGGTGTATCCGGCTGTGTTCTCAGCGTTGATGTCCGCTCCATGATGGAGGAGCAGACTGATCAACTGCCTCATGTCGTTTCGATAAGGGGCCGATGATGATCCACGGACGGCAACTAGCGCCATGTAATGCATCGGTGTGTTCCCGAGTGGGTCTCTGACGTTTGGGTCCGCCCCAACCTCTTCCAACAGAAACCTGGTCATCTCGAAGTCGTAGCCGCAGGTTGTTTGGTGGAGTGCGTGAAGCCCAAGCCCGGTGTGTGTGATCAACGATGCTCCAGCCCGTATCAATAGCCTTGCTGCATCAATTCCAGCGTCCGCGCGGCCCTGAACTCCTTCCTCGTCCCTATCATAGCATCCGTACCTGGACGACATCAGAAGTGCCAAATAGAGAGCATTGGCACCTTCATCGATAAATTCTCTCAAATTGTCCTTGAGTGGGTGGAAACGCGTGTGTGATTTGTACATCGACGTCATCGCGCTGGATGCGCAGCATCTAAGCCGGGTATCAGGGAAAGGCAATTCCACGGGCACCACGTCATTAGGGTCGGCGCCGCGTTGCAGTAAAACATCCATGGCGTGCAGGTGCCGGTGGTACGAGGCCCAGTGCAAGGAAGCGAGCCGCAGAGCAATTGGTGTTCGAGTGAGCTTTTCCTCGTCCAAAATCCACAACTCGGTACAATCCGGAGTGTCGATTCGTGCCCCAAACTCCAAGGCTTTTAGTATGCCGGCCACGTTGCCCTTTTTCGCGGAGAGGAGCAGGGCGGAAGAGTAGAATTTGTGATTGTCTGCGTAGTAGATCATCGGCGTGATGCACTCGTGGATCCTTCTGCAGGTTGCGGCGAAGTGGATCATGTCTCGCCAAATATCAAAGTGGTGGAAGCGACCGTCTTCGGCTCGTGTTTCTTTCTTCCGATAGCCATTTGTCCATTCTCTCCCACAGTCGAGAAGTTCCTTGAAGATAATGATGATTAGCTCCGTAGGGAAATTCGCCAAAGAGAGCGGTGGCGGGGAGTCGGTCATTATCTCCCTGGTGGTTATCGTCGTCGTCGTCGTCGTCGCCGTCATCTCTTTATTCTTCGCGTATGTAGAGGTGTATAAGCAGACCTAATGTCCCTCACAATTCTCAGTAATTGTATTCTCTAGCAGGCTAATGCAAGTACGCTGTTGGTAAGTAAACGGATGCGCCGTGAGGTGAAATTGAATTCTGGGCTTGATGGTGCGAATGACAGGAATCGACTCTCTCCTTTAGACATTTTTAGTCTCTGCATCAGAGATATGTTATTGATCTAGGGCGACCTTGATGAGGCACCATGAAAAGCGTCAAGGTGTGATGTGATGACTGAGAGGTGTTCGGCACAACGGGCAAACCTTGGCAGCCACTGAGTGAAGTGGGGCAGAATATGATCTTGAGTCCAGTAAAAGCACTCCAAACACACCTTTGTGGTGCAAATTGAACGGCTTCTACCCCATCAGGTACGACTGGACTACCAGTGCGTCATGTCTCCATTGATACCCTAGTTGCCCCAAGCTCAAACCACAGACTTACCTATTTCTTTCTTCCCTTCTAACTTTTCTTCTTCGCAGTTTGCCGCCTGGAGGCGCACCTTGTTGACTGCCGTATGATTCTCACAGGGAAATATTCGCTTAGGCCCCGAGACGTATCTGTTCTTGTCCGCCGGAGGGGGACAACCAGAAGATACCCCCAGTACCTTTAACACCAATTCACTAGCAGAGGGATCGGCTTCATCCCCGCACGCCTCATGCTGTAGTCCATTCGTACCTGATGACTTATCTAGCCGACCCAGTCCGACGGGCCGGCGTGGGATTGGCGTCAAGGGCTAGAGGGTTGCGGGACAACTACTCACCAACTTCCATTGAACAAACATCCATCATCGATGCTTCCGAGCTTGATGTCTGTGATCAGGAAATGCACTCGTATGCGATTGTTTTGAGGAGAACAGAGGAAGTGAAGAGAAATTCTTTGGTTCCCTTCGTCTCTGCCTGGCTGGGATTGTGACGAGATTGACGCGTAGAGCACCGTGGTGGATCACGGAATAGGCGCCATACGGTGCGCACCTGGCCCCGGCTGGCATGATCCAGAATGCCGGCGTCCCTTCCCGCAAGTCCCATATATCAACGGTGCATCGGAAGGGGAAGAAAGATTGGACAAGCGATTTCTCGCATAGCTGAAGCGACCTTGTGCACTGACACTCGACTTGTAGCAAGAACTTTTGTTTGATTTCAATGGACACAAGACTTTTACGCCTTACGTGAGGCTAATTTACTGCTTGCCCAACTCGTCGGCACGATCCGTCGCAGCCTTGACGGCGCCCTCCACAATCTCCTTCAAGCCGGCCTTCTCAAAGCTCACGAGAGCGGCATGCGTTG
This sequence comes from Colletotrichum camelliae, assembly GCA_018853505.1. Classification (NCBI taxonomy): domain Eukaryota; kingdom Fungi; phylum Ascomycota; class Sordariomycetes; order Glomerellales; family Glomerellaceae; genus Colletotrichum; species Colletotrichum camelliae. Next base: position 4,050,321 of record JAELVL010000005.1, on the reverse strand, counting down.
TGCCGTTGGGGCTGGTCACGTTCTTGCGCAGCTGCGCAGGCTCATCGGAGGACTCGACGAGCATCTTGCCGGCACCAAAGCAGGTCTGCTTCGCCAGGCGGGTGGCCTGCTCCTCAGAGAGACCGAGCTTCGTGGCACCGGTGATGAGGTGCTCGACGAAGGCGAAGAAGTAGGCGGGGCCAGAACCTGATGAACATTAGCAACGCCCTGATTCACTTCATTGAGGGTTCAACTCACCAGACAGTCCAGTCACAACATCCAGGAGCTCCTCCTTGTCAACCCACTCCGTCGCCTTGCTCACACTGCCCATCAGCGCCGTGGTCAACGTCCTCTCATCCTCCGTCACATCCTGGCTGGCGTAGATACCCGAGGCGCCCTCTCCGACCAGCGCGGGCGTGTTGGGCATGACGCGGACAATGTGGGGCGCGCTGCCGCCGCTCTGCTTGAACCACTCGGCGATGCTCTCGACCTTGTTGCCGGCCGTGATGGAGATGACCAGGGGCAGCTTCGCCGCGCCCGCGCCCTTCCAGCCGGCGCCGAGCTCCTCGCACACCGTCTTGCACACCTGCGGCTTGACGGCCAGGATGACGATGTCGGCGTCCTTGGAGGCCTCGAGGTTGGAGGTGGTCGTGCGCACGCCCTGCGCGGCCATCTTCTTGCGGTTGACCTCCCAGGGCTCGGACACGAAGATGTTCTGCTTGGGGATGTCCTTGGCGAGCAGGCCACCGATGATGGCGGCGGCCATGTTGCCGCCGCCGATGAAGGAGACCTTGGCTTGCTGGAGGCTGGGAGTCATGTTTGGGTCGGGTTTGTTGGGATGTGGAGGGTGAGTTGGTGTGAGGTGTTGCGACTGATGAGGTTGGAACGTGGGGTTAAATCAGTTCAAATCGAGAGAGTTGGAGACCCGATTTCGGTCCCGCAGATCGGGATGCCCCTCCGACGATGAGTCAGCCTGTCAAGAGCGCCACTTCCGGTCATTCGTGGGTGATGATTGGTCAATGGGGATTTGGGGCTGGAGACTTTGAAAACTGCCCCCTCCACTTTTCTGAGTTGAACATCTCCCGGAGAATCTGCAACTGCAACTCTATGCACGAGGTAGAGTAATATCCATGCAAAATGAGTATACAATGCAGTTCTGAGGCTTAACCCGTGGAATGTACATGCGATGCGATCTCAGAGTTGGCTAAAAAAACATGGCAGCACACGTTACATCGAGGGGGGTTTCTTTTTTACTTTTCACATCATTCACATCACGCTCTCGCAACCACTCCAGCAGTTGCGATCCTCGTGCGCTTTCCGTAAAGCCACAGAGGAACGGTCAGAAGAGCAAAAATACCCATCAGCATGCCGAATACTCCAAAAGGCTCTGCGGCGCCCCTGTCTTCAACCCAGTGCGACACGAAAAACGTCCATGCAAAGGCGATGATGGCGCGCATGATGGTAACAATGACGAAACAGTCTCCTGAGAGGCGGCCGTAGGAGTCGATCAACTGTTGTAAAAGATTTTAGCATTTACTTCTGGCATAACGGCGAATAAATTTTGACTCACGTAGTTGAAGCCAATCGAGGGGACTTGCATGAGGCCAAATGCAACCATGGCGTATCCAAAGCACAAACCCACCCAGCCGTTTTGAGAAGGATACTGGGCCACGAAACCGAAGGTGAAGAAGCCACCCGTCGCAATGACGAGAGCGGGGAACATCGTTGGCAGTCTGCTCTCGGGCTCCGCCAATCCGCCCTGCGTCTTGACCGTCTTCTTCAACCGAGAGTCGGACAGGAGATACGTGTACAATGCACCGAAGAGAGTACCAAGAATACCGCCGACGTTGATGAGACCGACGTTCGCGCCCCACAAGTACGGGGGCTGGGCCATGATCTGAGGTCCGATGGTCGAGATGGTAACGATGCCGCCGACGAGTCCTGCGTAGTGGAACATCACCACCCACGTGCCAGGGAGTGCGAGAGTCTTCCATGGCGCGATGAAATTCCGAAGGACTCCTCCGCGGTAGTGAGTGAAGCCGATGGATCTCGAGAACGTGTATGGTTTGTATTGCGTGACTTGGCTTCGGACGTCCTCGACGTGACTATCCATCCCCTTCTCGTCGATGACGGGCATCATGCCGGGGTCGGTCGGAGACACGGCGCGGTCGTACAGGGTCTCGGGGACGAAGAAGAAGACTCCGACGATGCATGCTGCGGAGATGGCGGTGCCGACCCAGAAGATGTAGGTCCAGCCGAGTTGGAAACCGATGTAGCCTCCTGCGATGCCGCCAAGCAGAGGCCCGCCTGCTAGGAACACGGTATAAATGGCCTTTGCAAGTACACATTGTTAGTTCGTTATCAAAGCTTCACTTCGTATTCTACGAGGGTTTCAAACATACCATTGCTCGACCGCGCTCATCAACGAAGAAAACCTCCCCAATCAAAGCCGGGGCAACGGTCTCAGACGCACCGCCACCAATAGCCTGGAAGACTCTCGCAGCGAGAACAGAGTTGTATGAAGTCGCAACAGCACACCAGATTGTGCACACAGTCATAATGACGGTTGAGGCAAGCAGGACCGGCCTTCTACCGATGATGTTGGACAACGGAACCCACCAGATATTCGACGCGCCGAGGAATAAGGTGCTAATCTACAACGAGAAAGGCCATGTTAGTCCATCGTTAGTCCTACTCCCACCTTCAGATCTCGGAGTAACATACGGCGATGAAGTACGTTAAGTCGCTGAACGGCCGGTGGTCCGTGGGGAACTCCTTGAACCAGAGCTGAAGCGCAGGAGCGATGCTGGCACTGGTGAAGTTTCCGGCGAAAGAGTACAGGCCGACGGTCAAGAGAAGACCGAACTTGCGCCATGTTGGCCAGTTGAGAGGGTCGGCCGGGTCTTCTGATGGCTGGGGGAATCGGATGAGCGAGGCTGATGATCTTCGGGACCCGCCTGAGGATTCACTTTCGTCTTGAAATTGTGCGAGTTAGTTGGGTGCAGAGCGACACGACTTTGGCTCAACAAATGAAGTGATGATGAGAAGCAGACGTTTGACGTATGTTCATGGCCAGCCCAGTCTGACGATGTCAATAACACAAAAATGACTCACACATCAACTTCGCCGTCCCAGGCGGCGTCGCCTCCAACACCTCATACTTGCTCAACGAAAAGGCATACTTCCAGCCCGACATGGCGTCGCTGTTTGTCGTCGAATTCGATGTCAGTGTCGTGTGTGGTTCAATGTTTGATGAATTTTTCGAGATGACAAGTCGAAGCCGTTGAACCGTCATGGCCTGAACTCGAAACTCTGACTCCTGAGTCGTCCCTTTTTAATCAGATAACCTCGTCCTTCTGCAAGAACAAAGTCACCTAGTCTGGAGCGAGAAACCGTCGTACTCGCACTACCCCGGGTTCCCCAGGAGATCCACATTAGTCGCATCCATGCAACCTTAATCCAGTGGCTGCCGGAGTGGGGGACGAGGGGCTTCCGGTGGTGGGGGATCCTGGCTCGGCACATCGTGACGGGAATGCTAGGTGAGTGAGGGTGATTTAGAGCTTGCAATTAACCAATTTGATATTTTCATACTCTTCGTTTAGACGCACTGGGCAACTATGCCGACGATTTGTCGAGTTTTCAGCGACGTTTCCTTGTGAACAACACTACGTCCCACCGGCTAGAGTCCATCCTCATCACACGAAACATCCTGGCGGGTACCAGCACATGTTCTCAGACTACACCGGAGACATGGACCCAGACATGGACCCTGGATACAGTGGAGAGGCCAAGAGAATTATTGATATTCGCGCATCTGCCAGCTGCACTCATGGCCAATGGCAAGCCTGTCAGTCCAGATGACGTCGGGCTAATTATCTAGGGCCGGCCCCGCCTGCTCACCGGCCAAAGGTGGGGTTCCGATATATTCCCTGGCCTCCCTTTCGCATTTCTGCCAAACATAATAGAACATCGTGTAGATCAAGCTGGTTTCATGGTAGCAGTCGTTTCAGAGGAGGAAGGGCTGGGACGCAGCATACCCGCGCAGCGTGGGACAGGCATGGCAGGGACCGTTTGCCGCGCGGGATGTCCAAGTCATTCTCCCGCAGCGTTCATGGCTGAGTACAGGCGATCACAATCAGTACTTGAGTAGCATCTAAGAACTGTGAATGTGCGGGTGTGGAACGTGTACTGTGACCCGAGAAAGCTATCAAAACGCACACATCAAGGCATCATCACGCGGGATATCAGCTCGGCGTCAGAGTTCAAGATTACTGAGCTACCCCGGATTTGCCGGACCGACGGGATGAAATGAAGATGCGGGGAGAGTTTGCAGCTGGTCGCGAGGCTAACGCTTAAGCAAACTCGGAGTACCCGCCGGTGCAGCTGACAACCACGATCACGAAAACCTCAACGTGATGCCAAGATCACAAATCCCGACACGTCAACGCCGACCGCAGCCATGCGTTATCACGCATCTTGGTCCCATCGCGCTACACATCACAGCCCCAACGTCCCAGTGACACTGCTCCCCAAGCCTGCAAGTTGAATCTTAGATTCGTCGCCAATCTCCCGCCAAAGATCTTGCCATGGCAGAGACCATCACGTCTTCCCCCACCGTTCCGACAACTGGGCGTAAGGGGGTTGGGGCTCAACTGTGCGGGCCTGTTTAGGTACACAGGCAAATTGGCGTCTGAGGCCCTGTCTTGCTGTCACAAAAGAACTAGGTGGCGGCCCCACGGGGACTTGGCCACCTTCTATTCGAAGAAGTGGCGGGGCCGGGGGAAGTAGATATCCATACATATGACAGGGGCGGGCCGTCGGATTAGAACTGCCGAAGACATGGTGACGATGTCACCTGCCGGATACAGGGGAAGAAAGTGCTGTCTGGCTGTACAAGAGCCAAGAATCTGAAAAGTGAATAAGTATCAATGGGCCCTTCGGCCTTGGTTGCATTGGGGTGACCTGCCAGCCGCGTGCTGGCATGTGGAACCTTGGCGCAAGATAGCCTCAAGATGTACACATTGTTGTGGGCTTTTACAAGACTTCGGACTGGCGTAGCAACCCGACACATTTCAACCACAATTTTGTTGCGCGGGGAATACCACAAAGCCGAAGAGCTCGGGGCATTTCTTCCTAAACTAGAAACGAATGTGAGTACGCAAGGCTTGTCAACAAATGCTACGCGCTGTAGTGTCTACATTCATTTGTTTTGAATCAAGACTTTACAGCCTCTGGGTCTCTCTCTTCCTTGTTGAGCCAGTGGATACTGGTGTACATACCGACAGGGACGCGAGTTGATGTGCATAATCTCGCCGACTTAGAAGACCGCCACGGCAATGAATGGCAATGATTAGCGCCTACGACGCCGACCCACCACGAAGGATATGCCTCAGTTTCATTTGTGAAAAAGCCAAGAAAGGTGCCCGATCAAACATAAAAGTAAAGCATGATTCTGTTGGGATCTCTCACAGCAGAGTTTGTCGATTCAACCTGTAGCCAAGGATGTACAGCTGCCTAAAGTAGCATAATTATCGTGACTACCTATCATCGACAGTTGCGTCAATCAGTTTGCGCACGCCTCACAGCACGGAAAAGAGGTACCCTCTTGGACAATTCTCAGCAACCCCTTCAGAATGCCGTCCGGAAGGGCAAGACCAATCCCGAAGAGACTTTCACATTTCACATTGAATCTCCCGAGTCAACTAATCTTCCGCCAGATAGAAGCTTGCATCAACCTGAAAGGACAACCTACAAACAGCGAGTCCCTGGCAACCTCTCAACGAAATCCCACCGCTGTTGTACTACTCGGCGAAACAGAGACCACCAGTGTCTGTGGCGACGAAAGCCCACTTTCCGGGCTAAGAATAGCGTCCCAGTGAGGTCGGAAGACATCCTCGCCCTGCGGCGTCTCCAGCCAAAGCACGCTCTTGACGTGAAGGAACGCGTCATCCCAGCTGCCCAGCTCCAGGGAGGCGGCCACAACCCACGCCCTTTCCACGAACGAGTCATAAAGGCGCGTGCCGGCCGCCGAGACCATTCCTATCGCTTGAAACCAGACATCGAGAGAGCTGTATACCCGCGGTAATGAGTCGAGCCGTCGGAGCTGCTCTGTGAGCCGCGTGACGATGGCGTTTAGTATTACTGCGTGTGAGTAGTAGGTCGGCCCGTGGACATTAAACATGTAAAGTATTGTGGCGTAGCGTATGCATTCGGTGAGTGGCGATGACGCAGGGTCGCTTGGATCTGGCGCTTCAAGTAAGAGGCGGTGTATTACGAAACACGTGAGATCGTGAAGTCGAGTTGTTGGGAAGGGAACCCGCCTCGCCCGCAGGAAGACATTCCGTAGACGGATGAAGACATTTAGTACTGTACAATCAACTTCCTGGCCGGCAAAGTTGAAGAGGTCGTCATCGTGTATAGTGGGTGCTTGTTGCCACTCGGGGATCGGTGGTATGCCATGTCCAACGCCGTCGTCATCCTGGGTTTCGAACTGGGGATGGCCTTTCACAATCATCGATACCCTTGAAAACCCATAAGTACCATGGCACTGACAGAGATTGAATCTTACTTACCAGCTCACCATTCGTGCGGTAAGTGGGCTAGTCTGCCTCACGGAGTTGATACCGCCCCGCATATTGACTAGTCGCGCGACACCATCAACATGCATTTCGCTCACTTGAATATTTCCCTTGCCGAACTGCGTGACATCAGTCAACAATGCATCTTATAAACGAGTCTTCGCGATGGAAAGGAGCCCGGGCAGAAGCAGCTCACTTCAATTGCTGCCAAAGTGATGACAGAATTCATTGTCCCGTCTTGCACGGCCAGCGATGTGTCCTCAACCTTGCGACGGAGCAATGCGACCGAGTCGGCCATGAGAATCTCGGAGGCTTGGAAGCCCTTTTGCGCCAACATCTCTTCGTCGAGACATGCTGTTTGTAATGAGACGTGAAACAGTGCAGGGTCGCCCAGCGCAAGCGGCCACCAAGAGACGAGGAACGGATTTGAGGTTGCGTTCAGGTCGAGAGGGTAGTACTGAAACGCGATCTTGTGGAGAACTGAATTGGTAAGCCGGCCATCCAGTCCTTGACCAACAACCACTTGAACGAGTTGAGCCCCCTACGTACAGCTATGAATCAGGCGTTGAACATGTTCTCTAGGGAGTCGCGTCTGCGGATATGAGTCGAAGGGATCAAGCGACCCGATCCTGTAGCTGGTCAAAGCGCCGGATCCATGGTGATGCCTCGCGGCTCCGGTAGCATCCGGCCCCGGAGCAGCCGGAGCAGCCGGAGGCGGCGGCGGCGGTGGTGCCGTCAGGGGTTCGTTGGCGTAGACGCACAGGATCTTGCGCTTGACGCAGCGCGAGCAGCGCGGTGTGCGGAGATCGCAGCTGTGTTTTGATTTGGCGCACGTATCACAGGATCGGCGGAGAGTTTGGCGCATCGTTGGGAGGGGGGAAGCACGAGAGATTGAACAGACGGATGTAATGGCATTCTCGAATGTCAGAGTGAGCAAAGGAGGAAGAGTGCTGGTGGAGATGGCCTGAGGAGCGAGCCAGAATACGTACGGGTCCCCATCGAGCCCTTTTCCGGATGGGGACTAGACTCCGCTGGGAGTGTCGGGTCTCTGGAACGTCTGCACGACTTTCGGAGACTAAGCCTGATGCGGTAATCTGGGCTGCTCAGGTACGATCTGGCGGGATTTGAAGGATTGAGAATCCGCAGGTCCAAGCGTCATTGAGAAACTCATACATGTTGATTGGAGGAAGGGGATAAGACGGGGATAACTGTGCTGTTGACGCACTCCGATTGGGCGTTACAGAGTCTCTGGATATTGAATCAGCAATGATTTTGCGATGTCGAGAAAGAAATGATCGTACCATCAAGCCCAAAATGGCAAGGGACAGAAATGAAATTGAGCCGTATGATGCGCCCAATGCTTCCCGGTCTTTATCAATCCTGACCAGGCATGGACCACTGCTCAAGGGCTTGATCATACGAAATGTCAGCGCCAGCTTCCGCTGGCCAAGTTAGCTGGACGGCCATCTGATGTCTGTATAAGATAAAGACGACTGCCATAGTCCTCATGTCTTCCTAGAAACAAGCCCGTCAACTCAAACGACACAAACGCCTTCACCATGAGCGCTGAGGTTATCAGAAGCTCGGCATCTCAGCCGGAGCTGAATCAAACATGGCACCCGAATACTTCGCAGTTACAAACTTCCCTGCCCGGATTTCTTGCTGGATGGTCAACCTGGCAATATGTCGTGACTATCCTTCTCGGTGCAGTTGTATATGACCAAGGTATTTCATTCACCCTTCGTTCTGATACTTCGAGGCACTGGTTCATCGTCTTGTAGTCATGTACCTCAAGCGAAAAGGCCCCATCGCCGGACCAACTTTCAAGATCCCGATCATGGGCCCCTTCCTCCAAGCCATCCATCCCAAGTTTGACGAGTATCTTGCCCAATGGGCCAGTGGACCCCTGAGCTGCGTCTCTGTTTTCCACAAGTATGTCTCGAGCTTCACAACGTAGCATCATCAACGCACTAAAATCCCGGCCTGCAGATTCGTCGTTCTTGCCTCCGACCGCGACCTCGCCCACAAGGTCTTCAAGTCCCCGAAATACACCGAGCCATGCCTAGTTCCTGTTGCCAAAGACATTATCGGTCACAAAGCTTGGGTCTTTCTCCAAGGCAAGGACCACGCAGAATACCGGAGAGGTCTGGCTCCCCTGTTCACCAACAAGGCCATGGCAACCTATCTCCCGATCCAAGAAAAGGTACTAGCCGACTACTTTGACAAGTTTGTCGCAGGCAGCGCGGCAAATGGAGGCCGTCCAATGGAGTTCATGACCCTGTTCCGTGAGATCAACTGCGCGCTCTCATGTCGTACCTTCTTCGGCGACTACATCTCCCAAGACGCCGTCAAGAAGATCGCCGACGACTTCTACCTCGCAACTGCTGCACTCGAGCTAGTCAACATTCCTCTTTCGATGTACATCCCCTTCTCCAAAGTCTGGCGTGGCAAGCGTGTCGCCGATGCCGTGCACGTCGAATTTGCCAAGTGCGCGGCTGCGTGCAAGGCGAACATGGCGACGGGAGCAGAGCCCGAGTGCGTCGTCGACCATTGGGTGCTGCACATGATGGAGTCTGAGCGATACCGCGAGAGGCTCGCCGCTGGCGAGACCAACGTGGAGAAGCCGCCGAACGTCATCCGCGAGTTCACCAATGAGGAAATCGGCGAGACGCTCTTCACATTCCTCTTTGCTTCCCAGGATGCCTCAAGCAGTGCGACAACTTGGCTGTTCCAGATTCTCGCTCAACGCCCCGACGTACTCAACCGTCTGCGAGAGGAGAATCTGGCTGCGCGGAATGGCGACAGGAACAAGCCCTTCGACCTTCCTATGCTGGAGTCGCTGACGTACACTAACGCGGTCATCAAAGAACTTCTCCGTCACAGGCCACCAGTCATCTTTGTCCCTTACCTCGCGACCCAGGACTTCCCCGTCACGCCGAACTACACTGTCCCCAAAGGTGCCATGATCATCCCGTCATGCTACCCGGCCCTTCATGATCCAGAGGTTTACCCCAGGCCGGACCACTTTGACCCCGACCGATGGATTACTGGAGACGCAGAGTCCAAAACCAAGAACTGGCTTGTATTTGGCTCCGGGGCTCATGACTGCCTCGCGCGAAGATATGTGCCGCTCTCCATGGCAGGCATGATTGGCAAGGCTGCACTGGAACTAGACTGGGAGCATCATGCTACGGAGAGGTCGGAGGAGATCAGGGTGTTCGCAACACTGTTCCCAATGGTAAGCATTGTCCGAGATGCATCATGATACTTAATTGGCTATTCCACTTACTGACCAACGAGTAGGACGGGTGTCCACTAGTCTTCCGCAGACGGTCATGAACAACGGGCTTGCGACGCTGGGTATATTGCCAGAGTTTATGTTCAGGAGGCGCAAAGGATTATGTGACGCAGCCATTCCATGGGAAATAGATAGATAGGTAGGATTACAACTTATGAGGCTTGATTGGATAAAACTTATTCACACTAGATCGATCACGTCATTCTTGTTGTTCTTTACAACAACCCCAAGAGCCTTTGCGCACACTAGATCACTTCTTCCGTGTCAATTGTTGGCTAGGATAATCTCGTATGGGCTCACGTGAGATTCTACTCCACCTGTGGCCATAGAGGTTTCTCTGTGAGGCCAAAGTCATATACTTCCCTCACCAGAGAAAAGCTTTTAGAAGGGAAGAAGGAAGGCTCTTCCGCGTCTGAGAACATATCGTTCTTTAAGGCTTTATACGTGAAAGGGTTTCATTTAAAATGGCGTGATCAAGACGTTTTTGGCCAGCATGCTTACATTGAATAGAGACAGGTGACACTCGACTGCGTTCTCAATTCCATGGAGGACAAGTCACAGATTCATACGAAGCGACTCCCCACAATCTAAATATCACGAGGCTCAGATCAAAGTTGCAAGCACGTGGTTCCGACGAACTATTCAAGTTTCATCTACACTATGAACTTGGAGTACCCTCCTCAGACTCTGGGTTCATTCTTCTGAGCAGACACAAGCCGAAAAGGCACAGTGCCAAAAGGCAAAACTGGCCCAGTCTCACTTTCTCCTGTAAGTCGACCTTGTTCTACGCATCACTGTGTTGGCTCTTCCAGCATCAAAATGTGTACTTCTTCCCAATTCTGTACGTGTAGGTGACGTTTCCAGCAGAGGCCCATCCTTCAGCTAGCATATTGTTTGACTGGCCGCCTGCGTGTCCGCCTGTAGGCCGCGGGCATATTAGTCCACCTTTCCAAACAGATGCTCTGCGGTCACTCACATTCTGACATTTGGAGGAGGTTGTAGGCCTGAGTACAGCCCTCGCTCTCTATGTTTGACGATCTATTCTTCCGCAGCGAGACCCCGTAGTCAAAGTATGCCCCCAGGTTTGGCGGCGGAGTCCTCTTGTCCACGTCCAGCTTTCGAAAGCCCTGACTATCCAGAGTCAACTCAAATACCTCAGGACCTTCGTTGGCCTCTTTGCTGAAGTTTTGAGCGACGACTTGAAAGACGTTCCACGGCATGTCAGAAACAGATGTCGCATCGCAGTTGTACTGCCAGACCCCTACCTTTTTGATAGGAGGGATGTCTAAAGGGCTGGCACTTGCGACGAAGACAAGAGAGGAAATGGAAGAGAAGGCCAAGATGAACTTCATTGTGAGAATAGAGTTATTATGAGTTCAATGGGGCGCTAAAGTGTATTAGCTCTGGATCAATCCTTCTTGCGGACTTGCAGAGTGGTGACTATTTATGCTTTTGACGACAGCTAATAGCCTCATGTGAAAAGGAAGACGTGAGTGCGCGCCTGCATGGGCAAGACCCTGTTTCACGATTCCACCGCGCAGAGCTGATGTTCACCGGACCCCAATCTGCACCTTCAGCTGGCCCGACAGAGCCTGAGGTGTCTCATAATTATTGACTGGTTTGTATGTGCTTTGGGGCGGTTGCATTTTTCCATCCAAATGGAAGATAGGTGCCGAGTCCCATTGGGTTGGGGTCGAGTTGGTGCTTGACAGAACACATCTTTTTGGCTTCCCCGTTGGTTCCGTTGGCCGGTGCAAAAACACGAGCCATTGCAACGCCGCCGGCGTTGGCCCCTCGGCCCCAACGACACCCACGGCCCCATTATTCCTTGCTCGAAGAAATTGCAACCTAGCTCCAAATATAGACCACATGTATTTGCGATGATTAATATTTTTATTTTTTATTTTTGGTAGGTGATGGCAGGTCAGCTCATATTTTGGCAAATGATTGACTATTCCCGCATTGCTTGAGCAAAATGTGGATGGATAGACTGACTGTTCCCTAAAAGATGAACATTGAATCAAGATTTGAATTCCACTCTTCGTTCCCTCTCCTGTATTCAAAACAAAACAACCTTTAGCGCGCATTACACATAGATGGCAACGGTTGACAAAGGCAAATAAGTGATCGCGCAAATGTCGAGCTTTCATAGATACAAGTAAGACGAGTAATACACAGACACGTCCTTATCTAATGCTGTAACGGAAAAGGTTGTTTTGTGGCTTGAGCACTTGATAGGCCTCCACTGGTGACTGATCTACCATGCCTCTAGTGGCGGCTTTTCAATTTCCGGATGGCCGTCCAGCTTTTCATGTGTGCATGGGGGTTGGCACTGGCCGCACAATGCTAACTGATACTACTTTTTGAAAACCCCAGAATCAGTCAATTGTACTTTACCTAGGTACGTGAGAAAGAAGGACTCAAGAACCTCCACCACACTGGCCGGCCAAGTCAAATCAAGCAAATTATGTAGCCTTGAAGTATTAGTAGCTTGAAGGGATGCGCAAGTGAGGAATCAAAGATTGCGCAAGTGGCAAATGAAAACAAGGAAAAAGAACAATGAAATGATTCTTTGGAAATGTCCAGCAGTGATCTCAGCATCTGAGTATTGGAAGCAACTTCGCTGAACTTTTAGCTGGCTAGTGAGCTGTTTCGGGTCTCTGAATTCTCTTCGTGTGACGCCTGTTTACACGTTCAGTTGAAAGGAAAGGTCAGATTCTCGGGTCACAGCCTATTCGTGCGAAACTGGAGGAGTTAGATCTGTGGCTCATCTTTCACCCAACCAAATAATTTACAACTTCCTTAGTATCTGTGTTAGAAAGCACAAGTAACGAGAGACATAGCAATGAAAACTTGACCAGCCAGCAGGCTCATTCGACGAACAAGGTAGGACCGGCAGCGACATACTGCTGCGTTGAAAGTCGTGCCGAAGAGTGCCAGGGGAAGAAGGTACAGCTGATTAATCGTCTTCCCAGAGCATCTAAGCTGTATTATTTCTCATCAATTGAACGGAACACGACCATTGAAACCCCGCAAGTGTTTGTAATCACTTATCAATGGCGACCGCTGCATGCGACCCAGTTGCCTTAAACGCACGGTTTTCTGGCGAACACTGATTGAAAACTAAGCAATCTTAGGCACTTCATCCTGAATGACGTGGCATAGGCAGCCAAGAGTATGCAGGAAATTGGGTGCTCAGGGGGTAACTGCGCTGTGGTGTGTGTAGTCTGCATCGTTGGATCGCTTCACTTCGGGCGCCTTGTCCTTGCTGCCTAGACGCCTGAATCTGAATTTGCCATTGAAAATCCCAAGAATTGACGCCAAGAAGGAAGAGAAACCTCACTGGCTCAAATAAAAGGACCTGGCACACGTTTCTTGCAGCTCACATATCAGGCAGGCAGGCTGGATGCCAGGGCGAAGCGTTCCCGACTTGCGCCCGCGCTGCACATATTGTACCTCAGATTCCAGATGAGGCCCAACGCCTGCTTCTGTTGGCATGACTAGGGGCAGAAACATGCCGCCAATAGCCTCACTCAGCTGCGCCTCACGAAAACACATCGACGGGACTTTTATCCGCAAGCTAGGTCACGGTCGGATCCGGACCGCGGATAACTGTCAGCCGGCTGCGCAATCTTGCACGTAAAAGTCCCTCTTCAATGCTGGGGTAGAGATCTGAAGATGCGGTGTGAACTGCTTGCTGGGCTCGCGCCCGTTGCCTTCTTTTGACGGTGTGAGGGACGTGCCAGCATATATTGAGTTCTTGCCAATTATTCTTTGCTCTTTTGCTTTCCTCGGGACTGCTGCCTTCAATATTTCCCCTTCTCTTGTTTCTTTTTTTCGGTCGCACTAACTTTCGCCGTTGGCCCTCGTCTTCTTCCAATCGCAAATCATGGGGTCCATGGCAGATTCTGTTGATGACCTAGTGGACTTCGACAAACCTTCCCCCTCTGTATTGTCCTTATTATTGCACGACGATTCGACACAATGCAACGTCCTCAGAATCGAAACGTCAATGGAACCTGTAGCTATAAATGGTTGCAATTTATCTGCGGAAAATGGTCTCGCGAGTCACGAACAGATCCCTTCAGTCGCCATTCAAGGCGCCGAAAGCCCTATGGCCCTTTCTCTGGCATTGAGCAACTCTCCCGTCCATGTTGAGGAGGATTACAGTCTCATTATTTCCCCGAGAATCTCTGAGTCAACTCGGTCCCCAGGAGCGGTACTCGCCTCGAATCAGCACCTTACCCTACCGTCGATGAATATTTCAGCCAGTAGTTCGTTGTCTGTATCGTCTGAGGGCAGCGAAGACCACCCATCGTCACATCAAGTAACAGAAGAAGAATGGCGAGCCCGGAAAGATGAGCTTCACCGGTTGTACATGACTGAAAATCTTCCTCTGAGGAAAATCATGGAAATATTCGGGCAACGGCAGTTTTTTCCAACGCAAGTTCACAAATTGTTTAGTGTGCGTTGCGCACCAGCTTATACTTGATATCACAGACAAAAGATGTATAAGTCTTGTTTTAAAAGATGGGGTTGGTTCAAGAACGCCACGAAGAAAATCCGACAAAAGCTCAGAAATGGCGAGAAGATTGAAATGGCTCAAGGTCCGACTAAGAGACGTCGACGAAACCCGAAACTTCTAGGGAGCGGTGGTAGTAGCCGGAATTCATCCGCTTCCCCGAGACTTTCCCACGAGCTACCGGCACTCGCCAGCAGAATCTGGCATGCGAGCGACAACCTTCGACGGATCGAAATGCTCTTCGGCAACTTGAGAGAGATCATCGATGCTTCCGCTAGCAAGAATCATATTTGGGGTCAAGTTTCCCGATTTGAATGCCTTCCGGCATTTGGCCAGGACTTATGCTCTCAGATAGCCCTGGCATCCGAGCTTTTCGCGACTGATCATATAACTCCAGGAACAGCGGTTTTGAATAAGGCGTTTGCTTACATTGGTCAAGTCGCGCAAGAGGAAGACATCTTCATTTATGGACAGCTTTTCATCGACATACCCTTTGTTCTTCTTGACTACGAGCAGCACCACATCCTTCAGTGCTATTTGAGTCATTTGTACGGCGTACTGAATACCCCCGAGAAACGATGCCACCCCATTGCGCAAATGGCCCCATTGATGCAGCAAATTACCAACGAAGATAACGACAAGGTTCTCGAGAGTATCGAACGACTTCATTATATCGCAGCGGATCGATATGATGCAATTCACCACAATGTCAACTTCAACAGCATTGAGCGGCGAATGGAGGCTGTGCTGTTCAATGGAGCTAACGGTCAAAGCCAATCCGATTGCGAAAGGGTGTTTGCAAGCTTTGAAGCCCTGCTTCGGGAGGCTATTGAAGAGCATGGAGAAATTTCCGAGACTACGATTTCGATGAAGGTATGGAGAATTGAGGCGTCTAGGCGGCTAAAGACCGTAGACTCTGCAGACTTTGTTGCCCGCTGTCAGAACTTCCTCCAGCAGGTCATTGCAGCGGCTGAGCTACAACGGAGTTCATTGCCGGAATGGAGTCCTTGGCTTCTGTGGAAGCTTGGCGAGGTCCATTACGAGCTGTCTAGGTTCTATATCGACAAAGGACACCATGAAGTGGGCCTTCGTGAGCTCGGCTTCTGCGTGACACTTTTTGATGCAGCTATGTTCGGTGGGGATGTAGAATTAACGTCGTTCCTGTCTCCTAGAGTTTGTCAGTATCGAAACCAGCTGGTCCAGCACTGGATGGACCTTGGTGAGGTGGAGACAGCGAAAAGTTTGGAACATGAGCTTTCCTCAAGTAGATATCTGCAGGAGGCCAAAGAGAGATATGGAGGATAGGTCATTGTTTGTCATATCTAGATTTACGTCCGCGGTCAGAATGACCTGAAGTATTAGACCTAGATATTGGGAAAGGCGTTTGATTTAGATGACATCGACAGGGCAGTGCCGGCGCGAATGGAATTACATGTAGCCATGTACGATGGCAAGTCCCTTGCCTTATTCATTTTGCCTCGCGAGAGAAACAACACTGTCATTGTCAACGAGCACGGGGCCTGCAGGGTTGGTAAATAGCGGGAACATCGCATCACCAGCATTAAGTTCGTCTCTGTGACCAAGCCTCAAGTGAACTACGCACACGTCGCATGCTTCGATAGAGACAAGAGGGGTTGGAATGTGCGGCGTCCGTTTGTAATGTGTCCTAGGGCCAAGCCCTGGCTCAGGCATTTTTCCATTTATCAAATTGAGGTGAAAGCCTTGCTACGCCGATTTGCATCGCGTGAAAAAGGCCCCGGCAGGTGTGAATTTGGGGGCGATGAGGGGCTCGCGCCAATAAGATATGACAAGGGGTGGCAAGGCATGCGAGCGCAAGGAGACGTATGACTACGACCCATGCCAGACGTGGCGGTTGGGGCTGGGGGCTTTGCAGCTCAACAAGCATGGGACGCCTGCATAGCCAATCGACCAATGGATCGCACAGCATCCCTGCCAGTCTACCTGGCTTTCGGTGAGGCTAACAGGTGATCTTGAAGAACAATTCACTCAAATCCGAATTTCTTAGCCATATTTGAGGCTGTAGGTCAACGTCGCTCTCGCAACTCATATGGACTTTTTGCATTCTATAAATTCTCTCGGGATGAAGAAGCTCACTTCTTGAAGTTCATCAGTTTACCTATCAGTCACTTGCCATGAGCCACTGCTCCATACTGGATTTGCGTGAAAATTACGTTTGACATCAACTAGAAATCAGACATGGAGTTGGCATCGGTGCTCAATCCTGCGGAGGAACAGCCTGCCGGTTGCAGACAGAGCTGCTACGGAAATTATGATTCCGACATACCTTTACATCCAACGATGATAAGCCGTCAGAACTCCACACCAAGGCCGAGTGATAAAGACTGGGAGAGCAGAAAAAATGAACTGTACAAGCTCTACATGCTAGACAACATGAACCTCAAGATGGTGATGGAAGAGATGACAGGAAGACATCTGTTTTGTGCAAGGTGAGTGAAATTGGTAGCATGTCAAATATCCCCACAAGGGCTAACGATTCCGAAGTCAGAGGATGTACAAGAGGCGATTCATGAAATGGGAGTGGTTCAAATACCAGACCAGGCGATCGCAGTCGACGTTGTCTCAGCCAGGCAGTCAAGGCAAGACTTGTCATGGAAAGACTACACGACAAAGCGGCAGGCGCAATACTCTCCAAAGCTTCAAGAACCACGAAGCAGATGGAGCTCTCGCGGAGAATGTGAACTTCTGGCCATTGGCATCCATTCTCCGACATGGAGAGTAGAAACAGAATGTAGCAACGGAACCGGAGCTCAAGGTAATTATGGCGTGAAAAACTTCGAAGGCAATTACAAATCATGGGTCAGGTAAGTTGATACCATACATAACGTAGGCAGTGTCGCTCCCTTCGCTCTAATCAGACACATAGATTATGGCCATTCACAGGAAAATTCGATGCTTCGAATCTTGTATTAGTCTTTAACTCAATGCAAATACACATCAGGAGAAGTTCGTAACCGTTACAAATAATCGCTGTGCGTTCTTTCTTGGCCATGTAACTACGGGGGTGACGATTTTACCGGATAGTTAGGGAAACTTTATTCGTCTTGAAAGTTCTACAAAAGGGGGTCGTACCTCACCATCTGTATGATAAGCCACACACAGGGAGCTTCTATCTAGGCCTCTCTAACTCTTCGGTGTCTGTCCTATTTGTTATAACCGAACGTCCAGCACCAAATCAAACATTGATAACATGCGTGCGACCTTGTGAGTCTTAGCACGTGTAACAAACAGAATGCCTCGCACCGCCACATGATCTCCGGGGCCCGAGGCTGACTGCATACTGTCCATGTCACAAGTTCCCCTCAGTTCTTTGTTCCACCAGGCCACGTATCGCACTACATCGGCCCTGCAAATGTTCATGAACTTGTAATACAGGTCTTCAGGAATCCATACGATTGGTTCCGTTACAATCCTCCAGGATCGTAAGAACCGTTGTGTTCCATTGCTGACTGGCCTTGAGATATCCGTAATGAGTGGCTCCTTACGCAAGAGCTCTGAGATAATCGCACCCGATAGCTTGTCAGACTGTCTTCAACCGAGGAGAGCAAACAATAGTGACGCCCTTACGAGGGTCCGTCGGTCTCCCCGGTGTAGCCGGCGGCAATTTGTGTAAATAAGTGATGCTATTCCCCCCTTTTACCCCTAACTGCTAATTCTGCACTCTCTCAGCTTCAACAAAGGCTCCGAAGACCACATTGAGTTCAAAACGTCTCATTTACTATTCTGTTCAAATAAACGCCATGAAGCCCTCTTCCAAGCTCACCAGCCTTGCCGTGCTATGTACCAACATCCTTTACGTTTCAGCTGGCTGCTATACCCACGGAGAGAAATGGGCGAACTAGGGCGACGTAGTTTACTATACCGGGAGAGCTTGCAGAGGCTTCGATGGCAACAAAGGGGCTTTCCAAGGCTGGTTTGCATCCGGAGAGGTCAAGAACCTCTGTTATCAGTACGGAGATCAGAAATGGGAATTCCAGATCACCAATCTCAATCAGGGTGCCGGCTTTGACCTCAACGACGATGACTGCGCCAACGGACTCACTAGTGAGATCATCGGCTGTGAGAGTGGCGGGCAGTCGGACAATGCCGGCTGGCGTTTTAGGTGAGAAACACCATCGCGTGACATCCGAATGTGCAATTTCTGACACGTGTAACACACCGTTAGGGCCGATCCGAACAATGGGAAGTGCTAGAACCCTGAAAATAGTTGTTCTCAATTGAACAACCCACGTAGAAATTGTATCGAAGGAATTCTTGGTTTGGAAAGACATGTACCGCCATGAGGTCTCTATGTTCGTTGCAAAATCACCTGATCGGGAGATCACGTAAAGTTTGAGCTGCTCAAGTTCGAGCAATTGAGGTGGAGTCTGGACAGAGTTCATCAAAATTTGAACCGAGATTGCTGGTGACATGAACATCCCATATGAATGGGGATACATGCGTCTATGTAATGACGCCAAACCAAAGAAAACATAAGAAAAAGAAAGAAATACAGCCGCAATGAGCATACCTACCTATCGTCATATGGTCTTTCTTCATCGAGATGCCTGTTTTGCTACACAGACTGCGGAGGTCACAACAGCTATTGCGAACTTGAGGTCCATCCAAACAAAAATAATTGAATGCGACCACAATAACCAAAGTTAATAAAGGCCAAAGTGCGTCTGGCGGTTACTCTATAGAGCAGAGTTTACAAGTCAACCGTAAGAGCAAGAAAGAACTCGATATGGCGTTCGCAAGTAGTCTCTATGTGTTTGTATGTTTAAGGTGCTCTCCTCGGACAGCTTGGAATGTAGTAATAGCTATGTTTTCTCAATCTGAGCTGTACCAGTCGTCTTTGCCGACAGATGGACAGTTTAACTTGGCAAAGTAATCTGCCACCTCTAAAATCCCGCTGCCGTGCTCCACTTGATCCTTTTACTGTACGAATAACACATCATCAAGCAGCTGTGGCGTCGAATCAATGATGCCAAGGACTTAAAAAGACCGCTTGTTCGCAATCTAGATTCCAACAGCCTGGCTACTAAGCTATTTTCGGCCGTTGGTCAGCCTGAGGCATCAGATAACAGTTAGATAGCCCAGCAATAGGACTAAAATTGCCGCCTGTAAATCAGCTAACATCTATAAGATGAGAGGGGTGTCAGCATTCTACGGCTTCTGGCTCTCTCAATTTTGATGATTCACTGGCCTTACTTTCCATGAACCCTCGTAGCCACAGAATCAACTGCAAATTGACCAACGTCACTTGTCCCACCGCGGTTACTTTGCGACATCTTGTTACTTGCCAAGGCGCCCTAACATGCCAATAGTCATTTGAGCTCTCAGATTCTATACTCCCCTCACGACACTGGTGATTTCCAGAGACTTGTCCGAGATCGTCCAACCTAGTGTATGAGATACATCTCAACAGGCTGTCGGACAATGTCAGGATACGATCTTCCCCCCAATTTGTCAATGTACGACCTTGTAATTCCAGCAAATCCGGACGAGGGATCTCTCAAAGGATTGGGGATCTCCAAACCGAGGAAGTCGAGTTCGGTATCCCCCGAAGACTGGGAAAGTCACAAGACAGACATCCGAGATCTTTATCTCACCAAAAACCTTCCACTCAATCATATCACAGTCATCATGGCCCGAAGGCATTCTTTCTATGCAACGTAAGGTACTCTTATCTCCCAAATCATCTTCCCATGTCTCATTAGTATGCCTTCTCAGGGAAAGAATGTATAAGAGGCAGTTCATAAAGTGGCATTGGAAAAAGTACAACACAAAAGGCGCTACGAGTCACCCGGGGGAGAGACCCCATGGGAAGTTCACTTGCCGAAGGCCGCCTCGCCGACAGACCACCGGCAGTAGTCATGTTGAACGAAGCACTGCATCGCATCAAGTCACACAGTCCGCCTCAAGTATCTCAGCCATTTTAATCCACGCTAATACCGACGACAAGACCAAGCACGACCTGTTTGCAGGCCTAAGAGATCTCATTTACGGTACCTCTCGACGAGACCCCACGTGGAGCCAGAAAGGGAAACTGTCATTACTTCACACAGCAGGTGATGGCGTTGCCGATCTTTTCAGGATGGCTGAACGGCTCTTCAAGGCTGGGGACTTTGGTCAAGCCAATGCGACTTTCCGACAATGCTTCTGTCTACTCGAAACTAGTATTCGAAGCGAGCCTATCGACGTTTATCAAGCCCTTTTCTTTGATATTCCGTACAGAATCCCCACCGCAGCCCTGCTCAGTGTTTATCTGTCTCACCTTCATCGATTGTTGAATGTGAAGCGGATGGGAGAGCCTATCGCGATCATTGCTAGACTCATGCATCAGGCTCACGTCAGAGCCCTCCAACTTACTCCAATAATACGACAAATGCACAATATCACTGCCGACTACTACACCGAGATTCGGGGGAAACATGACCTTGCAAGTCTAGAAGCGAGGATGGAGGCCCTAAGACTCCACGGCATCGAGAAGAGCCCGGAGAAATGCCAGGAGATCATCCAAAACTTCGATGGCATCCTGACCCAAACCGCCGAGCGCTTTGGAGAGTTCTCTGAGGAGGTAATTAGCGTGGAAAATTGGAAGATTGCCTCCGCGATCGGTCTGACATTGACCTCGAGCGCGTTTGTTCAGATTTGCGAAGCGCATATTGCGAGACTTCACGGGGCAAACGGTAGTCGCCAGCAATGTGAATGGAACGTCGAGACGCTGGAACGGTACAATCACACCAAATACTATTTGTACAAGTTTTTCATGGAGTCTGGAGACATCGAGGCCGCTGTTGTGTGTTTGAAAGAATCTATCGCAGCAGCGGAGTACGCAGCAGCGAAAGCCAACGACGAGCGTTGGAGAAGCAGCTCCGCATGTCAGCTTCTACAAGACCGTCTCGAGCTAGTTGATTGTCTATATCGTATAGGTAAGGCTGACGAGGCGAAGTATGTGCGAGCATCAATAACGGCATCTGATTATCTGGAGAAGGTGGTACGAAATGACCTAGAGGAGAACTTCTTCGCAATGTGTTCTAGTTGAAGTATTGATCTCCCGAGACTTACTGAATGGGGTCGATTATAGGAATTGGATCTTGTCATCACAAGATATAGCCGTAGCAAAATACTTATGCATATATTAGCTCGCGGAGAGTTGAGCCATTCAACCTTACGCAATATAAGGCTTCATTTTCTGGTGATAGCACTCCTCTCATGGACCCTCTTAGTGAGGACTAGAGCGGTCTTCGCTCACTTCATGTTACCTTAAAAGAATCCCCAGTCATATGATGTGATCCAGAGCAAAATTAGAGACGAGTTCCTAACTTAGGCGCATCTTAATGCTTCTGCTCTCAACATAGCGCAGGGCGAAGGAACCAACGACAAGTCTGTCAAGGCCGTCTTTGCTAAGGCTGAACAGCTCGGTTTCCAGGTATTCTTACGCCGGCAATTGCCCGTGGAAGGAACAAGTCGTCATTGACACGTTGAAGAAGTACAGCGGTAGCACGGCTCGCTTCCGCCACGAGGGCAGGCCTTTCGTATCGACATTTGAGGGCACCGCACAGGCTGAAGATTGGGTCGATTTCAAGGCCCAAACAGGCTGCTTCTTCCTACCAGACTGGAGTTCTGATGGAGCTAAGAGGGCTATGGAGCGTGCCGGAGGGGTCGCAGACGGCCTTTTCAGCTGGGATTTATGGGCCTGGGGTGGTCATGATATAGACACTTATACCGATGCCTCGTATGACGAGCTCTTGGGCGGTAAGCCGTATATGTCGCCTGTGTCTCCTTGGTTTTATACCAACATGCCGGGTTTCAGCAAGAACTGGCTCTGGCGGGGAGACCACGCCTGGTATGACCGTTGGGTGCAGGTCGATTGGTGACAGCCCGAGTGGGTGGAGATCATCTCATGGAACGAATACGGCGAGTCCCATCAGATCGGCCCCGTTAGAGACCACGCGCTCGTTGCCTTCAAGACGGGCAAGTCCCCTTACAACTAGGCCCACGACCGTCCCCACGACGCTTGCAGGACTCTCTTGCCTTTTACTATGGACTTCTATAAGCACATCCCGGTGCCACATCACACAGGAGTGTGTCGAAGTTTAGTACCGCAGGGTGTACCGCAAAGACCGCAATGGCGGTGGCACCATAGGCGACACAGCCTCGTAGGCCCAACCTGAGTACAAGCCCTTTGAGCCAGCTTCAGATGAGGTCTTCCTCTCGACATTGCTCACGGAAGAGGGGGAAATGCACGCCTTCGTTGGCGGCTCTGCGTACAGAAGCACCTGGACGAATAAACCAGAGAGTGGCGCCGGCATCTACCATGCAGGAGTGCCTTGTGACGGAAGGGAAGGCGGCGTCGAAAGTAGGCTGATGCGAGGTGACAAGACCGTCATGAGCTGTTAGCTTCGTGCAGCTCAGACTGGCATCGAATCATGTCCGTTTGGTGTGATTAGGGGTGGCCGCTTGTAGTCGAGATGACTAAGGGGATATTGGTGGGACTCTTCGTACGTGCCGACCAGCATCTCAACTTCTTCATACCTCCAGCCCACGTACCGTTCCGTGCAGCCCTCAATGTCCGGATACGAACCCTCGTCATCTCCAGGCGTTCTTCTATCGAAAGCGCCATCAATGATGACGGTCACCATGTTAGACAGGTCCATCCGGGCTCCGCGGTAGTTCTTAGGCAACTTGACCAGCGTGTCGAGGCATTTCCGGTCCACATAGACGCAGTGCTTGAAACGCGGCAGCCCTTGAGTCCTGGGTCCTGTGGCGCCAGGGCCGTCGCGCTCCTCGCTGCGCGCCTCGCACCAAGATTGGAAGTGCTTCCGCACGTCGGCCTTGGACGCGCCGTCGAGGGTAGCTCGATCAGAAACCACGGGCCCTAGACTCGTTAACGTCGTGTCCAGAAACAGGCGGTGAAGGTCTCTCACAATCCATGTACTGCTCAAGCAGCAGGTCAGCGCCTGCGTGTAGAAGGGTACGGAGCCGTGTGAGCTGTAGCACTTCGAGGTAGCGTTCCCAAGCTTTGTCATCGTCGTATGTTGTTCTGAAGATAACAAAGCCCCATCTGTGGAAGCCGGGCCGTTTCATGCCGTAGGCTATATTGGCAAGACGCCGCCCTGACCAGGTGGTTGGGGTGAGATCCTCCAGAGTGATGCTGTACGGTGCCCTAGTAGAGCTTGCTGGTTCATTTTCGGTGCTCATCTTTGCAAAGAACCTTGCAGGAGTACAGGCGGCAGAATATGATGTTCGAGGGGCAAAGAACGACCGAGAAACAAAAGAACGCGTCCTGAAGAGCAGCAGCCTTGAGGCAAAAAATGGTTGCATAGGGACAACTGCCGAAAATGATCCATGTTGCCGAGAATGATTGATGTTGGAAGACTTGTAGCTTGTCTTGGATAGTTGCATAACTCACTTGGGGTACTATGCACCACGTGATCCCGCGTGATAAGCGGGTCCATCGTTATCTTATCTACCATCAGCCCGTGCAGATACGCAAGCTGCAGAGCTCCAGTGACAGCTGTCACCTTTTGATTAAACGATCTCCAGTTCGCTCCGGGGAAAGCTGGACCCGGATCGCTCTCCGTCGCGCCCACCCACGCCTCTCCGAGTCAGGCAATGCCCCGGTCTTGCTAGGACACCTTAAATCCTGCCGGTTGCCCTACGTCAACCTCGCGATTCATCCATCATGGCTTCGCTGTCGCATCTCCTGCTGGGCGCCGCCCTCGGCCTGTCCAGGCTAGCTGCAGCCAACCCCGAAGATGGCCTCCCTTCCTACCACTACGGCGCGCCCATCCACGTGGAGTGCATGAATCGAAGCTCGTGCGTACTCTCCCTTGGCGATCTTCCCCAAGCCTTCATCAGTACCAATGGGCGCACGATGCCCATCAGTTCCTCTTGCGGGGATGCCGCTTCGACTTGGACGACCCGGCTAACATTCATCGCAGCGAAACAGGAGAACACGTCGAAAACTCCAACCACGAGATCGAATGGATCCCTTTCCCGACCTGCGAAGAGACGAACAAGCCCCTCGAGTTCCAGTACGGCCACGAGGGCGAGCTGAACTGCACAATCCCGATGATCACCGACCCGTTCTTCCACCTCCTCGAATTCTACATCCACAACGACGCGCCGCTATCATGTCGCCTACCCGCCCGCCCCGCGCCCCACGTCGAGACCGTCGGCGAGAAGCCCCACGTTCAGGAATACATCCCTCTCGTCTTCGCGCTCGCCGGCACCCTTCAGCTCAGCCACCTGCATGTTAGCACGCACATGAACGTGCTCCTCCATAGCATGCCGAAGCACCACACCCGCCCGCACGACTCAGGCGTCCTGGACTCGGGCACGGCGTATAGCACGAGCCCGCTGAGCCACATGGATGGCATACACACGAAGAGGCTGGTCATCGGCGACCCGCTGCCGTTGACTTTGTCTGTCAGGTGGTTCCCGACGCCGAGCCTGCCCAAAATAGAGGGGCACGTCGAGTGGCAGGGCATGGGCGGGCACGTGTACGCGAGCACCGTGTTCTACATCATCACCTCCTTCATGGCGGGCGTGCTCGTCGCGGGGACATACTTCTTTGGCGTGGTCCTGCCCAAGAGGCTGAGGGGGCGTGGACTCGGCGGCGCGACGCCGCTGGGGTACGGGCTGAACGGTGTTGGTAATGGCTGGGGATACTCTAAGGCTGCCAAGCGTATGGACTAAGGCCTTTCCTAGCCTTCGACAATGATGGCGAGGGAGTGTATGATGTGGTCCGATTCATGTATATTTGACGCCGCTCTTTGAAGGCCTTTTCACGACACAAGCTTGGAGTTACTCGTTTCGTTGGCAAGGGAGGGAAATCATTCTGGCCTGGAAGTGAACCGTACACATGGACGTATAGGAGAAACGGAGTTTGGATCAATCGTCTGGATTACGCGCGCGGTCTAACCGAGCATGGATGTACGATATCCTAATGAAACCAAAAATGCCCGGAGACCCCTTTCTGTTCTACTGGATCTTCTTGGTCTTGCCGGCGGAGTTTGCGCGGTTGAGAATACGCAGGCACATGTCCACTCCCATCAGCGTAGCTTCGTTCACTCATCAGCATTGAGGAGATGCACTGGAAAGAGGGGCCACTTACGGATGACAACCCAAGGGCCGTACAGATTGAAGATGAAGACATTCTTCTCGGCCTCGCTGTACACGTTGGGGTCCCAGTAGGAGACGTCGTAGATGCAGGTCAGCGTCGTCAAGGCGCATTCGACACAGAAGACAAGCACAGCAAGCTCGAAGCCCGGGGTGCTGCCGGTGCCGCGGGAGAAGCGGAAGACCATCCACAGCGTCATGGGGGGACTGGTAGAAGACCTCGAGGTAGGTGAAGAGCTTGTACCACGAGGGCTGGGCGTCGTGCGACATGACGAAGAAGGGGTCGTTGTAGGTCTTGATGTAGAAGTCGCGCAGGAGCTGAAGGAAGTGCAGTGGCGACGATGGCGTCGCGTAGAGCGAGGCCGGGTAGAGCGGGACCAGGTCGACCACTGGTGAGAGGGTTAGTCATGGCTCACATAAGATGATGTGCCGTCTTCCAAGTTTAGGATGGCATCAATGGCTGGGATATGAGGTCTTTCGTGATTTTCATAGAGATTCATGGATTGTGAAGGTCATCTACGGGGAAGAAAGACATGTCCGGAGGTTAGACTCACTGAGCATGGCCGTCAGCTGGATGCCTGAGACGACGAGGTACGCGCTGTCGCGCCACGTCTTGGGGTAAGCCGACATCTCGATTAAACGATTGAAAACACTGAAAGAGTGTAACAAGAGTCGATCTCTCGAATGAAAAGTGTTTTTGAATGAGATGAAATCCCAAGACGCCGGAGCTTTCGGTGATGGCCACAAAACTCAGTCCCACGTGTTGTGGCTTCACGCGATGTCAGCCGTTGGACAGTTGCTTCCAGGGGTCCATGAGTCAGCAGGAAATGCATGTAAACAGTGGGCCTTTGTGAAGGCCTGAGAGAAACGCAGATATGTATCTATCAGGACCTGCAACATGGGCCTAAGCGCTAACAGTAATATCGGCCCCCACTTTACTATTCACTATCTACCTATTTGGAGCATAAGCATTACTTGCTAGCACCTACTAGCTTTTGGTTGAAGGGAAGTAATATCATCTACTGAATAGCAGATGCAGCTATATAAATAGAAAGAACGTGAGTAGGAGGGTTGATAAATGCCAGATATTTCATTAGCATGTAGTGCTTCGAGACACTTTTTGCTGTAAGTCTTTCGCATCAGCAGTCAACTGAAGCACAATACTACGGGTCTGTCCATGGCTAGGCCTTCTGTTTTCCACCAGAAGTTCGAGCTCCTCGTCGTCGCCTCCTGCTGGTGTAACGGCGGCTGCGGAATAACTCTCCATTAGGGCCAGCCGATCGGCCCGAACGACCGTCCAGCCGTCCGGGACACGACCTTCGAGGCCTTTTTGAAGACCCTCTATTTGAACCTGCATCAGTAGACGAATTTGGCGCAGTGATTTGGTTGCATTGGACTTACCACGGAGTAGGCAGACAATTTCCACCAGGACCGGGAGCCATGTCCCCATCGCGAGGAACTGCCCCAACGTCCATTTTATGTCTCCTGATTTGAAACCGGTCCTGTCAAGTAATAACTGCCGCACAACGGTGATGAAAATAATCATGTACCACAATAGAAAAAAGGAGGTCAAGGTCAGATAAACTCGAATCATCTTGCGACATCTCCGCAGGGTTGCACCCACGGATGGCGAACAGCGGAGCTTATCGCAGACGACCGGCCCGCAGCCAAACACAAATAACCAGAAAAATAAGCCTATCCCGGTTGCTGAGACAAGATTCCTCGTGACCATCCGGAAAACCCGCATGTTGTCCGGGATGCAGTACGACTCCCAGTTCGACATGTAGTCAATCGATTCCATGAGGGGATACGCCATGTTTGCCACGACTACAAAGGATAGCGCAGATGAACAGAAAGACGTATTTTCCCTCTTTTCGTTGCGTCTCTGTATGAATTCCTTCATCTAGCAAAGCTGGGAAGGTGGACGCATGGAAGTAAAATAGGCTGATGGCCCAGATCAGAGTCACCAGCGTGCCGCCTCCGTCAAAGTCCCGGCGACTGAAAAGAATGATCCCAGCCAAACTGACCGAGAAGCTCAACAACAGGCACGTGTCGACGAAGATTCCGAGGGTGGCGTTGAACACTTCTATGATATGCTGCTGCCGCCTGCTGGGCGTAATTCGTCGCCGGCGAAGAACCCACTCCCATAGAGGAATCAGGCCCAGCACTGTCGCCAAGATAGCTTGAATGTATGCGCTGATCATGACCTGATAATATAATACGTCAGAATTCGCCACCCTCTAGTTTGTCAGAATAATGGGGATAGGATGGAAAGCACAGACTCCTGGCACTAGAATGTCAGGGAATCCATCCCACTCAAGTGCCTGGCATACTTCAGCTGTGCAAGCCTCGAAGGCGCCCACAATCACTTTATTAACCCAAGGAGACGCGTTGGACCCGTTGAATGGGTTCTCTTGAACGTATTGCCATTGAATATGCCGAAGCGCCAGGTACCAATCAATGAGTTGACCGTCGGTGGGCAATCCGCGAAGATTCGGAGGCAGGGCTTGGCGAAAGTACGCACTTGCGGCGGCGTTGTTGACGCCTTTTTCACCTGCAAGCCATGTGCGCGCCCACTCAGCGGTGATGGTGCAGTTTGTTGAAAAGTTCAGTGCGCTGACGGGCGGCGCCGTCCAGTTGGCGTATCTCAGAGTGACAGGGACCGTGAAGTTCATGACTTTGATTTCCCAAGAACAGGTGGGGATGCGTGCATGCTTGATGAGGCGGATGCAGCGTGGCTATATACTTAGGAAGCGGAAACAAGGTAAGGCTGAGGCTGGCGGCATAAAGGCATCCAAAACCAGGCGGTCTTGCGCTAATCGTGAGGGCTGAATAACGCCACGCACACCTAAGATTAGTAGTGCCATCAATCCAGTTTAAAAGTAGGAAGATGCCATTAACTGTCTCAGAGGCCAACGCGCTTGTGCAGAACTGGTGTCGTCCGCCGCCATTCTCAGACCAAGACCAAAACCTCTTGCCACCTTGAAGGACCTACAAAACAGCACGTCCTATTCAGCTGAGCAGCAGCAAGAATGGTATGAAAACGCCACTCCTCAAGCGCGGTTCGTATGAGAGGTCTTTGTGAGCCAATGGACCTAAAACGGATAGAACTTTCGATGGATGTGGCGGCCTGGCAGACTGTTGGAAGATGAACACTGGGAACGGAAGGGATCGGCCGCGCCTACTGAAAGGAGAACAGACGTTTGAGACTAGAGAACCCTCGTCTCAGGCGTTAACATTGCATGTATCTCGTACACATTAAATCGACGTTTGGCCTCACGACCCCCGTTCAGATATCTGGACCAGAGCCATGCAAATTCAACATGTAAGACAGTTCAGTGTTGTTTTCAGGAGTCCGCCAGAATATGCGTCTAGACAGTAAATCACTTTACGGATACACGTCATCTTTTTATCATGGATAAGCGAGTTGCAACTCTCATTCCCCACCTCGGCGAACTACACCAAATTGCGCCGGCGGATCTCCTCAAACCAGCAAACCGCACTTTCCTTGTCGGGGCCTTTCCGCCATGAATTCCGCCACGCCCACCGCTGCGGAGAAGCAAGCTTGCTGATGACCACGAAGGAGCGTTGCATCACTCCCGCCCAGCGCCTGCATTACCGTTGAGCCTCTTTTTCAAGACCCTTGGCAGTGTGCCGAAGTACAGAAATTTTATTTAACACTTGTTGGATAATCGCTGAGCAATGTCGAATCCGCTCGACACCACCGCCACCGGCAAGGTCCAAAAGCGGAAACGGGTCCGCCC
The DNA here is from genome assembly GCA_018853505.1 of Colletotrichum camelliae. Taxonomy (NCBI): domain Eukaryota; kingdom Fungi; phylum Ascomycota; class Sordariomycetes; order Glomerellales; family Glomerellaceae; genus Colletotrichum; species Colletotrichum camelliae. The sequence goes on along the minus strand of JAELVL010000005.1, from coordinate 4,021,029 downwards.
TCTGCCCGCGCATGTAAATGCGCGCAACCTGGCCACCGAGAAGAGGAAACGGTGTGAGATGAAGGAGAACATCATAGTAACATCGCTCCTCCAGAGTTAACAGCTCAAGAATGTCGGGGCATGTCGACTGACTTGTGGAAAAGGACCTGGCCCGCTTGGTACCGTCACTCGCCAACGCCCGCCGTCTAAACAAAGTCCTCATCGTCAACGAGAGCATCAAGCATTTCCGTACCCAGCGGGACATGTGCCTGGACGCCGCCGAGGATATGCAGGACCTGATTGCGGAGAACCGTCGTCTTGCGGCTGAGATCAATGCGATGCGGGCCCAGACCGGACAGCCGCTCGTTGAGCCGAGGCCCGTCTCAGAGGCGATGACCCAGTTGATGAGCGTCAAAGACGAGGTCTATGGTGTCTTCAACAATGGATTCGGTGATAATTGGGCTACCGAGGCCGACGAGAACCAGCGCTCGAGGAGCGGTACGGCGGACCAAGACCTGCAACTGGGGCTGTTTCCGCCGGGGGAGCAGACGTATCTTGCGCAGCTGTCGCCGCCGGATGAACTTACGTTGGGAAACGAGATTTCATTCACGATGCCGCCGCAACCGTTTTCGGCTCAGCCAGAAATGCCCTGGGGGCTTCCAACGGCAGACCTTCCTGGGCAGGTGCCAGCAGTCCCGACCCTAGATATGTTTGGGTCCAACACTGTTCCCGATGGCCAGACCCTGGGAGAAGCTGCATATCCAACAACGTTCGATGTTCTGTCACCATCCTGGACTCAGGGTGTGGACATGGGTGTGAATCACGCCATGCCATATATGCCTCACGGAAACGAGGAATTCGAAGCCTTTGGACTGCGTCAACCATGAATTATCTACCCAGGCACCTCAACTATGCCATCTTTTCAACACGACCTTCCAACTCCGTCTGAATATACGCAAACAACGCCTCCTGAAGCTCACGGTTCTGGCTCGCCTTGGATCCCGACTCCGCCTTCCCAACCGGGCCGTAGTACTGCCCACTCTTCGCCTCGGGGCTGACGGCCGCCCAGATCTGGGACAGAGCGCCCTTCTCCACAGGCGTGGCGAACGCAATGGCCGCATACAGAAACGGCCGCAGAAAGAACCCCGCCGAGGCGTGGTGGAGGTTCGTCGCGACCATGCCGGGGTGCACGGGGATAATCTTGACACTCTGCTCCCTCTCCGCGAGGGCCTTGGCATAGTGCAGATCAGCCAGCTTGGAGATTGTGTAGCGCTGCGTCGTCGCGCGGTCGGGCATTGTGGTGCGGAACTCGGCAAAGTTGTAGACACTGGTCGGAGCGCGGGCGTGTGCTGCGGAGGAGAGCATCACGGCGCGGGTTTCTGGGTTGATCTTGGCGGTCTCGCGCAGGGTAGGGAGAAGCAGCTGGGTGAAGAGCGCGGGGCCCACGACGTTGGTGCCGAATTGGATCTCATAGCCGTCTGCGGTGAGGCCCTCTGCGGTCATCATAATACCCGCGTTGTTTCCGAGGATGTCGAGGCGGGTCTCTCTGGAGAGGAAGTCCGAAGCAGCGCCTTTCACACTCTCGAGGGACGCGAGGTCGAGCTTGAGGAAGCTGATGTTCTTTGCGGCGGGGTTTGCCGTCTGGATGTCCTTGATTGCCTGTTCGGCTTTCTGTTGCGATCTGGCGGCGAGATAGATGCGGGCGGGATTACGGGATGCGAGCTGTTTAACCGTTTCGAGTCCTAGGCCTGCGTTTCCGCCGGTGACGATGATGACTTGGTCCTTCAGTTCAGGTATATCTTCTTGGCGAAACTGAGGCATGATGGCGGTGTTGAGTTGCAGAAGTACTTGCAATCGGGGGTAGACCAAAATAGGCAGAAAGACGGACGTCGAAAACTAGAATGAAGCGATTTGGAAAGTCTGGGGACAGAACCGGATGTATGTTGTCTAAGGTGGCACTACGACTTATATACTACTGCTCTATGCCCTTGGGTACGTATACTCCGATCTTCTTACTGGACGAAGTAGGCCGAAGTGCTCTTGCTGTACCTATTTGCCGACTGTGTGCCCTCTAATAGGGAGGGCTATGGAACCTAATCGATATACCACGAGTCTGTGACAAAAAGCTGACAATTCAAGGCATCAAGTACATGACGAGGCAAGACCACCGGAAGCGGAGTTTGGACATGGCCGGAGCTACCCCGAGATGACAGCCAGTAGTTTCCTCACTCTAAGTACAGGAAAAAGAGACTACTAGCGGAGTCTTAATATGCAACTAGCAACAGATGAGGCTCAATAGGTAGTCCCTGTACTGTCCTCGGACTTTGTCTTCGTCCCGACTTCCAAGGTTGAATGGGGGCCAAGATCTCATGTCGGGTCCACGCTAGACAGGGGGGTAAGCAGTCCACATGAGGCCCAGGGCCTCGCAGCCATTACCGCAGCGCCGAGGGAACCAACACGTTTCTCGCGTTTTTCATTCGTCGCAATGGATGTGTGTCTCAGTTCGGTCTGCTTACGCCCCTGCTGCGGGCTGAATTACCGAAATCATCAGTCTGCAAGAGAGCTCCAATCTATCACGTGCATGTCTTCCCATCCTTGATACCTCTGTCTTTCCTCCATCGACTTTCTGCTCTTTTCGATTGATTTTCTGCTTTCTTCCTCATCCAACATCTTGCATTCCCACTCTCGCTGTCACCATGCACCTCATTCTCACGGGGGCCACCGGCCTCGTAGGATCTAGCGTCCTCGACGCGATGCTCAAGTCCAAAGACGTCACCAAGATCTCCATCCTCAGCCGAAGACCGGTACCCATGGCAGGAAACAACCCTAAAGCCAACGTAATCATCCACAAAGACTTTGAAACCTTCGACTCGAGCGTCCTTGCGAAAGTCGATGACGCCGACGGCGTAGTTTGGGCGCTGGGTATCAGCCAGAGCAAAGTCACAAAAGAGTAAGTGCTGTGTTTGCACCTTTGCAATTTTGCATCTTCTGTAGCTGACACAAGCGCAAGGGAATACGTCAAAATCACACAAGACTTCCCCCTCGCGGCCGCAGCCGCCTTTTCAAAGATACCGTCCACCGACGACAAGCCGTTTCGCTTCGTGTACGTCTCGAGCGGCGGCGCGACTGCGACTCCGGGCCTCCCCACCCCTTACTACGGCGTTGTGAAGGGAGAAGCAGAGCTGACGTTAGCCAAGCTGCGCACTTCGAGATTCAACGTCGAGTCTGTGCGGCCAATGGGCGTTGATCCTTCTAACCATGAGGCTATCAAGCCGTACATCCCAGATCCCGGATTTACGTACCATGCGATGAGTGCCGTCCTGTTACCGATAATGAGGTCGGCGTTACTGAGGCGGCAACATACCCCGACGGAACACTTGGGGCCGTTTCTGGTGGATTTGGCGCGTGGAAAACATGATAGACAGCTAGACGCCGGTGGAGATGGGATCACACAGGTGAACGGGTCGAGGATCTTGGATAATTGGGCGTTTAGAAGGTTACACGGACTCTCTTAAAAAAGCGATAATTACCCTGTCTGCTTAACTCAGTACAAATTCAAGACATCTAGCGCCCCTCTTTCGCCTCCAGTAGTTCGTCGATTCCAGCACCTCATCGCAGCCATACAACAACGGAGCCCATTTTGAAAAGAACTCGGCGCTAAACTCCCAACCCGCGGCATCCCAAGACTCACCCCATACGACGAGAGCCGCGTTCGTCCCGTCTTCAAGATTCAGCAGCTCGCAGCAGAGCGTTTCGCACAAGACGTCCTCATCATATATCCCCGCCTCAATGCCCCGCAGTATATTATCGCGCATCTTGGGGATGGGGAACAGGTCCAGCCATGAATAATGCGTCACAGCTCTCTGCAACTCCGTCAGACGCAGCGCTTCGGGAAGGTTCGACCGATCAGGTGTAGCTGGCCCCTGATAGTTGAATATAGAACACAACTCGTCCGTTTCTAGCATCTCGAATGGTAATTTCAGCATGAGCGCGTTGCGGGCCAGCGCGTCAAAGGTGTTTAGCCGGGTGACGAGCGGCAGGTCGCGCGCCGCGGGGAGGTTCAGGCCCCAGTTGGTAAACGCCATCTGCAGGAACTCCTTGATTCTCTCGTGCAGGCCGGTGCACCTGACGAGGATCAAGAGTGGGAGCTGGTCGATGACAGCTGTGAAGAGCCGAGCTTGCTCTTGGCGGGAGGTCGTGCTCTGGATGACGGCTGAGACACTCGGATTCGGGCCACCAGCAGCAACGGCAGTAGCTTTAGACGTCACGTCGAGACCGGCATGTAGTGCTACAGGGAACTTCTCGAGCCGCTTTTTGGCACCTAATTTCGATGTTGTTGGTACAACCGCCTGCATACTTGGACCACTATCCGAGGCCGTCGCATGTCCGTCTGGGTGTGGGTAGCACTCACGATACGCTCGTTGGTGGAGCCGGTTCTGCCGTTTCCTTCGCTCTCTGGAGCTGCTCACTCCAGCCCATTCGTCATCCTTGTCCCAGATGTTTGAGGATTCAGCGGACATTGCTCCTTATTCCCAGAATCTGTGCGTTTTTCTGTGTCAAAGCTGGATCGAGATGTGCCTCAATGCGGGTGCGAACGAAGTTGGAAGATGGGAGGTTGGTCATTTCTCGGAGCAGGCAATATGAGACCTGTGGAACCGGCGGACGCTAACTCGTTGGGCTGAACCGTATGTGGAACTCATGTGGATTGCTTACGCCCCTGTTGCCAAGGAGTGGATAGGGTATCCTTGTTTGTGGGAACAGCCAAGTTGGATCCCTCTCCCCGCCAGTCTGGGGTCGATCATCCGTACCCCTGCCTCATTACATGGACCAGCAGCGGAGAAAAGATCGTTGCTGGATCTAGACCCTTGGAAGATTTCGTGTGGTCTTAGATGCATAGATGGCATCGGCCAGTGAGACGGTGGGATGAGGAAGAACATGAGTTGATGCCGAACCTTCAGAAGCAAGATACATAGAGAATGTATTCGGGACGTTGCTCATATAGCGAGAGAGTAATAAAAACCATGTCTGAAATTGAGCTCTTTGGCATGATTCGAATGACTCAAAGTGTTTGTGGTGCTCTCACTGAAATATCCTGGACGTGGAAATGTACTTGCATATTAGTCCCACGGCAGATGTATTGAGACAAGTCACGGTACTCCCAGAGTCTCTGCAGCTCATTGTCAGAGCGTGAGAGCATTGGCAAAGTATCTCTAAAAAAGTATTCTTGACTCGACACGGTTCTTCACAGATGGGGTCGGGCTTATGCCGGATCGGACTTATGCCGAAGGTCGCCAGAAACATCGAGAGGTGAGCACGATCGTCGCCTCAGGCGGGTTTGGATATTCACTAGCCCAAGTGGATAGAAGAGATTGATAGCGCGACAAAAGTGGAAGAGCTAAAAAGTCGATCCAAGATACTCTGTGCGAACTCATATTCTCAGAAGACACTGATACCTCCGTCGACAAGAATGTCCGCCCCGGTGATGTAGCTTCCGGCTTTGCTGGCCAACAAAATCACAGCTCCTGTCAGCTCCTCCGGCTTGCCCATCCTGCCGTAAGGGTTTCTCTGCTTCCAAGTCTGCCGGTGTTCTTCCAGGCCCTCACCCTCATTCAGGATGGTGTCCATGTATCCCGGACTGATGCTATTAACCCTAATGCCGTACGTCGCCCATTCTGCCGCAAGCGACTTCTTAATGGATAAAATGGCCGCCTTAGCAGCGTTGTAGTGAACCTGCGGCTGCGGAAAGTTCACAATATGCGCGGAAATACTCGCCATGAGAACGATGCTTCCACCATTCCCACGGCTAACCATCGACTTTGCCACAGCCTGAGCGACAAGAAAGGCGCCGGTGGTGTTCACCTCGAGCATCTGCCGCCACTGCTCCGGCGTGATATCCAGCGCATGGATGGCAAAGGCGATTCCCGCGAAGCAAAAGCACAGGTTAACCGGACCGATGTCACGTTCGGCCTGTGCAACGGCCTGCGACACTGCCTCGGCATCCGTCACGTCGACCTTTGTAAACGTGATTTTGGCATCGGGAAACTCGGACTGGAGTTGATTGACGGTTGTCTGTCCTGCATCTGGATGAAGGTCGAAGATGGCGAGACCCAGGAGGCCGTGCTCTAGCAAAGCTTTGCAGGCGACGGAGCCGATATCGCCGGCACCACCGGTGATGATGGCGCTGCCGGTGACTGCGAAGCGGGCCGTGGCCCGCTCGGCTGGCGTGAGATTGGGGGTGGGTTGCGGGGGTGCGGTCTTGGAGGTGGCGGAACCATCGCTGAGTTGCATGGAAGGGGGAGCCCGGAACCTGAGTTGGTCGCGCGGGATGGACATGTTGTCTAGTTACAGGAATGAATGAGCGCTTAGGGCGTATGGGGCTTTCAACAGACAGGCAGGCCACAGCTAATGTTCATTCAGACTTTGCAGTGGTTTCCGAGATGAAACAAAAGAGAATGTTGGGTCTCGACTGGCCTGTCGAGTTGGACACATTGTTTTTTTGAGAGGAAGTCTCTTATGTAGCGACTTCTGCGTAACTCATTGAAATCTCACTGTCGCGTCCAAACCCCACCTTTGCGATCTGCGAACTGTACAGTAACGGCGCCTTGGTGCGGAGAAAGTTCTTTTGATACGGCCAAATTGTGTTTGGCATGCGGTTACTGTACAGTACCTGCAGCAAGATAGCGGGGATGACCCGTTCCAGCCACAGGCTGATGCTTGTGCTACTGAAATGTGTTGGCATCATTGTACGCGAAGGATTCCGTCAATCAACTCGCCGTGCATGAACCATATCTAGTGCTGATTAAGAATTCTCTGGATTATCCTCGTCTAGAAAATGACGTCATTTTGACGCGCCTTTCCAGCAACACGTTCGCCTGATTTCGTTGACTTGTCGCCAACTGTGTTAGGGTTAACAGTGATCATGTAAACGATACCTTATCGACATTCCGATTGGACGTTGCCGGGATGTTACTGCGCAGTAACCGCATTAGCGTCCTCCGATCGGGTCACCGTTCAACTCAATCATTCACATGGATGGCCTAGTTGAGTCTAGGCTGACTGAAAACGAGTCTCGGGAGGGGGCGATCACTTATTGTTCCGTGGTCGTCAAGTTTGTAGGTTAGATAAAATAGACGTTCTAAGGAAAAGCAGGTCTAATGCGGAAAATTCAGGATGGCTTCAAGCTCGAGCAACGGGCTTGAGGTGAACTTTGAGAGGACCCTTATCCCACAAAATAAAGACCTTCTGCTGTCCTACCCAATCTCGGCTCTCCTCCGAAAGCTCAAGGTCAAAGCTCCAAATCAGACGAGCTAGAATTAGGCGCATCTCGACATATGCCAGACTGCACATGTCAGCTACTGAATCCATCTCTCAAACAACACCAGATGATGTGATGGCAGGGGTGATCTCACTTTCGTCCTAGGCAATTACGGGCTCCAATGTGGAAGGGCTGGAATGCGTCTCGGTTATCGGAAGCGAACTCTGGGTCGCCAAGAAACCTCTCTGGGCGGAAACTGAAGGGATCTTTGAAGTAGGCTTCGTTGTGATGTATCGCCCATTGATGAATGGCGACAGTCGTCTGTGTTGATGTCTGTCAGTAATGCAGCTTTAGAGTTGGAGTGCACTCTTCGAGAAGCTCACGTTTCCAGGTATGAAGCGACCGCAGACAGCAGCGCCCTCTTTAGGGGTCACTCGCGGTAGACCCATAGACACAGGCGGGTAGATACGGAGAGCTTCGTCCAGACAAGCCAGCATATAGCTCAACTTGTTGACCGATATGATGGTAATGTCATCTTCCGTTTCGAAGCTTGACCGAACCTCGGCGACCAGTTTCCTGAGGGTGTGTTGGTTGGTCAATAGATAATAAGTTACACCGGACAGTAGAGTGGCTGTTGTTTCCGATCCTCCGATGACGAGTGTGTTGCTGTTCGCAGCAAGCTGGTCGAAGGAGAGACCCTGCAGAACACAAGTCAGTCAAAGGATACGACATTGTTGAAGCAATAGGGCTACGAGATTGAAAGAGCGGGTGAGAAAGACGGCATGTTAAGGCTTACGAGTTCATCCTTCTTCTTGAGCAATCCTTCGATAAGGTCCGGTCTGCCCCCCTTGCCGCCTATATCCATTCGTCTTTGGAACTTCTCCTTGGCGTTGTTGAGATTCTTTCCGCGACTTGCCCTTGCGGACTTGGTTGACAAAAGGCTGAGCATCAGCTTCTTCAGCCAGGGGTAGTGGTTTGCGGTTTGAACAACGGTACCAAGCCGAGCTGAGATGAAGATGGTGCGAATCCAGGGATGATAATCTGACCTCTCGAGGCAACCAAACGGTTCACCAAACGCAAGATCGCCAATGATGTCAAATGTGGTGAAGTTGTACCATGCCATCAAGTCAATGGGTTCGTCTGTGGCACAGTTCTCGTGAAGACGCCGAATAAAGAGGTCCATATATTGCATAATGAGGGGTTGCTGATCACGTAGGCTGCGCTCGCTGAAGCCATGCGACATTGATCTCCTTAGCAATGCATGCTCTTTTCCGGCGGAACTGACAATGGTAGATGGCATCGTCGTGACTGGGCGGTAGAACATTTGATACTTCTCAAATTCCGGCGCGCCTGATGATCGGTGGCCTATAATGTCCTTCCAGGCGCTGACATTGTTGAAGGCGAGTTCGTTGGGCGCTACTCGGACAATGTCGCCGTACCTTTTGTGCAGCTCCAAGATGTCAAATGGGAGAGTGCCTTTGTTGAGTTTGTAGCCAAAGCCTAGCCGTGTGGCCCGCAGGATAAGAGGTCCGGGAAATTTTCGCAGTGGATGAAGATAGAGGTTGTAGAATACTGAGAGTGCGAGATAGGCCGTGATCTTGTGGAACGTCGTTAGATGTCGCCGTTTCAGATATCAAGGCTGCGGACTTACCAAGCCAACGAAGGCCAAGAGGCCTGTCCAAATGTCGATCTGCAAGAACATTCTGCCTTCTTTTGTGTCTGTAAAAAGAGCGTGATGTGTCGTGGGACGTCTCTGTCCCAAACTTGCGTTCATCGATAGGTGAAAGGGGATTTAAAGCATGTCTTCATCATCGCAGTCAGGTCTGAAAATGCATCTTTGGAATACTCTTCGTGCTAGTGAGACCATCAACCCTTGTAACCCGAGAAATACGAGTATTGAAACCCGAATCAATGCGACCGCCAGGGCGCATCTAATCATGCGTGAAGTGGCTTAATTAATCTAGCTATAAGTGCTATAGGTACGCCTGCTAAGGGGTATAGCTAACGCTTTATATAAAGATAGGATTTAGGCTAGTATTTAGGTTTTAGGCTTAAGCTTAGCTAACTTCTATTTTCTACTCTTTTTTTAGTTTATATTACTAGTACTCCTATAAAACTATTCCTATTCTAAAGTAGTAATTTAATTAGTTATATAACTATATAGCTTTACTTTTTTTTTCTACTATATTATATTATTTTTATTATTCTATATTACTTTTTAAAATATTTCTAACTTTTTATTTCTTTTTATATATTTAATTATAATATAAAACTTTTATTAAACTTAAAATAATTTTAATATAAATTTAAACTATATAGTTTAATAGTTTAATTATTTTTAAATTATATAAACTTAAATTAAAAAAACTAATAACTTAACTTTAAGATCTTAGATTTAAATTAAAAATAATAATTAAGTTTAGTTATATCTTAATATTAGTTAAATAATATTAATATATATTTTATAGTTAAGCTTAATATTTTAAAATATAATAAAGTTTATAGATTTTTATAAGAGTTAATTCTAAGATATTTATATATTAGTATAAATTTAATTAACTAGGATAATTATTAGAAAATATTATAAAATCTAATTCTCTTTTTATTTTTAGTTTAATTTAAATTTTAAAATTAAATTAAATTTAATAAAATTAAATAAAGCTAAATATCTTTTTATTTATTAATATTAATATAGTTTTAACTTAGAGAAAAACTTAACTAAAATATTAGATTTAATAGTTAAGTTTTAATTTTAGTAAAATTAAACCTTTTAATTACTTTCTAAGCTTTTATTTTTAAATAACTTTTTATATAAAAAGCTTTTATAGTTAGTAATTTAACTATAAGAAAAAGTAAATTAAAATAATTAAAATAATATAAAGTCTAACTATAAAAGTTAATTAGTTAGTAAAATATAAAGGATTAAAATTATATATAAAAGAAATAAATAAATAGTAAAAACTTAATTAAAGTTAAATCTTAAGATTTATTCTTTAGTTTAAAATTATTATTAGTTCTCTATAAGTAAAATAAACTTAGTATTCTAATAAATTTATAATATCTTTCTACTACTAATAGTTTAATAAAATTATTAATAACTTTCTTAAGTTATATATAGTTAATTTTAAAGTTTTATTACTAATATTATTAATAATCTAGTAATACTTAATCTTAATATAATATAGCTTAAGTAACTATTTACTTAATAAGTAATTATTAAAAGTATTTATTAAATCTATATATATCTAGAGAAGTAATTAAATAGAGATATTTATTCTTATAAAGAGATCTATAATATATAAAACTTTACTTCTAAGTATTAGATTTATTTACTTAGTTTTATAAGTTAATATAGCTATAAATAATTATAATATTAATTTCTAAGTAATTAATACTCTTCTATATATAACTATATAATTAGTAGTTAACTTATTAGATCTCTTATAATCTAACTAACTAATATTATAATAAATTAATAGTTTAAAGTTATTAATAGAGAAACTTAAGCTATTTAAATAGAAAGTAAAATCTTTAAACTATAGAAATATCTCTATATAAATCTTAGTAGTTTATTATATTTATTAGAAATATATTATTAATTTCTAATAGCCCTACTTATAGATATAGAGATATTAAGTTTTATATTATTTATCATCTATTATAGTTTATTTAAATTATTTTAATATTTATATATCTTAGTAAGTATTTTATATTATTTAGTAATCTTTAGTAGCTAAAAATTACTAAGAAGATAAAATATTTAGTTATATCTAATAATGTTTTCTCTATAGTATACTATAAATATATTTAAGAGATCTCTAAAGTTACTTTATTTTATAATTATAAATAATTTTAAACTTAAGAAACTATTATATTTTATTTAAATCTTTAATTTAAAAGAAGTTATATAAATTATTTTTAAAGTTATTAATTTACTTAATACTTAGTATAATAATATATTATTAATATAAAGTAATATTATAATACTATTTTTACTAATAAGAATATAAAGTTCTTTTAAAAGTAGTTAGAACTTTAAATCTTTAAAAATAGTAATAATTTACTTATACTAGAGAAGAAGTAATTCTCTAAGTTTATAAAAAGCTTTTTTTAGCTTATAATACTAGCTAGATCTATTATTAAACCTATAAAGTTAAGTAATATAGATATCTTAATCTCTTATAAAAGTATTTAAAAAAGCTATAACTATATTAATTTTATTTTAGAGTTTTAATATTATAATAGAAAGATTTATAAAGTAATAAGATTAGTAACTATATATAAACTATTTTATTCTTTATTTTTTTTATAAATAACTTTTTACTCTAACTTTATAAAGTTATCTATACTAACTTTCTTATTTATATATTTTTTTAGAGAGATTTTATAGCTATTTTAATAGTTATTTAAGCTATTAGTATTCTATCTTTTTTAAACTATCTATTTAGGTTTTTATAATATTAAAAATAGTTAATTTTAGAGATCTTTTAGCTATTACTTTTTATTTCTTAAAAGTTATAAATAAGTAAATCTCTAAACTAAAAGCTTATAATAAGTTAAATACTAAGAAAGTAAAGATTAATTTCTAATCTATTTTATTATTAATTAAGTTAATCTCTATAATTCCTATCCTACTAAATCCTTTATTAATATCTTAGTATTATATAGTATTTAAGTTCTAAAAAACTAAGTAATTTAATTAGATAAAATAGGAGCTATTCTTAGTAATATTATAAGAATAAAATTTCTTTTATTACTTTTTAATCTTTCTTTTTATATTCTTATATTATTTTTTAGAGATTAATAAAAAATAATAAAGGAGTTTTATTTTTTAAAAGGCTTATTATAAAGTAATAATATATTTTTTAAATAAAAGTAAGACTTTATTATTAATTATTATTATATCTAATATAAAACTTATATTACTCTAGAGAGTTTTCTTCTAGTATTATTTATATTGATATATTTATAATGCTAATATTATAATATATATATAGTTCTAGATCTAAAATTAGTAAACTACTTTTTTTATTACTAACTTATTTTTAAAAAAGCTTATCTTTTTATTCTTATTTATTATTACTTTCTATTTTATAAGCTTCTTCTAAATATAAATTACTTATTTTCTCTTTTTATTATTTCTATTTAGTAGGAAATATATCTAGTAGTTTAATAAAGCTAAATTTTAGCTTTATAAGTTATATTTAGTAATTTATCTTAAACTTATATCTCTAGCTTAACTTCTTCTTCTAGCTATAAGTTATTAAATTTAACTAAGAAAAGCTTATCTTTATCTTCTTTAAATATTATATCTCTTATTTACTAAATATTATTAGTTCTTTTAATAAAAATATAAGAAATATTACTATAGAAGCTATTATAACTTATAAATCTATTAAATGTAGTTTTAAACTTTATTTTTTTCTATCTTTTTATTTATAGATAGCTATCTAAATAAATATAAATATAAGCTTAATAGCTCTAATAGTAAAAGTATTATATATATAGTTTTCTTATAGAAAGAGATATATTAAGAGCTTTTATTAGCTTTTTATAAAAACTAATATTATTCTTACTATTAAATAGTAGATTACTAACTTTAAGAGAGGTCTTTATTATTTAAAACTAGAAAGACTTAAAAAAGTTAGTTTTAAATATATTATATACTTTTTACTAAATAGCTTTTTTAAAGCTTTCTACTTCTCTATTCTACTAATAATAATTAAGTATTACTATTTTAAAGTAGAAGTTTTATTCTAAAGTAAATAGTTTTATTATTTTAAAAATAGCTATATTATTATTTAGAATAACTTTAGAGAAATAAATAAAACTATTAATAGCTATAATTTTTTTTAAAAAACTAAGTATAAAGCTATACTATTTATTTTTAATTTAAATACTTAAAACTATTTATATATTAAGAAAGCTTTTATAATATAGAAACTATAAATAATATTTCTAAAGCTTTATAATATTAGTTTTAAAAAGTTAATTTAAAACTTTTAGAAAGCTTAAATTAGTTATTCTTATTATTTATTACTTAGGTATTAAGTTAACTTTATTAGTAAATAGATATAATACTTATAATTTATTAGAAATACTCTAAAAGCTTTATATTAATATCTCTTATAATAGTAATAGTTATTTCTCTTAATAAATAGCTGTAAAAGTATTAGGAGCTACAAGCTATAGTTAGGTCAAACTAATAATAGAAACACCTAAAAAGTAGGTCTAGTATTGCTATGCTACATTTGCTTACTTCTTCTAAGATCCTCATTTTTAGCCTTTAGTAAGTATTTACTAAGTCTTTACTATAGAAAGTTCTATACTCTAGTTCTATAAGCTTCTTTATTCTTTTAGCCTCTATTAGCTAAACTATTCCTAGCTTCTCTAAGTAGGGTATTTAGTTCTTTATAATTATCCTCCTTCTAATTATAGTAGTCTTTATTATAAAGTTAGATATAGAGTTTAGCTTTTAGCTATTATTCTTCTCTATTATTTAGATAAAGTATCTAGCTTTATTACTATTATCTCTATTATCTAACGTAGTAGCTATTTACTATTTATTTACTAAAAAATAATAAAGCCATTAATATTATAATAGAAGCTTATAATCCTATCTCTTATAGTCTTCTTTGTTTTAGCCCCCCTTTATAGTTCTTCTTAGGCTGCTCTAAAGGAGTCTTATTATTATTTATTAATAGAAATAGTTACTCTTTTAGCAGTAGTTTTATTCCTAATAGTTTACTCTTTATTTAGCAAGCTTTTACTTAAGAAATATCCTTATAATAGCTTTATTTTCTATTTTATTATCTCCCTTCTAAATAAGCATGTTATAAGGCTATAAAATAGGTTAGATAGTAACTACTATTATTAATTTACTACGCCTACCTCTTTATAAGTAGTAACTACTATAGTAAATAACTACTATTCCTACTATCTGAAGTTATAGCTACTTTTATAATTATTTAATAAAGCTTCTTAGCTATCTATAAAGTAATAGCTTTTTTCCACCTTAAGGTTAGTTTTTTTGTTTCTTCTTTAATATTATATCTAATAATAATAACTTTTATATTTTATAAACCCTTCCCTAAGCCTTCGCTAATCTTTTATTATTCTTCTAGACTTCTATATCTAATATTATAAGTACTAACTCTTTTATTACCTATATCCTCTTATACTTTAAGCTTAAAGCTTTAGAAAAAGGTAATAATACTTACTAGTATAACTAATTAGGTAGAAGTAAACTTTATATTATTTATATTTTATAGCTTTAGTAGTCTACTAAAGTAGTCTATACCTATATATAGTTAGGTAATATAACCTACTAAATATACTATTTTTATAATATTAAGTACTATAAAGTAAGTTTTTAGTAACTTATTATAGAAGGATTAAACTAACTTTATAACTCTAGATTTCTAACTTTTTTATTAATAGTATTTATATTTACTAGAACTAGGTTAAGCATTATATAGCTAAGATTAAAGCTAGTAAGCACTATTAGTATAAAATTTACTATATCTATACTACTATCTATAAAAGGTAAAGCTTTCTCTTAGAACTTTATAAGTAGTTAATAAACTCTACTAGTCTTACTCTAAGTTCTAAATAATACTATAGCTAGTTTCTATAAATAAATACTAAAGAAAACGCTACTAACTATACCTAAGTATACCTATAGCTTTAGCTTAAAATAAGTTTCTTTCTTTATTAATCTTTTTATATTAGTACTAATAATACTTTATAGGATACTTACTATAAAAAAGATAAAGCTTTTATCTAAGTAACTTAAACTTAGCTAAATATAGCTTTACTTTAATATCTTAAAAATATAAGCTATATCTATAAATAAGCTTAGTTTCTTAATAAGCTTAAAAAGATCTTAGAAAGCTATCTTATAAGTAAAAACCTTTATATATTAGGCTTATCTATTTAAAACCTTTTAAAAGTATAAAGCTTTTAAATACTTTATAACACCTATAAGTATACTCCCTTTACTAAGCTTAAATATATTAGTAATAGTCTTACTTCTTAACTAAATACTTATAAAGAAGTTAGTATAGCTTCTATAAGTATTTACTAGAAAGCTATAAATACTAATAATAAAGATAATTCTTTAGAAAAGAGTAGTAATAAAGATAGTAATAATAATATTAGACTAAATAGTAATAATAAGGATATTAGACTAAATAGTAATAATACTAGTTCTAGTAATAAAGATAATAATAAGGAATAGTAGGTTTTTTTCAGGGAATCTTTAGTAAGTATATAGTAGCTTTTCTATATATATAGATAGTTAGATACTTAGAATTTTCCTATTACTTTTTTTTTAAGCTTCTACTATATTTTTATAGTTAATTAACTTCTTTTTACTCTATACTATTTATTATCCTATTTATAATATAACTTATATTATTACTTTTTAAATCTAATAAGGATTTATAAAGTATTTACTCAGTATGTTTTAGGTTTCTAAGTATTATATTCTACTAGTTAGCTTTTCTACTTAACTAAATATAGAGAGCTTTTTAGTACTTCCTTTTATAATATAATATTTTTAACTTCTTATTCTTCTAAATCTTCTTTAAGGTTTAGAAGCTACTTTTTAGTAAGCTTTTAGCTATACTATAGTTTAAGTAAAGCAATAGAGAAGATATTATATATCTTACTATATTTTTCTAGAAATTAGACTTTATAAACATTTAAGCTTATAACTTCTATAATTAGTATAAAGATAAATTATAAAGTAAACTTCTACTAACCTTTTATAAAATAAAAGTTTTTTATAAAAGGTTCTATAATATTTTCTATATTATATAATTATACTTTCTTTTTAGCGTTAGTATTTTTAGCTTATACTTTAGTAATATATTTACTATTATTATAAGAAAATTTAACTTTAACTAATTATATAGTTTATTAGTTTTATAACTTTTACTAAACTTAGTAAGATATATAGTTAATATTTAACATATTCTCTCTATCTAGCTATCTATCTATAGATACTAAGCTATAGAGAAGTATTTCTAAATATCCTAGGCTTTTATCTAATCCTATTAAAATTAGCTAGTAATTAACTTATTTTAATTACTAATAATAGCTTTAGATATATTATATTAATACTTAATCTCTTAATATAGGATCCTTACTAAGCTTATAATATCTAGCTATTTAGTTATTACTAAGAATTAAGCTATTTTAGTTATTTAGTATATAATTACTAAGATTATATTATATATAACTCTATTATCTTAGTAGCTTTCTAGTAAGCTAGTTAAGAAGTCTAGTAAGATCTACTAGAAAGGGTATATTAGTAGTTCTAATATTTATAATAACTTATATAGTTTATACTATAGTATATACCTTTAGTAGTATAAGTACTTAGTAATATATACTATATTTTCTATTAAATATAGCTAGTAACTTCTATAAGATAAGTTTTATAGTTATTTACTTCTATATAGCTTAATTTAAGCGTATTATAGTAGTTTTTTAAGATTTTATAATAGAAAGATCTTTCTTTTAAAATAATAAGTTTTCTTCTAAACTAAAAAATATTATTCTTATTAAGTTAGTATTTTTAGTATTTCTTAGTATCTTAGTAAACCTTAGCTATAATATCTCTATAAAAATAGTTTTTAGCTTATAATTTACTAACTATCTATTTAAGATTTATACTAAAGTATAGTATATAAACTGTTTTATCCTAAATAAGCTCCCTTATTATAGTATATAAGATATACTATTCTAGTATAATAACCTTAGCTCTTCTTAAATCCTCTAATATATTACTTTCTTCTTATAGAGTAGTTAGTATAGTATCTATATATATCTTGGAGTAGGTAATAGTACTAATATATATTATAATATATAATAAAGTATTAATACTTATTATAAAATAGTTCTAATATAAAGGTAAAGATTTTTTAACTTTAAAGCTAGCTCTCTAGTAAAATTCTTATATATTTTACTAGATAGCTTAGATATAAGTTTTTATAATAGCTATTTATCTTTTAAGCTTAGTAATATATTAGTAGTCTATTACTAAAAGCTAGCTAATAAACCTAAGTTTTCTTTTTAAAGTTAGAAATATATTATCTACCTTAGTATCTTTTACTATATAATTAGAGTATTAAAATAACCTATTTACTAGGTTAGTGATCTTTGATCTATATTAGATTTTAAAGTTAAAAGCTAATAATTAGTAAACCTATTATATAAGTCTTCTATAAATATCTTATATAGATATAGTAAATACTCTTTTTAGTATAATATAGTCTATAAACTAGGAATTTTTTAAAAAGCTTCTAAAAGTATTATACTTAGTAATTTAAGCTTTTAATAATAATAAAAAGCTTTTATTATTTTATAGCTTAGTATTATTCTATATTAGATAGTTTTCTTAACTAAAAAGCTATTAAATACTAAATAGTTTCTATATTTCTATAAAAATATACTAAATACTACCTAAATAGATATATCTATCTTAACTCTTATTTCTAGTATAAAGTTATAATATCTTAGTATTAATACTTTAGTAAATACTCTATAAAGTATTTTAAATATAGTTTATATCTCTTTTATCTAAATAAAAGTTCTTAATTTTATACTATTTTAGCTTCCTTTAAGTATACTATTTATAGAGGCTATAATATAGAAATATTTTACTATAGACTTATAATAAAAATTATAAAATCCTAAGAAGACTTATATATCTCTAAAAGATTTTAGTACTAACTATTTAGTAACTATTTAGATATATTCTAAGTCTATTTTAATACTATTCTAAATAATATAGAACCCTAAAAAGTCTATTTCTATCTAATAGAAATTATACTTTTTAAGTTTTATAAATAGTTTAGCAGCTTTTAAGTAGTATAGAATAGTATAAAAGTTTTTAATATACTATTCCTTAATCCTTAAATAAATTAAGATATTATCTAAGTATATAATATAATATATATCTAGGAAGTTAGTAAATATTCTATAAATATATACCTAAAATATTACTAAAGTATTAATAAGCTTAAATAGTATTACTATATACTTAAAGTATCTATATTATATTCTAAATATAGTTTTCTATTAGTTTACTTTATTAATTATAATATAGTAATATATTTTACTTAAGTTAATTTTTAAAATAAATTTTATTTTAGTAAGCTTATTTAGAAGTTTACTAATTAATAGTAGAAAGTATTAATTTTTTATTATAATTTTATTTAACCTTTAATAATCTATATATAACTATAAACTACTATCTTTTTTTAGTATAAATAGAATAAATACCTCTATAAAGCTTATAGAATAGTAGATTTAGTTTATAGCTTCTATTTCTTAGATATATTCTATAAGAGTTTATAGTTATTCTACTAATATAAAGTATATAAGCTTATAAAGAAGCTTTTTACTAAGCTTTAGTTTAATATAATATACTACTCCTTTTAACTTAAAAACCTTCTTTATGCTTTTATTATTAAAAATATTAATAAATGCTTAAAGTTCTTTAGAAATTCTTTTATCTTACTTATTATCTAGTAATTACTTACTTAAAATATTAATATCCTTTTTATTAGAAACTAAAGTACTTATTAAATATATAATATAAACTTATTAGCTATTCTCTATAACTTCTTAGATAATTACTTCTAGTTTAGTAAGTAAGATATATTTATATAACTAAATATATATATAGATATCTATATAGATACTTTCTTAACCTATAGAGTTATTAGATAAGAGGATATCTCCTACTTTTTTAGAGTATAAGCTTATAATAAATACTTAGTAGATCTTCTATAAGTAGCTTTTACTATCTAATAGGAAAAAAGTAAGCTAGTAAACTTTACTTATAAGTATAAACTTTCTTTAGAAGTTTATTAGTTCTAGAGCTATAATATTTATAGCTTCTTTTAATTAGAATTTTTCTATAAAATCTTCTCTAATAATATCTACTACTATATAGGTATTTATATTAACCTTAAGCTTAACTTTACTAAATACTTAGAGTATAAACACTTATTATTTAATAGTTTTCCTAATTAGAACTAAAGTAATTTCTAATATAAAGTTTTTAGAGTTATTTTTATACTTATTTATTTCTTAAGTCCTTAGTATTAATTATATAAACACTATAATTATATTTATATTATTCTATCTTAGGTTTAAGTTCTAGTTATTACTTATTAGCTATATATAGTTTTTAGTATAGTAGGTTATAATATAGCTATATTTCTTATAAATATAGTATTAAGAGCTCTAAGAGTTAAGTAGTTTATTATTAAAGTTAAGAGTTATATAAAGGTTTACTAGGTAGTTACTCTAAGATAAGGTCTCTAGATAGTATTCTTTATAATTTACTAACTATAAAAATTATAAGCTATTTATATAAAAGTAGTCTAGAGAACTTAAGTATAGTTATTTATATAACTTAGAATAGCTAGTAAGTCTCCCTATATATCTCCTATTTATAATTTCTTATAGCTTTTAAGTATATAGTATAATAGTATAAGTATTAGTATAATTAATATTTTATTTAAATAATTTATTTTTTAAGGTTCTAATTGTTAGCACAGGTATAAGGTATTCAGGGGCGTAGTATGCGCCTATATAGTATAGGGTTATAGATGGAGATATATGATAAAAAGTGATAATCCTCAGCATTATAGGCATTTATTTGTATAGATATTGATAGAGAAGGAATGTATTGTGATGATTCTGGTTGATGTTGTTGGCAGGTTACATCCTAAGGTAGGGAAAAAGGAGGGGAAAGATAACCTGAAACATAGGCTGTAAAGCTCTTAATTACATAAGTAGGATTACATAATATAAGGGATTACGTAAGCATTTATATAGTTATAGGTTATAATAAACTAAACACTTTTATATAAGGTTATATATATAAAAGTCTATTTGTTTATTTTATATAGAATATTTAAGTAAGTAGATTATTCTTATATTATTATTATTATTATATTAAGACGTTATATGTTAACATCCCCCCTTAAGGTATATACGGTTGATATAAAGGGTATATTATAAGTATATAGCTTACTTACTTAACATATATATACGTTATAGGTATAAAAACTTAAAAACCCAGTGGGAAAAATAAGAAAAATATTCCTATATTGTATAATATGTATATAACTAGTTAAAAAACTCTTATAAAATAACCTTATAGGTAAAAAGTTTCAAGAGAAAAACTAGTATGTTATTTCAGTAATAATATTATTATTATCTTTTATATTATTATTATTATTATTATTATAATAAATAATACTTAATAATGTGAAAAATATAACTTTGCCTAAAGGCTTAGTTAAAATATCAGCAATATTAGATTTAGTATTAATATGAAATAACATTATATCTTTATTTAATAAAGAGTCTCTAGCAAAATGATATCTTATATCAATATGCTTAGATTTCTTATGAAATTCAGGATTTTCAGCTAGTTTTTTAGCTGCAATATTATCTATAAATATTTTAGGCTTATTTATTAATTTAAATCCTAGATTTTTAAGATTAAAATTATAGGTATTATATAGATAAATAGCTTCTTTAACTGATTCTGTTAAAGCTATATATTCAGCTTCACAAGTAGATAAAGCTACTGTTTTTTGCTTTATAGAGCTATAAGATATAATATTATATAAGCCCCAGCAAAATATATAAGCTGATGTAGATTTTCTATCATCTAGGTCTCCAGCCCAATTAGAGTCTGAATAACCTATTAAATCCCAAATTATATTATTATTGCAGTTATAATAAATTCCTTTATTAGGATATTTATTTAAATAGCCCTATAGGTAATCTAAAGCAGAAAAATGCTCTTTAGAAGGGTTTGTAGTATATCTTGATAAGATATTAACTGCAAGAGCTATATCAAATCTAGTTTTTAAGGCTAGATATAGCAAAGCTCTAATTTGTTGTTGAAATTGTAATATTTCTTCCTTAGTTGCATAACTTTTATTTATATGCATTTTTATATTATCTTTTATAGGTGTTATTAATAGGTTTATATTAGTTTTATTATATTTATTTAATATTTTTTATGTATATTTCGTTTGATGCATAAAAATAGACTTATTTTGCCTATCTATATCAAACTCACAACCTAAAAATATATTAGGCTCCCCTAATAGTTGAATTTTTATATATTGCCTTAAATTATTATATATATAATCACTAGTAGCAGTATTATTAGCTGCTAGTAATATATCATCCACATGGCAACATATTATAGCTTTATATTTTTTTTTTATTTAATATACTGCTTCATCATAAGGTGAAACAATAAATCCTAATTTTAATAATATTCCTTTTAAATGGTTATACCATAGTCTAGGACTTTGTTTTAAACCATATAAAGCTTTAATAAGCTTACAGCAATATTTATTATTTTTTGATTTATAATTATAATTAGGATTAAATTCTAATTTATTAGTAGTTTTATTATAAATAAAACCAGCAGGTATAGCAGTATAAATATCTATATCTATATCTGCGTGAATAAAAGCTGTAGTTACATCATATTGTAATAAAATCCAGCTTTCTTTTATAGCAAAAATTACTATAAATCTATAGCTCTCAGGTCTACAAGTAGTAGAAAAAGTTTCTAAATAATTAATACTAATATATTGATTAAAACCTTGAGCTACCTATCTTGCTTTATATTTATAGGTATTATTTATTTTATCTTTTAATTTCATAGTATATACCTATCTACTGCCTAATAGATGAATATTATCTGGTATTTATATAATTTTCCAAGTATTAATATCTTCTATTTGACTTATCTCTAATTGCATAGCCTGAATCCAATTATCTTTATAAGGAGAATTTAAGGCTTGCTTAATATTAGAGGGCTCGTCTAGTGTAATAACTGATAGTATATATGAAGCTTTATTATTATCAGTTATAATATTATTATTATTTATTTTATAACCTTTTAAGACAGGGCAGTCCTCTAAGGTAAATAATAGTGCACTTTCATCAAAAATATTATTTTTGACTGTATTATTAACCCATTGGTAGTCTTTTTTAGCTTCGTCTGTTATAGAGGGGATTTCTATAAAAAACTTGGATTTATTGGTATTTATTTCTCCATTATTAATACTAATAGTTTTCTTACTATCATTGTTCGTCGTACTCATATTAGTATTGGTACTATAACTATCATTGTGGGATATAGTACTATAATTATTATTGCTAGTATTAATATTATTATTATTATATTATTATTATTATTATTATTATTTTTATTAATATTAATACTAGTCTCATCACTTGGATTCTTAAGAGCAGAATCTTTAGTAATATTATTGCTATTTATAGCAATATTTTTATTACTATAAGAGATAGATTGACTAGATATATCTCTTTGTGGATTATATTGGGCAGTACTCTGTCTATCGTTGTTGGGCATAGTACTACTATTAGTATCCTTAAAGCGGGTATTTATGCTTATAGGAAGCTCTTTATGATGAGAAATAAAGGTATTCTCTAAGATTTCAACGTCACGAGACCATAAAGCTCTCTTTAGTTGCATATCCCAGATTTTATACCCATTAGATCCATAATTAATTATAAAACCTTGACGTGCTCTTACGTCTAATTTCTTAATTTTAGGATCTTTATTCTTATAGTAGCATAAGCTACCCCACACCTTAATATTATTTATATTAGGTTTTATTTTATTTTTTAATTCATAAGGCGTTATATAATTAATAGAGGAATGTGGAGTCCTATTATGCATATAAAGAGTAGCATAAAAGGCTTCACCCCATAAGTAGTGTGGTAAACCTGAGTTATATAGTATTGTTCTTATTTTATTAACTATAGTGCGTATAGTACGCTCTATAAGTCCGTTAGGTTCATGCGTATAAGGAGGTCTTATATTGTAGATAATACCACTATTAAGATATATGTCTTAATACGTTTATTAGAAAATTCTTTACCTCCATCAGTAGAGATTTCTTTTTCTTTTTTATTATTATTATTATTTACTTCTGCTTGAAATTCAAGAAAAGTATTACTTATAGTTTCTTCAGTTTTATCTTTAAGTAATTTTCCCCAGACGAATCGGGTATATTTATCTATAAGATAATAAATAATTATATTTATCATAAGTAGTAGGCGTTATAGGCCCATATAAATCTGAAGCTATATAATCTAGATAATCTAGATTTTTATTATGAACCTGTGATTTACTAACCTTAGTTACAAATTTGCCTTCAAAACAGGCTTTGCAAGGTAGTAATTTATTATTATTTATATTTATATCTGAAATTGTATTATCTTTTATTTTTAAAAGACTTTGTATATGAATATGACCAAGGCGTTGATGCCATAGTTGGAGGCTATTATTATTATTTTTATTATTTATATTTTTATTAGTTATAGTATTATATATATAGTTATTGTTATTATTGATAGGAAATTGGAAGAAATATAAATTATTTCGTTTTGCCCCCATAGCAATAATACAATCTTTGTTAATATTATATAAAATAGGTTGTTTCCATATAATGGAAGCAATACCTAATAAATCTAACCTAGATTGACTAAGTAGATTAATACCTAGTTCAGGTATATAATAAACATCTTTTAATATAATTTTATTATTATTAGGATATATAATTAAATCACCTTTTAGTAAAGAAGTAAGACTTTTTGCTTCTCCCCATTTAATAGGTTTATTTATTTTTATTTTATTTACTAAAAGAGTGTGGTTTTTAACTACATGTATAGTAGCAGCAGTATCAATATAAAAATCAACCGTTTTTTCAATTTGGTTAAAACTCCTAACTTTTCCTTGTTCCTTAATAACAGATTGGTTAAAAAATAACCTAAGGAAGGATTATTAGTATATTTATTTATATTAAAGGAGGAGTAGTAGTAACCTACATTCAAAAATAATATCTTCTTCTTCTTTTTCAGAAGATAAATCTATTAATTCAATAGAATCAGGATTATTTAAAGATATATAAGGGTAATATTGCTAGCAGTAGTTATATTAACTACTTCTTTCTCTTTTTCCTTAATAGCAGTAGTATTGGTAGGTTTTTTCTACTAACTAGGTGCTTTTTCAGGATGTAAGAAAGCGTAATTTTCTTCAGAATGGTTAGTTTTCTTGCAATTTTTGCAGTATAAACCTTTCTGTTTTTTTCCAGGGTTTTCTAGATATTTTATTATTATCCTTCTTTTTATTATTTTCATTATTTTCCTGGTTTTTATTTGATTTTTTATTATACTTATTACCCTTAGTAGTATTATTAACTACTTCTTTACCTCCTTTTCTCTTATATTCGTCTAGAAGACTAGCATATAAAGAGTCAAGGGTATAGGCAGAAGGGTTAGTCCTAAGAGACTGAGTTATAGAGGTTATAAAAGCCTCATAAGTCTCGTTTAGACTATTAAGTATATAAGCTATAACTACTTGATCAGGTAGTCTTAGCTGGTTATAGGATAAATTATCCGTAAGTTCTTTTATTTTATTAATATAATCTTCTATAGAATCAAAGTTATCTAAGGAAGTATTAAAGAACTCTTTACAGGTTAAAAACTCGTTTGTAAAACCTATAGGCTCATATAGCTTTTTGAGGTGATCCCAGGCTTTAAAAGCACTATTATCATCTTTAATTACTCTTAAAAGGCCGTCTTTACAGAGCAATTATATATAGCTTAAAGCCTTATTACCTTTATCTGTATTAATATCAGATTTAGGTTTAGTTAAATCTATAGTTATATCTTTACTTATAAGGAAGGCTTTAATACGTATAGCTTATACCTTATAATTCTCAGAGCTTATAAGCTTAGGCATATTAACCTTTAAGTTAGCTATTATTACCTTATAGGATGCAGTGTGTAGTTGCAAGCCTTATAAAGGTTAAACGACAGTGAGGTTGTATAACTACAGAAGCTATTAACGTATAGTACAGCAGTTTGTACAGCAACGTTATATAACAGCTATAAACCCAGAGGTCTAGGGTTTAACTGTTAAAAAAGAAGAGTTTTTTCCTTATAACCTTCTCTTTAATCAATATCTTCTTCAGTTAGACTGTAGTCTGACTGAGGAGATAAGTATCCCATATCATAAATCGGTCGAGAAGAAGTCCGTCGGGCCGTAAGTATAGGTCTAAACCAGATTGGTAGTAGACTAGAGGATAGTTCGAATAGGTAATCTGAGGGATATAGATCGAATAAAGCAGTAGCAAGACACTGTCTGCTTAGGGAAGGATCGATAGAGGTATAGTCGATTTGTATAGGATTGGTTATATGGATTCGAAGAAGGTGTATCTCGTGGAACCAAACTACTAGTCCAGCTAGTATATCTGATTCTGTAAAGGTAGTATAGATAGAAAATCGTTCGAAGGAGTGGTTTTCAGTATATATAGCCTTTATATATAGGTAAGGCTTAATAGGAAGGAAGGGTATAGGTAAAGAAATAGAAGGAACTGAGGTTATCTCTGAGCTGGGCTCATAACCTGTTAGCACAGGTATAAGAGTATTCAGGGGCGTAGTATATGCGCCTATATAGTATAGGGTTATAGATGGAGATATATTATGATAAAAAGTGATAATCCTCAGCATTTATAGGCATTTATTTGTATAGATAATTGATAGAGAAGGAATGTATTGTGATGATTCTGGTTGATGTTGTTGGCAGGTTACATCCTAAGGTAGGAAAAAGGAGGGGAAAGATAACCTAAACATAAGCTGTAAAGCTCTTAATTACATAAGTAGGATTACATAATATAAGGGATTACGTAAGCATTTATATAGTTTAGGTTATAATAACTAAAACACTTTTATATAAGGTTATATATATAAAAGTCTATTGTTTATTTTATATAGAATATTTAAGTAAGTAGATTATTCTTATATTATTATTATTATATTAAGACGTATATGTTAACACTAATAAAGCTTTAGAAGAAAGTATATACTTTTATATTATTTATATTTAGCTTACTAAATACTTAGTTAATAGCTTCTTAGTAAGCTTAATATATAATAAGTTTTTTATTATCTTTCTAATAGTACTATTTAAAGGTATTATAGTAATTTTATTTCTATAGCTTAGGTATAATATATTACTTCTTAATAAAGATTTAGAAGTTTTCCTATTTTAAGTTAACTTCTTTTTCTAAAAAGTTTATAAATATTCTCTAATAAGTTTACTATTCTATCTATATAATATACTTTATAGTATTTAGTGTTTACTAGATATATTAGCTATTAAAGTAGCTAGAGTAATACTTATAAGCTTCTTCTACTATAATAAGCTAACCTTCTTCTATTATATTTATAGCTTTACTAGTAAAGTATACTATATTATAATTAGGAGGTTTTTTAAAAACTTTAAATAAGTGCTTAGTAAGTACTTAGTTACTTAATATAGTTATAATAAACTTATATTAGTTAGCTATTATAGCTAAGATCTATTATATTAATAGCTAGCTATTTGCTTTTTATAGTTTACTAACTTAAGCTAGTTTATTAGCTATAGCTATAAATATCTAGCTTTATAGCCTATCTTATATATAGGAAAAGGTTTTATATTTTCTATCTTCCTATATATATTTATTATCTAAGTAGTAAGTACTTAGTATAAGTAGTTTATTCTTTTTAAAGCTTCTAGCTTTATTTAAAGTATAGCTTTTTATTTTCTCTAGTTAACTTATATTATTTTCTAATTATTTACTAGAGTTATCTTCTCTATATAGGTTTATATAAGTTATTTTACTTAATACTTAGTAAATACTAATTATAAGTTTATTATTCTAATTAGTAGGTATTATTTAGGTATATAGTACTATTATTATTACTAACTTTCTTAAAGTAGAGTAAAAGTAAAAGAATTATAAAGGTATTAGAAGCTATAAGCTATAGTTAAGTTAAACTAATAGTAGAAGTACTTAAAAGGTAGGTCTAGTATTACTATACTACTTTTATTTACTTCTTCTAAGATCTTTATTTTTAGCTTTTAATAAGTACTTACTAAGTCCTTACTATAGAGGGTTCTATACCTTAGCTCTATAGGCCTCTTTATTCCTTTAGCTTCTGTTAGCTAAACTGTCTCTAGCTTCTCTAGGCAGAATATCTAGTCCTTTATAATAGCTTAGATAAGTATAAAAAGTTTAGTAATTTAGTTTTAAAGAGCTAAATTTATTATTTTAAGTTAAAAAATAAATCTAAAACTAGAAGATTTATATATCTTATTTAAAAATAGTAATATTTTTAGATATATCTTTATAAACTAAGATATTATTTAAACTATTAAAATAGATATTTATTTTCTTAAGAAGACTAATATTTATAATTTATATTATATTATAAAGTTTATAAAGTATATTATAATTAGAAAGTAGTTTTTTAACTACTAAGTTTAGTAGTAATTATTTTAACTATATTAATAGCTTTACTAATTTAATTCTTTCTATTTATATAGTTTATAGTTAATTCTTAAGAAAGATTTTATAAGTTTTTAAAAATAGAGAGATTATTAAGAATATACTTACTAGTATTAATATCTAATATAAAAGAGTTTATTCTCTTAATAAAAACTATAATATAATATATTAGCTTAATTATATTTTCTTAGCTATTATTCTCTTCTTTATTAATATTTCTAAAAGTATTATATATAAAGAGACCTTTAGTTTCTATTTGTATAGTTTAGTTAAGAGAATTATAAATAGAAAGTTTAGATCTAATTATTAGTTACTTTTTAACTTTCTATATATAGTTATCTTTATATAGATCTCTAGAA
This sequence comes from Colletotrichum camelliae, assembly GCA_018853505.1. Classification (NCBI taxonomy): domain Eukaryota; kingdom Fungi; phylum Ascomycota; class Sordariomycetes; order Glomerellales; family Glomerellaceae; genus Colletotrichum; species Colletotrichum camelliae. The sequence continues at coordinate 3,993,013 of JAELVL010000005.1, read as the reverse complement.
AGAGTTTAAAAGTTAAAATATAAACTAAATATTTTAAAATTATTTACTAGAAATAATAGAAATATTTTCTTATAGCTTAAGCTATTAAGATATTAATATATACTTTAGATTAATAATTAATATTTATTTTAAAATTTAAGTTCCTAAAAATACTATCCTAAATTTATTTTTTTAAAGTAAATACTAATAAAAATATTTATATTATTATTTATATAGTTATTTATAATATATTTAAAAACTTAAACTTATTAAACTTAATAGTATAATACTTATAATACTTAAAAGAATATTTATTATAAAGAGAAAAGTATAATAAAGCTTTTTTATAGTAATAAAAGTAAATCTTATATATATAAAAGTTTTTTAGATATTTAGTATTATAAGTAATATAGAAATCTTATTACTAAATCTTTCTATTATTTATAGATTTAATTAATTAAGTTTATTTTTTTATAATAAACTTCTTTTTATTTAAAGATATTCTAATATCTTAAAAAGCTTATTTATATTATTCTTTTTTATTTAAGCTTTTAAGTTTATATAAAAGATCTTTATAGCTTTAGATTTTTATAATAAAGTTATTCTCATATTAGCTTTAGTATAATTAAATCTTTTAAATTTCTAAATAAATTTATAAATAAAAGCTATTTTAAATAAGTTTATATTAGAACTATTTAACTTATTATAAGTTAAATAAAAATTTATATATAATCTTTAGTATTACTATAATTAACTTTAAATATTTTATTTTAGTTATTATAAACCTTATTTATAGCTAGTTTATTAAATTTCTAAATATATTTTTTAGTTTTACTAAAGATCTAAAAAGCTAAAACTATAATAAAAAGTTTATTATAAATTATTTCTTCTAAAAATTATATTAAATCTTCTTTATAAGAAGTTATTAATAAGTATAAATCTTATAAATATAAAATTACTAAAGAAAATTAAATCTTTAATTATAACTATTTTATTATTATTAAAAACTATATTTTTATTATATCTATTTAGTACTTTATTATCTATAAAGTAGAAAAGTAATTTTATAACTTTAAAAGTATTTTTAAAGTTTATCTCTTAAAATTAAAAGTTTATTTCTTTAATTAGCTTAAAAATAATATTATAAACTAAAGTTTTTTAATTTAGTTTCTTACTAGTTACTTTTTATATAGCTATTTTAGCTATAAAGTTAGTAGAAAAAAAAGAAAACTAAGAAATTCTTATTAAAATAATTTTCTTTTAATAGAACTAGAAGAAAATAAAATTAAATTACTAATTAAAAATATATTAATTTATTTAATTAATTAGTAGTTTAAAAAGGTTTTTATAATTAAAAACTTAATAGTAGTTATAAATAATTATTAGATAGTTATTAATAGTTATTACTATAACTATAATAATTATTAAATAATTATTAACTTATTTAGCTTAGAAATTAAAGAAATTTTATAAATAAAGAATATATATTATATTTATTATAATCTCTACTTAGAAGTATTATTTCTAATAATTTAGTAATCTATTAATTACTTTTTAGTAATTACTAAATAGTAAAGTTAAAGTTTTAATAGCTATTTAAAAATAACTTTAATATTTAGTAAATAGATTTAAATATATAAAAAGCTTATAACTTATATAAAATAGCTTAATTAATTAACTATAAACGCTATAAGTATACTTACTAAGGAGTATAGCTAACACTTTCTATAAAGATAGGATTTAGGTTAGTATTTAGGCTTTAGGCCTAGGCCTAGCTAACTTCCGTCTTCTAAATCATCACTGCCTAGATTAGTAGGTTCCAGAACGGCAGCGTCCGGGGTACCCTTAACGACGCTGGGACGGCGATTGCAGCTTTGACGAATCATTAGGAGATGCGAAAACGGGAAAAGAATGCGAGACGAAAACGAGGTACCCTGCACTGAGATCAGCCTGAGAGATCAGGCGCAATCTCTTAGGGCGCCAGTTTGCTACGGTCGGATGAACCAATGAAGCTCGTTCTCGTTGAAATCGTAATGCTGGTCGCCTTGAAGAGGGCCGGGATTCCGCGCTATCAAGCTGGAACGAATCCCGTGGTTCAAGCGTTAGAAACACGGGGATCATTTCGAGATTGTGGAACATTGCCAATTAACAGCGCCCACTGACGGGTTTGTTGCCATCAGCCTGCGTCATAATGCGCGGCAAATCTTTCCTACGGGGTTCGGGGAATTGTTACAGCATGATCACAGCATAAGGTTCTAGAACCCTGCGGGTGCGCTGTGGGGATTCAAGACGACATTAGAGAAATAGTAGGGCGTAGCAAATTCGGAGGCTGGATTATCATCGCCATGCATGGCCAAGCCTAGAGATGACGGAAGCTTGTGGCCAAGCCACTTCCCGCAATCACTGATCACTGATGGACCAGCTCGCAGATCTGCGGGACATCTCGTCGTCGTTGTCGTTATCGTTCCCGTGCTCTGGGCCCAGACGAGAACGTGAACAATGGTGATGACCATGATGCAAGCCATCAATGGTTGTATTGAAGCTGCGCCAGATAATGGACTCTTGCGATCTGGAAGTAAACCCTGGCTCTTTTAGAAGATACGTCCTACGTGAGCCCCATCATCAAGTTTCAGCAGATGACGATTTACGGGGCTGGTTGACGAATTTCGATCCGTACATGGTCCGGAATTTGACGTACGAAAAGAGTGTGAAATCCGAGATCAGATTCATAGATCGTTTGCTAGGTTGCAGCCCCCAGAAGCGAGAAAGGCGGGATGGTGCGAAAAGATAGAAGAAAGAGATCGTGGCATGAAGATTCATCTGGGGTTCCAAAAAGTCGTTGCGTCAAAGTCCACAAAGGAATTGATTGTTTGACATCGACAAGCCCAAATGGCGGAAAGCTCTGATATCGAAAAAGGGACTTCGGGTCCCTCAACCACGGTTCCGGCAACGTGTCTTTCTGTCCAGAAGCCCGAATCCAATCGAGAAGATACAACCCGAATACGTGCCGAGGAAGATGCTCGTGAAGAGCAAAGCATTATCGACTGGAACGGGCCCGACGATCCTGAGAATCCTATGAATTGGCCCGAGTCCCGTAAGTGGGTGAACTTGACGGTGATGTCAATTTTGTCAATCATATCGTGAGTAACATTCATCACCTTAGCATCGATTAGTACTAACGAGGTACAGGCCACTGGTAAGTCAAAATTGAACACCTTGGGGAAGTAAATGTTCACTGCTTATCGAAGACAGGGATCGTCAATGTTTGCGCCTGGTGTCCCCAAGTTGATGGCGGAATTCGGCAATAGCTCCCCCATGGCATCAACATTCGTGGTCTCGATCTACTTCCTCGGATTTGCCTTTGGTCCGCTTGTCATAGCTCCACTCAGCGAGATACACGGGCGGATGCATGTGTATCATGCGGGAAACATTGCATTCACCGCATTCAGTATTGGCGCGGCGTTGAGTGTGAACTTGGATATGCTGATGGCTTTTCGACTTCTAATGGGCGTTTCTGGATCAGTACCTACGACTGTCGGAGTAGGAAGCGTTGTCGACGTGATGAAACCCGAGAAGCGAGGCCGGGCAATCTCCTTATGGGCGATAGGGCCTCTGTTAGGCCCTTGCCTCGGGCCTATCGCAGGAGGATACCTGATCGAGGCAGCCGGCTGGCGGTGGATCTACTGGCTACTGGCCATCATGGTGAGTGGCACTTTCATGTCGTTATGACTACCTTATCATTGACGGAAACAGGGAGGGGCTTTTGGAGTCCTCGCACTCCTGGTTATGAGGGAGACATACGCACCTGTTTTGCTAGAACGGAAAGCAAAAGCGATACGCAAAGCACCGGGGAACTTTACTCTCCGTAGCAAGCTCGACACAGAAGGACCCTCACGAATCAAGATGGCTCTTATCCGACCGCTCAGATTTCTGTTCCGGACACCTCTGGTCTCGACAATTGCAGTCTACGTTGGCATTGTTTACGGAATATTCTATCTTCTTGTGACCACATTTTCGTTCGTCTACTCTTCGCAGTATGCCTTTGACGAAGGCGAGACAGGGCTGTCATTCCTCCCTGCGGACTTGGGCATGATGATCGGAGTGTTAACCTTGGGGCACATACAGGACTATTTGGTGCTGCGAGCGAAGAGGAATTCTCATGAAGATGGCAAATACAAACTTGAGGTCAAGCTAACACCTTGGATCACTTTTCCGGCGGGATTGTTGATGCCCGCCGGCTTGCTACTCTACGGATGGGCGAGCCATTACAGAGTTCATTGGATTGTCCCCATGATTGGCGCCATGATGTTTGCCCTTGGGCTGACAGGAGCAACGGTGAACATCAATCTCCCAGCTCGGAAGTCCGGATCCTGAGCTAACGGCTATTCAGATGTCTCTCCAAAGTTATCAGATGGACTCGTACCCAAGATACGCCGCTTCAGGTTCTGCTGCGGTGACATTGCTGCGGTCTTTGATCGGAGGATTGATGCCTCTCGGAGGGTTGAAGATGTACGATGCACTTGGCCTGGGATGGGGGAATAGTCTCTTGGCATTGGTTTGTTTGATACTTGTTCCCATACCAATTGGGCTGTATCGTTTTGGCGAAAGAATTCGAAAAAGATACGATCCAGTTCTCTGAGGATCATATTGTCTTGTAGCAACAGAGTCGCGATAGACATTTCAATCACATTGATGGCTGTTCTGAGTTCCAAATTTCTTAGAAGCCCAGCCATGCATATAATCAGTCATATTCCAGAAGTCACACGAAGATAACTTCATTCGCGAGCTGACTGGTCAACATTGCTACTGGGTTATAATAAGTTGCGATTGGAGAGACTCGAGAGCTTTGACAAAACGATCCTCCTAAGCTTGCGAAACTGATGTCGGCTTTCGATGCGATGAGGAAAATGTCGTGCGAACATAGGTAAGTGTTTATTCAGAAGCACGACGAAACGAAGGCTCGATGCAATGATATATGTCTCCAGTTGATCTATCCAAAAAGCAAACTTCAATCGACTACAGAGCAAAAAAACTCAAAGACTCGCGCTCCGGTTTCTTAGCAATAGGTTACTCCGGTGTAGATAGTCGTGTTCCGAAAGCTTTCTCGGCCGGTATCTCAATGTAAGTGCGAACAGGAACGCGGCAAATACAGAAAAGGCGCCCAAAGCCATGTAAGCTCTTCCCACGAATTCGTTCCGTCTTCCGACCGCTGAATTCGTGGAGATGATGACAGACTTTGTTCCATGATTCTTGTGGATCGGGAAGTCTGTTTTGGTCGGGTGTCAGTGGTTGCTTGGATTGCAGAAACGTTCTCGATGCCTTACGTGATATGACTTCAATACGGTACGTCCCTCTTTCCATGACGTCGGCTTCGTTGCGCATGGCAAGCTTCGCGAACCTGTTCCCAGCCGATGTTCGCATCCACACCATGAAAGATTCATCCTCCGCCGGGTTAAACATGTTGCCAGCATGGTATCCGTTCGGAAACCGCTCGACCCATCCAGGGGGAGGAACAATTACGGCCCTGTTTGCGCCGGCTTCTGCAGGTATCTGGTAGCTACTCGATTGATAGAGGGCCCTGTCGATGTCTTTGGCGATGCCGGATCGGGACATATTGTATGTATGCGTCTGGCTCGAGCCACTCGAAGAGGGAAGGCGGATCGGATCGTGGAAAGTGTCGTTGAAGTACGAATTGGCAATCATCCCACAAGGGTAGATGATCTCCTCCGATCCATCGTTTGACTGACGCGTCTTCAGAGGCCCACAATCTGACGATTTGATGGTTTTGATACTGACACTGTCGCCCATCAACTGTTTCTTGTCACGAGAGTTGACGTAGTCGCGATGGTTCTGATGAAAGTTTGCAAGACGGTAGTAATACAGCACCGGCGGTTGCAACTCTTCCGGAAGGAAGAATTCCATGGTGCAAAGTGTATAGTTCTTTGAGACACCATCGAAGGTCAAAGATTTGTTTGATCGCTTCCACTGGTCTACCAACTGTCCTGCCGAAGATGCTTTAAACTTCTTTTCTACATTATCTGGTGGCATCACCTCGAGCTCGTCGTATGATTCGATCTCGTGGCATTTCGTATAATCTAGTCCAATTTCCCTGACCTTTAAAACTGATAAGCATGACGCGTTTCTCTAGCGCTGATGTCTCTTAGAATACATACCTGATCGTTTACGATGAGCCAGAAGATTCCGATGGCAAGAAAAATAGTTCCGATGAAGAGGAAAATTCTGATTGATGTTTTTGGCGTAAGAATTGGCCTGGCCTGTTAGCAGGGAAACAGGATGCGAAAGATAGACTCGACATACTCCCATGCTTTCATTCGCTGCTGTTTGAAAGGTGTATCCTTTGGTCTGTTCGTCTTCTCGCCCGCAACCTCTTTCCCCGGGCGAAGACGCGCCATCACAAGGGCTGAGTGGTAAATGGGAAAGAAGGAGAAAGTTGCCCGGTATGAAGGGCAGTGTGAGAGATTTTGGAAAGAAGTTGAGGATGGAATTGGCAGAGGTCTGGGAGAGGAGTTAGTGTTCAATTGATAGGAACGGCAGAGACGCTGATGTGAGGGTACATCTATGCATGTTCACGACGAATGTTCCACTCATCGTCGACGTGAAGATGTTTGAGATTATCCCGTGGTTGGCTATGCTCGTGTCTCATCGATTACGGACCTCCACTGCCCAAAGCAAAGACTCGAAAAGCAATATGATAAGAATCCAATTCAGTTTTGATCGCCCGCTAGGCGCCGCCTACGTAAACAGGGTGAAACCTTAAGCATAGGCAGCGGCGAAGCAAGGGAGAATAGAAGCTGAAAACGAGTCAGGTTCAGAGGTAAAATGAGGCAGGGGTGGATCTGTAAATGTGCTGCGGCAGCGGCATTCAATGCCGATGCCGTCTGAATCCCGTGTAAACCAAGCTCGTAGTGACAACAAACGCCCAAATCGTGGCAGTGTTTGTCGTTACGGAGGGTTACGCGCGTTTTCGCTGCGGGAAGCTGGGCGCTACAATGCCAGCTAGGGATCGGCAGGGCTGAGTTCGTCTAACGCCAACCAATCGTGGTAACAGTGCCAAGAATCTCGTTATCGTTTTTTCTTTCGAAGTGCCTTTGGCCAGGGGCTGGTTCGTGCGGAGGATGCAGGGATTCATAGTGCAACTGTATCGGAACTATTCTTCGACACGCCGCAGTAATCTTGGCTTGCGGGCCAGATAACTGAGCAAAGTGTTTTACGAAGACGAGGGTTAAAGGTCTTTGTAATTGAACATAATGATATTGACTTTGAGTCAAATTGGAGATATTCACCCATGCCTCGTCGTCTAAATGTTTATGCTGGCCGTCGTCATTAGAATATCGTCTTGAGGATTCAAGTCCACCCAACTAGTGCAACATCAGAAACCTCTACTGCATATCTACCGAATTTTTCCAACCCGACAATCATCAACCGGCAATCTCAGCTCTCGCCGCCCGGATCTTGCGACTCTGCTACCCTTGAGCTTGCAGGCCCTTCCATAGAGTATATCGCGACAATGCTGCAGAACGAGAAGGGCTGGTCCGTTAGCTCGCTTTTTCAAAGGCGTCCATTGCCTCCGTCTCCGAATGGTCGCCATATCCCCATTGGACTTGGCCACCGACAGCCCCTACAAGACGAGCGTCGCCGAAAGCCTTACATATCCAACGCCATCAAGACATCGAAGTACAACGTCTTTGACTTCCTACCACGACAATTGCTGTACCAGTTCTCGCGTCTGGCCAAGGCCTACATGTTGGTATATCAATACTACAGGTCATCCCTGGGTTCAGCACCACTGGCAGATTCACTACCCTAACTCCCTTGCTCATTTTCCTCTCCCTCATCATTGCCAAAGAAGGCTACTACGACTGGAAGAGACATCGACAGGACGTTGCTGAGGACAACCGTGACGCTGTGGTTCTTCGAGATGCTGCGTCGGGTGCGAAGGGGTCGCTGCCAATGGGCGCGCAGTATTACGGCGGCTCCAATGCGACTGGGCTGCAATGGATGCGGTCGACATGGAGAGATCTGAAAGTTGGGGACGTCATCATGCTCTCCAGAGATGACGATGTCCCAGCTGACATCGTCCTCCTTCATGCGGATGGCGAGAGCGGATTCGCCTACGTGGATACGATGGCTCTCGACGGCGAAACGAGCCTCAAGGCGAAACAACGACCATCACTACCCGACTGCAGCACCATCGAAGGCATCGCAACATGTCCAGCGCACCTGACCACCGAGGATCCCAACGCGGATTTATACCGATTCGACAGCAAGCTCACCGTCGATGATCTCACCCGCCCCTTAACGATGAATGAAGTCATTTACCGTGGCAGCACGATCCGGAATACCCCTTGTGTTGTTGGGATTGTCATCAATACCGGCGAGGAATGCAAGATCAGGATGAATGCCAACAAGTCGACGAAGCCGAAGAGGCCAGCATTGGAGAGCATGACCAACAAAATCGTCGTCTTCCTCATGATGTACGTGCTCCTCAGTTCGGCTATTGCGACAGTGGCGTACGTTGTCTGGAAGGACAAGCAAGAGCGGTTTGCATGGTACCTCGAGTTCACGTCGATTCCGTTCCTCGACATCTTCGCTGGGTTCATCATCATGTTCAACAACGTGATCCCACTGTCTCTCTACGTGGGCCTCGAGGCCATAAAGCTCGGTCAGATGAATCTCATCGGCAATGATCTCGATATGTACCACAAGGAGACGGACACTACTGCCGGCGTCAATAACACCAACAATCTGGACGACCTCGGCCAGATCAGCTACGTTTTCAGCGACAAGACAGGCACTCTTACCGACAACATCATGAAGCTACGGCGCATCAACATCGCCGGCACCAGCTGGCTTCATCGGATGGACGTTGCAGCAGACTCAGACGAGTTGGGAGACCAAAGAGCCGATCTGACAACCGACGACATGCTGGAGTATATCCGAGCACGACCGAACTCTCCATTTGTCGCCAAGGCTATGCGCTACATTCTTGCGATGGCAATATGTCATACCTGTTTACCTGAAAGGAACGAGGGTGGAGAGATGGACTTTCAGGCCTCTTCTCCGGATGAACTTGCTCTAGTCAGGGGCGCGCGAGATCTAGGATTCGTCGTCACCCAGCGCTCGTCCCAGTCGGTCACTGTGCAGATGCCCCACGTAGATGGCAGCTCTTCTCAAACCATCTATGAGATCTTGGACGTCATCGAATTCAGCAGCAAGCGGAAGAGAATGTCTATAGTCGTTCGATGCCCTGATGGAGATTATGGCTAATCTGCAAAGGCGCCGACAGCATTATCCTGCCTCGCCTTCGATCTGCTCCTTCGGACATGACAGGGGCTCCTAGGAGCACAGAGGAAGGTTTCAAGGGGGCGCGGACCATCTCTGCTCGATGGAGCACTCAGAAAACACCTCAATTTGAAGAGACTATCGCCGAGTTGGGGGATATGGACGATCGCTCGGAGTACAGTCAACCGTCAGCAAACAACGAAGACTCGTGGATTCGTCTTCAGCCTCAATCGCTCCGCGCCAATGGGACGAGGTCTACAGCTGGACAGCAACCTCGGTTTCAATTTTTGGAGAACCCTCAATTACTTGACGTTTCTCAAAACATCCGCCAATGCTTCGCGCGGATTGATGAGTATGCCACGGAAGGTCTGCGGACGCTCATCTACGCCGGCAGATTCTTGGAACCAGCAGAGTACCACGACTGGAAGCAGCGCTACCTTGAGGCCGAGACTAGTCTCGAGAAAGGCAACAGCGTATCGAGGATGTAAGCGATCTGCTTGAGCAATCGTTGGACCTCGTCGGCGCATCGGCAGTCGAGGACAAGTTGCAGAAGGGCGTTCCCGAGACCATCGAGAAATTGCGCCAGGCGAGGATCAAGATTTGGATGCTCACAGGCGACAAGCGCGAAACTGCAATCAACATTGCACACTCCACGCGCATCTGTGGCCCGGATACGTCCCTTTTTGTCCTCGACGTGAAGGAAGGTGATCTGGAACTGCAGCTGACAGGCATCACAGATGCAGTTCAGTACCGCCTGGGACCGTCGTATTCTGATCCGTCACGTGCGCATGCAGCTGTGGTCATTGATGGTGAGACTCTGACTTGCATTGAAGAGCCCTCTGCGATCCGTCTTCGCAATCTTTTCATCTCTCTCATGACCATGGTTGACTCGGTCATCTGTTGTCGCGCTTCTCCTGCCCAGAAAGCCCTTCTTGTCAACACAATTCGCCAAGGCCCACCGAGCGAGGCATCGGGAATGTTTTCTTGGTTCAAACGGAGACCCAAGAAGCCTTTGACACTTGCGATCGGCGACGGAGCTAACGATCTGGCCATGATCTCCGCAGCCAACGTCGGGGTTGGCATCTCCGGTCGCGAGGGACAGCAAGCGGCTCGGGTTGCCGATTTCAGCATCTCTCAGTTCCGATATCTTTCCAAGTTGATGTTGGTTCATGGTCGATGGAACTATTACCGCACGACCCGCTTCATCCTCGCGACGTTTTGGAAAGAGACATTCATCTACTTCCCCCAGGCCCTGTTTCAGGAGCAGACTGGGGCAACGGGGACCAGTCTTTACGAACCAGGAAGTCTCACATTCGTCAGCTTTTTCACGGCATTATGCATTCTCGTCCTTGGGACTTGGGAGCAGGATCTCAAGTCGCGGACTTTGGCGACGATTCCGGAATTGTTCAGATATGGCCAGAACGGTGAGGGGTTGAACATGGCGGTGTACCTTGGATGGGTCGGTAACGCTCTCATTGCCGGACTCTTTGTTTACGCCGGTTGTTGGGCTGGTTATACCGATTCTGAGATGATTGATGACGATGGCCTCTACGCGCAAGGTCTTCTAACATTTATTGCTTGTGTCATTTGGATCAACATCAAACTTTTGTAAGTCAACTTGAAGCAGGCCAGGTGGACTTGCCGACTAACACCTTGCAGGATCGTCGAGCTACACCACAAGACTCAGATTGCCTTCTGGGCCATTTTTGGCAGCGTTGCTGGGGGTGGATCTATGCTCTAACCACTGCAGTCGCCTCCAGTCCTAGCTCAGGTCCGTACTCCATTCGGGGCGGCTTGCTTCTTCTTTTCGGCCGTGATCCAGCTTGGTGGTTCACCCTGCTGCTGGTGCTGGGTGGATTGAGTATAATGGAGATGGCCACTCAGGCTCTGAAGCAGAGTCATGTCTTGCGAGCCTGGCTGTCTCGCTGCTGGTCTTCGGAACATAACACGGGAGAGAAGGGAGGGGGAGTCCGCGAGGGTTTCAAAGACTGGGAGCCACGTTTGTGGCAGGAGATGGAGAAGGAGCCGGGTGCGAGCAGTGTTCTCGCTCACTTGCGTCGGCAAGAGTTCGTTGAGTAGAAGCCTGACTTGTCAACAATGGGCTTTTAACCTTCAGATAGATGTTGAGTGAATGTGTCTGTTTGGATAATGAATACTTTCACAAAGTTGAGAGTTGAAAGTTGCGTTAGGTTGACGATTTCGACACGTATGATCACCGTTGCTGTGGCTTTCGAGAAACCCAGGAGTGGGTTTTAAATCCGACGTTCCGCGCCAAGTCGGTTTCCCCTGAATTTGACATGCATCTGAGATCTACCCGACCGATTTGAGACACTTCTTAGCACGGCTGCCGGCCTCAACCGATAGCACCTTCGAGTGAGTGGGCCTCCACATGCTCAAGGGAGGCATTGGGGCTTGCGAGTGGGCTCGATCTTCCTGAATCAACGGGCGGCTAAGGCAGGCCGGAATGCGGAGTGGCTGCTACACAATAATCGGGTTCTGGAATCAAGTCGGCGTTGGATGTCTTTGTAATTCAGGCATGCCACGTTTAGCCGAGCCGTTGAGATCTTGGTTTGAAAATTTGAAATCCGTGGAGCCTCGGTTGGAGGGGTCTTCAAAATAGGTAAGCAATGAAAGCTGGAACTGGCCTTCTTAGCATTGGCCTGTGGCGTATCCCCTTTGAAACGGACGGTACTTTCATGCGTTTTGGTACTAATTATTAACAATATTCAAATTCGGTGCTCGTCAGACTTGGACGGTGCGCCAACCTCTCGGTGCTACGAATATTCCACCAGACCCTTAATTAGGTCGAATGACTCATCCCGGCATCCGACTCCTTCTCTATTCCCTATTCATCATTGGACATCCTGAAGCATTGCCCGAAGCTCCGACGTGAAGGTCGCTGAGCTCCTTGGCGGTCATCTTCACCTCTGCGGCAATAGCCTCGTCGAACCTGGTCTCAGGATCGACAGTTTTACCGATAGGATCTTTCCTCACCACGCCGTTGGGGGCAATTTGCTGAAACATCTGCAAGGAATCGAACTGGGTATCTACCGCCTGAAGCCGAAGCCTCTCGTCCACCCGCGCGATCGTGACACCCTGAATGTCAATGGGCCCTCCGTGCGCCTTTGCGGTCACCTTTTCTCCTTTGCTAAACGAAAATGTCAGCGTATGAACTTGAATGAGAATTGTCAGATGCATACTTGTTAAACCCCACGTAGTCATTCTTCATGACGCCCCAATGGCGCCACTTGAAGGCAACAACAGGCGGCCCGCTGTACACCTCGAGAACCTCCCAAGCAAAAGTAGGCATCATTCGCTTGAAGGTTTTGTGGCTGGACGCGAAGTCTGAGTAGTCGGGGCTGTAGTACTCATTGGGCGAGATGACGGCGTTGTACGTGCCGACCTTGAGCATGTGCTCGCCTGACTGCGGGGCTCCGCCGTTGACTGAGAATGTGTACTTCTCGTGGTCGACAGTCCTCCAGTCCTGGAGTCTTGTCTTGAAGGACGCTTCAACTTCCCAGTTCTTGACCAGGTTCTCGACCAGCTCCGGCAAGCTGCCAGCCGCGTGGTTCATCTTCTTGCCTAGCCGCAGGATTAGCTTCCGCCGTTCGCGTTTGAATCGCAGAGACACAATCTCACCTTCCCTCCAGACCCTCCGTGTCTTTGTGTAATCTGGCGCTCTGCCGTATCGCCACTGGACGCCCTCGTCGCCAAACACAGCGTTGGGAGAAATGACATAGTCCGGCAGGGCAGGCGATACCGCGGCCTCGGCCTTACGGTCTTTGGGGGCTTCCACGATAACCATGGCGGCGAACTGGTTCGAACGAAGAGAAGAATCCGAGTGAGGGCGGAATGAGGCGTCGCCTAGTTAGGTCTCTGACTTCCGGGGATTGGGGTGGAAACTCGTTGTGGCACGAGGGGGTGAAATTGTCTTAGATACGCGTGGGAGGAGAGAGACAACGGTGATACAAGTATTCCCGCAGTTGTCAAATCTCTAGCGGTGGCGCTGCTTCCTCACGGCCGTTCCGTCTCCGTCTGAAACGTAAAACGCGGCGGGAGACTGCGTCCCAAGAATCCTACAGCAACGTTCGGTCCTGCAGGAAAGCAAATTCTCCTGCACGAAATGGCGAGCCGAAGTCCGAGCTCTCCGGGAACAGAATTGCCTTTTCTTCTTCGCCAGGCCAGAACGCACGTGTGTATGTGTGTGTGTCTGTGGTCGCAGAAACAGGCCTGGACCAGCTGAAGTACCAAAGCGACAAAGGTTATGTGACACGAGGTGGCCACCCGGGAGCAACAAGTTCAGATTCTGCACTTTAATTTGCTGGAAGGGGTCCCGACAAGCGAATCCTGGCTCATCTGACTTGGTCAGCAAATTGATTGATTCAGATATCCCGAAGACATGGTCGGGGGAGAATGGAAACGTGCATGTTACCAGATCCGGCGTGATGTTCGATCCTTGCGCAACCTGAGTGAGCGAGAGAGAATTTTGTCAATCAGAAGGGGAGAAGGATTTCAAGAGAAGACAATGGCCCGGTAAGGCTGGAGGAGTGAAACTGAGGAGCAAAGTCTATTCTCTCATACACGCACCTTTTCCCTCGTGGCGGCAGCATGGCGTTCTTTATGTGAAGCGGTGTAGCCCGGCTTTTCCGGTTCAGAAGCCTCAATATCACATCTCATTATCAAAAGTCTCATCAAAAAGTCATCGTCGGCACTAGGGAGGAGGGAGAAGGCTTAGCTCGTGTTGAGAGGAACGCAGGGAGGAAGGGAGGCTGCAATCCCGTAGCGCCATTGGCTCTATCGAGGGTCAGTAATCAAGCGCATCGCCGACTCTAATAGACCCCTGGAAGTGTCTCTCTTCTAACGCGTGGCTTCAATGTCTTTGATTGATCAAATCCTTGTCTGTTTTGGTCCAAATGTCTCAGTTCGGCGTGCCACGCGTATAGAAAGCAAGCAACTTTCCGATGTCTTGGCGGCCAATCGTAAGCTATCGACAGAGACATTTTGACGATCTGTGGGGTGTCTGGTTCAAGAAGAAACGAGGCCAACATGCCCGTGCTACCTTACCTCGTGGTCTGGCACGCTGAGAAGTGAATCATGTCCTTTTGCCACGCGACAACAAATGAGTCCTGTCCTACTTCAATGTCATCATTATCGGAACGGAGGAAAGAATCCTTGATGCCGAAGTTCCCCAGCCCCTTGCCTCCTGGTATCTGGGTAGTTATGTGCCGGGAGCATGTGAACCGACAGCTATTTCAAAGACCGCCCCGTTCTCCAAATCCTTGGCGTGCATGATCCAACAAAACCCTAGATTTTCCAACGTGCAGGAGACCATTCTGAAATGTACATGATTGGGTTCGGCGAGCTTCGCCGATTCGGCAATGCACCCAAGGGATGCCGTTGAGAGAAGATAGGAGATGTACGTTCAAAGCTTTTGTTGGAAGGGCTCGGTCCGGAGCTACCGACATCAGCATCGTCATCCGGTGCATTTGTCACCGATGGTTACCGGTTCTCAGGCTTGCGGGATGCGCCGAGACACCCACTATTATCGGCCGAGGTCTCAAAGTGGAACCGCGTCCGGGTTCCGTGGACAGAGCGGGGAAGGGCACGATTCTTCGTGGAGGAATGTTCAGGCGGAATGGCAGGGCGAACCTTCGGTGAACGCTTCATTTGGCAGCTGCAAGTTTGTGAATACCACCATGCCATTGAAACCCGGCTTAACCGAGAGGTCTGGAGTGACGATCCCAGAACTATCTAGGCAGACTAATTCACCGCACAAACCATCATCTCGATGTCTAAGACAGAGGAAGCCTCATTTGGGAATCAGCTTGCATGCATATGCTGGTGCTTGGTATTACCGTTACTGTCCTCGTGGAATCGGTCGCACTGGGTGCCATGGGACGAACAACTCACAGGTGATTCCCGTTGAGGTACATGTTCTTGCATGATCGCACTATCACCGCGCGGGTTGTAATACGATGCGATGGAGCCAACTGCCTTCCTGGGGTTTTACGCCCGAAGGTTGCGGGGCCAGACAACCGCTTCGGGGCGGAAACATCCCGACCCAGAGCCGATCTGTGGAGAGTCTGCAGGTACTGTAACATCTGCATCGAAAGACATCGGATCCCGCCGGCTGTTATCCCAGCCAGCCTCTGTTTGTTTGTTTGGTGGGCCAACTCCAACTACATAGTCATTGTTGGCTGTTCTCTGCTACCCCTCTTCTCGGACCACTCTCGCATCGGGGCTTCTATGTAACCATGCTTAAATGAACTGCCAAAAAGCTTCAAAGTCTCCACGTATAGGACCAAGGAAAGGCATGCTTTGTCACATTCTAATCAGCCGCCGAAAGTCTAGAAACTTGTAAACAACAGGTAAATCGCAATTGACGGATGCGATCTGCTTCCGAATGGACGTTGTGGCAATGACATAGGGAATGGCCAAGACATAAATAACAAGTCGAAGTCCGCAGCCATCCTGTACATTCTATCCTCATCATCACAGGCTCAGACATCAAACTGCATCGCCTTTGACACAACCCCATCGCCAACCGCCATCATGCAGTTCACCATCCTTTCTCTTGGCACATTGGCCTCTTGTGCCGCTGCGCAATTCTGTGGTGTTGTCACCTCTCCTATTCAGAGCTACATCCCCTGCGAATCAGAGCAATTCCCCCCCATGGACGCTGCCTGTACCGCCATTGGAGGTACTGTGGCCGGTCACAACCGAGAAAGCGGCAACCAACTTGCAAACTGCATCACCTACTGCAACAATGTCCCCACCGGTGGACACGACACCAACGGCCTCGCCGGTCGCTGGAACTACCACCTCTACGTTGTCGATTCGTGCACCAGCTGCGGCTACTGCGGCGGTCAGTAGACGTCGCTGAAGCCTCATCCGATCGGCCCATGTTAGGCAGCATGTGGGCGAGGGACAACTGGCAGAACACCAAACCACACATCAGCGATTCGGGTGCATGGTTCTCCAAATTGAGTTGCTTGGCATCAAAATTCATGTACATATTACAACGTGAAGATATAGTTGGAGGTGTAAAACATATTCCCATTTCATGACACTTGAACAAGTACAGTTCGTGGAGAGTGTTCCAGTCTATTCTCCTCACACTGGCTCCTCCCGCTTTGATCCCAAGTTAATGCGCACAATGTCCCGGTATGACAGTATGAGATGCACCAAGCAAGCTTGCACGTGTGAAAACAAAACAGAAACACATGCAGTCTAAGATGCCTATGCATTAACAACACCACCACGTCGTCTTCAATGTGTCCTACGCGGGACATTACTCCACGGTACATGACACAAATGTTAGGGCAACCCCAATCTCAAGCGCTAAGCTTTCGGGGCTCTACCCGAACGCAGAAACCTCGGGGCTTCACGAACCACGCATTGGCAGTTGTCCAAGACCCTCCAGGTGCTGCCGCGTCTCCGTCAAGCTTGAAGTCGAAATCGCGGATGATTCTCGGGATCAGTTTTGTCATCTCCAAAATGGAAACATTCTTTCCCAAGCACGTCCTTGACCCCAAGCCGAACTATGCCAAAATTAGCCAAACCGCTCACTCAAAATCTTGGAAGACCACAATTACCGGCATCCAGTTTCGGTTCATCAGGGAAAGCTTGTCTTCGTCGTCAATGAGCCAACGCTCAGGGCAGAAACTTGTCGGCATCTTGTCCGAAGATACTCTTGTTATGATGTTGGACCCAGCTATTGATGCCAACAACAGACTAAAAAGGACAGGAAGACGTTAGTAAAATGACCGATTCCCTCAAAAGTCATCAGTACGTACACCTTCGGGAAAGAAACGATCGGCGATGGTGGCGCCTCCCTCAGGAACGACTCGCTCCAGCGGCAGGCCGACTGCAGGGTGCATACGCATCACCGATCCTCCTTGAACAGCCTGCAGCCGAAGCATGTCCGACCCCTGCTGAAAGTGGGATTCCGAGAGCTCGCCACGGTTGCTGAAGTCGTCGATCTCGGCTCGCAGCTTTGTGACGCAATCCGGGTTCCTAAGAAGATGGTACAAGATTCCAGAAAGACTAATGCCGGTTGTGTCTGAGCCCGCAAACATATTGGTTGCGCAGCCAATGAGAATGTGGTAATTGGTGAAAGCACCGGGGTCCTCGGAGTGTTTAGCCAGATACTTCCTCAAGAAGGTCTCACCGACACCTGCACCTTCTACGTCGGTCTTGGACTCAGCGACCGACTTGGGCGAAGCTCGCTCTTCCGTGACCCTGCTCTGAGTGAAGTTCATCACATACATGATGCGGTCAGTTCGGAAAAGAGGGCCCAGGGCTGAGAGAACCGGAGCAATATAGCGATGGAATGAAGGGAAAATTCCGGCGAGGCTTGAGTAGATTAAGCTGGCGTCAAGGTTCTCGATGACCTGGCCAATATCATCGCCGCGGTCCAGGAAGCCTAGTCGCTTGCCATACGTGATATACGCAACGGCATCAAAGGCAAAGCACTGGAACCAGTGGCCGATGTCAACAGGTGCACCGGCTTTTGAGAATTCCAGCATACGTTGGGAGAAGATCTCGCCGCACTCATCAAGATAAGGCTCGTAGTTGACGAGCGATGTCATCGAGAAGGCGTGCGCGAAGAAGCGTCTGTTGTGAGCGTGGCGTTTGATGGACTGGTCGGAGAAAATGTTCCACCAAGTGTCATTTGGCTGAAATGATGAGTACCAGATCGACTTAGGGAACTGGGTTCCATGACCATAGATAGTCTTGGATGCCTCAGCGTCATCGATGCTGTATCGATTAGGGCCATATCTGACGATGGGGCCTAGTTGGGGTGCACCTCAAGATCAGCAAGTGCCACGCAGACAAGCCTGACATCTCTGCACATAGACATACCATACTTCTCATGAAGAGAAATGTTGACCTTTTCGAAACTGCCTTGCTTGATTCGGAAGAAATACCAAAAGTCCGTGAAGCGCGCCAACATCGGCCCAGGTATGGACCGCAAAGGAGAGCGCACCCAATTGAACAATGCTGCAGCAACGTAGAAAAATAGGGCAAACGCTGCCACGGCAAGTAAAAGTTGATTATTCATGTTGTGAGGTCAAAGATGCTGAAAAGATTGGATGAACTGCTTGCTTGTCAAGGCTGATGACATGAACTGGGTCGATGCAGCTGTGAACATTCTTCGCGAGGAGCTTTATAGTTGACGGCTTGTCTCATTTTTTGAGTTTCATTTCTCCATGTCTCGTATGGTTATGATTGCTTTTGCGCGGACTGATACGCAATTGATGCATCACGTTCATGGGTTGCCTGTTGCGTAAAGGCGTACGGCTTAGAACACCAATTGGTTGTTGGCGATGGTCGAGTCATAGCGCCCCCAAAAAGCGGACGGCATGGAAAATGAGCTGGCCCCATACGATGATGGCCGGCGGCGAATAGTCGACTAAACAATAATAATACCGGTGCTTGGCCTGAGACCTGTGCTTCAGCGAGTGGATCATACGGCAGCAATACAACCTCGGGTGCTGATCCTTGGCAGGCTATCGTCGTCAACTTACACACCGCCAAACTTTCCACCTGGTTGTGTAGGAGCTCTCGTTACGCGTCGGCGATGATGACGCCCTATGTTTTCTCAGGAAAGAAGCCCGGACTGAGAGGCTATCCGCTGTTGTCCGCAGCTTGCGAAAGCAAGGACGAATTGACAGCACAGTTTGTATTGAAGTCATCGGATTTTGACATCATCTGCCCAAGCTGCACGGAGCGCGTCGCGGTGATGGCGGGCACACAGCTTTCATGGACAGACCTGGGGCGACACCCGGAGAACGAAAGTTGTCCGAGACCGAGGTCGACCCGTCTTATGCTTGACACTCATGAAGGCGGGCTGGCCCCGCACGGGGTGCTCCGGTGAGTGGGGCAGCGTTCGAGCCGGGATTGCGGACCGGAGGCTATTGGATGCCGCGACCGAAGGTAAACGGCCATTGACTATTCTCGACCCCCCCGCTACACCTTTTTCTTTCACGAAGATTCCCTACTTGATGAGCAAATGAATCCCGAAACCGATGAAAGGAGGGAGTCTCAGAGCGTCTTCCCTGGCGAGCTGAGTCTTGAACTCTCAGCTTGCGGCTACCCCTAGAGACGTAGACGACGATGCATCATAACATAGAGTTACGGAGTCAGCATGTTGATGCAAAATTTCAAGTGAGAATTGTGAAGTGTTAGATTCGAGGAATGCCGAACTGCGTACAAGTACTTGCGAATCGTCAACAGCGGCTAGCGGGCCGCGGAGGCCTACAACGCAAGCTTTTCTCCTGTGTCTAGTACGTAGCCGGAGTAACACTAAGCCGACCACCATCTGCTAGGACGCAATTGCCATTGCAGTATGCGCCGGCTCGTGAAGCCAAATACAGTAGCGGTCCCATGATATCTTCCGGGAGGCCTGCTCTCTCAGCAGGTATTTGATCCACAGGGAAGGCCCCCTCAATTGTAGGATCCGTGCCTTGAATTAGACTCGTAGTGAGGTCAGTTGGGAACACTTGACATTTTTAGCATCGTTGACCAGAAACTATGTTTGCCGGACGCCAACTTACATCCCGGGCAGAGTACATTGGCTCGGATCCTGTACGGCACTAGATACGTTGCCAAAACCTTCAACATCATCGTCATTGATGCCTTGCTAGTGCCGTACGCAAACCCAGCAGTGATCTTCCTGTTGAAGCTACCGATACTGCTGGTGGCAATGACCTGGCTCCTTCCACCCTGGTAATTGGACTGATTACCCTTGTGCAAGAGGCCTAGGAATGATATCGCCGTGTAAAATACAGCAGTGCAGTTGACGTGATAGGTGTTGGTGAACTCCTCCATAGGAATCTCCAAGAGAGCCTCTTGAACTTGCGCAATCGAGGCGCCAGCAGGCACGTTTCCAGAAGGTCCGGCAATACCTGAGTTCGCAACGAGCAGGTTAATATACCCAACATCTTTTTCAATCATCGCCACTGCCGCTTTGAGGCTCTGGCGATCCGTCACATCGCATGGGATCGGTACAACGTTGTGACAGCCCTGCTATAAGTCAGCGGGCGTTGGACCGTTGGCGACCATTGGACGGTACGCACAATTTCTTTCGCAGCATCATCCAGCAAGTTTTTTCTTCTACCAAGGATGTAGACCTTTTTTGCGCCGTTTTCTGCCAACGCTCGCGTCATGTAAAGTCCTAGCCCTGCAGCAAATGTGATTAGCCAGCCAAATGATTAAAGAGTTATGGTGAATGCGGACATACCACTGCCTCCGCCTGTTACGACAGCTACGATCCCTCGAATATCAAAAAGGCTGCTTGATTTGTAGGATTGAGACATGGTTGGTATGTATGACGTCGGACTGACGGTTCCAGTGTCGATGCGGGAAGAGGTTTAAACGGCTAAATTGAAGGTCGAAATGCATGTGCAAGTGAATGAAGTGACAATCTACTATGGGAAATGGGTTGATTATGTGTCCTTATTTTATTACAAAAATGCCTAGAACATCTGACTACCTGTTCAATGTTCCTCGTTGGTGGTTGTTCGCGGTGGCCTGCCAAATCCGGTCCGCGCGACCCCCGCATAACCACTGCAGGCTTAGTCGGCCGAGGGCAAATGGAGGCAGGCTAGCTTCCCATGTCCACCAAGCTTGACATAAGCCAAATGGTTCTTTACAGAAACCTCCCAAGTGAAGTCAAGGGAAGGTCATCGCGACCCTCTCAGTAGCGCAAGCGCCGGGATGTGGGTGTTATGGGGATCTCCGGAGGTCTGGGCCGGGACCGCGGCCACCTCAAGATTGTACACCGGAGCAAGTTGATAAGCAATCAGTAGACGGTATTAATCAAGACCTATCAATTGTCTTCTAGAAGATTATGAAGTGACTTTGGAAATTCATTTCCTGTTCAGTGTTCGATACTGTTCATTGGCATCTTTCCTAACTTATTGGTAGTACTAGCACGTTGTTGATGCCACAGTCAACGACCTCAAGGGCGGCTGTCACAGTCTCAACGCCAATAACGTCGTTGCTTGTAACCATGAGATAAAATACACAGAAAATTACCTCATGTACTCGTATTCAACTTCTTCGTACAGGGCTAGGATGATCGAAAACAACGCAAATGTATTGTCAGTCGTCTTTGACGCTTGTGCCCCTACGAATATCTAACCCGACCAAAACTCCTCGCATTCATAAACCTCTCCAGCCCCAGCCGATAACCCGCATCAGCAGTGCCACCTCCTAATTTAGTTGCGTCCGGTATCCACCGACGTCGGAGAAGAAGCTTAAAGCGAGCGTATGTACAGGAGCAACCTATAAACACATACAATTTGTATTCGGTACGTCTGCGCTACAAATGCACATTCTGTCGCGGCGACGCCTTAAGCAACAGGGGGCAGGGCCAAGTTGGCGGGGATCCTTCCGGCGGAGCCACCGGCCACGTTCTTTGCGGGTACGTTTTGCTGCGATCCCTTGGCGGCCATCTTGTAGGCCTGCACGTCCGCGTCTGCCTTACTGTAAGGTTGTCAGTACTCCTCTCCCAAGTTTCAGCACCCATGAGTGTCTTACGGGTTGATGATCATGACCATGCCGAGTTGGCAGTGCATGCCCTGGGCACAGTACAAGAGCATGGGCTCGGTGTTCTCAACCTGAACGTTGAAGGTTCCGATGGGGGAGCCGTCAGTGACACCGGGGATGAAGCCGCTGTGAACAGCGTTGGGCATCATATCCCCAAGCGGCAGGCATGGGGCTTGAACGTTCGCAGCCTGGGTGACGGTGTGGTTGTTGGGCCAGAATTGGAACTGGACGATGTCGCCGGGCTGAGCTCTCACGATCTCAGGGTAGAAGAGCAACGACTTCTCGCGCGTCGGGCTGCCGACAAGGACTGGGATGACCTTGGGAGTAGGTCCGGAGGAGCACCCGCGGGAGGCATGGGAGCAGGTGGTGCCTGGCGCTCTACAATAAGGTCAGCTCGTGGTCATAGCACGTTGACCTCATGGCTTCGTCCGCTTACCCTCAATGGCAGCAGCCATGGACGCGCCGATGATGGCGGAGAAGTAGATGGCGACCGTGTTGAACTTCATGGTGACAGACTGAGACCCGTGTGCTGGATGTTAATTACTAGAGACGTTGATTCGATGTCGCAACAAGAACGCTAATGATCCCACTCGACAAAAGGAGGCTTGAGGAGGGACCTGTGATATTTAAGCTACTGCCCCTTTGCACTGCAGAATCTAAAACGAATCGCACTCGCAGGAAAGCATCGCTCCTGCACTCGCTGACTAGAACGAAGCTTTTCTCTCTTAACCTTCCGCACTGGGCCAAATTCTCCCGATCATGAGACCGACTAAGCCCTTCAAAACGGACGGACATTCATCTTTTTTCTCGGTTTGCTGCCGCGATCAACAGGGGTAGCAAGTGAAGCTTGGGGCTCCCGAGAGATGAGATGACCGAACTGCCCAATAGGACGTGCCAAGTACCTCAAACGTGCCATGTTTCGTTTCTTCGGCCACACTCCCTACCGAGCTGGCTTTCTGCTTAGAAATGAAGAAGAATATGCAGAGATGCTGCTTAAACATGAGGAGGGAGGGGCGGCACTTCGCTCTTTCGGAATGGAGGGGGAGCCGGCCAGTCAACAATCTGTCTGGCTGTGTCAGGGTGGATCGAGATTGGACGACAAGCGCAAGGGGCGAAGCTGCGGGGGATAGCTTATCCTCGCTGGCCGGCCGCGGCTTTGCAGGAGTGGGCCATTTTGACTATAGAGTAGAGTTATGACCGGATGAAACGGTTGCGGAGTCGTTTCGAACACTCACGAGGCGTTGGCCGCCTGCTGGCTCCATCACGACTTTCCGTGGTGGGGGATCTCCGAGCGCTGAGGAGCATAGGGGAGCGGGAGATCGGCACGAAGGGCAGATTATCCTGCACATCTTAATGGCATTGCGGCTCTCGGAAGAGACTTCCCACGCGCGCGGGAGACAAACTTGGTCTTGACGTCAACTGAGTTTTTGGGCTGAAAGCGGGAAATGGTTCGACGTATGATGGGGTCGTGCGCACGTCTTGATCGTGTCAAAATCACGATTGTATTACCATATGCGATCACTTCAATCTAGTGAGCCTGATCTACTCTATCCAACATGTACGCCATCTAATTGCAATATCCGGTAACTTGGTACCACCGTGTTCCAAAAGCCGATGCCCTATTATTTCTCCGTATCTCCGTCTGTTTGGCTTTTTACATCCGTCTTCGGCTTGTTGTCTTTGACGCTCTTCCACTCGAAAAACCCAATTCCGAGCACTGTTAAACATCCGAGAACAGTCGCAATGAGAAACACGTTTTGTAGTGCCTTGTTGTACGACTCGATGATGCCGTCCACCGAATCGGGGTAGGTCTTGCGCATAGAGTCCACCAGCCCCGATGCTCCGGCGTTGATGACCACGGCCGGATTTACGTTGGGGACGTTTCAGCGGAGCTCGGCGACGAGTCGCGAGCTGAAGATGTTTTGTGCCACGGCCAGAAACACAGTACCGCCCAGGCTCTGTAGGAACACTAAGACCGAAGTAGCGAGGGCGATGTCGCGCCCCTTGAACACGGTTTGCGCGGCAATGATGCACTGCTGCCCTCCCAGCCCCACTCCCAATCCCATTAGGACGAGTGAAGCAGCCCTGAGGCAGATGTTAGCACATTGGGCAGACTGAATCGGAAAACGTAACAGGCCATACCAGAAAGCCGTGTCAGTGTCGACGGTGAACGAATAGATCAAGCCACCAGCCACGGAGGAAATGACAGATGACGCGATGATTTGCGGCACGTAGTAGCCAATTTGACTCGTCTAATGATTTATCAGTATGAAGTGTCAACGTCGTCAAAACGGCGGAGGGACATACCAAGATCCCGGACACGATTGTCGCGACAGACATCGAGGCTGATGATGCGAGGAGGTCAATACCACTCTTGTAGGCTGAGTGGTTTTTGACAGCCTGCAACCAGATCGGGATGTAGTACACATCGATGAAGAGAAGAGAGAACAGGAGCAGGATTGTCCAACATGACGCGATCATTGTTCGCTGAGACATGATGCGAAGAGGAACCGTTGCCTTGTCGCCCTCGCGATATTGGACGAAGCCCCACAAAAGAAAACAGACCGCGAAGATGCACCAGCAGAGGATGATGCGCCAGTTGCTCCATGCGTATTCGGTTCCGCCCCACTGTAGAGCCAGTAGAAGACAGATGACCCATGGGATGAGGAGCAGGGTTCCGACAAGGTCAAAGTTGTCCATGAACTCTTTGAAGCCTCTTGGTTCTTTCTTTGCCTGTTCGGGAAGCCTAAGAAAGAAGAGGATCACAGCGAAAGTCACACCTCCCAAGGGAAGATTGATCCAAAAGCACCATCCTGTCACAAGTCAGGAAACAGAAAATCATTCAAATTATAGGAACCAAAATCATACTCCAGGTAGCCTTGTCAACAAAGACGCCGCCGAGGGTCGGTGCGATGACCTGAGAGACTCCGGCAGCGGCACCAATCGCGGCGGTGAAAGTGGGCCGCTTATGAAGCGGCACACTCTTGGTTATGATCTAGATCCTTGTCAGCCGGTGTTTGCGGCGGCCGTTGAAGCTCCCGAAACCTACAATTAAAGCTCCGGTCATCAAGCCGGCCGCACCCACCCCGGAAACCGCTCGTCCGACGATGAGAACGACGGAACTCGGGCCGCGGCACACACCACTGACCCCACCTCGAAGATGGCCAGCCCGATCAGGAAGATCCACTTGATGCTGTACTCGGCATAGAGCTTTCCGAAGAGAAGCTGGAAGGAACATTGTGTGAAGAGGTAGGCAGAGCCGTACCAAGCTACGTCGGGCAGCGAGTTGAACTCTGAAGTGATTTTAGGAATGGCAGTAGCCAAGATTGATCGGTCCTATGGGAGACGAGGTATCGGTAAATAGACAACACTAAGAGTTGCTTGGCTGTCGAGAACTTACTAGGCCAAAGCAGAGAATAGCAAGAAATAGACCAATCGAGATCGCCGTAAGGGCCGGGCCGCTGGGATAGACTTCGATTATTTCGTCTTGGCTTTGGGCGCCCTGTTCCGACTCCGGTTTATCCGTTTTCTCTGAGGGTGGTGTCCTCAGTGCTGATGTAGCGTTGACCGGCCTGGTGTGATGTCACTCGTGAGCAGGTGTTCCGCTGCCGAGCCGCTAAGGACCTCCGCAAACTTACAAGGTTTCGGCGGAATATGCCCCGGAAGACGCCATTTGTATGGATATTATCGTTTGCGCTGGACCTCAAATACGGTAATTTAGATGTTCGATATCTAACACTAAGTCGCCTGTTCTTTTCGTGTATTTGTACTACTCTTGGCCATCTCGAAAGCAATCCCATCTTCTTGTATTGACTCTCATGTCTGAACGTTCTGACTGCATCTCGACGTCGGTCCGTACGGGAAATAGCCCGTCAGCAAGTGTTGGTAATTAGTGGGCTAATCCCAGACCCGTTTCCGCGAGATCTCTAGGGACTTTGGTCCGCTCCATTTTCGCTTCAGCCTTGACAGGCAGCAGGTCCCTGATTATTGCAGCAAAGGAGGTCATGTCCGAAGACGCTCATGCAAATTGGTGGAAGATGCTGCCTAGCGCTGACCCTTGTCCCGCCAAAATGGCTCCCTAGCCGGGGTTAACACGGCTGAAAGTGGAAATTTGCGTGTCCATCGGCCGTCGGGTGGTAAATTAACATCCGACTCCGTGTTCGCACTTGATAAACTGCCCAATCAGATGCTGCTAATCTCGCCCGATCTTCGCCATACGGGACTTAAGACTGACACCGGTCCCCGGTCTTTGACAGCTTTCGTCCGTTCGCAGCTACACCGTTATCCGCGACATTTCTGCGATTTTCCCATTGCTTGTGATATGCCATTTTGAGCGCCAAAATCACAGAGCACACGCCGTCATTGTTGTTATATCGGTTCGAAGATGACAAATATTTCTCCAGAAGAAGAGGGCAGCAGCCCGGAGTTTATCGCGAACGCGAAAAAGCTCCGAGCTTGCAGCAATTGTGCGCGCCTCAAGATCAGATGCAGGTGGCCACCGGCCACGGAACATGGTGAACCAACCGATTGCACAAGGTAGGGAGAGATTGCAGACTCCATTTTGGGCAATCCAAGAATGACTTGCAGAGAGCTAACACAAGCTAGATGTTCCCGGATGAACATCCGCTGTCGGGTGCCGGAACCAGTACCCAGAAAGAAACGGGGAAAGTCCAGGTGAGTTGTCTTGTTTATGTGCTTCATCGTGTCCTTCACAAGTGCCGGCGTTGAGCTCGTCCCTACTTCTCTTTTTGGATCCAATGCCGTGACTTGCATTAGGTTTGCTTCAGCTGACAATCTACTTCCAGCCGAGTTACTGAACTGGAAAAGAAAATCGATGGCCTTGTCAATCTTTTCCAGACTCAACAACATGCCAAGCAACATGAAGCTCAAGACCTTACTCCTGCCACCAGCACATCGCATTATGAAGAGAACGCGTTGCGTGGAATACTGCCTTGCGCTGGGCTCTCACTGCCTCGACCTGCTACCGAAGCATCCTCGAACGCTGCCACCCCTGACCCCCAACGCAGCGTCCAACACACGCCGGATGCTGGGCCCTCGAATACCTTGCAACTAGTCCCTGGGCTTTCCATCACCATGGACGAAGCCGAAGAATACCTCAACATCTACCGCACCCGCATGGTTCCCCACTTCCCCTTCGTCCCTATCCACGTGAATGTCACAGCCCGGGATCTCCACTCTGAGAAGAGGTTTCTGTTCTGGTGCATTATGCAGGCTCTAATTCCTCAGACAGCCCCAGTTCAGAAAGCCGTCGATGACTGGATCAGACATCATGTAGCCATACACCTAATCGTCAATAGGGAGAGGAGGCTAGAGCTGTTGCAGGGCCTGCTGATTTACATCGCCAATTACGCTTGGTGGGTGGCTCTCTTCTAAGGCTTGCTGAATTTGAATTGCTGACTTTTGTCTCGGAATCTAGGGGTGATATCCATATCCATCTTGGTATGAGTGCCAATGGCCTGCTGCAGCTGGCCATTGGAATGGTTACAGATATGAGCATCAACACTCTTGCTGGACCACTAGCCTGGATGCCCAAGACCATGTTGTCAGATGCATGGGCTGTTATCTCCAAAGGAAAGCATTTGGAGACCCCGAAGCAGACGTTAGAAGAACAAAGAGCGATTCTGGGAGGCTACTTCCTGGCATCTAGGTATGCTCCCCTGCTTCAAAACACCGCCCGCCTGGAGGCAATGCTAACTCGGAGATCCTTAGTGTGGCCATCTCAATGCGAAGAGCCCCACAGGTACCGTGGTCCGCATACATGGCGCGTTGCTGCAGAGCGATCCGAGAAGCAAGGGAGTTTGCAACCGACCCCAGCTTGCTCGCTTTTGTTCAGATACAACATATCACCGATCGTCTGAGGTCTTTATTCCCGATTTATGACAGAGACGAGGATTCGCCCATTCCGTTCTTCAAGGAGCATTACAGTTCAATCTTCTCATCCGTACGCAAGGAGATTGAGGATCTGCCGAAGCAAGAGCCTGCCATAACCAAAGATAATCGTAAGTTGTCCTCTCACCAAGCCAGGAGACCGTAGCTGACCTGACTCCTCTTCTCAGCTCTTGTTTGGTGCCTTTATGTGACCTTGCCAGTTAGGCTTTACGAGCCTGCCCTGGGCATGCGACCAATGAACCCAGCAGAAACAGCCTCGCCCACCGAGCCGTACAGCCGAACCGATGCGCTTTGGAAATGCCTCGAGTCTGTACAGACCGCGATGGTCGCACTGACGTCCATACCCGCTGAAACATATGCGTACCTGCCCTTCACTTTGGTGTCCAGCACGGCCTTCGTTATGATGGCAGGGAACCGACTCCTCTTGGAAGACGGCAGCCCTGACTGGGACGTTACCATCGCTCGTCAAAAGATCCCACATGCAGAGAATGCACAAAGAATGGCAGACAAATTCGAGGAGGCGGACAACGTTGCACTCATAGTCGGTCAAAAGAGGCGTCTTTTCGAAGACCAAACATCTAGATGGGCGAACTACGCCTACCGTGCACGATGGATGAAGAATTGGTATTTGAGCAAAGTGTCTCCGCCGCAGCGGGAGCCGTCTGCTGAACAACCACCCAACACCGCGGAGGGTTCAACGAACGACCCAAGCATGTCTTGGGTAGATGATGTCACCATGGACAAGATGTTTTGGGGGCAGATGATTGTGGATGGGTTCGGTCAGATGCCTTATGACTTTCAGTTTGGCAACGATTCGATGCAGACCTTGCAGGGCATCATGTGGCAGGATGGGATGAGCACGACTGAGACGATGGCCATGGCGAACATGATACCCCAGTAAAGCTTTCATACAAGTTCAAAATATCACCACTTAGATGGTGGAGCAAACAGAACTAAGTGCTAAAGACCGTCACACAGCTTATAGCCATGAACATCCTCATCAACATATTTATATGATGAATCTAGTGATCCTATGATTGTGCAATTATGCCATATACCTTACTATCTAACGGCTGAAGCTTCCCTTATCTTGTCATCAGATGGCCCAGTTTCCTCCGCTGGTTTGCGCTCGCCGTCGGACCGACTTTCTCTGCCTCCAAATTCTTGCTTCTCTTTGCGACTTTGCCCTGAAAATGTTGATGATTCCTTCGGTCGCTAGATCCTTGTGAGGTTCTTGCATCTTCTTCATTGGACTGATGAATGCGACTTTGACCAGTGTCTGTAGACCTCGTTGTCTCATCTCTGCAAATAGACGTGGGAACTCCGACACCCATGTTGAAGGCGTGCCTCCACTCCTTTCGAGCAGCTCTAGGTCCACAATAATGTAAACTTGCTTCAAGCCCTCTAGAGCTGCCCCCAGAATCGAAAACCAGCCATCTTCGCACGTCGTGCTCTGGAAGCGACTCGCATTTAGAGCAGCAGAGCGTTCATTAAGCATGGTTTGGTTGAGTTGTAATACCTGGCAAGTGATGTATTTCAAGACATCCACTGGTACGGACTCAACCTTCTCGACGTGAACCGGATTGATGGCCCAGACCACCGGCACGCCTGCCTGAGAAACTAGGTCGATAATATCAACCGCAAAATCTCTCGCAAGCTGACGAGTACTAAAAGATCCCTGAACCAAAATTTGGCTTGATTCTGTCCGTTCGCCCCACCTTTGAAGATTAGGGTGGCTCGACGCTGCGTATGTCTGTTCCCCTGCCCGGCGACGAAGCGATCTTCTCGCACACAAATTTTGTCGAATGTTCACTGGGCTGGGAAATGGAGAAAGTGAGAGAAAAGTCAAAATTTGCGAAAACTGAACTTGCGATATTCTGCGATTCGTATCGAGAATACCAGAATATTGCAGTTTCCCGAGGTCTTTGCAAGCCCTTTTGTCAATTTTCTTGTAATGTAAAAGGATAAGTGCATGTGGATCGTACCTTGGAGCGAACTTTTCATCTCTAGCAGCAAACCTCGTGTTTCTATATGTTCTAGTCGCAATTGGCGCAACTCGATGTGGCTCATTGTCAACGCCATTCTGTCGATGGAGCGGCTTGTGTCTTGAATATTCTCAACAATATCCCTGAATTTCAAAGGGAATGGACTGGCTATTGCAGAGAGAGCTCTCATTGGACGTGACTTTTGATACCACCTGACAGCTCGGACGGTGAACTCCATGATGTGGCAGTATAACTCGGACACGGCATCTTCGATGGCTTTGGTCGGATAGAGCGCGAGATGGGCCTCAACATGTCGGAGGGCCTCGGCAATGCGGCATAGTGCCTTAGTCAACTCTTTCACGAGGCTTTCGTAGTTTAGAACTCCCTGTTGATTACATGATGTTAGAGTTATTTTGACACTGACGAGCTTGTGTCGCCTGAACATACCAGTAATAGAAACTTGATAGCCCCCCAGGCCAAGGCGACGTACTCCGGATGGTGCTGCGAGATGACATCAAGAATCTGGCCATAGTATAAGACTTTGGCCGAAAGTCGGCGAGCCCATTTCCAGGCTTTGCTATGTGCTTGATTTGCATATCTATCTTCCGTAATGCGAAGGTTGTCAGTTACTCCTTGAATGCCATGGTCGGACTGTAATTGAGCAGCTAAATCGTCGCCAAATGCATCCCGAAAAGCCTCAACCGCATGACTGAAAATGTCTCCAGCTCGGCTTCCTAAGGTGGACCTATGAATCCTTAACGCCCACGAATCATCATATAGACCAGCCTACACTCACGAAGGGTCAAGCTCCGGCAAGGTCCATCCATGCGCATTCAAATCCTTCAAAGACATTTCAACCCCTTTGAGCTGGTTGTGTGAATTTTGAACTATCCAGGGCGTCGTGACTCGTCCCAGGACGCCGGGATATCGCAGTTGAAATGAGCCATGTCTGAGGTGAGCATGAGGTTTAACCCATTTGCCGTTGCCTAAAAAGTAGCTGGCGAGGTCTTGAGGCGCAGCCAATTAGATGGTGCCACGATTCGGCCACTCATGTGTCCTATCAGGAAAGCGCAATGGTCGAGCGATGTCAGCAGTGATGACTGTGCCAAGCAGGCTGCCTGCGGCAGCATCGGGTTTTACCGATATTACTTCCATTCGCTGTGTGTCCTCCGCCCCTCTTGAAAACTTCCTGCTCTCTTCTGCCTTGTTCGGCTGTTCTCACCCCGCCATCAGTGGAGAGATCTCTGCCTGGCCACGTACCAGTCTTCACAAGGGATCGCGCAAATCCGCTTCAGACGACTGATATACATCACGACTGATATACATCAACATAGATGGCTTCTAAGGCCGACAGGGTTCTGGTTTGTATTCCCCTGGCCTTCTATCGATTTGACTACTCCGTAACCTGACTTCCCGGGACAGGCAGAAGCGCTTGCACTCATAGCTTCGATTAAAAAGGATCAAGAGGCGTACATTCAGACGGGCATGAAGAGGAATCACGGCCATTTCGACCATGAATCTGACGATCCAGACGAAATCTCAAAGAAGGCGCGGATGAACCTGTCTCCAACTCACTTTCCTAGCCCTGGTATTGAATCAGCGGCGTCTCAGCAAAATGACGATCTGCCTAATCACTGCACATCGGGAGGTTCTGGGCCCGGGTCTCCTCTTGCTATTGACAATTGGCGCCAAATTGTTTGCGATACCTTGAACATCTCGTCACATATCAGCGACGATATCCTCAAAGGACTACTGGAGGATAGGATGGTACCTTTGACACCAGTAGACAAAGCCCTCACCCCGCCCCCACCAGAGCCATCCTATGTTATTCTGCATAGAACTCACTGCAGAAATTTGGGTAGGCTTCAAAGTACCGCTCGACTTTGGGTCGATGAACCCTTTCTAGTAGAAATTGACGACTCCAGTATGGAAGCTCATCTTTCCGGCAAAGACGGTGTTTCCCACCTTCTGAAGTATTTGGACAGGCATGGACCTTCTTTCTTGATCATCAGGGAGTACAACTGCTGTGGAGATTTGGCGACATTCGACATTAAGGATAGATCGCTGCCTTATGGTGAGACTATAGTCTTGAACTCCGCACAAGTTTGCAAGGCCTTGAACCTTGCGCAAGACTGCGTCTCTGATGGTCACAACGCAGTCAGTGCATTTGAGTTGCGGGTTGAGAGGAGTGGACTGGAGCACTGGCTCTACCGTTTTGCGGATGAGGTCCTTCGACTATCGGGCTCTACTTCCGTCTACGATCACAAAGAGGTTGCGTGCTTCATGAGCTACGTCAAGACACACAAATTAGAAGAATTGAGAACCATCCGAGAGACCTTGGCGAAAGGAAAAGTCACCAAAAGGCTCCTACCATATCTCTTTGTAGGTTTCTCCAGTGGTTCTCGTACAATGTATTACTCCAGCTTATGTCTCAATCTTAGGTCCCGTATCAGGTCTGCGTTCTCAAAAATAAGCAAGGCAATGAGCTCTCCCGTGGTGTTAGACTTAGCTCATGGCCTGAATTTTCGAGCACCTTCATAGACAATGATGCCTTGAAGCCCGGAAAAAGCAAGAAGGTGAAAACGAAAATGGTGCTTACGCAGTTTCATTGGGAATTCAACGGCCACTTCCAGCATTGCATCACGTCAAACGTTACCTACGAATTTCATTGGAATGGCGATGAAGGATTAGACATCTCCAATTTTCGGTTGGTCCCTTACGACCATGTAGGGACTACGGCTCAGTCTATGTTGCAGGAGAGAGGGGAAATGATATGGAGGTGCCGATACATGAAGTTTGTGTCATATTCCGGGTATGAAGCTTTGGGTGTGGAGTGGTTTGTATGTGCTTCATCTACTAAGGTAGGATGTTTACTGATGTTCAAACTTGATAGACCGATGCTCGCTTCATCATTGACTGTAACTCATTTCGATGCAGTCAGCTTGGGCCGAAGGCTACCAGTCAAAGTACCAATGCGGGAGTAACGGACAATCTTGCATCCGCCGAAATGATAAAGAAGGAGTCACCTGCAGGAGACTTCGTTCTACTTCTGCCTGCAACATTGATGGGATTTAATATGCAGGAGAAGCAATGGAGTAAGTGATATGGACTCCATCTATCAGTTAACTAATTGCTTAATTTAACCTAGAGTCGTTGGTCATGTGTCGCGTTCGCGAGGTGGATTGGGACAATCAGGCTTTCCATTGCCTCGTTCTCCCACAAGACACGAAAGACGTCATTAAAGCCCTTGTGACTCATCGAGCAGCTCAGTCTAAGTCCAGCGATTTAATTCAAAGCAAAGGAAGTGGTTTGACTCTTCTCTTCCATGGGTAAGGGTTCAAAGCTGACGACGCAATTGTTAATTAACGACCTTCACCAGGCCCCCTGGAACAGGGAAAACACTCACTGCCGAGAGGTTCGTAGTCATTTGGCGTGTCCTATGTCTCTATTTGGGGGATTGACTGCTAATATACTTCGCTTGTGAAGCGTTGCTGAGCATGCTCGGAAGCCCCTCTATCGTGTGACCTGCGGTGATATCGGCACCCAGCCAGAGGCAGTGGAGCAGTACCTAAAGCGTGTGCTTGGACGAGCGAGAGCATGGGGCTGTGGTATGCAACTTTTCAGTTGTTGAATCCAGAATCTAACTATTTGCTTACATGAGGCATACGCAGTTGTTCTGCTTGATGAGGCAGAAGTGTTTCTCCAAGAACGATCTCTCACAGATCTTCACAGAAACGCCCTAGTATCTGGTAAGGCACAACTTGACGCGACCTCCATGTTTATTGTGAGATTATCACGTTCTGATATTGAGATCTTGTAGTTTTCCTTCGAGTTCTTGAGTATTACGACGGTGCGTAATAAGCTTCTAGTGATGAGTCATTTCAAGCAAAGACTTTCCTAATTGCATGCAACACCGACAGGTATATTGATTCTTACGAGTAATCGAGTTGGGACTCTTGATGAAGGTTTCAGGTCCAGAATCCAGCTCGCTTTGGAATACTCTAAGCTCGACCGAGGCTCGCGCCGCAAAATCTGGGAGAACTTCATTGACCGCCTGAATGATGATCCAACGGTGTCAGGTGAACTTGACATCGCCGACCTTCGCGACAACTTGGCACAGCTGTCGAGTTATGAGCTGAATGGGCGGGAGATCAGAAATGCGATCAACGTGGCGAGACCACTAGCTCTTTCGTGCCGAGAGAAGGTGGACTTCAAGTGTCTCAAGAAGGTGATCGGAGTCCAACGTCGCTTCGATCGGTATATAATGGAAATGAATGAGGGACTAGATGATGAAAAGGTGGCTCGAGAAGAAGGCAAACGGTAGAGAAGACTCCACGCTTCGGCACAGTGCATTGTCAGTTGAGTTCAAATTTAGACCTGGGCTATGAAATGATTCCTGAAAGAAGACGAAGCCATGCAACGTTGTAGTGCTTAACGCTGACGTCTGCAAAATTCTGACCTGAAGCTTGCTGCATTTGACCAGAGCTGCTCATCCTGCACCATTTGTCGAAGATTCACTGAATTTTCAGGAATTTCAGCCTTCAACTCCCTAGCTTCCGCCACTCTGCCAGAGTAAACAAGATGCTTAGCCAGCTTGACCCGAGTCAGCAACGCGGTGCTTGAATATCGTAACTTATCGCCTCCTGCTGCCTTTTTCTGGACATATTCTGTCGCCTCAACTGCCTTCTTCAAGCATTCAATGCCAGAGTGCGTGTTGCCTGATGCCTCGTGGAAGTTTGCCATGAAGCTTGTCGTCCTACCATACAATCTCTGGCCCAATTTTATAAAGGACCGTTCCTGTTTGCCGCAGCTAAACGAGAAAGATGACGATGGCAGAGGGCTAAGAAGCCGGGTGACTTGTGATTCATCAGTAGTGACGTCGCGACCACACGACTATGCTCAACACGAGTCACCTCGAGACTATCGACACCATATGTAGAAATCCCCTCGTCGCGTAGAGCTTCATAGCGTCTCAGAAGATCAGGCCAGCTCCGTACGCGTTTCTCATCGTCGTAGCAATTCATCGCCTCAAACGTAGCCTCTATGCTATGCACGTCTTCATGCCCTCGGATGCGAACATAATCGTCCATGATCAAACTTCGAAGTCGTTTCACATGGTCAAGTATATTCTCATGGGACAAAATTGCAATATCAGACATGTATTGAGCAACCTGGTCGATAGGCTGGCCATTTTTCTTGATACTCAGCATGCTTGAGAGAAGTCGCAGATAGGACCGTAGAATGCAATGATCCGTCAGCAACTGCGGGATTTCGAGAAGCAACATACGGAAGGTTAATATGGGCTCCTCGTTGAGAATGCTTTCGATTCCTTGGAATACCTCGCGAAATATCGTGCCACCTCGTTGAAACTCCTTGATGTCAAAAAGGGTTGCTCCCAGTCGGACGAGTGCCTTGAGGTGGCGTCCAGGAATTCGGAAATATCCAAATCTGGCGCGTCCATGCCCCCCAGGATCTTGACGAGAGGCGCCTTGTATTAAATCGTGCAGATTAAGGAGGAGGCCATAGGACAGGTGATCGTTTGCGTTCCCAGATGAAAGAGCAGTCAAATACATGGGTAATTGATCGTTTCCTTGCCTTACAGCGTAGATTCGACCCAGAGGCTGGCCAAGGCGCCTGCGCTGTGGTCTTTGGCACGCCATTTCGCCTTCAACCATTTCCACTATGTCGCCGCTCAGCCGGCTTTGTCGAAGACCCTCAGAGTTATACTTGCGCCACTTCCAATTCATAAACTGTCGTTTATACATCCTCTCACTAATGGGGATGATTAGATGCCAGTTCCTAAGAAAGCCACAGTTTCGAAGACACTTACGTTGCCGAGAAGAGGTACCGGTGGTGCATGATGCCCACAATCTCTCGCATAGGCCTTTTCTCCTTCAGATACAAGTGCTGCAGTATTTCCTTCTTTGCATCCCAGTCCTGTCCAGGACGAGGCCTGGCTAGCTTGTGCGCACCAAGTGACATCGTCAAGCTCAGGGAATTCATTCTTGTGTCGTTGAGTATATGTTTCAAACATAAAGTAGTCGATATGGTATACGTTGGCTAAATGAACACGGTCGGGAAAGTCGGCTCTCGTGCGCCGTTTCGGTCGTGGTCGAGTATTGACGAAATTCCATCAATCATATCGAATCCCCGACAAATACCAACAATTGTCAAAATGTCATGCAGACTGATGATTTTCAGACAAATTGGGGAGAAGAGCTTTGAATCTTGGACGCCGAAGGCGGGCGCAATATTATTGAGTCAACACAGCGCTTGGTTGCTCATGGCTGAATCTAAAGTGGAAAATCTACCCCCACGAGTCTTTCTGGTGACACGTCTTGAGATTTCCGTTTCTGGCGGGCTGATCATCCTCCAGCTGCATGGGCCTTTTTTCTACTGGCCATCGTGAAATGTGCGCCGCAGAAGTGCATGACAGGCAGCAAAGGCGGGACCCTCCCGTCATTACAGACGTTCAAACACCACGGGAATCGCCCACTCGGAAATTTAAATAATCTAGTTCCAAGAGCAGTAGAACCAGTTCCATCAAGAGTGGCCGAGGGGATGCTACCACTATTGTGATTGATCGAACGCTTATTAGTGAATCTCACTGCAGTTTAACAATGCAATCAAACGACATATTCTCCCACGTTCCACTGACAGCCGGGCTCCAGATCTCAGCCAAACCGATGAACTCAACCGTTTCCGCATCTTCGATAGGTCGCAGGATGACAGGGCACCCATAGCCCTCGACCGCGTAAATCATATCGCCTTGTCTTGCAAGTTGAGCACCCACGCCAAGATATCCGCCCATGGTGGTGATCAGTCGCAGCTGAGGAAGTGTCCACAAGCTGACATGTTGCATCATGTCCTCGAGTGCCGTTGACCCATCTGTGTTTAGAAGATTCGCTGGGTCTGACGTTTGGGATGCCGATATTGAGGGCCCTGGCTTCCCAATTTCGGGAAAGAAAAATGATAGCTTCTCTGTCCAAAGCTTAAACTCGGCGCTGACATCAAGGAACTGCTTGAGAGAAGACAGTTCCGTGGCTGTCCCCGCCGAAACCCCTAAGGCGTTTGACCCAGCCGAACCATTGCTTCTCATCTCCAAGGTTACAGCCAACGTACTGAGTTTGAAGACGTCCGGTGATCCTTCGGTATAATATTTGTTTTTGAAACCATCCGTTTCCCAGTTTGGGATACTGCGTAAAATAGCATCCAGACGAGCAAGCATCTCAGAGTCGTCCCTATAAGAATGACAAAGTCTTGTCGGCTGCGTCATTGAATAATCAATGTTTCTAGGCAGGGCAAGCTTCTGGGACGAGTTTTCCAGACTTCCCCCGTCTAGAGGCACACAAGCTGCAACCCCATCAACTGTATCCAAGTATGTGGCTCTCAGACGTAAGATGCCTTGATCACTCAGTCTAACTTGACGCTCCCAAAAGACGTCCCAGTCTACCCCCGGTATCTCAGCCGGGCCCCTTCTTTGGGAGTACATCGCGGTGCTTGACATTGGGTCTTGATCTACCGACAGGTCCACTGCCCAAGACGGGACTTGCGAGCTTTGGAATTCTCTGCGTATGTCGAAAGTCCTGAGGCTCTTCCCAGCACGAATCAAGGCGATCGCTGCATCAATCGAACCCTGACGAACTGTCTTTCTATAGTCGACGTCGATCCCGAGATACGTCGCAGGCTGCAGCAGTCCTAGCACTCCATATAGCTATCCAGAGGTAAAGACGATCGAGACATGAGGCCTTGTATAATCAAGGTGTACTCAGGACCCGTCTCCCACTCGTCGGGCTGAAGTTTAAGTTGAATTTCATAGATGGTTCTGAGTAGAAGAAGCGTGTTCATGATGGCCCTCGAATACTCGTCATCGGGTGACCAGTTCGGGTCAAATGCAGCAGCCCTGACAAAGTGTTCTGCAAACCAAGACAATTGTGCGAACGAAATCTGCGAGGATCCTGCCCGCACAACTGTGCGATTAGAGCTGATAGTGAGCTCCTGAATGATCCAAACCCGAGTCCAATACCCGAGGCGAAACACGGGAAATAGAAGGGCCAGTAGGCGTTCGTTGGGGGACAGCGTTGCGAGTGCGGAGATGGGAGGGCGCTCTGCAGGATCGAACTGAGAAAACACAGCAAGAGCTTCCTCTGACAATGCTCGGCTTTCGTGGTCTTCCGGATTATGCTCATCCAGCGATCCAGCTTCGGACGAGGCAAGCCAAGTTGATGTTGGTTGTAGGCCGTCGGTCGAAGAGTCATTTGTGAATGCCAACGAGCAGAGGTTGTCTATGAGTCGGCTGATGAGGTCAAAGTAGACTTGGGTATCTACGCCTTCGAGGCCAAGGGACGGGCCGAGCCAGACCGTTGACTTGATCGCAGTGCTGAAAATCTCATTCATCCTTTTGACCTCGGTAGCTCGCTCGTCGAGGTCATCCTGATTGATGCAGATCGCATCGGCCCAAAGCATTCGCGTCCGGTCCTCCACAAAGTCTTTACTTCTCCGGAACTCTTGCAGTGCCCGATAGAGATTCTCTTGGATGACAAAGGGTTTATCGTTGACGTAGATAGTGTACTTTTTGTTCGATCCATTGTCCCATACATAGCTGATGGTCTCGTAGTCTCCCCACGCGAATCTACTGGGTGTAGGAGTGTCATCATCCATGGATCCAGTCTTCTCGCTTGAGAAGCGTTCCCAATTCCCATAGAGAGTGGTAGGCGAGTAGGGCCAATCTAACGCTCTGGCTCGAAAGTCGGCATAGTCTGACGTCCAGTCTTTCAAAGATACCGTCTGCATGGTGCACGTGAGGGTCCCATCAGGAATACTGCCTCGAGGCGTATTCATCCCGTCAAGTTTGCGCGAGTCGGCACGGATCGAAATGAGACGGATCTCCCGTCGTGAAGCTTTCAGGGGAGTGTAAATAGTCGACATGTTGTTTGTATTTTGATTGATATTGGGGAACGTGTCGAGTAATGTGGGTTGAGGTTCGTGATGCTAGGCAGCTACGGCTTGGAAACTTCAGGCTGCGTTTTTCGGTGAGATTCCACCCACATGAGACCTAGGTAGTGACTAATTACATGTGTGGCTGACAAGATCTCCTGTCAATGGCTGGATACCCCTGTCCTCACTGGTTCCCTTGCCGTTCTTGCCGTCCCTATCTACGACTTTTGCTATCTGAGCGAATACTCCTAGTTAATCGGGCGAATTTGTAACAGGATAGTAACGATCATCTACAAGAAAGAAAAAAATAGAACGATTATAACGACGACGACGACAACAAAATAACAACAACAATTATGATAATATAACTACTACTGGACTGGGCACTGACCGAGGTGCTTTTGCTGGTTTTTCTCTCATTGTAAAACCCCCTACTGGGTGAGCTCAAAACTCCCTCAACATAACTACTACATAGGTAATAGCTATGAGTAATCATTCGCCCGGATATCAAAACTCTTCTATATCAGGAGCAACAACACAGCAATCAAGCCCGACACCGGAGCCACCATGCGGATTGCAGCGTTCGTAGGGGAAGGGGTGGAAACGACCGTGGGAGACGGGTCTGTAATTGAGTTTTCGTTTATCGCAATACTCGCAGCCTCGATGCTCAGACCCGAAGTGTTGAAGCAGTTGCTCTCGTTGACCGGGGCAATCTTGGACTGATCACCTGTGAAGATGATGTCGACGCACTGACGTCCAGTTAGCAAGCCATCCAGCATCATGTATAATCCTCGGAGAAGACTTACGCTGAAAAGAGCACCACCATGCCTCGCTGCCTGAACGACTTGGATCGTGGCCAAGTCGCCCTCCTTGGGTTCAACGTTCTTTGGGAGGGAAACATGCGGCAGACAGACCGTGCCGTCGTAGGCTTCGTTCGTGGGGCCGGTGAGGTGGAACATCGGGACCATGACAGTGGTGAAGTTCGACGGCACCTCGCCCAGACCGATGTTGACGTACATCAGAGCGCTCTGGTGGCCGCTGTTGTAGCCGGGCTGGACGGCGATGGCACCACCTTCGAAGGGCCAATGGGTTCGGTTCTGGGTCGCGTTGAGGCCGCCGCCTGTTTGACGCCATGTTAGATATCTAGATATTGGACTTGATTGCGTAGGCGTAGCTTGAATGAGATTCGGTTAAACTCACATGGATACATCCATTGCATCCCGAACGGGAACGTCTCATTTGTGATGATGTTGTTTCCTCTCCATCCCGGATACGAAATTTCGACATGTGCATATGCCAAGGACGCAAACAACCCTGAAAGGGCGACGACTGATGTGAATCCGTTCTTCATGTTGATATTTCTTCAATATTTGAAGCAAGTATTTCGACAAAACACTAGACAACAGCTTTAACCTGCTGGAAGAAGCCACATTTATAAACAATCATTCATTAAAGAGCCTCCTCCCCAGATACCCCGCGGGGAATCCTTTGACGTAGGCTCTGCATGGAGGCGATGTCAGCATCAGCACGAGCTGCCAAATATGGCCCTTCCACAACTTCTTTGTGCCGACACACATGCACCGTTGGACCGAATGAAGACGGTTGGATTCAGAAAACGCACGTCAGCCCTACCGACGACCGGGCGCCGAATGGCTGAGCCGGTGGCTTACGCCGCGCGGGCTGCTTATCGGAGTTTCGGCGGTGGGAGAGACTTGGCTGCTTCTGGACACGGCCATCCTCAGAAGAGAAACGCGGCTTGATTTTGAGTCGAGGAGGATCAATTTTGTTCGAGGTTTGGGGTCTTTTAGGGTTTTGATGCTGCGGTTTGTTGTTCCTTCGGGCTTGGGCTGAAGACGAGCTAGATGCTCCGGACCTACTGCGAAGGCAAGTTCGAATAACCTTCTTTCAGCTGGCTCTATTATCCCGAGAATTGTTTACAGAATGACTCGGGATCGTAGATCGTATCCATCTTCGAAAGGAACGCCGAAGTTCTATTGAAAGCCAAAAGTACCGGGGCCGGATCGAGATAGACTCCCGCCATTGGAATTTCCAGCCGACCCTGCGATGGGGTTTTCAATCTCACTTACATAGGTACCCCATCAACACAGCAAATACAAGAAAGCTACGAGTTACCAAAAAGTCGACAGTGGCTAGCTGCACGAGGTAAGATCCTTATTGCCCTCCCCAGCCTAAATATGTGACCTGCACATCTTCAACTCGCCGAGAATGCCAACAATGTGAAGCAACGTCAGCGCCCACCGCAGCGCATTCCTTCCGGAGCCACTCCGTCACACATCAAGCAAAGACGGCTGCCAATCTCAGGCTGACACCTCGGCGGGAGGGGGCAAAAGCCAAGCCCTGCAGCGGGACAGGCTCCGAACAACAGGCAAGACGGCGCCAGACGCCGTCAGCACTAGCGCGACGCGGTGTGTAATGCATCGAGGCTGTGTCTGGGATGGACGAGTGCAACGTTGGAAATGCCGTTGGTGCCGTTACTCAGGACGTGGGGAGCTGAAAACCATAGCTCGAAAAAACAGCAGCAAAAGGAAAGGAAAAAAGTCTGGTAGGCTAGCTGAAATACTCGGTTCTTCGGATGGCACAAGTTAAATGGGAAAAGTACCGTGCCGATTAGCTGCCTGCAGGACTACACCGGCCGCTTGGACGTAACAACGATACCCCCCGGGCTTCGGGAGATTCGAGAATGCACGACGGATAGAGGCAGACAATGGAACACATCGTCCCCGTTTGCAACTACGGCACTTCGTGTATGCCAAGCAACTGGTTCGGTTCCTTCGCGACTCAGCCTCACGATGCGGTTCTTGACTTTCGTCACCTCCATACGTCTTTTCTGCTTTCTCTCTCCAGAGCAGGAAACTGGGGTACCGCAAGACCTGCGTGAATCCTTCAAAGCCAGCGAAAACCACTCCTGTCCCATATTTCTCAATCATCGACAAATCACATCAAAGACTTCCATCAAAAAATCCACGTTTGAAAAGCGGTCCTTGCAATCTCCCTCTTCGGAGTTTTTAACTGGTTAACTCGTCGCGCGGCATCACGCGAACGGCGGAGCCACACTCAACCTGAGGATGTCCGGCAGGGATTTGATGCCCATCTGGTCGCCGACAAAAAAGGACTTTTGCACCTCATCCCTGTCCGTATCTCTGACAGACAGACACAGAGCAGATAATTACTGAATCAACAAACGCTGCCAACGCAAAAAAAAAGCTCGCCCTTTTCGCGGCCGAACAGCTGGACCGCACCACATCGCGAAACCCCAAGACGCGCCCAGGCCATCCATCCTACTGGAGATTTCCCACTTTTCGGGTTGGCGAAAGGGGACGCGATCCATCACGGCCTGCAGAAACAGCGCGAGGTACATGTGAGATACCGTCACACCGCGCTGCACACCTTCGAGATCCCAAGCGGCAAAGCAATGAATGACAGCTGCTGCTGCTACTGCTGCTTCTTCCTTACCACTTTCCCGTGCCGCTTTGCATTATCTTCCGAATAACCACCACTCCCAAATTTCACACATGCTCGCCTTAGCTTAGCGTCCAACAAACCCCCCCCCCCTGTCCCAGGCTCAGGAACAGAGTCCAGTCCGGCCCAATTCTCTACGGGAGGTACGAATATGCTCTCTCCCGTCGACCCATCATCCCTTCGCGGGCCCACGGCACCGGGCGCGGGCGATCATTGCATCACGCCCTGCCGCGGCGTTCGCCCGGCCGGAGCAGGCAGCAGAGCAGAGCAGGCACACACTGGTCACACTGGTTGGAACCTGGACAGCGCCAATTCAGGGGGGCAAACGAGATTGCCCGACTGTCTTGGTTGGCTTGGCTCCCTTTCCTATTCGCTTGGCCTGCCTGACGATGTCTCTTTTTGTTCTTGTAGCCGTACGGCGGTAGGTAGGCCGCCTAGTCAGACCCAGTGAATGGTTCTCTGGGGCACTCACTCACTCAGTCACACGCACCACACCCCATCTGAGCCATCTCGAATCGAGTAATCGTAGAACAAGGGTGTCTACATGAATCCAGCCGGTGACATGATATTAAAGAGCTGAACACATCCCGCCCCCCCATCGTCCACCTCTTCCTGTTGTTTCTTCTCTCTCCAGCCCCCAAAACCCAAGCTGCCGTATAATCCCACACCAAAAAGACTTTGACAAGTCTTACCAGCTTCACCAGCTCACACACACTCCTTCACCAAAAAAAAAAAAAAAAAAAAAAAAAAAAACACCAACAAAACACCAACACCGCAGTCATGCAGTCCAAGCTCCTCCTCGCCGCCACCCTCCCGGCCGCCGTCCTCGCCGTCCGCGACCTCTCCGGCACCCTCCCGCACGCCTTCCGCCGCGCCGAGGCCCAGCTCGCCGCCCGCGACGAGGCCGCCTGCCTCGCCGCCTACGCCGCCCACTCCACCGTCGTCGACGACTTCCCCGAGCTGCCCACCGCCCTCGCCACCTACACCGACGTCAACGTCCCCACCATCACCGACCCGTGCCAGTTCCCCTCCATCACCGGTTCCGCCGGCGCCATCATCACTTCGTACTCGAGCGCCCTCCAGAGCTGGCAGGACGCCCACATCACCGAGATCCGCTCCCTCTACCAGGCCTGCTCCGACGTGCCCCAGTTCTCCAGCATTCTGGCCGAGTACGGCGACGCCATCTGCACCAGCGCCGCGGCTGTTATTACTTCTGAGGATGGCACGGCGTCTGCGTCTGCGACCGCTACGGGTTTGGTTACGGCTACATCCAGCGGTGCCTCCGGCGCCACGGCGACTGGTACCGCTGATTCCTCCGCGTCTGCCTCCGGCTCAGCTGCGTCCGGCAGCGCTGCCTCGACCACCGCCGTCCCTGCCGCCGCGCCCAAGGAGACGGGCCTGTTCGTCGCCGCTGCGGCTGCTGCTGCCGGCATCGTCGGTGCCGTTATGCTCTAAAGCAACATCACGCCTAGAGCTGCTTAAAAAAAGAATGAACCCTCGCTTGGGTTGGGATCTCACGGTCTCCAATTTCCCAGGCACCTAGAGTTTCTCGGAAGGAGAAAAAAAATCTTAAATTTTACCTGTAATTAATTCTTGTAACTTAACCTTAAAAACACACTTTGGGGAGTAAAATATACCCGGTCGACTTTTAACCTTTATTTCGACCACGTACGGGCATTCTCTATGCTCCAACGACACTTGTGATATTCACCGCGGGAGTTCATGGACATGCAGTGGCCAAAGCTCTGAAGTTTGCTGAAGGAACACCTCTTGTTTGTCAAAGTGCCCCCTGGAGGCCCGGGTTGATGCAACGTGAAATTGCAATATTATGGGTCCCCTTCCCTCTCGATCAGCAAACATGGGATGATCCAAGCAGGCAGCAGAACGAACGTTCCCCGGTGTCGGGCCCTACGGTTCGGATTACCTAATGTTCTCCATCAAGTCTGTCCTGAAGCTTCAATAGACCAACATAGATAGCTTCAGCTTGGCACGCGTTTGTGTCGAGGCGTGGTTGAAGCCGTCGTTTAGTGTGTCTTGGAAACATGAGTCAAGTTTCGGTCCTTCTTCGCTGGATTGAGGTTTCACCCTTCACCGTTGATGT
This sequence comes from Colletotrichum camelliae, assembly GCA_018853505.1. Classification (NCBI taxonomy): domain Eukaryota; kingdom Fungi; phylum Ascomycota; class Sordariomycetes; order Glomerellales; family Glomerellaceae; genus Colletotrichum; species Colletotrichum camelliae. Next base: position 3,948,763 of record JAELVL010000005.1, on the reverse strand, counting down.
ACAAACCTGAAGCAGTCACCCGTGGATACATCTATCCAACAAAAGCCGCATGAACTTCGCAACCCAACATCCGCTGTGAGAATTGGAGCCAAAGAGTTGCGCTCGTAGATTGGTATCTTGATACACTTCAAACTAAAATATGTTCCCCTACTCCCCTAATAAAACAGACCCACCGCCCCCTTTTGATGATACTCCAAAGTCAAGTCAGTTGAGGAAAGAACATCGCATTCTGAGCTAGAGCCTGAACCAGACTCAATATGTGCGCTGGTTACTTCTGGCCAGCATACTACGCTCTGCCAACCCAGCCAGCGTTGATGAAAAACTCAAAAATGCGTCCGCCCTTTTGCGAGTCCAGCCTACAAATCTCCTTGGCCTGCTTCTTCTTCAGTGTGCCGTTGCTCTTGAGGGCCTCCTTGAGAATCTGTTCCTTGATCATCAGGTACGGCTTGGGCTGCAGCCGCACCACCTCGCAGAGCTTGGCTTCCTCCGGCGTGAGCAGGTGCAAATCTGGCGCGGCCTCTTGTGTAAGGGTGAGGGGTGTGACGCCTGGCAGAGCTTGTGCCATGTACTTCTGCCGCGTGACAGGACCAGACGGGCCAGTTCCGTTTGCCACAATGACCGTGCCATTTGTTGAGGCTCCGTTGACGTTGCCATTGGTCTGAGGTTTGCTTTCTGCGTCGGCGCCGTTGGTGCCATTGGAAGGCGGCGCTGTCCGTATTGGCAACTCGGGCTGGACAAGGAGGGCGGCTCCGCTTGGGGGGTCGGGCACAGCAGCCGCCTTAGACCTTTGGGCCGACGCCATACGCTCTCTGTCCATTGAGCCCATCGGTATCGCTTTCTGTGCCCTCTGCGCCTTCTCAGTCTCGAACTTCTCTCCGCTTCGAAGGTCACCAATGCGCAGACTCCTCCATTCTTGAAGTTGGGTAATGGCCTGTCGGAGGTTGAGCTCATCAATAAGCCCCTGGCATAGGCTCTCAAAGTCGTCGTGGTTCATCATCCTTGCAAACGGCTTGGCCTTGTTGAGCAGATCCCTCTCCTCCTTACTCCTCTTCTTTTCGACTTTTGTGTTTTCGCGGTATTCGAGCAGGTTGTGCTCAAAGATGACCTTTTTCCTGTCGACACGCTGGGTCAGACGGCAGTTGTAAATGTCCATAACCGTCAACTTCAGCTCCATCTCCGGCTCAAGATCACCAGTCCTAGGGTTGAGGCCATCGCCTGGATCGAATTGCATGAGCTGCACCGCTTCTTCTGCCTCGTTTGCGTATTCTGTCTCAAACTCCAAACGGCCAGGCATGTATCCTTGAATCTCGTGACATGCTGGTACGGAGGCAGTCGGCTTCGTCTTGGGTTGTAATGTGGGCGCATTCTTCGCAGCGTCTTTGCGCTCTTCTATCCTGCGCTTCTTCTTGGCCTGGAAGTCCTCCCGGGAAATCTCGTTGGCGAGCTCATTGTCGCCCGGACTGCAGCGTTTCGGCAGCGGAAACCTCGGCGAGTCGACATAGACCTTGAGGTAGTGGTCCCTGACCTCGTCCTTGTGGCGGAAACCACCAATGTGATCGGCAATATCAGCCCATGATCCCAGGCCGTATATCTCTGCGCCCTCTAGAAGGAGGAGTTCTTCGTCGGCGCCCCAATCCCGGTCGAAGATGGGGAAGGAGTTTTGCTCGATGACACGGTATGGATGTGATTCTGGCTTATGATTCGAGCTGGATTTGCCCTGCGAAAAGCATTGGACGCAGAGGTCGTAGTCGTTGCAGGCGGAGTGGGCGCATCTGATGCGGACCTATTGACGCAGCGGGTGGGCGTTAGCGCGAGGCGCGAGATGATGTATGCGCCGGAGCTCGGCAGCGGGGCTAAGGGACGCGGCGACGAGCAAAACAACAAAACAACATACCGTTGATGTGATGTCTACAGAGCAGATATCGCAGTGGTACTTGACACCACCCTCGCCGCCTCGTGTGACGGTTTTCTTTCTGATGACGCCCATTTCGTCCAGGGCTGCGGTGGGGACGTGGAGGCCAGCCCCTGGTAAGGCTCAGCCGGAGACGGTCGAGTTATCGCGATGCGGAAGCGGGCGTAAGGTGGTTCATCGAGTAGGGATGGGTATTTTCAATGCAGAGTCGTGGTATGTTTGATGCGGATGGGACGATCGTCGATGGATTCGATGGATTTCGGATGGGCCGATGCGCGTTGTTGATAATCCACGTTTTCAAGGTTCGCCGTCGAAACAACGCCAGGCTCCAATGGAAGGAATCCGGGGATCTGGAGACATGCCTGACCCGACCCGAAGTCTAGCCGCGCTTGGGCCATGCTTGTGTGGCTGGTGAAAGAGAAGCATCAGCCACATCTCAAGCCACAGGTAGGACGTGATCAGGCCGGCTCCGCTATCCCCGATCAACTAATTCAATGTTCGGCCACAAGATTATCGTCCGGCTGTGTGCATCTGCAACCATTTCCTGGCTGCTTTGGTGTCTATTACCGGCGTCGTGGAACAATATGCCGACCTGCAGGTGAAGAACTGTACAGCAGAAAACCTCGCTGCTGCCAGTGCAGATGCCAGTCAGCAAATACCTCTCTCTCACCCATTGACCCGAGCCAGGACTGTCGCGTTCCACATGTCGTCACCCGCAGCCCCCAAAGAGACTTTCTCCGCCACTTTCCCGCCGCTAGCTCGGCCCTTCAGCGCATCGAGCCCGCCAGAACAATGATGCGCCTCTGCGATGGTGGGGTTTCGCGGGGCATTTCTTCACTGTCCCTCCACGTCCTCTGGCGCAACATCCCCGAGGCACGAAGCGCGTTGCAGGGATCGGACGTCACCACCACCCCCAGCTTAAGGTGAGCTGTTTTGTGGCAGCTTCCCCGTCTGTCTCCTCGGCCGCGACCTGCCGAGGGCTGGTCTTTTGTGCTTAACCAGATTGGTATGGATGGAAAATAACAACGTGATTCTTTAAATAGTCGTGACTGGTTGATCGTCGAGCCTTTTCTCGTTTTTTTCATCTCTGGGCTGGTTGAGTGCGACCTTTGCGACTGACTCTAAGAACCCCGCGCTCTGTTCGTCGCGGAGCTCTTACTACACTTACTACCCCGCCATCTTCTCCAATATTACTGTCATCTCCTGTGATCCTCATCATCCGTCGCAATGCCTGACAAGATCCTCGACGACATTTCCCATCGCCGGTACAACCCTCTGAAGGGCACCTGGCTGCTGGTCTCGCCTCACAGGACGAAGCGCCCCTGGCAGTAAGATCATCTCGCCCAAGCTACGTGATGCGACATGCGCTAAGGTGGACAGAGGTCAGCAAGAGGCGCCCACCGTTACGAAGCTTCCTGAGTACGATCCCAAGGCAAGTTAATTTAAGCTGCGAAAGAAAAACGGTGTCTGACTCTCTGCAGTGCTACCTTTGCCCCCGCAACTCGCGCGCTGTTGGCGACTCGAACCCTGACTACAAGAACACCTTCGTCTTCGTCAACGACTACAGCGCCGTCAAGGAGGACCAGGCCGAGTACAAGCCCGAAGAAGGCAGCGATGGTAGGCTCCTTTGTGTCTCAAGCGTGGACATCATGATTGACGATTCCAGACCTCGCCGCGTCGCTCCTCAAGGCCGAGGCCGCCACTGGCAAATGCTACGTTCTCACCTTCTCCGAGAAGCACCATGTCACACTCGCGGACATGACGACCGAAGAGATCGCCCCCGTAATCGATGTTTGGACGAACATCTACGCCTCCCACCTCTCCCCTGCGAACCCCCTCTCCAAAGTTGCCGCCGCCCTCCAGCTGCCCCCTCCGACCCCCGCGAGCACTGTGCCCGCGCCCCGCGACCAGCTGCGCTTCATGCAAATCTTCGAGAACAAGGGCGCTGCCATGGGATGCTCGAACCCGCACCCTCACTGCCAGATCTGGACCACTTCGACCATGCCCGAAGAGCCCGGCACCGAGCTCGTCCAGATGACCAAGTACCGCGGCGAGCACGCGGGTCGCCACCTGCTGGGCGACTACGTCAAGGTCGAGATGGAGAAGAAGGAGCGCACGGTATTTGAGAATGATGCCTTCATCGTGGTGTGTCCCTGGTGGGCTGTCTGGCCGTTTGAGGTCATGATTCTGCCCAAGAGGCACGTTCGCGCTCTTGTGGATCTGAGCGCAGAGGAGAGAGTCCTGTTTGCTGAGGCAATCCAGGAGGTCGCAAGGAGATACGACAATCTCTTTGAGACACATTTCCCTTACAGTAGGTGGTCTCCGTCATTGGTAAGGAAATACCGCTAACAAGACTGCAGGCTCCGGTATTCACCAGGCACCCCTCGATGCCACCGAAGAAGAGGCCGAGAACAGCTACCTGCACATGCACTTCTACCCACCTCTCCTTCGCTCTGCGACCGTCCGCAAGTTCCTCGTGGGTTACGAGCTCATGGCGGAACCGCAGCGAGACATCACCCCCGAGCAGGCCGCGGCCAAGCTTAGAGATATGGGTGGACAGCTGTACCGCAAGTCAATCTAGAAGAGAACATGAAAGCATACAGGGGAGAGTTGAGGAGTCAGGCATCATCGGCGGCATTTTTGAAAAAGCCAAACATCTGAGTATTAACATGATTATTAAATTATCTACTTAAATTTGCTAGGCATCCAAGAGAAGCCGGAGCTTGTGGATACGTGATGAAGCGTTGGAGGGCAGCCTCAAGTTCTTATCATTCTCTGCTTAAGGGGCCTCAACGTAGAAGCTGCGAACCTGGGGCATCCAGATCAGGGCAACGGTGGCCAGCGTGAAGGGGAACGCCTGAGGAACGCCAAAAGTCATGCTCTTGAAGACGAAGAGCTCGCTCGCAAAGTGGCCCAACGCAATGACATATGTCCAGATGGCGAGGTCGTACATGTGCGCGTAGTGCAGGTGGTAGGCGCAGTACAGGCGGACGACACTCGTCAACAGAGTCCAGGTGCCGAAGCAGCGGGCGGCGAGCGGCGTGCCCTGGTCCAGGGTCTCGGACTCCTTCGCGCCGGCGGGCGCGGGGACGAACTTCTTCACCGAGTCCTCGGGGTTGTACTTTTCGGAGCGAGGAGGGAGGGCAGTGTTCTTGACGAATTTGCCATTGTAGACGCGGCGCGAGTAGTGGAGGGTCAGGTAGTTCTGGGCCGAGTTGCCAATGGCCAGGAGGGAGAGCTGTGGGTGTTACTGGGTTAGCTTCGCGATCTTACGCGTGGTGTTATAACCAGTGACACAAGACTTACGAAGAGCATGTAGAAGGGCAGAATACCCTTCGCAGGAGGAAGCAAGTCGGCAAGAGACACCATTTTGGCTACTCTGTGGATGTTTGGAGTCAGAAAAGGTCAATTGACACTAAACCGAGCATGAAGGAGGAATCAAGAGGAAAAGAGTGGAAAATGGCCTGTCACCGTGGGATGCCGCCTATAATTTTCGATGGATGCACCGGCTTCCCGCGAAGAATATTAACGTAGCTGTCAATCCTTCCCGAATACGAACGTGGGCAGCTTGTCTGCCGGCAGGTCCCTGTGGCTGATGCTGTCAAGCTGTGGCTGATCAGGACCCTTCGATTTTCGATTGGCTGAAGCTCAAGCCCCTCCAACCGTTGGGAGCTGCCGAGGCGTGGGTGGTGCTTTTCGACGTGCATTTTCAATTGCCTATCCCAACATTTTGTCTGTGCTGTCGTGTGTTCGAGCTGCATATCTCAAGGTCGCCGACGCAATCCTGTCAGCTCTGGCCTCTCTTCCCCGCACATCCATCTTCGCGCACCAGACTGCTCGAATATTTCGAAGATGCAGGGAATCACGGATTATATCGGCCAGCTGCCGCAGCCGGTCCAGCTCGTCCTGGCCAGCGTTGGCGCTCTCTTTCTGGCCAACAAGGCCCTCGCCTATGTCAAGTTTCTGCTCGGTGTCTTCGTCCTCAGCGGTAGCAACGTACGAACCCCCCTCCCCCCTCTTCTACTTCCAGGGCGTTACTGACAACAGCTTGAACAGCTCCGCAAGTATGGCAAGCCCGGCACCTGGGCAGTCGTGACCGGCGCCTCCGACGGCCTTGGCAGGGAATACGCATACCAGCTCGCCAGCAAGGGCTTCAACCTTGTCCTCGTCTCCCGAACCCAATCCAAGCTCGAGACCCTCGCCCTTGAGCTCGAGGCTAAGTTCTCCGGCAAGGTCCAGGTCAAGGTCCTCGCCATGGACTACGCCCGCGACGACAGCGCCGACTACGACCGCCTTGCCCAGCTCATCGCTGGCCTCGACGTCGGCATCCTCGTGAACAACGTCGGCCAGTCCCACAGCATCCCCGTCCCCTTCGTCGAGACCGCCCGCGAGGAGCTCCAGAACATCGTCACCATCAACTGTCTCGGCACCCTCAAGACCACCCAGGTCGTCGCCCCCATCATGCAGAAGCGCAAGTCCGGCCTCATCCTCACCATGGGTTCCTTCGCCGGCTGGATCCCCACGCCCTACCTGGCTACGTACTCCGGCTCCAAGGCCTTCCTGCAGCACTGGAGCAGCTCTCTCGCTACCGAGCTCAAGTCGGACGGCATCGACGTGCAGCTTGTTGTCAGCTACCTCGTGACGACCGCCATGAGCAAGGTCCGCAAGACGAGCGTTGCGATCCCCAACCCCAAGAACTTTGTCCGTGCGGCGCTCGGCAAGGTCGGCACTGGCATCTACCAGAACTTTGCGTACACCTACACGCCGTGGTGGACGCATGCTCTGATGCTGTGGATTGTTGAGAACACCATTGGCGTCGCTCACGAGTGGGCTCTTGCGGTCAACATGAAGATGCACGCTGATATCCGCACCCGTGCCCTGAGGAAGGCTGCCCGTGAGGCCAAGAAGGCCTAAATAGGCCGCGAATAGACCCAGATGACTCTCCGATGTTGCATGAGGAAGAAATAAAACGCGAGGAGAAATGCGGTATATGAGGAATGAAAGCTGGGAGAAAAATGATTGGTGCATGAGCATGGATGCATGCGGAATGCTTCAGGAGAGAGCTGCGAGTGGAAGTCGTGACGGTGGCAATGCCCGGTAGGGATGCCCAACGAAGGCTACGGATATACAAAAGTTATATATAATTAATTCTGCCATCTAATTATCTCGAGTATCATTACAGCAGTGAACAATGAATAAAAGGTTGAATCAACTGTAAAGCTGCTGCCAAAACGTCAGGTTCAGCCTTGTGTCCTGATTGGGCCTAGCGTGGGACCACCGGGCTCCTCCAGGCGCGAAAATTCCAAGTGCTGGCCCAGCCTCTCGTCGAGCTCCTCCAGAAATTGTTTACTGCGCTTCACCTTTTCCACACCGAGAGCTCCCGCAGCTCGTAATCTTTTCTTTGTCGGGCTTGAGCTGCACAAGCTTCGAAAAGCATCATCCAGCGTCGATTTTTTCCCGACAGCCTTCAATTGAACGGTCTGCGACTGCCCGTTGATGATTCAATAGCGCGACCTCCTTCCGCCTACTGGCCGCATCTTTGCGACGCGTTTGCCCGCCGAACCAGCACCCTTCCGTCGAGCTTCGAACGAAATCCCGACGACGATGTCATACCCTCAGCTGACGCCGGCGCGACCGGTTCCCGGCGCCTTTTTCAACACGCCAGCAGCTTCACGATTTGCAGGCAACGACAACGAGCCCGTCAGACGGCGCCTGTTCCTGGACGGTGACGGAGCCCAGGGAAGCACAACAACCGGAACCAGCGGCGCCCTGGTAGGAGGATCAAGCTTCGCCCCTGCGACGGTCTCTTCGGTCGGTACGAGCGGCGGACTGGTCTCGACGTCGCAAGCTCCCCAGCAAAACCTCCCGCCGGTCACAAGAGCTGCGCAGGCGGTCAACCAATTCCTGCAGGCCGATGAGAACTACCCGGAAGTGGATTCATACTGTAGGCGTATGTCATCTCTCCTTAAGCCGCCCTTTCCCCCCTCGATGGCATATCTGATTCCCAAACAGCAGGCGCATCCTCCGAGTATGACTACAGCTCGCTCGATTCGGCGTGGGCCCCCTTCCACAAGACGCAAATGTACCCCATCCCGAATCAGGTCTTCAGCCACTACAACACCGGCCAGTTGCAGACGTTGATGGGCTTGTTCGCGGAGATCAACCACGCATGGGTTGTTATCGACAACTCGCTGTTCCTCTGGGACTACACACACCCTGACCCTGAGCTCATCGGCTTCGAGGACCAGCCTCACACGATTCACGCAGTCGCCCTTGTGCCCCCGAAGCCCGGCATCTTCGTCGGCTCCATCACCCACATCCTCGTCGTCGCGACTTCGTCCGAGATGATCCTCCTCGGTCTTTCTGCCGAACCGACACCCTCCGGAACGAAGACGGTTTCGCTCTACAGCACGAAGTTGAACCTCCCCCTGCGAGGCACCGATGTCCGAGTCATTGCTGGCACCGCGGACGGTCGCATCTTCTTCGGCGGAAGCAACGATACCGATATTCACGAGCTGTACTACCAGCAGGAGGAGAAGTGGTTCTCGAACAGATGCGGCAAGATCAACCACACCAACCCCGGTTGGTCCTCGGTGGTCACCCTTCAGAGTGGCTTCTGGCAGCACAAGTCTCCGGAGGGTCTTCAGAGCATCGTCATTGACGACTCGCGGAAACTGGTCTACACTCTGTCTACCCGGTCTACGATTCGAACGTACCACATGGACGGGCCTAATAAGCTCACCAAGGTTATCGAAAAGGAGAGAAATGCGTGTCTTCGCGACATTACCCACATGATCACTCAGTCGCCCTTGCTCAACGAGCGCACGACGATCGTCTCGATTAGTGCTATCCCCTCCCGAGAGGCCTCGAAGTTGCATCTTATGGCACTCACCAACACCGGTTGCAGACTGTTTCTGAGCGCAACAAGTTCTGCTTCCTACATGATTGGCGGCGTGTCTTCTAATACCCCCCCTCAGAGCATGCAGGTTCAGTATATCAAGTTCCCTCCGGCCGAAAACCCTGCCCGCGCAAACACAAATACTGCCGGCGAGACCATTATCGATTTCTCCTCAAAAGCCCTGGCGATGAGCAGGCTGGGTGCTCGTTTCGCTCCAGGCTACTTCCTGGATTTCGTCGTCAAGGAGTCCGACCCCAACAACGACCAGCTTTTCGTTTCTGCCCCCGAGACCGGCCGAATCAAGACCAACGCATCTTCTCAACAACTCAAGTACTACGAACACGGCAACTGGATCGATATTGGAAGTAGAGCTGAAGATGTTGGTTTGGTCACGAAGCCTTTTGCTGCCGCGAACCAACCCATTGGTTTTGGAAACGAGCTCGCTGTTCAATTCGATGAGCCTTCGACTGAGTTTGCCATCCTCACTAATACCGGCGTGCACATCATCCGCCGCCGCCGACTGGTCGACACTTTTGCTTCTGCTATTCGCGGAGCCGTTGGTGACGAGGGACTTGAACTGGAGACGCGGAAGTTCATTCAGCGATATGGCCGGGTGGAGACAATCTCCTGTGCTCTGGCGGTAGCTTGCGGACATGGTGGTGATGCGCGACCTGGAGCTGCTCGCGCCATTGACCAGGCCACGGAAGACCGCGCTCGCACTGTTTTCGTCGACTACGGTGGACAGCCCTCAATCACCGAGACCGACGGCACACAACTCAACACCACCTCTGTTCGTCTCTCCCCTAGACACGACGCCCTTTGCGTATACATCACTCGCCTGATCCGAACTCTGTGGAAGAACCATGTGGTTGCTCCTGCTGTAAGCCCGACCGGAGGCGTCACGATTGGGTCAAGAGTGCCTCTTGCCAAGCTGTTGTCGATTCAGGAGCAGCTCGAGCGTCTTCGCAGATTCCTTGAGGCCAACAAGAGCTTCATCCAGGGCCTGTCTGGCCCCTCCGATCTCCAAAGAGTGGCGAGCAAGCAAGAAGAGGTTGCTCTCCAGGCCGAGCACCAGGCCCTGCACGCGCTCCAGAAGCTGATGGAGAGCATTTCAGAAGGCATTTCTTTCGTTTCAATGTTGTTCGATGAGCGTGTCAGCGACATCTTCACAAGACTTGACGCCCAGGCGCAACAAGAACTGAAGGAGCTCACATACGAGAAGTTGTTTTCGCAGGCTCCTGGAAAGGAGCTGGCCAAGTTGCTTGTCAAGTCCATTGTCAATCGCAATATCGAGAGCGGCTCCAACGTGGAGACTGTGGCTGATGCTCTGCGTAGGAGATGCGGCAGCTTCTGCAGCCCTGATGATGTTGTCATTTTCAAGGCCCAAGAGCAGTTGAAGAGGGCATCCGAGCAGCCTCTGAACAGCAACCCGTCACGCACACTGCTGCATGAGAGTTTGAGGCTTTTTGAGCGCGTCGCCAACGCCCTTTCCTTCGCCAACCTTCACAACGCTGTGGCTCAGTACATTGAGCTTAAGTACTACGCAGGCGCGATTCAGCTGTGTCTGGTCGTCGCTCGCGAGAAGGACAGAGGGAACAGTGCCCTTTCCTGGGTCCACGATGGCAAGCCTCCGAATGACCCTCGTGCCAATGCCTTCTCGGAACGTAGAAAGTGCTACGAGTTGATTCACGAGGCTCTGCAACACTTGGATGCCGCTTCAAGCAGGGAACCGGAGACGATTGACGGCAGATTGACGCTGATTGGCACCAAGCGCCTGGAGGCATACAGTGTGGTGAACGATTCGGACGATGAGGTCTTCCACTTTGACCTCTACGAGTGGTACATTGAACAGGGTTGGACCGACAGAATCCTGGCTATCGAGTCACCTCACGTTATCACATACCTCCAGAGCCTCGCCAGGTCCAACGTTGGACATGCCGAGCTTCTTTGCAAGTTCTATACCCAGCGTGAGAGATATTTCGAGGCAGCCCAGGTCCAGGCCGACCTCGCCAACTCTGACTTTGACCTCGGCATCAAGGAGCGCATTGTGCTTCTCAGCAAAGCCAAGGGCAACGCCAGCGTCGCCACCGCCGGCATCGGCAGGCAACAACAGCAGGTTCTCGCCCACGAGGTCAGCGAGCTTCTCGACATTGCCAACATCCAGGACGATTTGCTGGAAAGGCTCAAGGCCGATAGTCGTATTGCACCGGAGCGTAAGGCGGAGATTCAAGAGGCTCTGGATGGTCAGATACTGTCGCTGTCAGATGTAAGTCACTTCCCTGTGTGCTCAACGACAAAGCTAATTCGCTTCAGCTCTTCAACCAATACGCCGACCAAGCAAACTACTACGACCTGTGCCTTTTGATCTACCACAGCGCCGACTACCGTAACCCTAGCACAATCTCCCAAACATGGGTCAGCCTGATTGAGCAAATCCACCAAGAGGCCGTCGACCGCATGGAGGAGGCCGGCCCCGGAATCCCTGTCTTGCCGTCGCCGTACGAGTCTGTGTCTGTCAAGGTCCAGAACATCGCCCACCGCACATCACTCGACAGCTTCATCTTCCCCGTGCCAGTCCTCCTCCCCGAAGTCTGCCGTTACGCCGTTGAGTACCACCAGGATGCCGAGATTGGTGCAGACCCCACATGGCCCGTCCAGCTCTTCATCAGCCTGGGTGTCTCCCACGACATGGTCACACGCGTCCTCGAGAGCGTCTTCGACACACAAGACTACGGCTTCAGCGGCAACAACCGTAACCGCATTATAGAGCTTATTGTCTTCGCGGTCGATGTCTGGCAACGCGAGGTGAAGCGTCGCGGCGGCGCTTCTCTGAAGGGTGACGGTGCTATCGGTGCATGGGTCAAGGATCTGCTCAGCAGGTGCGAATCGTCCTTGCCGCCTGCCGGCCACGGCTCGAACCCTGGTGGCGCGGACTTGGCGGAGGTGCGCAGACGTCTGCGTGCTGTGAGGAGGGAAGTTGAGGGTCTCGTGGAGAGGGGACCGTCGGGAAGCTTGCGCTTCATGTAATGTCTGAACAACGTTCTAATGATCCGGGGTGAATGCAATAAGGCAGGAGAGAAGGAGGGTCGAGGGGGAAAGAATACAAGGAAAGATAAACTAGGAGACTGATAACAGAAAGCGGGCTGCTCTCGCCTCGAGAGACTCCGCCAGTCGGGCGAAGGAGGAGAAACATAAATCATGTACAAAGAGTTCGACCGAAAAAAACCGTGTGTATTTTTGCCCGGTGTGTTGGGGTTTGGGCCGCGCGCGGCTTGGGACTGGCGATGTAGGCTTAGGTTTTTGAATGACTACATTTAGTTGGTGTTCTTTTTTTTTCTTAATGGATTGGGTTCCTGAGATGACGTGCTCGTTGAGTGATGAGGACAGGTGACTGTGATTATGGTTTTGTGGCGTTGTTATGTCTAAGAGTTCAGCCTCCACCAGTTGCTGGTCTGAATGTGTCCACATTGGGGCCGCAGCCCCGCTGCTATGTCTAATGTAGGTAGATGAGAAATTTCTAGTTGGCACGTCTCGTTCGCAAGGATGGCAACCTGCGAGAGAAATGCTAATGAAAATTGTCGATGGCTTAAGGCAAACACGAGCATGTATGTTCAGATCGTATTTGCTCATACAAGCTGGAGTCTGCGGCGCCACCAGTTGTTGGACGTTCGGCGCTTTGTTCTTGTTCAGGCAGCTCCCCGAGACTCTTCCACGCCAGTCACGCTGGAGAGACCCGAATGTTTCTACCTATTGAGGGCTTTTCTGTGAGCTCTCTAAGGGCTTAGAAGCACTAGCTGACTGCGGCAGGCCTGTCTGCCTGTGCTAATGATCTTGGCGCGCAAGACATGTTTAAGGCAGCCTACTCGGTGTGCAAGGCAGACTGCCTGTGTGGCTAGCTGATGGATAGCGCAGCCATAGAACAGTGCATTCGGTTGAAACCGCACATACCTTTGAATCTCAGCGAAGTGGCTCGGGTGACCTCCTGATTCAAATGAGATTTAATCAGGAACCGTTCGTCCTACTACGTAGATCGGCAGATATAAGTTACGGTGTAGGCGCCCCTGTTATGCATCTTTACTATCAGCATCCATACCGCAAACTCCTCAGACACCGACCGACCAGTCAGCTTTTCATCATTCACAATCAAAGGGACCATGGTCACTTCGTCTGCAACACGTGACAGATTGGGACTCATCGAACTGTATCCCGGCGCGAATAACATTTCTGGGGACCGAATTGAAAACGAGTATCAATTAACCCATGGAAACTCGCAACACTCATCAAGAAGCTAACAAGTGTGAATAGCATCGTATTCGTGCATGGCCTGCGGGGCGCTTCGCATTCGACATGGACTGCCAAAAATGCAGCTGGGGAGTCTGTCATGTGGCCAGAGCAGCTGATTCCCGATGACCTCGACTGCACTCGTTCCAGAATCATGACATACGGTTACGATTCAAACGTCCACAATCTACTCTCTAACGCTAGCATGGCCACGATCCGCCATCACTCAGACTCTTTGCTCCACTGTCTCAAGACGGAGCGGTCAATGTGCCGTGAACGACCGCTCGTCTTCGTGGCGCACAGTCTCGGCGGTTTGATCGTCAAGGACGCCGTTCACAAAGCAGACAACTCGATAGACTATTCCGACATCGGAAAACACACGAAAGCGATTCTTTTCTTTGGCACGCCCCATCACGGGTCCGCTGATGCTGATTTCGGAGGAGCCGTGGCTAAAATACTGGCAATGGTGCCGGGAACAAAAACGACAAACCCGTACATCGTCAAGCAACTGCAACCTAGCGACATTTCGCTGCAAGATCTTGAAGATAACTTTTCGACTTTGGCGGCGAAGAGGAGGGCGGAGAATCCAATCCACATAGCCTGTTTTTACGAAGACGTTGCTATTCCACGGTTAAACAGTGTTGTCAGTGTAATCCGCATTCAAAAGCTCAAAGTAAGCCATGGAAAAACAGTGCTTACTGCCTTCAACAGGTTGTTCCTCGGCAATCAGCCACGATGGAGGCTTACACAAAGATCAAATTTGACACAGACCACTTCGACTTGGTTAAGTTTGGTGATCGGGATTGGAGGTACAAAAGTTTCCTCGGGGAACTGAGGTCTGTCCTCCCAATGTATGTGGAAATGGATTCTGCCCTTTTGACAAAGAGCCGATATAACTATGAAGCAGTGCTCCAGAAAAAGTGAAAAATGCGATTATGAGAGACAACGATCGCATTTTGCAGCGGATACTCGACACCAAGTGCTTTGACTTCAACAGCACCCCTGTTGATCCCGATGATACTGGTTATGCCATATGCTTGGCAGCACACCGTGGCAGAGTCAAGACTTTCAAACTCCTCGCCAACAACTCCAACGTGGACTACAACATCCAGGATCGCAATTGGGGCCAAACGCCATTGATAAGAGCAGCCAAAGGGATCAACGACTTTCCGGGAAATCTCGAGATTACACAGCTTCTCCTAGACAAGGAAGATGTCAAGATTGACACGCAAGATAGATGGGGCCAGACAGCATTGCTCTCATGTGTGAAAGAACGCGTATGGAAGGGTGTTGAACTGTTATTGAACGCCGACGCCAATCGCCAAATCCAAGATAATGAGAATCGGCTGCCGATTGACTGGGCGGGGCAAAACTTCCGAGAAGCGGCGGAGCAAGGATATGAGGACCAGGCTCAAGACTGTTTGAAAATCATCACACTGTTGGACGCGAGGGCGGCCCGTCGGTTTTCTGCGAACAGGCGGGCTTTGGCGAGGGTGACGTAAACCTTGGGAGCAGAAAGGCGGCTCGCCAGGCACAGTCAAGTACGAAAAGCGCCCGCGAGACACTGAGTTGAGAGGAAACATTGTCTGAAAGAAACCATGACTGAAAATTGCTTCTTTCATTCCTTTCCATCGAGTTAATGCGTTGACGATATATACCTTATATAGACTGTATAGCTTATAGACTGGTTTTAAGTTAGGTTTGTTCCCTTGTGTTCCCATGTATCTTGTGCGCCCAGCGAAATGGCCTAACATACCAGCTCCAGCAAAGTTACTGAGGCCTGTCGATATTTACGTTCAACTTCTGGCATGGAGCTTGGATCCGTCCCGGTAAATGGGGCCTTCGAGCTCAACAGAACGAATGGGGACGAATAAAATAGGTGTCAGAGACACGGTAGCAGTAGGGATAAGCAGAATAAAGAGAAAAACCAGTCACTTGTGCGAAGCCACTGGGATTTACACAGTAGGTAACCCCAAGCATTTTAAGGCTTGCCTGAAGGGGGATGATTGGGCTATGGCTGGGCGCATGCACGATGACATCCTGCCCAGTCGCAAATTGTTCTCCTTTTGCCGACCAGCGGCTTGGCATGCAGTACCCAGAGGCCTTTCCACTGATCATGTAACGTGGAATTGATTGACTTCTGCGCTGTTGATTCGTGCTGATGTGAGACAAGGTATTGCTTCCGCAGCGGCTGAGGCTGACTACGGCCGGGATAATCACGGGTAGGGCAAGGCAACCACCAACAATGACAGCGGAAAGTAGTGTGGGAGAGCCTGATCGCTTGAGGTGAGATTTTGTGCCAACTTTCGCAAATCCAATTTCACCGACTCGACCAAGTACCGTTTATTGTCTTCAGTGATTAATACTTCATCAGATTACTCTTTCGCGGTTGGACGCAAGTCAAGTTACGATGATAATTGATAGAAACTATGACAAGCCGGAAAACTCCGCACAAACAGTTTCTCAGCATGGCTCTAAAGCCGGACCCAGCTACAAGCTGTTGGCCCCAAAGCCACATCAACGTCTTATACCAACCCTCAGCCTTCGGCCCCCAGAGTCGCCCGAGTCCTCCGGTCAAGCCGAGCCACGGCGTCCGCAGACGCGGCAAGAGTGGGACGCAATGAAGGACACCGTTAGGCAGCTTTACCTGGTCCAGAACTTCACCCTTGAGGAGGTTGCAAACACCATGCTTAGGGACCACTCTTTTGCAGCCACGTAAGAATGATTACCAGGCGCCAGCGACGGTTAAAGCTGACGTCGCACTTTAGTAAAAGGATGTATAAGCGGCAGTTCAAAAGATGGGACTGGAAGAAGTACAACACCCAATCGGTCCAGGAAGGCAAAGAAACGGGCCGGTTTATTGAGATGTCACAGGGTCAGACGACGTGTAGACGACCGATGCGGAACAAAAGGAACACCAAAATAGAGTCCGCTTGGGCTATCAGAAGACGCGATGTGATAGACAGTTCGGCAAGAGTACCGACCTCAAGCGCCATGCCCCTAACCAAGTTATCCTGCGCCAACGGAGATGACAAAAGGACTCTGCAACTCTACATCAGCCTTCGAGATCTTATTCATGGCACGTTCCGGCGCGATGACGCAGGTTGGTCGAGCAGAAAGCTCAGATTTACCGGGCTTCCGACTACCGGGAGGCTCCTAGTGTCACAGATAGACCAGGCAATCCGTCTGTTTGAGAATAAGCACCACAAACAGGGAGGTATGATACTACGGGCGGCCTTTAGAAACTTGGAGGATGTCGTGGAAAGAGATGCTATTGAGATATACCAGGTCGTTTTGCTGTATATCCCATTCTATCTTCCCGACAGATACAAGGATGTCACGCGGGCTTGGCTGCACTATACTTCCCAGTTGTTGAGCCTCAAGAAGCGGCAGGACCCGATCTCTCAGTTGGCGAAGCTGCTGTATTCAATTCACTTGAACAACGTAGAGCAACTCACCCCAGCTCTTGAGCGTCTGTTTAGCATCACTGCGGACACGTATAGCCAGCTTCGTGGGATGAAGGATCTTTCTACACTTATGGCCACCGTCGAGCTGTTACTTGCGAAAGGAGACTTAGACACGTCGCAGGAGTCCAAGCTCGTCGTCGAGAAACTCGGGAGCCTTGTCAAAGAGGCTGCGGCTCAATTTGGAGAGACTTCAGAGAAGACTATTGGCATTGAAGCGTACCAGATCACGTCCGCGGCACGATTGATATTGTCCCCTGTAGACACGAAGATCGCTGAGTTGTGCAGAAAGCATGTCAGTAGAGTCAGTGCCGCAGAGAAAACGTCAATTTTGACACATAGGGATTGTGGTGCAAGCTCGGGGCATTTTGTTGGGGAAAGCCATGGGCATGACGACTGCGTTCATTGGGGGGGACTAGAAACGAAGCAAACCTACTCCACGGACCTTGTTCGAGCTCTCGAGGCGGCAAAGACACGGGCTGAGTTCTCTGACAATGTAACTTCGCCTGGCCAGACTTCGCGGCAGAACCGTCTATTCTGGAGGGAAATACTACAATCCTTGGGACGGGCGGAAGAAGCGGTTGAAGTATGGAGAGGTTCTTTCTCTCGTTATACGGATGATGACGTTAAACTCAATCCAGCCTCGCCGGAGTGAGGCAGGAAGTCCAGAAGGATGGTTGATCAAGACCCAGACGTGGAAAGCAGACCGCATGTATTTCCTGTGACAGAGCAACCAGATTTCTTGTGGGTTCATACTTTACGTGCTGCATAATACCCTAATCAACACCGTCGTCGTCATCGTCTCTATCACTTATATCACTTCTACGGTCATCATCTACGAAGTATCTCTTGTGACAAAATGTCTCGTGCATTTAGTTTGGTATGATGACTCGTGGTATGCTAATTGACTTCTTGGTTACCCATCCACCCTTTTTAGTAAATCTGCCACCCTGGTCGTCAATTTGTACGGCTGTTGCTTTTGTAACTGATCTTCTCATACGAAGACTTATGAGAATAATTTCCGTCTGCATCTTCTGTAGTCCGTGAGGAGGCCTTGGTCATTTCGAAGCCCCCGTCTCCCCCATAGTTGATTTACACCATAGCGGATCCGCCGCTACCTGCTGGAAAACAACAGACCTGCCTACTTAAGTTGTCGAACAATAACGCCTGCTAACTTTTCTTATGTGGCGCAGCAACTTGTGAGTGAGCCTTGCCATCAACCTTGGCTTAGGTTGTCAGGGCAGTGCACTGGAAATCTCGGTGAGAGTTGAAAAATCCGACAAAGACCGGGCGAAATTGCATTTAAGAACGTGGCTCTTTTTCAGGGCCTGGTCAAACAGCTAGCACTTGTCGGCTTGGAAGAGCTCTAAGTACCCATCAACACCCAAACGTCACGCTAGACTACAGTACTGTGATTCCATTAACATCGATAACTAAGTTCTCACATGCTTCATCATTATTTTTAGTCAGCGCGATTCAATTCGGCTAGTGAGGAAACCACTATCAATAGAAATTTCGATCGGTATCCATACCTCATCATTTCGTGGAGTGGGTGTGAAAGCCTGGCAATAGTCCCATCCTGAAGTGGCCCAGCCAATGTAACGTGCTCCGCCTGAAGTCGGTATTTCTGTCGCATTTCGCGGCACAGAAACAAAAGGACGTGCAACACCAGCCCTTGCTAAACGGAACTGTCTGCGATGCCTAGGAAATTCTTGGTGATAGTCGAAATGTGCTCGATCCCGCTGCTTGTAGGCCAAATGAAGATAGGATGTCCAAAGTCCTCTTTGCGCATCAGATATCACTTGTTAAGACACTGCCACCTTGGGTACGATTAAATCTCATCCCCGCATCCTTCGGAACCCCTGCATACATCTCTTTGATTCGTCCAATTAAGAGCGATGATTGTTCTTCACGCGTAGTAGCCAACCAAACCCTTGTCTCGAGGGCGAGGGCGAACGCAATTGACGGGGAACCCATGTACATCAAATGACGTTGCCTAACACCGAATTGCCTGGTTGCCTCTGCGACGGCGATGCCCTAACGTACGCGCGAATTAATCGTACGGCCACAACTCCTCTGCCTCAACATCGCAGCTGCAGCCAGCGGCCAATACATCAATCGCACCGTCACCTCAGGCGGAAAGACGTGAGAGTCGATCTGGTGATACCGTTCCTTCGTATTTGCTTCGCTTGAACGCGCTATTGAGGGCAGCACAACATCTCGCATGGATCTTTCCATCATGGCTATCAGGCCTAAAGTTGAACACCCATCACGTGATGGAGGAACAGACAGCCCGGCAGGTCCAGCTGTATATCACACATCATGTATCCATCTACGGTCTTTTGTTTCTTGGTCTGGGCTGTTCAACGGAGACTCCAGCTCGGCCTGCGCTTTTCAAACCCCAAACTATCAGCGACTGGGAGAAACGCAAGGAGACAATCCGAGACCTTTACATTGCCAAAAACCTGTCGCTCAGAGATGTCGACAGAATCATGACGGAGAAACATCAGTTCTCAGCTACGTGAGCGATGCGACTTTGGTCATCCGAAGGACTGCGGCTAACAATGGATCCTTTGCAGGCACCGGCAGTACAAATCGAGGTTTCTTGCATGGAATTGGAAGAAATACAACGCCCGAGAGAGGAGTAGCCGACGGCTGAACGAAGGCTGGGTGGAGACGCTTCCAACAGTGGTCGTTGGCAAAAGACCCATTCGTCCTCGGCAGCAGAGCACTGTCCCAACAGCAAACCAACATCACATGGTACGCAGAGTGGGAACGCGATCCTCGCCACAACTTGAATGTCAAACACCGTTTCCAAATACGCTATTGTTTGGATGCCAGGATGATGAACGCGCCAGTGGGCTGTTTTTCGGTCTACGGGACCTGCTCTTCGGCACCTCTCGCATCAACCCTCGTTGGAGACAAGTTGGAAGTTCTTGGTGGTTACCTGATGCAGGGGAACACCTCGTCTCCATAATTATTTTAGCCACCCGTCGGCTAGAAGCTGGAGACATTAAATCGAGTGGTTCTGCATTGCGAAAGGCCTTCCTTGGCATCGAGGATGTCATCAAAAACGAAGCCTTGATGGGTTACCAGTCGCTTTTCTTGGAAATTCCCTTGAGACTTCTGGAAACTGGACAGATCAACGAATTGCGATCTTACACTAGGCAACTTTGGGGATTGCTTCACATCAGGAAGCCCGGACAACCGATCACTCAAATGGCCCAAATGCTGCATGGCATCAGTGCCAACAGCCCTGAGGCCCTGCTACATCACCTCCGTCAAATGCATGTCATTATTGCAGATGTTTTAGCTCAGATACGAGGCGACAACGACTATAACACCGTCAACGCACGCATGAGGACACTGAATATACAGGAAAATGACGGATGCGACGTTTCACGAGGGTACATGGCGGTCCTCGACAATTTTGGAGCTTTGGCGCGTGACTCGGCCACGATGTTTGGTCAATTTGCTTACGAAATGAGCCAGGTTCGAGTGTCGCCGAATTCAAGCCCATGTGGGAACGACACAGGCGCCACACACAGAGCTGAAGGAAGTTTGCGAGAGGTCACTCGCACACTTGCTAGCAGGCGTTGACCACTCTACGTTCCTTCAGAAAAGCCAGAGCCTCCCAGAGCTCGCGCATTACGCCGTGACTGAGTTCATCATTCATGAATGCATGATGCAGATTGGCAATCTTGATGCAGGGATTGCCTGCCTGATGCGAATGGTCGCAGCACTTGAACGTGCCCAAGGGCTGTCTTCCAACGAAATCGTGAGGATGTATCATGCTGGACAGGCAATAAGGGCGCGCCTGAAACTTTCGGATCTACTAGATATGGCCGGGAGGTCCAGGGAGGCAGTGGCGGTGATGAATAGTGTATCTTCCTTAGAATACTTAGGGGAGCCTATGTAGTTTTATTAACTATATAGGCAGGCTGGATGTGAAATGGGTAGTAGTCCAACACAGATGTCTGCGTCTCATTAATACCATAAGTTTGGGAAATATCATATAGGGTCAAGTGTGTTGCATTACGGTGAACATATTATGGGCCCGCCGTGATATCTCTAGTCCGATGCCCTCATGTCGTTAGGCTGTTGTGATCACTGCTCGTTATTGTCAGGTAGTCTTCAACCCGACATCCTTATTCTTTGAGAATGCTCTGAACGAGGTTGAGACGAGTGGGGCAGCTTGGTACTTTCGACACAACATAAATCAGGCTCTTCGGCCCGCAGAATCAAATAAGCGCTGGATATTGCAGCTTTGTTGGTTGAATACTTATGCAGCGGAGTGGGAACTCCCAACACAACCCCTTTGGGCACTACCGTGCATGTTGATAAGACTATTGTGTATCATCGTTGCTTACTCTGCATGCCCCGACATGTTTCCCTTGGCCAATTCGTGCTTGTTTTCCTCCTGCATACCCTAGTTCGGATGCGACAAACCGTCGATCGCTTGTGAAGCAGACCATCGCCATTGGACACGCAAGGCTGGGTGCCTTCAGCGACCTGCAACGACGAAAGGACTGTATGCATTGAGGCGGGGTTGAATGAGGAGATGGTAGGGGTCATACCACGAATGGTACCGTGACGGCGCGTCCTTCACAAGATGCCGCGGGAAATCAGATCCGGTATATTTGGTAGATGGATCCCCGCAGCTTTGGGCCTCGCACATCATCTTTGCTACCGATTCATTGTCAAACAATTGCCACCCCTGCCATGCTTATAATAATTTACGTGCCTACCTTCTGTGCTTGAGTTGCCTTTCCCCTTCAGGATTTGTACTCAAACATATCGATTAATCTAACCTCAGCACTCGGTGCTGACCAATTTGTACTCGGTATTAGAGCCCGTCAACCATGGCTTTCGATCTTGAAGAAGCCAAAGCTCATCTCAGGGAATATGGCTGGGCCCGCGTTCCCTCAATCCTCTCAACGGAAGAGGCTGCCGCTGCTCTCGATCGACTATGGGAGGTGAAGGCAGCCGCCGAGGCCCGTGGAGAGGATACATACCTGTCGTTTCTCGACCCCAACCCCAGCAATGTGCGCGTTTTCTACCTGATGGAGCTTGACAAGATCTTCCGAGAGCTCATCTCGCACCCAACCGCCATTTCCATGGTGAAAGCGGTGCTGGGCGAGAACTTCCTGATCAGCAACTTCACTGCCAATATTGCCCGTCCCGGATCCCAGAGCATGGCTCTGCATTCCGACCAGAGCATTGTCTTCCCCGATCCGTGGCAAGACGTGTGGGCGTTGAACGTCATCTGGTGTCTGACAGACGTCAACAGGGAGAACGGTGCGACGCAATACATCCCGGGATCCAACAAATGGGTGTACCGCAAGCAGGTGCCTGACAATGCGCCTGAGATGCTGGTCCCCTTTGAGGGCAAGGCTGGCGACATCATCGTCATGGACGGTCGCGTGTGGCACACCTCGGGCAGCAACACTACCAAGGACCAGGACCGCGCCCTGTTGTTTGGCTACTACACTGCACCTTTCATGCGTCAGCAGGTCAACTGGACCGCTAAGTTGCCCAAGGAGATTCAGGATACGTGCAGCGAGGAGCTCAAGGAGTGGCTTGGCCTCAATCCCGTTGGAAACATTGGCATGACGGGCGATCTGCGATACATGTCGGTTCAGTACCCTGAGGGGAAGACAATTGCTAGCGGAACCGTTGCCAGTGGTTGAAGTTGGAGTTATACTGGAGTCGGATTCCACGGGGCAACAGTCTCATCATGTTGGACGACATACCGGTTCGGACTAGAATGAATTCAGGATATGTTGTAACTTTCTTGTAATTCGCACGTCAAAACATTGCTTGCACACACAGAAGAAAAGCCCAACGAGAAATTTCTTTCGGAGACTTCACGATGTTTCAAAAGATGCTAAATACATGTATATTGTGGTATTTTCGGCTTCCTTACCTACCGAACTTGGTGAATATATGTAGCTAACCAAGTAAAGGTTCTCATCGCTACTACTGTACGTATTAGTCTCATTATAATGCTTATGGCTGTTACAGCTATCGTCCCTGATGTATCTGTCGTCCCTGTCGTCCCTGTCGTCCCTGTTATCTCTGTCGTTCCCGTCGTCTCTGTCCGCCCAAATTGAAAAACAATAAATACAAGATATTTGTCTTCCCAACCCAAAGTACGATGAAGTCCTTGACGCCATGAGATACATTGCTTTTGTTTTGATTTGAATACGCCTGATAACAACCATGAATGGTTATTTAGGAATGGGAGCGCTGCTCGCGACACCGGGCGATCATATGTACTCCGTAAAAGGCTGTGGCATCCCTGCGGTATTGCGGCCTGTCAATAACGAGTTCGAATTCGTTGAGCTGGGATATGTTTTGAGCACGATGGTCATTGATGGGTTGCATAAAGAATGGCATTCTGTTTGTCTCGCACGAATCCGATGCCGGTCTAGGTGGCGTCGATTTAGGTGCCGCAGCATCATTATTTATTCACATTCGGAAGGGAAGCGTTATTATTCGTTATGCTGACCTGCCCAATCTCTAGCCCAATCTGATTGAGTGCTGGGGATAGGAGATGATAGATGAATTAGTGATTCAGCTTTACCGGAATTGATCTCCAGTACTCAAGGGCTTCTCTCCTGATATTGTCCTCCTCCAGCCATGTTCCATTGGGGCTGACATTCACCTGCCACCCAAGACCATCTGATCCTGATGCCGAGTACAAACTCCACTCAGCTGCAGCCGACGCCTTGAGGGTGTTCGGATCACCGTTAACGACGAAACTAGCATAGTATCCAGCGAGTATCTCCCCGGCTGCTGGATACTGTGTGTCAGGTTCGGCCCATGCGTATGGGACGTCAGAGCCGTGGGAAATGCCGAGGTACGGGGTGATGCTGTTATTGGTGTTCCAATGCAACTTCCAGACAGGAATATTAGCCGCAGAAAGACGAGATGCGATCTCTTGAGAAGCACCAATGTAGGATGTGTCGCCGTAGACTGCAGTGAGACGTGTGAACTGCGCGGATTGACCACGAGCATCCACATAAGGAGAACTCAAGTCGGCTTGGGGGTCAGGGTATAGTCGAGAGAATGCCTCACGATCGCTGCTGTCAAGACCCGGGTACAGATTTGACAGCCAACCCCAGGCCTGTTCATCGGTGGTAAGATTTGTCGGCGCGTACATACTTCCTTCGTCGGTGATGAAGGAGGTTAGAGCTGGGACGTGATTCCAATCCCCCGACTCCCAGGTCTCTGAGGGTAGACGGGGAATGATAGCAGCGCCTGAGACGGCTTGGAAGGGATGAGTGCCGTTGTACCGGTAATCTGCCAGTAGCGCCGTAGATGTTTGCTCAATAAGATCGACATCGACTTGTCTCAAACAGGCTAACAGGTCCTCGGCAACGCCGTTATCCTGGCATCCCACTCTTCCAAGGAACTGCTCGTACTGTTTGATGATAATGGGCTCAGAAGCATTTGGGAAAGATCGTCCAGTTGGGCCACCAGATTGGAAGATGGCTTGATGGAAAAGCTCCTCGCCCTCAGCGAATGGATTTTGGTAGTGGAAACCGACTGAGTGGGCACCGGCAGACTTTCCTCCCAGGGTGACACGATCAGGATCTCCGCCAAATGACGAGATGTATCTGTGGACAAAGCGAAGAAGCTGGTGCTGGTCCTGCAGGCCCAAGTTCACCAAGTCGAGGTCTGTAAGAAGAGGTGACGCGAGAAAACCGAGAGCAGCGAGCTATATTGACAAGTTTGTCAGCATACAAAGTGGATGTAAATGGTAACAGAATGAACTAACCCTGTAGTTGAACGTGACGACCATTACAGGCTCAGGTGACGAGGCGACAAATGACGCACCATCGAATATAATACCAGCTCCATTGCGGAACAAACCCTAGCATAGATTAGATTCAGTCTATTTTATAGGGGGAAGAGGTATCTGGAACGTACGCCATGAATCCAGATTAAGACAGGCAACTTCTCCTCAATGCTAAGCCCAGCTGGTCTGTAAACATTGAAGTTCAGGCAGTCCTCCCCGTACTCCAAGTCAGTTTTGATATAAGTCACCAGGTTCGAATTGCCCGGCTCTTGGATGCAGACTTTGCCATAGGCCTTAGCATCGCGAGTTCCGTTGAAAGCCGGCGGCCAATCCACAGCCGAAAAGCGCAGGTCTCCGATTGGTTGAGTCGCGTAATCAATACCGTACCAAGCATGAACCGGCTTGGAAAGAGGGTATCCCGAAGTCGTAGAGTTCAGTGTTGTACCGGTGAATGAGCCATACGAAGGAATAGAGACGGTGAGAGTCTTATTGAGGGGCAGTGGGCTGGCACTAGAAGCAGTAGTCAAGAGGAGGGAGGCGAGGAGGTTGGCGCTGTGCCAAGAGCTCCCAACAGAGGGCAACCAGACCATGACTTTCCGAATCAAGGCTTCAGCGCAGTACTGTTCCGAGACCGCAAGAGAAGAGTAGAAGAAGAAAAAATCTACAAAGTCACAATCTCGACATTTATTTATTCCGCTTAAAGAGTCGGCAGATAGCTAGCCGGTGCCGATCAAATACCGGCAATAACCCCTCATACTGTCATGTTACCCTGGCAAGTCCCCCACTGGGACGATAAGAATCCCCGCTCAGCAATTAATGGTGCAAGAGTAGTTTGAATGACGAGATTCGTGCCTTGGAATGGCTAACAGCCAAGACCTATCGGTGGAGAATGAATTGAATTGAATTATGTTGCCAAATATCGTAGAGCCAAGAATGGCCATCATTCTAGAAGTCGCATTTGAGTTGAGTACCTGCAGTAGTTGGCCAACTGCCGCCAATGAGGAAAGCCGCCCACAACTGACATGCTCGATGCGCGTGAGTTGCATGGCGGTCCGGTGTCCACAATATTCATTGAATTCTCCCTGTGATGCATGAAACTGAGAACGGACTTAGTTTTTATCATCTACAGTGTCATCGTGATTCTCGTACCGGTTGCCATGTTGACGCAGCAGCATTGCTCTCATAACATTTTCCGTGCCCCGCGGGGAACACGCCAAGGATGCCGAGTGGGGAACTCGTCGGGGAAAGTGCGACGCCTCAACCTGTTCGTCGGCGCCGGGCCGAAACCGGACTGCGAGACGGGCTGCCTCGGTTCGTCCCTCGGCGAAAGCTCATACGACAATAGAAAGGGATTGAATTGAGCTTCGGCTATAGCCTTTCATGTTGTGAGGCGAAAGGGTCTTCTCACGTAGTCAACACACTGACAGGAGCAAGCCAAATCAAATGAGCAGCCCGTTTCGCGGCGACCACATGTAAATTTACTTGAATTTACTTGCCGACTTCAATCCCTCACATTTCACAGCTTCCATTTTCTTCGCGCGGCTCAAATGCTGAGAGGAAGTAGCTGTAAGAATGACCTGCTTATTTGCGCCCCTGAATCGTCCAAAAGAATGTGATACTACACAACGCATTGAACGCCTAGTTTGTAATCCTTTTAGTTCCTCGTACAATCATCAAAATCGTTTTCCAACCTTTACCTACATCCAGATAAACATGGATGTAAACAAGGTTACGAAGACAACGCAAGACCCTGCTTGAATCAAGGATGCCGCGTTCTTTCCGTTGCCGCCATTACCGCCATTATTACCGTTGTTTCCATTACCGTTATTTCCCCCGTTGTTGCCGCCACCTCCTCCATTACCGCCGTCCTTAGCCATGTTCAATGTGAAGAACGTGCCGCCGATAGGGCGCTTGAGGCCGGCCATCTTTCGGAAGGACGTCAACTTGACACTGTTAGTAAATGACTTCTATGAATATGCAGGGAGGCTCTCACATTAAAGTTCTTACGGTCCTTCATGTCGAGGCCGACCATATCAAAACCCATCTTATTCATCTTCTCAGGCTGGACGTAGAGCAAGTAAATATACCGATGCATGCCGCTGCCGGACTTCGGCTCGGGTGGCATGTACTCGGTAAATGCGGCTGACGAATTATTCATGATCATAGAAGAATTCAGGACCGCAGACTTGGTCTGTTCGAGAGTGAAGTTTCCAGCCAAGTAATGCCTTATGTTTCGCTCACTCGGGTTCTCTCGCGAGGGCGAGTCAGGTCCGATCTGTTCCCCAAAAGTTAGTCCCGCTATCCCGCACGAAGCGCCGCCGGAGTGACCCAATCCTTACCATCAAGACGATGAACCGTGAGTTTCTGGTCACGTTTTGTGCCATGCTGATATTTTCCACGCTGAACTCGAACGGCATCTTGACCTCCTTCATCTTTAGCTTAGACCCAGGCATCATCAGTGCCTTGTCACCATCGCTGGCCATGTATCCCGTGTAGAAGGATACCATGGGATCAAACGAGCCCATGACTTCTGGGACGATTCCACTCTCCATGAATGCCTGGTGGAACTCGGACGTCGACATGCTCCTCGGTGGCATGTCGCCGTGAGCGACATTGGCGGTTACAAGTGGGGCGAACAACGCCGCGATACTGAGAATGGCCTTCATGTTGATGTCTGGTGATAGGTTGCCGTTCAGTTACCGATAACCTTACACAAGTCGGAAAGAATGGCGTCCTGAACCTGATGATATACAAGAGAGTTGAGAGCGAAAGTGACAGCAGGGCGAATCGGGCACATTGACGAGTGCACGAAGCAAGGTTGGATCTAAGGAAGTAGATGATCTTTATGTTCTGTCCAACTCATCACCTTACCACCAACACCCCAGTACTAGGGCATCACGGGCCAAACGTTAGACTGATATCCTGGATCTTGAATTGCGACAAATGGCTCAACATGCTCTGGTGATGAGACAGAAACAGTGAGGCTATTAAGCTTCGCGACATTGCTCGAAGAGGCCGGACGTGCGCGGGGTACCGCAGACTTTTGAGCTCAGAGTTTCAGGAACATGCACGTCCCCGCACCCATCATTGGACCTCCCGTTGGCGGACTGGGAGGAAGCTTTTGAAGAGCGGGTGGGATGTCACTGCTTATCCTTGCCGCATTGAAAATGCGTTGCGAAATGGTTAGAGTGCTCAGAGAAACATCCTGTCACCATCGCGCAAGCGCAGCATGTCGGCCCATGGGAGCTCGCAACCTTCAAAATTTGTTTTCTGCAATCACATCTCAGTGTTTCTGAGTGGCTGTCATCGATTTTCGCATGAAAGACCCTATGGTGAGAACAGACTCGGCCGTATCTTCAGCTATCGTATGCCTCCAGACGAATTAACGGACAGACAGACCCTTTCCTAGGGACCAAGGGTCGTTTATGCCGCGTACGCGTACGCCAATGATATCATGACTTGAAAGTTGAATCCGTCGTGGTCTTAATTATCAAGAGAGCGAGTTAACAACCCTTGTCTTGCTCAACAAGCGGAAAACACGTCGCGATGCTTCGGAGAGGGCTACGACTCAAAGCTTTGAGCCGCATGGTCGCACTCGGAGATTTACTCCCGCCAAAGTGCGGCGGCTTCCGAGCATCAGGCGGGGCAAGAGAGAAACAAGTTCACGGCTCGGGGGTCTCCGAGCTGGGAGAAAGCTTCGATAGGACCAGGTGAACGTAGCTGTGGTCATTTGACAAGGTATATGCTTGACGCGACGACCTCTATCTTCACGAGCCGGAATGTTTCCCACGTGCCCGGGTCGCTTCGTCAACCCGACTAACACCCCAAGGCCAGTTCCTCACCACATCTCCCTCTGGATTGAGAAACGCACGCCGAAGGTACTTGTTCGTTGCTGGATTAGGGATGCTAGGCGTATTGGATGCCAAGGTCAGAAAGGCGCCGTTTCAGGGCGCCAAGAAACTCAGAGGCAAAATTAGAGTTCGCCGATCATCAACAACCCCGTTGCAGTGCAAGACTACGCGAGATATGATCCTGAATGGAAACAATAAACGTCTTGCTCACTCGCTCAATTGGTTTGATACTGTTGACAATTCACCTGTTCGGGCCATTGGTCGTCATCTACTGGGTTGCATCGTAAGGTTGTCCGTTCAAGCGAATCGCAAACGGATGCGACTGCGCTGATGTTTTCGAACTCGCAACCACCAGACAGTGAAGGGATCCCGGCGCGGATTCATGTGGACGGTGGGCCCGTTTCATGCTTCACGGCCATTTGAGGTTTGTATTGACATGGTCTTGGGTAATTGAGAATATGCATACGAACCGAATAGCAGGATCAGGATATGAGATGGCAAAGGAACGGACACAAATGCATGCCAATGTAACATCAGAAATGATGCTGTGAACAACTAGATGTAGTGCTCTAATTGGAAGTTGCAGTTCTGGTGATTTTCATACTAGCTGAAGCATCTCATTGTGGTGGAACCTTCTTCCAGTGTCCGGCAGTGAAGATTTGAAAGTCGCCGACTAGGCTTCAAGTTGTATAGTCTAAGTCTTATATTCGCTATCAACCATTCCTCGTTATGATACAACTAAGAAATAACTACCGGGTCTAGAATCACATATCGGATCACTGTCCAAGAACCTTGCCTGTTCCACGTCGCTCGAGCCACACGACCAAAAGTATCGACGACGGACACCGTCAACTTAGTTGAAGATCTGCTGTAGTATTACAGTTCCAGAGATAGGGATTGAGTTAGTGTTACAGTTACTACAGTGGAGCTCATCCCGAATTGCATCGGATATACGACGGGTTTCCGACTGACATCAATGCGCTACAGCTGCAATATCAGATGGAATATCATCGCCGAGAACACAGGCAGAGAGTTCAGAGAGGGAACTTTACAGTCAATCATTTATGTCGAGGGCTGTTTGCTTGGTAATATGTATAGCCTTCCAATCTCTTTTGTTGTGGACTGCTACGCTCGTATTTCCTGTTTTCCCTCATACTGAGTCCTGGGCCAGGGCAAGCCGGAGGCGAGGTTTGCAAACACGACGCAAGCCATGCTACAACTCAAGGAAATGTTAAAGAGGACCAAATTAAAGATCATAAGAAGAATCTGTCCTGCGGTCAAATGGGTCAATTCAATTCGCAAAGGATGAGTTGGGCTGATAATAGAAGCTTTAAGATAGGACTTTATGAGATCCAGCTAAGGTCTTATGGAGAACTCCTCTGTGGCTGTGGAATGTGCCACAGCGGCGCAGGAGGTGGGATATCACATGCCGAATATTTAGCAAGAGAAATAACCGCCGCACAAACTGTTCCAGTTTCTCTGAGCACGGGCAACATGGCTGGTTTGTGTCGGGGAATATCGGTGTTTGCCCGATATTCCGATACGCAACGGCCAATGTACCGAAATGCCGTCTCCACTTATTCGGACCTGTCCACCCCCACTTCGGTGCCGGGCCACCGGTGAGTCGCCCGCGAGCCCCCGTCCACCAGCAAATCCGCTCCGTTGACATACGTGGCATCCGGGCCCGCCAGAAAGGCAACAGCGCCGGCAATATCGTCAGATGTACCGATACGGCCGAGAGGAACGCCGTTGATGATGCCCTCCAACACCGACCCAGCAGCTGACTGCATCACCTGGGCGATCATTGGGGTCATGGTGACACCGGGGCTCACGGTATTGATCCGATTTCCTTGACGGCCCCAAGCAATTGCAGCATGACGAACACGAACTATGCAGCCTCTTTTCG
Source organism: Colletotrichum camelliae (assembly GCA_018853505.1). Classification (NCBI taxonomy): domain Eukaryota; kingdom Fungi; phylum Ascomycota; class Sordariomycetes; order Glomerellales; family Glomerellaceae; genus Colletotrichum; species Colletotrichum camelliae. Next base: position 3,918,647 of record JAELVL010000005.1, on the reverse strand, counting down.
AAATGGAGTAAGCTTCGCCTGGGTCTCCGGCGAGATTTATGTTTGCATGGTTGAGGAGTTCGGTAGCAGAGGCCGCTGCGAAGTGGTCGTCCAGAGCGGAGTTCGGCTTCGTCATGTGACCTGCCATAGAGGCTATCACGGTCAGGGAGCCGCCCGGAGCCATCAATGGTCGAAATGAGTCTAGGACGAAGGCAACGCCAAGGAGATTCGTGTTGTAAATCAACTCGGCATTATTGGCTGCGTTGGACACACCCGCTGTCACCACAACAGTCTGGATCGGACCCAGCTTGGCTGCAGCCTCCGCAAAAGATTCCACACATTCTTTTTTAGAAACGTCAATTGACTGAGCCGTAAATGAGTGGCCGGCAGAGCGGAGCGAGTCTTCGGCGTTCGAAAGGGTTGCTGGGGAAAAGTCGGAAATAAGGATATGGTGGGACGGACCGAGCCGGCGGGCAATGGCAACGCCCATGCTGCCAGCGCCAATGATGGCAAGAACGGGACGGCTTGGAGACATGGTGGGATAATAGACTGCAAATTGAGATGAAGCGTAGAGTGTTTACAGAACTTCATGATTCAAGGTGTCGGTTGAGGGTGTTTAAAACGACGAAGCTCGCGTTGACAGTCTTCGCATCTCGTTTACGGCTCGGTTGAGTAGTCAAAGACCAAGTTGCCAAGATGAGGACCGTCGAATCAGAAGCTATCGCATTCGGTTTCGTATCCCGGAAATCAGGATGCTACGCTGAGCTGATCAAAAGTGGCCCCCTGCATTGACGTGGCTTAGACCAAACCAGGTCATCTTGGTGTCAAGCTCTTACAAGTTTCTATTACTAATTATCCGCTTTGTGTTCGTAGTGAATAGCAGTCCAATACACAAGCGAGGATGTTTACACTGGACTTGTTGTGGGCCGTGACCAATCAACTCACTGATCGAGTCTTTACAGCTCTGCTAAGTTCCATGTCAAGGTTGTATGTCATTGAACGTCGCTCGGCATGGTTGAACTATCTCAATCTCAAACTATTTTATGGTTTTGTCTAGCAACGATTCGGTACGTAACACTCAAATCATCAACTCTGCTTATTGAAATGTAGAGTAACTGATCAACTTGTTCAAATCGTCAATGGAATGGACGTAAAGAAGCACTATTGATGTTGACTATAACTCTGCTCTAGTTGTTGTGGAGATTACGTTATTCAGAGGTTGATTCAAAATGGGTAGTTTAAGGTAATCGAAGCTTGGATTGCGAACATATGATCGGAGACTCTGCCACACACAGTAATCTCGTGGTATCTCATGCAAGGCCATGTAGAATCTACTTGGCGATCGAAGAGCTAAGTGCTGGCATCTTCCCTTTCCACTCGTCCGCCTTGCCTTCCGCTGCATCAACAAGCCACTTTGCCAAGGCCCCTCTTTTCATCGAAGTTGTCCATCCAGACTCTCCGATCCAACCGGTGAAGAGATTCTCCTGTCTGTCTTTTTCCCAGCTCTCGGGATCCGACTCGCCGGGAATCTGAGCGATCCGAAAGACCGTCCAGTCCAGGTCCTCGGCCTCGGTGTCAAACAACTTCGCAACATTCAGCATGTTATTGTATATTGGGCCTGCGAAGAGCGACATGAAAACGGTGACCATTGTCTGGAACATAGTCCAATGGTCTTCAGGTCGTTTGATGGACAATGTCCCCATGACAAAAATCCTTTTGACACCATGACTTCGCATTGAAGGAAAGACAGACGAGCGGTAAATCTCTGCGAAGAGCGACGGGTCGATTTTTGTATTCTTGATGTCGGGCCCCAAGAGCGAGATGACAATGGAGCTCTGTGTCATTGCAGAAGACAAGGCAGCCGAATCATTCATTTCACCCTTCACAACCTTGAATATTTCGTTAGCGCTTGTCGAGGAAGTTGATATTACATCAATAGGAAGTTCGAAGAAAGACCTCACCTCGATGAGTGGGTTCGAGGCCAAGTCCTGGGGAATTTTCGTGGGGTTTCTTGCAAAGACTACAGTCGCATGGTTTCGAAAGACGAGTTCCCGAAGCAGACAAATGCCCGCCGGTCCCGTGCCTCCGAGAACGAGAACTTTGCTGCCTGGCATTGCGATGAGAATGAAATGAGTTGGATGCAATGAGAACGTGGCTCAGACTCACCAAGCGATTCTCCTACGATATAAGACACATTTTCCCCCGCATTGATCTGTGTCCTTATTCCGCAGCCAGACTTACAAGTCACGATGGCCATCCAGCAATTGCATCAAAGTCCGCCGCCGCGCCATGGCTCAAAGTCCGGCGCCCAGCTAGGTTCCCGCGCGGAAACCATTCCGGGCGGGAAACTTTTGCGCGCGGACCCAAGTCGTGCGGACCGCGCCCCGAGCGGGTCTCTTTAAGACCTAACCGTCCGAGTCCAAGGCCAGGCGCGCGGAAATCCTCACCTCCTTTTTCAGCTGTTCAGCCATATCTTGTACCACGCCGCTTCCTGTTTCGGAAAATAGAGGGAAAAACGACCGAACGGCCTGATCAAGTCGAAAACATGCCCCGTGGCACGTCGAGCTGCTAGACGTGCCGCATACGCCACAAAAAGTGCGACGAAACGGTACCCGTGTGCAATGTGTGTGCCGGCCTCGAGATCAGCTGCTATTCCGACCAGGAGGTTCCAGAATGGATGGATGGCGGAGCGAGGCAGCAGGCTATGGCCGAGAGGCTCAAGACTGAGGTCAGGAATGGAGCCAAGCGCCGTAGGGCTAGACGGATCCTGCAGCGCATCATCGGAGACACGGATGATATACCTAGCGACATATTTGTATTGGATCCTCCCGCGCATATCACCTCCCGTCCGGCACCTCGTTCGGCGGACAACGACAACGAAAGACATGATGCACTACGTACAACATCCCGCCGGACGGGCACGCCATCCAGATCGTTCACCAATAGCCCTGGCTCTGATTACCCCATCGACCCTCTCCTGCAGGACGTCGCGCCGCCATGCTTGCCCAATCTCCCTACAGAACTCGAGCAAAGTTACATCATGTCCTATATCGACTACATCTTCCCTGCAGTATTCCCGTTCTACACGCCCAGCGTTCTCGAGGGTGGGCGCACGTGGTTGCTTATTTTCACCCTGGCCAACAAATCACTTTGCCACGCCGCTACCAGCCTGTCATCCTACTTCTACTCCGTGGTACCCGTCCAACAGCGGCCAGAAAGACGGGAGTGCGTGCCCGAGGCCGAAAACGAAGTCCAGAACCAAACATGCATGGCCATGAGGAAAGCCCAGTTCGACCTGAACGAGGTCAGTAAACATGGCGTACACGGGGATTTACTCACAAGCGCGCGTCTCTTTGATAGCATCGTACATCTGATGTGTCTCGAAGTCTCCATAGCCAGCAATGAAAACTGGCAGTTCCATCTAGACGCTGCGATCCTTCTCTTCAAGCAAATGTTGGAGTTCCCCGGAGACGTTGGGAACCACCGGTCAAAGTGGGACGCCATGTTGGAACACATGAGACGACTTGCCCACCCCGGTATGGACAACCCGCCTCGGTGGCCAGCATGGACAGTGGACCAGGCCGCCTTTCGATTCTTTTCCGGTCTGTTGATTGTCCACGACATCATCCACAGTACAGGCGTTGAACAGATTCCTCGGCTCCAACCTTACTACCCTCTCGTCCTGGCAGCCGAGGACGAGCCGAAAGAAGATCCGGATCGAAACTGTCGCCTAAGGTTGGAAGACTACGTCGGCTGCCAGAACTGGGCAATGATACTGGTTGGCGAGGTCGCGGCCCTTGACGCCTGGAAGAAGACCATGCAAAAGAAAGGGGCGCTGTCATTGATGCACCTTGTCAAGCAAGGGGCGGATATTGAGCAAGGTCTGCGTGATGGCTTAAGCCGATTGGAGACGATTGACGCAATTGCCCGAGACCACCGACCCCCATGGCTGGCCGACTGTAATCAAGCCCACGACGAGGCAGAAGCCTGCCAACTGGTCACGCAGATTTGGGCACAAGCGGGGCTGGTATACCTCCATGTGGTGCTTTCCGGATGGCAGCCAGCCAATGTCGACATTGCCGACTGTGTCACGCAAACAATTGAGTTATGTAAGAGGCTGAGAACGCCGCGAAGAATACATACGCTTGCCTGGCCCTTGTGCGTAGCGGGATGTTTGGCGCAGCCTGAACAGGAGTCAGCGTTCCGAGAGTTGTTCTCGCAAATGGGCCCCTTGGGGTCGTTCGGCTCGACAAAGCTAACAATGGAGATTGTCGAAGGTGTATGGCAAAAGAGGGAAAGTATCGCGGCCGACTCCTGGGACCTTGCGGCATGCTTGAACAGCCTCGGCCGTCGAGTGCTGCTTGGCTAAGGATGTGCTGGAAAGCACACACTAATCCCGACGACGGCAGGTTGCCGATAAGTTATTGTGTCGTTGCGACTATGTTGCCGCCAGGGAGGTTACCGAGAAGTCAAATTCTCAGTCTCTTAAACGGCATGATTTGTCACCAGCAATCCACCAGGAATGCATCGACCACAGATCGATGAATGTTTGTCAAAGCATCCCACCGGCCCAGCCCCGCGGGATCGCGCGGTTACATGCAGACAAGGATGATCATTGGTTTGGGCAGACAAATCGTATGCACGCAATGAATATGTACAACGGTACTGCGACGTGAACAGTGCTGACGACTTGGACATGCAGGATTTACACGAGGATCCTATATCTGCGCGCGACCAGACACTTCTTTACCGCAAAACAATAACGCACAAAAGCCTTCGAAACATTCTTCCTCTTGGACCTATCCATGGCGTATACGATATCCTGAAACCAACCTATCAAAAAGCTTGGCCCGTATACGACTCGTACGCTTGGTTCATATCCTTGCTTCCCTTGTGGTCCAAGGGCACCATCGCAATGCTCGCAGACTCTTGCTCTTGCTTGGGATCCAGCTCAGGACTATATCGACGTGCGATAAGGGTTGTGTCGTCATCGAACTCCCCATCTCCACCCCTGGTGTTCGCGAACTTTCCACCGCCGCCCCCGATATGGACATACTTGTGTTGGCCCCAAGTCTGAACCCTCTTCAGCAGGGTCAGTGGCCTTGGGACACCACCTTGGACGTTGCCACTCTTGAAATCCCGTCCACCGGTGATCATGCCACTAGTGGGACCCTTCGGCACTCGGGGGTTGCGCGTCTTGATGCCCATCAAGACCGATGCGAGGAGAGAGAAGGCGAGGGCGATCCAGGTCGGCACAAAGAGCAACCCGAGCGCAGAAGAGATGCCGATATTGTTGAAGTCTCATTCATTGCGTCATCAACCTTCTTGAAGATGACTATTGCCGCGATTGATGCGGCGAGAAGACAGATTGTGGCCATGGCAGAAAGGACCACACCCGCGAAGCCAGCCCTGCCGCAGCGACCGCTGATGACCGAGACGATTGGAGCCAAGATAGTCAGACGAATGCGAAGACATAGGCGACACCGAAGAAAGAGGACGTCTTGGCATAGCTGTTCAGGGCGTTGCTGAGGTTGCCGGAGAAAGTCCCCGCGATCGAGGTCGCATCAAGCTTGAGGTCGCTGCGCGGGTCAAACCAGTATCCGACCAGACGCGTGGTGCAGACCGTCACATCATTGATGTGCCCACACGACCCGAGAAGGGTTACATAGTAGACATCGAAGATCTGAAGGGTGGCGGGGGTTGCATCTTGCCCGACGAGGTCGGCGCCGGAGACTCTCGAGAGATCTTGGAGGTACTGTGATCCGCCGAGCTTCGCAGGGATATTCAGATTCGTCGCATCCACCTATCGAGTCGGTTAGAGCCATAGAGATGTCGAGAAGCAAGCATAGGGTATCACTCACTCGAAGAAACGAGAGTTTATCGCCAACACCAGGCCGCGAACCTGATGCAATGATGACCACGATCAACATAGCCACAATCATCGATGCCAAGATCGGCAGAAAGGTGAAGGCAGGCACCCTGCGAGTTGGCGTATTGCGTGACATACCTGCGATACAGAACCCAACCCAAGATGAGTTGAATACTCGAGTGGGTATCACGACGTATGTGTTGTGGCAATTTGAATAACCGTGGAGCCGAGAACGCGGACGGTGCAGCTACAAGTACGTGAATGTCTCCAGCCCTGCCGAGGATGAAGCATGCAACCTGCAGGCAGGCACCAATGCCTAGAATAACGTTTGATCGCCTCGGATCAAGGAACCGTTAAGCGCGATGCCAAGGTGGAATCTTTGAAGTGGCGCATTCGCGGGAGATGAGCGGCGGCTGATCGCGTCCGAACCAACTCACTGGGCGCCCGTTGGAGCGGTGGCATTGGTCTAGGTCTTACGTGAGGTCTCGTCCGGTGCCCCTGTCTCAGTCTGTGCGGCCATGTTTCTTATCATGCTTTCACCCTTTTCATGCTTGATTCACCTGTTCGTTGAGTGGTCAATCGTCTGGAAATGGGAATCATCTCGGCGCATCTTTCGGATGATGATCAGGCCGGATGAAGGATCGCAACATCACAGCTTGGCAGGCGGATTTGAGCATCTGTGTACTCAGTCTGAATAGGCGCACCAAGGGCAGGAAGGCCACCATGCCGCGGCAAGGGTTCTCTCTGTCACATCTTGGACGGCGGGATGGACGACATCCGCGTGGCACAGCATCCGACGAGCATGGGTCCAAGAGGCTGGTTAGGGACCGGGTGCCGGATTGAGGGATCACGGTCCAATTACAGCAGCGCGCCAGACGGATCTGGGAGGTTATGTACGAAGGATCAAGCAGAAACTAATCTCTAGCCGCTGCATCGTCAGAATGCTATTCTGGATTTCCATGCCCTCCCGGGACACTCAGACGCTTGGTCAGCTCAGCCCTAGCGCGACCCCTTTTTTTGTCTTTGACTGGTGCGGGGAGCGTGGCGTATACTTGGCTTAGGAATTTAGCTTGAACGGTCCCTGAAAGCTGCTGGTCCTGTCTCCTTGGCGTCTGGAGGGTGATGATCCGGCCCAAGATGGCTCAGAAATATTCAAGCTGGCTTGGGGAGAGAGTTTGGTGTCAAAAGGAAGGGTGAAATATCACAGCTCTCCCCGCGTGGCATGCCAAACAACTCCTGCAAAGTCCACGATACTTGACCTTTTCAACAACTGGGTTTCCATTGTGTTGCCCGAAACATGAAGTACATCTTCTCTTCGTTGGCCGTAGCTGCGGCGCTTCTAGGCGTGCAGGCCGCGCACTTCGACGTCAATGTCGGAAAGAACAACCAGCTCAAGTTTGAGCCAGAGACACTAATCGCGAATCGAGGCGATACAATCACGTACCACTTCTTCTCCAAGGCAAGATCTTTTCATCAAAATCGAGACGAGCGCGAACTTGGCTAACACTTCCTCAGAATCATTCAGTCACCCAATCTTCATTCGATAGCCCATGCAGTCCCCTGGCCAGCGGCGGCTTCTTCTCGGCCTTTGTCCCCTCATCTTCCGACTCAGAGTGCGCAAAAACAATCTTCACAATTACGGTGAACGACACGAAGCCTATATGGATATTCTGTGGCCAAGGGAACCACTGCCAGCAGGGTATGCTGCATAGCATCAACCCGCCGTCGTCAGGAAACACGTTTGATGCATTCCGTGAGAAGGCGAAGGGTGCCGGTCCGAGCATCTCTCCTCCCGATGGTCTTCCTGTCGGTGGAAAGCGTATCTCGCGTGTCGATGTGGGCCTCAACGGAGCTCTGACTTTCACTCCGAATGACATTCAAGAGCCCCCCAGAACGTTTGTTGAGTTCAGCTTCAACCCAAGAAACCACTCAGTCACGCAGTCATCTTTTGACAAGCCGTGCGAGCCGTCTGCCAACGGCTTCAGCAGTGGTCTCATCCCCACAGCTCTCAGTCCGTCCGGGGTGACCTTCAGGATTCTTGTAAACGATACTAAGCCGTAAGTCCCAAGTCTCTCATGCACGGAAGATATTTGTCGCTGACCAAGACACAGAATTTGGTTCTACTGCGCACAAACAACCGGAACTCATTGTCAAAAGGGCATGGTCGGAGCCATCAACGCTCCAGCTCAGGGCAACACCCTCCAAGCTTTCACCGATCTCGCCTCCAAAGCACCTCCAAGCACCCTGCCTCCCATGGCCCCCCTCGGCGGCATCCTGCGCGCAAACAGCACGATCCTCCCGATGGTAAATTCCGCCGTCGTCAACGTATCCGCCCTCACAGCCGACATGATTGCCTACATCCCGAAGCCGGGCGATAACGACCAGTACATGATGGGCAAAGCCGGGCGGCGCAATCACCAATTGGAACTTCGGCACCAATATCAGCGACGCGGCAGTCGAGCATCTGCAGCTCATCCAGTTTCTGGACAATATCCTACTCAAAGTTCTCTTCGAAGGATACGAGAGTCTACAGACGGGTGGCAAGTGGGCTAATGTCTACCCCGAGACCATTGTCGAGACGATCGGGACAATGGCGGCGCAGGCGTGGGTGCATCGCGGCACGGCGACGGACTCGCTGCAGCACTTTTCCAAGACCGTGATGAAGGAGTGCGCGTACGCCATTCCCGATCTTGACATCGACGCGTTCCTAACCACGGCGCTTACAATTTTGTTGTTGGAGATTGGCCTGATCATTGACGCAACGGCGCTGCTGGCGCTGTCAGACCCGTGGCTTATCCCGGCTCTTGCGACGTCGCTGGGTGCCAAATCACGCATGACCGCTGTCATCAACCTGATGCAGAACCATATTGCCGCGGCTGCGCCCCGCGAGGTGTCCATACCAGCTGAGTTGGTCTACTCGTATGCCATGCACCACTACGTGTCCTCGTGCCCGGACAAATTGGCCTGGGATAAGCCATTTGCCAAGTTAGACATGAAGAGTCAGGGGTTGGACCAGGCCCAGAGATTGATGGGAGTTGATGTCCAGTGGGAGGGCAAGCATGACGGGGACTTGTTCCTTGCCTGGCTTGGTGCGTGGGGAGAGGTTAAGTTTTCGTCCATTGCTGATGGCAAGTCTTCTGTTCCTGATGGTTTGTATGGCCATGTTTGGGCCGTTGTCACGTCGAAGAAGGATTTGAAGGCCTCGGAGATTGCGGGTGCAGCCATAGCTGGGCCAGAAATGATCTGGGTTACGCAGCCTTGAACACGTTCGTTCTGGCATGGTTGTGACATACTATGGGAGTATGTACAGAAAGAAAATAAGAAGCTATTGAAAACCACGGCACATATGGAGGGAGATGATCACTGATGGATGATTTTAGATGCCATATACACTATCATTACGTATTTCACATGGATGTTCTTATCTAATGCGTTGAACATGTGCCGAACTCAGCGATACGCTTCAAGCAGCAGTCGTTGCATTTCCAGCCGCCTGGTACTTGACGATGAAAGGCACCGTCGTGAACACATCCCAATCTTCCTTCTTCTCGCGATCTCCGTAGATCCTGAGTGCGCTGGCCTGCATCTTGTACACACCGGGCTCGAGGACAGTGCCGTCGGCAAGCAGGCCATTAAAGTACGCCCGTTGGTCAACGCGGGTTACATACGGAAGAGGCCAGCCAGCCAAGCTTCCGAGGTTCTCCTCCTTGCCGTTGGTAACGGACAGAACGTCCACCGCGAGCGAGGCGGTGCCCACGGTAGGTTGGATGTAGACGTTGGGAGTGGCAGACTGGTCACCGCGGTCGGTACGGGGAGGGTTGGCAGGGTCTGGGCGGGCGATGGTGTAGGTGCGGTTCGCGGGGACGACGCCGTTGTACTCGGCGAGGTACGCTTGCGAGGCGGTCAAGACTGGGGTGTTGTGCATGCTGCCGACGACGCCGAGGTACGGCACATTGAGGGAGGGGGCGTCGGTGGTGCTGGTGAGAATGATGTATCCGCTGTACACCGGGAGGGGGTCGCGTTGAGGTTGGAAGGGGGCGTGCAGGTGACGGTCAAGTCAACCGAGCCGCCGGCGGGAACAGTGAGCTTTCTGTGAAGGGCGTTAGTCAAAGGGAGACACTGATGGTGAAGTCAGCGGCATGACTTACTCAGAGCTGAACTGGAGGTCCGCCCACTCCTCGACGATGGGGTTGGGGAAAGCGGCTGCTCTCAGGCGGTCGGAGCTGGAAATGAAGGTGTACATGGTGACAGCCTTGCGGTGGCTGACGTCGAATACAAGGTCTGCAGATCCAGTGTTCTTGATGCTGACAGTGGCGTTGCCGACGAAGTTGTCTGTGTCGTTGAAGGAGATGGAATCGACGCTGAGCTCGGTAGTGGAGCGGGCAGCATCAAATGCCTGAACGATACCGGTGCCCTGCTGTGGGACAGGGGCAACGATGTCAGAGTGCGCTGTGGTACCATCATACCAGTCGAGCTGCCTCGCGGTAGATGAAAGGAAAGAGGCGAGGCGCTTGGGATCCTTCGTGCCATGAGCCTCGGCAAGCAGAGCGTAGATGGCAGCAGTCATGGGACATGACATGCTCGTACCCGTCATTACACGGTAAGAGCCCAAGGCGACAGGGTAAGTAGACAGGATGTTGGCGCCAGGGGCAGCGAACTGAGGGCTCGCGTCCAGTTCCCAGGTCGGTCCCCAGCTGGAGAAGGTGCCCATGTAGCTGCCGCTGCTGGTGTTCTCGAGGTTCTCGAGGCGAGTCTTGGTGTTGTTCGCATTCGGGATAGAGACAGTGACAGCTCGGCCCTGGTCGAGGAGAGACAGCCACTGCGTAGACTGATACGGCGGGACAGAAGCAACGCCAAGAATGCCATCAGAGTAGACGTACTGCTCATCGCGCATGGTTCTGACACAAACGTTAGCTGATCTATCATGGACATGACGCATGCTGACAACTCACGTGTTGTCGTTGGTGTAGTAAAGGATGTAGTGTCCACCCTTAGCAGCGACATTGTTGCCTTGGTCATTAGGGTAGCAGCCAGTAGCTCTGGAGTCGGGGAACTGCAACAAGACAATTTTGTTGCTCAGATCCGGGGTGTCTTCCGGCAAAGCACTGCAGGCGTCGCCAGCCCAAAGCTGAAGAGACAAGTCACCAGTCAACTCGGGTACACCGGGCAGGTAGCCAAACTCGGTCTTGCTGCTTCCAGTAGTGTTCGAGTCGACAGTGAAAGTACCGGCGTTGAGAAGAGTGGGGAACAATGCGTTTGTAACGGCACCGATGCCGGCAACACCCCGCCCGGTTGCCGGGGTGGAGGCGTAGAACATGCCAGTACCGCCGTCGTTACCCTCGGAGATGACGACGGGAACGCCGGCATCAACAATGCGGGAAGCAACAAGACCCCAAGCATCCTCAGCCCAACCGGAAGCACTGTTAAACTTGTCAACATAACGTCGCCGAGGAGCAGTTACCGGGTATCACTTACTCTCCATCGGAGCAGGAAATGATATCAGCTCCCTCCTCAAAAGCCCGGCTGAACGCAGCAATCAAGATCCGTTGGTCGACGAAGCAGCGCAACCCCATGCGCGGTAAGCAGCCAGCTTGGCTCCAGGAGCGGCACCAGTGAAGCCGTACTCGTTGCCTTCAAGCTGAGCGGCAATGATTCCAGCGACGTGGGTTCCGTGGCCCACGCAGTCGTCCATCGGGTCGGCATCAGGCTGCAAGGGGCGAACACCAGGAAGAAAATCGTCACCGGTAAAGTCCCACCCGGCTTCGACAAGGCAGCCGGGGCCAAAGCAACCTCCAAGGGCAGGGTGCGTCCAGTCGACGCCGCTATCGATGATTCCCACACGAATACCCTTACCGGTGATACCCTGTTCGCGCAACTTGTCGACCTGGGTCATGACATGAGGAGAGAAAGTGTCCTTGGTCGAGTTGCTGGGAGCACCACCTTGGCGCTTGACACGGGCGTTCGCAGCTGAGGGGCCTTGGTTCGGCGCACCGTTGTCCTCGGGCAAGTCAAGCTTGATGGTCTTCACGGGCCACACGTTCTTGATGCGAGAAGAACCAGCCATCTGTCGCCGGAAAAGGGCGCTGTCATGGTGCGCCGCGTTTGACTCCTTGACTTGGAACGAGACGCCTTTGAAGAAGCGGTAGCTCATCTCCATACGCGTGTCGGCATCGATGCCATCGGCCTTCAGAGACTCAAGAAAGCTGGAAGGGGTGTCGTTGTCGTCGGCAAACTCGACAATGTACGCGCCCTGAAGAAGCTCGCTGCGGCTCTTCGTCGTCTGGTGTGTCGTCGTGTTCCGCTCTCGGGAGGTGAGCCGGCGCCGTGACATCCGCATAGATGCGCGGGTGGAGCGGCTTGGCCGTCGCGGCGTTGGCGCCCAGGATGGCCGAGATGATCGCGTGCGAGACCCTCATCTTGACTTGATCACTCGCTCACAGGATGTAGGCTAGTGGGTGAGGAGATGAAGAGAAGCAGATCGGACGCCATCGCGGGTGGTGCCGTTGATATACACGGGTAGCCCGCACCTCGTCATGGGGGGTGTCTATCGGTTGATGGAGCAGATGACACGAGTTGGAGATGAAGAACGGCAAATACGAGCTTCGTTCGTGATCTAGCGCGCAGATCCCCGGCTTTGCAAGGGCCGGCCCCACTGTTGAAGGTGTGCCCCTCGCGTGAGCCGAGATCCCCGACCTTGGACGATGGAACGTATGGAATCATAGGTTGTTCAGAAATCGTTTACAGGAAAGATTTATAGTGTATCGATTCATCTCTTCTCTTAACAATCAAATCTGTTTTGTTAGAGGTTTTCAGACTCCGTTGGTATTCATCTTTCACTCGCCAACAATGACTCTGTTCAATGTTGTTGTGTGGGTCCTCTCAGCAAGTTTACAATGCGCAACTCTCTTGGCACTCCTCCGTATTCCGAGGGTATCCATTTAAATAGAGTAAGGTAGTATTCGCCAAAGTTACCGAGCCGTCACCTTACTTGCTTGGGCAGGAGCTGCATTTCCCCATGAGACGGTTGTCATGAAGAACCCTCGAACATGAGGACTCGAGGTCTTCAACACATAATTATCAGAAGAACCGGCCAAGGCACCTCGATGAGACTAATGTTAACTACCAATCCTTTGAAGTACATCTTGACTTAACTTCGCCCAGCCGAGTCGCATCCCGTGTGAAAGCCACCTCAACCCCTCCATTCTCTCGCATCATCCAACAGGGCTCCGACTTCATGATTCCGGTCATTCGCGCGCTCAATCACATCGTATTCATACATTGCTTTCCTCCAGTCTTCGATCTCATCCACGAGACGGCCGGGATTTTCTCTCGCTGTTATGGTGATGTCGTCGAAGAATTCCTCCAACCTCTTCCGTCTCTGCCGCTTCATTTGCTCTGCTAGCTCACGCTCTGTGTGTTGACTCTCAAGCTCAGACCTTAACCTCGAAACAAGGTCGTCCGCTCGTTGCAGCCCCGCATTCTGATTGGCAAGATAGGTGCGAACGACCACTCTTTTGCACATTTTCTGACCGCTAAAGTTAGCATCCGTAAAGCACTTATCCATCTGTCTGGTCTGGAGAACTTCGCTTGAAGTTTCAAACTGAGAATAGTTGTAACTCGATGAGATGTGTGATGGTTCTGGAGACTCGCCCAAGGAGCTTGATGTCAGACGGGAGAGTAGCCCGGGGGGTGGCGGGCAAAGTGGTGAGCGTATGTCTCGAACTACCTCCTGCATCGATGAACCAATTACCTTCTTCGGCCCAGCGCGTGACTCGATCTTTTGGGATCTGTCTGTGATATCTGCACTCCAGGTATTGACATCACGGCGCAAACGCTCTTTGGCGCCCACAGAAAGAGGCTCTCTGGGAATCGGGCTGGGATCGTATACCGTTGGAGTTGTGTTTGTATTCGCCTCGGGGAATGCTGCCATGGCCTCTTTAGTAGCTTTGTGTCGGGCGTCAGCACTTCCCTTTGTACTCATTGTAGATTTGTTTCGAAGATTGTGTGTAGCGTAAGAGTTTACGCCGATACTCAACTCCCTCGACAGTTGCAGTGCGGCGGTCATGTTTAAGTATCAAGACTGCAAAAGCAGCGTAGGGGAGTGTGTGGAACAAAACCATTGTGAGATCAATCACACGGATCAGCAATCATAGTCTCTTCAAAGAGAATCGTGTCATCGTCAAAACTGCTCTTTCCATTGTTCTTGCTCAAATTGCGCGACCATAGCCCAGTTTACACTTTACCTTGCAGTTCGAAAGGACTCGGTCAAAGGAACTGGCGGAACTGAACCCGGTTCCAAGCTTTCTCTTCAGCATGTCTTCCACAAGGCCTTGAATGAACATGCCAAAGACGTTGTGTCAAATGTCTCCGGTTACTTACGTCTACACGCTCAGCTGTTCTCGTCCCTGATAGTGACATGTGGTATCTTGTTTCAAGGCAAACAAGCTGAATAAGATCAAGAATATGTACAGAACAGCCCGACGGGTCTCTAACGCGGTCGCCGGCTAGAGACCCTGTCATACTGTCTCATTTGGCACATGCTTCTTACTTCCACTCAATAGTTGCTCCCTTGTTGTGAGACTCTCTCGCAAGCTCGATGATCCTGATTGCGTCTCGTGATTGAGTGGCCTCCACCTCGAGCTCAGCTTTGCCATTGATCGCGTCTGCCAGGTTCTCATAGATACCCAGCCAGCGTCCGGTGATGCTGGGATATCTGCCAGTGTACTTCTTCGTCGTTTCATCGTACTTCTGAACCACTCCATCAAACTCTTTGTATGTCGTAAGAATACCACGCAGCTCGGCTGGTTCCTCGCCGAAGCCGGGCTCGAGCGGCTTGCGGCCCTCGGCAATCTGCTCCTCTTGAGGGCAGGTGCTTCTTTGCTGGAACTACGACGTGTCAGCGGACATGTTTCGTGCAAATGGCGGGAAACCAAACCTTGAGCCAAGATCCCTTTGTTCCCCTCACGAGATGTTTGAGTTGCTGGGCCATGGGCGTGGTGACCGAGGTCTTGACGGTCACCAGGAGGTCTTTCTGCGCTCCGTCATACTGCAAAATGATTGTAAAGGAGTCTTCAACCTCGCTTTCGATACCGCGCTGAGCGCGGAAGAAGCCAGTCACGGACTTTGGACGGCCGAAGAGAGTCACTGCCTGGTCGATGCTGTGTGTCCCTGCATTTCGGCGTGATTAGAACAGTGTTCTTGGGACCTAAATTCAATGTTCAACTCACCCAGGCCGAACGCCATGCCATCGCCAGGAGTGTACTCCTTCTTGTTCATTGAGCTCAGCCAGGGAGGCGACTCGAAGTCGTAGTGGATCTCAGCCTCCTTGATCTCGCCAAGGGCATCTTCTTTAATGAGCTTGCGCAAAGTTTGGAAGTCGCCATCCTAGATTCCGATAAGTCACTAGCATTACCTTACAAGTGGTAGCTTAACGAAACTCACCCATCTGCGATTCTGGAAGCATGTCAGGATGAGGCCCTTGTCCTTGGCAATTCCAATAACACGGTCTGCCTCTTCAGACGATCTCGCGAAAGGCTTGTCGGCGATTGCTTCAAAACTGTTAGTTTTGGGGCGTGAATTTATCTGGATTTTGCCGCATTACATGCCATGTTTTCCCGCCAACAGCGCCTTCTCTGCAAATGATGCATGCGTATCAGTGTGGGTAGCAACCACGACGAGCTGAATGTCCGAGTCGGCGAAGAACTCGTCCGCAGTCCGGTAGTGTCTGATGTTGGGAAAGTCGACCTTGCAGTGAGAGCCAGCAGGCGCGGATGACAAATCGCTCGGAGCCTCTGCTCTCTGCAAGATCGCGATCACCTCGTAGTCCTTGTTGGCGGTGATAAACGGCAGGTGGAAGCTTTTGGCGGCAAAGCCGTATCCGACCACGCCAACTTTGATAGTAGACATTGCGTTCTTTTGTGCTTTTTTGACGATTGAGTTTTAGAGCTCAACAGACATACCAGCGAGCCAGAATTTCAACTGCATTGCCGGCTCGCCATCCTTCTTTTATATGCCGTGTTCTTTGGTGCGGGGTGTTGGCATAATGATCGTCTAGTGATGCGGGCCGGCGGGATGGAGGGGCCAGTAGGCGGATTAACGCCGATACTCCCCGAAGGATCCTCCCCTCGTTCTCGGTCTTGTAACGGTTTTGAGTCCCTTGAACAGCAAAAAGACGGATGGCCTACCAATCAGCTTTTTCAAATATTTAGCCGCATGGTACATACCGCCGGATAATATCCGAACTGTTAGACTTACTCAATCGAGAAAGGGCTAACAACAGTGACGTTATTTAAGCTCCGCCTAATATGCTGCCGAGACATTCGCTGTAAGGTGATGCAAGCCAATTGAGCGTCGGTAGTATCCATGAGTGGGCCACCTTCTAAACGTCTAAGATACACAATCTATGCAGATATCCTATGATCAATTGGCATCCGGACGGACTACCTTACTAATTGATCGTTACTATTCCACAATTGGGCGTCCTCCATAATTCTTTTTCCTGTTCCTATCTCCTTTCATTCCTTTTTGAACTACTGCCGTTGCCTTGCCTGCCCCTTTCCGCCCCGGACGTATGAGCTAAATCGTGGAGAAAATCTGGACCAAAGATTGATTTTGAGCTACAAAAGACCGCAAGTACACAGCAATCCCCCAAGACATCAGAGAATTGACCTGCCATTCGACTGCTAATAACGACCTGTAGGCTGTAGCACAGTCTCAGGGTATCGCGTGTCTCCGTTTGATGTCTAGCTGTGCCAAACGACGTTGGCAGGCTGGCCATCCAGGTCCAAGTGTGCGACAGGCGCCGCAGACGTCCCGTTGATCCGCCAAACCTCGACAAAGTCATCGCCAGAGTCAGTAATTGCAAAATAGCTATCGTCAAAAGCGGCCACCGAAACAGAGTTGGCGTTGCCGCCAGACCCAGTCGTCTCGGATAGGAAGAGCTGTTGTGCAATGGCGCCTGTTGTCGGGTCAAGAGAAAACCCCGAGACGTAGCCCTTTTTCGTCTCGTCGTGGGATCGAGTGGCGGCGATGAGGTACTTGGGGCTGGTCGTGGTGTCTAGGATCGTCACCTCGTCTGCCCAGTAGCTGCTGGTGTTGGTGAACGACTCAGGGATGAGAGGGTATTTCGTATTGGTGTCTGTCAGCATGCCGGTCGCCTGGTCGCGACTGTACACGGCAAGCTTACAAGCGGCCTCATAGACGACATAGACAAAGTTTCCGTTCGGGTGGACTGCCAAGTGACGCGGATCACTGTCCGACGGCGCGGCGAGGTATTGTAGCTCCGTGACGGTGCCGTCGACGGCATCGACCGAGTGGGTCCAGACAGCTTTTCCGGCATCGGCAGCAGAATATACGAATTTTCCGTCACCAGTAAGAGACATTCCATGAATTCCGCATGCTGAGTTGTACACCAAGTTGCCAAAAATGTCGGATAGCGCGCCGGAATCATCCACGTTCATGGCCAGGGCTGGACACCCAACAGTGTACGGAACACCATAGACCGGGTATGGCTCAACTGTGCTTACCATGACGAAGTTTGAGTTGGTACAGTTGTCGTTGGGATGGCTGATTGAGTTGGTGAAGGTGAGACTGTAATCCAAGGCGTTCAAGGAGTAGCCATGGAACTCGCCAGTGCTGGTCGCATAGAGGGATTTCTTGCCGGCCTGGCAAGGGTGAGTAAGCAAACCATGAAACGATTTAGCATTTTTAGGTGAGGAAATCATACGTCGAGTGCAATCCACTTGGGATCAGAAGATGCAATCGTATTATTCTTCACCAAGGCTAGACTGCCGGCCTTGTCGTCAAACTCGAGTGCATAGATGGCTGATTTGCTGGAGAAACCTGAAAACAGAATGTGTGTTTCTGCCAAGGCGAGCGTGGAAGCATAAGCCACGCCCAGAAGGATTGAGTATCGACTCATTGTGAGGATTTAGAAGCTGCTGTTGTGAAGCCGGACGTGCTATACGAATGCTATACGAAGGTCTCAATCGGACAGAAGGTGGAAAATACTTTCGCATGGCGCTGTTGAGCTTATAACATGAGAATTGGAGAGCTCGATGGTACACGAGTACCCTGAGGCTTGGAAGGGTATGCGTAATGACGCACCTGTCAATCGTTCTTTGTCAAACAAGCAACGCCAAGTATGGGGTCATTGGAATGCTGTTGGTGGGGTGCGTCAAAGACACCCCTGCAGCAAAGGCTGGGCCACGCACGTTGTCTATTAAATCTGGCGTCACCAACGTGCTACCCTTGCACCCTTGCAATTCAAGTTCTTGAGCGGCATTTCTACTTGAGCCCAGAACTTAAACATTTCATATTCTTCGACATGATAGAACGGAAGAGGTGTTGGAGACATACATCGTTTTGAAACACTATTTCTAAAGTGTGAATTCAATGAATGACACTATAGCCATATTTGACGCCTGATATCACGATTGAGTATGATTGGAGATGATGCTAGGGCGATAACATCTTGTTGCATTTTTAGCTATTATAGCATAGATCTGAACTAGCTCTGGGCGTCAAGTGCTCATGCGTCAGCAAGTCAAGGAGCATCTGAGGAACTGGAATTCCCCTTTGATGGTCCGTTAGCGGGAGGTCCATCGGGGTTTGTGATTCCACCATCTGCATAGTAGATGGCAGCAGCAGCGGCGTTGCTCGCAGCAGTAACGTCGACACCAAAAGATAACCAAGCAAAAATGCCCTGGGTAACGTCGTTGCCCAAAACGGTGAATTGCATCACGGGGTCGACGCCTTCGGTGGCCGCTTCGGACGCCAAAATATCATCCGCCGAGTTCTCCGTCAGTGCCTGCTCGTTCAGCGTGTAAGTCGCAGTGGCCTTGACGGCAGAAATCAGAGACTGGTCGAAGAAGGCCTGGCCAACGTGGGTAGCCAGAGTATCGTGACCCAGAGTACCATTCCGGTATATGGTGGCATTGTGGTGAACAATAACGTGGATGTGCGTCGCGCGGCCGGTGTAGTGACCTGGGAAAATACTGTCAAACTGGGCCACGCCGTTTGAGTCCGTCAGCTGGATGCCGCGCAGCCAGGCCGTGTCAAGTCCTCCCTGAGGGAGATCGACGCCCGAGTAGACGCCGGTGGCGTTGCAATGCCATATCTCGACATTTGCGTCCGAAACGTCTTTACAACACTACATTAGCACACAAGTAGCTTTGAGGAATTGTAGTATTCGAACGATAACTTCCAGGTTGTCTATAGGCCAAAGAAAAAAGAATCTAATCAAAACGCCAGTAGCTATCCCGTCGACCTATCTAACATCAGTCACTACCACTCGCAAACAACAATAGCACGCTGCTCCACCTTTCCCGTAATCTTCGCCCCAAGCTCCGAGCAATACTTGGTGGCTCCATCTGGGTGAGCCCTGCAGCTGTGGGCTTTGCCGCCACACCACAAGGCGCCCGGGTTCCCCTTCCCGTCGTTCTTGTATTCGCAGTCCCCATCCTGCGTCTTGAGTGGGAAGGTGCCGTGGGGGTACTGGAAGTTGCTCAGCTGGGTGATGGATTTGTCGGCCGGCGCTTCGGCGGTCGGGATCGGACCGTCGGTCTTGCACTGCGAGGCGGTCCCAAAGGGAACAGAGAAGAAGAGCCACTTCATTTTGTCGTAGAAGTCTTTGTCATTGGGGACCCCGTGTCGGCTGTTTTCGAGGATGATGTTGAGAGCCTTGGTCGGTCCGGCCGGTGCGCCGCCGTTGTCCTCGTCTCTCTTTGTATCTTGCGCATCCGGGATGCCGTATTTTGCCTCGAAGAACTTCTCGGTTGCGTACCACGCATAGTTGTCGGCTGGTTTGCGCGTTAGGGAGTTTATCTTTTCCAGTTTGTCAAAGGAGGGCCCTTGCCATTCTTATGCGTCCACTTCGGGTTAAGCCTTCCAAGTTTCTCCACGAGCGTGATGCCGTAGACCTTGGGGCCAAGCTTCATAAAGGGGTTGAGGGTCAGATCCCTCACGACAACTAAGCCGTGGTTAGCAAAATTCTTGACACGATCCGCCGCACCGGCGGGATTGTCCGTGACGCACCTTCAGGCTGCTCTGCAATGGCGGGGAGATGCGACAGCTCATGGACTAGAATCGCTGCTTTGCTCCACATCTCATTCGGGTCCTTTTGCTTGTTTTTGTCTTTTTTGAGGTTTGTCTCTACCTCGTCCAAGTGTTCCTGTCCTGGTGCGAAGAAGGGCGAGCAGAACACAACGGTGTTGTCGTGGTACTCTTTGCTGGTTCCGAATGCATATCCGCCGATTGATTTGCCGTTGATTCTGTCGCTGCACTTGGCCCCCTCGCCTTCTTTGAACCTGGGGTCTTGCAGATCAATACACGAGACGCGGATTTTGGAGCTTTTGCTGCGAAGGTCTCGGATGTTGCCGAAAACCGCTGATGGGGGAATTTGTGTTAGTATTTTCTTTCTTTTGTTGAAGGCCAACGCGGCAAGCGATTGTGAAGCTCTTACTCTGGACCAAGTTGAACGCTTCGGGGTTTTTGTCAAAGCCCTTGCCCCATATTCTGTCCTCGAGTTGGCCCGACGAGCAGATGCCGACGCAAGGTCTGTCGAAAAATGTGAACTCATGGCCCAAGCTCAGTTGTGCTGGTATGTTGACCAGTCTCACGGCATCCTCAAAGGCTTTGTCGATAATGTCCTTCTTCGGGACGCTGCATCCGACATACTCGGCGAAAGGGTTATCGGCTCGCTCTTGTAGCTCTGCATTGGGGAGTTGGAGACTCGGCCATGCTAAGCCCGTTGCAAGGGCAGAGCAACCGAGCAAGGCAGCGAGGTGTCTCATGATCGCAAGCGTGAGAAGTGTCGTTGGCAAAGAAGGGAAATCTGAAGGATAGGTTGTGGTTGCTAAGATGAGAGGTAGCGATGATGCTTTTACTTGCTTTTATGCATTTTGCTCTACTGGGGCGTGCCTCCAAGTCTGAGGGTTGCTGGCGCTTGCCGAAGGAGTTTTACCATCGTATAATCCTTTTGGCATATTTTTAGCCTTTATTGGCCGCAGTCTAAGTATCGTTTCATCGCCATCATTGCTTCGCTCCGCAATTGTGCAATTATCGTAGTCTGTAGCTGCGAAGTCATGTCAGCATATTGCGCTGCGGTTGAGTGGGTTTATTTCGGAATGCGAGCTAGCCAACCAGGGTCCACCTGGCCATCAACGGCGTCCAGTAAGACAGACGGCGGATTGGGCCACAGCCAAAATCCAGCTCGCACTTTTTGATGTCCTAGCTAGAATGCGTTTGCAGCCCCTATGTGTCTAGACCTGTGCCATAGCCACACTGTCGTTTGTGAAGCTAAGCAGGCAAAGCCGGCGAAGAGGGCCATAGCCACTGCAGTGGTTCTACCGCGTTGCACCGAGGCTCTGGGATATTGGCTACTTAAGCAAGGTGACAAACTTCAAGAACTTGACTATGTGCCCGATGATTCCACGTGTCTAGTCTGACACGGAAATGTGGCCATAGCCCGTCATATGGCTGAGATATTCAAATCTATCGAGGGTCTACCAGGAGCAGCAAACATGGAGACACTCAAAAGCCCCGCCCGCGAGGTACGTGACTGCCCTGTAGAACAGGGGTTATATTGTGTAGAGGCTGGGTAGTGGCTGTGAATCCTTCTGGCCATCCACCCACAAAGTACTCGTGGAGTTTTACATCACTCGCTGTGATTGGTCTAGCCAAGAGCATAAGCACAGGGCTGTAGAAGTGCTAGGGTGCGTGACCATGTTTATTGTTTGTTTCCAGCAGCGGCAGCTGGGAACGCTTTTGTTGTTGCAATGCTTATTCTTTAGTCTCGCGCCGCTGTTGCTTCAGCCAATACCTGCTCTTGTTGCCACCCATGATCGCCCTCCACAACACCGGCAACACCAGAACCACACCAGCTCATTTCTGTCATTCGATTTCCACTTGCATCAAAGAGATATTCTCGAAACTCAGGAAGGCCTTCTCCAAAGTGTCATGAGCCTCTTGTTCCTTAACAGTTTGGTTCATGTTGCCAGTGCCAACCCGAGTATATCGATCTTCACCAACCCGAGCAAGGACCAACCCAACCACCTCAACCGGCCTTCAATTTCGGATCATTCCATCCGGGTCTCTACTACCGACAATTATGGAGAAGGCGAGCTCGCGCATATCGTCTGTAGTGTCGAAAGTGGTCGAGTAGCTGCTAAATATATGCATGTGATGATTAGCCAGGGTCTTGCCACCCTCGGGGATTTTGAGACTATTGCCTTCAAGTCTAAAAGCCGGAAACGCCTTAAGTATTGTGCGGCGAAGATGATGATGGACGGCGATCAAATGACCCTGAGCGTGGCTACCCCACCTTTAACTTCTCTTGTCTCACAAAATTCCTGTGTGATAGACTTTTTCACTGGTGGATTCAGTCTGTATTCTGCTACTAGATATTGAACAAAGGGCATCACAGACTTTGACACGTGACTTCGGGCAAAGTTAGCGCCAACCTGCATGTAACTCATTCGCCTGAGTCTTTCCACCGGACGCGGCACCGCTGGACGTCCTCAATAAGTCAACATAAAGTAATTTAAGGTCTCAAGTGCAAAAGCTTTTGCATCTGACATTGAAAGATCCGTGTCACGATTTGGCACGTATCCTCCTCCACAAGAGTGTTACGAGAAGAGAAGCTTTAAGTTAGAGGTGGTGTGCAAACGAGTGTAACACTTACTTCCCAGCCGCGGCAAAGGAAACACTCAAAATCCAGAAACGATCATGTTTCTCTCCCATATCTGAGTTGCTATGAAGTTTGAAGCTCGAAAGTCTGAAGCTCGAAAGTCTGAAGCCCGTGATTATGCGGAGTTGGTCCTCGATGTAGTAATACGGATGTCTCCCAGTTGCTCCCTGTTCGATCCCCTATTCTCTAAAGAGGCCATACGGGCACGTGGCGGGAAAAGAATCATTCGCCCAGCCATGCTCCAATTATGTGTCGCGGAACTCGTTTCAGTAGGCGTAGCCTGGCTTTTGGCCGTATATCACGTATCCGCACGCAGATCATCAGCAGAGATTCCGAACACCACAGAGCGAGGCAACAGATTCCGGACTTACATGTCGAACAATAAGTGCATATCCCCCTGTTTGAGCTCGTTCCTCACAGCCGCCAACTCAACCTCGACCTCGATTCGCGATCTTCCTAAGATGTCGCAAAACAGCTTGAGAGTGAACGCCTCCAGTCCCTCCAACGTGATCGCCAGATTCATCATTCCGAGATCTTTGTAGTACGGGTCCCTTGGCCAGGGACCTATGGGACACTTGTACTGCCGGGCATAGACGCTGTTGAAACCTACCTCCTTTACATATCCTTCAATCTTGGCAGCCGGAGATGGATCGCGGCCCATGTTTCTACAGGCGCTGGCGAATGCCTGGTTCCACGTCCAGGTGGCATGGGCAGTGGTGTATGTGCAGTCGTCCGAGTAGAACTCGGTGTCCATCTCTTGAAACTCGGCGAAGCCTCCGGGGTTTAAGTGGCTGATTCATGGTCAGCTTTCAGAAGTCCCTGAGCACCACCACTTGCTTGTAGTACTGAGGCTTGACGTACTCGTAGATGTTCTGAACTAGCCTGGGCCAGTCGGCAATGGAAGCAGCCATATAACGACACATAATATAGTCGTACTTTCTGTTCCCAACCCAATCACTCTCCACGTCATCCACCTCGAACTTCACGTTCGGGGGAACCCTGTACTCCTGCACGTCAGTCTCCTAAAGGCCTCTTTCCAACGTGAATCGACTGACCATTCTGGCTGAATCGGACTCAGGTCATTTCCAGTGACCTACTCTGCTTGTCAGGCTCTCAATCTGCAACGCAAGACGCCGGCGTCCATCTAACCTCGGCGTTTTGGAAAAGATCACCCATCTCCACCGCCCCTGGGTGTGTCATCAGTCTTCGCCCACGTGTCGCAACACGGATGCTCAGCTGCGCACAGATTCCCGTGCCTGTCCCGATGTCGAGAATCTTGTGGATCCTCTCCTTTTGCAGTGGCGCGAGATAAAGCCTGTTGCCGATTGTTTTGACAATCATGGCATGAGCTAGATCAAGCCGGTCCATTTCATACTACATTGGTCGCATCAGTGGGCTGTCATTGCACTGTAAACAGTGAGAAATCGTACATCGTCATTTGGAAATGCGTATGCTGCGAATCGTCAGCTTTTAGACCAGTGTTGTGCCTGGTAATGGTTACGGCGGGAACCGCCAAGCAGACTTACTCCCGGGGCGAAACGCATGATACCGACGTCCATACTCAACAGGATAGTCGACAACACTCGAAGTCAGCGACGCGCTGTAGTTTGACCTGGTCTCGAGTGAGCATTCCCAACATAAGAGCTGCTGCAGGTCGGTGAACTTACAGTCTCTCGTCAATTGATGCTGTATCATCCTCCCCCTGATGCAACATTAGTTCGGGACTGGTGTCAAAACTGAAGCGCCAGGGCAACATACATAAGGCTGAGCCTCGGCCTCAAGTTGCTCCATCTCGGGATTCAATGCAGTCTTGGACTGCAACTTTCCAAGTAAGACGTTGTAAGGAAGACTTAGTGTATAGGTGATCAGACGTAGGAGAAGCGCTCTCTGCGGGGTCGCAAAAGGTACGCGGCCGCCGCGCAGAGTTCGCGAGTTGAGTTCGTCTGGTGTTTCCAACCGCCCGTTTCCTTCATAGAAAACATGTATCCTATGTCGTTCAGCCAAAGGCATGACAAATTCTAACGCGGCTTCCCGACGCCATAGCAGTAATCCACTGACTCGGGTCTCATGCAATTATCGAGTGAGAGCATTGAGCAGTGGCAAAGCTGGCACAAGAACCTGCCTTTGCTTTGTTACTGGTTCCTATCAGTAAGGATTATGGGCGTAAACCAAAGCCTACCTAAGTCAGTTTGTGGTAGAACAAAGCACATTGAATTTTGTACACAGCATGCGAAGAATTGTCTAGGTTTCGAGGGAACAATTAATTCTACCGTCCTGTTCGTTTCCGACAAGAACAATCGAGTAAGCCGATGTCGAACAAAGCCTATGGACGATGGCCTCAAGCATTAAAGCCGAGCTTTATTAGTACCAGCTTACTTCCGCTGATGAACCTTTCTAACTATCCACAGAATCAACTTTCAACGACTCTTCCGAGAAGACAACCCATATTTCCGAACCCGCCAACAACTCATCGCAACTGAAGACAAACTCATAACACTCCAAGAAACCCACCCTCCAAAACCGAAAAATGGCTGCCAGCAAACCAACCTACGCCCAGGCCCTCGCCCACGCCAAGATCCTCCACGACGATTTCCAGACCGAACTCGCCGCCTTCCGCCAGAATCTCAGCTCGCACTGGGACAGCTGCAAGGACATCCTCGAAACCTTCGAAGAAGGCGCGCTGACACGCGAAAATCTCGCGACACACGTCCACGCCATCGACGCGCTGCACATCCGCCTCTTCAACCGCTATCTGCTGCTGCGGGAGGGCCTGCACGATCTCATTGGGCCCCTCTACGTCGGTGCGGTGCATCCGAAGAAGGGCGAGAAGGACATGCTGTTGGGGATGTGCTGGGCCTTTGAGCAGGTGCCCCCTTTTGAGCCCAAGGACGGTGATGGTGTGATTGAGCGCCAGGGAGCGGACCGCGTAGAGGTGAAGAAAGGGCGGTACACAGACAGCCCTGGAACAGGAACGGATAATGTTGATAAGGCTTGGACCTTTCAGGAGTATGACCCCGTTGCTGACGGTAAGGCTGGCCCCGACGAATGGTGGGAGGATTCTGACGAGAAACAGGCGGATCTTATCGATCTGAGCTAGGATAAGTAGCTCATCTGATTATGCTTCTGAATTTAAATGAACCTACTGTCCTACCTGCAGACTCTGCCTTGAGGGAAAATTCCTGCTCAGCCCTCAACCAAATTCCCCTTCAAGTCCCTATACTTATTCCCCGGGTCCGCCATCTCCTCCTCCACCGTCTGCAACGTTAATCACCCTCGCCGGGCTCCCCACCGCCACGCTATACGCCGGCAAGCTCTTCGTGACCACCGCGCCGCTGCCCACCGTCGTGCCGCGCCCGATCGTCACGCCCGGCATGATGGTCACGCCGCCGCCGATCCAGCAGTCCTCCTCGATGGTGACCGGCAGCCCGTACTCGACGAACTTGATGCGCGAGAGGACCGAGGTGTCGTGGCCGGCGGTGTAGATGCTCACGCTGGGGCCGAACTGCACGCGGTCGCCGATTGTGACGAGGGAGACGTCGAGGATGGTCAGGCTGTGCGGGTGTTTGTCAGATTCTTTTTGCCCGCATCAGCAAAGAGAAAGGCACACTTACTTGAAGTTCGCAAAGCAGTTCTTGCCAAAGATGACGTTACACCCGTAGTCCACGATGAACGGCGCCTCGACAAACGTGCCCGCGCCGAGCTTGCCGACCATCTTGGCCAGCGTCTCCGTCTTGAGCTGGGCCACCTCGTCGGCGGTGTGCTTGCGGTGGTCGATGTCGTTGAAGTCACGCGCGAGGCAGCGGCCTTGGTGGCGCCCATCGACTAGGATTGGGTCGACGGGGTTGTACCTTTGTTTTTCCTGCAGTCAGTACTGGAGAACGAGGCATTTCTCGAAGTAGCACTCACATCATGCCGGAAACCATCTTCTCGTACTCCTCGCACCATGGTGTGTTCTGCAGGGTGCGAGCTACCGCGATGATTTCGGGGTCTTTTTGGGACTTGGCCATCTTTGGTGGTTGAAGCCTGGTGTAGTTGAGTTGCTACTTAAATGGCAAGGAGGTACGGCAGCGGAGTCTAGAACGAGCGAAGAAGTTCGAAATCGCAAAAGTGCAGTAGCGACAAAGAATTCTTTATTAGTCTCCACGAATTCCAAAGGGCGACCATAAAATATGTGGTGATCTGGGGTCAAACAACAGTTGGTGTAGCGTGTAAGTGGCGGTCGTCGGTCGATGCGGAGACTCCGCCGGATAGCCCCATGCTTGGGAGCTCGCGAAAAAAGCAGCAACTTGGGGGCCTGCCATTTTCCCCGATAATTACCACGGCGAGCTCTCACTGGCCGGCGTGGGTAAATGTCGGGCTACACAGCGTGGGTTGCGGAGCACATTGTCCACGCGATGGAGGCCGAGACCGTGGTCCCGGGACGGCGAAGCGGCCCGAGAAACACTAGATCCAGTCTTCCAGGCCCCGTGTCTTCCGGAATATGTATCCCGCCTGGGTCCTTCTGCTGGCCAGCGGGTCACGGATGAAACGACGGCTGTGCATCGGCGGTAGTCCTGTTCATATCGTAAAAGTTGTCATGTCTAGTGACCAATGAGGCCGTAACTCGTATGCTCATATCCATCAAGGAGAAGTATGTATAGACTCAGTATACCCAGCGCCTCGCATAGCCCCAAATGCCAATTCGTGTCTAGGAAATACACCTGATGCGTCTCATCCGCTGGCAGCAGTTTTCCTGCGGCTCGCCAGTCGCTGTCTAGAGGCCTGCAGCCTCTCCTCGTCCATGGCTGACCGCCACGTGCAGTCATCTGCAAACTCGCACATGCGGCACTTGTACGCCTCTTCAATCTGCACGCCCCGTGGCTCTCGGTCTGCGCGCCACCACTCCAGAGTACTGCCCAGGTAGAGGTTCAGCGCGCGGTCGTCCATCGGGAACACCTGGCTGTCAATGAGGGAGCCGTCGCCGCGGTATCTGTACTCTACGGCGAGAAGTCGACCGACGGAGCCTGCACCGTGGGGAAAAGTCTCCTTCAACTCAGATCTGAGAAGAGGAAGGAGTTCGCGGAGGGTTCTGTATTTGATGAAATCTGGCGTCGAATCTTGCCCATGGCTTGTGGCTCCATCCGCGTCCGTACCGCCAGTCGCCGCACCAGATGATGGCGGAACGTAGTCGCCGTCCGGTGATGAGTTGACGTCAAAGAACAGCTCGTCGTGCAAGCTGCCAATCTGCGCAATAAAGGAATCCGAGAACGGCACGTCCGGGTCCAGGTTATACCGCCTGAAGATTCTCAGGTAATCCAACTTGTCCGCCGCCATCTCTGACAGGAACCGTTGGTAGAGAAACAGCTGCACCTTTGCGGGGCGCAGCAACGCGGGGCTGTTGGGCGCCTTCATAGACCCCCGCGTCTTCACGTCCGTCAGGTAAATCTGCGGGATCTTCTCCTTGCCAGAATTCTTCGATGGGAAGTAGTCCGTGATGCTCGCCTGGCTCTGGCCCTCCGACTCCTGGCTCAGCTGCTCCTCAAACTCCGGGTCCGGGTTCTCGAAGCTCAGGCCGTCGATGACGCCGTTGACGAGATTACCGTCTGCGAAGCCCCATACCTCGAGCTCGCGGGTCATGCCCGTTTCACGGAGCGTTCGCAGGCCCTGGATGAGGTTCCACATGCGCAGCCCGAAGCCGTCCTCTTTGCTCGCGATCTCGACGCGCACGGTGGTGTGGACCTCGTCCTCGAGGTCCTGGTGCACTTTGGTGCCCTGCTTCATCGCCGCCGTGCGCGTCTTGCGGCCGAAGGGCAGGCGGGTGAGGGTGTAGAAGTATTGCAGCTCGCACCACGCACCGGCTGTCAGGTCGGTGACGGTAAATGGCTTTCGCGGGTAGGATCGAAAGCGTACGAGGGGCGATCGGGTATCATCGGCGGGCTCTGGAGGGGGAGCAGTCTTCGCTTTGGAGGACGACCGCGAAGAGTCGCTTTTGAATAGAGCTTTGCTCACTAGACGCTTCACAGTCAGTCAGTTTCTAAAGAACGGTCCTTTCCAGGTGGCACACTCACGATCCGGGTAGTTGACGACGCCGTTGCCATTCGACGGCGGGGTACCAGCCCTGTGCTTCCTCCCGTCGGTGCCAAACGCAGCTCTGCGACGGCTGCGAGGAGACCGTAATGGCGCCTTGGCCGTAGCAGACGGCTCGTAAGGGAGGCCATTTGAGGGAGCATCTTTCAGAGGGAACTCCTCCTCGGCGACGGTGTCGATGCCCAAGTCTTCGGCGAGGGTGGCAGCTGCGGCAGGTGGTGGTGGTGGTGCTAAGGCGGGGTTGGGGGTTTCGGTGATGAGCTGGCTTAGCAGAGATTCGTCTTCGAGCGTGAGATCGTAGCCATATTCGTCGTCAGAGTCGAGCGAGAGCGATGCTGCCATTGTTGTGCGACTTGGGAGTCATGTCGGTGCTTGGTGGGGTGATGTGAAGTTCTTCTGGTGAAGGCGTCACGACTCGGCGGGGAGATCGCCGCTAAAAACACGAGAAACGCGTTGGAGGAAGTGGCGATGGGAGGTGACGGCGTGGATGTGCTTTAGTGCTTGCAGATGCTGTAAGCGGAACTTCGCCGCCCGTGATTGGGCGGTTGGGCTTGCTGGTGCCTGGGAGCCCCTGCACTATAATCAGGCAGCGCTGCCATTCAACGAGCAGGAAGCACGACCTAGAATTTGCAACATCGCCATCTTCTTTGATGGTACAGCCAGGAACGTGTCAGCAGATTTCAGCACTTGGGTCTTCCTCTGCCATTGTCTGTCTCCAACTTACTCCAGTGGCGAAGCGGATGGTTCTTGAAGTGCATCTCCGGCACGTCTATCTCCACGATAGGCTCTCCCGCGCGACAGCCGTTGCCACTACAACGAACGCCGCGCTTCGAACCGCTCACATCCAGTTCCTGCGGCCAGAGTCCGCCGTCATTGAGCATGTCGCAGGTCATCTGTCCATTTCCGACATGCCACTGCCATCTCACGATCCAACGAGGCCCCAAGGCCCTGACCTGATAGATGTCAAAATCAGCCTGGACGGCGGGCATGAACGCTGCCAGAATAATGGCGGAGACGGCTGCGAACGAAACTTTCATGATGTTGATTGGAACGGTAGTTCAAGAAACTGGCCACTGTGAATCAGTGGATGTAGTGATGGGCTGAATGATGATTCAAAAATCACGCTGTAACTTGGATCCCATGGTCCTTTTTAACTCGAGAGCCTAATCCCCAGGTAGGTAGTTCGTGGAATGTGATCACCTGCTGGCTCTTTTGCCCATGTCTCTAGAAATTGTATGGAGTCATGCTAGGTCTAGTCGAAGTTGTTGCAGCCGAGTACGGGTCTCCGATGTCGCCACCTGATGTCTCGTAAAATGCTGTGAAAAGCACTTGGCGCATCTTAGCCGACAACACATGAAACCTTTGCACTTGTAACTCATGTTGAGATGTGTGACGTTACGAAGGGAGTCGTGTAAAAAGCTGTATGTGGCCGTCATTCGCACATCATCAATAATGGGCAAATATTTGCAGTCGACTAGTTATGGAGAAATCAGGGAGGGATTTTCAGTACAGAACTCACAGGTGAGCCAAAATGAATAGCTTCAGACTTGGCATTTGTTGTTGGGAATCCTTTTTTCGTGAGAGTACCTAGTATGTTGTAAATTGACAGGTCAGTCAGAATCGACAGAAGTGAAGCTCTACTTGCACTCAAACTTCCATCTAGCTGACAAGCTAGAAGGAATGCTAAAGAAGGAGCCATATTGTGGTGCTGACCGTGCTGCTGCATGATTCTTCTATCAGACAGTCATCCAACTGTCCAGGTCTTAAGCAATACAGGACTGAAACATAAGTAAGTCTGTACCTACACTTTCGTCCAACGCGATATACGTACAGTTTCCGTTCTGGGCATAGATTGTTTTTGTTTACGGTTACTTCTACGTATGTCCTGTCTCGGTGTAAAGCCTGAAAAGACACGGCAGATAGAGACCTAGCACAGTGTAGCGGCCGTACAAAGACAACTCGATTGGCAAACAGGTCAACGCCATCAGTCAATTCATCTTCCATCGCGCGTTTTCCAGCTTTGCCATGATATTATGCCGCTTAAGACCTCAGGGGGACGGATCACATCATGTTCCTAGATTTCTTTGCATTCGAGTAAGACAAGCTGTCGCCATGATGGGTAAGAGTGTCAAAACAGAAACTTTTGAATGCAATCTATAGCTGCTACCGCTGTCCCGTTTCCTGATTCATATTCCCGAACCCCAAAACGCCTAGACAACCGATTTCTTCTCCGGCGTGATTTGCCAAACTATTTATGAGGCGTTTCTCGCAAAGCCTGCCTTTTCGAAAGAAAGAAAAGTCCAAGATTCTCTACCCTGTGTTGAACCCGAACCCTATCATCGTCACAATTCCCTCCTCGGTTAACCCCAGACTTGGAGAGAATAGAAATTGGCTTCCGGGAAGCCTTCAGTCTCACGTCTCAACCAACATCCGGAGCTTCACATCCAGTTGTTTTAGTCATCCGCTCAGCTTGTTGACGCGCCCTGTGAGCTTCTCCTGCAGCTGTTCCGCCACATACTGGCGATACTCCCTTCCACTTGCAACAACCAACTGCCTAGCCCACTGGACGAGATCGTTCCAGCCGTTCGACTGGATGATGGCAATGCGAGGACGTAAAATGTCCTTCCGGAAGGTCTTGCTTTGGCTGGCCGCTATGTCTGGCAAGAACTGCATCATCCTTCGCAGCTCCGTGATTGTCTGTTGCATGTCAGCGGCGTTCGTCTCTGTAGTGATTGGCGCTCGACTTCGTGCTGAGCCTCGGCAGCATTGCGAGTCTCGACGGCATTGATCTGACTTGTCGTATCATTGCCAACACAGTTGCGACTCTCTTCGCCATCAGATCCGGCATGTTTGCGTGGTCTCTTGATTGCAGGCTTTACGCCTTCGTCTTCGTCTTCGTCTTCGTCTTCCGACTTGATCTCGATGACCTTAATGTGACCTTGAAGTGTGGCGGATGATTCATCCCTCTCTACGCGTCTTTTGTTTTGCCTTGGAACTTGCGAAGCAGATGATTGCGCTCCTGACACCGTGGAGCCACTGGCAAGAGTGGATGGCGGAGGTGCCTCTGGCTCCTTTCTCTTCCGAGACTTGTCTTGCTTGATAGCTGATGTCTGAGGGGTGTTCTCAGGCTTGGGCCTGGGCCCTGTTGGTGCATCACCCTCGCCTCCTCCGGGATTCCTCTCATGTTGGGACTCAGCGAACTCAGCTCCCCTCATCGCTCTCTTGATTCCCTTCTTCGAGTAAGCCTTGGCGCCCATGCTGCAGTCCCTGAGATAGACCATTCCGTCATGGTACTGACGAAACGTGGGGTCCTCCAACCAATGTTCGGGAATTTGGAGCTGATGCCTCAGAATGGCAGCGCAGACCTGCCACTTGACAATGGCAACGTCCCCTTTCAACATTTGTTTGACCTTCCGGACCGTAGTGTTGTGGTATATGTCTCCTGAGTTACCCAACGTCTCGCTTTTCGTGAAACCTCGGGAAAGATCGATGAGTACACATTTCTTCTCGGCTTCCGACAGCAAGACATCGGCGACATCTGCGTTGAAGGGGCTGACGGTCAAGTCCAGCCACTTAGTTTGCCGTGGGAAGTACCCTCGCGTTTTGTAATTGTACTTGGCGTGAGCAGGAGCAGTCGTGATGTTTCGTTGATTCCTCATCTTTGACTCCGAGGAAATTTGGCGGAGATGGTCGTTGCGGGGAGACTTGCTTTCGGATAAAGTTGGTCTTGTTGTATCCAGTAGGAGGAAGGGTTTGCCGTGATAAAGTTATCGATGGAAGAGGTGCGTTCTGTTGGTGCTCAGAAAAAATAGATTGCCGACAAGAAGTGAGAATTTAATAATCTAAAGGCAAGAGTGATGTGGTCTTGCTATTGAAAAACGAACGAAAAGAATTCTACCTTACTTTCGCCGTTGTCGAGTTGATGTTTTGCTTGAAGGAGACTCAGCTGCCGAGAGTTGAAGTTTTAGATAGATGTTGGTGACAATAGAACGGGTAGGTTCGTCCGGCGGAGAGAAGGTGACTCAAGAGGAAGGTGAACTCTTCGGTACGTGAGATACGAGTTAAACCTCTGGAAAAACTCGCTGAATTAAGAACTAAGAAGGTGCGCACTGGGACCGCTCTCTACTTTCCGGAAAGAATGTATTGCTGTGAGAGAACAAAATGGATGAAATGATGCGGGATGGTATGCCTCACATGGCGACCTTGTAGGTGTTGTGAGGATGATGTTGAAGGCAAGGCTCAGAAGTTAGAAGTTCAGTTGACGTGTAACGCTTGACTTGTATTATAGTTGCACCGACGTGGTGATGTTGGGACATAAGCGAACTCGCTATAGAGAAAAGTCCTTCAGCCCTCTTGTAGTGCCGTCAATCCCCAGTGCCTCCTTCTCATCATCACCCAAGACGCCGAGCGCCTGCCTCCGAGTGGGCGCGTTCGCATCAAAATACGGCTTCTCCGCGAGGGAAGTGACGCGGGTGCCGTGGCGAGGGTGCTTGCCCTCGTAATCCCAGCTGGCATTGTGAATGGTGATCCTGCAAATGTGTCAGTTGAGAGACTCAGCAATCGCTTCCTTCGAGCATCGACTAACCTGTTGTCCCAAAGGGCACTCGTGTTCGGTGTCCACTTGAACCGCACCTGGATATCCACATTCTGCTCATACACATCATACAGATATCCCAGAATCACATCACTCTCAGCCTTGTCCAGCCCAACGATGCGGTCCGTCATCGCCCTGTTGACCCACAGCGCCTTCCACCCTGTCGCGGGGTGTACTCTAACGAGCGGGTGTGCACGCTCAATGTGCTTCGGCCCGGCCTCCTGGTTGTCGCGGTCGAGATACGCGTGCGCGGACTTGTACACGGCGTAGCGGCCGTCAATGATCTTGCGGAAGTCGGGCGACAGCTTCTCGTACGCAGCGTAGCCGCTCGCCCAGAGGGTATCACCGCCAATAGGCGGGACTGTGTGGGGGAACCTTGTCAGCAAACATCGATCTGGGTATGCCGAAACGGTTTCGCAACGACTGACATGGACTTCAACTTCTCCGAACCATTCACCAAGTTCTCTCTCCTGCTGCGGCGAGAGATCCTGGTCTCTGAAGAAGACGACACTGCGCTCGGCAATCAAGAGCGCAAGCTCATCCTTTTGTTCTGGGGTGAGGTCCTTGAGTTGCAAACCCTCGATTTCGGTGCCGATATGCGTCGTCAAGTCGGTGACTTTAGTCGCGGCGCCGAGCAGATTCTTCTTACTTGTCGGCACGAGCGCCAGCGTCGATGTATTCGCGCTCCTTATTGCGGATGTTGATGGCGTCCTGCAGGAAGAGGGGTCTTGAGGGGCGGTACGGGTAGCCGTTGGAGAGGTCCACGCCGGCCTTGGTCAACCTTGCCTTTGCGGGCTCGGGGAGGCCGAGGGTATCCTTCCGCGGCTCCGCCACGTCGGTGATGGCTGGATCAATGGGGGCGGGGACCATGATTGTGGTTTCCGCGTGGGGTCTTGGGGAGATCTTTGTTCGGACTGAAAATGATTTGGGCACAGATCTTGTTTGATCTGTTGGCAAGATGATAGTATCTAGGCAGAGAAGAAATTAGCCACAATGAGAAATGCCCTTTCAAGCTGCAACTGCCTTCCTTTATACGGAACAAACAACGTTATGTCCCAATCATCCCTCCAATGACACGATCACCATATGCAAGCATCACCACGCCGCCCAATGCTCACCAATCGAGCTATGATTACCAATAATCGCGGGGTCATCAACCATTTAGACGACTTATCTATGGTTCAATCTGCATCAACTGTGACGAATCCAGGGACCTCTGGGCGAGATCGAACCACTCGAGTCACGGATCTCGGGAAACGACTCGCGAGCCCAATCCTTTGGCGCAGCACGCCATAGAAACCAACCAACAGTATGTTTCTCTGCAACACCGAGATGCAACACTCCTAGAGATGGTGTCGTGAAATAACAGCAACAACGAGTGAGGGGCCCTCCCCCCGCGCGGCCGAACTGGACGTTGGGGATATGTCGCGGATCCGGGGTTGTCAGCTTGCCGCGCAAGTGGGGGTTGCGCGATACAAGGGGCCGATTGTGTGCTTGTGGACCAACGGCAGGCCAGACCCTTTGTGACGCGATCGCCAGCACCCAACTCAGCATTTGGATGCGCTTCGGAAGCTAAATAGGTGTGAGCTAGCCCGTATTGTTTCACGGGATGCTATCAGCTTGGGTTGTCGCCTTATCTCCGCTCCGTTGGAGCTATCCTCTATACTTGTGAGAGACTCATCAAGAAACCCGGTTGCCAGGCGGCGATCTCCCGACGTCCAAGGCTGGGCGATTTGTGCTTAGTCTTGGTGCTTCATAGGGCAGTCTACTTGGCATCGGAGAAAACAAAATACCTATGTGAAGATATTTCTTGGACCAAGCAATTCCTTCACACGACTAGATGAGAAACCGCCACAATGAGCCATATTCTGCCCTTCGAATAGTTTTATTCCGCGTTATCTTCGCGGGATGTTGTCGGATGTTGCCCGCCACGGGTGCCAGACGGCAGCAGCACGTCATCGTATCCAGAATCATCGTCAGCGGGAAAAAGCCCAGTTTTTGGCCATGCCGCCGCGAACTTGGCCGATGTTGCTCCGACAGGACCCCTACCTCACATGAAAAGAAAATTCACATCCGATGGGATGTTGGTTTGCATGTATAAAGCGCGATGCGCTTGCTGGCAGTGCAGTACTTGATCTACACTGTTGTCGATTCCGACGGGCATTGCACATTGTCTTTGATTGAATCGTCATTGTCGTCCTTGGTTCTTGGCTCCGCAGGCCATTCACCGATAATGGCAGTCACCGAGGTCAACGAGAAGACGGTCGCCGTCGGCTCGCCACGGAGCAAATCCCCGACCTCCGTCGATGCCAACTCCGCCGCGGGGCATCTTGTCGAGGAGAAGCCCAAGCTCACTTGGAAGTCGTACGTCTGGGATACCCTGGACAAGTCCCGAGGAGCGCGAGTTCATGTTCAAGCTCGATGCCATTATCCTCACCATGGCGTCGCTCGGGTACTTCATCAAGAACCTGGACCAGATCAACATCAACAACGCGTTCGTGTCTGGTATGAAGGAAGACATGCAGCTTTTCGGTAACGAGCTGAACTATATGCAAACTTGTTGGACTGTTGGATATGTTCTCGGAGAGATTCCGAGGTTGGTCCTACCCATACACATGGTGCAAGTCTGGGTTTTGAAGAACATGACTGACATTGAAACATAGCAACCTTCTCCTCACCCGCGTCCGCCCATCAATCTGGATTCCCGCCTGCAAAACAACCTGGGCAGTCCTCACCATCCTCATGATCAAATGCACCAACACCACCCAGCTCTACGTCCTCCGCTTCTTCATCGGCCTCGCTGAAAGCACCTTTTACCCCGGCATGCAGTATATCATCGGCTCCTGGTACCGCAAAGACGAACTAGCAAAGCGATCTTGTATCTTCCACGCTAGTGGTAGCATAGGTAAGCCAGCATCTCCTTCCATCCCTCACTTATAATTCTGTGAGCCAAAGTTGAACTCATATTCACCTCCACCTGTAGGGTCCATGTTCAGCGGTTACCTCATGGCAGCCGTCTATAACCTCGACGGCGTCCACGGCTGGAAAGGCTGGCAGTGGCTGTTCATTGTCGACACCATCATCTCCCTCCCTATTGCCCTAGCTGGCTTCTTTCTCCCCAGACGTCCCCGAGATCGCCAAGGCATGGTACCTCAGTGCCGACGACATCGCGCTCGCCCAGAAACGCATGCAGCTCGAGGGCCGCGCCAACCGCCAGCCCTTCACGAAAGCAAAGCTCAAGAAAATCTTCACGAGCTGGCACTTGTACACCCTCACAGCGTTGTACATCTTCTTCAACAACGGATGCGGTCTCCTTGGCCAGCCGGGCTTCCAGCTCTGGCTCAAGGGGGCGGGATACAGCGTCAAGGAGGTCAACACATACCCAACCATCACGTCAGCCATTGTGGTCGTCACAACTCTGATTTACGCGTGGTCTTCCGACACGGTGTTTAAGGGCGCGCGGTGGCCGCCGATTGTGTTTTCAGGTGTTGTGCAGATTGCCATCTACTCGAGTCTCACGGCGTGGGACATCCCGATCGCGTGGAAGTGGGGGTGCTTCCTGCTGGCAGGCTTTGGAGGCGGCATCAGCGGGCTAACCTTTGCGTGGGCGCATGAGATCTGTAAAGATGATAATGAGGAGCGCGCGCTGGTGACAGGGTCGATGAACCAGATGGCGTACGTGTTCCAGGCGTGGCTGCCGTTGCTCATCTGGCAGCAGGTTCAGGCGCCGCAATATCCGAGAGGATATCCCACGATGGTGGCGCTCAGCGTTGGGCTTATTGGAACGTCGTTCTTGATTCGGTATCTTCATCGGAGGGAGCTAGGGAAGAAGGTGTTGGCAGTTGCGGCTTGAGATTGGGTTGAAGGGTGAAAAGGGGCAATGTTGTGTCGATGGGAAGTGCTCGGTGACATATGGAAGAAACAGTGCACGGGAATATTGCTACTTATCCCATCGACTGCTGCATGACGCCAGTACATAGAGTATCCGTAATTTCTCCAATTCTGGTCTCATGAGAGTTTCTCATTCGCCCAAAAAAAGTGTCGATCACTCGGAATAATATTTGATTAGAGATACCCGTACTCCTATGTACTGGCGTCATACAGCAGTCGATGGGATAAGGTTGATCATGTTTTGGCAATCCCGTCAGTACATAGATTTCCTCCCATCCATCCTCACCCTGCCAATGAAACCAATGAACAATCTTGAGGTTGATTATGAAGCCTTCATACCGTGAATTAACTTTCCCAGATATCACGTACGCAATTACTAGTCTATTTCTCGCCATCGCGAACATTCTTGATTCTTCACTTTGTCCGTGGCCTTAGAATAACACTATGGGCTCAAAGTCCAAGCCCTAACCAGCGACTTTTCCATCCATCAGCCCGTGTACATACACGTCTCCTATAAACTTGAAAGCTTTCTTCGGTTGAGAAGTCTCGCTGGTATCTTGGCTATGTGGCAAAGGTCTTA
The DNA here is from genome assembly GCA_018853505.1 of Colletotrichum camelliae. Lineage (NCBI taxonomy): Eukaryota > Fungi > Ascomycota > Sordariomycetes > Glomerellales > Glomerellaceae > Colletotrichum > Colletotrichum camelliae. The sequence goes on along the minus strand of JAELVL010000005.1, from coordinate 3,880,981 downwards.
CAGCGTAGAGTACCGAGCCTCCAACTAGGAAGACCACCGAATCCCCGACTTCACTCGTGGAGGGGACGCAGCAAATCAAGCCGCTTGAAGTGACTGCGAGTTTCCATATAAAGTTCACAGTGATTGTGTCGTCTATCAAGTCCGGATCGTAACAAGGAGGCGCGTTGGGGTTGATGACTTCACCAGATATCTCGGCCATGGAGATGTCTGATCGACCGCGTAGATTGGGCGCAAGTATGGTCAGCTCCCAAGCATTTTTAATGCTTTCGCCAGTAAGCTCGTAGACCGGAGGAAGATCCTCCAACAGTCTCTTGTATCCCCGCAATCTGTGAAGGGATATATCGGTGTGGGTGAGGCCTTTTATCTCGTCTAGTTGGTTTGGAGCGATGCGCGTGATGACGTCGATAACTGCTCCAGATACAGTCAAGGACCCCGCAGATGGATCAAGGGACCACGAATCGTTTGACAAGGAAAAGTAGCGGGATGCGTTGTATCTCCCAAATTGCTCTGTCCGCCTTAGCTTTAATGAGAACGCGAGCTTTGTTCCATAGTATGGCAACCACCCAGGCCATGAACTCTCATACTCGGACATTAACGGGAAGTGTTGAGCGTCAGACAGCGGTCGGGAACCCTCAGCATCTGTATCAGGAACCAGAGAAGTATAGGCACTTATCGAAGGAAATCGACCAGTCAGAATGTCCAAGTTGTCGTTCCTGAGAAGGTGTGCCCGTACAGCATCCATGTAAACATCCTGGACAGGCCGTTGGTAATTAGGCACGATGTCTCCTAGCTTGATGTCGGAGCAGATCCCAAGTAGACTGTAAATCCTATCCCGTGGATCAAGGCAGCGGCTTTCGGTGAACTGAATCATCAGACTGAACAGCTTCTTGGCTTGATTCCCAGGTTGACCCTCTGTGTCTCTCAAGTCCAGAATTGTCTTTATCCTTATCCACTTAAGAAACGCGTCAAGATCCCCATACATTATGCTTGCATTCACAATCAGATCAAAGATTCTGTGTAGTAGATCTAGACGCATCGTCTTCAGTCCACAAAGAAACTTGACTTCTTTCGCAAGGGCGTACTCTTGTAGAATCCACAAGCGCCGCCACCACGGAGCTTGCAGAATGGCGCGCATCTCACAACCCTCTGACATTGCCATCAGAGATTCGAATCCTGCTCGGAGACCAGAGTCTGCCATGGGATCGTCCGACTCAGCGAACTGAACGAAGAAGCTTAGAAGTTTTGAGAACCCAGTATCAGCCTTTTCCGTCTCTTCTCCAAGCCAAACGATGACCTCTTTAGCAGATTTGTAGATCGAAGGCATGCGAAGTACCTGCGAGCTCCGTTCTGCTTTGTTTTCCCGGTCGATACAGATGGCGTCAATCCACAATTTGGATTTGCTCTCTTCTTGATAACCGCTTGTGAACATGCGGAGAAATCCCTCCAGATTGGCAGTCACCTTCAAAGATTTTCCGTCCACAAGTATCAGCTTGTTGTCGGTAGGATCGCCCCAAGTGTATGAGAGGGCTCGAAATTTGCTGGTCATGAGATCCTCGTGGGTCATCGTACACTCGATAATGCCGAGCTCTTGATTGTAATGGTCGATTTGAACTAGGCGAATATCCTCAGATGATAGTGGCGAGTACTTAAACCTGGCTGCAGGCGTAGATATTTCGGTATCGTCATGGAGTGAGCGGTCGAAAATGGCATCGGTTGACATAGTGAACGAACGTAGGGGAGAAGCCAACTTGAACTTGGTCTTCTCGTATTGTCAAAATTTACGTTTGATAGACAGTTCGCAGCCTATCTGAATTCAGTCTTGGTTTGTAGAAGAGAAAACCGCGATGATGCTCAGCCTGGTCCCGGAAATTCGACGAATAGATGTCAGCTGACTGCCGGAGTGTGGCGCAGACGTTCAGAGCCAAGGACCAGTGGGCGGTAAACAGCGGCCTCTTAAAGGTGGATGGAAATACGACGCCCGCCAACGAAGTGAGAGCGGGACACGTCAGCACGTGCGGGACTTTACCTCAGAAACTTCACAGCCTGATTTTGACGTCGCCTAAGGTCTACGTACCCAATTCCTTTACCAACCTCTCCTGACGTACGCTGGCTGCGTCGACATGGCCGAGCTTGCTGCGATTTGGCTCGCAAGCAATTTTCTTCAATTCGCCGAGCTCGGTGTTAGGCTCTTTCAGCTGGCGCGAGAAAGCTACGAGTCGGGCTCTACCGCCCAATATGAGGCTTTAAAGGACCAGGCCCGGAGCGTCCAGGAATTAGCGGGCACCGCGCGAAAGCTTTGCGAGAGTTCGAATTCACTGCCTAGTATCGGTCGACTCCACGAGATTGCGCCTAAATGCGAAGATGCTGCCACTGGTTTGATGGCACTTCTCAAGAGGCTGAATGTCGATGTGAAGAATGACGACAAAGGGTACAAGAAAGCATGGAAAGCTTTTGCTCAGGCGCTTCATCATGTAGCACACGAGAAGAATATCAAGGGATCAGAAGAGAATCTGAAAAAGTCTTTACCTAACCATGCCAGTATTGGTGGGATAGAAAACTGCATGTCGATTTGGACCTCTCCAGCATGTCACAGCACCTTTCTTGGTCAGTTCCTCAACCTTCAAATCTTGAACGCCCTGCGTACCGAGCGATTCAAACAGCCATGAGACGAGAACAAAGTCAATTCGATGTCATCCGAATCCAGCCGCCGGGCAACCCCTCTACAATAACACGTTGGGCACCTCGAAAGTTTGTACCATCTTCGTCTCAAACCAACCCCGAAAACTGGTCCCGCTCATAACGGTATCCGAAGCCTCAACATACCGATCGCCACTGCTGCCAACCTGCGTCCGCCACCTCACAACCCTAGCCCCATCTGTCGATCCCTGGGTGAACTTGCTGAGGTCAAAGTTGATGTACTGTGGCTCGTCCCAGTTGATAGCGACAATAATGAGCTTCTGGTTGGTTGAGTAGGCAGCGACGACGTTGTCGGCCCCGTCTAGGATTTTCATACCCTCCCGGATGTGGCGCGAAAACTGCGCAAGAACGAAATACTTTTGGTGGGCCTCGCCGAGCCTGTTGGCCTCGTTGTCTGCGTCGATGAGACCCCAGCCACCGGCATCGAGGACCTGCCAGTAGACCCAGCCCGTTGGCCTCAGCCATCGGAAGTCGAGCAGGAGGTTGGCCACGAGGCCCTCGCCAGAGGCATCATCATCGCCATATTCACTGTTCCACACCTTCAACCCCAAGCTAGAAGCTAGCCCAAACAGCTCATCCCTAACACCTTTGGTGTAACTGTATCCATGCACGTTAACCCTCTTGATAATATGCTTTGCACCGCCGAGGTTTTTTAGAGTATCGACTGCCTCTGGTGTTTTCGACTCGTCCGAGCCCGATATAAATGTGTTCGTCAACTCGCGTTTCCTTAGCTCCGCCCTTAAATGGTTAATAATAACTTCCTGCGTCTCGACGTCGACATGACACCCCTCCTGCTTGCCGGTGGGCCTCCACCAAAACCCACTCGGTTCATTGCACGGCGCTATGCTCTCAAAGTCGATACCCCAATGCTCCTTGGCATACTTAGCGATTGTAGCCAGGTATAGGGCGTGCGACTGCACATTCCATGGCGTAATATTTTCCCCATCGTTACTACCGCCCGAAGGGTTGTGATTATACAACATCCACCACATAGGCGCGTTGGAAAACAATTCGAAGCGGTTCGCTCCACGCGCCTTTGCTTTCTGTAGCATGCTGCGTTGGTTCGCGTCGACGGTCCAGTCCCAAGATGACGAACCTGGGTCTTCGCTATCCCAGTTAAGCCAGTGGCCTTCTATCTGGCGCGTTCGCATGATGTTTGGGGAGACAACCATGCTCTCGCCGTTGATGGTGTTCCAACTGCAGGCGCCAGCGTTATGCCGGGCGATGTTGAAGCTGAGTCCGGGCAGTTGCACACCGGCGGCCGATTGTGTCGTTTTGTTGCTGAAGAAAATATCGGCAAGGTCGTCCCGGTCACCCCACGTGCGTGCCCACCACGCGAGCGAAGTTCCCCATCCTTCCCAGAGCCCACGGTCGGATTTGCCGTCGATGGTGAAGGTAGCGTCGCCGGCAACATGTCCAGCCAAAGCAGCAATGGCTAGAGTGAACGAGCGGACCAGCATTGTGCTTGGTGTCAAAATTGGCGTACTGATGAAGTTTAGAAGCGGCGGTGAGGCGATCGGAAAAGGAGACGGAATTCTCGACATTTATGTTCCCCTGACATGCCCATGTGTTCGTCTGATGACGAATGGTTCGTCTGAACAACCGGCGCCCCACCATTCTTGAGCAACATCAATTCCCCATCTCTGGTAAAGCGATAGCTCTTCATATCCCTGATTAGCGTCGTTCTTGGCTAATTAAGTGCGATTGATAATGTTATGCTGCAGGGCAATCGCTGAGGCGATCGTACTAATTATAGAGGCAGTGACATTTATTCTAGTTGGACAATTAGTTTACCATGTGATGAGATTAAATTGATGTTGACATGAGCGAGTCGTGCCGGCATCTGATCAAAGCTTCCACGGCAAGTCCGAATACGATGTACTCTGTACGCGACGAGAAAATGGGTAGCTATGACTCGCCACATCCTCAACAATACCCTTGCATGAGGCCTTGTGCTCAATTCCGTTACACAAAACAGCTTAACTCCCCGCGGACTACGAGCTGGCACATTAGAAGATGTAGCAAGAAAAGCCGCATAAACTGCAATTTAGCCGTTGGAAATGATTCATTTACTCGGTAATCACGCCGTTGCGCAATGCGGTCATTGCGCAACACGGTGGAGTAGAAAGCCAATTTTAGTACGTATTGCGTTCCATGTTGTTTTGATTGGTTAACTGGCCCCAGGGTCATTCGTCCGGCATGGCTCGAGGACAGCTGGTATTGCTTAGCACTAGACATCTGTATAAGAATCACCAACTTTCCTACCGTACGTGCGGAAGCCATTGTGTCATTACCCAACCCACCTAGTCAACTCTCGCCGCACTACTCTGTTCAGTTTCCGCCTACAGACATATCAAAAGAAAATGCTTCGTTTAAGATCCATTCTTTTAGTCGGCATTATAGTGTCCCCAGTATGGGCCATAATACCGTCGCCGAATTATTTGCCTTTTGAGCTTGACAAGCGCGACTGTTACTTTAAGGACTGCAACTGCCAACGCGTTCGATGCGTCCTTGACTTCTGCTTCGACGACCATGTGGACCCTTGGGTTCTGGTCGATACGGCCTGTATGCGTCACTCCACTTTTCCCCAAGCCCTCCCATAAAATAAGGACGGATGGAGCCATCGTCACTACCTTATGTTCATGAGCTAACAAAGCCCCGGAATAGTGGGCCAATACTACGGGATGGACTGCGGCCAGTTTGATAACTGGCAACGAAATGAGCCCGCGGAGTGGTGCAACAACGGTCTTCGCAAGGGGAATGGTGTCTTTTATATTAACCGCAAGTGGAACTCCATGGGTAAGAGCTTCACTGTTAAGTATGAAAATGGAAAAGCAGACGACCCTGGCCGTGGCTCAGTATCCGCAAACTGCGAACCTGTACAAAACGTTCAGTGCAAGTGTCATTCGCGATATAATTTCGAGAAGCATGACTGTTCGAATATTTGTGACTAGGACGGGGCGGAGGAATAGTCACATAGGGGTAGATGGCTTATGTAGAAAATTCAACGGCGTCCTCTTCTTTCTTTTTGAATCTGAAACCAACATCTGCAAATCTAAAGGTGTAAAGATGTTACGACCCGTATGCAAGAATGACGATTAACTAACTAAATTTAATTGGGGCGTTGGGCGGCTACGACAGGAAATTTGTACTGCAGGATCAAAGGCTCTGTGACGGAACATTGAGGCCAAGGCCGACGACGGCGTTATTTCTGACGCAGTCTTGGTTTTGCCCACAAATGCAAAGGGATCACTGTTTCCTGGCAAAGTGCCACTGATTGTTCAGATCCATGGCGGGCCTTATTCTAATGGTCATGGCCTCTGATGCTCGAAGCCTGTCGTATGAACTTTCTGGCTGTATGCCATAGACCACGACCGCTGACGACGCCAAGCCACGTGGTAGAAGTGCGCTCTGGGCCATCAAGGACGCTGCCCAAGCCGCAAAGTGCTGTGGAGGCACTAAAGCCATGACAAAGATTCTGCTTCTCCACGGTGAGAACGATAATCGCGTGCTTCTTTAATAGGCAGAAGCGTTTTGTCGCAGATGTGAATGGCACGGCTGGCCTGTGGAGATGGTTGTCTATCCTCGAGAGGGCCACACGATCGAGGAGAGGGAGCACTTGATTCTCATGTCGAAACGTGTTAGGGAGTTTTTTTGACACCTATGTCGCGTGAGGGCCGACATTCAGACCTCAATGAACTTGAATGCGACATGATTTCCACCTTCAATGTCTATGTGTGACCAATCAGAACCATCTGCCAAAGTCTGTGCCGATGATATCGCGAAATGCGCACGGACCATTTAGCTGGACACGCCTCCACGCAATTTTTGTTTCTTCACCCAAATCCCTGCATTTCATGCTAAAAAGACCATCAATCTCACAACAACCTCGCCGCGAGCCTACCTTGTTGTTTCCATTGACATGAGACGCGCACTATCGAAAATGAGCCGAATTCCCACAATAGCAACCGTCGTCCGCGGCGCCAGCGTCAACATCGTGCTCAAAGCCGACCAGCCCACGGGCCGCACCGTCTCGGGAACCGTCCAGGATGTGCTGACCCGCGGCAACCACCCACGCGGGATCAAGGTGCGCCTCTCCGACGGCCGCGTGGGACGCGTGCAGTCCCATGCAGGACCGCAGCAGGCCGGAGAGTCATCTGCCGACCAGCAGCAGGGTTCTCGGGGGAGGCCCCGCCCGCCTTCGGGGACAGGCGAGGACCGCGGGGACGGCAGGGCAGGAGGCAGGAGCAGGAGGCTGAGTTTGCCGTCGGCGCAGGTCGGACTTGATGCGTACATCCGGCCCGCGAAGCAAAAGAAGGCGGCCGAGGAGGCGCTGCCCAAGGTGCTGCTGCTCCGGGGAATGAGGAGATGGCAGCGGCTGCGCCCTCTGAGGTCGTCACCTGTCCTGTGTGCGGCACGTTTGAAGGGGATGCGGCTGCGGTTGAACACCATGTCGCCAGCCATTTCGACTGAGAAGTCTCACCTACCTTCGCCGTACGCCAGCTTGGATGCTGCTCGACTACAAGCCTCCGAGGCTGATGCCTACTCAAAGTAACCATGAAGGACATGCGAACAACCCCGACGGCAAATCGACACAATGGAATCAACTAAAAATTGGGTTCTTCGAAGGACCATCTTGTATTCGATGGAGAGGATCTATAGTCCCAAAGTCTGGCGTTCGCTGTCGCCACGCTAGTAACTACGATCACCACCAGCACCACCTCCTACCACCCAGGATGCAACGCTGTCGCCAAAATATCACGAAAGCAACTACAATCTATACCTGAATCCAGCAGTCTTCCAGTCAGTCACGTCCTCATAATCCTCCGGACGCAGCTCAACACGGTCAACCATATCCGCCACATCATTCGCGTTGCCATCAGCCTGCATCACCTTTCCGCCACCAACAGCACCAGCTCCTCCAGCACTACCCTCGAAACCCTCCTCCCTCGTGCGCTTGGCGTTAAACCACTGCAGGTAGAACCGCAGGCAGAGGGCAAGCACCACGACGAGCGAGTAGCAGATCATGATGGTCCGGAAGGCGGTGTTGTAGTGCGGCTCCTCGCTGGCCTTGAAGAACTGCGGCCCGGCGATGTTGCCCGCGCAGTACGCCAGGAACAGCAGCGCCGACATGGTCATCTTCTTGGTCACGCCGCGGTAGTTGGCCTGCACGAGCGACATGGCAAGCGGCATCGCCGCGGGGCCCGGTGAGAGGAGGAAGTACGCAAACAGCTGGACGCCGTTGCTCACGTGCTCGCGCGAGTAGATGATGGCTGCGCCCGTGATGCAGGGGAGCACGATCAGCGCGATGAGGATGCAGTTCATCTTGCGGAAGCGGCCGGCGACCCAGCCCGTGCCCGCAATCATGCCCGCCGAGGAGCGAGTAAGGGATGTTGATGAGCGTCGACTGCAGGCTCGTGAAGCCGAAGGACTTGATGACGAGGTTGGCAAAGTTCTGCGTGCCGCCGTTGGGGATCTGCGAGATCAGCTCGAGGCCGAAGATGAGCCACGTCTTGGGTCGATGAGGCACTGCGCATCTGGTCCCACTTCCAGTGCGTCTTCTCCGTGCGGCCGGTGCCCGCGATGACGACGCGGTCGCCGGCGTACTGGCGCTCCTCGGGCGCCAGGAAGCGCGCGGGAGATGGTGTCGGGCAGCCACAGCCACAGCACAAAGGCCCAGACGAAGGTGACGACGCCGAGGATGATGTACATCCAGCGCCAGGGGCCGATCTTGTCGTCGATGTGGCCGACGCCGAAGGCGAGCAGGGAGGCGACGAGGCCGCCGACGGAGTTGCCGGCGAACCAGATGCCGGTGCGGGTCGGGATCTCGTCGCGGGTGTACCAGGTGGAGGTGAGGAACATGAAGGCCGGGGTGATGGTGGCCTCGGCGACGCCGAGGAGGAAGCGGACGGTGAGCAGGCCGCCGTAGTTCCTGCAGGCGGCGGTGACGGCGACGACGGCGCCCCAGAAGAAGGTTGGCGGTCATGTACTTTGCGACGGGGAGGCGGGCGATGAGCAGCGTCGTGGGGTACGTCCAGGCGAAGTAGCCAAAGTAGAAGATGCTCGAGACCCAGCTGTAGTTCTGGCCTTTGAGATGCTATCACGGAGGTGTCAGCAAACATGCCCATTTCATCGCCTCTCATCCATCTTGGCCAGGACGTCTTCATGAACTACCCACAGTATCATCTCTCAGCCCAAACACACTCGCGCTCGACAGGATAGTCTTATCCATAAAGTTGAGCATGTACGTGACGAAAAGCAGGGGATGATGGTGCGGTCAATCTTCCACAGAATCTTCTTCGCCATCGCAGTGTCGACATGCTGGTGCTGTTGCTGGTCCCCGCCCTGCGACGGCGCGGTGCCCTGCGGCGCATCATCCGGAGTCGAGCCCATATCGTCGTCAGCTTCGAGCAACCTCGTTCTCTCGTGAGCGTCGTCTGCACGGTGTGGTCGCGAGCTGGATGCCTCCCCCGCCCGAGGTGCAGCCGCCGCCCTTTTGAAGAGCCCGGCCATTCAGCGAAGAACCGGTCGCACGCGCGGTTACCGGGGTGGGCTGCGGCTTGCCTGTTCTTCCCGCGGCGAAAAGAGAATTGGTATTGAGAGGCGGGGGCCTTATCTGCGGTCTTGTCTGCCGATGGCCGATGATCCCCGACGCGAACCACGCGGTCGCTGTGACCCGACCAACCACCACCGCGAACCGGAGGGCGGGGGAGGAGGGCCGCGGGGCGGGAGATAAGCAAGCGACTGGATGCGAAGGACGAGCACCCGCTAGACTCCGCTGAATAGAGCACTACCCCCGACGAGGAGAGGAGAAAACGTCGTCCCACTCTAGTTAGGGTCGGTGAATATCCGAACCGAGGATGCGACGTTACCACGCTGCGTATGGCTTGGAGATGACAGAGGGAGACATTGAACGGGCCTGACAGTCAGACAGACACAGCGCGGTCATGGTTGGCTGATGGCGACTTTGGGGAATAAGACGGGCCCCAGAAAATTAAGTGTTATCGGATCCTGCGTGTTTTTTGGGGGGGAGACTCCACAATGCTGCGAACATCGGCCATCAGGACTCCAGCGAGGGCCATGTGATTCGCGAGTCTTTGCATGTCTGAATTGCAAAGGGTCTTCAACCAGCCACTTACGAGATGGATATTTGTGATGTTCCATTCGCATCACCCGAGAGTTCGGTCGAGACGCTCGAGTTTTCGTGGGCGAAGGACGATGAACCAGTCAGAAGAGAGAGAACGAGAGACCAGTGGGACTCTGAAGAGTGACATCCCGCAATACATAAGATGATAGCCGACAGGGGGCAATTTAAGACGTCGGGACCTGTCCGACATGGCGGAGATGCACGTCAGTCACCACAGTCCGATCGGCCAACTCCAGTCTCAACCATGAACGTGAACATCTGAAGCTTCATCACAGCAACTCAACTCCAAACTCCCAAATCAACCTCACCAGAATCCCATCCCATCCCGACCTCCCCCCAGCCCAACATGAACGGCCTCGAAATATCCCCCTTCATCGCCTCCCTCCCCAAAGTCGAACTGCACATCCACATCGAAGGCACCCTCCTCCCCTCCCTGCGCTGGAAACTCGCCCACCGCAACAACGTGCCCCTGCCCTACGCCACCTACGACGACCTCCTCGCCTCCTACACCGTCTTCTTCAACCACCGCCCCGAGATCAACGGCCGCGTCCCCGGCATGCCCACCTTCCTCGAGGCCTACTTCGCCGGCTGCGAGGTCCTCCACACCGAGGATGACTTTTACGAAATGTCAATGGCCTACCTCCGCCGCTGCGCCGCGATGAACGTGCGCTACGTCGAGCCCTTCTTCGACATCCAGGCCCACACGCGCCGCGGCGTGCCCGCAGCCGACGTGCTCAACGGCTACCTCCGCGCCCAGCGCGACGGCGAGCGCGAGCTCGGCGTGCGCTCGAACTGGATCTTCTGCTTCATCCGCGACGAGAGCGTGCAGGACGGGCTCGATGCGTACGAGGTCGCGCGGCCGTGGGCGGCGGGGAGCGTGGAGGGCGGCAAGGGGCTCTTCCACGCTGTCGGGCTGGCCAGCAACGCGTTTGAGAGGCCGCCGATGCTGTTTGAGGAGGGGTACGCGCGGGCGCGGGCGGATGGGCTGCATGTGACGATGCACTGCGACTTTGGGCAGAAGGACACGCACGAGCACGTGCGGGAGGCTGTTTTCGAGGTCTGCGGCGGCAAGGGGGCGGAGAGGATCGATCACGGGCTGGACGTGGCGGATCGGGAGGAGCTGGTTGAGGGCGTGGTGGAGAGGGGGATCGGGTTGACGTTGTGTCCGCATGCGTATCACCGGAGGACGCCGACGGAGGTGCTGTTTCCCAAGATCCGGGCGCTGTGGGAGCGTGGGGTGAAGTTTTGTGCGAATAGTGATGATCCGGTGTATATGCATGACGTGTGGGTTGACGGGAACCTGCAGAAGGTGTACACGTATTGTGGGATGAGTAAGAAGGACATGGTGCAGTTGGTGAGGAACGGAGTTGATATGTGTTGGGCGAGTGAGGAGGTGAAGAAAGAATTGTATAGGGAGTTGGATGAGGTTGATATTGAAGAGTAAATAATTCGTAAGTTATGCAAAAGAAGAAAAAATGGAAGCTTTACCAGCACCGTATTTCCACTCTTGAGTATCCGTATCGCAATCAGGTCGTGTTGGTGTCTTGAGAACATGTCGACACTGAATGTAAATTCTTTGTTGGTCAACTTTTTAGACAAACTGAATTTGGTTACCAGCCAACGAGCCGTGATACTACTGAGTCTTGATGGTTGATAGAAGTTACTTGAAAATGGCTATGGTTTTCAGGTTGACGAACAGATGGTCAACTGCCTTATCTCTTAGGAGTTACCCATGAGGAAAGGCCCTACTTCGGTTCTCACTGGCATGTATCTTTCACAATAACATGATGCAACTAGCATCGCCAGACATATCTGCAACTCAAAACCCTCTTCTTGCGTAAAAACATATCGATCTCAATTATGAAAAGCCGTTGAAAATTATGACGCTGGCAAGTTCTTGTCGCAACTCGATCCGGAGTCGAACTCATAGTTGTCATCAATCTCTTCAACGTTAGTGTTGCAAAGACATCATCGAGCCGTCTTGGCTTTCATTGGAACAAATGGCTCTCTCTGTTAAAACGTCTCCGGTTTGGAGCTGGAGACGACGTTTGCTGGCCTTCGCTATTGGACATCGTCGCACCTTCCTTGATGAACTTATAGCGGCCGTTCACAGCGTCCAGGATATTCCTTCTACACCCGCATGCTCTTTCCTTCATAGTCTCGGACCATCGCCGATACGTCATTGCTACTTATTTCATCAGTTCGATCCCGAGCACTCACTTCTTCTGTTTTACTCTCAACATCAAACACATTTCACATTTCCGTCAGCTCATCACAAATTCACAATAAGATACGTCGCCACATCAGCATCAACATCATCTCTACTGTACTTCAGCTTCCCAAGCTTCTCTCCCCAACGCCCATTTTGGATCTTCCAAAAGCGCACCAAACTAAGGTGCAACCACAGAAGGCACAACCCTCTATCAAAAGGTCTTGCTACACGAGCCGAAGGACCTGCGACCAAGTGCGGCTCGTACTTGCCCTCTTCCGAACCCATACGGCACTATTCTCACTCAACTCCATACTTCCTTCTTCACCACAAAAGAATTACAGACGAGGAGTGGTGGTCTGTCTTCAGCCTCGGCACGAAGAGCCTTCCTTCTCAACCCAACCCCACAGACTGTTCGTTTATCACGGGAAAGGTCAAACAAGTCCAAGTCACGCCTGCCTCCGGAAAGGTGTTGGTCACCTATCAACCTACGTCTCTGCCATTACTCGCTTTGATTCAACTCAACTCTGCCACATCACAGCAAGAAGGACTCAGCCGACGGGCGAGACTGACTGTTCGGCTCACTCTCAAAGTCAACTTCATCAACTCTTGATTTTCCCCTCAAGTCGACCGTTCACATAACCTTCTTGCACAGCAACCTTGACATTTAGACTGCCCACAACACAAAACTTTGCGATTCGCCCTTCCCGACATCGCCACTTCCCAATCAACATTTCATTGTCAAGGACCAGTCATTTTTTCATCTCCCGCAGATTGCAACAATGGCCCGCAGGGAACCTGTCAAGAAGCCCTGGTACCTCAGCTCTCTGGACAACTACTTCATCGACGACCGAGCTGCGACAGTCGACCGCGACCCGGAAGCGAACTTTGTGCCAGGGGTAGTTCAGTACGCCGATGACGAGTATAACGCCCTGCAGTTGCCTCCGAATCCGAGGGGACGACCAAAGCACATCACCGAGGGCAAGAACAAACGTGCCTCGCAGCGACAGGCAGCTAAGAAGGCGAACGAGAAGATTTCCATGCTGTTTGAGGAGTACGGCAAGATCATGGATGAAGACGAGGCTTCGAGCGAGGAGGACTCACGAGTCACGCGCCGGGGTCTAGAGAAAGAGACCGAGGAGTTCATCGCAACGATCAGACCTTGTGAACCGGCCGCAACTTACTCACGAACCCAGAAGCCCTGCTTCATATCGATGACTCGTCAGGCACAATCGAGCTGTACGCCGTATGCACTGGCCCAGGGCCCAAAGCCGGGCAGAGTTGGTCGAAAGCGTCATGATGAGACCGAGGTTGCAGCGCCACGCAAAAGAGCACGTCGGGGTCCGTTCCAGGATAGGAATTATCGCACCGTTGATCGGGAGGCCACTTTGGGGCGAGAGACTGGTGGGAAAATCGGCATCGCCGTCCCGGAAGTGGGCAAGGTTGAAGAAGTCATACCGGATGTGGTAGTAGCTCCAACTACACAAGTAGCGCCCGCCAACGAAGCGCCGTCCTACCCAGCACCACTAAGCGCCCCAGGACCGGTCCAAAGCCAGACAGGGGTTGTTGAAGAACAAGACGGCAAGGACCATACGGCGGATAATCCAGGTTCATCGGGTGAAAGCCGGAGCGCATCGGTCGAAAGCCGCATCAGTAGCATCAGTTTGCACTGGGCGCAAGTCGAGGAAATCATCGTCCATGAAAGGTTCGTGAACGCAGCGTATCTGACAGTGCCGGCATTGCGGAGCAGCATTATTGACGACTTGGCGCGCGAGCTTGGCATCATTGACTATGCCGACATCACTGATCATTTGAACGAGATCCGTTACAACCAGCACGAGGGCGCAAGAGTTGAAGCTGCAAAAGCCCTCGGCAGATTGGTCATGGACCGCATGATTGTTGGTATGGGAAACTGACTCTTGGCATCTCTACACTTCTTGTAGCTAACGGTCTACAGCAGGTATAAAATCGGAGTAAGGCAAATGGAGTGTTTTGATACCGAGACCGGGATACAAGAGTTTTTGGAATGACGGAGTGATCCAACTTCGTTAGAACCCAAGTCATGAGGAGTTAAAGGCGTCTAAAGGTTAACAAAGTTTAATGATACAATGGAATCTGGAACTAGCATGAGGGACGACGGATGCCTCCCCGACAAAACCCTGATTTTCAAAAGAAGTTGGGCATTAGGTCAGCCAAGTTCACTAAACATAAATTAGCAGAGTCGCAACAATTACTCCAGTCCAAACCAACAATCATTGTGATCTTGATACATTATCTGCTCATCTATGATGTATCAAACCTGATCCATGCATCTCTAGGTTCTAAACTCAGTCTTGCCAGGCAAACCCATGGAAACTTCGCGCAAACCCCTCTCCCCCGCGAAGCTTACCTTCACAGGGCCTTCCTGACCATGATGTAATAATCATGCCACACGTAGTCGTTCCCGGCGTCCCTCTCCCACACGAAGGAATCCCTGTTCGCCATCTCCATGTCAAAAGCGAAAGCGACCTTTGCCACGGTCAGTCGAATCGACTGCAGGGCCATCTCGCGCCCAATGCACACTCTCGGCCCGACGAGGAAGGGCCGATAGCTGGTCCGGACATCGTGCTCAAAGGCCGTCCCGGGCCCATTGTCAATCCACCGGTCGGGGCGGAATTTATCGGCGAGTGCCCAGTAATCCGGCCGCCGCTGGATCGTCCAGATGTCGGCCGAGACGTTGACGCCCTTGGGCACGTAGAGCCCGTCGATGGTGGCACCCGGGGAAATGCGGTGCGACCCGCGTCCGTTGATGGGCGGGAGGAGGCGCAGAGTTTCCTGTACGCAGGCATTAAGGTAGGGCAGGCGGAGGACACTCTGGGCTGAGATCTCGGCGAGCGAGGAGTAGGCGGCGCGGACCTCGTGCTGGATCTTGTGGTAGTGATCTGGCTCGCGCAGGACGTGGTAGAACATGGCGGACAGGGTTGTGGCCGATGTATCGTAGCCTACCATGCTGTTTTGGATTCAAAGCTACATGTCAGCAGGGTGCATGTCGGGAAAAAGCATGAAAGACGATTGGCCACTAACGCGAATAAAGCCGAGTTGCTCAGGATCTCTGCCTGAGTCAGGCCGGCGGACTCTTTGGCCGCCAGGATGGCGGTGAGGAAGTCTTTACGGCCGCCTTGTCGGTCGATGCAGCTAGATGACTATGTTAGAGTTTGCGGTAGAGACATGTTGGGATGACGCGGGGCACTGACTCTCTTAGTTGATTCATCAACAAGAAGTTCTTGGGAACTCGGAAGATGTGGGGTACGATCATGACGGGCAACTTGGCCAGTCCACCAAAGACGGGGATTTCTGTAAGAAACTGGAACAATTCTAGGAGAGGTGCCCCTTTGCCGTAGGTAAACTTAAGCTTTTCGTATGCGCCTGGTTGGATAATTAGCGCAATGTCTAGCCACAGATCGGTCGTTCCAGATATCTACTTACTCATTTGGTCATGGAGCAGGGGCTCGCCGAATGACAAGTCGCCAACGATACTCCAAATCATCCTTGCAAAGTGGTCGCTGATATTGATGACCTTCTCTTCGTTCAGTGCTTTCCCCAAGTTGTCGACCGCCCTGCCAACATGATGCTGGACAATATCCTCTTGTTCCATGAGAGCTTTGGCAGTGAAGGCTGGCTGCAAGGATGTGCGGAGTCGTTTGTGCGCCGTCTTGTCTGTCGTAGTCAATAGGTTCGGCGCTGCCCAGATCAGCTTTGCAAGCAGGGACTCAATGGTGCCCTGTTTCGTAAAGTGACCGCCGTTGGGACCAGGGTTGTGGATTGTCTTGAGAGCATCTTCAGATGCGAAGGACAGTTCGTTGGGACCGATTCGCACGACAGGGCCTGAGGTTAGGTGATTAGCTTTGATTCGATAATTAGAGTATCAATACATGATAATGTACCGTATTTTGCATGAATTGCTTCAATGTCGTTGTTGAGTCTATGCCCTGAAACGGATCGAATGAGCCAAATCTGGCTACCATGTTAGTTACAGCCAGATGGGCTTAACAGCAGGGACCGTACGGGAGATATCGCCGCAATAAAGGGACCTTTGACGTGGGCAATTGGATGAAGGTAGTAGTTGTAAAGAGCTAATAGTACTGGGCATACAATAAACTGCACAGAGGTGAGTAGGTCAGTCAACCAGGCCTTGTGTCAGTCGAGGGCACACTCAGTGGCATACTAGGAAGCCGAAGTACACCGGCATGTTCCCCCAAGACAGCCAGCCATGGGATGGGCGCAAGATCCACGGTACAGCAAGTGTGGTAACCTTGTCTTGGGGAAATGATTTGAGTGTGGCGTCCATCTTCTTTTGCAGTTGTGTTCCAATGCAATGTCGTTCACAAGAGTGTGGCTAGTAACTCGGTCGCAAGTGGGAAACAAAAGACTTCAATGATAGTCGAGCTCCTGGGTACCCAATATGTGAATGTCTTCTCCATCAACTCAACGGTTGGTGCTTTGTCAAAGATATTGGTTGCCGTTCGCTCATTTTCGGTCAAGCTCAACGGTCCTAGAACATATGCTATCAAACTTTGTGTAGTTGATTGCTTCGTCTGGGCTTGATTCGTAAACCCATTCCCTGGCAACGGTCCGATTCGGTCAATATCCAAACACCCGCAGCCGGCTGAGCAACTCCCCCACATACCGGCCGACCTCTTCTGGGCGGCTCCGAAAGTTTATCATCTGAAGTGGAACGCCGTCCGAGGTCTTCGCATGCTTCGGCGTTAACCTTTATGGCATAGTCCTCGGTCTCGGTTTTCTCTTCCCAAACGAGGTTACACAACTGAGCCGCGTGTAGACAGCTGAAACGGTTGACATGGAAAGATTGACGATAATCACCCGCCGACTGACACGACTCCACACCTTTGTGGTATGTCACCGCTGACCCCTCTCGCATCACCTCCACGGTCACACAGAGGAGCTAGGAGCTCTGGTCCCTCCAACGTCCGAGCATTACTTCTCGCTGCTCAGTTTCCACCAAGACGATCGGCAGCCAAGGACGACGCATCCACTGGTAGATAAGGTTCACCCACTGAGAGCGGCTGCCCACATAAACTCTCCGAGGCTGTTTCGATCGCTGTCAGACCAACTGTTTACTATTCCCGCCAGCGAGCCGCCCCCGCGGGTGACCCCCAATGTCGGGCCAAGTTCGCCACCTCCCCGGACTCATCCCACGTTTTGCGGCTGCAGTAGTTAGTCGACATTGGACAAGTTTGCATCTTATCCCTTGCCAAGAGTGCTCTAGGTGAGATGGCATCCGTAGCCACGAGATGCAGATGCGTGTAATTACTCTTCGCGCTGCAGGTTCGGTAGTTTTTCCTCGTCCCCTGGTAATTCCGACATGCCGTGAGGGGATACAACCAAGTTGACAGCCTTCCCGGCGGGATGTCTTCGGCTAAGTCGTCTGTATGTCTTTACTTGAACCGCGCTCCTATAGCACATGACTCTCCCCATATCTCAATGGCGGATCATATCCCCGAGCGTAGCCTTGCCTGTATCATCTATCGTTGGCGGCAAACTTTAGACGACAACCCGCGCATTCCTCTCCTATTCTGCCAAGCCGCCTGGAGTAATCCATGGTAACAGTGGAACCGGCCCACTGGGTCAGTCCGCCATTTCAACCCTGACTTGCCTCTTCAAGAGCATCACCTGGTCGCAACGTGTGCCTTGGCGGGGTGTCGGCACTGAATAACTCGCCGTGCTCGTGCCATCGGCAAGATCGCCGAGGAGTCTACCGCGCCACATCCCCGTTTGACAAGCTGACGCCATCTGTATTCCTATCAAGGGCCTAGTTTCAGCTGGCATGTGGTAAGGCTGGGTACCACCGGGGCCTAACTCCCCTAACATTGCATGCGTGCCCCTACTAGCTTGAGTTTGTTATAATCTTTCAATCGTCTAGAACACCATTGGGTGAAGCATTTCACTGCCCGACTACAATGCCCTGCTTCTCTAGGTCCGTAACTTTCTTTCATGCCAGGCTGCCTACCGTTGTCTCCTGCAGGTCTAGACTTTCTTTCGGTAAAGACCCAACCCCTCCCACGTATCTGTCCTACGGAAATATGAACCACTCCTACCAAATCTGTTTAATCGTCGGCAGCATATCCGCATGATTGGCCGAACTCAGATAAATCTTATTTGCCAAGGTTTCCTCAGACATTGCATTTGCTCCCTCGAAGGTTGTAACATGCATTCTGCGAACCACCTAGGGTTGTGTTTGATCAATGGCACGTCAGCGCAAGAAGGGAAAAAGGCCTCTTGCCCGATGAAGCCTTAAACCCTTTATACCTATGGTGACTTGTCAGCCAAACCCGAGGAGACGCGATTGTCTGCTCGTTCTGCTCGTTCCAAAAACCGAAACTGTGTCCATTGGTCACCACGCTATACTACATTTATGATTTGATCGCCCGCCACGCACACACACACGCGCGCACACGTCTGCTAATTGGTCGGATTATCTGCTCGTCGTTTTCTAGAACAAAGCAAGATGTTCGGTACTTTGATGTATGATCTACAGCATAACGAGCCCACGTTTATCGAGAACAATCCCGAGGCCGTGATCAATCGAAACCGACGAGGCAAGCCACACATCGCATGCGAATTTTGTCGAGCTCGCAAGGTAGGCTTTTCTCTACTAGCGGCACTTGAGACTCCTTCTGATTGCTTCAAGCTCCGATGTAATGGGAATCCAAACGGTTGCGACCGGTGCAAGTCTGCTTCCAACATTTGTAAATACCCAACAAACCGAGGCGTTATCCGAAAACGAAAACAGTCCACCGCCTCAACCAAAGACTCGTCGCAACCACGCCAGTCTGGCCTTGGAGATACCACAGCACCGCAGTCCCCAACCTCACTTTCCGACCACTTCAAACTTGACCCGGTAATGATGTTTCACACAACGAATAACGAGGCCGAGAAGACAGTTGCGCTGGGTCAGTTGCATCGGCAAAGCTCCCTGCCTAGTCCGATGCTTGATCTGCCAGCCTGCCCCACCGACTTGATGGGGGAGTTGACCAACGGGCAAAACGAGAAGCATGAGCAAGATCAGATCGACCAATGGCTGGCTTCATGTAGCCTTTTATCACCCAACGGCACAATCGATATGGCCAGTCTAAAGACAGGGGACTTTACTTGGCAAGAGCTTAGCAAAGACATGTCATATTTTGACAATGTGGATGACAGTGGGGATGATGGAGCGAGCTCTCAAGAGACTCAACTCGAGGACTTCGATATGAATGGTAAACACCATCTGCAATCAACTTGCGGAGTATACGATGCTGTCTGTTCAATAGCTAATTGAATGATAAGATCCAGCAGAAACCATCGACGACTCATCATCAACGCCCTGCTTATCATCATCAAGTCTAGACATGCTCCTGGACGAGAACTTCCCCACAAATACGAGCGCTCCCCTGGCAAACCCCCCCCCATCCAATAAATCACAACAGCCAAGCCGTAAACAGACCCCGGTAGCATACAAGATGTCGGCGCCTGCACCAAGCCCACTTACGGCGCTACTGGAGACGGCCGAAAACAACTACAAGAAAAAGAGCGAGTGTCGCTGCCTCCGCCTAGCTGCTCACTTACTCGAGCAACTTGGCAACGAAGGGGCTAATACGGAACAACCGACGATGGACGGCTTGCTCAACTGCTGCCGAGAGGCAATCAAGGGCTGCGATTCCATCCTTAGCTGCACGTTATGCAAGTCCCGGTCCGAAAGCATGATGCTTCTCGCCATGGCGGGACAGTATCTCAGCAATATCTGCGAAAAGACGGTCCGGTGCTACGTGGACGTCATGCAGCAGCCCCAGCCGACGAACCCTGACGGGGGTTTTACCATGTGGTTCCGCTCTTACAAGATTGAGAGCGCATCGGAACGCAACCAGGTTCTCAGGTGTCTCGTTACGGGACAGTTGACAGAGTTTTGCCAACTAATCAGCAAGATTAAAGCGCGGGTGGGAACGAGGAAGGCGCATCTAGCGCCGCTCCTTGGAGCCGAGAGGAAGATACAGTGCATGCGAACCATGTTGATGCAGTGTGAAAGTTATAGGGGTTCTAGAAGCAGCAGTAGTGACTCGCCGTCCTCAGCGTAGCGTAATGAATATGTTAGTTGTCTCACCAATGCTGTGTATATGAACATGTCGAAGTTTCTCTTTGCGAGTGTGTCGGCTTTCACCCGAGACCTGCTAGGTCTTCCTGACCACGATGACTTTGACGACGCATGCATGTGCAACGTTGTCGTGGTTCGCCAGCTTTTGAGTTCGTAGCTTGAGACGAATATGCGATTACCTTTAGTCACACTCGTCCCAACTCGACTGAGGAGAAAGCCCGGAGTAATCCTGCCCAGATGAAGTATCCGGGTTCTCCACAGGCAGCGCTGTCAAAGCGCATGTCTGAGTTTGACGGAGGCTAATGGATCCAACGGCTAAAGTTGCCTGGAGCCGAAGTGGCATGACAGTGCACCGGCAACCTTAACCATACAGATAATGGATCACGGAAACAAGTTCTGATCAAGTCTTGAATGCGGCGCAAACATGGTCCTATTTGAGCGAGCAGCTCGGAAAACTCGGCCGATTAAATGTACATGCAATGGAAAAGCATCTATAAAGCTAATACGACCCTTGATCTATGCTGCCTTCACAAGCGTCGAAACATAACGGCTCTTTTCTCCAATTTTCTCAGCCAATACGCTCAAGCTCGGGCTGTGAAGCACGTCAAAAATGCTTGTCGTCTCGGCTCCCGCACTAGAAACGAGCCAATTTCTGAGCTCTACCGCAATGAGCGAGTCGACGCCGTACTTTGACACGGGATACTTCTTGTCAATCTCCGCCGCATCCAATCCGAACATCTCGCCCAACTTTGAGATGATGGCGTCGAGGATGAGGACCACAGCACTGGTGCCGCTCGTGGCAGACTGCAGAGAGTCTGAGAGGCGGGCCGTCGCTTGACTTTGCTGATCACCTCTTCCACGTGGACCGCCATGTGCGTTGCGAGTGACTTGGGTAGCCGTGAACCGTTTGTCGTTGACCCACGCAACCGTTGATGCCTCGTCGAACTCTAGAATTCCCGTGATGAGCTGGCTGAGGTCGACCTCGCGAAGAGGGTGTTGGATGGCCGTCTCAACAATCTTCAGCATTTGCGCCTCGCTTATATCGGCGAGACCAGTTTTGGTCAAACGTTCCGCGACACCTTCGGTATTAGCAACAAATCCG
This sequence comes from Colletotrichum camelliae, assembly GCA_018853505.1. Classification (NCBI taxonomy): domain Eukaryota; kingdom Fungi; phylum Ascomycota; class Sordariomycetes; order Glomerellales; family Glomerellaceae; genus Colletotrichum; species Colletotrichum camelliae. The sequence continues at coordinate 3,859,698 of JAELVL010000005.1, read as the reverse complement.
ACCTCTTGGATGCTGGCCAGGTCAATCGAGACCGCAGGGAGAGACTGAGAAGTCCGGAACTTAGCAAAGGCGTCCTGGAATGTTCCGCCAGCAGAGTAGTTCGCCTGGCTCGTATTTCCGCCTAGACCAGTCAAGGAGGACAGCATGATGAAGAAGTCAAGGTCGGGAAGGGTGTTGTGGATGTTGCACGTGGCGGCGACCTTGGGACCAGTTGCGGCAAGCCATTGGTCGTACGTCATATTGGGAAAAATAGAGTCCTGAGATGCTTTAGGTTTATGCTTACTTAGAAAGACGAAAGGAGTAGGAAACTTACGTTAAGGGTCATTGCAGCTTGGATCACGCCACGAACCGGTGGGAGACTTTGCCTAGCTTGGTCCAAGACTCGGCGGAACTCTGCCTCGTTCGATACGTCGCAATTCCCCAAGAAGGGGTTGCACCCCGCGGCTTCAAGGTCGGAAATGAGAGCGTCACTATCCGGATGGCTCCTTGCACTGCGGGAGAGGATAATGAGGTTCTTGCAGCTGAGGCTGCGTGCCATCCAGCGTGCGATGGATTGACCGATTCCTCCCATGCCGCCCACAATGGCATACGTCGCGTCCGGTGAAAGGCGAGCGGGCTTAGGGCACGGAATAACCTAGAAAGCAGTCAGAATCATGACATTGAATGGCGAAGGCGACGGAAAGCCCATACCTTGACGAGATCGGTTTTCTTGGGCGTCACAACAATCTTGCCCAAGTGCTTGCCGCTCTGCATCAACCTGAACGCCTTGTCGACCTCCGAGATGGGGTAAGTTGTCATTGGTGCCACCACGCGAAGTTGTCCGTTTCCGAACATCTCCATGACCCCTTTTAGGACATCTTGAACCACTTGTCCCTTGTACTTGCCCAGTTGGAAGAGGTCAACCGCAGCAAAAGAGACAGCGCGGCGCAGAGGGCTCATGTCTAGATGCTTAGCAGCCTCCATATCCCGCTTGCCAATCTCGACAAAACGTCCAAACCGCGCCATGCAGTCCCAACTCTCTTTGAGCAACGGGCCCGAGAGCGAGTTGAGAACCACGTCGGCGCCTCGGCCGTTGGTGGCCGCCATGAGTGCAGGTCCGAAGGAGGTATCTCGGCTGGAGAATATGTGATCTCTTGGGATTCCAAACTCCTTCATAACAAAGTCACGCTTGGCTTCGGTACCGACGGTAACGAAGACGTTCGCACCGCGGTGCTGAGCAAGCATCACTGCAGCCTGCCCGACGCCACCGGTAGCGGCATGGATAAGAACGTTCTCGCCCTTGGTAAGCCTTCCAATGTCATACAAGCCATAGTAGGCCGTCGCGAATACCATAGGAACCGTCGCGGCTTCTTCGAATGACATGTTGTCGGGGATGCGAACAGCACATGGCCAGTTGATGGTTACTCTTGTCGCCCAATGTCCGCGAAGAATAGCGCAGACACGATCACCAACCTTCAGATCGCTGTCTTTCTGAGCCTCTGAGCCAAGTCTAGTGACAACCCCACTGCACTCATAGCCCATGATGGTTTCATCAAGCTGTCCTAGAGCAACCAAGACGTCTCTGAAGTTCAAGCCGAACGCGCGAGGCTCGATCTCGATCTGGTCTGCGTCAAGAGACGATTCATCACGCTCAACCTCCCGGAAGCGCAAGGTGTCGAGTAATCCAGCAGTGCCAACCTCCATCTGAAGATCAAACTTGGAGTCCTTGGCGTCGAATTCTCTGACTTCAGGTTCAGGCTCGCTTCCTTGGGGAGCGAAAACCTTGTTCTCATTATCATCATTGTAGATGCGGGAGACATGGATGAGTGAATTGTCAACGGCATATTCGCAGTCAATGTCTCTTGAACTTTGTGAAAAGTCGAATGAAGTCGCAAAGACATCAGAGATGAAGTCGGCGTTCATGTCCGCCCACATGGGATCCTTGGTGTCAAGGTCTAGGGAGACGTAGCGTCTTCCAGCGTCTTCCATCCGGAGAGTTCTGAGAAGGCCAGAGTGCATGGCCATGTCGGGCTCCAAGCCCTTGATGAGACTAGCTCTTGTGACCCATAGAACACCCCGGGCTGTTGTCAACAGACGCTGTATGCGCGCAAACTCATCCTTCGTCAGGCGACTCAGAAGAGGAGCAACCATTTCGACGAGCATGATGCAAACTTTGTCGGTGGCATCAACCTGTTTCCAATCCTCTACGGTGACAGAAGCGCCAATCTTGCGGTGGATGTTGCTCTGGAGACTCTGTAACCAAGGGGCGGACACCTTCTCTGACGGGGGAAGAATGGTGACTTCTGAAGGATAAGAAGTCGGCGCGGCCGCAGTTGAAGTCATGACGCTGAAAGAGTAGTTTGCCTCGTCTTCCATGTCGCGAACCTCCAAGTTGATCCCAGAAAAGCCGCTAGCCTTCAACACCCTGCTCCAGTGGTCGACTGTGAGATTGGGGCCACCCTTACGTTCGGACTCTTCGGCAAGCCACCAACCAGGCAATGCACCGAAGATCAGTTGGACGTCCAGAGTATCCTTGGTGGTCTCGACCAGAATGAGCTTTCCGCCAGGTTTGAGAAGGGAACGGACATTCTTCATCGTCTTCTCCATGTTCTTTGTTGCGTGTAGAACCTGGCAAGCGATGACGAGGTCGTATGAACCAGGCGTGAAAGACTGCTCGGTGGGGTCACTCTCAATGTCAAGCTTCTTGTAGCTGATCATATCGCCATACTCGCCAAACTTCTTCGCAGCTGCTTCGAAGAAGCCAGCAGACACGTCGGTGAAGGTGTAGGATGAGAAGCGGTATCTGCCGTCTGGTGTGTCCTCGGTCAGCCCCTTGAGGACGGGTCCTGTGCATCCACCGGTGCCACCTCCGATCTCCAGAACCTTGGCTCGAGGGTTCTTCATGGAGTATAGATGCACCAACTCCTGGACCTGTGCATAGGAACGGTTGCAACGCAGAGCCTTCTCATAAAACTCGTAGAGGAGGTTGCCTTCCATCATCACTTCGAGGGGAGCTACCTGCTTGCGGAGGATCTGGGACAGATTCCTTCCAATGCGGCACAGAAGACGGCCATTGACGCTCTGAGAAGCAACTTCGTCGAAGAGCATGTGTTTCATTCCTTTACTTGCCTTGGCCCAGGAGGCGCTGCCACGAGCAAGACTGCCTATGAGTCCAGCTTCATAGTTGGCCTGCATCCAATTGTAGAGAGACTTGTGGTACCACTCCATGTCGGCGAGAGCCTGTTCATCAGAGCTCAAGTCCTGAATGGCGTCTTGTATGAAGTGCCATGCAGCTCGGACGAGCTTCTTGTTGACCGATAGTTCCTGTGCGCCAACTTCGAACCTCAAGGGCTGCACGATTGTCTCAGTAGGCATCAGCGTAATATCAGGGTGCCATAACATCTTGAACAAGAGTTTTGTGGCATTCTCTGAGGCGTCGGTGTTATTGACGCCGCCAACAGCCTGGCAGAAGAGCCCCTTGACCTCCAAAAGTGTTGTATCAGGGCTTTTTGGATCGGTTGTGGTAATGGTGGAGCGGAATCCTGAGCGGTCTTGCTTGTCCACGGTCGCAAGAGACTGGAATTGGCTCCCAGGAGAGGACGATAGTGACTGAGAAACAAAGATCTCTCCAATGGCACGAGGCATGACCATGGAGTTTTGGTACGCGTCTGATGACAGCGCCGCATAGGCCCCCTGGAATATGGAGTCAAGCGTTGTGGGATGAAGTACGTGAGAGCTGGCAGATTTGACGTCCGCAATCCGGAATTGGAACTTCGAGCCGAAATCTTGTGCTTGAATGTTGATCATGTTTTGGAAGGTTGGACCATGTTCAAGTCCCATCTTCCTCAGACGACCAAAAAGCTCGCTAACCTCGACGGGTCGTAGACTGTCGTCTTCCACAGCATTTGAGAGGCTGTTAGACGCCTCGATCGTCCGCAGAACAGCCTTTGTCTTCTTCCTCTGTGAGATGTAACCGTGAATGTGCTCGGTCCATGATTCTCCATCTGTGCTGGGTGACTTGAGCGAGAACTCATACCATCCTGGTTCAAGGTTCTTGAGGTCGCATGGATGCAGAGAAAGTTGGACCTCGATTCCGGCCTCCGTGTCAGGGATAACAAGTGCATTGCTGATCTGGATGTCCCTCAGGCAATAGCCGTCAATTGTATCCGCATCGGAATCGGACAGCTGGCGTATAGCTTCAATCGCCATGGCAATGCCCCCAGCACCCGGGTAAACGATGTCAGACTGAACCAAATGGTCCCGGAGCCACGGCAGCTCGGATGCCTTGAGGAAATGTCTCCAGGTAGGGCTCGTAGCAGCCGGCCCAGGAAGAAGCGAACCCAGTAGCTCGTGACGGACATGATTTCTATTGCGATGCGCAACATTGAGCCGTGACTCTTGCCAGTAGCTGTTCGTATGGTTCCAGGGGTAAGAGGGGAGGTCGGCAATAACGTGGTATGCCTCATGGTGATTGTGGCGATTCACAGCCGCGAGATCTACAGGGTAACCCTTGCACCACAGAGACCCTGCCGCAGTCTGCATAGCAACTGCCGCGTTCTGGCCTCGAATCAAGCAAGAAGCATATGGCAAGCTAAGATCCTTCAAGACGGAGTCTTGGAGATTTGTCTAATTGGTCCAGCCAACGCGGAATGGGGACCGATTTCGAGAATGAGATCGACATTTGTTTCGTTGGAGGAAGTGTCCACGCACATCTTCTCGAATGACTGCGAGAAGAGCACCGGCCACAGAAGGTTGTTCACCCAGTGTTGCGGCCCAAGCTTCTCGGGACTTTCAATGAGACCTCCTGTGACTGGCGAGGAGTAGACAATCTTGTTCCACTTCAACTTCGGCTGGATGACGTCTTTCAACGCCTTCAGGTATTCGTCGGCCATGGGGAGCATGTGATGGGAGTGGTATGCCGACTTGACCTTAAGCTTGCGTGCGAAGATCTGGTCGTTGGCAAACTCCTTCTCGAGGCGATCAATCGCATCAAGGTCGCCAGAGAGTGTGACACTAGAAGGGCTGTTGACGCAAGCCACTGTCACCGTGCCCTTGTTAACCCCATGCTCTCCCAGATATGACCAGGCTTCGTCGGATCCAAGACCAACAGCTATCATTCCGCCAGGCGCTGAAGAAGACGTGTGATACTTCTCGGTCAGAACACCACGGAAGTAGGCCACACCCAAGGCCTCCTCAAAAGTTAGAGCTCCCGCGGCATAAGCGGCCGCAATCTCACCGCTTGAGTGACTCGTCACGGCACTTGGACGGATGCCCCAAGACTTGAGTAGGTCTACCAAGCAGATTTGCAGAGCAACGCAGACAGGCTGACTTAACCTGGGCTCGTTGACGCGAGTTGACTTCTCGTCACGCTGCAATTCTTCCACAAGAGACCAGTCGGCACCATAATCGGCAAGAACAACGTCGGCGTGAAGAAGCGACTTCTGGAACGTTGGATAAACAGAGATCAACTCGCGCCCCATCGCATGCCATTGTGCTCCCTGGCCGTTAAACACGAAGCCAATGCGTGGGGGCTCTTTGGCGAGTGTGACCGCTTTCTTCACAGGATCGTCTAGGGCTTCAATCAAGTTCTGTTGACAGTTCAAACTTGAGACTGCAACTCTCCAGGGGAAATGCGAGCGTCGAGTATCGAATGTATAAGCAAGATCGTCAAATTTAATTGCGGTACCTGTTGACTTTCGGCTTTCCAGGTACGCCTTCAAGTTTGAAACCATCTGTGTTGTGACCGTGAGGTCCTTGCTACTGAGAACAACAAGCCGGGGTTCTTCGGTCCTCGTTGTCGTCTCGGGAGAGTCATGGAGATGCTCGTTTGGACCGTCAATGATTACATGACCATTGGTTCCCCCGTAGCCGTAGTTGTTGACAGAGACGCGACGTGGCATACCATCAGGCCAGTTCCGGGAAACCAGTGGGACGCTGACCTTCAAAGCCGCCATGTCGATCTTCGGATTGGCCTCTTTGTAATTTAAACTGGGTGGAATGATGCCATGCTTGAGCATCATAACGGCCTTCACGACACCCGCGATTCCACTTGAAGCCTCTAAGTGCCCCAAATTGGTCTTAATGGAACCAACTAGGACTGGGTTATCGGCAGTCCGACCCTTACCGAATACCCGGCTGATCGCCCTGGCCTCTATCGGATCACCAGTCGGTGTTCCCGTCATGTGGGCCTCGACATAAGGGGTTTTGGAGGGATCTAGTCCTGCTCGGCGATAGCAGGCGCGAATGAGCTCTTCTTGGGCCTCTGCTGAAGGTGAAGTGATTGTTGGGGTCTTTCCGTCTTGGTTGATTGCAGTCTCCCGGATGACAGCATGGACCGGTTCACCATCCGCTAACGCATCGCGGAGGGGCTTGAGAAGAAGGGTCGCGATTCCCTCGCCGCGACCGTAACCGTTAGCCCGGCTGTCCCAAGCAAAACATCGGCCGTCGGCCCCAAGAACGCTGTGGCGAATTAGCTTAGGCTTTAGAGCTTAATACTGAAATGTCATTTTTGACCTACCCAAGACTTGACATGACGATGAATGGGTCGGGGTTCAACAGAAGGTTTGACGCTCCAACCACCGACATTCGAGACTCCCCATTACGAATGCTCTGAACTGCCAAGTGAAGAGCAGCCATACTTGCTGAACAGCCTGTGTCGGTCGTTAAGCTAGGACCACGAAGGTCAAAAAAGTGCGAAATCCGGTTTGACATCATCGCCACACCGTTGCCTGTCAAGGCCGTTCTTGGCAATGTGTCTGGATCTCGCATGAGACTGTCGTGGTAGTCTCGGGAGAATGAGCCCATAAAAACAGAAGTGTCGGTTCCTGCCAACTTGTGAAGAGGAATACCGGCTAGGTGGTCGATGAGGTTAGCATCTTGTTCCGAACGGTCGGTCGATGTGATTTACCATTCTCAGAGGCTTCAAAGACAGACTCCAGAAGCATCCGAACTTGCGGATCCATGGCCTAGGTAAGAGAGTAAGTTATTTGGCGCGCTGTTGATTGCAAAGATCACGAAAACCCACATTGGCAATTTCCGCAGTAAAATTGAAGAACGATGCATCAAATTTAGAGACATCGTCGCGAATGAAATGCCCACCCACTACGTTGGACTAGTTGATGACTTGTCAGTATCGAGCTGCGCTTTTTTGATGAATTCAAAACTCGTACCATTCCGATTTTTGCATGACCTTTGTCGTAAAATGCATCCGAGTTGAACCTCGACTTTGGAACAGGAGACCATCCATCTCGTCCGTCAACGACAAGTTGCCATAACTTCTCAGGTGTTGTTGCATCGCCCGAAAACTTGCAACTCAAGCCAATGATGGCGATGGGCTCTGCCGGTGCCCCGCTAGGTGATTGGACGCTGTCCACTGGAGAGCTCAGCTCTGAGGAGGTTGCATGACTCATGTAAGGCGCCATTGTAGGTGATTATTGTGATAGGTTGCTGAGCTCAATTGCTTCACACGGACCACAGTAAGTTGGGATTTTGTTATGGCAGAGAGTTAACTGGGACTTCCAGATGGTGGGCACCCTTGATCGTAAGAAGAGTCGATGAGCGAATGGTTACTAAGAGTTTCTACTCATTCTATGACATGCCATGTATGATGCCAACCCTCTATTGATACAGAACCGGACTGGAAAATTGTGTCTCCCAGCTGTAAATCCGAAGGTTTGGCTATGCAGTCTTCACCTCGGCAACCGGATCGCCGAAAACGATGAGGCCCGAACGAATCGGCCTCGAAAACAATCTCCCACCTTCCGCCAATTGTGACCATCTCAGATCTAATCTTGGCTACACAATAAGGCCCTTCCTAAATGGGAAGCGCCGTGACTCTCCCACCCCTCCCCGGAGCAAAACACGGGATGAAGCGGGAGGGACACACGCCCCGGAAAGTCTCGTAGCAATTGCGGCAACTCTATTTGATGGGCATCTCGCTAGGCTATCCGGGGTCAGGGGTCCGCGGTGAGAGCCCCGGCCATGCGGGAAGCGTTTGCTGCATCACGCGTGTTTGGCCGCTGAATGACTACCCAGTGCTACTCAGAACACATTGAAATCGTTGGTTCCTGTCAATTGCTCCTAGTGTCTGCAATCAACTGAATGATCGTGTTGTAAACATCAAATTGATTACAGCGTCACATCGGAAGTAACGCTATCAAACACCATTCTGACATTCTCGTCAACTTTCAGACAACTCCGATTCAACATGCCTTCTGCAGGAAACCTGTCCAAATGGGCCAAAATGGGCGGTCGCAAGTCGAGCGTCAAATCCGAAGAGCCCTCGGTCACTGAACAGCAGGTTCCCGATAGTCCGCCTGCAGACCCTAGTGCCGATGGCCCGACTGGGCTAAAGCTACTTGCGATTACACTCGGGTTATGCTTGACGCTATTCCTAGTTGGCCTGGTAAGGGATCCTGTGACCACACATCACGATCAATGCTAACTTGGATGTCATGTAGGATAACATCATCATATCCACGGCTATACCACGAATCACCGACGAGTTCCATTCAATCAACGATATCGGCTGGTACGGAAGTGCCTATTTGCTTACGACGTGCACATTTCAGCTCACCTTCGGAAAGCTGTATACACTCTTCTCCATCAAGACTACATACCTTGTCTCAATCTTCATCTTTGAAGTTGGATCAGCAATATGTGGCGCAGCTCCGCAGTCGGCCGTCCTCATCGTCGGAAGAGCCATCGCTGGCGTCGGCTGCTCGGGGATTCTGGCCGGAACCTTTACCATTATCGCCGTCATCGTGCCGTTGCCCAAGAGACCTGCTTACACAGGACTTGTGGGCGGGGTTTACGCGATTGCCTCAGTGGTTGGGCCTCTTCTCGGGGGAGCCTTCACAGACAAAGTGACGTGGAGGTGGTGTGTATGTGTACCCTCACCATCGGGCTGGACTTATTCCCGGCTAACGACATGTAGTTCTACATCAACCTACCCATCGGCGCCGTGTCCCTCGCCATCATGATCTTCGTCTTTAAGTCACCGCCACGACCGGACGCCGACAAAGACCTAACCTTGGTTGAGAAATTTCTTCAGGTGGACCCTCTGGGCACAGTTGCGCTGATGCCGGCCGTCATCTGCTTGCTTCTCGCTCTTCAATGGGGCGGAACCGTTTCCATGGAGCGACGCGAGAGTAATTGTGCTCTTCGTGCTATTTGGAGTTCTTTCCATCGTCTTCGTCTTCATCCAGATTCGTAACGGTCCGAACGCCACTTTGCCTATTACCGTCATCTCTCAGAGGAGCGTTGCAGCGGCTTGTTGGTTCTCAGTGTGCACAGCCGGAGCCGACTTCACTCTTCGACAATACATCCCAATCTGGTTTCAGGCGATCAAAGAAGTTTCGGCGGTCGATTCTGGTCTGATGAACCTAGCACTCATTCTAGCCACTGCCCTCGCTTCGATCGTCAGCGGTGTCGGTATTACCAAGATTGGATACTACAACCCATTCATGATAGCGGCTACGCTGTTCATGTCGGTCGGCGCAGGGTTGCTCACAACGTGGAAGCCCGATGTCCCTACCAGAGACTGGATTGGATACCAAATTCTGTACGGAATGGGATCCGGTCAGAGCATGCAGACACCGTTGATGGTGGTTCAGACTGTTCTCCCGATGGCGGAGATTCCTCTGGGCACAGCCCTTGTAATGTTCCTGCAAACATTCGGAGGAGCCATCTTCATCTCGGTGGCGCAAAATATTTTTACGAATGAGCTCCGCAATGGGTTAGCGAAAGACTTCCCAAACCTCAACTCGACAGCGATCGTTGATGGAGGAGCTACAAGTATAAGATTGCCAGGTGTTTTGCCTCCGGGCATGCTTGAGCCTGTCCTGCGTCTTTACAGCAAGTCTCTGACAAACTCTTGGTATGTTGCTCTGGGACTTGCATGCGCGAGCATCGCAGGAAGTACTCTAGTCCAGTGGAAGAGCGTGAAAAGTACGGAGACACCTCCTCCTGCCGAAGGAGACGGCAAGAACAACATGAGTGGCGCGGCGGACGCGATGGAGATGAAACAACAGGACCTCAGCCCCACCGGTTCCAACGCAAATGATGTGTTCAATAAGCGAAACGATACTCTCTGAGGGATAATAACAGTAAATCCGGATCGGCTGCTGTTCACGGTTTTCGTATTGGATAGTAGTTTTGTTTTCCATAGACTTTTTAATTCTGGAGAAACTGGTTTTTCACACGCGGGCTTGTCATTTTCAAACGTGAATATTGCTACTAGAGATACATTCCTAGCCTTGCATCTTCTTGGCAGCTGGCGTTGAGCCGAAGTTGATGTGCTCCGTGGAAAAGTCCTAAAATGGTCTCGATTCGTTCATGGAGGTACGGAGGACACGGGCCCAGATAACTCGGGATGGCAGCTGACATCATTATGAGACGAAGGCGCATGCTTCTCATAACAGGATCTATATGTATATCAGGTTCGCCTATGATAACATTTGCCTATGATAACATACCTATGCATTTCTATGAACCTCAAATTCAGTCTATATGCCGGCTTTGCATCCCATCTAACTACGCCTGGTATCATAGAAATGATGGGGGTTGTCTGTAATACTGATCTACAGCCCACTCCATAGCCCGAACAACCGCCTTGATCTCCGAATCCTTCTTTGGTGGATGATGTCCTCCCGAGTGTTGTAGCTTTTTTGATAGTCTGGGATCACACATTTGGTATCCTACCTCATGCATGTCGTGCATGAAGGGGAAGTCCCGTCTGCCGGCCACATGGACAGTCGGGATGTGAATGCGTTCTGAAAGTAACATGGGATGCAGTACCCGAGGAACAATACCACCCACATCCCGAAAGAAATCTTGATTGAAGTCGGGCAAAACGGCGCCAATCTTCAGAGCCGATTGAAAAGTGCGTACGAGGCAGTCGTTAAAGACTTGCTGCCGTGGAGCGAGATCCATAGTGCTTGTTCCGGTACGGCGATATGCACAGAGCTCTTCAATCTCAGACTCGCAATATGTTGCGTCGGCCGAAAATGGTACTACTGAGGAGAAGAGCACGGCGAACTTGAAGTCAGGCTCTTCGCCATTGACTTGCTGGTGGAAGATATAGGAGAGGGCGACAGATGCGCCTTGGCTGAAGCCCAATATTCCATCAAAAGGACCAAGCTCGTCGACCGTTGCGGCAATATTCTGATGTGCAGCCTCGATTTCCCGGGGTGAGTACCCAGTAAGATGTGAATAAAATGGCCCAGGAAGAGCCGGGCTCATACCTGAAAGCATGTTGTCAGCTTCGCGCGCTTGCAGAATGCAGGTCATTTCATAGTTCAACTTACCAGGTCCTCGGTGAGAGGGAACAGGCCCATCAACCAACACAAACTCGTAGCTTGCATCGACTGATTTCATCAGCCCTACGAGCTGGCTCTCTAGAATCTTGGCAGAACTGCCGACGCCGTGCAATGCGAGAATCCTCATATCTTCTAGAACAAAGTGACAGCAGTGAGTACGAAGTCAATAGGAAAGTAACATCCAATGCACAACTTCAACTTCGCAGATGCAAGGTGAGAAAGGAAATAAAATCCCGAAACCGACGTTATCTTCTAGAGTTTTCGGTATCGCGTCCCTTACCATCTCAGTTGAGAGTTCAACGCGGGCGTCCGATTTAGGAAGTTTGTGTACATTTCTCCTATTTGGGCCCACACCGGTGCTCTTTTGACAGCACCGATGCTCTTTTTGGGGTAGGTAACAAACTGCTAGATCAGGTTACAGACAGGGATGGGCTGTGGATCTACGATAACGAAAGAGGCATTACTTGTATGGCAATGTGTAGATTTGGCTGCGATGAAGCAAACGCCAGTTGAGACTAATGGCAACTCTGTGCTGCTTCTAAGCTTCGATAACTATTCCTCACATTGCAGGTTACACGCGTAGACACCATCGTCGCTTAGGTAACTTACACATTTTGAACCCCAAAAGTCACTATGAGTCCGTGCAGCGAGCAAGAACCAATTGCCATCATTGGGGCAGCATGTCGCCTACCCGGTGAGACAACGTCACTTGGACGACTATGGGACATGATCAGTCACGCCAGGAGTGGCCACGGCAGAGTTCCATCTTCGCGATGGGATGCAGATGTTTGGTATCATCCTGATCCAGATCGCAAAGGATCTGTAAGTGAGATCTTCATATGAGAACAATTGAAGTATTGTGTTAACATCACTGGCTGTGAAGATCAGTGTGAAACATGGGTACTTCCTGGAAGAAGATGTCTCTGTGTTTGACGCCTTATTTTTCTCAATGACGGCTAAGGAGGCGGCGGGTATGGATCCTATGAAGAGATTGCTTCTCGAAGTGAGTTATGAGGGGTTCGAAAACGGTAAATTTCACGCTATATCTTGCACGAAGTTCTGGTACTGAGACAATGTTTAGCCGGTATCCCTATGGACACCCTTACGAACTCCCAAACTGGAGTCTATGTAGGATGCATGACGAACGATTATGAGCAACTATCCACTCATGATATTTATGACATCGGAGATGTTGCAGCCTCTGGGATGAGTGAGGCTATGACCGCAAACCGAGTTTCTTGGTTCTTTGGATTACGAGGACCCAGTCTGACCCTTGATACCGCATGCTCGTCAAGTCTGTACGCGCTCCACCTCGCGTGCCAGTCACTCAAGCTAGGCGAGACCAATATGGTAAGAATATCCCCGCTCGCAGCGAACAAAGAACAGCGAATAACAATATTTCCAGGGACTTGTTGCCGGCGTCAACTTGATCTTGCATCCAAATTTTATGCATCAGCTCTCATCAATGCACATGTTGAGTCCGGAGGGGATTTCTCATTCCTTTGATCACCGAGCGAACGGTTATGGCAGAGGAGAGGGAATTGGATGTTTAATCGTGAAGAGGTTAAAGGACGCCTTGAGGGATGGAGACACAATCCGCGCTGTAATCCGTGGCACCGGCACCAACGCAGACGGAAAGACGCCCGGCATCACGCAACCAAGCTCGGAAGCGCAGGCGGAGCTGATCAGGAGCACCTACGACGCTGCAGGCTTGCCTTTCTCTGACACGCAGTACTTTGAGGCTCATGGGACTGGTACTCCTTTGGGAGTAAGAAGACCCCGTTCTCATTCCCTGTTCGCGAATACTGACAGTTGCCAGGACCCCATTGAGCTATCAGCAATTGGTGCCACGCTAGGCACTGGTCGAGATCCGGAGTCTGGGCCGCTTTTTGTTGGCAGCATTAAGGCAAATGTTGGCCATACCGAGGGATGCTCAGGGCTGGCTGGTGTTTTGAAGTCCATCGTCTGTCTCGAAAAGGGGATTCTTGTTCCTACAGCCGGCATCGAGAAGGTGAACCCGAAGTTGAGACTCACAGATTGGAACTTGGCCCTGCCTTCAGAAAACATGTCTTGGCCTTCCAAAGGGCAACGCAGAGTCAGCGTCAACTCATTTGGATTTGGTGGTGCTAATGCTCATGTTATCTTGGATGATGCCCACAACTATTTACGAAATCGAGGTTTGCTGGGCAATCACAACACCACTACCTTGGAAGACGACTCATCAGAATCGGGCATCAGCATGGGATCTGAGTCCCCTAGACAAGAGTCGCACAAAAGACTTTTCGCCTTCAGCACAAAAGACCAAACAGGAATCGATCGGCTTGGCCCTCTCTTCAACGATTTCTTGTCCAACAAGGAAGCCACGTCGAACGCAAGATTTCTCGGCGACCTGGCTTACACTCTCGCAGGCCGACGATCTCAATTCGAGTTCCGAAGCTTTGCTGTCGCAGAGTCCGTGTCAGACCTGCAGACCCAGATCGAGAAGGGCTTACCAAAGTCCAAACGTGCTTCTAAGCACGATAATCCTATCTTCGTCTTCACCGGCCAAGGAGCTCAGTGGCCCGCCATGGGTAGAGAGCTTCTCAACAACTGCATGTTTCGAACAAGCATCCATAAGTCGCAGGTCCTGCTCGAGCACTACGGGTGCCCGTGGGATTTGATCGACGAACTGTCAAAGACTGCCGATTCCAATGTCGATCTCCCTCAGTATAGCCAGGTACTATGCACGGTTCTCCAGATCGCGTTGGTGGACCTCCTTCGGGCCTGGGGGGTCATTCCGAAAGCTGTTGTTGGTCACTCGAGTGGAGAAATAGGTATGCATCTGTTTTGAATGGAACTACTCGACGACTCGCTGACATCATCATAGGCGCGGCCTACGCTGCCGGACTTATCTCTCGCTGCAACGCTGTTAAGGTGGCCTACCTCCGTGGAGTTTGTTCCGCCAAAGTCGCCGATATTGTAAGCCCTCGAGTGGGCGCCATGTTAGCAGCCGGGTTGAGCGAAGCGGAGGCAGTCGCTTATCTGGACCGAGTTCCTCCGGGCTCAGCAGTGGTTGCATGCGTTAACAGCCCCTCGAGCGTAACGCTCTCTGGAGACCAAGATTCCATCTCTCAATTGTGCGAGCTGATATCCGCGGATGGCAAGTTTGCCAGAATGCTTCGCGTCAAGACGGCTTATCATTCTCCTCACATGAGCACTGTCGCCAAAGAGTATGTTGATCGTATGGGGGTAATATTGCCACTGGCAGACGAAGATCAAGTTGCGCCCATGTTCTCATCTCTCACTGGCAACCTCGTCACCTCGAGAGACCTTGACGGTCCGTACTGGATGAAGAACATGTGCGAACAAGTCCGCTTTTCGCAAGCCATGGGCAATCTCTTGGAGCATTCATCAGACGCATCAAAGGGACGAAGTCGCATTCGCACAGCATGGAGCGCCTTCATCGAGATCGGTCCCCACGGCGCGCTGCAAAGCCCAGTCGGGGAAATTGTCAAAGCGAGTCAGAGCAAGGCCGCGAAGGAAGCACCGTATTTTTCTGCCCTCACGCGTGGCAAAAATGCCGAGTCTACCTCTCTGCAGCTCGCGGGACAGTTATGGGCCTCTGGACACGCTGTGAATATTCTTCATGTCAACGGCATCATACCCGAAACTTTGCCAATGGCGTTGCCAGATCTGCCGTCATATCCATGGAACCACAGTAAGAGCTACTGGCATGAGTCGACAGTGGCACGTTCAAACAGGTTTCCTTCCGGCCCACGGACTGATCTCCTTGGCGTTGCCGTCGACCTGCAGAATCCAATGGAGCCGAGGTGGCGGAACTACCTGCGAATCTCGGAAAACCCGTGGATTGAAGACCACAAAATCACCGGGACCACACTGTATCCAGCAGCTGGAATGATCGTGATGGCGATGGAAGCTGCTCAACGACTGGCTGATCCCGATAGACGTCTTAAGGGAATCACCTTCCAGAACCTGAAGTTTGAGAGAGGTCTCGTTGTGCCTTCCAGAGATCAAGCCGTTCAGACTGAAGTCAGTCTGCGCCCAGACGACTCGATGCCCGCGACTTGGAGTTTCACTGTCTATTCCACCGTTTCGGTGGGATCATGGACTAAGCATTGCTACGGATCCCTTACGCTCGATTATGAGAACGAAAAGCGCAACTGCCTCGGTCCTTCAGAGACAGAATGGCGAGCCTTCGCCGCCGAGCGACAAGACATTGAGCAGAATGCGTCTGAGGAGCTTGACATGGACTCCTTCTACGACGACCTAGAATCCGTTGGCGTGGAATACGGGGAAACTTTCAGAAACGTCTTTCAAGCTGCAGCCGTGCCCGGAGAATACTCTGCCTGTGGTTCCATCGCAATCCCTGACACCAAGTCGGTTATGCCTTTCGACTTTGAGTTCCCCCACCTCATCCACCCCGCTACTATGGACGCCATCTTTCACCTACTCTTCATCGCCTTCACCGACGGCAAGCCGTTGGAGGAAGCAGCGGTTCCGTACACGTTAAAACACATGTATATCTCGGCGGACCTGCCTCAGGGTGATGGCAGTGTTTACACTGGCTATGCCAAGCGCCTCCGAACCAACGGTCGGAGACATCCGGTGACTTGATCGTCTCGGATGAGAGTTGGTCGGCGCCGAAGCTCATCGTCCGTGACTTCGCCCTCTGGCAGGTGACCTCATCTAGAGACGCCTCGTCTTTGACAAGCGAGTCTGCTCGAAAGGTGTGTGCCAAGCTCCGCTGGAAAGAAGACTTCGACTTCATCCACGATCCAGTCACGCTGCGGGGTTCGCCTTTAGTTGGGGGCCTTGAGAACAACCGTAAAGCGGCGGCAGCTGTTGTACAGCTCTTAGACAGACTGTATCACAAGAAGCCAAACTACAAAGCACTCATCGTTGTTGCGGATGCGACCGAGTGGGCTCGAAGGCTGCTACAGGACCTAATTCACGCATCCACAATTGCCAGTGAGGGAACTCCTCAACCAACCAACAAGTTCGCGTTGGCCACCACAACCAAGGACGCAAGCGACACGATTAGCTGTCTCCCAAAGTCTGCTCAGCATGCTACAAATACGAAAGAATGGCTTGCGCAAGATGATGAACCGCTCCCGTTCCCAGATGAGAGTTTCGACTTAGTACTGGTTCTGGACGACCCGTTCAAGACCATTTACAACTCAGCCGGTTTCCATAGGCTGCAGGAATCATTGCAACAGAAAGGCTATCTTGGTATGATTGAGCCTCTCGTCTCGGCTGACTCGGGCAGGAAGACTGTGGGAGAACTCCACTCTTCCGGCCTACAAACAAGGATCATCATTTCTGACGTAGAGTCATTTCGTGCTCTTATCCTCTCCCAGATACCTCCTGCATCAGACACCACGGCTGTTCCAGAGCATGTCTTCCTGCTCCAGAGAGCTGGTTCGGCTTTGCCTCTGGATCTGCAGGCCGTAATGACGAGTCGACTCAACGCTCTCGGTTGCCAAACCCATTCAGTCACGCTGGAGCAGGTTCATGATCTGCGAGGAAAGCATGTCATCTCGCTTCTTGAGGTTGAGTCTCCACTAGTGTATTCCTGGACTGCTCAGGAATTCTTGCAGTTCAAGACACTGGTTTCCAGTGCGAGTCACCTGTTTTGGGTGACGCGGGGTGGCGAACTGCAGAACTGGGACGGCGGGCTTGAGTTCGCGCCGTCTCAAGGACTTCTCCGAGTGATGCGCACAGAGCATTCTCACATCACATTGCCACATCTGGACCTTAGTCGAGGTGGCCGTCTCTCTCCAGAAGCAATTGCGGATGTCATCATGAATGTCTGGCACGCCTCCATCGCGGATGATTCTTCGCAGCTTGAGCTGGAGTACGCAGAACTCAACGGGTCGGTCTTCGTGCCCAGATTCATTGAAGATGAAGGTATCGACATCAACTTAGGTCCGAGTGACCAAAGCCTTAAGCCAGTCATACAGGCTCTAGGAGGTGATAGTCCACAAACTCTTTGTCGACAGGACCATCGCCTTGTGTGGGTTGATGATGACACGTCGGCATCTCTCGGCTCGGCGGAGGTTGAGGTTAATGCTGAGTACTTGGCCGCGAAGAAGAGCGGTGCAGATTCTTCCGAGGACCAGGACCCCGTTATCTCGGCTATGGCAGTCACGGGCACTATCGCTGCGGTTTCACCAGAAGTCACGGCTGTTCAGGTTGGGCAGCGTGTGATTGGCTTGCGTTCAGGTTCCTGTCATACAAAGCCTCGGATTCAAGAGTCACTGGTCAGAGTGTTGCCTGACACCATGCAACCCGAGGAGGCTTGCGCAACAATCCCTGCTTTGATTGCAGCGCAGTATGCGTTATCTCACGTTGGAAGACTTGAAGACGGTCAATCCATTCTCATCCATGGAGCAGAGACTTCCGTTGGTCAGATGGCCGCCCATCTTGCACGCTCACTGGGGGTCACTGCTTTTGTGACTGCGGAGGGTGCATCCGAAAACCCCAACCTGAGCCAGAGCCTCTGTCTTGACTCAACCCGCATCTTCGAGGACATTTCAGATCATTGCAAGAAGTCAATATTGCGACAGACGGACGGAAGAGGTGTGGACCTCATCTTGAACTGCCGCCAGGCTCTCCCGACTTCAACATGGTTCGAATGCCTGGCAGATTTCAGCTTCTTCGTAGACATCAGCGGCCAGAACGCTTCTCGCCCGGTCAACACAAGCCCCGCTCGAAATGCCACAGTCGTCCAGGCCGACTTATCTCAACTTCTTCAAGCAAAGCCGGTACTTGTAAGCAGACTTTTCAAGAGCGCTTACGATCTCGTGGAGGGCGGTCAGATTAGTCCAGTCGTTCCAAGTCACGTACGGTCTGTTTCCGAGTTCACCAGCATTGACGGGGAAACTGGCCCCCAAGAGTTTGTTCTCCGACTGGATCCAGGTGACAAGGCTCTTGTTGCTCCGTCTCGTCTCTCAGAGCTCCAGCTAGATAGTGAGGCTACATACATCCTTGCCGGTGGTCTCGGCGCTCTCGGCCTTCAGATCGCTGAGATGATGTTCGAGCATGGCGCTGGTCACGTTGTCTTCCTTTCACGATCAGGAGGAGACAAGGCCCAAGCCGAACTGGGCGGCTTCCGCGACCGAGCGTTGAAAGTGGACGCATTGAAGTGTGATGTTTCCGACGCCTCTCAAGTTGAAGCTGCCGTGAAGGCCTTGATTCAAAGCCAACGTCGCATCAAGGGTGTTATTCAGTGCGCCATGGTTCTAGAGGTATTTATTTTCTGCTTATTTAGTATATCGTGTAGACTTGACTAACAGCACCAGGACGCCATTTTTGAGAACATGACATACGATCAGTGGCAAAGGCCAACACGCCCTAAGATTCAAGGTACCATGAATCTTCACAACTACATGCCGAAAGACGTCGACTTTTTTATCCTTCTCTCTTCCATCACTTGCGTCATCGGCAATGCGGCCCAATCGAATTACGCTGCTGGAAACACTTTTGAGGACGCCTTTGCCCACTACCGCCGAAGCAAAGGCCTCGCTGCCACCGCAATCGACGTCGGGCTAGTCACTGACTCAGCCCACTTTACCGGAGACTTTGACATGGAGGCCTACCTCCAGATGTATGAGCATCGTTGGGATGGTCTCCAGACAACTCAAGAGGAGCTCGACACTGTCCTGAGGGCAGCTATGAGGGGTCGCACCGCCGATGGACAGCCGATTGAGCCCCAGATTGTTCTCGGTCTGGGGAGCTCCATGCCGACCGGAGCAGCCTGGACCAGAGATCCCAAATTCAGTCACAGAGTCAACCATGATTCATCAGCTACCTCTGGTGCCTCTGAAAGCCAGCAGTCAGCCTCCGAGAGGATAGCAAAAGCCGAGACCATGGCTGACGCTGTGGTCATCTTTGAGGATGTTCTCAAGACGTATGCTGCGCAGGTCATGGACATTGCTCCTAGCGAGGTGGATCCCGAGAAGGCGTTTTATGACTTTGGTGGTATGTTTGACCTTTACCTCACGACCCTGTGTTTTCTCGTGCATACTGACAGTGTTTGGTATAGTGGACTCCCTGAAAGCCGTAGAGCTTCGCAACAGGATCTTCCGAGATCTTCAGTCCGACATGTCCGTGTTTGAGTTGTTGAGCCCATCACCGCTGTCCAAGCTGGCGTTGGAAATTGGGACCAGGAGCAAGTTGATGGCAAACCTGACGGAAAAGACCAGTACTTAGTAGAATACATATCAACGAGAAGGATGAAAGGCTTTTGTGGAATTCGGATCTTGATTTGAACTGCTAGTAAATTCAATTCTTTCATTGGAGCCAAAGTCTCCTCTCAACTTCATGAAACCATCTTCAATGCCAATGAAAATGCCAGTACGGCACCGGGAGAGAATACCCCGCTGGCGGCTGTAAGCACAGCCATCCTGCCTATGAATGAATCCATAACAGTTGAGAACCACTTCCGCTTTTTCAACCGATGAAGCAATGCGGATGATTTCAGCACTTGATCCGCAAACGGGACAAGCGCCGCTGTAATTACAAAGATGTCCCACTGAAGGAAGTCTCGCGCTCCATCCGCAATTACTGTAGTCGAAGCCGCGTCGATATAGTCGGCCGGCCAAAAGACGCGCCGCAAACCGCCCTCCGACGCGCCCAATAAAGCCCATAAATGGCCAGCTGCGGCAGCAAAGCCAGAGAACATCAACGACGCCATGGTGTAGGCTTTCGCCTTCGCCTGCGCCGGCCGCCAACCCCAGTATGCGGACAACTTCCTTTGGGCCCAACAGCAAGCGGGATGAGCGACAGCCAAAGCGAGAGGGGTGAATCGATAAAATGCGATAAGTTCCTGTCGCTGGCTTGTGGTGCAAGATGGATTAAACGAGGGATAGAGCAGCATCGCTGGGGTGATGGCACCCAAGATTGCGGTCGGAATCAGCGCGAATGCCTCGTTGGAATCGGATGGGCCGACCTCCGGCTTTGCACTGCCGTGGGCGTTGTCCAGAAAACGCTCGATGTGCGTGAAACAGTAGAGAGGATACACAGCCGCAGCACCCCAAGCTTGGTTGAATACCCCCCAAGACAGATGCTCTCTATTAATTGATTAGCAGGATTCTCTTCATCGCATGATGGCACACGCTCACAGAATCGCCCAAGGCGGCCGCTTCCCTCGGTCCCAGCCCAGAACTAACATACAGTGCGACACCGTCTGCATTGTCGTGAAGAGACTAACGAGCAGCATGCGATCGGCTGAGGATCCGTTACTGAGAATGTTGTTGTAGAATATGACAGCCGGGACGAGGAAGTGGTCAAAGCCAGATATCCCGGTGAAGGTGGTTCGGAGAATATCGCCATTCGGAAAAGTGCCTGTTCGCTTCACTGAAGCCACAGACCCGGCCACGCCGCTGCGGATCATCCTACCCCAGAGGGCATCGTAGCCGACGAGACTTAGCCCGAGGAAGTATGTGTGCATCGTGGGATTGATAACAATGGTCAATGGCAGGGAATGTGCAGCACATCATAATGCAAGGGGATGCGGCGGGTTTTAAGTTCGCAGTCACAATTTAACCACGAGCTGTTCCAGGATGAGCGAGTCATGCTCCACTTGCAAGTTTTGATTCGATTTGATTCATCTCAACTACTAGCCTTCTTAGATATTTGCCCTGTTTGCCTTGCAGCTGAAGTACGAAGGATACTCCCAAACCTCCTTGTAGTACTCCAGCGTCTTGGTAAATCTAGCATACAAATACAAATATGCACTCACGCTCGCCACCGTTGCAAGTAGAATTCCTGTCCAAAATGGAGACGACACGTGCCATACGAAGATGAATGCCGTTTTCTCATACGCCTCCTGATTCCGGAGTAACCACCGGCTGGTAATCCCAGCAGCTAGCAGAAACTTCACCGCTAGTGGCCAGCCAGACACTTTTGATTTTAGTGAAGCACTTTGAAGCTGCGCTCTTTGAACATCCCATGCTTGGGAAGAGATCGGCGCCGCTTCGCTCGTCTGCATCTAAAGTCAGCTGGCCATTCGCAGAAACACTTTGAATTATCATAGCATACCTCTCCCTCCAGAACGCCGATTTGGAATTTTGCGAGCGTCTTGTATGCGTCTTCGGAATGCCCAACGTACTCAAAGCTCTCGGTGCCGTCTGACCCAGCAACATCCTTCAAGACCTCGACACCGCCGGGGTGGTCATCCACGTAGCTGGAAACATCGTATACTACAATGGTCAGAAATCATTCTCAAACCTGGTATCGTAATGAATTACCTTTGCCGCGGATAGAAACCCATAGGTTGTGAACTTCGTAGTGTTTCGCAAGCTCAGACTCGGTGATTACGTCCATTGTCAACCTTCTTTTGATAATCAAAAGCCTCTTTTCTTCCTCAAACTGAGCCGTCAAATTTCAGACGTTCAAATTCTCTCGTAGAGGAGCCTTCTGCAGCCAGTCTCTCACCCATCTCGCCATCCCGTATCCATGAGCCGGCCAAAGGACTAAGACCGGACTGGAAGAGTGGGTCCGGACAGCCGAAAGTGGCAGCAGCAGAGGCCCGGCCCGAGCGGGGCTTCCCGTTTCGGCCTTCGGCTCGATGATTTCGTCCTTCGCCGATGGCGTATTCCAGGATCATCCCAGCTTCGCATTGCCCAAAGAGGTAAGAGAGGGACTCAACTGATTTTGGGCATCGCGAGATGTCCAACGCCTCAAAGTGAACGACTGAGCTAGATTCTTCACGCGTCCCGGTTCGCTGTCCCGTATCGTCGGTCCTAGGTCCTTCGGCTTCACAGAACCAAAGATCATAGACGGTGGAGGCTCAATCCTCGAGTCCGTATCACAATGTTCCAGCAACAATTCACCATTGGCCACGGCCCTTTTGAGCGATGTCATACCTTGAGTTTGCCGAGCATCAAGAGCATGCAGGAACTCAAGGCAGGGATCGCCAAAGTATTTTCTGTGTCTGACTGTGACTGTAAGTTTGAGATATCACATGTACCAGGAGCCTATGGCTGACGACTGAGAAGCCATCTGTTTTTACAACAGAAGAGACGTGCTTACATCACTGGATGATATCGAAAATTGCGATGCTCCTGTGCAGATCAGGGTCAATGGGGAAATCGTGAGAGAGCCCTCCGGACCAGAGCCGCTACCCTACGTTGGAAACCGCTATGAGCTGTATCCTGACCCACTTGGCAACTATGACCGTCTGTTCGACAGATACGGTCCAGTCATCAAGACGGTGAATATGGGAACTACGACCTATCTCACCAATGATCCAGACGTGTCGCGCGAGGTTCTCCGCGAAGGCCAATTCTTCACCAAGACAACCTCAGATCCAAGTCACCCACTGTATTATATGCGCAACAATGAGGCTCTGTTCACTTGCGACAGCGATGCTCCTGCATTCAAGCTGGCCCACAAGTTCATCCCTCCCAGTCTGACGCCAAAGGCTGTCCGCCATTACACACCAATTGTACAAGCCTGCGTCCGCAGGTCTTTCAAGGTGTTTGATGAGCTTGACGACAAAGAGCTAGCTTTCAATGTGTACCAGTACACATTCAAGATGGCTGGTGAGATCATCTGGAAAGTCATCCTCGGAATGGATCTGGGGCACTTTGACTCCATCGATTCCAAACCCCATGCGACCATCAGATTGCTCGGCGAGTATCTTTCTCTGATGAAGAAGACTTCGCTCCGAGGAAGCTGGTATGGGTACCTTCCATTCGGCACCCCGAAGAGACTTCGCCTCGTTCGGCAATTGCTCTGGGACGGTGTTGCCAAAGGTATCGAAGATTCCATGTCAGCGGAGACATTGCCAGACCTGCCAATGAAGGATGCGGCGCTCAACGCGACTTGCGTGGCAGACTATTTGCGCCGGGCAACTGACGACAACGGGGAGAAACTTCCGGAGGACATCATGTTGAGCAATTGCGTTATCTTGGTTGGGGCTGGATTCGTCACCACATCCTCCCTGCTGGCATGGCTGATTTACGCATTGGTCAAGTACCCCGGAAACCAAGAGCGTCTGCTTCAAGAGCTGGTCGACCATGGAGCAGAGGCGGGGAAAGAGTGGTC
This sequence comes from Colletotrichum camelliae, assembly GCA_018853505.1. Classification (NCBI taxonomy): domain Eukaryota; kingdom Fungi; phylum Ascomycota; class Sordariomycetes; order Glomerellales; family Glomerellaceae; genus Colletotrichum; species Colletotrichum camelliae. The sequence continues at coordinate 3,836,350 of JAELVL010000005.1, read as the reverse complement.
ATACGACGAGCTGACCGAGATGCCGTTCTTGGATAAGTTCGTCAAGGAAACGCAGCGAATGCACAACCCGTCTTTCCAGACCGCGCGCAACGCAAAGGAGGATGTTGTTCTGCCGGGCGGGTACTTCCTGCCCAAAGGCGCCGTCGTCATCCCCACGTTTCCATCCTTACACAAAAACGCGGCGCATTGGGATAATCCCACCCGGTTCGACCCCGACCGGTGGGAGACCGAGGCTGTGAAGGGCAGGCATAAGATGGCCTACACGCCTTTTGCTGCAGGTACTCGGGGTTGCGTGGGGTACAATCTCGCGCTGCTGGAGGTGAAGAGCGCCATGGCGAAGCTGGTTTATCGGTATCATTTTGAGGATGCATCGACGGAGGCTGTGGTGTACGATCCAGAGTTCATTGTGGTGCGGCCTTTGAATTTCTACGCCCGAGCGGTGAAGCGGACCAAGTGGCCACAGGGGCAAGCGTGATGTGGTGCGGTGATGAGCGAAGACCTCATGGCAATGTGGTTTTGTCGACTTTTAGTTACAGCGTCACTGTAATCATTGTCTCTGATTTCTAGCATTTGCAGTTACGCTGCTTCAGGCAATGTAAATCACTCAGATTGAATCCATCCAAATGGCAAGAATCCTCTCCCCCTTTCCCGTTTGTGACCTGTAATATAATTCGTCGAACAAACAGGCTGCGGTCTCGGCATGTCTTCAGCAGCATTGACACGATGCTCATCAAGATGATTTCCTTTTTCGGTCAGCTCCGGGCCTGACTTGGGTCATCCCGGCTGAAGCTCTGACCAGTCCGCGGCACTCTTCTGGACGGGGCAGAAAAGGGAGACCTGTGCTCGCCAGCCATGCTTCACAGCGGTACGTGAAATACGAGACGTAGCTCTCAGTGATCTTACCGAAGGCCGACATTGAAAGCCTCCATTAGATATCGTCAAATTTGTTACAATGGCGACCAATACCTATGCCACGACATCCACACAGCTTGGCGTCAACACAGCCAGTGAGACTACCAGCATCGTGACCACTCAATTAAGCGTGTTCGACCTGATTCCGCCACGAGTGTACATCAAGTTCATTGTCTACCTCCCGCTGCAACCCAAAGTCACCTTCCAGCAAGCCTTTGCGCACCTGCAAACCGGACTTCAAGGCACGCTGCGACAGTTTCCGTTCCTTGATGGCCGCATATTTCCGAGGGATGAACGCGAGGCGGGCTGGAAGCCGGGTCACATAGTGGTCTCATACGACCCCTCAGGGTCCGGCGACAGAACCAATCCCCCGAGACAATTGGCCTTCAAGGACCTGTCGGAAGTCCTGCCCGACTTCGAAGACCTCCGCGACGCAGGCTTCGAGTTCTCCGCCTTTGACGACGAGCTCGTTCTCTCTGCGCCTTTCGTTCCGGATCTTTCTGGCGGTGCAGATGTGTTCTTGGCCCAAGCCAACTTTGTCAAGGGTGGCTGCATCCTGGCGACGGGTTTCCATCACTCTGCGAGCGATGCGACTGGAATGGTCACCGCGATGAGAGCCTGGGCAGAGCATTGCCGAAATCTGGCAAACCCTGACAGCAATGTCTGCGACTGGCTTGCTCCAGAAAGTTTCGACCGGACGCTGCTGGAAAGGCTGTGGAGCAAATCACCCGCGAAGCCAGTTGCAGAGATCCCGCGCGACACGTGGGGCTTTCTCGGCTTCCAGCCCCCGGATGCGGAGGATGATGCGGCGCAGCATGCGGCCCCACCTCCGGCGCCGGCCCGGAGGATGGAGTCGAGCATCTTCTACATCTCGCCTGAAAATTTCAATGCGCTGAAGCGGGAGGTGCTTTCAGATGGAAACGACGGCTCAGGCTTGTCGGCCAACGATGCACTGCTGGCCCTTTTCTGGCGGGCCCTGATGAAGGCGAGATACCGTGCAGCTATCGCCGCCGGGCAGGCCACACCACCAGATGAAGTCTCCTACCTGGAGTCACCGGTGGACGGCCGCACGGATTTCGATCCCGCTCTTCCGTCATCGTACGCTGGGAATCTCGTTATCGTCAATAAAGTGCCCATGCCGGTGGTCGACCTCGCGGCACCCACAACAAGCCTTCGCGATGTGGCTCTCAAGGTGCGCGCCCAGGCTGCCAAGGTGAACCCAGGGCTTGTGAAGGATGCATTCACTCTTATGAGGGAAGTTCCGGACTACACCAAGCTGAAGCACGCATTCACGCGGCTCGACGGCTTCGATGTCATGATTACGTCGGTGCTGCTTCTGCCGCTGGACAAGATCAATTTCGGGGCCGACATATTCGACAACGACGGCAAGCCTGAGTCGCTGCGGCCGTTGATGGATGCGTTCAACGCGAACTTTAGACTTTGCATGGTCCTGCCGATGAAGAGCCACGGAGGCATCGAGCTGCTCGTCAGTTTGTTTGCTGATGAGATGGACCAGCTTCTGGAGGATGATGAGTTTGCAAAGTTTGCGGCGTTTTGCTGCCATTAATAGCATATGATGACAGGAGGTAGAAAGACGACTCAGGATCATTGAAATTGTCAGTTAGACCTGTGTATCGGTTATGTCATTTCAGTTTGATCGTCATCTGAATATCGCAGTCCGTGAGATGAAAATGAAAGACAAAAAAGCCGATGATGATTTCAGCGCAATTTCGAAGCATCGGTTGAAGGCGACGGTCTGAGCGCAGCATCTTGGAGTCCAGGGCCAACTGTAGCCGGTGTTCCTGATGCACGTGCGCTGCGAAAACGAAGTTCGGGCGGTCCTGAGATAGCACCTCGAAGCGCGCCATGTTAGTTTACGAATTAACGCGTTGTCAAGAATCAAATCAATCGTGCCTCCCAGTCTTTCGGGTGCTACGGGGCTTGACACTATGTCCCAAACATGTGGGAGGCGGTGAGTTGGACAGCCTGTCCGCGCCGACTTCCCACGTGCGATACCTAGGCCAGCTGCTTAGCTGCAGAATACGGTCGCGTGTTCTCCCCCGGACTTGATGATGACGATGCGAAAGTCTAACCTCTAGCTTTCAGAGCGGTTGCCGTCACAGCCGCCTAACCGTCTCAGCTGTGTGTGGTGCAGATTCATGCCCAGACGCGCGAACTGAGGCATTACTTTCACATTCTCAAAATTAGAAAAAAAGACTCCTCATCTGTAAATAGAGGTCATGAGATGTGTTCGTGGGGGGCGCTGATGGATCCTTTGAGGCAGATGCGTTTGCCGCAACATCGTGAGCGCCCGCTGCGAGGTGTTTGCTATGAGGCATTTGAGTGCTGCGTCGCTGATCTTACCCGTCGACTGGTTGGGGAAGAGGAGCCGGGGGCTGTGGTTGTGCGGAGGAGGCAGCCGAGTCAGAAGATGGGATTAGTTCCGTGTTACATGTGAGAAGCCCGCAAGAATGGGGGGACGGAAGCTTGGCTGGAAGTGGCTTAAGCTCAATTTTCTTGAGGCGAGGCGCCGTCGTGTAATCTGTGAAGAATCGGCTTCTTCAGATCCCAGGATTGGGGGCAATGTTTCTTCCTCCGCCGGCACGAAATTCCCTCAAGCTACAATCTGCTGCCTGCGCTGCACGTCACCGTGTTTTGGGGGTTAAAAAAGCTTTGACAGGGGTTCTCGAATGACTGATTTTCCCCAGGTTACGATTGTGAGGAATGGTCCTGTCCCTCGCGCGGTGAGGTGTTGGGCCGATATCTGAAAACCTTAACCTGACTCCGCCGCTTTTGAGGCTGTGCTAAAATATTAGTTCAAGACACCCGTTCGGTCGGAGAACTTTTTAATCTCTTCTCGACATCGCCATCGCCGTCTTGCGTCCTTCAGCATCCATCCTTACAACATTATCTGAATCCATGCAAAACACCGTCGATTGCCTCATTGGACTTTTGCCAAGTCGCAACTCCATCAACCGGCTGATCATGAGACGAGAACTGATGAGAAGGTGAACCGCAGAGATCAACTGGCATACAACAATCATCGGCGACCGCTCTTCTACCTCTCTGAACAACCCTTTGAGAATGGCACACGTTTCTCGCCAACCACCATAAGGAGCTCCAAGATCCTCTCAACAGATTGCTTCATCAAAAATCCATTACCAGTTTGCTACCTCGAAAGAGAATGGTCACCCAACAACACTTCGCCTGTCCAACCCACCTTCGGATCTAATCTAACAATCCTCAACATCCCAAGATGCCCGAGAAAGAGGCAACTAAGCCCATCCGGGCCCATGATGCATCCGCTCCCCTCTCCCCTTCGAGCGCTCGCCAGGCTGGAACAAGCCCGCGCCCTCGCGATAGAAGCGCCGACCATGCCTCCACCCGCGAGGACATTCTCGACGCCTTCCTCGGCTCGCCGACGATGCACCCCCTAAGCCGCCGTCCGACCTTTGACTCAACTCGGCGCACGGTCTCGCCACCGAACTCGGTCAAGGCGTTCGCCGCAGCACGTCGCCGCGGACAGGAGCACCGGCCGGACAGCGATAGCGAGGATGAGGAAGGCGGCGAAGGCATCCCCGATAAGCCTCTTGGCAGTAGCCGGAGCTGCCACAGCCGCTCACACAACACATGTGGCCACCGCAACTCGTTGGGCTTGGCAACGACGGAGGTTGATGGCACGCACTCGCGGGACCAGGTGCATCCCAAAGACAGGCTGTACATCGACTTCGACTACCTCGAGACGCTTGCTCATGCGGAGGATGGAGACCGGCCAGACAGCACGTATTTTGCGAACCTGCCTGATAGTGCGATGCCGCATAGCTCACCCATGTTCACTGCGGATGGCGATTTTATCGATGTCGTTACCGAGCGGGTGTCCATCTCGCAGGAGAAGCCGGATGCTGTGAGCAACGTCCAAGTCCGTGTTAGCGAGCAGCACCCCGAGCAGAGCCGATTCAACTTCTTCTCGTCTGCCTTGGAGTCGACCATTCACGCTGCGCAGTTTGGGGACCTTGTTCTGCCCGGTGAAGATATCCGGACCTTGTTCGATTTCCCAGATGAAGAGCCGGATGGAGTATGGTGGCTCAACATGAACAACCCCATTGGCTCCGAGGCGTGGACCATCTGCAAGGCGTTTGGTATCCACCCTCTCACCATTGAGGACATTATTCACCAGGAAAGCCGGGAGAAGATTGAGTTGTTTCCCTCGTACTATTTCGCTTGTTTCAGGTCCTTCGCGACCGTGGACGAGCCTGATGGTCATGGAGTAGACTACCATCCCTTCAACGTCTACGTCGTCGTCTTCCGAGAGGGGATCATCAGCTTCAGCTTTACGCCAAGCTCACACGCTTCCCGGGTCCGATTCCGCATTTCGCAGTTGAAGGAACAAATGTCGCTGAGCAGTGACTGGATCTGCTACGCATTGATGTAAGGACCATCCTAGAAACAGCATATACCCCTGTCTTGGTCATGACTAACTCTGTCCCAGTGATGATATCGTCGACTCATTCGGCCCGGGCATCAACCAAATTGAGCATGAGGCAGACGCGATTGAAGACCAAGTCTTCATCACCCGCCCTGAGGACAATCAAGTGTTTCTGCGCCGCATCGGTTTGACTCGGAAGAACGTCATGAGCCTGATGCGTCTGCTCGGCGGCAAAGCTGACGTCCTGCGAGCATTCACCAAGCGATGCACCGAGGACTACGATGTCACCCCACGCATGGACATTGCCCTGTACCTCAGCGACATCCAAGACCACGCGGTGACGATGATGAACAGTCTGGTGCACTTCGACACCATGCTCTCGCGGTCGCACAGCAACTACCTCGCCCAGCTCTCCATCGATAACATTGACATGGGCAACCGGACGAATGACTTCTTGAGCCGTGTCACTGTGATTGCGACCATCATCGTCCCGCTGAACATCGTTTGCGGTCTGTTTGGTATGAACGTGAAGGTCCCTTGGCGTGAGGATGAGAATTTGAACGCGTTCTTTGGGATCATGAGTGGTATAATCTTGTTTGCTGCTGTTTCGCTCATGGTGGCGCGACGAATGGGATACTTCTGAATGTTTGAGTTGAATTGTACGGAAATAATAGAGAAAAATATCATAATCAGATCGGGTCGCAGAAAATACGTTCTTATTTACCCATATCCCAAAGCCGGCCGTTTCTTGAAAGCCATGTTCTGAATGACGTGCCTGACAAGGTCTTGCAGGGGTGACCGAGCTTCCGCCGGACTTGCTGCCGAGACTCGCTCCACTTTATCTCCCGAGATGCGGCCCGCCTTCCGCGCGTTTCTCGGGACAGGGAAGTTCAAGGCGGCGGAAGCCAATCACAAGCGACAACCAACGATTGGCTTGAGACTGATACTGTCTTTCGATATCATCTTAACAGTACCTATGGGATGCCAGCTTCCAAGTTCAGACCTGATGTCCTCTGGCTGTCGCCAAACAATAAGAGAACCACCCTGATGGCTGCCTTTGGACATATTGTTTGGTTCACCCAGTGAGACTCACCTTCCATAATCGAAGCGAGCTCTCTTGAATTGCAGGAGACGCCTACCCAATATCTTGGGCTCTGCCGAAGTTGGGGGCAGGAACTTCCTTTTCTGGCAAGGTAGATTGCCAAGACATGCGATTTCCCTCTTGGCTCTCTCTTGGCGGCGGGTGAAGTCGCATCAAAGTCCTCGCTGCCGCCCCAGCTGGGATATCACCTACCGCTTTCGCTTGCCTTTCCCGCCGTCTGATGAGGGACTTTGTTGAGCGCGTTCCAGCTTGTGACGGGGAGAGGCAGAGGAAGAAGCAGCATTCAGCCACTCGTTCTCATGCTTATAAAATGGGGTCATCTCAACGGTAATATCCTTCGGCAAGGCCTTCCTCACTCTTGGTGCCAAGCCCAAAAGTCGCCATTTTCGACCAATTTGAGGCTGGCTTCCTAAGCCATTCCCAGTGTCTTGTCAACTTCCTTCACACCCTACCTCACCATGAAGGCTTCCATCCTGTCGGCAGCTGGGCTATTCACTCTGGCCTTGGCCACTGTGGTGCCCAAGTCAACCAAGGTTGACTACAATGGCTTCAAGGGCCTTCGCATCACTCTGCCTGAGGATGCAGAGGGTGTTGCTGATCAGATCAGCGAGCTTGCGGCTGCCATTCTGAACCCCGGGTCTAAAGAGAAGCTCGACGTGGTCGCGTCTCCTGAGAACGTCGATGCCATTTCCCAGCTTGCAGTCAACACGACGGTTCTTGTCGAGGACATTGGTGCTGCTTTCGCTGAAGAAGATACTGCGACAGTCTACGCTGGTATGCCCACGTCCTTCATGGCGATCTCATAAATAATCATCCGAGCTGGCGTCTCGTGGCTAACCTCGGTCTCCGAATAGTTCCTAGCGAGACGTGGTTCACCGCCTACCACAGCTACGCCGACCATCTCCAGTTCCTTAGAGATCTTCAGGGCGGCTTCCCAGGCCAGTCTGAGATTGTCACCGTGGGAACCTCTGTCCAGGGTCGTGCTCTGACAGGTATCCACATCTGGGGCAGCGGAGGCAAGGGTTCCAAGCCAGCCGTCATCTTCCACGGCACAGTCCACGCTCGCGAGTGGATCAGCACCATGGTAAGAAACCTAGTGGCCTTCAGGGCTGGTTCGCATCAGACTAACACGGCAGTAGACCACTGAGTATATGGCTTTCCAACTCTTGACCAAGTACTCCACCGACTCTGCGGTCAAGGCTCTGGTCGACAAGTTTGATTTGTAAGTGTGGTCGTTTCGACTGTTTCTCGACGCATGGTTGGCAAAGACATAAGCTGACATACAATTCAAGCTACATCACTCCGGTTGTTAACCCCGATGGCTTCGTTTACACGCAGAGCACCGACCGTCTGTGGCGTAAGAACCGTCAGACCCAGTCAGGCAGCAGCTGTGTTGGCCGGGATCCCAACCGCAACTGGCCCTACAAGTGGGAACTCACCGGTGGTGCATCCACCAACCCCTGCTCCGAGACCTACAAGGGCGCTGCCGCCGCGGACACACCCGAGATCAGAGGCCTGAAGGCTCAAGTCGATTCGCTGAGCGCCAGCAGGGGCATTCAATTCTACATCGACTTCCACTCCTACGGACAGTACATTCTCTGGCGTAAGTCGGTTGCTTCTGTTTCATCAAGGCGCACAACTGACATGTCTCATGATAGCATATGGATATGACTGCAGCTACGTTGCCCCAGATGACGCTGCTCTGCAAGCCATGGCGCAAATCGGTGCCACCGGCATTCGAGGCGTCTCCGGCACTTCTTACACGATTGGAAACGCTTGCCGTGCTCTCTACGCGACTACGGGCGACAGTACTGACTACATCCACGGTGTTGGGAAGTCGAAGTACACGTACACACTCGAATTGCGGGATAGGGGAACTTATGGGTTCTCTCTGCCTGCCAGCCAGATCCAGGCTACTGTTCGTGAGACCTGGGCTGGTGTTCTTGCAATGCTGAGGGCTGCTTAAGGACATTAAAGACAGTGTTCTATGAGAATTCGCACTGCGGTAACTCTTGAGCAGTTTGCGGTAACTCTTAGGTAGTTGAGTAATTGACAGTGCATGGAATTCGACGCAATTTGGGGTGCGAATGATTACTGGCGAAAGCCATTTTTCCATAGCCATTACATGTTACCGGGAGCACTTGCGCAAGAAGCACTAGTCATGCTCATCTTGAACCATCCCTTGAGGAACAAGCAACACAAGCTTAGCGTCCGGCCCGAGACTCAAGCATCCGATTCATTGTTTCGCGGCAACCCGATTGCTACTTTAGGTATTTTACTGGAGTAGACAGCAGCAACCCGAGTCATAAGATGGTTATGCTTTCCATCGTTGGTTAAAACAGGAAACATAACGGCGGCGCTGCTCACATCGAGTCTTGGTCCACGATCGACGTCCCAGCCAGTTGTCAAACATCAGACTCCAGCTGCGCATGTCCTTGGAATCTACTCAGCCAGCATGCATGTGCCCAACGATTAGTGCGTATGGGTTCTGTCATGCGCAAGTCAAGCCTGGCAAACTCCAGATTTTAACCTTCTCAGTCCCGGCCCTTCCCCATTTGGCCCCGGCCCGACGGGATAGATCCACATCGGGCCCATCCGCCCGGACCCATCTCCACACACCCCGAAAGTCTCAGCCCCACGGCCCGCGCCGGACTCGGGACACCTGTCATTGATATACGACGGCCCAGAGCTGTACCTGTCGCTGCCATGATGAGCCGTCTTTGTGTAACGCACGGGGCAGAAGACCGGACCATTCTTGACTCAGTCATCTTCACCAAAGCTGCGCTGCTGATCAAACACTCGCCAAAATGTGCGGTATCTCGGCCTGTCTCACCCTTCGACCAGGGCAGCATTTCCACACCGAAGCCCTGAACGGATATGCCAGCGGCACCAATGGTGCGGCAGAAGCCCAGGCCAACGGAAATGTCAAGGCGACTCAGGATGTCAGGGAGCAGCTGAGCAAGAGCCTTGAGGCGATCAGCCACCGAGGACCAGATGCGCAAGGGGTCTGGGTCAGTCAGGATGGGTTCATCGGTCAGTGCAGAGGTGTAGACGTTTGACAACCTGTCATGATGGCTGACATGTGCCAGGACTGGGTCACTGCCGATTGGCCATCAACGACTTGACGCCCGACGGTAACCAGCCTATCCACAGCAACGATGAAACAATCCATGCCATCGTCAACGGAGAGATCTACGATCACGATCGCATCCGAGAGGAGTGCAAACAGCGGGGCTACAAGTTTAGAGGTCATAGCGATAGCGAAGTGATCCTGGCACTGTACAAGGCCTATGGAGCTCCTCAGTTCCTTGAGCATCTCCGCGGCGAATTCGCGTTTGTGCTGTATGATGAGGCAGCTGGTAAGGTTATCCTGGGCCGCGATAGGTTCGGTATTAAGCCCCTGTTATGGACAATTGTCCGTCAGGAAGATGGTACAGACAAGTTGATCGTCGCACCTGAAGCGAAGGCATTTCTTCCCTTGGGCTGGAAACCTCAATGGGATGTGGGTGCCATTGTCGATGGCGGATGGATGCAGGATGGCCGATCACTGTTCAAAGGTGTGAAGAAGGTGCCGCCAGGACACTGGATGGAGATTTCGAAAGACGGTGTAATGCAAATACACCAATACTGGGATGCCGATTACAAAGACAAGGTAACTTTGATCTGGTATTTGCAGGGGAATATCTACTAATTTGTCGATAGGCGGAGGGCGAGACAAGGAGCGTGGATGAGATGGTCCTTGGGCTCCGTGAGAGGCTTACTGAGGCTATCCGCCTCAGACTCCGCGCTGATGTGCCGATTGGTATCTACCTCTCAGGTGGTATCGATTCATCCCTGGTAGCGGGAATCGTCACCCACCTGGTAAGAGACGAAGGTATTAAGATTGGCAACAAAGATGCAACCAGTCGGATTAGTTGCTTCACTATTCAGTTTCCTAAAGAGTCGGGCTTTGACGAGTCTGGTATGTTCCCTGCACCACGTTGTAACCCAACCATCACTGACTAGACTTGTCTCAGACATTGCAGAGAGAACGGCGCAACACCTTGGAGTCCAGATACAGAAGACTCAAATCAACGAGAGCATATTAGCAGAGAACTTTGCCGACTGCGCGTATCACTGTGAACATCATCACTTTGATCTGAACTGCGTTGGAAAGTTCACCCTGTCGTCGCTGCCGAATGAGAATGGCGTGAAAGTCGTTCTGACTGGCGAAGGCGCTGACGAGCATTTTGCCGGATACGCGTTTTTCCCGCCGGATTATCTGCGCGAGCCAGACCTGTCGATGCCAGGCTCACCTCTGGTGATCGACTCGGAGCTCCGTCAGAATATGCAAAGATCTACTGAGCGGGACATTAAGTTGCTTATTCCGCGAGCCGGAGCCTTCGAGCACGGTTGGGAGTCTACACCTGCCATGAAGAAGGTCAACGACACCCTGTTGCCCCCGTGCATCCTCGCTTGGCACCCCAGCGTCGACATTTTCTCTCCCTGGGTAAGAGAAAACAGCAGGTGGTCGGACCTTGACTGCAAAGACGTCATCGTCAAATCGTTTAAGCCAGCGATCCACGAAAAGATGCAAAAGAAATGGCACCCACTCCACACAGCGCAGTACATCTACAGCAAAGGCCCCCTGCCGAACGTCCTCCTTAGCTGCCTGGGCGACTTGACAGAAATGCCACACAGCGTCGAGGCGCGCACACCCTTCCTTGACCATAAGTTGACAGAATACATCAACAATCTTCCTCCGAGTCTGAAGATGGCGTATACGCCTGACAAGATCCCGCCTGAGCGCCACCAAGGGCCGTGGTGGGAGGGCATCGGCGTTGCGTCGCAGGCTCTAACCGAAAAGTGGATCCTGAGAGAAGCGGCTAAGCCATTCATCTTGAAGGAGTTGTACGAGAGGCAGAAGCATCCGTTCACCGCACCGATTGTGTGGCCCAAGGGCGGGCCGTTGCATCAAATGTTAGAGAAGACGCTTACGAAAGACAAGGTGGAGAATTTGGGATTTGTAGATTATGCGCAGGTCGAGAACGCTTTAGATAGAGGATTTGGAGACAAGGCCGATGTGAAGGCGTTCAGAATCTTGCTATTTGTGGCTGCCTGGGTCACTATGAGCGAGCGCTTTGGGATTCCGAAGGCAGAAGCTGGGGACTGGTCTTGACTGAGTAGAGAACTCATTTCATTGATGACATTCAAATAGCTTCATAGGACATCGTGCGTCTTTTAAAGATCCCCTGATGCTTTTCAAATAGAATATCATTGTGGACGTAAGAGCTTTCATTCATCAATTGCAAACCTTCATTTTTCAGTGGCATTCAGAACAGTCTTCAGGATTCCCTTCTCGATTTCAGGTTTATCTGTGCGGAATTTCTGCACTTTTCATGAGCAATAAATCAATCACCAGAAGACATCTATTTCCATGCGATTCATCTTACATAGATAAGTGCTCTTCTTTTCTTTCAAATGCTGTCGGTATCGTCAGTACTGATTAGGGAAGACCCAGAAGGCAGATTACGCCAGTCACATTTGTTTGCATAATACTGATCACTCAACTATTACCGTAGCAGATAACATTAATAGACCATCGGCTTTCTAGAGGCGGATCCCAACCAGTCATAAGTGACATCCAGAAAGAAATCCCTCACTATTCAAATTCTTTTTGCTATTTCTGTACCTTATCTTCGAGGAAGAATGGCCACCCACAGGTAACTGATGGATGCCTCATACGCCAAGGGTGGTTGCTTCGCATGACTCCCTTGAGGCATTTAAGCGAGGCAAGTGGTGTAGCCGAAGAGCGGCACAGCTACTGTACGTAAGCACAGCCACAAACAGATCACCAAACTCGCGCATGAATTTCTGATGATGAACGTCGCCAACTGACCGCTCATTCAAGGTCGATTACCAACAACCCTTGCCGTGGACATATTTGCTCTCGATGGACTATCTCCCCTACCCCCAAAACTCTCTTTTGCCGCCGATAACGGTTCCATACCTGCCCAGATACGAGCTCTACAACGGCGATTACTTCTCATCTCCAGAACGAGTTTGCCAACCTTATGGCATTTGGGGAGCCACCCGTGAGGATGCTTCGCTTTTGCAGGAATGGTTCTTCTTCGGATTGCTAGAAACGATTGGCGATCAACCCTTGGATCGATCCTCATTCGTTCGACGCGGAAACATCAACGGAGAATCCTGCGACGTCATCGATGCTTCGCCCGTGACGGCTCTGGTTGAACTGCTGACAGCCCGGCTACGTGGCCAAAAAGGTTCCGACGCGCTATGGAAGAAGATTCTCCTCAGGTTACGACATGCGGCCATTGTCTGCGATAGGTTCACAGGGATCGAGCAGGGAGAGGAATCACTCTTGGCTGTCCATCTGTCAATTGCAGTTTTGGTCGAATTCTTGGCCAACGTTTTGATTATACTATCCGAGGATGACGATTTTTATTACATCGTTGGAGATCCTCGCCGAGTAGGACCGAGCGCAAGTCGAGTCACTGCCGAGTACAGTGGGAATCGGGGCCTGGCCTTGTCATCCCTCCTGATGAGACGCTTGCTCGCTAATGGATGGTGCGAGCATCAAGTGCTCAGCCTTGAATGCCACAATTCTTACATGACCACCTACTACTTGTCTTCCCTGAGAAGAAACGAGTCGAAGGGTATTTCACACCATGAATGCACGGCATCTGCTTGCAAAGCTTACAACACCAACGAAAACTACGATACCAAGCATGCGAGCGAGGAATGTGGCTGTGTATTTCAAAACGTTGACGAAGATACTGTCGTCAAGATTCTTGCCAGCAACGGCATCCCTCTTATCTCCATGCACGAAGATGACGATGGAAATATCAAGATGGAAGTCGTACCGTTCACGGCCGAGCTTCCATACACGGCTATATCTCATGTCTGGATAGATGGCCTGGGAAACAATGAGGGAAACGCCCTGCCCCATTGCCAAGTAAGACGTCTCTTTCGGGGACTCAAAATGCAGGAGTCTGTGCCCCAAGCCTCCTTTGAATATTTGAACTTGGGAAGCCTTTTCAGCCCCTTTAAGCGGACAGGTGTCGTTTTCTGGATGGACACCCTATGTATACCTGTTCGTTCGGAGCATGCTCATCTTCGAAGCAGAGCCATCAGCCAGATGGCTCTGGTTTACTCCGCTGCTCAAGCTACTTTGGTCTTGGATGAAGAACTTCGACGTTCCGAAGAGAAATGTGAAGGCCGAGAGGGCTTGCTGGCGAGATGCCTGGCGTCAAAATGGAACACCAGGTGCTGGACATTGCAGGAAGGTATGCTCGCTCGTCGCTGTCTTTTTCAGTTCAAAGACTGTGTCATCAACATAAGTCGCGAGCCAATTTTCCCAGTTCTTCTACCTCACCAAGGCCTTGGCTGGTTGGGAGGACTGCTGCGTTCTTTTCTAGCACGATATTCCTTTGGTATTAGTTACCCATCACCAGCCCACAGCTGGTCGGGAACCAACCTCACCATTGCGCAGATAGTCTTGTGTCATGGACTACAGCATGCATGCAACGAACAATCGCGAACGAACTCCGAAGGACTTGAAATAAGATACAGTCAAACAAGACTTGAAAGTCGCAAGGCTGTTGAACACTTCTTTTCCATGTGGACCACCCTCGCCAAGCGCTCGACGACAAAGTCAGATGATCTTCATGTCATTCTCGCAAATTTGACAGATTTCAAGGCTTCGGAGATTCAACAGCTTCCTCAGCTCCAAGACAGGACAAGGGTTATGCTTCAAAACTTGGATCACTTTCCATCAAGAATCATGTACGACGACGGTTATCGGCCATTGGCAGCAGCAGATCATCCTGATCGATGGATACCAGCGGGGCCTGTCCACAAAGAACTGGGAAATTCCTGGGATGAAATCGTGGTTGAGCCGATGGTTGGTATTGATGGCTTAATGTTGATACGGACTTCGACAACGATGTCGGAGCTGACACACAAGCGTGTTTATCGAATACAAACGGGAGGAATGTTGGCAAAAGAATTCGATGTTGTGATACCAGAGAAAGGGTATTTCGTTGTTTATCATTTGAACCGAAAGGTATGCTCTGGGGACAAGCTAAAAACCACAGACTATCAAGCCGTGTTTTTGATTTTTGATCCGGACTATGGGCACCGGGGCCGGGATCTGGGAGCATTATTTCTATCGAAAGATACATCCAGAGAGGAAGAACATAGGGGCAAGACTCTTCAGCTTGCTGTATGTCGTTTTGACTGTCCAGTATCTATCTATAAGGTGCGGAGTCTGGGTGAGGTTCCAGAGGACAGTGACAGCCCTATTCTACGTGGTGAGGTTGTCCCGGAAACGGTGCATTTAGCAGTCGAGTGTTGTAAGTTATCAGTCCTCGCAGACAGGTCTGCGTTACTGTGCTGACTTTGCATTCGTGCAAATAGCTACAGCTACTGGTATAGGCACCAGCCATGCATTGCGAAGCAAGGACTTCTGTCGATATGATTACGAATCTTTGCCCATCGACCTCAAGGTTTTTCTGGTATCAGGACTTGTCAGCGGAGGACTTAGCCTTTTCCATGCCCTTTACCTTCGGCATGCTTTGCCTGAGCGATTCGTGGCATCCTCATGGGCTACCGCCCTGATATTTTGCGGGTGCTCCTCATGGGTGGTAATACCATATTGGTTCAGAAGTTGGATGGTCCGAAGATCCCATATGGAGTGGATAAGAACCTTCCAGGACGACTGGTCTCCATAAGACGTCCTACAGGCATGCTTTCTGGAAGGACAAAAACACGACTGCTTAGATGCATACCGCCCTCCCACGTCGCCGGAGGATCTCGTAGCATTGAACAAGCTATCGCTGTTCACTTCAGTGACATTGTCTGCAGCAATCTTTACAAGTCAGCAATCATGTTTGCCAGCAACCATTAGGCGGCTCAAATACTCCAGTGAGTTGTACAGGCGAACAAAGGGCATTTCGCCGTTGATATGTTTCCCTTCTGTATGCCAAGGTTGACACTGTACTGCAAAACACACATAAGCTCCTCCAGGATGTTATTCGCTCGGGAGACTTCCATGGCACAGACCGCTGTGAATTATCTCCACTTCAATAAACTGGATAGATATCGCACGCATTGTTGGATCAGGTCCTTTGAAGCCCCGTCTTTTGGGATCTTATCTCAAATAGCACCGAGAGCTTTTCCTCTTCAATTTGGCCTCCTATGGGCAACATTGTTCGCCCAGAACGTTCCGCGGCCTCCGATCCGGATCGCGGGACCAAAAATCACCTTCCAAAATCAGCACGATTTCGTTCACCAAGCATTCAGACCATTCCACTTTAAATGCCCCAGAAAATTGCCCTCTTATCGTTATCGTCAACAAGGGTTCCGGTGAGAAATGCTTGCTCGATCCCTGCCCCGTGCTTACTGTTTCCGTTCTCTGTAAAAAGCAGTTGGCGCTACCCGCGGAACGCGTCGCGAGGCTGCCTTCACACATGTCTCAATCCACCCAACATTTGATGCTGAACTTCGGCGTGCAACGCTGAAGGTGGTATCGCCAAGATAGAATGAACTCGTTAAAGCAACCACCGGTCGTTTTTCTTCTTTCTTCTCCACATCCTATGCTGTATGCGCCACTTGGAAAAGCCTCGTATTCCAGAAGACATGTAGCCGAAAGCAACGAGTCTGCCTAGGCATTGGGTACATGGGATGCCTCTATCAATTGTGGTGCGGAAGGTGCACATCATTGATGTTCTGGGTATTAGGTCAAAATGTAGTTAAATATCGAGCCTTCTTTCCATTCGCCAAATCTTCGGTTGGACTAGTCAGTCGCTGCTTTCTCACAGACGTCAGAAAACCCAACGCACTCTCTCGCTACCATGAAGTCTCTCTTTGCTGTTGTTTTACCCCTTCTCCCTGGGTTCTTGGCCCAGGATCCATGCCTACCAGTATCGAACCCGAGTATATCGTACTGGCAACTCCCTCCTCTCGACGGTATTGCCAATCACCAGTCTCAGGATCTCCCCACAGGAGCCGATGTTGTCATTATCGGATCTGGCATGTCGGGCACCAGCATTGCTTGGCACCTTCTCAAAGACAACGCCACCAAACCTCTCCGAGTCGCCATGATTGAGGCTCGACAGGCTTGTTCGGGTGCCACAGGAAGGAACGGTGGTCACATCAGGCCGTCATCTTACTCCGAGTACGCCGGTGCTAAGCAGTCCGTGTCTCAGGCTGAAGCGGGCAAAATAACGAGACTTCGATCTGCCCACGTCGATGCTCTGATATCGGCGGCTAACTCTCTGCCTGAAGAGGGACGTCAAGCGGCCGAAGCTCGTGTCGTGGACAGTATTGATGCCTTCTTTGACGAGAAGGAATGGAAAACCGCCATTGAGCAGTTGGAGGTGTTGAAGAGAGACGTTCCTGATGTTGGCTACGAGTGGACCGCGTTCGAGAAAGAAGAGGCTCGCAATGTAAGTTCAGTACAGGATGTCCAATCTACCGGGGAAAGGTGCTAACGACAACAGATCTCCCTGCTTTCAGAAACTGTGGGAATCCTGACCGGAACAACAAAAGTTGCCGGTGCTATTTGGCCGTACCGTTTCATCACGCATGCGCTAAAAGCTCTATTGAACGACTACCCCGGCTTTTCCCTTGACACCAACACCACTGCGACGGATGTTTCATCCTCTGTCAGTTCATCGGACTTTGGCTACGAGGTCACGACGAATCGGGGGAAAATTGTAGCCAAGCATGTTGTCTACGCGACCAATGCCTGGACTCCCCACTTTGTCCCTGGATTGCAAGGACTCATCAGAGGAGGTCGTCTGCACATGAGTGCTCAGCTCGGTGGGAGCGGCCTTCCTAAAGCCGGGAGCTGGCCATCTTATACTGGAAACGGCAGTCTACCTGGGGGTCGCGCATGGTCGCTGTTCCGTAATGGTTTGGACTACATCGTTCAGATGCCCCGTAACGGGGAGCTGATGTTCGGAGGTGGCATCGAGGGCGACGAGCCCAGCACTACCTTTCCCAGCGATAGCGGCCCTCCAAGCCACACCGCCGTTTCGTACCTGAATGGTGCTCTGTCGAACTACTTTGGATATGACACTTGGGATTCTGAAAGGACGGATTTCCCAGAAACGTCTGATGCTAACGTTTGGCGAGGTCGAACGAAACGTGTGTGGGTTGGGATCGAGGGGAGTTCATCTGATTCGCGCCCGTTTGTAGGACGACTGCCAGAGGCTGCGACCAGGAGGCCCGCTAAGAATGTCACTTCTGGAGGAGAATGGGTGTCGGCGGCCTTTGATGGAGAGGGAATGTGCTTCGCATGGCTTTGCGGGCGTGCTCTCAGTGAGATGATTAAGGCTGGTAGCTCTGGCCTAAACTCGACCGCAGGCCTTCCTGACTGGTTTCCTCAGTCATTCCTAGTGACGAAGAACCGCCTTTCGGAGCGAAACCTAACCCGTCGCGAGAAGAATTGGACGTACCCTCGCATGGCAAACGCTTTTCGGCGGGATTAAAAGCGGATGGCAGCAGCAGTGAGTACTGATAGAGTCAAAGTACTTCGTATGGCTGCTCTCAGACATTCACTAGTCCTATAGATCGGGAATAGTAAGGATCTCACCGCCTCATCGAACCGAGACCCCCGATCGTCGACAAAACAAGATTCGGCCTTTCGTTTGAACGCTTCGCGACCAAGAAGAAGGCCGCAATATTGGATGAATATGATAAGTGAAGAGGTCAATTAGTAGTAGAAAAATGACCATTACTTCAGTACGCCTAATTTCAATTCAATACTGAGTTTAGTGTTACGGCTCAATCGAGAACCCCAGGTATGACTCTTCCAGTCTAAAAACCAAAGCAAGCCCCACAACTATACTAAGTATTGTCATCATCCGTACTACGCATTATGTTCGCTATGGTGCAAGACTACAGGGCGCGAATTTGCGTCTAAACATAGACATTGGGCTCTCTGGCAGCCATAACAATATAAGATGGAAGATGATCTTCGCTGTGGCTTAGTCTCCTTAGCGAAGTTCGCTTGCCGAACGAATACGAGCCCCAGTTGACAAGAAGTCGACCTTTCTGCAATAGTGAGGCGAATAGGAGAAGATCGGGCACTGAGGGAGAGAATACATTTGACCCTTAAGTATTCTTCAATCGAGAATTGTCTAATCACAGTATTTCGGAGTGTTGTAGCGTCAGTCATAAGGTTGTTCCATGGATATAGGGCAGAACCTTGCTGATTATTTTAGCTACTGCGTTTGGTGACTCCTTCGAGGTCTTTCGTCTTTCCCATTGGGTCATTTGCTTGGTTGTCTGTACGTCCAATGCAGCCGTATTCAACTAAGTAGAAGCAACTTGCAGCCCTGCGCGTTTACAGGCACCGATGGATTTCTTGTCACAATTCCAGTTTGTTATTGCATCGATCCACCGGTACTACCATGATGACTGGCTCGGGCGACGAATTCGAGGGTGCCAACTCTCGGCAGACTGAAGATAGTACTCAACTCAATTGGTCGAGCTGCAATGGTCACCTGCAGTTCGCCAGCTGCCTTATCTCCACGTCAACCCCTCTACCCACTCAATCACCGCTGACTGCATAGTTGAGTAATTACTAATGGAACTTCACTCCCGCGTTGTTTCCACAACGAAACGTTGCGCGTAGCCCTCCACATAAATAGCGCCCAACCACTCCGGACTCCCTGCCTGCCTGATCATTTTTACCCAAAGCACATATGTTATTCTGTCGCTTGCGGACCCCAATATTGCAACCGTCATATCAATATGGATCAAGTTCACTGTCCTGTTTGTCTTGATCTGACGCATGATCTCTTTGATTCTAAATTTGCATTTACTGGATCCCGCCAGAAGCCGGACTCTTCCGTCCGGTATAAAGCTATCAAGTTTAAGGACCTGCGAGCCGCTGCCCTGACAGGGTGCCAGAATTGCATCGTTCTCAAGCGAGGGACTGGTATGTTCTGGGGCAGTAATCCTGAAGATTGGGCCAGAAATGGAAAAGCTGTACTAGTTTTAGAAAGCCGCAAAGGGAACGGTCTCGTCTCCTTTCGGTCACCGGAAGATTTTCCTGATATGAGTGTTGGCGAAGTTGGTCTTCGACTCGAATTCTTCAGTGAATCCAGTAAGTCAGCTTGAAAATCTCGTGCTTCCAAGTCTAAAATAAGTCTCTTAGACGACAACGCTCTTAATCCTGCTTTCGGACGGGCGTATCACTTACCACGATTTCTCTCTAAGGAGGCAGCAGCGTGTCGTCTGCAATCCTGGCTACAATGCTGCGAAGAAACCCACGCGAGCTGCAGGGCGGCTCTAACAAGGCTACCGGACCGTGTGCTCGACATCTCTGGTTCCACTATAAGGCTTGTAGAGGTTCAGCATAGCGAGGTGCCGTACGGAAGATATGCCACATTGAGCCACTGTTGGGGTGACCCTGAAGAGTCGGTGCCCACTACATCGACCAAAAGCAATCTGGATTCTCGAAAAGCAGGTATTGCGTCTGCCGATCTCACGAATCTTTTCAACGACACTATCCAATTGTGTAAGGACGTTGGATGCGATTACCTCTGGATCGACTCATTGTGCATCATTCAGGATGACAATTCCGACTGGACTGTACAGTCTCAAAAGATGGGAGAAATCTACTCCAATGCCCATTTTAACATCGCGGCGACATCTTCGCACAACAGCACGGACGGCTTGTTTAAGGAGCGTTGGACCCTTGGAAGTGGCCTTAATTTCTGTCGCCACCCGTTGCTAGTTTACGAAATCAACATCCCTTCAGTCCCGGGCCACAAAGTTTTCGTTCGACCGGCCCACAGCAGGGACCACAAATATCTTACGGAAGATTTGCTACATACCCGTTGGGATCAAGCTCCCTTACTACAACGTGCATGGGTTTTCCAAGAGCTTTTACTTGCGCGACGAATCCTTCATGTCTGTGCTTCGGAGCTTATCTGGGAGTGCAAATCCCTAATTGCATGCGAATGTGGACGCCTCGACTCAAACAATACACAAACTTCTCTTGCGACGACAACATTAGCTTCCGACAGGTTGCCCCTAGCTCAACCGCATCGGAAGCAAGAATTCACTTTAATTCGAGACAAACAGTCGTCTACGCAAAATATCCATGATTTCTGGCTTAGAATATCACAAGGGTATTCTAGCCTCGATCTTACGAGGCCGTCTGATCGACTTGCTGCTTTCACTGGGCTCATCAAAGTCGTACAAGGAAGAACACACGGGACGCATATAGCAGGCATGTGGATGGAGGACCTTCCAAGGGCTCTTTTGTGGGCAGGGCATACCAGATCTAACCCTCAAGCCAACAGATCAAGTGACGCGCCAACTTGGTCTTGGATGTCAAGACGCCTTCCTGGTGGCAGCTGCTCGATGAGCTATGCTCGCCTTCTTTTCGATGGTTTCCGGCCAGACCCGAAGACTTCGGTCACTTATGTTCCCGGAACTAACATATTTCCGGGGGGGGACTGCTTTCAAATCAAGTTTCGAGGTCCTACAATATCAGCCAGCGTTGAGTCGGAGTTTCAAGACTTTAGGTCTCACACCGAGTTCTATATCCGGTTAGTTTCACATCTCCGTGATCCGCCGGACTTTCATCCACATTATTTGGAGGTGGACTGTCCTATGGCTTCAGATCATCCAGTCCGGCCAGGGGACATGGTCGAATGCTTGCTCTTCGGGACTAACGACGACATCACCTGCTACTACACTCTTGTGGTAAGCAAATGCCTCAATGGGAATGAGGATTATTATAAGCGTATTGGCGTCTCGGATATCAACCTCTCCGGTGATAAGGAGGCCTACTCTGATATCGCAGAAATAAGGGACATCACGATCATTTGACTCTCCATACTATCTAGGTACCTATGTAGGAAGTCTCTTCTGAAGATCATTTAATGAAATTCTGCGCCTTCAGACGACGATAACTTCAATGTGGCGGGGTCCTTTCAGCGAAACGTATAATGCAAAGCAGAATATGCATGTCGGCGCCTGTATACGGAAGATAGTCCGCAGTTCCTGGGATTATAGGTTGCAGTTCCTGGTCAAATGCTGGCGTAGTTGACAAGACATATTCCTGAAACCAGTTGACATCCTGAACCAATGGAATCTGATATGCCCATGGCACTAATAAATGTGGCAGCACGGCTTCCACTTTTGAGTGCTAGCAGGCGCTTGTCAGAAAACGCCTTGCCGCAGCACATGCTAAGCCTGCAATTCTGTGCAGGCGCGCTGGTTGTATTTTCCCAGACAGGCAGATGCGCGAAGATCAAGTCGCACGCAGTAGCCCATACACGTGGCACCCAGGCTGGCCAAGGGATGGCCAACGATCAAGTCAGGGTCTGGCGTCTGGTGAGCTGGATCTAATCCCTGCGCCACATACCTCATTTTTGCACCAAGTGCGGAGTCCAGCCGTCGCCAATAAGCGATTACCGCTGTCTCGCCCACTGAGTGACTTCGCATATCTCCTTAAGGCTTAGTGCTGATGGCGCTTGGCGCCTCCAACATATTTGCCAAACCGGGAATAGCCTCCTTCTGTCATCGGGAGCGTCACTGACGCCCCGATCTGCTATATAACACTTGCCAAGCGACGTTTAACTTCACAGTCAACCAGTTACAGGCACTTCACCAAAAACACCACCTCGGAGAACTTCCTCAACGCTTAGCGATAAACACACTCAAAACTCTCCCTCCAATAGTCTAGCAACATTTCCATTAGTGTACGGCAAACCAGGCGTCATAATCGCTCCTGTACCTTCTTAATCATGAGCTCAGTCTCGTCTGGACACTCGGATTACGGTGACGCGCCTCCCGGTTATAAGGAATCACTGGCCTCTGGAAGCTTCGTATCACCCAGCGATAGTGGTACCATCAGCCAACTTGACATCCAGGCCATTGGCTACGACACGAACCAGGCCCTCACGGGTAACGTGCTGGAAAATATCCCCATCTACCGTGTTGGGTCTGGTGAGCTGGAGTACACATCCATTCGGATCAAGAAGAACTCCAACTCCTGCGCGCTTGTCCGCAGTTCCGACTCTAGCCAGACACCTCTGATATCAACGATTTACCGTTGGGGTCCTGGTCGCCGTCCCAGAATGAGGATTCTATCCCCGGGCGCTGCTGCCACAGTGGAAGAGGCAATCGAATCAGACCATCTCGTGTGCGAGGTGGTCGAGGTTAAAAGCCGCAACATGATGTCGCGCACGCAGGAACTGAAGACGTCCTTCGGAACGTTCGAATGGCGCTATGGTGGGCGCGACGAGCGCAAGGAAGCCTCCGAGGCGTCTTCACTACTGGTTTTGGAACGCACCGACGACGCCGCCTCGGCCCTGGCCACTAATGGCAAGGTAGGCAAGCACGGCGTCCCGATTGCTCAGCTTGTGCGGAATGCGGATCTCCGTACCCCCGGCACCAGTCGGTGGATGGGCGGCAACGGCGGCGCCTGATCATGAACCTTGGGATGTGGACGGATGACAAGAAAACCACCATCAAGGACGCCGAGGCCTTCATCGTCGCCAGCTGCATCCTCATGCTGAAGCGCGAGGCCGATCGGTTCAAGGACAATACGATTGCTGCTGTGGTTTGAGCCAGGCATTGAAGCCAACCACACGACTTGGAGACGTATTGAGGATGAACCCGCGTAGAGAGAGTCTGATTAGCGCCAGATTACACTTATGATTTATCGTAGGAAATATGATTGAATGGATGCACTAGACGAGGAGAAAATTGACACTGCATGTCGAGCTGAGCCATTCGTGACACTTTAGAAAAATCAGAGAGCGAAATGTGGGTGCACGTAAGAGGATACTAAACACGTAGGCATGGATATTTCAACATATGCGATTGAGAACTCACGGATTTTAGACCCTGCAAACATCCTAAGCTTGAATTTTGACATCCAGATTCGCTGCTATCCGAAACAATCAGGAATGATTACCAAGCCAAGGAAGTAGCCCCCTACAGGTTCGCCAATAACTACACCGAGCCACGGGGAATAGCTATCCCAATCGGGACGCAGGTTGCTCCAACCGACGAGATCGCCGAAGAAATACCCAAATGGTACGAATGAAGGTTTACCGCCAGGCACGCCAATGCGTATTAAATGATAGGAGGATGCAGTTCGACTCCCTGCTTCCTGATCATTCTCTGACCATCTGCTTTTCTCCAGTCGTGAGAACTATTCTCCTCACGCACCAACGGCATCAACATCTTTACGGTGTTGAGGATGCGGCTTCCTGCACTACTTTCCCTGGCGTTGGTTGCCGTCGTTTCCACGCTGTCCATTGAGCCGGAGTCGCTTCGTACAGAAGGCGTGAAAGCGCCGTTGGGTATCCATGCGACCAACCCGTTCTTGTCTTGGCGCCTCCAATCTGATCGTCGCAGCGATAATCAGACGTCCTATCAGCTTCAGGCTGCCTCGAGCTCAGATGGTTTCGCTTCGCCAGACCTCTGGGATACCGGGAAGCTGAACAACACTCAAGCTTTCGCGTCTTGGAACGGCAGTGCTCTCAGTTCCCGCGATCAGGTCTACTGGCGTGTTCGAGTCTGGGACGCAGTTGATGTTGCGTCGTCATGGAGCGAGCCTTCCACCTTTGAGCTTGGACTACTGGAAGAGAGCGACTGGACTGCACAATGGATCGAGAACAACCAGTTTGCAACTAGTGTCAACTCGTTACCTCTCTTTGCCAACGAGTTCAAGGTCAATTGCACCGTCACCAAAGCACGTCTCTACATAACCGGTCTGGGCGTATTTTACGCTGAACTCAACGGCAACTCAGTCTCCGACGAAGTCCTCGGTTCAGGATATTCCACTATCAACCGCACCGTTCTTTATCGCGCCTACGATGTTACTGATCTTCTCACTGAGGGCGACAATGTGATTGGTGTTTCGATTGGCAAAGGCATCTACAACTCAGACAAGCCCCTGCTAAACCGCTAGTAAGTGCAGCTTCATCCAGGTTTCCCTCATTCAAACAACAACTCCCAATAACCTTCAGTCTTCAGCCGAAAGTTCACGACGTCCACTAAGCCGCCTGTTCTCAAATCTCAGCTGGAATACAGGTGTGATGGTGTCGGCAACTCTGTGGTTTCTGATGATACATGGATCACCACCACCGATGGCCCACTTCTCGAAGCTGGTATGGTGGGGAGGAATATGATGCGAGGAAAATTATCCCCAACTGGTCAAGTTCTCAGGGTGATCGTTCGAATTGGAAACCTGCCAATATTTCAACCGGTCCGGTAGGGGGTGCTGGGAAGCTGTACAGCTCCACCGCGCCGCAGCTTAAGGTCACTGAGACGATAACAGCAAAGTCGATAACACAGGTTAGTATTGATCTGTTTCATCTAACACGAGGAGAGACTTGGCTAACCTTCAACGCTCTTCAAGAGATCATGTGGCTATCTCTTTGACTTTGGAGTCAACTTTGCTGGTTGGTACCAATTCACTATGAACGGAACGGATAAGGCGGGCACCAGAATCGTCTTCTGGCCCGCAGAGAGGCTTGTGGGAGGCAATCCTTCCCAATCGAATACTGGAAGTCCGGTTTTCGACGGATATACCCTGGCTGGGAACGAATCTGAGACGTACGGCGTTCGTTACCGTTATCACGGGTTACGTCACGTTTGCGTGGGTCTCTCCCTCCTCGTTGGCGTTGTCAAGTGGACAGACATATTACCTGAACTGTATTTAACTCGCGGCTGCCAGGTCAACACAACGTGGGAACCGCAACTCACCGATATGGTCGGCTATGCCATTCGGGCAGCGAATGAAGAAGTCGGTACTGTTCAAACAAGCAACCCATTTCTGAACAAGATTTATGAGATCACGGATCGCTCGATGAAGGTATGTTCGAGGACGTGCCATTGTTCGCTGTAATTTTCGCTAACGAGGCCACCAGAGTAACATGTACAGCGTGCTGACTGTCTGCCCTCACCGTGAGAAACTCGGCTGGTTGGAGCAAGACCATTTGCTTTTCGACTTACTTGCTCGGCGCTTCGACCTCCAGGCCTACGGCTACAACCTGATGCACACCATCGCTGACGCGCAAGCCCAGTACGGCGCCGACTCGGAAGGCTTGATCCCGACAACGGCACCTGAGTACGATGTATTTCCGGACAAGTTTCGGGACGACCCGAACTGGGGCTCAGCCATTATGCGGGTTGCGATGCACTTACATCGGTACTATGGCGATACGAGGGTTCTAAGTGAGAATTACGCCATCATGGTCGCTTACATGGACAATCTCGGCCGCAGAGCAACTGACTCAGTCATCGAAGGCGTTGGGCTGAGCGACTGGGGTGCCGGCGACGGGAAGACTCCGACCGTGCCTATTGGGTTGACCAACACTTTCGGCTATCACCAGGCTGCGACGGCGATGAAGCAGATTTCCCTCTGGCTGAATAACCCTGAAGAGGCTCAGAAGTGGGAGGATTTGGCAAGCAGTATTGGTGAAGCTTTGCACAACAAATGGTTCATCGATGACACCAACGGCACCAGCTCACAGGGATACTACTCCGGAAATATCCAGGCATCCAACGCTCTTGCGCTAGACTTGGGCATTGTCCCAGAAGAATTTCAGGACTTGGGATTTGAGTCGCTTTTGACATCGATCGAGGACACTGCCTTCTATCCCACCGTCGGGGAGATCGCACTTCCTAGCCTCCTCCGCGTCCTCGAGGGCCGTGGCCGGAACGACGTCATCTTCAAGATGCTTACCGCTCCAGGTCTTAGCAGCTCTGGTCTCGCCAGTTACTCCTACTCAATTGAACTAGAAGCCACGAGTCTTTGGGAATTCCTGTAAGAACTAATAGTAACTCCGCGTTTTTTCTCCCACGCTAATATTGCCTGTCAGAAATGGGGGCCGTGGCTCGTCACTGAATCATTTCATGATGGGTGCTCCAGGTGTGTGGATCCAGCGACTCAGTGGATTGGACATTGCGCCCGGCGCCATTCGATGGAATCTGATCAATTATGAGCCCATATTGGGGGCCAACCTGAACTCGGCTTCTTCTAGCTACCTAACACCCATCGGACAAGCCAGCGCCTCCTGGGAACTCAGCGAAAATGTGTTGACTTATGATATTGTGGTTCCCGTGGGATCCGTTGGTCTTGTATCACTGAACGCTACGCAAGTGCAGGAGGGAGGTCAGGATGTAAGCGTTGACCAAGAAGGCATCTTAGCGGTTGAACTTGGTGAGGACAATAAGAGCACGTGGAATATTCGCGTTGGGTCGGGATCTTGTAGGTTTTCTGCTGTTTTGATCCAGCATGTCGAGTCATTGGGCTAATTGAACGCGGGAAGTTGAAATGAATTATTACTATGGTATTCTGAAAAAATGTGCCTTTCCAAACTTCAGACGCCGACCCTTTCATTGAGTCATGATTATGACAACACAATGGGAGGGTCGACTTGCAGGAGTCTTGTCGCACGACTAAGAGGAGTTTCCGCCACCGTTATGGTGGGTTCATGAGATGCCACAAGACAACCACCACAATCCCCATAACAGTCTTTGCACATATGAAATTCCCCCTCGTTGCAGTCCAGACACTGATAACATGTATCATTCTCTGGGATGCTTAAAGTGCAGATGTCGCAGTCCAGGACGAATGGCATTTCAGGGGTAATGGTGTCTTCCGATGACAGCTGACTGTCTGTGTCTTCCGAAGAAAGGTCCTCTGGTGGCAAGTCGCCTTTCTTTGCGGCTTCAAGCAAAAGCAACATTTCGGCAAGTTCCAGCCTTCTAGCCCATGATGAAGGTGTCCGGCCGAAACAATCCCGAGAGTCTATGTCGATATCATATGCGGCTAAGAGGGTCCTCACAACCGCAATGTGCCCTCCTCTGGCCGCAACGGAGAGAGGAGTTGAGCCATACCGATCTTTCAAGTCTACCGCTGATGGATCCCTCTCAGCCAGAGTCGAGACAATTTCGGCATGGCCCTTTTCAGCGGCGAAGAATAATGGCGTCCGGCCCATGTGATCTGCTGAAGATGGTCTCACATCAGCGTCGGCAAGCAGTAGCTCTACAACACAGCTATGCCCCCCGCCAGCAGCGTATGATAGTGCTGTTCGACCGAACTTACGATTGCTGCAGTCCAGACCAACGCTGTACTTGCCATTTAAAAGGGACACCATCTCAACATGCCCACCCGCCGAAGCGGCCTGGATGGTACCTCCATAAAAGCCGCTATCGCAACTGGCATCCGCGCCATGGTCAAGGAGTATCTGGGCAGTTTCCTGATGGCCTTCGAATAACGCTGCCTGGAGAGCATTTCCAAACCGGCCGCCCTGAGTATTACAGTCTGCATTCTTTTGGAGAAGCATCCGGACAACCGTATTGTGGCCACTAAGTGAAGCGGCATAGAGTGCATTGTTCTCCATGCCACCCTGGACATGAACGTTTGCGCCGTTTTGGAAAAGCATCTGGATGATCTTCACACGTCCGCAGTAGGCAGCGGCCTGTAGAGCATAACCAAAAAGGCCTCCCTTGGCGTTAACGTCCGCATTGTTTTGCAGGAGCACCCGGATAACCCCAAGATGCCCAGAAAAGGAGGCGGCTTGAAGCGGGGTACCAAAGCGTCCTCCCACGGCATTAACGTCTGCATTGTTTCTCAGAACCACCTCGACAGTCTCCCTGTGGCCCAGATGAGAAGCACCGTAGAGAGCCTTTTGAAGGGCGACTGAGCGCTCGCCACCCTCATCGTCAATTACACCGGGCGTGTCAAATATCGACGCCAAAACTCTGTGGCCGCAGTTTGGATTCGAGGTCGCGGCCTCCAAAACTTCGCCGGTGATCAAGGCATTCCCTCTACACCGCTCGAGAAGTAATGCTATAATTTTATCGCCGCATTCCTTGTTGCCAGCCGCCAGACGGACGGTCTCGTTTGTTATTGGGACGTCTTCTTCGAACTTTTCGAGGAGAATTTCCATAATTCTGCTACCGCAACCTGTGTTTTGAACGGCAACGCTCACGACCTCTTCGGTGATCTGAACGTTATCCTCGACATTGTCGAGAAGCATCTCTACTATCTTACCGCCAGAGGAGCCATTCTCAACTGCGAGTAAGAAAATTCTTTCGGTGACCGGAACGCCGTCGTTCCGCCCTTCGAATAGAACGGCCATCACCCTATGGCCGATTGACCAGTTCCTGACCGCCGCTTCAACAACAGTCTGCGTGATCCTAATGCTACCTCCGCGCGTGCTGAGAAGTAGTGCCATTATCTGGTCTCCGGAATAACTGTTCGAAGCTGCGGCTACAAGAATTTTTTTCGTTATGACGATGTCGTCTCCGCACCGGTCAAGGAGTAATTTCATGAAACGCAAGCCATTATGCATGTTCCCAGTCGCAGCAATAACGATGTCTTCTGTGATTCGAACCTCTTCCAACCGCGTATCGAGAAGCAGCTGCAGCAATCCCCCGTCTTGACTCCGCCACAGGGTCTTTTGTTCTGCTGCGCGTATCAGAATCTTTTCCGTGATCTGGATTTCATGCCGTGTTTTTTCCATGATTATTGTGATCATTTCGCCGGTAGAACACGATTCCATGATGTCGTCTGTAATGCTGATCTGATCCCCGCGTTTTTCAAGAATCAGTTCCAACATTTCTGGGTCGCTTTGGGCCGCCATTTCGACGAATTCCTCGGTGATCTGGATTTCGTGTGCACGCTCATCGAGCAGAAGACCCATTATCGTGGAGCCTTGAATCTCGTTTCCAAACACAGCGTCAATGATGTCGTCGGTGATCTGGATATCAACTCCATGCTCGCTCAACAGCATCGCCATCACCTCATCGCCATAGACCTCATTCCAAACAGCAGCCTTGACCATCTGGCCGGTGACCTTCACAACATTGCCGTTCATTTCCATGAATCTTCGTACTGTAGCCGCATTGAATTCGCCAATTATTGTCTCCAAAAACGTGTCAGAGATCTGAGACGTGGCCCCGAGCCGGTCAATAAACAACCCCATCACTTCATTTCTGCCACGCACGTTGTAAGTGACGGCGTCGACGAGCCTCCTGGTGATCTGCATATCGTCTTCACACTCGTCAAGAAGTAGTGCCATAACGTCCATGCTGCAGGCTGCTGTCGACGCGATACCAATTATGAAATCTTCGGTGATATGAATCTGGTCCCTGCGCCTGTCTAGGAGCAACAGTAGTAATGGTTTCAAGCGGCCCTCTAAATAATTGCCACTGACCCCTCGAACTGCTCCTAGAATTACGTCCGCAAAAAGCTCGACCTCGTCTTTCCGTTTGTCTAACAGGAGCTTCATTACATCCGCGCTAATCGACGCATTCTAAATGGCAGCCATCACGATGTCTGGGGTGATGCAGATTTGGCGTTCGCGTTCACTGAGAAGTAAAGAGGTGATTTCCACGGCTTTTCTGGGATTCTGAACGGCAGCTCGAACGATTTCGTCGGTGATGTCGATCTCGTGTCCGTGTCTGTCGAGGAGAAGCGCAAGGATTCTGTCGCCGCATTCTTTGTTCGAAACTGCAGCC
This sequence comes from Colletotrichum camelliae, assembly GCA_018853505.1. NCBI lineage: Eukaryota > Fungi > Ascomycota > Sordariomycetes > Glomerellales > Glomerellaceae > Colletotrichum > Colletotrichum camelliae. The sequence goes on along the minus strand of JAELVL010000005.1, from coordinate 3,806,396 downwards.
AGAAGAACCTCTTGTGTGATTTTTATTTTGGTCGCAAATCTTTCCAGAAGAAGCAGCAGCATATCCGCACCATTTTCTTCGATCGCAGCTATTAACTTAACGTGCTTCTTACTCATATTGAAGGGGACCCCGGCGTCGAAATGCCATTGAAGGACTCGGATACTGCCGTGCCGGAGTACAAGTTCCTCGTGCGTGGCACCATCCAGATTCTTGGGCTGAGTTTTGGCCAGCTCTATCCAGCCCCGCGGGCTGAGAACACCTGACAAGTCGAAGGCACAGATGACCAGTAAGATAGATGGCGTATAAGATATGATGGGTTTGAAATTATCAAATTTGCCGCTCGAATTGGACCAGTATTCAACAAATATGCTGTCATCCCTGGACGCGACCAAGTCATACCAACGACGGAATGTCGAGCATGGATCTTGCTCCCCAGAGAAGAAGTTGGTCAAGATCGGGCCTAAGCGTGATTCCCTTTGTTCATGATCGGCGTACTTCGCGTGGTCTGCCCAAAAGAAGCTTGAGTATTCCAAGAGCGGTTCCAGGGGCAAAATTCTGGAAGGTATGCCGGCAAGGTTGAGAAGACATTGCTCAGCCGCAAGGGCATGAGCAGACGTCATTCCATATCCTTCGTGGTCTTCGAGGAACTCTCTGACTGATAAGTGAGAGAAGCGAAAGACATCTAGAGTATCGTCAAAAAGGACCAAATCGTTGCATAATATCAGGAGCTGGTCTGTGGAGACGGTTGGCGGCGTTCCATCTGTCGTCTTACACACCATTGCCAGGAAGACGCCCGATCTGAGCCTTTCTCGAGCACATAGAAGCCAGCTAAGCGCGTTCTTGGCCAGGTTTCTGTCTGCAACAGCATCGCGGTTTTCGACCCTTTCCAGGATCTCTCGGTAGAGACCTTCCAATGTTCGCGGCATCCTGACAAGCCTCTCTTCTATGGCCGCGTCGGTGGCCTGCCGACAAAGTTCTTGTATATGTAGGCTGGCCCAGCGGAACCTGTATTTGTAAGTTCAATGCTGACCAAAAGTTCAGTTGAAAGTCATATCCTACATTCCATGGGCATTGGAGACAAGCTCGTGGACTATCTTGTCACGAAGTTCCTCCTTTCTCCAGCTTCCTCTCAGCAAGGATCCCTTTGTGATAAGGCGCCTGGTCTCTGATCGCACAAACAAATCGATGTCCCACGAGTTACGCTCTGAGGATAGGTGCAGATTTCTATATCTGTCCAGTTCATGGACGATGTCCCTGTCATCTCGGCTGGAGACAAAGACCTTCGTGGTAGTCGGTGCGTTAAGAAGAGACAGCAGAAAGTCCAAAAGGTCTTGGCGAGTGTCCCTATTGCACTCGTCCAGTGCGTCGATGATCACTGTTATTTCTTCCAGGTTGTGGCATCGCAAGTTGTCTCACAAAACTAGCTACTATGCAAGTAGGATCGGAACGGCCGGGCTCGGCCGGGTTTCGGGAGCAGTAGAAGTATATCGTCCCTTCGGGGGAAGATTGCAAAGCATCCTCAACAACGATTGAACTGTTTTTACAATGTGAGACCAGGAAATCTGCTGGTAAATTGGCCTTGAACCTACGTCAGCTTGCTCTTTCCAGAGCTTGGGATGCCGTGCAGCCACAAAATGGACGATGCCTCAGCATTCTTCCATGACTGAAAGATTTCATCCTCCAGAAGCCACTTTCCCGTTCCTTCTAGAACCTCGCTCTTGTTTTGCGTATGATGTTGTTCGTATGGTTCTTTCGAGAACCAGGTCAAAATTTCATTGACACGCTGAGTTGAAACTGAACTTCATTAGTAGCTAAATTATGCACCAATGACTAGTTACTTACAGTCAAGTCTAGAGTTCCCCGGAGCATCAGTCTGGATGTATAACTCGAGAAGTGCCTTCATTGAGGAGGCCGCTGTGGCAGCCGCGAAAGTCTGCCACTTCTTGTTCTTGTGGCTGTCGGAGTAGTCGCAAACACCCTTGATGACGACGCATGGCACCTCATCCCAGACCCCAGCCGCCTCCATTTCGAAGGCAATGAGGTCGTACTTCTCAGCAATTTCGTCACGATGGGCGCCCGACTTCATCACAGTATTACCCGATCCGACGCTACCAATGAGTATGTGCGGCTCCTGAGCCTCTGCGTCATTGCCCTCACTCTCTAGTTTCTTTTTCATTTCTAGACGGCCTCTAGTCACGAGATGATGGATGTCGCATTCAATTTCGATGCATGAGGCGTCCGGGGCAGAGTCGCAGATCCATGTATCCTCACAGCCGCAATCGGTATCATTTCGATGTCTGTGCTCATAAGTCGGACTGAAAAGCCTGTCTTGGGCTGCTCCAGGGTGAGGGTATCGAGTTCGCTTCCGTTTCCCGCTAGTCTGGGCGGCGGTCTGCTGGATACTTGTAAGAATGTCAGTTGTACGACGTTCGAGTCGTTCGAAAGTCCGCTCCGTCTCGAGTGAGGCCAGAAGCGAGCGGATGTCCTTGTTGGGTCGACCGAGGCTATCGTTGAGAGTGTCCTTAGGCGCAAAATGGTAAGGATACTGCCGACCAAGATCGTATTGAACAACCGTTTTGCTAATGATGACGTCGCCGAGCAAGACCTCCCTCTCGGTCCCTGGCCTAGGAACCCCGCCGCATATGCCCACCAGGAGCGCCAGCTTTAGCTCAGTGTAGCTCGAACGAAAGCTTGCCATAGCTGAAGCCGAGCTTACTGTCCCCATGCTAGGAAGGAGAGCCATGACCACGTTGTACTTGCCTATCCGACCGGTAGTGTATTTGTTAGGATCTCCTCGAGCTCTTCCGAACTTGTCGCCATCCTCGTCAAAGAACTCGTCGAAAGCCAAAGTGGCAGCATTGTACTCAAGGGGTAGCGCGCATAGCACAGCAATTCGAAAGTCTTCGCGGCGTCGAGGTCGCTGATCGGTAGCCATCGTGATGATGAGCAGGCCGCTGGCAACGTAGCCCACTGAATTGCAGTCAGAATGATCTCACAGTGGTAAAAGTATAAATGTTCGAGTGTGATGTTGGCGAAAAGTCCGATTTGTAAACCCTCACGGAGGTACCAAATGGGAGGGGGAGGCCTTTCGAGCACTTGCAAATCTGCCTGGGGGGCAGACCGTCGTACACGTGTCTCGCATGGTGCGGTGAGGCGATGGATTGATTGGATAAAAGTGGTCTGCGCCTTTTTGCCTGCAGAAAGAAAGCACAGCTCTATCGGCATACGATGAGTTGATGGGTCTTTGAAGTTTCCCGATAGGTTAATCTATCTTACGCCAAGGAACGCCGCATGCATCTTCGAAGATGGGGCGGCCTCCTGCGCGCGTTTTCATCCAACAACACCAGAGCGAGTCGGTGGTCGTTTCGTCCTGTAGCCTGCTGCTCAAATTTGTTTTCTACGGCACACCAGTTCCCTGGAGTTGCTTGCAGGCGTCTTTGGCCGGGCTACGCATCTGGCGGCTGTCTTTCAGCTGACGGATCATATCTTACGCCAGAACAACCGGAAAAAGGCCGACAGATTGGTGTATACTTTTCGGCGTACTATTCTGCTGTGAGGAGATCTGCGCCAGTTTTTCAAATGCAAAGGTAGCCAGACATGCAAAATGCACATAACACGCCCACACGCTAACCCCTCGTAAGCCTCATCTAAGGTCTCCAGTGTATCAACCAGCATAACCTGAAATGAATGCACACCTCCTGAGAACGACTAGTATCTACGTTCAGCCATTGTCCTAGCGACTTCGGACGTGGAAGTTGTCGTAATCGCGTCGTCTTCCAACGCTTCTGTCCTTGCCGTTGAGTTTTCAGCATTTCTAGGGTGATGTAAGATTGACGTAATTACTGAGTTTACTGCTGGCAGTTGTTGCTGTCATGCTCCGCCAGGTGGATAACGAGGTATCTTAAGGGATAGAATGATGGATGCTGATGGGTTTGAATAAATTTAACTTTGGCTACCTGTTCTACTTTCCCCCTATCCCTGTTATAGGAGGCCGTTCTTTGTCGTGAGAAACAATTTACTCTTCTCTCTTTTTCCCCCCTTCTTCTGCGTTTTCATTATGCTTTCGCATACTAGGTCACATCCTGCGGGTACACCTTGTTGACTGCCGTATGCAGCCTGCACAAAAAGTGACATCGAGAGTTATAACTTCATCGTTGCTCAATGCCGAGAAAGGGTTAGATACCATTGTCCTCACGAAACAGCATTGCTAATTATAGCCGATAAGAAGCGAGAATATGCAACTTGCGCTTCGCATCAAGAAACATTGTTGCGATCCAATGGTAGCATGGTGAGCCTGGAAAGTTGAAGATGATATTGTGATTGTCTCTTAGGCCTACCTTCTCACGCACCAGAAGTACACCTAGTCCCATCATCTTGGTGTCTGTGACGCCACATTCTGTCTAACAAATGGGTCACTTGACAATTTCTGGCAGGTGGCGACGGGCGTCTGGATGTCTGTCTCAGAAATCATCAGCAGTGCTCTCTTGATCATTCTCGGGCAAAAGAGAGACACGTGATTCGACGTCTCTTTTTGCAGCCATTTTCCATTCGCCTTGCAGGCACGAACACGAGAACTATATCTTTCCGATCGTAAGAGAGAATCTCAAATTTGAAAAAAGGCATGTTTCTATGTGCCAGCGGATAGGACATAAGTCGTCCCTAACTGCAGGATGAGAATTGGTATCATCGTAATGGAACTGTTTGCGGTGGTCTCCATGTGCGTGGTCTAATGTTCTGCGGTTCAGTGGCTCATTACTGTGGCTAGATTGTGGAGATTGTGGCTTTAACAATCCAGGCGAAAATAGACTCAGAGATAAGAACCTCGGCAAACTTGACAGCTTGACAGCGCAGATAACACGCAGAAATTTCCGGGTCATCAGGCCATTGCCACGAGCAGTTTTGCAGGTGCCGGGACAAATGCATTTTGCTTTCATTTTCTTACTTGCATTGCCGCACATACACACGTGTTAAGCGAGATCCCGAGGCTTTGGGAAGGCAACCACAATAATTCCAATCAACCTATCACAGATTTTGCGTACTGGCAGGTACGAAATCAGCTCTAGTTATAATCCGAACTTCAGAAAGTGTAGAGAGCTCTTGTTTTTCATTTGGATAGGCGGCACAGAGACTTCAATAACAGGTTACGTTGGGATTGGTGTGGCCAATTGAGCATGCTGACCATACTAGGTACGCTAGTTAGTTATTTTTGCGGCCTCTTAGCATTCTCAAAGTCAGGAAATTGCAGAAATATTAACGTTCTTTTACATTCTATCGGACCGGACACATCTTTTAATGTCCACTCTGAGCAAACATTGATGCATGCGTAGAGGAGGACTGAGCACCAACCCTAGACAATCAAATGGATCCTCCCACTTACTGCCAAGTTTCTTGGTTGCCTTGACTTTGGTAAACCATGGCCTCGACGCCTAAAATTACTGAGCTGGTCCCAGAAAGATCTTTATCGCAGACATGTTCCAACTCGAGACCGAGTATCCGGCAGAAGCCGTTGAAGAATTTCAGCGAGGGGGAGACAGACAACAAAACAAGCCCCCACATCTCGAACTCAATTGGGAGATCAAAGCGTTGATCTCTCCCGCGAACCCCAGAACCAGACCCACGGACGCTTCACTCGCGTATGTACGTCCATGAGTCGGGGAATGTGACAGCGGGAGCATCGACCCAAAACGGAGCGAAGTCCCAATCCCCCGCCGCCAGCCACCAGCGGCATTTGTCGTAAACTGGGATGGATTTACCGTATTGGCCCTGGACCGTGGGGCGGTGACAACAGTCGCAGGATCTGGGATTCAAGGACCTGGGCTCGAGCACGGATGGGCTTTCTGCGTTGGGGGCAGCCCACCAGGAGTGCCACATTGCACATCCACTAGTGCCTGATATGTGAATGCACAAAGGGTTTACCCCAGGCGCTGAAGCCGTCGAGATGGCGGCGGCCCTTTCCAGTCAGGAACGTCTCATTACCAATGGCCGCCAGAGGTGGGCTTCGAGGGCGCATCGCGGGTAAGCATTACCCGCGATGAACATGGAACATTACTTGTATAAAGCCTAAGCGGCCCGGACGTCAAGCAGCTGCCGGGTATCGTAGTCACTCTTGTCATTATCAGCCGATTATTCCTGCCGAGAAACCGCAACCATGCTTCGCTCCAAGTTCCCTACCGCCCACCACTTTACGGTGTCCATTTTCGGAGCCCAATACCACGCCGATTCACCTTCAGAGGAGAAGCTTGCCCTAATCAACCGATTCGACGGGCTCATCAAGGGCGCTGCGATTCATGTCGAGGAGCTCGAGCAGAATGACCTCCCCTCCAAGGTCTGGATGAGCTACTGGGCCTCGCCCCAGGCTTTCAAGACATGGTGGGAGAGCCCGAAGACCGCCGCCTTCTGGTCCGCCCTCCCTGCCGATGCCGGATTCTGGAGAGAGACCGTCAGCATCCCCGCCACCCGTGGCATGTACGAGTCCAACAAGCCCCAAGCTTCCGGCTTCGGCCACTGCGGCGAGGCCATCCCCCTCACCGCGAAGACCGGCTACTGGGGTGCCTACCGCTCGCGCATGACCCCCGATTCCCTGGAGGACAAGTTCGAGTCTCCCCTGCCCGCCGTCCCTACACCGAGACCCCTCACCGATAATATCCGGTCCGGCAGAGTCAGAGTCTCCAAGTTCCCCGACAACATCAACTTTGTCGTCGAGGGCCAGGACTACAGCTACATGAACGATAACGAGCGCGAACACTGGAACGAGAACTTCGACGGCCTGACCAAGCAATGGGTCACGAACGTCATGAACGCTGGCCACGAGAAGGGCATGGTCAACGCCAGAGCTTGCCATGCTTTCGCCGGCGACAAGCAACCCGGAGCGACGAACGGCGCTGTCAACGGACACGCTACGAACGGAACGAATGGCGTGAACGGCACCAACGGTGTCAACGGTACCAACGGCCACACCAACGGTACTAACGGCACCAACGGCACCAACGGTCACACTAACGGCCACTCCAACTCCATCTTCCCTGGTCTCGACTACATCCGCCAGGCCCAGATCCTCTTCTGGTTGGATCTCTCAAAGATGGAGTACATCGGTCGCTACGACAAGGTCCACGTCAAGCTCAGGAAGGACTTTTTCGCCGCGTATGGACCTGGTGGAGTAATGGAGGGCGGTGATTTGTTGCTCTGGGTTGACGTCGCAATCCTGAAGGGTGAGGAGATGGATGCTGAATATGTGGGTTGCTACGACGGTACAGGGTTCCTGGCGTACGACGATCACCCGTCATTCGCTAGCGAGGTGGTGGAGGCGTCGCAGCTCCCGTCCTTCTTCGACAAGCCCATTCCGTCCCAGCCTATTGAGTGGTAACCTGGTAATGTAATACGATTAGATCTATGAAGATACGAAATTTTTGATGCCTCAATTCACACTTCTTTGTGTCGAGATATTGTTGCTGGCACAACGCGTCATAAAGGGAGGGTTGATCCAATCTACACTATGCAACTGCAACCATGTTCATCCGTACACGTAAGTTCGACACGAAGACAAGAGCTTCCATAACAGCACTTCCATGCTTCTGGCCAATCAGCACCCGTGTATTATGGTCGAGCGAGTCAGTCCTGGTCAAAATAGAGTTCAGCGGCTGGCGGTGTATGTCAGAAGTTTAACAAGGGCCCCCGGCAAAAGACCCATCTCCCGGCTCCCCTCCCCGGGAGAGACCGTCTCCAGCTTTCTCCACTTTGGGTATTAAAACGACGCACTTGCCGGCCGGTGGAGGCCATGACTGGAAAGATGCAGAAATGAACATATCCATGTTTTGCGAGAACCTACAAGGTAGCACGAATACCACAAAATTAGACGAAGAGGTCAGATCACTTGACAATCACTTCGAGTTGGGGAATGGAGTCAACGGAACACGCACGTCCCAGAGTCGCGGTTCAACGGCCAACAAACATATCCAGAGTCCACCATCTCCAGAATGCATATTGTCATTGCGTGATCGCGTAATTAGGAATGCTACTCTTGTGCAGTATCTGCAGCGGAGCTCATCTTCTAAAATGATACCACATCCTTCCATGTTCCTTGCAGCGCCGCCACTGGCGGCAACGCATTCACGATCCGGAGGTCAGTGCGAACTCGACCCCCCCTGACTTGACACTTATTCGCTTGACCACTGTGAGATTTCACGGAATCGCTCTTTAGGCAAATTTTTCGCTGATCTCGTCGCTTAGAAGCCTCTTGCAAAGACTGTTGGGTGTCGACAGTTCCCCGGACGGAAGAGAGAGAAAACAGGAAAGGGGTAATACTCGCCAACGGCCGATACATTCGCTGTGGACCCTAACATTGAGCTCCATCTTCCCTCAGGAACCACCGGAACTGTCTCCGTAGGAGTTCAAATTACCACCTCAGCCCACATTCATTTTCGTATTAGATTGGCCCTGCCGTAGGCTGCCGCGATTCAGGAACCGGATGCTTGGTCGATCGCAACTGCCGAATAGAATCTGAAGTCCAACCCGGAAGAGCGTCCGAGTTTTGCAATTCAAAGACCTTGCATCGTCCCGATTTGGATTTTTTGGAGATTCTTCCTGCTTCAATTGTTGATAAATCTCATTCATCAATCGGACATTTCCTTCCCAATGCTGCGTTAGCCTTGGGCCGGACACTTTAGACCTTGTTTAACCATCTTTTCTTGATTGTCGTCGTGAGCAGGAAGACGGTCGCGACCGCACGCACAGCAGCCAACATGGGATTGGTACAGAAGCTCTATGGCCCACCGTCATTGAGATGTGGGTGGAATATTCCATCGGCATAATTGTCCTGTTTCTCCGCGTCTTCAGTCGGTGCAAGATGGTTGGTTGGAAATGGCAAGGCGACGATTATTTGGCGATTTCAGCCATTCTATTCTTCACAGTATGTCACGCGACGCGGCGAGTGGGCGAGGCGGGACTTTGGCTGACAACCCCTTAGTTTGAGGTCATGATGTGCCAGATCATTGGTAATTGCGCTGTCCTCGTGACCACCTCGCAACTGCTCTAACACTGCGACTTTAGTTGAGAAGGGAAGCATCACTGGCATGACAGATGAAGTAGCTCTCTCATTAACTCCCGAAGAGTACAAGAGTCACGAGACCGGCGCCAAGTGGCTGTTCGCGGCGTGGTACATTTACGTCAGCTTGATCTGGAGTTTGAAGGGCATCATGCTGTTTTTCTTCTTCAGGGTCACGTAAGCCAACCCTAATGTAGAAGAAAGAGCAGAGCGTCGTAGCCGCTAACAATATGTGCAGCAAGTCTCTCCCCGAGGAACGCTTGGTCAAGGTGGTTTCTGTTATCACCGTTGCCGCATACTTGGCAACTCTTGCAGTCATCACCGGTCACTGCCGCCCGATCCACAGGCTTTGGCAGGTGTATCCCTACGCTGGAGGTATGTGATAACGTCCTGATCCATCTTTTGGTCAATTGCCTAAGTATGACAATACTAACGCCTGCCCGAAGATGACTGTACCCAGAATAGGTCCAAGTACTACGCGCTGGTCACAACAAATGTCTTGTAAGATTTAGTGCTGCATTTCTGATATGCATGGTTCATTGGCTGACTTCTTATTCAAAAGGACCGATATTTTGATCATGTATATCCCGATCCCCCTCTTGTGGAGGTTGCAAACCACGCTGAAGAGGTAGGTTTCGTTGATTGTTACCAGCCCTTTGGGTTATGTACTAACGTGGCATACCAGGAAACTGTCTTTCGGTTTGATGTTCTGCGCCGGTTTCTTCATTGTCATCTGTACCCTTCTTCGCTGCGTCATCTGCCTGCAGACGCCTGAGAGACTTGATCTGGGTTTGAATTGGTCCATCCGCGAAACCGTAAGAAGCCCCCACGTTGCAGTTACCAGGCAGTGCGTCTCTAACATCTCGACTCACAGGTTATCGGTATCATCTGCACCAACGCGCCTTCCATCAAGCCCCTCTTCCCCAGCCGCCACAAGGGATCGACCGCGAACAGCCATACCCCCACCGGCCTCGTCACCTTTGGCGGCACCGGTTCGAACCACAAGCGATCGCGCTTGAGGGAAGACCACGAGAGAATTCCCGACGACGGATCGGTTGGTAGCCAGGAGCACATCGTGAAGGCGAAGGGAGGAAACCAGACCAGCGCGTTCGCTGACAACCGTAGCGACGATCGCAGCTTCGACGATCAAGCGAGGTATAATGGGGGCATTCAGGTCAAGAGCGAGTACAAGGTTGAGGTCCGGTAGATGGGTTGAACTGGGAACAACAACAATCCCACGGCTATGTTAGCCCTCGTCAAGGAAGATAGACTCGCCTGCGTCAAGATGCGTCTAAGGGCATGCCGCGGAGAGCAGATTATGCGCGAGCTCTGGAGCTCTGCCCTTTCCCCGAGTGTTGATCCGGATCAACATCGTCGGTGCATTGGTGTGCGAGATCGTTTGAGGCTCACAGAGGATATACCTAGGCAATACCCAGGAGTCTGGAAAGACTGCGCGTTTGATGAGAGATATGTAAACCACGATGATAATGTACCATAGTTTAACAACAAAATTAATGTGGTTACCAAGACAAGGTTTCACTTTCTTAGTTCCTGACGTCAAGTTTCCATGTTCCCAACTGGCGTGCGTCTTCTTCAACATCTCGATTGGATCAATGTTGCCTATGCCCACCGAAGAGGCTTGACAGCTGGCACAGGCTGTAATTTGGCCAAATACCTTGTTCTCTCCGTTTTGCTTTTTGGTTTTGCCCTGTTTCCACTCAGGCATTGATAGCTGACGAACCTCTTATTAGAAGAGTTGACGGCACTGTGGGTCTTTACGAAAAATGGATTTTTCGCCAACCTAGTCGCGGCCCTTGATTCAACCCACTTTATTGGCTAAACCGAAAACGGTTGCATTTCCGGGTTGACGAAACCTCTTCCGCACCCACATTTCGGTCTCGCCTCATCAATGCAAGCCTCGTATATCAAGGCCCATGGAGTTTGCGGAGTACAGAGTAGCATTCTGCAGAACGCCTTGCAATGCTGTTGTGTCCTGATTTGAAAATCTGGACGGATACAGCGCCTAAGAATGCAACACGGAGGCTGGTCTGCAGACTAGGGACTGTCTGGTAAATTTGGAATTCGTACAGAGAACATAAGAACAAAACTTATGGTCTCATCTGTGCCCCTGTCTTCCATCCTAGTGATACTTCTGCCCTCATAAGGTAATGGCTTTCCATCATGTTGCTAGTTCCAGGTTTGTGAGGTGCGCGTCTAGCATCAACTCCGATCACATCCAACTATCTTCATTTGGTCACGAACATCCGTTTGGCAAGAGCTACTGTAGACTGCACATGATTGAATTGAATGTATCAAATGTCAGCGGGAATGTCCAGGCCGCTTACTAACCACATCCTTCGTTGATGAAGATCAATGTGGATATGCTGCGGAAATTTGATTCCCCCGTGAAAGACTGCAAGAGTCAGGAGGGGTTCTTCTACGAGACTCGTAAAGAATTGCTGGACATCGTTGAGGCACAGCATAGTGTATACAGGAAGTCTCTTCCATTGTCAATCTTGCCCCGTGAGGGTACCGTACTCCGTAGACTCTCGAGAATAACAAAAATGGGCCCCCCACGAAAGAGGCCGTCTAAACCGATCATACTGAGTATATTTTCAGCTATGAGGCTTTCTGGTGGCGGTGCGATAGTAGGTCAAATGGCTTTGACACCCGGGGGCCCCATTTTGTTGTTCTCGAGAGTCTACGGTAGCCCGCTGGCATAACAGTGGGAGAAGGAGACCCTGAGACACATCGCACGATATGTATCGGCCGAAACAACCGAGGTGATGGCATGGAACAGAACATGGAATAGCATATTTGTTTGGCTGGAGATCAATGTAAGTTGAGACGTTTGCGTGCCAACCGTTTTTCGTTTGACACGGCAATCCCCCATTCCCGTCTGTTTCCCACGCTCCAAAACGAACCCTACTGGCCCAATTTGAAACAAGCGTGAGGAGCTGAAAGATTTCAGCTGCTCAAATGCGCACTTGGCTGGCAGTTAACCGTTCAACCCCTCACCTGCATCCGTAGATCACTGTGGTTGGCTGGCTGCATTCAGGCCGTAAAAATACCGGCTTGAACTTTCTTCTGAAGTTGTCTCATTGCGGCACGGAACGCCGCCCTTTGGTACTTGGCAGCCACGTGCCGGCCCGTCCCTTTTTCGGACCGGTTGGGGCTGCCATGAGGCACATATTTCCACGCCGTGATTTCCATTCTAAACCATGAGGATCCTCAAAGCCACTTTTCCCGATGCTGAGCATCCTATGTAGTCAACACAGAAAAGACCAGAGCACCTCTAATGGTTCGTAGGAGCGCAGTCAACAATGTCTCTCAATTTCGTGAGGGCTAAGGTGATCTGCGTTTCGTCGCCATTTTGCCATCGCGATGGAATTCTAATGCCGAACAAGAATTTCTTGGCAGCGCCCCCTCGAAAGACGGTTTCGAATGTGATGAAAAGCGCCACCAAATTCCAGCACAAGCCTTTTCGATTTTGAGTTCGCCCTTCGCAAGCCTCAGTTTGTCGTCGCCAGGACATTTCCTCCGTACGTGAGAATAGAGAGTGTTGATCAGTTTTGAGGCTTGATCTGGAGTAGGCCAAATACGCAGGACTTAAAAGAGCTCGAATCTCCTTCAATATGAGCATTTCACCATGCACAGCCTAAGAAACAGGCTCTACTCACCTCTTAGTTAGCAGTTCATCGAGCTGCATGAGAGCAACCCAACATGTTGTCCCTTCGCCATGTCTGGATCATCGTCACTGATGTTGCCAACTCGCTCTTCGGATCACCCTTCCTCACTCAGGGGTCACAATACCCCATAGGAGCCAATTTTGGCTTGTCTCGGCCTGACGTCGAATCTGTCAAGCCTGGCCATCCCATCTTCAGGCCCCCCGGCAGCAACATCGATGACTTCGTCTGCAACTATACTAACATGGCCGGCTTCAAGCCATGTGGAACTGCTGATGACCAAAGCTGCTGGCTGCGCAACGACGAAACAGGGGAAGAATACAATATCATGACGGACTATGAGACCATCAGACCCACTGGTGTCCTACGCAAATACTATCTCAACGTTACGGACCGTTCTATCAACGCCAACGGATTAGCATTCGGCGATGCAAAGGTTTTCAATAACTCCTGTAAGGGGCTGGCCCCTAGGCTTGTTCAACGTAGAGGTGCCGTCGATTGACTATTCTAAGCTGAAGAAGGAAGAAAGGACTTTACAGGGATAGGCACCTAACAGCGGTGAAGCAGGCCGGGTTAGGCGGCCGTACTGCGGCAGAATAGTGGGTCCAACGGAGCCGGATCTCGGTAACTGCTCCGGCGAAGCCGGAGATATCAATCCGGGCTCTAGCCCGTGACATCACCCCCCCGCTCCCCTCCGGCGGCGCGCCCGCGGCGCTAGGCTGGGTCTCCATCGTGCTCCATCGCAGAGCCATAACGGCGTTCGTAAGCCTCCATTGCTTCTGTCCCCTGGAGCGTCTCGACAGGCTCCCAGGTCCTCTCTGTATACCCTTCCCACTTAACCAGAACTTCGCAGCGTCGCCCGCGCCCTCGACGCTTCCAAGTAGCAGCGTCGATACTCTCTACACTCCAGGTCTCTTCGCCTTCATCGTCTATAATTGGTGGCAGCTGCTCGTCATCTAACGTTTGACCAGGTAAGGGGTTGTTACCTGCGCGCTTCAGGATATCCATATGGAAGCGTGGGTATATGGCTGCTGGTATATCAAGCTCTACCACGTATGGTGAGATGACTTTCGTAACTGTGTACTTGTGGTGTAACTAATCCAGTTTCTTGCAAGGCCTAGGGGATCTGTAATGCCCTATGTGAAGCCAGACTTTGTCGCCTACTTCTAGTCTCTCTGTAGGCTGGCGCTTCTTATTAGCCAGCTCCTCGTAGCGTTGCTGTGTTGAGGCGAGGGTTGATTGGGCTATATCTATTATATCTTGAAGCCTTGTTACTAACTTGCGGGCTTAGCCTTCACGGGTGCCTTCAGAGCTTGCTGGGTCTGCTTCCTTGACCTTAATAGGCTCTAGGTTGTATCTATGCTCTAGGAAGAAGCTACTTATCTTAATAGCGCTATTATTGCGGCTATAAAGCGCTAGCTGAGCTGCTGGAAGGTTATATGCCTAGTCCTTCTGTGAGTAGGTGACGTAGTTATATAGGTAGGCCTGGATCTCCTGGTTCATCCTCTCTAGGCCTCTATCAGTCTGCAGGTGGTAGGCAGTGCTAAGCTGCTGCTCTATTCCTAACAGCTTACAGAACTGCTGCTAAAAGCGGCTTGTCTAGTTACTTCCCCTATCGCTCATAATTGATGTAGGGACGCTATAGAAGCAGAAGTGGCAGCTTAGGAATCGTTCAGCGCAGGCTTCAGCTTCTATACTTTGCATAGCTTCGAGGGTTACACTTTTACCTAGCCAGTTGATAATTACCCAAAGGAACCTCTTGTTCTTATCTGTAGGGGGTAGATCTGTGATGAAATCCATAGCAAGATCGCTCTATATATGCTGTGGTATCAGCAGTAGCTTTAGGAGTCCCTTGCAGCGTTCTCTCTAGATATGACTTCGCCCATAACTATCGCAGTTACAGCAGAAACGCCGTACTAACTGCGACTGGCCAGGCTAGTAGAAGCGTCTGCTGACTAGTGCGAGGGTATTATCTCTACCAAGGTAGCCACTAAGCACTGAGTCGTGGATACTTTGGACGATATAAGTACGTAGCGTGTTCGCCTCCCTATCCAGGTCTTCGCTACCTGGTACCCAGATCCAATCTCTGAATAGCAGTCGGTTACTATTATCAATCTCACACTCAGCAATCTGAACCTTTAGCTTAAGGCTAGGTAGGAAGCTTCTTTCTCATTGTTTCACAGCAGTATAAGCCTGCTAGTAGACTTCGTCTCCTGCTTAGGTCTGATCCTAGAGCTGCTGTAGTTCTTTATCGTCAGTAAATATAAGCATCGCTAGTGCTACCTCTACACATCATGTACGTGTTAAGGGAAGGGCTACTTCAGGAAGAAGCTGGAGAATCCAGCCTTGTTCGCGCTTGTCTTCTAGGGATGTAGGTATGTCTTGTTCACGTCTAGAGAGTGCATCTGGCACTACTGCTTCGCTTCCTAGGCAGTACTGTATCTCAAAGTTATACTGAGATAGCTCCTCTGCCCATCAGCTTTGTCGTTCCGTGAGCTTCTGTTTCTGTATAAAGTACTTGAGGTTCCTATGGTCGGATAGGATCTTAAAGCTCTCAACGCTCTGTAGCTCTGCCCTCTATTCTCGCAGGCAGCTTATAATAGCTAATATCTCCTTATCGTGGATTGGGTAGTTGAACTGGGCGGCATTCAGCCGCTGCGAGTGGTATGCTACTGTGTGACGTCTTCTGTGCTTGTCTTCTTATGATAGTACTCCCCTAAGAGCGAAGCCTGAGCAGTCAGCCTTAATATAGGTTGTAAGCTCAGGGTCTAGTTAGTGTAAGACAGGCTTTGCTGCAAAGATCCTTTTTAGCTCTTGGAATGCTGCTTCTTGTTCCTCACTCTAGCAGAATAGGGCACTCTTCTTCGTAAGGGCTATAAGGGGCCCAGCGATGTTTGAGTATGCTGGGATAAAGATCTGGTAGTAGTTTGCAAATCCTAAAAAGCTCCGGACTCTTTTAACTGTCTTTGGCGCAGCTTATTCCTTAATTGCTCTTAATTTCTCAGGGTTGCAGGAGATGCCTATACTAGCTGTAATAATAAACCTAAGATACTTAACAGTCTTTATAGAAAACGCGCACTTATGCAGGTCTAGCTGGAGGCTAGCATTAGTTAACTTGCGGAGGACTAGCTAGACCTTCGCTTTGTAGTCTTTTTATGACCTATTTAAGTAGATCAGTATGTCGTCTATATATACTGTTGCAAAGTCGTCAAGGTATTCTCGAAGTACGCTATTAATATACTGCTGGAACGTGGCGGGGGCTCCTGTGAGGCTAAAGGGGACGACTAGCCACTTGAATAGTCTATATCTAGTCTGAAATGCTGTCTTATGCTCCTCCCCTTCTGCAATTCTAATCTTATAGAACGCTGCTACTACGTCCAGTTTCGTAAACCACCTTGCAGCGCTAATAGTCCGTAGTGTTTCCCAAATCAAGGGGAGGAGGTATCAGTCGCGCTTAGTGAGTTCGTTGAGGGCGCAGTAGTCAACACAAAAGCATATCCCTCCTCCTGGTTTCCATACAAACAGTACTGGGGCTGATGCTTCAGAGCTGCTAGCGCAGATGAAGCCCTTGTCTAGTAGGTCTCGCAGGGTCTTCCAGAGGACGAGGAGCTCTTCTTGTGACATCCTATAGAGCAGGCCCTATAGTAGTACAGCCTCGTTGCCCTTACTGTCCTGCTTAATAGGGATCTCGTGGTCGACCCCGGGGCGATGTGGTGGGAGGTTAGCAGCCTTATCGGGTTGGAATAGCTTGCGAAATTCAGCTAGAACAGCTGGCGGAAGGAGAGCCTTAAGGTCTGCTTTCTCTGTCTTCTTTGCGAGGGCTTTCTGTATGTCTGCCAGGCTAATAGCCTGCACTTCGTATGCTGCAGTTTCTCTAGTTTGTCGTTGCGCCTTTTTGTAGAGCGTTGTAAAGGGGGCTCCTGGGAGGAGTCGAGCAGTTCTAATCTAGTGTATTTGTTCTAGCTTTTCCTCGCTTTTCAGTTGTAAGTCTATACTACCTCTCTTATGACGTATCTGTTGCGCAGAAGCGTTATATATAACATAGTTCTATTCTATCCACAGTTTCCTAAGGAAGAGGTTATCCCTAAGACTGCAGATAGTATATGCAAAGATCTTCTTATTATAGCTATATAGCTCTAGGTTAAAGATAACTATACTTGTCACTTTCATGGTGCTTGTAGCATTGCTGAAGCTGCCTAGTATCTGCTCTGAGCAGTCTACTATTAGTAGGCGCAGCCTGCAGGCGAGGTTATAGTTGACAAGGGTGTATAGGTCGCACTTAGTGTCTACTAGGGCGTCTGCTTAAGTGCTTTTATATATGCAGGCAGTGATCACTGCTGATTTGCTGCTTATATAATGCTTGAACTGCTTCTATTTAATGATATCACTAGGCTTTGCCTCCAACGCCCGACTTTGCGTTGGAGTTACTCTTTTCCCAAGCTCTCTTCAGCCTCAGAGCTTCCTAGCTCTTCTGTGGCACTATTATTGCTGCTCTCCTCAGGCTTAGGGTTCTTCTTAACCTTCTTAACCTTCTTAGCCTTCCTAGGGCTGAGATGCTTCCGCCTAGGGCACTGCACAGCGATATAGCCGGTCTGGTTACAGTTATAATAACAGCAGCTGTCCTTCTGTGGTTATTTGCTACTCTCAGACTCAGATAAGGAGGAGTAGCATCTGCGGCGCTGCGGTTCCAGAGCTCCCTTCTTGTTCCTCGCGCGGCTTACGCTGGTCATCACCACGTCACCTTCTGCATCTCGTTGGCTAGCCTGTGGCGCTCTCGAGCAAGATAGGGCGTCTTCAGACGCCTGTTGAGGTAGGCGTTCTAGCCTAGAAGCAACGCCTTGGACCCGCAAGAGCCATTGGTAGTAGTCATCAAAAGGAAGTTCAACTGTAACTAGGGCCCTTCTAAGCCTTACACTCAGGGCTCCCTCAAAGAGAGTTATCTTTGCTCAACTAGGCCAGTCAGCCCCTCCAGCTTCTGCTATCATCCGTTCGAACCAGGGTAGAAAAGAGGCTAAGGCTTAGTCCTCTCGCTGACGAAGGGTTCGTAGGGTTGAGGCAGCTTGGTTATACATATTTAAGTCCTTGTACGTTCGATCTAGATAGCTTAAGAACTCCTGAAGGTTATATAGACCCCCTGGACCTCCTGCTGCATAGAAGGTAGCCACAACCTGCTGAGGTCCATAATCGAGGTGGGCGTTGATGTAGTACCAGATATCCTCGTTACCACCAAAAAATCTCTTATCCAGCTGTATCTTATTCCGCATTTGCTGGGACCAAGCTGCGTATTCCTTACGCTTTCCTGTAAACTTCGGGGGGTCTAGCAGGGGCTTCCTTCGCCCTTCAGCTGCCATCGTTATACCATCGCTCGTTGCCTATATAGTCGTATCAGCAGTGGACAGGGTTGGTACGCTGCTCGCAAGCAGCGTAGGGGTTGCTCTATCCAGTGACATAAGCCTGTTCAGAGCTGTCAAGAGCTGCGTCATCTGGTCCTGAAGAGGACGTATGCTTGCGTTAACCGCTTCGTTAACCCTGCGGTCAATCTCTGCAGTCATCGCATCGTTTGCGCTACCCTCTGGCGAATCCATTGTGTCGCACTCGTGAGGTTTCATATAGCATCTTCTCGTTGCGCTACCCTCTCGCGAATCGTCATGTCGCTCTCGTGAGGTTTCCTATAGCGTCTTTTGTTGTTGAGCTTAGAATATGTAAGGGGCTGGCCCCTAGGCTTGTTCAACGTAGAGGTGCCGTCGATTGACTATTCTAAGCTGAAGAAGGAAGAAAGGACTTTACAGGGATAGGCACCTAACAGCGGTGAAGCAGGCCGGGTTAGGCGGCGTACTGCGGCAGAATAGTGGGTCCAACGGAGCCGGATCTCGGTAACTGCTCCGGCGAAGCCGGAGATATCAATCCGGGCTCTAGCCCGTGACACTCCTGGCCTGGTCCGCTCATTGAGGCATGCTGGGGAGATACCGTGGAAATCCATGTGCTCAACCTTCTCGATTACAACGGAACCAGTATTCACTGGCATGGCATCCGGCAGTGGAACACCATGCACATGGACGGTGTGAATGGCCTCACGCAATGTCCTATTGCCCCAAATCACGAGTTCATCTACCAGTGGAATGCGACCCAGTATGGCACTTCTTGGTACCACAGTCATTACTCCGTGCAATATGCCGATGGACTGCAGGCACCGATAGTGAGTCTACTAGCTGATATCCAATGACGACCGTGTCCATCATGCACACATCGTGGCTGACTATTGACTTGCAGACTATCCATGGTCCAACCTCTTATCCGTACGACGTTGCTATCAAACCAATTACAGTCACTGATTGGGGTGGGTCAATCATGCTTGTTGTTAATTCGTAGAAAACCGCGGCCTTTGATGCTATTTGCTACTCAAGCCCGCTATGTGAAAACGGCTGACGTTTGTACCGCAGCGAACAATAGTGCTTTCGAATTCATATTTCCAAATGCCAAGCCAGATACTCAGGATATTCTCTTGGGTGGATACGGCAACATTACTCGATTTTCGAATGGCACAATCCAAAACGACAAAGAGATACCACCTGGATTTGAGATTACGTTTGATGACGCGGATCCCAACCCGGCCACCAGGGCAAAGCGCTATCTGCTTCGTCTGATCAACACCGCCTTCGAGAACACTTTCGTTTTTTCAATCGATAACCACAACTTAATAGTGGTTGAGGCCGACTTCGTCCCTGTTCAAAACTTCACCGTCACCTCGATTCCTATCGCCATTGGCCAAAGATATAATATCATTGTCGAGGCAGCACCGGTAGTCAATAGCTCGAACCCGTCTGCCAACCCTCTTCCAAAGGACGGCAATTTCTGGATTCGTACATATGCCGTAACTACTCAATCGACACTTTATGGTGACATCGGGGATCCAGACAACTATATGAAGACGGGCATTCTCCGCTACGACAAGACTAGTACAGCCGACCCCACTACCAATGCATGGAACGTCGATACCAGCGAGTCTGACAAGTCCATCAATGATCAACTCAAGCCTGTTCTCCCATGGAAGGTCCAGCGCCCAGCGAATGGTGAGGTAGGGCAGGTGTTCAACGTTACGTTTGACGGTTCCGATAACAAGTACGCATTGTCGTTCTTTGCTTTCCAAGGCGAAGGCGACACGGACGTGACGCCGTTCCAAACGACCTACGGCAACCCCACCTTCTTGAATTTGGACAACGTAGGCGATGAGTGGCCGACCGGTTGGGTTGTTGTGCCGGAGAACTACACTGAGACTGATTGGGTAAGCACAAAACAGTAGAGCTACAAAACCTGGAAGAGTAGAACAACCTTTTCACTAACCGCGATTTTCAGGTCTACCTGGTTATTGACCGCCCGACGTTTGGACCACACCCAGTAAGTTATTGTTTCAATCTGGCCTTTAAGAACGTTGAAGGAGGCTAACTCATTATCAGATTCATCTTCACGGCCATGACTTCGCTATCGTACAACAAGACGACAATAACTTCTTTGATCGTAAGAGTTTCCATCCTAAGCTAGACAACGTCAACTTTCCACGCCGCGACGTGGTATTAGTCTCGGGAGCTGGGCACGTCGTCATTGCCTTCAAGACTGATAACCCAGGTGTGTGGTTGATGCACTATCACATTGCGGCACACGCGTCTAGTGGTCTCTCTTTGCAAATCTTGGAGCGTCAAAAGGCAGCAAATGAGATTTGGCCTCCGGGGAATTCAGATGCTCTCAACGCAGCCCATACGCTTTGCGCCAGCTGGAACAGTTGGGCATATGACTGCAAGAACTTGTGGCCTGGAAACACGAACCCCAACGGCAAACCGGTCTATCCTTCATGCGACGACTCCACCAACCTTCAAAACGACTCTGGCGTGTGAAGGCAACGAAGGATCACGCATTGGGAGATGATGAAAGTGTGACATTGCTCACAGAGACGGCCTGGGCCTGAGCAGGTCGTGCGTGGAGGAGGGAGGCTCCAGTACGGATGGATTCTCGTGGAGACCCCGCTTCTGGCGGAAGAGCGTAGGAAGTGTATGCTCGTCGTCAGACTTGTGACAGATAGCCTTAAAGGGAGACCAAAATAGCCTTTCGATAGGAACGATGAAAATGCTCTGTATTTTTCTTGCCAAATCACATGGCTCATATCATGGATGTGACAATTTGGCGCAATCAATCCCCAAGAAACGTCGATTTCATATTCGAGAGTTACCAAAAGGATCAAATGTCCATAATGGAGAAACGTATTACCACGTCTCAATCGTCACAGACTGATGTCCCCAAGTTTCATCAAAACCTTCTCTATGAATCTTACCCCTATCAAAATTCCGTCTTCGTCCTGCATATCATCTCCGCCGAAATCCTCGCTGTCTTCATCCAGACAGGCAAGACAAGTGATCACCACGGAAGCATACTTGTCCCCCATGAGAGCCGGCAATCGAGCCTTCGCCAGGTTCAGTAGCTGATTCTTGATCTTCTGCGTTTGCTCAATATTGCCTGGCTGGAACTCGAAATCGCCCAGACTCAAGCCTAGTCCCGTCCCTAGCATCTTCTCGCCGCTGGCCTCGCCCGCGTCGGAGTTGTATTCCACAAAGCTGTCCCATAATCCAAGCTCAAGAAGACAAACCCCGAGGCTGTAAACGTCGTGTTGCATGATGTACGCTTCTTGAGCCTGGATGCCCTGGCGAGTTGGGTGTCTATATAGGTTCCTCTCCCACGCGTCGTCGCCAATCTTCAGCGTGTGGAAGTTCACATTGCGGAAAGAGTCGAAGCCAAGGAGGTATGCCGAAAATAGCTTGTAAGACGTGTCGGAGCCATGGTCGGGAAATACGACAATGGTTTCAGGGCGGATGTTCTTGTGAACAAAGTCGAGGGTGTGGATGAAGCTAACCGCTCTAGCCAACTGTTTCGCAATCTCCACGACTCGAGTTAAGCTCAGCCTGCGCTCCTGTAGCAAAAGACTTCGTAAGCTGATAGGAGGCTTGCTCAAATCGGTGCCAGGTAGCTGGAACGCCAAGCTCATTGATACAAGCCTTTTCGTCTCTGGGCTTTTGCGCCTGACAACGCCTTTGCAGGACAGAAGACCAAAGAGCTCTATGTCCTCTCTCTTCAGCTTCTTGGCGAGGCTCTCAGTGTCTGTTCTCAGGCGGGGCAGGTCGTAGCCACTGTCGCAAGTAATGGTGTCTACTGCATACAACTTCTCGGACGCTTTCCTGCGAATCAAGACCGTGCTAGAATATTTGATGGCCCAAGTGTTGGTCCAATCCAAACCATCTTCTGGAAGTGTGACATGCACCTCTCTGCTTCCTTCTCCCTTTACCATGCTTCGGATACTCTGTGCAGATGCTAACGTATTTCTAGGTTTGGCTGCTTGCAATGACATCGTTTCGTTTTCCGTGTCGCCTTGCTTAGACAGTTCATCGTCAATCAACCTGTTTCCCATCCGAAGTATCAAGTACCACGTTGGGTCAAAGATATTTTGCCATTGTTGAAGCTGCGCAATTGAGTCGTCGATGGCCTCTCGAACCCGTGCATACTTCCACCTCTTGACTGATGAGTTGGATCCGGCTCTGACCACGGAATCGATTTTTGAAATAGCCAAGATTAGTTTGCTTTTAAGGACCTCCAAGACTTCGAGATGAATGCGACAATGATCCTCTCCTAGTGTCTGTGCGATTCCTTTTACAAACTCAATTTGAATCGTAGTTTTGCTCCAGATAGCTTCCACGATGAGCACTTTCGATTGGACAGCATCAGTGGCACCTCGGATATCTCGATAGGCTTCGATTAATCGTTTTCCATATCTGTGAACTGTGAGTCATACTTTCGCACCTGGGTAGCTGGAAACTTGTAACCATACATGAGGCATAGGTCTGCAGCCGAAACGGCAGCTAAAACCAACTCCACTGACATTGTTGGGCAGTCTCAAGACTGTGTCGGTACACAGCTCAAGCGGGAAGCACGCGGCAAAAACGAGGTAATTCCGATGCACAACAAACAGGCTGCCTTTGTCTTTGTGTATCTAGTTTGACTGGGGCTGGCGGGTCTGGGTCCCGCTGTAATGCATGTGTTGGCGAATACAGGCATAAAGTCCCATGCAGGTAGGCCTTATGATCAGGCTGACGATTACGGCTAAGGCCCCGCGCGTAAAGCTGACGACCTGGATTGGCGATCAGCCGAGGACTTCACACCGACACGCAAGAAACCTCCGAACGAAATCGTTATCTGAGAGTTGTGAGTATGTGTGTCCATGCATGATTGCAATTGGATTACTGACTTATGGATTCGCCGCAGAAGAGGTGACCACGAGATGACCTTGCCGAGCAAGAACCCTTGACGACCCCGCATGGTTCAGCATGTTGCCGTCGTCGGACCTGGTGCAGGAATTGTTCTCCCCGTCCTATACACAACATACATTCAATAAGCGCGGAACATCCGGACGCGAATGGAAAATCCGGGTACAAGAAAGATGGACGCGAAAGAGACGGCTGGGTCAAGGTGCCTTTGGCACAGTGTGGCTGGAAACATGCGATCGACCGGCTAGACGACATAGCCCTACCGTCAGAGCAGTCAAGGAAATACCGATTGACGTAACTGTAACGGAGAAAGTGGACTACTATCGAGAGCTCGAAGCTGTCATGAAGTTCTCACAGGATCGGGTACGTAGTATTCATGCCGATGGCCGAGTGGTGAGATCAGTCTGAGAAACGCTAATGTTCATTGACAGTACACGCCATCATTTGTCCAGTCCTATGGATGGTTCGAGAGTTCGGAGGCTATCTTCATCGCCATGGAGTATGTGCCGCACGGTGACCTGCAAAACTACCTCTCGAGCCCCATTCCGGAAGATGAGGCGAGGACAATTACCCGCCAACTCGCGGAAGGCCTCAATCATATGCATATGAATGGTTTCACGCATAGGGATTTGAAGCCAGGAGTACGTGACTAGTGGCGGTGGCTGGCGACAATAAAAGCTGACTAGAGGACTTGCAGAACATTCTGGTGGTGTCCCGAGGCCCCGACTGGCTTGTCCAAATTTCAGATTTTGGCATCAGTAGGCGTTTGCGCCCCGATCAATCTACTCTTGGTACCATGCGAAGAGGAACCTTTGGCTTTATTGCGCCAGAAATGCTTGGTTTCATTCCCGATCGTAGCCATCCTTATGCCGCAGACATCTGGTCGCTGGGGACTGTTGTATTCAGGATGGTGACCGGCAAGCTCTTCATGACGGATTTTGGTTTGCTACAAAAGTACGTCGCATCTGAACTTCAATTTCCGTCAGAGTATCTCGCCTCTTACGGTATTACGAAATCACTGGCTAGCTTTCTGAGATCGCTTCTGGCTCCATTACCCAAAGAACGGCCAACGATAACGGAGATCGCGAGTCATGACTGGCTTCAACATTCACCACATCCTCCGGAGGATTGTTCTTCACACAATGGTTCTTCAGAGGAGGATTCTTCAGATGGTTCTCCAGATGATTCAGATGATGATTCTTCTGAGGATGATTCCTCAGAGGATAATTTGGAGAATGATTCTTCTGAGGATGATTCTTCAGAGGGTGTTATTCAGTCCCAAGATGAGGCGGATCCATCAAATGGTGCTGGGGACGTTGCATCCGCGGCATGGAGCACGGCAATAATCTCCGTGAAAACTGCCCACCAGACACATAAAACCTCTGCAGCCATGACCTCGAGTCCAGGAAATACTGCAACTCCTGGCACAAGCATTTCACTGGGCGGCAACAGTTCGCAAGCGCTGGAAATTGCAGCAAGGAACCAAGCATATCGTTCAGCTCTCTCCGAATATAATTACAGAACACAATCAGCATATCCGCTTCGCCCGGCCCGTTTCCTCGTGGATGAAGCTGGCATGGTTCACAGAACTGAGTATGATAACGTCCCACACCCACTTCTCGGCCACCCCCACATTTCGGCCACCCACTTTTGATGCCCTCACATTTATACACATCAACTTCAACCAATATTTATATGTATTATGATGCCACGACGATGCAACTTTCGGTGTCACTAGGGTTTTCAGACTCGCTGGATTCATCTGTGCTACTTTCAAGTTCGCCCGCCTCGATTTGAGCTCTCCGAATAGCCTCAATATCGGCAAACTTCGAATTTGGGCTCATTTTGACCTTCTTCCGTTTCCTGGCCCTACTGGCATCAACCTCTGCCTGTAGTGCCTCAATCTTTCGTTGGGCTACTGCCAGTTGGTATGCCTTCTCATCAAAGCCCTTTTGAACCTTCCGAAAAAGCAGGCGCTGCGTATGCTTATCGTTATCCAGCTTGCTGAACAGGCTGAACTGATTCTGAAGCTCATCCCTCTTCTTGGGGGTTGACCAAGGGACTGCTGATGTATCTGCCGCCTATTTTTCGCTTGCTTTACTATCAGAGAGCCCTTTGCAGACCTGACCAGCTGGTTTGGCAGGGGTTGAAGTGTTCTCAAGCAGCAGAGGGCTCATGAGGGGTCTAGCCATACTGACAGGCCACAAACCAGTCCATTTCCAGCCACTAATGATGTTCTTGCTTGTCAGGGCTGCCTTACGCGCCTTGCCATAGCATATAACGAAATTTCTCTTGCCCACAACTGTACCAGCATCCCATTCAGCCAGTAATCCAAGCTCCTTCTTGTATGCTGCCTTGAGGGGCCCAAAAACTGACTGATCAAGTGGCTGAAGGATGTGTGACGTGTGTGCTGGCAAGAACAGCAAGTGTATCTTGTTCCTGAAGCATGTATACATAAAAGCAGTAGTCCCATGGCTTCCATGACCATCCAAGATCAATAATCTGACCTCTGAGGGGTCCCCTGGCTGGGTTGAAGGGATGAAGACCTCTGTTAACCACTTGACAGCTGTAGAGTCTGAAGTCCACCCGTTTTCTGTAGCTGTGAACTTCCAGGATTCGTATGGCGTCAGATCTAAAGGAAACCACTGCTGCTGGACATTCTTGCCCTTGTATATAACAAGTGGAGGCAGTGCCTTGCCAGTTGCAGAGATACACTCGATCAGAGATGTCCAAGCACGCGATCCAGGCTGTTTCTTGCGGATAGAACGAGTTTCCGATGATCCAAGAACAAGCCCATTTGATCCTCTGCCTTCTAGAATACCAGTCTCATCCATATTATATCGATTGGAGGCCTTGATAGCCATGATTTCAGGTATGGCGAGGTGCTTGAACCATTGCCTGATTACATTAGTTGAAGCTCCATTGATGCGCTGGGAATCGATTGCTCTGCTTCTTTGGACCCTTACTGATGGGTTTCTCTTGATAAAAGACTGCACCCAGTTCCTTCCAAGAGGCTGGGAGTCCCCATGGACCTGTAGGATGCGTTCAGCAAAGTCCTTGAGTTGTTGATGGGTTGGAGGCAGGCCTAGGGCAGCCTGAATTCGAACCCATTCAGCCAGGTGGCTTTCCTGGGTTGGAGAAAGCCTTTGCAGATCAGAAAAGGCAATATCTCTTGCCTGGGTGCCATGGATTCGAGATTGGAGAGTTGTTCTAGGAACACCATACTGTAATGAAGCTTTTCGTAGACTGGCACCGGCTGCGATAGCATCAAGTGCCCGAGAAACTTCATCTTCCGTATACTGACGCATTTGATAGTTATTATGCTTCACAGAAAGAATGATGATGATTGAGTAAAAATTGGTGAAGTTATTCAAGTTTGAAAATGGCGGTGAGCATTTTCGTTGAGGCATTTTAAGGTGGCCGAAATGTGGGGGTGGCCGAGAAGTGGGTGTGGGACGTTATGACGTGGTTTGACGTCTCTGGAGAAATGAAATGGCCACCGGAAAGACCACCTCAGCTGAGAAAACGCCTTCATGTTGATCCGGAAGAGATACAAAAGCCGACACAGCGTAAGACTAATTCACGACGAAGAAGAGGCACATCAAACAAATCCACTGACCATGTTTCGTCAAACCAATCAAAACTACGTCTTGGTAAACAACGGAATAGCTCATCTCCTGCCACAACATCAACGTCGAAAAAGCAAAGAGGGAGCTGGGCAAGTATTTGGCCATGGTCGTCAACATCGTCCTCAAAGACATCGTCCTCGAAGAAGTCGAGTTCAACCTCAAAAAGACACACTTCAATCCCCAAAATGTCAAAGGCGACTATACGGGATATCATGGATGAACCCATGGTGTATGCCGAGTCCTACATTAGCAGGCCAACGGATATCACAACAGTCATCCGCGCACATGCATCTTTTGCGGAGGACGTGCCAGCTCACGAAGAGTTTGGTGGAAACGACACGAAGTCGGATGGCGAAGACGGGGAACGAGATCGTTTTCCGCTGAACAGTGCTAGTGGCCAACGAGTTATACGATTCGTTGCCAAACAAAGCGACGCCGAGAAGTACCGAATTCCGCCAAAATACGATCTTTCCAGATGGGACCCGAGGAAAACGCCTTTACTATTCCTCTACTGCGTCTTCGACTTGGTATCCATAGGAATCTGGTTCAACGACACTATCGTGAGCTGCCAGCAGTACGACCAATCGATAAAAAGTGAGGACATGGACACGATAAAAGAACTGGCCCTTTTGCTGGAGCAGCTTGACAACAATTTGTCGACGATTGCACATCATTCTAGCCACATCCGAAAGGCAGACGATAAAGAGTTGGTACAACATTTCACCGACAGTGGTGAACGACTGGTCATAAAGGTGCAAAAGCTTCTCCAAGCGTGGCAGGGTATGGTGTCACTCGAAGGTGGATTTGCAGCCAAGGAGTCCTGGGAGGGAAACCTTTTGGAGAGCGGGGCGATGAAGCATCTCGGGACTAAGAAACTGCGTTCGAAGATGGAACCACTTGGGCAAAGCTTGCGACTTTGGCTCATACGGTATAATGCCAATTGCCCCGACATATTCAAACAGGCAAAAATTAGAAAGCCGACCGGACGGGTTTAAAACACAATTTTACTCTAGTCAGGCTTAAAAATGCAACGATTCTAGTGATACCGAGTTTCGCGGTCATGCAGAGCTAATTAACCTCGACCCGGCTTTCCAGTCGTGATGTGCTCTATGAAGAGGCATTCGTGAGTACTTGTCGCCACAGTGATTGACTCAGATGCACCCAGCATGCTGTGGAATTCCCTTAAACTAAAGCCAAGTGACCAAAACCATCTCCTTTTTTACAATTCTCCAACAGGCCCCAGCGCATAGTTAGGCGAACGCGGAACATGCTTCCAGCTAGGAATGTTGCCTGATGACCGCGCCACGTTGAATTCCGAATTCGGCAAAGCGGCTCCTGAAACCAGCCACACCCAGGAGTGTGCCTGACGCTGACAACGCAAAACCGCTGCCCCTCCCCGGTGACGGACGGACTGAAACTTCGTATCTGACGCGCTAGGAGCGCTGCCACGCTACAGGTGTCCCCAAAACACCATTCGAAGGCAGCAGGATTTCTGGCTACATATTTGGTTGGCCGTCGCAACCCACGTCGACGTTGGATGACCTTTGTTCTTCTTTCACATCGCCTCACAAAGAACTCTTGCCTTTCCAGAGCGCAGCGGCTTTTTGCCCGAGTCACTTCATTTACAACACGGCGTGGCCCCGTTTCATCTCCGACAATGGAGTCTCCCGTGTCTCTCCGACGACCCACCCCGGGCCCCGCAGACGCCCGAGGCCGGGACTCAGAATGCAAGGCGGCGGATACCACTCATGCGGGATTCGCCGATTTGCCTCCGGAGATTCATCTTCTCATATCGAAGCAGCTCATTTACCCCGATGCGCTCTCCCTCAAGCATACCAGCAGCTACTTTTACTACCTCGTGGACACCGGTGTCCGGTTGAAGGTGGAATGGCTGATGGAACGCCGGATGTTACATCTCGAGTGTCCCAACGATAAGCGATGTGATCTTGGCA
This sequence comes from Colletotrichum camelliae, assembly GCA_018853505.1. NCBI lineage: Eukaryota > Fungi > Ascomycota > Sordariomycetes > Glomerellales > Glomerellaceae > Colletotrichum > Colletotrichum camelliae. The sequence goes on along the minus strand of JAELVL010000005.1, from coordinate 3,777,785 downwards.
GCGATCTACGGTTTTGCAGGGGCAGCGTGCCGTATGCATATCCTCTCACGTGCAAAACGCTCAACCTATTGACTAACGCTGACCAGACTCTTGATGCAACGACGACGAGAACACATGGAGTGCGAGTCGAGGCCGGGCTTGGGCTGTCTTGTCTACGGCACGTCAGTTTGCTCTCACCGCAGGAAACTTGGCGCACGATGTCAGCGCTGGCTAAGACGACGGTTGACAATTGAGCTCTGGTGGGTCTTGATTGCGTTGGTGCCAATCATCTTCTGTTGGCTCTGGATGGCCGAGTTTGCGAAATGGGCAGCAGGCTCATTCTCGCATTCTTCATCAACCTTTACAGAGTCATTAATGAGGTGAAAGGTCATCGTGGTTCCGGTGTTTGTATCCAACGAAACTTGTTCAAATAGCATGCCACATAATGTCTATTAAAGAGAGAAATGATTAAGATGTGACTAGAGATAAGATCGAATTTGCAACAAACCAACGTCACCTGCAGACAGCGAGAGGTTCAGAAGAAAAGTAGCCAGGGGGTCCTTTCGCGTCATATTTCGATTGCAAACTCCAGAGCTCTGTGATGAGGTACTAGATAGTAAGTGAAACGTTCCTGTCTGTTTTCATTGTGGCTTTTGCATGTTTAGTCGTACCTTCCTCCGTAGGTGCTGAGCCTACAGCCCGCCTTCCTTAGATAGAACCCAAATGTGTACTGATATCTGCCAAGGTATGCAGTCAATAGGCTATTTCACTTTGAAAAACAGACAACGATTCTATTCCAAGGTCACAGTCTTATCTTGGGAACATCGAAATTCGTGGCCCTAGCTCGGCAACTTCCCGTCTTTGAGACGCACACAGCGCAGCACTTGCCTTTGGTTATATACAGATCACACCTTCCGCAATTCTAATGCCAGGTGTCACCATATATAAAAATCGACCCGTTTAACATTTTACTTTGCTGTCTTTTCCCCGAATCTCGCTCAACAGCACGCGTAAGAGAGGGCCTCAACAGAAAACAACAAACTAGCTTCACATATCTTGCATATAGCACAAATTCACCATAACTGTTGGTGTTGGTCAAATTTGCACACATCAATTATGGCACTTTCCTCAGCCACCGCCAAGCCTGGCATTGCCCATTCCCAGGGCCATCCTCACTCGGCTTTCAAATCGAAGGTAGTCGTACCTTCCCTCAGTTATCAAATCAAGGCTTATGTTCTAATCATCCTTTGCAGGACACGTCAGCCGCCGTGCCGAAGGTAGGAGCGAAGTCAAAAGGCGGACCTTCTGCTGCGAAGCCCTTGCCCTTTTGGGCAAAGGCTAGGGTCGGAGGCAAGACCACAGAGGCATCCCTGCCTGACAAGAAGGTGAAGGATAATAGTTCTGCTCCTATTCGGAAGACGTTTGTGGCTGGCTCTGGCACCCAAATTCGATCAAAATTTGGAGGAATCCAGCAGCCCATCAAGCACCAAGCAGGGCAGACTGCCACGAAGGGCGAGAAGAGGGCGCATAGCCAAGTGACTGGCGAGCTCAACAAGACGCCGAACAGCTCTGCTGCAGATGGGACCCCACAGCCCAAGAAGAAGAGACTTGAAGACTTTGGGAAGAATGTCACCCGGCAGTGTCCAAACCATCGCAGGCGCAAACAGTGGGCTCTATGCCCCACTTCAACACCGCCACGCAACTCGCAGAGTTTATCTTCAAGCCCGACGCTGAGAACGGGGTACTCCCTCGCCACATCAAACTTCGAGTCTCTAGCATCCTCACTGTCCCAGGTGTCACGATGGACGTGTATCTCAACCGTCTTGCTTCCTCGCCCGAGTTCAAGACTGTCACACAAAAGGCGTTGAAGATCTTCAGGGGAGAACTTCCCGTTGATGAGATCACAGTCATCGCATTCGTCATTGCCAACCCCAAGAGGCTCAACAAACGCCAGACCGACTGTCCTGAGGCAGACATCTGGTACAAAGCACAGCTTCAGATGGGTCTGGAGGCTGATGAGATTCGATCATGGGAGAGTAGCCCCATTTTCAGGGCCTACCGTCGTGTGCTTCGGTACTTGCAGCAGTGCGGCACTGGTCGTCTACGCTTTGAGCCAGAGTTAGGACTTGGTCTCCTCCAAGACGCGCGGGAGATCAGCCGAATGCCCACGAAGAAGGCATGCGATACAACAGAGATGGCCACAAATGCAGCAGAGAACCCAGTGCAAGAAGCTGAGAAGCCCAAGTTTGTCACGGCCCAGCATGCTGCAGGAGCTACAGCGGATAAGACGTCGAATTACGACACTCAGTCTCGCATTCAGGAACCTCTGTGATGCTCGCATGCTCGGCGGACCAAACCCAGATCTGGAGGATATTGTATGATCAAGGGTTTGAAAACAAAGCGAGACGACGTCGCGAAGTCATGGGCTTGATAAGCCTTGAGCCAATCCCCAACAAGCCAACATTGACTGGGCAAGTGGGAAATGCAGGAGTGGTCGCGGTTTTCTTTCTTATCGCTAGGCGCTTGGCACCGTTAGGTGGCAAAACCCGGCGATTTCAGGAGCAAATTAACATCGGAAGCTATCATTATTATTAAGAAGAAATGGTTTAAAGATACGGGAAATAATCGAGGCCAGTGGTCGAGAATCTAGCAATGCAATTGGCCGTCCAATAAGTGATCCGCATCTGAGCACCATGATTAATATAGTATCGAACCTTGAATCCCATCTACGTACAGCTAGCTATGCTGATCGTACAGGTAGGTTTTTACACCATGACAGTGGCTCTACAAATAGTAACTCAAGACGCGTTGTCCTGGATCATAGGCTGCAGCGGACCCAGTCGTCCTCCCTGGTTTTCAACCTCCCGCATCACCTCTTCAGCTCGAGCCAAATCGTTCACATCCAGCAGCCTCAGCCAGTAGGAGAAGTAGGATCCGAGACCCGTGACACGACCATGACCTGGAGGGCTGGCTAAACCGAGGTCCGCAAGCCGATGCCGGTCCCAGATGGCGAAACCCAAAGCCCTGTAAGGCTCAAAGCCGGCGTACTTGATCGGCGAATGGGCGCCGCGGCTCATGCTGTCCACAATCCAGAGCCCGTCGGCTGGTAACACTAGCGACGACCTTCTCATGGCGCTACTTGTTGGTACCCGACTTGACGAAGGTTCAATGTCCTTAGCAGGCCAAGTCAGCTGGGGCAGTCGATCTGTCTTTGAACCAGAGCTGCTACGTCCGCCGGTCTCAAGGTGCCGAACGTATTTGATTGCCGTCATAACTTCGTGGTAAGCGACTTTGAGATTGCTGTTGCTACTGTCGTAGAAACTTTCGATGTCGAAGTCGTCCATCCAATCCCTTGTCCCAGGAGTGTGCTGGACTCGTAACGTATTTGCCGCCAGCCTCAATTCGAATATGAGCTGCAACCGCCAAAAAGCCCGAAGCACCCGTTGTTCTTCCACCCATGATGGTTTCCGTGCCCTTTCATCTCCTGGAGCCCATTCCAGCTGGCCTCTGGCCTTTGCATCAATCAGCTGTTGTAGGTGATGATCAATGCATGCCCTCGTCAAGCAGTGAACCTGAGCTGCTGTCGAGAGCACGGTGCGCAAGACGCTGAGAGATGGGACTCTCGAAACATCCCGGCTCGCAAAGTCGTAGCCTGCCTCTTCGCTTTTCCCCAGCACGATACCAGCCTCCCGGTCTTTGATCTTCCGGATGATCTCGTCCAGGCCTGTCTTCTCATGGGCGCCGGCGCGAAGCTGTATCACAAAACGAATGATATCTTGTGTCTGCGGCGTGATTATACTATCGGAGATGGACTGCGAGAATATCTCAGCGCTGTATTGATTGAAAACGCGGTACGACGCCGGCGAGGAGGTGATGACGTTCCACAGGCAATGCACATCATCCACGTGTGCGAGGATCTGCAGCAGCACCTCCGTGGGGAGATTCTCCAGCTGCGAAGTGGACTCGGCCTCGTGAATTCTGGTATCTGTCATCTTATCTTGTCTTGCAGGTTTTCTGGAGTGAAAAGAAGAATTTGGCTGAGAGTAAACGTTGCGTGTAGGCGTTGAGAAGCGGTGGTCGTTGGACCCCGCATTCGACCCCGAACTAGGTACCTCGGATTCCGAGCCGTTTCCTGCAAAAGGCAAGGTTCCCTGAACTACCGTCGATCAATTCCAGGTCTTGACGTCAAGCATTTCGGAAGTTAATCCTTATCAGACCCAACGATTAGATCTAAGTCTACATTGCATCCGCATTACCACAGTCCTGGGATTCCATATGACCCGTCATTTCCTAGTTGCGTCTGATAGTGCCCAACACCATTACGCCATCAATGTGAGTTTACAAAGCTTAGGGCCGATCGTTGTATGACTGGGATGGCAGTGTGAGACAGCAAGACAACCTATTATAGTAGAAAATAGTTTGTTATGATACCCTTTGTTTTTGGCTCTTGGTTACAGTACCTAGGAACTAACACCAGGGGATACTGACAACAGATGTTGCGGTACCGAAGCCCTTATTTTGTGCGATATCGGCGGGAGAGCGCGTCGGACGAGCAAATCATCGAAGCCACGAAGACCTGGCAGCAGCTGATGGAACGATCGCTCGGAGACCGACGGTATCCCAGTGGAGAGACTTCAGCTGCTGTATTTTGGCGAATCATGATGGCAGACCTGATCATGCAAGAGCTTCCTCTGCGGAGGGCCAACGCCGACGTCGGTCGCCCTGCTGCTTTTTAATTCCATGGAGGTAGTCCCTTGAACAAAGTAATCTGCGACTCCGTGCGTATGGTGATTGTTGACCAGGCCTTCTTTGTCACGGAGAGAGGGTATGTTGATGTCGGTCCACCAAACGTAGTCGCAGGTGACGAGGGCTAGGTGTTTTCTGGCGGCAAGGTGCTTTTCATTCGGCGCCCATCGAAGGATGATAAGTGCTCTCGAAATAGTGCGACTGCCCAGTTCTCCTTGATAGGTGTTGCTTTTGTGGATGGTATGATGGACGGGGAGCCAATTATATTGCAATTTGGGCAATGGCGGGCCGCAGGTTGTGTATCTTCACTGATTTACATGGTGTTCATGGTCGGTGTCACTCAAGCGTTTCCAGGTGTGGGTCCCGTCGTTTAGCCATGACCACAATGTCGTTGCGGTCCTACTTTTTCAGCCTGGCCCACGGTATATTGCAGATAATTTTGATGGATCATCACAGTGGCAAGCGAAAATGACCAGCGAAGAACGTGACCAAGCGATGAGGAAATCTCAAAGATGAAAACATCCGAGACTTCGCCATGACCATGGTGTTGGGTTGACAATAGTGCACAAGATCACGTAATGATCCAGCCTGGCCTGTATGTAACCAGGCACTAGCCCGTAACATGTGGGGAATAGGCCGCAGAATACCATTTCTATTGACAGTATCTGATTCGTATGTACATTACGTTGATCTTATGAAACCGGTTGTCCACATGTTTAGAACAGAAGTGGTGGAGCTGTTCGCTTGCTTCTAGGCGGGTGGTACGTCTCGACTACTTAGCGTGCTGGCTAGTAACACTCCCTAATGATCAGTTTGACGTATATCATATTTTGGGCACCATACTCAAGACAGTACAATCAAACATCGAATCGGTTGTAGACAATAAAGTTGCGCATGCTTTGTCTATTTTCTGGATTTTTATCGATGTATTGCAACCGCATACCTGCTGCAGTCTTTTCATTGGCGGTGAGAAGGGTATGAGGAATTTAGAACTTCAACTTCTTATCTGAAGTAGCATAAAGAAGAAATCACTGACGTCAAGCCAGTACTTCGATCTGGGAAATCATCCTTTGAAACGATGTTTACCGCGAGTGACGTAGTTAACACAGCAAGGCTTCCAGTCAAAGTAAGTCTTCCTTCAAATGTTTGGCCAACAACATGACTGCAAGCATCGGCACAGAATATCCTTAGTGGTAAAGGTCTTCGCTTTAATCAGCCACTGGAGGAGGTATTTGAAAGATGCTTAGCAGCGGGCATACTATCCAGCTTGGACCAGTTGCCAAACGATGGGTGGAGTCCAGGGGAAAGAATACACAACTGACACATCACAAACTCAAAGCAAAACAAAGTACTTTCGTCATCTGAAGTGTTAGCTTGGCACGTTTCACATAGTATTGACAAGAGTGCTCTGTCTATACGTCTTCCGTATAGTAGTACTTGAATGTTGTCTGTTTTCTTTCACGAGTTCCATCTTGTAGACTCTGGTGTTCTTGCGTTTCTCGCAATTCCTAGTAAACTTAGTGTGTGTATGATTTATTGAAGGAGTCTAAATCCTTTTGAAAAGACTTCTGTGTCGTTGTGGCAGACCTTGGGTAGGCTAATGTACCCTGCACATATTTCAGATTCCTCGCCCCAACCCTTCTCTTGATGTAGGGCGCAAACATGCATCGTTATGTTAGCATGCTGCGCGCGATTGTTCCGTGTGCTTCGACATTCCACAGTAGTCTCAGCACAAAAAAATGATACACTCAGCGCAACAAATGCCCGTCGCAGCTTCTGGCGTTTGGTGCAGGTATTCTGCCTCGGACACAACGTCCGAACTCCGGAATGCATTACCGACCTACAACCCCTGAAAGATTGTCAAGGGTGGATTTCCAGCAGTGTCAGTGCAGGATAATCAAGTTAACCGTCGATATGAAAGTCGAAATTGAGTAACGTTAAAGGTGGTTGGTGGAATCATGATGGCTGTGGTTTTGGTGCAGTCACGAATCGTATTGTGTAGTTGATTGCATCATCCCCACATGGATTTGCTGGCTGGTGTCGGTAAAAGGTGCCGATGACATTGACACCTGTTTCGTGGTGGAAACATTCAGACTCTAGTAGTGCATGGGGCTTTCCGTAATAGGGCATGTAAGCGCCGTTGTTGAACCTCCATGTACCGCGCGGTATGCATGAAGACATGGGTGCTGGATAGCTTCAAATCCCGTCGAATGGTCAAAGAACTGGAAACAAAGTGACTAACATCCACGGAATCCTCGGATCATTCGGGTGTTCAAAATGGTGATTTACACCAGCCACAGACGTGGGCGAATTTTGGCGCAGTGTACTCCCTTTTCACAGCTAAGCCACATTATGGTTATCCACAGTTAGTCCGAGGTGTTCGGACTCGGGCTAGAATACGAGATGTACGAATGATTCGGCTTGCCTAAGCCGCTGTCCTTCAACGATTTGAGAAATAGGAGGATGGATCGCGCTGTATAGAAAAGCTGCAGCTGCTTCTCTCCAAATCTTTCTGTCGTTGTTCCCAGGCTGTCATTCCCCAGTTTGTCGGGGCGTCGTCTCCTTGGAGCCTCGTCCTTCCAAACATCGACGACCCATACTGACGACATGGGCCTTGTGCAAATTCTTCACGCTCATTGGGCCTTCTTGAGACAGCGCGACGTGATTGGTGGAGCCGACATGAATAATCAGGATAGCGCTGGGCGCCGCGGAAGCCCGAACAATGGTTGAAGAAGCAGCGAATGTCTAGTTCTTAGGCCTGTGGGATTCCCGTTGTTGTTTTCTTGCCGTCTTTGCCTGAAGCATTAAGGTATCATCACAAGCCGGTCTTCCCTGTGGCGAAAAAGTGCCAGAACGCGTGCTGGCGGAGGCTACTTCGAGTTGAGTATCACCAGCCGCATCCCCCTTAAAAGCAGGATCGAATCCTCGGGTTGAGACATCCTACTTGGTCCATGCTGCTCGTTGCTGATTGTTCTTTGCTACTTCCACAGATAAAACTCCGAAGTCTGCGTGGCTCTTCATTCGGCCAGACGCCCCTTACGGCCTTGTCTTCTCTCCAACGGGGGAAACGTTGACAATGCAACGACCTCGCGCCTCCTATTCGAAATAGTCCGAATCTTAGCGAAGGAAACCCCTCGACGACCTTTCATTCATTGCCTCTGTGCCTGTCGTTTGGATAGAGATGACGACCTCGAATGACAGCCACGACGAAGCCGACGCCATTTGACCTTGGAATCTAAACTGCCGGGCCACAGACCTTTGGGGGAGTCGAGCAGACCGAACGATTGTTTGTTTGGGTTTCTCCGCAAAGTCTCTTAGGCAATTGCCGAAAGGACGCCAACAGCATTACCATCTTTGAGCGCGTTAAAGCCGTCTACAATATCGAGCAAAGCAAAACCCTACAGAACCGCGGCCACCTCCCGATGTCGAAGCGCGCCTAACAACTCTTGCTGCACCGGTTCCCGCTTTCCTTGCTGTTCCCGAACGCAGCCGGCAACCTTCCTCGCTACAACATGCTATCCTCAGCCTTTTTCGCCAGTTGAAGTATTGAAGTTACTTTCAATACATTCTCTGCGTAGGCAACCCGAACACCGACTATTTAGACAGGGAAAGGGGTGGTTGTCAAGCCGGAGGCCGCGCTTCCCGCGGAGCAAGTGGGCAGATAAAAGAAGCACCAACTGCTGCAGCTTTCGGAGATTTTCCACGCGACATCGTGGTATCCACATCCCGATTGCGGTATGGGCGACAAACAAGTGGCAGATCATGAATCACGTAGGGCTGGCCATCTAGAGGATGGCCTTGCCACGTGTGGTGGGTTTACCAGGGAAGAGGCTGATATCACGAACAGATGTCGCTAAACTCCATTGTCGGGTCCCGAACCCACGGCTTGTGCTCGTCGTCCAACGATCCGTACGTCTTCCCGTACAGATTACTCGACCAAGCATCGAGCCACCACTGACTAGGCAGCTGCTTGAGCAGCATGCAGAAGTACAAAAAGATCACTAGCGCCTTTTGCCTGGAATCCCTCAACAACGGCAGAAAGTCTTCAGCAACCATCGCGATCCAGACGAACACATCCGTGATGTCCTGTGGCTCCGTGCACTCGTAAAACGCTCCGTGTGACTTGTAAAGCTCATTGATGGCATGGTTGTAGATAGCAAGCAGCCCATCATCTCTCTCGGAAGCGTTGATGTTTGCCTCGAGATCGCCGAGGTGCGTATGATGATACGGCCTCTCGCGGGTCTGGAAGTGCGCTAGAGTACGCGTAATAATAGGCGAGATCAAAGGGTTGTCGTTCGGCTCTCCAACCAGATACCTGGTCCCGCAGAACAGTACGATCCAGTCTGGCGACTGTTCAGTGCCAGCCAGCGGAGCGTCACTGTGATACTGCGAGTTGGCTAGTACTAGATATCAAATGACGAGTCAGCATGCAGTCTTTACAGTTCGTGAAGTCGTGAAAATTGCTTACCGATGTAAATTGTTAAGACAGAGAAGATGAACAACTGCGCTTTGTTGCCCTCTTGGACCTCCTGCATTAGTCCAACTGCTGCCCTCGACGACACCTCGTGATGCATCATGGACTTTTCCAGCAGTTGATCCTTTCTATCTGGGCAGAGATGCGCGAGGTGTAGCGCTGAAACAGAGAGGATGCTGCGCATAACATAGTCGCACTCAATTCCGAGCTTGACGACATTTAAACGCCAAAATTCGCGCATCAAGGAGTTTTCTGATAGAGTGTAGGCCGTGAAGTTGCAGTAATGATGCAAAAGCTCAAGATCCAGAAAGTTCAACCCTCCCGGGTGCTCCGCCAGCGAGAACATGGGATCTCGTGACGAAGACGATAAGAAGCCGCAGGCGACTCCATGTTTGATACAGTTCTTGCATGCTGGCCTCTGTTCGTCACACTATAGTTGCTTTGTTAGTCGCTGTTGGCTGCTGACGATGATATGGAGGCGTCCATCCCGTCGGCCTGCTAGCCAACTTCGAGCATTAGGGGCACGGGCATGATGAATTACGGGAGCTAAATGATAGAGCTTGGGACTGCCAGGCTGCCTGGAGAAGGCGAAATCACCCCAATAGTTGTTGTCGTGATATCATAAGATATTGCGTACTTACCTTGATCTTTCTTGACTTGCAGGTTTTACAACCAGTTCGGGTCTTCGGGTGCGATCTTCGAGAGAGATTCGACTGCATAATCGCGTTCGTACTCGGAAGCTGTCAGGGAGTTGCTGGGCGGTGACGCGTAGAGTCTCGAGACAGTAAGCAGAACCGCGCAGGAGTGTGGTTGGCATCTCGGAAGTGATAACCGTCTTCATGGAACAATCACCGAACCACAACCTCAAGAGTGCGAAGTCGTTCTCGGGTGGTAACACAGAGGAATACAAAGGCGATTAATAGAGGGGACGGCGTAGCCCACACCACGTCCGCGGAGCCCATCGTATATCAGTCGTATTCGCACTTCCTCGGGTGTGCTAAGGGGCTAAGTGTACGGACTAATTCAATTGGGCCGCCCGGCGCCACACTTGTCTTGTACGCGACCTGGATCTTCCGCTGACGTCCGTTGAGTCATACGTAAGTAACCCTGTGTCTGAAAAAAAAAACAGGTCCAAGCAGGATACTTTCCCTCTGTAATCTTGGGGCTGAGATTCTGAAGTTGACGGTATCTGACGGTCGCCGACTACGACACAATGAATACTGAAGCCCCACTCAACCTCGAACGTGGCATATGCCATAGTGACGATACCCGCCGTTGGGGCAGAATTGTCTGACAAGTAAAACTTTGAAGCCTAGCTACCATTACCCATCCAACCAGATCATGGCGTACATACCCGTTAAGCTACGCCTGAGCAGGGTCTACTCGTGTGAGGTCGGCTCGACTATCCGATCACACCACCAACTCCCGGCAGGCAAACCTCAATGCACCAACACATCTCCCACACCCATGATCCAACTAACAAGGCCGTGTTGTAAATCCCTGCACTTCCCCAGACGTTCGCAGGTTTCTCTGTGTACAAAGAGAGAAGCACGCGTGCGATGATCTCGGCTTGCGTATCGAATTGTCCCTGGCCCGGTTCCCACGGACCACGATGGAGTTATGTCCAGGGGTGGCTATGGCCATTATTCTGGACAACTGGGCCATATGAATCTCATGTGCTAAACACCGACAAGACTATTTGGGTGCGTCTAGCCTTTTGAGGTAATTGCTTGGACATACTCTAGCAATATTCGAAGGCCGCTGATAGGTCGCTACAGGTGTATCGTTGACATCCAGCTGTGCCTACGAGTCATGGCTACGCGCAAGCGGGGGCCCTTGCCGTCCCGTAATCGACATCTTTGCTTTCAAAAGGTGTCTGTCCTCATCTGGTGGCCCCATGCGGCAGCTGAGCCGCCCGCACGTTTGCTGCACGGCCACGTTTTATATCTGCCCACCCTCAAGGACCGACCACGAGCCACTGACATAACCTAACTCCCCGAAGGGTTGCAGCGGGGAAAAAGCTTATCCGCCAATTGTGTAAACGGCGCCGTTTGTTGTCTTGTCAACTGACATTGGGGGGTGAAGAGACCTACGTATTTAAACTCTGTGAGAACCTGTCTCAGAACTCGGCCGAGACATCGGGGTAGTTCTTGCGAGTGATTAAAGATGACTTCTTTCCAAATCATATGAGACATGCTTAATCTTCCTGTGGCGTGAACTGATGTTGGGTTTACGTCTTTTTTGGATGAAAGCTGAAAACAAGAATCGGCGATCACAACTACCGTGCCCCCCAAGCTAGTGTCGACAAGTGCCTCGGCTACGGGAACTATCCCAATGGGGACTCTACAAAAGGGGAATGTCCCAAAAGATGAGCGCACAGTCGGTTCATTGTGGGGCAGGTCGTTCGCCAAGATGCGCATTGCTTAGTTTGATGTTGTAGTTCATGGCTAGCGTGATGTTGAAACCTTGGGAGTCCGGGAGGAGTCCGGCGGGTAGTCCATAGGCTCCGGCAATCTCCGGCATAGTCCGGACGGGCGCCGACCGAAATTACCCACTTTAACCCGGACATCATCACAAATAATGGGCGGCGGCTAAACGGCTCCATCAGTTGCCGCTAAAGTCGCCGCGAACTTTGGCTCGATTCAGCCTTCGTACGATCTCGTCACGGCAGGCAAAAAAGCTTCTATATTAATCTAGTCCGGACATAAACCAGAGACCTTCAGTGAAAGACGCGTGGCTTCCCAAGCATGTGAGAGAAACTCGGTATGTTAGATTGATATGACAACAAACTACACCACCAGACTATCTGATTGATGGAGATAGCAAGTTGGTCGTGTGGCGTTCGTGTGTGTGGATGCCAGCGGCCGCCCACAGTAGCGGAGCTGACGATTCTCGGGGTGGGAATCGAGCCCTAGCAGTGGAGACATCCTGGCCTCATCTCGCGCGCTGGTTGGCTTGAAGATACCCGGGGTAACCACTGTCACCGAAGATCGTGGCGGACATAGCTCAGTTGGGAGAGCGTCAGACTGAAGTGGGTTTCGATCCTGCAAACTTCAATCATCTTATCTGAAGGTCGTGTGTTCAATCCACACTGGCCGCAATCTTCCTTTTTTTGTGCCTGCGGACGATACATACAATTGTGAATTGGACTTGATGTGCGTGTGTAGCGTGGATAGCAAACAGTACACATTTCGAATGGGAGAAATTTCGCCACCATTCTGGGCACCTGTTGGATCTGCCGAAGAGTCCAATAGGGGACATACCATACACAGCCAAGGGAGAAGAACCCAACGAACATGATCATTTTGAAACAAAGTCTGCGAGGTAGATAGGGCGCGTCTATTGTGCGCCGACTCAAAACAAAAGTTCCAACATGCATAGATGTCCACCAATGTCCTTCCGCCAAGAACGATATACGACGCACCTCGCGAGTGGTTACTTTGTCTTTTTCATGCAATGTATGGAAATTCAGCCGAGAATACGAGACTCGCGGAGGCTTTGGCAGTGGAAGTTCCAAGCAAGTGGCTGGCGTCTTCTCCCTGTCAGATCATCATTCCATTCAAGGCTGATCAGGAGTCCCCCACATCGGTTCACCTGACTCCAATCAACTCTTCCAATTGCCGGCGTAGTTCTATTGGTCCTGGCGAGGGTCCGAGATTATCGCTCTAAGCAACGACCCCTTTGCGAGGGTGCAATGGCGAGTACAGACTGGTATGATGGCGGCACTTACCGTGAAGCTGTGCGCCACGCTGTGCTGTTGTGTTTGACAAGAAAGGTTTTGCACCATGAGTCTTACCTTCTAGAAGGCTGTCCAACTGAAACTTAATTTGATCGATCCGGACACCTAACGGGAGTGGATGCGAGCATCATCAACATCTAAGCCTATGGCCGCGACTACCTCACGATCGAAGCCGAAAACGCGTCGTCACGCGCGCTGACAATCTCAGCAAATCTCAGCAGTAAGATAGAAGGCATCAAGCACAATACGAGACAAACATCTCCATCAACAAATCATCGAAGGGCGAGGATAAGCAATGCGAACAAACAACCGAGGCATCGAGGGGAGAAGAAAAGGGGCGAATAAGTTTCTCCGCCGCATTGAGCAACCGGCATTCTGACTCAAATGAGACAATGCTGTGGAGTGATGTTTTGCCTCTGTCAATACGAGATGCTCGTTGTAAATCGAGAGAAAGACAGAAACAAGAGTTCTACATCAATGTAACCTTTGTCTCAGGGTACTTGCCGGACGCGAATGCCTCCCCATCCATGACTCCACTCACATAGGTGTCTCCGACCATCTCGTACATTCCGGCTCCAGTCGGCCTGAGGACAAATGGCACCTCCGACCACAGTAGAAGTCACACCCGATCATCCTTTCTTCCATTCCTCGGTATCATACAGAATCTGCCCTCTGCCGTAGTCGAAAATCTCCTAGGCGTTGCGGCGGACAGAACACTCATCTCGACCGACTGCCCAGAAAATACGAACCGAGCCCGCGCCCTGTCCGCCTCCTCCGGCTCCTCCGAGTTGAACCGCACCTCCATACCCTTTATCATCGTCTTCAGATGATCCGACATGTCAACATCGATACGGTCGCTGAGCTGGCTTCTCTCGCAAGTCAAAGCCCTCCAAAAAGAGTCGAGTCTCTCCGGAGACATCTCGTCGATACCCTCGGAACCGCAAGCGAGCTTTACATTGTCTATAAAAGTTGAGCGAACGCCACGTGTTGCTTCAATGATACCTGCCCAGTCGATCCAGGGGGATGGGCACGAGCTTGGGCTTCGGCGGGAACGGTAGCTCTGGCCAAAAAAAATACCCTCTCCCTTGACGAGGTCGAATACCCGCACACTCGAGGAGTTTGTCGTCTATGACCTTGACTCTCCCCGGCGTAGCTCCACCGGCAGAGAACCTCCCATATCGGACGGTGGAACTTGGCAATGTTTCGACCTTCTGGTTTCGCAGATCAGGACCCGAGAAGGCAATACCTGAAGACGCCGCTCTGCCACCGCGTGTAAGGGCGAAGATACCAAGGGACCAGCGCGTCAGTGATGAGCTTTTGCGGCACCAACGCCAGGACGGCGAAGTTGTGCTTCTCCAGAAGCTGGAGGTGGGCGAAGCGCAGATAGTCCTTTTGCACTGACAGAGTACAGGTTGTCTTGAGAGATGATGCTGTCTTTTCCGACATCTGATGCATGTCCTAGAATAGGTACCGAGGATGTGATGTCTAGAGTTGCTACAGAAGAATGACCTTGCCGCTTTGACCTTGTACACCAGCGTTATCGGCTCGGTTCCCCGATACCAATGATCGAGACGTGTCATGGAGAGGTTGTACAATCGCCCAGGGATGAAAGCCACCGTCTGGTCCGAGAGCGAACCATCATTGAGTAGTGCCTGGATGCCAAAGATTGCCATACGTAAAGGAAGTTCTGCCACGAACTCAACGGGCATTCCGAATTTGCCGCAGTACAGCCATGTTCTTTCGTTGAGCACTGCTTCTTGATAAACCCGTTTACTCTCGAACCAGCTGTGATTCAGAAGCGACCGGAGAGGCTTCCACTCGAGAGATGTTTCGTCGTGGGCTCGCCCGCTTCAGCCCCCTTAGAGTTCTGATGCCCAAGCAGTTCCGCGCATTCTCGATTTTTCTTTGGATTGTCTACAACTTCGGGTATGGGATTCAAAGCCTGATCGACGAGTTCCACTACGTCATTCTCATCTCTGTCGTCGCTTCCCAGCCATATCAGAACAGACGCAGCTCTCGAGTAGATGTCTGTCGTGCGTGCTATCTGGTGCGTTTTCTCCATCGTGTTATGCTAGTCGATACAGATTGAGTCTGCCCAGAGCGTGTACACCTTTTCGGGGCAACACCATCGCTTGAGTGCCTCGGAATGACGTTTTCGTGGTTTGAATCTCCCTCCCATCGCAGGTGATGTATGCCCTGTCCCAAAGGTCACCCCACGCATACGATACCGCGTGATACTCCGGCGGGTCGGAGATTGAGGCGGCGGTTAGTTTCACTCCAATGGGATCGCCATCTCGTCCTTGGAGAAGATGAAGCAACCGGGACGAGCCTTCATTCAATTCGAAGTGGATATATCGGGGAGCTCGCCGCACAAGTCTTGTCAGGAATGACAACAAACCGCGGTCACCGTTGCGAACGAACGGCTATTAGGCGTTCGGGGCTGACAGGACTAGTGTCACCCCAAGCACAACAAGTGTCAGTGAACCGAAATTGAGGCTGTCAATGAATAATAATAGCATTTGGGCTGACACAATGAATCCGGCAGGCTGGACTCCAGCTCGGGCCTCCGGGAACTGTCTGTTTATGGAAGTGCGGCTGGCTGGACGTGTGTGTGTCTGCTGCCAGAAAATTAGGAGAACCCGGTAGATTGCGAACGGGATTGAGACGAACGGACGTGCATGCGGGTCCGAGTCGGTGATTATCTCAACCAATCACGAAAAGCATTAGTAATAATGTCAGAGGTCGTGTTCGGCATCGCAAATTGGAACGATCCAGCCCGTGCTGGCTCGGGTATGACAGAACGTGATTCTAACTTTGAAAATGGCGTTATTATCTGCAAGCAAGGTTCCCTTCGAGTTCAGTTGAAGTTGATTGTGTCGGGCAGTAATCCAAACATCAACAGCCATCGCATCTTTGAGTTGCGATTGGGTTGTCAGTACCGTAGGGCTGTCCAGTCCCGGAACGTGGAGGGCGCAACTTTCCTAGATCCCCCACCGATCCGCAAAAAGGCTGTTTGACGCGATTCCTGGATTTAAGCTTCTGTATCCCATTTGGCGGCCCGACACATCCGTTCACCGCCAGTTGAGCATCTTCACGGCGGATGCCTCAGCGGATCAAACGGCAACCCAAAATAGGTACCCCAGCAGCTGCGTCGCAGATTCACGAATAGCGCACATGTTAATGGTGAAGGTATGCTACGGCATCGTGTCTCGCCACTGCATAGCTGAGTGGCCAATGGCGAGAACCTGCTTCAATTGTTTCTAGAAGGAAAGTTTCGCCAGCCTTTCTTCGACTAACACATGGCTACGAGGCAAAAGCTGCCCATGAAATTCTGCTTGAGTGTTTAGCCGATATTCCACCGCTTTTCACGTGTGGTGAAACAAACTTGTTCGTTGCATGTGGATAGAGAATAAATGTAGGATACAACACAACTGTACTTGGCCCCTAAGTTGCTGGCAGAGAACGCATGTCACCACCAGAACTAGAACTTAGATCATGAATTTTCGGAGAATTGACGTATTCCTGGGGCCCTTGAACCTGCTGGCCATAGCTTGAAGAGGGTGACAGCTTCTCCCGATGACGACCCAGAAGTCACTCTTAATTGGAACAGAACTAAACTGTCGTGACTTTATTATTTCGAGGGGTGTTTACATGTCGGGAGATCGACTTCTTTCCGTCGCCTGTATCGTGCTGTGTGAGTACGCAGAGTGACATGTTTCTTGTGTTCCATCGTTTAGGAGGAAGCAGGCAATTGTCCGGAACCCCGCAAAAGGCTATTTTTGGGTTAGGTTGCCTAAGCTCTCCGTGGACGCTCCAGTGCCTCGGTAGCCTATGATCTGCTTTGTCAAAATGACCCTGCATCAATGCCCATCAGCTGATAGACTCCGGTTCTCGGCCGGATTTGTGCCCCACAAATCCTCTTCCGAACTTCCATCAGGGATTGGAGACCATATTTGCTCGGTATGAGTCCGTCAGCATGAATCTTGTGTAGTAAAGATGTACGCGGGCTTCATTGGATCGAGAAATACGCAGGGGAACCACCCAGCAGCTCAGGTTGAGTGCCATGTGCTTTGTTCTGGCTTCAGCTCCGGCTCAGGGCCCACCCGGACAAACATCCGGCGACCATGGGGCGAAAGCACCGGCAGCCAAGTTTGTCCCTCTGCCGGGATAATGACGGAACACCAGTGCCGAATCAGGCAACCTGTAACAGGGGGCTCCAGATTCATTCACGTTGCTCGTGATCTGAAGAGCAATGGAACCACGGCATGGCAGTGCTGCGTTTTAACGACAAGCGAGCTCTACTGCCGAGCATATGCAACTACCAGACCAGATAATCGGCGGGTCAGTTATTTCTCTATGCTTCAATGACTTAAGTACAGATCGCACGTACCTTGTAGGGAGATCAACACTTAGGACGTTTCGGAATAAAAGAAAAAATAGAGCAGACACTAATGGCGGTACCAATCCACCATAGCTCGTATCACCAATCCAACCATTCAATGATGTGAAAATCACAACCAGGACGCGCAGCTGCCTTAGGTCAGGCATGGCATTCATGCTTTCGTAGATTTTAGTCTCTTGTCAGGATATGGCCCGGAGTGCGATCCTTGAACCTCCCTAAGGAGGTAATACCCCGATCTGAAGAACCTTGCTCTCCGAGATTCAGCCCTCGTGATTCGCAATGTAGGATAGAGATCCAAGCGACAAGACTCTATCAGGGACCTTGAGAAATACATGATCTCAAGAAGGGACCGGCTTGATGTCCTGCTATCAAACCTAGCCGCCTGCCCTTGTCTGCAACACGTGGCGGGACTTCGACATTGATGTTGAGTTGGATTGTGTTCGACGTCCTTGACATGTTTAACTAGTATTTAAGACAGTTTGGTAGCATCCGCCGACATTTCTAATCGAAGACAGGGCCTCATGTACCCATCGCCTCTACAGCCAGTGCCTCCCTGCATGTATTATGGCCGCTCCATACCAGCGTTGCATCCCCAAGACGAAATCTTCTCGTTAAACAGAGAACAGCGCTTTATCGACACGAAAATAAACCCAGCCCTGTCGGGACCACAACGACCTAAGCTTGTTCTTTATATCCGCGATTGTGACTACATGCCTTTTCTCCTGATTGCATGGGCAATATGGTCTGGCTGAAAGCCATGTGGGGGCTTCCTTCTATTTGAGACTCCGAGGTGGACAGATGATGTGTTGGTGCCTGCGCATTGTTGATATCAGCACGCAACCTTGATATCGCGGAAACAATCAGGATCAACTGTTGAACCCGTTTTAAGCTATATGGAATGCTTACCTCCAGATTATGTTTTGAATCATTTTTGAGTTTTCTTCAAGCAGTCGATCTTTTGAATCAGCCGGTCTTTTGTAAATTCTTTCTTGTTTGAAAGTGCTTTCCAGTCTCTCTTTCCAAGCAACTTGTGCTGGGCACAATACTCCTCCCAGCCTTGGTTTACACTTCTCCCGTTCCTCAACCCGGCAGAGTAACCGTTCCGGCTTCCTTGGAGACCATTGCGCCCGGTATTGTGCAGCATGGGCCACTAGATGGCGCCGCTCTGGAACGCCTGCAGGATTCCCTGACCGCATCCATTCGACCTACGCCGGTACCGGAACCAAGCAGAGCCAAGAGGCAAGCAGCGTCAATAGCGACTGGAAACACGCTCACCATAGCTACAAGTGACGCATTTGTGTCTGTTGATGTTGGCGATATCAATATCATCGACAACAACCCTGCAAATTGTCATTCCGAGACCCTAAACGGTCCTTTGCAAGGGTTGCAGGTGTTCATGGGTGCCGCCAACATTCGTGCTATGAATGTTACTGCCTCTGGAGGAAACACGACTTCGATCACAAGCGTAAGTTTATTTAAGGAGAATTTTCGTCTCGCGACCACCTCAAGGCTAACGTCATTCTCCCTTTGTCAGAAGCTTGACGGCAGCACAGATGCCGGCAGCTTTACCTTCGAAAACAATGAACGCATCAAGGAATTCTGGGTCATGGAACAAGCACATGCAGGAACTTTCCTCGGCTTCAACTTCACAACCGAAACTGGCAAAACCTACTCTGCCATGGCCTAGACCCTCCGCGATCCGCCACAGACGACCAAAGTTCCAGTTGGGTCTGGCATCCTCGGTCGCATCCGCGTCCAGTGGTGCGACATCGGACTTATTGGTCACGTCGGATGGGATTTTATCGATGATCTGCAGTCGGTCGGTATCAGCAATCTGGCCTATTCTGGCTTCACCGACAGCATCATGCCCTCGGGCCCCGGTACCGCCGTTACCGTTGGTTCTCAGATCCTCGACAACCGCAACTCTAGCACAGAGCAGATGATCACTATCATGACTATGGAAGCATTCACCAAGTCTCACACGGTCAGTGCTGGGAATTTGTGGGCTGTTGGCGGCAAAGTCGGAGTCGAGACTGAGACGGGCATACCCTTCGTTGGAAAGTCCAAGGTGTCCACTGAGTTCAACTGGCAGGTTGGAAAGACCACCACTGAAGAGGACACCCAATCTGAAACGTTGACCAAGTCCTCTACTGTCAACCTCAAATGCCCTGCCAAGAAGTACTGCGTCGGCTCTTCCTTTTGTCACTTCAGCTGCAAGCCATGTCTCTGCAGTCCATCGCTAGATATTCAAGATCTTACGTTACAGGTAGTACAGACGTTTCTGAAGTTGGTGTGCCACGAGACGAACCAGATGGTAGCATGATATGTTTCGGCAATCGGGGTGCCTAGGCAACGCGAGCGGGGAAAGCTCACGAGTCTGCCGGTCCTCCGATTCCGATAATTAGAAGCAAAGAAAGTGCATTAGGTGAATCAAGCTTTGTGGAAATACCTTATGTTGTTGAGAACACTAGTGCGTCCGATAGGAGAAACTCTCTGACTGGTATTTTGGTTGCAACGGTTAGCACAGAGCGCATGCTCGCTTTTTCTTTCCTTTTTAAAGTTTCAGTCACAAATCTCAGCCTTTGCATTCTTCTATTTGTATTTAGATGCTGTGATGAAACCATTACTCGTAGTCGTGGTAATTGTGAATCGGGTTGGCGCTGAGTCATCTCAAGCCGCCCGACCCCTCTCGGCCAAGATGTTCAGCTGGTAAACCGCCCCAATCCCCTTCCGGCCATCATGTCCAAGAATGCAAAGGGATGATAGGCGCCGTTCCACCGCATGCGGCTGTTTCCATGGGCACCAACCAATTTGCAACCTCATAGGCTGCAGTTCCCATCTCGAAGCTCTTAGAAACATGCCGAGGTCGAATTCCATCTTTCCTAGTTCATCGCTGATGTGATCGCAAACTGTTCGAAGAACGCCACAAGCTTGGGACCCTGTGCAACATTGCCAGAGACGCCACGATTGAGAGATGACCCCTCTCTTCCTGTCCTTCAAGAATTGGACTACTTTTCCACATCTCACCTCTCACTTGGCCCAGCACTGCGGTTCTCGGCAAAGATCTCCGTGACCATGTCCGACTCCACGACATCGAGCCCCGCTCCCGCGAGCGACGCAGGGGACATGGACTTTGAGCCACCCGCCAGCTTTACCGATACCTACTTCTTCCCAGCCTTCGCTCAGCTGCAGTCAGAATACCACCTCGGCCAACCCATCTATGAGGAGGGAGAGACGTGGTGCCTTCTCGCTGAGATCGACGCGGCGTCTACTTCGGCAGGCAACCCGTTCTGCCTAGTGTGCCATGATCGCAACGGGGACAATTTCATTATTGGATTCGATCTCAGCAAGGGTCTACGCTTCACACCGAGCCAGTTCAAGGTTGGGTACACCATCGCTGTGGTGTATGCGAAGAGGGTCAACTTTGTGGATGGCACGAAAGGTGTCCGGGTCGCGGATCTAAAGACCTGTCATGTGAGTGGGCCCCGCCCAGAGCCCTTGGGAGGAGCAATGAGCCGAGACATGGTTCACCTGTTGACCTCACCAGGCATTCCCATTCAAGATGGACCGAGTAATCAGTATGAACAAGACCCTCTGTGATTACTGGGAAACATTGGACGAAGAAGGTGTGACGAAAAGATGTCATGCCTGTGGTAATGAAGGGAAAAGAATGAAGCAGTGCGAAAACTGTACATGGTACTTTTATTGTGGAAAGGTAAGTTCCTGGTAGAATTCTCGATTCCTTTTGGAACGACAGCCGTACTGAAATTACTGCTAGGAGTGCATGAAAGCTGGTAGGGAGCGCAAGAAGCATATTGACGACTGCAGTGCACTGAAAGACCCGAATATGGAGGCCCTCTTGCGGATCAGCACAAGGGACGCTATGGAGGATACCCCGTTCGAGTTTCCCGGTTGACTAAGATACTCTGGTCCATGATCTATACATTAGAAGGCACCACTCCTTCTATTTCTAAATCCTTTTCAGTTTCCCCGTCAGATTTGGCGTATCTCCGTTCCCTCGTAGGATGAAGATGTCTCTGCCTGTTCCTTCAGACTTAAGTAACTCTTTGACCTCATCGTCCGTTGACATGGTCATTCCCCCTACAATTTCGCTCACATCACCGAATGTACTCTGAGCCAAGGTCTGCCACGCGTTGTCTCCTAGTCGGGAAACTTTAGTTCTCGTAATAAAGCAAAGCGTGACGACAACAACCACTGCAACGTGAACAAGAAGAATTGTTGCCACTGCGATCAGGCCTCTCAATGTCCTCGGGAAAGGCACATTGGTGAATTGCGAGACGAGAGGCTTGTCCGTAATATCGAAATAAGGTAAGAGGTCATAGTATGCTTGACGCGCGATTATCGTGTAGTACGCTTGGAGCGCCCCTACTGTACTATTCGTATTCTGGATAACGTCCTGGAAGATATCATTGTGGAGTCGGCTGTTGTTCTGGAAGAAGTCCTGCACAAAATAGGGCAGGATCTGGTCGCCGGCACCTGGCAGGAAATTGGCGCTATCACTGCCTGTGCGAATGTTTAGGTTGCAGTCGTTGCACAAAACACTGTCGGATCCATTCCAGTCACTTAGGGCATTTTGAATGAAGGCCTGAGACGGGAAGGCGATGTGTTCGAGCCCCCGACTCTTAGAATCCTGATAAAGTATCGATATCTGCTCTCTCAGCTGTATTGGTGTCGTTTCAAGTATAAGTGGATGACTTTCGGTATCATGGTCGATGTCATCGACTGGTAATTGATATTCAATCAGCTGTTGACGTACTGCCTCGGTGCCGAAGCGACGAGTGGACGAATCCCATGTCGTTAGACGCGGCTCTTTAACGAGAGTTGTAGTGCTCAGAGTAACGTTCACGTCGACTGAGACAAAAGAGTCAAAACAAAGAGTAGTAGCGATGCGCCAGCCTGGTACACTTGGCATGGTGAACACTAGCCACTCGTTTTCCTGCGATATGACGAGCTTTTTGGCTCTTCCCCGAAGTTCTGGCAGTGTCGGGTCTGGGTGAAAGAGGGCACCTTCCATCGTACCAAACGGTTGATCAGCAACCGTAGGGTAGGACTCAGCGGGTGTTACGTTCATGAGCTGGTAAGCACGGCCTGTCATGAGAGGGATTTTGTCGTCTCGTAAGTAATAAGCTGGCTCGTACCAGGCTGTCTCGCCCCCAGTCTGATTGCTGGCCACGCTGAAGATGTCGGGATGTAGGGATCCCACAATGTCCGAGTAGCGCGGATCTAGCGAGGACAACAGCCGTGGGCCTCCGGCGATGCCCCATTGTGCCATGTTCCATTCAGTTGAGCTGTTGCCAAAAAGTATGTATTCCTGATGGTCCAAACGAACACGTACCCATTCTTCGCCGTCGCTAGAGATGTACCACGGAAAGTCGGCCGCCTCCTCAACTAGGGTCACATTGTCATGTGCTAGAATGAGGCCCGGAGGAGATACGGAGGGGTCGACACTAATGGCTCCACTGAGAAGCCAACGGTCAACGAGGTTATTGTACAACCCGGATGGGGACATGCCCTTAAGGGTGATCTTATAGTTCGAATGCATTCTCGGCCTCGCACACACGACTCTCGAGTCAAGTACTGTGGCCATTCCAGCGAAGCTGGAAATTGACGTTCTCTGGTCTTCGCCTACAAATGGCAAGAAGACTCTATGTGTCAAGCCTGTATCGACTACGGCTTCTGACAAGCTTTCTGTTATCGAGTAATCTTGAGAATTGTAATCTTCGTGATACTGTGCAAAAGTTGGAAAGCTGTTAACCTGCTCCATCCAGTATGGTCTTGGGTTTTCAATTCTTGCAGCGGTTTGGTTGAGGTTTTGGAAGGACATGCCTGTGCGTGTTGCATTCAGCATAACTTCCGCCGTCAACGTACCCGTCTTGATGTCGCTCAGCAAGATTGTGGAGGCGAATTGAAGCACGAGTGTGGTGCAGTATAGCAGTAATGCGACCCCAAGCCAAGGGTCAAATTGAGTCAGCATGCTCCTTGTAGCAAGCAGAAGACTCAGGGGCCCATTGTTGACGAAGCGCAGGGGTGCAACAGCAGCCAAGCTATGAAGTTGCACACCACGGTGTTCGAGTATGATGCTGGCCAGCATTGAAGTTGAGATGCTACTTGCGTTAGATAATCTTCCATATGAGAGATGAGCATGGCCTTACATTGCCTGCATAGACACCGCTGTTCGCAGAACTACGGCAGATATAGTGATCGAGATCAAAGCCCTTTCATTCAGCACGATCATCAGCCATGCACTGTTTCTCTGAGTCCCGTCCGGGAACGACCATAGGAAGCCCAGGTACGCTATTACCCCCAGAATGGCAACCAGTGATAGCAAAAGTGTAGCAGAGGTCGTACGGGATAGCTTTTGAAGTGCTCTGAATTCCGTCCGTCGAGAATTCTGCTGAAAACTGTCGTAATCATCAGGCGTTGGATGAGACGCATCTTCCAAGTTAAATGGCTTTTGTCCATTTGTCTCGTCGTCGTCACTCGGAGGTAAAGTAACGGAAATCAGAGACGCGCGGCTCGAATTCTCATGCGCACAAGCCTCATCTTCAGCTGGAGGATCTGTTGATACGATGCTCCATCTCCCTCTGTCCATGGTAGGTCTAGGAGACGACCGTGCTCGATTATCGGTCATTTCGATGGCCTGTTCGTCTCCATCGTCTCCCATCTGACGCGGTGGAACTGGACGATAGGAGGACGTCATCTAAAAAAGCGGTCGCCTGTACTGACAGACCTGGAAGGTGGACTCTGGGCCTAGATTCACTGGTTCTTGAACAAGTATTTTGCCCAATCCTCGATTTTGAAAGGGGTTCCGAGCAGGAAGACAATTTATAACGCAGATTGTCAAGGGTAAGGTAGTCCTGACGTATGTTAAATCAAATACTGCCTTGCCTGAACAATGCAGCAGGCTGCGAAGGGTCGGGATCCCGGTCGCAGCTGGTCATCTAGATAACAAAAGGAATCCGTGGATTGGCTGCTGTATATGTATGTCAGACGAGCTGACGGACAATGCATGCATACTTAGCTGGGGATAGATGGCGCAGGGCAAGGGCGAGGCAGAAGGCTGCCGCAAAATTGAAGATCCTCCTATTGTTAAGTAGATAACGTCACCCACCCATACCTCCCGAGTCTACCAACTCATTATTGCCCACTCGGACATACAATACAATTCCTGTTTGTTTGTTGCCTCCTCTACCTGAATCGCTTCGTAATGTCTAAGGCAAAAATTAGTTTCTACAGAATTAAGCAGGTGCTAAATAGAAACAGTCTCCTAACGAGGTACCACGCTTGCAAACTTACAGGGATTGTAGTGTACCTCGCAACGACGATGTTCGGGTAATGCTTTGCCGAGCACTGAATGAATGGGATGTTGGCTTGGTACCGCAGTGTCCCCCATTTCCTGTATTTTGCCCAAGATCATACGCGGGATGGGACAGTTGACGTGGTTGATCATCTGTTTTTGGACCATCTTGCACTAGTGGTGTGGAGGCGCTAACCCATCCCAAGAGTGCAGGGACTTTGCGGCTATTCTAACGGTTCCTAAGCCCTGTTACTTCAGCTCTAGTTGCTGAGACATGTCTGGAGCTTCGTAGCTGACAGCTCCACAGTCCCCACCCGCGTCGGGGGTATTTGGTGTTACTACGCACACATCCGGCAAAAAGAACCTCGAGCTCATCATGAGCCTGATTGAGTTGCTGACATCGATCATCTAGCTTTGGTGATGCTCTTCTGGACTACGAAAATGGATAGAGAATGAGTTGTCTCCAGATGTTGAGCTGGGGCATGAGAACCGCTCCCTCTAATAAGGCTTCATGTCAAGTTCTATTGGCCCTTGCTAACCTCTTGACGCTTGGATAAGCTACATGCACTCGGCAATTGTCGTTTTGCTAGCATTGCATGGATGCTCTTTTACTGAGACGACGATGAATGTGAGACAACCATGCATCGATTTCGCGGACGGGCGACAAGGGAGCAGGCGAGCGAGGCGGCAACAAGTTTCAATTGGGGAAAATGATGCAGCAAGGAAAGATTGATCGTCGAAGAAATAGTACGTGTCACTACGCCTTTTTCACCGTTCATAGATATGCGACAAGGTGAGCGAAACCCTGTTATTAGAATTAAGAAAAGCCATTGGCGATAAACGCATCCAATATTACAAAGTTGCAGTATTTCTCCGTTCTTACAAGTGTCCGTCAGAAGATTTCCATCCTTCTAAAGCCCACCCTGATAGTTATCTTCCAAAAGTATTCGGAGAATGAGAAGTGCTTTCAGTTAAAGCATTATGCCAACCAGGATAAGTGCGACCGAGCACATCAACGCCTGTACGTTCCAAAGCTTTCCGATTCCGTGAGAGGCGGAGGAGACCTGGACGCGAGTTGGCTCAGGCTGGCTCGAATTGCTTGTCGCAGACGTTGCCCAGACCGAAATCTCAACCGAGGGCGAAACAGTATTGTGATAGACCGTAGTGTTACTCGCAACGGAAGCTGATTTGGATCTCTCCATGGCGGGCTTGGTAGTGAGGGCACTGGGAACGCCGGATGTCGCTGTTGGCTGACTCGTCTTTTCGATTCCGATGGACGTACCCGCATCGATGGAAATACCCTGCGTAGGTCGCGCAGAGGCGCCTCCATCTGTGCCGTCCTGTCCGGGATTCTTAGGCTGCTGCACAGCTCCGGAAGAGGAATGTGGATGGGAAGGGCCGGAGTGGATGTTGGTGGGGTAGGTCGCTGGACCCTGGTGATGACCCTCATCCCCTGTCCCAGGAAGGGACGCAGAGGGAAGAGCACTCTGACCGGGGGCATCTGTTGGTCGAGTGGCCGGGTGGTCGACACAGTTCGTGCAGGGAGAAGTCTGCGCAACACTGCCAACGGCCTCATTTGTCAGGCTATTGGATGACTGGCATCGCGTGCCCTGACAAGTGCCTGGGAGTCCCTTGGTGCTAGGCTGGCCGGTAGTGCCTGGGCCTGCAGAGGAGGACTGGGCTGCAGATGGTATGAAAGGAGGCAGCTGGCACCCATTGCTCTGGGCCACATTTATCACGAACGTCTTCATTGGGGCGAGAAACGTGTGCGTGATTGCGGGGATCGAGGTAGCTATGAGCTCGCAGCCCTGTTCGTTCGGGCTTGCGCGAGGCGCCGCGAGTGCCGCGGGTAGCAACAAAGCTAGAGTGATGGAACGCATGATGGGATTTCTGAACGAGTGACGGGGAATGATATTGAAGATGTCAGAGAGGCTGAGGATAACGAGAGAAGAGCTGTGTGGTGAGATGACAGCTCGGGCGTCCATTAAATACTCCGTGGAAGAGATTCTTTCCCCTTCTGCATTTGAACTTCACTCCTTGCTCCAAACAACGAAGAAAACATCGTCTAGACATAATTATGAGTCAGTTCAAACTTTACCTTCCCGTAGTTTGATACTACTGCGGCTTCGTTCATCATCTCCAGCAATCAAATCACATTCTCCTCGCGAAGGAGGACATCTGAATGATCCAAAAGCCGTTTGCGTTCATCACGATACTGACCATCGTACCATTTGGCATCTTGAAGGCAGGATTACTGACTCGAAAGTAGGTGGGAAATTCAACAAGATCACCAAATCTTGGCCCATTCCGTTTAATGCCTGTAGCTTCTTCAGCTGGTTCATGTACGTTCAATCGTTTATTGCTGAAAGCGGAACGTCAACATAACTTTAAAGTATGTTATGCTATGATGGACGACCGCTTGGTGATATGTGGGAGGCCATTTTGCCCGATGATGGAGTACGTTGATGCTGATTCGGCGGTATCCACTCTTCATGAATCTCGTTTGCATGCGTTCCAGCCTACGACTTCAATTACCAATCTGGGCTCATGAGTACACCTTGCTCGATAAGATTGGTTTTCAAGAATGCTGTTTCTAGGTCTAGATCAGCTTTACGGAAGAGGCTTGCCATCTGAGGGGACATAAAAGCCTTCTTAGACGCCCGGGTTTGCAGAAGAGAATCAACCAAGCACACTCGTTCAGTCATTATTCTCTTGGACGACTCCCTAAAATCGTCACAATCATCCACATTCGCTTTCCTTCTTCAATCATACCATCACTGTCATCATGCGTACCCGGTGGTCTCATGTCCCTCTAGGCGCCTTATCCGCACTGCCTTGGCTGGCATCGGGATCTCAAGGTTGCTCGTCGGCTGACGATGCAGGAGCAATCACCCAGGAGGTCATTGTGATCGACCACGTTCCCGTACACGTCAGCGCCACCGTCTGCCATAACACTGTTATCGATATTGCTGGCACAGCTGTGTCTGTGACCAACGCGCCCACGGTGCTTATATCGGACTTCGTGGTCCAGAGCACAACGACGTTCACGTCGACTCTGTAAGTCAGCCGCCTTTCTCTCTTTTTATGTCAATGGGACTCTTTTCTTACCGAACCTAACAGTCATCCATATGTGGTCTTTGAAGGGCCCTGCACCACTCTCTTTAGAGATGGCCCTCCCGGTTCCGAACCCACCACGCTGGTGTTCCCGCCTCGCGGAGACGACGTCAATGGGACCAAGATCATCTGTGTTCCAGCGGATCCTAGTTGGTACGAGGGACTGGGTCCATTGAATACCGGCGGTAGTGACCCCTGGGGTATCACAAGACCTGCGCCCGCTGAAACGGGCCATGTTGAGACTGGACACCTCATCGACCCTGCCACTATCACTCCTCCAACTACCACCTTCACTGGACCATTTGATACAATTACTGGCACTTGGACTGGAACAGTCCCAACGACTCTCGTTTTGCCTCCTGCTGGCACTGATTCAGTCGGGACCGAGCTCGTCCTCCTCCCCGAGACCACTCCCCCGTCTTTCACCGGGCCGTATGTTACGATTACGGGACCCTACACCGGCGCCACACCGACAACTCTGGAGCTGGCTCCGTCTGGTCCGACACTGTCGGGACGCAACTGGTATTGACACCCAGTCCCGTGATCACCTCGTTCACCGGGCCGTACGTGACAGCTACCGGGGCATACACCGGCACGACACCCACCACTCTTCTTCTCCCACCATCCGGTACGGACACTTTCGGAACTCAGCTCGTCCTGACCCCAGACCCGAGCGTCTTCACTGGACCTTTTGCCACTGTAAGCGGTGTCTGGACTGGTACTTTTATCAAGACGCTCTCTCTCGGACCAGCTGGGACTGATGCTACCGGAACCCAACTCATCCTGTACCCGACAACAACCGCCGGTCAGTTCACTGGTCCCTTCACCACTCTCACAGCACCTGGTACAGATAGCGTGGCAGCAACTTTCACGCTCCCGCCTAATGGCACAGATGGCACTGGGACTGTCATCGTTCTGGCCCCCACCACCGGTACCTCTGTCGCGTCTGTTCCGAGTTCATCACCAGCGTCTCCCACCACCGCCCCGGTTCTTGGCGGACTACTCACCAGCACGTACACCGGATCAACCACATCAACCTCGATCCTACCTCCCGGTCCTAATGGGGAGCCAGGAGGAACAATAGTTTTCATCCCAAGTCCCCCAGCAACAACAACCTCAGACCCTCCTTCTTCTACTCTACCTGCCTTTTACACCACCGTTACCAGCGGTTACGATGGCACAGTAACCTCCACTTCGACCATACCGCCAACGGGCACCAACACCGCCGGAACCATCGTCATCCTGGAACCAACAGCCATACCAACTACCGCGGCTGCAAGCTTCACCACAATGACCAGCGCATACACCGGCTCGGTCACCCTGACCTCGACGATTCCTCCTGCGGTCTCCGGCCAACCGGGAACAGTCGTGATTCTGGACCCGAGTCTGATATCGTACTCGACGTTGACGAGCGGTTACGATGGCTCAGTCACTACGACTACCACAGTCTTTCCTTCGGGGGGTGGTACTGCTGGAGCTATTGTTGTCCTTGTGCCAACGGCCGCACCGTCATCGACCACTGAGTCGACCACTGAGTCTTCGACCTCCACCCCGGCATCCACTCCGGCGACCTCCGAGTCCTCGTCTGCCTCCGAATCATCGCCAAGCTCTGTGGTACTCTCGACTCCCACGACGTCTTCCACTTCTGAGGTTTCTCTCCACCTCTGAAGTCACTTCCGAAACTTCTTCCACTTTCCCAACGTCTGATGCCTCTTCCACTCCTGAAGTCTCTTCCACCTCTTCCACCTCTTCCACTTCAGCTGAAGTCTCTTCTACTGCCGAAACTTCTTCTACTTCTGAGGCCTCCTCTACTTCTGGGGTCTCTACTACGCCCGAAGTTTCTTCGTCTTCAGGAACATCTTCCACCTTGAGTACTTCTTCGGCTTCCAGTACTTCCTCGACAGCCGCCACCTCAGATGCCTCATCGTCTTCGGTTCCAACATCGACAATCGTCAGTGTCTCGTCTACAACTTCCACTCCATCATCATCTAATTCACCATCCCTATCCGTCTCCACCACACTTCCTGGGACCCCAACCACACAAACCTCCCAATCCTCCACCTTCACAGGCTGCCTCGTCACATCCTCAGCCACAGCCTCCGCCTGCAGCGTCTCCCTCACCGACTCCTGCGCCCAACTCTCCTCAACCAACGGCCTCGCCCTCGCCCCCGTCATCGCAGCATGCACCCTCGAACTCGGCCCCTACGCCGCCGGCAACGTCCTCACCTGCCTCTCCACCACAATCTCCCTCACAACTACCGGCCAGAGCATCGCAAACTGCGTAACCAACGCCCTCGCCGCCAGCTGCCCAACCACCCTCCCAGACGCGTGCGTCAACCTCCGAACCTCCAACGGCCTCGCCCTCCTCACCGAGATCCCCCTGTGCACCGCCGCCCTCGGCCCCTTCGCCGTCGGCACCGCCGCCACCTGCCTCGCAACCGGCGCCATCAGCGCCCTCACCCAGGGCTCAAGCATCTTCGAATGTCTCCAAGTCGCCTTCGGCCTGGCCCCCTCCGTCGTCACGGTGACCAACCCCGCGCTCTGCCCGACACAAGCACCGACAGCCACCCCGTCCATCTGCGCCACGGTCCCGGCGCCGTGCGAGTCCCTCTCGACCGTCGACGGCCTGGCTCTGATCCCCGATCCCGGCCTGTACGGCGGCTCTCGGCACATTTGCTGTTGGCAACGCCGCAACGTGCCTCGCCACGACGGCCATCAGCGTGACGACCACGGGCTCCTCGATCGTGTCCTGTTTGGAGAATGCGCTCAGCGCCACGTGCATCTCGACGCTGCCGCAGGCCTGTCTCGATCTCGCGGGCGACGATGCGGTGGCGCTGGCGGTGGATCTGCCGCTGTGTGTGACGGCATTGGGACCTTTTGCGACTGGTGCTGCTCTTGTGTGTACTACCTCTGGGCTGACGAATGGCGACTCGGTCATTCAGTGCTTGAACGATGCTCTGTTTTCTACGAGCTAGATGATTTCTGCGGGCTGGGTAGCTACCGGCTGGAAGGAATAACTGGTTTTCCTGGAACTGCTCCCTTTTTTTCATTTCCGTATTTTGAGTCTTTTCTGTTTGTTTTGTCCCCCCCGCCCTGCAATTCAGTCTGTTTACTCTTGATATTTCCTCATCAACCTAGTCGCTCGAGTCGCCGTTGGGGCAACAAGCTTAGTATGAGGGCTCACGATTACCATTCTAAGAAGGTGCTGTTGGCCATAATGAGAACTACTATGATGTTGGACAATAATTTTGAAATGATTTACGTTATCTAATTTTCAATCGTTTCATCACGACGATAATCTCAATCTAGCTGAATTGTTCCTACATGAATTCTAATCAAGCCGTCGCAAGCTCTTTGTTTCCAGAAACGCAAACAACTTGGCCGCAGTATCATTTGAGTAAGAGGTCAAATTCATCGGAGAGACTGGAGTTTCTGATCATCCCACATACAACCTTTACACCCAAATCTGCCGTTCTAGCCCCCACAACATTCACAGTTGGGGCCCAAGAACAGCGCATGACATCATGCAGCCAAAGGACCCACGTCAACAGTCACAACCACCTTTAAATGTCGTCAAATTTCACTCAACCCCATGACCAAGATCGGAAGGTCGATCGAAGGAAACAGAAAGTCGCAGTCGCTAGGCACCGCGCAGTGCGTCCCCCGCTTCCATGGCTCACCAGCCCTGGGGCTCGGCATCCCCGACACCCACATCCCAGCAAGCCGGCAGACAGGGCATAGGTTAAAGCTTAATAATAGGCTTATGCTCCCCTAAACCGGTAGCTGTTATTTTGACCATATTATTTTGTTATTTTGCCCGCGCTAGCTAAAAAAGGCAAGTAAATAGGTTAATATAGCTACTCTATATAATCTCTACTAAACTACTATATACTTTAATTTTAGAGTATAACTAGTTTTTAGTTAAAAGTTTAAGATTTTAGAACTTACTTAGTTAAATCTATACTTTCTAATTAGTTTAGATTAGCTAGAGTTTTACTAAGTTATTAAATAGTTTAAAAACTTATTAGATTTAAATAATTTAAAGCCTAATAAGTTAGTTTTTTTAATTTTAATTAAAAAGCTATTATATTATATAATCTCTAGTAAGTATAAAAAAGTATATTAATAACTACTTATAGTTATTTCTAAATTTATAATCCTAGTAGTAGTAGTTATACTTATCCTAGTAACTAAGCTAATAATAATAACTATAATATTAGTAGTATTAAAAAGATAAGCTACTATAGTAATAGTAGTAATCTTAGTTAGAAGAGTAGAGATTACTACTATAATATAGTAAATACTTACTAATACTAAAAATCCTCTACTTACTAAGTTAGTAATATTACTTCTTACTACTATATTTATATAACTTTAAGCTATTATTATTAACTAAAGGTTTAATAGCTAGTAAAAGCCTTAATAGAAGTAGTAAGAGTAGCTATTATACTATATAGCTTAGTAATCTTATTTATAGTTTATTATTATTTATAATATATACTTTTGCTACTATTTCTACTTATTTAACTTAATATTAGTATAGCTAAAGCTTATAATAAAGGTACTCTTAAAGAACATACCTTAAAAGCTTCTTACTACTCCTATATAGAAAGCTTATATTATATATTGCTTAAGTTAATAGTAGGGGCTTTATTATTAGAGAAGTTCGGCGTAAGAATATAGCAGAAGTAGCGCGTATTATAAGGGATAATGTTCAGGTTAAGCTTAAGAGTAAGTTATTTAATTCTAATTAATTTAAGCTAGTAAAATCAGTAAAAAGTTAATAATAAAAAAACTTAATTACTTATATCTTCCTAATTAAAGTACTAATAGCTGTTAATATCTTCTAGCTATAAAACCCTGCTATTAGTAAGTTATAGTTACTTAAGAAAAGCATAATAGTAGAGTAAGCTTTACTACTTTATAAATATACTAGTATAGGTTAGTAAGCTATATTACTATAAAAAAGTATTATTTGCTGCGTTAAACTAGAAGTATAAAAGGTTAAAAGCTTTAAACAATATATATAAAATAAAGCTATTAATAATCTTATACTTTTTTTAGTAGGGTATTTTTTATATATTTTATTACTAAAATAAGTTTTATAGTATTCCTGCTTTTTAATAACTATCTTAAAGATCTTAAGGTATAGAATATAGAGGTTAGTAAAGTAGTAAGTTAAATAGGACTTTAACTTATAATAGCTACCTTTAGTAAGCAATATTATTTTATAGCTATAATTTTAAAAATAGCAGATTAAGTAGTTAACAAACTCTTTAAAGTATAAGATATATATAATCTTAAGATATAAAATAATTACTAAAAAAGTCAGTATAATCTATATATTTTAAGACTATATATACCTTTTTAATTATAAAACTGCTATTTAAAATACTTCTAAGCCTTCTTATATATTTTACGCGTTAATAAGTAAACATAAGTATACTACACCTTGATAATACTATTAAGGTTATAGTTATTATTAGCACAGGTATAAAGGTATTCAGGGGTGTAGTATATGCGCCTATATAGTATAGGGTGATAGATGGAGATATGTTATGATAAAAAGTGATAATCCTCAGTATTTATAGGCATTTATTTGTATAGATAATTGATAGAGAAGGAATGTATTGTGATGATTCTGGTTGATGTTGTTGGCAGGTTACATCCTAAGGTAGGGAAAAAGGAGGGGAAAGATAACCTGAAACATAAGCTGTAAAGCTCTTAATTACATAAGTAGGATTACATAATATAAGGGATTACGTAAGCATTTATATAGTTATAGGTTATAATAAACTAAACACTTTTATATAAGGTTATATATATAAAAGTCTATTTGTTTATTTTATATAGAATATTTAAGTAAGTAGATTATTCTTATATTATTATTATTATTATATTAATACGTTATATGTTAATATAAAATATATAAGAAAATTAATAATTTAATATACTTAGAAGATAAATAATATAATAGAAGCTTCTAGTAAACCTAATTTCGCTTCTAAATAGAGGTATATATATAAATAGAGGGTTTTTCAGCTGAGTTAATAAGGTTAATAATAGGAGGTTATAGCCTAGGAAGGTAGTACTTAGAAAGGTAGATTAACTGTAGTAGTAGTAGTATACCTTCTATATTAGGCTAGCGTAGGCAAAATAACAAAACGATATAGTCAATTTAATAGTAACCCCCGAACCAGAACAACCGTAAAACCTTTATCTAATAACCCAACCTTCCGCTTCAGGAGGCGAGCAGACGGCGACTGGTGGCCCCGGCCCCGGCTTTACTTCATGTTGTATGTACGGAGCAGCTTTGACCAACAAAAGGGGGCCGTTATTCCCTTCGGATTCGGTCGGCGATAAGTCGAAAAAGTCTCAAAGAAGAAGCCTGGCAGGGATCTGCAGCAGCCCTCCCCTCCCCGCACGTCGCTATCTACTGCATAGTATCTGATCCTCCACCACAACAGCCAAGTAAGGTAATAGTGTAAGCCCCTGGCTAGTGCCGACGGTGCCACGACCCACGATGCGCGCCCGCCCCTTAAGAGGAAGCTCTTACGCGTCTCACTGGCTGAGCGAGCTCGCATTTGCCCCATAAAGACAAACATAAGACTTGCACCATGCCCCCGTCTGTTCCATTGTTCCGCCCCCTTGAACTGGCAGGATTTTCGAACCTTCTTGTCCTCTTACTCAATCTCCCCCAACGCCAGAGTGCATACTCTCTCTCCTCCTTAACCCATCCCGCCGGCTGTTGCAGCTCGTTCTTGCCCCTCTTTCCTGTCAGATTCGCTGCGTTCCATCTGAGGCTAATCCCTTGAAGGTGCCAAGTGTTCTTGCTTCTAACCCATCGTACAACCCTACCTTACCCAGTCTTGGACAATCAGGAGATTGTCGGTAAAGGAACTCGGGACTCTACAGCATACCGACGGCAATAGTCAATTGAGACCAGAGAGAGGCCGTTAGAGAGATTTGATTCATTCCCGACCGCCACCAGAAAAAAACGTTTCGGTCTCGCCCCACTCTGGAGACTCTCCCACGATCTTCGAGGGGGCCTCGGCGCCGGTTTCCAGTCATTGAACCGCTGGAACAAGGCACATCAATCATCCAAAGGAAGCGAACCGCATCCAACACGGCGCCCGTCTCAATATCGCTACGCCCGATAAATCATGCCGCCCCGGAAGGGCAGTCCAAAGGTCAAGACGGGCTGCCGGACATGCAAGTGGGTTATCCCCTCGAAAAGCTGCCGCCGCTCCCTTATCTGAACTTTACTGCCAATGCCCTTCTTCTTGCTCCTCTCACCCCCCCTCCCCTCTCCTCCTTTTGTTTCTCCCCGGCATCGAATCAGTGTCCACATAATCACCTCGTCACCCATATCATGATCCCATAAGCCCGCGATGGAAACAAAAGAACCAAGAAAACTAACCCACGCGCTCTTCTCCCGCACAGAGCCCGCAAGGTGAAATGCGACGAGGCCAAGCCGAAATGCGTGCGCTGCACATCGTCAGGCCGCCAGTGCGCCGGCTACGAGCCGACCATCGAACACGGCCTCGCCTGGTACCGCCCGCAGCAGCTCACGGCCCACGACCAGCGTGAAGGCCGCGCCTTCCAGTTCTTCTCGCACATGGTCGGGCCGGTGCTCTCGGGCCCGACGGACTCGTACTTCTGGACGCACCTCGTCGTCCAGTTCTCCACTTCGAGCCCGCCGTCCGCCACGCCGTGCTCGCCATCAGCTCGCTGTACGAGGACTTCCACGAGGGCGAGCGCGTCACCCGCCAGAAGAAGGGCAACGCCTTTGCCATCAGCCACTACAGCGCCGCCATCGAGCGCATCAAGGGCACCCAGGACGAGCAGCTCGTGCTGCTCGTGTGCGTGCTGTTCGTGTGCGTCGAGTATCTCCAGGGCGACGTCGAGGCCGCGCTGCGCCACTGCAAGCACGGCATCCTGATCCTCAACAAGGTCGGCTGCCAGTCGTGGGCGCGCGAGTACGTCATGCCCATCTTCCGGCGGCTGAGTTTTATTTCCTTCTTCCTGGGCCGTAAGCCCGCCGAGGACGCGCTCGTGCCGGGCTGATCGGGTTCGAGGCGCCGATGTCGCCGCGCTTCGAGAGCGTCGAGGAGGCGCAGGGCGCGATCGACGACATCACGGTTCACGCGATCGAGCTGCTCGCGAAGGGCGACGAGGGCGGCAAGCAGCCGCTGCAGACGCGGCTGCAGGAGTTCCACGGGAAGGTGTGCGAGCTGGACGCGAGGGCCGCCGCAGGAGAGCTCCAAGAAGATGGCGCTGTGCGGGATGAAGATCAAGGCGGAGATGGCGCGGATCCAGGTCAACACGATCGACGCCGAGGGCGAGGGCGAGATGCGGTACGACGAGTGGGCGGACAGCTTCCGGCGGATCGTGGCGCTGGCGAAGCAGGCGGCGGAGATGAAGGTCGCGTTCCCGAGCGAGCGGCCACGGGCGAGCTTTACGTTCGAGCAGGGCTTCCTGTCGATGATGGGTTTGTGTCCATCAGTGCCGGGATTTGCAGACGAGGCTGGAGGCGATTGACCTGATGACGAAGATCCCGGCGCCGAAGGAGGCGCTGTTGGATGTTGGTACACTATACCGGGTCGGGAGGCGCGGCGCGGAGATTGAGCACGGGGTGTTGCTGGACGATGGCGTGTTGGAGCGGAATCCCGTGGCGATGGCGAAGCTGTCGTTCCCGCCGGAGGACAAGAGGTTGATTGGGGCGCCGATAGAGCACGAGCTGGACGTGATTAAGAATGAGGACGGCACGACGACGTACCGGAGGACGGTGCATTTCTTGAAGAAGGGTGCGGACGGGGTGGTTCACGACCAGACGGAGTACCTCCTGGACCAGAAGCCTGGCCAGGCTGTGGTGCCGGATCTGCCATGTATGAGATGTTCGAAGCCTCTGTACGTGTAGTTTTTCTTAGCGATGCTCTAGTGTTTTTAAAGATTCCCCATTGTCCTTGTAGGAGTAGTATAAGGCATCAGACGTGCATAATCGCGTGACTTGCATGCAGGTACCGTATGTTGGGTGGCAGCAGCAGCACCCCAGAGAGCCACAACTTGCAAGGTCCCCCGGAGCTCCATAGTCGATTTAAGTCTAAAATCAAGATCAGCCCGGTGGGATGCGAGATGTGAACGGACCCCACAAGGCGCTCGTCGGGTCGTTCCTGGATGTTTGCTGTTTCTTGGCAGCCTTTCCTCCGGGCTTCTCCCGATGCTACACTGTTACGCTCAAAGACACCAACAACCCCGAGCCCTCGGCCGAGCGTTACGCATCTTCGTGACGTCCCACAGCTTGGTCAAACGGCGATGATGAATCGTCCAAACATTTCCCATCAGCGGCAAACACGCGATGACACCTTGACGCATCTCACAACGGTCCCGGTCGGCCGGGATGCGACTACGGGGCGGGGCGGGGGGCGGGTGGGGCCAGTCCGACTCGCGCTAAAGTGGATCCCGCGTGTTCGGTCCGGACCCACAGTGGGGCTAACCCGAGGACTATTAAACCCAGCCGATCGCCGCCCCCAACACGACGTCCAACAAACACTGCGCAGAGGAAGCTGAATGTAAAGGGACCTCGCACTTGGCCCGCACCGCAAAACACCTCCCAGACAGCGGCGTGCCGAAAAGC
The DNA here is from genome assembly GCA_018853505.1 of Colletotrichum camelliae. Lineage (NCBI taxonomy): Eukaryota > Fungi > Ascomycota > Sordariomycetes > Glomerellales > Glomerellaceae > Colletotrichum > Colletotrichum camelliae. Next base: position 3,740,376 of record JAELVL010000005.1, on the reverse strand, counting down.
CAGACACTGCCGCAGCACTCGGGGCCCGACGTCGTAATGCGCCTCAGTTGTCGTGCAGAATTCGCCGAGATTTAAGGGACGATCGAAATGGGGAGAGATACCCAGTGCCATGGCGAGCACTTCGGAATTCCCGGTGGTCGGTACACGGCTGCCGGTTGAGGCGAGGCTTTCAGATATAAACGCCTCGCTTCTGCCTCCATCACCGTCTTGAATCACACCTCTCGACTTCAGCCTCTCACTTCACCTCTTCCTCTTGCCTCTGGTAGCCAGACAACCTCCCTACCTCACCCAGGCCACACTGCCCATCATGCCCTCCTCTCTTCGGGCCCTCGTGGCAGCCATCGCCCCGGCCATCGTCTACGCGGCAACCCTGCAAGATGTCTGCACCACCGAGCACGCCCAGCAGGCTCTCCCCGCTGCGGGCACCATCCCCGGCGTCACAATCGACTCCGCCTCCGTCCAGACCTCCGTCGTCACCGGCGCCAACGTCTCCTCGGAGTGGTACCCCTCCGCCACCATCGACTACTGCAACGTCACCTTCGCCTACTCCCACGACGGCCTCGCCAACGACGTCGTCCACGTAACCTACTGGGTCCCCGCCCCGGACGTCTTCCAGAACCGCTACGTCTCCACCGGCGGCGGCGGCCTCGCCATCAACTCCGGCTCCCAGTATATCCCCACCGGAATCATCGCCGGCGCCGTCTCCGGCATCACCGACGGCGGCTTCGGCGACTTCAACACCCAGTGGGACGCCGTCTTCCTCGCCGCCAACGGCACCATCAACTGGCAGTCCGTCTACATGTTCGGCTACCAGGCCCACAACGAGCTCGCCGTCCTCGGCAAGCAGTTCGCCCGCAACTTCTTCGCCGTCCCCGCTGAGACAAAGCTCTACTCCTACTACCAGGGCTGCTCCGAGGGCGGCCGCGAAGGGTGGAGCCAGGCCCAGCGCTTCGGCGACCAGTTCGACGGCGTCGTCGCCGGCGCCCCGGCCTTCCGCTACGGCCAGCAGCAGGTCAACCACCTCACCGCCAACGTCATGGAGACCACCGCAAACTACTTCCCCCCCCCTGCGAGCTCGAGAAGATCCTCAACCTCACCATCGCCGCCTGCGACCCCCTCGACGGCAAGACCGACGGCGTCGTCGCCCGCTCCGACCTCTGCAAGATGACCTTTGACTTCAACACCACAGTCGGCCAGGCATATTCCTGCGAGGCCACCACCGGCAGCGGCACCGGCGGCTTCGGCGACCTCGCCAAGCGCCAGGGCCCGCCCTCCAACCCGTCCCCGGCCCAGAACGGCACCGTCTCCGCCCAGGGCGCCGCCCTCGTCAAGCAGTACTACGACGGCCTCCTCGACTCCACGGGCAAGCGTGTCTACCTCAACTACCAGCCCGGCTCTGCCTTCACCGACGCCAACGCCCTATTCGACTCCGCCACCAACACCTGGGGCGTGAGCATCTCCGGCCTCGGCGGCGAATGGGTCGCGCGCTACCTCCAGCTGCGCGACACCTCCACCCTCGAGTCCCTGGCCAACGTCACCGCCGACACCCTCCGCGACTGGATGCTCTACGGCATGAACAAATACGCCGACTCCCTGCAGACGACGCACCCGGACCTGTCCGCGTTCCAGGCCGCCGGCAGCAAGATCCTGCACGTCCACGGCGAGCAGGACGACTCCATCCCCGCGGCCTCGTCGGTGCACTACTACGAATCCGTGCGCAGCATCATGTTCCCCGGCCAGGGCCTCAACGAGAGCTCCGCGGCCATGGACGAGTTCTACAGGCTGTATTTGGTGCCTGGCGGCGCGCACTGCGGCGTGAACACGCACCAGCCCGGTGGCGGGTGGCCGCAGACGACGCTGCAGACGGTGATTGACTGGGTTGAGAAGGGGGCTGCGCCGGACACGCTGAACAGCACCGGGGAGGGGATTGAGGAGCTGTGCAGGTGGCCGCAGCGCCCGCTGTGGACGGACAACGGGGCTGGGTTCAGCTGTGTGTATGACCAGGCGTCGATTGATACCTGGACGTACACGTTCGATGCGTTCAAGATGCCTGTTTACTAGGTGACGAAGGAGAAGTATCTGGAATTGACGAGGAGTTTCGTTGATGTAATTTCCTTGTATATATTGGAGGATACATAGCTGTATAAACGCACTTGACCCACCTATGTTAATAACCGTGCCACCTGGAAACACTTCTGTATATCTGAACAGCAAAGCGCACGCGCACCTCGAGTGTGATGTCATTCCACCCAGACTTTCCGTAATGATGTAAAGTTTGGTCGCGCAGTCCTATCATCCTGCAAACATGATCACAGTAGTGAAGGCGTCCTCCATTCGACGTATAGAATCTTGGCCGCACATAGGCTCTAGGATCTCGGAACATGGATTTGAGGAAGACCACGTAGCCAGGCTAATGCTTATAGAATTCTCTGGATATTGATATGACCTTCAAGTGCTCAGCTATGCTCCAGACTTTGATGATAATTACCCCATGCAACCACAAAGTCGTCACTGCCATCACTCCGGCTTCTGTCCGTAAACAACATAACTATAACCAGGGTCAGTCTGCCAAAGTCCCGTCCGAACTGGACAAAGAGATGGTCACTCACATGGGCCAGTACGAGTGAATCGCAGTGTTCTTCATGTCCTTCCTCACCTCGGCCAGGAACACGTCCACGCTCTCCTTGCTCCACCCAAGCACACGGGTATAAACCGCTACACTCAACGCCTCCAGTCCCGAAGTGATGTTTTCGAGTGTCCACATACCTGTGCCAAACGGATACAGTCAGTCACATCAGAATCTCCCCGTAAACAGGCCAATCCCCCCATTGAAAACTCACCAAGCTCCTTGTATCTCGGATCCCTCGGCCACCTGTTCTGCGGCCACTTAAACACCACCTCCCTCACATTCACAAACCCCGCCTCCTCAAGCTGCTGCTTATACAGCTTCGCGCCGTCAAACGACCGCCCCACCGCCTGCGTGCCCTTCAGCAGCTGATCGCTCCACCGCCACAGCGCCGTCTCCTCCGTCAGCGTGCCGTCATCCGACGTGATGGCGTGATATCCGTGACCTCGATCCACCCGCCCGGGTTCAAATTCTCGAACGACTGCCGGAACATCTTGGGAAGTCCGCAATCGCCGAGGTCATCATGCGCGAGTACACAAAGTCGAACTTCTGCGAGAACGTCCACGGCTCCTCCTCGATGTCGTCGATCTGGAAGTGCACGTTGGGGGGACGAAGGCCGGCTGGATCGGGGACAGGTCGACGCCGATGACGGTCGCGGACGGGTGCAGGTCGCCAAAGTCGCGGCCCAGATGCCGGTGCCGGTGCCGATGTCGAGCACGCGCTGCGGCGGGTGGGACGGGTCGAGCGGGGCGAGGTGCAGGCGCTCGTCGAGGTGAGGAGGAAGAGGTGGTGCTGCAGGTCGAGGCGGTCGGACTCGGTCTCGTCGTTGGGGATGAGGTAGGCGCGTCTTTGTAGGCGTGGTAGGTGCGCCCGTTCTCGTGGCGGTACTGCAGGATGGAGGAGCGCAGGGAGGCGGTGGAGGACTGGAGCTCGACGCCGAGGGAGGAGTCGGAGTCGGAGGTGTCGGGGTCGTCGGTGTTATTCGGGTCGGCGGCGGGGGTGCCGGTTGTGGGGGCCGGGTCGGCCTCGAGGGCGGCGGGGGACCGGCGCCGACGGGGTCGGGTCTGGTGCTGGGGCGGACATTTTGTAGGTTAACGCGCGACTTTAGAAAGCAGTCTTTCGGGGAGGTGTTTTGGAGAGATTGGGGAACGGAGGGGAAGAATGAAATGAAGGAAAGACGTGGATCGAAACGGGGACGGCGTAGTACTGGTGGAGGCATTTGTTGTGTCTCGGAGGGTTTGCGGCGATGCGGCCAGTCCGGATGCGGATTGCGATTCCGGAGGGTGGGTGGAATGCATGACCAAAGCCTATGTTTCCCATGCTCTCAGTGTCGCTGAATGTCTACCTGACTTTTGGACCGGGGTATGAGTTCAACTGCGGCAGGATTGAAAGTCCATGTCGACTGGACGTTGAATCCTCGTGGGGTTTGATGCATACTGAATTGGCGGTGGGATGGAAATCGTTTGGTCTTGGCATGGCTGGCCAATGAAGGGCTGGGATGGTTGTCGAGATGGCATGATGCACCCACGGCGACATTTCAGAAAAGGGAAAGGCGCCATGCAGGCAAATGACGCGGGGGAGGTCTGGCATGGGGTTGGTGGTCCTGGACGGCTCCATTGTCGTGCATGATGTTTTGTTGGCAGATGGGGCTCCATGTGATGTGTGCATGTTGAGATGACAGTATCCGGGTTAGCGGGTGCTGTCGGCGTGAGGCGTCGACAACCTGGGACGTTTGGTTGGCTGGGCACAATGGAAGAATCGCATCAGTGAGATACTATACGTTTATGACTTACGTGCGTGTTGTAGGATCAATTGTCGACAATGCGTGGGATGAACTCCATTCAAGACGATTCTTCCGCACAGCACAATTCGCAAGCTGGTTGCTTCATCGCACAAACCAAATACTGAGTCCTTGGCAACATAAAATACCGTATGAGTCACTAGATTGGTAGGTGCAAATAAGACTCAACCGAGTCAGGCAAATAGAAGCCGTTTTTTACACCATGTACAACTAGTTTTACACTGAAAGATCGTCGCATGATGCTTCTGGGAGTTAATGCTTCACTCAGCCCTGTCACCAACCTTGATCAAAACCTCGAAGGACTATTTTCGCACTGATCCTCCATTACTGTGCGACAGTACTTGATACATGACGATCGGTTGTCCATCTTTAACAAGACCTTGCAGAGATGGGAAAGAACACACGGAATGAGCGGAAGTTTACCCATACTAACAAAGAGACCAGAGTCAGCAACCCCAGATATATCCTTTTCCGGCTGCATAAATAACATTGGATACTCGTGTAAGCGAGGTGAGCGTTGACGATAACTTTCGATTTTGCGCGAAACTTCTAGAGCATCTTATTACAAAGGAGCTACTGAACCTACGCTACCTGCGACTACATGAGCGACCACATTAACGTATGCAAAATTACAGTCAAACTTTTCAGCCTGGTGTCCTAAATGTGCCTCTTGGATCTCATGGTTTCATACGACGGGCAACTTGTGTTGAAATTGGTGCAGTGATATTCAGAAAACCTACACCAGCAGTACACGCGCATAGGGCTGGTGTACTGCTTGCCTTGACTAGTAGAGAGCATCCATTGCTTCAAATGCTCTGTTTCTCCAAGTGACCGCAAACTGTATGAAACTGTGATAGTACTGTTTCAGGGAGAAGTGGAGGGGAAAATACGCCGTAATTTCAATCCCAGCAGATGCTGAGTGCCGTGTGATAACGCCTGGTCGATAGCCAAATCACCGATGTCACACGCCACGTAATAGCATTAGGCACTCATTGTGTAGCGGCTGGTGTTCAAACTTTAACTTGCCTTATTTGCAGATCCCACTACTCCTGACCGGACTCTTGAATTATTACCCCGACTTCCCTCATTTGGTGAGACATGACCCATCACTCCGCCACTGTCTGTGAGGTTCTTCAAGGCAGCATCTGATCAGCAGGGCCCGCGACTAGCCCCCAAAAGCCGCAAGCATTTTGGATCCATCCCTTGCTCCGATCCTGTCAGATGACGCCATTATTCCGCTGCCTGCTATAGACATTATTAGGCCCAAATGGCCCGTTCCGATCTCTTATGCTCACCGAATTCACAACCACATTCGTTTGAGACCCTTCCCAGTTTCTGCCCGAGATATACGCATAGTCTTGTTCGTCATGACGAGTTGCGATGTCTATCACTACCAGGGGCTTTCGAGTCCTCGATCCATTCGTCTGGTGGTGCTCCATCGCGATGCGAATCCTAGCGTCGGCCAGGGCCTTAGGTGCGATCTTGTTGAGGCGAGTGTGGATAGCCCGCCATCATACCTTGCTCTTTCATACACATGGGGCGGAGAAAAGCCCAGCGAACCACTTACGACCCAAACAGGCCTCCCTGAAAGGACATCTGCTGGCTTCACGGATACCAGTAGACCAGGGGCTACCCGTCTACTTATCACTCCCAACTGCGCGATGGCTCTGAGTCTGTTGCAAAGGTCTATGAAGAGAATGTTCAGGACACGCCGCCAGATTAGTGTTTGGGTCGATGGTATTTGTATTGACCAATCGAATACTGAAGAACGTAGCACCCAGGTGGCTATGATGGCCAAAATCTACAATCGCGCGAAGAGAGTGGTTGTCTGGTTGGGCGAACACTACGCGCCGGAAAGTTGGGGCAGTTTGGCCGTCTCCAAACCGCTATCGATTCTTCCTCGGATCGAATATGATCACAACAATCATGGCCAACGGTTTAAGCGATACACGGCGAAGATGGCGCTGAAAGGTACTTAACACCATGACCCCGGTCTTCTCTTGGATCGATGTGCCCACTTCGATTATATGGTTCTCGTTCGTCTGACCAATGCATAGTGTGCGATGAAGCCACCTTACACCGTCTCAGACTGGCGCCATATTGGACACGGGTCTGGACCCTGCAAGAATTCGCGCACAAAAGTGCCGCGATCCTGTGCTGCGATTCACGTCTTCTCCTCTTCGCCAATCTTGCTCACCTCCTGGCGGTTGCCTCCAAAGACGAAACCATGCCCACCCAGCAAGGACTAGATTTGCACGTGAATCTTTATGAGTGGCAGGCAACAACAGACCGTCCGTTTCGTGCAGCAACGAATCAACTGCGACGAGTGCTTTCGATGAAGGCTTCGGAGCCACGAGACAAGATCTATGCTTTGAGGGCGCTTTCGCCCGGTGTCCTGGGTAAGATGAGGGTCGATTACCAGCAACCGATCGGGGAGGTGTTCCAGGAAGCTACGAGACTCATGGTTGAGGAAGAAGACAGCCTACGGGTGCTATACTTCTCAAACAGAGAGAAGACCACAGCTGGTGTTCCTTGGGATACGCTGCCCTCGTGGACCGTTGACTTCGCCACAGAGGACGCCGAAATGAGAGGCTCGCATAAGTACTACTACAAGAGCCTTTGCGCTGCCTCTGGAGGAAGCAGGCCGGTCTTTGCGTTTTCGAGAGACGGTAAAAGTGTTCATCTTCGGGGAGTGCGTGTTGGGCGAGTCACGAGTCCTGTGAGCGACATATTTCCCGCAAGCAGCAAATGCATGGAGGGCACGGGGTGCGTTTCGGACGACAAGATCAAGGGCGAGAAGGAGAAGGAGCCTGGACAGACGTTTCAGCACGACTGCCAAAGCCCATACCTGGATGTGCTCGGGAACTTCATGAAGGATGTGGCGTGTCGCAATGAGCCGGGTTGTAAAGTAGACAAAAATGGGCAGTAGCCTTTGTCGCCTGCTGTGGTGGATTATCCAGGGCCCGAAGAAATCCGAGTGGTCTTCATCCACCCCATCTTCGTCGGTAGGTCAGGGGATGACGGCTGTGTCGTCACTAGTTGAGTGGGATTTACAACATTTTGGAAGCCAGTGCAGAGTCGCGCTTCGCGTTGGGAGGCTGTTCTTCACCTCGGATCAGATCGCTGGATTTGCTGTCACCAGCGTACGCGAGGGCGACATAGTATGCCTCATTGCGGGGCTGGACCATCCTTTCATTTTGCGGCCGCGAAAAGATGACTACGGGAGATATGCGCTTGTCCGGCCGACAGTATTTTCAGGTGCCATGAGTGGTGAGATGTGGCCTGCTAATGATGACGGGTTGGAGGATTTTGAAGTTGTATAAGGCTCTCTTCATGAATTCATGCACTCAGTACGGGTAAATCTGGATGAAAATCAATGACCAACACTAATTTTGACAAGCATGGAGACATGCATTTAGTTTGGACAACGTTGGAGGTTTGTAAGTAAAGGATTCAAGAAGTTCTTCAAAGTTTAGAAGAGCTGAACTTGCTAGGACAAAGTCTTTGACGGTTCAAGTCCGCAGAGCGTTCTTCTGGTGGAAAAGCTACTTTGAGGGAAGCACACCTAGGAACGACCATTGACAACCCAATTCCGAAAGAAAAGAAGGAAGGGGCAGACTATAGAAGAAATATAAAGCTCTTCTAGTTGGAGAATTGATTCCCTAAGAGCGCTGGGCAGGCTGAAGTGTGATCTTAACTGATAAGCTTAATTGTGATAGGATACCTGGTAGATCAAGCATCTTCCGGATGCGGACTAGAGTCTTCAATCAGAGTCTCCTCAAAATAAGGTTCACGACGTCACTCTTCCGTCGATTTGGCGAAATACGGCGGTAAGCCAACTGTTCTGCGTCAAACTCCATAAATCCAGAGTTTCGTTTCCGGAAAACCTTACCATTGGTGTGGGAAGTGAACTAATGATAATCGATTTCCGCGCGTTCCACGCTACCCCCCCTCACTTGTCCGGTGCCCCCACCAAAAGGCTCACGAACTCATCAGCACAGTAGGACCAAAGACCGTCTTCGCATCCTCCAGGATTTGCTGTTTGTCTCCAAAAACACTCAGCATTGTACCCACACAACCCCTACCCAGGCCTCATTCGTCACAATGTCAAACTCCAACGAGCGCAATCCTGTTCCTGACCAAGCCGAGGATGACGCTTGGTTCCCCTCTCCCTTCTCTTTAACTCAATACACCGCTCCCAAGACCGACTTCGATGGCGCCGACTACCCAAATGCCTACAAAGGAGGGAAATGGAAGGTTCTCCTCATCGCCACGCAGGAACGGTATCTGAAGATGGGGGTGGCGAGTTCTTCTCGACGGGCAACCATCCCGTCGAGATGCTGCTCCCCATGGTCCATCTTGACGCTGCTGGCTTCGACATTGATATCGCCACCATCTCCGGCGACCCTGTCAAATTCGAAATGTGGGCTTTCCCCAAAGAGGACGAAGCTGTAAAGGGCATCTATGAGAAGTACAAGCAGAAGATTCGCAACCCGCTCAATTTGGAGGAGGTCTGGGGCAACGGTTTCTCAGCCGACACGCCCTACATCGCTGTCTTCATTCCCGGGGGTCACGGTGTCTTGAACGGTGTTCCAGCATCAGCGACTGTCGGCAGTATCTTGCGCTGGGCCCATCAGAATGAGCGATACTATATCACTCTGTGTCACGGACCGGCCAGTATGCTTGCCGCAGACGTGGGCAAGCCTGCAGGAAGCAAGTTCATCTATGACGGCTACGAGATTGTGGTGTTCCCCGATTCACTTGACTCTGGTGCAAACATCGACATTGGATACATCCCTGGGAAGATGGAATGGCTTGTTGGTGATCGCCTGCGAAAGCTTGGGGTCAAGACGTTGAATGAGGGCATCACTGGTCAGACACATCAGGACCGGTACCTACTCACCGGCGACTCGCCGCTTGCATCCAATAACCTTGGAAAGCTTGCCGCCGATGTCCTGTTGAAAGACGTGGTCAATCGGACCTAGAATCTCAGAAAAGTCTTGGTGGCCACCTAATTGCTAGCCGCAACAAGACCGATGCGGGCATTGAGGCCGTAACTCAGCCTTTCAAGATCTCATCGGTTAGGGTTAAAAAGGAAAGCAAGCGACAAACTTTCAATTACAGGAGAGGTTTAGTGGGATTCTCAGAGCTCAAATGAAAAGTCACCCCAGTAATTCGGCAGGTGTTTACTCTTCTCGAACCGTCCCGATGTTATGTGTTGTTGTCCTCTATGTCTGGACAGCCACGAGCCCTATCAAGGCTTTCGCGCGTAGACACAGTGTCTGATGAATCTGTCAGCGCCTACTATCAGATGCGGCGATTAGATGAACTTACATCGGCCAAAACGCATGGATTCTCCTATCTCGAATGTCAACCCTCGCTTCGTCACATAGCTGACGCACATCCTGTTCATTCCATCCCATGCCCCTGGTAAGAAGTGCCAATGATAGTCCCTCTAGCCCCATTTCGAGGTTCACGCAATGATTCATTCCAATCTCTTTGAGCTTCAAGTCCGCCGGCCAGCCATTTATGGGCCACGAAAAAGCCTTGTAAGTGACGTCCACGAAACCAACCTTGTGAATAACGTCTAGATATCTAGACAAGCTAATAATTGGGCGTCCGAGGTAATCCGACGCCTGATAGAGGGAATCATGCCATCTGGCGATGGCAGAATCTTCTCTAAGAGTGCCGTCATGGCAGCCCAAAGGAAGCGAGAGGTCGCCGAGCTCGAACCAGCCGCCAGGATGAGGTTACTGTTTTGTACGCGGGTAAGTCAGCTCAACCATTCTTGACTTCTTATCATCTTAAAAGGAAATTGATTAGGCAGCGGCAAAGGTAATACTCGTATATCTTCTGAATTATTGCTGGTACGTCGGAAAACGAACCCGCCATCCCTCGGCACATGATGAAGTCGAATGGCCGGCTGAATTGCCATTCCTTTTCGAGATCGTCTATTTCGAACTTACAGTTTGTCGGGATCCTAGGATCAGAGATTTAGCTTCCATGCCTATACAATCTGACCAAAGCGCCTAGCGATTTGCTGTGCGTACCATTCGGGTTGTATCGGGCTCAGATCGACTCCAATTACCTGAGAATCTTTGTAAATTCGGACGCTTAGTACCCGTGCAGCGATGATGATATCTTACCTCTGCCGATGGAAATTCGTCTGCTGATGTGGCAAAGTGGGTCAGTATGTTTCTCCAGCGTTGTTATGAACCTCAAAATCACAGCCGGTCAACGAACCAAAGTCGATTGCCCAAGTTCCAGTACCAGTACCAATGTCCAGAACGCGTCTGGCACTCCTGTGTCCGGGATTCAATGCCAAGTTGTCGTCCAGGCACAGCAACCAAATGTGATGCTGCAAGTCTAAGTCACCCGAAGTTCACCCCCTTAGCATGCTAGCAACACCGCTTTTGATATCATCTTTTCTCACCTAAACGCTCGTTTTCTTTCTAAACTCCCTTGGTTACTATGTGTAGTAGAATATTGAGAATGACCAAGCTACTAGACGACTCACATCATCATTTGGGTAATTGTACTCTATCATTCGCGTAAGCTTAGCTTTACAAACCGAGGAACCATGCCCGGTGGACCGTCATACTGCCCGCGCAGTAAGAATGGTAAGTTCTGCCATTCTCCCTCTGGTGTTCCCGAATACTCGATCTGAGAGAGTTCAATGTCGATCTCTCGAGGCTCTGGATTCCATTAGATTATGTGCATTCGCCCCCCAGCGGTCACTCTTGGACGTGTATTTTCAGACCTGTTTCTAGGGCGGATTCTTCTGAGGGTTGGGGCTGTTCTTACTTCTTCATAGTCGGACGAGGGGTCCACTTCAGCGGGCTACGTTGTTGCGGGGTCAATCAGTCGGAACATGTAAGAGGGGAAGATGCGAGATCGTACCGTTTGCGCGTCACTGAAATCCTCCATTGGTAAATCATTTGTTTAAGGCTTTCCAGTGCTGTTTCTGTGAGAGAAAGTTGCCCGGCAGAGCTGGCCGTAGCTGAATTCATTTTTTTGATTGAGAAGTGGAGAGAATCGCTTTTAAATCGCGCCTGGTACGTGGATCTTCGCGTCCAACACACCGCTTTGTTTGGGTGAACTCCCCAACAAGCCACCAACGAGCAAACATGACCAGGGACCCGAAGTCACGTTGGCTCATTTTCTCGCGTCAGATCCCAAGATAAACCGCCTTCAACTTTGATTGGCTCGCTTCAGCCGACTGCAGGTCCGATACTGGTCGTAATTGGACACGCAGACCAAACTGCTCCACGTTTGCAGATGTTTCTGGTTTGCGATGTGACTGCTGCATGAGCTTGCAGCTGCATCCACGTTTTGGTCATTTACCCCTCAGGCCTCGAATGAAAGCAAAGACTTCTCAAACATCAACTCGTTGAAAAGCTTCAAGTTAGCAGTTTGGAAGCCGAGCAGCCCATACGCTCGCCGAGGGTGAGAACAACTACCACATGTAGAAGTCCATCTACAACAACCCATTGACGACAAAACGCGGAAAGCGATCGCGACTTGTGAAAACTATGCACAACATTCTCCCCCATGATTGTTCTGCGTCTATCTCTTCAACTGCCATGACACGAATCCAACAGTCCTCTTTTGCTCGCTGTGTTGTCGATTTCCTATCCACCGCAGATGTTGTACAAAGAGCCTCCAATCCCAACTATGCCTCCTTCTCATCGTGAGGCTTCTTGGCGTAAACACAATGCCTGCATTAAATGTCAGCGACCAATTCCGCCTGTTGAATACCTCATTTGGTACTCACACCCTCCAGTACGCATGAATTCTACGATCGCGTAGATCCTTCCGCGCCAACGCGCACAGCGCAAGAACCTCCTCCTGGCTCCAGTCCAGAGCACGCGTCAGCAGCGCCAGAGAAAGGCCCTCGAGGCCCATGTCCAGGTTGTTGCACTGCCAGCTGCCGAGTTCTTTCAGACGCGCGTCTTTGGGCCACGAGTTCAAAGGCCACTTGAACTCCCTGAACTCGACGTCCACAAAGCCCGCTGCTTTGATGGCGTCCAGGTGCGTCGACATGCTTACCAGAGGCCGGCCCAGTTTCTCCGAGGCTTGGGACACGGCGTCGTGCCAGCGCCAGAGGGCCGATTCTTTGCTCAGCGTGCCGTCGTCGCAGCCGAGGGGGAGAGCGAGGTCGTCTATCTCGAACCAGCCGCCTGGGGTGAGGTTTCTGGTAGACCGGGGAAATTTGTCAGCTGTCAGCTTCTTCGATGGGAGATTTGGCAATCGATGCAAGAGGCATCTGAGAGTTTCGCAGGAAATTGAAGAAGCGAAAGAGAGATACAACGTACTCATAGAACTTTTTGATCATGGCGGGTACGTCCGCGAAGCAGCCCGCCATGCCGCGGCACATGATAAAATCAAATGGCTTCGCCAAGTCCACGGCTTTCGAGATCGTCTATTTCGAACGAGCAATTGGGTGGAGTCCTTCATACACGGGTTAGCCTTGTACATATACGGAAGAAAAGATTGCATGATACCATCCTGGTTGGATCGGGCTCAGATCGACTCCAATTACCTGTATCCGTCAATGCGAGTTCATTACACTCTTGGGCGAAAAAGGTTTCAGCCGTACCTCGGCGGAGGGAAACGCGTCCGCTATCCACAGTTTACTATGAGCCACCTTTCAAAACTGCCATCGTGGATGAGACGTTTTTGTCCCTGTTTGCTCACCATAGTCGATCGCCCACAGACCTGTCCCGGTGCCGATGTCGAGGACTCGCTTTGCGGTCTTGTGGCCCGGGTTAAGGGCTAGGTCGCCATCGAAACAAATGATCCATATACGATGTTGGAGGTCTGCAGAGAATTGGTGAGCTAGTCAGACACGCCGAGCAAACCCTTTTAGTTTTCGTCGCACATCACTCACCCAATCGGTCGTTCTCTCTCTTGATATCATTAGCCAGTTAGTAACTCCCATACCGCTCTCAAAGAGGAACAACACGCTGAAGACCTCACATCATCGTTGGGATAGCTGTACTCTAATCGCATGTCAGCGCGAAATCTCATAGTCGGAGGAGGTAGCACAACATACTTCCAGCGCTGAGAGAGTGATACGTCCTCCCGTTCTCCAACTGATTCTCCAAGACGCTGGACCTGAGGGACGTCAAGCTCGACGACTCGTATCCCTGCACGGCTGTCAACGGCGCGTTTCTTTTGCACGTCTACACAGGATTGCTGAAAGAGACTTTGGCGTACTTCTCCGAGGTCAGACGTGTTATCCGCGTCAGCGGGCTGGTAATTGTAAGAACAAAATCAGCAAATCCGCCCCAAGCAAGGGTAGCATGAAGCGCGGAAGTGGTGTCTTACAATCATTGAGCCGTGCGGATCCTGCATCGTCGCCGATTCTCGTCAGCCGAAAACCGAATCACGGAAGTTGTCCCTGCTCCGGGTGCAGAATTGGTAGACGCAAGACTGCAGCTCGCAAACTAACCAACGAAGCAGAAAGGTAACGAGAAACCACCCCTTCGCTCCAACCGGGGGCCCTCGCGCCTAAATACCACCAAACGCAACAGGCCCCAGTCTAGAACCCCGCTCCCAGCCTACAGGAACCAACAACATCAACGGGCAACTTTTGTGATGGAAGGCGGTTGGTTCCGTCGGCCGTCGCGGGAACTGCGGCGTCAAAAGCAGCCCACTTCGATATGATTGGGGAATTGGGCCCGTGAGATGTGGGCATGTTGCTCGGCGTTGCATCTCATTGGCCATACCCCGGGCGACGAGGTGACTTCTGCACCGGGGGGAACATGACCCTGCAGCCGTTGTGGAAAGGCGACGCTTCTGTGATCCCTGCAAGTCTGTTCGGCGGTAGATGCGTGGTGTTGGGTAATTGTCTCGGAACATCGAAGGATGGGGTTGTCGGCTACGTTGTCAACTGACCGACTTGGAAGTGGTGGACTGACGTGAAAGACAACTTTGTTGTTTTCCCATGGACGCAGTCAAAGGAGAACATCAAAGATTGTCAAAGCAGGAGCCACACTAATGATATCCCAGTGTTTCTTGTGCCTCGAGATTATCGGCGGCCGGCTCGACCTTTGGTCTTTCGCAATTGTCATTTTCTCGGCTGGAAGAGATTGTTTTCCAATTCAAGGACACTAAAGTTCCATTCTATGACACCAATTGAGATTTAACCGCAATACAACATGCAGAAACACTAATCAGAAAATCGAGATCTTTTGCTGGCCATCTTCTCTAATTGACTGTTCATGGTTTGGCCCTTCTCAACAATCCTGCAGAATACTTGCCTTCTGTGACTGAACATCTGCATGGTAAAAAGGAAGGTAATCTTACATCCCTCAGGGTCATCAAACATAAGAAGAAACATACCATGCTCGGTGAGCAGTACATCGAATAATACTTCTGTCACCAACGTGAAGTCTTTGCAATAGTCAATAAGTCACTGACTGTTCTGTTCGCACAATGACTTTGTATGAACACAATGCTGCAACACAAAGACCGCCCATTCAAATTGCCCTTGACACACAGAAAGAGTAACACAATTTCTCCAGAGTCTTTGTTTCCTCAACACATGAACTCCTTGGCTGTGAGAAACCAAACACCATGAAACCCCATCACCACACCGAAGTCAAAACCGCCACATGTCCCAACGCCTCTCGTCAACCCACCAAACATCTCAATACTAACCCCTCTCCCATCCACAAACCCAACCACAACATAACCCCCATGGTCCCCCGCCCTCCCCGCCCCCGCCAAACCTCCCCCTCCATCCCCCCTCCCTCCCCTTTCCCCTCCGCCGGCGTCGCAACCTACCACTCCCTCACCGGCCCCTCCATCTCCCTCACCCCCTTCCTCCTACGCCTCCACCGCCTCCTCTCCGACTACGAATCCGCCCAACCCCTCCTCTCCCATCCGACCTCGCCCGCGACTGGGACACCACCTTCACCCCCTCCGCCCTCCCGCGCCCGGCCCACCAACCCCTCCGCATCGCGCAGCGCGACATCGACGCGGAATGGGACCCGTGGAAACTCCGAGCCTTAATGGCCGCGACAAGGACGGATATAGACAGATTACAAGCGCATCTGATCGAGGTCGAGAGACGGGTGCACGACGTGAACCGCGACATCGAGGATGCGAAGCGCCGCAAGAGGGGGAGATGGGGTGGCGTGGAGGCCGCCGCTGGGTTTCTTGATCTGTATGCGCCGCGGGTTGACGGGTACCGGAGGCGGAGGAGAAAGGTGTTGGAGATTGACAAGTATGAAGTCTCCCCGGACTGGGATGTTTACAAGCTCCAAGAAGTGTTCTCTGATGCCCAGACCGATGTTGACGGGCTGCTGGCTAAGCTTGAGAACTTGGAGGACGAGATACGAGAAAAGAGGCGACTGCTAGGCAGTATACGAAGGTATAGGTAAGTCTTTGCAAGTGGAGAGAGCTGACATTGTTTAGAAAATGAACGACAGCCCGGTTGAATTGCTGCATACAGAGGCAACCTCTGGGTTTCATTACAAATGGTATCTAAGTGCTCCTAGCAGAATGTGGTATCATAATCTCGTGACCTGAGCAACACAACTCCGTGAGCTTTTCCTTCCGAGAACCGTGACGTACCTACTGAAATTCATAGTCATAGTTCTTCCAAAGCCAATCAGTCCCATGTTACTCCATGCCATGATGTGCAAGTGTTCGCCCCGGTTGAGATCAGATACAACGCCTCCCTTTTCACCTCATGTTTCAAAGCTCGTCATCATCGTCGCCCTCCATCTCGAGAAGCTCCAACAAGCTAGGATGGGGCTCTCCGCAGCAAGGGCAAACTCCGAGCTCGTCGTCACTCATGTACTCCTCGACATCCTCCATGGGGTAGCCGCTGCTACGACAGAACTCAGTCCACTGGCGCTCGTCTCCGTCTCTAGTCTTGGGGACTCGCTTCCAGATCGTGAGATCCTTGCGGCTCGGAGTTGACTTTGGGTGACCCGACTCCCGTGGCGCAGGAGGCATGATGGGCTCGCGGGGGTGATGGTGGTCGTCCAAGTCCAAGTCCGAGTCCGAGTCGTGATCGTCAGCGTCTCCGTCAGTCTTCTTGGGCTTCAGCGTCTTCCAAGCCCTCACAACCCGTGCGCAGCTGGAAATGCCGGACAGGGCCTTCAAGTTGCTCTTCAGCTGGACAAAAGAGGGCAATCCAGCAAGGAAAAGACCCTCGTCTCTGAGCAGTCCGGTAAGCTCCGCCGTCGCCTTGCTGCCTGCGTCATCTATCGGCAATCCAGTCACCTGCAACTCGTTGAGCGAGCATCCCAGCTCATGTGACGCCATGTCGTGAAGGTCGCTACCTGGCATTGGCAGAAAGTCGTCCATGAAGTTGACGAGGTCAATGCGGAGCGATTCGAGGTTGGGGAACAGCCTAGGTCGAACAAGCTTCTTGTCGTGCTTGGGGTCGTACGGGGCGCGAAGGGCACGCAGAAAATCTGTCACCTGGCCCCATGTGTAGCAGCGGAAGCCGGCACGGGCGTAGGTGTGCTCGTTGACACGGGGAATAGTCCGAAGAGTTACGTCATTCTTGAGAGATGGATGGTAGGACCGATCGAGCTTGTGCTTCCGCTTCTTGTCGTCAAAGTACTGTGCTATGATGCGGAAATTGACGTGCTTCACGTTCTTGCGGTAGGCAAAGTCGAGGTCTGCGAAGTTACGAACTGCGTCGGGGTTGGTGAAGACGTAGGTGTTTTGATTCCACAGAATGCGGCTTCCCTCCTCGTACATGGCCTTACAGGTAGCCAAAAAGTGAATGGCGATTTGATTATCGCGGGTGCGCTCGACAGTTGTGAGGTTCTCGGGCTTGAGCTTGGACAGTGGATCAATGATGGGGCTGTTGGATGTCAAGGAGTACTTCAGAATCCGCAGGAGGACTTCGGTCGGCAGGTACGGATACGAGTGAGACTCGGAGCAGATGGAAGACCGGGTGCGTCGACCGTTGGGACGGTGGTGCTTCTGGTAGTTGGCTGAGACGGGCGACCAGGAGACTCCGTTCTCGCGAAGCAGCTTCTTGAGCCTCGCATTCTCATCTGTAAGTGCCTTGTTCTTGACGCGCAGGGGTGCATTGAAGTGCGCTTCGGCCTGGTCCTCCACATCACGACACTCCCAAGGCATGACGACATCCTGTAGCTAGGTCAGAAAGCTGTAGAAACATTGCAAAAAGAGGACATAAACCAACCATGTCGCGATGCGCCATCGTGAAAGGCTTGCGCAATCACTGGTGTGAGGTTGGAATGACGTTGAATTGTTTAGTCAGCTTGCGGGTCCAACGCAAGCGGAACTCGTCCGACAAAAGTGACGAATGAGACGTGAGCGGAAATTTGGCAGTTGATTGAGAGGAGCCGACGCAGGCAGGTTGGGCGTCGCTGCAGGTTTTTCAGGTCAAATAAGCGGCGTCGAATTCAATCGCCGAAAAAGCTCATCGGGAGGTGAAAAATTCGCAGCGATGAAAGCTCGGGGCAGAGTTTCGATGAGGCAGGGTATGACCGCTGAATGAACAAAGTCGTGTTTGCGATACAACCGACGGCTCAATGAAGAAAGGTGAAACGAAGGTTTTGGGAGGGATGTGGGATGGGGCGTTCGTCCTGACGTTCGTGGAGGGCCGATTGGGGGTCAGGGTCAGACAAGCAGAGTCAAGATGGAGGAAACGGAGAAGAGTGAAGGATAAGAAGGAAAAAAGACGAGACCAGGCGTGTTGAGTCGTGAAATGGGGAAAAATCGAGCGGCAGTTGCGGATGACGATTCCAGGTGGCCGACGACGGGCGAGGATGGAGTCAGACGAAGAGCCAACGGGAGGCAATTAGTGCGGAAAGATGGCGAGGAGAGAGCGGATTGAAGTGTGAGGTGCTCTCTCTCTCCTGAGTCGGCGCGGCGTCGTATCGGTCGTGGAATATCCGTCAGCGCGGTGTCCCGGGATAACTCCGTGAATCAGTCGACAGGGGCGAGTGATTGCGGGCAGAGCGAAGACGGACTGGGGCAGTTCAGTCCTGGACTTTTCTGCATCGAAAGGTGGGATGAGGTGGAAAGGATGAAGATGGTGAGAAGGACGACGTTTGCTCCACGGCGGGCAATCACGAGGAAAAAAGACTGTGACTGACTGTTGGCAGGAGACGGAAGGGGGGAGGGAGGCAATGGAAGGCAGGAAGCGACAAGCGACGGAAGGTCTGCAGGCAATGAATGATGAATGCGCGGGCAGGTGGGCAGTGGACGGGACAGTGGATGGTGGTGGTCAGTGGCAGGCGCTGGTACTGGCTGGATCTGCATGCATGGGGAAAGAAGGAGCAAGAGCCCGCCCAATGCCTCCCAGGTTCCTTCCCCCACTGGCTGCTGGCACCTACCTGAAGTGTACAGTGCCCGTCCAGTGAAAAGCCGTCTCAGCTTTGACGGTGCCGACGTCCGCCGAAACTCCGACATGAGAGCTTCTTTCGCAATTAGGCTCCTTCCTTTGCTCTGCCGCCGTGAGGGAAGCTGCAAGCACTGGTGGTTCGGGAGGGCAGGTGCAGGAGCTGGAGCTGGACCTCCTGCCGTCCACCTGCCTTGATGCTCCCTTCATCCACGGCATCTACGGCCAAGACTTGTCTTCTCCTGCCGCATGGCTCCTGCCTTGTGCCTCCTGCCAATGCGTCCTGCCTGAGGTGCAAATGAAGAATCTGGTGCAGAGAGGAACGAGCCTAGAGCGACTGCCACGAATTGACAATGCATCTGGGCAGGCAAGGGCAGCGGTGCACCAATTGTGTTGGCCACGTCCCGACCATGTGGGGCGGCTGCACTTGCCCGCAGATTACTCGCATCACAGCTGCATTGATGACTCTGAAGATTTCGATGCCCAGCGGGATGGGGGAATGACGATGCATGTCCACGGATGCGCGAAGGGAAGGGGCCTGGACCTGGACCTGGCCGGGACCTGGAGCCCGGAGCGGGACAGTCTGGGTGGACGGATGGTGACGAGGGAGGGGGAGGGGCAGCCCAGCCCGCCATCCATCAGGCAGGTCGGCAGGCAGGGGTGCGTGGGTGCGTGGGTGCGTCCATGGGTGAGGTGTCTTATCTGACGACTTGTTGTTGCTGGTGTCTGTCTCTGTCTCAAGCCTGTCTGTCGTGTCGTCCTCACGGTCGGCGCCGGTCGTGTGGTACGTGGATGCTGCAGCATGGCGGAAGGCTCAACATAGTTGCGCCTCTGCAAACCCTCAATATCAAAGGCACCGCACGCGTATTAGCTGATGGTTTGCAATCTTCTGCCTGATGCGCCAGCGGGAAGCTCCTTTTTAGACTCAAGTAGCCGCCGCGCCAGACTACCCTACTGCAAAGTGCGAGAGCTTGAACTGACCCTGGCATCCGAAATTCAATGGGCATGACAATTGCGGGGGAGAGACCCAATTATGTACAACCTCTGTCCTATGGCTGTAGCTTCCCGCAATGCCTTACGATCGCTGTTTGATCGCAAGATCGGATCGCGGCGCTGTCACGGCGGACATTGGCGTCGCTTCGTCTTCGTAGACGACCCCTCTCGTCCATAAAATCCGGAAGCTGAAGCTCGGCCGAATTGCCTAGCCTGCTGCTGGCTGTCCCTGCCTCTGGCTTGTCTTGTGTCTCATGTCCGTGCGATGGCATGCACAAAGCGATTGGCACGAGCAACGAGAGGGCAGAAGAAGAAACAGAGAAGAAAAAAAAAAAAGGATGAGAGGCACAGACCCCGAAAAGCTGAACGACACTCCCCCAAACGAGCAATTCCTGTACCACGCGACGTGATGAATGGCTCCCTGTCATTGGGCACAGGAAACTGCATCCATAGGTAGGTAGGTGGTAGGTAGCTCAGACCTCTCAATGTGATGCTGCTTTCCCCTCAAAACCATCACCCCAAAATGTCACCCACTCATGGCCATTGCCCAAACATCGACTGGCGCACGTTCTGGACCAGCGCCTAGAAGACGTACTACAGACGATCAATGATGAATTATCCCCATAAAATGCGTCCATCGCCGTGCCCCCATCGTGCCACATCCCGCTACGATTTGTGCACTTTGTGCAGCTTGTGCAGGAACCACAGGCGCTCCCTCCGCTCTTGACGTCATGATGTCTTGCCCATTACAGCTCAAGCTCCCCAACGCCGCCGCAGCAGTCACGTAACGAGCGCCCTTCTATGATGAAATGGCCGTTCCTTCTGCAGCTATGGTAGCTATGGCAATGAGGTCAGCTCGGCCATTGGGTTCAAATAGGGAGAGCTGTCCAAGACGGTAGCTGGTGACTCTTGCTCTCACATACATCACTTCACGATACCAGCAAACGAAGCTTCATCTGCGTACTGCTCAATTGACCTCGTCTGCAAACAATTTCTTCAATAAACATCACATAACCGCCACAATGTCTTTCTCCAACACTTCCACCGGCGACAAGCCCGCCGACCCCTACAAGGCCACCAACAAGGATACCAATATCTCCGTCAAGGACAAGGTCGAGGACCTCGTCAACTTCGCCAACAAGAGCAAGTTCGGCATGATGACGACCAGAGACGCCAAGTCTGGCGCCCTCGTCTCCCGCTGCATGGGTGTTGCAGCCACGGTAGGTTTCCCCAATCCATGGTCTTGGGCGACGCCATAGAGTCTAACGCCTCCATCAGGAAAACGGCGGCATCGATCTGCTCTTCTTCACCAACACAGAGTCTCACAAGACAGACGAGATCGACAGCGATCCCCACGTCAACATCGCCTTCTACAACAGCTCCGGCGACTGGGCCTCCATCTCAGGCGTGTCCAGCGTCCTCACAGACCGATCCATCGTCAAGAAGCACTACAGCTCCTCACTCAAGGCGTGGCTCGGTGACCTCGGCGACGGCAAGCACGACGGCTCTGAGAACGACCCCCGCATCGGCGTCATCCGCGTCAAGACGGTCAGTGCCACGTATGCCCTCAGCAACGCCAACATCATTGGCAAGGTCGCCCAGGTCGCAGAGGGCATCGTGACCGGCAGCCCTGCCCATGTCAACAAGCTTCGCGAGATCTCGTCCTCCGAGGTCGAGCAGTACCGCTCGGCTTCCTCTTAATTGCGGTAATTATGGGTATGGCGAATGGAAAAACATGTACATTAGAAGCGTCATTTTGGAGGAATGAGGGAAAAGAATCAGCACCAACCAACCCGAATCACGGGACATGAATGATGACTATTGCTTCCCATAATCCGCTTCCCAGCTCTTGTCAAACGTCTCCTTGTTGACCGCGAACTCGCGAATGTAGTCCCTCTCAAGCTCATGCGCCCTCCTTCCGAGCAGAACCATGCTGTGCAGCGGCCCTCCCAGAACCTCATCAGTCTCGCACAGCTCCTTCAGCGTGCCTGCCACAAACTTCTCCGTCTTGCCGCCCACCCTCGCCGCGCCGACCGCCAAACTATCCGGGCCGTACACGCCCTCGCCCTTCTCCTCCTCGATCTCGAGCATCTGCGCCGCGCACTGCCCGACCGTCATGTACCGCGGCGGCTCGTAGATCTTGCGCCCGCGCGCCATGTTCTCGAGGCTCTGCTCCTTGACCTTGATGTCGAGCAGCACGAGCGTGTGCAGGCCGATACTGCGGTTCTCGTGGATGCGGTCGTAGAAAGAGGCCGGCTTCCAGTTATCCAGAAAAAAGACCATGGAGACGGTCTGGCCAAAGTTGTAGAGCTGCAGGCCCGTGGCGCCGATGCCGGACATGATGGAGGCGTTGGGGACGGTCGAGACGGGGATCGCGAGCTCGCGCGCGCGCAGGACGAGGTCGGTGTGCGTGGTCGCGCCGAAGGGGTCGCCGACGACGAGGAAGGCGACATCGACGGTCTGGGCGTCGCGGAGGATCTCGTCGCTGTTGGACTCGACCATTTCGCGGTCGGCGATGACGACTTCGCGGCCGTAGTAGCTCTCCTGCGCAGGGGAGATGATGTGTTAGTCGGTCTGGACGATTCCAAAGAGTGTAACATGGGCGGGATTGGGGTAGGACGCACCAAGATGGCCTTGTCCACGAGCAGGATGCTGGTGTAGGCTTCCAGGTAGACCCTGGAGGCCTTCTTGACGACCTCGAGGCCCTTGACGGTGATGTCTGTCTCATCAGAGAGACCGAGACCGACGAGGTACAGCATGTTGG
This sequence comes from Colletotrichum camelliae, assembly GCA_018853505.1. NCBI lineage: Eukaryota > Fungi > Ascomycota > Sordariomycetes > Glomerellales > Glomerellaceae > Colletotrichum > Colletotrichum camelliae. The sequence continues at coordinate 3,717,851 of JAELVL010000005.1, read as the reverse complement.
CGGCTCTGTGGAGGGTATCGAGAGGAGGGGTGAAGCTGCGTGGCTCTCGAAGTCGCAAAGCAGAGGATTGAGTCAACGCCTTCTAGACCAAGCGCATGTTCATTTATTTCTTTTTACTTTTTTTTTTTTTCCACTGCGGCTTTGGAGGGGGAGGGGTTGGAGGGGTAGGTAATTTTTAGCGCTGTAACCCCACCACCGTGACGCCCCTGGACCATGTCTCGTCCGCCCATCCCAATTTTCCCTGACCTGAATCCCTGCAGCCTCGTCCGCTAGTCAGGTCCCCCGTCGAGCCATATCTCCCAGACACCAAATTTCATCATCGACGCGTCTTGGGACTGTTGGCCGCGCTCTCCGAACATCAACCATCCTACGCACTGCGGTCGACCACTGATCATAATCAATACCCTCACCCCAATTCATCGAAAACCTCTGACGGAATCCCGACCAAAACCACGCGTTCACGCACCGAAGCACCACAAACACACACACAATGGCCAAAAACGGCAGCGCGTACGGCGCGCCCGCAGGCGACACCGACTTCCGCAAGACCTGGGACCTAGACGAGTACGCCGCCAAGGCCAAAGACCGCGAGGCCAAGGAAAAAGAAGAGTCCAAGGCGCGCTACGAGGCGAAGCTCGCGGGCAAGAAGTACCACAAGCCGCTGACGGGCAACGAGACGATGACCTCTGCGCGGCGCACCGTGCTGGACCTCAGCGCGCAGGTGGGCAGGACGCAGCTGGTGCCGGCGGGCGCGGGCGTGGGCAAGCGCGGGCGCGGCGCGGGCTTCTACTGCGAGGCGTGCGACCTGACGTTCAAGGACAACAAGCAGTTCGTGGAGCACCTCAACACGCCGCAGCACCTGGCGAACACGGGGCAGACGACGGAGGTGCGGCGCGCGACGGCCGGGGAGGTGAGGGAGCGGATTGAGATGCTGTGGCAGCAGAAGCTTGATCTGGAGAAGGAGAAGGCGACGAGTCTGGAGGAGAGGTTGGCGCTGCGGGAGGAGGAGAGTTTGAAGGAGGCGGAGGAGAGGAGGAGGAAGCGGAAGGAGGCGGATGAGAGGAGGCGGGTGAAGGCGGAGGAGGCGGAGAAGGTAAAGACGGAGTATGGGGAGGATGTGAGGATTGAGGGGGAGCACGACGAGGATGATATGATGGCTGCGATGGGGATTAGCGGGTTTGGGGGGTCGAAGAAGAAGTGAGTTGTGGCGGTGGATGGCTGGTTTCAGGATGCAACAAAAAAATGATACCCCCTCCCTCCAGTCTGGAAATTGAGGATATGACAATGCAAGTAGGTGAAATCTGGTCATGGGTTATGGAATTGGTGATGGCGGTATCGGTGTTCGGTCTGGAATTTGGGTCCTCTCACCGAGGCTTGTCGGTGAGCATCGGTGAAGACGCCACCCCCGGCCCCCTGCAGTTCGGGTAACCCCACACGCATTGGCTCCGATTTCGACGACCTCACCACACGACAGCTCCGTTTGCCATCTTTCTCCTCTCGCCATCCACAGCAAAGCTGTCGCCGAAACGCGCCCTCGACCTTGCGAAATCACAGGCAAATACGCCTCACCGCCATAATCCCTCCCGTCGAGTCGTCCATCCCACGCGTTGCCTCAGGTTCCCCTCCGATCGGATCAGAGTTCCTTCGGTCCCGCGACGCAAGCTACCTTGACGGAACCGAGGACAGAAACCCCGAATCGAGATTTCACACCGAACGAACACACATACACAGACACAACCTTCCGTACCAATGGCCTCGTCGTCCTCAGCGGCGGGCTCGTTACTGCGCCGCCAGCTCAAGGAGATGCAGACGGGGAAGGACATCCCCGGCATCTCGTGCGGTCTGGTCAACGACAACAACATTTTCGAGTGGGAGGTCATGCTCATGATCAGTGACGACTGCAAATACTACGGTGGTACGTTTCTCTTTCCCTCTCCAAACACTTGCTTCTCCCGGTCTGTCCTTTACCCCAGTCGCTGACGCTTTTCGCCAAACAGGAGGAAACTTCCGCGCCCGCCTCGTCTTCCCACAGACCTACCCCCTGATGCCGCCCTCCCTCACCTTCCAGACCCCGATCCCGTTCCACCCCAATATCTACTCGGACGGCCGGCTGTGCATCTCGATCCTGCACCCGCCGGAGGAGGACCAGTACGGCTACGAGGCGGCCTCGGAGCGCTGGAGCCCTGTGCAGAGCCCCGAGACCATCCTCCTGAGCACAATTAGCCTGTTCCACGGACCGAATGACGAGTCGCCTGCCAATGTTGAGGCTGCGCGTATGTTTCGCGAGGAGAGGGAGGGCAAGAATAAGGACTTCCGGAGGAGGTGTCGGGCTTGTGTGCGCGAGAGTCTCGGTGAGGACTAAAGGCTAGCGGTTGAGATTGCGGGTTTGGGAGGGTTTCAGCTAGTGAAGGAGAAATATGGCTGCATCGTGGCGTTTGGTAGTGGTGAAAGCATTTTCTGAGCTGGGTTGGTATCCAAATTGATGCCTGTTTTTGTGCTTTTGACCGGCGCTCCGTTCAAGTTAGACTTGTGAGGGTGTCATGGCCGAACCTCAAGTCCATGGCCGAACCTCAAGTCCGTGGCCGTGGGGAGCCCCATATAATAGAGTGAAAGCTATTGTGTGGCATGCAACCTAAGGCTACGGTAGACGCCGTAAAGGCCATGTTGACTCGAAGGTTGCCAAGTGCGTACAGCGGTTTCAAGATATGGTAATTATGAACAAAAGAAGCTCACCGCTTGCTGACATGAATTCAATGAAATGAAAGGTAAATGTATACTCATAAATGATGAGCTCTGTCAGATGGCAAATGCAGGAAACAAATACAAAAAAGGAAACAAGGAAGTCAACACAACTTCTCCATGAAAAATTGAAGGGTCCCTCTAGGCTCTATTTTTGCCCTTGCGATATGCGCGCTTTTCCCTTTTCTTCTTCGAGGACGTTTGACTGGCGGACGTATCTGGCGGGAACAGCGTCTCAAGTGTTCCAATCTTATCCTCTGCGAATGTGCTGGTATCCTTGAGATACTGAATAACGTCAACATCTCCTACGTCATTCAATTTCAACAATTTCACTGCTCCATTCCTGATCATTATCTCGCAAGCTTCATATCCGTTCCGTGGCCCCTCGGCGTCCTTATCTGCGATCCTTTTGATAAAAGTCTCCCAAACGCTGTGGAGACGAGGAGTCTCGCTATCCCGCGCTTGGATGATGTGTTTCTTGAATCCGTCCATCTGGGCTAAGTTTCCCAGCAACTCCAAGTCGATAGAATCCGACAAAACTTCCTGAGGACGGTCCCCGACTTCAATATGCCCCGATCCTTGAAGAACGTGCAGTAGAATGTCATCGCCACTCCGGTTCTGATAGTGTGAACTGTAAACCTTACGAAAATCCGTCAGCTTTTTCTGATGTTGATGAACCAGTATGCGTGCCTGAGAAAGAGCCAACAATCGAAGAACTCTGGCCACACTGTCATCCAGGTCTCCTAAGAGCAAGCTCTTCTGGTACCTGAGAATATCCTTGAGCTCTTCGCATCGATCAAGAGCCATACAGAATTCCACAATGTTCCAACAATCGACCGAGGCAACTGCTTCTTGAAGAATGTATAGAAACCAGAGGATGAAGTCCAAGTTGACTTCTTTGTCGATTGCGAACGAAAGAACACAAAGACAAGATCTCGCCAAATAGTACCATTGATAGGCAGGTAAGTAATCATCTTTGTGCGTCTTTCCTTCGCGTTGGAGAAATTCAACCACTGTTCGGTGGAGAAAGCCCAGTCGAATGTCATAACTGTCAGAGTTGCTGATTGGCCCGACTTGCCAAGCCTGGACCAAATCACGACATCGGGATAGTAACTGGTCTCTGAACATGAAAGGATCTTGTAGATCTCTGTGAAGGCTGTTGCGGGCTTTCAAGACTCCGCTGATGCCAGGATCAAGAAGGGTTTTAGAGTAGGCGATGTCTAGAACTTTGGCCTTGATCATCCTCTTAGAAATATCCCGAATCAAGGCAGAGTCTCGAGCGCTGAACAAAATCAGAGGCAATGATGTGTTGGCTATTAGCAACATCGAGAAGACCTGATGAACCTGCTCCTTGTACACGTCTTCAATAGAGTTTATCATCCTCTTGAAGAATTGATCAAGGTCTGGGGGAAACTCAGAGACTCTTCTTTGCAGAGTTTCGAGGCCATCGTTGTTATTGAGGCCCCGCACAAGTGACTTCACCACGAGTGAGACCCAGAAGAACACTCCTTCAGCTTTTATGCAGATTGAGTCGATAAGCAATTCCTCCTAGGCTTCCTGTAGCAATTGAAGCTCCTTAAACTGTTCATTTTGCCTCAAGGTGCTTTGAACATATAACCGCATATCCTCAGAAGTAAGGTTATATATTTGAATCCAGCCAAAAGCGTCGTTAAATACGTTTCGGAATTCCTGCCACAGTCTACTTGCGCAGCAGACCTTAATATCAGGTGACTTGGTGATAGCTTGGAAAAAATCTGTTAAATCTGTGCCCTAGCCCCTGTACTCATCAAGCCCATCCACTAGGATGAAGATACAATAGGGGATTGTCGGGAGGGCTTGAAGTCGCACGAATACGTCAGAAAGTTCTTCTAAGCTCCATGATTCCAGGTATTGAAATTGACCCAAGACGCAATCCGGGAACACCTTACTAATGAGTTCCAGGGCGTTAGACAAGGTCTGAAACCATAACGTTCTCAGCAGGCCTTCTTGGGATATCTGAAGTTTGGTCCCCCCAAACCAAAAGAAGTGACTGGCGAGAAGGAGAGGCTTAGGGCTCGCCCACGTCGTTGCAAGACTTTTCGTCGTCTCGTGGCCTAAGATGAATTTCATCAATGTCGACTTTCCAGAACCAGGCTTTCCTATAACCCAGAAGATGCCGCTTGACTCCCGCAGCCAGTTAGAGAAGTTCCCTGGGGCGATATCACCATAGATCCACTTAAACGTGTCTTTGTGTGCTTTAGGGATTTCGTTCTGACGTTCCTTGATTTGGGTGAAATGGAGGCTTTCGAGGATGGTCCTGGTGATACCATGAGTTCTGGCTTCCTCGGCAAATGCTGCCAATGTGTGGGCCAGTTCATTGACACCGCCAGAGTTCGTTTCCGACTCTGAGTTTAGAAGGTCCTGAACTTGTTCGGCCATAACATCCAATTTCTGTTCTGTGACTCTATTCCACTCCCTTGAGGCTTCTCCCCAGGTGTCTAATGATCTCGCGAGGCATCGGTGATGTTCGCTGGAAGACGTAAATTCCACTGAATTCCAGCCATATCAGAGAGGTGGGATACGTACTAGATAAGCCCTTGAAGTTTGAAACAAATCTGCCCTCGGATGTCAACCAAATCGGCTTGGAGGACTTCGATGGTGTTGCTCTTCCAATAAGAAAGGATCGAAACTTTGACCTTGGTCCTTCTGCGGTGCCGCTTGGAGTCTGGCACCCTCAAACGGCCAATCTCGGTTCCAAGTCTCGTGGCTGTATTGATGCATCGTGTTAAAAGCGGGCCCAAAGTATGATCTTTTACTAGGGCCTTGTGGTCCCTCAGCCTGGAGCAGTGCTCTTCAAAATCAGAACATGTAAGGGCTATCTCAGTATTGTGTTGAGCTAGTCCGTCTATATCGATATCGCGGTAGGTCGTAATAATAGTCTGTGTGGCTTTGAAACCGAGTTCAAGAAATTGAAAGATGCTGGCCGCAATTCCGAGAGCTGCGAAGGCCTCGGCCATAATGGAGTCTGCCGATGGTTCGCGAGAATGGATGTCGATTACTCGTCAGGCACGAGTGGTACTCAATCTGACTAAACACCTGTCGGTTTGGCAGACGTAAGACGAAGAAGCCCCGAGAGCAAAAGAATGATGACAATCTAATGGGAGTACGGAGACTGAGAAGGACAGATCGTCAACTATTTGGGGTTCCTCCGCACACGACCCCTGCCTACCAAATCTGATCAATGTCTTGGTTTCTGAGACAGGTAACTAACTCATTGCGCACCCTTATTCTACCTGAAACATCTGCTTTCTTGTATGAGAGGTGACATAGAGGCTTAAAGGTAGCCCTCTCATTCGCTTGAGAGGCCAGCCACCTAATGTTTCCGGCCTTCCTCCACCCTGGCAATGGTCTTACAGCCTCCCTAGTATGGATTAGTACAGTTGCAGGTGGCGACCTGAAAAAGCTGGGAATATCAATGATTTGGTGGTTTCTGCGTGCTGTTCTTACCAAAAGGTACTGATCTGGGTGTGATTTACTAGGTAGGAATACGACAAGTCAAGTGAACCCTATATTAAGGTGCCTGGTCTGTCACCAGCTTGGTAGGTGACCGGACTCATTGAGTACTGAGAAGCCCCTTGTCCCAGAAACAAAGGAGGTGCGACTATTAGTTCGGTTATATACCTAGGTGCTGGTAATATAGACTAGCACAAGGTGCTAATCCTCATGCATTCCGATGTCTTGTCTGTCACTTCTGTATACGGTCTCCCTTAACGGGTGTGTGAAGCTTCATGTCCTCTTTTCCCCAGATACTCTCATTTGGCAACCCCATAAAATCTGAAAACAAAATGTTTATGAACTGGCTTGGGATGTTTCATCTACGGAAACGCCTTGGTCAGACCTAGCGAGATCTTCAAGCTGATAAGATAGTAACTATAAGTCCTGCTATGTATTAGTCGGAGCATTGTCCTCTCAGACAACATCGGATTTCACAAAGACCAGCACCACTCATGCGTCATAACTAAACGCAGGTAGAAGTCAATCACAGGCCTTCCATATCTCACAACATAGTTGCTTATGGAAGGCTACAGCAAGCCTCCTGAGATAAAAAGCGTAGTGGATGAAGTATTCCCTATATCCTAGTCTGAATGCCTCGTCCACAGGATGTGTCTGATAATGTTGATCTTCATGTCATACCTGTACATTACATCCGACTTGAGGCTACTTTTGATTCATTATGACAATCTTTATGTCCTTCCTTGCATGTTGCGCCTCGAAAGCCTGACCAGCCTGTGTCAGAGGATAGGTTGATGTGATTAGCGGCTTGAGATCCACTAGATTTCGCTCAAGCAGGCTGATCGCATCTGCGAAACAGCCCGGCGTGTACCTCACAGTACCTACCTCAAGATTAGGATAATGTTAACATCAAGGCAGAGAAATGACTCACCCTTGATGTTGAGCTCCTTAGCCGTTATCAAGAATAGCGGGACTGAGGTGAGCGGTTTGCCTAATCCAGCTTGAATGCAAGTTCCACCCGATTTCAGCATCGCGACTGCCATTTGAATACAAGCTTCTGCGCCACTGGCTTCAACTGTGACGTCAAAACCGTTTCCAAGATCATATTCGGAGTTGAGTTGCTTGGCGTATTCCTGATAGAATGAGAGGGAGTCTATGGATGGGTCTTTGTTCTTGGGAGGGACGATCCCGACGGTCGCGCCGTATGTCTCTGCAAACTGCGTCCGCGATGACTCAATGTCAAACATGATGACCTTTTTGACACCGTATGCTTTTGCGACGGCAAGTACGAGGAGACCCAGAGGGCCACATCCGCTGAAAAAGGAATGGTGTCAGTATGTCCAGCCCTCGGATATATATGTAGGAGATCATACAAGATAGCCATCGTTTGGTGGGCGTTTAGAGAGGCCCTCCTGGCAAGTTGGACCGCGATGGCGAGTGGTTGGATCGCTCCCGCCTCCTCCCAGGAGATTGAGTCCGGGATGGGCACCGTCATCGAGGCTGTGCAGGTGAAGTACTGGCAGAGTGTGCCATCCGTGGGGTCAAGGCCACAGTACTTTAAGTTCGCGCAGATATTCGGGGTACCTTTGACACAGAACTCGCAACTATTTCAACTAGCGTCAGTAGGCCCCTCAGGTTTAAAACAAATTAATATTTGGAATCCATACTTCATGCACGCAAAGCCCGGCTCTACAGCCACTCTCTGTCCGACAAATCGGTTCTTGACACTCTTTCCTATCTGAATAATGATACCCGAAGACTCGTGACCAAGTACGAGTTGGCGGGATACCTTGTCGCTTTCCCAGTTGTGGCAGTCTGAACCGCAGATGCCTGTCGCAACGATTTCAACGAGCACTTCGTTGTCGCCTGGTGGGTGCACGGGACGTTCTTGGATCTCTAATTTCTTAGGTCCAACCCAAACCACAGCCTTGTTCGACGCTGGAAGGTTTGCCTCTGTCATCGTCGTAGATTGTTCACCCTATTGTCAAGATTATGAATTCGTTGGCCGGTTGCGTTTGCCGTCTGGTGATGCGGATCACGATCTAGGCGACGAAAGAATTGAACGAAACCCAAATCGAGGCGCAAAGCGGCTGGTCAAGCTTGAATACGACAGGGGAAGGGGAGTATACAGATCCGTAGTGTAAATGTTCAGCCCAAATGAATGCTTTTCTGAGAACGAGACGCATGCCCATATCTTAAACTTGGAGCCGCCTGTGATCTGGGAACACACAGCTCCCCCTCGCCTTCGGCATGGATCCCGGGCCGAAAATCGGTACGGAGCTCGGCGCTGCGGTACGGGTCCCGGGCCGTGAAAGATGCAATTAGTCAGCTGGAGGCTCCTTGGCTTCATATGCCCTGCTATTTCCTGCGCCCGACAATCAAGACCTTGTTGGGATGTGTTGTGCGACGCGAGATAGCCCAGGCATTGGTGTAAGGACCCTGGTCCCGAGATATGAGGGGTCGCATACCAGGCAAACATTAGCCATTCTACCGCTACATCAAGAGGTCGGAGGCAGATAGCTGGCATATTCTGGGCATCAACCAGCGATAACGTATCAACCACCTATCCAGTAAACGCCGGGGGACTCAAGCTTACCATTCACATCTTTAAGAGGACAACGCTCCCTGCTTCTGTGACATTTACCATCAGTTTCTTGTATTCACTCTCGTGGTTTCCGGGTTTAAACAAGTTGTTTTCGACAAGCATGGCCTCCGATCAAAAGCCATCAAGCCTCAGGGCTACTACCTCCACCATGATTCCGCACTGGGACCCCGCTACAGAGAAAGCCCTCGTACGGAAGATCGACCTACGTATCTTCCCCGTCATGATCGTCCTCTTCATCCTCAACTTCATCGACTGTAACAACTTCGCCAATGCCCGTCTCAGCGGCCTCGAAAAAGATCTCAAGCTCACAGACGTTCAGTACCAGACCTGCATCTCCGTCCTTCTCAGCGGCTACGTCGCCATGCAGATCCCTTCCAACATGATTCTGAACAAGCTCAAGCGGCCAAGCTGGTATCTTTGCGGATGCGTCGCCGTCTGGGGCGTCATATCGGCGGCTACCGGTGCTGTGCGAGGCTTTTCCAGTGCCGTGGTTTGCCGTTTTCTCCTGGGTTGCGTCGAAGCCAGCTTCTTCCCTGGGAGTTTACTATTCCTGTCGCGTTGGTACAACCGGAGGGAAATGCAGCTGCGTGTGACGATTCTGAACAGTGGGAATCTGGCGGCGCAGGGATTTGGTGGGCTTATTGCTGCTGGAATTCTTGCTGACATGGAGGGCGCTTCTGGGCTGCGTGCTTGGAGGTGGCTCTTCATTGTCGAGGGTGCTGTCACTGTTGCACTCGCCGGCGTTGCGCTCTTCATCCTGCCAGATTACCCCAAGACAACGAGTTGGTTAACGGAAGAAGAGAGACGAGTAGCACAGGATCGTCTGGCACTTGACGAGGGGTTGGCTGGAGGTTCTGCTGAAGATGAAGATGTTACCGCCTTTCAAGGACTTGTCATGGCTTGCAAAGATGTCAAGGTGTGGCTTCTGGGGTTGGCGTACCATACGACAATCATGGGCTTGAGCGTAAGTTCACTCCTTGTGACAAAACCGCCTTGCAATACATGCTAATGACGCTCATACTACAGTTTGTCTTCTTCTTCCCAACCATCACGCAAGGTCTTGGGTACGGCCAGACAGTGACTCTTTTGCTGACTGCCCCGCCCTGGATGTTCGCTGTTTTGGTGTCGTTGCCGAATGCATGGCACGCCGATAAGACGGGAGATCGCTTCTTCCACTACTTTGTACCGCTGTTAACGTGTATGGTTGGATACATCATATCTGCCACCACGACGACCACAGCCCCGCGCTATGTTTCCTTGTTTCTCATGACCGGTAAGCCTTCTGATCTTCATTCCACACGGAAGGCAGAGCGACTAACCAAAATTCTTACCCAGTGGGATTTGCATCCGGGTTCGTTATCCTTGCCTGGATATCCAACACCATACCCCGGCCAGCAGCTAAGAAAGCCGCCGCGATCGCGATGGTCAACGCAATGGGCAATATTGGGAGCATCCCCGGCTCATACATCTGGCCGGCTAAGTACGGTCCGTACTACGTTGAATCATTTGGTGCAGAGATTGCATTGCTTGGTTTTGCTGCGGTTGCTGCTCTTGGGCTGCGGTTCTACCTCCGTGCCCAGAACAAGAAGCTTGATCGTGAAGAGGCAATGCAGGACTCTACAGAGGCCGGTGCGAAGGACTTTGTGGGATATGGTGTCACAACTGAGGTCAAGAGCTTTCGTTATTTGTACTAAGTCATAAAGATTTTGACAGCCTTGGCGTCAAATTTTACATGTATATTTCAATCAGCCTTGGGATAACATCACGGTTGAAACTGAAGACATGAAACTCGCGTTGCTTGCTTCTTGAATGTTCGGAATTTGCACGTGAAAAGCCGCCTCCCGTTCCTCAATTGCATGGACTTTGTCGCTGTGACGACCTGACTACACCCTCGCAGTACGGTGACGAGGTGCAAGTTGGAAGATTCAATCGAATCCTGCTGATTAGAGATAAGAACAAGCTCCCTGACCGGAACATTCCTATCACAGCCTGCGCCATCCAATCAACTATGCAGCCTGTTTCAAGCATTTGCAAAAACCAACAGGGGTACAAATCCACAGACTTCCTTGCTTGAATCCCTTTGGAAATCATCGGCCCGAGTTCCGTGTCGGTGATCCGAAATGGGGATTTCCTCGTGAGAAAGGCCCTCCCCAATCGTGATGTTCATGTATGCCTGTACAAAGTACTTACGGTCCTGTTCATTGCTGTTTCTCATGTAACACGCGAGTCCACTACAACTACTCGCACGGAAATCTTTGTGGCTTCTTTCTCTCTCTATCTCATGCTCGTGCATAACCTGAGGGGCGATGACAAGGACAGTTGTTGGCATGCAGGGCGCCTGGGACCCACACAAGCCATGTCAACTGCTCCCTACGCCCAAGGGATCCGTGTAACATGCCCAGTCAAAGGGATGGCGAAGATGCCTCTGGGCAATGAAGACTGGTTTGCAGGCTGCTAGGGAGAACAAGCAGCATGCCACGTATGGACTTGTAGGCTTTCACCGGCGGCTTATATAGAAGACCTACAAGCCGCCTTTTATCGGCGCGTTCATTGTGCACCAGCATCTCATACAAAGACGTTCTCGTGGAGTAAAACGCAAGAATAAAAATGCATTTTAAGCTTGTCTCTGCCCATCAAGCATTCCCATCTTCCGTTTGAATTCATGCAACCATTCCGGATTGTCAGCCAGCGTTTGGTTCCAGGGATCATCGCTATATCATGATGATGTGTCAGTGTCCCTGGTCAAAAACGTTCTTAACGGCCGGAAAATGCCTGGGGAGCTACTCACTCTTCAAAGAAAATCCATCTTGCTTGGCGTTGCAACTCGGCGTCTGTTGGAACGTGTCGATTTGGATTACGATCCGACATCGATATTCTGACAAACCGAGTCAACTCCAGCGCAAGACGACGATAGCAGTTATCCTCGTTGACAAATGATGTACCACTGTTTGCTAGGGTTGCCTCATTCTGATGGCTGTCATTGGTTTCGTTGGCGGTGATTTGGAGAGCCGAGTCTCCGGGGGACTCTTCATTGCCGTCATCCCCAATTTCGATACCAGGAATGGCAGCGCTCAAGAAGGCTTGATTGCCAACGTCCAGCGCTACGACCCCGAAACTTTCCGTTCGTGGGATTCCAGCACGCTCGCGAAATGATTCAAGCCAGTAGGTCGACGCTTTTACAAGACAGGTCAAGAAACTTGGAAAGACCTCTGATAGCGTAGGAGAAGAGGCTTCCATCGTCTGAATTATATGACACGCCTCGCGCTGTAGCTCCTCGTTAGTAACTTCATATTATAAACTAACTATAATATATAGTATCTATATAAATAAAATAGCTTATATTACTCTAAATTAAAGTCTAATATAAAAGGTCTTTTATAGATTAGAAACTAATATACTAGAATATTATTAATCTAGAAAAGTAAATTAAAGAGTAAATTATATTATACTTTTTTCTTAATATAAAGCTACTTTAGATATTTAAAAGTATTATATATTTTTTTTAATTTAAAAGAACTTATAAACTCTAATTCTATATAATTAATATTATATTATTTTATATATAGGTTTAAATTATATAAATAGATATAAAAAGAAATAATTAATAAAAAAAACTAATAAAAAAGATTATTTTATAGCTTTATTATTAAATTATAAAAAGAAATAAGTATTTATCTTTATATACTTTCTATTATAGTTAAAATTATAAGTACTAAAGTAGTAACTAATATTACTATTTTACTTAGTATAAATAAAAGTTTTTTATTAACTTAGAATAAAAAATTAAAATAGTTATTAAAGTAGTAAAGTAGTAATAATAATAATATTTCTTATACTATTTCTACTTCTTAATTTTCTTTTTTTATTTATAATATTATAAATATATATATTACTTATTTTATATTTATATATATATATATATATATATATATAGTTATATAGTAATTATAATATTTAGTTTTTATTTATAATAATATTTTTAATATTAACTATATTATTTTTAAATAGTTAAAAAAACTAAAACTAAGTATATAGCTATAATAGCTAAAATAAAAGCTACTTTTATTAAGAAAAAGTAAAAAAAAAAAAAAAAAGAGAAGAAAAAAAGAGTAGTAATACTCTTCTAGTTTTCCCTAAAACTTAAAAACTTTATACTTAAAAGTAAGTTATTTTATCTCTACTTTATTATTTTAAAATTCTCTTATTATTATAAACTTTTTATTTTATTTTACTATTTTTATAATTAAGTTATTAACTTAAGTTATTTTATAGAGATTAAAACTATTAAGCTTAATAAAAATAAGAAATCTATAAAAATTAAAAAAGCTAAAAAAAAAGTATAATTTAAAGTCTATTACTTCTATATTTCTATCTTCTTATAAGTTATAATAAAACTATAAATAGTATATATTTTAAAACTTTATTACTTATTAAATCTTTATATTATTTACTAACTTCTAAATAGAAGTAGAAGCTCTAAAAACCTAAAACTAAGAAGAAAAGTAGCTACTACTACTAAGTAATATTATATACTTACTATATTTACGTAATACTATCTTAGATATATTACTTAATATATATATACTTAGTTTAGTATAGAGAAGTAAATATACTTTTTATAAAGAAAAAAGAAAGCTATATATTCTTATACTAATCTTTATATTTAAACTAAAGCTCTAATTTCTAAGAAATATATAAGAGAATCTTACTAAGAATATATATTTACTATATAACTCTTATCTTATTAGTTATTTACTAACTTATAAACTATAGGTTTTTATTTATTAGAGAACTATACTTTATAAAGCTTTTAATACTTATAATAAAGCTTAGAAAAAAGCTAAAGTTAAGAGTAAAAGTAGTAAAAAAATAGCTATAAAACTTATAGTTTCTCTTTTTATACTAGCTTTAACTTTATAAGTTAAAGTTATTATAGAAGAAGTATTAGTTTTTAGTAGTTTATATACTAGTCTGTTCTCTAAAATAAATCTCTCTATTACTAAAGTAGCTAGTATTTATACTACTATTAATAGCTTCTTTAGTAGTATTATTCCTAAGATATTACTACTTATATATTATATCTTAATAGATAACTATATAGCTACTCTCTAGAGATATAAATAAAAAGTATAGTATTATATTACTAAGTACTCTATAAAGTATAAGTATTTTAAGCTTTTAAGAAAGCTATATACTTCCTAGCTATTAAGCTATTTTTAATTAAAAATACTTAGTTTATAAGCTTTATTTACTACTTAACTTTTCCCTTTTAATTTATACTATTATTTATAATATATCCTAGAAGTTTAGAAGTATTTTAAACTATTTAAACTTTATTTAAGAAAAAGGTTTTATAAAGCTATTAGCTAGTATCTTATTAGTAGAGAAATATATAACTTAGAATAATTATTTAATATATTCCTAGTAAAGCTATATATTCTAAATATCTATATAGTAAAAATAAGTTAAGATATACTCTTTTTTATTTATTATAAGTTAAATTATCTATTAATTATTATAATAAATCTTCTATATCTCTAAAACTAAGTTTAAAGTTAGTAAAGAGTTATTTAAGAGCTATTATCTTTTGTATTATATATTCTAAGCTAAGAAACTTAGCTTCTATTATTAATATAGTTATTATACTTTAATATATAGCTTTCTATTAAATTAAACCTCTAAAAAGAGATATTATAAAACCTTAAAATAACTTTTATATCTCTTTATTATTAGTAAAAGATATATTACTTATAATTAATAATATCTATACTATCCTACCCCCTAAAATACTAAAGTAAATTATAAAGTATTATATATAGTATAGATATTAAATAACTTAATTTATAGCTTAATAATATTTTAGAAATAGGTTTATTAAGAATTATAATAATAAAGTATAAATAAAAGCTATATCTAGTTATATTATAATTATAATATAAAGGATTAACTTAATTTTCTCTTAATATAAGAAGACTTCTTAGAGAGATATTTCTCTATTAGACTTCTTAAATAAAATAAAGAATAGAGATATTATTAGTACTTTAAAATCTATAAAGTTAAATTTCTTTATAACTTATTTAATATACTAATTATAAGAAAAGTAGATCTTTTATATTACTTAGTTATAAATAATCCTAATCTTTAGGTACTATTTAGCTAGTCTCTAGTTTTTTAGTTTATATTTTACTTTAATACTATTTATAACTATTTCTATATCCTTTATATAGTTTTTATAATATAAAATAAGGATATTATTAATATAAAAAAGTATAAATACTTTCTTATTATAAAATTAAAAGAAGTATAGGTTTTTACTTATTAAATAGAGTCTAAAGTAAAGAAAAGTATTTAAAAACTCTTTATACTAGAATAAAAGTATATTATAAAAGCTATATAATATATATTAGAGTTTTATAACTTTCCCTTCTTTTTTAAAGCTATCTAGTAAATAATAAGTAATAAAGAAGTTATTTAGTTTATATATAGTATTTAGAAATATATTAATAATATTAAATTAGTAGATTTTAAAGTTAAATTATACTATAAAAGCTATTATAACCCTAAAAGTTTTTATAATAAGAGTTATAATATATATCTATTCTAAAAAATACTTTTTTAGAAATTACTTTATATATATATCCTAGCTTTATAGTAGTTAAAATATCTATATTAATTAAACTTATAAGTAAATACTTACTTAAAAAAGATAAACTTATTCTTTATTTTTATTTAGTTTATAACTTCCTAGATACTTATTTCTTTAAGTTTATTAATCTTAATATTATATATTTTAATAAAGTAAAAGTAAAATAGTTCTAATATATATTAGATATCTCTCTAAGTTTTAAGAAACTTAATAAGTTAATTAATATAAATCTTTCTACTTAGTATTATAGATATATATTCTAGTTTTACTTAATAATAGAAGTAAAAATAAAATAGTAAAATAAATAATAACTTTAGTTTATTTCTTTAAATACTTTTTACTACTTTAGTATATATATTTTAAAAAAGAATATCTTAGTTTTATTCTATTTAGAAGAATATAAAATATATTCTAAAATAAAGAAATTATTTTAGTTTTATATTTTTAAGTTAGCTTAAGTTAGTATAGTTATATACTTACTCTAACTCCTTTTTAATAATATTCTCTTCTTTAGGTTTTAAATATAGCTATACTAGCTAAGTAAGAGAAATACTTTATAAAAGTAGTTATATATTATTCTTCTCTATATCTAGATCTTATAGAAGAGAAGTATTAGTTTAAATATAGATTTTATTTAAGATTATATCTTTAGTAAAGCTTATAGTATAGCTAGTATCTTAAATCTTTTTTATTATTTTATTAACCTAAATAAAAGTTAATAGTAGTATTATATTTAGAATTTTATATATTTTAATAAAGTTTATATTTAACTTAGAAATAAATATTTATATTTTTTAACTATTTTTAACTAATTATAATTCTCTTAATAAGAAAAATATAATAGTAGTATTTTATTATTAGTTATTAATATAATATTAGCTTTATTTTATATTTCTAGAAATTATAGTTTAAGAAGTATAGAAAAAGTAGGTTTTTATATCTTTTTAATAACTAAATAAGTTTCTTTGCTTTAGATTACTATCTTTATATTATTTTTTAAGTAGAATATTTTTTTATTAAATATTATATTTTATATAATAATAACTTCTTAAAATAAAAATACTTAGATCTTATAAAAATTATATAAGTTTACTATATACCTTATAAAGTATCTAATATACCTTTATATTATAACTTTAAAGTTATATCTATTCTTATTTATTTTATATTTTTTCTTAAGAAAGTATATTCTATAGCTATATATATACTCTTCTCTATTAAGAGTATAAGTTAACTAAGAAATTTATTTTATAAATAGGTTTATAATACTTAATAAAATCTCTTAGCTAATTGTCTTTAATTTAGATTAATAAAAGCTAGCTATAGTATTAATAAGAGCTTATATTATAAAGGAATATAGTAGTTTATACTACTTTAATCTAAAGTATAAGTAGAAGTTTAGTAACTTAAAGTATTATAATAGCTTTTATAATTAGTTCCTAACTTACTCTCTTTATATTTCTATTTAGTTTCTTTATATATAAAGAAGTTTATTTAATTTTAATTCTTAAATCTAAAGCTTAGATCTAGAACTTTAAAAACTTATTTATTATAATTATAATATACTTATTATCTTATTTTATTTTATATAAAGTAAAGCTATACTATCTCTATACTTAGTATTTAAATATTTAAATTATTATAAAAACTAAATATTAAGATTTATTTATATATAAGAAGATAAAAAGTTAACCTATATACTTATTTTTAATAATAAGTATTTACTTATTTATATTAAAACTTACTAAGTAGTTAAATAGATCCTATAAAATTCTATAAAAAAAGTAAGTTACTCTTTTTTCTAATATATATTATAAGATAACCTACTTTATATATATTATTATATAGTATTAGTAATTAAAGTATATAATACTCTAGATCTTTACTTCCTAAGTATTAAGAATAAGTTTTTCTAATACTTTTAATCTTAAATATCTAGAGTAAAAATACTATATTTCTATAGTATTAATATAAGTTAGTAAGTATTCTTAAGAGTATTACTTTATATAAATTATTATAAAAATAAATAGGTTTAATATTAAAATGTTACTAAAAGAAAATATATCTAGAATAGAAATAAGAGAGATAAAGTTAGTAATCTATAAAAGTAATATTACTCTTTTTTAAGAGCTTCTTTACTTCTATACTATCTTTATAATCTCCTATATAAAAAGTACTATTAAAACCTAAATACTAAATATCTATCTTTTATAATAAATATTCTAAAATAATATTAATATAAAAGTTATCTATAAATATAATATTTTATAGTATAATATCTTAAAGGTTATTTATTTTATTAAGAATATTATAAAAGATTTTTATATTTTATACTATAATAAAATATAAAATTATATTTATTTTAACTTATTCCTTTACTTTATAGATAATTAAGCTTTTTTTAAAAAGAGAGATATTATTAATAAAGTAGAGAATACTATAGTTATCTAATATTATACTATTAAAGAGAATTCCTAAACTTTAAATATAAGTTATATAGATATTATTAAGTTTAAGTTCTAATATAAAAATCTTTACTTCTTTAATAGTAATTAAGTTAATAATATCTTTAGTAATTATATAAGCTACTATATTAGCTAGAAAGTTTATTTTAAAAGTAGAAATATTAGTTAACTTTTTTATTCTATTAGAATTACTTTTAAGAAACCTCTTTTTATTCTAAGTATTACTATTACTAAAATAGAGAGAACTAAAGTTCTTTATAATAAACTATTTTTATATACTATTTTAATATAAAGTTTAGAGTAATTTAGTTTATTAATTCTAAAGTAGACTTATTTTATTTTATCTAAATATATAAAACTTTTTATTTATAAATATAAACTTAAGTTAGTTATAAATAGAAAGTATCTATTTATAGTTTTTTTATATATATAATAAGTAGCTAACTTATATTATAAAAGCTTTTCTAAAATAAAATCTTTAAAAATTATATTATTTAATTATTTAGCTAATATTATAAAAACTTTATTTATATAACTTTTTAATTAAGTTTTTATTAAAATTTTATAGAAAAAATCTTTAAATATTTTAGTATACTAACTTATACTTAAAATCTTAATACTTAAATATTTTTATTTAATAATATTAATAAGTTTTAAATTAGCTTAAAATAGAGTAAAATAATATTATATTACTTAGAAGAAAGTTTTTAATATAAAAGTTCTTTAGATCTCTAGTAATTTATACTAGAAAACTTTAAGAAATATATTTTAGAAATCTTTAATCTAAATATTTAAATTAATAATAGAAAATATTTAATCTAGAACTAAAATATACTTTTTATAAATTATAATAAAATTATTTAACTTATTCAGAATATAGTATTTCAAAATATAAATTAAAGTATAAAAAGTATAATTTCTTTTTTTAAAAAGCTTTATTTAAACTAGAATAAAGATTTTTTAGAAACTATATTTTTTATTTATTTATTAAAAGCTTTATATATTTACTCTTTCTATATATATTTTATTTTATATATAATATATATAGTAAAATATAAAATATAAAGTTTAAAAACTTCTATAGATCTCTTAGTAAGAAAAATAAAAATAACTAATATAAATAGTAATAAGTTATTAATAACTTCTTTAAATTTTTTTTCTAGAATTTTTATGGTTTTTTTTTAAAGGTTTTTATATATATTTATTATAATAGAAATATATAAAATAATTACTTTTTATAAACTTTTTATTCTATTTTATAGTATTTATATTACTTTTATTCTTTTTTTAAATTTAATTATTAAATAAAAAATTATTTTTAATTTTATTTAGATTAGAAAAAAATACTAGAGATATTATTTAAATTATATTTCTAGATATTTTTTATTTTTATTTCTATTTAAAAATAATATACTAAATAAAGAAGTTATAATAAGAAATAAACTATATAAAATACTTAAATTAGTAGTTATTATTATATTAGAAATAAATTATAAATTAAAATTAATTTTAAAAAGTATAACTAAGAATTAAAAAATATAATAAATATAGAATAATAAAAATAAAATTATAAGTTATTTTATAAATAGTAATTTAGAAATATAATATAACTAAATTTATAATTATTATAAATTAATTATAATATATATATATTTATATAAATAAAATAGTTATATTATTATTCTAATTAGAGTTTATATAAAAAGTTTTTTATAGATTAAAGACTAATATATTAGAATATTATTAGTCTAGAAAAGTAGGTTAGAGAGTAAGTACGTTATACTTTCCTCTAGATACGAGGCTGCCTCGGATGCTTGAGGGTATCACGACACTTCAGTTTTGATCAATTTAGAAATATCTACATAATCTCGTAACTGCTTTTCAAGGGAGCATTCCTCGAAAATATCAGCCTTGCCGTTGATGCTAAGATATGTTACCCGCGACTTTCTTGCCTCTTTCAGTGGACGAGTGCGTGCTCGCCTTGTGATTACTTCACAAGACATGAGTAGATCCCGCAGCCATGAGCGCATGTGCGTTGATGACTCAAATCCCATCTGACTAGACTTGATTTCTGACCCGAAGATAATGCAGCAGCTCTCGTATAGCAGCTCTGCATTCGTTGGCATGCGCGCCCTTGTACTAACATAGTCTATGCAAAAGCGGTCAACTTCCACCTTTATCAACTCGAAGGCATTGGTAGCCGTCTCGGGAGCTCCCTGTTTCGTTGTGAATGGCCACGGTGAGTTGCGCTCGGTGTGAATCATATCTGCGGGGATGACCGTTTAGCTGCGACGTAACATAGCCCTGGAGCTGGGCGCGCATTGGACACACTTACATGGTGCTATGGAGTTCTCAACCATTTCAAGCACATCACAGTCGAAACCCCAATCGCTCCGCCATCCTTCCATTGTCTTCCCAGCTTTGAAATGCTCAGCTAGGTGGTCGACCCTTTCGCTCCACAGCTCCATAATTAAGCCGCAAAATCCGCATCGTGATCGAATCAACCCGTTCTCTCTTTTCCACCCATTCATAGACCATCCTGTGAACTTCGAGTTGTGTACTAGCTTTAGATGCTGTTGTAAATGGTCTTTCCGGTAGAAAGTTCGATCTTCGGCTTCGCGATTCTTGCATAAGGAATATTCGTGGCTTTCCAAATGATGGATACTTGGGTCAATCTGTTCACAAAACACACAAAGTAACTGTCCGCCAGCATCCAGAACGGTCGGGCCGTTCGGAGAGCATTCCCAACGCTCGAGTGATAGGTGTAAAGACTTTTCATGGCGTTTCGAGTTGTGTTTGGTCTTGAACGTCTCCGTGCAGAAGGTGCATTGGTACACCTGTGGGCTTCCCCCCCAGAGTGCATCTGGTTTGTTCGTGCGTGGCTGCTGTGCAGGTACTCGTCGCCTCCTGCGTCTCATAGCTCTCGTTCCAAGGGGATCGTACGACCTGTTCGATGTGTTGGAGACGTGGGAATAAGCTGAGTTCGCAGAGCTCCTGTCTGAAATCGACGTTCCTGCACTGCTTGAACGCGACCGTGAAAGACAGGTTGACTCGAAAGGATCATAAATCCCAGGCCGAAGATCGGAAGCGGCGTGCGCAATTGCGGCAGCAGAGACGGGCTCATGTTCTGGTGGCGACACCTGCCACCGTTGGAAGGGATCCATCTGATCGAACCCGGTTGGTAGTCTATTATTCTCGACGATATCGATAGTACGTGATGTTGCCGTTGTAATAGCAGGCGACGACGGACGCTTCAGCGGCATTTTGAACATGTGACGTCGTCGCGAGTTTGCTAGCCAGTTGGTGATTTGTTGTTTTCTCAAGCCCGTTTGCCGTTCTAGTAGTTTGATCTCGGTTCTCGTTGGGTACGGGTTCTGGCTGTTGTTCGAGAGCCATGTCTTGAGAACGCGAATTGATCTGGCGGGGAACCGAGTCCCAACTTTCGACGGCCCCGCCACTGCCGAGCGGTGGTCTTCGCTTGTCCCGTTGATGTCGGCAAGGCTGCAGAGTTGAAAGCTTGTGGGTGTTTCATTCTGAAGTGCCCCCGAGAAGCATATTGCGTTAGAACCTAAGGGCTGTATGTCGGCCAGCTGTTCATTGAGCGCTTTGGTGCCTTGTTCGAGAGTACTGCTGAGGCCCAGATCAACGACAAACCCGTCTCTATCGCTCAAACCATCACTTGTAGAGTTCAGCAGGCCTGAGGTACTTAGACCCTGAATATCCTGCCAGAAGGTATCATTGCTGCCATCTTCTCGAAGATGTAAGGCGTTGTTGTCAGTGAAGTTGACGGCAAGAATATCCGTATCAAGCGCAGCGTTGCCGTCATCACCGGCGTGTGGGCGAGTGTTGCTTGTTGGACCCAAATACTTGTCCATCTCGGAGTATGTGAAGGGCTGAAGTTGTTACCCGTGGGTCTGTGAGGGTTATTCGGCACGAACAGGGGAGTTGGGAATATTGTTAACCCGGTGTAGTTCATCTCTTGGCCAGAAATGTCGACAAATGAACTGTAAATGTAATGAGGAGGGCCTCTTAGTGATGGGTCTGGCATTAACGTCAGCTGGCGTCAGGGCTTTGAGGCTTAACATTTACAGGGCAACGAAGTCTGCTCTCTAAGAATTCATCGGTATCACGGTTATCGATTGCCCGCGTGTTGAACATGGATGGCGGCGACACGCTTTACGTTCCGTCTTCGGCGAATCGAGGGACACGTCTGATCAGATGCCCCACATTATGAAAGTGCGCCCTTGGGTGCGAGCTACCCCACCTGGCCACGCCTTTCGGAGCTTAAGTTGATTCTGGAGAAGAGAAACCTCTGACAAATGCAAAGCACTGCTCATCAATGTGAAGCCAGGGACACAAAAGATTGAAAATGGATGCTGATCGTTTCATTCAAGTTTCTCAGCCAAGTATTTCACATGCCGAACGGCTTCTGGTGCAAGAGCAACGGTTAGGCAACGGGGAAGAGTGGAAAGGATGCAACTGAAAACGAGGGGCAGATGCTTGAGGGCAGTGGCTATACAAATAGGTACTATGACAGTTCAAGGGAAACTACATAGCACTCCAAAACGAAGGGTTTGCGTTTTAGCTCAGAAAGAAAGGCGTGCATAAATGCCCCTGTGCAAGTGTTTCGATCCCTTCGGCACGAATACAGAAGACATGGCCGTGAGGAACCAATGACATGCCTTACTTGGACAAGTTGTCAACTGCGCCCTTGTGGCGTAGCGTCAGGGGCTTTGTGGCACCATGCGGTACAGGCTAAGTACGACAACTTCGCAGCATGGTGACTCGGGAGAGCAATCTTCCCAATAACTAAGAACCAGCATGGGCGCTGAAGTATTGCAACCGGCAGAGCATTTGTCATCTATTTCTAGGCCTGGCCTAATAGAAGGAGAACCATAGGGAAGCCTCCGCTTTGCTAGCCCACGATGGAGTACCCTCGCCCGGCGTAACTTTATTCTTCAGGATGTGTGTGCTTACAAATATCGAGGCATGTTCTTTGAGCTGCTAGGTAAGATCATTCCAAGCCAAGTTTATAGCCGAATCGAGGCTTACTCTCACGTTTGTCTGCGATCTACTGCCGCAGAATCATCGCCCAGCTTATTGTCCAACCCTTGTTCCAGCACGGTCATGCAAAGCATCAACAAGTATGTCTCTTCGAAAGTCGATCTCGCCGGATTCACATCCACCATCAAGGAAATAAATCACTATCATAATCAACGGCCATTTCAACTCGAAAGTCTACACCTGCGGCTCAGTCATCTCCGGAACCGTGATTCTAACGCCCCGGAGAAGCATCCCGTTCTCCCACATCAAGATCAGCTTCATCGGCACATTAGTTTTGAAGATGCCTACATCTCGAAAGACATTTCACAGAGGTTTGTCACGATGGACTTCCCGATTTCTGCCTCGTCATATCCCGAATCCCAACCCTTTCAAGTAGGGCAAACATACAACATTCCATTCTTCTTCATCATCCCACACCAGTTGACCGATAGTATTTGTGTCCACGGGACCAACTCACACGTCGTTCGCAACAATCATTTACGCCTGCCATCGACTCTGGCAGGGTGGGAGAAGGATGATTTGGCTCCGAGATTTACAAAGATTGAATATTATGTTTGGGCGGGGATATCACACCAAAGTGGTACTGAGGTCGGAGGAGATTCAAAGATACTTTCAAGCTCAGAACACCGTATCAACGTCCTCACGACATACCCGGAAGACCCGCCGCTGAGTATCGGACGATTCGACACACACTATACACTCAGCCAGTCTAAGCTTGTGAGGAGGAAGTTCTTTTCGGGGTCGTTGGGGCGCATCACTGCGACGGCCGCCCAACCGCACACCATGCGTCTCGATCCATATGGACGCAGCACAGACGCTTGTTCATATCAGGTTACCCTCATTTTCGAGCCTTCATCGCCAACTGCGACTCCCCCACTCGATGTCAGCTTGTCATCGGTGAAGTTGTTAACCCGCACGTGGTACTCATCACAGCCTGCGCAGGATCTCCCGGACACGAGCTCAACGCGTAAGCCATTGTCCATCTCGACGAAGGTCACAAGATTATCATTCCAATTTGGCGCCTGGAGATCCACCGTCACGAGCCCTACACCGCTGGAGGATAGACAAAGTGGAACCATTGAAACGTACATCGCGCTGCTACAAGTGGGCTTCAGATTGCCGACATCAACGCACATATTTCCTCCAACATTTCATTCCTGTCTCATTTCTCGGACATATGCTTTGGAGACCAACATCGAGGCTGGGGGTTGCAACATCAGATTGGTGCTGCCAATTCAAATAGCAATGGAACCTTGGGAGCAAACGCACCCCTATCTAGAATTGGATTCAACCGACACTGCGCATCAACAAGGACGGAAATAGTATTTGGAAAGACACCAAATCAAGTGATCACACTTGAGCGATCTTGAGTGTAATAAATACGCCAAAGTCTTGGTAAAGGGCTGGGACTTGTTGTGCAGGAGCGACTCAGAAGCGCACTTCTGTCAGAGAGTTGATGGCGGAGCTGTGATTCATACAGCCGTGAAAAGAGCTTTTGAGGAGCTGAGAGCCATGCCTTCGTGTGGACCAGAAACGGCTTTTGGTGCACTCATCGGTGAAGGGCGTATTCTTATACCTGGGACCTCTCCAGTCCTTTTCTTGTTATGGCTACCGTAAACCGCAGCGGCGACAAATCTTGCATTCCATTCCCATGCTTGGCTAACATGGTGGGATGCACCGCATTGGAGGGCCCACAAGATGTTTGCGTTTGACATGAAAGCGCGCCCTTCGGTGTGGTCTACCCCACCCGCGTCTTTCGCACGCTATGTGTAACAATGATGTGCATTACTTAAAACAACGGAACTAGGAATAGAAAGATTAAAATGACATCCTTTCTCATTCGACTTGCTTAGACGAATAGTCCTAAGACAACGCCTTTGGCAGCACCACGCCAATCATGGGGTACTCCTCGACACTTGCCGAAATTCGAAACCACCGCCCAGGCGATATGGGCTACATCACGCATCGTCATGCAATCATATATTCTGCGGAACATGACTTTGATTGCCTGTTCGAGTCACATATTTCCAGGTTCACGGCTCTTTTTCTCGACAACTTTGACCCAGCGTCAGAACGTTGCTGGATCGCTGAGAAAGAAGGGCAGTTTCTGGGCTGTATCATGCTTACTGCAGACCAAGAAGTACCAGGATGTGCAAGAATTAGGTGTTTTTTAGTTGAAAAGACTACGCGAGGCCTTGGGATCGGCACAATGTTGGTCGAAACGTGTCTTGCGTTTGCTAGAGAGGTCGGGTACGGGCGCGTTAGACTCCAGACGTACAAGGAACTGAGTGGCGCGAGACGGCTGTACGCCAAATTTGGGTTCCAGATCTCGAAGACTGAGGAAGAGAGGGAAGAATGGGGAAGGAAAAGAGTTTCAGAAATTTGGGAGTTGCTGTTGTAGATGTGACAAGTTCGCCACGGTAAGTAGGAAACTCCTCCGACCTCAAAGTTTCTCTAACTAAACGCTATACATAGAACTTTACTCTTCACGCAACGCAAGGGCGTGTCAATTTTGGTGGTTAACTGGAAAACGATAGAACACGGAAATTATTGGCGGCATTCGTACCATTCTCTTATCCAGTCTCATCCATATCAGATTATCAATGCAAGCGCGGAATCATGGTTAGATTCGCCTCGCAGAACACCGAAGGAAACAGATTCACAGTTGTCACGTCAGAACCCGGTGAGCACGCACCAAGTTGAGCTGATCGGTAAATCACTAGACTTATTATGGCGCTAGAGGCTTCCTTCCTGTGATGAAGCGATAGCTTGTGATGAGCCTGTAGTCTTTGCTCCTGAACTCCCTCTTAACACCTTCCATGAGGACTCGTGCCTGGTCCTCACTGAAACCTAATACTCGAGTGAACAGGGCAGGTGTGTGCGATTCAACTGACATCTGCATATGGGCCAACTCATAACGACCAAGCTCTTTCAAAGCAGGGTCTTTTGCCCATGGACCGATCGGTATCTGTGAGAGCGCGTTAGCATGATTCTTGTCGCACCAAAGCGGGACGCCTTGCCCTATAAACCAACTCCTGGACATCCTCAAAACCAGCCTCAATCATCCACTGTTTGTGAAATCTCGCGACGTTGATCTGCTTGCCGTATGTTTTGCTCGCATCGTCCAGTTTCGTAACCCACTCCTTCGTCCAAATCGCCCGGTCGAAGCTGTCGTCGTCACTAAAGATCCAAGCATCGTACTCTTGCATCTCCACCCAGCCACCGGGCTTCAAACCGCCCATGACCCTGTCATAGAATCGCGCCCAATCTGAGGATGTGCCGCTGAGCGCACGGCCATGGATGTAGTCGAACTTCTCATCCTCGCGATACGTCCAGTCGTCCTCGTAATCATCGACATGAAATTTGCAATTCGTGGGAACCCACTCAGGCTGAATCGGGGATAAGTCAACGCCAAAAACATCCGCTGTGGGAAACTCGTCCGCTAGATCAATTGCCCAAATCCCCGTGCCCGTGCCGAGGTCAAGCACTCTCAGCCCTTCAGCCGCTTCGCTCGCCGGATCCGGTAGAGGCGCCGTGTAGGTTCGACCACCCAACAACAGGCGCCAGATGTGATGTTGAAGGTCCAAGCGTTCCTGCTCCTGGTCATCGTTCGGGAGGACATACTGCCCCTCGCGGTACGCGTGATACCGCCGGCCGTTCTCATACTGGTAATGAAAGATGGACGATGTGATGGACGAAGTATACGCAGACCCGGCGTCGGAGCCGTAGGCCGAGTCATGGTCATCCTGGCGGATGTCGTTCTGTCCGATAATCACGTCAGCCTGCAAACGTCCTCTTCGGTCCGGCGGAAGGCATACGTCAACTTGCAGCGGCGCGACGGCCTCGTTCTCAACGGGATTGAGAAGGAACTGGATGCTCGTCGGACCCGCGTTTCGCGGAGGCGAGGGTGTCCTCGGCGTCACAGTAGTCGCGGGTGTCGGCGATTCAGTCGACGTGGGCTCGGCACTAGGGTGCGGTCGCTGACCCGGGCCCGAGTACGCGGAACTGGAACCGCCGGTACTTGAGTGATTGGACGTCATTGGAGAAGTATCAGAAGATCGGCGGTGTTTCTTTTTGGTGCGAGACGCAGCGGTGCTTTTCCAATTCAGCTGCAGCTTCAAACAGCCGTGAAAGCCTAAAGAGATCGCGGGCGGAAGCGTCAAAAATGAGATCAATCAAATCATCAGCCCACGTCAGAGTATCATTTGATTCCCCGGTTGCAGAGAAAGGATGAGAGGGAAGGGGGGAAGTGCGGATCGGCCGGGAACCCAGCTTGAAGAATTTCCTGGGAGGAGCCTTGCTCATAAACCCCTGGGCACTCCATCCCTGAGCCGACTTGAAAGCGTGGCAGCGAGTCGAAAATATAACCTAGTCCTCATTCAGCTCAACGTCCGTGCCTCCCCATGTTCAGCTCGCCAGTCGGTGTCCACTAGCGGAACTGTTCCATTGATATGCAATAAAGCATCATCGATATTTCCGAGAAATATAGCTTGAAGATCACCAACAAGAAAAGAGGCCTCTATTGGTGGTAATAACGCAACCTTCTGGACATATCCGATCGAGTTGGAATTGTTTGGAATTTCTTCATATAACGTACTCATCCATCTAATGCGATACAAGCAAAGTTTCAACTTTCAATTACCACTGCCTTCGTCATGTCAACTAATTATGTCTCGAGTCGCTCAAGGCATCACGAATCCATGCGTCATAAACAGTATATGGCCACCCAATGAAGGGCGGGATCTTATGAGGTAAGTTCTCTGACATGGTTGATCCGACTTGTTTGACTCTATACCGTAAGACCGTTAAGAATTTTGAGATGACAAACTCCACGTTAGTTCTATCGCAACGTGAGACCATGGGCGCTGTACTCAATTTCGCTCTAACACGATTAAAGATGCTGTAAAGTTCGGAATCAAGTCCGATGTACACAAAGTGAGATTGACCTCAGTCAATATCTAAAAGCCAGAAACAAGATGTCGTAACGTCATGACTTAACCCAGAAGAGAGATATCACCTCATTTTCCTTCCTCGGGAACTCTCAGCATCGCCTAGCCGCCTGTCTCCATTGCCCTCATCATCCAAGCAGGCGGCATATCTATTGTCAAGATCGTCTCTTCCGCCACATCGTGAAGGTTCTCCGTTCGCGGGGGCACTGCAACACCCGCAGCCTTCCAATAATCGTTCAGTATCCTCCAGTCAAGCTCCATTCCTACTACTAAATCATCAGCCCATACAGGCTCTAGCTTCACGCCTTGAAAGATGACTTTGAGTTCGAGACGAAAGTAACGCTTCTTTCGATGTCCGAGTACCGCCAGTACCTTCCTGCAATGCCGAGATAGACCTGGGCTGGCGGTATCAATGGCCCCGTCGCGACCGCCTGGAAATTGGGCCCAGTAGTTCTGCACCGCATCCAGGGCTAGCCAACTGAGCTCGTGTTCAGTCTTCCAGCCTGACTTTGATGGGGGGTAGCTGAGAGTTGGCGGTGCGTCGATGATTGCATACAGCTGAATGTTGTAGACGCCACCTCCGCTGTAAATAATGATGTGTTTTGTAATGGATAGTATAACGGGTGTCCAGGTGTTCAGAACTGCCTCTAAAGAACGCGATGGCTTTTGAGGCTGAGGATCTGGACTCTCTGCAGACTACAAAAATTAGCGCAACTCCGGGCGAGGGCAAGAATCAATTGGTACTCTTACACTGGGCGTCGGAGAATAAAACAGTGCTTTCTTGTCATCAGCATCGCTGTCGCTTGGTTGAAGAGTTTCCAAGTCGCTCAAGTCGCTTTCCAAATTGCCGTCCCAGTCGCTCTCCGAGTCGCTCTCCGAGTCACTTTCCAGCACGACACGTCGGCGAGATGGAGGTATTGGGACGATCTTGGGGCGGATCTTGGGACGCGGATAACGCAGGGTGACGATCAATCGCTCCGGTGGTTCCGGCGATCGACTGGATCTTGAATGAGGCTGCGTGCAAACATAGATGCAATCTTCGGCTTCTTTCCGCAGTCTAATGGTCACGAGGAGTTGCTTCTGTTTGCTTCGGGGGTGACGCCGGCGTTCCACGAGAACTCTCGGTAGCATCGGCGAGCAGTGTCGCTGCACTGCCATCGCGACGAATGGACATAACTTATGATGGAATGAACGTGCTATCAGATAATAGCAAGCCTACTAAGCTTTGGAATACATAAAAGGGGGCTGAGACTATGATTAATGGGTGTTGCAGCGTCCTTGTTGTTGATGTTTGTCGCGTCGTTGTCGGGGTCCGTGTTGCGGACTTGTTGGCCTTATGCAAGCGAAATGAAGACAAACGGCTGCCGCGGAGAATTCTTTTCCAGCGTTCTGTTTGCTGCCAGCGCCGTCGTAAATGGCTCTCCGCTGTATTTATTCATACGGCCCGTGCCGTGATACGCGTTTGTCGGCGGGTCCCTGCATTTCTTTTTCTCACCAAGCAACATCAATCGTATGGACGCTCTCATCAACTCGAGCGCCTTTCATTCACTCACCGTTACCTACCATACGCGATTTGATCTGTAGAGCAGGAACGGTGAAGAGATCAAGTCTACTTGCAATCATGTCAGCGTCGTATGATGGTGGTAGAAGTTAATTATGTTGCAATGTGGATCCGCCTGAACTTCCAGTTGTCATTATGGGGGGGTGCTATCTTATCAAACTTTACTCGTGGACGCGTCAACCGCTGTAACGCCAGACACCGTTATGCAAAGAAACATAAACATCGTAATTTTCCCCGCGAGAGTCATACGGCAGTCAACAAGGTGCGCCTCCAGGCGGCAAACTGCGAAGAAGAAAAGTTAGAAGGGAAGAAACATAAACATCGTAATATCCTCAACAAGAGTTACCCGTCCTGAAATTCCGGTAAAGAGCTGAACAGAGAATAGTTGTAACAAATAGGGTCAATGAAACTAGGGTCCAGCTCCGGTACTAGCTGAACTTGCGCTACCGTCGGTACGGCTTCTGCTGTGGGGCTGTTGTTCTCTTCGGACTCGCGCGGCGTTGACTGCGTCAACACGGCAGACTTTGACAAAGGTTCAGAGTTGAGCTTGTCCATCAAGTCCGAGATCAACCTTGCGGCACATGATCGCACCCGGTGGTACGCAGGCTCGGCCAGGTGCCACGTCCGCTTCATCTTCTTCAAGCAGCCCAGTACCAAGGTTACTCTGTTGTAGTGGTGATCGAAACATTCTTCGGAGTGGTTTTTGGAAGTGGCGAGTTGTGTGAGGCCAGCCATCGCGAGGGCTGGGATGATGAAAGGTGTGTGTTTCTGAATGTTTGGGCATAGAGAGATGTAGTCCGAAAGTCGCCTTGAAGCGTTCATAGCCTTGATGCTCTGTACCAACCGCGTCGACGCTGACGAAGAGTGAAGATGCGTGTACGGCATGAAGTCGTCTTGGGGACTCGATAAGAGAGGGTAGAAGCGGCTTCGCGGCAGGTGGAGAAGCATACTTGCATGGGCAATGATCACATGTGCCTGGAACATCATCTCATCCATGTTTCCGTATGGGTCCACGATTTCCATCTTCTCCATCGGCAGGTGATTTGACCAACTCACGAGTGCGTTTTCAATAGCCTGCAGATGGTCGCGGTGGTAATCCTTCAGCCGGTTGAGTACAAGCACTCGGCCAAGAATGGTCGCAGCTTCAATGCGGTAGCTGAATGAAGAGAACACAACGTCTTCTTCGAGCAGAATCCTCCTCTTGAACTCGAGAACTTTGCGTGGTTCAGGGAGCTCACAATTTCCAGTGTATAACGACTCTTCGCATGGCAAAGGGACCTCTGGCGAGACAGCGCTGCATCGAAAGGAGATGGTCTTCAGAGGGATCGCCATCAAAACATCCGCGACAAAGAGCTCCCACCATGTTCTCCTCAAGCTTTCGGCTTCGACTGAGTTCTCAGGGTGCCTCGAGGAAGCAAAATCTGCGCGGTTCATGCCAATTTCCAGGGCGATTTCGGCACATCGACCAAACGCGATGTGAGCATCTTCGATTTCATCTCTGGAGAAGAGGACGATTGAGTAGATCAATAGCGCCTGAACCGCACAGGTCGATAGTTCTGTATTGGCAGCAAGCGCTGCTTCAACTTCATTTCTCAAGTTTTCGCTGGGGGTCGTTTGGGAATAGTGGGAACCGGCAAAGTCGACGGCAAGGTGAAGATAGTGAGGGTAGGCTCTAGACGTGTACATTGACGCTGGTACGAGAACTGGATGCGCAGTATGGAAATTTTCGTAGTAGAGCCGGCGATATCGATCGCTTTCAGAAGAAGGCCGGTGTAAAGTATTCGTTTGAGAGCGGATACCATTGGACGTATCCCTCGGAGTTGGCATGAACCATGATAGGTGATCAGAAGTCATGTCTGAGAGATATGAGAGTAGGTCGCCATCGGGATTCACTGGAGGAGGTCCATCTCTTGAGTTAGGTGCGACCGGATGGACTCCGGCGTGTCGCCGTTCTGATATCGGAGTCTGCAATTGTCCCCTCTCCGTTGCCGCACTATCAGTAACAGCAGTCGTCGTCGGGGAGCCATCACCAGATAAGGAAACACATGTTGAGGCTTCTCTGGATGTTGAAGTCGGCGCGATAGTTGAATTGATGCTCGACCCATCACGCATGTGACGATCACCGGACATCAGGGTGCCTTGTCCATCTGATGCAATTGACTGTGGGCGAGGTTTCCTTCGTCCGCCTCTTCGAGAAGGCTCATAATAACAAGTCTCTCCGTTCTGGATGCATCTCGAGCACACTGGCCTCTTTGCATCGCATTTCAGGTGCTGCTTTCTGCATCCGGTGCAAGCGAGAGCGGCCAGCCCTGTCTGCCTGGTGCTCCTTGCTGGAGGCACGGGCATGATAAAGAAAGACTTCAAGAGACGCAAGCCTCTGCAAAAGATGCGCACGTTTGGCTTGACTTCGGTCGGCGATGGCTTGACGTCTTCCTGTCAAAGGGAAAAGAGTACAGATGAACTTCTCGTTTTCTCCTGGACGTCGGTTGAGTCGCCGATTGACGGCTCATGGGGTCCATCTGGCCATGACTCGACGACTCTGATTGGCTTGTAATCTTATCGCGCAGGCTAAGACCCTGTAGCGTCATCCAAGCTGATGCTGTCCCTCGGAGATCGCCGGACCACGTTGAGCGCTGTCGGGCTTTGACTTTGGTAACGGTGCTTTACTGTGTGATGTAAAGCGTTTATCATGGGACACTCCGGTCCCATTTATATGACACCAAAAGTCAATGTTGTCTTATCATCTCTGACAATCATTGTCGTGCAGGTGTTCCTGTCGTTGTTGGGGTCTGGATAATACTGCTTGTTACTTGGCTGTCCTTAATCGGCGATTGAGTCGCGGTCGGCGAATGAGCCAGCAACCCACGATCAACCGCCAGATAATAAGAGCTAGACTCAGCAGCTCTTGTGAGAGACTCATTGCCGTTGTAGCTGTTCATCTGGAAGTCCAAACCCAATTCTAAACAAGTTCTTTTCCACCTTCAATTCCCTTTTCAAAGAGGAACGAAAACCAATCGTTCGCGAAAGCCGCTCCACACATTCAATCGTGAAGCTTATTCTTAGCATCATGTCCGCTTCCACGCTATTCGCCCCACTGCCTCTGATGCAGGCCGGTCCGCGAGATCAGCCATTATCACACCCAAGCCCCGA
Source organism: Colletotrichum camelliae (assembly GCA_018853505.1). Lineage (NCBI taxonomy): Eukaryota > Fungi > Ascomycota > Sordariomycetes > Glomerellales > Glomerellaceae > Colletotrichum > Colletotrichum camelliae. The sequence continues at coordinate 3,685,180 of JAELVL010000005.1, read as the reverse complement.
ACCTACTTACAGTCTTGATGACCTTGTAAACGACATTAAAGAACATTTGGGAACTTCCTCTGGCATTGGATCAGATGATGTCGACGAAGACTATTTAATGTCTCTCGTCAAGAGATATGCCACAAACCCCAACGACTGGGCCCGGTACTACTATAATTGCCCGGGGAAGAACTACACCCGCAACGCCATTGAGAACATTAACCACAAGGCAAATATAGTAAGTCTCAGACGACTCGATGATCTTCAATGCTTTTTCTTACCGAACTTGGCAGCTTCTATTGGTCTGGAATCCTCGCAAGGGTTCTCCAATCCACGACCATGCAAATGCCCACTGCATCATGAAGGTCTTGGCCGGAGAGCTGACTGAGACGGTCTATCATACTCCTTCAAGCACGGACAAAGAGAATGGGCCGCTCAAAGTCAAGAGTGAAAAGACATATCAAGCGGACCAAGTGACGTACATATCCGATGACATCGGTCTTCATCGTGTCCACAACCCGCATCCCCAGAATGTTGCGGTTTCGTTGCACTGTAAGTTCCCTTGAAGTGCACTTTAAAGTGATCATTTCTAACGTTGTTTCCCTAGTGTACACTCCACCCAATGCTGCGGACATTGGGTACAATATCTTCGATGAGTCGACAGGGCGTGCCAGCTTTGTTTCACAGGCCAAGGCTTTCAAACCGTCTACATGAAATACAGATTTATGGATGTTCACTTTCGGGGCATGTCGCGGGGAGATTTACTTTATTGCATATTTTTTCAGAGCATATAGCTAGCCAGGGTTGTTTTCCGTGATACCAAATCGAATTGATTTTTTTTTTGACTAATGTTGAGACCCCGCCACAATTGGACCTGTGTCATCTTGGTTTCTCAAGTCTGCGTGTTCGCTGGACTTCAGATAGATTTCAACTACAATCCGGGGTGCGATACCCGTTGTGCCCCAGTGAAGGCTAGTGACGTTTGGGCTCCTGGACTTCCATCCACGTGTAAATTCCGCGGGCATTCGGTAGCCGCCATCCATGTCTGTTAGACCATGGCTCATGAGACTAAATGTTACTAAATGTTATCAAACCGGTCATGGAGAGGGCCAAGTTCAAACTTCACATGCGCCAACCGTACCGGAGCTGCCATTAGTGGGCGTCCTTACCCAACGAGGCAAGGCCGAACCCAACAATTATCGCACCCTGCATTGAATGTGTGCCATCGAAGCCTTGAGCATCTTGTGAAAGCATCAAATTCACAGAAGATCAGAACTTAGAAGGATGACTAGGCATGCAGCATTGGATACCGACTGGAGCTCTTATGTAACAGAAGGCAAACAATCGTAGTGGGGTAATATTCGCAATATCGTAAGTACTGGACACCCCACGTCAGCAGGATCGCTGACCCCCATCCCACACGCCCTTCATGTCGATGGAGCGGGGGCTCAGAGCGGAATTTAACTAGACAGGTCCCATACAAGAAACGGAGACATCAATTACAACACACTTAGTTTGTCGGCTCTACCCTCGATCCCGACGGCACTCAGTCACTTTCACAAAATGCCAGAGTCACCAGCGTCTCTGTCTAATTTCCCGAGCTACAGGCTCCGGTACGACGCCCCGTCGCCGATTCATCAACTTGCTACTCTGTCAGCAACGACAGCATCCGATAACGAGATCTCAATCAAGACATGGATCAAGCGCGATGATCAGTCGTCGCCTATGATGTGCTGCGGTAACAAGTATCGCAAGCTAGAATACATCATTCCGGATATTCTCGCGAAGCCTGGCGTCACCACCATCGTCACCGAAGGTGGTCTGCAGAGCAATCATGCAGCTCAGACTGCTGTTGTGGCAGCAAAGCTCGGTCTCGAATGCGTACTCCTGTTGAACGAAGAAGCTGGCGGCCTGAATACTGCCGAAAACCAGACAATCTTCAGATCGACTGGGAACGTGCCAGTGTTCAATCTCCTTGGCGCAAACATTCATATTCGGCGTGATCCTCACGATAAAATTGCTGTCCTCCAGGCGCTCAAGGCTGAAGACAAGGTGCCTTACTGGATACCAATGGGCTCCAGTCAGCATCCCCTGGGTGGACTCGGGTACACCAACTGCGCGTTGGAGATACAAGAGCAAGAAAATACCCTCAAACTCGGAGGCACCGGTCGATATGATTACATTTTTGTCGCTTGCGGAAGTGGGAGTACACTTGCCGGCTTAGTCGCTGGGTTCAAACTCCTCGAATCGTCGCTACCCGACAAGCCATCTGTGCCCGTAAGACAGCTGATCGGAGTCATGGTGGCACCCATAAAAGGCCACGAGGAAGTGGTGTTGCAGATTGCCAGGAATGCCGGCAAGTTGGTTGGGCTGGATCCGGAACGCGACATCGCGGCTGAGGATATCTGTCTTGACCATCGTTTCTGTGGTCCCGGATACGGCGTGCTGGATGAAGAAACCCGAAAGACTTTGAAAGCCTTGGCTTGCCGCGAAGGAGTATTGATGGATCCTGTGTACTCTGGAAAGGCTGCCAAAGGGCTGACGCACTGGATCAACAGTGGCGAACTTCAGAGCGACGCCTCAAAAATCGGACATCAACCGGGTGCGACGGTCAATGTTCTGTTCATTCACACTGGCGGCCAGAATGTCTCTTCTGCGTATGCTGCTTGATTTGAGGAGAGTTTGATGAGTATGGTCAAGCTGTCTCCAGACTTTTCCGAATAGTCTGAAGAATTGTGTCCATTGTTCACTTCTCAATTTTGGAAACGTCGCAGAGCATGGTAGTCATTACAAGATATTGCGAAATCACAGCATGAAGTGTAATCAGCGTGAAGATGACTACTAACCCTTCAAACAAGAGGCTTTCTTACCAAAAAAGGCGTATAGGGAACTCTTTCGTCACACAAATTTCAAACACGTGCAGTAATTATCCGAAGGCGTTTTACGTCACACTTAAAGTGGATTTGTTACTGCTTGCGCAAGAATCTATATAGTTATGGGAAACTCAATGAGGCCAAGTGAGTCAATCTCGGCACCAGATTCTCCATACAGTCCGACAAATGAGTTCCCCTCCGCAGGCTTGAAGGTTATGCACCTGTCGTTTGTCTTCTCGCCGAGGGACATAATCTCGCCGGTGGTAGTAGTCGCACTGAAATATCCAATTCGGTCTTTCTTTTTCTTTCGGCCGTTGCATAGCTCGGCCTCAATCCAGTACTCATCCACATCCAGAACGATTTCCTTGTAGTCGCCTCCACTGCCACCATGTTCCTGGGTGCCGTCCATACCATCAACCTTCACGCCCAGGAAGTCGACCCGCGCGCCGCCCCTGCCGAAGATGGTATCGATCTTGATGTCTTGTAGTCCTTGAAGTTTCGTTGCGTCGTTAAATGGCGTCGAAGAGCCCGCAGGGGCCCCTCTGTAAATGTCTCTGAATACGAGTTGGGTGTTTGCAAATGGGGTCAAGTCAACGTCTGGCACTGTGGGTACCGAACTCCAACCCTTTGCAGCAGCTAACATCTTGACTAAGAACTCTGCCGCCTCTTTTGCCAAAGGTCGATAGTTCCGGTGAGCAGACATCACCGCACCAAGCGGTATTCCAGTGCTACTGAGGTCGTAGTTAGAATTAATTCTGGTCGAGATCAGAACAATAGCAGACTCACCAAACTGGGTCGTACTTATTACAGAACATCCGCACCTTGTCCGGCGGAAGCAATGGTATTGTACCCTTGTCGTATACTTGCATGGTGCTGCCAAACGTAACAGCGCCGGCGATCCTATCCCTGTACTCCTGCTCAAGGCGGTCGATGATGCGTGATAACATTGCAGCTCCCTGGCTGTAACCCCCAATGAGAACGCTGGCGTCGGGGCACTTATCCATGTATCCACGGACCAAATCTGCTGCGGCCGTGGCCTCTTTTGGTCGACATAGATGGTTGTTCAGGCAAAGATTGTCCTGGAGGGTTGCTGGATACTCGATTCCCTGCACAGCAATCGCGTCTGCTCTAAGAGTTTGTCGAAGATAAGCGGCGACTTGAGGCTCGGGTTGCAACCCCTACAGAACGATGAACTGCAATCAGTAATCCGCCACTGCAAAGGGTTCCATAGAAACCAATGACTGGAGTATCGTACGCACCATATTAGACTGCTGTGTGCTTCCGCGCAGGAAAAAGAACATGGTTTCCTTGCAGACTCCATCTCGAGCCTCATTCTCAACCACACCTTTCTCTTCCTCCTGTCTGATATTTAAAGCTTGGGTTTGCTGGCCGTAATTTATGTGAGTACCTTTTACTGTGGCTCTGGTGCATGCTGGTGTGAAAAGAATGTGCAAGGCAACTATCAGTACGGCAGATGCCTTCATGATGGTAATGACTGTGGGATGAAGCGAAAAAAAAAGAAAAAAAAAAGCACAAGCTACAGAATAAGTGGGAGAGTTGTTATGCAGAAAGATTCAAAAAGGCATGACACAAAGCAATGATCATAACTTCGTCATATTGATGCCAATATATATATGTATACCACATGTCTTGAATTTCAACCCCTACGCGCAGTCACCATCTGTGGGGACTTTCCCTTTACATGATGAAATGAGCTTGGAATTCTGTTATGGATTGGTATCCATAAACGTGTATAAAAAGTAGGATCAATTTCGAATTGCCCGGGCGTCCCGCATGGGTGGGCTCTTGCCCGGCCTGGGGGTTAATGACTGCCACGCGAGCCAGCCATGCCCTGCTATTGAAAGCAATCAAAAATTGCCTGTGAAGCGCGTGCTGGTGGATTCACATGCACGGGATAGTACAGCTTAAAGATATTACCGCGCGGACCAGTCTGCTGTCTTGCTCTCGTCTGACTGTTAACAGCGCACGCCAATACTGTAGGCACTTGTTGGATTCGCACAAAGCCCTCCTGCTCTTCAGCCTATCCAACTGAACAGAGAGACCGTTTTAAGCGGACCCAAACAGAGAAGAAACCCCCATTCGCAGCGATTCTGGCCAAGGGATACATCCCCTGTCATAGCTTTGTGCGAATATAGCGAGTGCCTCGGTCTCAGTGCGAGTATTACGAGTGCCTCGGAATTCAGTGGAAGGTGCATTTGGAGCGGCGTAGCCGTGAAAGTTTATTTAATTGGTTATTGATTACAAAGTGCTATTTGCCTTATCAGACAAAACACACAAACAGCTTGAGGCTGTCTTCATCTGAGCGTGATTTCTATTTTCAACCTCCCACGTGTTAGCGCAATTCCTGTGCCACCCCCCGCCGTTCTATCTACTCAGCGGATGATGACTTGGCTCTGGGTGTCTCAGTTACTTTAGGAGGCACTGAATATGTGCAGCTGACTTCGTATCTGCAAAGCGTGCATCTTGGTGCCCCTACAGAGTGGAAAACCGTCACCTGAAAGGGGACGATTATGTCGAGAGGAATTTGGTGCGTATGGTCAAGCTGCTCCCAGCTGTTACCACCTGTTTCAGAACAGTCCCGAGAATTGTGTCCATTGTTCAGCATGCGAGATCGCGACGTTAGTACTTTCCGTTCCCAATTTTAGTAAGGTCGCAAAATATAGTAATCACTACAAGAGATTGCGAAGTAGTACAGCATGAAGCCTATTTAGCGTGAACATGACTGCTAGCCTTACGCGGAAGGGGGTGTCTTTGAAGCGATACGCATGATCAGAAAGATGTGCGGGTGGCATCCATCATGGTCGCTACATTCTGCTGGAGACGCAAGAAAACCTCTTGTGAAGTAGCCAGCGGCACAAGGCTGGGCGTAATACGATGCCCAATCTGCATCGTTACTAGCACAGCCATCTGTTTCAATCAACGTAGTAATCCTTCAAGTTCTCATCAAATTCAACAATAAACATGATAAATATTTCCACTGATTCCCTTTCCGACTCTCATCTCTGATCATCCATCTAACCCTTATTTGGCAATACTCAAGCTTACCCACCACTCCTAAAATACTCCGAAGATGAAGATTCCGAGCATTCTCCAAGTCCTTTTTATTATTGCGTTGGCCATTTGTGTCAAAGCCTCTCGAGCTCAGAGTGAAGGTGGAGCTCCGTCGCCTGCGATTGAAACTTCCACCGACTCAGAAGTCGACAGCAACATTGATCAGAGGGACGGCGAGTCTGGCAATGAGAAGCGATGGAGGGTTATGAAGAAGGCCGCCGCGCCCAAGATCGAGAGAGATGTCCCTGGTCAGTCCTATAACTCTACCTACTTTGTATAACCAATGCTGAAGGCCCATCTCTAGGTATGCGGTTCTACTATCCGTCTACAAAGAAGCGACAAACCCTGGAAAGCGACACGGATACGGAGGAAGAGGCTTCCTGGAAGATCTTTCAGCGATCTGAAGACGAGCAGATGGATTATTGCAAGTAACGTGCAAAACTTTACACGGATCTAAAACACTGACTGCATTAGACTCAACTGGTCAGAAAGCAGATTCAAATGCGGGGACTGTCAGCATTCGCGGGCGTAGCCGAGCTCGCGGTGGGCGTGGTCGGTAGTAGCCTGAGACTACATCTCACAAGCTAGCAGCTTTGCTATGGCTCACCCGGCAAATGATGTCACTCATCTAATAAGTTTTAAATTTGAGTGACAGCCTTTCGGATGATGAAACCAAAGGATCATTTTGGATGGGACTGGTCTGGAGCATGTTCTCCTTGATTTCCTTTTGTCGCTCATTTCATAACGATGGCATGGCTGGAGGGTTGGATGGTTTGGCCATACGTTTTCCTGAATTTAACATGTACGATGGCATACATGGAAATATACACTCTTTCGTTGCATCAAACCCGTTGTCGTCGTCTACAGTTGAACGCCCCAAGAGCCTACCTTAGTGATGCTTCTGTGTACCTACTGGAAATCAAGGAGTCATCTGCTCCGAAACTAACCGAGGTGAACTCTTCTGTCAAGCCCTTTTTTAGGGTGATTGATAATTCATTAAACCAGTCGTAATGGTGAAAGTCTGTACACGTGAAACTCGGACTGCAGGCACTGTCACCGAGGCCGAAATTAGTACTAGGTAACAAACAATCAATCATACATGTACTCCCAGCGTCTCGTTCAACCAAAAATAACCATCATAATGGGGGCTGGCCTCTGGAGGATCATCATGCATATCCCTCAATCACCATTCAAGTTCATCCGCATCAACCCTCCAGACACGATGTGGTTAACTTATGCCAGACTTAGGTTGTACAACCACCATTCTAGGCGTGATTGTCTAGTTTACTTGGCAATTGCAGCTTTTGGAAGTGGGCCAATAGAATCTTCCAACAGAATGTGCACAATTTTCAGCTGTGCCTCTAGCTGCTTGTTTATCACAAAGCGACGACCATCTCATTGGACAGGACACACAAAGTCTCTCGCCTCGGCTTATGCCGCAGCAAAGCATGAACGAAGCAACCACCAGAAATTTGGCCGGCGTTATCGCAGCCTGATTTCTATTCTCTAGCTCTGACGCACTTACGTATTTCCCGTGATACTCTCGCCCCTCATATCTCCCTATCGAAGGATTAGTTGCTGGTGGGTGTCTTAGACACGTTTGCGGACACTGGATATGCTCACCTGACAGCGTGGGCGCAAAATATGCGACTTGTTTCCTTCAAGAGTGAAACATGCATCACCTAGATAGATACTATCATGTGGCATGAATCTCGCTGTTCAGAAGAATGACTTGAATCCTGGATATTGTGATGGCCTCAACATTGCGGCTTGTTCACAAACCACATCTTGTAAATTTGAAGGTGTGACCCAGCTCTCATGTGGCAGCTGGGCATGAAGTCTTGCTCTTTGTTTGTTTGACGCCATCGACTGATGATTCGCGAAATCGTCATGCCAGTAAGGTACCGCAAGTCGGCAGGAGCTCGCCCGTCTTGCTATCGCTGAGTACAAACAGAAATCATGAGAAGACATAAGAGTACGCATGCGAGGAAAGTATCGTAATCGTGCTGTTTGAGTGGTGACTTCTGCCTTCTCTTTTCAGTAAAGCTTTGTGTCTGATGGTGAATGTTGTGACTAGGCCCCAATTTCGTAGCACGGTACAGTCCAGTTGCTGTTTGCTTCTGAGCAACACACCCAAATAGATGTACGTGCCGCACGCCTTTGTCGGTTGCATCTCTATGGATCAACACCGCGCCACGACATGGTGAAATCAAAAGTCTGTAAGTCATCATGATCATACCAACACTAGGCTAGTCAACGTCCATCTCATAGTAGGGCTTGGTCATCGCTTACACTAGATTGGTGTGGCTTCTCCTTTCTATCTGCTTTACCTCTTCGGACGTAGCACAATCACCCTCAAGATTTCTGACCACCCATTCTCGGATTCGCCGAGGAGCATCATCTAGACAAGTTCCAAAGCCACGCGTGAGCAGTCGCTGAACAGTCTGGAAAATACAACCTGAATGACATGGGCCTTCTCAGGAAGCAACATCCATATGTAATATCTACCTATGGAATATAAGTATACAGTAGGATTGCTCTTCGTTGGCAATTTTATCTTTGCCCACGGACATCCAAAAGCCAACCCAAGCCCTATTTTCATCTTCAATATCATCTTAACGACGAAGCCCTAAGCCAACTTACTGGTCTTTCGTAACAGACATGAAATCTCTTCTGATCATCCACCTTATCTTTTTCATTCTCTGGTCGGCCAGTGTCCGGACTTCTGCCATTCATCCCGGACACATCGCCGCTGCATTCCAGGTTGATTCTCGAGAGACAGAATTCCCCGCGGAATACTGGAAGAAGCATGGTCGCCGACCTTCTCAGTTTTCAGAACCGCCGACGGGTTCTGCAGAAGTCGAGCAGCCCACTTCCGATCTCGAAGTTAGACAGTCCAACCACTTGGCCGGGCCAGAATACAGCGTTGCGTACAACTACAAGAAGCAAGGAGCCAGGTACACTGAGATAGACCCAATCCCAGAAAACGCAAGTGACATACTAAAAGACGAGGTATCAAGAAGCGTATTGCGAGATGGAGAAGACGCTGAAGGTAAGGGTTTCAAGATGTTGCTCTCGATTCTCCAAGATATCAATGACCCATTTTTCCAGATGTCTTGGAAGGGAATTTGCTGCCGCGAAACCCGAAACCTATTTGTAAAGGGAAGGTCTGCGTTCCAAACAGACCCACGGACAAGCCTCGCGCTGTTGGCATACCTGATAGCGAAGTTTCCGCTCGCAACAATGCCAAAAATTCGGTTGAGCTATCCGACACCCAGCAACTCCATGCTTCATGGGACCATGACAAGAAATGAAGGACCGTCCCCAACGGGTGGAGTAAGTGCTTGCACATCTCGTTGTCTGCCGAACTATGCTAACAAAGCAGTTGTCATATTGAAGGAAGGAAAATCGCCTTGATACTATCTCATTGCCGTCGGTAGCGGAGACTTTATGTTTTTACATGTTAACCTGAAATTTCTGACGCTCGTTTGATGCTATTGTCACAAACATGCGAGGTCTACGCAATCTGTCTTGATTGAATTCCATCACATATGTGGCGGCACACATACTTAATGATATTTTGAAACAATCACATTCTTTTGCCACGTCTCAAAATCTCCCATCTTCACAGTAAATGTAGTGCCGACCGTCTTCAGAGTCATTATCAACAGTATTCGAAACCGTTCAAAAAAGCATCCTTATCTTGAACTTACAATAAAACAGAGATAAACTTTAAGCGAAGCCACAGAAATCGTAGGCGCCTAATTCCGCGTACGGAGATCATGATGATCTGGGTCTGGCTGTCCAGCTTTGTCTCATCACGGCGAAGTAGTGATGCAACCCTAGGTAATTTAGGTATGAAGTGTCAATAGTTGCGAACCTCACCACAGCGTATGATCAGCAGACGCCGAAGAGCAAGTTAAGTGAAACAGAAGTTGACACGCCGAGCGGTCTGAAACTTTTCAGGAGGTTGACAATAGCATCATTTGTCGTGAAGGGAGGGACCAAGGCACTATGCCATGCATGTCGCTCGATTGACTTCGTACTCATGCCTACAGTGCAGGTGTACATGTATTACTTCGCAGTCGAAGTCGCCGCTTCAAACACCAGATTGACGACACCTGACCACCATGACTAATGGCACTGCTCCCTGGCAATCACTGCGGCGTGGAGCTATGGACGGATACGATTTCATCAAACAACAAAACCGCGAGCCCCCACCGCCCAATTGAGGCACTTGAAAAAATGCCTCACCCTCTTTGCCACATCATCAAAGACTAGGTTTGAGGAGCCACTCAAGCAGAAGGCAACTGGTAAGGCAAACATCGGGCTTAGATTCCATCTGCAGGTGTGCAATGTGTTGCCCCAACACAGTGAGACATGCATCTTACTACACTAAATTGCGCGTGAGACCTCCTCTTGTTTTCTCTCACTATGTATGAGAGAACTACAACATCTTAGCCAGGATCCTGGCAGCATGAAACCCATGCAGCATACAAGCCCTGATGATGTGTCGAAACTGACAATAATTTGATCCACGCAGGAGTACTTGGAACATCTGCCGTCAATAACCGAGCCTCCTTGCCCCAATTACCCCCCCTGATGCGTCTTTTTCTGCTTCTTATCACACCTATCCATTCCATTGCCGTTGCCAGAACGAGGCGTGGCTTGGAGCTCATTGGTTGCTTAGACTCTTGACAAGTAACGTCATCAGAAGGAACCCCTGGAGGTCACTTCAATATGCTCGGCCTCTCTGCGCAGCTTTCTGTTCTCCTTGAGCTTGATCCACCGGAGATGAATGACATATGATTGTGACGAACACTCATATATCTAAAAACATGGGAACAAATGTTTGACTTTTTATTGCCCCTTCTGAGAGACCGCCCCCGTCCGATGTACATCTGAAGGTTGGCGGCTTCTTCTTAAGCCAGTTTAAGGATGAAGTTCAGCCTACATGTACGGACACAGTGAAGCTGCTGCATTCGAAAAGACCGAAATAGTTGAAACTCTACGGGTGGCATCCATGATAATTGCCGAGGGCCACTCGAAATGGACCAGGTCGTTAGCCACGGTCTTCAGCTTAGCACACTCCCTCTCGCCTTCTATTACGTGAGAACATGATCCGTGAACAGCTAACGCTGAAAGCCAAGATAGTCAAATCTTGCCTTTCCAAGACATTCTGACCACCCTTTCAAGATGAAGGGGCCAGCGAGCCTAGGCCGGACCAGCAAATTCACTGCGCAGATGACTGTGAACGGCAGATGACTTCTATGTTTGGCAAGAAATCCTACAGTGTCTATGAAGAATTGTGACAATCGATAGTTCTCATCTTCGTAGCATAGATAATTATAAAAGGCAAGCGTTTCCCTTTTTCAACCTCGCCTAGCAAAGTCTTGATTTAAAGACCAAAACCGTGACAAACGTGTTCTTTTTCACATCTTCACTACCGACCTCGTATCAAGGACTTTCGCTTCATTGCGCTCTACCCAGAATGAGGCTTGCAAACATTCCAACTTATCCTCACCGTCGCGGAAGCTGCTGCCTGGTGCACGAAGCCCGGCCAGCGTTGCTGGAAGCGCGCGGCCGAGACCATGGAGACGCGCCAGCCTGTTCCGGTCCCCCCCGTCAACCAAGGCTCCTGGTCCCAGGTACAAGGTAGTCAACATCAACGCAGGTGGAATACTTGGCCTCGCCAATCTAGATTCTCGTCTGAGGAACTGGCCGACGTCTCGGAGGTCTCTACGAGCCCAGATGAAGTGCACGAGCCCTTGACCAATTGGAACCGCCGGAGCAACCAATGCGAGAAGTGCAGCTGGATCAAAAGTCGAAGCTTTCCTTCGGATAGTCTTGATGAATCAGATGAAAAGCAACATTTCAAACACCTCAAGCCACAGCTAGCAGCGGATGCTGTCACCCGGGCTGCCATAGACACGCGAAACATTCAAACGTTAGGGATTCATGGTGAGTAATGATCATGAAAAATGGACTTTGTTATCACGTTAACAAAAGAATTCGAAGATATGCCTTACCGCGAGGCCAGTGATGTCGGTCGGCGTGATCCCACTCCAGCTCCTGCAAACTGTTTGTTAAAAGACGCAAACTGGTGCGGAGTATCATACAGATCCCGCTCTGTTCTTAGGCAGCCGGATTGCGATATACCTCCGCCCCAAACGAGAATCAAGAGCTATGTCACAGACATGCCATTCGCAACTCCCGCTGCCGTTGAGGGCCAGGGAGATCGTAAGGTCAAAACGCGTCACATCAAGAGACATGTCACAGACATGCCAGTCGCACGTCCCACTGCTGCTGAGCGCCGGGGAGATCTGAAGATCAGAACGCGTAAGTCAAGAACGCTGCACAAAACAATTGAAACGTGCTGACGGGGCATTTGTACAGGTTGGTAAGGGGGACACCACAGGGCAAATAGACGACAGCATTACCATTCGTGATAGTTATTTTTGATGTTGGATAATGCGTTCCCTTCCGAAAGTTGATTTCGACGTCACTCATTTGGTGATATACGTAGACGCAGAGGAAATTGGGATGCTGATGCGCGTTTGCCTTTTCCTTTCGTTTTTAACCATGTCTTTCCCATCTAAACCCACACTTGATACGTGCACGAGGCATGTGCGATCCATAGTTTTGAACAAGATTATCACGCTCTTTTCATTCACATGCTATCTCAACTCATTTATTGCCAGTGATCCTACAGCCATTTTTCAACATTATTCGAGATCATTCAAAGAGACACCCTTATCTTAGACATGCAATAAAACATGGATAAACTCTAAGCGAGGGAGCGGAAATCATACTCTATTCCGCATACAGATTGGCGTCTGTGCCGCCCCCGTACTTCGGCATTTTAGTGTCAACGTGCTAAACCCACATAGGGATCCGCTCCCGATGCGTCTCTGCATCGATGGGCAGATGGTATGACGAGATCCACTCGTATCACATTCCAGCATTTTTTTCTCCCATGGGCGCCACTGATACCGTCCACACTAGCAATTAGTGTTTCCGACGGAGGCGGCGTCTAGGCCTTGAGCATGTCGTGAAGCGGCGGGGACGGGACCGCAATAGAGGAGGGGCTTCCGCGAACTCTCTCCAGAAGCTGAAGAACTCTTCATCCGCCAGCGCGAACACTGCCTTCACACCTTTCCACAGGATTCGAAAATAGCGGCAAATAAGGAAAAGGGTCTCTCAAATTCAGTTGCTGAACCTTCCCGTTCCGACCCATCCCCGCCGCCAGATCAGCCACGATTCGCTCGAGCTTCTCGAACTCTTGGACCCCACCTCTCACCGCCTCACAACTCTGCCTCCCACCATCACGGACCTGTCGACGGGGTCGCACTGCAGACAATGCCCAAGAAGCTCATCGCCGTCGTCGGCGCTACTGGAAACCAAGGTGGCTCCGTCGCTCGCCGTTTCCTCGCCGCGGGGTACCGCGTCCGAGGGCTCACCCGCGACGTCTCCTCTCCCGCCGCCACGGCGCTAGCATCCCTCGGCGTGGAGGTTGTGCAGGCAGATCTGGAAGACGTAGACTCGCTGAAGGAGGCTTTTCGTGAGGCCAACGTCATTTTCAGTGTGACGAATTACTGGGAACCCTTTTTCCGGCCGGACTGCCGCGCAAAGGCCCAGGAGCTAGGCATCTCGTGCCGCAAGTACGCGTATGATGTTGAGTATCGCCAGGGACGTAACATTGCTGATGCTGCGGCGACAACGGTGGACACCCTCGACGATAACGGCTTCTTGGTGTCGACGCTGAGTCACGCAGAGAAGTGCAGCGGTGGAAAGTTCAAGGAGCTGTACCATTTCGACGCAAAGGCCGATGTCTTCCCTGGCTACGTGAACGAGAAGTATCCCGGTCTGGCTGCGAAGATGTCGTGCATCCACACGGGTTACTTCTTCACAAGTTACAACATCCTGCCAAACTCCTACTTTGGAAAGGTGAACCACCTTTTTGCGCGGCTATTATTATCTGAGTTTCCTGCTAATGCCTCATCAGAACCCTGACGGCACCTTCACAATGGCGTTCACCACATCCCCGGAGAAGCCCGTGCCTCACTTCGACCCATCCGGAGACATGGGCAACTTCACGTATGCCGTCTCTCAAATGCCACCTGGAAAAGCCTACATGGCTGAGGGGTCAACCTGCACTTGGCCCGAGTTTCTTGAAACGTGGGCTCAGGTGACGGGAAAGACGGCAACTTACAAGCAGATCACCCTGAGGAGATGATTGAGGCCACAGGAGAGCGCGACACCGGCATCGAAGTCGCGTACATGTTCTCGTATTCCTCGGACCCTGGGTACGATGGCGGCATGGACCTCTTGACGGCCGCTGATATTCGAAAGGTAAGATAGACCAGAGACTCCATCGGCGATAGACCCTTGTTGCTAATACACTTCAGGCGGGCATCGACTGTCAGTTGACTAGTTGGCGGGACTGGGCAGCTCATAATGACTGGTCTGCTGTATTGGATAAGTAGATATTGCCTTCAAAGGAGAGACTGTAAGTCATGTTGTTACGGGGCTTGTGGCAGGTATTAGGCGTGGCATTTCACCATAACCAACTGAAGATTTTCAAGCAAAACTCCACGCGGATGTCTCGTGCCTTCAATATTTCCATATCATGGCGCGTATGTCATTATATTTCAACCCCATTATGCGGGGCGCTTAGCTATACACGCCCTTTGGGATAACGAGTCTCCCACATTGTATAATAATCCCCTCAATGGGATGTCCCGTCTTTCCAGTGACCGCACAGCCAGCCGTACACGCTCTTTGCTCACTCCAAGAGTCTAGCCGTGGACAGCTCCCTAGATACCCAGCATGAACGTCACGAAAGCTGCAAACCCAAACGCAAACACCGCTTGCCCACTCCCTGTGCCCGTGGCAAAACTGCTGCTGTTTTTCGGCACAGGTTGGTTGGACAGGACTCCTCTTCCGGGCTCCATTGACTGTGGGAACATGATGACGGTTCCGTTTCCAACGTCACCGACGGGCATGGATGCGTTTTGATCAATGGTCAACGGAGTCGTCGACTCGAACCCGTCTCTCCTACCAACCAACACCTCTACACTTCGAAATGCGACTGAAGGCATGTCCGCGGCGACAAAGTGACCCGCCTGGGAAACAGCAATGTATGTCAGTCCTCGTTCCGAGTGTACCGTACCCATGACACCAGCCCCAGCAATGTTCTCCGGGTTGTCGTTGGAATGGTATGGGACGTAGAGCGGGGCTGTAGGCTTCATCTGGAATCCCAGCTGCCCACCCCATGTGAGGTTCTGAATCGTCAACAACGTGCCGTCGTCGATGAGAACGTAGTCTCTGGTGCCATGGGCGAGAATGACGTTTCGGGTCCTGTCAATGACGTTGGGAAGAACAGGCTGGCTTCCAGGCCCATCCAAGATAGAATTGTCCGTACTATTCTGGAACACTGGAATGTCGGTGCAGAACTTCCACTCCTTGTCCATTGGCGCGTTAATAGCCTTCTTCACGTCGTCACGGTTGAAGTAGGGTTGTCCGGAGCCCCTAGGTCTGTACATTGCCCCGTCACTGAAACCGAGCGGGTCATATTTCAGCGGGCACCCGTCCGTGATTGTATACACACTGAAGCAAGGGTTCGTCTGTTCCGCGGCTTCCCCGATCATTGTCCAAATGTCGCACTCCGTCTTCACCTCTCCGTTGCCGTCGACACCCGGAGGTACAGCGGGCTGCAGACCGGACGGAGGGAAGACAAGGTACTTGCGCATGTAGTCGGCGTAGCCACATTTGTCGTTGACGTCTCTCAACGTCTTGCGGAAGGTGTCGTTGAAGGCGAATACGTGCTCCCACCGGTCTGCGAAAGCGAGCACGGGAATTTCCTCGCCGATGCTGTCAACTGCGTACACTCCGTCGAAGATCTGCATGCCGCCGACGTTGAAGTAATCCTTGTCGTTGGAGTCGATCATAGCGCTGGCAATGTACGGGCAGTACATGCCACTGTACGAAGACCCTGTGACGTAGATCTTGAATCCCTTCAAATCAAACGTCTCGATGAAGTTGCGCCACCAGCTGAGGAATTGGCGTGAGACGTCGAACTCGTCCTTTGCCGTGGGGGTGCCCGTTGAGAACCCAGCACCAACAGGTTGGTCAATCCAGACCACGTTCGTGATACGATGCCAGCTCCATTTGTTCCTGATAGGCTTGAACATTCCTGGCTGCCAGAGCATAGGACCATTTTCCGAGAGAAGCTCGCCAGTTGAAGAGCAGCCGGGCTGTGAAAGCAGAGTCAGCACCATGGAATTTCTTGAAAACATCCTGACTTACACCGCCAGTGAGCCAGATCACGATCTCCTTCTCGGTCTCCTGATTCTCAGATGGGAAGAACCAAAAGTACAGCTTCTCGCTCGTGTCATTATTAGCGTGAATCGGAATCAGTCCGCGTAGGACTCGCCGACATCCCAGTCCACCTCGGGGATCTTGGTGCCGTTCACAACGAACTCTGTAAAATGTGTCAGTGTCTACGGTGATCTATCCATATGGCGAATGTTTACTTCGAGTCTTGTCAGTGAGAAATTTTGGCTCTCTCGCCGCCTTAGAATTGGAAACGACATTTTGCACCAAGTTCTGCTGCCCTCCCGCCGGTTCCGGGTACAGTTTCTTCGCCGCTGCAGGGCGGCGGTACTGCTGCAGATTCAACGTCGCTGTGACAGCCGAAGGCAACAAGAGAAGCGTCTGAAGCCAGTGCATCTTGGCGGATCTGTGGTTTCGTCGTTCAAGCTTCGTCGTGACTTCTTCCCGTGCTACATCGACATCTACAACCCCCTTAACGATCTCACCCAAAAGATCAGAATGCGTTACTGGGCTCCGCGGGGACTTTTATGAGAGGCAGCACCCCAGGAACCTTAATCATCTTCGGAAGGGTGCGATGCGCGTTTCAAAACAGCCGATGAAGGGTTTAAGCTCGGACGTAGGAGTCCGGAAGAGACACATATCAGTGTCACCTCAACTTGCGTTTCGACCGAGCTTATCTCACATGGCGTCAGATCGTCGAGCGGGGGTGCCTGCCAAGAGCCGTGATTTGGGAAATATTTTCGCTGCTTTCGGGAGCGCATTTGATGGGGTCACCCTTGATCGCGGCCTTCGAAACGCCGTCATTTCGTGGGATTTGGCGGGCATTCGGGTCCTTGGGAGACAACCATCACAATTTAGCTTATTTGGACCCCAAACCCGCAACGTTTCGATAGACGGCAGACGCCGCTTTTCACCGAGGGACAGTTGACAGAACCAGCGGACACGGGTTGCTCCCGGTGAAGTCGGGATGAAGGTTCGCGGGGAGTTAGCGTGGAAGCCAATTGCCGCCGCCCGCAGTCCCGTTGTCTGAATTTCTCACGATAACCATAATAATGGGTTTCACTAAGCCAAGCTTGCCTATCTTGGCTACGAAAATCAGCATTCTGCTGCAACTACCGGCGGGAGGAGTCAAAGTTCGGTTCCGATCATCTCTACCAAACCAAGCCTCGACAAGAGTTGCGTCCACCGAGCTACCGTCTGATCGAGTTCTGCATAGTCGCCACCTGCGTTATCCGAGGGTGGGCAACTCGTCCCATGATTCTTCCATGTGCACCTCTTCCCATCCATCTGCCTTTAACACGCTTTTCGGAATGCGAGATATAAACCGCCTCGTTTTACTCTAATTGAAAGCCATGACCCGGACGCCGATCCCTTGTCTGCAGTTCAGGTAGAGATAGTCTAGGCTCGACACCAACGTTTGCGCAATAACTTCACGGAAGTTCCTGCCTGCATACCTACTTTATCCCCACGTCACATCGAGATCGACTCAGGGGCTACTAGTAGTATCCGAGGCTGATTATTATACAAGACCCGCACCGTTGGGACAATAAGCTTAATCATATTTGCGTTTCGTCAGCGTGTCCTCAAGCAGACGATCGATGTGGGAAGGCAACCGAGTGAGGAGCAACAAGCCCCTCCTAGATGGTAACATAAGGTTTGGCTATAGAAAAGAGGCAAGGGCAACCAGTTTGCCATTTGACATAGAGATACTGCAGTAATTCCGATAGGTTGGACCTTTTTGTACAATGATCACTAATACAACCACATGACTCTATGTCAGCCGAGCGCAGTATTAGGTAGTTAAAGTTCAACTACGCGATAAACACCGTTTTTGGTCTACCCGTTGGCCGTAAGGCGTTTTTTGATAACTCTCAGTTACCAATGAAAAGGATGGAAGCAAAGTACTACCGGGGGATTTGCAACCGTGTGTGGCTACATACCTCCAAAACCACAATCATACGTGGATGATGGGCGTGGTAAGGATGGCTTGAAGGTTTGAGACAACATATACTATTACCACAGCACCACACGAATCACCCAGCAACTATAAAAGAAAAATAGTTTGAGTGTTTTGATTGAAAAGATCAGTAATCTTGGATTGTCTCACGCCGGGAAAGAAGAGAAGGAAAGGTGGCTTCTTCATTCGTATTTGGAATCCGGCCAAGTACTGTCAGTTGCGCAGGAGCTAATTCGCAAGCACCTTTACCAGTACCGGTTCTGTTGCCAGCCTAACAATGTTACAGCAATGAATACATAGCCTTCTCAAATGTGTGCACAAGACCCTCCTCAATGGGAGTGCTGTATGGTGAAGTTTGGAATGCCACGATGGTGCACAGTCCCGCTGCAGGGTCGATTTGCTGTTCCATAGATGTTAGCATTCCAGCTCCATACTCGTGATAAGAATCCAAGAGGAAAAGCGGCACTTACCAGTCCCACGTTCCATCCGCAGTTGATGGACATAGACCCCTTGCGGCGCCATTTGTCCCCGTCCAGATCCTGCATGATCACAATGGCCCCGAATCCGAAGTTGCGGCGCAGGCTGGGCCACTGAGGCAGCGGATAGCCATAGTTGATAAACCGGATGACCTTGTTGAAGTGCTCATTCATTCCGCGCTCCATTGTCTCGTTCAGTGCGGGCACAAACATCTGGTCAACTGTCTCAGGCTTCAAAAGAACGCCGTCGCGCTTCAGAAGGGAGTGCATCACGGCCATGAAGGCGACCGGGCTGGCGAACATGCCCGAGCCGGCGTAACACTCGTCCGGGAAATTGCGGAAGAAGATGGTGTCGTCGTAGTGCAGCTTGCCGTCCTCGGGGCTGCGCTTCGTCAGGTCCGCTCGCCGCGCAAGCAGGTCGGGGCGCTGATGGAGCTTGAACGTGATGTCGGTGATGCCCAGTGGCGCGCAGATGTTCTGCTGCATGTAGCTCTCCAGGTCCATGCCGGTTGCTCGCTCGACCAGCTTACCGGCCCAGTCGATGTTGGTGCCGTGGACCCACTCGGCGCCCGGGTCGCCGACTGGGGGCGCGGCCAACGGGTCGGGAATGTCGGTCTCACCGCCGATAGGCAACGGGTATGTTGAGTAGCCCTTGGCGCAGTATTCACGCAGAAGAGGGCTAATGGGCACGTGTGAGATGCCCGAGGTGTCTGTGAGCATGTGCCTTTTTGTTCGCAAGGAGTCAGCAGTGGTCGGGCGATGAGTATCAAACATAGGAGATTCACCTGAGTGTGATGATTCCATTCCGCTCCCTCATGATGGGCTTGCCCTCAGCATCAAAGCCAGCCAAGACCTTCATGCTGGTCAGGTCGGGGAGGAACTTTTCCACGCTCTCATCCAAGCCAATGAGACCGCGCTCAACGCACTGCAGCGCCATGACCGTGCCGACGAGCACGCTTGCCTGGCCCATTCTCATGATCGTGTCTGCTTGCATCGGGGGCAACGCCCCGTTCTCATCCGGTCGGACAGACCTGGATCCGAAAGAGCGGACATAGTCGATTTTGCCTTTTGATAGCAGCAACCCGATTGTCAGCGAGCTTGTCATGGTCTAAGACTCTTGTACACGAGTCGGGGTTGATAATTTCGCTCAGTGAATAGGGGGAGCATACCGGTCACGTCTTTCGCAATCACCACGGCACCCGGAATCTGGCCAGATTCTACACTCGACTTGAAGGCTGACTCCATTTCTGAGACCATGTTACCGTTTTCAGTTGCGGCAGCCGCCTGATCTGCGGGAAGGGTTGCTGTCGACGCCATTCTAGAAACGATTCGTTGCAGTTACTTGCTTCTGGTGGGCGAATGTGAATACTCTTAGAATGACAATGTTGAGGTGAATTGCGTGCGCGACGTGTAAAGAGCTGCGGGTTGAGGCAATCCAGTCCCAAGCAATGCTAGTTGCTTTGACGCTCTTATGCCGGGGGACTCGCAATGCGTCGTAAACCTCTCCACAGATCCACGAATACATTGAGCCTCTGACCGCACTTTGCGAGCCAAGGTTGCTGCCCGTCCCGACGCGCCCACCGTCTCCATGTCAATCTGTCTGGTATCAAATGAGGGCTTTGAATTCATGTAGATAGTAGTGAGTCAAGTCCCTTGCATGTGCTTGTAAATGCCTCTGTAACCCGGTGCGAACCAAACGTCATAACTCAGCTGTATGGTTCCTCGTACAGACCCAACGATGCCCCTGGTGTATGTAGTTGTGGACTTGCGAAAGCGAGGTGCTTGCACGTGCTTACACAGTGGTTGTCATTTGAACGACTCAATCACAGAGACGGCTGTTGTACCGGTACAACGTTCGGATTGTATGGGTCCGAGATAGACTGGGTGCAGGGGACCCTCCGCAGTTGCAGATCTGCAGTCGTTCTCCCCGGTGAGGGGCTTTTGGGGTACTGAGATTCTACCGACTATTTGTCCGTGCCTTGATCCACTAAGAGGCAGTTCCGTATTAAGGGATTCACGCCTTAAGATCTGTACTGAATATTTTTCATATGTACAAGTTTCTGAGATAAGAAGTAAATGTCAATACTTATTCACATAGATACGAGTGGTTTGGAGCTGATGGTGGCGACAGGAAACCCTGTTCTGACAACATAGATTAGAAATAACAGTGAGAGAGTTGTGAATTCATAACTCACTTGTAATATTATTCGAGCATTGTAGAAGTTCTCCAAGGAGATTCATAGCCGTGAACCTCCTGACTCGCTACACATTAGTACCTTTACCACCCGTGGCCGGGGTCTCGGTCTCCGAGAAGACCGGGAGGAAAATACAAAGAAGTTGGTCGGCCATCCACGTTGTGTCTTATTAGTGTATTTCGACGACGGCTATTGTTTTTTTATTGTTTTTTACCGCAAGATTCCTTGGTGTTTTTACGCAACTCATAACAAAATGGGCCAAGGACACTCAAGGCCCAAGCCGGGCACGAAGTTCCGTGTCATTGGTGCCGGCATGTACGTATTTCATTATCGTTATCAATCTCTAAGACCCCTTGGTCAAATGAGATCGCACAGGAGCTAAACATGTGAATGTGGTGATATCTCAGGTCCCGAACCGGCACCAAGACCTTTGCGCAAGCCTTAGAGACGCTCATCGGCCCCGTCCATGACGGCGGCGCCGAGGGACTCGTAGGCACCGCGGAGGTGCGGAAGCGGTGGCTCGAGGTCATGCAATTGGCGACCAAGAAGGATAAGACGCTACCCGAGAAGAAGCAACTGGAATGGCTTCTGGCCGAACTTATGGAGGGATACTCTGCGGTAAGCCACTGGAAACTTGAGGGAAATCACTATTCTCGCCATTTCTTGCTGACCATTCCCCGGGGCTAAAAGACCGTTGACGCCCCATGCATCTGGCTCGTGCCGGAGCTACTTGAGTTGTATCCGGATGCCGTCGTAATCGCAACGACCCGAGACAAAGAGTCTTGGTGGAAGAGCGCGCAGACGATCTCCAGTCTCGTCGACTGGCCGTGGCTGCCTTTCTTCGCCTGGCCACTTCCAGTGCTGAGCTCCTTCGTCACGTATGTTCCCCTTCCTAGTAAAACCCTAATTTTGCTGACCTTTGCGAACAAGATGGGGCCCTCTCGTCGAGAAAACGTGCGTCTCCCGCCTGGGACTTAAGGGCTTCCAGTGCGCTGAGGTGTTGGAAACGCACGAAGCGTTCCTGCGCAGGGTTGTGCCGCCAGAGAAGCTCTTCTTCTACCGCGTCCGCGACGGCTGGGGCCCGTTGTGTGAGATGCTCAAGCTGCCTGGTCCCGCGCAGTTGTTCCCGCACAACAACAAACCCGAGGACGTCAAAATGGTTGGTCGCATCGTAGTCGCAGTCGGATCGCTTGGGTGGGGAATCCTGCTTGGTGGTGCGTTTACTTGCACCTGGGGTGCTTGGAGACTGGGGTCGACGCTGCTGGGCAAGATGGGGAGCAGAGGAGTTGCAAACTTGCTGGAGTGGTGAGAATCGTAGCAAATCGACTGAATAGATCATGGCCGAATATTCTGGTCACTGAATGCTGCTTTCTTCTGTGAAGCAGCCCAGAGTGGTAGTTGATGTTGTCATTTAATCATTCATTCTGCAAGCTGTTCTGTCTAATTCAACTATTCCACTTTGATTAATACCAGAACGAAATACTGTTGAAGAGTCCTCGAATCGATGATCAATAGTCACGTTCCAGGAGAAGGAACTAACCTCAAAAAAGCAACTTAAATGCACTATTATCTAAAATAACTCCCTATGCCCATTACTCTACTTCAATAAGATGAAGAGCTCTTCTTTCCAAGCACAAACCTCACACCCTTGTCGAGCGACTCCGCGAAATGCTGCGCCCCTGTAGGCTTAATAGCATCATGATGATCGCCCTCAATAGCCAAGCACAAAATATTCTTGCCCATCTCGCCGTCCTCCCCGGCGCCCACGTACTTATCCCAACCGCCGGGGCCCAGATCCGTCGCGGTCTTCTTGTCGGGCAGACTCCACGCCACGGCGCCCAGCTTCGGATTCTCCATGTACCCCGGATACGACTCGACCGGGTAGCCCATGTCGGCGAGCTTGGCGACGAGCTCGGGCCGGCGCCGCCTCAGACGGCCCACCATGCCTCCTTTGCACCAGACGACGGCGGCGGGGATGCGAAGAACGGGCCCGGCCGCTGCTAGGGATGGCGGGTGGTAGTCGAGAACGCAGGTGAACATCGCGCGCAGGTGCTCCATTGTGTTGGACCCGGGAGTGTGGCCGATGACGTGCTCCTCTGAGGTGGTGAGGAAGATGGGCCAAGTTTCCTCGTCTGACCAGGCTGCGGCTGATGGCGGCGGCGGGGGGAGAGGGCAGCGCATGTCTAGCACGACGATGCCAGCCACGCGTCGCCCCTGCGCAAGGAGTTGGCGGCACATTTCGTAGCAGAAGAGGGAGCCGCCGGAGAAGCCGCTGATCACAATCGAGTCCTCATCTGCTTCGGATAGGCCAGCATTGGGCTGTGTCTCAATGAGAGAGTCGACCATGAGCTTTGCAACGCCGATAATGCCAACCTGTCGTGTCATCCGAGACGGGCAGCGCAGGAAGGGTGAGTCGATGCCGTAGACGGGGAGGGGGAACTGGCGGCGGAGCAGATGGATATAGGTGGCGATGGTACCGCCACCATCGCAGACCATGTACAAGCGGCCCTTGCCAGCCTGGGGGCGTCCTTGGAGTAGGGTGATTCGGGCTTTTGGAAGAGGCTCCTCACTGACCGTCTTTTCATCAACTACTGACGAGGACGAGGACGAGTCTGGCGTACGTTCGGCTACAGGTGTCCCTCTGGAGGCCGTGGAGTCACCAGTTTGAACGGAGGGCGTGGGTGTCGTTGCGTTTTGTTGTTCCTTCTCTTGGTTTTCCTCGCTTGGTGTTTCCTTCTCTTGTTGCCTCTGTGGCTGTTCTCGTGGCTTTGTTGTACCAAACGAGCGGACAAGATGACCTATCGTCGGATACTCCAACATGAACAGTGGAGACAGTGGATAATCCGACTTCTCCTTAACCCGTGTACAAATCTCCACGGCCATGATAGAGTCCACTCCCAGGTCAGCCAGCGCGGCATCGTCTGTCAGCTCTGTCGTGTCTAAGCCCGTCTCTTCGGCAATGCTCTCGAGGATTACTGGAAGCAAGCCGGCCTTGGCCTGGCTAGGGGCTTGGTGGCTGCTGTCATCGGCAAGGCCTGGGTTTTCATCCGGGAACGCAGAGAATTGCTCGGTCCTCGTCCCATTCTCTGCCTCTGTCGTCATCATGTCGGGAGCCTCAGCTGATGGACGACTCTGCACCACTTTCGCGGCGCTTCCACGATCTTCACTGGCCGGTCCTGGTCCTGATGCTGTTTGCCACTGCTGCCCGGCGCTAAGTTCTGAAGCAGAGCCGCGTTCGGCACTTCATGGAACCGCATCCGCCAGGTCCTCATGACCAACCTGTCGGCATCGTCAAAGACGACGACCTCACAGACGACCGATTCAGCTCCCCTCTCGGAGACTCGTGCGTATGTCCAGTACGACCGTCCAGGCTCGACCTTCGCCATCTGCTCAAACCGTTCGAGGCTATCCATGATGAAGCTCGAGCCCGCACCTGTCTCAGACGAGAAACGGCTCGGGTGGCAGTTGACCAGGAAGCCCGCCAAGTGTGCCAGGGCCTCGCCGCAGTAAGGCGACTCCGCCAGGAAGCGCACATCGGAGGGGTCGCGGGCCGGTATCACTTCGGCAACGGCCTCGGAAAAGTCGTCCGAGATAAAGGCTTCCCGGATGCAACGGTAGTTGTCGGACGCGTACTGGACGGCGCGCGAGAACAAGGCGTAGAAGATGCTTGCTGGCAGTCTGCTACTGCACGACCGTCGCACCTCAAGCATCCTCGCCCTGATATAGAAGGAGTCCGAGTCAGCATTGGGTCGATCGACGTTGCAGACTACGACGTCGCATCGGCCAAGGTCGAACGAGCGTGCTGGTGACCGAGACAGGGCCTTGAACGAAACTTGGATAACACCGTCCGACTCGATAACAGCCGTGGCGTGAAGCTCGCCGTCTGCACCGGCGATGCTTGCCGTGAGGGGACGTCGCAGATTGGCCTTCTGGAGACTGAAGCGTTCCATGATGTTGAAGTCGTCGTCCATCTTCCTGCCGTTACGGTGCTCGAGCGCGCACTTGGCTGCGACGAAGGCCGCCTCACTGAAGACCGAGCCGGGACAGAGGCCAACACCTTGCATGCGGTGGCCTTCCATCATAGTAAGGAGTCCTGGGAGTGCAATGGAAGCGCCCACGGTGACACGGGTCTTGCCGTCCTTGTCTTTGGTCTTGTCCACGATGTATTGCGCACACGTGGATATGATGGGCTGTTGGCGGGCTAGATGACCCAGAGCACTATCATCACCAGCAGCCGCCCCATCTACTAGCTTTCTCTCCTTGTATGCAATCCAAAAGTCCTTGGTATCCCAGGAATATGATGGCAACGTGAGCAACTGGAGGCTCTTCTCAAACGGTGCGTGAAGCAGCAACCAGTCAGGATCGCAGCCGTTGAGGTACAGACTGGCGAGACACTCGGAGATGCCCGCCCAAGCACTCAATCCGGTACCCTTCAGCGTCGACACGACGTGGCCGGTGGGCGGCGAGAGAGTCTCCTGCACAAATGCGCCGCACACCTGGCTAGGGCCGATCTCGAGCCAGACCGGGCTGCTGTCCTTGAACTTGGCTTGAACAGCATGGAGCGCGCCGACAAAGTCGACAGGGTTCCGCGCTTGCTTGGCAAGGTACTCGGGGCCAAGTTTAAGACCTCCCGTGGCAGAGTCACCGTCAATGACGGAGGCCAGCAGCGTGGAAGCAACGGGCACCTTGGGTGGCAAGGAGTAGGTGATGCCCGGACCAGAGGCGAGCGCCATGAAGTTGTCCAGGATGGCGTCGACCAGGAAGGAGTGGAAGCCAAACGGCAGCGGGAGCACCTTTGAGCGAGTCTTTTGCTTCATGAGCGCCCCCTGGAGCCGTGCTACGGCGTCGACCGTGCCGCTCACGACCGACGCGCTGGGACTGTTGACACAAGCAACAGAGCACTTTTTGTCCGCATCAAGGCCCAGATCCTTCAGAAGATCTCGCACAGCTTCTGTAGGTGCCGCAATAGCGAGCATGGCGCAGACTCCTTGATTGTTACACTTCTGCGTGGCCAAGGCGGCGCGAGATCCAACGAGATAGAGCGCATCGGCAAGTGAGAGTACGCCGGCCACATGCAGGGCGGCATACTCGCCCAAGGAGTGTCCCATCACCAGATCCGGCTCAACGCCCAGGCGTCGCCAGAAGGTAGCGAGGCCGATCTCCAGCGCCAGCACGGCAAGCTGCGTCTGCGCCGTGTTCCACGCCCCACCTCCGGTTCCGGCTCCGGCCCGTGCCCCATTTCCGGCTCCGGTGATGATATCCAAAAAGAGGGGGAACCCAAATCCGTGGCAGATGTGCTGGCAAAGGTCCACGGTGTCCTTGAAAACGGTGCTAGTGCGGTACAAATCGGCGCCCATGCCGACGTAGTGTGAGCCCTGGCCAGTGAAGACAAAGATGACGGGCGATTTCTTCGTCGTCGTCGGCTTTGAGTCAGACTCCAGTGCCTGAATGAGCTCTTTTGTAGAGGAAGCGGAGCAGGCAAAACGGAAAGAAGGCTGATGGACCCTTCGGGCTGTTGTTGTGTAGGCAATGTCTTCGAGACGTGCGGACGGGTTCTCGGTAAGCCATTTTGCAAGTCGTGATTTGTTGGCTTGATGCGATGCGGCTGTGTGTGCCGAAAGCACCACAACGTGTGCTGATCGCGGATCGTTTTCGGGACCAGAGCCTACGGCCTTCGTCTCCGGGCCTTGGTAGTCTTCCATCACCAAGGCCGTGTTGCCGCCCGCAGCGTCAAAGTTGTTGATCAGAACACGTCTTCTCTTCCCGCTCTCGAGGCGGAACGGGGCGGCCTTGCTCAAGATTCTGATCTTGTTGCCCTCCAGCGATGGGAAGCTCTTGTTGAGAGCGTGGGGCATCCCGGCCTGGGGCGGCATCATCTGTTTCTGGAACATGAGAATGGCCTTGATCACCGAGGCGACTCCAGAGGACGCTTCGCTGTGACCGATGTTCGCTTTCACAGATCCAACGGTCAGGGGCTGTTCGATCTCTCCGCCGCCGGCCTCCTCCTTACCACCGGCTGGCGCCCTACGTCTCCGGCCCAATACATTCGCGACGGCTGTCATCTCGCACGGGTCGCCCACAGGAGTCGCAGTACCATGCATCTCAGCGTACGCAATATCCCGCGGGCTGAGTCGCGCTTGTCGCAGTGTCTGGCGCAGCACGCGCTCCTCGGCTCCGGAATCTGACTGAGTGAGGAAGGCCGAGTTACCGGCCTGGTTGCGCGCTGAGCCGGGGATGACGGAGAGAATACGATCATTGTGGGCGATGGCATCAGCAAGGCGCTTCAACACCACGACACCGACGAACTCGCAGCGACAGTATCCCTGAGCATCGTCCCGGGAGGTCTTGCAGTTGCCCGTGTCCGAAAGCACGCCGGCCTTGCTCAGAAGGCACCATCCATGAGGCGAGGCCAGCACGTTGGCGGCGCCGGCAACCACCATATCGTGGTCGCCCGCCAGCAGACCCCGGCAGGCCAAGTGTATGAGCGAGAGCGAGGTTGAGCAGGCCTGATCGATGGAATATGTCGCGCCCTCCCAGCCGTAGTGGAATGCCACGCGTCCGCCTGCGAAGGGCCGCGCGAGGGCTTGTAGCGTGTAGGCGTCGCAGCCCTTTTCATGGTGTGCTGTCTCATATCCATCCACGTTGCTCTGGCCGAAGAGGACGGAGATGCGACTCGGATCCACGGCCTTTGTTGAACCGCATGAGTAGCCTGCCGACTCCAGCGCCTCGTGGCACGCCATTTGGAAGAGTCGGCTGCCGGGGTCCATGATGAGAGCCTCACGCGGCGAGACGCGGAAGAAGCGCGAGTCGTAGTGTCCCGGCTTGTCGAGGAAGCAGCCCAATTTGCACGTTGACACACACTTCGGGCTCTGCTTGGATTGGAAAAGGTCGTCGGCATCAAACCGTCCTGGTGGAATCTCGCGCGCAACATCACGACCGGACTCGATGATCTTCCAGTATTCCTCCAGGTCATCGCACTCGGGGGCACCTCCGGCCATGCCCACCACAGCGATGCGTCCTTCGTAGTTGTCTGTTGCTTCGGTCTGTTTTGCTTCACGGCTCTCGTTCCCAAGCTCGTTGTGCTGAACGACCGTAACTCGTCGTCCCGTTGCTTTCAGCTTGCTGGTGAGCGAGCCGGCGAACCACGTGGGTCCCATTACCAGTAGTTGCACGCCTTGACAAGACTCTGCGCCGAGACGGTTGTTCAACCTCTTCACCATCTCCACCAAGTCAACCGGTCTCGAAAAGGCATGGTCTGCCACGCTCAGAAGCAGCTGGCCCCAGTTTGCGTAGTTCGGAGGAATTCCATCGTCGTCTTCATCAGAAGCCCGAAGGCCCCAAATTCGGAATCCCGGGTGGACAGACCTAGAATGGAGGGCGGATTGTCCGGCAATGTACTCGCGATGTGATTGTGAAAGCTCGTGGTTGTGCTGCATCGAGTAGATGGGAAGCCTCTGCGTGGCGACGTCTCCCAATCTAGAGTCCTTCAAACAGGCGTCGAGCACCGAGGGAGGGCCGACAACGGTGCCCCAGTGATCTCCTCGGATGCCCACCCGCGCTCTCTTCAGGCTTGGGACTTTGCCGCTCTCCTGGATCTGGTGGAGGATGCCGTCTAGCTTCTCGGGGGTGATGCCCACGACGGCGCAGCCCCATGAAGAAGAGCTGCCGCTGCCGCCGTCTTCCACGGCTCGTGAGACCTGCCCTGCGACCTCGCACAAGCGACACACGAACCCGGCGGTCACGACGCTAGCTTCGCGGAGCGAGTCGAAGTCGTCTGATATGGCCAGAACCGCCGCGTTGATCAGGCCTCCCGAGATGCCCAGTCCCTCGGGCCTGGGGTTTGTTTTCAAGACGTCTGGTGAATCATGGGCCCATCTAACTTACAAAATTAGCACCGCACTATGTGATAAGATGTTGAAAGTCCCTTCTTCCTGCACCTCGGTTTGCATCGCATCGATCGTACGCACCTTAGAAGAATCACGGCACGGACAATATAGGACATGATACACTGCACAAACCCGACATCATCGTCATGATCGCGGTACAAATCCGCAACCTCCTGGACGCTGGAAAAGATACCACTGGTACCCAGACTGTCCCGGATCTTGGGGTGCATAACTATGCCGCGTCTCCGCCCTCACAACTGACGCCACGTCGTCCAGGAAGAGCCGCAGCCAGGCACATTGGCCGGCCTGCTCGTGGATGCGGTCGATCGACTCGAGCCACGGCTCCGTGTAGCCTCCGAAGAGGAGGATCGTCGGTGTTGTCGTCACCACCGTCATTGTGTGCTGACGATAGTGGTGTTCTTGCTTTGAGCCTCGTGTGAAATCTCTCTCTCTCTCTCTCTCTCTCTCTCTCTCTCAGCAAGACAGGCTAAAACCTGACACTATTCAAGAGCTGTTGATGTTGCTGATGTTGTTGGTGGTGGAAGTGGGCGGGCGGTCAACGTCGAAACTTGCCTGCGCGTGTTGCTTGTCGTGAAACCACCCCTGATCAGCACCAGGACTATTTGCGAGTCCGAGGAGTGTGCGCACTCGTGATAACTGACAGCGGGACTTCTCGGAACTCCGAGTTTTCTTAACAAAAGAATAGATTAATCTTCGAGTCGTATCATTTCAAGCATAATATTCAGGTTCACGTAAGGCCCCCTTACGTTCTACGATATCGAATAGCCCCATGATCGACTCACGACGTTCATGGGTTCAGTATCAACCTGCAGAACAAGGCCGGCAAGTTGACTACGCAATGGTAGCTTAAATTCCCTATCAGCCTTCACAAGAACAAAGGTTCCACATAACCACTGACTCTGACGGGCGTATCGTTACCGCTTGTGAACAGAGAGCAACCCAGGTTGTTAACCTAGCGCAGGACCCAATTTCGATGGAACCCACACGTGCTAGCTACGGCCAATTACCAGCACAGTATTACCCTATGCGTAGGGCGTAGTCGCAAGCAGATTGCAACCCCCCGACTCTAAGGCAGTAGGGAGAGCCAAGCACTCGGACTGGACCCACACTGTGGAATGTATGTGTACTTACACAGCTTCGTGAGCCACGGGTCCTAGTAGAAAGAACAGTCAACATCCACTTCCACTAAACCCCCGCCTACCCGTAGTTCTACCCCGTACGAATACACAACGCACTGGTGATCGTCTGAAACTCTATTTCAACCAGTTGCAAGAAGGAAAATTCTACCGATTGATTGCCCGTGCCCTGTACGGCTGCCTTACCGAAGGTGGGAGGTCGTCGGACCCCGAGAAGGAGAGAAACCATCCCGCCGGAACATCAACGGTCGTCCCGAAGGTGGATTACCTGCCGGGCTGGTATCTGTAGATCCCTCTCCCGAAACGGCGTGGTCTCTTGCCCCGTGCAGGTCGTCTACAATCTAAGTGGCCATGCTAACTCGGTGAGCCCCTCGTTAACCCCTCGGGATATAATCTCAGAATCGTGGGGTCTTCAAGTCTGACAATGAATCATGTTCGATGATAGCATGTTGAGATTCCTGAAAGTCATCGTGGATGGAGACCCTTTGCTTCTGCTACGGCACGCATTTAGAGCTGGTCGCAGGGTCTACCCTCAGGATGCCTGGCCGAGTTGTTCTTGACATTATTCGCTCAAGATAGTCGGTCACCACGAGTGGGCTTGGAGGGCTATGGGAACCGTTCCCAGTTGGCGTGATAAGTGCTGCTGATGCCCATCGACGCTCGTGGGTTCAGGTAGCTTGAGAGAGTTGTTCGCCGTAGCTTCGTCAAGACCAATATACCATTTGACTTTTCAGAGTTCTTGTTTTCTTTTTCATCATGGGGTCTCATCACGTTCGTCGGGATAACATCCCCATTGCTGTCGTTGGCCTAGCCTGCCGTCTCCCCGGCGATGCCACCAGCGCGACAGAATATTGGAACATGTTGAAAGAGGGGAGAGGTTAGTAGCTTCACAACTATGCGCCTGGAGAATGGCATAATCCAAGCAACTGGTCAGCCAAATGGACAAAAAGACAAACTACTGACACACACATCACCAATCTGCAGATGGCTACTCAGCCGAGACGAACCGCTACAACACATCGGCCTTCTACCACGCCAACCCCAAAGACAGGCAAAACGTGCTGCCGACCAAGGGCGGGCACTTCATCAAGGAAGACCCTTACGCCTTCGACTCCTCCTTCTTCAAGTTCTCGGCCGCCGAGGCCGCCGTCCTCGACCCCAAGCAGCGCATCCTGCTCGAAGTGACGTATGAGGCCCTCGAGAACGCCGGCCTGCCGCCACCGCGCATGGCGGGCACGCGGACCGCGTGCATCATCGGCACGGCGTGGAGCGACTACCGCGACGCCCTCGTGCGCGACTTCGAGCAGTGGCCTCGCCTGTACCTGATGGGCGTCAGCGACGAGATGGTCAGCAACCGCTTGTCGCACTTTTTCGACCTGCGCGGGCCGAGTTTGACGGTCGAAACGGCGTGCTCGTCTAGTCTTGTGGCTATTCACCAGGCGTGCGAGAGTCTGCGGTCTGGCCAGGCAGAGGTACGTTCATGAATCTCTATCACACGTTTTGTTAGTTACCTTGTGTCACTCACGCCATTCTTAGATGGCCGTCGCAGGCGGAATCAACATGATCCTCGGCCCCGAGGCAACCATGGAACTCAACAGCCTGGGCGTTCTCAACCCAGACGGCCGCTCCCTCTCCTTCGACGAGGGCGCAAATGGCTACGGCCGCGCCGAGGGCTGCGGCATCGTCATCCTCAAGCCGCTGGACCAGGCCGTCCGGGACGGCGACCACATCCGCGCCGTGATCCGCGGCAGCGGCGTCAACTCGGACGGCCGGACCAAGACCATCTCGACGCCGTCCGCCTCCGCGCAGGCCGAGCTGATCAAGCTGGTCTACGAGTCTAACGGGCTCGACTACGACGCGACGTAGTACGTCGAGGCCCACGGCACCGGCACCAAGGTCGGCGACCCAATCGAGCTGGGCGCGATCCACGAGACGATCGGCCGCAATGCGAGCGAGTCCCGCAAATTGTATGTGGGCAGCGTGAAGGCGAATATCGGACATCTTGAGCCTGCCGCCGGTGTGGCGGGCTTCATCAAGGGTGTTTTGGCGCTGGAGCACGGCAAGATCCCGCCCAATGTCCACTTTCACAAGGCCAACCCGAGGATCCCCTTTGATAAGTGGAATATGGTGGTGCCAACCTCGCTCACGCCTTGGCCCGAGGCTGAGACAAAACGCATGAGTGTCAGCAGCTTCGGTATGGGCGGAACCAACGCCCATGTCGTCCTCGAGGAGTTCAAGACACCAAAGCAACTGACGAATGGGGTACATAGCAATCATGATGTACCCTCCAATGACGTTGTCGATAAGAAGAGACTCTTCGTTTTCAGCAGTCACGATCAAGCTGGCATCAAGCGTGTCTCCAGTACGCTTGCGCAGCATCTCGACAAGGTTCGCCGCGAAAACCCGACGTGGACGTCCGAAAAGGGCGAGCCCGAGTTCCTGGCCAACTTCGCGCACACACTCGCCACCGCGCGCTCCAGTCTGGGATGGAAAGCCAGCTGCTTGGCAAACAGTCTCTCACAGCTGGAATCCCAGCTCGCCGCCGCGCCTTCAGAGGAAACGTGGAAGATCTCACGCGCCTCATCTGACCCGAAGCCCCTGCGCGTGGGCTTCGTCTTCACCGGACAGGGCGCCCAATGGGCCGGCATGGGCATCGAGCTCCTCTCGCGACCCGTGTTCCGGGCCTCGGTCGCCCGGTCAGCCGCCATCCTTGAGAGCCTCGGCTGCACCTGGGATCCCGTGGCCGAGCTGTCGAAGACGGGCAAGGAGTCCCGGCTCGGCCAGCCCGAGATCAGCCAGCCCATCTGCAGCGTCCTGCAGGTCGCCCTCGTCGACGAGATCCGGTCGTGGGGCTCCCCGGTCCTCAGCAAACCGGCCAAGGTCGTCGGCCACTCGAGCGGAGAGATCGCGGCGGCTTATTGTATGGGGGCACTGACACACCGGGACGCGCTCGTTGTGGCCTACTCCCGCGGCACGGCCTCGGCGATGCTGCCGACGGTCGCGCCCCATCTCAACGGCGCCATGATGGCGGCGGGGTGCTCCCGCGAGACGGCCGAGAGCCTGATCGAGAAGCTCGGACTGGCTGGGCAGGTCGGCGTCGGCTGTGTCAACTCACCGTCCAGCATCACACTCTCCGGAGACTCAGCCGCGATGGACCCCATAGCCGCTGCGCTGGACGAGCAAAAGACATTTTGCCGGCGGCTCAAGGTCCAGGTGGCCTACCACTCGTCCCACGTCGCCACTGTTTCCGGCGAATACTACCAGGCCATGGCCTCGGAGGGCGTCGAGCCCATCGCTGTCTCTGCAGACGAGGGAGCTCCTCATATGATCTCGAGCGTGCTGGGCGACGAGGTGTCCTCGGAGCAGCTGGGCCCCTTCTACTGGCTGCAGAACTTCACCTCGCCTGTGCTATTCTCCGACGCTCTGAAGAAGCTGGTTCTGCCAGAGGGGGAAACCGAGACCGAGACCGAGAACGAGCCTGACGTCGACTTACTCGTCGAGATCGGGCCCCACAGCACCCTGGGCGGGCCCATCGAGCAGATCCTCTCGCACCACGGCGTCAAGAGCGGCGCCGACGCCGCCGAGACGAGCCTGCGGATGGCTGAACAGCTGTTCCACCTCGGCGTCCCGCTGGATCTGGCCAAGGTCAACGGCGACGATTCGCCGGCGGTCGACCTGCTGACGGACCTGCCGCCGTACCCCTGGATGCACGACAACAAGTACAACGCCTACCCTCGGGTGCAGAGGGAGCGCTGGTTCCGAGACCAGCCCGCCAAGGGTCTTCTAGGTGCTCCGACGCCGGGTGATGCGGGAGAAGCAGCACGTGTGGCGCGGCTTCATCCGTCTCGATGACGAGCCGTGGCTGCGCGGGCACACCGTCGGCGACACGGTCGTCTTCCCCGCCGCCGGTATGATAAGCATGGTGCTTGAGGCAGCGCAGCAGCTGGCCGAGCCCGGAAAGGCCATCCACGCCCTGCGCCTGCGCGACGTTTCGGTCATGGCCGCCGTGTCGATTTCCGAGGGTGTGGCCACTGAGGCGGTCGTCAACATGACCCGCGCTGGGTCGGGGCAGGGACCTTGGTGGGAGTTCACCTTGTCGTCGGCCAACAACAACACCAACTCCAGCCAGCTGCGAGACAACTGCCGCGGTCTCATCGCCATCGACTACGCGGCAGCTAAGAGCGAGCATATGGAGCGCGAGGAGGCTCACCTCGTCGCACAGCGGGCGGCAGAGTACCAGGAGGCCGTCACGGAGCTCAACCAGACCGTAGCCAAGGACGACTTCTACTCGCAGATCGCGCAGGGTACTGGCTTCAAGTACGGCGAGCTGTTCCAGGGTGTTGAGGACCTTTCGTCGGGCCGGGCAAGACCCACTTCCAGCTCCGTGTCACGGACATCGGCAAGACGTTCAGTCAGGGACAGGTGGGTCCGGACTCGGCCCAGGACCGGGACACGCACCGCGGCACGCGACCGTTCCTCATCCATGCGGCCACACTCGACGCCATCTTCCAGTGTTGGGTTGGTGCCACGTACCGCGGCGGCGTGCTTGATCTGAAGCCATTCGCGCCCACGCGTCTCGGCGCCATGGAGATCCGCATGGACGTACCCGGGGCACCGGACGATATTATGGCCGGCTTCAGCACCAACAAGCGCCACGGGTTCCACGAGCAGACCAATGACATGTTCCTGTTCGACCCGAAGCTTGACAAGATGTACATCGCGATTGAAGACTTCCGCATTTCGGAGCTGGACGTTGCCGGGGGCCAGAATGAGCAGGACGGCAGCCCGGACACTGTTCTCGACGGACCCGGCGCATCCGTGACGGCTGAAGTGCGATGGGATTATTCCATGAGTCTGCTGGAGGACTCTGATGTCGCAAAGGCCATCGCATCACCGCAGGCTAAGGCCGAGGAGAGCATGGCCAGGCTCATTAGCATGCTGCTCCACGAGAAGCCCTCAGCGGCGGTGATCGAGCTGCTGCAGGACCGCAAGGGTCTTATCGAGGGACAGTCCGTCGTTAATGGCGTCGTTGGCCACTCATTGCCGAATGGCGCAGTACCTCCCTCCAACATTCGCTACGCGCTGTTAGCGCAGGGTGACGATGTCACCGAGGCCGACGTCGCTGCCACACTGTTCGGTGAGGCACTGCCGCTGGAAAAGGCCGCCCAGGACGCTGCGTCTGCTGACATGTTGGTCGTTTCGCCGCCTCTCTCCCAGAACTTGGTGGGTGATGACAATACCCTCCTGGATTCTTTTGTCGGCTTGGCTAAGGCGGGGGCGACCCTCGTCCTCTCCTTGGACGGTCGTCAGGCTTCCGCAACAGCCATGCTGTTCCTCCAGTCCAAGGGTTGGCAAGTCGTATCAACAATTCCTGCAGGTGGTGATGATGCGGCTGTGGCCGTGTTCAGATACTGCCCAGACGCAGAATTACAGAACGGCGAGACTACGTCGACTCACAATTTCGTCGTCGTCCTACCCTCCGAACCCTCACCTGCCACGCAAGTCTTCTCCAAGACGCTCGAAGACAAGCTGGTTTCCCAAGGGGAGAGCGTGGTGGTCAAGTTCTGGGACCAGATCGCTGGTTCTGCATCGGGAGTGAACGACAGCAACTCGTCATCTCCCGCCGTCGTCGTATCTCTGCTGGAACTCGAACAACCCATGCTGGCTGATCTTTCCGAAAGTGATTTCCGGGCCATCCAAAGTCTGATCCTGCAAAGCGAGCGAATCCTCTGGGTGACTGGCGGCGGCGATGACCCGTCCTTCTACGTCGTGGACGGCCTCGCACGAACCGTCGCCAACGAGAAGGCTAGCCTGCGTTTCCAGACGCTCCATCTCAACAGCCCGTCTTCAGCGGGCGGTCCGTCGCTCGCAGGCCGGATCCTCGCCAGCGACATCCCCGACAACGAGTTCCGCGAGGTACAAGGTTTGCTGCAGACTTCTCGAGTGTACAAGAGCGCAGTGGGTGAGAAGCGCATTGCCCGCCACCTCAAGGACGCCACACGCATCGTGCCCCTGGCCCAGGAGAAGTCGCCCGTCTGCCTGGCCATCGGCCGTCCTGGTCTGCTAGACACCCTCCACTTTGTCAAGGACGAGCGGACACGCGAACCACTTGCCGATACAGACGTCGAGATCAGCGTGCGCGCCTCGAGTATCAACTTCAAGGACATCATGGGCGCTATGGGATTGGTCCCCGTGCCGATGCTGGGCTTAGAAGCCAGCGGCATCGTGGTCCGGACTGGCGCCGCCGTCAACAACGTCAAGGTCGGCGACCGTGTTGCCGCCCACGCGTACGGAAGTCACGCCACGGTTGTCAGAACACACCACGCCGTCGTCCACAAGCTGCCCGAGTCGATAACGTTCGAACAAGGCGCCGCCATCAACCTAGTGCACGTCACGGCGTACTACGCTCTTGTACGTCTAGCAAAGCTGCGCGAGGGCCAGTCCGTCCTGATTCACGCCGCAGCCGGCGGTGTCGGACAAGCCGCCATCCAGTTGGCCAAATACCTCGGCCTGGTCGTCTACGTGACCGTCGGTTCGGAGAGCAAGCGACAGCTCATGCGGGAACGCTTCGAGATCCCGAGGAGCACATCTTCCATTCCCGCGACCTCAGCTTCGTCAAGGGCGTCCAGCGCGTCACTGGTGGCCGCGGCGTCGACTGCATTCTCAACTCGCTCGCCGACGAGCTGCTGCGCGCCTCGTGGGACTCGGGCTGCCTGGCTCCGTTTGGCACCTTTGTTGAGATCGGCCTGCGCGACATCACCAACAACTCGCCGCTCGACATGAGGCCCTTCGTCAAGAACGACCTTTGCCTTCTGCGACATCCTCAACTACCCCGTCGAGGACCTCGGTAGCGTTCTCGGCGAGGTCTACCGCCTCGTTGAGCAGGGCTACCTCTCTCCCGCCTACCCGCTCAAGGCGTACCGCCCCGGCCAGGTCGAAGAAGTCTTCCGCGTCATGCAGCAGGGAAAGCACACCGGCAAGGCTGTCATCACCTTCAACACCGAGGACGACAACGAGGGGGCTCCCGTCTTCCAGCGCGCCACCGACCTGTTCCGCCTTGATCCGGACGTCACCTACCTCCTCGTTGGCGGCATGGGCGGCCTTGGCCGCAGTCTGGCCAAGAACCTCGCCGCGGCGGGCGCTCGCAACATCGCCTTTCTCTCGCGTTCGGGTGATGCCTCGGCCTCAGCTCAGACCTTGCTCAATGAGCTGACCACGCGCTGGAATGTCAAGGCCCGCGCATACGCAGCAGACGCAGCCGACGTAGCATCCCTACAAGCAGCCATGGCGGTATGCGAGCGCGAGATGCCGCCGGTTCGCGGCGTCGTCCAACTGGCCATGGTACTCCGCGACGTCGTCTTCGAGAAGATGGAGCCCGCGCAGTGGACGCAACCCCTGCAGCCCAAGGTGGCCGGTTCGCGCAACCTGCACGAGTACTTTGGCGCGGATCGCCCCCTTGATTTCTTCGTGCTGTGCTCATCCGTATCGGGTGTTGTTGGTAACCCCGGCCAGGCGGCATACGCGGCAGGAAACAAATACCAGGACGCGCTGGCAGCATACCGCCGCAAGCGCGGCCTCAAGGCCGTGGCCGTCGACCTGGGCGTCATGCGCGACGTCGGCGTGCTGGCCGAAGGCAACACCGAGAGCGGCGTGCTGGGCCGCTGGGAAGAGGCCGTCGGAATCCCGGAGCCCATCTTCCACGCGCTCATCAAGAGCGTCGTCCACGGCCAGAAGCAGGAACATAACTCGGAAGAGGCTGTCCCTGCGCAGGTAGTCACCGGTCTAGGCTCGGCCGACGTCTGGGCCGCCCACCGGCTCCCTCAGCCGTTCTACCTCTCGGACCCGCGCTTCAGCCCCATGGCCATGACCACGACAACCGACGCCGCTGCCGATGCCACCGCAGACTCCTCCACCACGGTGTCCATCGCCGCGCAGCTCGCGGGCGTGTCGTCGATGCAGCAAGCGGCCGAGATCGTGACCGACGCGCTCTCGAAGCGGACGGCCGAGATCCTGCAGATGCCGGCGTCCGAGGTGGACCCCGCGCAGCCGCTGTACCGTTACGGCGTCGACTCGTTGACGGCCATTGAGGTTCGTAACTGGATCGCAAGAGAGCTCAAGGCGAATATGGCGCTGCTGGAGATCGTGTCAGCTGTGCCAATCCGTGAGTTTGCGGCCAAGATTGCTGAGAAGAGCCAGCTGGTCAAGATTACGGAGTGAAATGAAAAAGATGAAGGGTATGAAATTGTCTGTATTCCAAACTAGTGAACTGAGTGGAGTTACGCGTCAATTGGGTCTAGGAAGGCGTTGGTGGCTCAATTTGCTTTCGTGGAAGCATCGTTGGTGTTGTGATGGATGGTGGTGTCTTCGAACAAAGTGGAGATGGAGTGGTCTAGACGGAAAGAATGGGAAGCAATGCGTGTGAGCTGGTGGCAACTGGCACCAGGTGTCATCAAAAGTCTCATTTAGATGTCCGAATTGTATTTTGTCTACTTATTATATCCAACATATGTTTACTATTGTTCTTGTAGACCTTTTCCATCACCGTATTAGTGCATATTATGCTTTCTCAGTAGAGGCGGGTTTGAGGACTTGTCAACGGCTTTCCGACTCGCAGTAGCACCTGGTAAGTAAATAACCTTAAGTATATGTTGACATTCGCCTGCGATACGACGGACCACGGCGAATGCACACAATCTGCGTCTGTTTCGCGATGTATATCAAGCTCGGCATCGGTGCGAGTACGAGATCTGGATGGTATCGCACAATTGTCAATGTGGTCGTACTTCTCATCGGGACAAGTAAAGTGACGTAGTCGCATTGTGCATTGCCGCGGATACGCTCGTATTGCCATGCGTCAATACGATTGACCGGACTCACGGAGTCTGGACATTACCGTCCAACTTCTACGCCAGCTGCCAGTCTATCTATACTATTTAACAGGTGGATATCATCAAGTCCTCCCATGCTATTTCATCTGACCGACAATTTGATATTCGTCCTAACCCTAAATGCTTAACTTCCATAAGCCTGCGACTTGTGAGAATGACACCTAATAATGTCCTCATCACAGTACTGGCCCTGTCGCCGAGGTATGTTTTGTTTGGAGCAGGATTTCTAGCAGTAGTAAGTCTCATCTTCCGCTCTTGGATCCAACATGGGCACTTTCTCAACGGTTCCGCAACGTCTTTTAGTTGATCTTATGGTTCTCTCTCAATGCTGTCTACAACATCTGGTTTCATCCACTCAGCAAGTATCCGGGGCCCTGGTGGCAAGGGGCAAGTCGCCTTCCGCACACGATTCAAATCTTCAGAGGGACAGCCACGCGAACAACGGCACGCCTTCACGAGCTTTACGGCCATGCTGTTCGAATAGCCCCCAACACCCTATCGTTCACCAGCAGCCAAGCATGGGACGGTGAGTCGGAGCAATCCTTCCCAAATCGCTCCACAGTTAAGCGCTAATGGTCTAGCGAAGACATATATGGTCTCAGACGACAAAACGGAAGGGGAAACTTCCCCAAGGATCCAAGCTTTTACATCACACCTCCTGGAGAGGCCGACACAATCGTACGTAATAACTTCCTAGCGTCGGCTCCAACACGAGAGACCCAATCCCTCCACTTGCTTACTCGGCAGACTAGTCCACCGCTAACGATGTCGACCATCGCCGGCTGCGACGAATTCAAGCGCATGCCTTTTCTGAGAAAGCCCTGTCGCTGCAGGAAGGCTTTCTGAGACAGTATACCACCATGTTCATATCTCGATTACATGAGAGTATTAGCCAGCCAGGCGGAGATGTTGTCAACATCACCCGTTGGCTCAACCTTCTCACAACCGACATCATTGGTGAGCTGACGTTTGCAGAGAGCTTCGAAGGCCTCGCTAAAAACCGGCTTCATCCCTGGCTGGAAACGGTCTTTTTGACTCTCAAAGCCTTCACCTTCATACGGGAGCTGACCAGGTTGCCTCCTATCTTTATGCGTCTTGCGATGGCATGCATTCCCGCGAACATGCTCGAGCATCAGCGCGCCGCGGTCGCTTTTGGCGCCAAAGCTGCGAAAAGGCGAATGGGACTTGGTACCGAGCGGCCGGACTTCATGTCGTATATCCTCCGCCAGACGGGCGAACAACGGTACTTCGCTACCATGGTTTTGTCACATTCCCAGCCGTTTTGCTGACGCACGTGTTCCTTAGTATGACGGAACCAGAGATTGAAGCCGCGGCAATCACGTTTATCGTTGCTGGCAGCGAGACCAGTAAGTTTGCAGGACTCTCTATATGTTGCATTGCCATAGCGCTCGTCGGCTAATCCCACCTCAGCGGCCACTATGCTTTCCGGCACCGTCTATCTCCTATGCCAAGACCGAGCTATTCTGGAGAGGTTGACATCTCTTGTTCGTACCGACTTTGCTAGTGAGTCTGACCTCACTCTGGTCAAACTCCAGCAGCACGAATACCTCAACGCCGTTCTTCAAGAGGGTCTGCGCCTTTACCCGCCAGCGCCTGACAACCTCTTCCGAGTCACGCCTGAAACTGGAGGATATGTGATGGGTGAGTTGCTACCCCCGAAGACTAGCTTGACCGTCAACCTGTGGGCCGCGAACCGGTCAGCGCCCACCCCAAGGCAATCAATCAAGTTTGAGGCCCATAATTGACTTGATTGCCAGATCGCGATGCTATACTTGATTGATTGCTAATTAATTGCAAGTAATTGGCAAATATCCTTCTATATAGGGGGGCCTTAGGGGCCTAGAGGGGGTGGCCCCTAGAGGTCTTGGGGGGGGGGGGGGGCGCCCTCTAGAGGGGAGGGCTCTAGAGGGGAGGGCTCTAGAGGGGAGGGCTCTAGAGGGGAGGGCTCTAGAGGGTAGGGTCCGGAAGGTTAGGGCCCGGGAGGGTAGCCCCCGGAGGGGAAGCCCCCGGAGGGGGGGCCGGAAGGGGGACCCCCGGGGCCGGGCTTTCGGGGCCGGGCTAGGCCCGTCTTTCGGAGCCGGAGTCGGGCTGGATTAACGATTTTCCGAATTTTCCGGCCCTTTCAAAGCCCCTTTAGGCCCCCCCCCCCCCCCTTAAGGCCCTATAAGCCCTAGTAGCCCCCCTCCCCCCTGTCAAAAGAGTCAAGGTAATTAATCAAGTTTAAGGGTTATAATTAACTTGATTGACTAGCGATGGCTTCATAATTGATTAATTGATTGATTGAACTTGACAAGTTTACTTGCCTTGAGGTGGGCGCTGGAACCGGTCGTCCGAGAACTTTCATCGCCCCCTCGAATTCATCCCAGAAAGGTGGGTGAAAGATGCTCCGGTTGAGTTCCGGCAGGATGACAGGAATACCATGAGACCATTCAGCGTTGGACCCAGGGACTGCATTGGAAAAAAGTAAGTTTCCACGATTAATGTGGATCACGCACCCGATTTCCGGGGTGCAGAGTCTCTGACAATTCCAACAGTCTCGCATGGGCGGAGATGCGCATGATTCTTGCTCATTTGGTTTGGAACTTCAACTTGGAGCTCCAGTCGGATAGCCAAGGCTGGATTGAGAGACAGAAGGTGTTCATGCTTTGGGAAAAGCCAGATCTCAACATCAAGATGTCCAGGAGACATTGACAAGGACGAAGAATGAAGCATGTCTACATAACAGTTGGTGAGATCGATGAATACTTTTCGCTCTCTCTTTTTGGACTTCAGATCTGGGTGGAAACCCTACCAATAAACAACTCAGCAGATATTCAATAACAAGTTTCACAGTTTATTGTTTTGACAATGAATATGACAGCAAACAGCTTCCCTTTTCCAAGATACCGACGCTTCCATGTTGGAAATTGCTTTGTTACAGCAATGGTCTCCGAACAGATGCTAGCGGCCTCCGTGAGATGGGCTAGTTTGATTGGCATTCACCCCGGACGAAACTTGATTTAGCACTCACTATCCCATATGTGCTTTCGTTAGAACCTTGAACTCATCCGAGCACAGCTAGGTAGTTATGAACCCGGCACAGCGGTCCGGTGCCATCGGTGGGTACCTCGCGGGTGACTTTCCAGCCATTCATTCGTGCCCGCAGGACAATGGCAAACTGCGAAGAAGAAAAGTTAGAAGGGAAGAAAGTTATGCTTAGACACAAAAAAGATTCGCCGAATCTCACACCGGCCGGATGCCGTGATCCCCGATGGAGTTGTAGGTAGTCACACGCTCAGACTCGTCGCTTCCGGTTGGTGTTGAAGGTGACCCGGTCATCCCCGGAGGACGAAATTGCTACCTTCCCCCCACCCGGTCAGCCGGTACCCCCGCAAAGTGCCTGCTGGTAGACGTCATGTTCCTGGCAGTATTCCCGGAAGCGCTCCCCGTCCCCCTCATCCTGCCCATTTCTCCTCACGATATGGAGACCCTGCGGAGGAACTCCGCACTTCAAAGGAGTCAGTCAATCAGACATCGCAACTGCGCAGCGTAGGATGGGATTCCAGAAGTAAAGTTTTCAAGTCTTGACGTTCTGGAGAAAAGAATCCTTGGCTCGGCCGAGAAACACACCGATTCGATCATCGCACCAGCGGTGAGCCGGCTACTCTTCGGGGATTTATATAAGTCCGTGTTGTTACATAACATATTAAACGGGGCTTCAGTGACCATACATAGATACATAGGTACTCACAGCCATCGTGGCCGACGCCTTGTCTCACCACCCGACTTTTCGAGAGTCACCCCGTTCGGAATGTGGTCAACAGGAAGCTTGGCTGCTGTTGCGCAGCTTCTCGCGCTTTCAACAGGCGTCGCAGGCCTCGCGCAGTCGCCAGAGGTTTACCCGTCGCGTAAGTCTCGTTGCCCGTCCAACAACTCAAAGCGTGTCAACAAATCAACAACTGACGTAATTGCCAAATAGCATCTGGAAAAGGAACGGGCGTCTGGAAAGATGCGTACGCCAGCGCGCGCAAATTTGTAGACCAATTGACCTTGGAGGAGAAGGTGAATATTACTCGTGGCTTTGCGAGCGATAATGTCTGCGCTGGCAATACCGGATCAATCCCGCGGCTGGGGTGGCCTGGATGTGTCTTCATGATGCAGGCAACGGCGTGAGAGCGACCGACCTGGTCAATTCGTATCCTTCAGCGCTGCATGTTGGTGCGACTTGGGACAAGAACTTGACTTATCACCGTGGGTATTGGATGGGCAAGGAATTTAAGACCAAGGGAGGTGAGTGCATGACAGCTAACAACATCCAACTTTGGCCCGAAGTTAACGCCTTTCTTTAGTGAATATTCTTCTTGGACCTAATGCCGGTCCTCTCGGAAGATCACCTCTCGGTGGACGAAACTGGGGTAAGAAACACTGGCTTCCACTGCAAGTTTCGTATACTAATCTCATGGATAGAGGGTTTCTCGGTTGATCCGTACTTGTCGGGACAGCTCAACGCTGAGACCATCATTGGTCACCAAGATGCCGGTGTTATTGCCAGCCTGAAGGTAACTTTCTTTGCTTCGATTTGAATAACCATTTTCTGACCTTATACGATAGCATTTCATTGGCAACGAGCAAGAGACCTATAGAAGGCCATACTTCGGCGTGGAGGCTGCCTCCTCCAACATCGATGACAAGACTCTGCATGAGTTCTATCTCTGGCCTTTTGTCGACGGCGTCAAGGCTGGTGCTGCCTCCATCATGTGCTCCTACAACAGAATCAACAACACCTATGGCTGCGAAAACAGCAAACTCATGAACGGCGTCCTTAAAGGCGAGCTCGGGTTTGACGGCTTTGTACTTCTCGATTGGAACGCGCAGCATAACCTCCAGAGCGCCAATTCTGGTCTGGACATGGTCATGCCTCTAGGGGGCAACTTTGGCCAGAACTTGACCGACGCGGTCAACAACGGTACCGTCGCTGAGTCACGAGTGACGGATATGGCTACTAGGTATTTCATCCCAATCCAACAATCCAGAGGACGTCATTAACCTCTCCTAGAATCCTCGCGGCTTGGTACCTTGTTGGCCAAGACACAGACTTCCCTACTCCCGGGATTGGCATGAAGAACCTCACTGAGCCTCATGAGCAAGTC
Organism: Colletotrichum camelliae; assembly: GCA_018853505.1. Taxonomy (NCBI): domain Eukaryota; kingdom Fungi; phylum Ascomycota; class Sordariomycetes; order Glomerellales; family Glomerellaceae; genus Colletotrichum; species Colletotrichum camelliae. The sequence continues at coordinate 3,641,212 of JAELVL010000005.1, read as the reverse complement.
GATGCTCGCGACCCAGACTCGAGGTCAAACATCCTTGAGAGCGCTATCGCCGGACACGTCCTCGTGAAGAATGAGAACAATGCCCTGCCCTTCGCTAAAGCACCGAACATGATCTCTGTCTTTGGCTATGACGCCACTGTACCGGACACGAAGAACACTGACAAGCTTTTCGAGCTCGGATACTGCTCCTCTCCGGAGATGGGCCAGGCCGTGCTGGGCACCGAAAGACATTTCGATCAAGCAGCAAAGGGAGGAACCATCGTCAGCGGAGGCCGCGCTGCTGCCAACGCGCCATCCTACATCCTTGACGTAAGTAAATGCTCACGCTCAATTGCCAGACTTGGCTGACCCATCGCAGCCCCTCAGCTCCATCCAGCACAGAGCGGCAAGAGACGGTAGCTGGGTAAACTGGGACCTGACATCCCCGAACCCCGACGTCAACGCTGCCAGCGACGTCTGCCTCGTCTTCATCAACGCCATGGCAACAGAAGGTTGGGACCGCGACGGCCTCCACGACGACTTCAGCGACGGCCTCGTCCTCAGCGTAGCCTCCAAATGCTCCAACACCATCGCCGTCATCCACGCCGCCGGCATCCGTCTCGTCGACCAGTGGATCGAGCACCCCAACGTCACCGCCACCGTCATCGCCCACCTTCCCGGCCAAGACAGCGGCGAAGCGCTCGTCCAGCTCCTCTACGGCGAGGCCTCCTTCTCCGGAAAGCTTCCCTACACCCTCGCCAAGAACGAGAGCGACTACTCTGTCTACAAACCCTGCGGGCGTGGCGAGACGAACACGACGAGTCCGCAGTGCGACTTCACGGAGGGCGTCTACGTTGACTACCGCGACTTCGACGCGAAGAACGTCACTCCGAGATACGAGTTTGGGTACGGACTGAGTTACACCAGCTTCAAGTACTCGTCAGTCTCCGTCAAGAAGCAGGAGACGCAGGCAGGATTCGCGGCGAACTCTGATACCTTGTGGTCTACCGTCGCAACGGTGCACGCCACGCTGAATAATACCGGTTCCCGAGCGGGAGAGGAAGTCGCGCAGCTGTATGTTGCCATTCCTAATAGTCCGCCGAAACAGCTCCGTGGGTTTGAGAAGGTGGCTCTTGAAAGTGGACAGGGTGCGGACTTGCAGTTCGAGTTGACAAGGCGAGATTTGAGTGTTTGGGATGTTGTGGCTCAGAAATGGACTCTTCAGGAGGGCGAGTACACCGTGTTTGTGGGTGCAAGCAGCCGAGACTTGCCTCTCTCGCAGGTCCTTTCAATCTAAGCCAGATCCCTCTCAGTTCTGGAGTTTCTCTCTTATGTTTTCCATACTTAGTCTAAATATAATGATCAGATCACGTTACCCCCATTCCTTCGAGTCCCGTTTCAGTGCGCTCTCTGGCCTATTCGTTATCTCAAGAGAGATTAACCCACGCATAAAAAGTGATTTTCTGTCTTACTAGCAGGGAAAACACGAAAAGTCCTCTAAAAGAACCAAGTTACTGGAGACATCACCGTGTATGTACCAGGAAAGTTCAAAAAGCAAAAGAAAGGTCCATCCAGGATTCGAACCTGGGCTTACGGAAGGTTCTGATATCATCAGAATCCGACGTCCTAACCAACTAGACTAATAGACCAAGTGAGTTGATCCAGCTTTGGTGGGCTGGTGTGAGCGCTTCCGACGAAAATGTGGAATATGTTGTGTGGATTCAGCCCTCGTGGACCTTATGTGGGGGCAATTTTGACCAGGACCAGGGTTGGCACAACACAAGCTCATCACTATCGACAAATTCATGTCCCCTGTGGGACCTTCAACCTTCAAATATGATTGCTTGCTTGGTATGAGACTATTGTCTCGAAATAGAATAGTCTCACAATCTCTCCCACGGTATCAGTATCCGAATCGCCCCAAACACTCAATCAACCCCTTTTCGCCAGCCGCCCGCATCTCCACAATCTGTTCCGGTGTCTTTCTCTTCAACATGACTGGGTGATACAACGCGAATGGAGCAAGCAGGCTCTCCAACTTTCTAAGCTGTTCAAGTGCAGCCATACCAGCAATGCCACTTGGTCTCAGTGCCGCTCTCTCGGCCAGTGCCTCATCCCACATCTTCGCTCGCGCAAGTTGCCCGGTTGCTTCTTCGGGGAGATCGGGGATGTCAAAATTGCCCGCCAACATGGCTTTGGCAATTTTACCATTGCTCAAGTCGGGGTCCCGTGCAGTGCCACCGTTGGTGCTGCCTCCAATATCTCCGAACGAGGTGAAGAACTCATGGGCTGGGTGCGAAATGTTCGCCCAGTCAAAATCAAGAACTCCCGTGATTCGCTTTGTTGCAGGGTCGTATTGGATGTTGTTGGTAGCTGATGCTTAAGTTAAAAACGCATTTAAACCTTTGGAGGAGCAACAAGAGTCCGCCTCTGACTTACTGAGGTCTCCGTGGATCAGCACACGTTGCGTCTCATCAACGCCAGCTCTCGCAAGATATTCATCAAGCCCTGAGGACATGAACTTGTCAATACGTTCGCGAACACCGTTCGGCTTCCAACCCTGCAAATTCGAGCTCCCATCCGCATCACGCAGACCAAACTCCAACTTGGACTTCCAAAAGTCGGTGAACGAGTCCCATGGAGCTCCTTCAAGAATTGTCATCTTGCCACCCACGATGTTTCCAAACTCGTCGATGGTCAACCCGCCATGCGACTTGATACTCTCAGGCAACGAAGCTTGCTGAATGCCCGTGAAGACGTCTGAAATCTGCCCAAGTACGGACTTCCTCTCATCATCTGATAGGTCCTTGAACTTTGTGTCAAGCGGCACGCCCTCTTTGAACTCCATCAAAGTCCAGCTGTACCCATCGCCGACGCCTTGAGCCGACTTCCATGCGAAGATGGCCGGAATGAGCCCGGCGACATCAGGTGTGAATGCCTGAAGACCCTGACGAGCGAGATACATCGATGCGACTTCGTTCTCGACGCGATTGTCCTGGATGATGTCCATAGCCTTGGGGTTGGCTAGCCGCATAACGATGGTCGAGACGCCTCCCTCTGGCGGGGGCGTCGTGTACGAGCCAGCATCAAAGAAAGAGTTCTTGGTGGCTGGCTTGGCCAGAGTGATTTTGTAGATGAAGTTGTTATAAGGAAATGGGACGTCCTCTTGGTATTCTACAGGTGTGATATCGGTAGGCTGTGTTCGGTATCAATAAACTGGACGTTGAGAGTGAATAGTGGCTCTTACCTCGAGACCGAACCCAATCACCGTGTTCCTGACGAAGTCAAGACGCTCTTGGAATTGTTCGTGATTCATGATGGGGAGAGACGACTTGTCGAAATTTGATGTCTTGTTGTTGAAATAAGAGTGCGGGGTTTCTCAGTGAGGAGAGCTTGGGATTGTTTTAAACAAGCCATGGGTTTCTTGCCATCGCCACTATAGAGGTACTCTTTGACCCTACTCCCAATGCTTCTATCACCCAGTGGCATGCAACCGCAGCCAATAATTCCCTTCAAACCACCTTGAGTCAGAACACCAAATGTGGAAGGTAGACCACTGCTTCCTTTCAATTGGGATGTTGCATCTTCACGATGTTGGAAAGGATGGTTTAAAGTTGAAGCGAATCGGATCTTATCCGGTATTTCCGGTACCAATCAACAGCACTCTTTTTGGCCAGCCAGGCCGGTTTTTGTTGCTGCTTGGAGCTGCTGTCAGGTTTGATCCTTGCCAAAACCCGTTGTTGCCTGGAGATTCTGTCTCAAGTCGTACCAGTGTTGAGGATTTGGCCATTTCTGCCTAAACTGTGCCGCAGAGGCGCATATAAAAATGAGTTGCTCCTAGAAAGTTCACCAGAACATCTTTTTAGCCGATATTTGCGAGTTCCTGTTATTGGCCGCGTGATGTCTCTGTTGTAGCACTATCTTAGATTCACATACTCGTGACGTTTTGCTGTCTCCTTTCACCATGAAATATCTAGCCATCAACCACAGTCTTAGTGGACTTGGCTTGGTGAGCCACAAGCTCACCCCATTTCAGATCGGCGACCATGAAGAATTAAACATGATAAGCGACGACCTCAAAATGGGTTAACTGACTCTCGCCAACCTTTACTCAGCTTGCTGCAAGTTAATAGGGAAAAGAACAAAATCTCGCCAGAGATTGCTGTCGTAACCAAGTCGGTGCTGAACATCCATGATGAAGTTCGCGACCTCGTCAATTTAAGCAATTCTGTTCGGTGGATTGTATTGAAGACGGAAAAAGAGGAATAATTGGCAGTAAGTAAGCTTCGGTTCCCGCAGTCGCCATCTCACTGTCCGGGGTATGAGTGGGCACCATCACGGCGGCTCGTGTTCACTGACACGAAGCGACGGTCCTCTAAAGAGCCTCAAGAACTTGCGGCCGTCATGATTAATAAACAGCTCCGCATCTCGAGGTTTTCAAGTAATTGCTTCTCCCAAAACACCACATTCTCTCTTTCCCGTGGTTTGGCCGCAATCGCTCAGTGGCCACCGGCAATAACGGCAGATACACGAGATACGGTGCGGGTCGCTGAGGGCGGATATTGGCTGCGCTAGACAACAATAGGAAGCTCAGTAGCATCGATTCATGGATGCTGATCCCCCCCACGTGCCCGGGCAATCTCATTCTCTGGATGATAGCCAATGCGACTTCGGCCGCCACATGGATGAGCGTTTATCGGCTCGCCGTGTCAGCGCGGAATGATGCGTGCAAAGATACCGGCGGGCGGCGGATGCCAAAAAAGCTTGTTTGCGCGGGAGCTGCATCCTCTTAAAAGCTTGGCTGCATGCAACACCCGCCCGTCGGGAAACGCTTGCATCTCCAGGTGGCTGTCGGTTTTCCCTCTCGTTCTTTTGCGCGGCCTGACTCGTTCGTTCATTGGATCGGTCGTTTTAAAGTTCTCAAGATGCGTTTTACGAATACCATCTTGGCGTCGCTTGGCTTTGCCATTACCGCCCCGGTCTTGGCTTGCGATAGCTGCGAACACCCCGAGAGGGATGTGGTGTTGACGAGACATGTTCGCAGGGCGCAACCTGATGCCCAGGCTGCTGCAGTCGCTCCCCGCGGCCCTCTGTCGTGGGGTCAATTGAACTTTCTCCATACGACTGGTACGTCGCATTCAATGTTACGAGATTTTAGGCATGCATGCTGATCATTGATGCACAGATACTCACGGCTGGTTCGTCCTTCATCGGAAACCCCAATAATCCCATACTGACTCAATTATACAGGCTGGAAGGCCACATCCGTGAGCAGAACTATGGAGCCGATTGGGGTGACTTCGTGAGCTTTGTTAAGCACATGCGCCAGAAGGCCGAAGACCTCGACGTTGATCTGTTGGTGGTCGACACTGGAGTATGTAGAAGCAAGCTCATTCTCGGCGCAATGATGTTGACAATATTAGGATTTGCACGATGGTGCAGGCCTCAGCGACGCCACTGGTGTTTCCACCTACGCGAACGGCACCGGTGTCAATGGCCAGATTTCGAACCCCATTTTCGAAAACCTTGACTACGATGTGCTGGCGATCGGAAACCACGAGCTGTACATTTCCAGCATCGCATACGAGACTTTCAGTCAGTTCGCCAAGGTCTACGGTGACAAGTACGTCACTAGCAATGTCCAAATCCGCAACCCCAGCACGGGCGCGCTTGAGTACATTGGCAAGCAGTACCGTTACTTCACCACGCCGAAGGGTAAGTTGCTCTCACGAGATGCAGTCACTGTTTCATAGGAAGCTAATGACCTCTCCAGGCCTCAGAATCATGGCGTTTGGTGTCCTCTTCGACTTCACCGGCAACTCGAATGCTTCAGTCGTCACCAAGGCCGCGACCATGGTCACGCAGCCATGGTTCTTGAGCGCTGTCGATTACAGCGAGCCTGTTGATCTTTACCTGGTCATCGGCCACAACCCTGTCCGCCCTACTCAGAGCAGCAGCACTCTGAAGACTGTCTTCGACGCGATCCGAGCCATCAAGCCCGACACGCCTGTCCAGTTCTTCGGTGGTCACACTCACATTCGTGACTTCGCCGTCTACGATGACAAGTCGACTGCTCTCGAGTCCGGCAGGTACTGCGAGACTCTGGGTTTCCTCTCCATGTCTGGCATCAAGTCCGACAACTACAAGGGCGCGGTGTACCCCAAGGGCGTCCCTCATCCTGCCCAGAAGGCGGTTGCTGTGGCCACGACAACGTCCTCCAGCAGCCTTGCCTCCGCTACTGGCAACTCTAGCATGACATACTTCCGTCGCTACCTGGACTGGTAAGATCAAATAAGACTAAAACTTCCAGATCACTAACCGCTTTCTCAGGAACACTCTGACCTTCGAGTACCACGCCGTCGGCAGCCAAGCCAAGGCCTTCAACACGACCAAGGGCGTCAGTGTGACTCAGGAAATCACATCGGAGCGCAAGAACCTCAACCTGACGACCTTATACGGCTGCGCTCCCCAGACTTGGTGCATCGATTGTGCGCCTTTCATGTCTGAAGGATCCATGTTCAACTTGACGACCACTGCTCTCTCAGCCACGATCACCGAGGAGAGAAAGTCCACCCCGAGAATCATCATCGCCAACACTGGCCATATCCGATTCGACCTCGCCCAGGGCCCCTTTGACTACGATTCCTCCTTCATCGTCTCTCCCTTCACTGACGCCTTCGAGTACATTCCCGACGTTCCCTGGTCGTACGCCAGCCAGTTCTCAGCAACTTGGAGTCTGGAGCCTTCCCTTCCAAGAGGAAGCGTTCTTTGACGAAGGATTCTCTCGGCTTCAGCCAATTCAACCCTGCCCTGTCTTCCGTCGACAGCTGCATTGACCCGCCAGTGACCAACGACCACTTTGCGAAGCGATCTTACGCTGGAGGCCGTATCGTTCGTCGACAGGAGATTACTCCGGGATACACCACGTCCGATGACTTCGGTACTGACGGTGACGACACTGTTCACAGCGAGATCCCGATCTACGACTACCCCAACTTCTTCCAGGCCAATGGCAGCTTCCCTAGCGATGGCACAATTTCAGTTGATACCAAGATTGATCTGATCTTCCTCGACTACATTGCCGGTTCCGTCGTGACTGTTTTGCAGTCTTTGGGAGCCAACTACACCTCTGCTGACGTTTCCTATTATCTCCCAAGCGTAAGTTCACTCGCACGGCGCAAACAACGCTGGAAAAGACGGCCGAACACTAACACATTGCTAGACCTTCACAACCAACTCCTATTTGCCCAAATATGCAAAGGAGAGTGCTGCCTGGCAGGCCAACATGCCCAACTGCCCTGTCGGGTTGGGAATCGGATACAACACTACGACCGCCTGAAAAAGGAAACAGTTGCGATTGGCCTTAATTAACGGCTGACTTGCTATCTATGGAACTTAGCCTACCTGTGGCCTGCGCACCCAAAGAAACACTTGCAGAAAACCATTCGGATGGCTGTATTCACGTGCGAGACGAGTACATATTTTTAAATACACGCATATAACATTAGGCCCTAGTAAATAATCCGAACAACTATGAATGCTTTTTCCTCTCCTCATCTATTGAATTTCATCTGCTGTCTCAAATGCTTCAAAATCGAGTCGGCCGCAACTTGAATAATCGCTTCTAAACTAGAGAGGGGGATCAGGCTGCGCAGCAACACAGCAATTCTGGTCCATTTCGGCCGCGAAAACAGGTGTTACTCTTGACACCCATTAAGTTCACCAATAGGAAAGACTCGATGGACTACACCTCCACATCTGCGAGGTAGCTTACAATTAAGAGGTCGATGGCTGTGTAGACGATATGATAGGTCGCCTGATTCTTTGCCGCCGCACTTGATCGTTCACTTCGTAAGGCATCTGAAATTGGTGCGGGGTTGTCAGCCGGCCTTTGCCTGATAGCCCAGTCCTTGCTTGCATTTTCCCTCATTCCACTACCTCTTTCGCCTGCCTGCGCTTTTGCTCTTGCTTCAGTGCGCTTTCACTTCGGCGGAGGCCGCGCCTTTACAACGATGCCGAACCTCGAAGAATACACGATCGGCTGGATTTGTGCCATCAACACGGAATTCGTCGCTGCTCGGGCTTTCCTGGACGAGAGCCATGGCAAGCCCGAAGGAGTGGCACAGAACGATGACAACAATTACGCCCTTGGCCGAATGGGGAAGCACAACGTCGTGATTGCTGTGCTTCCCAAGGGAGAGTATGGCACCACCACCGCTGCGACTGTTGCGAGGAACATGGTACACAGCTTCCCGAACGTCCGCATCGGTCTAATGGTCGGCATTGCCGGCGGTGCACCTAGCGAAAAGCATGACATACGGCTTGGCGATATCGTTGTTAGCAGCCGGGGGGGCGGAATGGGCGGCGTGTTCCAATATGACTACGGGAAGACTTTACAGAACGGTTCGTTCGTGGAAACTGGAAGTCTCAACCAACCACCCCAAGTCCTACTAGGCGCGGTGAATGGTCTTGAGGCCGACTACGCGATGGACGGCCATCAGCTCGATTCAAAGGTGGAGGAAGCGCTGAAACTTTGGCCGCATCTGCGCAGGTCACACTCTCGCCCACCAACAACAAGCGACAGACTTTATCAACCCAACGTAACACATCCTCCAGACTCGATATCAGATTGTCTAGAGGCTTGTAGCGAAGACCCAGCCCAGATGGTCTCCCGACATGAACGAGGCGAATATGACGAAAATCCGGCTATTCATTTCGGGCTTATCGCTTCTGGTAACCAAGTGATCAAGAACGCTCAGATGAGGGACAGACTGGCCGCTGAGAAAGGTGTGCTGTGTTTTGAGATGGAAGCGGCAGGCCTAATGAATCATTTTCCATGCCTGGTAGTGCGTGGTATATGCGATTACTCGGATACCCACAAGAACAAGGCCTGGCAAGGCTTCGCTGCGATGGTTGCTGCGGCTTATGCGAAAGACGTTTTGGGTCAGATTTCGTCGACCAAAGCTGAGATGAAAACGAGACTAGCGGACCCTCCGATCCAGTCAGTAATCACCCTCCTGTTCCATTTAATTTCATGCTGTCTGACTTGATTCAAGTTGAGGCAAATCAGATTCACCATCTTCATACAACAAATGAAGTCCAAACCACTGTGAAGGAAATAAGATCAAAACAGCAAATGAAAAACATCAGACGGTGGTTAGCACCCCCGGATGCATCTACCAATGCGAACCATGCTAGAGAGCTTCGACACAAAGGAACTGGCGAGTTGTTCCTCGAATCGACGGCTTTCAGGGAGTGGATATCTGGATGCCGTCGGTGTCTATGGTTGCCCGGACTACCTGGGTACGGGAAAACTGTTCTACTCACAGCAGCATACGATCACATCGCAAAGAAGCCCGATAGTGTTGCACTTCAATTCTTCTTCGATTTCGGCGATAAACGAAAACAAACCGTTGACGACATGTTACGTGGACTGGTATTCCAATTGTACACGCTTCAATTTCAGCCATCTTCACGACTGGATGACATTTTCAAGCATTGCAATGACGGTCGTGATCAGCCTGATTGCAGCGCATTGTCCGACTGTTTACAGAAGATGCTCAAGGGTTCGCCCACTACCTACGTTTTTGTCGATGCCCTTGATGAGTGCTCTGAAAGAGCGAAGTTGCTCAAGTGGATGGAAAGCTTTATGACAGTTACTGGCCTTGATCATGTTCAGCTCATCGTGAGCGCTCGGCCCGAAGCGGATTTTAATCGACAAATACCTTCCATGATACGGGAAAGCAACTGTGTTTCATTACACCCAACTTTGACAAACGCTGATATCCAGTCGTATGTTCAAAGTATCCTGAAGGAGAGACTCGGATTCGAAAAATGGATTTCAACACCGTCAATGGTCCAGCGAATAAGCTATGAAGTGGGAAATAAGGCTGACGGAATGTAAGTCAGGAGCACACAAAGCAATTCCATATATGAGACGGCCTTATTGATTATGCTGTAGGTTTAGATGGGCCGCCTGCCAGCTTGACAGTCTTGAAAGCTGTATTGACCGGGGCGAAATCGAAATCGCCCTCAAATCCCTGCCACAAACTCTCAACGCAACTTACGAGCGGATACTGGAAAGAATTCCCGATCATAGAACGGGCAAGTCGATGCGCCTGCTTCAATTTCTCGTTTTTGCACCGAGACCCTTCACCCTCGAAGAAGCCATGGATATCGTAGCTATCCGTCCAGAAGGTTTCAAGGCTGAAGACAGGGTGTTAATTCCGGAAGATCTGTTGCAGCCCGGCTTAATATCAATTGTGGAGACTGTTCGAAACTCAGATTACTTCTGGGAAGATCCTGTACCAACCAAGGAGGTCCATTTTGCTCATTCTTCGGTAAAAGAGTATCTTCTCAGTCTTCGGGAGAGCTTCCACCCAGTTCACGCATCAATAAGTAACGTCCCACACCCACTTCTGGGCACCCCCCACATTTGGGCACCCCAAAAATGCCTCACCGCCATGAATACCCGCCACCTTCAAACCTACACAACTTTATCAATCTTTACCCAATTGACTTCATTTTTGGTATATAGCTTTATAAGCATCAGATGCCCTCATATTCCGAAGATGACGTCCTACGGGCGCTTGCTGCTATCGCAAACGGTACATCTGTCAAAAAAGCTGCATTTGAGTATGGTGTGCCGCGTTCAACTCTACAGAATCGGATCAGAGGTGTGCAGACGCGAGATATAGCGTTTTCTGATCTGCAAAGGCTTTCTCCAACCCAGGAAAGTCATCTGGCTGAATGGGTTCGAATCCAGGCTGCCCTAGGCCTTCCTCCAACCCATCAGCAACTCAAGGATTTTGCTGAACGCATCCTACAGATCCATAGAGACTCCCAGCCTCTTGGAAAGAACTGGGTTCAGTCTTTTGTCAAGAGGAACCCATCTGTAAGGGTCCAAAAAAGTAGAGCAATCGATTCCTAGCGTATCAATAGAGCCTCAACTAATGTAATCAGGCAATAGTTCAAACACCTTGCTATACCTGAGATTATAGCTATCAAAGCCTCTAATCGATATAATATAGATGAGACTGGTATTCTAGAAGGCAGAGGATCAAATAGGCTTATCCTTGGATCATCAGAAACTCGTTCTATCCGCAAGAAACAGCCTGGATTACATGCTTAGACATCTCTGATCGAGTGTATCTCTGCAACTAGCAAGGTACTGCCTCCACTTGTTATATATAAGGGCAAGAGTGTCTAGCAGCAGTAGTTCCCTCTAGATCTGACGCTATATGAATCCTGGAAGTTCACAGCTACAGAAAATGGGTGGACTTCAGACTCTACAGCTGTCAAGTGGTTAACAGAGGTCTTTATTCCTTCAACCCAGCTAGGGGACCCCTCAGAGGTCAGATTATTGATTTTGGATGGTCATGGAAGCCATGAGACTACTGCTTTTATGTATACATGCTTCAGGAATAAGATACACTTGCTGTTCTTGCTAGCACACACGTCACACGTCCTTCAGCCACTTGATCAGTTGGTTTTTAGGCCTCTCAAGGCAGCATATAAGAAGGAGCTTGGATTACTGGCTGAATAGGATGCTGGTACAGTTGTGGGCAAGAGAAACTTTGTTATATGCTATGGCAAGGCGCGTAAGGCAGCCCTGACAAGCAAGAATATCATCAGTGGCTGGAAATGGACTGGTTTGTGGCCTGTCAGTATGGCTAGACCCCTCATAAGCCCTCTGCTGCTTGAGAACATATCAACCCCTGCCAAACCAGCTGGTCAGGTCTGCAAAAGGCTTTCTGATAGCAAAGCAAGCAAAAAATGGGCGGCAGATATATCAGCAGTCCCTTGGTTAACCCCTAAGAAGAGGGATGAGCTTCAGGATTAGTTCAGCCTGTTCAGCAAGCTAGATAACGATGAGTATATGCAGCGCCTGCTTTTCTGGAAGGTTCAGAAGGGCTTTGATGAGAAGGCATACTAATTAGCAGTAGCCTAGCGAAAGATTGAGGTACTGCAGGCAGAGGTTGATGCTAGTAGGGCCAGGAAACGGAAGAAGGTCAAAATGAGCCCAAATTCGAAGTTTGCTGATATTGAGGCTGTTCGGAGGGCTCAAATCGAGGCGGGCGAACTTGAAAGTAGCACAGATGAATCCAGCGAGTCAGAAAACCCTAGTGATAGCGAAAGTTGCATCGTCGTCGCATCATAATACATATAAATATTGGTTGAAGTTGATGTGTATAAAGGTGAGGGCATCAAAAATGGGGTGCCCAAATGTGGGGGGTGCCCAGAAGTGGGTGTGGGACGTTATCTTGAAGGTATGCTTTGCATACTTCTGGAGTATAAAAGAGTCCGCGATTGAGTTCGTGGGACAGCCACATGTGGGATATCTGAGCGAGTCCAAGGCTGCAGCGGATCGTCTGGTTTCAAAGGAATTCCCCCTGTTGCGATTTGTTGTGTTGGAATGGATGAATTTTGTTCGCCTTGCCGAAGAACCACAAGAAATCATCGAGCAAGCAGCAGATATTTTGCAGGATTCGAACGGATACGCACTCTGGAGAGATTGGTGCAATCCTGTGGGACTCTACATGTTCGAACCCTGGGAGCGATGTGGCCTGTATTTTGCGTGTCGGCAAGGGCTACCGAATACGGCAAGAGCCTTGATGCTAAGAAACCCACACAGTGACGAGCTCAAGGGCTATGTAGCAGCCCTCATTGGTGCATCGTACTCAGGGCTCCGGGACCTTATTCAACAACTCTTGGCCGAGACACCAACGTCCGATGCTCATGAGCGCACATGCGTTGGTGCCCTTAGAATTGCCGCGGAAGAAGGACACGTCGAAATTGTCAAGTTGCTTTTGAGTCGCGGCACAGACATCCACAGCCTCCACAGCCATCCTAATTTGTTTTCTCGCATGCCGGCTATAGTGGGTGCTGCTAGACGTGGCCATCGAGAAATCGTCGAGCTGCTTTTAGACAGTGGTGAAGACGTCAACAGACGCGGTGAATGTTGGGAGCGGACCGCTTTATCGGCGGCATCTGGAAACGGGTTCCAGGAGATTGTCGAACTACTTTTAGAACGCGGAGCAAACGTCACTTTAGATTGGCAGGCTCTCGCTTCTGCCTCAAAAGGGGGGTATGACGGAATCGTTAAGCTCCTCCTTGATCACGGAGCAGATGTTAACGCCGTTGAAGGCTATTGCGAGGGAAACCCTCTTCTGGCTGCTCTCGAATGGGGCCACCTGAACGTTGCTAGGCAGCTTTTAGAACACGGAGCTGATGTTAGCGTAGGTCAGGGCTCACGCTGGTCAAATTCCAGCTTCAATACGCTACTTGAAAATGGAGCAGAGGTCAACTCACATAGTCCTCGAGGGAACGCTCTGACAGCTGCCATACGTGCAGAGCGAAACCAAAACCAAAAGGAGATTGTACAGCTTCTCCTGAGAAATGGCGCCGATGTCAATGATCAAAGCACTCTGGAACATACTGACTACGAGGATGATCTCAATATCGACCGCCAGAGTTATGCCTGTTTCACTTATGATGAATACAGTCCTCTTTCAAGTGCCGTTCTTGCCAATCGTCCAGATTTGGTACGGCTGCTACTCGATCATGGATCTGACGTCAACGGCCCAAAGGTTGACACATGGAACACGGGAGAGCCTCTACTTCTAGCCTTTTGGATGAAAGAGCGAGAAGAAATCATTAAGCTGCTCATTGAGCGTGGAGCTGATCCCAATCAAGTGGATAGAAACGGCCGTCCGATCCTGTATACAGCCGTGGAGCACGGTTATTACGACATCACACGAAGTCTCATTCAATCCGGCGCCGACATCAACCGCGGAGGCTTCGAGTTCGGTGAGATGGTCTTAGTGGCTTTCGACCGAGGAAACTATGACGTTGCAGTATACTTGCTACAAAAGGGTGTAGAGCTCAACATTCCACGCGATACGGGTTACTTGAGAGACACGCTGGATCTCGGGTTTCTAGACTGGATAGCCAAGTTAGGGGACACAGATCTTCCGGAGTTGTCCGAAGAAATTTCGAGACTACGTGACTTCAGAAGCTCTAAGCATAAGGAATGGTTGGAGGCGCAATGGCTCTAGGAACTAGGTCTTTAGAAACATCGAGAATATCGGAGATAAAGTCCCTGGGCAACCTTAAACTACACTCCTACCCCTTGAAGAACCTCCCTAAATGAGAGGTCTTAGCTTTTGCTACAACCGGCTCCTTCTTTTCCATCATTCCTTTTTTCGCTTCATCTGTGCGTCGCCTATCAGGGCAGTTGAGTGGATAACTATATAGCTTTTCCATCGTCCGATTGCTGACCTCGCCACGGGCACACGCCGATGGTGCCAACTTCGAGCCTTGTTACGACCTGTAAACAAGGATAACAGCTGAACGACCTACTCGGGCGTCGGGCGGCTGTGACAGGACATTTGTACTGCAGGAACATGGGAACAACAGGAACTCACTTGGAAACGGAAGAACTATGGTATAAGTTATGTGATGATAAGATAAGGAACGATTAGTAGAGCGCGTTAGGAAGTGCTTAGTGATCAGTTAGTAATACTAACTAATTACGATCACTTTATACACTTAGGTGATCACCTATAACTAGATAAAGGTGTTACGAGCGGGTCAGGGCAACCAACTGTGGCACAAAGCAAAAGCTTCGATAATGACAAATCCGTTGTCATTGTCCCCTGTTCTGCACTATATAGTTACAATCCTACAGGGACCAACTGTAGCGGTCGTAACAAAAGGGTACTATTCGGGACTTATATATAGTATAACCAGAGCCTAGCTCTTAGTCAGACTTCTATAGCTCTTTAGTAATTAACTTTATATTTATCCTCAGGATACTTTCAGCTTACTTTTACTATAAATACTTATTAAGTCTAAGACTAATTACTTTAGCCTCTGACTACTAATCTATAATATAGCTTATAACTTATAACCCAGACTATAACCTCAGTATACTATTACTATATATTAATCTCTAGCTTCTATTAGCAGACCCTACTATTAGATAGCTAACTATAATACTTTGATTGCTCCTATTTAGTAAGTTAACTATTAATACCCACTAAATAATACAGAATATCTTCTTATGCCTCTGTTAAGTCTCCTATCTCTAGATCCTTATCTACCTCTAGAGGGAAAGCTCTCTAGAGCTTAGCCTAGGAAATTAAGGACTAAAAGATGAAGGACAACTTAGGTAGCGAGAATAACGCTGAAGAACCTAGATAACAGCTTAATAAAATCACTAATAACTTTAAGATAATGCGCGATATATTTAATCAGAATATTGCAGCCTTCAAAGAACTTCAGGAATAAGCTTATAAGACTTAAGAGCTTGAGAAGGAAGTTAATACTCTCTAAGCTGCTGCTAATATTATCTTAGCCCTAGTTAAAGGATGTAAACGCTTTAAGCTTAATATGCCTTCTACTTTTAATAGAACCCTAGGATAACTTAAAGGATACTTAGTTTAAGTGCGAACCTACTAAGCCTTCTATATTAACATATTCCAGAATAATACTAAGTGCGTTATACATACTGCTACTTTCCTTAGAGAATAAGCCTTCGCTTAGTTTAAGCCTCTTCAGTAGGAATAGCTTAATAACTCTGTTAAGAAATATAGCTAAGAAGTGAAAGATATTTTCTTCAGCTTTATAGGCTATATCAGAGCATTAGAATCCTTATTCCTTAACTTAGATAAGAGAAGATAAGTAGAACAGGACCTGTCTTACCTATAATAAGTTAAGTCAGCTACGCTCTACACTGCTAAGTTCAGAAGGCTAGCAGCAAAACTTCATATAACCAACAAAAACAAGGTTTTTGCTTTCTACTAAGGACTTAAGAATGATATTAAGGATGAAATAGCTAAACTAGAGACACCCTCTAGCTTCCTCGCCTATATTAAACATACTATTAAAATTAATAACTGCCTTTATAAACAAAGAAAGGAATAAAGAGAGAAGCGATAGAATCTTAACACTGGACATAAGTACTAGTAGCAGCCCCAGAGCAAGTTTAATAACCAGCAGAACAACAACAGACCCTGTAATAACTAGAACTACACCTAGCAAAGCATTTCTTATAGATAATATAGCAGACCTATAGACCTTAGCACTGCTACTAAAAACAACAACAAGAAACTATAGAACTCTAAGTGTTATAACTGCAAAAAAATAGGATATATCGCTAGAGACTGCAGATAACCTAAGAAGCTTAACTAGAAACCTATACTTAAATATATTAAGGAGGTCAGCATAGCAACTAAAACACCCTATATATCTCTGTTATAGACTGGATGCTATAATGACGAATGCTTTACCTACTGCAGCGATAAGGAAGCTATAGGACACTAGCCCAGCAACCTAGACTGCAGAAGAACAGGTTATAACATAACTATTCCAGAAATTAAGACTAAGACCCTTATAATAGCTTCCTAAGCTAACAGCAAGCTAGTTAGAAAGACTACTGAACAGCTCGACGAAATGCTTTGTATCTAACGACTTGATATAGTTAACCCTAACCCTATAGGTTACGATATGGAAACCTGACGAACAATTTAAGAGTCAGAAGCCTAAGTCTAATAAGAAATAAACTGGATCTGTCAGCATAAAGCAAGACAACAGATTATAAGCAACAACGAATAATAAATCCTACGCCTCGAGGTAGCATAAATACTCCAGCTATAACAAGCATAAGAAGAACTAAATAATATTATATAGTATTACTAAATTAGTGCCTTAACAGCATACCTCGAATGACGAAGAAATGCATGAGGAAACCCTACTAGAATCGAGCAAATTAACTAAGAACTTAAAGAATAAGTTAAGGAAGAATCTGACGAAGAACCTGAACACCAGCATAACCTCCTAGAAGAATAATAACTATTCAGTCTTACTAACAGCTGGAACTTCAGCAAACCTGAATCTGGATTCGATTTAGATAGGATCCCCTATAATTCTAACTCTCCTGCTAATATTACTAATCGAAACGCAAGACACTATAGTAAACTAACCCTAGGAACAGATAATACTAGTTCTGAAGAAGAATCTGATAATGAAGAAGAGACTTAGCAGCTTGTCCAGCACTAGACAGTTAATATAAGCTGTAATAACTAATAATAGTACTTCTATAGGATACTTGCTAACACAAGAGACCAGGACTACACCTTGAAAATTCACACAGAAGATCACCCTGCACTTAAGTATAACTATTATAACTACTGAAATCTCTTCTAGCTATAATGCCTCTTTAATAAATGCAAGGAACACCTTGGAGATAAATATAAGTACTAATTCTACTCTAGACAACTTAATAAAAACCTTATTTAGAATATTTACACTTAAACTACTATAGTTAGATAGACTATAACTATATTCAACAATAACATAGCAACTTTCAGCCTAAGCCCACAATACCCTATAAGATGTCAATATAACGACATAATGAAATAGGAAGAATGCTGAAAAGATGAATGTCTTATATATGCAGTTCAGAAGGCTAAAGCCTATAGACTTCTGTAAGAAGGATCAAGCCTTCTAAGGCTCTAATTCCAGGAAAATCGCCTCACGAAGGCATAACAGGAAGGAAAACAAATCACCTACCCTAGATAACTAGAGCAGTTAAAAAACTAGACTTACCTACTAACGAAGGACTAAGACAGGTAATAATAACAAGGTCTATATATCTAGCATCCCTAGACTAAAAGGTATACCTGTAACTTGCAGTTACTATTAACAACACTATAACTATTACGCTTATTAACAGCGGAGCTGAAATAAACTTTATATCACCTTAAGCAGTAAACAGATTATAACTACTATAGCAAAGAAAAGAATATATATACTAGCTTAGTAATATAGAAAGAGAATAAGTCTAGTATAAAGGAGGAACTATTAAGAATAAGACTACGCCTTTTAAGATAAGTTACCTAGATCGAAACGAATAACTCTAATTCGATATTACTAAACTAGGTATATACAACATTATATTAGGAATACTATAGCTAAAGAAGAATAACCTAAGGATAGATTGGAGAACAAGCTAACTCTATTAGAATAACAACAATCTAGTCCTTAAGCAGCCTTATAGAACCTAGGCCTCAAACAGATCTACTTACTAAGGAGCAGCAAAACGATATATCTGCTACCTTAAAGCAAAAGAAGCTATATTATAACTATTAAAGATAATAGATCTTAAACAAAAGAACGATCTATTTCTATCTATCCTAGAAGAGTATAGAGTTTATAAGAAACTCTTCATAGCCAAACTGGAAACCAGACTGCTTGAACATATAAATTTCAATTATAAAATCCTTATTAAAGAGAGGAAAGAGCTTAAATTCAATAAAATTTCCAGACTTAACCTAACAGAAATAGAAGCTCTTAATAAATACCTTGATAAAAACCTCAAAAAAGGCTATATTAGAGAATTAATATCACTAGCAGGAAGCCTAATCCTGTTTATACTAAAAAAGAATAGTAAACTATAACTATGCGTTAACTACTAAATGCTTAACGAAATGACGATAAAAAACTAGTACCTGCTACTGTTAATCGACGAACTGCAATAACTCCTTCACAGAGCTAACTACTTTATAGCACTAGACCTTAAAAGTGCCTATAACTTTATCTAAATAAAGAAAGGAGAAGAATAGAAGACTGCCTTCAGAACATACAAAGGATACTTCGAGTACCTTATTATGCTTTTTAGTCTCACTAACACCCTAGCCACTTTCTAGAATATAATTAACTAAGTTCTCAGGAAATTTATAGATATCTTCGTAGTCGTCTACCTTAATAACATCCTTATCTTCTCCATAACAATAGAACAATATAAAGAGCATATATATATTATACTATAAGCCCTCTAAAACGCTAAGCTCCTAGTTAAACTAGAGAAAAGCATATTCTACACCTAGGAAGTGGAATACCTCGGATTTATAATCACCCCCAGATATATCAGTATATTAAAAAAGAAAGTCTAAGCTATATAGAAATAGCTAACACTAACTAACCTTAAAAAGGTCTAAAGATTTCTCAGATTTATTAACTTCTACTGAAAATTTATTAGACTCTATAGAAAAATTAACATACTTCTCACAGATCTTAGTTATAAAGATTAACTATTCGAATAGAAAGAAGCCTAAAATATAGCTTTCCAGACTATTAAGGACTATATTACTAGTAAACCAGTCCTAATAATCCTGAACCCAGAAGAATAGTTTAAAGTTGAAATAGATATCTCAGACTTCGCCCTCAGAGCATAATTATCCTAGAGAGATTTAAAAGGACGCCTATACCTCTACGCTTTTTTCTCTTATAAACTCTATAGACTAGAGCTTAACTACTAGATTCATAATAAGAAACTTATAGTAATTATTAAAGCTTTTAAAGAATAGCAACCTAAACTTTCAGGAACTATCTACGAAATACTTATATATACAGACTATAAGAACCTAGCATACTTCACTATATTAAAGGTGCTTAATAAGCGACAAATCAGATAGTTAGAATTCCTCTCAGAATTCAACTTCTGAATCATCTATTAGAAGGGATCAGAAAACAGTAGGGCTAATGCTCTCAGCTAACAACTAGACTATAATATCTTAGTACCTGAAGAAACCTAGGTAATTCTCAAACAAAATAATAACAGAGATCTAGTGCTAATAACTAAACTCTTAATAATAGCTAGACGATCTATAGCTAGCCTAACTAGTAAACTAGATACTGAAGCAATTATAGAGTTTCACGCTCAACCTATATATAGCTACTAAGGAATCATAAAAACCTAGAAATAACTATAATAATAATATAGAGAAAAGGTTACTAGAGAATATATTGTAATAGCGATTAAGGATTGCAAGGTTTGCTTGAAAAGCAAACCAGCCTAACACTAACCTTATAGATTATTACAACCTTTGCCTATACTACAAACTGCCTAGCACTCTATATCACTTAACTTTATCATCAAACTACTAAAGTCTTAAGAACCTTTTACAGAAGTCTATTTTGACAGCATTCTTATTATTATTAACAGACTCACAAAGTATGCCTACTTTATCCTATATAAGGAAGCAAGTAATGCTGAAGAATTCGCTTATATATTTCTTAAGTATATTATTGCTAATCACAGAACATCTAAGGAAATTATATCAGACAGAGATAAGATCTTCACTTCTAAGTTCTAGAAATCAATCACCTCATAACTTAGCATTAAGCAAGCAATGTCCACTGCTTTTCACCTGCAGACTAACAGATAAACAGAACGAATTAACTAGATCCTCGAAACCTATCTCTATGCCTATATTAATTACAACTAAGATAATTAGGTGTTATTACTACTAATAGCCTAATTCGCCTATAATAGCGCAGTAAGAGAAAGCACTAAGGAATTCTCTTTCTATTTTAACTATAGATTCGAACTAACTGCCTATAGAGAACCACAACCTAGCCTAGCAGCACTAAAAGCTATTACCACAGTCAGACAAATCAAAGATATTGTAAGGGGCTGGCCCCTAGGCTTGTTCAACGTAGAGGTGCCGTCGATTGACTATTCTAAGCTGAAGAAGGAAGAAAAGACTTTACAGGGATAGGCGCCTAACAGCGGTGAAGCAGACCGGGTTAGGCGGTGTACTCCGGCAGAATAGTGGGTCCAATGGAGCTGGATCTTGGAGACTGCTCCGGCAAAGCTGGAGATATCGATCCGGGCTCTAGCCTGTGACATCACCCCCCGCTCCCCTCCGGCGGCGCGCCCGCGGCGCTAAGGCTGGGTCTCTATCATGCTCCATCGCGGAGCCATAACGGCGTTTGTAAGCCTCCATTGCTTCTGTCCCTTGGAGCGTCTCAACAGGCTCCCATGTCCTCTCTGCATACCCTTCCCACTTAACCAGAACCTCGCGGCGCCGCCTGCGCCCTCGACGCTTCCAAGTAGCCGCGTCGATGCTCTCCATATTCCAGGTTTCCTCGCCTTCGTCATCTATAATCGGTGGCGGCTGCTCGTCGTCCAGCGTTTGACCAGGTAAGGGGTTGTTGCCTGCACGCTTCAGGCTATCTATATGGAAGCGTGGGTATATAGCTGTTAGTATATCGAGCTCTACTATATATAGTAAGATAACCTTTGTGACTGTGTACTTATAGTGTAGCTAATCCAGTTTCTTGCAAGGCCTGGGGGATCTGTAATGCCCTATGTGAAGCTAGACTTTGTTGCCTACTTCCAGTCTTTCTGTAGGCTGGCGCTTTATATTAGCCAGTTCCTCATAGCATTGCTGCGTTAATATAAGGGTTAATTAGGCTATATCTATCACATCTTGAAGTCTTGTTACTAGCTTATATGCTATGTCCTCGCGAGGGCTTTCACGGTCTTGTAGGTCTGCCTCTTGAACCTGGATAGGCTCTAGATAGTATCTATATTCTAAGAAGAAGCTGCTTATATTAATAGCGCTGTTATTGCAGCTGCAGAGCGCTAGTTAAGCTGCTGGGAGGTTATTTGCCTAGTCCTTCTGCAAGTAGGTAATATAGTTATATAAGTAGGCTTAGATCTCTTAGTTTATTCTCTCTAGGCCTCTATTAGTCTGTGGGTAGTAGGTAGTACTAAGCTGCTGTTCTATTCCTAATAGCTTATAGAACTGACGCTAGAACTAGCTTGTCTAGTTGCTACTTCTATTGCTTATAATAGATGCAGGGATACTATGGAAGCAGAAATAGCAGCTAAGGAATCGTTCTGCGCACGCCTCGGCTTCTATACTCTCTATAGCTTCAAGAGTTACACTTTTGCCTAGCTAATTAATAATAACCTAAAGGAATCTCTTGCTCTTATCTATAAGGAGAAGGTTAGTAATAAAGTTTATAGCGAGGTTGCTTTGTATATACTGTAGTATTAGCAGAGGTTTCAGAAGTCCTTTTTAATGCTCTCTCTAGATATAGCTATATCTGCAGCTATCACAGTTGCAGCAGAAGTGTTATATTAACTGTGACTGGCCAGGCTAGTAGAAGCGTCTACTAACTAGCGCTAGAGTGTTATCTCTTCCTAGGTGTCTGCTAAGCGCTGAGTTATAGATATTTTGGACGATATAAGTATATAGTGTGTTCGCCTTGCTATTTAGGTTTTTGCTACCTAGTACTTAGATCTGGTCTCTAAAGAGTAGTTAGTTACTGTTATTAATCTTATACTTAGCAATCTAGACTTTCAGCTTAAGACTAAGAGGGAAACTTCTTTCTCGCTGTTTCACTGCAGTATAGATCTGCTAGTAGACTTTATCTTATTCCTAAGTCTGATCCTAGAGTTGCTGTAGTTCTTTATTATTAGTGAATATAAGTATTGCTAGTGCTGTTTCTATGCGTTGTATATATACTGAGGGAAGGGCTACTTCAGGAAGAAGCTGGAAAATCTAGCCTTATTCATGCTTATCTTCTAGAGATGTAGGTATGTCTTGTTTGCGTCTAGAGAGTGTATCTAGCACTACTACTTCGCTTCCTAGGCAGTACTAAATCTTAAAGTTATACTATGATAGCTCTTCTGCCTATCAGCTTTGTCGTTCTATAAGCTTCTGCTTTATTATAAAGTATTTAAAGTTCTTATAGTTAGATAGAACCTTAAACTTATTAACGCTCTATAGCTCTGCTCTCTATGCTTGCAGGCAGCTTATAATAGCCAGCATCTCTTTGTTGTGAATTGAGTAGTTAAACTGCATACTGTTTAACTGCTGTAAATAGTATACTACTGCGTGCTATCTATTATGCTTGTCTTCCTGTAAAAGCACTCCTCTAAGGGCAAAGCTGGAGCAATTAGCTTTAATATAAGTTGTCTGCTCAGGGTCTAATTAGTGCAAGATAGGCTTAGCTGTGAAGATCTTCTTAAGCTTCTGGAATGCTGCTTCTTATTCCTTACCCCAGCAGAAGGAGACACTTTTCTTTATAAGAGCTATTAAGAGTCTAGCAATCTCTGAGTATGCTGGGATAAAGATCTAGTAGTAGTTTGCAAATCTAAGGAAGCTTTAGACTCCTTTAACTGTCTTTAGAGCTGCCTATCCTTTAATCGCCTTTAGTTTCTCAGGGTTGCAAGAGATACTAACTCCAGCTGTAATAATAAACCCTAGGTATTTAACTGTCTTTACAGAGAATACGCATTTATGAGGGTCTAAATATAGCTCTGCTGCAGCAAGCTTATGCAGTACTAGCTTAACTTTTGCTTTATGGTCTTGTTATAAGCTGTTTAAGTAGATCAGGATATTATCTATATATGCTGTTATAAAGTCGTCTAAGTACTCTCGGAGTACACTGTTGATATATCGTTGGAACGTAGCGGGGGCTTCTGTGAGCCTAAAGAGGATAACTAGCCATTCAAATAGCTTATACCTCGTCCGGAAGGCTGTCTTATACTCCTCTCCCTTAGCAATCCTGATCTTATAGAACGCTGCTATTACGTCTAGCTTAGTGAACCACTTAGCAGCGCTAACAGTATATAGTGTTTCCCAGATCAAGGGGAGGAGGTATTTACGCTTAGTGAGTTTGTTAAAGGTGCAGTAGTCGACGCAAAACTGAATCCCTCCACCTAGTTTACGCATGAATAGTACTAAGGCTGATGCTTCTGAGCTGCTAGCGCAGATAAATCCCTTATCTAGTAGGTCTCATAAGGTCTTATAGAGAATGAGGAGTTCTTCCCATGACATGCTGTAGAGCAGGCCCTATAGTAGTACAGCCTCATTGCTGTTGCTCTTCTGTTTAATAGGGATCTTATGGTCGACCCCAGGATAATACAGAGGAAGGTTAGCAGCTTTATCAGGTTAGAACAGCTCTTGAAACTCTGCTAGTATAGCTGGTAGGAGGAGGGTCTTTAGGTCTGCCTTCTCAGTCTTCTTCATAAGAGCCTTCTATATATCTGCTAGGCTGATAGCTTAGACTTTGTATCTTGCTGTTCGTTTGGTATGTTGTCGCGCCCTCTTATAGAGCGTTGCAAAAGGGGCTCCTGGGAGGAGGCGGGCAACCCTGATCTGGTGTACTTATTCTGGCTCCTCCTCGCCTTTCAGACGTAGGTCTACGCCGCCCCTCTTATGTTGTATCTGTTGTGCGGCAGCATTATACAGGATGCGGTTCCTCTCTATCCAGGGCTTCCCTAGGAACAGGTTGTTGCTAAGGCTACGTATAGTATATGCGAAGATCTTCTCATTATAACTGCACAGCTTAAGGTTAAAGACAACTATACCTGTTGCTTTTATAGCGTCTGTAGTGTTGCTGAAGCTGCCTAGTACCTGCTTAGAGCAGTCTACTACTAGCAGGCGAAGCTTGCAGGCCAGGTTATAGTTGACAAAGGTATATAAGTTGCAACCTATATCTATTA
Organism: Colletotrichum camelliae; assembly: GCA_018853505.1. Lineage (NCBI taxonomy): Eukaryota > Fungi > Ascomycota > Sordariomycetes > Glomerellales > Glomerellaceae > Colletotrichum > Colletotrichum camelliae. The sequence goes on along the minus strand of JAELVL010000005.1, from coordinate 3,616,926 downwards.
GGGTGTCTGCTTGAGTGCTCTTATATATGCGGGTAGTGATTACTGCTGACTTGCTGCTTATGCGATGCTTAAACTGCTTCCATTTTGTGATATCACTAAGTTTGGCCTCTAACGCCCGACTTTGCAGTGGAGTTACTCTTTTCCTGAGCTCTCTTCAGCCTCAGAGCTTCCCAGCTCCTCTGTAGCATTATTATTACTGCTCTCTTCTGACTTCTTAGCTTTCTTAACCTTCTTAATCTTCTTTAGCCCTAGACGCTTTAGCTTAGTGTACTGTGTAGTGATATAGCTGATATTGTTATAGTTATAGCAATGCTGACTATCTTTCTGCAGTTATTCACTACTCTCGGACTCAGATGAGGAGGAGTAGCGTCTGCGGCGCTGCAGTTCTAGAGCTCCTTTCTTGTTCCTCGCGCAGCTTACGCTAGTTATCACTATATCACTATTATTATTATAGTGCCTGCTTGCTTTAGAGGCTCTAGGGTAGTATAAGCTGCTTCTGCGTGTTATAGCTAGAAGCCTCTCCAGCCTTGCAGCTATATCTTGTACCTGTATAAGCTATCTATAGTAGTTATTAACTAGAAAGTTAATAGTAATAAGGGCTTGTTAGAGCTGCGTACTAAGTGCTCTTTTGAGGAGGGTTATCTTTGCCTGGTCTGCCTAACTAGCCCCTCCAGCTTCTGATAATACTCTCTTATATTAGGGAAGAAAGGAGGCGAGAGATTAGTTGTCCTGCTGACAGATCGTTTGCAGTGTAGCAGCTGCGCAGGAGGCAGCACTTAGGTCTTTATATATACAGTCTAAGTACCTCATGAACTCAGAGAGGTCTCGCTCGCCCCCAGGGCCTCCGGCAGCGTAGAAAGTAGCAATAACTTGCTGAGGGTCAATGTCGAGTTGTGAGTTGATATAGTACTAAACCTTAGTGTTACCCTCTATAAGTCCTGTATCTAGGGTTATCTTATTATATATTTGCTGAGACTATGCTGGGTAGTCTTTACGCCTTCCTGTGAACTTTAGGGGATTTAGTAGGGGCTTTCTCCACCCTTCGGCTACTATTACTATATTATCACTTAGAGCCTGTATAGTTGTATCAGCTGTGGACGGGGTTGGTATGCTACTTGTAAGCAGTGTAGGGGTTGCTCTATCTGGTGACATAAGCCTATTCAGAGCTGTCAAGAGCTGTGTCATCTGGGCTGTCTGCTGGGCTATTTAGTCCTGAAGAGGACGTATGCTTGCGTTAACTGCTTTGTTGATCCAGCAGTCAATCTCGGCGTTCATCGCGTCGTTTGCGCTACCCTCTGGCGAATCTATTGTGTTGCTCTTATGAGGTTTTGCGTAGCGTCTTCTGTTGTTGAGCTTAGAATATGTAAGGGGCTGGCCTCTAGGCTTGTTCAATGTAGAGGTGCTGTCGATTGACTATTCTAAGCTGAAGAAGGAAGAAAAGACTTTACAGGGATAGGCGCCTAACAGCGGTGAAGCAGACCGGGTTAGGCGGTGTACCCCGGCAGAATAGTGGGTCCAACGGAGCCGGATCTCGGAGACTGCTCCGGCAAAGCCGGAGATATCAATCCGGGCTCTAGCCCGTGACAGATATCTAGCAAAACGCATACAAAGAACTTGAATTCGTATGATAATAAATGATATGATTTAGTAATAAACAAAGGATTAAGGGACTAACCTTAAAAGAGGGAGATAGTGCCTACCTTATATAGCAAAATATTAAAACAAAATAACTAAATAATAAACTAGATTTTAAAAAACTTAGACCTTTTAAAATCCTCTGAAAAGTTTCACTAGTTAACTATAAACTCGACCTACTTAATATAATGAAATGTTTTCTAATATTCTATATCTTATTACTCAAACTAGTATTATAAGGATTACAAACTGTCACGGGCTAGAGCCCGGATTGATATCTCCAGCTTCGCCGGAGCAGTTACCGAGATCCGGCTCCGTTGGACCCACTATTCTGCCGCAGTACGCCGCCTAACCCGGCCTGCTTCACCGCTGTTAGGTGCCTATCCCTGTAAAGTCCTTTCTTCCTTCTTCAGCTTAGAATAGTCAATCGACGGCACCTCTACGTTGAACAAGCCTAGGGGCCAGCCCCTTACATATTCTAAGCTGAACAACAAAAGACGCTATAGGAAACCTCACGAGAGCAACACAACAATTCGCAAGAAGGTAGCGCAACAAGAAGACGCTATACAAAACCTCACAAGTACAACACGATGGATTCGCCAGAGAGTAGCACAAACGATACGATGACTACAGAGATTAACCGCAGGGTTAACAAAGCAGTTAACGTAAGCATACGTCCTCTTCAGGACCAGATAACGCAGCTCTTGACAGCTCTGAACAGGCTTATGTCACCAGATAGAGCAACCCCTACGCCGCTTACGAGCAGCATACCAACCCCATCCACTGCCGATACAACTATACAGGCAACGAGCAACAGTATAACAATAGCAGCTGAAGGGCGAAGGAAGCCCCTGCTAGACTCCCTGAAGTTTATAGGAAAGCGTAAGGAATACGCAGCTTAGTCCTAGCAAATGCGGAATAAGATATAGCTGGATAAGAGATTTTTTGGTGGTAACGAGGATATCTGGTACTATATTAACGCCTGCTTTAATTATAGACCTCAGCAGGTTGTGGCTACCTTCTATGCAGCAGGAGGTCTAGGGGGTCTATATAACCTTCAGGAGTTCTTAAGTTATCTAGATCAAATATACAAGGACTTAAACATATATAACCAAGCTGTCTCAACCTTATAAACCCTTCATCAGCGAGAGGACTAAGCCTTAGCCTCTTTTCTGCTCTAGTTCGAACAGATAATAGCAGAAGCTAGAGAGGCTAACTAGCCTAGTCAAGCAAAGATAACTCTCCTTGAAAGAGCCCTAAGTGTAAGGCTTAGAAAGGCCCTAGTTACAGTCGAACTTCCTTTTGACAACTACTACTAATAGCTCTTGCAGGTCTAAGGTGTTGCTTCTAGGCTAGAACGCCTACCTTAATAAGCGTCTGAAGACGCCCTATCTCGCTCGAGAGCGCTACAGGCTAGCCAACAAGATGCAGAAGGTGACGTGGTGATGACCAGCATAAGCCGCGCGAGGAACAAGAAAGGAGCTCCAGAACCGCAGCGCCGCAGACGCTACTCCTCCTCATCTGAGTCCGAGGGTAGCAAACAACCACAGAAGGACAGCCGCCGTTGTTACAACTGTAACCAGACCAGCTATATTGCTGTGCAGTGCCCTAGGCGGAAGCATCTCAGCCCTAGGAAGGCTAAGAAGGTTAAGAAGGTTAAGAAGAACCCTAAGCCTGAGGAGAGCAGCAACGATAGTGCTATAGAGGAGCTGGGAAGCTCTGAGGCTGAAGAGAGCTTGGGAAAAGAGTAACTCCAACGTAAAGTCAGGCGTTAGAGGCAAAGCCTAGTGATATCATTAAATAGAAGCAGTTTAAGCATTGCATAAGCAGCAAATCAGCAGTGATCACTGCCCGCATATATAAGGGCACTCAAGCAGACACCCTAGTAGACACTAGGTGCAACTTATACACCCTTGTCAACTATAACCTCGCCTGCAGGCTGCGCCTACTAATAGTAGACTGCTCAGAGCAGATACTAGGCAGCTTCAGCAACGCTATAGGCGCTACAAAAGCAACAGGTGTAGTTATCTTTAACCTAGAGCTATGTAGCTATAATGAGAAGATCTTTGCGTATACTGTCCGCAGTCTTAGGGATAACCTCTTCCTTAGGAAACCGTGGATGGAATGGAACTGCGTCGTATATGACGCTTCTGCGCAACAGATACGTCATAGGAGAGGTGGTGTAGACTTACAACTGAAAGGCGAAGAAGAGCCAGAACGAATACGCTAGATTAGAACTGCTCGACTCCTCCCAGGAGCCCTCTTTACAACGCTCTACAAAAAGGCGCAACGACAAACTAGAGAAACTGCAGCATACGAAGTGCAGGCTATTAGCCTGGCAGACATACAGAAAGCCCTCGCAAAGAAGACAGAGAAAGCAGACCTTAAGGCTCTCCTTCCGCCAGCTGTTCTAGCTGAATTTCACAAGCTATTCCAACCTGATAAGGCTGCTAACCTCCCACCACATCGCCCCGGGGTCGACCACGAGATCCCTATTAAGCAGGACAGTAAGGGCAACGAGGCTGTACTACTATAGGGCCTGCTCTATAAGATGTCACAAGAAGAGCTCCTCGTCCTCTGGAAGACCCTGCGAGACCTACTAGACAAGGGCTTCATCTGCGCTAGCAGCTCTGAAGCATCAGCCCTAGTACTGTTTATATGGAAACCAGGAGGAGGGATATGCTTTTGTGTTAACTACTGCGCCCTCAACAAACTCACTAAGCGTAACTGATACCTCCTCCCCTTAATTTAGGAAACACTACGGACTATTAGCGCTGCAAGGTAGTTTATAAAACTGGATGTAGTAGCAGCGTTCTATAAGATTAGAATTGCAGAAGGGGAGGAGCATAAGACAGCATTTCAGACTAGATATAGACTATTTAAGTAGCTAGTCGTCCTCTTTAGCCTCACAGGAGCCCCTGCTACGTTCCAGCAGTATATTAATAGCATACTTCGAGAATACCTTGACGACTTTGCAACAGTATATATAGACGACATACTGATCTACTTAAATAGGTTATAAAAAGACTACAAAGCGAAGGTCTAGCTAGTCCTCCGCAAGTTAACTAATGCTAGCCTCCAGCTGGACCTGCATAAGTGCGCGTTTTCTATAAAGACTGTTAAGTATCTTAGGTTTATTATTACAGCTAGTATAGGCATCTCCTGCAACCCTGAGAAATTAAGAGCAATTAAGGAATAAGCTGCGCTAAAGACAGTTAAAAGAGTCCGGAGCTTTTTAGGATTTGCAAACTACTACCAGATCTTTATCCCAGCATACTCAAACATCGCTGGGCCCCTTATAGCCCTTACGAAGAAGGGTGCCCTATTCTGCTGGAGTGAGGAACAAGAAGCAGCATTCCAAGAGCTAAAAAGGATCTTTGCAGCAAAGCCTGTCTTACACTAACTAGACCCTGAGCTTACAACCTACATTAAGGCTGACTGCTCAGGCTTCGCTCTTAGGGGAGTACTATCACAAGAAGACAAGCACAGAAGACGTCACACAGTAGCATACCACTCGCAGCAGCTGAATGCCGCCCAGTTCAACTACCCAATCCATAATAAGGAGATATTAGCTATTATAAGCTGCCTGCGAGAATAGAGGGCAGAGCTACAGAGCATTGAGAGCTTTAAGATCCTATCCAACCATAGGAACCTCAAGTACTTTATACAGAAACAGAAGCTTACGGAACGACAAAGCTGATAGGCAGAGGAGCTATCTCAGTATAACTTTGAGATACAGTACTGCCTAGGAAGCAAAGCAGTAATGCCAGACGCACTCTCTAGACGTGAACAAGACATACCTACATCCCTAGAAGACAAGCACGAACAAGGCCGGATTCTCCAGCTTCTTCCTGAAATAGCCCTTCCCTTAACGCGTACACGATGTGTAGAGGTAGCACTAGCAATGCTTATATTTACTAACAATAAAGAACTACAGCAGCTCTAGGATCAGACCTAAGCAGGAGACGAAGTCTACCAGCAGGCTTATACTGCTGTGAAATAATAAGAAAGAAGCTTCCCACCTAGCCTCAAGCTAAAGGTTCAGATTGCTAAGTGCGAGATTGATAATAGTAACTAACTGCTATTCAGAGATTAGATCTGGGTACTAGGTAGCAAAGACCTAGATAGAGAGGCGAACATGCTACATACTTATATCGTCTAAAGTATCTATGACTCAGTGCTTAGTAGCCACCCTGGTAGAAATAATACCCTCACACTAGTCAGCAGACGCTTCTACTAGCCTGGCCAGTCGCAGTTAGTACAGCATTTCTGCTGTAACTGCAATGGTTGTAGGCGAAGTCATATCTAGAGAGAACGCCGCAAGGGACTCCTAAAGCCACTGCTAATACCACAGCATATATAGAGCGATCTTGCTATAGATTTCATCACAGATCTACCTCCTACAGATAAGAACGAGAGGTTCCTTTAGGTAATTATCAACCAGCTAGGTAAAGGTGTAACCCTCGAAGCTATGCAAAGTATGGAAGCCGAAGCCTGCGCTGAACGATTCCTGAGCTGCTATTTCCGCTTCTACAGCATCCCTATATCAATTGTGAGCGATAGGGGAAGTAACTGGACAAGCTGCTTTTAGCAGCAGTTTTGTAAGCTGTTAGGAATAGAGCAGCAGCTTAGCACTGCCTACTACCTGCAGACTGATGGAGGCCTAGAGAGGATGAACTAGGAGATCTAGGCCTACCTATGTAACTATATTACCTACTCACAGAAGGACTGGGTATATAACCTTCCAGCAGCTTAGCTAGCGCTTTGTAGCCGCGATAATAGCGCTATTAGGATGAGTAGCTTCTTTCTAGAGCATAGATATAACCCAGAGCTTATTAAGGTCAAGGAAGCAGACCTAGCAAGCTCTGAAGGCACCTGTGAGGGCCAAGCCCGCAAGTTAGTAACAAGGCTTTAAGATGTGATGGATATAGCCTAATCAACCCTCGCCTCAACATAGCAACGCTATAAGGAGCTGGCTAATAGGAAGCGCTAGCCTATAGAGAGACTAGAAATAGGCGACAAAGTCTGGCTTCATATAGGGTATTACAGATCTCCTAAGCCTTGCAAGAAACTGGATTAGTTACACCATAAGTACATAGTTACAAAAGTCATCTCACTATACATAATAGAGCTTGATATACCAGCAGCTATATACCCACGCTTCTATGTGGATATCCTGAAGCGCGCAGGTAACAACCTCTTACCTGGTCAAACGTTAGATAACAAGCAGCCGCCACTAATTATAGATGATGAAGGCGAAGAGACCTGGAGTATAGAGAGTATCGACGCTGCTACCTGGAAGCGTCGAGGGCGCAGGCGACGCCGCGAAGTTCTGGTTAAGTGGGAAGGATATACAGAGAGGACCTGGGAGCCTGTCGAGACGCTCCAGGGGACAGAAGCAATGGAGGCTTACGAACGCCGTTATGGCTCTGCGATGGAGCACGATGGAGACCCAGCCTTAGCGCCGCGGGCGCGCCGCCGGAGGGGAGCGGGGGGGTGATGTCACGGGCTAGAGCCCGGATTGATATCTCCGGCTTCGCCGGAGCAGTTACCGAGATCCGGCTCCGTTGGACCCACTATTCTGCCGCAGTACGCCGCCTAACCCGGCCTGCTTCACCGCTGTTAGGTGCCTATCCCTGTAAAGTCCTTTCTTCCTTCTTCAGCTTAGAATAGTTAATCGACGGCACCTCTACGTTGAACAAGCCTAGGGGCCAGCTCCTTACACAAACGAACGACTTTATTATTATAGAAGATAATAAACTAGAGTATGAAGTCGAATGAATTATTAACTATTTTGAAGAACTAGAAAGGTACTAATACCTTATTAAGTAGAAAGGGTATAGTTATAAAGACAATATATAAGAACCAGTAAAAAACATTACTAATACGAAAGATAAACTTGCGACCTACTAGCAACAACACTAAGAACGAAAAATAATGCTAATAGTATCAGTAACACTACTTCTAACAAATACTAAAGGTTACTAATATATTAAATACTTATATAGGTATATCAGACTACTAATAGAGGTAGATAGACTATAATAAGGAAAACTGTTTATTTGCTTAGGAACACTAGAAACTAACTAAGACTCTCCTAATAAAAAGTTCAGAGTACTTAGATTCTAATTACTCAGAATAGCATCTAAGTCTATCACGCTAAAACTACCTATAGACTGAACCTCTAATACAGGGGATGCTACTAGCTCCTCTTCAGTAACCTTATAACCTTTGCGAAACACTATTCTTTTCTGTTTTCTTAAACGATCTAACTATACTATAGACTTGTCTAACTCAGCCTATGCAGTATGTAAGGTAGCAGCTTTTTTCCTTAACACCTCCTCTTCAGCTACCTCAGTATCTTTAAGACGGGCTACCTTAACTAATAAGCAATCTACTGTATATAGTTAGCTAAACCTAGATACTAACTAAAACAAGAAAACCTATAAGTATATACAGCGTCCTCAGCTGCGTTATAAGACTGCTCTAAATAAGTGTACTTGCTATAAACTTCACTTTCTAGAAGCAGCTTATAATGTTTCCCTGACGAATAATAGTACGAATAAGGTATGTTGATAATAAAACTAAATTTAGTAATATAAAGCGTATAATTGCGATGATAAAGAGTAGACGCAGAATTTAATTTCAACTTTTAAATACAACCTAATATAGTGTCAGTATTATAGGTAAATCAGAACGCATAATTAACAGATCCTTAACCTAGGACTAATAACCTACTTATATTAGGTCTTAAGGATAAGACCTTTAGAGAGGGGACCTGATGTTATAACCTGTAAATAAGGATAACGGCTAAATAACTTACTCAGGCGTTAGGCGGCTGTGATAAGATATTTATACTGCAGGAACATAGGAACAACAGGAACTCACTTAGAAACAGAAGAACTATAGTATAAGTCATATGATAATAAGATAAGGAACGATTAGTAGGGCGCGTTAGGAAGCGCTCAGTGATTAGTTAGCAATGCTAACTGATTGCGATCACCTCATACACCTAGGTGATCACCTATAACTAGATAAAAGGCACTGTTTAGGACTTATATATAATATAACCAGAGCCTAGCTCTTAATCAGACTTCTATAGCTCTTCAGTAATTAACTTTGTATTCATCCTCAGGATACTTTCAGCTTACTTTCACTGCGAATACTTGTTAAGTCTAAGACTGATCACCTTAGCCTCTGACTACCGATCTACGACACAGCCTACGACCTACGACCCAGACCACGACCCCAGTGTACTGTTACTACGTATCAATCCCCAGCTTCTGTTAGCAGACCCTACTGTCGGATAGCTGACCGTAACAAGCCTTGAGGATTCATCCCCACAACAAATCCATTACTCCCAACCGTCAACGACGCTTTCATCACTCGCCCATCCATGTAAGTGGCCATGACCGGGCGCGGGGTAGGGTGATCCTCGCTCTGGTAGCCGATATGCCGCCCAGCTGTCGTCATGGCCTCGCACATGACCGGCAGCTTCTCCCGCTGCTGTTTGACCGGGATTCCCACGCCTTCAAATGCTGACTTCTTGTCCGGTACTTGCATGTGCTTGAAGCCAGCTTTCTTGTTGCCTTCCTCCAGCCACAAGTTGCCTGGACGGACGCTCGCATCGGCTGGGATAGGAAGCTCGCTTGTTGCAGGAAGATGCCATGCCCGCATGGTCTTCTTGGGGGTAATTTTGTGGCCATCTCGTTGAATGTTGTCGATTACTCGCTTGGTGGACTCCGATTGTCTAGAAATGGGTGGTTATTAGTTGGCCATGCTGCGGTCCTTTTGCAGAGGGAACTCACTGATAAGACATGGTGAATCAGCTATGACACCAACAAGGTCTAAGGAAAATGAGTGATGCTTCTAAAAGGAGAGATGGATTGTTTGAACGAGGATGGACTTGCTTGTTCGCATTAATCGCTGCGATGTCGTTTGGTTGGGATTCCTCCAAGATATACTTATGTCAACGCACACCGAATCTAACCACCCTACGTTGGAAGACCGTCTAAATTCCGCTCATGGGAAATCCAACTCTAACCGCCTACAGCATCTCGTTGGGACAACCGATTTGACGCCGGGCGATGGCCGTCTGGGCCATCATGCTCCAGGGGGCATGCGCTGATGGCGCGGTTGGTTTCATCGACACAAGCCCTTGTTAACACCAAAATGTTCTGTTGGAACTTAGCGCCGATATCATTGTGGGCACTTGTGGTCGGGTTTAATCTTTGTTGGCCTGACTTTGGTCCAGGTTTCTGAAGAATGTCTCCCCCGGGAGGCCTATCAATAGGCCTCGTTGGAACTTGCCGCTATTATCTGAGGATTCCCGTAAGCGCGCGGGACTTACTTTATCCTGCGACTTCTCAAAATACCACGAAGCATGTCTTTCGTTGTTGGTGAAATTTCAATAATCCTAGCTGGTGAGCCACCCCTGTCGGTGAGAAGAAGAGCCGTTGGCGCTTAATTGATCCCACAGCCACGCCTCAGCCCCAACAACCGAATACTAATACATACCCTACTCCCCGCAAGAGGAGATGTTTTTGGATCTTCACATTTCATCTCAAACTACTCATTATCATTTGCCACGATGGCTGACATCGCCTCACTCAAAGCTCTTGTCCTACTTGCTCAGTCTCAATCTACAGCAATTCACTTCTCTTTAGAAACGTCTTACGGCTTGGTGTTAGAATACCAATCTGGCAAACAGCTGTGCCTCCGCCTTAAAGACTCTATAACAGCAGCAAATACGCAACTACCAACCAAATCGCATTCGGAAGCTCTCGAATACGAGGCCTCGTCCGTATCTAAGCCGCCAGTTGTGCCAGATTCACGCCCCGATGGCTTGTCCAAGGCCCAACTCGATTCTCTTGGCCCAAGCCAACACCCTCCCCAGTCTGGCTACCGCTACCTGATTGACCCAGACTACGGCACCTCCGCTTTGTGGTATCGTCCGAATTGGCCCGGTAACCCCGAGGGCGAGTTTCACATTGACCTACCGGTCCTAAAAGATCGATACTCCTCTTCCTGGCTTGAGGCCTTTGAGAAGTGGGAGAGGCGATGGACTGAAGCCTTCAAGGCTCGGGAGTGCCATCTTGGTTCTTACGATGAGCCATTCCCGGATCTAGAAGAGCGAAAGACTTGGTTTGTGGAGGGCGCGCTGCTAGCGGCTTGGCTTGCACTGCAGGATGACGTTGACCAAGTGGCGTACGACCCGGATGACGGAGTATTTGAGTTGCGGCGCGATGGCCTGGAGGAGACTTTGGCAGGGATTCTCTATGACTTGACGGATGGTTTGAAGGTTAAAGAGGAGTCAGATTCCGACTAGGTCCCAGCCGCTGTTTCTTGGCACAACAACATCGCACTACCTGGTTTCAAGGTTCGCTCGCGAGAAACAATATGTTTCTTTCGTGGCTGATCGTATACGAAGGCCAGGAATGAGGTTTATGGTCAAGGTTTCCAATGAGTCGAGACTTTTCAAAACAATGTACAGAATGTTGTTAAACTCCAGTCCCAATCAATCATCTTATACATACTCAGTTATGAACTCGACTCCGCTACTCTCAAAAAGCTCACGTGCTTCTTCCACAACGTCTAGAACAGAAAAACGCACCGATGTCAAGTGTGGGAACTCGACTTTACAAATCCTCCCGAGTTCCACAATCGCGGGCAGAAGGGTCCTCGTGTTACATGTAGAATAACCGCACTCAATTCCCAAAAGTCTGATTGAGTCTGGCAACATGTCCACCAGCGTTCGCGGCTCCATGTCTGTCTCGTCTTCCTCATAACAGGGGACCACAAGATATTGTGCGTCAAGACGCAGCTCTTGCAACTGTTCCAACCCCCTCAATGACCTCATCATATCTTCATCGGTAATGCCATCGTCTCGGTAGTACGAATTGTCGTCTTCCAGCATCAAGAGCTTCAGGAACTTCAATCGCGAAGCGTGCTTTAGAATGGCATCTTGCACATCGCGTGCCCTTGGAGGATCCTCCCCATCCATAATGCCGGCGTCTCCACCATAGTAGGTCAACCTTTCCAGACTCGGAAGTTGTTTCAAAAGTCGATTGAATGCGTCAATTTGAAGGAAGCTATTCCGAAGAGTAATTTCCGTGACGTTTGCCATTTTCAAGCCTGTACCGACCTCGATGACGGCGTAGGCAAAGACAGATGTGATGTTCGGTGCGGCAAGGAAAATCTCGGTTGCATAAGCGAGATCGAAACCACCGTTATCATCCCAATGTGATAGGGAGAGTCTCTTCAAATTCCGCAGAGAACCCGGAGGGCAGAATGGTACGGGGTCGTCGTATCCGTTCCAGGTGACGGTGAGACACAGGTCCTCGATGTTCGTGCACTTGGCGATGAGCAGGCTCAGAAGCATTGATTCGTCCTCGTTGCTGCCGGCTGGTGATACACGCAAGTTATCGAGCTGGTCTGTTATCAATTTAAGTGCTAGCTCTTCGTTTTCGGAACCGAAGGTGAGCTCGTCATCCGAGCCGAGGTGCAGCGACTTGACATGCTGTGTGAGATCCAGACGCCAATTGAATAGTGTTTTCGCAAACGCGATCTCGTCCCTCCTGTGGAAATCGATGATACAAGATCGGCGTGGCAACTGAATTCAGCCCTTTGTTCGTCAGGCAGAGGTTGGCAAGCGCAGCACGTCTCTCATGCTCGGGTCTTCCGATTGGGCAGCTGTCGTTGCAGTACATGCCCCAATAAGTTGACGATGAAGGGGGTGGATGACAATGCGGGCAGAAGAGCTTGAAGATCTTCTCTAGAATGCAAACTGGTAGATCGGAAATAAAATCCATGATGGAAAGGTATTGTTGAACTGGTTGGGTCGATAGTGTCGAGAGATGCGTTCTAATTATCACGATAAAGGTTTCAAGAGAATGAGGATAAATCGCAGCTGCAACCTTTGGTATTTGAGGCACGGTGTTGAGTGCAACATCCACAATGTACTACCAGCTGCCTCAGCTGTTTTTCACATCGTGATGTTGTCCTTGTCTGTCGTCTGGTGCAAAATGGTATTTCCTGACGCACGGTACCTATGCTGCATAGGCAGTAGGCCAGGGTCGGCTGAACGGGAGAATTCTGAGTGGTATAAAACTGTGGGATTATAGGGCTGCTTGACCGTATTTAGAACAACTAGATCGTCTCAAGTAATGACAGAAGCTGCGAGAGTTAGGCCGGTTGGTTGAAGCAGATTGCTTGTCGGTCTGGCCAATGTGCATCTACAAACTCTACATTGCAGAGCGGCTCCTCGGGCCAGGCAGCCGCTCAGGGGTTTCGACTCTTCAGCAATAGATCCTGACGGTTGTTGTACCCTGGGTATCACGGTGGTTTTGGGTGCGCGAGTCAGGCCGGCAGGAGAAGCAACCGCCGCATCTGGGGGGCAAAAGGAACAGACAGCGAAGCGCCTGAGTATTCACGCCCACACAGGCTGTTGCTTCAGTGGGTGAGGAGATTCGTCTTTGCCCCAACAGGCAGATTATCTCATCGTTCTCAACTGCGCAATGAAAAACCGCAGAATCACCAACTGCTCTGCTGCACTTTCCTATCACGATGCTGCACAGATCCAAGCGCCGTCATCTATTGTCTAGGATGGGATTCATTTGCTACGGGTTAGCTAATTGGCGGCAAACGACAAGTGCAGTAGAGAACTTTCCCACAAATATTTCGTCCTTATTCTAGAAAGCCAAGTCCAAAAAGATAAGACCGGAGAAGAAGCAGAGACGCTCTACGCTTTATAATGCAGCTCTTAGCCACTTCATCTACTTGCTTCTACGGAACTCGGCGGACCACACCGTCCAAGCACCCGTCTTCCCCGATTCGCCCCTCGGACTGGCCTCCGAGCTTCAAATGCCTTTCGGCGTTTGCACTCCGAGACCCGACCGTCGTGGCCGCCACACGCACTAGAACCGGCGCCAAAGGACCGAATCTCAAAAACGGCATGTTGTGTTCCGACTCTTTTACCAAACCCCCGATGATCGTCTAGTGGTCGAGCGAGCGTCAGTTGATTGGTTTGGATGGTGTCATAAAAGGTGCGTCTTGACGGTCCACGGATTTTAGATGTTATTTGACCGGTAGATAGCTGAACAGGACTTGCATAATTCTAGCAAAAGCTAGGAGGTTGGTTACGACATGGTGTACAACCAGAGGTGGCTAGAGCTGCGGAACTATGCACGGGCGACCGTTACAAGTCGATTTTCAAGGCTTCTGAACTGGACCTAAATTCGTCTCGCGCTTACTTCTTCGCAATGATATCAACCAACACTTCCTTGACGCCCTCTTCAGACAATGGCTGTATCCCTAACAGTCGGTTATCAATCTCTCCATACTGATTCCCTAACCCCTCGCCGAATGCACCCTTCACGGCATATACGTGGAAAACACTTATCTTGGACCCATCTGCCGTCGCCTGTGTGGCAAGATGTTTCTCAAGTTCGTCCAGTTGAACATGTTCTTCGTGCCATTCTCCCTCTGAGATGACTTCTTTCGCATGGCCAAGTATCTCCTTCTGGGACATGAGTCCTTCGTGGATATAAACGGGCCGATTCTTGGTCTCTTCTGTATGCTTCAGGACGGCGACAACTGCTCGAGCTGCAGTCGGCACTGTGATCATTGAGACCGCTCGTTCCCCTCCGTTGTACAAACGCGCCTTTTGCCCTTTGAGGTCAAGGACAATCCCGGTCTCGATTGACAAGTCGATGAACACGTTGTTGTAGATATAGGTGTAACTTATGCCGTGAGACCTTGCCTTTTGTTCCAAGTATTCTTCCACTTGAACTTTGTGCTTGTAGTTCGGGAACTTTCGTATCTCGGGATCTTGTAGGTTTGATCCAAATTCGGACGGGATGAATCTCTTCACGCCAGCGATCGCGGCTGCGTCGATCAAGGGGATTTGAAGCAGGATTGCCTCCCTAGAGAGCGCGCTCACGACAGCGTCTTGACCCTTTAGCGCCTTGACAAGACTCTTTTCATCGTTGTAGTCGATAATGGCTTGATTTGCACCGAGGCTGGTATCAATGCCTCGTCCTCTACTCAAAATAGTAACATTGAATAGACCAGATTGAATCAGTTCTTTCGAGATCAAGGACCCGAGCAGACCGGTACCCTATTCTTGGTCAGCCTCGAGATCTACAGTATATTCTTTCCAGCATTCGAGTACTTGCACCGACGACTGCAACATTCCGGATTTCCTGGTTTGCGGTAGGCATGGTCGATATTTCAGATCAAGTTGATGTGTTAAGGCAAGCAATTCACTATGAAGTCTTGTGGATTTAAGAACTCGCCGTCGGTATTTGACGCATTCCTTGGCGTGAACACCCGTCAGTAGACGCCGATGGCTAAGCCGGCCGCCGGTCTGAAGTGCGCGAGGGCGATATCCACTTCGGCAAATTCGCCAGATTTACCCGAATGGCAGTCCATAACATCGCCAATGCCTGCTCGCCGATTTGGAGTTTCCTGGGTGTTGTTAGTATGGAATGCGGAAAGACAAGTATTCGGTCAAGTGAAGGTGTATTTTTACCTTGTCTAGGAGAATCTATGTGATGATCTATTTGAACACGACCTTGTTGGAAATCGATCCAATCTCGCTGATTTCAACGCCAATTACATCTCCGTGGCACAGCAAGCCGTTTGAAAACCAGCCAACGCCGTTGGGTGTGCCAGTCATGACGACCGTCCCTTGTTTGAGAGTGCGATTCTGAGAGTGCGATTCTTCGACGCGTAAGCAATCAGCTGCTTGACGCTAAAGATCATCTCCCCTGTGTGAGTATCCTGCCTCTTTTCTCCGTTGACCTTGGTTACCAGATGAAGTGCTTGAGGGTCGGGAATTAGTCTCGTAGAAGTGATACAAGGGCCGATCGGGCCGAAGGTATCAAAAGACTTTGAATGACCCATCTGGTTTCCCGAGATCTCCACCGGGACCAGACTTCTTGCAGAAACGTCGTTGCCGACAGTATACCCCAAAACATAATCAAGAGCGTCCTCTTCCTCCACATCCTTTGCATCTTTAGACAACACGAAGACTAGCTCGCCTTCGTAGTCCAACATGGGCTGCGCATCATCGTGGGCGACGATGTCGTCGAGGGGACCGGCGAGCCTTTCAGCTGGCGTCATGAAGATGACGGGCTTGGTCGGAATGACGAACTGTGTAGACATGTTAGTGATGCTTGTAATCTCGACGTTTCCGTTGAAAACCATTCATGCGTTTGTCTCGTTGGAGTGAAGCTTGTAGTTAAGACCGGCACATAGCACAGAAGGTGCATTTGGAACTGGGTTGAGTAACTACCATAGCGTTAGCCTCTCGCAATCTCAATCGGTGAAAGTGTACTCCTAACCTTTTTGACTGTACGTTTCTCTTTGTCTTGGTAAAACCGTACTGTAGGGTTCCAACCACAACAGTGACTTGGGTCCCAATGATCTCCTTGGCCGCTAGGGGCTTGTCCAAGTCACCGTATGATGTCCTGCCTTCCTCATCCACAAAACGAATCAAACGGTCAAATGACATGATGAAATCTTGTCCTCGGGATCGTATAAGCTTGAAACCTAAGAATAGCCCACGTGTTCGCAGATAGCCGAGGAGATGAGCCGAAATAGACCGTGCAGCTTTTGACAAACCGCTCGGCGGAGGTGCTTGCTCATATCCAATGCTAATGTCAGTCGATCGTTTCGGAGTCCTACATTAAAACCCAGACTCATGCGCAAACAAATCGCGTTCTCGGAGAGTTTGGGCGACGGCTCCAGCGGATGCCGGGCTTTATGGGCGGATAGGCCGAGACCGATCAACGCGTGCAGGGGCTGGTCTGCTCGGCATCCGTCTCTCCGTCTCGACGGCGTCGAGACAAGTTATATGCTGCATGATCATGAGTGAACTTCGGCGAAAGCTGTCACTGGGCTCCACACCTTTCTGCCAATCACCACCGATAAAATCTTTTCCATTGTTCAATCAGTACTATGGCGTCAACTCTTACTCGAATTAACCTCAAGAGCCTGATGTATGTCTGGTACACACATACAGACATCGACGCGGCGGACAAATTTCTGACCGACTTTGGCCTCATACGAGTGAAAGCAACGTCAGACAAGATTTGGTATCGTGGCTTCGGTGAAAGCCCTACCTGCTATATATCCGAGAAGTCCACGGACGGCAAGCCAATGTTTCTTGGCGGTGGATGTAGTGTTGACGCGTATGATGACCTGAAGGCTGCAGCTCAGTTACCGGGCGCCTCCCCCATTTCCAAGGCGGAAGATGTCATAGGGGGCAAAAAGGTCACAC
The DNA here is from genome assembly GCA_018853505.1 of Colletotrichum camelliae. NCBI lineage: Eukaryota > Fungi > Ascomycota > Sordariomycetes > Glomerellales > Glomerellaceae > Colletotrichum > Colletotrichum camelliae. The sequence goes on along the minus strand of JAELVL010000005.1, from coordinate 3,600,008 downwards.
TGACCGACCCTGCGGGGGGCTTGGTCCATCTTCACTGGGGTCATCACGAACGCAAGATCGCCCAAGACGAGGTGCCAAAGAAGCTGACCTACAACACTTGGGACACGAAGTCCCGGAAGGGGGAGTTCCAACGCTTCGACGACGGGCCCAGCGACATTCACAAGTTGGGACACTATGGTTATGAAGTCAGCCATGACGATTTCGAGAAAGTCCGTCAATGGTACTTCGATACTCTTACCCTCACGGCAACAGATTCCCTCTTCAACCCACAGAACGGGAAGGATATCATCACATTTATGCACCTTGACAAAGGTGATAAATATGTCGATCATCATGTAAGTTTCAATTGTATGTCTTTGACACACCGTTACTTAATCCTCTCTAGAGCTTCTTCGTTTCTGCTGGAGATGTCACGGCCTGCACTGCGAATCATTGCAGTTTCGAGGTCGACGACTTCGACAGCGAGATGAAAGGCCATAACTTCCTCCTCAAAAAGGGATGGTCACTCGTTTGGGGCATAGGCAGACACTTGCTTGGAAGCCAAATCTTTGACTACTGGTTCGACAACGACGGATTCGTGCTGGAGCATTATGCGGACGGAGATCTGGTGAATTGCAACAACCCTCCTCAACGAGAGCCAGCTTCCCCCAACAACATCGCCATGTGGGCGCCTATGCTGCCGCTTGCTTTTCTTACTCGAAACAAGGAGGACATGGGAAAGACCCTGGGGCCACCACCGGGTGCAGAGGGCCCCCAGCTACAGTCCCATCAGGATAGCTACGTTATATCACAAGTACAGACGCTCATCTCACCCTCGATTGAGTTTTATTTATTTTTACTAGCCACTTCTCCTGTTCGCAATCATTCAGTACTCTGTACCACAGATTTATGTTTTGTGACCGTCGACCTCACTTGATGCCCGTCAGCCACAGCCGGGACGGAATGCAACGGAGCTTGTAAGCTCAGGGTTCGGATTAATTATCACGGTATTCACATAGGTTCCAGAACTTTGTCATGCAGTGCGTACAAATGATCAATCGGTTTCTCTTTGGTTCAATCGAATTCATTATAAGTTCCACTGATCACGAAAGTTGCATCAGCATTGAAAGCTGTCACATTGCTTTGTGCGAGGCAGGGAATCTTCCGTGGAATCAATTAGGCTGACGATCACTGAACATCCTACGAATCTCTTGTCATGTGTTCTGATGAACATTGGAAAACAGTTTAAACCGAAGTTGTGGATATTATGTGAAATCTATATATCTAACGAAATAAGACAAATGAGAGAATGCATGTCGGATTGTTGTTGCTAGGTACTGGATACCTATGCGCGCAGAAGCGCCCTATTACTCGTGAACCAAGGCATCGCGACGATTATCGGTAAGAGACTCAATGCCTCAGTTCTCATACTACTGTGCGCGCAGTACTTCCTCCAAAGGATCCAGGTCCATGTTCCCCTAATGTCGAGACAATGTCAGTAGATACTCGACTCACATAACATGAGGACTGTCACCTACATAGACCTGCCATTCGGCCAACTCTTTCTTCCACGCCTCCTCGATCAATGACTTTCTCTCCGATCTGACCTTCAAACTCAGCGGAAGCCTGCTGCCAGGGACTCCCGGAAGTTCTTTCTCCATGTAGTCGTCAGGGTTTAGTGGCAGTGGGGTGCCGGGGCGAACCCCAATGTCAAAGGCCCACAGCGTGCGCATAATAGCCACGGCAAATGATCTTTCGGCAACTTGTACACCTGGGCCTGGGAAACATCATGAGTTTGTGACCCTGAAGGGAACATACGGGGATGCAAAGCCCCCAAGGGCAAGTGCTCACAGAACCGGCGGTCAACTCCGAATGCAAAGTGGTCTCTTTGGGTGGCATCAGGTAGGTTCGCAGATTGCTGGGTCTGGATATCGCGTGCGTGTCAGGTTTGGCTCAAATTTCTATGTAATGTCGAAGACCAATAAGACTGGATCAACTCACTGACAACTCGTCGCCCTCCCAGCGTTCTGGTCGGAAAGTGTCTGGATCCGGGTGACGCTTAGGATCTCGACCAATAGCCCTGATAGACGGAAAGTCAATATCGAAGCTTCTGCACCCTAGTGTGCCATGGTACTTCTGACAATCAAAGATGAGAATGATTCAACATACCAAATATTTGGTCGAACAGTAGAGCCTGCAGGGATAACATAGTCTTCGTAGGCAATGTCAGCGGTGATACGATGAGCGAGGGCATTTCCAACGGGCGGGCGCATTCGCCAAGTCTCTTTCATGAGATATCGCACGTATGGTATTCGTTCGATATCTCCCCAAACTGGGAGTCTGTCTCCTACAGCATCGTCTACCATGGATAGTCAGTCGAGGACTCGAGATTTGCAGAGACTCCGCATTGACAGTAGTTTGGGCAGCGGGCTTCTTGCTCTTAGGAAAGTACGTACCTATCAATTTCCTGGCGTGCAGCTGAACGCGAGGGTTCATCATCATCTGCTCAAGGAACACCCATGTGCTCACGCGGCTCTAGAAACAATTATCATTCTGCGTAACAGTGATCTAATTGTCCTTAACAATACTTACCGTGTCCGATGCGGCCGCTATCAGTTTGAGGGCGACATAGGCGGCCTCAGACTCACTGGCACCAGACTTGTCTGAACTTGTGAGAACGCGGGTCATGAAAGAATCCGGAGCTGACCCGGAATGGACAAGGTTTTTAGCGTACTGGCTCATTCATCAGCATTGCACAAAATAGGTACTAGGAGAACTATGGAGGAACATCAAGTCTTACATTCATCCGCTTCTGGACGAATTCAACGTCAGAGTTGTGTCGTTTGATGCCATTCTTGGCCCATGGCTTCAAAGCCAGTGGCAGGTAATCCAGCGCCGTAAAGATGTCGGCGACGTAGAAGCCAGAGATTGTCGCTGAGGTCTAACTGAGCATTTGTGAAGCTACAACTGGATCGCAGTTGACTTACATGTTATCTCATCGATGGCACTTTCTGAAAACAGGTGAATTAGTGTCTGCAGATTGGGCATAAAACAACGACCTACCAAAAATATATTTGCTTGCTGGGCTTTCAGGTGTTGTGACCTGTGATGAATCGCTATTAGTAGAGGGGAAGTCCCTGCATCTTGCTCTAGCTTACCTCAAGTCCGTAAAGTTGGGATGTGAACGTGCTGTAAACGTAGCGCCCAATGCTATCCCACAGATTTGTCTGTTTCTCTGTGCCCGCATTCGGATCTTGCGCAACCTGGTGGAGAAACTTGAGTGTTTCGTGATACAAAAATGGCAGACCAGCATCGGCCCGCTGGATACTAGTGAGATTTTGGAGTGCTATTTTCCGTTGCAACTGCGGAGGTATGACACATTAGCAAATTTGTCGCATTAGTGGACAGGTCCAAGGATATCTAACCTTCCATCGGGGATTACTAGCATCCAAAAGATCCATGCTTTCATAGTTGGTGATGTACTTCTGCCCAACGAGCCAGGCGGGCCGCTCAGATGAAATTGCCGCGTTCTTTTGAAATATCGCGGCACAAGCACGGTCGGAATTGATAACGTACTCGGTGTTGGGCCCAAGAACGACTCGAATGATCTCACCATGCTCTTTAGCCCACGAAATCATCTTCAGATGTAGCAGGCCTCCCGCACTCATGACGCCCATCAGATTTCCCAGAAAAGGGTACCCTTTTGGAGCTGGCGGGAGGTGCTGCTTTACCGATCCCCTCGCTGTCCACAAGTAAAACACCAGAGCCAGAACCGCAAGGGCAACAGTACTCTTGGTTCCCGAGGCAACATCTTTGATTGCTATGGTGTCAAGCTGTAGCAATCCCATCTCGAAAAGAGAGCATTAAGGGGTATTATCGGGTGGCTGTGATGTTGTTGAGCAATGCTAGACTCTATTTTCGAGAGGAGAAGAGATATTTTTCACCTATAGGAAACCAACTCTGGAGGTTAAGGGGCTTGAAAGCACAAGTAATTGAGCTACTCATCTTCCTTCTGAAAGTGTTATGCAACCACGTCCCTCTGTAGCGAGTCAAAGCTTGATTGCTGGAATGATAGAGGTGCTTGATTGATAGGAGTCGGTGTCCGAGACCCCAAATCGTAGACACTCGGACTCATCGGTGAAGAAAGGCCGAAGACGTTTGTTTTGCGCACAGTCGGTATCGGAATGCCGGACAAAGATGCAGTCGAGTTTGGTAATCGCTAACCTCCGAGGGACCTCGTCAGAGCCGAGATACTCGAGGGTACGCAGTGATGTGTATGCCGTACTAGGTGGTTTTCTTGGTAGGCCAGTTGAAAAACTTCCGCCGTCACATCAGTGTTGAATCGATGGAAGCTTCTATCAGTCGTTTGATATCAAATTCATATCCTAACCTTATTCCATAATTCAGTGGAAGAACCCTTTCACATTATCAGTCTATCTTTGATTTTCCGTGGAAACCCTCTTATTCTTTCATCGTTGATTGAACCAAAGCCATTCGAACCATGGACACTTCATCATCGTATGCGGCCAAATTGCCGTCGATTGCATCGCCGTTCGTTGCCTATTTCTCCAGGCCCAATGGGAACAACTATATGTTCGTCGCTTCATTTGCGCTGCTGGCACCACTTGCTTTGTTCCTCATGACGCGCGGTTGGGGAAAGTACCGCCCCAACGTACCCTTCGCTCTCGAGGACGAGTTCCCCAGTCGAAACGAAAGGGTACAGCAATATGTGCGGAATTCTCGAGAAGTTCTAGTCAAAGGGTATTCAAAGGTAAGTAACTGTAAATCAGTATCAGAATCAAGTTTACGTATTCTAACAAGAGTTACCTTAGTTCAAAGACCAAATCTTTGCCATTGATACCCCACTAGGTTGATATTGCTTCCCATTGATGTTATGCTCAAATCTCTACAACTCGGGTGCTAAAGAAACGTTTTGGTAGGCTGCAACATTGTTCTTCCCATTCGTTTCATGGATGAACTGAAAAGCAATCCCAACCTCAGCTTCAGCGCCGCTTTAAACGAGGTCTAAACATCTAAACTCTCCCCGACGATTTGAACATAAAAGGCTGACGGCACCTAGTTCACTCTTGAACGGTACACCAAAGTGGGTGCCCTCCCAGCCTGGTCAATCAAGCTGTTCTCGGCAAAGTTCAATCCAGCCTTGGGTGGGATCATCATTTCAGGCATTCCTGTTCAATAATTCTGACTCTTCCGTAAATAGATTCCTACGCCGAAATATTCCAGAACATGGTTGGCGAACACATTGCGAGTCTGTCACCTCCGGCTCACGGAAAAGGTACGCCTTCGCCAAAGTCCTGGCAGATATCAATATTGCACACTTTCTAACACTTGTCACACAGACTGGGCCTCCATAAATGTGTGGTCATCCATCATCCCACTCATAACGAAAGCAAACGTTCGAGGCTTTCTTGGTTCCGATGCCGCTGAGGATGCAGTCTTTCTTGATGTTGCAGCCACATTCATCATCAACCAAATTGTCTACACGATAGGTGCAAAACAGTGGCCGTCATTTCTCTTGCCAATCATACACAAATACCTCCCTGGTTTCCCAGGTCTCGCCGAACAATACAACAACGGCGCAAAGGTGGTCTTGAGACAGATGAAGAACAAGAAGGCCAACGGCCTGAAGCCTTTATCTGATCCCCCGAGCGTCTTCGATTTCGCCAATGCCGACGGTCAGTATCTGGACGACTTGCAACTTCAAATGGATATCCAAATGCCCCTATGTGCTGCAAGCATCCACACTACAACAGCAACAACCGTTCAATGTCTATACGACCTGGCCAGTCGCCCCGAATACCTGCCAGCTCTCCGCCAGGAATACAAGAGGTCACGAACGAACATGGAGATATGCTTACAAAACGCGTAACTTCCAAGTTTGAGAAGATGGACAGCTTTATTAAGGAAGTACAGCGGTTCTGCTCGCCTGACTTGAGTACGTCTCTTCCATGACTCCTTCCCCCAGCGTTGAAGATTGAACTGATGGCGTCATCACAGCAACATTCCAGCGCAAAGCCACCGGCCCAGTCACCTTGTCTAACGGGTTCCACCTTCCGAAGGGTGCAAGAATTGAGGTTGCCACCGGTGCCATCAATGCTGATGCCGTGCTCTACGACAACCCCTCTGAGTTTGACGGCTTGCGATTCTACAAGAAGCGACAAACGGAGGAAGCCCGTTCGAAGTATCAAGTCTTGAGTGTGGGCAAAGAGGATTTGGCTTGGGGTTATGGGCGGCAGGCGTGCCCTGGAAGGTTCCTCGCCGACATGCTGATCAAGATGATCCTGGTGGAAATTTTGAAGCGGTACGACATCAAGATGCCAGACGGTCAGGGCAGGTATGAGAATATGGAGGTTCAAGGCCAGGTAAGATAACCTCCATCACTATCCGAAGACGCATGCAATATGAGCTGACCTTTGCCACTTCAATAGACACTGCCAAATGAACAAGGCGTGATTTTGATACGGGAGAGGGATGTAAATGAATAAGCTTCCGTAGCCGCCATGTTCAGGGACAACCGCAAGGATCAACCCAGTTGAGGCACATTTCCCAGCGGCAGTCCCGCAGCGGACCTCAACCTTAAATATCATGGAATCTCAATTGAACTTGGGGTTGCATGCGAGCTGTTCACGTCATCCTGTCTACGTCTTGTTTTTCCTCCCATTGTTACCCGTTTCAATATCATAAGTGGCTCATTTTGACGCCATCCACGGGCTTAGGAACAACAAATCTAAAGAAATGACTAATAGTACAGTAAGACACGACATATGATACAGAAACGGTCGATGCACTGCTATTTCACAGTCCGGTGCAGCCCAAATTCTGGGAGGGAAGAAAGTACATTGATGCGGATCGTCTACTATAGGTTTGTAGGCTTACACAGACTCGCGAACATTTTGATCTGCGGCGGGACGTATCCACCCAGCTATGGGTTCTATCTACGCCTTTACCATCTTCATAGCTTCCTTCAGAAACTCTCCAATGAGGCTGTTAACATTCTTGTCGCCGGGAGGCAGCATTTGAGTACCAAACGCGCCAGCCAGACCCTTCTCCCTGTTGACAAACCATGCCATTCCGGGCATGGCACCCCAGCTCAGTGTATGTCGAGGCAAAATAGGAGTCTCTTCGACGGTGACGAGTCCACCGATGCCGAACGACAGCTTTCCAAGCGCTTTCTCGCCTCCAGTAAGATTTTCATGCATGAACTAAGATGCAGCCGATTAGCTGGTGCTCTATGGAGGCTTCAAAGCGAAGAAGCTGGATGGTGAATGTGTGCTTACCGGCATGTTCATCAAACCCACAGCTTGAGGGCCAGTCTTTGAAAACTGCGGTGTAAACATGGCATCCACGGAACTTCGCTTCAAGACTGTAGGACTGTCCTTCAACAGGTCCGACAGGACTTTAACGTGGTCTGCGACGCTCGTAACAATTCCAATTCCGCCTGCATCGGTCACGGCGTTTGCCGGATACCACGGAGCCGTCGGAACCAGCTTCCCTTCTGGGGTTCTCATTGCCGTATCCATTAGCTTTGCTTTGATCTCAGGCCGAGCATTCAGACGGAATGTCGTGTGTCGCATTCCCAGCGGATCAAAAATGTTCTTCTGCATATACTCCCCCAGTGTCGTATGGTTCAGTCGCTCTATGATGACGCCGGCCCAGTCCAGGCCGCCACCGTACGCCCAGCTCTCACCCGGCTCGAAGACCAGCGGGGTGGAGAATGCCTTTATGACATCTCCGCTGAAGGAGAGTGCGCTCTCGCCTCTGGACTGTCGCCACTTCATCAACAGAGGAGTTCTCCCGTCGTAGACTACTCCGCTTTGGTGGGTCAGGAGGTGTCTGAAAGTAATCTTGTTCGCGGCTGGCGTAAGAACAAGACCGCCATCTGCACCCTCGGAGAGGATATCGGGGCTCTTGAGCTCAGGTAGAAACGACTCAACCTCATCGTCCAAGGCAATCTGTCCTCGCTCAACAACTTGCAATGCAGCCACTGTGGTCAATAGCTTTGTCCACGAGAAAGCCCAGTAAGTGGTATTCTCATTGGGCACTTCATCGCTGTCGAATTTGACGCGACCGGCGCCTTTGCCGTAGAGAGTCTCCCCTGGTGATGTTGACTGATTAGATCCACACACCGACGTAACATTTTAGCCATGGCATACCATTTTTGTTGACAACGGCCGCGAAAACACCGAACACGTCATCTGCGTCCTTGGCGGTTCGGGCGGTGAGAATGTCGTCCAATGTCGAATCCATGATACCTATGTGATGTAATAACGTCCAAGCGGGAAATTGCTTCTCAGAAAGATGTTTCCAAGCATTCTTCTCGTTGATCATGTCCCTTTTTATCTGTTGGCTGGGCAGAAGAATGTCCCCTCGCCACGATGGTGGCCGCGCACCCCGCAGACGGACTCAGCGGACAATTGTGTAAGTGACAACTCCGAACCAGCCCATGCCAAGTATGCCAACCGGCTCCCAACGGCTTCGGGCTCCGAACTAAACAGACTTGCATGAAAGAATTGGATGTCGAAGCGCTCGGCTATAGCGCCCCGAGACCCCTGATTTTTTTTATTTTTTTTTATTGTTTAACGCCTGTTACGTCCCTTTTAGGGCATAAGGCGTCTATGCTAGCGATTATGCTTACTACTTATATATATATAAATCCTAGCTACTATAGTTTAAGTAAGTTCTATATAAAATAAAGAAAAAAAAGAAAAGATAAAGAGAATAATAAGAGAAAGTATACTAAAAATCCTTATAATCTAATATTATAAAGTAAGTTTTATAGTTCTATTAGTTTTACTTAAAGCTCTAGTAAGTATAATCTAAGGAAATATAAATATATAAGTTATATAAAAAGAAGTAGAAGGTTTATATTATAGTAATATTATAGTAAGTCTAGTAAAGTAAAACTATTTAAAAAACTTACTATAGTGTTATTATATATAAAATAGTTTTTAGGCTACCTAAAGCTATATAAGATACTATATCTTTTAGAAATAATACTAAATTAACTTAAAATAGGATTTATAACACTAGTATCCTAGAATAGTAATATTTATATTTAATACTAATACTCTTTAAAGTTAAAATATTAAAAGTAAGTATTATTCTAATAAGATAAAAGTAATAGTAAACTAGTATTAATACTTCTAGAAGTAGAGATACTAATAGTATAGCTAAAGTTTCTTAAGTAGAAAGTAATAGTAACTAGTATTAATACTTTTTAGAGTTAAAATACTTAATATTACTACTAGAAGCTTATAAAAAGTATAATAATAATAAGCTAATATTAATATTTTTAGAGTTAAAATATTAACTACTAATACTAATATCTTATTAAATAAAATTACTAATAAAACTAATACTAATACCTTTAGAAGTTAAAATATACTATTACTTAAGTCTTATAAGTTAAGAAGTAGTATAATATAACTAAACTAATAAGATCTTTAAAATACTTACTTTTAATAAGTATTTTATTAGTAGAAATAATAAAGATCTTATAAATATTTATAAAGATATCTTATATTATTAAATAGCTATTATAGCTAGAGAGTTAAAGAGGTAATTATAATATAGAGATAAAATAGAAAACTAATAATAGCTTCTACTAAATATTATCTAAAGCTAGTTTATATTATAGATAGATATTAGTAAAGAATTAAGTATAATAAAGTAATACTATAAAGTTAAGCTATTTTAGTTTTAGTTTTTTAGCTATATATTTAGTTTTAGCTATCTAAAGTTTAAATTTTCTTACTTTTTAGTAAAAGAGAAAGTATAAAAAAGTCTTCTCTTTACTATATAAGTAGTAGAGATAAGTATTTTAGTAATTAAAATACTTATAGTATACTATAAAGTCTTTATAGCTATTTTATACTACTATAAGCTAGTAAAGCTCTTATTTTAGAAAGGTTTTAAGCTTTTATATTAGTTTAAAAAATATTAAGTTTAAACTTAATATATTATTAAATTAGTTTTAAACTTATTATTTTCTAAAAGTTTTAAGCTACTATTCTTATAATTTTTATTTTATATAAGCTATTATAAGTAGCTTAATATATAAGTTTTTAAAAAGCTAAATTAACTTTTTCTTTATTAAAAAGTTAGTATACTTATTACTTAGTATATCTTTATATCTAGAAATTTAATAGATCTCTATAAATACTAAAGCGTTTTATACTAATTACCTAAAGTCTAAAATAGCTTCCTATAATAAAGTTAGTAATACTTCTTATAAGTAATAAATTATAGCTTAGTTATCTAGATATATTATAATAGTAGTAGTTTTATTATTTAGTAAGTAGAATATTATAGTAAAGCTAGGTTTAGCTCTTTTTATTTTAATATTAAAGACTTCTACTTTAAAGAGTCTATAGCTACTATTATAAATACTAAGATAGTCTTAAAAGACTATAAAACTAAAGCCTATCTCTTCTAAGCTTAGTTATAAACTATTAGTATAAACTACTAGTTAGCTTAATAGTAAGCTTTTAAGCTATTCTAAGTATTACTTTATAGCTGTTTTTTTATTAACTACCTCTATTAGTAGTATTATAAAGCTAAAATCTCTTAGAGATAGTATTAGTTTTATAATTTATAATATACTTAATACTATCTCTATAAGTATTATTAGTTTAATAAGTTTCCTAGCCTAATATAGAGGGTTATAGTTTTATACTTATATAATAAGGAGGTGATTTCTATTTAGTATTCTTAAATAGAATATAAATCTTATTTTTATAGTATTAAGGAGTAAGTATATTAGTAAGATGCTAGTCTCTTTAGTATAAGCTTTAGTTAATATTATACGCTATACTAGTATAATCCTTCTTAGTATAGTATTAATTATAACCTAAAGTCCTTTTAATAGCTTTTTCTGCTTAGTATTAACTTTAGTATAAATATCCCTTTATAACTTTATATCTAGCTAAATAAAGCTAAAGTATTAAATTTTAGAGCTAAAGTATACTTTAAAGAGTACTATAATATAGATAGCTTTATATATTTATATTTGTAAAATATTATAATAAACTTTATTTAAGCTTTTTAAATATCCTATTATTACTTTAGTTATATTTTTCTATTTCTAAATATAATAATAAAATTAGAGGTTTTTATTATAATAGATATTAAGCTATCTTATTACTTCTTTAGGTTTAATAGTTAGCTCTCTATACTAAATAATAGGAGTAAGTTAATTATATCTTTAAGTAAAGTAAATTAATTCTATTTTTAAAAGATTAAAGTTAGTAATATTTTCTTTTTTCTAGGTAATTATATTATCTAAGATTTTCTATATAGCTTTAGTTATTTCCTCTAAGCTATCTCTAATATAAAGTATATTATAGTTATATATATATTTAAATTAAATTTTAGTAAAGCTTATATAGTATAGCTTATTAGTATAGTTAAAATAAAGAATTAGTAAAGCTAGAGAGCTTTATAATAACTTATAATTTAATAGCATTATTAGGGTTTTATATCTTTTATATTAGATATAAACTAAGTATATATTATTTAGGTAGTAAACCTAAGAAATAAGGTTTTCTAGCTAGCTTAAGTAATAAAGCTATTAGTATAGCTTATCTTTTAAGATAGTATTAAAAACGCTTTCTATATTTATAGTAATAAAAGTTACTACTTAGCTTTTATTAAGCATAGCTTTAATATTATATATTACTATACTAGTAATATCTATTAAAGAGTGTTTTAATAAGATACTTATAACCTATAGATAAAGTATCCTATACCTTATACTAAGCTATACTATATATCTTATAATAAGCCTCTCTAATTCCTTCCTAATAGTTAAAAATAGCAAAATAAGTTACTAGCTTTTATAGGTACTAATATTCCTATTTAGTTTTAGGATTAATAATACTTTAGCCTCTTACTATAAGTAGAAGTAGTATCTTACTATTAAGTAGGCTTAAAAAAGTCTATAAATATATATCTTAATATATGGCTAAGTTATAGAGAGTATTAGGATAGTAATATTATTAGTATTAGAAGTAATATTACTTACTTCTAGAACTATACTTTATACTTCTTTTAAGTAAACCTTTAGGTTAAAGGGAATTATTTAGTAGAATATAGTAGAAGTTTATAGCTAAATATTATTATTTATTATATAAACCTCTAGTAGTTTCTACTTAAGATATAAAGTCTTCTTATTAAAGTTAGTAATAAAACTATTATTACTTTAAAGAGGAGGGGATTAAAACTAATTTGAAGAGTTTAGTTAGCCTATAATACTATATAATATTTTTAGTAAGTTAATCTTTTTAACTTAGTTTAACTATATATTTATTTTTATATTTATAATAGTTTTATTTTAAATTTTTTTAGCTACTTTTATCTCTAAGTTTTATAGATCTTAAGTAATATTATATTAATATTTCTACGTTTTATAAGTATTATTATATTCTTTTATTTACTAAGATCTACTTCTACTACTTTTTCTATAGTATTTACTTTTTACTATAAATATAGTTTATAGAAAGATAATAAGATCTTATATTATATTATTAAGTTTATTATATATAGCTATAATATCTAAGAGGAGCTAAATATACTCCTCTATATATTTAGTATAAAAACAAAGTTCTTTAGGTTTAAGTTAATACTTAGCTTATTCTATTAAGAGGAGCTTACTAAAGTCTAAGTAAGAGAGAGTTATAATAATAGTAAAGTAGTTTAAACCTATAAAAAGATATTTAGCTACTTATAATTTTATATAAGAGATATTTAAAAGTACTAAGTTAAAAGTATTACTTACTTTATAAGTAGAAATATTAAACTTATTAAGTAGAGTAAGTTAAAACTAGTTTAGCTAGTTAGTAAATATAGTAATACTAATAATAAGTTCTATTTCTAGCTATTATTTTATAGAAGTAGTTAAAGTTACCTATAATAAATATACTATAAAGTAGTTCTTATAATATTATAATATTAAGTACTATATAGTTACTTTTTTAATAATAAATATTAAGAATATATCTACTTTTAACCTTTACTCTTAGTAAGTTATAATATAGTTTTAAAGTAATATTAAAAAAGCTTAAAGTTAATAATATCTTTTTAATATAAGTAATAACTTAAAGTTATATTTATTTTAAGTTCTAATTATAAATAAGTATATATATATAATATTATAAATATATTTTAGTTTTATTATTTTTCTTTTTTTAAAATATATTACAGTTCTTATATTAATATAATATTAGTACTAACTTAGCTAGTAAATCTAAAAGTAATATTATATATTACTTTTACTTTCTAAATATTAACTTAAAAAATATTAAATAACTTATTTATTAATAGTTTTTAAGTAGCTTTAACTATATAGCTTCTAATATATACTAAGCTATAAAGTAAACTCTATATCTAAAAACTAGTATAGAGAGGAGGCTACTAAACTAATATTAATCTAACCTTTATCTATAGAATTATAGTTAAAGTTAGAGAGTTTTATAGTAGTTTTATAATATAAGCTAGCTATATTTATATTTTAAAGCTATTCTAAAAAAGAAGAGATAAATATTAAGAAAGCCTTCTCTTTAAACTTCTATAACCTATTATATTATAATATCTTAAAAAGTCTAATATTTTTATAGTAGTATTTAAGCCTATTAGCTTTTATTATAACTTAAAGTTTACTACTAACTACTTTAAATCTTAATAAATTTAAAGTTAGTACTATAATAGAAGTTTTATAATTAATATATTACTCTAAGGTAATATAATTATTATTATTAGAATAAGCTAGTTTCTTATAGTAGCTATAGAATTATATATATTTATACTCTTTATAGTATACTAATTAAAATAGATTATATATTACTTTAATATAAAGTATTATTTTATTTTTTCTATAAGAGTAAAACTAAAAGCTTAGAAAGAAATAACCTTTTTTTTAAATATAATAATCTAAATCTATTATTCTAGTTATTTAGTACTTTTTATAGAGAAATATTAAACTAGTTCCTATTTTACTATAATATAAATCTTATTAAATATTAAGTTTTTTACTAATTTATATTAATTAGTATAGTATTTATATGTTATTTTCTTAATTCTATACAAAGTATATATAGCTTAAACTATAGATTTTTTAATACTTAATATATTAAGTAATTTTAAAAGCTTATTATTATAAGTAAATATAGTTAATTAGATTTACTTATTTACTAATATAATTATAACTAAATAGAATCTAAATAATTTTTTTAATATCTAAGATATTAATATTATAACTTTCTTTAAGTTTTCTATAGAGTATTATAATATTAACTTTTCTAAACCTACTAGATTCTTTATAGTATATAAAAACCTAATAATTTCTATTAAGTTATTATAGCTTTCTAGTTCTCTTTTAAAAGCTACTTAAATAAATTATAATTCTCTAATCTAATACTTTTATATAGCTCTAGTTAAAATAGAAACTATTATTAACTACTTTAGTATAACTACTAGGAGAAATAGAAATATTTCTAAAGCTATTTTATATAATATCCCTAAAAGAGTTAAAATCTAAATAAGAATAACTATTTTATTTATTTAAAAAGTATTAAAGTATCTATTTAAATAGCTATAAAATATCTTATAGCTTCTATATTACTTAGATTAATAAGAAGTTTATTAATAATAGCTTTAAATACCTTAAAATTTTTATTACTAACTTTATTATTAACTATAAGCTTTTTAATTTTAATTATATTGAAAATTAAGTTAGTTATATTATATTAAATTTACTATTATTAACTTATACTAAGTATATTAAAATTAAACTAGTTTTACTCTTATAAGTTTTTTTTTAAGTAAAACTTCTATATACTTCTTAGTTAAAAAGTACTTTTTAATAACTTTAGATTTTATAGTAAAGAGTATTACTTTTACTAGTAATTAGAAAGGAGTTAATAGAAGATCTAGAAAATTAAACGTTAATAGAGTAGTTATACTATAAGTAGTTACTATACTAATTATATTAAAGTAGCTAAAATAAAAGTGTTAAGGATCTTAGTAAAGTAGTAGTATACGCTAACAGTACTTACTAAGAAAAATATATAAGAAGGAGAGTTGCAAGACCCCTGATTGCAGATTGATAAGGAACCTGGGTTATCTCTGTTGGCCCCTGGTCGTGCTTAGTGATAGGCCTAGATCGATTGGCTCGACACCGAGATAAATCGTATTTTCTGGTTGCCTTCCGAATCATCTTGCAACATGCGTGCTTGTGTTTACCAAGTGGATTTTATCCCAAACAAATTGCTTCGTGGAAACATTAAACAGAAGAAACATGTCTCCTCTTCAACTTGACCCGGAGGAGACAGAAGACACCATCGTAATCACCCAACAATCTGATCTCGGCCCAGGCGCATCTGCCCAGACCACCGCTGTGCGGTCGTGTTTACTCTGCCGTCAGTCCATTCTCGTTATTTGCGTCGGACTTCCCTCCAAGTGATCTAGTACAAATTTTCTGACTCGATGAGCTGATCTAGGTCGGAGAAAGGTCAAATGTGACAAGAAAAAGCCTTGCGACGGCTGCTCAAAGGCCGGCGTAGAATGCGTCTATCCTATGGGCCGCGCAAGTCGACGACAAGGCACTCCCGACCCTAACCAACAGATTGAAAAGGCTCGAGGACGTGGTCAGAAGACTTGGGTCATTCATCGGGGAAGAAGGAATCCAACAGGCGCTCCAAACCGCCGCTCCACAATCGCCCCACGGACCCCAGCAATCCGCTTCCGCTTCCGATAACAATCCCTCTGCTACTCCGCCGCCTCTGTCTGTGGAACGGGATCAATTTGAGAAGCCTCAACAGATAGCGGCGAGCCCAGAGACCGGAAGACTGGTAAGAGAGGAGGGAAAAAGCCGATACATCAGCGGCTCATTCTGGGCGTCTTTGGGTGTTGAGGTAGGGTGACCCTGGTTCAGCAAGTGGCAGCAGCAAAGCTATGAGATCAAGAGACTAACAAATTCTAGCTCGGTGTTGAACACACTACTACTGAAGATCCAGGGTACGATGCTGACTTTGAGTCTCTCGAGTCTCATGTCTTGGCCCACAACTTTGATCCCATCTTCGGGAACAGCGCCACGCAACCTGTGGATATTTGCACGTTGCACCCTACCTCTGGAGCATATCGCTGGAAGATGTGGTCTTTATACAAGCAAAACGTCCACCCAGTTGTCAGTTCGTTTCATCTCGCCTCCTTGGAGCACTTGTTTCACGAATCAACCGAGGTGGCATATGGCATACCACGAAACATGGAACTCGCCATGTTCTGCGTATACTACGGGGCCGTTACCAGTATAGACGACGACGATTGTCAATCTTTGTTCGATATGGAACGCGGCCATCTCCTCGCAAAGTATAGGCTGGGCGTGGAGAAGTGCTTGGTCAGGGCCGGCTTCATGGATACAGACGATCGACTCGTCCTGGAGGCACTCTGCGCTTTCCTGATTGTCCTCCGCCGCCATGATGCGAGGCTATCTTGGAAACTATCTGGGCTTGCTATCAGGCTGTCCCAATCTATAGGAATCCATCGTGATGGCTACGCACTCGGTCTTCCCTTTTTCGAGGCCGAGATGCGGCGGAGGCTCGCATGGCAGCTATGCAACATTGATGCGCCGGCTCAGGAAGATTACGCTTGTGATCCATCCATGTAAGTTCCAACTATACTGACCTTCCGTTGCAACGAGTACAAATGCTGACAAAGATGTGCACGCACAGGCTCGAGATGAGCAGCTTCGATGCCGGGATGCCCATCAACGTGAATGATTGCGATCTTACTCCCGATTTGCTAGAGAGACCACCGGAGAGGCATGGCTTCACTGACAGCACATTGCTTAGGGTGCATGTTGAAATCACACGCCTCTGGCGGTATGTCTTCGACTCTCGACGGCCTCAAGACCTAGGCCAGAAATCTGTAGAGTCCATGACAGATACCGAGAAGGATGAATGGCTCGAGCAGTGTCATCAACGTCTCCACCAAAGTTATCTGAAGTGTCTGTCACTATCGGACTCACTACAATGGGTGAAGGCTGTTCTTTTCTCTACTATCTCGCGCCCTTGTGTTTTCCCGATGATCTCGCTTCAAATTTGACTCTAACAAGTTTAGGTCTCGGCATTGTATGTGCGGTTCATGCTCCTTGAGCTGAAGCTCAATGTGTTCAAGCCGTTACAGAACCCAGCGCGATTCAATACCGCGAGGCGAAACGAGCTTTTTCTTTGCTCTCTCGAATGTATCGAAGCATCGTACCGACTTCAACATGACCGTCGCAGTGAAAAGTGGGCGTGGTTCTTCAAGTCTTACAACCAGTGGCATGCTCTAGCCTTTGTACTTCACGAACTACGCGAGCGGAGAGCCGGCAGCAGTGCCGGTAGTGCTTGGCGCGCGGTAGAGAGGGTCATGGCATCTAGATGGGAGACGCCGTGCGAAAATTACCGAGGCGGGCATCAGTGGAACACCATCTTGCGCATGTGGGAGGCTGCTAGGGCGGAGAATCGCAAGGTCATGCGGTCTCATCACCAAGACACCGAGGCTTCTATGAGTGGCATGCTTCCTTCACCATCGACATTGGCTGAAACCAGCATGAGCCGAACAGCTCTCAAGACTCCTGCATTTACAACGTCATCGTCCGACCCAGCCGATGGAATGTCCCTATCAAGTGGTGCAAGGTGCAGTGGCGTCGACTTTCAAGAATACGCTTCTTCTGAAGAGATACGATCATTCCCGAAACAGGCCAATTTGTCCATGATTGATACGGAAGAATCCCCTGAAGACAGGTACAGCACTGTATTTAGTGATAAGACTCTGGTAATACCGGGAGTAGACGATTGGACGGAAGGATTTGAAATAGATTTAGAGCTATAATTGGCTTGATGGGATTCTTTTCCTTATACCTGTCTTTCTTCATGGCTAAAGAACTCAACTTCCGGACAACCACCCTGGCCCCTCGTCAACTATGAACTTGAACGAATGATGCAGTCATGTCATGTGTGTTACCAATGTTGCTGAGCTTCGTTTGCAAACCCTGCCTAGTCCACGACGCTGTACGACGCATGACCGGCCGTAACAGTAAATTTTCTTGTTGTATAGCATATTGTTGGTGTATTGAAGAAGAGCAGCGCTGGTCTCACCCTAGTAGGAAGGTGGCAGCAATGAGTCTAGGAAATAGTAGCCTCGGACTCCTCGGCGTGGGGTCTCCGGGCTCATTCGGACAAAAAGCGCGACAGCTGCTTATTACAGCAACGTGCCCCAGAGATGCCCTCGGGTCTTTTCGGTCAATACGCGCGAACATTGCTTGCCACAAAACGATGCCAGAAACGCAACAAGTTCGTTCGATATGGTACTACCTCATCTGTCTGATAAATCAGCATCTTACACATAGAGATAAGCGTCCCGGGGCAAAGATATCGGGGCAAAGAATGGCGATGATGGTCGAGCGGCCTGGACGAGATAAGAGGTATCAAACGAACGGCCTCTTAAAGTGAAGGAACCCTAACTAGATGAAATCAAAACTTTGTCCTACTTCCTCCTGCCTGGGTTCTGCTGAGCACGCAAGGAAATATTTGAATCTCATAGTCTTAGGCCCAATTATTACTTGTGAACCTTCTCAGTGATGGATCTACCAAACAAAAGCAAAATCGCCGAAGACCCTGCGGCAGAACACCCTCACCGCAACTCTTTTGAGGGCACCGCAGTCATGGATGCGTCTCCCGGTCTCGGACAGCCGCAACTTCAGCAACGGTTTCATCTTTGGTCAGCTGTTGCTATGGGAGTATGCATTGCTGGGACTGTAAGTTGACGAAAGCTACAAAATAAGTGGTAAAAGCGCCGAGTGCCGTTCAATCAGTGCTGACGAGTTTGCTTCCAAGTGGGGGGGCATAGGATCGGTCATACTACAGGGATTTAGTCTGGGAGGCGCCCCAACAGTTTTCTGGGGCTACGTGCTAGCAGCGCTTGGCTTCACATGTGTTGCTGCGTCCTTGGCAGAGTTGGCGAGGTAAGATACTTTGAAACAGGCTGTTTTCACTGTCCTACCCGCCTTAAGTTGTGGCTTCGAAACATTGGCTTACAGCCCGTTGTGAACAGCATCTGGCCGACGGCTGGGGCCCAGTATTATTGGACAGCAAGACTGTGTTCGGAGAAGTGGCGGCCGTTGGCGGTAGGTTATTTTGAGCCTACTTCGTCTACTATAGCTTACAAATGCATAGTCATATTATGTCGTCTGGGCCAGCCTGTGCGGGCTTCTTCTTTCCGCAGTGTCTGTAACCGTGGGCGTCGTACAACAGATTCAAGCGGCAGTGATGCTGCAGAATCCCACATACGTGGCTCAACGTTGGCACTTGCCGTGTGTTAGTTGCAAATTTACTTCGGCTTTGCTTTTATCAACCTTGAATTGCCAGCAATTCCCAGTACAACGAGGACTGACTTTACCTGCAGATGTACTGGGCACTCCTAACCATCCATTTGCTGGTGAACATATTCGGAGTAAAGCTCTTCAGCTTGATAAACTTTGGGGGTATTGAGTATTGCCAGTCATCACGTTCTCTCGAGTCATGCTGATAGAACAAAGCCGCATTCATACACCTATCATTCCTCTTCATCACGATGATTGTTCTTCTCGCCACAACTGAGAACAAGAACAGCGCCCAGAGCGTGTTTTTAGAGTTTCAGAACACCTCTGGGTGGCCAACTGACGGAATCGCCTTCTGGGTTGGCATCATCACGGCGTGCGCCGGATTCGGCGGCATCCATTCCGTGGTCATGTTCAGCCAGGAGACCAGAGACGCAGCAAACAACATCCCCAGAGCAAGTAGGTTATCTTTCAACGCTACAAACTGTGAAGGCTCTGACGGCGGTGCTAACAGCCCGCAGTCCTTTACTCGCTGGTTATCAACGCGCTACTATGCCTCCCTTGGGTGCTCGCATTGCTCTTCTGTACCGGCAGCTTGGAATTGCTCCTGCAGTCCCCAGTGAGCTTTGTGAGCCCAATGGCGCAAATTTACCTGAACTCAACCGAAAACGTCTCAGTCGCAGTTTTCCTGCAGGTCATGACCTTCACGGTCGGCGCCGGCGCGAGCATGAATCTCGTGGGCTCAGCCGGACGCGCCATCCACTCGGCCGCCTTGGATGGCGCGTTACCCCCGGTATTATCCAAGATTCATCCAAAGTGGAATGTTCCGGTACGGGCGCTGTTGGTGACATTTGCTGCCCTATGCCTGATCTGTCTAATCTACATATGGAACACCACGGCATTCTTCGCTTTTCTTTCGGCTTTTCTTATCCTGCAAATGATTTCGTACATCATCCCCATTGGGCTGCTGATGTATCGATCCATCGGCAAAGACTTTGAACCTGGGCCGTGGCAAATAGGCCGGTTCCGTGTTATCGTTCACGCCATGTCAGTGGTATGGTGTGCCCTCCTCATCGTTTTCCCGTCATTTCCGACTACGCTGCCGGTGCAGGCGTCCAACATGAATTATGCGATCGTAATCGTTACAGGGATCTTCGCTTTTGCGACCATCCTTTACTTCGCTTACGCTCGAGGCCGGTTTACGGGGCTAAAGTTGGAAACCTTGGTCGGCATCAGGGCTGGAGAGAAATGACATACGAACAACGCATGGCATGAGCGCCGGAGGGCAGCGGTTGCAAGGCCGCCGATGTTCGCACTATTCTGGTCAATGGTATCAACAACTCATCTCGGCCTTTCTATGCCAGGTTTTCATTTCAATGGCGATAATGATGCAAGCACTAGCAGCTTTACGACTTTAGTGCAATTAGTCATATAATTTTGGAATCAAGAAACTTAGAAATCGATGATGTTGGGCTGTTCAAATGACTA
Source organism: Colletotrichum camelliae (assembly GCA_018853505.1). NCBI lineage: Eukaryota > Fungi > Ascomycota > Sordariomycetes > Glomerellales > Glomerellaceae > Colletotrichum > Colletotrichum camelliae. The sequence continues at coordinate 3,579,166 of JAELVL010000005.1, read as the reverse complement.
GAGCCTACATGCTTGCAGATCTCAAGAATCTCAAGCTAGGAGCAGCTGACGTCAGTCACCTGTGAGACAAAGTCATAACCAAGCTGTACTCGGATGAAACGAGTTGTTCTAATGGTAAATACTGCCGATTTCTATTGCATCATGGCTTATACATGACACCAGACAAACTAATCTAAGGAACACCAAGATATCGATGCCGTCACTGTGAACTCTAGTCTACCAGTAAACTCCTTCCTTCGGCAGCAGTGGGATCGCCAATTCTTCCAGCGTTCCCTCTTTGCCGCTGATGACATCTTCTTTGACCTTATCGTACCATTCATCCACTACAGCCGGGGCATCGAAGTCTCTGACTCTAGGAAACCGCTTCATAGCCCACTCCTTTGGGTTGGCCTGGATAGTATCCCAATCAACCTTGTGAAATGCATCTCTGTGCACAATAGCGTTGGCATGGAACTTGTTGGCACGGTGGTACCTAAGTCTTTGCGCAACCTCGAGGGCTAACTTGACATCGCCATCGGACTTCCCGAGACACGCGGCGACTGTCACGGCGTCCTCGATAGCCTGTGAGCCACCCTGACCGGAGGTCGGAAGGTGAGCATGGGCGGCGTCGCCGATGAGAATGATTCGGCCGCCCTTGGACGTCCATTTCTCAATGTGAGGCCGGTAAACCAGCTTGAAGTCAATCAAGCATTCCGGCGGGGTGCATTCCAGCAAGGCTTTGCACTCGGGAGCGAACACGGATGAAGGGGTCGACTGAGGATTTGGGCACGCTGTGAGACCAGGATTCCTCGACGTCGTTGTTGTCTGGTGCATCATGACCCAGGCGACCTCCTTTCCGCCGTTCCAAGAATAAGCCAGGATGCTGAGGTTGTCGTAGGCCCAGGCTTTGATGACGTCCTCGCCGTTGCGGAAGAAGTTCTTGAGATCGGGATGGGCCAGGGCCTTCTCGCTCGCGGTGAAGTAGGACCTGAAGATGGCCCATCCGCTCTTCTCCTCTTCGTTCTCGAGACCAAGAACAGCCTTGCGCGCGAATGATCGACTGCCATCGGCAGCAATGACGCAGTCGGCCCAGATCGTCTTGCCATCCTCGAACGTGACGCCCGCCTGGTTATGCTCCTCGGATTCCTTGTAATCAACAATCGACTTTCCCAGTTCAATCTGGACACCCAGACGGCGTGCATACGCCATGAAAATTCCATGCTGCTTGCCCCGATGAGCCGCAAAGGTTTTGGTCCGATCTTCATCTTTCATGAACCAGGGTACAGGGTAGAGGAGCGTGCCATCATATTTATACATCTCAAGCACGTCCGATTCGCACCCAATAGACAGGATTTCCTGGCCCACCTTTCCATCATCCCATCTGGAGATGACTATGCCACCGTTGACGAAGAAGTCGATGATATCTGACAACGGTCAGGTCATTTTCATGAAGCAGGAGGAAAGTGCACGTGGGACGAGAAAAAGAAAGAAAGATGCTTGGGGGTCCGATTACCTCCACGAGTGTTTGAGTCGACGTATCTCTCTATGAGAGTGACTTTCATGCCACGCAGCCGGCACTCGATTGCCGCAGAAAGGCCTCCAAATCCCGCACCGATAACTATGACTTCGAGAGGCGCCATGACGTATTCAGTGTGCTTGAGCGTGTGTGAAGATTTGATTGGGGGGTTGGATAATGTGGGAGTAACAAGACGAATGAAAGCGACAAATAAACGTGGCTTCTATGGTCCTCTCAAGAGACGATTTAATGACACATCTACTAGTGTATGCGCAACCACTGATTTGGATCGAGAACACGCTATGGACAAAGTTCCGAAACTTACGAGCCTGTATTGCCTTACACGCAAGCTCAGCCGGCCAATTTGACCTTCGCGTCCGACCCTCCGCAGTTCCGAGCTACTTCGCAACATCCCATCCCATGTCCGGAGCCGCGTACCGAAAGCGCCGAAAACTGGACCTCGCGATTACAAAGGGCCTTTGAAAGGGTGGGAAGCACATTTTCCTGGGGCTTCAGTAGTCCTATGGCAAAGGATACAGAAATTACCGTTGATTGCGTGCGAGCGTTTCTGGTCTTCGTTACCATCATTCATCATGGCTTCCAGGTTTGAGACGCTGCAAATACACGCCGGTCAGGAAACCGACCCAGTCACCAAGTCAAGAGCCGTACCTATCTACCAAACCGCGTACTTCAATTTTGACGACTCGGCACACGCGGCACGATGCTACGGCCTAGAGGAGGACGGACACATCGGCAGCCGAACGTCGAATCCGACCACTGACGTATTGGAGAAGCGTATGGCGGCGCTGGAGGGCGGGCTCGCCGCGGTTGCTGTTGCGTCTGGCCAGTCAGCTGTATTCATGACCATGCTGTGTCTGGCTGGACGGGGCGAGAGCATCGTATCAACTGCGAACATGTATCACGGTGCATACAATCAGTTCAGCTTCCTGTTGCCGGACCTGGGCATTTTGGTGGATATCGTCCAAGAAACCCCGGAATCCATCGAGGCGGCGATAGACGAGACTACAAGGGCCATATACCTTGAAAGCATGGGACATCCGCGCATGAACGTGCCGGATATCGAGGCCATCGCCCTGGTAGCACACCGACATGGCATACCTCTGGTAGTCGACAACACCGCCGGGGCTGGCGGCTACTGGTGCCAGCCGATTCTCCACGGCGCGGATATCGTGACCCATAGCGCTAGCAAATGGATTTGTGGCCACGGAACCTCCGTCGGCGGTGTTGTGATTGACTCGGGCAGATTCGACTGGCGCAGTCCAAGATTTGCGAGGCTCAACCGGCCCAACCCGGGCTTCCACAACATCAACTTTCACGAGTCGTTTGGGAAGCTCGCCTTCGTGAACCGGTTCAGGCATCAGATCCTCCGTGACTCTGGGGCCTGTCTGTCGCCGTATAACAGCCGAGACCTTCTCATCGGGCTGGAGACGCTTAGCCTGCGGTGTGAGAGACACACACGAAACGCGACAGAGCTTGCGGTCTGGCTGCGTGGCCATCCCAGCATCTCTTGGGTGGACTATCCGGGTCTTGAAGACCACCCAAAGTATCTTGCCGCTACCAAGTACTTCCCTCGGGGCGCTGGGGCTGTCATCCTCTTCGGTGTTAGAGGTGGTGCCGTTGTAGGGGAATCTCTCGTGGATGGGTTCAAGCTCATCACCCACATGGCCTCGTAAGTCTACCTCCCACGGAGTGGGTGATGGTTCGCATTGCCATCTCGCTTTCTCGCATCATCGATTTAACAGAGGGCGTGGAACAGATTCGGTGACGCCAAAAGTGCGGCAACCCATCCTTGGTCGTCGACACACAAGCCAATGTATCCGAAGGAGAAGATCGACCTAGGCGTTACTGAAGACATGGTGCGGATGTCAGTTGGATTGGAGCACATTGAAGATATCAAAGAGGATATACAGCAGAGTCTCGACGCCTGATTGGCAGTTTCCAAGAACTAGTCTTAGAAGTATTATGATGAACGGCATAACTCTTGGTTCCCTTGCAAATTTCTAGAATCATTTCCGGCCGCCAGATTGGGTCCAACCCGCGTAGTGAGAACCGATGTAGTTTCCTTCGAAAGTCACAAACGAGTTCATACCTCGCATCACTAAGCAGTGTGCGCTAGGCAACGTAGTATGTATTGGACTAAATTGCAGCCATGGCTGGCTACCCCGAAGACTTATGCATCGGAAATATCCCGGAAACTTTCTGTGAAGACAAATGTTCCTCCCACCAACGAGTATTTCTTCCGTACCAAGGCCTTTCTTTTACACACACATATATCTGCATAAAAGTTCGGTGCGCGAATCGCCGGCGGGTTGGAAGCCGATTTCCCACACAACGGCCTCGGCCTCCCATGCTCCGAACACAGACTCCGATCTTTGAGCATAATCTCGCTTTCATGAACCGATTCGGTTGCACCGGTGTTGGCTCGGGGGTTGAGAAGACGATTCCCAATTATGGATACCGATGCTGAAGCGTCCACCAGGGCTGTCCCTTGCGTATCCGGCAAGACGCTCCAGAGCGTGTACTTGACGTTGTTTATCTCTATATATCGGAGGAAACCAACTTGCTCGAACTCGAGATCACTGAAAACACGTTAAACCAACATGTCTCCTCCCGACCAGCCCCAAACAACCTCAATGCAGGGTAAAACAGCCGTCATATCAGGCTCCTCAGCCGGAATCGGCGCCGCCATCGCCATAGAACTCTCCACCCGCGGCGCAAACATCGTCTTGAATTACCCGTTCCCACACCTGCAGACCGAATGCGAGCAAATCGGCGCCAAGCTTCACACGCCGTGGATAGCCGTCTGCGCCGACCTGTCGACCGTCTCGGGCCCCGCGGACCTGGTCTCCGCGGCCGTGGCCCGGTTCAAACAGATCGACATTCTAGTCAGCAACGCCGGCATGGTGCCCCTCGGGCCTCTCGGAGAGGCTGACGCGGAGACGTGGGATCGGGCGCTTAATCTGAACTCCAGGGGCGCGTTTCTCCTCGTCAAGGCCGCGCTGCCGCACCTGACGCCCTTTGAGCCGCACGCAACGAAGCTGGGGTCGGCAACACCGGCCGCCGGAGGCGGGTCGAGGATCATCATCGTGGCTTCTGTGGCGTCTCGGATGCCGGAGGTGAATCAGAGCATATACGCTGCAAGCAAGGGAACACTCGACGCCATGATTAGGGTGTGGGCTAAGGAGCTGCCTCCGGTGTACGGCTGCACCGTGAACGCCGTTGCGCCTGGCCCGATTAGTACGGAAACTTTCCTCAAGAACATCAGTCCTCACTTCGATTTGGTTAAACAGGATCTGGAACAGAGGACACCAGTCGAGGGCGCCTTTGGCGATGTGAAGGATGTTGCGTGGACCGTGGCGTTTCTGGCGGAGGAAAGGTCGCGCTGGATTAATGGAGAGTACATACTTCTTACGGGAGGATGTTATATTCACTGATAGTCATTCTTTGCAATTCACCCATGCGAGCCTGACTGACGGGTGCCATGTGAATTGCGCTGGCCCCACGAGGGCCTCAAGATTTGGCTGGCGGAAGACGCCTGGTGAGAGTGGCTAGCAAGAAGGCCAATTACTCGTGAATAAGAACAAAACATGTACCAAAGAATCAATTGGACGGGAAATGTTATTTGTATCCCGGGTAGCGGCTGGTACCTCTGTTAATGGGCTTCAGCTGGTGGATACTGACGAGGTGCTAGCTCCGAGAACGTAGCTTGATATCCCGACTTCATTTTGAAAACCAAAGTGACCCAAGAATGCTCTTTCCATGTCTTTCCTCTACCGGAGTTCCATTGCCTGTTCTTTCCGTCGACCCGTCGAGACACCGGGGCAAAAAAACCGGGTGGACCCGCTCTCGGAGCCGGCTGAGCGGGAGTCGTCCGTAGCGGCCGGGAACTTGACGGGCCCTGGCCTCGGGGCTGAAGAGCCATACCACCAGATGCCTCAAACCCGTTGAAATGATCTTAGCAGACTTATTACTCGCCTTGCATCGAAGTCGTGCCCTCGCCGGAGGATGAACCACACTCTCGTTGGTTGGGCCTCTAGGACTGGCCGGGTCTCCCAAATGCGGCCTCAGCATGTTGGCAATGGCACGTTGGCAATGGCTGATCCGATAGCACAGCCATAATCGCTCAGCCTCGGTTGCCTCCCTCTTATTTTGACGAGGCCGAATTGTACAGATCCGGCCTCAAACGTTCAGGTTGAAAGGGAACCCATACTAGGACACCTCTTGGGCCTCGCAACGAAGGTGAAGAGTCATACACTACCCTGTATAATAATCTAAACTGCCAGACCTCCCCTACTCCAGCCTCAAAGAACCACATAATATTGATCTTCTCTGCTCTAGGGATCCTTTAGCCGTCCTTCTGCACCTCATCATCATGGCCACAGACATTGGCCGTGTTAAGAGGCTCGTCGTGGTCCCAAAATCAACGGAAGATGCTACCGACATCTCATTCACAACTTGCTATGGACTAGCCGTCAACTTCAACTCAAGAGATGCGCAGATTAGCCTGGCATTGATCGGAGACCACCAGCCACACCGCACGCCGATGCCGACGCCGATGCCGTGGGCTCAAGTGAGGACAACACCCCCCTCGCAGGAGTTCCTTCCCCTGCCTCCCGTCCCGAAAGCCCAACGAGGCCGACGGGCGCGTCCAGCCAGACAGAGAGCGAGGACGTCCCTACACCAGCGCCAACACGCCCCCATCCCAACAACCCGGGTCTCCGATACACAATCACGCCAGACTACTGCTGCCCCTCCATCTCCTACACCCCCGCCTGGCCCGGCAACCCCGCATTCGAGGTCTCCTCCGGCCTCGAGACGCACGAAATGAAAGACAAGTTCCCAGGCGTCGCGCCCTGGATCACGGCTTTCAACGCGTGGCTACGGCGTACTGCCAGGCATTTGAAGCGCAAGGGTGCCACATGGGCTCCGGCGCCGAGCCCTTCCCGGACGTGGAGAAGAGGAACGTGTTTCTCGTCGAGGGCGCGCTGTTGGTGGCGTGGTTGTCGCTGCAGGCTGGGGTCGATCGGGTGTCCTACGATCCGGAGGACGAGGAGAGGTATGAGTTTGAGCTCGGGGAGGACGGGGCGGCGCGGGCTTTGGGAAGGGTCATCAAGGGGCTGAAATGGGAGGACGACGAATAGACATGCTCCCCATACATCCGTTTTCATTGTGAAGAAAGTGAGACAAAAATATGTATATCCCAGATCAATGCTGTTCCCTGCCTAATTCCGTCAACGCCTTGCTATGGATGCGCTCATCGAGTCGAGTCAGATGTAGAATACAAAGAATAAAACGGACAACTACGCCTTGACCGCCGCATGACCGTTCTGACCGCTCGTCTTCTTGGCCTCATCATCAGACTTTTTCGGCGCCTCCAGGAACGACCCCAGAGCCCAGAGCAACGCGCATCCCAGCAACGCCGTAGCACCAACCAGCTTCTTCTCCCACCAGTTGTCATTCGTCAGCGGCTTCGCCATCTGCACCCTCTTCGTCTGCGCCTTCGCCTTCTGCTCCTCGCCGCGCGCAGCCTTCTCCGCCAGCGTCGCGTTCCTCGCCGCGGCATCCGCCTCCTCGGCCCTCTTCTTCAGCGCGGCAATCTTCTGGCTCAGCTCCAGCAGCTCCTCGTCCAGCACCATGTTCTCCGCGCCGTCGACCTCGACGTTCTGCACGTTGCCGAAGAAGTCGGTGATGCGGCGGCTGCGCGCGGCGTCGGCGCCGCCGGGGAACAGGTCGTAGCGCACGCCGGCGTTGGAGTGGATCTTCTCGTAGGTGTAGCTGTCGAACAGCTCGCCGACCGTCTTCTTGGAGCTGAGGTCCTGGACCTGCGACTCGAGGAACTCGAGGTTGTAGTAGGTGTAGCGGTCGATGACGGCGACGCCGACGTCGTTGTCGGCGTGGTGGGAGTAGGAGGACTGGTCGAGCTCGGAGGAGCCGGTGGCGATGATGTTGGGGGAGTAGAGCTTGCTGTACATGGTGTTGGCCTGGCATGTGTCGATCATGAAGAGGATCTCGTGGTATCTAAAGCAGTCAGCATTCGTGGCACCTTCGTCTCAGGGATGTTCAGGTTCCTACCTCTTCTTCTCCCACATCTGCTCGAAGGCGTCGGCCAAGTCGAACGCGCCAATCTCCTCAGCGTCCTGGAACTTCAGAAACTCGTTTCCGCCGTGGCCCGTCATGTACACCAGGATGTTGCTGCGGTCGTCGGTCAGCAGGCGCTTGCTGCGCGGCATCTCGTCGCCGACGCGGTCGGTCAGCAGGCGAATGAAGTTCTCGACGGTGACCTCGTAGCCGCGGTAGTCGACCTCGATGTTGTCGCCGTACAGGTCGACGGCGCGGTCCGAGTTGCTGTAGACGGTGCCCGGGAAGGCGTTGCGCGGGTTGCAGGCCATGTCGTCGGGCAGCATGAGGATGATCTGCGAGTCGGGGATGCCGAGGCGCTTGACGGTGCGGTAGATGGAGAGGACGTTGGCGAGGTGGCGGTAGTTGAACCAGAAGCGCGAGGTACAGACGAGGACGGCCCAGTTGCTGGTGTGCTCGGCGAGGACGGCCGGGGCGAGCGTCGAGGCCGCCAGCAGGACTGGCAATTGCAGGAGGCGTGAGAGCTTCATGTCGGCGCGGGCGGTCTCGTAAGTGTTGAGGGGAAAAGAGCGGATCGGACTCGGGGTATCAAGGGAGATGAGGGGCCGCGTCGGATTGAAGTTATTGATGGAGGCGAACGGGTTGGTAAGGGGGAGTGCCGCGGAGCTACATCCTGACAAACACTACGGCCAGGTACCCGACCTTAGTCAGCCCTTCCAGGTTTGGTTGCGGGTGGAAGCACGGTCCAAGGACCCCGGGGAGCGTTGTAAATCGCGGGTCGGTTGGCGTGCTCCACTGAGCAAGATCGGTGTCAGGTACCTCGAGGACGTCCATTCTCGTATCCAAGCGATAGGTTTGGTGATGCGTACAGTCTGAAGTCCCAACCGTTTCAACGAATAAGTAGTATTCTGAATGGTTCAATTGGCATAGAATCTACACTTTTGAATTGTTGAAATCCGACACTGCTAAGAACTATGAGAAACATGTTGAGCTGGAGGTACCTGCAGATACCATGATTGAATCGAAATCGACCCCTGTCGGCATGTACCAGACGGCTGGGTGCTTGGAATATCCATCATCATCAGACAGCAACCCCCGCAGTTGCCGTAGAGTTGCTGTTAAGATGGAGGGGAATCGGCCATTTCATGACCGTCAGCTCATTTCTTGGCCAGAACCCAGAGGAACTCGGCATCGACCTCGTCGTCAATGACATCCTTGATGATGATTTCCAGCCCGGTCTCCTTGAGCTTCTCAAGCGTCGCCTCGGTACCCCAGCCGCTCCAGTACATCCATCCCTTCTCATGCAGCCACTTCTCCATGACGACCCCGGGCATGTTCTCGGACGCAAAGTTGACGAGTAGGAAGCCGCCGGGCTTCAGCCATCTGGCGAGCCGGCGAATCATCTCGCTCTGCTCCTCGCGGGGCAGGTGGATGACACTGTACATGCCGACGATGGCATCAAAGGAGTTGTCAGAGAACTCGAGCGCCATCATGTCGCCCTCGACAAAGGTGACGCGGTCGCGGCCGTGCTTGGCGAGGTTCTCCCGGGCGAGCTCGATCTGGACGCTGGAGATGTCGTTGGCCGTGACGAAGACGTCGGGCGTCGTGAGCAGCCTGTCGGTGACGGGCTGGCCGCAGCCGCAGCCGAGCTCCAGGACGAGGGACATCTGGCCGGCGAGCGGCTTCGCGGCGAGCAGCTTCTCCATGAGCTTCTCGAGGTACTCGAGGCGGAGGGAGGACTGCTGGTCGGTCCAGCTGTTGTAGGCCGGAGCGATGGCGTCGTACGACTCCTTCAGACGGGCCTTGACGTCCTCCGGGGCGACGGCGACCTGCTGGTCCGCTGGGCGTTCCGGCATTATGATTGTTTGTTTGTTTGTTTGGATTGGGTTTAGACTATCTGAGTGTCTGTCTTTCCCTGTGTGTACCTGATTTCTTGCGAGTATCCCCGTAAAAGTCAAGCAACGCCCTTTTGCGACCTGACTATGACGAGAAGAGGGGGAGAAAAATCGACGAAGGAGGGGAACAGATGGGGTTTAAATAGGTAAGATGCGGAGTGAGTGATCATGCTGACACCGGCACGGATTGAGGAGGGGGCTTTTAATAAGTGCGAGCTTCGAGCTTCAAGACGGAGGGGAAGTTGCTGCACGGGCCGACTGTTTGCGATTGCATCCTAGGATCCCCATTACCTGTCTCGGTGAAAGTAGAGTCATCGGCAAGAGTCACTTGGGATGTTGTTGTTCAATTCCAAGGAATTGACCGCTCAATTGACTGTTTACCGGCGACTTGAATGAGTCTAAAACCAAAGTTCCAACTGCGATTGAGATCCTCAGCGTAATGTGTGCAGCTAAAATATGCAGGCCAGTAGGCGAGGGGGAGAATCTGGGGTGGAGGGCGTGGAGACGGCGGCCGACGGGTAAAGAGGGGTGGAGGGGTCCTGGGACACAAGCTGGGCCTAGGCCGCTGGAATTGGAAAGACTCGATGGGTCTGGAGGAGCAGACTCGGAGAAGTCAAGTCCGAGATTTCGAGCCGCCGTCGCATATCCGTCCGGCAGGGCGTCATGGAAGCTGGTGGTGATCACGTTGATCACGGCCTGCGTCAGGATCGTGTGATGCTGGGCGGCGAACTGATGGTCTGGGGTTGCCGGATGCAGGTCATTGCAGCAAACATCAGGATACCGCTGCCAATGCGGCTTGCAGCGAAAACCGAAGAAAGCCCGCTGGGCAGAGAAAACGTTGTTGATGGGGCGATGGAAAGTTTCCATGCCATCGGGCTCATTTTGGTGTGGCACTGAGTTTTGTGCCGTCCATGAGATGACAGCAGGAATTGGATTGCTGAGTCACGAGTGCCCTGAATCCAGTCCGAGGGGAAGGGTGCCTGCCCGCCGCCCGCCAAAGTCTGATTACTTAAGCTTAATCGCACACAGGTCTGCACCTCGCATTTCTGGTCAGTATCCCATTGATTTTTTCCTGCCTCCCCACGTGCCGTGATGACGTTTGGCGCTAGCATTGAGGGGGGACAATCACATGCACAGAATGCGAAATGAGCTCTCTGCAGGTGATGTCTCTGCCAGTCTCCACTTTGACGAAGAGGGGAGGGGAAAAGTGACAAACTTGACCCAGCGAGACAATGGAAAGAAAGAAAGCCCGCTGCAACCCGCCCGAGCAGGACCGACATGCCGACGAATGCCATCCGATCCGCCATCGAGGCTCCAGGGCTTCTCCAAGACTCCAACGGCTGACGCGCCTGGTGTAGCAGCATTACCCTGCGTGTGTCTGTCTCGCCATTGCTCTGCCTCCTACGAATGGAGATGCACGTCGCAGCCAGAGCTACGGAAGCTCCAGCAATAGCAACACCGGAGGCAATTGATCTTCGCCCCCCCTTCGCAAATTGACAGTGAGCTCCCAGCCTGTCACTTGTCGAATCGATGCCAGCTTGGGCGACACCACACCACCATTGGACCATTGAGTGCGACCCTTGACTCTGGCTTATGCCCCGGTGGTGGAGCGTCGACTCGTCTCGTGCAAACCGAGCCGGGCCACACCAAGCCAAACAGAACCGAACCAAACCAAACCAAACCAAACTTGTGCCGTCTGGCATCCCCGGTCCTTGCATCATCATAGGTACCTTGAAGAGGACGAGGAAGCAAACAAAGAAAAACTGCCCCGCCCCGCGCTGCGCTGCACCTCGCACCCAAGACCCTTGCGCCTCGACGGCAGCAGTCCCAGCATCCCAGCATCCCAGCAGCTGCCAGCATCAGCACAGGAACTGCACAAAGAAAGAACCATTTCCCTCATCACATCCATATCCGTACGGACCAAACGGCAACAAAACAACAACCCTGCTCGCCTCGTTTGTTTGCTTGTGCCTGCCTGCTGCACCGCGCCTGGGCCTGTCAGACCCTGCTTGCGCCCTGGAGGCTTGGTATCCGATCGCAATAATAACTCCCAGCTGCCCAGCCCGCGCTGCAAGCTATGCTATGCTAGTCTCTGCAATCTGCAGACTGAGGAAACCCGCGCGCTACCGAAATATTCTCCACGACACCATCCCTCCACCGACGGCTGACCGACCCTGACTCTGCCAACTGCCCGTTCCATTCGGTTCTGGGTCCAACGGGTCTCCATACCTACAGTGTACCTACGGATACAGTCCCGTCCTCGCTTTTAGCGCTTGCGAAGTCGGTGCCAGCTGGTCGGAGAGAGGGGCTCCAAACACCGGATGACCGACGCAAAACTCGTGGATTATGAAATCCTCTTGACAAAGTCTGCCGCCGCCGTTGTTGCCTCTTTTTTCTGCGTCTCTCTCAAATCCGACATTGTCTCCTCCTTCAACAAAGTCCGACGAAACTTCGATACTATCGACCACAACCGCTCGCCGTTTTGCGCCAACACAGACGCCGCATCCCCAACTTATAGTCCGTCCTCGCTACTTCGCGCTTCGTGCTTCCGCCGCCGACCGAAGCTTATTCCGCCCGTCCAAGCCATCCGATCCCCTGGACGTCCTAACTGGTGCGACGTATCTCTAGCCGCAGTCCCAGCTGCCATTATTTGATCCTCCGTCTGTTTACTCTCCTCACTAAAGGTGTCACGCACCCCTCTTGCCGTCACCTAAATCCAAGTCTGCTCCCGAACGCCGCCTGAGTGGACATTCCCATCCGCACCCGCGTCGCCAGCAATATGGGGCGCCCGCCGGCGTACATCTTCGTTGTCAGGTTGGTAGGCCTCGTTCCCGACATGTCTCTCTTCGGACGCTGACGCTTCTGCAGGCACGGCGCACGTCTCGACGGCGCTGACAAGAGATGGCACCTAACATCCCCGACTCCTTACGACCCTCCCCTGACCTATGGCGGCTGGCAGCAGTCCAAGGCCCTCGGCGTCCGGATTGCCAGCATCCTGCGCCAGGCCGAGGCTGATTCGAACAGGACCCCGAACGGCCGTGACAGCTCTACCGACTCGAAGAAGCGACGCAAGTTCAAGGTCGTCCTCCACAGCTCCCCGTTCCTACGATGCGTCCAAACTTCTGTGGCCATCAGCTCCGGCCTGGCCCAGGCTCCTCCCCTGGACACGCCTTCATACCCGATGCCTTCGCCCAGCACGAACCCGTCCGCCTCTCCCTTCGTCCTTCCGGCTTCTGTAACCGAGGAGGTCGACCCTCTCTCTACCGATGCGAGCGAGAACAAGCCCGAGCCTCCGAAGAAGAAGATCAAGCGGTCCACGCTACGACTCGACGCCTTCCTGGGCGAGTGGCTCTCCCCTGAATACTTTGAGATGATCACGCCTCCCCCAGGCTCCGCGATGATGCTGGCAGGTGCCAAGGCGGATTTGCTCAGGCGGGAGAACATCAGCGCCCACGACCAGATCGTGGAGCACTCCCATCACCACGCCAGCTCGGTCGGCCAGGCCCAGAGCCAGCTGTGGAACAGCCCAAAGTTCAGAGCAACCCCCGAGCGATCCGGTTCTACCGACTCGAACGCTCCGTCCATCTTTGGTCTGGATAGCGGCCGGCCTAGAAGTCGGGCGGACAGCGCTGCGAGCTCCTCCAGCCAGCGTGTCCGCTTCACGGTCCCGGAGCCAGGAAACTCAAGGGACGGATACGTCGCCCCAACCCCGAACTACGCCGTCTCATCAAACGTGAAGATCCCCGACGGCTATGTGGCGCATGCGAGGGATGCCTGCGTGCACGTCGACTACCAGTGGGACTCGATGAGGGAGCCGTTTGACTGGGGCGACGGCGGCAAGTACGGAGAGGAGTGGACGGCCATGCACCAGCGATTCAGACGCGGCGTGCAGAAGCTTGTGGACTGGTACACCACGGCCGAGCGTCCAAGCGAGATGGTCACCAAGACGGTGAGGACATCGCACAACGGCGACACCGAATGCGCCATCGACGACGATGACGAGGAAGATGTCGAGTCGGTTGTCATTCTCGTTTCCCATGGTGCCGGCTGCAACGCTCTGATCGGTGCCATAACCCACCAGCCGGTGCTCATGGACGTAGGCATGGCGTCTCTGACCATGGCTGTCCGCAAGCCGAACCGCGAGGCCGAGCCCTCTGCCCTAGACACACCCATGTCGGAAGTTGCCGACCCAATGTCTCAGTCAGGAGTCATCCCAGTCCACCAATACTACGATCTTAAGCTGTTCGCAAACACTGATCACCTGAGGCCGAGCTCGTCCTCTACACACAACCTCTCCAGGGCCCCTTCTACGGCGTCAAACTCGAGCCACTCTCAGAATGGCCAATCGGGCGCCCGTGGCCGTATCGCGACGGGAAACGGGGCGTACACGCCCGCGCCCATCACCTTTAACCCGGAGTCGTTCGTCTTCCCGGGCAGCCGCAGCACATCGGCAAACGCCAACCTCGGCAGCATGCGCCGCACATCGCATAACAACACCTACTCCCTCCCCCGCACACCCGCGCTGAACACAACGGGCATCACCGTGGGAAGCGGCGTCACGAGCTTCACCAACTCCTCCGCCACAAACTACAACTACAACAACAACAACAATAACAACACGAATGCATCACCCACACTGTCTGCCGGCCTATGGTCGCCAATCACGCCCAAGAAGGACGCAGACGAAGACGAAGAGGACGACGACATCTTCCCCGACTTTGACCACCGCAAGAAGCTCGCAGCCCTCTCCAAGCAGGGCGAGATCGTCAAGCCCCGACGCCCGAGCGCAAGGAGCCGCAGTTCGGCGGTCCGACCAAGGTGCCCCTGCGGTTCCAGGAGATCTCCCGCCCGACCTCGAGCGACGGCGCCGAGGAGGAGAACAAGGTGCCCCCGCTGAGCTTCGCTACCGGCGGCGGCCTCTGGGGCGCGCCGCGGCCGCTGGGCGAGACGGAAATCATGCGCGACATGACGACGTCCAAAAGGCGATGGACCGTCAACGAGCGCGCTTAGGAAATAACTACCGCAATCAGAGCAATGACGCATTATGGCAGCGAACAGGATAGAAATGACTGGCAGACTGAGCGAGCGAAAAGACGCATCACAGGTACAGGACAGCATGGGCGTGGGTCTACAGCGGAAACACCCGTACACAGATACGATGAAAGATACAACATTTTGGGCGGCGAAGGATACACAACACACAACAACACATCTCAACTTGAATCATTCTGCATGGCGTTATCACTTGGGGAATTCAGACCAAAAAAAGGGGGGGGAAGGGCAGGCAGTCAGTCAGGCAGTTATTAAGCAACCCCCAAAAACGTACTTTTGTAATTACCACTCAAACCAGAAAGAAAACCATTAGCGACGGAGAAGGCAGGGTTTCTCTCTCTTTTTTTTTTCTTTTTTTTTTTCCGGTTCATTCTGCATTCTAAAAGCATGAAAGGGAGCAAGATAGATGCACAAAATACCAAAAAACATCGCTTCGAACAGCACAGTACCAAATTCTTTTTGGCAACACTCGTGTATACACATAATATTTCGACTCCAGGCTTTGTTGTCTATCATGATGATTCAAGGGGGAAGGAACTACACACTACATCGAAAAGATTCGTGACGAGTGCCTGCCTGCCTGCCTGCCTTTCTCCTGTAAACGCCTTCCACAACCTTAACCAAAAAAAAAACAGCAAAGGGAAACCACCGTCGTCTAGTGTCCAAAAGCCTTGTTCATGGCCTGCGCCAACTCAACGCCCAAAAACGTAGCAGCGTTCGCGGGCACGGCTCTCGCGAGCGCGGGGCCGAAGCCGGGGAAGAAGGCCTTGACGCCGCCGCGGCCGTACACCTCCCTGACCACGCCGCCGAGCGTGACGTTGCCCTCGGCGGTCTGCAGGCGCGACTTGACGGTATCGACGGGGAACACGGGGATCCACATGGCCACCGGCCGCGGCGCCGGCGGCGGTGATGGCGAGCAGGCTCAGCTCGCCCGAGGGCTTGCCGGTGACGGGGTCGGTGGGCGTGAGGCGGCGCTTGATGTACTCGTAGGCGGCGAAGTAGGCTGCGGAGCCGGGGCCGTCGCGGGCGAGGGTGGCGGCGGAGCCGCGGAAGACGGAGCGCAGGCCGCCCTCGCGGTAGAGGGAGCGGACGACGTCGAGGCCGCCGGCGTACTTTGGCTTCTCGCCGGGCTGGAGGCGCTGGGACTGGACCTGGAGGATGACCTTGACGCGCTCGAAGGGGGCGGTGATGGCGGTCATGGGGATGGCGGAGAAGAAGCCTGCGGCGGAGACCTGGGCGATGGAGAGCGGGGCGTCGGGGGAGGTGCGGACGAGGGATTTGCCTACGTCGTAGCCCCAGAAGGAGACGGCGACTGTGTGGGAGGTTGTTAGAGGATGTGTTAAGAGAGGGAAGGGAGGGGAGGCGGGGAGGACTTACACATGGGCGTGACGCCGACCAAGGGCGCGCTGACACCGGCGTAGAGACCCCTCCGCAGGCCGTCGCGGGCGATGCTCTTCTTGACGACGTCGATGGCGCCCGAGTAGACGCCGCGGTCGGCGGTCTGGAGGCGGACCTTGACGAGGTCGAAGGGGTGGCCGACGACGACGGCGCAGACGCCGCCGAAGCCGCCGGCGGCGAAGGAGCGCAGCTGGGTGGCGAGGCCGGATGTCGCGGCGGCGGCGTCAGCCTTGAGCTCGTCTTTGGACTCGGGGATGTGGGGGGTCGGCACGGGGAGGGACTGGAGCTTGGAGTTGAGGGAGGAGGCGGCGGCCGCGGCGTCGTCGGGCGTGGAGGGTGCCATTGTGCCGGGGTTTGTGGTTTGCGAGGAGGCGATGGGGATGAGGATGAGGATGAGGTTGTCGTGAGAAGGAGAAGTAGGAGGAGGAGTGGTGTTGTTTGGGAGGAAAGGAAGTCCGGAGGGCCTTTCACGTGTTCGCGATGCTCGCTGCCCTTATGTCCCTGCTAGCGGTGGTCTGGCGCAATTGAGAAGGAAGCTCGGGCGGTCCGTTCCTGGCGCTGAATAGTGTATGCGGTAATGGCGCTAGCTCTGTCTGCTGTGCGTGCAAGTGTGCGCCGCGGCCGGTACTCCGTGGAGAGCTTTTTTTTTGTGGTGTATGTGTCGATGTTGCAACCCCGGAAGTGCTCGAGATGCTGCGATGGCGGAGGTAGAGGGGGAAGCTGTGCCGCTACGTCACTGAGCCGAGGCAACTGTGAACGACGGCCCACTTTGTGAGGCGCTCGCAATGGTCCACTGGGAGAGAAAGAGTCCTCGTGATGAGAGTCTGTTTGCGGAAATGGTAAACCTCTTGACCAAGTTGTAACTGTTAAAAAAAGATGGTCGATGAAGCGCGATGGCGAACTGTGCCTGACTAAGAATACATGAAAGGACAGCGTCATCTTCTTCCTTTTTTTTTTTTTTTACCCTCTCTCCCCCGACTTCTCCAAAAGCTCATCCCAGCATTGGCGGCGGCAGCGGGAAGAATGAAACCCTCTGTCTGCAATGATGAAAGTGCCGCCCGGGCCTCGGTCGTTCGGCTCATTGCCGCCTCTCCAGCGTCCGCCCCCCACCACCTTCATCCGGGGTTCTGGGGCAGCGCAGTGCGACGGCAGCAGCAGCGGGCCCGCCGAGGGGTTCACGGTTGTGCGCTAAACTTTGGGGGAGTGCACCACGACCAGCGTCAGGTCCGTATCCACTTCCACCAGAGGCTGCACATGGCTGTCGCGATGAGGCGCATGCTTCTGGACGAAAGGGCCAAACGGCGCGTTCCTGAACCTGCCATGTACATCCAGGTAGAATCCACGTTTTGGTTGGAGTTCAAGGTTCTTTACCCAGGCGGAAACCGTCGTCATTCACAAGCATCGTGTGACCCCTTACTGGGTGGGGGGCGGGCGGGCAGAGCATGAGATGAACTCAATTCCAACGCTCCCTTTCCAGCACCGGCATGTGAAATCGCGTCTTTTGATGAGGCGGAATTACCAGAGACACTGTGTGTGTGTTCCACTACAAGACAATCCAGTTTCACCTCTAAAATTAACGGACTATCCTCCGCAGAACTGACATTCAAACTCAACAGTCCATCTCGAGAGATGAGATATTTGCGCCCTCCAAAGCTGCGCAGCATTTTGCCCAGAGTAAGGTACACAAACGTCGTCACCACCATAACCCCGGAGAAACGGCACCAGTCGAGCTGCTGCAAACCTGCATTTCTTCAACCCCGCGAGATCCGGCACAATGGAGGATCCCTTACCACAACAAACATCTCACTGCATCCATCCCCCCCCCCCCCCCCCCCCCCAAATCTCTCCAATCTCATCCTCTGTACCCCAGTCCGTCTGCACGTCAAGTGACAGCTGGCCCGCACTCCCTCATCTCGCCTCACATTGGCCAAGACCTGTGCGCCCTCTCCGGGCGGACGGAGGCCCTCTGGCGGAATGGTCCAGACCTCGCGGCGCGGGATGGAGGGTGGATTAACATGGTGATCAATTCACGTCACACTCTTCGGATCGACGGAACGCCCACGTCTCTCTCCTCTTCCTGGTCACATCATCACCAGGACATCTGCAGCCCGCTTGAAAGGGTATCTAGTCTTCCATTGCCGCGCAAAATATGTGCGTCTACTCATACAAAGTCTTTGAATGCCGTCGCAATGCCTTTCCGTGATACGAGGTCCCTGTGTATAACGTTTCCCCCCCCCAGACTCCGACATGAACAGCTGTACTCGAACAAAGAGAAAGGCAACCAAAACAAGCCGAACCAAACTGTGCTGGCTCTAATCCCCAAGAAAAAGGTGTACCACGTCTCCAACTCCTCTATCACCACACATCTGTATGTCCCTCGCCTCGTCTTCACCGTCTCGTGGTCTAGTCATAGAAATGAAGTAAACGCGAACGAACGCCTCTAGTCCCGCTTCATGCGGTCGTCCTGCTCCACTAACGTCTCGACAATCGTCGGCACCGGCGTCATCGGCGGCGCGCTCTCCTAGAACGCCCTTTTCAGCGGTGTTGTCGCAATTCCTGTTGACCGGCCCACGCCGCACCAACAGCTGCCATCTCCTTCTCTCTCGACCTGGACTACAATGTCCATGGAGTTTCTGAGGAGGTACTCGCGCACTCGGTCGCGCACCTCGTCGAGGCCGGCGCCGCGTCCTGCCACCACGTGCACAATACCTTGCAGCCTGTCGCCCGAGTCTTCGGTGCTGCGGTCGTCCATCCAAAACTTGGGCACAGAGTAGTTGACGACCCCCTTTTGCTGGAGGATGCCCGCCAGCGTGTTGCGCAGGTTGTACTCGACGTCGTCGGGGATGTTCAGCATCAAGTTGCGCGCCGACGACTTGATCAGCGGGATTGCCCAGGAAAATCAGAATCGCAATGGCGCATGATGCCAAGGGGTCCCAGAACGTCCAGCCCGTGTAGTAGGTCAGAATAGTCGAGAGCACCACCGAGGCGCTGCCCATCGTATCGGCCAGAACATGCAGAAAAATACCCTCCATGTTGTCGTTATGATGGGAGTGCGCGTGGCTGTGCTTCTTGCCGTGGGAATGATCGTGTCCGTGATCGTGCTCGCCATGGGAGTGCGAATGCCCGTGGCCGTGGTCGTGTCCGTGATGGTGATGGCCAAAGCCCCCCCACAGGCCCAGCAGGTTGATCACGCCGCCGAGGAAGCTGACGATGAGCAGCTCCTTGAGGCGATGGAGTTGTTGACCTTCCCATATCCGCTCAAACGCCTCCACAATGATCTCAACGCTCAACAACCTGTGTATTGTTAGACCTGGTCTGCCCATTGCGATGCAGAGCACCTACATCAGCAAAATGCCGTTGGCGAAGCCGCTAAGCGTCTCAATCTTTCCTAGACCGAAAGGAAATCGCTGGCTCTGGGGCCACTTGCTCGTCACGGCCGCGCAGAGACCGACGAAGAGGGCGAAACAGTCGAAAAACATGTGAATCGTGTCGCTCAACAGGCCGAGAGAGTCGGTGACGTAACCGTAGAAGGCCTGAACGGCCATGAAGCAGAAATTGAGCCTGCAAAAACGCGCGTCAGTCATTGAAACTCCAAGAACAAGACCCGTTGACCTACGTCATAAAGTAAAAGATCCGCCGCGAATCCTTCTCTACGACAATTGTGTGCAAAAATGGCAAGGCAGGCGTATATTTAAGGAGGATTTTCGTAAACAAAGATGGCTTCGAGTGATCGTGGGCATGGCCGTGGGAGTGGTCGTGGCTGTGGGAATGGCCGTGGCAATGACCGTGCGAATGACCATGGTCGTGGTCGTGATCATGTTCGTGATGGTGTTCGTGTATCACCGTGCCGTCGAGAGGCTGGAAGTTCTCCGAGAAGGAGCCGCTCGTGGGCGTCAGGAGTTGTCGACCGCTAGGGGTGATGTCCGTCTTCCATCCGTCCATGGCAGCGAGCGATCGCGGCACCGCCTTTTCCCGCAGAGACGATTGGCTCGAGTTTCCTCTGGTGGGAATGGCTGTGGCCGTGGGCGTGGGCGTGGCCATTGTGACTGTGTTGATGGTCATGGTCGTGTACGTGGCCGGTCGAGTCTTGGCTCTGGCTGTGGGTATGCAGCCCACCGTTGGACATTGTCGACTTCAGCGCATTGAGGGACGGCGGCGAGTGGGAGTGAGAATGCATGTGGTGATGGTGGGCATGCGGTAGGGCGGAGGATGGCAAGGCGTAGGACGAGGCCATGTTGACCGCGGAGAAAGGGTTGCAATTCGTCGGGGGGTCGGTCTGGGGTCGGTGTCGGTGGTCGGTATCGGCGGGGATCTAGGCGAGAAATTGATGTCGTTTTCTATGGCTCGTTGTTGTCGCGCTCTCCACCGAGGACCCGTCGATTCGGGACCCTTTACAGTAACCCCCTATCACAGATCAACCCAAGTCATGGGTCGGAGAATTTAGCCTCTGCTTTCGTGCTTGTGTCTCGTGGGCGAAGCTGGCGGGAAGGACGACGTGTCGATGGGATGTAGCAATTGAGGTGTCGTGGGACGTTCGGCAGCCGTGGCCGTGGAGCTGGGAGGAGAGGAGGCGGAGACGGAGACGACGGGAGTGCTAGGGAAGAATAGCCAGAGGTAGGTAGTAGCAGCGGCAGAATGACAAGACTGGACGGGAGTCGTGTGCCCGTGTCTAGCGCTGGACTCGCCTTATCCCAGCGGCAATTCAGGGGACTTGCACAGCTGCAGTCCTGCACAGGCTAAAGATCGGAATGGAGTCGCCCCGTCAATGACGTTGCGCTGGGTGGTGGGAGGCTTTGATCGACGATGAGCGTGCCGGCGGCGTGAGTCGCACAGACGAGCCGATGCTGGAAGCAGCCAAGATGGAGGGGATTCTCGTCGACGGTTTCTTTGTGGAAGACGGAGTCGACGATGGACGGAACAAGATAGGCTGGGAAGCTTTAGGTAGATAAAAAAATCACCGTTCAAACCAAAACAAGCAGCCCAAAAGTTTAAGGTGGGATGTGGCACACCCGGGACTCGGAGCGTTGTTATTTTTTTTTGGATTTTGGCTGAACCCGACCACGGGACGCCGGGCGGTGCCTCCTTTCAGATGAATGCCTCTCCCAGTGTCTCTCTCTTCCCCCCTCTGTCCCTGTCCCAATGAGGAATCCGGCGGTCAGCCCCTGCAGATTGCTCCGTGTGGGGAGGAGGCTAGCAGGTGGGAAGCGGCACGTTCGTGGTCGCGTTGTTGTTGATTCGCTGTGTTGGCCGTCAAGAGGGGGGCGTCGGGCTGGGAGTTGGCTGCATAAAGTTGCCCATGCAGACAATGCGACCCCGATCCTAGGCCGATAATCGCTGATGTGCCTGCGGTCTTTGTTGCGAATATTCGTACCTACGAATACTTCGCTATGATTTGGGAAGGTCCTCTGTCTCAGGGTGGCTGGGTATGCTTGCTCTGGGAGTCTGAGATGGAGATGCGCCCATTAATAACCAACTTGGCCGATGCGGCTGGTCTGTGTGCTGTCTGGCATGTGCAACAGCTGGTTTCCTCTTAATTGGGTGACGAAAGAACATCTCAGCCTCAGTTCCGCCTTGATGGGCGATGCGAATTGAATTGAAGCGGTACGGCGTCTGCAGGTCGACCGCTGCAAGTCTGTGGGTACGTACCTTTTCCATCCTATCCGTACTTCCTCCCTCACACGTGACCCGCCACCTTCCCGTTGCTATCGCCGACGGCATCCGCTGATTGGCGCCACAGTTGCAACAGCAGACGACACCCAACCCAAGTGGGAAGGCGCGAGCAGAACGACACTGGAGCTTCTTGGAAGAGGGGCCCGGCCAAGACGAAAGGACTTTTGCGCCTTCCAATATCCCCTCGCAACAGGCCATTGCTAATCTCCAGCGCCAAGAACGACATATTGCTCATCTGTTGCAGCGTACAAAAAGCTGCTGCCCGTGTCCCACTACCCGGGCCACCTCCCACCCACCCATGCGCCCGGGCTAAGGCGATCTTGCAACTTCGGATGACAGCACCGTGACAGCACAGGACAGGACAGCTTGCATAAGCGTTACCACCGCCGCGACATCTGAGAGCCAAGACCCGACGACAATCTGAAACTCCACCAGGCTCGCATCGTCACCGCCCTCACCCAACGCAACTGTCCCTGTCGTTCAGTGTAGCCGCCACGATGTCGGCCCTGGCCTTGGTGGTGTCCATCGTCGCGGGCGTCTTCACCACGCTCATCGCGGCCTTTGGCATCAACTCCCTCTCAAGGCTTCTGCCGACCCGCTACCATGCGGCTGAGAATCCCAAGGATGACCATATTCAGATCCTGGTGCTGGGCGACATAGGTCGGAGCCCGCGCATGCAGTACCACGCACTCAGTGTCATGAAGCATGGAGGAAGAGTCGATCTCGTCGGTTACAAGGAGACAGCCCGGCTTCCAGACCTCGTTGGAAATGAGAGAGTCGCCTTGTACCCTCTGCCGCCTTTACCGGCCGTCTTCAAATGGAACACGCTGCCATTCTTAATCAACAAGCCAGCCAAGGTTGTCTGGCAAATGTGGTCCATCTTCCAAGTGCTGGCTTACACCGCACCCCCCGCAAGATGGATCATCATTCAGGTACGTGAGCCGCCATCTGATGAGTTCCATCTAACACGCTCTAGAACCCCCCCTCCATCCCGACGCTGCACCTGGCTCTCCTTGTTTCACTGCTCAGAGGAAGCCACCTGCTCATCGACTGGCACAACTACGGCTGGTCCATCATGGCCACCGGCCGCAGCAAGAAGAACCCCCTGGTCTGGCTGTACAAGAAGTACGAGATCTTCTTTGGCCGACTCATCCCCACCGCCAACCTCACCGTCACCCACGCCATGGCCCGTCAGCTGCGCGAGAAGCCCTACGACAACAAGAAGCCCATCTTCGTCCTGCACGACCGTCCCGCCCAGGGTTTCCAGCCCATCGAGTCAGCGGACGCACGTAAGGCCTTCCTCTCCAGCATCAAAGAGACCAAGAATGTCGCCGACAGCATCTGTGACGGCACTACCCGTCTCATCGTCAGCAGCACCTCGTGGACGCCCGACGAGGACTTTGGCCTGCTGCTGGACGCCTTGGTAGCATATGCACACCCCGAAGAGGTCGTAAGCTCAAGCGGCGTCGGCAGGCCCCCGATTCTGGCCATCATCACCGGCAAGGGCCCCCAGAAGGCCGATTACGAGGAGAAGATCAAGAAGCTCCGCATCGAAGGCAAGTTGCCCGGCATCACGATTCTCACCGCCTGGCTCTCGACGCGCGAGTACGCCAGCCTTCTCGCCTGCGCCGACCTCGGCGTGTGTCTGCACATGTCCAGCTCCGGCGTCGACCTGCCGATGAAGGTTGTCGACATGTTCGGCTCCGGCCTGCCCGTCGCGGCATACTCCGCATACGAGAGCTTCAGCGAGCTGATCAAGGAGGGTGAGAACGGCTGTGGTTTTGAGACTGCGACCGAATTGGCCGAAGTCCTGATTCGATTGCTGAGTCAGGGCGGAAAGGACGAATTGAGAACGCTGCAGGCCGGTGCTGTGAAGGAGGGTAGTTTGAGGTGGGATGAAGAATGGGATCGTGTTGTTGGCAGGGTTGTGGGAGTCATAGACAGTTGATACCCATGTTTAATGAAGAAGATGTGCTTGGATGTCAAGCAAAGAGGTGCTATTTCTGAACCTCCAACTATGCAAATGATTCTCACACAATCGTGATTCTTACACAATCTCGAAATAGCAAAAACAAAAATGTGCCAACGTTGGAGACAGAAGTGGCAAAAGATTGATTTCGCCCGGACTTGAACCGGAGACCTTCAGTGTGTTAGACTGACGTGATAACCAACTACACCACGAAACCATTGAACACCTTGTGAGGTGTTATTCATGGAATGGGCGGCGAGGTTCTCGTTCATGCAGCATGCAGAGCAGAGTTTGGTGAGGGGCGCTGGTTTTTTTGACGGAGATTTCCGAAGTAATGCCGGCGCATGCTTATCCCCGCAGGCATGCTAACATTCACCGAATGCTTCACCGAGATTGATGCTTCTCTCAAACAAAACCTTTTGCCCCAGTATTTGACGAAATGCCTGCAAGAATGACCGTCCCACCATAACACACTTGGCTTCATGGATAGCCGCAGATATCAGATCTCATTCGAAAATGGATAAAAATAAGGTTTGTCTAGTCACATTCTTTCTGTAGAGGGTTATTGTTGGGATTGGCCGGCCCTTCTTTCCTGAATACCACGTAGAGGCTGCCTGTTCGTTGCTGAGAGACAGTGAGAGGACCTAGCATATGCGTGTTCACCATGCAACACCTATTCCTCGGAGAAGTTTCAGTAAATTTCTCAAGATCTCAGTCCCATTCCGCCTTGTTTCTGGAGTACCAGCTGCTGCCTTCCTCTCGCGCCTTCCATCTCAACACTCATCGTCATGGCATGTGCGCTCACCAGCCTGCTCACAGTGAGAGACACGCTCATCATCGATTCTACACATCACGAGACACCACACCACTATCATACACTCAATTGAATGCTTTCCTACCTTGGCCATGGACGACCTCGCCATTCTCGACGGAACCTACTTCAAAAATTTGCCGCTAACAGGCCCCTCAAACCAGATCCCCCCTCTCAAGACCCTCACCCTCAAGTCTCGCCCTCTCGCAACCCACGCCATCGCCTTCTCCTGCGACGCCGAGCTCGCCGTAGCAGCAGACGACTCCGTCCACGTCTTCCTCCCTGAATACCCGACCCCCGAAGACCCATCCGCCCAAAAGCCCGCCGCCCCTCCAGCCGAAGCCGTCGACGACCAACCCCAAGATGATCCGCTCCCAGCAGCGGCAGCAGCCGCCGCCGCCGCCGCCGCCGCCGCATCCCAGGACGCAGAGAACAAGTCCCGCCAGCAGTACTACACCTACATCCTCCGCATCCCCCTCTCTCGCAAACCCGACCCGCGTATGAACGCAGCCCTCTTCGCCGCCCAGTCACTCGCCCCGCCCACCTACGAGGACGACTACGCCAACCCGGGCGAGGTCGACCCGGCCTCCGTCTTTGAGGGCGTCGGCTCCGGCACCGTCACCGGCTACGGCGCCTCCCTCAATCAGCTCGTCGCCCTCGAGTGGTCCCCCGCCGGCGTCGGCCGCAACCTGCGCCCCGTGCTCGCCGTCATGCTCACCAACGGCGCCCTGCTCGTCCTCGGCGAGGGCGGCGGCGGCAGCGCTGGTGGTGTTGGCGGTGGGAACATCGACCTCGGCGCGCGCATGCGCAACTTCCGCGACTGGAGGATCCTCTGGCCGGCGCGAACCTGCCGCTCCCTGACGCCGGCAGCGAGGACGGCGCGTACTTGCCCAAGGACAAGATCCGCTCGTTTGCGTGGGCGCGGCGTGTTGATACCGGACGGGCGCTGCTGGCGTACGCGACGGACCAGGAGGAGGTCGTCGTGCTGAGCGTGCAGTATTACCTCCCCAACGAGAACGACGACGGCTCGGACGCGGGGGCGTATGTGTGGGAGGTGGAGGAGGTCGCGAGGTTCGACGGGCGGGGACCGCATCCCACTCCGAGCGTGAGTCGTTTTAATCGCCGTCTTCAAATCATGTCCCTCCCCATTGCTGATGTGTATTGCAGATTACAGACCCGGACTATACCCCGTACTCCTCGGCATTCTCACTAAAATGGTCGCCCTGGCTATTATCCGACGACGCCCGGACAGCGGTGATATCCTACTGCGCGCGGAACTACGTCGGCTTCCGCCGTATCACGATCCCCCGCGACTGGGCCCGCGGCGCCGGCGTCGAGGTCAGCGTGGAAGAGGCCGACGTCACGGGCATCTGCACGCACCTGGCCCCAGACACGTTCGTAGAATGGGAGGACGCCGTTTGGGACCGCGATGGGGCCAAGGTCTGCCGCGGCGTGATCGCGAGCCCGTTCAAGGCGCAGCCGTTCCAGGTCGCGCTCAACGGGCCCGAGGGCGCGGTCGAGGAGGGGCATAAGACGGAGGTGTGCGGGACAACGTACCCTGAGGACACGACGTCTTTGGATGCTACGAATCCCATTTCGAGTCGGTCTCCTCCTGTGGATTTCAAGTTTCTGAGTACATGGTAAACTGACAAAAGCTTGTGATAGGTCTCATCATCCATCCCCCCGACATGACGAAACGCACCAAGCGCCCTCCTACTCCCTCGTCCGGCTCTCCGCCACCGGCAGCAACGACAACTGGTTCCAGCAGAACGCCATCGACCTACTCCGACACGGTCCTCCCCAAGTGGGCCGAGACCATCTCCTCGACCGTCAAGCTCTCCGTGCCGGCAGCGATGCTCGGCCGCGGCGGTTGGGGTCGGCGCAGCAGGCCGCAGCGGGCGACGCCGAGTCCGCGGCGTCAGACGACGACGACAGCGACGACGACGACTTCGACCTGCCCGAGGACGCGGGCGAGCAGATCCGGCCGTATCGGGTGCGCGTGTGGGGACTGACGGTGTCGCCGGCCGGCGGGGTGACGGCGGTGCTGGTGTCGCAGCATAGCACGCAGCAGCCGGAGAAGTCTGTCAAGACCAGGGTGATGTTCGGCGGCAAGGTTTCTTCTTCGGGTGGCGGTGGAGGGGAGATGATGGATGTTGACGGGGCTGAGGAGGGGCGGCCTGGGCCGTTTTGGGAGAGGCAGAGTGCCGAGGCCAAGATGTGGGATTGGATGTATGGTGGCGGGCCTGCTGTTCCCGGAACTCTTGCGACGGAGACGGCCGGGGTTGCTGAGGTTGTTGATGGGGATGTTTCGTTGAAGGCGAGGTTGAGGGAAGTTAAGGAGAAGCAGAGGTGTGTCTTTTGCCAGACCTCGCTGAAGCAGATTGGCAAGGAGTCTGTTTGTGAAGGGCGGCATATCTTTGGTAAGTCTGCCTGGACTCTTCTGGGGTTCTTGAGGGATGTATGCTGATGAGAATAGCTACCTGCGCTGCCACCGGGTTGGCGATCTTGGCGCCTGGGATCTCGAGGGCGTGTGCTGTTTGCGGACTCCGCTGTCTTGTGGCCAAGGAGGTTGTGAAGATCGCGCAGGAGCATCTCGGTCCCGAGGTTCGTGTCGAGACGTCGGAGGAGGTTTGTGGTGGGTGCGGTGGCAAGTTTGTTGTGTGACGAGGGACATGCAAGGAGAGGTCAAGGGGTCGCTCTCTCTTCAACTACAAGCAACAGTTTCTTCAAAGATGCCAACAGTGGTCAAAGCCGGGAGTGTCAGATCGTGTTGGCCGTGAGAAGCAAGGAGCTGGTGTTGGTGTTACGCAACAAATTGAAAGTACGGCACATAATACGCAGGGAAGAAGACTAATCCAAGGAACTCAACGCGTTACCTGCGAAGTTGATTGCTTTCTTAGTCGATGAATGAGCGTCTTGTGTTTCCCAAAATACTACCGTGGCTGAATCTCAATGACAGTCTAGCCAGCCTCACATGTTGACATAGGAAACCCCCGCAAAACTACGTCTTCAAAATTCCACAAGCCATTCACCACACCTCAACCACATGCATGATTCCTAGCCTGATTGCCGAGAAGCTCAAGTCAACGCTTAGAACTGGCGGAAGCTGCGACCGCGCTTGGAGATGTACTCGGCGTGACTCTCCTCAGAGCGCTTTCCATTGCTGCCATCGAAGGCTGGTTCCTCCGTGCTATCATCGTCGCCAAAGGGCGTGTTCTCATCTCTAGTGAACTTCACGGCGCTCGGCCCCTCAGAGCGTCTCTCGGAGGGCATCTCTGCATCGCGAGGCAGTGTGGGTGGGCCATGGGTAGAGCCGTCGCTGAGCTGTTCCACGGGATGGGGGATTTTGTCCGCCGTCTGTCCTACGGGGAAAGGGAGGCTGACGGCGCGCTGTCCCACAGACCGAGGGACATCATCCAAAGTCTGTCCAACAGGCCAGGGCAAGCTGAAGCTTTGCGGCTCGTTGGAACGCTTCTTCTTGATGGGTTCGATGGGGACCAGGCCTCCTTCGTCCTTATAACAGCCGATCCTGCCGTTGTATTGCCAGATACCCTCAGCTAGGAGAACGTTAGTGATAATACGCGACACGAGACCAAGACAAGACAAGCGTGGGGCCCCGGCGAGATTCGGGGGATAGCGGAGGTGCTGGATACTTACAGAGGTTGATCGTGCCGCGATTGTCGTTATCATTGCACTTGCATTCCAAGATGACGGCTTCATTGTCCTTGCGGGGAAGAACCTTGCAATCTTCACACCTGAAACTGCCCCTGTTTTGATGTATGTTTAGTTCGGCAAACTTCAAAGAAACATACGGTGAGGGAAAGGTGCGTGTGGTACTGACATGTAGGACCAGTACATGGTGCCATGCGAGTTCGTGATGCAACGGTCAAGGCTCAACCAGGTGAAGACCTCTGTGCCGTGACGATCCTTGCATGTAGCGCCAAGTGCCCGCTCCACGGGCCCCCAAAAGCTATTGACTTGATCAGTGATGTGGAAGTCTGAGCAAGCCGTTTGGATGCAGGCAGATTCAGTAGGGCAGTCTCTGGCAGCAACCAGGGTGGCAGCCAGAGAGCTGAGCACGGTGAGGGAAAGGAGCTTCATTATGGTGATGGGTTGGAACGATCGAGAGACTAGTGTTTGCTTCTGGATTGGCTGGAGGACTCTGGATGGATGAGAGTGAGAAAAGGAGTCGAGACCATGACAAGTAAGAGAGTTTAAGTAATCGGCAAGAGAATGAGCAGACTCCAGAGTAAGTCACGTAGTGGATGACTGGCCATTCGACGTAACGTTTAAAGCAGCAAGGAGTATACACAAAACCAGTTCTTTGCGAGAAAACATGTAGGGGGCTTCATAGAGTAAAGGTGATCCAACAGGTAATGATACGAGGCAGGAGCTCCATGACCTTCAGTTTGTAGCTATGAGACGCAGGGAGTATGCGATGCTATTGCTGCTGTGATACCTACCATTTGGCTTTGCGCGTCAGTCCTGCACGGCTCTCGATGTGTACGAGGCAGTGGAACAGTAAGAGTCGCTTTGATTGAAATTGGCTGCAGAGCACGAAACCGAGACTGAATGTAAGATAAAGAATCAACAGCGGAAGTTACTAATTTAGCCAAGCGTTAAGCTTGAAAACGAGTTTGTGACCGGATCACACTTTCTTTTCTTCCATATCCTCGCAGCTAATGACGTAACTGCAATGGCTTTGATTCGAAGTTGAAATCCGAAACTCGGTTGATTCAGGTGGGAACGGTTACATCTGTACTAATATCCATTTTGATAGAAGCTGGTGATCTCCTCGTCTAGAAGCACGTCTGGCGCCACGGCTGAGCGCAAAAGCCTACAAAGCCGCAACGCTTACCGTTCAATATTCAACGACCAGTACCTCAAAGACGGATATGAGGATGCCGCATCTGCTTGGATTCAAGCTTGTCTGCGTATTTCTGTGTGATATTAGTCTTGGGTGGAATTTCAAGAAACATTAATCTTGGTGATTTTAATCTTCAGGTTGAAGGTTGCCAAGATATCTTGGATGCTCCTACATCTGTACGTGAGTGCAGCACTACAAGGCGCGTCTAAAATCCAGTACGAAGCATTGTCTATGTCGGCAAGAGAAGTGGTGTTATTGTTTGCCAATAAATCTGGACTGATTCTCCATGGCAGGCAGACGATAACTTGATAATTAGGGTAAAGGCTAGCAGCGAGTCATCAAAATTCATGTCATCTACATAGAACGAGACCCAAGCACACAAGAAGGCAGGTTCTTGAATTACACCTCAAACAGCTTCAAGAACGGCCCCTTTGTTAGAGACAACGCTTTCGCTCGGCTTACTTTCCTATGGGGGCTTTGTGGCCGTTGGTCTTGAAGCAACCAATGACACCATCGTCCATCCAAATGCCCTCAGCTGAAAAGAGATTGTGTTAGTTTGGGAACGCAATGAAACCCAGGAAAGACACAGGAGTACTCACATAGATTGATACTAATGGTCTCACTGCTGCCCCCGAAGCAAAAACACTCCATCATAACGGGGTCGGAGGACTTCCGGTCCAAAATCCGGCAAGTCTGGCATCTAAAGTTGCCCCTGACGAACATATGTCAAAAGAATGTTATAAATCCAGAATGGTCGGGGAAATGTTACTGGTATTGCCACAGCCAACCCGGCGATCAGAGAGTTGATAACGGCGAGAGAAAGGACCTTCATGTCGACGGACTCAAGTGGTGTCTAAGGTATGACCTTCGAGAATGTTTGTCAGGATACGTAAGTAGTAGGCTGGATCGATCCTAAGATGAACTGGGCAAAGTCAAGACGTAGTAAGGATGAAGAAACATTGGTGATGTCTTGCGGAGGTGGTGGAGTTTAAATACCAGCCAACATGCGAAGTAATGAGTTTGAGTAGACCTCCGGACTATTGTATCGGATGAAGATTCAATTGAAGCAACGTTCGCTCAAGTCCTAAGCAAGGGGGATATGATGAAGATGGCAACTCGTGCGCCGCGGAAGAGGGCACAAACTGTTCTCATGTGATGTTTGCTCAGAGCATGTCTACCAAATTTTCTCTGCGCGCTCTTTAAGAAAGTTTTATGCAGTACGACATTGTCATAAAAGCGAGGTTCACATCCTGCATAACCCCAAGCCCGAACTGCGGCAAGGAGAAAGACTCAATACGAGACGTAGCGAAGCTTTGAGCTTGAAAATAAGAGTGCAGTCGAAATAATACGTTGCGCCCTGGTGCTTTTGTCAAACATCAACCCGGTTGTTTTACGGTCGGATCATATCTGTGTGAAGTAATAAGATGCAAGACGTGGTAGCATAAAGGATAGGGGAAAACGTTTCATGTGATTACTCTTCCAGGTAGTATGAGGAGAAAAGGATGCAAGGGAACATCAGCAAACTCTGGTCGCATACGTTGGTTCTGGATATCCGGGTAACATTACCTCATTTTCCAACGCGTGCAGGTGATGAAGTCAATTGAAGCCAGCTAGGTTGTGTCAATTCATTTCAAAGTCGGTCAGAAGTCGTGAACCGCTTTGTCTGAGTCCTCTGGAAACTTTTGGTGTTGACACCGTGACGAAATGGAGAAGAGAACAATAGAATTGCTTCATTTAGGTCTCGGAAATGAGAACCAGCTTATGCAAAATTTCTTCTCGGGTTTTGCAGTTAATTGCGTTCGATTCACTGTTTCTGGGGCGTAATTGGGCCATATAGAGGAACAGTAAATATTGGAGATGATACCATGGCTGAGATCAAAAGATCACAGGCGTCGGGAACCAAGGTACATGAGACTCCAATATAATGCCAAATCCTTTGAAAGCATTGAAAGCCGGGTAGTCTCAAGATCTCACAGTTCCTTGCAATGATGTGCAGGCTCTATCTACGTAATGACAATCTTCCAAGGGCTCCTCGAGAACCGGTTCTCGGGATCATACTTTTTCTTCAGCTCCACCAACCTCTTCGCGTTCTCCTTAAACCCTTCCCTCGCATCGAGCACCTCACTGACGTAGTTGTTGTACTGACCCACACCGCCAGTCTCGCCAGTATGGTTCCTGCCCTTGATCTTCTGCGCCAGCTCCCGGTTCCATCCCCGGACCTCGCCGTCCTTGGCTGGGTCCGTCCAGCACGTCAACACCATGCAGTCGAAGTACATTCCACGGTTTGAGTACGCCGTCGCGCCGAATGGCACGTTAGCCACCTTGTCCTTTTTGTACATCTCCACGGCCAACATGCTGGTTCGCATATCATTGCCTCGCGTGGTCTCCGCATCCACACGAGAGTAAAACTCGTGAGACATCTCTTCCCACTTTGAGAGATCGAAGGGTGTCGTGAGATTGGTGCCTCCCGTGAGCCTCCTTGCTCCAGGGCCTTGGAAGACGTCTACCAAAGTGTTGGCAACGGGGTAGTCCATCTCTGTCGCCAAGTCCACCAGCGGACCAGCCTCGAAGAGGCCTTTGAATAAGCCCTCCTTGACATCCTGTTCGGTACCATTGTGGAACGGCTGAACGACAATAAGCGGCTGCGTGTTAGGCGGCGGACCATAGGTGAACCCCATCACCACGTACTGCCTCTCATCCATCCTCTCCACGAACTCGTTCGCCCATGCTACGAGCTCGGGCAACTTTGAAGTCGGATACATCAAAGGCCCAGACCACACTCTCCCTTGCGGAAAGACCCTGGAAGTGAACCGCGTCACCACTCCAAAGCTCGCTCCAGCCCCCCGCAAGGCCCAGAAAAGGTCTCCATTCTCTGTTTCCGAGGCCGTGACGATTGATGCATCCGCAAGCACAACTTCCACCTCAACCAGGCAGTCAACGGCCATCCCGTACATTCCACTGAGAATTCCCTGCCCACCACCGAGGACAAGGCCGCCAACACCGGTGTGTGAGACCGTTCCACCGACAGTAGCAAGGCCATGCTTCCAGGCTTCGTCGTCGACGTCTTTCCAAGTGCATCCGCCGCCGTAACTGACGAGCTGCCTTTCGACGTCAACGGACACGCTGCGGAGGTGGCCGAGATGGATCATCCCACCATCGGAGGAAGATGTGCCTGCTGTGGAGTGGCCGCCGCCGCAGGTGGTGAAGGGGATGGTGTGCTTTGTTGCGAAAAGGATCGCGGCGGAGACGTCCTGTGCTGACTTTGGCTTCACTACAACGGCCTAAAGCTGATCAGTACGGGTAATCTCAAATTTTTCGGAGTGTTAGCTACCGCGGGTTTGATGCAGACGATAGACCAGCGTTCTAGACTGGCTTCGTAGCCCTCATCGCCTGGCAGGAGAACATCGCCCTGAATCCCCGACCGAAGGGTGGGGATCTCTTGTTCCCAAGAAGAATTGCTGATTGAGCCCATGATTTGTGGCTTTGTGTCTCCTCAATGCAGACGGAGGATGAGATGTAGTTGAAAAGTGAGACATGAAACTGGGCCGATTCCGCCCTTTAAAGACCTGGCCTGGCGCCGCTTGGCCCGGATGCGGACGGAGCCCAGAATCTGTCGCCAGCCACAAACTGTCCCACGTCAGGCTCTAGTGAAGGTTGATCTTCAAACTCTCGCGAACATTTCAAGACATTGATTGGGTGAGGGGCCTATCCGAAGTTCATCCTTCTCTGGATTAGAGTAAGCACTAGCTACGGAGAGTGCCGCAGGCTGCCGACTGGAACACGGTCCTAACCTAAGACGTCATTCGTAAAGATGATTTGATCACAGCCACTCTGCATGGAGAAATTGTAAGAAATACTGAACTCTGGTGAAAGTTTGACTGGTACAAAGTGAGATGAGATTACTATTCACGTAAAGGGGTTCGGAATCGAAACTTCAGCAACTAAGATCTCATCAAAACGGCCAGAGCCCGGGAAGAGGCAACACGAGCCTGCCAATTTAGACACAGTGAGAGCCACCAAATGACAGTGGTTGATTTTGTCATTTTCTTATCGTTTACTGACCGTGTTGAAATAATACGACATTGGAGGCACCTTAGATAATCCGGATGACTCTTACCATCTACTCCCAGAATGGAATCCTCCATAATTTTCGTATCCAAAGCAACATCTGCGACTCAAATTCTAAGGTATCTTACTGCCTCATGCTTCTAGGATAGCAGATTAGCGATTGATTGCTTCTTTTCTCAAGCATGGCGGGAGATCAAGGTATTGTATGTTGATCCGCCGAGAACCTCAGCTTTGATCATTGGAAGAGAGCATCTGACGGCGCTCTACCGAACAGCAACTACGCTTTTGGTAGTAATATTATAAATCAATTAGAGCTCTTTCGTATCACCGCACCAATCACAGGACTCACTAGAGATGGCCATGCTCGCGTACAACTATCGTGGCGAGTTAAAGGCCCTGGATAAGAACTATTTACAGACTCGATGCAACACTCAACGAATCATGTATCGGTCACGCTACTAGAAAACCAACTCATAGAGTATGCAAACACGGAACTAACTTCCAATCTCACCTACAACGTGCATTCGCTTCGCGGCCGAGATCTGCCAAGACACCTGTTCTACCCCGCAGTAGCATTGCTAAAAAGCGCGTAACAACAACTGGCCGAGCTTCCCGGCAAACGAATCAGTATCCTAGCGGGGTCTAGATTGGATTCGGTATGCACGTCTATGTCATTATATTTCTTCTTAATTGGAGGGAAATTAGCTCTTGGGAGGGAATACGGGGGAATGCACGCAGCGCCCGACACCGACACCGAGCCCGCGACTCCGCTTGCCCAGACCGAGTGGCCCCCATCGTCATTTCCGAGAGGTCACCCGGTAGAGACCCGATCGAGGGAAACGCGGGGTTGCGATGTACAAATAGGACAAGATGTGCTTGTCATGATGGGTACGAACGTTTGTTGCAAGTCAAGATGAAGGGCCAATTCAGCTGGTTCTTCTTGGGCAGCTTCGCCTTGTGTGAAGCGCGCTCTTTCTGGTCTTCTGTTCCGGCTACTTTTGGTGACCGAGATGGAGACGGGTATATCCTCAAGACTGGCTACCCAGTTGGCAATGGTAAACTTGGCGGTAAGTTGCAGCAACTGAAGTCCCATGTGCAATTCTGAAACTGTCTTTCAGCAATCCCATTTGGTCCTCCGGGCTCGGAAAAGGTCAACCTGAACATCGACTCTCTTTGGGCTGGTGGCCCTTTCGGATCTTCAGTAAGTTCCCCACATCCTTGCAGACAAGAATCCCAGCTGAGCTCAAACAGAACTACACTGGTGGCAACCCGACGGAGCCAAAGTACGATGCTCTCCCTGAGATTCGCGCCACAATCTTCGAGAAGGGAACCGGAGGTAAGCGGCTAGATCTTTAAGGTTGAGCCTGCATAACTCATTGCTTTCATAGACGTCTCGCCGTTGCTCGGTGTCGGGGATGACTACGGCTCCAACCGCGTACTAGCAAACCTGACGGTTAACATCGAGGGCGTCAGCGACTACAGCGACTACCGAAGAACTCTCGACC
Organism: Colletotrichum camelliae; assembly: GCA_018853505.1. NCBI lineage: Eukaryota > Fungi > Ascomycota > Sordariomycetes > Glomerellales > Glomerellaceae > Colletotrichum > Colletotrichum camelliae. The sequence goes on along the minus strand of JAELVL010000005.1, from coordinate 3,544,337 downwards.
TCAAGACGGGCGTTCACACCACCAAGTTCGCAGCGAACGGCACGGTATTTGAGATCTCTCATTTCTGCTCGTATCCAGACCAGATTTGCGTATACCACATTGCCTCGGAAGGGGCTTTGCCAGTGGTCGAGGTAGGTTACGAGAATCAGGTTGTGGAACAGGACACATTTAATGTGTCTTGCGGTGATGATCATGTCCGTTTCACTGGCGTCACTCAACTGGGTCCCCCAGAAGGCATGAAGTTCGACTCAATCGCAAGGATTGACAAGGGCGCTGCTGTTACGAATTGCACCTCCGCAAACTTCTTGACCGTCGCCCCAGAGAAGGACCAGAAGACTCTCACGATCATCATCGGGGCGGAGACGAATTACAATCAGAAGAACGGGCACGCTGAGAGCAACTACTCTTTCAAGGGCGAAGATCCCGGCCCGATCGTTGAAAAGACGACGTCGGATGCTGTGTCGAAGCCCTTTGATACAATCCTGAAGGACCACATCGCCGACTACCAGAAGCTAGAGAGTGTGTTCGAGCTGAACCTTCCGGATACTCAAGGCTCCGAGGAGAAGGAGACAGGACAACTGATCTCTGACTACGTGTACACCGACGGTGGCGATCCTTACGTTGAAGCTCTGCTGTTTGACTACTCCCGCTACCTTCTCATCACGTCCTCCCGCGCCAATTCCTTGCCCGCGAACCTTCAGGGCCGTTGGACGGAGCAGCTTTGGCCTGCCTGGAGCGCAGACTACCACGCCAACATCAACATACAGATGAATTACTGGGCAGCCGATCAGACCGGTTTAGGTGAGACACAGACTGCTCTCTGGGACTACATGGAAGACACTTGGGTGCCTCGCGGAACCGAGACGGCCAAGCTTCTGTACAACGCCAGCGGCTGGGTCGTTCACAACGAGATGAACACTTTCGGGCACACCGCGATGAAGGAAGGTTCGAGTTGGGCAAACTGTGAGTTCACCTGCCTCAGCTACTTCTCTTCGTTCACTGACAATTCCCAGACCCGGCAGCAGCAGCATGGATGATGCAGCACGTCTGGGATAACTTCGAGTACACCCAAGACCTCGAATGGTTCACCCGCCAGGGATACCCCCTCATCAAAGGAGTTGCCGAATTCTGGCTTTCCGAATTGCAAGAGGACCTCTACTTCAACGACGGCTCGTTGGTGGTCAACCCCTGCAACAGCCCCGAACACGGACCGACGACATTCGGCTGCACGCACTACCACCAAATGATCCACCAAGTCTTCGAAGCCGTCCTCAACGGCGCGACCTTCGTCTCCGAGACCAACACCAAGTTCATCGAAGACGTCACCGCCAGCCTGAACCGCCTCGACAAGGGCGTCCACGTCACGGAATGGGGCGGCCTGAAGGAGTGGAAGCTCCCCGACAGCTACGGCTACGACGAGAAATCCACCCACCGCCACCTCTCGCACCTCACCGGCTGGCACCCGGGCTACTCCGTCTCCTCGTTCCTGGGCGGCTACACCAACTCCACGATCCAGTCCGCCGTCCGCGAGACGCTCATCTCCCGCGGCCTGGGCAACGCCGACGACGCGAACGCAGGCTGGGCCAAGGTGTGGCGGACGGCGTGCTGGGCGCGGCTCAACGAGACGGACAGGGCGTACGAGCAGCTGCGGTACGCGATCGACGTCAACTTCGCGCCGAACGGGTTCAGTATGTACTGGGCGCTGAGCCCGCCGTTCCAGATCGATGCCAACTTCGGCCTGGGCGGTGCTGTGTTGAGCATGTTGGTCGTCGACCTGCCGCTGCCGTATGCTTCGAGAGATGATGTGCGGACGGTGGTGCTCGGCCCTGCGATTCCGAAGAAATGGGGCGGTGGTAGCGTGAAGGGGCTTCGGGTTCGCGGTGGTGGGGTTGTCGATTTCAGTTGGGATGAGAACGGGATGGTGAACGAGGCGACGGCGAAAGCTGGTGGTAAGGTTACTGGAGGGAAAGTGCGGTTTGTGAATGTAGAAGGGACTGAGCTTACTATTCTGTGAGTGCGGTTCACGTGAAGAGCCTCAGTGATAAGGGTTGAAATCTGTGAATAGTTGTAGTTAGCATCGCTGTGTAAAGACCAAGACATACCGTAACAACTCGCGGAGGTGTCAATATTCAGTGAAATCCATAGACTGAATAGTCTCTAAAAGAAAAACTGGAAGATTGAGATCAGAAGGTGTGGTACGAATAGGTCGAGAATTGGTGCGGTGGGCTGGCTGCGTCGAAATCACCTGGTCACATTTTTTTAGTCGGTAGCTGCCTCCGTTATGTGCTCCTTCCCTCAATATCGAGGTGTAAGGTCTATAGGTAAAATCAATTCGGTTGCAAAATACCAATTGGCACCAGTTTTCGACGAGACGTTCTGAGGAAACGGGAACGGATTCAGCGCTGGTCGCTGGCTGGGGTGAGTCGATGTATTTCGGACAGCCCGGCCCTTCTTTTTTATTTTTCTTCTCACTATACTCTCATGACATGTACATCCATCCGCTTATTAATTTGGCGTGCCCGTCTTGTACATGTTCACCTCCCGCCGTAGAAACGAAGTGTAGATGCCGCTCACGAGGGGTGGGGCAGGTACCTCCGCGCCCGGGCCACGGGACCTGCGCGGAGTGGGTCCCGGTTGCGCGCCCCCCGGGCTGCGAAATGCGGTTGAGGTGGGGTCGCCGGGGTCGGTGGTCTAACGGAGTCAAGTGTTGCGATTGAGTCGTCGATCTGGATTTAATTTAAAGAGCGATGGTTCGAGCTGATTTTTCACTTTTTGTCAAGAAGAATGAAGTGAAGTGCAATACCCTTTGAACTTAAACCTGTGGGCGCCTTCAAACGGGGCATGCCTCAGCGTAGACCTCACGATTGAAAGCCGCCAGGAATTACATTTATTCCCTCACGTATTATTTGGCAATATTGAGATGACACTAGTGGCGAGTAGCAATGGCAGGTCGTGACTGTTCAGGGGGTGTTTTGCACCATCGTGCAGGAGCAAGCCGCAGCTCTATCTCTGGCACCTTCCCCTGGTACTCCAAATGCTCTCGTTTAGTTCCACTGACTGCACACTCCCACCTCAGCTGCCTTTCGGAGTTGAAAAGCATTCAGTGGCAGCTATTCCTGAACTTATATACGGGGACTAAAGGACAAGATATGCTCGTCTTTCATGAAGATGATCGCAATTAGTACACACTGACAGCCTATAAAGTAGAAGCGTTATGCCTCGGAGCACCTGCTCTTCCAGCAATGAAAGTCGGAAAAGATGATTGTGCGCATACGTCTTTTGAGAGAGATACCTCAGCTGCTTCAACCCCGCTCTGCGCGCTATCAGAAGGCGAAGTTGTCCAGCTATCATACGCGTGATACCGTCCGTTATCTTTCCCCTTCTCTGTTGACGGTGTATCCAATCCGTAATCAGTGCCAGAACCTGCGTGACAGGCGATCGATTGAATTAGAAAGTTATACTATCGAGCCCCTGAGATGCAGTGCGTTTACATGTGCAGCTCGCTTCAGCTGAACCAGAGAGAAAGTACTCCACGAATTTGCTGTTCCAAGGAATTTAAACTTCCCTGGAGGTATTATATATCATTATATATGTTCACTTTACAAGCGTGACACATCTCTACACACTGTCAGACGGATGAAGATATAAATCGGCAGCTTCATACCCAATACTCCAGAACCCAAGAAAGCAAATGAGGGCCTTTCGTGCGTTTATAGCTATTCTCACACGCTTGCTTTCGAAATTATCTCACAAACCAGCCTGAGCACATCATTTCCGCAGACGATGTCAATTACAATGTAATTTTTCGCCGTAGTATTCGCCTGACGATACGCACTAAGAGGAAACGCAGGAAAGAGAAGCTGACGCAGTGATATCTCTGCATCGTGTCTGAATAGGACTTCAGTTAAGATTACAAACGGCCAAGCTATCCCCAGTAGAAGATTTCCTGAACTCTAGAGAGCAGCTGCTGGGAATAACGAATTTTGCTGGCTCGTAGCAGGAATCAGAATGGCCAGCTTCTGCTTTTATATCATAGCGATGCGCGATCAGTCGTTCTTCATATTTTCTTCTCGCTAGACGAGCTGCGGGATGAACTCATGGCGGATGACGAGTCTGAGAGTTCTCGGAGGTATAGTAGTCACAACGATGTTTCGTAGTATAAGAATCAAGCATCCACGAAAAGGCGTTCTGCAGACAAATGAAGCTTGTTTCCCGTTCCAAATCAAAATGAAAATAGCGAAAAGGGGGCGTTAGCTGAGATTCGCCTTTAGAATCCATGAAGAGTTAAGACCGTGACAAATCTGCTCACTGGGAATGACGTGTCGTCGTCGGGGCTCCTGAGGGTATTCGCCTGCGAAAGAGCTGACCAAGACAACAAACACCGAGAATTAAATCGAGACATTGAACCTCCTAGAAAGCTCCTCCGTGATCCAGCCACACATCAGCAACTCGGGCACGAAGGAAGGCACCCTCCTTGCGCTTCATCTCCTGAAAGTACAATACACTCGCTACATCTTGGTCAAACAGCTGATGAAATCTTGTCAACGTGCTATATATACCCACACAATACCTCGCTTTGCGCCGAAAACGTAACCCGCATGACAGGCGAACACCGACATGTCAAGTCCGTATGCTCAAGAGATCAAGCGCCTTGGGTGGCGACGTTGTGCACACAGACGGACACTGCCCTGCACCCAGATAGCTCAAGTATAAAAGTTCAGCGTTTCTTGAGGTAGAGCTTCTCTCGGCGCAGTACAAGAGTCTGAGAAAAGTGTTTCGTATGTGCAATCACATCAAACCACCTCGCACGACCATGCAGGACCAAGAGTTGGCCGGGTTACTCAAGACCCATCAAACCATTCACACGCGCCCGACCTGAGAGTATTCACCTCTCATCACGCAAACTTACCGCGGGATAGCAGTGACGGAAGGTGACCTCCAGTCCACCAAGTCTCAACAGGAACATCCACCGCGGTCTCGACTTAGCAGTCTCAACCTCCTGGTTTCATGAATTACATTTCCATTCCGGTGGTGCTCCGGCCGATTGGCTGTTGATCTCCACCATCAACCACAAGTGTTCAGACACATTTATACAGCCAAAACAAGAATGGAAAGTCCGATCTCGCCGGGAAGACACACACTCAAACCCAACGGACATAAAAGCCACGGCAGTACACCCGATTGAACACTTTCACCAATGAATCATGATCAGGAAAGGTTTCGGAGGAGAAAGAGGAGAAAAGATTGAACACCAGGCCTCTCACTATGTCCAAGCCTAGTCCTGCTCTATGAGTACTCAAGTCCAACTAGATCCCAACTCCGACGTCTCCCTTCTCATCTCATTCTACCCACATACCCACAAGATGAGACTACTTCTCAGCGGAATAAGGAGTGGGTAGGGCAAGCTTGTATCTTGGGTGGAAACGGTGGCGATAGTGTTGATGCCTTTCTCGGGAGTAGTCTCCTCAGCAGATTGTTCGTAGCTCGCTGGCAGCCTCCATTCTGGCCCAACTCCTGTCATAAGCCCCCGGAGGTTGTCTTTTATACCTCAATCGCAGGCAGCAGCAGTACCTAGGTAGGAACGAAGTCATACTTCTCACCCGCCACATCTCATCGCAACTGAAGTTCTCGGTTCATAAGATTTCAATCTTTTCATTCAAGTCAGCCTCAGCCAACTTTCAGCACTCATATTCTGGTATCTAATGCCATCTCAGTGCATCATCCTGTTTCCTCTCCTACCACATCAGGCATTCTCTCTCTTTCTCCCTCAGCCTCATCTCCTACCACACCGCCAACGTGGGAATTTTCAAAATGTACAGTTCCCCAACACATCCTCGCCCACACAATCTTATATATACAACAGAAAAGCCACACATTCCATCATGCATGTTTTTCCATGAATCAAGAACAAGACATTATGGTCAATAGAGAAAAGAAGAAGAAAAAAAGGTTGTAACAGCGCTCAGAACAGGAATTCTTTTTGTATGGGTTCAGACATAAAGCGAAAATGACGGCCGTAACGAGTGTCGGAACACGCTTAGCCAGCGACGTTCTCGGCGGGGTACCCTAATTTTCATGTCAGTACAGATCACAACCACATGAGAATGAGGATAAAACTTACACCATGAACACACGGCAATAATGGCATACAGACAAATAAGCTGCAGCCCCTCCAGCCAGTGACTCTTGCCGTCGCTGATGAGGTAGTTCACCAACAGCACCGCCACAAACAGCACCGCGACCTGGAACAGGTCGAAGCTCATCGTCATGTCGTCCTTGCCCATGCCCCAGCCGATGATGACAAGCAGTGGAATCAAAAACAGCGCGACCTGCATACTCGAGCCGACCGCCACGCCAATCGCGAGGTCCATCTTGTCCTTGATCGCGACCGTCACGGCCGTGGCGTGCTCCGCGGCGTTTCCGACAATCGGCAGCAGAATCAGACCGACAAACTCCTCGCTGATGCCCGACGCCTTGGTCACGGCATCGATCGAAGAGACCATGGCCTCGGCGCAGAAGGCGATCAGAACCGTGGACCCGGCGAGCGTGCCGACGGCCACGAGGAAGTGCAGCTGCGGGTCCTCCTCCTCGTCCTCGTCCTCGCCCTCTTTGGGCCGCTGCATCATGATGCGGCTGAGCTCCGCGCGCTCGTCGCCGTCGCGGACACCCGTCTGCGCCATGCGCGCGCCGGCGCCGGCGAGCCCGCGGCCCAGAGCGCCCTCCTTGAGCCCGCCGCGCGACCACGGCTTGGCGGCGACCTTTTGCGACTCCTCGTTGAAGACGGCCGAGTGCGTCTTGAGCTGGAAGAAGAGGTACGAGGCGTAGATGATGAGCAGGATGACGGCGGTGCCGCGGGAGAGCTGGGCGACGTGGGTGGGGTTGTTGGTGCCGTCGTTCTTGTCGAAGACGGAGGGGACGATGACGGAGGCGACGGCGAGCGCGAGCAGCGAGGCGGCGGTCTGCGCGACGGTGGTGTTGAAGTACTGCTCCGGGCGGCGGAGGCCGCCGAAGAAGAAGCAGAAGCCCATGACGAGCAAAAGGTTGGAGAGGATGGAGCCGATGAGGGAGGTCTGCACGATGAGGGGCTTGTTCTCGGCCAAGGCGATGATGGCGACGATGAGCTCGACGGCGTTTCCGAAGGTTGCGTTGAGGAGTCCGCCGAGCGATTCACCTGTCCTCAGGGCGATTTCCTCCGTGGCGAAACCCAGCATGGCGGCGAGGGGGATGATGGCGATGAAGTTGACGACGAAGACGGCGATCTTGCTGACGTTGAGATAGGAAATCGCAATACCTGCCGGGGCGGCCAATATGAGGATGTTGATCCACGAGCAGAGCAGCGTCCTCTGCAGCTGGTTTGCGACGGTGAACGGGTGCTTGGGCTCGACGTGGCGAATGAGGCCCGACTTCTGCTTCTTGGGCTTCTCCCTCTCGTCCTCGTCGGGTGGTGAGCTGTCCTGCGCACCGGCGGCGTCGGTCTTTCGATTCCTCAAGCCGGTGTCCGCTGCCTCCTGCTCCTTCTTGTTCTCAAACATGGTCTCGCCGCTGCCGCTCCCCGTCCTCGTGTCCTTGCTCAGGCTGCGTACGGTGTCGGAGTCCCTGGGGGCGGGCTCGCTCTGGACGGTGTATCGGCTCCTCGGTCTCTGCGTCTTCGGCTCTGCTGGGGACCTCGCGCTGGGCCTCGAGGTTGGCGCCGTCCCAGGTGGAGCGCTTGCTGGGGCGGTTATCCCAGGATACATGGCGGAACGGGTTCCATGTCTGCTCTGTGCTCTTGCGGCTGAGGCCGTGAGCTTTGCGTTTGATGTCAAAGTGGTTGACTGAGCCGACGAGGTCGGGCATGGTTAGTGACGGGCGGGACGCAGCGCTGGGTAAGAAGTTGAGAAGAACGGGAGTGACGGGAGGTGAGAGTGAGTGTGAAGGGAGCGGTTCGTTAAGTGAGATTGGGTGATGACGTGAAACTTTCGATGTGGAGTGAGTTGTGGGAATGGTGTGGGGAGGGGTGCGAGGCGACGGGGGGAATAGACGAGAATTGGTCAAATCCGCGCTCGAGGCGACAGGTGATTGGGGGAAGACGAATAGACTACGGCGTCTAGAGCAGCGGTCTAAAGGGATAGCTTCCCACCGACAACGACGCCAAGAAAGGGAGAGACAGGAGTTCGTGATGGGGGTGATGGGGAAGGATGGGGTTAGGTAAGAGATGATTTGATGGTGTCTCTTTTCTTCTTTTCCGCCAAGGTATCGACGGGTGCAACGGTGACTGGGGATAGGAACGGGGTGGGCGGGTAATAAGGGAGATGTCAATCGGATTCTTGGTGCCGTACTTACAGGTTGAGGAGTTCATGCTGACGACGGGTTGCCGGCTCAGCGCCTGTGCTTGCTTTGGAGGTGGTTGTGGCAAAGATCAGATCGCTTCAGATCAGCGCCCGAATGTTGAGACGAAACACGCGAACCGAGCAGTGGTCGGGGATGCTGGTGGTGTGGTTTGTGCCGAATTCCTGGTTGGATGAATAACGTCGAAAAGGGTCGACAATACACGACAACAGGTACACAGCAATATACCGTGGCACCGATTGAAGAGGCCTCCTTGGCAAAAGAGAGTGGTATGGATCGGACAATACCCGCAGCCGGCCGGAGATGAGCAAAAACGGGGCTCCGGTTGGCGATGGTGAGATTGACAAGCGGGAAGCCAACACAGCGGAATGAGACGCGCAGGCCAAGACTCGTTGTCAACTGGGGCTAAGGGACTGCGGTGTGGACGGCGACGTGTCGGCCGTTTGTGTGCCTGCGGGTGCGATTCGAGATCCGGGCTGTGTCTGGCCTTCGGATGAGGAAACGGAGACCCCAGAGGCGAGAAAAATGTGATCGGGTGGTCACAGATGGTGCTGGCTAGTCGCGACGGCGGTTGTAGTGACCTAGCGCTATGCACCCTCGGAGTGACAGGTTGAGGCTGTGTCTGCGGAAAAGTGGGCAAGCTTTGGAACGAGTGCGAGTCGTGCGTTGCTTGCGAGAGGTGTATTCACTTGTCCGGAAGATGCGCAGTATCCGTAATCCGTAAGGTGCACCGTAGACTGCCTCGCCAAACGTAATGTCGTCGGGCTTAGCTGGGCAGTGTGAGGTGCTTGCTGCTGCGAACAAAGCTTATGAAGCCAAGCTACCTAGACAGATACCGGGGCGGAAGAGTGGGTTGGTGGCCGTGGGAAATGGGAAAAGGAAGAGGAGGAAAGGATGGGACGAAAAACGAAGGGTGCCAAGAAGTAATTAAGCATCGACTCCTGGACGGTGGACGATGAGCATCATTGTTTTCTTCGGGCGGGTGCAAGGTGCAAAGGGTCGTCCACCATCCACCAGTTTCAAGGGACAACGGGGACTCCAGACTCCTACGTCAGTCCACTCTAAAAGTGCCCCAAAGGACCAAAGAGCCAAAGAAGGCCTGCTTGCGCTACCACGTCGACGCGCAGCGCTAATTTCCCTGAATCGACCTCCTCACTTTCGCCTATCCCGTTCTGTGCAGCAAGCGTGTCGCTCCCTACCAGTCTTCTGCTCTGATCCAATGCCGTTGGCCATTTAACGCCCCCTTTTCGCTTTAATGTTTTTCTACGGATACTCTGCGAACCATTGGCTGCTATTGCTCCTTGGGATGATGGAATCCCGTGTGTCTGTTTGTTTGTTTCTGTGCGCGCAATTGAGTTGGGCACGGAGAAAATCAAGAGCTTCATCAGACAGAAGAGAAAAAAAGAGAGAAGAAAAGGAAGAGAAAAAGGGCATGTCGTCAGAGACCCCCGGCGACGTGCCAAGACGCGCCACTTGCCCCGAATCCCACTCACCACAGCAGAAACCGCCCCAAACAAGCTTCGCCAAGGAACGTAACACCTCGGCCAAGCACACTCAAGCACCTCTGGAATCCCCTGCCAAGTCGATCTGTTCTCTTGGCTATTGCTTCTTTTCTCAGTCGCCTCATTAAACAGAAGAATTGTCCGAAAGGAAGGCATCGACAGCACAGGATTGAAACTGCGCAAATGCCGACCGTTGGGATTCTGGTCTGGTCGCCCAACCTGCGGCCCAAAATGGGAATGTGGTGGCGTTGAGCTCTGATGGTCTTTGTCTCGACTACACCTGAAATCGAGGCTGCATGCAGAATGACATCAGCCACAGCCAACAGAGCACAAGCACGCGCGCACTCTTCGGAGTAGCCAGCCACAAGCTTCCAAGACACACCACCACCACCAACGCTTTTCCCCCCTCCTGTGGCCAGACCGTCATGGACGACGACTCGTCGTCGACGCATTGCAAAGCTGACAACATGCTTTCTGGTCCGATATCCTCATCATCAGCGCAAACCGGATCCCGAGCCTGAACGAGGATGGACAGGGGTGAGTGAAGCTTGACAGCGAAGGCACATCTCCCGTAAGCCCAACTCAAATACCGGGACATCGCCTCGTTCAAGCCCTCGCCCACAGCAAAAGCTCTTCTTTTGAATGGCAAGGTCCGTCCGATGGCCTGGATAGACTTTCGACAAGCCTCGCGGAGACGCGGGAGGCTTATTGTCAGGTGGACTGGGGTTTTCTGTTTGGCCGTTGGGCTCCATGGCCTAAAAAAGATGCGTAAATTCGATAGCCAGCCATTTCTTCCCGCCCGCAATTGCCCAAGCCACGGTTTTGGCACTCATTTGCTGAGCGTAAGTGGCGGCGCCGGCTGTTGGCCTCCCGCATCCCGATCGAGGGGATGGGGTCATGTGACGCCACAACCCGACAACACTCAAATCAAGCAGTGCTGCGGATGTTTCCGATCGTGGCGCAGCTCGCTCCAGACCCGCTTCACACAAGCCACACCGAGGTAGACAGCAAATTCCGCTGGCACCGCCACATTTGTTCAGCGCAAGCTGTCGCACTCGCCCCTGTAAGGCAACTTGGCATCAACGTCTTGTTGATCAATAACATGTATGGAGAATTATCGGGAAATACTCATCGTGAAAGCCCATTGCGATTGGTATTCAGCATGTCGGTCCACGAGAGCCTGGCTTCTCGAGGTTTTAAGCCTTTTAAAGGTGTACAAGGCTTACACTTTAATATCTCGACTGCTAGTGGACTGCGCTACTCGAGATCTACAGGAATGCCCAGTTTTCTCCAATCCTGCTCAATGATGAAATTCGCTATTCGCTGGAAAAAAGTTTCGGTATTTTTTTTTAGTACTGTCTCACTGGATAGAACCCCTCACGAGATGTAGCACAGTCCACCAGCAGACGGTGGGATAACTCGATTCTGTAATTCCGATACAGCAGGTTCTGAATCAACTTTCAACTCTTCCTCAGCCACCGAATCATGTTCGATATCGTTCCTCTCAGGTGGAAGCAGCTGGTATTTGAAGAAAGCGGGCACAACTAAGGTGTATGCTTCATCTATGCTCTGTGCGAGCCCGTTCTCGACAATTGTTGCCGCGATGAACTCGTGAGGGGATTCTTCGAATAGTGAGATTGGTGACGGGGCGGGAAAGCTGGCGGACTTGGCTTTGGAGGCTGCGGAGAGGATGAAAAGAGACACCAACTCTTGAGCGTACCGAACAGCCATACTGGTTTCGGGAGGGCATTCAACATACAGCTCTTCGAATTCACCGTGGAGAGAATCTTCAGGGTGGTCTCTGTACTGCGAGGTCAACAGACAAGCCTCGAAATTCACAAGAAAACTTACGCCACCGAGGAAAGAAACATGCCGAAAAATGATTCAGAAACTCCTTGTCTGATCATTTGCGTCAGCGGTCTTACGTCCTCCCTTAGTTGTCTAGTTGCTTGTCACGGGCTAGAGCCCGGATTGATATCTCCGGCCTTGCCGGAGCAGTCTCCGAGATCCGGCTCCGTTGGACCCACTATTCTGCCGGGGTACACCGCCTAACCCGGTCTGCTTCACCGCTGTTAGGCGCCTATCCCTGTAAAGTCTTTTCTTCCTTCTTCAGCTTAGAATAGTCAATCGACGGCACCTCTACGTTGAACAAGCCTAGGGGCCAGCCCCTTACATATTCTAAGCTCAACAACAGAAGATGCTACGCGAAACCTCACGAGAGCGACACGATGGATTCGCCAGAGGGTAGCGCAAACGACGCGATGAACGCCGAGATTGACCGCTGGATCAACAAAGCGGTTAACGCAAGCATACGTCCTCTTCAGGACCAAATAGCCCAGCAGACGGCCTAGATGACGCAGCTCTTGACAGCTCTGAATAGGCTTATGTCACCGGATAGAGCAACCCCTACGCCGCTTACGAGTAGCATACCAACCCTGTCCACAGCTGATACGACTATACAGGCTCCAAGTGACGATACAGTAATGGTAGCCGAAGGGCGGAGAAAGCCCCTACCAAATCCCCCGAAGTTCACAGGAAGGCGCAAAGACTACCTAGCGTGGTCTCAGCAAATGCGTAATAAGACAACCCTAGATGCAGGACTTATAGGGGGTAACGCCGAGGTTTGGTACTATATCAACTCACGACTCAACGTTGACCCTCAGCAAGTTGTTGCTACTTTCTACGCCGCTGGAGGCCCCGGGGGCGAGCGAGACCCCTCTGAGTTCATGAGGTACTTGGACTGTACGTACAAAGACCTAAGTGCTGCCTCCTGCGCAGCTGCTACGCTGCGAACGATCCGTCAGCGGGACGACCAATCCCTCGCCTCCTTTCTTCCCTAATATGAGAGAGTATTGTCAGAAGCTGGGGGGGCTAGTTGGGCAGACCAGGCGAAGATAACCCTCCTCGAGGGAGCACTTAGTACGCAGCTCCAACAAGCCCTCATTACTGTCGACCTTCCGGTCGATAACTACCATAGATAGCTCATGCGGGTACAAGACGTAGCCGCAAGGCTGGAGAGGCTTCCAGCTACAACGCGCAGAAGCAGCTCGTACTACCCTAGAGCCCCCGAAGCAAGCAGGCACCACAACAACGATGGTGATGTGGTGATGACCAGCATAAGCCGCGCGAGGAACAAGAAGGGAGCTCTGGAACCGCAGCGCCGCAGACGCTACTCCTCCTCATCTGAGTCCGAGGGTAGTGAACAACTGCAGAAGGATAGTCGGCGTTGCTATAACTATAACAACATCAGCCATATCGCTACACAGTGCACTAAGCTAAAGCATCCAGGGCCAAAGAAGATCAAGAAGGTCAAGAAAGCCAAGAAGTCAGAAGAGAGCAGCAACAATAGTGCCACAGAGGAGCTGGGAAGCTCTGAGGCTGAAGAGAGCTCGGGAAAAGAGTAACTCCACCGCAAAGTCGGGCGTTGGAGGCCAAACTTAGTGATATCACAAAATGGAAGCAGTTTAAGCATCACATGAGCAGCAAGTCAGCAGTGATCACTACCCGCATACATAAAGGCACTCAAGCAGACACCCTAATAGACATAGGTTGCGACTTATACGCCCTTGTCAACTATGACCTGGCCTGCAAGCTTCGCCTGCTAGTAGTAGACTGCTCTGAGCGGGTACTAGGCAGCTTCAGCGACGCTACAGGCGCTACAAAAGCAACAGGTGTGGTTGTCTTTAACCTCAAGCTGTGCGGTTATAATGAGAAGATCTTCGCGTATACCATACGTAGCCTTGGCGACAACCTGTTCCTAGGGAAGCCCTAGATAGAGAGGAACCGCATCCTGTATAATGCTGCCGCGCAACGGATACAACATAGGAGGGGCGGCGTAGACCTACGTCTGAAAGGCGAGGAGGAGCCAGAACGAGTACACCAGATCAGGGTTGCCCGCCTCCTCCCAGGAGCCCCTTTTGCAACGCTCTATAAGAGGGCGCGACAACATACCAAACAAACAGCAGGATACGAAGTCCAAGCTATCAGCCTAGCAGATATACAGAAGGCTCTTATAAAGAAGACTGAGAAGGCAGACCTAAAGACCTTCCTCCCACCAGCTATACTAGCAGAGTTTCAAGAGCTGTTCCAACCTGATGAAGCTGCTAACCTTCCTCCGCATCGTCCTGGGGTCGACCACAAGATCCCCATCAAACAGGAGAGCAACAGCAATGAGGCTGTACTACTATAGGGCCCGCTCTACAGCATGTCACGGGAAGAACTCCTCGTTCTCCATAAGACCTTATGAGACCTACTAGATAAGGGATTCATCCGCGCCAGCAGCTCAGAAGCATCAGCCCCAGTACTATTCATGCGTAAACCAGGTGGAGGGATTCAGTTTTGCGTCGACTACCGCGCCCTTAACGAACTCACTAAGCGCGATCGATACCCCCTCCCCTTGATCCAGGAAACACTACACACTGTTAGCGCTGCTAAGTAGTTCACTAAGCTAGACGTAGTAGCAGCATTCCACAAGATCAGGATCGCTAAGGGAGAGGAGTATAAGACAGCCTTCCGGACGAGGTATAGGCTATTTGAATGGCTAGTTGTCCCCTTTGGGCTCACAGGGGCCCCCGCCACGTTCCAACGATATATCAACAGTGTACTCCAAGAGTACTTAGACGACTTTGCAACAGCATATATAGATGACGTCCTGATCTACTCAAACAGCTCACGACAAGACCACGAAGCAAAGGTTAAGCTAGTACTGCACAAGCTTGCTGCGGCAGGGCTACGTTTAGACCCTCACAAGTGCGCGTTCTCTGTGAAGACAGTTAAGTACCTAGGGTTTATCATTACAGCTGGAGTTAGTATCTCTTGCAACCCTGAGAAACTGAAGGCGATTAAGGGATAGGCAGCTCCAAAGACAGTTAAAGGAGTCCGAAGCTTCCTTGGATTTGCAAACTACTACCGGATCTTCATCCCAGCATACTCAGAGATTGCTGGACCCCTGATAGCTCTTACAAAGAAGGGTGTCCCCTTCTGCTGGGGTAAGGAACAAGAAGCAGCATTCCAGGAGCTCAAGAGGATCTTCGCAGCTAAGCCCGTCCTGCACTAATTGGACCCTGAGCGGACAACCTATGTTGAAGCTGATTGCTCCAGCTTTGCCCTTGGAGGAGTGCTCTCACAGGAAGACGAGCATGGTAGACGTCACGCAGTAGCGTACCATTCGCAGCGGTTAAACAGCGCGCAGTTTAACTACCTAATTCACAACAAAGAGATGCTGGCTATCATAAGCTGCCTGCAAGCATGGAGAGCGGAGCTACAGAGCGTCAACAAGTTCAAGGTCCTATCTGACCATAAGAACCTTAAGTACTTCATGACAAAGCAGAAGCTTACAGAACGACAAAGCTGATAGGCAGAGGAGCTATCACAGTATAACTTCGAGATTCAGTACCGCCTGGGAAGCGAAGCAGTAGTGCCAGACGCACTCTCTAGACGCGAACAAGACGTACCCACGTCTCTAGAGGACGAGCGCGAACAAGGCCGGATTCTCCAGCTTCTTCCTGAAGTAGCCCTTCCCTCAGCACGTGTACAACGCATAGAGGCAGCACCAGCGATGCTTATATTTACTGATGATAAAGAACTACAGCAACTCTGGGATCAGACTTAAGGACAAGATGAAGTCTACCAGCAGATCTATACTGCAGTGAAACAGCGAGAAAGAAGTTTCCCTCCTAGTCTCAAGCTGAAAGTCCAGATCGCTGAGTGTGAGATCGATAACGGTAACCGACTACTCTTTAGAGACCAGATCTAGGTACCAGGTAGCGAAGACCTAGATAGCGAGGCGAACATGCTGCGTACTCGTATCGTCCAAAGTATCCACAACTCAGCGCTTAGCGGACACCCAGGAAGAGATAACACCCTAGCGCTGGTTAGTAGACGCTTCTACTGGCCTGGCCAGTCACAGTTAGTACGACGCTTCTGCCGCAACTGCGATGGCTGCGGGCGTAGCCATATCTGGAGAGAGCGTCGAAAAGGACTTCTGAAACCTCTGCCAATACCACAGCGTATACGAAGCGACCTCGCTATGGACTTCATTACCAACCTTCCCCTTACAGACAAGGGCGAGAGATTCCTTTGGGTCATTATCGATCGGCTAGGCAAGGGTGTAACTCTTGAAGCTATAGAGAGTATAGAAGCCGAGGCGTGCGCAGAACGATTCCTTAGCTGCCATTTCCGCTTCCACAGTATCCCTGCGTCTATTATGAGCGATAGAGGTAGCAACTGGACGAGCCGGTTCTGGCGTCAGTTCTGTAAGCTGTTAGGAATAGAACAGCGGCTCAGTACTGCCTACCACCCACAGACTGATGGAGGCCCGGAGAGGATGAACCAAGAGATCCAGGCCTACTTGCGCAACTACGTTACCTACTCGCAGAAGGACTGGGCAAATAACCTCCCAGCAGCTCAACTAGCGCTCTGCAGCCGCGATAACAGCGCTATTAGTATGAGCAGCTTCTTCTTAGAACACGGATACCACCCAGAGCCCATCCAGGTTCAAGAGGCAGACCCATAAGACTGTGAGAGCCCTCGCAAGGATATAGCATGTAAGCTAGTAACGAGACTTCAGGACGTGATAGATATAGCCTAATCAACCCTCGCATTAACGCAGCAACGCTATGAGGAACTGGCCAACGTGAAGCGCCAGCCTACAGAAAGACTGGAAGTGGGCGACAAAGTCTGGCTTCACATGGGGCATTACAGATCCCCCAGGCCTTGCAAGAAACTGGATTGGCTACACCATAAGTACACAGTCACAAAGGTTATCTCACCATATGTAGTAGAGCTCGATGTACCAACAGCTATATACCCACGCTTCCATGTGGATAGCCTGAAGCGCGCAGGCAACAACCCCTTACCTGGTCAAACGCTGGACGACGAGCAGCCGCCACTGATTATAGATGATGAAGGCGAGGAAACCTGGAATGTGGAGAGCATCGACGCAGCTACTTGGAAACGTCGAGGGCGCAGGCGGCGCTGCGAGGTTCTGGTTAAGTGGGAAAGGTATGCAGAGAGGATATAGGAGCCTGTTGAGACGCTCCAGGGGACAGAAGCAATGGAGGCTTACGAACGCCGTTATGGCTCCGCGATGGAGCATGATGGAGACCCAGCCTTAGCGCCGCGGGCGCGCCGCCGGAGGGGAGCGGGGGGGTGATGTCACGGGCTAGAGCCCGGATCGATATCTCCGGCTTTGCCGGAGCAGTCTCTGAGATCCGGCTCCGTTGGACCCACTATTCTGCCGGGGTACACCGCCTAACCCGGTCTGCTTCACCGCTGTTAGGCGCCTATCCCTGTAAAGTCTTTTCTTCCTTCTTCAGCTTAGAATAGTCAATCGACGGCACCTCTACGTTGAACAAGCCTAGGGGCCAGCCCCTTACATTGCTGTCTTATTCAGCCCCAGGCGCGTTTCTCGCACTGACGATGCGCTTCCCAGCGTTTGAATGGCTTGTACAAGCCCTTTCATCTGCAAGCTGACTTGCTCCTTCCGCATGCTTGACATTGTCGAACTCATGATGTCGCACTTGAGCCATCTTTGCAACTGCTTTTTGTAGTTTTTAGCATTACCACGCCCCGTATACCCAATTATACGTCGGAATTGTCGGTTAGTATGTCGTGACTCCGTTTGTGTTCCGATCTGAGCCTGCCCAGTCGCGTATGCCAATCGAGCAGCGTCGGTATAAAGTGAGAGGGAAATGGCAGCCTTCAGTTGAACATGAGCTGAATAATCCAGAAACCAATTATGCCCTTGTCCTAATGGCATTCTTAAACTTCGTTCATAGTCTTGCCGAAGGTATATTTTGAGTGTTCTGCGTTGTTTTCTTCTTATCGTACTCCGAAACACAACCTTCGCGTATGTTGAATTCCCAACATATATCAAACGAGTACCTTTCATTGGAATTGTCTGTAATATCTAAAAGCCCTTGGGTTACATCGTCGAATTTGAGGCATTTAAAGATACCCTCTCTGAGGCGAAAAACTTCGCGTTCGATAACAGGATTAATCATTCTCTCGATGGTCGTACAAAGAGCCATCGCAGCTCTCTCGGAGTCAATGTCTGGAGTCGTTGTCAAGCCGATACCAGAGAGTATCTTTGGGTAGACCTGGACCGTATTTACAATATTGGAGTTCTCCCGTAATGCAGGCTGGTTTGGGACCCTCTGTAGAAATTTGAGGGATGTTCTGAAGGGCCCTTTTGTTCGCTGAAGAAGCTGGCTAGTAACAAAGCCTGTTCTGTCACTTTTACGCGTATCAGATGACGCGTTGAGGTTTGAGTCATCCAGCCAGTAGGCTACGGCGCTGCTCTCTTCAGAATGATCGGAAATAATCTCCCAAAAGAATTGTGCCCTGTCGAAATCAACATGATCGTCACGTCTTTTTGTAAAGTATCCAAGGATCTGTTGAGGGATCTGCCATACGCTTCTGGGCGCAGTAGCTTTTCCAATCTCAGACTTGATGAGCAAGGTAAGCCAGGCGGCTTCGTGGCCTTTCAAGCTGAGGGTTGACGTTTCCGGGTCTGATGCAAGACTAGTCCTTGCTAAAGCTCGAATACCTGTCATGACGAGAGTCACGCCCAGTTGAACGATCGTAGCTGACCAATGAAGAGCTCGAGGCCCGACAAACTGAACAATGTATCCAGATAGAGTGAGGGACACTGACACTGTAGAGCAGCTCCTAGCTAATGTTACTTTGAATATCATAACCTGATAGGATACCTCATACTATGTAGAGCTGTGCTTTAGGTAACCTCTTCTAGAGGTCTTCAGGACACCAGCGTCTCCCCCCAGAAATATTGCGCAGGAAGGGAAGTCTTGGTCACCAAGAGTCAATGCCTGCTGCAGGCATAGTATTCTGAAGCCTTCGTCCTTGAGCTTCTTGTTAAGTACGTAGTCGGTTTCCTCCGTAGCACCTTCGATAATGTGGCCGCATAACATGATGCCTATCGTCAAGCTAACGGTGCCTATGACGAAACATAGATAGCCGTAACCAGCAACGGAAGCATCGCCCTTCTTCCACTCGAAGTAGTAAGTTGCTACCCCAGGGAGAACAAGGGCTGCTGTCTGAAGGGCAACTCCGATCGTTGCCAGTAACCATAATGTTGACGGCGAGGCAATTGCGGAGCGAGTATTAAGTGACAGGTTCGCAGGCAGGTTCAAAGGGGCGTTCTCCATGTTGAACTCAAGGGTCTCTTCGAGAGTTCGAGGGCCAATCCGGGGGCTGTCTGCAGTGTCGCCGCGATCCTCATCATTTTGGTCTTTGGTCGTGATCATCCCTTTGGCAAAGGCCTCGTCGAGATAGTGAAACTTGCCATCAGGTGAAACGATAACAGTTTTCATTCCCTTGGGCTCCCCAACAAGATGCGTGATCTGCTCTCCGTCCCACAGTTCGCAGACATTTGCGGACGTTGACGATAAAAGCTGCTGCTCTGCGACTGACTGCGTTTCTCTTGCTCTTCATAGAAAGCAGCTCGGTTAGTACTTAAACCTCTAGGTTTTCGATCGACTCACCGTCCGATCAGAGACTTGAGTCTCCTCCCGCCGCTAATGCGAATAGCGCTGACGACAATAGTAATTATCCCTAGCGGGCCCATAGCCAGGAGGAAGTTGTCTGCCCAGCCCATGCTCAAGCTAAGAAATTGCATCGTCACTTGCTCCCCAAAGAGCGTGAGAAGGGGAGCAAGGTCGCTGAAGAGATTATTCGAAAACTCATCACCATCGAAGTCCTCTGCCGAGGGCATAGTGACGGCGGTCCAGAGGCGGTTGATTGCGGTTACAGCAAAAAGTTGCACCTTGCGAGGTGCGAAGAGTTCGCCAGCCCCTTGAATTTCTTGGGGAGAGAGGATATTCTTCTGGCCGCCCCGCCAATCTCAGTTTGTCGTACGCGTGGACGCAGTCAGAATGAAAATTCTGCAGCGTTTGCTGGAATCAGGCTCTCGCCAAGACGTGGTTACCCGACATGCTGCAGGATATCTTACTGTGCTGTCTGCTTACGGAAAGACTGGCGATTGGCGGACAAACGCTCCAATGAGAACATCGTCAAGTTGGCCCCACGCTGCAGGCGACGTGTTGTTGAGCGGATTCGGAGGCATCTCAAAGATCTTAAGGACTCGGCCTCAACAGTCAGCATTCGTCGCTTGCAATGCCACAAGCCCGAATCGTACTCTGTATTGTAAGCCGATCTGGGTCAGTTTCATGCAAGCCACCCCGAGGCAGACAGCAAACTCCGTTGGCACCGCCATAAGTCTTCAGCGTCGCTGGGACCTGCAAGCCTGGAGACCATGAGTGAGCCTCGATGGATAGACTCGTCTTCAGATGTTTATCAAGTCAAACCAGAAAAGCTCTCGAATTCCAAGAGATTTTCTAGCACCAATGCCGACAATGAGATGTTTAATCCCGCAAGCGCAAATTGATTCCAAGTGGAACGAGATATCTATGAAGCACTCGAAATGAATGAGCTGATAATCCGATACTTCCGTTGAGCCTTTTTCATGAGCGTGAATTTTCCTTCGCTCACAGATCCCAGGTTTTACGGGTGTCGTGGGTTTTAGAGCCGACACGGCCTATTGCTAGCTCAAGCCGACTGTACTCCACAGGATCGCCTTCAGGATAGTACGATCACTATGGGCGAACGAAAAGGTTGGTACTGTTAAGCTGCAGGTGCGATGGCATCCACTATCCACAGTCATGGCCTTAAAGGTGGACAACTGCCCGACTCTGGATTCTGGAATCTGAAGCTCGAGACAACTCATTCAACGGACACCTTTGCTCTTGGCCCTGTTCTTTACGCTACATTGGCTGCATGGTGGCCTTTTAGCAAGCCTAGCATTACAGATACGTTGGACGAATGAGATGCTATCGACAGCTAGGACGTGCAGTATGTGAGAGGGGTTGAGGCAGAAGGATTTTCTGATGTTAACTTCGTATGGGTCAGGCATATTATCATGGGTTATTGGACGGAGAAATACACTAATTCATTTAGAATCATCCATGCAATCATAATGAGCATTTTGGACTCGGGCTTGTTTAATAAACGGCCACATTTCATCTCATGACAACCTAGTCAAAGTCTTACGCGGTGGGGAAAAGGAATACGCTGACATATGACGCCTTGGTTCTATTCTGATAATTCGTCGCAGCTGTCAGATCCTACCTTGACCGCCCGGAAAGTGTTGCGTCGGGCTTTTGGAATCATTGTGTCAGCCGGGATAACTCGTTGGGGTTTTCGGTATCAATCTCGTTCGATCCAGCCCCGTCATTTTCGCTTATACCGCAAGGAAGATACAGTTCTTGCAGCTGGTATCACGTGGGCCAAGTTGTTTGAAGAACACCTACCACAGCACGTTGAATTGCAACGCGCTTGGGTAACTAAAACCTGATATGGAACTTGAGCCGCCGCGTTGGACCTGTCTTCAAGATACAGTTGCCCTTCTAATTGCTCACATTGAAGTTGCTGCTTCCCATACAATAGGACTCTGCCTCAGGCGAGCTTTGGACCAGTAAGGCGGTCATATTTCACCGCTCGGACATCAAGAAGCGTTGCTTGCCTCATTCCTATTTCGGGCTCAATAGAGCCATGCTCTTTTGCATCAATATTACAGTGCCAAAATTCGGCATTGCGAATCTCTGATGCCATCCAGGCTTATCTACGTTCCGGGCAACATGAAAGCAACAGAGGTTCAAAGAAGTTAGAATGTAGCAGTGCCAACAATTAATTTTCGAAATAATCATGCCATACGAATGAATTCAGCCCAGAAGTATTTCTTTCCAGACTGGCCCCGGTTTAAGTGATTCTTCCATAGCTGTTTGGAAAATCTGCGCAATGCCGACTCTTTCTGCCACGCCGCTATCCCATTCTATCCACAATGCCCAGAACATGCTTCTGCCTTCATAATCTCTGGAGTATGTTTCATTTTTAGGGTACCTTTCCACGTGTTCCTGGATCTCCGCCACCGGACACCGGTTAGACTCAGATAGCAGGATCAGCTCAATCGGTCTCGAGTGGTCGGCGTGGACAATATCAGTTGAAGTTCTGTTTTGATACACACAGCCACAATAGCTGCCAGTTCGATCGAAAAGGTCGAGCACTAAACACTTGATGCTTGTCAAATTTTGCTCCTCAGAGTCATAGGCGTCGAAGTACAACGACATTGTCCAAAACTGCAGCAACGGATAAGAATATCGAGCTCGGTGAATATTGTGATGGCGGGGCGAAGGCTCGGTGGTGACATTGTTGCGGAGGAGCCGAGAAGCCGGGCAGTTGATTTGGAAAGTTCGTCTTCTGCGATACCCAATATCATGTTCCGTTGCCCCTAGGAAGCTGGGATTTTGGTCGATATCCCAGACTTGTGAGACTGTCCCAGTCGACGGTTCCAGCCTGTACCAGACAATCCAAGTGTGATTGGAAAGCCATTCATTCTTCATCTTCGTCGTATCCCCACCAAAGGTTTCGAAGAATATCTGTGATTTCCATCCGGCCCATGAGTAGCTAGGGAAGCCTCGGCGGCGGTCGGCAAGGCCAAGGGTGTGAAACAATAAGTACATATCGAGAGCTGCCACGGGCATACCCTGAAAGAAGTTGCATTTGCAACGGGTGGATAACGCACGACAAATGCCAGCCGTGGCATTGAGAATATCCGATTCGTGTGTCAGTTTCCGCTTTGTGTAGTTAAACAGCATCATCGTCCACATATCATGAGTGTCGATGTTGTCGTCCACCCATGAACCGTTCAGTAAAGACAAATAGCTATCGTCGACCCAATGATTCACTTTCAAATTTATTCTGGCGCCGTCGTCTTCTCTCCAATAACGTTCGCGACACACGTACAAGGCTTGGCTATTGACGAATATTATGCGTCGAGGACATAAGAAATACTCTTGAAATCTGCAGTAGTCCAAGAGTCAATGGCCTGTCAAGGATGAAAAGCGGTCGTTTGTAATGTTACTTACGTCCATGCCCTTGTATCATACCGAGTCTGCCTCAGGTACGTGCTCACACTCTTTGTCAAGATCAAATTGACCCCTGGAAGGACTTCGCTGACGTGTTGCGCACGTCGGCGTATGAGACCCCAGCCAGGAATACCAGCGTTTGCGTCTTCGCCACTCGCAGCAATAATCGTACAGAACGCTCTGCTATAAACAACATCCATGAGATTGATACCAGGGATCTTGTCGTTGTCGTCATCTTGGATCAGACACAACGCATCAATCCAGAGATATCTCTCCCCAATGGCTCCAGTGAACAAAATAACGTCTCTGATCGTACGAGGAAGGTTTTCCCAAATTTTGGTCAGGCCATCAAATTTCATCAGGTCCTTCAGATTACCCTTCAACAGCTGATACGTGTCCACTTGACCCCAGACGTAGCTGAGAGCGACATATCTGATGCTGTTTGGCATTGCGGCAATGCATCTCCGGTGCACGTCGATGACGCGGAAATTTGGTATCTCAACTTCCGGTGTTGACTGATGTGGGAAGCAGCCTGAGTGACGCTCTGAACAAGTGCTTAACCATTGCTTGACACGAGGAATATCGATTCTTTTTCAAGGAACCTGTGTGCTATGTCGAGAAAGGCAATTTCAGTCTGTAGGGCAAAACCTGAACATTTGAAACTGGGGCCGAAATTCGCCCACCTGATCTCGACACTGTGGTCATCTTGGAGGTCCCGTTCGAGTCCCTCACAGATCAGCCGACAAAAAGGGCAATATTCTCGGTCGCGTAGATATGACACTTTACCTAACGACCAAGAATAAGATGGAAACGTTTCTTTCCGCAAGCTTCCGTGTTTCCGAGCCGTCGCGTTGAGCTTCAAGAACGGAATGTTGGCACATATGCCGCAAAGTCTATTCTCGGGTGTTGACTCCATCTTGTTCGGTTCTGCATGTCATTGAAAGAAACGCTGCAAATCGGGTGGTCACATGTGGCAAGCCCCCGTTTGTATAAATACCTCGTGCTCCAGTGGCGACGGCCCAAGCCAAGTCCGTTAGGCTTACATGCAGAACGTCATGTGCATATGTACGAGTAGCATGGGTTTGCAAACCCCCACGTATCTACCCATTACCATTCCTCAGCCTGATGTACTTAGCCATCGATGTAATTACAAACACACGCCGCCACTTACATGCATTTCCCCATTTCCCTTTACTGAACTACTGTTGGTTTCAATTTGCTAAGTCCCTTTTCAGTCATTCAAATCAGTGTCCTTCTGTTGACAAGACTTCTGTTGGTCCGCGGTTGGAGATGGCCCCAGTCAATATTGATTGGTGTTCACCGGCCTTGGCGTGAGGCAGGCTGAGGGCACGAGGGTGGGGATGGGAGCAGGACGAAACCCTAGGGGCCAATACAAAGAGGCTACCTTTATGCAGTGAGACTAGAATCCTTGGAAATTGAGTCCTGAACCCGGAGGCCTCTTTTCATGCGAAACCCACCCGGCAAACACCACACCCCGCGCGAGCTTAAACAGTTTGGCGAAGAGGAATGTTGTGGGAACGGCGTGCGGTTGACGGCCCCACCGTTCACCAACACAAGAAGGAATGTTGAATGATTTTTCTACCCGCAACTACTAGCGGGACAACAATTATTCATGTCCGTGTAAATAAAATTTTGTGCTCATCTGGGGCCGGAGAGCCCGGCATGATCGAATCAGTACGCAAGCATAGAAGGTCACGTTCAGATTAAAATCGCTTTGCTGGAGCTTTTTTCCTGTGATTTATCATCTACTTTCAAAAGTTACAGCGCCGCTCCCCATAAACTAGGGTAATTACAAGCCCACCTAATCTATAAGTGTAGCTATCATGCTTGTCTAAATAAATATAGTGACCGTGAACCCTCACACTGGGTGAGAAACCTCCTCAACATACTCATGGTAACTCTTGCAAAGGACCTTAACTTCAGGACAGTACGAAAGAAAAGATCTTCATTCCCCATTAGAGAGGGTTATGAAGGGCCCAGAGGTCTATAATCCTCAGTACTCACTCACACAGCCCGCAAAACACTCTTTCCAGGATGAGAAGAATGCCGCAGAATTTTGTTATGGCCAGGGTCCCCATCATCTGGCAACCCCCGGATCTCATATCTTATTGAACGTGGGTCTACATGGAGGGAGGCTATAAGAACAACAGCTTTAGGGTCTGGCGAATACCCCTGCTTCAGCGGAATCTGAAAATCAGATTCCTCGGTGAACACTTTCTGGCTAACCAGCACTTATTCACATCTGAATCGTATCATGTTCATTACAATCATCATACACACAAATTACACTATTCACAAACCCCCCTCCACCTTCAGCCTCACTCAATCCCTCTCCCTCTCCCTTCCCCTCGGCCCTCCACCCCCAGCCCAAGCCCATCCTGCACACTCGCCCTCCTCAAAAACCTCATCCCGTCCGCCGGACTCATCATCCTCGGCCCGGGGCTCGGACTCCCTCCCCCACACTCCCGCCAATACTCCCGCTCCTCTCGCTCCCAACCAACCCCATCGCCCCACCCGCTCCCCCGCCTCCCAGATCCCCCAGCACGCCCGCCGGCATGTTCAGGCTCGGGATGCTCGCCTCCGGCACCGCCTCCAACGTCGTCGGCCGCATCGCCCCAGGCGTCGTCATCGCCTGCGGTGGGCCTCGCTCCAACGTCTCCCGGTAGAACGCCTCCAGCCCCTTCTCGTCCTTGCAGAACCGCTCCACCTCGAGCAGCAGCGCGATCGGGTCCACGGCGGCCGGCGGTAGCGCTGGCGCCGTCGAATCTTTCACCGGCAAACTCCCTCTCAAAGCCGGCGACCCGCCTGCGTAAAACACGGGCTTCACCATCGGCGAGCTAATCGGCGTCGGCTCCGGGATCCCAAAAGGTGTGTAACTCCCCACGGGGATAATCCTTCCCGCCCTCTCCACCACATTATTCCCCCCCCCCCGGCCGCGCTCGCCTCCCTCATGTCTTTCAGCTCCTTCTCCCGCGCCGCCGACGCGCGGTTGCTGAACAGCCGGTTCGCCAGCACCAGGAAATCGTCCGTCGTGATCTCCGCCAGCAGCACGCCCGACCGGTGGATGTACTGCGAGTACTTGAACTCCGGCCGGCCCCAGCTGTAGCTCACCTCCACGTCCCGCGGGAAGTCCGCCGCGGCCTCCATGTCTAACACGAAATCCAGCCGGCGCATCAGCGCCTTCTGGTAAAAGTGCTTCCCGGGCGCCGTCTGCGGCGCGAAGGACCCGGGCTCGTAGTACGTCACGGGCTGCTGCGCCGGCGGCGGCGCCGCGAGCTTGATCACGTACGGCCGCCGGAACGGGTTCACCTCCGTGATGGAGCACGCCTCCTTGATGGGCACCTCGACGAGCCTCAGCCCGTGCGTCGCCGCCTCGCGCGCCCAGCCCTCCACCACGTCCTCGATCAGCTTCGCCGTCACGTTCATCCAGTCGATGCGGATGTGGTAGCAGTTGTCCGGGTTGTGCAGCCTGTCGTAGTGCAGATCGATGCGCTCCGGGCGGTACGAGCGCTTGCGGTGGTCGACGTCGTACTTGATCACCTTGCTGAGCACCACCTTAGGCATCTTCTTGTTGTTGAACATGGTGGACGCCGTCGGCGTGGTGGACCCGGAGTTGGGCGAGTTTTCCTCGTTGATGGACATGGGCCGGGAGATGCGCGGCGAGTCGCGCGGCATCGTCTCCGACATGGGCGTCGACGGCACCGAGAGATCTTTGCGGCGGGAGTTGAACCACCCGGGCTGCGGCTTGGCGTACTCGCTAGCGATAGAGTAGAAGTACTGTCCGTCTCTGAAGGGATGCCGGCGCTCAACGTGCTCAAACAGGCCCCCGCGGTCCTTCTTGTCGTCGGACCGCTCGTAGGTTTCCACCATGAGCATTTTGCCCAGCTGCTCCGCCTCCTCGCGGCTGTCCAGGTCTTCAAAGTTATCCATGAGCCACGTCGTCATGTCTGAACCGATGAAGCAGTTGTAATGCAGTCGTAAATGCCACCGTCGGTTCTGCAGCTTCACGCCGCCGCTCTCGACGGGTTGCTGGATGGCCTCGGCCAACGCGGCAAGATTCAACCCAGACTTGCGGAACCGCTCCTTGGACGAAATGAGCTGCCCTCTCCGGTTGCCATCCATGCCCTCAAGCAGCGGAAGGTTGTCCATTTCCGCCGCAATCACGACGGATGGGTCCTCCGTCTTGTACACAATATCCAACGGATTCGGGTCCCGTCGCGTGTTCACAGTCTGGTACCGCCTCTCAGAAGGCGGGAGATACCGATGCTTCTGCCACGACAGCGACAACCTCCTGATCCCCTCCAACCGTACCTCCTCCGCGTTGTCACCGGCCTGGTTCCTGGGCACGGCAGAGTACCGAGACACCATCGGGATCAGCACGAACCTCGCCCTCCAGAACCTCAGATTCTCCGTCATCTCATCGTGATGCCCCGCCAGGTAGGAATCGATGTAGTTCCAGTTCCTCTCCGGCTTCGGCGTCGCGATATCAACCTCCTCCGTCTGGTACCCAGCATCCATCAACGTCCGGATCGCAGGTCTATACAGCGGTCCACCGGTCGAGTTCCCACCAATCGTCGACGCCGCCGGTTTGCGGATGTAGATATTCACCTCCACCTCGGTCCCATTGACGCAGGAGAGCTGGTGAATCACGTTGCCCACACTCAGAAATATGCTCGTCCCGTCCTCCATCGCCTGGTCCCGCGAGAAAATGTCCGCGATCCGGAGCAGCCTCTGCCCGAAAGCCTTGGCCACAGACGGCCCGATCACGACCTGGAACCCCTGCGAGAACCTCAGGCTGATTAGCTCACGCAGGAACTCCTCCCGCGACTTGGGCTCCTCGCTGAGCTCGTCGTCCGCGTTCTGCGCAATCACGTACGGCTGCCGCTGGTACTCGGTGTCGAACTGTGTCTTGCTGGGGAAGTACTCCGTCGTGAGCGGCACAGCGGCCGGGCAGCACAGCGCCTTCCACTTCATCACCTTCATCTCCGACGTCCGCGGGAACACGTGCTGCCACCGGCTGTACAGCACTGTGTCATCGACCTTGTTCCGGTCCGGGTTCGATGGGTTCAGCACCGTCAGCCAGGGCGAGATGGCCGTGGTGGGCGATAACGTAGACGGCAACTCCGGCGTTGCCCCGGCTCTAAGCTTGCTGTTGAACATCTTCTGATTATCATCCTCCGCCCTGAACACGTTCGAATGCCGCTGATCACGGTCCTCGAGAAAGATCTCCTTTCTCGCTAGCGACGGCGGAAGGACGGACCCGTACTTGTGCTGCTGCGCCGCCGAGCTCTGGCTTCGCCCGGAAGACTTCATGTTGATGGGGATGCTCGGCGTGCTCGGCAGATCCTTCAACGTGTCCCTCGAGTCAGACCGGAAGAGCCCCGACGACATCGACGACATGGCGGGCTTGATGACCTGCGGCGATGACGGTCGCGGCATGGTGGACATGACGAGCGGCGTCGTCGGGCTCGTGACGCTCTGCTCCGTCAACGCGCCCACCGTCTCGAAACTCGCCTCCGCGGCCACAACCTTGGGCGCCGCCACGCCGAAACCGCGAAGACCCAGGCTGATCTGCCGCATGAACTTGGGCGCCTTCGACGGCGTGTTGGCGCCCGACGTCTTGCTCACGGTGCTGCCCGAATCCGGCGTCGACGAGTTCGTCGAAGATGTGGTCGTCGTCATCGTCGCCGCCGCCGTCGTTGGAGGGTGCGCCGCCGCCCTCCTCGCAGCCGCTACAATCTCCGCCTTCTCGCTATCCCCAATGTTCACGCTCAGCTTCCTCCCCGCAGCGACCGCCGCGAGGCTCTGGTTCGGCACAATCCTCTTCTCCGGCAGACTCGTCCCAAAGAGCCCCGCGTCCTCCATCAGCTGCCTTCTCGTCGTCTCCTCCAAGTCCCTCGAAGCCCGGCTCCGCGCCGGCCGCCTGCTCCTCGGCAGCTTCGCCCTCGTCTCGTCGTACTCCTGCAACTGCTTCCACAGGCTCTTCTCCCCGGGCCGCACAAGCCTGTCCGGAACGAACTTTTGGAACCCGTACACGTGGTCAACCAGCCCGTCGGGGTGTCTCTTTGGCGGGATCATGGCAATCTCCTCCGCCCCGACCAGCCTCGCCTTCTGCGACGTCTTGGTCTCTGTCGTCGCCACCGGGAACAGCGGGTCCGCCTGCAGCGGCGTCGTCTCGATCTCATTCGTCTCAAGCACGCTCCTCATCTGCAAGTCATACATGCGCGCGCGGATCGCAAAGTCCTCACTCGCCGCATTCCGCCCCTCCTCCTCTTCCTCCTCCTCCTTGGAGACGCTCAGCGCGATGCCCTGGTACGACAGAGCCTCCTCGCTCGTGCCCGTCCAGTACGAGACGTGCAGCCACTGCGGGAGCGCGTACGACCACTCATCCTGCGGGTTCGCTATCCTCTCGATTCGGTGCGCGAGCTCGAGCCCCTTGGTCGGCGACAGGCTCTCCGAGAGCGACTGGTAGCTGCCGATGACGGGCGTCGCCTGCTGCTTCGGCGTGCTCTCTCGGCTCCGCACGCTCCTCGTCCGCGATAAGCCGTGCGAGTCTCCCGCCGTCTGCGGGTTCCGGTACCGGAACAGCGGCACCGAGTGCAGCGGCATCTTCGGCACGCAGATGAGGTCGATGCCGATTCCGTTGCCGACGAGTGCCTCCGTCGTCCTCCGCAGGCTTTCATACTCGACTTCGAAAACACCCGGCCCTGGGCTGATAACCACGATCGAGATACCCGTCCGCATGAGATCGCGGTCGACATAGTCATGCGAAAACTGGCTGCTCGCGAGATTGATCGCCTCCAGGAAATTTCCGTACATGGCCAGACTGCTCTCGGCCTTGACGCGGTTACTCGCGACGCCCCTCCCCTCCTCCGCCAGCGGCACAAACGCGCTCCCCGCCTGCTGGTGGTGCAGACTAATGTCCCGCCGGAAGAAGTTGAACTCCCGCTTCAGCTGGTACAAAATCGTCGTCCACTCCCCGCTCGCCATCTCGCTCACCACGACCCGGTAAAAGTCCTTGTACGGCCTCTTCTCCCCCGAGATCTGCGTGCCCGTGTAGTAATCCCCGTGCACCGTACCCGCCAGCTCCGTCGTCAGGCCCGTGTCGTACTCCACCCTCGCAAACAGCACGATGCTCACCAGGTGCTTCGCCTTGAGCTTCGCCCACTTCTTAAACAGGGCGGGCAGGAACCCGTTCACCACCTTATTAAACAGGATCTCCCCGCTCCCCTCGCTGTCAAAGTCCCACATCTCCCGCGCCATCTGTATGAACAGCACGTACCGCGCCGACTCGCTCCTAAAGATCGGCCGCGTGTCCCGCGTGAAGAAGGCCGAGTGCGTCTTGCGCCCGTCCACGTACACCGCCGTCACCTGCGCCTTGATCGTGCCCATGAACAGAATGCTCTGCCCCTTGTACACCGTCCGCTCCGTCAGCTCCCCGATGGCCAGCCGCCACATGTCCGACCGCGAGAGGTACTGGTCCTTGAAGCTCAGCTCCACGTGCGAGGCCGCTGTCGCGGGGCTGTCCGCGTCCACGGGCGTGAGCAGCACCTGCGTGCCCTTCTTCACCCCGAACGCGTCCGCAATGTGCTTCACGACGTAGATATCCACGTTCGGCAGCCGGCTCTTGAGCTCCTTGGACATCTCCTTGGCGAAGAAGAAGTACTTCTTCCCCAGCGCCGCCGCCGCCGCGCTGCCGTCTGATGTCTGTGCAACCCCGTCGCCCTGACCGCCGCCACCGCCGGCCCCCGAGCTGGCAGAGCCGCCCCTCGCACCCGTGGCGGCATGGTCCTTCACGGACGTCTTGCCGTCCTCCGTCCTGATCACCGTGATCGCGACGAGGCTGCCGGGCCTGACCTCCCCCTTGACGAGCTCGGGGCTCAGGAGGACCTCGTCGCGCGAGTAGCCCTCGTTCACGCCGACAACACAGCGGCGTTCGAGGCGGCGGTGCTTGACGGAGCTGCTTGAGTTGTCGCCGCGGACCGTGGAGGCGCTCGACACGGTGTCTGGGGAGCGGGGGGACTCGACGGAGGAGGCAGCGGACGCGGTTGCGGGGGGTTCGAGGGAGGTCCTGCTGAACTGGCGGAGGTGCGAGGGCCAGTTTGGCGTCTTGCGCATCGAGGCGCCGCTGCGCAGGGGCGGAAGAGGCATCGCGGATATCTAACTCTAAGATTTCCTTGCGACGGAACGCTTTCTCTTGTCGTCGTGTGAGGTGAGGTGTGGGTTCGGTTTCGCAGTCTACGTCTTGCGTTTTCTTCTTTCGGCTCGCGGTCACGGGGGCCCTATTGTGTGGCTTCGCAGTGGCATTTCGTTATCTCGAATCGCCGGTCTTCTTGTCGTGTCGTTTCGTTTCGTAGAGCTGGTATCGTTGTGGCCGTGCTTATCAGTCGCGCAGGCGAGCTGTGATTGTGGTGGTGTGCATCATGCTGGGGAGCTGTCGATTGCGACGGCAGAATTGTGGATGAGCTCGAAGGGTGGGGTACACCGCCTGCTTTTTCTGTGTCTTCCCCAGAATTTTGACGTTTGCAGGACCCGCTGTGTCTCGGTCTGTCTTACCGGCGACCGAGGTGCGACTTCAACATGCAGCGCAACCTCACATTCGTGTGTAGACTTTTGTTTACTGCTGAGAATAACTTGGCACTAGTCACACAAAATCGAGTGCTGGGAAGGTTTCTTATTACTTCGCCTTTGCTCCCAGCAGCTAGCTACCCACAAATAGTTGACAACCCAGATACGCCGTCCCCCATTCCCCCCTCCTGAAAATAGCGGCTCAAAGTAAAAGGGCGCTCGCTGTCCTTCTATCCCGTGCCATTCCAAAACGCCAAATATCGGGCTCGCAAGCCCGCATGTAAACCCGTCCCATGCCAGACATATAGCTGGTGCCGCAAAGCACACACCGCACGAGCACGCTCTCAGAAAGCAAAGAAGTGTAAATTTCTTGTGCTTCGGGGTATCAATTCGATGTATCTGGTCTCTCTCACACATTCTCTCGCTCTCTTCTGACCAAGGAAAAATGGGTTTGGTGGTGGTACATTGTAATTGCAGAAATGTTCCTGCTTGCTGACTTGTCATTACGTCGTAAAGCTCACGGGCTAAACACCTTGCCCGTGGTTTTGTTGTGTTTATTCGCTGGAATCAACAGCGTCGAGCCAAACGCGAACGGCCTCGCGGAGCGCGCTTTCTCGGTCTCTGTCGGTGTGGCTGTTGGTGTCTGCGTTCTCGTGATCCCGCTCCTCGATGACATCCCGGATGATCTCGTCCAAGGCCGACAGTACCACTGTCTTACATTGGTCGCGCGGTACTTCTTGAGCCGGTACCGGGATACGAGTGGTATGGTGCGAGTCTACCGACGCCGAAGCCTCGCTATTGCTTCGGTCTCGCCGTTTACTGGTTGATCGGGAAGAGTTCGATGAGCTCTGCTTGCTGACCTCGCTGCTCTGAGCAATTACCCTTTCAACCGCTTCGATCAAGACTTCGTCCAAGCTCGCGATGGGCTCCTCAATGAATTCATCGTCCAATTGTGTCTCGTACGGGAGAACAGAAGGCGTCATGGGTGCCGCGCTGTACGAGCTCGAGCCAGCGGAGCCGAGAGGGGCCGCCCGATCCAAGAATGGCTTCGGTCGGATAAGGCGGCGATAGCGGATGCGCATGATTGTGTGCCTTGTTGTATCCGCAATGAGGGCGCTACTTACGTCAACCCATCGATCTGCGGGCTGCTCCATAGAGTAGAAGGGCTGCGTGATGAAGGGGGTAGGTTCAGCTCTCATAGACTTTCGGATGTCGTCCATCAGGTTGTCTTGAGGAGGCACGGCTTGAAGGATCATGTCCTCGTGATATCGCTGGAGAAATCCGGCAACATTCATGGGCGAGTCGCCGTCGATGGTGATTCTGGAGAACTGCTCAAAGCCTTCCAGTCCGCTGCCAATTCCCGGAGTAGAGAGATATCCACTACTGGAGGGCGAACTGACAGCCGTCTCGAAGGATGTGATATAGTCAGGAAACGGGATGTCAACATCTATAACTCCGTCTTCGGCATTGATCGAGGTTTTGACCGGAGACTGAAAGTCGCCACTGGGGTCGGGAATCCTCTCAGGGAAAGTGATCTTCTCGGGCGCGTCGTCTATGGCTTGATCGTCGAAGCCCCGGGGGGTGTTGGGGCCGTTGCCATTACCCTCGGTGTTCCGGGCGTGTTCGTCCGTCCTTCGATAACCTTCGGTTCTAACCTCTCGGACCATCTCGGCGAGCTTGTCTCGGCGGCCATGAATGGATTTCGTAGGGGACGTTGGCCCGCTGCTGTAGGGGTGGCTAGGCGTTGTTAGGCCGGTAGAGTCCCTCCGCTTCCCATTCCATAGAGTGCTGATTACACTGCCCCATTTCGAACCTGACATACGGGAGTCGGTGCTCGCGGAGCTGACATGACCGGAGCTTTCGCCTCGTTTTAACGTCCGCTTGAGGTCGTCCGCGGCCACGCTGCTGCTGCTTCCTGGTCGCAAACTTCGCCGGTTCTCGAATCTTTGGGCGGTTGTGAAGTGTGGAATGGTAGTCTCTGGCGTGATGGTTGTGGTTGTCGCAGCGCTGCTCTTCCTGCTGACCTGATCATTGCCAGGGATGGGCAAATTCGATCGAATTGAGGTCGCATCCGAGACACGTCTTTCGTGGCGGCTTTCCATGCTGAGATGTGCCAGCTGAGGAGGAACACCAGACGCCCGCGTGCTTTGACTGACTGTGCGGGAGTGTGACGTTCTCCTTGGACCGGTTCGTCGGTTAATCTTGCGGCGCAAAGACTCTTCTCGAAGAATTGGGATGATGAGCGAAGGGGGTGACTGGGAAAAGGCACCGAAGGACGTGGACGTGCTCGGTCGATGCGTTCGCGACGATGAGATGTGCTGGTGCGATGGCAGGAAGCTGAGAGCAGAAAGATCAAACGCCGCGCGAGCATCTTGTCTTGGGCGATAATGACTGTTCGTGCCGGCAAAGAAAGGTCCTCTTCGCCCTTTGCCTTCTGCTGCTGGTGGTGCTTTCTGCGATACCATGCCGGGCTCATCGCGTTCAGCCAGTCGGTATGCGTGGCGAGGAAGCCAGTGAGAAGGTTGAAGAAGAAGAAGCCGTGCTCTTTCTCCCCCGCCTTTCTCGCCATCCATCTGGCCTCGTCTCTCCAAATGCCCCACCTTCCCTGCGCGGTGATGACGCGCTGGGCTCGCAAGCCTGTTACAACCCGCACTCTTGCCATACTCGCCTCCTGCACGATGGTGTCTTCGTGTTGCAGGCAGTTAGGTTGCAACGCAATCACCTTTGCATTCGTTTTGGGGGGCTTGATGAAATGAGGCTCGTCGCGCCTGCCACCCATAGACGGAGCCCGACCAACGTACGAGGAGAAGGACGGAGGATAGGGGTCAGGTGAAGCAATATCTGCTTGCTTCAGTAGTGTGCCGAGCGTAGTAGCCACAACTCCCTGAAGATGCGTCAACGTCCGCATAATGATATCCCAGTGCTGAGTTATGGTGTCCATCCTGTCGTCGACATCAGTTGAGCAGGAGGAATCCATGGAGTCAAGAGGAAACCCTGATCCTGATAAGGTCCAGCCAGAACGACGCGCAGAGCTCATAGATGACGGGAACGACGACTCTTGTTCAGTGTAGGAACTTGCCCGGAAAGTCGATCTGATGGTGGAAGGAGGAATTGGCTGAGCGGAAGTCGGGGGCAGCTGGACCACCAGCACGACTGCATACATGGGTGTGCGCTTCTGCTTGGGCTGCGGTTTCTTCTTCTTGGGTGGGTTGTTGTCGTCTGCGGACTGTGGAAAGGGGAAACCTGTGTTCTGGTCGGAGAACCGGCTCAAAGGGGTATCGCTCTGCGCATCGGCATCGTCGCTGGGCAGCAAGACTGGAAAAAGTCGAGTGATTAGGATTTTTCTCCTCTCTGGAAGAGGCCGCGAGTTTGGTGCCGAGGATGTGAATGACTGAGTGGGCTGCATGGGCGAGACACTGTCCGATGTGTATGACTGAGCCAGTCTGCTAGAGCGCATGCTAGAACGGCCAATAGAGCCCCGACCATCGCCCATGTATGAGCCCCATACTCGGGGCGACTATCAGTGGGAACGATATGAACTTTTGTTGAAGTGCCTTTGTAAGCCATCAATTCTGAATTTCCAAAGACGGATCCGGCAAAAGCGTGAATCTCGTCTGTGTACTCGCGTCGTGCGCGCTGGAGGTCTGTCTCAGCCTGAGATTGAGTTCGACCTTGCATCGAAGCCCTTCGATCAAAAGCACCTTGGCGGGGCTGAGGACTGTCCGGCTGGATGACCAGAGGCCGCGATGTCTGATTTAAACTGCTTTTTCGAGGCGATGTTGGATTTCTTTGATAATCATGAACTGTGCCGATGCCTGATACGGGCCTTTCCCTCGTCGCTGGCGGCTTGGGTGGGCCCGGGTGGCTGTCGAAAAGAAGCTGAGCCGGGAACGAGGCCACGGCATCCTGCATGATGAGAAGGCGAACGTGACGGGTGTCTAGGTCGATGTCTCCGTCGTAGTCAAAGGCACTTGCGATGGATGCCAGCGGGAGGGCGGAGGCCATGGAAAGCGGGAAGACCTGGTCATTTCGATGTTGATATAATGCCTCGGTGTCGGGGAACAGGAGATTTCTTGTGTGAATGTCCTCTTGCATGGACTCGAGGGATTGTGGAGATTCTTTGTAAGTATTGTTATTCGTTTGGGATGGGTCAGGAGCGTTTGCCGGGCTCCCGGTGCCCAAATTGAAGAGCTTCCCCAGCATCTTGAATGAGACGGCTGGTAAAACGATGATGAGAATGCTCTAGTTGCTCAGAGGTTTGGGGGAAGGGCCATTTTCTCAACACGGCACGCAGTGGTAATTCAGTTGGCACAACATTGCTTCTGGCAGATTTTCCATGTGACTGAGGGTGAGCAATGTGAGAGACGATGATGGTGCGGCTCAGGGTCGAGGCGGCATGTGGTGGGTAGAGGCGGGCTGAGAGCAACAGAGTTGAGGGGTGCACGGTGTTGGAGAAGGCTAGCCGGGGTCTGAAGCTTAATGGTAATGAGTCGTCGGAAGGTGGTCGGAGGTTGGCAAATCGGGTCTTGTCGTCGTGTCGGGTTGTGGATGATGAGACGGTTTGCAAGCTCTCTCTTTTTGAGTGTATATGAGGCGCACGCAAGATAACTTGTCGTGGGGTGCAGTCTCCAGATCGAAATGCCGGGATGTGTGCAGTTTAAGGTCGCGCGAGAAGAAAAGGCTGGGGGTCGCGATGGTGGGAGCGAGCGAGCGAGCGCGTCTTTGAGGTGGGAGAGGAGCGGGGTGGTCAAAGGAATGTTGGTGGAAGGGAGCAACGGGCGACGCAGCAACGAGGCTATCGAAATCGGGAGGTCGGAAGGGTTGACGACGGGTGATGAAGGGAGAAGTTTGGTGGTGAGAGAGATGGATGTGACGCAGGCAAATGGGAACCAGATGCTCGGGACAAACGCGGCGAATGGCAGTGGCGGATCAAGAGGGGCCGGGGTGGTGGGTTGAGTGCTCGGTATTTGCTCGCATTCGTCGTGCCGACTGCAGGTTGTCGAGTCGAGTTCCCAAGTCGAGTACTCTCAATCTCGGCCAGGACGGACCGGTAAAGGTAGGCGAAAAGCAGCGGAGGCGACAAAAGACGGGGAGAGGCGGGCCTCTGCGGGGAGAGTAGGATTGCAGACGGCAGAGATGGTGTCGAAGTTGAGGAAAGGGTGGCCGAAAGACGGGAAGAAGGGCGATGATATCTGGTGCGGTGCGGTGCGGCGGGCTAGGCTCGGCGGTGGAAGGTCGAGACAGACTGACAGCAGTCGGGGTGTCGGTATGAAGTAATGCGATGGATATGTTGTTTGGGAGGAGCGTCGGAGCTGGTGGTGGGCGTGTCGCTATGTACCTTGCCCTGCGCAGTATCCGTAAGGGTGTGGTGTCGAGGAGTCAAGAGTCAAGACGGGTAGACCTGGTCAACAGGCAGAAGAAACGAAGACGAAGCTGGGTTCTGGAAGGGAGTGATGGTGGTGGTGGTGGCGGTGGTCGGGGCGAGCGTTGCAGTGTCAGGGCACAGGCTTAGGCTCTGGCTCTGGCTCTGGTTCAGGCTTAGACTTTTGGGCTGCTCGGGGCGAGGGTGGTGGCAGCACAGAGAGCGATTGACATGGACATGGCCCGGAAGGGGGGGTGTGCGGGTGTGACCAGTCAACCGTCAACGGCGAAAGCTGCGTATCCGGTCATTGTGGTGTTTTGGTGCGTGGTGTCTCGATGTTGGTGTTTGGGTGAGTGACGGCTGAGGGAAGGTATGGAGGGGGAAAGAGAGGAAGAGAGAAAGAGGCAGTAGGCGATGGATACCTTGCTTAATGGATGGACATTGGACACCACACTCAGTGGAGGGCGACGCGGAAGTGCCGCAATCGTCAGTGGCCCGCTTGGTGGGAGAAGGTACGTATCATCCGCCTACTGTGGATACCTGAAGACTGAAGTGCACCGTTGGTAGAAGGCACGGTGGATAACATGCACCGCAGCACCTGCCTTACCTTAGGTACCAAAAGTAAGGTTCTATGTAAGGTAAGGGGGAATGTGAGGCAAGTGCAAGTATCCGTTCTTGTCGTCACGTACCTACCAGCCTCAGGTGGAATTTCATTACTTGTACATGGCGCGGATATGAGTTCAGCCTGGCAAGATTGATGTGATGTCTGTCAGGCTTGGTCAGCACCCAAGGTATCCCCAAACACACGACGGAAGCTCAGCATCGAACGGCGTAACGGGAGCGGCAGTGGCAACGGCAAAGGCACGGCAAAGGCGATGAACCAACGGCAGCGGCAGCCACCTCAACACCTCACATCACCCTTTACTGCTTCAGGCAGTGAGCTACCCCTCCAAGACTGCAACTTGCAAGACCGCGATGCCCTGCTGTGCATCTTGGAGGCGAGACGGACACAAAATGCGGTGAGGACGGCCCTGGTCTTCTGTTGCGCATCTCATGCATCTTTAGCGCGCTGCCGCTGCGTGTGCCGCTGCCTGTCGTCTGTCTGCCCCTCCAAAACTGGGCACCTGCCTTTATTAAGGTAAGGTACTTACTGCGTAGTAGGTAAGGTATGTACCTTAGTAAGTATTTTTTATTTTTTTTTTATTTTCTCTACTAGGTATGGATGAGAAATAACGAAAAAGAACCACAATTCCCATCGACAAAAAACGTGCCTCGGACTGGGGTAGACCTGACACCAAACACGACTTGTCAAGTCCCTTAGGTAACACGGAACCAAGACTCCTCTCGCGCTTGACCCCAATCGACTACAGCTCCCGTCCACTGTCCAGCTCACTGGGCAACGGCGGCGGAGAATGCGCGTGGTCACTGTAATGTGCCCCATTCCACCCCGTCAGGTAGTCTGTAAGAGGACGTGACCTGCTCGAGGATTGGACCCTGAATTCGAGGCGACAGAACTCTAACTGCTTCCTGACAGCACCTGCCGCATGCATTAACGCGACACTTGACGCACCATTTCCACCTTTACCGCACTTTCCTTCGACTTTATCATCGCAGCTTCGACAATTACCTTAGTGTACTGTACCTACCTTACCTTCAACAAGCCAGGTGCCCCATCAATAACGGCGACGACTTCGCAAATCACAATGGGTCCTCTCACGTGGTCAATCAGTCATGGCAAGGCAAGGCAAGGTTTGCATCGACCATCCCCGGACCTCAACACCATCAGCTTCATCCACCGTGGACCCCCTCCAGCCGTCCAACCCCCCGTGTCGTCTAATTACTTCTCCAGGACCAGACCCTGCGCTTCTGTCTTTCCGTCTCTGCTCTGGTCCCCAACTCCGATGCTGTCTCTGAGGCTTCCTTCTTCAAGCTTCCAGTGTTCCTCCGCCTCCGACCTGGTGCGCCTCGTCAGCCCTGCCGACGCGCCTGATGCCACCGCCAGCTCCTGCCAACCCACCCTGGTCGCTCATCTCAGGACCGAAACCATCGTCCTCTCCTCCCTCAATGTCACACTTGACGTAGGGCATCAACGACTGCGGCAATATTTCTCATCGGGCCTCTTTCACCACTTTCACCATATCCTGCTGCTGCGCCCATGTGTTGACTGCGATTCACTGCCCCTGGCTGATGGCAGAAGGACCATGGTGCTCGCTTGCGGTAAAGTAGACGATTCTATTCCTGGACCGCAGACAGAAACGTTCGTCACCCGCGTCTGGTCTCACGGCACATTGCGCACAGCACTCGTCAGCTCTCATCGTCGGAGCCGACCCGACGGAGCATGCTCCATCTTCCATGTCTGCGCCCACGCCTCTCCGATCAACACGCGCCAATCCTCTGTCTCTGATGGCTGATTCCCAGGCATACCCCTGCGGCTCCCACTGCACATCCAGCTCCCTCCCCTCCCCCAACCCGCCGAACCCCCATTATTACATCAGTCGCTGACAAAGGGTCCTGCCCTCGACTAATGATCGTCCGTCCCTCAAGACTCGAGAGACATGAAGACATGAGGGGCAGCGATGCCAGACTCCAGTCGACGTTGAGCGCCCACAAATCGCTGCTGCGAGTGACCTCCCTCCCTGCTGCTGGTCATCGACGTGGGTGGTGCGGCAGCGAATACCTACCTTCCCACCTTCCCTATGGCCACCACCATGTCTGGATATGGAATCCATGCCCGTCACTGTGGCTGGATTCGGGGCGGTGGAGAGTGCCCGCACATTGCTCCGGCGGCCACGACACTCGAGCGTCGCACTCCAATATCCCGTACAACGGACAACGGGACAAAACACCTCGGTGAGAGACCGACGACCTCTTCGCCTTGAGCCAGTCCACGCCACCATCTTCAACCGACCCGACCTGTTCCATGCTCTTCCGCTGGGGAGCTCGGAACCTCCGGCGCACTTGCACAACCCTCTCGACCGAGGCGACAAGACACGACACCACAAGTGCCTGACCGACCGGCCCATCTCTTCTTTCGTTGGCGTTGCGGCCCAGAAACCAGACGGATGTTGTTGTTACCCAGATTGGCATGGCAGGGTATATGCTACCCCCCGGATTCCGGAACCGGAACCCAGAATGCCCATCGTACATGGCTATCCCCGATAGCATCGATAGCGACCAACCAGGCCCAACAAGTCGCATATACCATTGCCGCTGTGCAGAGTATCAACAAATGACAATCGCATACACTTTGACTCACCCAAGATGACGCTGTACACCTCCTGGCTGTTGTGTGTTGCACCGCCACGACCTTCGTTGTCCCAGAGCCTGCGAATGGAGATGACGGCTTTGTTCACGCGCCAAAGCCAAGTCTTTTTGCAGTGCCAGCTGCAGATGAGACACATCCACGTAGGGCAGCTGCAAGCTAATTGCGGCGTCTGCTGTGGTTGAGGTGGATGGCCATGTTGCCTTGTGCCTCGTCCTGCTTTTCTGCCTGCATTCTACCTTACACTGAGTAGAAAAATACAGCGCAAGTCGGCCAACAGAAAGGCCCTGCAGACACACTCATCGACTGCTGCCGTACCACCTCAGACTTACATCTCGCATATGAACACGCGAGGAGCGCATCACATTGAACGTCTATCTGCCAGCGTCAGTCACATTTGAGACTTGCGCCGCCGGCCAGCGAACCTCGCCACATGTCTCCCTCAGGCTTCGGTGCCCGGCGGCCTGCTTCAAGATTTATTGTTGAGACTTCAGAAACCACAAAAACGAGGTGCAAGGCGAAAGCCCATGTCAACTTTAGGGCCCGCCGATCAGGTCGCCGTTCTGGATGCACCTTCCACGATAGGCATTCGATCAAGACCCCTCCCCCCTGGCGCAGTCCCTTGCAATCCTCTGTTGCCGAAGGGGCATGACCATCATCTACGAATCGCGACACTCGCATTGTTTATCCTCGACAAGCAGGCACCGGCCGACACAGTCAACTGCGAAGGGGTCGGGAGCCCGACGTCCTGGCTCTTGGGCGCATTCGCTGCCCAGCCACGACGCCGTCGCAAAGGCACCGCACCGCACCGCACCGCACCGCACCGCACTCCAACCAACGCACGGTTCTCCGGGGATTCGTCTGTAGCCACCCGTCGCAGGCTGGTTCGTCCTTGCAGTTCTCTCACTAGCAAGCAAGCCTCACCTTGGCTTTCGCCTGGCTCGTGCTATCAGTTTGGTCTGCTTCCTCCAATCTCCGGCG
This sequence comes from Colletotrichum camelliae, assembly GCA_018853505.1. Lineage (NCBI taxonomy): Eukaryota > Fungi > Ascomycota > Sordariomycetes > Glomerellales > Glomerellaceae > Colletotrichum > Colletotrichum camelliae. The sequence goes on along the minus strand of JAELVL010000005.1, from coordinate 3,503,372 downwards.
GTCTGCTTGTATCAGGCGGATGCCGGAAGCACCCACGCGGTGAGAGCGGGCGTACCTGCGCACGCCCGTCGCAAACCACCTCAGAGTTATTGAACAGGACGAACGGACGGGCTGCAAACCTTCGCACTCGCGGTATGACCTCACCTCCCACAATCCCGGGACATATTGAACCAGTTATTGTCCCCTAGTCCAGCAAAAGGCAGCGGTGAGTCCTACCCCGGAGTCAAGCCAAACCCCTATCGGGCCATTCACCATCCCCATTCTCAGACAATGCCATGCCACTCGCACACCCGGCGGAACGGTTCCCCGTCGTCAATATCCCAGTGACATCAGCCATGGAACATCTGCCCTTGTCAAGTTCTCCCATATTGATGTCCGTCGCATCGTCGCTCACTATTCACCATCGGATCTTTTCGTTTCGCTGCAGCCTCACTATTTGACTGACCCGGAATATTCGGTTGGCATTTCCAGAAACGACACCAGGATTGTTACTCGTGCGACCGTTGTTGCCACGCTCCGGCGGACACCGCCCGTTGTCGACTCCGATGGTTGAAGCCGACCCTGATTTCCCGACCGTTTTCCAACCATTCCTCTTTGGAGACCGCCGTTGACATCCCCATGTCGATGCAACCTCTGCTTACCCCGAGTCCTTTTTTTTCCATCCGTCCAGCACGCGGGCCGGCCCTGCCCGGCTTATGGGAGCAATGTGATGATCTTTCTCAAAGTGGCATGTCGGAAACGAAAGACCAGATAAGCCACTGGGTAAGATGACTGATACGTACTGCAGCGCCTAGGTCGCAGCTTGAGTGACATCGACGGGAACGAGGCCATCGAACCTCGCTGTAAGACTGAAGAACCCGGTCAGGCTGTGAACTTACCCGGCTTGAAGAGTCACCGACGTTTGCGATTCCGAGAGTGCGACTGGCCAAGGAGCGCGCGCACGTTGAGTCACTACGGATAATATGTATGCCTTGACCTTGACGTCAGAGGCCGGACTCTTAATATCGGAACGAATGCGCCTATCCGTTGCCAGCTACGAGGCCAACGTGACCGCCACGTCAGGTACAGTCAAAGGATGCAGAAAGGAGAATTTCGAATTATACTCAAACGTTGGTGGCTACCGGAAGATGTGCCATGCCCAGGATGTCGATAGCGAATTACTCGTGGTCTACCACGCCAAGGAGATCTTTGCCCGCCACCCGGAATGCGGTCTACAGCACTCTTGCAGATGCACCCACTTCCGTTCGGCAGATTGACCCCCACGGGATTCGGGGGCGCCCACTATCCCCCGCAGAGAGGGGGGCCTTTACCACGGCCTCGGGTCTCTGATTCTTCATAGATACAGATATCGTGAGGCGATATCGTCGGAAATGGCGATGACCAATGGTGAAAGTCGCCCTGACTCCATCCCGCACACCACAGTCGTCTAGCCGGCAAGTGCGGCTTGAAAGCTCGGCGTGGCGGTATCGTATCGTTCGTCGTCAACTTACAAATGCCTTACTTCTCGGCATATCTCAAGTGAGCGTGGCCTCGGGGGGCCGGCGGGCAATGGTGACAAAGCCCAAAGACTCACCGGTGGCATTTCACAGTCGTATTGCGACGCCTCCTTTGCAATCTGTTCCAATCAACAAGCAGTACAGACGAATGGAATACACTTTCTTGTCGCGCGCACTTCAACACCATCCTCACCGAACGAACGGGCTATTCTCGTCCCTTGACGAGGCGAAGGCGGCACAAAATCCATGCAGCTGACCGACGGCCCAGTTCATAGGCTGCATATGATCTCTCGACACAAAGTGGCTTGGCAGGCCGTGCGATGAGCGATTGGTAGATATTGCCTTTCGAATTCTCACATCATCCACTGAGAAGTCACGGTAGCATTTTTGTCCCACGTCAGAACAAGAAAATCCAGGCAGCCGTTTATTTTGGGCTCTACGAGACTTTGCACAAGAACGAATCATGAGTAGGAAACTATCTTGCATCCGCGGATTGGTCATGGGAGCGAATGCGCTCTCTTGTGATTGGAAGGTCAACGGTTGGTTCTTCAAGGGTCACGTTGCGGTGCCATTTCAGCAAGTAGATCAAGTCTGGGAAAGGCTTGTAACATTACACACAACGGCAGATAATCATCCAAGGCATACACCGCGCAAATCTCAGGTACTGTCGATGACTCGGACGATCTATTCTACCGGGATCCCTCCACGCGGTCCCGCCAGCTCCCGAGCTTGCGGTGAGACTGGCTGCAAGGCGATAGTTTCGATGCCATGGAGTTGTAGATACGCGGCGATGCTTTCCGACCTTCTCTCAAAGTCGCAAACACTGTCATTGTCCACTTGTACCTGTGCAGTAGCAACCGCCGCTCCCTGGCCTACACGCCAGACGCGGAGTCTCTCCAGCCCCTGAACTCCAGAAACCTAGCCCGCAATCAGCCTCTGGCCGCCGCAGCCTTAAGCACCCTCGTATGTTTTGAGTTCACACTCACCTGGACAGCCTCAGTCCTCACACGCTCCAAGTCCAACCCGGGCGGCGCGCTCTCCAGCAGGATGTACCCCGCGCGCTTGCACAGCGGCCAGGCGGAGAGCATGATGGTCACGGCGATGAAGAGGCCGACGCCCGGGTCCGCGTAGAAGCGTCCCTCGCCGGTGCCCTTCCAGATCACGATGGCGGTGACGATGACGCCCGCGTTGTTGATAGCGTCGCCGATGACGTGGATGAGCACGCCGAGCATGCCGAGGTCTTTGCCTGTGTGGTGTTGGGGAGGGGGGTTTGTGGCTGCGCCTCCGGAGCCTGGGGTTGATGATGATGAAGTTGTTATTGTTGCTGTTGCTGTTGTCTGGTTTTGGATTGTTAATCTCCCGGGGCCGGGTTTGGATGGACGAGAGCGGGGACGGCAAACTGAAGTTTGTTTCTCGACGTCGATGGTTTGGGTATGGTCTGTGTCATGGCCGTGGTGGTGGGATTCTAGAAGATGTCAGCTTGCCAGATTATCAAACAGGTCGACACGACAGATGACATGAAGAGCAGCAGTTCCGTACCGTGGAGGAAGCTCATGACGACCATGTTCAGGCCGAGGCCGATGCAGCCCATGATGAGTATCAACACCGGATTCTCGACATCTGTCTCGTTACCCCGTTCGTCAGCTCATTGAATTCATTCCACACAGGCCCACTCGGAATGTAAGAAGTGAGTGAGGGCTATTACGCACGTTCGAGGTGGGCGAATCTCTCCACGGCCTGGAGGAGGATGCTCAAGCCCAGCGCGAGCAGGAACACGCCGTTGAAGAAGGCCCCGAGGACCTCTGCGCGTTTCCAGCCGAAGGTGAGGCTTTGAGGGGCTTTTTCTCGTTCAGAGACCTGTTGTTTTGTTCAGCTGTGGTGGGGAAGTTTGGATGAGGATGGAGGGCTTACGATCACTGCGACGAGAGCGGCCAGGAACCCGATGAGATCAGTCAACTGTACGGGTTGGTTTCAGCAAGTAGGACTAAGGGGGGGGGAGGAGGATGGGGAAGTGAACAAGCGCACGTAGTGGAAGGCATCCGCGACGAGAGCGAGCGATTTCGTCTGGAACCCGACGGCCAGCTCGGCGACGAAGAAGCTGGCTGAGATGGCGATCGTGGCGACCAAGCGCTGCTTCTTTGTGATCTTCAGGCACGGCATGGCGGGGAAGGGTGGATTCTGCGCGCTCTCTAGAACCAGAGAGAACGGAGTTCCTAGGCAGAGTGATTGTTGTGATTTTTGGATACCCAGGAAGCGCACAATTCATCGCCTGCGTCTTCTTTTGCTTAAAGATATACTTATCTGTCGCAAAGGGGCCTTGATTGGAGATTGTATGACACATCTTACTCTCTCGTCCGCCGCATCTCGTTACGGTCGACAAGAGCACGAAGGCGAGACTCCGGCTGGGCGTTCACTAGTCTGCTAGCTACCTTCGTCAACAAGCCTGGGGAATCCGTCCATCCTCCCTCTGTCGCGCATTTGACGTGTTCTAGACGGGACGAGGTTGAAGATTACGGGTACTAGTTGAAATCAGGACACCACGGGACCGGACGGCTGCATGTTTGCTTGCGCCATGGGGCCAGCCACATTTAGACAGTATGGCGGCGGGGTCTCGGCGCGACGGGACGGGTGTCGTTGTCCTCTTGGGCCAGTGCGGGAAGGCTATTTGAGGAACGGAACCTTGATGGTGAAGTTGTGTTACTGGGGTAGATTTGTTCTTGTCGGATCCGAACGCAATAAGGATATTTCTTCATAGTTAAATAAGCAGATGATTTCCTCAACGAGAGGTATGAAGAAGGGGGGCAACCTTTTGGATAGCTTTCGAAGTTACGAAGCAGACCTGGCGCCCATCTGGTCTGGGCGAGAGAGAGCCTCGAGACATAGTCTCAACTTACATCAGTCTGTGCATGGTCGAGTCTCGTCCGCTAATTCATAGCATGGTTAAGGTGAAATTGGAAAAGGCTGGTGCAGGTCGACGAACGCCTTAGCCGCAATTATCTGGATCCAACCTTTGGTTGTGCTTGGTAGAAGATGAGAGCAAATTAAAGCTTGACTGGACTTGTTCTTGGAAGAGGTGACAATAGTGGTGGAACAAGAGCAAGAAGCGTCGGCATGGAAACTATGTCCTCTTCATTGACATTGTGCGGAGTGATGTCAGGCAAGTTCAGAGCAGTTTCAGGCTCGAGTCAAGCTCAATGTATTCACGGCATCATCTTCGGAAGGGGCAATTCAGTAGCTCAAATAACTCGCATTTCACCTCGCAAACTATCTTTGCAAAGGCCAGTAAGGAGTAGGTATCATTCCAGAAGCAAAAAACCCCATATGCGCAGAGGGCGAGACAAGATATTTTATCCCATAATCTCAAAAGCCTCCCATGCTGATTCCTCATTCGCCCCTCGTAACATGAAAAACGCCTCGCCTTGATTTTTTGATCGATTGCCCATGTCCTGCACACTCAAAATCTCTCTTCCTTCGTTCCTCTTAAGTCCATTCCTTGAGGAATGACACAAGACCAATTTAGCAAAAAAGGAGACATGCCTCGACCACTTCCAAAGTCTTTTCCCCTTCTTAATGCAGACTCCTTGGACTGATTATGCCATGTATGTTGTTTGGTGTGTGCAAAGATGTCGATGATGTACATGTACACGGAGAGCTCTTCTCTCTTTCGTTCGTTCTATAATTGCAGTAGTTATGGCCGCGATTGAAAAACACCGTCGAGAGCAAACTGCTGTGTCAAGACTTTTACGCGAAATCCATATCGTCGAAGTCAGCCTCGGCGTCTTCTTCAGCGTCAACCGGGTTCTTGCGGGGACGTCCACGTCCACGTGGACGTGAGGTAGAGCGCTGGCGCTTCTTGGGTCGTCCAACCGCGTTGCCGGCCTTGCGCTTCCGGCCTCTGCCGTCGGCGGCGGGTCCGTCGTCTTCGGCGTCACTAGCGCTACCGTCGCCCTCGCCATCAAGCTCATCCTCATCTGCAACCTTAAACTCCTTGTCGACGTTCATCAGCTCGACAAAGGCCTTGCACTTTTCGATAGCCAGTGTCTGCTCTTGAGATGCCAAAGCGGTTGTGTGCGCCGTGACCTCCTCCCAGAACTTGTCGCCAGTGACAGCTTGCACCTTCGTTGGTGCTTTGCTTAGGTCCTTTGCAGTAGGCTTGGCTTTCGTCTCGCGCTTGAGGCCGTAGAGACGCCGGAGATAGGTTCTCGCTTCCCAGAGACACAGCATAAGAACAGACCCAGATGTCAGCTGCCGCAAACGCTTCGAAGTAATCGTTGGCTGAGGTCGCTGAGCGGGCTGTCCATCAGCCTGGGGCTCAGCTGGCTGGTCCAAGTCCATGCGCATGTTGAAAACTTCTGACTCAATGACGTGAGCCATGCTAGAGCCAGTCGACGAGAAGAACTTCTCCATAGTAGTAACGGTGACCAAGACTTCGCCGACCGTAACATAGTCGAAGAAAGCCAGGTTCTCGATGATGAATCGCGCAAACTCGACGTGGGGCGGCAACGGCTTGGATACGTCCAACTTCGAGGTGTCGAAATCCACTTGACCGACGAGCTTCTCCAGGAACTTCTGACGGTTCTTGGACTTGCTCACCTTGAGCACTTCCATCAAAAGATGAAGCTTTGACTGAAAGGGATTCTCGGTGGCGCCACGGGTATCGTGGACAATGTCCCGCTGATACTCGTACGCGGACTGGATCGCTTTGGCATATTCTCGCTCGATAACCGTCTCGTGCTTCTCGTGAAGAGCTCGGTGCTCCATAAAGGCGACCTCGGAAATCCTCTGGACAGAAGACGTCTCCAGGGTGATGAGGGTGACACCCGTCTCTTTGGGATGCACAAGACCCTGTCGATTAATGCTGCCCAGTACCTCCACAGCCAGGAAAGCATGCTCGTCTTGGGATGCGAGGGCGATGCGAGTAATCTCCTTCAAGAAACGTTGAGTAGTCGCGCTAGCCACGTCGTCGAAGCTAGTTCCGCCCCATGACTGTTAACTCACGCTTCTTGTCACCTTCTGGACCGGCAGCGGCAGCTGCACTGGCAGCTTCAGATCGCCTTTCTTCAGTCAAGAGGAACTCTTTAAAAGACCTAAGAACCGCGCTCTCAAGTGCCGGAAGTCTGGCCTCAAATACTTGCTGGAACTTGGTGTACACATTTGGCGACACATTTCCGCGGGTGCGCCTGGCAAATGAGACCAATAGCATCCAAAGCATGCTTTCTTGCCTCCATTGGCTGTGAGGCGTCCGCCCAAGGCGAAAGGTTGTCGACCATTAGTTTCGCGACCGAAGTGCCGGAGTATTTGGGGAAGATCTTCTTGAAGACGGCAATCTCGGAGTCTAGGTCGCAATGCTTTCCGACCATGCCAACGATAATTGAGTATCTGGCAAACTTCTGTAGCTTCGTGGCATCCCATCGCCGTGTTGCGCATACTAGCGACGCCGCGGAGACTGGAGGCACCCAAGTGAGCCAGCTTGTCACGGTTGTCCAAGAGCTCGGCAATGATCCACAAACAGGCAATGACATCGTCAAGCAAGGCTTTGCCCAGTCTGCCCACGGAATTCTGAAGCTGCTCTCGTAGTTCGCGAAGAAGTCGGCATACTTGGCGGACAATTGTGGCAGCACTTGGCGGGTAGATGACCGTCACAGCCTTGAAGACGGTGAGATCATCGGCGCCGCTAAGGCTTGCAAGATGAGGTTTGAGGAGGCGAATTTCCTCAAAAGTGAATAATTTCGCATCGGCCTTAGCAAAGATCTGAAGTACTTGCAGCGCGTCTCTTCCTGAAGGGATCGTGGGGTCCTCCGAGTCAAGATTGTCGATGAGCTCAAACATCTTCTCAACCAACTTCATGCTGACACTGAAAGGCCCTGAGCTGGCTTTGGTCTGGCTACCGAGAATAGACTGAAGCACCTTGTCCAGGACGGCGCCCACGTTGCCAGATTTGACAGTCTGGATCATAAGAGCAACATGGTCTGTGAGCGATGTCTTGTACGCCGCTGTATCATCAACCTGATAGAATGGCGCAAACCAGACTTCTTCGATCATTTGGCGAGCGAGTTCTCGTACTCCCTCGTCCGGATCTTGAACACGATGGAGCAAGCCGTTGGCAATGGCACTGCGAATTTCTCTGCTTTGGTTGCGGAGGTAGATGTCCTTTGCCAGCTTCATGGCTCTCTTGCGCACACCAATACCGGAGTCGATGAATCTCTCAATTATTCTCTCCGCCATCTTGTCCTCCAATCTGGGGCGCAGTGCAATACACTTGCCCATGAGGCCAATGGCGGAATCGCGCACCTGCGGGGACGAATCGCTTGAGCAGTTGATGATTAGCTGAACGACCACGGAGTCTCCATCGAGGATAGCTGGGTCGGTTTCCAGAAGCTGGTTGATACTCTTGAGACTCTTGCTTCGGACAGTGGCTTGGTCGCTGGCCATGGCCTTCAGCAGCACGTTGAGCATAGCTTGGAAATGTTCGCAAAATGGCGAACGGAGCAAAATGATGGCGTATGAGAGCTTGGCGTGGTTGTTGCTAACGTCCTTGAAAGTGTACTCATTGGAAAGCCATCGGCGGTCTTCAATCATCATACGCAGGCGGAAAGCCAGGCGGCCGAATTCTTGCTCGAGGGAATCGTAAGTCTCTTGCATCGCGTCATATCCGGAAAATATTCTGTAAGCCCAGTCTGCAATCATGAATGAAATGGCGCCTTGCAAGTGAGGATCGTCGGTTCGTCGCTGTTGAAGATGCTCGAGAGTGGCTCGGTAGGGTCCGGACCAGGAAATATCGTGCTCGATACGAGACTTCTGCTCCAAAGCCGATGTCGCCAGTTCTGACAAATATCGAGACAGCTCATTCGAATCGGTGCCGTCGGTTGAGTTCGCTGTCCGGCGAACATGCGATCGTAGCTTGGAGATGGCAGCGCTCATCACGCCAAGCAATTCGAGAGCCATGTTCTTGGCGGGTGCCGCGGTCCTTTCTCCATCCCACAGCTTCATCATGTAAAACGTTAGCTGACGCAAGATGAGCTCCGCAGAGGGCCAGTCCGGCGAGTCGAGACATTCCGTAAAGTCCTCGACGAACAGATCTAGCAGGTTGCGGTAAGGGGTATCGCCTGACTTGGTAGACTTCAAAGCACGGTTAACCATGAAGTTGACAACGTAGTTAGCGTTGTGCGTGGCGCCCTCGGTCAATGGAAGCGTCACGGCTTTGAGTTCCTCGAGGGCAAGCTCGTGTTGGGAGGCGCCTGATTCTTCGGACTTGACGGTAGCTACCACATTTGGCTTTCCAGCAAGAGGCATCTCCTCATCCTCATCGTCATCGTCCATCATCGCCCGGCTACGCGTGCCCTTTTCTTCCACCTTGCCAGAACTTGCTTGTACAAGACGCATGATGAGAGCTGATACAGGTTGGATACTGCTGCCATTTGACAGGCGGAACTGACGGGCGCTTTGCTTTCCGACGGGCAGTTTCTCCAATGAGGTCAGAATGTCGTCGAAAATGCCACGGCGCTGATCGGGTTTGGCGAGGAAGATCTGACAAAGCATTTCCATAGCAACGAGACGGATGCCATCAAACTTTTGCACTCCAACCACAGAGTCCTTCTCCAAGTAGGCGTTGTCGACGAACAGGAGGCTTGAGGCGGCGAACTCCAAGGTTCCGAGAGCCGTGTCGGAAAGCTCGATGCAGGTGACGAGTTTGGCAAGTAGAGCAAACAGCTTCTGGCAGTTTGTCAAAACAGGCCCGATCGCCTTCTTGTGTGGTTGCAGCAGCTTGAAGAGGGTGGATGTTGAGCCGGAACCGCGCATCTCAACTACAGGAGTGACGATGCCGTCGACGACGCTCTTGAAAACATCGATCGACTTCTGAATAATCTCTTCGGAATAGATCTGCTTCTCCTCTCTGCCGCCGCACATGATGCGCAGACATGTACGAGCAGTCTTGAGCCCCATCTCAATGTCTGGCAGCTGGTTCAGAAAGGCCGAGACTTCGGACTCACCCCATGACTCGTCAACCTTGAAGTCGAGATTGAGCACATGCGACAGCCCTGGTTCGCTCAGTTTTTGTGTCATTTGGAGGTCGTCGATAGATGCGTCTTTATAGCTTCCGAGGTCGATGAGCTTTTGAATCGAGGTCTGAAGCTTTTGCTGGGTCGAAGCCGTGAGGATGGGGACGCTGTCGCTGTTCAAGGTCGCAATCTGCTCATAACCAGGCTCGCTTCCAAGAACATTTCTAATGGCCCCGAAGACAGTCTTGGTCAGACGCTCAAAATCTTGCAGGGCGGCTTCGGCTCGTTGTCGTTGGTTGAGATTTGTATTGATCTCGTCTTGTCGATTTTGGTAGGCGCCGTCTTGTTTGCGCATGGATAAGCCAGTCGGCTCATCTGGTGAGTCCGGGACAGCCATCTCAAGGTACTCGTCCTTGTTAAAACCGGGCGCATGGGGAAGCTCGATTGTGAATGCACCGCCTCCAGGGGTTCGTGACGCACCGGGCGGTGTGGGTTGCTTTGGTGCCAACGCAGGAGCTAGTTGAGGGGGCGCAGGTTGAATGGCGATAGGTTGGGAAGGAGTGGGTTGAGCGGGTTGCTCTGGTTGGGCAGGAAGCTGCGCAGGTGCGGGCTGAGGAGTTTGCTGGGCCGACGCAGGCTTCAAAGGTTTTTGAGGTTGCGTGGGTGTGGGAGTTCGCTGCGCGGAAGGAGCCTGGGCTGGAGTCGCAACTTCCTTCTCTTTTGACGACTTGCGGACGGGTTGTGGTGGTGCCGAATGCTCAGGAACTTCTACGTAGGCGCTCGGATCGAATTTCTTAGAAGGGATCGCGACCTCAAATTTGAAATTGTTCCTTTGATGCGGGTCTGGGTGCATCGACGTAAGTCTCGGATATGAAGCCGAGCTCTTTGGTGTTGATGGGGGCTGCTGCGATGGCTGAGCAGGCGTCGCCTGTCCGTTCGGAGGTGCAACCAGCGGCTCCAGGAGGCGGTTTGATGAAAGTCGGCGCTCTGTCGAACATCATCTTGGCCACGGGAGACAAGCCCGCGCTCAAGCTCTGATAGCCACCTGTTGGGCTCGCATTCGAGTTAAGGTTCGGCTTCGGTACGGACTTGAACTTGCTGTATGGACCACTGTGGTTAACACAAAGCGCCTCTCTTGACACTGCAAGCCACTCACTAGTAAGTCCGTTGATTCGGCTTCAGGTCGTGGAGCACATGGTCAACGGCATATTTCAGGTGTTTCAACCCGTGATTCTGGTTCGGTCCAGTCGCCTCTTTGTTGAGGTTGTCGAACTCCTGGCTGTTGAAGAGGTGCGATACACTAGCTGCAAGCGAGCCGGAACCAATGGTCGGATCTGGGATGAGATCTAATTTGCGTGAGCACAGAAAAGCAGCGAGCCCTGGCATCAAAACTAAACATACCAGAGGTAAACGGGATGACAGAGGTTTGTGGAGAGAACGGCAACGCCTCGGGGAGGGTGAAAGGTCGCGCCATCGGGCGCTGCTCCGTCTGAGGCTGCATGTAGCCGCCATTGGGAGGGCCATTTGGCATGACCCCTTGGCTGTTCACCATTTTGACGAGTGTCCTCGGACGTCGATCCTCTCATACAGACATGTTCTCTCGAAATGGCGACAGAAATCGAAGTCGGTGGGACGTCAAGGTCGGTTGGCGAGTCGCGCGCTCGAGGGTGGTCGCATCTACGTGAATGGAAAGGTCTTTCGTTTACGAAGGCGGAGGGGATAGTCTATTAAAAGGTGGTCGTTAGAAGATAGGCAATTGCATCGTAATTTTCGTCGATTAGTGGCAGCTTCCGCGGGACAGATGTCGAGTCGCGATCACGTCGACGTCAAGGTCGTGATTGGGATGGGAAAGTGGGAAGGTTGCGACAGCCTTGCGTGGAAAGACCCTTGTCGGTTGGGTGGTCTGTGCATAAGCTTTGCCCAGCCAGTGGCCAGTTGTTCCGTTCCTGCCTGTTTCCCCAGGGGCGGCGGTTGTTGCCTTGCCTTGTCTTGTCTTGCGTCGGTTAATCCGGCAGCAGCTGGCAGGCTCCAGGTCCTGCCTGTCTGGGCTCTCCCCAAGCTACTGATAAGCAGGCCGATAAGGGAGGAAAGAATGCCGATAACGATAAGACGATCCGAAAATCTTCCAGCAGATTGAAATATTTTGTCGGCCTTTCCGCGAGATACTTCCGAGCCCGTTCAAATTTGGATATCGATTAGCAGCACTACGTCAACCAGCGCAACCACCGCAACGAACAATTACCGTCACCATGTCTGCCATTGGAACCCTCGTCTTCTGTGTCGACTGCGGCAACCTGCTGCCTGCGTCAATGGGCTCCGAGAAGAACAAACTCATCTGCGATTGCTGCGGTGCCGAGAACAAGGGTACGTCAATCGCCGGCGCATTCGATCTCATCTGCCAATTGCTGGCTCAGTTCTGCGACTGGAAACTGACACTTGAACTTGATAGACACCGGATCCAAGGACATCATCACCCAGACGAAGCCTTCCGATTTCCCCTCCCATCTCCGCCAAAAGCTCCAATCCAACGTCCAGGCCCTCGACAAGAACATCAGCACCGAGGCCACGATCAGGGAGACATGCCCCAAGTGCGGAAGAGAGGAGGTCCGCTTCTCTGCTGTCCAGCTCCGTAGTGCAGACGAAGGCAGCACCATCTTCTTCAACTGCGACTGTGGCTTCAGGTACGCCCTTCTTACAAACAACCTTAGGGAAACCGAAATGAGGGAGACGAACGAAAATACTGACGATTTCCAGGTGGTCTCATAACAACTGAAATACACTAAACTTTTTACCCGTCGCTTTTAAGTACCTTATCCCGACTAATGATCTATATCCCACCCCGCGACACCCAAAAGAACTACCTATATATCTCCCGCTTCCCTTTCCGTGCTCTATTCGCCGTCTTCCTCAAGCAGCCACCTTGGCACCCTCCGGAATCAACGCGTACTCCGTCTGCCCGCTCGACTCGAACTCGGCCATGTCCAGCGCGACAATAACACTCTCCCTCACGACCTTCTCCTTGTCATGCAGGAACTTGAGCAGCGTCGCCTCGACGCCCTCCTCGTCGCCCAGACTGCCCAGCGCCTCGGCCGCCTCGTGGCGCACCATGCTCGCCTCCTCCGTGTTGCTCAGCGCCTCCGTCAGCGCGGGGATCGACGCCGGGTGCGACAGCTGGCCGAAGACGAAGGCGATCTCGTGGCGGAACAGCGCGGAGGAGTCGGCGAAGCCCTTGGCCAGGGCCAGCACGGCGGGGACGGCGGTGGGGAGGTCGGGGCGAGGCGAGGTCGCGCAGGGCGAACATGGCGCGGTAGCGCACGAAGAGGGGCAGCGAGGCGTCCATCAGGGTCTTTTCGAGCTCCGGGACGGTGCGCTGCGACATCTCCATGGGCGGCGCGGGGTCTACGGATGTGAAGTCGCTGTTTTGCGCGGGTCATGGCGTTAGCGAATAGAGCATAGACAAAAGAACATGATACCCTTCCTTTCCAAAAGAAAAGACTCGCGATATGTAGCGCAGTGCAGTGTGTGTGTGTGTGTGTGTGTGTGTGTTCCATACCTCTTGCGAAGCTTCTCCAGCTTCCTCTGCTCAGAGTTCTGCCACTCAATGAGATCAATAGCGATCTCGCACGTCTCGACGATACACACGTCCTCGCCCTCGCGGTCCCTGAACTCCCTCAGGATCTCAAGCTGCCCCGCGTCGCCCAGCGCGCCGAGCGCCTCGGCGGCCTCGTGGCGGCACATGGGGTCCTCCTTCAGGTCGCGCAGGACGGCGCGCAGTGGCTCAACCGCATAGAGATTGCCGGTCTGGCCGAGGCAGTAGGCGAGCTCGTGCTTGAGCAGGGCCGAGGGGGAGGCGAAGCCGGCGGCGATGGCGTCGATGGCGGCCTCGGCGTCGGCGCTCTTGTCCTTGCAGGCGACGTGCTTGAGGGAGAAGAGGGCGCGGAAGCGGATGGGCAGGGGGCTCGCCTCGGAGGTGAGGGTCTTGCGCAGCTCGGCGACGGTCTGCGAGGTGGTCTTTTCGCTGGAGGCGGCGTTGGCTGCGGCGAGGGCCTCGAGGGTCTCGCGGGACTCGGGCATGTCCACGGCGGAGGGCGACATTTTTGCTGTTGGTCTATTGGGGGGGTATCTGTGTCTTGGGGAAACCAAAAAGAGTCAGTAAGGAAAAGAGAGGAAATATCAAAGCTGGAAAGTAAGACGAAGAGGAGGGAAAGAAAGGCGTGGGCCGATTTTCTTAGCAGAAGAGGGCTTTCTTACGTACGAGGGGGGGACAAGAGTTACCTCCGAGGTGCGGTAGTGGTGGTGCGGCGGCGCGGCGTCCGTCAGTCAGTCACTGTTCGGATCTGATAAAGAATTGTAGAAATTTTGCGAGGGGCAGCGGCGGGGTGATTTGGCGCCCGATAAGATCTTCCAAGGTTGCCCCTCACTTCAGCGCTGCCCGTGGAACGCTGAAGGGCCCTGTAACGCGGTTCCACCCTTCAGGCTGCAGCCCCGACGACAGCGGGCCACACTGCCCACCACAGTCGCATTTTTCTGCAAGAAATCAAGCGCGGCACTGATGGAGCTGGCCCGCCCGACTCGACCGCAACTCAAACGCTTCAAGTACCAGCAGTTCGGAACCCGAAGCAAGGAACAACAAGCCTTCTACGGTCTATTAGTCTAGTTGGTTAGGACGTCGGATTCTGACTAATCCCAGAACCTTCCGTAAGCCCAGGTTCGAATCCTGGATGGACCTTTCTTTTGCCTGTTCTGACTATCTCTTGTGAGATGCTTAGTCGTGTTGCACACTTTTTTGCTCTTTCTCTGTTAGACTTTGATCTCTGTTGTCTCCTCACGACCAGATGACAGCAAACTTTGTCATCTCAGACTTGCAGTTATTCAGCGCTGGGTTAGTGACTCTATTAAGTGGGGTCAACCCGTCTCCGCGGATTCGTGAGGCTCGGTTTCGCCACCACTCACAGCGACTTCTTTTGTCACCCTTCAACTCTCACTTGAACGATTCGACATTTACATAAGTGGTACGACGACCGTATTTTGGAAACCAACCCTGAATAGATTAAAGAAGAACGTGATAGGTAAGTCATCCGCCTAAACAAAACAACTCAATCTCATTACTAACCCCGCGACAGAAACCTAACGAAGTTGACCCCGGCTTATCAATCAACTTCACTTCACTCAACCTCAGTCCGGTCCCGGACCAGGCCTGGCCTCAATTCACCCGTCTACCTCTCCATCTCACATCCAACTTCTACCAACCTCACATCTCATTCAACCTACCTCTCGCCCTCAGTCAACCCCAAACTCTGCCTGCTTCCCAACCCCGCCTCCGGGCACCACCCCCTCCTCCAAAATGGCACCCTCCCTCGAAGCGACACCGACGCAACAACCCTCGACGTCCTCGCCAACCCCCAAAAACAAGCCCCCCAGCTCGTCGCCCCGGAACCAGAACACTGCCCGGGGCCCGAGGCCCCCACCGCCGGCACCGCCTCCTCCTGCGACGGCTGCCCCAACCAGCAAATCTGCGCCGCGACCGCCAAAACCGGGCCCGACCCAGACATCCCCCTCATCTCCGCCCGCCTCTCCGGCATCCGCCACAAGATCCTCGTGCTCTCCGGCAAGGGCGGCGTCGGCAAGTCCACCTTCACCACGCTCCTCGCGCAGGCCTTCGCCACCAACGAGGATTCGTCGGTGGGCATCATGGACACCGACATATGCGGGCCCTCCATCCCAAAGATGCTCGGCGTCGAGGCCGAGACAATCCACGTCTCCGGCGCCGGCTGGTCCCCCGTCTGGGTCATGGACAACCTCGGCGTCATGTCCATCCAGTTCATGCTGCCCGACCGCAACGCCGCCATCATCTGGCGCGGCGCCAAGAAGAACGGCCTCATCAAGCAGTTCCTCAAGGACGTCGAGTGGGGCGACCTCGACTTCCTGCTCGTCGACACCGCCGGGCACCTCCGACGAGCACCTCTCCGTCAACACCTTCCTGCGCGACTCGGGCATCGACGGCGCCGTCGTCGTCACCACGCCCCAGGAGGTCTCGCTGCTCGACGTCCGCAAGGAGATCGACTTCTGCCGCAAGGCCGGCATCCGCATCCTCGGCCTCGCCGAGAACATGGCCGCTTCGTGTGCCCCAAGTGCACGAACCAGAGCGAGATCTTCCGCGCGACCACCGGCGGCGGCCGCGCGCTGGCCGAGGAGATGGGCATCCCGTTCCTGGGCAGCGTGCCGCTGGACCCGGATCGGCATCGCCTGCGACTACGGCGAGAGCTTCTTTGACAATTTCCCCGACAGTCCCGCGTGTGTTGCGTTCAAGGAGGTTGTGGGAATGTGAGCAGGCAGATGGGCTTGGATGAAAAGGAGGTTTTGCCAGAGTAAAGGAATTTGTTTTAGGCCTCGGATGTTTGGCGTTTAATGGGTTTCACACGTTCAATCAAGATATCCCTTTCTCTTTCGCAAATGCAGTGTTTGACTTCATGGCTCGTATTATGTGCATGTCGCATGCCACTCACTACCTCTGTGGGTCGGCGGCCATGCCTCTCTCTGTATGTATGCCTCCGCCCCATTCTTCCTCCCGCCTACGCAGCAGACCCCAACTTGGACGGAATCTCTTCCAGGTCCTCGGCTTCTTGGATGTCAATCACGCGGCCGACCTCGCTCGTATTCCGCATCAGCTCCTTGGCACCGGCGTAGAGCATGCGGATCTCGTTGTTGCAGGTGATGGGGAGGTAGTAGATCAGGACGTACGGCACCGAAAGGCGGCCGGAGGGCTGTGTACACCACGTGTTAGCTTCATCGTCGTCTTTCCGCGCACCATACCAGGGAGCAACGTACCAGTGCGAGAGGGTAGCTCAGCAACACGAATCTCGGACTGTGGTCCGGCAGGTCGTCGCCGATCTCCTCGAGGCTCTTGTACACAACCTTGTCGTCATCCTGCTTGATCTCGTGCGTGTTCTTGTCAATGTAGTCTGGGGAGAAAGAGGTCGCCACCGTCGTCAGCCAAACCACTTCCCGTCGCAGAAGCCTGCTTTCAGTCCCGGACCAGCACTGGAGACATACATACAGATGACGGCTTGCGGGTCATTCGACCGCGAGGTTCCCAGACGGAACTTGCGCAGGTGGTCCTTGGTCTCCTGCGAGAAGGTATACAGCCTCGACTCGGACGCCTACGTGGCGCACAGAAGAAAGCAACGGTCAGCGGGGAATCGGATGAGACTGGCGGCACACGGCCGATGGCGGGGAGAGGGGGAGAGGGGAGCTTGCGCACCATGGCTCTTGGTTTCGGAGCGCACGCTGGAGAGGTATTCGGGATTGCTCGAGGTATGCGACAAGGTGTCTGGCGGGACTACAGCTGGACAGATAGCTAGCGAAAAGCGAAATTGATTAACAGACTGGTGCCGCTCGTCGTGAAGGCGTTGTTGACAAATGGTGTCCAGGGTCCAAGGTCCGGTGCTTGGTTCGAGCCGCAACACTAAGAACGTCAGATCGAAAAGTCAAGCCACCCCTCCCTCGTCCACGTCTCCCCTCCACCTCCCCCGCCCTCAGTCGGGCAACAGTTGAGACCAGCCCGCGCCCCGCCATTCTCAGGCCAGGGCAGGCGACACAGCTGTCCAGCAACTGTCGGGTAGCACTAGCAGCACCGCTCCAGCACAACGAGCTGTCCACGGGTGTGTGAGAGGGTCGCCCCACCTGTGACCTCACCCACCGCACTCAACCCGCAGCAGCAGCGTGGAGCTCCCACCATGTCAGTGACGCCGACATTCTCCCAGCGCACCTCCGAAGAGCGGCATTCCCGTCCTTTTCCTACGAAGCTCGCGATTCGATGCAATCCAATTACCGTCCCTTTCTCCTTCTCACTCTTGCGTATCCGCTTCGTCTGAGAATCTGATTCGTGCGAATCCATCAACCTTTGCCAGCTTCCCCCCCAAAAGACCAAAAGACGCAATAACGTAGCAGCAGCCCAGCCAGTCAGCTCGAGTGTGAGGTGCAGCTAACAGCAGCCAGTTGCATATCCCAACTCATTCTCCCTCACTGTAACCTGGACCACTTCTTTTCTCCCTCCCCTCTACATCAACTGACAGCGAGACAGAGAACTCCATGTTCTCCCGCCTCTCCCAGCTATCTCGCCATCCCCTCGGCCTACACAATCGCAAAGCCCGTTAAGCCTTCCCTTCCGATATCCGGTCTTGCCCGTAGAATCATGGTCTCAGCCGACGAGCGAAACACCCGCACCATTCACACCGCGGCGTGTCTGATCATCGGCGATGAGGTCCTCGGTGGAAAGGTGAGGGAGAAACAAACCCGCTCAACGCTGCTTCCGACTTTGGTGACTGATATCGTGACTGCATCCGTAGACGGTTGATGTGAGTGCGCCCCGGCGCCGTGGGATCGGCAGGAAGGCTTGAACCGTATTAACCCATTGGCTAGACCAACTCGGCCTACATGGCCAAGTGGTGTTTCAACCTCGGCATAGTATATTGACTTCCGGAGCCCCAAAAGCCAGGTCAAGGTCAATGTTGACTGGAGACAGAACTTGAAAAGAGTCGAAGTCATTGAGGATGACGAGAGTGAAATCGTCGAGGCTGTTCGGCGGATGAGTGACCGCTACGACTTTGTCGTCACCAGGTTCGTACTCCAAAGTGATGCCTTTGAGACATCAATAGCTGACGAGACATTATAGTGGTGGCATTGGCCCAACGTACGTTACCCATCGGCAACTTCTGAACATCGCTCATCAGTGGCAGGCACGACGACATCACCTACCAGTCAATAGCCAAGGCTTTCGACCTGCCTCTGGTCCTTAACCAGGATGCCTTTGAGCGCATGAAGAAGCTCTCAAAGCCGCATCCCAACCAGCCCGACTTTGACTGGAACGTTGACTCCCCCGCCCTGCAGGCCAAGTTGCGCATGGTCATCCTGCCCACTGATGAGAAGCGTGACGCCAGCAAGCAGTTCCTTTTCCCTCACGAGGACCTCTGGGTCCCCGTCAACGTTGTCAACGGCAATATCCATATCCTGCCCGGCGTCCCGCGGCTCTGTAAGACATGGCGCGTGGTCATATTGAGAAAGGCGGCTGACTAACACGCCTGTAGTTGAGAAGCTCCTAGACGGACTGAAGCCGGGCGTCGTCCCCCGGCTTACGGATCCGGACGGCAAGGGTCTTTGCCGTGTGCTCATCTCCACCCCGCTTCCGGAGAGCGCCGTCGCCGGTTACCTGACCCAGCTTGCCGCAAAGGTGGAGTCCAAGGGCGTCAAGGTCGGCAGCTATCCTCGGTGGGAGCAGAACGGCACCGTAACCTTGGTTGGAAGGTAAGCTGACGTTGCCCGGGCGGCATGGAACGGTCTTAATCTCATCCCTCGAGGCCCCGCCTAGATCGTGATAAACAAGCGCTAACTGCTTCGCAGGGACCAGGCTTACATCGAGAGCATCGTGGATGAGGTTGTCAAAGGCGTCAACGGCAAGCGTGTGTACGTGGAGGGCGAGGATGATTCAGCTACCAAAGCAGGCAAGCCCCTCGAGTAATTCCAGCAGCTCCCAATCACTTAGATAGCAACCCCCACGATCCGAAGAACGTGGTGTCGAGATGCGGCAATTACATGTCCTTGTCGGGATTTCCGGCTGCAACCTTGTCATCTCAACTATGTGGTCGCCATTCTGCTCAACCATGGATGAGGCTGTTTGTCGTTCCACGAGACTCTCAATAGTCCGCTGCTGGCCAACCGTCTGGACGAGTCGGTGCCGGCCTCTTCGGTCTCTAGACTCGGGTTAGTCGCCGCATTTTGATGCACGCTGCCGCAACAACGCCCGAGTCGACCCGGCCAACCTGGAAAGGCGCAGAGACCGCACGTGGGGACGGTCCTCGCCGAACCTGGCAGCCAATTTCGGTCATTGTGGAGAAAGACGTGGACTTTATCGCAGATCTTTTGACGGCAGCGGGAGAGGATAACTCTCGCACAGACTGACTCGACGTCGCAGGCGATTGATCCCGTAATTCTAACCTACAGTCCAAGGCAGACGCGCCATCCAGCGCTGCTCTTCGTATGGAGGAAGCGATCTCCAAGACGCCCATGACAAGCGTGCGTATCCGTAACGCTGCATGCTGACGCGCAGGACCCTTGCCGGACGCGTCGCCGTCGTGGCCGCCACCGCTGTCGCCACGCGCTGGCTGCATACTACCTATGTGTGCACTGCGATGCTGCAGCAAAGTCAGGGGTTTGACTCGAAATGATTCTTCCAGGGCTTCTAGAAAACCCGACTTTGCTGCAGCCGCTGACCGCGCTCACCGTAAATCGCCAATAAGATGATGCACGAAGAGCGAGATATGCCTCCCGGCTACCTACCGATTGGAGACTGGCTCCGTTTCGGCGGGAGATGAGTGTGGGTTAGGTCCGGTGCTATCTGTGAGGTCTTGGACGAACACTCGACAACGTTTGGCTGTGGCTCCGTCGCGTGACGGCAAGATGGGGCCGCTGCTTGCGGATCCTTATCGACGGCTTGCTCTCTCGCACGGGAGGAAACCTCTTGAGACTTCTGGCAACCGCTTCGGCCACGCTATGCCTGTTGCATCGAGTCAGCCGAATGTGAAGACGTGATGGAGGTCAGTTCATGCTCCACACAGGCCTGACTGCGAATACAACCCAGTCGTTGCATTGTCACCTCCAAAGACATGGATTGGCTGTCCGTCTAATGGGCTATCGGGCATTTCATCTCTTCCAGCCCTCGTCGCACTGTGCGCTACCGCAACCATGAGGTCGCTTTCTCATGGTTCCGTCGGGGCACCACAGGAGCCAAAGGTGAAGCACGGTTCGTGGCCAGGCCGATGCTTGTGCGACGGTCTTGGAGCGGACGAAAGGACGGCGTGGCAGCTCTGGACGCCTTCTGTCTATTGGGCTTATCAACATGGCAATGCTCCTGATAATCCATCGCGGTCTTGACCGTCTTGGGGCTTGACCTTAGAGCCAAGCCTTCTAGAAGCCAACGCAATCTCAGCAGGCCCTGTCGTCTCGAAAAGTGCGCTAGGTCGTTCTTCGTGTTAGTGCCGACGCCCGAATCCGGGGCACCGATAGTGTTGTCCAGGCCAAATGTTGTCAAATGTCTAGAGGATCCTGTGAAACGAAGAGATTGTGGGCCACCGCTCGCTCAAAGACATTTGTTTCATTAGATAATCCTTCGTGGAGCGCGGCTGGCGACAGATAGAGGGTTAATATGGCGAGCGGCCCATGCTTGTGGTGACCTGCAGCGTTGTTCGGGTGTACGAATGGATTACTGTGTACGCTGTCATCCCCAGATGGCTGCCGAGAGTTCCTTGGTCTGAGATTGCCCCTAGTAAGTCCACTTGAAGGCATGGCGTAGGAAGCTGTCGAAGGGGCGAAAGGAAGAGACCTGAGCGCAACTTCTTGAGAGATCGACGTGAATGCTGGCCGACGGGCTCGAGGACATGATCGGCGCTGTCTTACCGGCTGCGATGGCTAGTAATGGAAAAGCAGCCGTACGCGTGGAATAGAGCCATGGATCATGGACCCCGGCGCTTTGGCTTTGGGTTGTTGACTTTTCACAAGTCATCAACGCCGTCGTGATGAATGGTCGATCACAGAGCTCGATGGTTTGAACGCAAACGCGCACCGAACTGAACGTCTTTCGGGCGACGCATGGGCGACGGCTTGTAAGATCTGACGGCTCACGAGGCGTGGCTGGCGGCTGTCTGACGAGAGTCGCAGCGCAGTCAAGGCGTTCTGGCAGCGAAGCACAGCAAAGTTGAGATGTCAGGGCGAGGCGAAAGTGGCCGATATCCGGATGGATGGCCGCAGGGATGTCATTGAAGGCTACACAGTTCCGGTCTGGAGTTTGAGGTTTTGTTGCGGCGAAGGTTTGCCAGATTGACGTTGACAATCCATGCACGCTCCAACACCCCATTGCTTCTATGCGGCTTTGAGCAGAAGCGCGCTGGACCTATGTGTCATTACGAATTATGACAGAAGCTGCCCAGCACTTCTGCTGTATGGGGTGCAGCAGCCCATGCTCTGTCGCGCCGTTGAAACGGGCAGCTTGAGTGGCTCGCTAATTGACTGCAGCAGCTTTGAGGAAGTTGAATGGCTGCAGTCATTTACCCCGTCGATGACAGGCATCGGACACCGAGAGCATCATATGCGAAGTGTAGATCACCGTCGCCGTACCGTGTGGTGTGGGCTGCGTACGGTATCCGTAGGTGGGCAGGTAAGTCCGGCGTCGTATGCCGACTCCGGTGTCGAATTTCAACATCGGCTTTGATATCAAATCAAAGGCTGGCCTCTCTGGCGATGGACATGGTCGCCGCATGGTGTGGATTGTCATCAGCATGGTAGAAGCCAGGAGCCTGGAACAGCAGCTGGTGGCCTCCGATGCAGGAGGGTTGCCCTCTTTGCACGAGCCTTGTTCTTCTCCCTTCTGCTGGTTCGACCGCATGCGGCCGTGTTGATGCTGCGGTGCAGTCAGGGGCGATGGCTGAGCAGATCCAAGCCTCGCGAGTGTTGCTCGAGTGGCCGCATTCAGACTTTACAACCCGAGGCAGCACAGCAATCTCGTTCACGAAGGGCAGTCGTTCGCGACGTGACAACGCTCAGCATATCAAACAGTTACACTGCGTTTCCGTCCGCGTCGCCGTCTTGCATCGACAGCCAGCAACTTCGGACGGGCTGTGGCACGCGATGCGGAAAAGTCGGCGAGCGTGTTGAGCGTTCCAACGCGTCGTCCCTTGCATCTCTGCAGCCGTGGCACGTCGTGGAAGTTCCTTTGTCAGATTGCCGGGTGCGGCTTGAAGCCTTGGAGCAGACCGTCGGCACGAAGCCGTCTTTGTCGGTCTCTGACGAAGGCCGGTTCGGGATGACATGACAGGCCAGGAAAGACTGGAATGAGGCTGGCTTCACGGGCGGTCTGGGCAAAGACGATCGCCACCCGTTGACATACGAGATCGGTAGGGCATCCCAGCCCTGGGCGGGATCGTGTAATAATCCATTCGTAGCGCAAGCGGTGGGCGGGCAACACGAGAGTGACGAACCTTGTCGCGGTTGTCAGCCGCACAACGGACATCCACGTGGGCGTGGGGAATGCAGAGGGCGGCTCAAGTGGTGAGGTGAGGGTGCGAGATTGAGAAGGAGGGCAAGCAGCAGATGCAAGCAGATGGGTCCGTAGTCCAGGTGGTGGCGATTCGACTGGAAGCAAGCACGACTGGCGCAGGTACCGGGGACGAGGAGCAGGGAGCTGTCGAAGCTTGTTGGGGGCTCCCAAGGCTCTTACGCATTGAGAGACAGCGGACAAGGTTCGACATGTTGGCGACGGCGAGGGGGATTTTGACGAGATTTCCAGGATGGCCAAGGGGCCGACGAGGCGAATTTGGACGATGTTGGGGCGAACCTGGGAAAGTCGAGCCTTGAATGTGCTTCCAGAACTTGGCTCATGTTCGTGTGCAAAGTAAGGTTAGCCACCAATACCTTACCTTACTTGGTATTTTGCCGCTTGCCTCGGGAGGGTTCGATCGATATAGCCGGCGATACCACCACCACCACCACCACCACCACAGGAGATGAAGGTCTGGCCTGGGCTGCCCCTGAGCTGGTGTCAAGCATTGTGGTTTTGGATCATTGCTCGTGGTGGTGATCCGCGGTCAGCGAGAGAGAAGTTGCAACAGTGATCCCAGGCCATCCATCCTCAGACGATGTGGGATCTCGCGACACACTGTGACACACTGTACGCACAGTGCCAGCTTGCGATGGAAAGCACGTTTGGTCAGAGCTCTCTCGTCTCCTGGCTGCTGCAGGAAGAAAAGACAGGGGAGGAAGACAGGGATTCGGGAAGGCTCTTTCAGGTATCCGTTCCCATGTTGCCCGGGATAAGGCAGGTGCCCCTTTAGCTACATACGGCCATGCCCCCGACCTCCCGCCCCAGGCCATCGCCAATCGACAAGGCACGGGAGAGTGGATGGGTCGGGAAACCCTGGAGCCCTGGATGAATGTTTCCTCATTCTACTCCGTAATGGTCAACACGTTCAAATGAGAGAGAGTTGATTGCAGCTGCGGTGGCACTCTGGCCGCTGGGTAAAGTCGAGGCGAAGGAGCACCCCGGACGAGGGCAAGAAAAGGCGGTAATGAGGAGCGCTCTCTGTCACCAGTAGAGTGAGATGAACGGACGCAGAAAGCGAGGAAGGTCACCTCACCTCACCTCGCGTGTGATTAAAGCAATCAGCCAAGGTGGGGCTGTAGGACGACTGGATGCGATATGTCTTTTGGATTCCGTCCTGCTGCAACTGCTGTCGTGTCGTGTCGTGTCGCGGTGACGGGGGAGATATATGAGATGACTGAAGAATTGGGGGCGGATCCGAGTGCATAGTCCAGTCCCTGTCGCGCCACGTTGTCACCCGCAGGAGAGAGTGTCTGTTGCATCATTGAGGATGAGGGTGCTTCTGTCTCTTTTTCCATGCGTCGCGATCTGGGTGAAGAGACGGCAGGCTGCATTATCGATTTCAACAGCTGTTAGATGCATACTGGCGACGCTGCCTACCTTACTGCATAGCGTACTCAAGTACGAAGTAGGCATCTATCTGATAAGCGCATACCCCCACCTCTCCGCCCCCTGTCCCGATTTTGGAATTGCCGCTGCAGTTCATTGAGTCTTGGGCCCCTGCTAGATCGGTACGTACATTGTACATATCGCATCTGACCCTGTCTAGTATGGGCCATCACCACGCGCCTTGGGATGCCTGCCCCATCTCTCACCTCTCTCACTCGCATCTCCCAATTCGAGTTGCGCGAACCGCAGTCACCCACTCACACAACTCACGTTGCGCGCCCCCCTTGGAATCTTGGACCCCCTCGCTCTTTCGCCGCTGAGTGAGAGTTTAGTCTGCAGGCGTCTGCGCCGGGCCTCTTTTTATGGTTCCAGGCCCCCCTGCTCCTACCGACGCTACTGCACGAGAAGCCCGCCGCGACAAACTCCCCCAGGAAGTCCCTTTTTTTTTTTGCTCTTTTTTTTTTTTTTTTTTTTTTTCTATCCCCGGTCGTCAAATGCCACTTTCCACTCGAGCCATCTCGGTACCCGTCCCTACAGCAAATCGTCCAATTCTTGTCGTTCACTCTGATTCATCTGGACATGGCAGGCCTTTCGCCAGAGTTGGGTGGCCATCTCAGCATGGCGACACGCGGTTGCATTCGGTAGTGACTGCCAATTCAACCCCCAATCTCGCATCTCCAATGTTCCATTCACATTCATTCCCATGCCAGTATCCGTGGCCAGCCCCCCCTTTCCCAATCCTGAATCCTCCCTCTTCGGAGCTCGGCCCATGCAAGCTCTCAGTCAATTAGGCATTGTTAGCGCCATGGTCGCAATAGCGCTTCCACCCTTCAGATGCCTATCGATTGTCATGTATGCGTGAGGTATGTACCCATTGCCTGAACCGTCTGCAATCGTAGCCGTCGAATCATAGCTTCAGCGCTAAACGACGAGGGCGTGCCGACCAACAGCATCTGCCCGGTCTGACTTGAGGGGCGAGACAGCGACTAATAGGAAGTCAATGTGCCTGGGTAAGGTGCAGCGAGCGAAGCAGCGCTTGGTGTGGCAGAAGCCGCGCGCATTGGGTCTGCCGTCTCGTCTCATGAGGTCTCATGGGAAGAGGAGGGGGGCACAGAAACCTGCAAGATTAAGACTGACTGAGCAGAAGAGCCCAGTGTCTCACGACGGTACCGTACTGTATCGAGAGCGAGACGGACAGGGAACCGTTTCTGGACAAGGTGAGGAAAAGAGAGAGCGACGAGCGAGAGACAGGACGGGGGGAGGAGAGGAGGGAGTGGACGACACAGAGAGGGAGAGAGAGGCTTTGGACGGACGGATGCTGGGGTCGGGACATGGAATCATGAAAGTACCTGCCCACCCTACGATCTAAGGCAAGGTACATCATCATACCTACCTTAGTGGGAGGGCCTAAAAAGCAAGGAAGCTGGGCAGCGGAAGTCAGGTCAAGGCCCCAGGACACTGCGATTTCCGCCGTGCAGCAGCTTGCAGACCTAGCACCCAGCACCTAGCACGCACCCAAGGTAGCAGCTCTTAGAGTGGTGAGCTGCACCTGGCAGTGGAGTGGGGAGTGGGGAGTGGGAGTGGAGGGGGCTGCCCTGGGTAGCCACACTTCCCGCTTAGTGCGATACCTTAGGTAAGGTAAGGTAAGGTACCTTGCCTATCGCCCTCGCTCTCTCTCTCCTCCTCTCCTCCTACTGGACCGACCATACACTGGACCGACCCGTTCCCCCCATCTCCACATTTTGCCAAAAAGCCCCCCTTAGCAACGAAACACCACCCCATTCTCTCGTTCTCCTTCTCGAAAGACTGTCTGCTGTCAGTCCCGGATTCCTGCCATCGAACCTCGTCGTTTCACTTTTCAACTTCGCAATCCGGCCTGTGCCGTCCCAGATTCCCACCCGTCGTTTCGCTCGCTGCAACCCGTCTGAGGACCCAAGAGAAAGAAGGCGTCCATCCGTCAAAGAGTCCAGTTGCCAAATCGATCGCCATCTGGTCCTTTCCCCAATCCGCCTGGCTCCTCCTGACTTGCCATCCGGACTCCAGCGTCGCCAAAACATCTGCGCTTCAAGCCATCAACAAACGCCGCGAGGATAACAAGTCGTCATCTCCGACATCCTCATTAACACACACACATCACAATGGCTTCCAAGGTGAGTCGTCGCCGTCGTCGCGCCCCCGTCACCCCCCTTCTCTCGCCCCGGAGATCGCTCGCTAACCCCGTTGCCCTTACTCGCAGTTCTTGAGGGAGTACAAGCTGGTCGTCGTCGGCGGCGGTGGTGTCGGTAAATCCTGCTTGACCATTCAATTGATCCAGAGTCATTTCGTCGACGAATATGACCCGACAATCGAAGGTGCGTCGCTCGTCGCTCTCAGCCCCATACGCGACCGCGAATCAATCGCGTGCTAATATGACCACCCTCATCGCAGATTCCTACCGCAAGCAGTGCGTCATCGACGAGGAGGTCGCTCTTCTCGATGTTCTCGATACCGCCGGCCAGGAGGAGTACTCTGCTATGCGAGAGCAGTACATGAGAACGGGCGAGGGCTTCCTGCTGGTCTACTCCATCACGTCGCGACAGAGCTTCGAGGAAATCACCACATTCCAGCAACAGATTCTGAGAGTGAAGGACAAGGACTACTTCCCCATGGTCGTCGTCGGCAACAAGTGCGATTTGGAGGGCGAGAGAGAAGTCACACGACAAGGTACGATTTTCATTTGCTGCTGCGCCGCGTCGCTGCATTCTTTCCATCCCAAACTCATGTCGATCGGCAACTGACCATTACAACAGAGGGAGAGGCTCTCGCCAAGTCTTTCGGCTGCAAGTTCATTGAGACATCCGCCAAGTCCCGCATCAACGTCGACAAGGCCTTCTACGACATTGTTCGCGAGATCCGAAGATACAACCGCGAGATGCAGGGCTACTCGGCAGCGGCGGCGCCTCGGGCATCAACGGCCCACCGAAGCCCATGGACGTCGAGGGCGGCGAGCAAGAAGCAGGATGCTGCTCCAAGTGCGTAATAATGTGAGCGGTGTTTTCGCGACTGCGGACAGAGAGCGGGAGGGGTAGTGGCGAACTGAGCGGCCACGGACGTGAAAATACCTGGACCTTGACTGGCCGGTGGATGCTGGCAAATGCTGAACGCACGGTTTCTCCGTCTGGACTCTCGGGCGGTCCAAGCTGGCCCAGGAGAGTCGGGCTCGAGAAGACATGTTGACGCGGGATTCAATGATCAAAAACTTGTTTGCTGCATCGGACGGGGAGTCGGGTTCTGACTTGCTGCGCTGTTTTGGAACGCGTTTCTTTCAAGGGCAACTTCATGGACATGACCGTGTCACCTGGGTTGTACGATGATGGCGTGGGGAGATGAGGGTCCTCTGGCGAGGCCTCATCAGGAGCCATGGAGGGCAAAAATAGGGTAACGGACATGTTGGTTCGTCGGCCCGGAAATTGTTGGCCGCAAGACCTCGCGAGGGGCGGACTCGATTCTTTACGCACTGGGAGGGCTATTTGAGACCAAACATCGGCTTGTCTCTGTCTCTTCTTTATATCGGTACTCCCTTTTTTTTTTTCTCTTTTCATACCTGTAATTTTCTTCTTTCTTCCGAGACACTGCGAGGTTTTCGAGGTCAGAGTCAGTGGTCAAGTCATACAAATTCCCTTGTCGTTAGTGAGCCAGAGGTTCCGTC
The DNA here is from genome assembly GCA_018853505.1 of Colletotrichum camelliae. Classification (NCBI taxonomy): domain Eukaryota; kingdom Fungi; phylum Ascomycota; class Sordariomycetes; order Glomerellales; family Glomerellaceae; genus Colletotrichum; species Colletotrichum camelliae. The sequence continues at coordinate 3,475,652 of JAELVL010000005.1, read as the reverse complement.
TGCTTTGAAGTCTATGTGATGTTGACGAGCTGGCATAGCTGCTATGGTGTACGCCCTGATGCGAGTAAGAAGTCTTGTGATATTAGAATACCGTTTTTAATAGCATTGGTGTTGTTTGTGAAGATTGAGTTGTGGCACAGAGCGATAGCCGCCATGTCATACTATCACAACAGGTGAATGACCGCAGTCATCTCAAAGACTACGGAGTGAAGTAGTACGTTAACGATGATGGATATATGTGAGGACAAGACCGACTACGCTGTTTGAGGTTGCTGAAGTGGCTCTCAGCCTGCCTCTCAACAACTCAGATGTCAGTTTCAACCACTCACACACCTGTGCAGCCCAGCCTCATTAGCTAATGCAGCGAACCTCATGCGAGTAAATCTCAACGGCCGTCTTCCCGCCCGCAAAACACAGCGAGACACACCAGCCGCCAGCCCAGAGAATTATCAGAAAAAACGAGAATTGCTTTCTTTTTCCAACACCATCATCCGAAACAGAAATGCAAGCCTCCAGTCTCATCACTCACCGCCATGGTGGTATCACTAACAAAAGAACGCAGGAAAAAACAAGTCTATCCGTGGGAAAACCCCCCCTCCCTATCCAATCCTGACCCAGACACCCCAACGGCGTCTCTTCCGCCCAGAGTCAACCTGTTGTCATGCCCCTTCGCTATACAGACCCGTCAGGAAATTCAACCCGCAAGCCCAGCGCGGTCCGCCTACCTGATCATCACTCGATCATGGCTTGGGTCAACAGTGCTATATCCAAGCCCTCAGGCCTCCAGACCTGCTTGGCCATCGTCATCGGCTCGATATTCCCAAGCATAGTCTCAATCCCATCCCTCAGCTCCGAGGCCCACGGCTCGACAACGACGCCCTGGCAGTTGAGGCACAGGTACACCAGACTCTGGTTCACATAGTCGTCGACCGTCTTGACGGCCCTGTGCCCGTCGTCCCCGCGCTTGCAGAACAGGCACGCGTCGGGCCCGAAGTTCGTCAGGGCCCACTCGGACGTGAACATGGTGTGCACCATCATCTCCCGCGCCATGCGGTACCGGTGGTGCATGCACACGCGCCGGCCGATCAGCTTCTCCGCGCACAGGCACCCGTCACCGGGTGCTCCGGCCTGCCCAGCACGCCAAAGTCGGCGCCCTCCTTCTCGCGGTCCGCGCAGCTCCCGGCACGCGTACGCGCGCATCCGCAGGAACTCGTCCCGGTTGAGCGGCTGCGTGCCCACGAAGAGGCTGCGCCGGCACTTGAGGTCGCACCCGTCGCAGACCATGTACGGCGCCGGGCGCGCGGGCATGTGCTCGAGGCTCTCGCAGGCGGCGTCGTTGGGCACGCCGGCGCCGCAGACGTTGCCCGTCACGGGCTGCGTGTCGAACTCCTCGCACGTGCGGTTGTGGTTGTCCGCGGTGGAGAGCTGCTTGGCCGCGTCGGGGATGGATCTGAGCGCGTTCCAGGCGGGCCGCTTCCACTGGAGGAGGTTGTTGAAGACGTGGTTCTCCCACTCGGTCTTGGGCCGCCGGGCGTGGGGGATGCGGTTGGCGTCCTCGGCGCTGGCCGGGGCGTTTTCGAGTTGCAGGAGCATCCGCGCCGGGGGCGGGACCAGCGCGACGGCGGGGAGTTCCGTCGTCATCTCGGGCGTCTTTAGGTTCCTGAGCTCGACGGGGATGAAGCGGTTGTCTTGCATGAACATGGTCATTGCTTGGTAGACGTGCTCTCTGACGACGTCCTGGTACTTGTCATCCGCGACGGCTTGGTTGCTTATCCTCTGCAGCTCGGGGTCGATCATGGCGTCGGCGAGCGCGGCGGCGTCCGCGTCGCTCATGCCAGATCCTGCCCGACGATCTGCTGGATCTGCTCCAGGTTCTGCGGGGGCCCTTCGAAGGGGGGCTTACCCTGAGGCTGCGACGGAGAGTTGAAGCGGAAGGCATTATGGTCGGCGTGGTCGCCGAGCCAGTCTTCAAATACTTGGCCATTCTCCACGGCCTCGAAAGCGGCGTTGTTGTCGCCAAGAACTTGTTGTTCCCCGGCTCCGGAGTGTTGACCAGCGTCGTATCCCCCTCGAGGAAGGAACCCGCCTCCCCTGGTGAAGGAGCTTGAGGCTGCGCTTTCTTTGGGGCTTTAATGCGTACCTTCTTCGGCGGTTTTTGAGGTTTCGCAAGCGCGGGCCTGGCCGACCGCATCGGATTTCTTCTCACCGGAGCCGCCTCCTCCCCAAACTGCCTCAGCGGCGCGGACACCGGTGCCGACGCTGGCGCCGGCGTAGGCTGCAGCGACATCACCCCCATTCCCGGAAACACCACCTGCTGCCGGGTCGGCCCCGGCGGCGGTTCCTGCAACACCCAGCTCGGCCGGTTCGGCCCCACAAGCGCATCCGGCGCCGTGCCCCACCGGCCGAGTTCACACCCAGCGGCCCGTACCCGAGCGCCATGTAGTAATCCGCCGTGTCGCCGCCCTTCACCGCGTCGCGGGGGATGCGACCACCGCTGGTACCGGGCGCGAGAAAATCACAGTTCGCCCCGGCGCTGACGCAGCTGTCGCAGGGCCTCTTGCGGTCGCAGTTCCGGTTGAGGCTGCGGCACTCCGTGCAGGCGTGGACGACGTGTCCTTTGTCGGTCGTGGTCCGCCGCCAGCCGATGGCCTTGCGGTCGCTGTGCGGCAGGGTGACGCTCTTGCCGTTACGCTCGACGATGCAGGTGAGGCCCCATGAGGTACACTTCGTGCACGCCAAATCGGGCTGGCCTTCCATCCCACCGCAGGTGTACTGGGTGACTTTGCAGTTGGAGCATCTCAGATCCCCGGGGCGGTGGACAGTCTTCCCGGTAGGCAAGAAGCAATCGGTTCCCGGACCGGGCCACTGATACGGATTGGTGTACTCGCGCTTCGTCCACGGGTCAAGACACTGCCGGCCCTTCTCCACGCAGGTTAGGCACTTGTAATCGCCCAGCCGCACGTCGTTCGTCCACGAGCACGGCGTCCAGTTCTTCTTCTTCGACAGCTCTATAGCGCACTCCCCGCAGGTATGCCGCCACCACGGCCTGCGCCCGGCTACCAGCTCCCCGTCATACTGCATCGGCCGGTTCCACATCTGCTCCCACGGCTGCACCGGCGGCGCGTTCGCATCGCCGTCCGCGCGGCGCTCGTTGTACAACTCGCACAGGCGGCCCTCATTCCGGCACTGCGTGCACCCGATCTTTACCGCGGGGTCGATGTCGCAGTACGTCGGCTTCTTGAAGCCCGCGTTGCGGCGCTCCTTGCAGCTGACGCAGCTGCTCACCTCGGGCAGGTTCGTCGGGTACGTCGGGCGCGAGTTCTCGAAGCGCCGCTGCCAGTACTCGCCGCCGCGCACGCGGCACACGTGGTTCGGTCGCCGAGGTTGCGGAAGCGCGTGCACTGCGAGCACTCGATCTGTTCGGCGTGGTTGGCGTCGCAGTTGCGGCCCTCGTCGTAGCCCGCGAGGCAGTGGTCGCAGTAGCCGTTTTCCGGGTTGGAGAGCTCCGGGCGGACGCGCTGGAGGGCCTGGACGAAGACGGCGTCTGGGTCCGGGCCGAAATGCTTCCTTGCGCGTTTGGGGGCCGGCGGGCCGTCTTCGTCATCGTCGTCGTCGTCGTTGTCTTGGGTTCTTGGCCGTTGGCGATATCCTGAAACATGCGTTTGCGCTGGAGTTTGGAGTATTTTGGATCAAAGATGCAGTTTCTCTGGAGTTTGAAGCATCTTGTGCAGGGGACACTGCCGTTGCAGCCTTTCTTGAGGCGGAGGCAGTTTCTGCATGATTTGTTGTATTGCTGACCTGCGACAAGAACTTGCGGTTGCAGCTGCTGTCGTTGCTGTTGTTGTTGCTGCTGTGCTGGATTGTTGAGTTGTTGATTTTGTTGCTGCTGCCCTTGGATGTGCTGCTCTTGGATTTGCTGCTGCGGCTGTTGTTGTACCTGTTGCTGATACATCCCAGGATGAAACGTATCCAGCCCGGCGAGGGGGTAATTCGCGTTCGCATCTTGCAGCACCTCTGGAAGGTTGCCGAATTCGCCCCCCGCACCCGGATTGAGAGTGACTCCCGGCTCGACGTAGGCCTGCTGGCCTCCGTCCACTGGCTGGTAGCCATACGGAGCATCATAATAACCCGGGTTCGCAGGCTGTTGTTGATACGGATCCGGATAGGCACTTTGCCCAACGCCGTCCTGGTTCTGCGGAGGTGAGTTCGCCGGCGGGTTCCAAGGGTGCGGACGTGGCGGGCCTCCATCTACAGCCCACGGATCGCTGTTGTAGTTGTTCTCATACTGTTGCTGTGGCGGATCTGGTTGACGTGGAGGCTGGGCCTGCACTTCTGGGGAGCTGTCTGGGCTCGGTGGTGTTGGGTCCCGTTCCCAAGTGGGAAGGGTGATGTTGTCTGGGACTCGGCGGGACATGTCGCGCGCTCTGGGCGGTTGACGGCAATGTAAGTCCCCAGTGTTACTTGTCAAAATGTGCGAGTGCTTTCTCAATGTTTGTGATCAACTTGTAAATGGTTCTGTGACAAACTCATAGGAAAGCTCTCCGGCGTGTGACGGCCCTGTCAGGCCATTTTATCTACCTACTCGTTCTGGTCATGGGCAAATTTTCGTCGTCACGATCCTAGTATCGGACAAAGACGAAGAGCATTCTCGGGCTCCCTTGTGGTAAACTTCCATTCCGATGCTCAAACATTGTCATAGCCCGTGCTTTGTACTAATTCTGGCGTTCATGTCACCTTTGTCGGTCAATGTTGATTGTGCCTATTGTCGCCAGCCCAACTCGACGGATACGGATCAAGAAAAGCATTTGGAGGCTCCCTGCGAAGTCGAGGTCAAAGAGTCTTTCACTCGTTTTTGATTCTGCCATTCGAATGCCTTCATCGTTAGGAACGAACCGACCTGAGCTCTGGGGTGGTCAAGTCGTGCCTTTGATGGGTAAGACGGCGTCTATGTCAATGGAGCTTGTGCGACGACCGATCCAATCTATTTGCAAATGCGACCCATCTGTTTTGCATCGCGATCCCTCAATATTCTACCTAGAACGAGATGGAAGTGAGACCGACGTGTCGAACTATACCGACCAGCATCGTGGAGCTGTTCAGGGGCGTTCGATCTGGCCGTTCATAGTACTCGATGGCGGCCAGATGAAACTATGTTCTTGTGCTTGGGTTGAGTGAAGTGGGTGTGAACCAGCTGTCGGAGCAACCAGCCAATAAGGGATGTCCAGATATGGCAGCGATGCAGTTCGCCGGATTTGACGGCGGAGCAGTTCCAAGGCTCTCACTTCACACCAGGCTGTGATTTCCCCTCATCATCCATCAGCTTATGCCGGCAAGTCTTTACGCCCCACAACCACTGCTGCTGAAAATGGAGGAGACATCACAACCAAGCACAGGAGCAGGCCGCAAAAATGTGCAAGACCCCTTTCCGATCCCTCAGATGTCCATGCTCATCGACCGCATCGCCCGGGAGGTGGCTAAGCTAGAGCGTGATGTCGCTGATTCAACCGAATCAAGAAGCGTCAAGCAACATTTGGTTGCGTCTTTGAACCGACACGCCGACACGCTGAGCCGTCTAGGTCAGCTTCTATGTGCCCTACAGCAGGCGCCTGACATTGAACTTGTATTATCGGATGTCTGGGGAGCCGAACGTTTGCTGAGTCTACTCGGTCCGTACCAGAGGTTCTTGAAGACAATGAATGTCATGTTTTCTTCGAATCCCGAGGAACAAGCGGACGCCTCGGAATGTGAATCTGAATCGGATTCATCTGAGGACTCAGACAGCCTTCGGAAGAAAATGCAACCAACTGCACCTGTACCCATCATTAACGATTCAGAGGGGCTTATCGTCCTGGTTGAAGGCGAAATGGACCACATGATACAGTTAGAACACAGCAATTTCCCCAACATGAGGTTGAAAAGCTGACGAGAGTCTGGTAGATGTATGGCACGTGTTTCTGTAAAGGTATTGGTCACGAACAGTAAAGATGCTCAGGCGTCGGTCGGATCACTTCTTGAACACCTTGAAATGATAACAAGCGCTGAGATCGAGCAAAGAATTGAGGGCAAGTACGAAGAAGCCCACCGTCAATACGCCAGAGGCTTGAACCCTCCACCTGGACATGGTGCTATCGCTGGACGTGGACGAGGTCCATCGAGCAATACCGAGAAGCCACGTATATCAAGGTTCCCCCAACCGTCGTCATCAATTGCCCAATCCGCCGTTCAGCCGAGTCCACTGCCAATCGACCATCATGGAGCTGCATCTTTGCGCGCTCGATTATCGTCACTCATAGCAAACGAGGCCGACATAATCGACGTCTTTACCGTTGGGATCGAGACGGAAAGCGTCGGGGTTGTACGTATGAGAAACGCAGTGCGAGATGCCTTGGTAAAGTTGGGGAAGGATATCCAAGGTGATGATGTGTACCATCATGGACGACGGATGTATGCCGAAGGGCTCCGCCAAAATGCTGCTCACATCGCGAATATGATATCGATGAAGACTGAGTCGACACAAGCAGGACATCAGCGACAAGATGCTGACAGGTCTGAGTCCTCGTATGAGGATGATCGGCATATCAAGCACATGTTGCAGATGAGACTGGGTGGCGGATCAAATCAAGCGCTGTCCGACATAGTGAAGGAGGTGGAGGATTTCATCCTGACTTGCGAGCAGATGAATATTCAAGGGCCGCCTACGAGCCTTTATAATCCAGAAAGAAACCTCTAAAAGAACGCAGCAAGGTATTGGGAAGGTTTCGTCTCTTCCAGAAATCGTTGATCGATGGTTCCCAAAATGGTTGGACCTCCTCTGGGAGCCTCCCATCCCGTCCGGGGCCGAGAGAATCCGCTGGACTTGCGTACGTCAAATCTCGTCATCTCCCAATGAAGTTCCACCAAAGCTAATATCAATAGAGCTGCGGAAAAAGACTTTACGATGATTACTCGGGTGTTCAGCCGGAGGTCCTCGAACATTTGAAAGCCATGTTACGTGATCCCGACCTAGAGCCTGGGACTACTCCCGCAAATCACGGGCGAACATCACTGCCTCTTCACTGGCCAACTTCAGTCGCGTCTGCTATTGGGAGCGTCTTAGGACACAAAACAAACGCGAGCAACACTCTTCCTCGTCCAACCCGCGTAGGCGTACCGATTAACCCCCAAGACCGAGATCAGCGGGAGGGCAGGGGGAGAAAGAGAGACTTGCTATTTCTTCTGTACTGTGTTCCTGCGGGAGAAGGGGGCTGCGGGACACTTCTGCGCCAGGACTTGGTACCGGCAGTGAAAACCGACAGAGAATTCTTCACGTTTCTCCGAGATGTGTATTACTCCAGTCGTCGGCTGTCTTCGCGCTTATCCCTGAGGACCGTTTCAGCCATCGGCAACTGCAGGGTAACGCTTTCCCCCGTTCTTCGAAGCTGCATGGATTTCGCTAATCTAGTACTTGAACAAACAGATAGAGGTAGATTTCAGCAAGTACGCATCGATTCACAAGCACATCACCTCCTGTCCTAGAGACTCACGAGACCGATGCCAATGCTGGCCGCCCCTGGATCTGTTAGCAAAAGCCTACCTATACCGGACCGTCACCGGGGAGACCGCGAAGACATTTGCCATGGGACCGAACTATATGGCTCATTCATTCCAGGATCCATCCCACATTGATCCCCTCCAGAGGCTCGTAGTCCGCTGCATTCCCATGAAGATGCACACTACTCTCCGCGCTGAGCCGGACGATTTAGGGCTCGGATGGGGCATCTACTTTGAGGAGTCATGGCATTTCAAGACAATAAGTATCGTGCTGTCAATCCTGATGCTCATCACTAGCATTGTGTTCGGTGTTACATGGTCAGTGGTCAAATCTGATATACAAGGTGGATTTGGAGTCGCCAGCTATTGGGCCACAGCGGCGACGTTCATCTTAATGGTATTTGGTGCTCTTGCAACAAAGCAGAGCTTCTAAATGTCTATGAGATAAAAATGGTCAGAAAGCGCATGAGAGGAGATGAGTATGGGAACTCTAGGAAGATTCTCAATGGTAGCGAGTTGAAAGATCACACACATAGCGAAGACCTTTGATTGTGGTGTTAAATTAGTCAGGTAATGATTGAAATCCACCTACCTGTGTGATGGTGATCATGATGTTGAGATCAGCATCCGTTACTCGTTGGCGCGACGACCGTGGTACTTTGCCCACCAGATCCATCATTTATTGACGGTACTTTCTACTCGAGAACTCACTACTGGTATTACTTCTCCAAAGATGAGATCCAGTCAAGCTTCATTTTGCTCTCATCTTCCTCCAAGCGTTGGGAGGCCGCCGTGGTCCCACACCGAGTGCATGACAACCAATAGCGTTGGCTATCTGCGAGAATAAATGCAGGACAAATTAGTACAATTTCTTGCGGTGTGGGCTGTACTCAATTGGCTTGGTTGGAGAGAGATGTGCGGGGGTCGCTGCGCTGCTGCGAGACGCAACGAGTCGATGGACCTCACGCCAACCTCTTCCTGACACTGCCTCAAAGAGGCGCACGCCTTTGCATCCTATAAGCGGAGACGACTTTCCCTGAAGATATTGAATCTCAATCACCACAGGCTTCGTTCAAGTCAATCGGCATCATGGAGGCGGCCGCTGGCATTGTCGGGCTGCTCTCCTTTGCAGGTCAACTTCTCACTGGGCTAGTCAAGCTGAACGAATACATCCAGGACCAGAGAGAATCCGATGTCCGGACAGAAAATGCGACGAGAGAGACGGAACTTATGATAACGACGATATCAGGGTTGAGGTCGATTCTACAGAGTGTGAAAAACAGTGATAGCACCAGCGATGGCTCACCATGGACGTCGCATATTGCTACCCTTCACACTCAGCTGGAGCGATGCGGCCGGGATCTCGACGACTGGGTAGAAAATCACAAGCCACCTTCGGGACCTTCTTCCAAACGTCAGAAAATAAACGAGGTCTTGCAGAATCGGCGCGTTCGTGCAATTCGAGCCCTGGAGTCGAAGCTTGTGTCCCACAGGGCCCAAATCAGTCTGAGCATCGGCGCTCTGAACACGTGGGTGTTCTTGTTTATGCTTGATGTGAGGATCCTGGGCTTATGAACGATAGATCGATTTCTCATCTTGGTCTGGAGAAGTTGGATCGGGTTCAAATCGATGTCCAGAGTCTTACCGAGTCCAACTTGAGGTTCAATGCCACAACTCAGGATTTTACCAGGAACGCGATTGCCGACTCAAATGCCAGACATGTTGAATTGATGGATCACATATCAGCGTCATCGGAAGACCAAAAGAATCAGGCCATCATGATCCAAGAGGAGACGTTGAACCACATATCTCGAATGAGCGACAGTCTCTCGAGCATCGCTAGTGTGGCCAGCTCTCTTCAGCGGCTTGTCGGATCGTCTCCATTGCGACGGAGCGTCAGCGGGTCCGAGTACAGTGAGAACCAGTTCTGGTCAGAGCCATCACCGCTAAGCGGAAGGAAGAGAAAGCGCCACTTCTCCTGCGTTGAAAAGGAGCACAGTGACGCTATACCGCACTTCGGTTTCCCGCGCGCATCGCCCCAGGGTCACTGGTCATGCGGGGCTTTGATAGGAATCGACCAAGCTTTCGCCAGGGTGTATAAAAACTTCTCGGTCCGTTGTCTGTTCTGCGACAAGCCTTTCCACAAGAACGACTTTCTCTCGCGGGCGCGGCACCTCGTGGACCGCCACAACTTCTCTGGATGCGATCAAAGCGTGCTGTTTACGACCGCCGAGGAACTTAGAGACCACTTAGAGACTGAGCATTCAGCTTCAAGGGGAGCCCTAGCTTCTCAAAGCTTCGATCTCTCGCTTTTTGCTGCAAATGAAACCCCCTGGGTCGACAGTCGACATGCGCTTTTAGCTGGCAAGCCCGAAAACGCAGACATTCCAACGACACACGTGCTGCTCAACTCCCAACTGAGAACACTCTTGTCCGAAACACCGTATCTAGAAGATGACCGCTCTGGGTCGGAAAAGAACCAAACGTCAAGGCCCGTGGCTGGATCAAGGGCCATCAATCGAGCCATGGAAGCACTGGCTAAAGACGTTTTCTCGCCTTATGTCTCCTCACAGAGGCTGCCGAGCATCTTGTACGAAGCAGCCAATCTCGAGCAGGAGTTGATCGTTCAATGCAATCGCCCACTGCCCAGAAGATGGGCGACAGTGCCTGATTGCTTGCTGAGAGCGTCATCTCCAAGTCAATTCCACGCAATGCGCAGCCCCGAGACCAAGGCAGCGCTGAGATCCTCACTTCATCATCTATTTTGGCCCGTGAGGCCAGGCCTGGAACTGAAAAGGTACTCTCAGACTTGCCACGAGTGTTCAAACGACGCAAACACGTACGGCTTATGTAAGAGACATCAAGAGGAGGCTTTAGGGAGCATGTATCCACGGAGTACTTGGAACTGGTACTCGCTGGATCATACGCTCAAAGTCTCTGCCATTTTTGTCAAGCTGAAGAAGTGGACAACTACCGTGGAGCGGATAGATTTATGGATGCTTGATGTTCTGCATAAGTCGGACCACTTGTTGGCCATGCTTCGATGCAGTGCCTTTTGCGAAAGTCCGACGGGCTCATCGACGGGCTCATCGACGGGCTGGGAGTTGGAAAAGGCTTCAAGTGGATGTGGCCCGCAGTTCTGGGGTCGGCAGTGGAAATCTGACTTATTGGGTGCCTTCGACAACAGTTTGGACCCTCACTTCCACGTGTCAGGGGAGCAATCAGACGGCGCAGTTGATAGTCGAGACGGGGATTTTGAATTCTTCATCCCTTTGAGATTGAAGATGGCGCTTTAGGAAGTCGCAGGAGTGGCCTAGGAAGTTTTTGGATGACGTGAACGACGAAGGCAACGAAGGCAACGAGGACGACGAGGACGACGAGGACGACGAGGACGACGAGGACGACGAGGACGACGAGGACGACGAGGACGACGAAGACGACGAGGACGACGAAGACGACGAAGACGACGAGGACGACGAAGACGACGAAGACGACGAAGACGACGAAGACGACGAAGACGACGAAGACGACGAAGACGACGAAGACGACGAAGACAAGGACGAAAAACTAGATTGTGTATATACACAATTCGACCTGCCACTATATCGGCCTGAAATCTTCCCTCACCAAAGGCGCACTCACTTTCGGCTGCTTGAATTAAAAGTCAGTCTCCCGCAGCCAATCCTCCAACCTCCCAGTCCAAGGCCAATCAATCGCCTTCCCTCCCTGAGCGTCGACGGTGAAGTTCCCATAGAAGTCGCCCACATCCACTCCCTTGAGCTCTGGCATATCCGCCTGTACGATGGACCCTGCGTGCTCCGTAGCGGCGATGTCATCCAATCGAACCTGGCGCCAGAGCCGTTGGCCGCCTTCTCCGTCGTACGCGTTGCCACACCACGGGCCGCCGTCGAAGCCAAGGTGCAAGTGACCTGAGTCTGGAAGGTGAAGCTTCTTAAGTTTTGAAAGCGAAGAGAAGGTTTTTGTCATGTTCTTCCGGAGAATATTAGTGATTTGGTGGGGTGATTAGGGGATTGAGTGCTTACTTGGAGTGCCTCCCCAGGAGGAGCACTGTACCCATGGGTCATGTAACCAACCCAGAGCTCCTCGAGATTCGGCAGCACTTTCGGAATGACTGGAAGGTTGTCAGTGTTCATCGATGAAAGCCCATATCCAGGTGTCTGCCAAGCGACTCACGTTCCGTCATCTCAACTTGTTTATCCCACCAAATGCCCCCCAGGTTCAGGCTCTTCAGCTCCTGCATCCTACCCAAGCTCTCCAACCACACAAGAGGAAACTCCCTCCAGTCGTCTGGTTTCGAATCATACCAGTCATCACTCTTAACCTCCAACATCCTCAACCGTGGCGTCGAATCCCGGATCCAAGAGGCGTACATATTCGCCTTCAGCTCCTCCACAGACCTCATCTCCACCCCCTGCCTGTAAAATTCCTCCCGGAAAGCCGCGTTCTCATCCCAGCCTCTAATCGTCCAGTCGAGCCTCCTCAGCCCCTTCATCCCGCCCATGACCTCCGCAAACAGCCCCGGCAACTCACCGGGAGGTAGGACGGGCTCTCCGCGGTGCGCAAAGATGTCCACCTTCAGTTCCCGCACCTCCTCCAGCGCCCTCGGACAGTCCTTCATCTCGAGGAGGCGGTTGCGCGCGTTGGTCCAGCCGTAGCGATCGATCCCGACGCGGTTATTATCGATCTCGAGGCGGTGGAAGAGGTCGTCCGGGATGTCGAGCCCGTTGAGCTGCCAGTCGTGGCCGCATTCTGGGTCGTGGTTGCTCGAGGCTATGGCGTCTTTGAGAGGGGTGCAAAAGATGGCTTTCGGGTCTTCGACTTTGGAGAGCTCGTCGGCGTTTGTTGTGAGCCACGGATGTCTGGTGTCGAGGATGAACTGCGGGATCTTTGCTTTGGGCGTGTTATCGGCTTTGCGCCAGGGGAGGAGGGGTGTTTGCCATGCTGCTGCGAGGCCTTGGAAGAGGAGGGCGCAGGATAGGATGAGGAAAAGTGTTGATTTGGTTTTCATTTTGGTGTTTTGGCAATCAAAGGTTGCCAATGCTCTGGAGACTGGTTGAGCCGAGTGCCATCCTGACGAAACATTGAAGTGTATTTAAGCATGTTTGCGTCGTCGGACGAGACCATTCGAATTGTGGCTTCAGCCCAAAAGCAATCCGGATTCGACACTGTTCACCTAAGAAAACGTGTTCGATTTTGCGTTAGGTCCCAGAAGTTCAGGCGAAGGATCACTTGGAGTCATCTCATCGCCCGATCGTCGCTGTGCCGCGGCACGGGCGCGGGGCCAGGCAGCCCCAACCCACATCAAAGCCAGGAACAGAGGACAGATATCACAATTGGAATGAGTCAAAAGTCAAGTATCGAAGCATCAAGAAGCTTTGCGACAGAATTGGGGGATCAAAAAATCATCAATGCAATGGATATCGTGCTCTCACATACAACCACCAGGCACAGAGGCCACCTTGCCTCAACCAGTACCAATGTTTCCCATTACCACCCCCATCCCAAGAAATCAGGATTTTCTAACATTTGCAATCTCAAACTCAGTATTTCCATCCCAGACAGACAATGGTCTGCCTTGATATATGTTCCATAAACCTCCCGAAAGTCTCGCTGGACTTCCGGGCCATGTGCGTCGTAATGAGTGTCCGGGGGGTATCATAGCCGTTCAAACCGTCCATTAAATATGCAAAACCCCTTCAATGTGTTTACCCGCCCATAAAACATGCTGAATTATTCATTATTCTTTAAGGAGTGTCGTGAAATCTGTCGTTGTATCATATCTCGCCAATCTCTTTTTCGTGAAAACGCCATAATGATGATCGGCTCGGGGGCCGAGAGGGAGTGTCGCGAATGATGAAGCAAAATAACTTTTCCCACCTGGATGTATGAATCCTTGAAGAAGTTGAATCAAAATATATGAGCAGAAAGAGTGGATGGAAAGATTAGATGAGGAGGAGAGCCACGATCGGCGCCAAGATGGCGAAGAAGGTGGAGGTCGCAGGCTTTACAGCCGCAGCGGTGACCGCCGCAGTCGGGCCGGTTGAAGTGGAGCTCGGCTCGGTGACGGTAGATGAGGCACTAGGGGCAGAGGATGCAGCTCCGCTGGTTTCGGAAGGAGCAGCGGTGCCTGACTCCGAGGGGCTTGATGCTGACGGGCTGGAACCGGCTCCAGTTGTCGCGGATCCAGCAGACTCCGCGGCAGACGACGCAGAAGATGCCGTGGAAGCTGAAGCCGAGGCAGTTGCCGACGCACTTCCGGAAGCAGTTGCACTGGCAGTTGCAGTGGAGGTTGCGCTTGCCTCGGTGGACTCTGTGGTAGACTCCGCCGAGGATGCGCTCTCAGAGACCGTAGCTGTCCCAGTTGTTGCGGTTGAAGGCGTGGCCGATGGCGTGGTGGATGCGGCCGACGACGAAGCCTCGGACGCGGAGGGAGTCGCGGGTGCGGATGAACCCTCAGAGGTACCAGAGGATGCCGTTGTGACGGAAGTGCTGGTGGCGGAGGCAGTAGTCTCAGATACTGACGAAGGACCGCTGGTTGGCGAGGACGGAGGCGTAGGAGTGGACGAGGGAGCGGTAGTGCTCTGGGCAGATGCGGTTGTAGAACTCTCGGTGATAGGCACGGGCGAGAAGCTAGTCGCCTGACTGATCTGGCTTCCGGTACTGACGGTCGGGGTTCCTGTCTCTACTGGTTCTCCAGCAGTGGTAGTCGCTGTTACTGTTGACTGGCCTGTGCAGAAGTCGAGGTATTGCTGGAACTTCGCCTCGACATATGCAGCCTTGGTAACCTTGCTGTCCTCGGCGTACTTGTCGATACATACCTCACATCGAGCGAGACCAGTCTGGAATGTCGAGTCATCCTTGCAAATGTCGGGGTCCTTTCCTGTAGCCTGGACTTGGACGTAGAGGTTATTGCAGATAGGATAGCAGGCTGCTGGAGCAACAGTCTCATCACGCTTGCCGAGGAAAGCGCGTCGCTCGTAAGTCTTGCCAGGCTTATGCGGGTGCTTCTCATAAGTTTCAGCAGTACTTGTAGGAGCAGGCGCAACGGTGGTCGTTGTGGCAGTTACCGAAGCTGGCGGGTAGTGCGTCAAGGAGGTTTGAGATGCCCAGTTGCCAGTGGTAATGGTAGTCGTTTTGTATTTGCCGTGCTTTCCCTTGATAGTCTTCGTGATGACTTCGTACTCAAAGATGTCGTACGAAAGACCGAAGGCGTTGGGGTTGAGATTGAAGTAACCCTCGTTGGGATCAATGTAGCCGGTTTCATTCTTCTCCCAGTCCAAATCGGAAAGAACGTAATCCGGGGCATCGACACAGTATTTGGGCTCACAGACGTACTGATCGACGGGTGAATCCCCCCACAGGTCGCAGCCTCCGGGCTTGGGAGGATTGCAGACTTGTCCGGGCTTGCAGCCCCAAGTGAGGTCCGACTTAGGGTTGTACGTAGCCGCAAGTCCAAGCGCGTTCGTCGGTGCAGGGCAAGCCTGGACGTCCGTATAGGTCACTGTCGTCGTGGTGGGAGGAAGGGTGAGAGTGACTGGAGGTACAGTCACGGTTGAAGTCACCACCGACGTAGGGCCAGGAATCACGCTGGTGAACGTGGTTCCATCCTCGGTAATCGTAACAGTAGAGGCTGGGGCAGTCTCGGTCAAAGTGGTAATTACGGTGGTACCAGGAAGAGTGGTTGTCTCAGGCGGGATAGTGATAGTCTCGAGGTCCGTTGTGGTGAGAGTCAAAGTAGTGCCCGGAAGGGTGATTGTAGTCAGCTCGCCAGCAATGGTCGAGATGATTGTTGAGCCAGGCAGAGTGATAGTCTCAGGGGGAGAGGTGATAGTGGGACCAGGTCCAGTCACCGTTGCAGTGGAGAATATTGACGTGGGAACCGTCACGGTAGACGCCGGCAAGGTGATTGTGGTAAGCGAGCCGGAGATGGACGTAGTCACCGTAACTGGCGGTATGGTGATGGTTGAAGCAGGAAGCGTGACGGTTTCGCCAGGGCCTGTAACTGTTGCGGTCGTAGGCACAATGATGGTCGATGCCGGCAAAGTGATTGTCGTGAGAGAGCCCGAGATCGAGGTTGTCACAGTGACCGGCGGCAAAGTGATCGTGTCTGGCGGAGAGGTGACCGTTGCTGTTGCCGTGCGGGTATTGGTGCGCGTGATATACGAGACGATGGGGACCTTGGAGATAATGGTGGTAACGTAAGTTTCCACTACAGTCGTGTAAGAAGTCTCCCGGATTGTGCGGTCATTCGTGACAGTAACAGGGACAGTGACAGGGTAGCTGGTCGAGACAGTGATGGTGTCGTAGAAAGTCTTCGACACGTAGATGGTGGTCGAATCGGTGTATCGCTCAGTCTGTCGGTCTGTCACAGTGGCAGTCGCCGTGGCGGTCTGGGTCTGGATCTCAGTGTAAGACGCCGTGATGGTGATCGGCTTCGTGTAAGTCGTCTTGCTAATCCAAGTAGACACACTCCAAGCTGTGGTCGTCGTAGTGTGGTCCAGCGTGATGGTGTAAGGAACGCTTGTTGTGTAGACATACGTTGAGACGATAGTTGTCGGTGTTGTGAAAGTCGTAACAGATGTCACTGTAGCTGTGCGAGTAACAGGCTTCGTGATAGTGGCCGTGTTGGTCACTTCTTTGGTCTTGTCCTTGGTTACAGTCTGGTAGTCGGTTACTTCCTTGGTTTTATCCTTGGTGACAGTCTCGTAGTCCGTGACCTTTTGAGTCTGAGTCTTGGTGAAGTAGTAGTTCTTGGTCGAGAACTCTGTCGTCGTGAAAGTAGTTGTGATGTACTGAGTGACGCTCGACACCACAGTCACCGGAATCTTGGTTGTCACGATGTGTTTGGTGGTGAAAGTTGAGACCGAAGTGTAAACCTTGGTAGCGGTCACCTCCTGAGTCTGGGTGACAACTTGGGTGCGATCCTTGGTCTCCGTGTACTTTTGGGTTTCGACTTCCGTTTGGACAACCGTTGTGGGGTACTTCTGAGTAACTTCGATAGTAGTTGGCACTGGAACAGTCGTATATTCAGTGATGTACTCTGTTTTTGTTGTCGAGGTTACCACCGTCTTGGTCTCGCAGATCTCGTGGTTGGTCCGCTTTCTGCCATACGTAGGGTACCCGGCTGGTTCTGAAGTGGTCGGCTCGGGTACAGGTTTACAGCTGAGATCAATTAGTACTAAGATCAACTAGCGTAGACTCTTGATTCTGTAATCTGCACATCATGCACCCGATAACAGCTCATAGAAGGCTAGGGGCCAAGACAGTGAAAAGTGAGTGATGGGATTTGGTTGTCTTCCCACCAGCGACTAATGGCCCGAATCGTAGACAAAAAAGCGTCGGAAGAAAGGTTTTCACTCACATAGCAACTGTCGTTGTAACAGGGTACGAGGTGACGCTAGTCTTCACCACTGTGGTCGTCTCATAATCAGTTGTGGTGAAGGACTTGGTGGTGAAGACTGTCTCGGTGCATGTGGTTCTGTATGTTTGTCAGGGACGTCTTTCCTCTGGAAGAGCCAGACAAGTTCGACTCACGTAGTAGTAAGAGTGGTAGGCTTCTCCGTAGTGACGGTGGTCTCGATAGTCTTCCAGACGGTCTCTGTCGCCGTCTGCGTCTCCTTCACTTTCTCCGTGACAGTCACAGTCTTCCCCCAAGGGCACTTGGAGCCCCAATGCTCGCAGTCATCGGTGTTGGTGTTGTAGTCCTCAGTCTTCTTGGAATCGGTGGGCGTTGGCTCGGGTTGAGCAGCGTACGACGACGCAGGCTCAGCGACCGTTTCAGTCTTTGCTGGGAGTGACGCTTCCGCCGAGACAACGGATTCCAGTGTGGGTGAAGGAGTGTATTCAGCAGAGCTTGCCGCATATTCTGCCGGAGACGAGTCGTTTTGTCTGGCATATATACCGTCCTGGGCGGCGGCCCTGGCGGCCAAGGTCCCGAAGACCAAGATCGATCTCAACAGCATGATGGCCGACCAGCTGAGGTGAACGAAAGACTAGTTCCCAAAGGCGCCCACAGTCAATGGTAGTATGCGATGCGACGATCGACTAACGAGTGTGGGAGGGCGGCCTTTGAAGCTGGAAGGCGCGCTCTGAGGGTGCCAGGTGGGAGTTGGGGGCAGGACAAACTCAGGCGAGCTGGGAATGGTACCTGGGGGCTCATATGTATGTACGATGGGATGCAGCGAGGGGAAGGGAGGCTGAGAGCTGAGTTGGTGAGACAGCCTTACCTGAGCTCAGAAGGAAGAGGGCTCCGTTCAATGACAGGAAGAGATTCCCCGCTAGCTTTAGCCAGAGGGAGCAGTCCGTACCCCGTAAGCTAGCTGCGTGGTGTCCGCTCGGCGGGGCCTCCGTCCGAGATGGTGTTGACAAAGATGGATGGCCTATGAGCTGGGCATATAGCAAACCTCTCTCTCCCTCTCTGTCTCTCGCTCGAGCAAATGGGGAGGGCGTTAGCTAATTAAGCCAGCCAGCGAGAGGCCGAGGGCAGGGAAATGAGATGACGAAGGAATCCAGCAACATGGGAGCTAAGCTCTAGACTCCTCGTGTACTGACGTGCCACCACCCTGATGGGGGCGTGCCTCGGACGGCAGTCGGGGCAAATGGAGGCGTGGATTTCTACCATGATGCTTCGCTCGAAGATCATTGGCGGATGCAAGATCGGGACAAGAGCAATGGGGCACAAGAGGCGACAAAACCGGTGGAAGTGGGTATCGGAGGAGGGGTGTGGCCGTGTGGGAATCCACCAGGACCCTGGCCCGGGGCCTGCGAAGATGACGGCAGGGGTGTTGGCTGGAGATGGCAAGCTACTGCCTTGAAAGGCAAGTAGCGCCCGACTCGAAGATGGATGGGTCTCTGTGACAACGGCACACAGGAACGGCTCCGGAAGTGTGGTCGCCAAGATCAATAAAATGTGATGGCGACGACATGGACACTTGGGTACGCGTCCCGGAGGAGCAGCGCCTCAATACGGCTGTGGTTAAGGCTCGAGATGTCAATGGCGAAGTGTAAAGTTACTTGCAGAGAATCAGGCTGGCATCAAAGCTGCCCCAAACTCCCACCCAAGAGAACCCACCCAGCCGTGATGTGCCGCACGAGGATTCAACACGGGTGGTGTGTGATCGCCAGAGTTGGGCTGGAACTGAAGCAACCTGGGGCCAGGTAGAGGAGCGTAGCGAAAGAGGCGAAAACGAAGAAGAGAAAAACGAGAAAATGGATCATCAAATCGTGGAGAGTGAGACAGCAGAGACCACGGCGTAGTGGGTGGTGAGCAAGACGACTCGCTCTGATTCCCGTCCTGGAGCCTGGCCACATGGATGAGGTTGGGCGACGGTGGGGCGGCATCGGCCGGCCGTTGTCGTTGTCGTCGTGCCTGGGTTGGGGGCGGGTGGCATTGGCAAGGGCCAAGACCGAAGAGCTTCCTGCACGCCCAGGGGACTTTTGACGTGGGCGACGGACGTGACTGGCCAGCCCTGGCTCCGCTTGCGCAAGACTCGTCCATCACGCTGCAAGCCAGGGTTGACTGCACATGTATGCCAGCGCTGTTGGATCGGTCTAGGTCGGAACGGGCAGAACGAGGTGGATATGATAAGTAACGTAACAAATTACTCTTCAATGAAGAGGCGCTGGACCGACAAGAATTCTGGGGCCTAGACGTGTCGGGAAAGCAGTAGGGTGGTAGACATGCGGGATGCGAAGCGCCTGCGACGGTTGAGGCCCGGCGTGGGAAACAAGATTGAAGATCATCGACTCAGGGACGCAGACAATGTTGCTTCCAGATTGCCAGGCACGCCGGAAAACTTGTTGGTCGAGGTGCCAGAACGTGGCAAAAGTCGAATTAACGAGAGACACGAACCCGAGCAGTTGTGCGACTGTCATGGCTCGACGGCAGCGTCCGAGTGTCCCTTGCGGAAGATCAATTACCGGGCACAAAGAAACCAGGCTGCCATCGAGTCGTCCGACATGCTAGTATCCGGTCGATTGCAGCGGGAAGAGGGGCTGTGAAGCAATTCAGGTAGCACAACATGAGCCCAGAGGTGCCACTTGTGCGCATTGCGAGGCGATTTGAGAGAACAATTGGTGACAGAATTGTGTCTCAGGGAGATTTCGTGTGATGGTGTCGTATTGATGCAATCATCGGCGGTGCGGTGCAAGCAGCGAGGAGAATCCGGGGCAAGTTGGCCATGCGTCTGGCGTTGTTGTGCCGTCTTGCTGTCTGGGACGTAGCCGTGAGTCATGACTCGATCTCGGCCACAGCTGTGGACATCTTGGAGGCAAGGCTGGTGACAGTGTAAGCATAACTCGGTCTCTGTCATATGCAATGAGGTATTTGTAAGGTCTCAATATTGAACATGGCATGATGCATGGCCGGATTCGTGGCCATTCTGCAAGTGCTGATTGCTCGACCCATTGAACAGAGCCATGACATCGCCGTACATGGAAGTTTCTTCGTGAGATCCTTGTTGCGAATTGGAATCAATTGCAACGAGGGTGGTTGGGATGGTCAGGCTGAGGCAACGGCGGCCAGGTGGGAAAACGCATGGAGGAGAAGAAGTCAGAGAAGGATGAGATGGCCAGGAACAGGGGACAAAAACGCACTCACAATAGACGTGAGCTAATCCGAATTAAACTTAGTACCTCAGCATGGGATTTTCGCTCCTGCCCTATGAGAAGAACCGCTCAGAGCGGGCTTTCTTCTTTTGGCCCTGTTTGCTGATCTAATACTGGGGACGGAAAGAGGGGTAATGGGTGAAAGTGGGTCGCTTCCGTCCGTGCTTGCTGTCCATCCAACCCGAGCTTCCCATTGGTGCAGATGACGATTACCTCATCAAGCTAGACTGGGAAGGGCCTAGTTTCCCGGCCGCCGTTTCTCGCACTCTATTCTCCCGTCCCTTCTTCCCGCCTTCGTCTCTCCATCCACCATCGATCAATGTCTCGCTTCCTCGGCGAGGACCGACTTCGAGGCTGGCCGCCACCTCCGCACCCGCGCACCCGACGACCGCATCTCCAATCTAGATGAGAAAGCCATCGGGTCTTTTCCAGGTTTCGCTCGGTCTGTGGCATGATTCTCCGCCTGCGGCAGGCTGCCTGCTATGCTCATCAAACACGATTCATATTGCGGCATCACCGCCGGAGTCTCTTGGTCGTCTTACGGTTCACCGACTCTTAATATTGTCCAGGATACGTCTTACTCGACCCATCCTACAGGGCTGACGCCGTCATCCTGCCACCCTTTTGTTTTAGTGAGCTTCTGGCTCTGCCTGTTCCTGACCTAGAAGGCTGGACACTCGACGCTGGAGCTCGCCCGAGCTCCCTGGTCCCGATCCTGGTCGCAATCCACTGCTCCAACTGTGCTGGTCCCAGTCAGGCCTGGCAGCTCTGCTTGGCGACTCGTCTATTGACTGACTTGCAGATACCCTTCCCTTGCTTCGACCACTGCCACCACACCATCATGTATGCATGCTTATGCCGGGTCTGCTGCGTCCAAGAAGCTCATGAGAGGCACAGGCAGCAGCCATCTGCGTCCCGCCGGCAAAGCAGACTTGCTTCCTTCAGGCTCATGACCCCGAATCATGCCATTGCCGTTGGTGCGCTGTCTCGCCTGTCGCGCAAGTCTGGGTCGCCTCAAGTCTCGGACTACTTGCCGCGAGGAGTAAAGACAAGCACTGGTGCTGACTAGATGCTGTGCCAGAGAAGTCAAAACTACGACCAGGCAAGCAACCATGCACCATTGGGGAAAATCCAATTCTTCTCACGCGGCAAACTCCTGAGGAAACTTTCTCGCCATTTTGCCGACAGGGTAGCATGTTTGCCTGCCATAGTAACCAGCTCTTTGCTCTTGATCCCTTGAGTCGGTGTGGCTGGTTCGTCCCAACGAGTGTTTGGGAAGATGGGTTTGTGCTTACGGTCGTCCCTGTCGGGATGCGGTATTGCTGCCGTGTTTCCGCACACTGAGCACTGCCTGCCTGTGCCACACCCGCTGTTTCTTTTATGTTGGTGCTGCGCAATCCGTTTCTGATCTCGAAATCCACACGAGGCAATTACACAGCGCAAAGCAGTGGGAGCGATCGACAAGCAAGATACTCCTCGCCTAATGAGAGAGACTTGTAGCCAGACCAAGGATGCCTATCCAAGGCGAATTGCACTTTTCCTTCCTTAGGATCAAGCTCAGTGTCCATGGAGTTCATCGATTAGCCCGCTGGATGGTGAGGCTGAAGTCACCGTGTCTCTGCGATCAGCACTAGGACCAGTCGTTCTGCTCCGGGATGCCAGCCCTCACCCATCTTAACCCACCAATTACGACGAGAGGTACTTCCACACTCAAGAAGGTCGGTAAGAGCTTTTTGACCTCGTGAATGGCCCCATCCGAGAGTCCGCCGAGCCCGACCTGCTTGGTCTAGGGCCCGAAGACTTGCATAAGCACATCGCATCCTCTACTACCCTCCATCTTCTCGGTTGCCTCCTCCAGTCGTGCTTCACCAAGTGGATCCAGCCTTACACACATACTGAGTTGGGCAGTCGGACTGACTCTCTTTGTGGCAATAATCTTATCATTGTCTCTGCCGGCGGCTCGTTGGCTCGCTCCCATCATTCCCCGTCGCCACCTTACCGATCCGTTCTCTCGGACACCCGGCGAAAGCGTCTCTGCGGGGTTGAGTCGATCTCGAACGTGTTCTCGAGCCCTCCGTTTTCACCTCTATGCGGCTATTCTGTAATCGTACCGTCGGTTTTGGAAGCCTTTCCTGAGAATTTGCACCACACTGCAGGCATACCATCTGGTTGTCAGCCTCAATACACTCTGCGAAGTCTTGCTTGTCTTGCTTTCGGACTGGTGGATCTTACCGCACTTCAGACTTAGTTGCCCCCTCTGCTTACTCTGACATCCCGTTTTCTGCTTCTTACTCGGAAGGCCCTTTGCCACCTGCTGCTAGGAGCGCCGTGCTATCCCGCCCCAAATAAGCACCTGGAGTAGCCGTCATGCGCTGAGACAGCGACGACCTCCGTGAATTCCTGCATAACACCTCAGAAGCCGAACAACTCGAGCAAACGTCGTGGATACGATGGCTTCCACAAGCTTCGTTCTGTTCGCGGCCTTCAGCCTCGCAGCCGCGCAGTATGAAGGATGGGAACCTAAGCAAGTCAGCGCTGCAATGTGCTATTGGGAAGCACCGAGAGGTAGCATCCCCAAACCTTCTATCATGGACGAAGACTGACGCCCTGAAGCTGCCGTCATTCGCGATACACTATGGCTTGATGGAGGAGACCTTACTTGGACGCAGAAAATGAGCAACGGGGAGAACGAACTTTCTTCCAGAAGTGAGCGCCTCGACCTACGGGTCAGAACTGAATCTAACTCTCGCAGATAATCCACTTGGTCTTATGTATTCATTCAACTTCAGCAAGCCATTCGATACGAAGACCAATTTCACCACCTTAATCGGCACAACGTCAAAGGCTCCTGGAGGAGCAGGTCTTGTCGGTAGTTATTCCCCTAACATGATTGACGGCGCACTTCTGTACAACGATGCCGAGTTCTACCTATACGGAGGCACTCTCCTATCGGAAATCAAAGGCACAGAGGCACCAGACGCGGACAAGGTCGTATTCCATCGTGAATACCAATATGGTGTGGAAAAGCCAGGGTTTCAGAAGGGCACCGACCGGCAGTCCTTCCCTGCCGGGTTCACGCAATTCGTCGCTCACGGCGCGGCGGTCAGCGCACCGTCTGAGAATAAGGCATGGTATATCGGAGGCATGCGCTCGCCCATCTGGGGGGAGATCTACAAGATTTACCAGAACGATACGCACATCGCCAACACCACGTCGAAAACCTTGATCACACTTGACATGACCAAGCAATTGAGTGAGACGTTCTCCAACGAGACTTTGCAGGTAACACCGAGAGCGAACCCGTCAGCCGTCTGGGTTCCGGTTGGAGAGAAGGGTATCTTGGTCATGGTCGGGGGCGTTACGTTCCCCGAATTCACTACCAATGGCGTCAGAACGTCTGCCGATTCTCAGGAAAGCGTAAGTTTCTTAGTCAAGTGCCATGGCACATCTTCTTACATCTATCACAGGAAAATGAAAGCCCCAACTTCATGAAGACCATTGACATATATGACATTGCCGGGAAACAGTGGTACCAACAGAAGACGGATAATGGGCCTGGTGCACTTACTCGAGGATGTGCCGTGCTAGCTACCGCACAGGATCGCTCGAGCTTCAATCTTTACTACTATGGCGGATATACTGGCCTTGACGCTACGTCAGGTTTCAGCGATGCCGTCTGGGTTCTGTCCATGCCGTCTTTCCAGTGGATCAAGTTAAACGATGGGACTGATGACCACGCCCGCGCTGGACATCAGTGCGTGATGCCCTATCCTGATCAGATGATGGTTATCGGAGGATATGCGGCGATGGCCGGCGATGGCAACCCACCTTGTGTTCCAAACTTCTTCCACACTTTCAACGTCTCCAGCGGAGAGTGGCAGGACAGCTACAGTCCAAGCAAGTGGTCCAACTACACCGTTCCTACAGCCGTCCAGAGCAAGATCGGCGGTAATGCACAGGGCTCGGCAACAGCCACGACACCGGTGGCATCGGGCTGGGCTGACCCGAGTCTCTCAGCTGTCTTCGCCGCCGAGTACACTACAAAGATCAACACATGGTACCCGTACACCGAGGCGAAAGAGACTGACCGTCCGATCGTTGACGACCCTGGCAATGGCAACAACAACGGTGGTAGTGGCGGCACCCCGAAATGGGTCGCGCCTGTTCTTGGAGTTGTGTTAGGTCTCGTCTTCATCACTGGCATCTTGGTCGGTTTCTGCCTTTGGCGTCGTCGCAAGGTCCTCAGGCAGGGTAACGGAACTGCGACCGCCACCGACGACAACGGATCACGCATCATCTCCTGGATTAGAGGTCAGCCCAGTGAGCCTGCGAAGGCGCCGACTGTTACGACTGAAGAGACTCCATCCACTTTGGACATGGCAGAGGTCCGCACGCCGCCTCCTGCTCCTGCTGCTTCTCCGGCGCCGGCTGTGGCCCATGAGATGGCCGATGACCACATCGCCGAACTTCCTGGTAAGACTCTTCCACTAACATCGAAACAACAGACTGCTAACCAGCCCAAGATACCTCGCCGCGCGCAGAGCTTCACGGCGTAGGCCTCACCCCGGTCGAAATCATCAACAAACACACCCACTTCGGCACGGGCAACGCCTCCAACCCCGGTACAACTCACCAGTCGTCCTACTACGCCTCCGTCTCCAGCAACGAAAACGCATCCTCCCTCTCGCGGTCTTCAGGAGTCCTGGGCTTCCAGACCCGTGCGCAGTCCCCCGAACCTGGCCCGCCTTCCCCACCTGTCACCCACTCCACCCCAGCCGGTCGCCACGACTCCGATGTCTCGGGCCTGAGCGACAACGAGGCTCGACACCTGAGACACATCAGCCAGGCGACAATCAGCTCGGCATCATCTGGCGGCGAGCAAGAGGTTTCCGGTGCGCAGCAGGGTGCTCGTGGAGTCCCGGCGACGGTACCGGAGACGCCTACACCTGGTATCCCCGAGACACCGACTCCGGGACACCCAAGCCCGCTAAGTCCGCCAACAGGGGCTTCCGATGGCGAGGATTACATCTCGGCGAGGATGTTGCCGGTCAGCCCCGCTGGAACAGGGACTTTGAGGAGGAGTATGTTCCATGAGAGTGAAGATGATCTTGGATCGAGGAAGTAAAATGCGTATTTCCCCATAGGAGGTAATTTGAGAAGGATAATATGAAGTGTTAGATATCCTTTAGTATTTTCCTAATACTGATTTGCCATCATTAATGGCCACATTCCCTCCCACCATCTTCTCTCCTCCCTAATTTGAATCTTGGAGTAAAATATTGCTGCGACTTGTTTGCACTTTGGCTCTCCCCGCTGGCGAAACGATGTTCCATGTATACAGCAAAAGATAGAAAACAGATCCTAAGGCGAAAGCGCCCAACATCAGATACGAAATACGAATCCGCGTCGGGCTCTCTTTCCCAAATGGATACATATACAACCTATCATATGAAGAAGTAGCAGGTAGGAATAATACCACGAAGCCCATGAAAAATACGACAACAACGCATGTAGCGGCTGTCAGACGGAACCTTCGGTTTGTGTGCCAAAAGTGTGTCTGTTCAAGCTCCATTCCGATGAACAGAACTTGAAATGCCAATGCAGCCTGATAAAATGAGTACCATGGGGCTGATAGCAGGAGCATGTAGGATATGAAAGAATTGAAAAAGGTGATAGCAACCAGCATCATGTTGAAACCACAAAAGACCCAAATGACGGCCCGAGAACATGGCGATGCCCAGCATTGAGTGAGATCAAGCAACCGAGTAACTTCAGCAGGATCATTTCGTTCAGGCGGGTCCTGAGATATTGAAGAATCAACCTGGAGTAGTTCATCGAATTCCGTCTCGATTGGCTCCCGGGCCGGGGTAGCCGGGCTGTCCGACTCTAGTTAGCTTGTCAGTTTGTAGCTTATATTTCAGATCCAAACTCTCTCCTTCCAAAATTGTAAAGCAATTATTTGCTTTTTATACCAATCTAAAGTTGAGGGACACTTACTATATCCAAATAGGTGTCCAATCATGACCAGAAGAGGGATGATAAAGAGAACGACGGCCGCCACTTGTCCGAAGCTCCAAACATTATCTTCCTCTGGCCCTTGTTTCCTTACTGAAACTAGTCTACGCAAACCCCATGACGCAGTGATTGAGATCCAAAGAACCTGGAGCTGAGTCAGAAAATGTTTGTGAGAAGAGCCGCAAGAAACCCTTATCAGAATCCATGAAGTTACGAACCTCGGTAAACATTGAGCTGTATAATTCCAAGTATAGACGACCAAATATCCACGAAACGGCCAAAGGCCTTGCGATTAGAAGGGTGTAAAATTGTGGGCCGAGAAAGCGACGAAGATAAAAGCCCTTCCCTCTCACAAGAATAGCAAGTCTTACTCTAACATATCCCCGTAGACGGCTCAAATAGCGCGAAATCCCACGACTCATCTTTGAAACTCTAGACAAGAAGCCAAGAGCCAATAATGAGACTGAGAAAATCGTGTCTACTAAAGCAGTTATTTCGATTGCTTCGTTTCCCACAGACGTGACCTTTGGGAGTAAGCAAATTGCGTAAGCTTTGGTGATGGGTACAAGGGGCCAAGAAGGGTTCCAAGGAATAGGATATGTTGCTAGCAGGACTTTGATCGGAGTGTTGATCACCATAGCCGTCATAAGCATTAGGATAACAAAGACCATTAAGACAAGTCTCCAAACGCAAGCCTGTAGATGGTTGGCGTAGTAGTTGCGCAGGTGTGATAGAGCAGCCAGGTGTGTCACGGATGAAAACCAACTATATAAAGTGTTAGCACTAGCCTTCCAGCATAAACTGTGTTTATATTATCAGCGAGGTTTCTGTGGCATGGATGCCTTACGCAGTATAGACGATGACCATCCAGTGATACGCTGATATTGTTCGAGGCAACTCGTGGAAGCCGCTGATAAGTACAGCGAGCCCCGTCGCAAGCTGGATATCACTCATGGCAAGGATGAACTTCCCAAATGTCAGCAAAAAGAATCGTGAGAATGTGGAGACTCCGATCTCCTTTCACAGCAACAGTTCCCAGTCACAGGTGGGGTCTACCTCGTTAAAGGCCATCTCCAAAGAAGTCCCTTTTCTGCCGTCGAACAACCACGCGAAACGGACCCCTAGGATTGACAGTATCGATCGTACTCTCTTAAGGACTGCAACATCAATCACGTTCGGTCTCTCGCATCGTTTCGACGGCTCGCTTGGCTTTCGGAGTGGATCAAGGTCCGGGTTGAAGACGAAGATGTAGTAAATGTTCAAGAGCAGGACAATCAGCCAGCCTGTCCCGACAAACCCTACTTGGACCTGGAAATTTTAGCAGGCGTCGGCATGAATTCAAATGCAACCTTAGAATGGACTTACACCAATACCGCTTACATCGGGATTCGATGTTTGATTTAATGGAGGCGGGTTATTGCAATCAATCATTATTTTGGAGTTTCGAAACTTCAGGCAGATGAATATGCTATACTTCTCATCCGAGGAGAAAAGAGGGAACAACGGGGGTTTTAAGTATGCAGCCGTGACACAAGGCTCTCGTTTTCAAGCCTGCTTGTGATGGCTTGAGAGGCGCACTTAAAATTAGTACAGCCTGATCTAGCCGCACACGATTAATGGGAGGGGATAGAAGTCTGCGGCTTGTTTATGCTGTGTAACGACCTAAAAGTTGCTCCAGTGCCTCCCCAAGAGGTTTAGCTGCTGACCTAGGCTTTTCATAGCCGCCAAATTTTCAACATATGACCAGCGTGGTCTTACTTGCCCCCAGGCTTCAACTCGATTTGCGAGAACTCCAACACCATCGTGACAATTGTCGTCGCCGTGGCGCAGTTTCCCGCAACCCCAAAGCCACCCTGGATAGCCCCGCTGGATCTGGCACACTAAGGAGGAGTACTAAGTATTTTCGACGAGAGTGAGGACGATCTTCGATCGAAGAAGCAAAGATTCCGGGGAAATGTCGGTGACAATTTGCACATGAGGAATGATTTCTACATATTCGTAACTTTTTTCCTCATTCCAATCTTTTTGGGCTGTCGACGTTCCAGTCTGATCGTTGTATATATCATTGTTCGGGAAGCATGTATCCCCTCTCTTTAGGCAGAGACTTTGAGCTAGCTTGGCGTAACATCCTGGCCCTAGTATTGCGGTAGATCCGTACCCCTTTCCCTTTCCGACCCATCCGAGCGTATCACTTTCGACGAGTTCCTCAGAATGTAAAGAAGCAGATAGACGCCGTATTGCAGTAATACGGCCCCTACCATCAGATAGTCAAGGCACACCGGTACTATCTCCCAAGGGCAGACGAAAAGGTGTGTGAAGGGCGTCTCCCAATATGGCAAGAAGATTCCGATAGTCCCTGACAGCCATGCAATTATAAGGCCGACGACAGTTGTGCGTCTAAATGCGCGGCTTCCTACCCAGAGCTCCGTCTGCTCCAGTTCCATGCCCAATAGAAGAACGAGGGCCGCCTGGATTGGCTGATACACGAAAAACCACGTCATCATCTTCACGAACGCCCGGAACACAACGTTGTCGTTGAACGCATACACCATCAGCAAAAAGTTGAAGCCGACGAACATATGCACCGTCGCTCAAGACGATGGGGCATCCCAGCATGTGGTGATATTTACCAACCTGATCCATTCGATGGGCTCTCGCGGCGCGTCGACGCCCTCTGAGTCTGGTTCTGAGGGTTGCATGTGGAGAAAGTCATCGAAGCGAGTTCTCGTAGCGCCACTGCGCCCAGTATCTGCAGCGTCTGCTGGTTCTTGATATGGATGGTAAGTCAGTGAACCTGCGAACCGAGAAGCCTACTAAGATGCAAGAAGAGGGGTCGTCACACGCAAAACGTACCCGGATTGAAAAACTGCTCGAACACTAGACATAGTGGGCTTATAAATAGCACCACGGCGGCAACTTGCCCAAAGCTCCAGTTGTTCTCATCCTCAGGGCCTTCTGCTCGTATTAGCAGCAGTTGTTTGAGACCCCATGATGCCGTGATCACGACCCAAGCGACCTGTGAGGAGCTTAGCAGCGATCCATACCTTTTGAAGGCGACGAGAGGTTGGATTAAGGGTGTGCATGTAGTGATTACGCACCTCAGCAAGAAATGAGCTGCATAGCTCCAAATACAAGCGCCCCAGTATCCATGAGGCAGCTAATGGACGAGCGATGAATAGCGTATAGAGATGATGACCCAACACTCGACGCAGGCCAATGCCCTCCCCCTTGACTATGACGGCCAACTTCGATCGCATAAGCGACCTATAATGGGAGGTCCAAAGAAAGACTCCGCGGCTCATCTTCACCGTTCTGATGATCAAGCCAAAGGCCAACATGGACACGGAAAATGTCGTGTCTGCGAGCATTGCTATTTCAGGGACGCTTCCGCTTGAAAGTCTTGACTCATTGAACAAGCAGATTGCTCTATATTCAGTGAGTTTGTTGCTATCGGAAGCGTCCATCTTCACTTTGATCAGAGTGTTGATGAACATGGCCACGCTCAGCATTGTGACGACGCAGAAGATCAACACAAGCCTCCATATGAAGCGCTCTGGGTGGTTTGCGTAGTAGGTTCGGAGATGAGATAATGCTGCAAGGTGCGCCACGGACGAGAACCAGCTACGAAGATTATTTATCAGCGTTGATAGCTCTGCATTACTTTCATCTAAAAATTGCGGTGGGGAGGCTTACGCAGTGTAGACAATTATCATCCAGTGATAGGCTGAAATGCGAGGTAGTTCGTGGTAGCCGCTGATCAAGACCGCGAGCCCTGTGGCGATTTGGATGTCGCTCATCGCAAGTAAGCACTACCTCAACGTCAGAACTGCATCAGAAGTACGCCATTTCGCTCTGTCCATGTGTGTAGATGCTCGGATAACGAGTGATTGCTATACCTTGTTGAATCCTCTTTCTATCGAGGAACCTTTCCTCTCATGCAAAAGCCAAGTGAAACTGATACCGGGGGTCGAAAGCGTCAATCTAACCCTTCGCAAAACTGCTACGTCGATGGCGTTTGGTCTGTCCTGGTTCTTCATGGCTTGCCCTGGCTTCCGGAGCGGGTCAAGCTTTGGGTCAAAGACGAAGACATAGTAGATGATTAAAAGCAGGATCATCAAAGAACCAGTTCCGACGAAGCCAATAGACACCTGCTTATTTCATTAATTTCATAGAAATTCGAAGGAAGGTAAAGGGCCCGCCTACCCCTATCCCACTAACATCAGGGTCGGACATGTCACTGGAGTCCAGACGACCCTCGCAGTCTCCTGTCATGCCTGTTCCTTGGACGGAGCCTCTTGACTGACGGAAGAGCAGTTGTTCACGTTGGAAATGAGCACTTCACAGGGATGTTTGGTAACAGGAGAAAGGCGCAGCGGTCGAGACTGCAAAGCATGAACACCGTGGCTTAACTGAGACAGGTCTGCAAAAAACCCCCTACCTGAATCAGCCACACTAGAATGCAAGCTGACAGGCAAGATGATTACAAAAGCAGGAATGTTGTACGACCAGGCTAATGGCAATTTGCGAGAATGTGCGAGACACGGACGAAAAGAGTTTGCTATCCGAGCGGATACTTTTAACTGTCGGGTTGGGTAGTCATTACACATGACGACAGGGACGACGATAACGAACAGGGGTTATCATGATAACAAGACGAATGAGTGCCTCGAAAAGGAAGTGAAAATCAATGATTCGAGATATTTCGGGGCAATGATGTTTTGGATAGCATACAATCAGGAGCTAAGCTGCATTGCTATTAACCTTTAGTAGCTTCGGTTCGCCAGAACACCCAAGACCATCGTCACAATAGTCGTGGCCGTGGCGCAGTATCCTGCAACACCAAAGCCTCCTTGTATGTCTGACTTTACCAATGTCCAAATTACCCCAAAAAGAAGACTCGCGATCAGAAGCAGGACCGAGACAACAGTGCAAATTGTTCTCAAATGCCAGCCTTCCTCGAAATACAGACCCCATGCTTCTCTCATCTCATCTTCACGTGTGGCGAGCCGCGCGCCTATTCTCAAGGGAACATAGCGAACCGCTAGCCTCTGCCCTGTCTTGATGTGATCTGGGTGCTCAAAGTAGTGGAGGAGGTAGTTTGGCCCGACGGCCGGGCTGGTGCTTGACAGACCGCCGGCAGCGCAATCGTACTCGGTACCGATAAGATTTTGCGGCGGCCAACATGGACACGATGTTGCTGTCCCAGACATGCATGATGAAGTGTGTTTGTGAACGGAGGCGAAGTGACTAAAGTCAACCATCATCTGCGACAGGATTTGGTAAGTCTCAGTTCAGCAAACATCATTTCGAAGGCAACTCTCACCTTGCAGTGTCCAATCTCAGCAACATCCCTCAGGGTAAAACGGGCGCCCAGCTTCCGGGTAGAGTAGTAAGCATTTCTGACAAACTGAAATAATCTCTTATCATCGCTCAGTTCCGGTACCAGCTCTTGATGGAGCCTTCTCCCATTTCCCCTGTCTCCTGTCTGCATGCAAGAAAGAAGGTAGCGGATGGATCTACCCGTTGTTTGCAGAGGCCGCGGGGGAAGAGGTGATCCAATTCTGTTTGGAGAGGGTAAGACATCATCGTGGCCTCCACTCGATGAACGACTTATAAGCCTTGAGTACGCGGTCGCGATTGCATCATAGATACCCCTGGAGTGAGGCAGCCATGCGCCTGAAATAAATCCGCCAGCTGTTGTCTCGGTGCTGATAGAAACATCCAAAGTAGCGAGGGATACCTTGAGATCTTCTAACTCTCCGGCTCCAAGACCGAAGTAGTCATCGTAGAGTTCTTGGCCACACGTCTTTCTGAATGTCAGCCCAAGCTTTGGGTAGGATAAAACGATATGCATGGCACTAACACAAGTCCAAGATACGCGGTGTGCCCCATAGGGTATTGGACGGCGAATCCCTACAAGCGAGAGCGCCCGAGGAAAGCTTGGGAGCCATTTGTTCACAAGCTCTGGTAGGGATAGCTGTCTGTCCGTGTTCTTCTGTGTTTGTCGTCCTGAGATTCTTCGGGAGATATAGAAATGGAGTCGGTCGTTCATGGTGTAAAGTTGTTCACTGTTTAAAATGAACCCTTCTATCTCCTTGATCTTCAAGGAGAGATTTCCATCATTATCCACGTCACTTATGTCATCATCGCTGTCGCTCAAGTCCACTCGCTGGTCAGGCTGATTCTCCGCAATTCGATGAGCGGCCGACGAGGTAGCAACAGGGCTTTTGAGGAGCATATTTGCAATGTGACGCCGCTGCTCAATTGCTGACATGACCGTTTGATTAACGGGCAGTAAGCCGCTCTCATAAGCGGGATCACATACTCTTCTGACAGAATCGGCGATGTATCTGGCATAGAGGGTGATACGTTTGGCACAAGCACGCTTTTCAGGTGAGGCGGTTGTGGCCAGGAGCTCCTTCCCTAGCGTCCGCAAAGATCTGCGAAACGCAGTCGTGATGGACTCCGCCAACGTTTCTGTATCCAGGCCCGCGGAGAATATTTCTCTGATGGTCGCTTCGTTAGCAAATAGTTCAGCGAGCTTTTGCCGCAGAGCTATCGCCTGAAGACCTGGTAGGGACGAGCTTGAGCTCGCGCTTCCAGTGTCAGAAAAGATGCTTCCGGTAGTCGAAGAAGCGTCTTCTGATGTATCGGAGAGATTGTCCTCGTCATTCTCTCTTTCATTGTTTTCCAAGTCATCTGTGAACTGAACCTCGTGGCTTTCTGTTGATTTGCATGCGAGCTGTCTGGTCCTTGGCTTCGTTTGATCGTCGAGTGCATATAGAATTCTGCAAGCCTGTCAATATTATTTATAAACGTGCTCGTGGAAACCATGGCTCACCGCTGGATGTCTTTCAAAGATAAAGCTATCACATCTGGTAGATATTCGATGTTGATTCTGTGTACTCGATTGTCTCCAGGAAGATGAACCTCCGTATCTATAGCCGAACTGATGGATAATTTTCGTCTTCCATGCCGGTAATCAAACCACTCTCTCATGAAAGCTTCGCAGTTCTCGAATTCATCGCGAACCTTTCTAACGTTAGTCTCACAGATTTCTCCAATGTTTCTCAAGTCGTCTTTGATATAATCAATGTCTGTAATCATGAACTCCTCAGAACGCGTCAGTCCTTGTATACTCTGGATGTCGTTCTCCCATGCAGTTAAACGTGCGATGATGGCTTTGAAGTCTCCAGGAATCTCCATTTCCGATTCGAAGACTGTCTGTTGAGCTACGAATAATGGTCCTCCATAGACGAGGATGCCAAAAGAGCAGACTGGAGTGGGATTAAAAGGCAGTGAGAAGTTCGGTAGATCCGGCGTGCACATATCCGGCGCCACATAAGCGCGTCGAGCGTCAAGTGGTTGCCTCGTTTGCGGTATCCAGTTCATGGCCCCATACATGCAAGTTGCAGCCCTCTCGTTCATGCGAGTCTACGCATTTGGTAACAGCCCAACCATCTTCAAAGAAATATTGGCTTGGCATAGCAC
Source organism: Colletotrichum camelliae (assembly GCA_018853505.1). Taxonomy (NCBI): domain Eukaryota; kingdom Fungi; phylum Ascomycota; class Sordariomycetes; order Glomerellales; family Glomerellaceae; genus Colletotrichum; species Colletotrichum camelliae. Next base: position 3,441,989 of record JAELVL010000005.1, on the reverse strand, counting down.
AATAGGCAGCCGTCATAATATTTGACCATACAGAAGTGTTCTTCGGTGAACGGGATCAGTTCCTAAACATTACATCGCAGATAACATGCTACCTACTGGGTAGATAGATCTGCAGACAACAGCCCTGTTGGGCGGCAGTCTACACACCACTGCGGAAAGAATGCGAGGGATGCACTAGTTAGTCGTTTTGATAAACCCCAGTGTGCTGGAGCTAAGCCCTGTCGCTGCCTTTCAGTCAGCCTATCTTTGCCTCGCCGCCCTCGCGTGATGAAACAAATGGGCGATTAGAAGAAAGGATAAGCTCTCCTCCAGCTGCCAGAAAGATTGCAAGGCTGTTGCAAGTCACAAACGGGGCGAAGTTTGTCAGCGCCTTGAGTTGGACTCTTGTGATATGAGAAGAGTTTTGCTGACTGGGCAGTGTGTGTAGCCACCAGACCAGTCGAAATGAAATCAACAATTTCAAAACATTCACTAAAATAATTATGCCCATTAATTGCTAACCGCAATGCAAATCTCTCCATGTCCTTCTAGTAACTCTTGTGGGCCATGAATCCCAACACAGTGACCACCAGCGTCGCTGATGTGACGCAAAAGCTCGCTACACCCCAGCCGCCTGAGAAGTCAGACTTGACGAACCACCAGGCGAAGCCAAGTGCGATGCTGACGAGTATCATCAGTCCTGTAAAAACAACACAGATTGTTTTCCAGTGCCAGCCCTCCTCAAAGTAAATACCCCATCCCGTCACTGCTCTGCTAGCTTCGGCAACGAGTACGGTATCTTTCTTTAAGGGAATATAACAGAGCACAGAGGTTTGTCCCGTGTCGAGGCAGCCCGGGTTTCTGAAGTGATGTATAAGGTAATTCTTCCCCACATCGAAAGCTTCCGTAGGTTCCCGAGGAATATAACGGTAGCTAGAAATTGCGGATGAGTCAGGCCAGCAGCCGCAGCAGAAGACAGAATCATGAGGGCAGTTGGGCGAGTGCTTCTTCAAGGTTTGGATGAAGTTGCTGAAGTCCACGCGTAACTGTCGGGCATCAAGTTTAACAAATGTTGTCATAAGATAAGAGTAGGACTTACCCTGCAATTTCCAATCTCTGAAACGGTTCTCAAGGTGAGAAGGGAAGATAACTTTCGCTCTGCAATGTATTTATCTCTCAGAAAACTGAAAAGGTAGTTGTCGTTTCGCATCTGAAGCTGATCGACGTATGCGTGACGTAAAACATTTGCATATCCTTCTTTTCCAGCTTGAAGGCTGAAAAGAAGAAAATGCCGATTCCTTTCCGTGATTGGAGCGGGCTGTGAGGGGATTGGAGGGGGGCGTGCCACGATAGGACTGCGTAATGGGACGTTTGAGCTGCCTCCTCGGCCAAGCGCACTTCCAGCAGGACCTTTCGTTGTTCCCATCGGTCCCGAGGGATTTAAATTCCGTTGAGTAGCTTGCCTGTCAACTGTTGGAATTTGAAAATGGTCTGGTTGTCTTGATCTCTCAAGGGGAAGTTTCAGCTTTCGCACTGCTGCTTCAGGGTCGGCATAGTCGTCGTACAACCTCTGACCACATGACTGCAGTTAAGTTAGCATGCTTCATCTGGGGTCAATTGAATGGTTTGATGAAGCTCGTGCTTACACAGGTCCATCTGATGCGCTCCATTCCATGTGGTACTGGAGGCTCCCAGAGAAAGTCGAGCCACTGCGGAAGCCATCTGTCGACTATTTCGGGCAGAGTTCGGCCGGCCACTATCATCTTGAACTGGTCTCCAAGGATCTGTGTGTTTCTCCTGTCATTTTGACTTGCAATTCGCTTGATTTGATCTTGCTCAATAATGGCTTGAAGCGTAGCCCTTAGAGCCACTAGGTGGTCGCTTCTTAAAATAAAGGTTTCCCTCCGTAATCCTCTGAGAAAGCCGTCTCTCAGTTTCCCGCTCCTCATCGAGATCGATACTGGTATCGCTTTGGCCGTCATTTTCTGCAGGGTTCTCGAAGTCCGGCCCGATCTCAGGAGTCTTTGTCTGCCCGTTTGAGGGTTGTCCTTTCTGTAACAGGTCCATGATGTTTCGTCTTCGGTCTTCCCCCAACAGTGGCGTTTTATCAATGCCCAGTCGACGGCTTGCGAGGTCAGGATCAGAAGCCCTCCAGATTGAATCCGCGATGTAAGAAGCGTCGCGTCTTATGCGTCGCGAGCAAGCCTTCTGCTCTGTCGTCTTCGCATCTTGGTCCAGAGCCTTCCCCAAATCTCGAAGAGCATGTCGTAATTCGTCTGCCAGTCGCTTTCCTTTAATCCCACTGGACTGTAAGCCAGTTTTGAATATGTCAACGATCCCCGACCTATCGATGAAGAGAGCTGCTAATGTCTCGCGGAATGCCTGCATCATAACGCCTTGAACTGAAGATTGAGAGCTCATGCTGTCTTCAGCTGAAAACACAGTGTCCACGACAGAGTCTGCTTCGTCAAACTCGGCCCATGCTTGTCTTTCGGTTGCACGGCGAACCGAGGCTTGGTTTTCGGTAGCACGGCGAATCGAAGCTTGGTTTTCGGTAGCACGGCGAACCGAAAAGATCCTCGGCCGTCCAAGCTCTGGGTGCTTCTCGTTGATATCATCCAGAATATCAAATATCGAAGCGAAATAAGCAACTCGCTTGAGTCTCGCATCGCCACCATACACGTTCCGGCCCCAAATCATGCCCAAGAGGCCCTCAGTCTCGTCATCAATAACGCAAGCGCCGGAATCTCCAGGAATCCCCGTTCCTCCCGTATTCCATTTTTCTTCTGACAGAAATCCCGGTACATTCTCAATGTATAGTTCTTTCGTGAGAACGTCTCCGCTCAACTGGCTGGGATTTTCTGAGACGACTGCGTACCGGAGCCCACTGCTTCGTCCAGCCACCCTCACAAGCCTCAATCTTGGATTATCACCGAAGAGTTCCGAAACGATCCCGGAGTGAGGCTCGAACTCCCGGTCATCTGGTGCATATCGAATCGTGTTGCTTCCGGCTAAGCCATCACCGCATGCCCGACACAATGCCCAGTCCGTTATCACCTGACAACTGCCGCGTGGAAGTTGCGGGAAGAATTTCGGCAGATAATTCGACAATCGGTGCGTTTTGTAGAGGGGCCCGGACCAGTATTTCAGCACCCCGATCTCTCGTGCGACCACGCCTCGCGGACAATCAATTTCAGCAGGATGCACGAGCTTAATGTTGTCGGGGATCCTGTCGCCTGAAAAGGCTCCATCGAAAGTGTGTGCCGCAACTAGCCAGTAGGCCTCCCCATAGACTTCCAGCAAAGGACCCAGAGTTGAGGCGGTGTCTCCTCCTTTAAAGCCAACAGAGTCCCCAATCATTACGGGATGATGATAACTTGTATTGCTCGGAGTGTCAAATTCATCGAATTCTTGTGTTTCGTTTCTAGAATCACTTGAAAAACGAACGCCGCTCTGGCACCGGGAAAAGTCTTCAGATGTCGGAACTTTGCCATTGGACTCCGGTGACGACTGCTGCATCGAAAGCTGTTGGCACTTCTCGTGTTCACGAGTTGGAAAGGCATGGTCTGAGCTGATGTCCAATGGTCTAGTGCTGCAATTGCTCTACCCATCGTAAGTTTTCGAAAAGTCATCTCTGAGGAAGTGGGAATGCTACCCACATAGGAGCACATCCAAGTTGGCGTCACCGCAGATCTCCCGGCCTTCTCGTTGCCAGAATCCATCTTGAAGAGAATGTCTTCGTCACATACGTGACTGAAGTAGTAGTCTTCTTAGAAGACGCGTCGTGCAATTTCCACAAGAACGCCGTCCCCTTGCGTCTAACTCACACCGCTCTTCTTAATGTCCTTGTAGGCAGGATCTAAACCGCATATCCTGGCGTAGAAAAACTCTGTATGATTAAGTGTTGCATCGGAGGGCGGCCACCTAAGATGATGGAAGTTGTATGGAGAGCGAAGAACAAGGCACAGAAGAGCGTTGCCGAGCGCGAGGAAACAGGAAAGAATTTGGAGGAGTATGTAGCCTCCTTCCAAAGGTCCACGAGAAAAAGAGGAGGTCTTGCATACTTATCGAGCGCGAATTCTCAATCAGAGGCGCAGCCTGAATCTGCCTGACATGCAGCAGGGGCGGCCCGGCAATCCCTTTGATTCGTTGTCCTCAGCTGGACATCAATCTTAAGGTAGAATCTAGTGATTGGCAGGCTTATTCATCATCGAACATGGCTGATTGGACAGTCCAGCCGGTTGGTTGGCGAAATCTAGAAAGGCCCCAGTCATAAGCGCCGTATGTCGGGCTGCTGTCGAAACTCGTTGTTCGGTTATTAGAATATGAGTTTTGCTAGCCGGGCAGTGTCCTCTACTACCTACACATCAATTTAACCGTAGTACACCTAATACTTCGATAAGGACGGTAGTAAGAAAGAAAACGACAACGACAGTGGACGACGACGACGACGACGATAATAATAGACTACGATAGTACATAGTAATAGTATAAGTAATCAGAGGCGATATACAACGTATGTGGTGTGCGCTGCCCCGATAGCCAACTGACACTGCCCGACTAGCAAATCTCTAGAATATTCCCATCCACCAAGCAGCCTACTTGATCATCTCGTGGGCCAATCACATCTCGGGGAGGAGCGCGACGTCCAACGCAACAACTAAGTAATGGGATACTACGGTGCAGTTACGAAGCCACAGATAGATTGGCGGGCAGAATCAGATGCGGGGTGGTCAAAGCAACGTATCTGCTGAGACCTCGGCGATCACAGAATTTTCATGGGTATCGATGCGCATGAGCCATATTCATTTCTCATCTCTTCGCTATTTCCTCTTTGAATCATAAAGTAACATTACAACCGACATGCCGCAGGAAAATCATGCCTCGCTCGCTTTACGGTGCTTCTCCCGCACAGAGTTGGCGGAAGAGCTGATGCTAGCTTTGGACGATGAATGCCGCAGCGACCTCTCCGCCACGCTCTCAGCCCCAGACCCGCTGTCCGTCCGCGTGACGCTGCTCTCCCGGGCCAGCGGCGACGGTATATCGGGCGTGACTGACCTCGACTCGATGTTGGGACGCTTCGCCTTGGACATGGACCCGAGCTTCTTCCGCCTCTTGTCGGACGCGTTGGAACCCGTGCTGGCTTTCCTGCTGACGGTGCCGTCTCCGTCGTCGCCTGGCATTGTCGCAACGGAGGGCGTGAGACTGCGCGAAGAGCTCGTGGAGCTGCGGCGGTGCGCGCTAGTGGTGCTACTCCGGCGCCGGTGCTCGCGCTCGATGGCTGCGGCGCGGGGGTGGATCGTCGTCTTTTCGCTGCCGTGGCGGGAGGGGGAGCCGGGGCGGAGGGTGTTGGTGCGGTCGACACGGTGCCAAGGGAGCCACCAGAAGATGCCCCAGCGCTGCTTGGCTACCTGACGATCGCGTGCGGCGAGTTTCTTCTGGATGAGTGCGCGGCGCTCGTTTTCCTTTTCCCAGTACTCTGTGCGGTAGATTTCCCAGTTTTCTCTAAATGTCGGTGTAAATGGCTTCGCGAGCATGAGAAGCTTGACGTAGTCACCTCCCGGGGCGAGGTCCTCCTCGTGGCCGCCCTTCTCTTCGTCCTCAACCAGGATGGGGAGCGTGGGGTGGTTGTCGGGGTTGAGGCTCAGTTCCTTTTCGACTTCGCGCAGGATGGACGGCTCGACGTAGCGGTAGGAGGAGCTCGCGGTGTGGGAGAAGAGGCCGTAGGTCAGGAAGAAGCCAATGGTTGAGCCCATCTCGGCCCACCAGGGTCTACGAATGATGACCAGCTTGCAGTTGAAGCCGCGCAGGCCGCGGTTTGAGATGGGGAACCAGCGTCGCGGCCAGCGGATGCCGCGCTCCCATATGCCGGTAGCCCAGACGAGGATAGCGGTCATGACGCCTCCCATGAAGCAGATCTTCTCAAAGGTCTCGACACCCCAGTAGACGGAGCCGCCGACTCCGCGGCCGTCTTCGCGCGGGGCAAAGAAGAGGGCGTAGCCAAAGCCGCATATCCAGGCGGTGAGCAGGGTGAAGAAGAATGTGTGGTGGCGGCGGCGGGCGCGCAGCTCAAGGTATTGGGCGCGCAGGGAGGCTTCGAGGATGAGGAGGTTCAGGTAGACCATGGACGGGGAGCTCGGGGTATGGCTCAGCGGGTCTGTCGGCTTGCCAGAGTCTGGTTGTACGCCGGTGGTGCCGACGGGAGTCTTGGACTCCTTGCCCGGAGGCGGAGCGCCTTTGACGATGGAGTCGACGTCGGCCATGGCTCCGGTGTGAGTGCGTCCGAAAGGGGTGACTGGGTGTTGTTTTTCCCCCTTCGGCGGTGGTGGTCGGGGTGCGGTGCGGCGGTCAAGATGTTCGATCGGGACGGAATTGGAGGTTTTTGGAGGGGCCTGGACCTCGGCGGCAGGCGCGTCACCAAATGTATGCAGTCATGCGCGATTGTGTATGCGCAAAAAGGTGTCGATACGGGGTGCAGGTGCAGGGAGCAACGACAAAAGCTGCGCGCTGCACTGCCCTTGGAGTGGGAGGAGGAGGGAAGAATGTGCGGTGTCGAAGTTGGATGTTTCTGCCGGCGAGACAAGGGCGGAATTGGACGGCGGTGGTCAGATGTCAGACACTGGACGGTGGACTGCCCGCCAGAGCTGCAGGTGAAGTGGGCTGGCTGGCTGGCTGGCCGTTTGGCTTGTGCTTGCTGGCGCTGGTGCTGGTGCTGCTGGGGTGGAAATTCCGCTCCGTTTGGTGGGTGAAGTGGCAGGTGTGGAACGTCATAGCGAGCTGCACCTCACCTGCCCTTTGCTGGTGGGAGGCGGGTGAAAGTGGTCCTGGCGTCTTGGGCGATAAGCGATATCGATAAGGATAAGGCACCCAGTTGTTGGGGAATGGATGCTACCACGACATATTAATTGCTGAAGAAGTTGAGCAATGGCCAGGGGTGAGCTTTTGCCGTCTTTAGAGATTTGGACCAATCTAGACGCAAAACAATGTCCAATACTGCCGGTTCATTGGCGATTGGCTTCAACTAGTGTAATTACGTGGCGTACAAGTATGAGTTTGGCTGTGTGGCTGCAGATTCAGGGACTAGATGCAGTGGTTCAGTGATTTCGTCTTTTAGAGGGGATTAGAGGGCTCTTCAAGAGACAAAGACACTGGGACTTGACATGCCTACAACGGCCATGCCATAACACCAGTGTCTACCGTTAACGAGTTCATGGGAGAGCTGATCCATTGAAACAATTCGATGGAAACAAGCTTCGTCCCTTCTCGAAAACCCAATGCGCTCGGGCTACTGCAGACTGACTCCAACGGCCACAAGTGTTGATGTCATGCATCGGCCAGTCCCGACTGAGTCAAACCAAACCAGACAGACACCTACAGCGGTATTCGTTCCCAAAATACCAACCAGTGACGCCTACTTGAGGGTACGGCTTAGATATAATTCCCGTGCTTACGTCTCTCAGCTCGGCTCATCCAGGCAGCAAACAAATAGAGGCTTCGTTGTGGAAGCTCCGCCCGGGACATCGGAGTGTTGGTGGCCTCTTACCGCCGACACGGCCCAATGCAAGTGACCGGCCCACATTCATCCCGCCAAACTCCGAGTGCTAAGTCCATGAACCGCTCCGCAGCCCACCAATCAATCCCGCGCGCTCACCCCTGTCGTCCCCAACTGCTCTCAACAAGCTTGTCGAATTACGGAGCCTCCCACTGCCAAACTGCCTCTTTGTTCCCGTCCAAGTCAGCGTCACCACCCGTCTGTCTCTGCCTCTGTCTCTACACCCCCCTCCCCCTCCAACGGCCTAGCCCTCCATTGGCAGCGTTTCCGAGATTTCTTCTCGATTTTCTCAATTCTTATCTGATCCTCCGCTCCGCCTGCGCCTTACCACCCCCGGCTCTCTGCTGACTGATGAGTCGTCGCAAGTTTCAAAGGGCCCCCGACACTGCGCAAAATCCGTTCTCCGGACACGTACATCCGGCGCCCGCAGCCACACTGACACCAATCCCACGTGTATTGCGAGCCTTGCTGCTGCCGCCGTAGCGTAGCTCGTACCTACCTGCCCTTGTTCTGTTGTCTTGCCCGTCATTCATCACGTATATATAACACACCCACCCCTCCCTTTCGCCACCCCCGTCCACTCGGTATGATACAGCAACAAACTGCCTCTGCTGTGGTGAACGGGTCGCGACTGAAGCTTGCTTCTTCCATCATCACCTCGTCCTCCTCCAGCGTCAAATCAACACCAGCCCCCAGCATACGCGCCTCTTCAGAAGACTCAATCCAACGCCGATACAGCCAGACAATGGCCGCCTCCGCCGCACCCGCGCGCCCCGATGCGCGAAGCCGTCCCGCCGGCACCTACTTCCCTCTGGGATACAAGGACGCCGTCTACGAATGGGTAAGACCCTCCAAAAGCTTCGTGACACCTCATAACGTCCGACAGGCTAACATTATCTTCTCCCGCAGTGGTCCAGCGTCACCCCCCAAATGGCCGAGCGCAACGTCCTGTCCCACATCCCCTACCTCAAAGAAACCCTCGACTCCAACAAGCACGACCCCTTCGGCCAGCGCGTGTGGAACTCCCAAATGGTCGAGCTCTCCGGCAAGAACCGCGCCCTGAACGAGTACTCCGTCGAGCGCGTCGGCGAAAAGGTCGACAACACCCTCGTCATCGTCCACGGCTACGGCGCCGGCCTCGGCTTCTTCTACAAAAACTTTGAGCCCCTCTCCCGCGCAAAGGGCTGGAAGCTCTACGCCCTCGACATGCTCGGCATGGGCAACTCCACCCGCCCGCCCTTCAAGGTTCACGCCAAAGACCAGGCCGGCAAGACTGCAGAGGCCGAGGCTTGGTTCATCGACGCCCTTGAGGAATGGCGCAAGAAGCGCGATATTGACAAGATGACCCTCATCGGCCACTCCCTCGGCGGTTACTTGTCTGTCGCCTACGCCCTCAAGTACCCGGGCCACATCAAGAAGCTCATCCTCGCCTCCCCCGTCGGTATCCCCGCCGACCCCTACGCCGTCGACGAGTCCATGCCCGAGCCCGAAGAGTCCACCTTCCAGAACGAGTTCACCCAAGACCAAAACTCCGTCACCGCCGACGACCACAACTCCTCCACCGCCGCCGCCTCCCGCTCCAAGACCTCCACAAACTCCACCAACGCCCCGAAGCGACCTCTACCAGGCTGGCTCGTCTGGCTCTGGGACGCCAACGTCTCCCCCTTCAGCATCGTCCGCTTCACGGGACCGCTCGGCCCGCGCTTCGTCTCCGGCTGGACCTCGCGCCGCTTCAACCACCTCCCCGCCGACGAGTCCAAGTCCCTGCACGACTACGCCTTCTCCATCTTCCGCCAGCGCGGCAGCGGCGAGTACGCCCTGCCCTACATCCTCGCGCCCGGCGCCTACGCCCGCAGCCCCATCATCAACAGGATAGACGGCGTCGGCCGCCAGCTCATCGAGAAGAACGGCGAGCAGATCCGCGAGACGGGCATCCCCGTCGTGCTCATGTACGGCGAGAACGACTGGATGGACGTCGCGGGCGGCCTCGCGGCCGAGGAGAAGCTCAAGCAGCGCAGGGCGCAGGCGCTGCTGACCGCCACCGACGAGGAGAAGGCCCGCGAGAACGGGTCCGCCAAGGTCAAGGTCATTTCCAAGGCGGGACACCACCTCTACCTCGACAACGCCGACGAGTTTAATGATTTCATTCGCAAAGAGATGGAAGATGTCGAGAAGAGCAAGCTATAGACTCTCGAGTTTGTGTGTGATTATTACAGCGGGAAGAGTTTAAAAAGGGGGGAGGTCTGGCATATGCTTCACGGCGCCCGGCTGGAGCGTGGTGGCATTCTACACGGCGTTTTTTAATCTGTTCTTTTTGCATTGCATGATAACTACGGTTTACGAGCCCAAGATGGCCGAAATGGAAATATCCAGTGGGAGCGTTTGGCTTGGTCCGCTACTAGAGTCTCCTCAATCGGATTCATATAGATTTTTAACTACAGTTCTGAATAGTTTTTTAACTCATTGTTCACTGAAAATTTTGCCACTTTGCAGTTGTGAATCCTTCTGCTGATCCGGCTGGGTTCCGGTAGTGCCCGGATCTGCACCGGGCCTGATTGGTCCCACATCTTTACCCCAATTCCCGAGCCGCGGTAACGGCTTCGGCCGCGTTTCGACGACATGCCCATCTGCGAGGTACCTAGGGATTGGGGCCACTACTTGAAAATGCAAAGCGGAAGTGCAGACGCTGCTTGGAAATCATTACCGAGTAGCCATTGACATGGGATCTTTTAAATACCACCCAACTTGGGGTCCTCCAAGGCAACGATCAAGGCAATGATCTCTGATGGAATGAAATTCCGGGTTCAAAGGAAACTGGAGAGTCGAAAGCTGAAATGTTGGAATGCCCGGTTACCAGTTGGGGTTTCTTGTTGACCGCCCTGCCTCTTCTCTCAGCTACTCATTATCTGCCCTTGCTGTCCTTGACGTATTCCGAACCGAAAAATGCGAGTCCGAGTTCGGAGTCCCCAACCGTCTAAAATTCCTTACGTTATTGCAGACTCTAGATGGGTGTGGTGTCGCGCGGTAGAGCGAGCAAGCCAGAATGACCAATTTCAAGTGGCGGCCCCCGACTAGTTTAATTGCGCTGCAAGGTCAGATTCCGGTCTTAGCCAGAGGCTCTGACTTCAAATAAATACTCGTTCTTGTTTAAATGGAGCTCCCGGTGCTTCGTGAGATGGATTTCTTGCGCAGCCACCGCGCCAAATACTTTAAATAACATTCCAATAACTCTGAGAAACTCTTCACAGCAATGCCACCCCATTCGCTATATACATTTAAATGGCAAAGGACAGTCAAGAAATAACGTACTCTTTCTCCGTCTTTCATCATCATCCGCCTTCCCCTGTCCTCGCGATCCTTCTTCTTTTGAATCGTTCATTGTCCTTCTCGGTTCTTCCTCGCGTATTCTGCATTAGAATGACTCCACAGTCTTCGGCTGTCGTATTTTAGGTCCGCTGTTCTGTGAAGTTTAGACGGTACCTCATGACTTGGCGCGGAACAACTCAAATAAGAACGATTAAGTTCGCAACACAATTTGCAGAATATGACCCTATTTGCGTCACGGTGTCAAACACAGTCCCAACTCAGACCAGTAGCCTTTAAATACGTCCTATTTTCTTTCAAGTCAGACATCAGCAGGTCGTATGTCGCAGAATGTTATGCTCGTACGGAGTGGCCACCCCAAGTTGTTTAATTACTTACCCATCTTTAAATCTGCTATGAGAAATTATGCACAACAGATTTGCTGGGGTGTGGTCATTTGGTCAGAACCGAACAGACGGAATCATGGACGAGGTATGATAGCTCATACTGTCTGATTATCTACTGTTGCTTTCCCCGTTGGACTGTTCGTTTGCCACCACCGTTCCCCCTTGCTTATTGTCGCATCTATTCGGCTTAGACTTTCCGCGGTTTTGCAGCGTTCTTTCGCAAGACCAAATGCAGTCAACATGTCTTACACTAAGCAAGTCAAGTCAGGGCGTCAACTTAAGAAAGTAGGCGTGACAGCGGCCCATTCGCGTTGTGCCGTCTACAAAGACTCCAGTCAACCCGGGTCAAATACTCTCTCCAACCGACATCAACTCCGACTTGGCTTGGCTCGGGGCGGTACTTTGGGATGCCTAACAGGTTAGGTAGGATCCACCAAGACAATATGCTGTCTATGGGCGTGGTATAAATGGTAACGGTGCGTGGCTACAGAAAGAACTTGACCAGCAAATGGACCATCCGCTAGGGCCTGTTCCCCGAGCTCTGGAGGACTGAGGTCTAGGATCTCGAGCTGGTAAAACAACACCCTCAAACAACACCCTCAGGCGAGGTCTAGTAAGGCCTGAAACCGTGATCTTGCTGAGATCTTCTTTTCGTTACCTCTCATCTGTGTCTGGGTGTATTGCAGCGATGAATAACAGAAGCGAGATCATCGAAGTCTGAGTTGCGTGCATAGGCAAGCATAGACGGGATTGCTCTGCTTGTGCTTGAGCTCTCACTATCAGCAACTCCGCCCCTGGCTTTTCATGAACTTGTCATAAGACACTTATGCCGACTTCATTATTATCTTGTAGACATAAGTTCTAAGGAAACCATGCTTTATATTAGGTGATCGATGCCCTAAACTCGGACTCGTTTGGTGAAATCCAAGTCTGAAGAAGCTGCAGCCCGGAGAAACGGCACGCGCCAGAACCCTGTCATTAAATATATAAAAACAATTAATGCGGAATAGAATGATTCTTCTGAACGAATATGGACTCTGCTACTTTCGTCTTCATTGCATTTAGTGTCACGCGTCGATGCAACGTACTGATGGCTCGACTTCGCGGTTGCTCCCAGCCTCCTACGTCACTTGGAATGTCAGCTCTCGCCTCTGCTTTCTCTTGATTATTTGCTGAGATTAAAAGCTCGAAGGTAATGATGTGAGCTCAAATCAAGCTCTCATCATGACACCGAGACGTCCTTACGTGAAGTCATCAAAATTAGGTCTTGGCTTTACGATTCAAGATCTATATATTATACGGATATCGAGATCGAGCCATTGGCGTCTTTGAACTCTTGAAATCTCACGGGAGAAATCCTTTTTATAGATTCAAACACTGAAACATCACATTAGCAAGACCCGATCGTGGAAACACGAGTTCGTTTGCCTGTGGTGATACCGCCGATAGGAGGAAACGGTTTGAGTAGTAGCATTTCTGTCGCATAAAGGAGGCTTATCTTTGATCATGCATTTTACTATAATAGGCATGCTCCTTTTTCATCACAGAAATTCTGACCATGATCCTCATCCATATACATGATGGTTTGAGGAAGTGAAGGCAAAGAGGTCATGTTTCTCAAGTATGGACAATGTGAGAAGAGCACGACAGAACCCGGGGGAACCGAAGGCTCCGGGTCTCAACTGTCTGCCATTGCTGGTATGATATTATTTACCGACGAATACCTGGAAACAGGATTTGAAATTAGGAGACGAGTAGTGGAGATGCAAGTCGCATTCGAGACATTGCCCCCTTGAGTTCGTGTGCTTAACGAGAGCGAACTTTTGAAGCCCCTCGACTCAACTGCGGTTTTGTGAGGACAAATCGTTGCTTCAGATGTGATTTCTTGGTGACATTCAGATGAGCACAAGTCTGTCGTCTATTTTATACGGAGGGTTCCCACCCTCAATTCTACGCATACATAAAACGACTGACATTTTCAGCTTCTTATGTCCTCACAGAAAAACAATAGAAAGCTGTCGCCGAAATTAGTGACTTGTGCTTGGAGTTTGCACCCGGTCAGTATCGTACCTTGGTATCAACAGGCGTCAAAGGTTCGGACAGATCCCGAACCACTTATCACAGAGGCTATTCTTAAGCGAATTAACCGGAGACAGGAACAGAGAAGTTTGTGATGAGTTTCGGATGTTTCCGGCAGCCCTCGATGATTGGTGATTTGATGACGCTCGAGCGGCTCTGCAAAGTCTTCAATGATTGTGTAGCCAGCTTCATTTTCTCGCTCAACCATGAGGAGAGAGGAGTTCAGCAAGTGATATAACAGGTTGGTTCTTATATAGAGTCATACTAGAACAAGGTTGGTGTCTCAAGACACGGTCCATTATCGTTCAAAGGTGACCAAGGTATAAAAGCTAAGAGTATCCAAGTGTCTGCCAAAACCCAACAAATATCCGTCATCGTAGTCATCGCACTCTGATGGCCAACGCCTCTGGCACGCTTAGTCGCTTAGCTGTGGAATAAGACCTCAAGCTCGGCGAAGCCATGAATATTGTCTCCACCAAAATTTCAAAGCAAGGGAGATTTGAGCTTTACAAGACCTTCCCATGCAATTAGAGAAGCCGGGGAGGATCTGGCGGTGAACCGATCTTCGTCTCAATGGTAACTTGCACGAATGTCAAGTCAAGTTTGGGGACTGGCATAATGACTGCTGTCATTACCGTCGCTTGACCACGTTTGTTCCCCACAGGCCCCATCCCCGTTTTGAAGTCCTCGCGGGGCTCACTGAGCAGCATGCCTCCGTCTTTTGTTGTCCTCATGACTCGACGACTCCCGTCATCCCAAGCCCCCCTCACGTGTTGGCCTCCACGCGACGCGTTTTCCCTCAGCAGACCTGTCTGCCTCCCAAAACAGACTTCGATCCGATTTTTGTACCTCAACAAAAATTTCTTCCAAAGGCAAACGCGGTGATTCGGGCGTGGGTCGTTAAATTGTATAAGACAATCCTTTCGCTTCCCCCACGATCACTGCCCTCAGCTTGCCATCACCATCATCAACATTCCCCTCAGTTTCAATTTTTCCTCGCTTCAAAAATACCTTGGAGTCACCCGACTCACGGCTCTGTTGCATTCACGAGCAATCCGACTCATCTCTCTGCTTCAATTCGCCGGCCCCTCTGATTCACATCCATCACCTCCCCAAACATCAACGCCAAACACCCCTTGCAAGTCGTCACAATGACTCACTTTGCCTTCGAAGATGACATGATGGGGATTGACGAGCTCCGAAGCCTCTGTACCAGTGCCTGGGACAAACCTCCACCCGACGGCCTGCCTAGCAGCTACGAAGACGACGGCTCGCATCTGTTCAACGATGCCAACACCTACTTCAGACCCCCTCGAGCACCAGCCAGCCCTCCCATGGAATATTCTGACTTCTCATCCTACTACGATAATGGCGACACGAGTGTCTTGGATCAGTTCAACCAGTTGCCAGCCTCGATGATCAACCAGGAGCTCACCCTCCCCACTTTCGAGCAGAATGCTCTCCCCGAACACCAACCTTCCCTCCAGTACGATGAGCCTCAGCATCAAGCTGTCCCCCAGCATGCCCCTGACTGGACTACCCCGGAGCATCACGACAGCTTCACACCCATCGCCCGCTCGACAACCCCGGAGCTCCCCTTCACAGCCCACCTCTCCTCCATCAACACCAACGGCGTGTACATCGTCCCAGGTGGCTTCGCCTCCAAGATCGCCTCCGCCCTCCCCATCCCCTCCATCGTCCCGGCCCACGAGCGCGCCGCCCGTGAGGCCGCCATGCTCGCCATCCTCTCCTCTCACAAACCGCACCCTCTGCCGCCCCCTTCCCCCACCATCAAGCGTCTCATCCAGCCCGACCCCTTCCGCACCACGCACAAGATCCGCCACGGAGCCTCCAAGATCTTCATCGCGCCCGTCTCGCCCAAGCCCGCGTTCGAGCCCTGGCTCAACGCCGCCTCCATGCCCGAGGGCCCCGAGCGCGACGCCGCCATGGCGCGCAACGACGCCATCGCCGAGGCCAAGAACGACTTCGAGCGGAAGCGCAACAACACCGCCGCGACCCGCTCCCGCGACCGCAAGCTGCGCGCCGTCACCCACCGCGCCGAGGCCATCTTCCACCTGCAGTCGGAGGTCGAGTTCTGGAAGGCCCGGGCGTGGGGCTCGGCGCCGGTGTTGGCGACTGGGAGGCGCTCGACGAGAATGTGAAGCGCGAGATGGTTGCGGACCACCGTTGGGATGCGCTTGATTTCAGCAACGACGCGACCGAGGAGGAGAAGTTGTTGGCGAAGCAGGCCAAGTTAGCAGATGCGGCGGCGAGATCGAGGAAGGCTGCTTCTCGCAAGAAGGCAACGGGTGGTGTGAAGAGGAAGGCGAAGGACATGGCGGAGTGATGGTAATTCTTTACTCACTCGTTCTGAGGGTACTTGGTTGTTTCGGACGGTTTCTTTTTCTTGAGATACCCTTGAATTCTCTGCTTTTGAACGGGTGGAATCAGTTCGCGGGAAACGGTGAAGGTTTGTTGGATTATATGTAGACGCGAAGAAAATTTTGGAGTCTTGCTGGGTCTGCTGGGTTTATCAAGGGTTTCATAGCCACCAATGCGAATGTCATGAGTACTACAACCGCGTAGTCCCAATCACCTTCTGCTCAGCATATGTTTCTAATGCGAAGGATAAAGTCGAACATTTCTTATTAGCTAATAAGAACCAGTGGTATCTCTATCAAAATTCATCAAACACCTAGCGAGCCTTTCCCTTGACCCTTGCCTCTGACGAATGCCCTTTAGTCGAGGGGCTCCCTGTACCAGATCCTTTCTGAACCTCAAACTCCAATCATTACCCAATTCCCACAGTCCTCGAAATTTAATTCATCCAGTGCGATCAATCATCGTACTCCTAGCCGGAGTACTTTGTCTTGTTGAAAAGGCATCCTCTACTCCGAGTTCGAAGATCGAGAAGGCTGCTTCCCCTCCGCCTTGAGACTAAGACTCCCCATCTCAGCGCCGTGGCCCGTCGAGATGCCGTAGCAGTCGGGGTCCGCAAGACATCCCTTGACGAAGTAGAAGAGAACGACAATCATCATGACCCTGGCCCTTCGTCAGCGCTGCCCTCACCTCGAAGAGAGCGAGAACAGAAAAATAACTTACCAGTTCACGGCACCAACGCCCGCCGCCGCCGCCATACTCGCCCCGTACCTCGTCTCTTCCGTCGTCGGCCCAAAGCACGTGCTGCCGATACACGTGTTCCCCAAGAACAGCGCCGCGATGCTCGCCGACCACGCCCACCCAGACAGCCAGAAGAGCACGCTGACGCCGTAGGCGATCAATAGCGCCAGGCGGAAGTAGAAGCGCGGCGCGAAGCGCTCGAGGGCCATGGCGCCGCCGAGGATGAGGAGGGTGAAGAGGGCCTGTCGTGTGCATGGTCAGCCAAAGGACGCTCGCGTCTTCCCCATGTTGTTCGCGAATTGCCATGCGCCAAAAAAAAAAAAAAAAAAAAAAAAAAAACAGGAAAAGCAGGAAATCACAAACTATAATCTGCGACAACGGTAATGGGATAAATGACATACCACAAAGAGCATGAAGCCCGGCGGACCAGCGTAGCTCGCCTGTCCGCCCAGCAAGGACAGGTTGTAGGCGCAGGCGGCGAGCACAGCCAACGACAGCACCATGACGGCGACGCGCAGGATGGAGAAGAAGGTGGGCGTCGGCGGGACGCCCTTGCCCATGAGGCCTCGAATGTTTGCGCCGGCCATTTTTTTTATCCTCGCTGCGGATTCGTGCTGTGCGATTAAGTGAGAGTCTGTCGTCGATATCGATCGAAGTAGCTTCGGTGGTAAGTAAGCTCGGAGTAGGTATTAAAAATGGTGTGTTCTTTCCTCACAACCAAAAAAAAAAACAGGAGGAGCCAAGTATCACAGAACAAACAACAGAGGTCAGTCAGTTGGATGACAGCATGCGCGCGCGCAACCGCCCTTGGGGAATCTCCGTTCCTTATACCTCATCATCTCCTTCAAACACCATCGCCCCTAGTCCGTGCTACCCGGGGACCTGCATAAACAACAACCCCCAGAATAAGAGATCCAAACGCCTCGTCTGCGCCACAAAAAAAAAGAAGCAAAACCTGCCCAGACGCATATCCCCTTTTCCTTCCTTCAACCTCATGCCTCATGCCCCCCCCTCTTACCTTGGTCTCCCCACTGTTCAACACTCTAAAGCCAAAAAATCCATGCTCCCATCACCAATGCGCTCGCCCAGTCCCGGGAAGAACGGTTGATCGACAGGGCCAGACAAAAAGGGATGCATCACTGCATAAAGCACTTTAAATTCAACAAGCTCCAGGGACATGCCTCTTCTCGCATTCGATTGGCCACCGCCGCTCGGCAGTGCACACAGAGGGCCCCACTCCCGCCGGGGCCCCGTCGATCACGCAGCACCCGGACCCTCATTGGACAGAGCCGGCAACCGGCCGCGATCCTTCTCTAGCAGTTGAAGGGGCCAGCGAAGAGGGCTCAACAATCGACCAGTTTCAGATGATTCACCAGCAATACCATTCGCAACAAGGGGGAGGGGCTTTCACTCCTGCCAGGAAGTTTCAATGCGCGCAAAAATCCTACCGTCGTTCGTCGGCCATCCACATCGATTCATGTATGTATGCATGGCCCCTATTTTTAAACACTTCGGTTGAACAATGGCATGTCGCATACCGCACCCATTCATTCAATCGTCGTCCCTCCCCTCCATGACATTGACAGGTGAGTTTGGCATGAACACATCACACCAAGATGAGACGATGGGACATCCTCCAGCTCCAAGTGAAGCCCCCCAAAAAAACGAAACATTAAGAAACACCACCAAGAAACGAAAATACCAGGAGGATCGCGTGCCAAAACACAACGTGTGCGAGGAGAACGCCAGCCAGCCTGACCGTCTCTCCCCCCATCAAGACATGACCTCATCCCTTGAATGGCTCGACGCGCGCACGCCCAAGCTCCCCTGTCCGGTACCTGACTCCCAAGACCGCGTCAAGAGTCGAGGCAACCTGCAGTTCTGTGACGACACAGCCCCTCCCCTGACCCCCTCCATCGGACGTCTTGGCCACTTGCCCCTGATTACCTAACTCAACTCGTCCTTACCTACCCTACTACATCCTCTGTCCCCAGACCAACCAGAGGACACGGACAGCCAAGGCCGTCGTCACCAACAAACCCAATCATCGTAAGAACATCAGTGTCGAGAAAAAAAGTAACTTGGTCGCAGCATAACACAGTTTTCCCGTGACTGTGAAGGACTGAAGTAAAACTCCAATGATTCTGCCCTCCCTTACAACCTGACACCAATCATGTCCCCCGCATGCGAACCCCTCCACTTCGTTCATCCCATTTTATCAGACGCAGGAATGGCAGATCGTATTTCTCCCATGCTAAGACCGGGATCACGTTGCATATCACCCACCCAGATCGTCGCTTCGCCCGAACACGTGGGCGCTGACAAGAGCAGATAACGATAAGCTTGAGAGCCGAATGCCCCGCGCCGTGTTGAGACCACGCAACCGTGACATTGCCAAATCGACTTGATCACCGGGCTTCAATGGGACCTTGTGTGGATTTGATACAGATTCTATTGTGGCATTGAGGAACTAGCAGTCTATCGCATTGCGCCGTTCCCTTCTCGTGCATTACTCGTCAATTCATCCGACGATGATGATAGCGATGACACTCCTCCCAAAGTGTCCCCGCGATCTTTACTCCCTGGCTTGTATGATTTCAAAACACGATCGAAGCGAACATGACAAGATCCCTTGCCTGCCTATATCCCATAAACTCGAAATGCACTATACAGTCTATCGCCTTTTAAAAGTTTGCGACGGCGACAGCAATCGCTTGCGACTCCGAGTGTGAAATGGAGACGCTAATGTCCTTCAGACCGACCTTCTTGGCGGCAGCAGCGGCGTCACCGTGAAGCTGTGACAATGTTAGCCAGATGCATCATTCAATCCATGTGTGATAAGCTTACCTTGACAACCGGGGCACCCGACTCGTCCTTCGCAATCTCAATGTCCTTCAACGGCGCACCGGCACCCTTGCTGGAGACACCAAGAGACTTGAAGACGGCCTCCTTCGCGCTCCACCGGCCGGCGAATGAGCTCTGGGGGCTGGGTGCCGATTGGCAGTACTGGATCTCTCCAGCGGTGAAGTTGCGCTCGATGAACGTCTCGTTCTCGATGTTGATAGCAGTGATGTCCTCAACGTCAACGCCGACGTTGCTGCTCTTGGACGCCACCTTCTTGGCCAGGGCCTCCATCATGTCCTGGGTGGCCTTGGAAGCCGTGGGTGAGACGGTCTTCTCAGAAGCCTTCATGAAGTTGGAGGGGTAAGAGATGGTGGAGGTCTTCTTATCCTCCGTGACGCGAGCGTCGGGGTTGAGCAAGACCTTGCTAAGCTGCTCGTCCGTGTACGGGGCGTTGGACTTGGCGACGAACAGAGTGTTGTTGATGAGGCCGTTGTGGAAGAAGCGGTAGGCCTTCTTCTGACGGGCCTGCACCTTGGCGGAGTACTCGTCGTATGTCTTCTCGTCAAGGGCAGCGAAGAGGTACTTGGGGTGAACACCGATAGCCTGGGCACCCTTCTGTCCGAAACCGAAAGAGGTGACGGAGAAGGCCTTGATACCGTCGGTCTGGATGTGGCTGGGGTAGACGATCATGTCGAACTGCTCCATGACGGGGTCGACGTTGTCGGCGTTGCGGTTACCCGGGACCAGACCAGTGTTGAGACTTGCAAGCAGCCGTTCATCATCCAGGCACCGGCAGCACCCTTGGGGTGACCGGTGAGGTACTTCTGGAAGATACCCATGACGGCGTTACCCTTCTTGCGGCCAAGGTGCTTGAGCTGCTGGCAGATGACGGAAGACTCGTTCTTGTCGTTGGCCTTGGTAGAGGTTCCGTGGAAGGAAGCGACGGCAAGGTCGTCGATAGTAAGACCCCAGGTGGCGAGGGCACCACGCAGAGGAGCGATCTCGGGGTTGTTCTTCCAGAAGTTGTTGCCCAGGCTGCGGAGGACCTCCTTCTCTTGACGGTCGGCCTCCTTCTTGATGTGCTCGGCACGGTTGTGGGCGTACTCCTTCTCGTTGAACTCGGAGCCCTGGGCCTTCATAGCCTCAACCTCGTCATAGAGGTACTCGAGCTCAGACTCCTGCCACTGCTTGATCTGCTTCTTGCGAAGGGTGATCTGGCGGCGACGGTAGTTAATGTCGAGCAGAGGCGAAGGGAACTTGCCGGCGTGCTCACGGGCAGTCGTGAGGACACCCTGGCCAGGAGCAGGGACGGAGCGGCCAATCTTGTCGGTGGCGGTGGTAGTCAGAGCCAGGATACCGTGGATGGGCATGCCCATGTCAAGGGCAAGCTTGGCAGTCATGAGCAGCTGGACACCGCAACCCTGGGACTCCATGAAGCCATTACGGGTGGTGGTGGTAGGACGCGACATCTCGGCCGGGGTGCGGCCGTGAGCGAGCTCGTCGACGGCGTTGCTGGTGGCCTTCATGTTGGCGAACTCGTAAGAGCCCTCCTCACCGAAGTCATCGAAACCACCGACGAACACGACGCGAGCCTTGCCCTCCATAATGGTCTCGTAACCAATGTCGACGGACTCAACGGCAGTGGCGCAAGCACCGACAGGGGTCTTGATGGGACCAGAGGAAGAGATCAACAACATGTTAACCCAGGCGGCCATGGTGTTGATGAAAGACTCCTGGAGAATGTCGTTCTGGACGGGCTTGTCCAGGAAGCGGTCTCTGTGCATGCCGCGGAGAGCGCCAGCACCACCCATACCGGAACCAATGCAGTTACCGACCTCGGAGACGTGGACGTACTTGTAGAACTCGTACGGGTCGGTGATACCGGCGGACAAGAGAGTCTCCGCAACGGAGACCAGGACAAAGAGGGTGACGGGGTCAACCTGAGAGACAATGTCCTCGGGGATACCGTATCTCTTGGCGTCCCAACCAGTTGGGATCTGGCCGGCAACGAGTCTGTCGAAGCGGAGGGCCTTGGGGATCCAAAGAGCGGCACCCTTGCGCATGCGGACAGTGTACTCGCCGGACTCGGGGATCTCGAAGATCTCAACCTTGTCACCGTGCTGGCGCTTGAACTCCTCGGCGGTCTCCTTGGAGGCCTCGAAGGGCTCGAGGTCCTCCTCGATGACGACCTCGTGGAGAAGCTCCTTCTGGTTGGGGTCGTAGCCACCGAACAGCTCAGGCTCGATCAGACGGATACCAGAGTGCTCTAGGATGAACTTCGTACTTCTGCT
The DNA here is from genome assembly GCA_018853505.1 of Colletotrichum camelliae. Classification (NCBI taxonomy): domain Eukaryota; kingdom Fungi; phylum Ascomycota; class Sordariomycetes; order Glomerellales; family Glomerellaceae; genus Colletotrichum; species Colletotrichum camelliae. Next base: position 3,420,414 of record JAELVL010000005.1, on the reverse strand, counting down.
TGATATCCTTGTCATCGACGGGCTCGCCAGTCTTCGCGTCAACCCAGCCGGAGTAGGGAGCAGGCTTGCCCTTGATGGGACCATTGTGGTTCTTGATCAGGCCCATGATCCAGGCCATCTCGATGCATCCCTCAAGAGAGAACTCGCCGTGGGCCTCCATCTCCCAACGGGTGCGAGAGTTACCCCAAGGACCGACTTCAGCGAAACCGGTGACGACGACAACCTTCTCGAGGTCGACCATGCCCTTGAGGCGGTCGTTGAGAGGGGCGATCTCATCTTCCCAGTCGGGAAGGGTGGGGAAGTCGAACTTGATGTTGGCACGGGGCTCGATGGTCTTCTTCTTGTACAGAGCCTCGGAGTTGGGGCCGTTAACGACCTTGTTTTCGATGGAGTTCTCCTTGGTAACAGCGCGACGGACCTCGCTGGTGTCCATGATGTCCTTGCGGAGCTTGGACATGGTCTGGTTGAGGTCAGGGATGAACTGGAGACCGCCGTTGAGATCGGCGAAGACGGGCTCGCTCTGGCAAAGGTCGACAATGGCAGGCGACATAAGGCCGAGCAGGTTGAAGGCCATCTCCTGCTGGGAGAAGGTGCGGACGCCGAAAGCCTCGACACCCTCAGCGACGACGTTGTTCGCGCTCATGAGACCAGTACCACGGGTCCAACCGATGACGGCACCACAGATGGTGAGGTAGTGGCCCCAGTCCTCGGAGTGCCATCTGTTGAACAGGGTCTCCAGGGCAAGCTTTGACTCGGAGTAGAGACCATCGTTACCGAAGGTGCCGTGGTTGGGGGAAAGAGGCAGAACAACCTGGGCGGGGCGAGTCTCGTAGCCGCGCTCAGACTTCTGCGTCTTGACGCTACCGAGAATGCGGAGAAGGTTGGTCAACATGATACGGTGAGCAAGCTCAGAGCGAGAGTCAATGGTGTCAATCTGGCGGCCGTTCTCGGGGATGGCGGCGAAGGGGACAATGAAGTCCAGATCCCAGCCAAGGCCGTTCTTGGTGTCGTAGATGTACTCAATGAGAGCCTCGCAGTCCTGCTTGGAACCCTGGTTGAAGGGAACAACAACAAGCTGGGAGCCACGAGCACCAAAGCGAGTGTACATGGACTGGTAGTACTCAGTGACCTCACGAGAGAAGCGGGAGGTAGTGACGACGACCTTGGCACCACCGCTGATGAGACCCTGGAGGACCTCAGCACCGATGGAGCCGGCGCCGGCACCGGTCATGAGAGCGTGCTTGCCAGCAAAGCTGACACCGTCCTTGGCAGCCTCCTCAAGGGACTGGAGGTAGTGACCGGTGAGCTTCTTGCTGTAGTCCCAGCCGTGAAGGCTCTTGCGCTTGAGGTGCAAGAAGGGAATGGTCTCCACCTTGCCCTTGGGGCCGGTAGCAGGCTTGTCCTTTTTGGAGGGGCTGCTGTCATCGGGAATGATCTGGTTCTCGTTCATCGCCAGAGAGCGCAGGACGTCGCCATAGAGGTTCTTGATCTCGAGCTGAGACGACTTGGAAACCTTGTGCTGCTCCTTGATGAGCTTGTAGATGCGGCGGAGATCGTTCTGGACCTTGGTCCGGTTGCCGTACTCGGAGATCTTGCCACCCTCGGCCATCTGCTGCACGTAGTGCTCTAGCTTGCGGCAGCTAGCGCGCGGGACCTCCTGGTAGTTGAGGTTGCCGCGGGCGTCGACAGTGGTCTGGGGTCCAGTGGGGACGGCGACGTCCTTGTAGACGGGGTTGGCGTTGAGGACCTCCTTGCAGTTCTCGATGAGCTGCTCACCGAGCTCCTTGGCAAGCTTGTAGGTCTCACCACGCTCAGCGGGGCAGTTGTCAATGTGGTACTGCATGAACTCAATGAGGGTAGGGTTGGCGCGGTTCATGATGCGCAGGCACTGGCTGACAATCTCACGGTCGACAGCCTTGAGGCGGCCGAAGATGATGTCGAAGTACATGTTGAGAGCATCCTGGCGCGCCCAGTTCCAGGAAGAGTCGTAAGAACGAGCCTTGAGAGAACTGAAGACGGGGGCGATACCAGCGGCGTAGAACTCGCCGTGCTCGGCAGTCCAGAGGTCCAGCTGGGCCTGGAGGAGCTTCTCAGACTCCTGGGAGTTGATGTAGGCCTTGTCACCACGGAGATCCAGCTTGAGGTATCTGGCGAGGAGCTCGAGCTGCTTGAACAGAGCACGCTGGTCCTTGGTGAGAGCGTCGATGGCAGCGGGGTCCATCATCATGCCACCGCCAGAACCGCCGGCAGGGCCAGCAGCGGTGGTGGTAGTCAGGCTGATGCCGGCGCTGGTGGCGTACTTGTTGGTAACATCGTCGAGGAAAGCCTTGGCGTCAGCCTCGGAACCGAGACGAGCAGCGGGCTCCATAGTGATAGCCAGCAGCAGGGTACCGTCCTGTCTTCCAGAGCCCAATCCCCATCTCGTCTCGAGGTATTTTCTCGCAGCGGTGATGTTGAAACCACCAGGCATCTTGGAGGAAATCAGACGGGCAATGAGAGCCTGGGACTGCTTGCCGAGCTGGCCGTCGAAGGTGGCCTGCATAGAGGCACCAAGCTCGTCAAGAGGGGTATCTTCAGGCTTCTCGGGTGTTGAGCCGAATTCCTTGCCGAGGTCACCGAGAATTTCGTTCTGGAGGGTGGACTTGCCTGGAATCACGCAGTTAGCCAAATGTTTCGTTTAGCGGTGAGCTTGAGCTACTTACCGCCAACAAGGTCCTTGATGCCTTGCTAAGAGGCACCTCAGCGAGGGCTTCTTGAGCTTCTGAGCGATCAAAGATCGCAGAATATCGATGGCCTGAACAGGCGCATCAGCAACTGCAGCGGCCGGGCCAGCGCTAGGCGCAGGAGCAGCGGCGGCAGGGGCCGCAGCAGCAGCAGGAGCTGAGGCGGCGGGAGCGGCAGCGGCGCCAGAAGGGGCCGCAGCGGGCTCGGGTTCCTCCTCAATGGGGTCGGCCTCGTAGTAAATCTCCTTTGCGTCCTTGTTGTAGCACAGGATCTGACGCTGGACGGACTTGGCGGCATCGTAGGCTTCGTACTTGGAGGCGAGGGTGCGCTTGGCCATCACACCGAGGGTATCAGCGGGACCGATTTCAACCACCCTCTCGGCAGTCTTCTCGGCGAGGAAAACATCTTGGGTCTCAATCCACCTGACGGGAGAGGCGAACTGGTAGGCAAGGAGCTCGACAAGGAGCGTGTGGGCAAGCTCTTGCTCGACTTCGGGACGCATGTTGGGCAGCTGGGAGGAGCTGGTGGCTCAATTACACGGAGTTGGGAGAAAAACCGGGAAACCGAGGGTATCTTGTCGTCGACGAAGTGACGTTTTGCGGGAAATTGTCTCGTTGGAGCCGTGGGAGGTCGGATTCCTGGGAGACGAAGTTGTTGGTTTGTTGCCTGCGTGGGTATATGAGAGGAGAAGCAGGACAAGCTCGCCGACTTTTTTTTTTTTCTTGCAGGACAGTCGGTGTGGGCTGTTCAAGGGAGATTAAGTCCGCGCCAGAGTGAGGGAGGATCAATCCGGCGGAAGGCGAGCGAGGGAGATGGAGAAAGTGGGAGGAGATGTAGAACTGGCAAGAGCCACGGATGAAGGGAAGAGGTTTGGATATGATTGAAAATGAAAGACAAGGTCAACTGGGTGGCTCTGGCCCGTCGATATCGGGTCACTGGCACTTGATTGACTTTCTTGGGGAGGGGGGAATTTGAAGAGACACCACCAACTGGAAAGGGAGGGATTGGGATTGGTCGTGGATGGATGTGCTGGGCCTCTGCGTGCTGGGACCAGACCAGCAGGAAAAAGACGATTGTTGAACCAGGCAAGGGCCCCCACCGGCTCAGGGAAGCGGTGGTGAACTGGACTGGAAGGGTGTGGACGTCGAATAGCAGGCGCTGTCGGGAAGGACTGGACTACGAAAAAGTGAGGTCGGCGGAGATGTACCGCTACCTGCCGACATCCCACTACGCCAGGAGCATGTATCGGTACATGGCGAGGTACGTGTACCCACAATTGGGCGAGAAGAGCGAAAAGGGCCAAGTCTCAAGACATTCGACTGGCTGTTAGTGGTTTCTGCCTCTCTCTGATTTTTTTTTTCTTGGGAGGGAAGAAGGAGGGAGGGAAAAAAAGAAAAGTGGAACACCTGCCATGCTTCGCGATGGACTTCCCGGCGGTAGCCCCCCCATGCAGGTGAGAAAGCTGTTGCTGGTACTGGTGCTGGTGCTGGCGCTGGTATTGTCTGGTGCAGCAGCGCCTGCAGAAAGCTCCTCAACCATATTCAGACGCTTAACCCAATCGAGCATGGGACGATCAGGGGAGCCTTCCCCACAAAACCATTTCATTGGGGGAATGCAGGGTGGGACGGCGGGGCCTTTGGGAGGGACGCCAGGGAGGACGTCGTCACTGTTGCGAGGTTGACGTTTGGAAGTTGAGGCGCTACATGAATTGGAAAACAACCATCACACACCAGTCACTCCGGCCAAGATCAGAAGACATTTCCAGTGGATGTTCGGCAATGGGATGAGATGAGTGGTCATCTGTCGTGATCATTGTGTGTATCTACTGCCCGTGGAGTTGCAAAGATGCCACCATTGCATGAAGCTGTATGTCACGCAGTCTGGTCAGCAACACAGACCGGAGCCAATGCCGGATCTGTGCGAGGAGCTTCGAGCTGTCAGGCGCGTTATCACCATCATGCTGCTGCATGCATTGATGGATGATCTTTAACTTTAAGTTGTCTTATCGACGTGTTGCCGAGAGTCTCCTTCCGTGCGCCTCGTCCCTTTGCTTTCTTCTGTGCCACCTCTCCGCTTTGCGCGAGATGAGTTCCATGCCGTGAGGCTGGGCGAGACACGTACAGTTCTCGAGCTACCTTGAACGAATAGCTCTGTGGCGCGTCTTGTCTTAGCTCTTCGTGACTGCCACTTTCCTTCGCGTCCCTTTCCCGAGCTGTCGGAATGTTGGATTAGGCCTAGTGACGCGAACCTGCCCCTCAATACCGATGTAGCGCATGTAGGAAGCGTTAGACCGGCGCGAGGCTCAGTGTCTTAGACCTTCAAGCCTCGCCTTACCTCTCGACTTTTCCCTAGCTAGCTCCCTGGGCACACAATGGGAATGTAGCTTTCGGCCAGAGCCAGCTGGATGTACCCGTTCCGACGACCCTCAACTCTGATCGGGCCCCCTATCAGCCGGCTCCTTATCGCCGCGTTCCCGTTGGCCGCTTGGTCCCAGTTGCGACATTCAACCAAGCAGACTTCGGGAGCTTGTGGGAAGCTTGGCGGGTTGGCGGGAAGGCTGATGGGACAAGGCTCGCCTCGACGGAACTCTGTGACTGGCGTCATCCATGGCCACGGAATAGTGATAGCGGTTGATCCCGAATACGTGTTCACTCGCCCGATATAGCAATACGAGTGCGGCAGATTGTGAGAAAGTGGTGTCATGATAGCATTTTGGCCCGTCAACAAACGGGGACCCGGAAAGCAACAGCCGCATCGACGAGGCCTCTCATCAACGGGCCCCCAAAAGTTCAGGTTGCAGGCAGATTCTGAAGGGGGGAAGATGGGAAATGGAGGGAGTGGAGGGGCAAAAAAGTGGTCGCAGCTCCAGGAACCCGCCAAAGTTGATGAGGGGCCAAACGAGATGTAGCGATACCTTGAGGGCAAGGTGACTTGACCCAAGCTTTTTGGGGGAGGCTCTCTCAGCTCCAGCCGACAGCCCTGAAGCTGTCTGGGAGAGGCAAGCTGACTTTTCGGCCGTCCGTGCTGATTGTATGCGAATGTTGACAATGTCATCTGGCCTGGCCAATGCTGACCTTTGGGCTAACGGCGACGGGTTCCTCCAGTTCTTCAGTGGACATTGAGACCGGCTACAACGAGAGGCAAGAGGCGGGCTGGTGGGAGGGTGGATGAACGCCTCCAGTTGACCCCATTGCCTGCAAGGTATTGTCCGAGGGAATCTGGAAACCGGATCTCACCTCATCAACCAACAAAACGATTGTGATGCGCAGGAGTCGCAGCGGGATCGCCGCCTGTCTTTAGCCACCTCCAAGTTTCTTCGATGCAATCCAACACATTCTGGACGAATATTGATCATTAGCCAGCTTGCCCACACAAATTTAATGACTTTGCATGCTTCGAATTCCAGCCTTCTCCTGCATCAGCTCATGCAGTTCCCTTAGACTGTCAAGGCTTGTGAGGCTAGGCTGGCCTCTCTCGATGTCTTGCTGCGTGCGCATTTTGACGTCTGTGCCTGCCGCTGCCCCTCGAAGAGAGAAAAAAAAGGTCGGCCATTGAGGGGCTTGCATTCCCCGACAAGCGTCCGCGTGGCATGGGAAGCGATAGCTCCCGCCCCAGCAAGCCAAGACAGGCCAGCAACTGAACGGATGGCGGTACCGGTACCTCGAAATAGCTGGCGGTGTCGGGCATGTCTCCCTCCCTTTCTCAGGGTCCCGCGCATTTCTCGTCCACCCCAGCATCAGCCCCAGGCGTGGGGTGAAAGCGGTGGGGAGAGAAGGCCGGCAGAAAATCCGTTACAACTCTGGCACCCTTGACCGCCTACCAACAGCCAGGGAGCTACGGGAACATAACGGGGCCCCAGGAGGTAGCCGGTACTTTTGGTTGGACGGATTCCGCATATCTGGGACATGCCCCTCCAAGTACCAATCGAGGGTCCAGTACCCAAGGTACGACAGGGCGGGCAGCGATGGATCGCTGATAGGAGAAAGGGACAGCTAGACCTGATGTTCGCAGACCGCAAGTGCACGCCGGTTTTTCTCGAGAGGCAAATCGAGACAGATGGAAGCGAGCAGAGATGTCGCGCAGACCCGACATGGCCCGCAAGTCGAAACACCAGGACAGGCGGCGTTATCGTCTGTTTTCTGCATCCGGGGTAGCATCTCGGCATCTTATCGGGCTGCACATCGAGATGAGGCAGATGGTTCGTGACGGTCGCTCTGAAGAGCCGAAGATGCTGCCGTTTGGCCGAGCATTGGTGCGTCCATTAGGCCTGAAGCAATTGGTCGAGTGTCTGGTTGAAAGCATGGCCGATGGACCAGGAACGGGCTGAAGGGTTGAGATACGCGGGAAAGATCCGGGCAGAAGATGGTCTGGTCCAGCGCGTAAGGTAGTTGGTGTTTGATGGTCTAGTTGCCCCCAAAATAGGGAGAAGGCGGCCACCGTCCCGGCCCCGTCCAGCCGTCGACGCGACCTTACCTCACGACAGCCAAGTCGTTGCGTGCCGCCAACAAACGTACCGGTACAAGGTCGGCCGTTCTCCAACGCGGCACCCTTGCGGATCACTCGGGCTGCATGAAGTCAGGGGTGGAGCTGGAGGGGTGGGCGTGGTGTGCGACCATCCCCAACAGAACTAAAAAATTTGGCGAGACATTGAGATTTGAGACTTGGAGGAGGCAGGCGTGCAGGCACCACCACCACGTAGCACTTGCGATTTGCATTGCTTTGCGCCAACAGAGCAATAGGGACAGGATGAAACCTGGCTTGCTGGCTGGATGATAGCCTAGCTACCTGAGGAGGAAAGAGCATCTCGGGAGGAAGCAAGTAGCTCCTCCCGCATTGGAGGTTGTCGCTGTTTCCCGGTATGAAGTTCTCCTCGGCGTGCTCCAAGGTAGCCTGGCAGTTACCTCAGTCAACAATGGAAATCACATACGGAAACTTCTCAGCATGTTCGCGACTTCCCTGCAAATGGCGGGTGAAGAACGAGCACCGCACCTTCGGCCAAAAACAGCCATGGCACTACGACGGGACGGCAGACTTCAGACCGTCAAAGCCGTTCCGTCAGCCCGGACCAACTAGATTCATTCCAGTGTACTCCAACTCTCGAGGGCAAGAAAAAAAAAAGCAGAGACCCGGCCTAATTTTCTAATCGTTGAGTTCACTGCGAGCCACCCCAAGGCACCGTTCTCCAAAACTGGAACCCGAAACCTCCAATTACGTTGACCAGATTGACCTCACCTACCTTGCCGCACAGCAGTGAGGACCCATCAAACGATCTCCACACCCACGCCGGCCGCCACGAAGTACACCAAGTGCAGGTACATGGAAGCTTCGGTGGTGGTGTGTGCCAATCTCCTGTGAGGTAGGTATCCCAATCCCAATCCCAATCCAATCCCACAAACCCCAATCATCCCAGTCCCCATTGAGAAAGAGGGGAGGGGAGAGACCCGGGCAACCTGTCCCACGACCCAAGCAAGACCCAATATCCAGGACCCAGACCACGCTGCAAAACCAAAGGGATGCAGTGTGAGTTCAATTGCCTCGCCTACCCATCATAACCACTGCTACACACCCTCCCAACCTTCCCTTGATCTCTGAGCTCTCTCATCTTTAAGCTCCCTCTCCGCCACTCCCACTCTCTGCCTCCATATCAAACTTCACGTCAAGGACTCTTCGTGCTGGGCAGTCTTCTCGTTTTCTCTTTTCTTTCTTGTCCTTCATAGACTCTCTATTGCTCTCGGAGAATCGGAGAGACCAGCTCACAACGACCCGTCCCTATTAGACGTAGTACCACTTCTACTATTACAACCCCACGACCACTCCCGCGCCCGCCGCCCACTCTTCCACACCGCCGTCCCGGAGCATCTCGCACTTGCCTCCTGCTCTTTGCTGAGTACACGGAGTCAGACACTGGTAAGCCACCGCCCGTTTTTGCTTCTTACGCTCCCAATTGAAAAAGTTTGCGGGGACGAGAGACAACGAGGCACGGAGACATTTTGGCTAACACGTGGCGGGCGCAGCTCCATTCGTAACCCACGAAAAAAAAAAACCTTCCCCCTCTTGATACCCCCAAAACCGCCATCACCATGTACGGCACCGGAACTGGCCCCCAGACGGGCGTCTCTACCCCTCGATCCAATGCTTCTCTCCGTCCTCTTACTCTCCGCCACGGCTCGCTCGAGACCTCATTCCTCGTCCCGACCGCTCTCCACTTCCACGCCCAGCAATTGAAGGACCGCTTCAATGCTACTCTTCCTCCCGCCACAGATGAGCTTGCTCAGGATGACGAGCCCTCATCCGTCGCAGAGCTGGTCGCGAGATACATGGGTTTTGTCGCCGACGAGGTCGAGAAGGGCGAAGATGACGACTCTGGCTCCTACGAGGAGGTCCTGAAGCTCGTTCTTAACGAGTTCGAGCGCGGTTTCCTCCAGGGCAACGAGGTCCACGCCCTCGTGGCTACACTCCCCGGCATTGACGCCAAGAAGTTGGTCGTCATCCGCAGCTACTACCAGGCCAGACAAACGACTGGCCGCACGATTAAGGCGTACGGCTCAGCGCTTTTCCGCGCCGCCGATGACGGCTCTGCCGACATCTACACCATTTTCGGTGGTCAGGGCAACATCGAGGAGTACTTCGACGAGTTGCGTGAGATTTACAAGACATACCAGCCCTTCGTTGGCGAGCTCATTCAACGCCGCCGAGCTGCTTCAGAACCTCTCCAAGCACGCCAACGCGGAGAAGCTCTACCCCAAGGGCCTGGATATCTTGAGGTGGCTTGAGGACGAGGACGCTACTCCCGACGTTGACTACCTCATCTCAGCACCCGTCAGCTTTCCCTTGATTGGTCTCGTACAGCTTGCGCACTACGAGGTTACCTGCAAGGTCCTCGGTGTTCACCCTGGTCTGTTGCGCGAGCAGATCACCGGTACCACCGGTCACTCCCAGGGTATCGTCCTCGCCGCGGCCACTGCCGCCGCTGAGTCCTGGGAGTCATGGAAGGAGATTGCGCCCTCTGCGCTCACCATCCTTTTCTGGATCGGTGCGCGTAGCCAGCAGGTCTTCCCCCGCACCTCTTTGACACCCACTATGATTCGTGAGTCTGTTGAGAACGGCGAGGGCACTCCCACTCCCATGCTTAGCATCAGAGACCTCTCCCTGGCTGAGGTCCAGAAGCACATTGATGCGACCAATCAGTACCTCCCTGCCGACCGTCACATCTCCGTTTCCCTCATCAACAGCCCTCGCAACGTCGTTGTGACCGGTCCTCCCATCTCCCTGTACGGTCTGAATGCTCAGCTGCGCAAGGTCAAGGCCCCCGTTGGTCTGGACCAGAACCGTATCCCCCACACGGACCGTAAGCTTCGCTTCGTCCACCGCTTCCTGCCCATCACTGCTCCTTTCCACAGCAAGTACCTGGCTGAGGCTACGGAGCTGATTGATGAGGACTTGAAGAACATCAAGATCGACGTTAAGTCCCTTGGTACCGCTGTCTTCGACACCAACACTGGCAAGGATATCCGTGAGGAGGTCAGCGGCAACATCATCCCCACCCTCATCCGTCTTATCACCAGAGATCCTGTCAACTGGGAGAAGGCCACTGTCTTCCCTAAGGCTACTCACGTCCTTGACTTCGGTCCTGGTGGCATCTCCGGCCTCGGTGTCTTGACCAGCCGCAACAAGGAGGGCACTGGTGTGCACGTCATCGTCGCTGGTACCGTCTCCGGCAGCATCACCGAAGTTGGCTACAAGCCTGAGCTCTTCGACCGCGATGAGGAGCACGCCGTCAAGTACGCCATTGACTGGGTCAAGGAGTTCGGCCCTCGCCTGGTCACTACTTCCAACGGCGACACCTATGTTGATACTAAGATGTCTCGTCTCTTGGGTCTCCCTCCCATCGTTGTTGCTGGTATGACTCCCTGCACGGTTCCTTGGGACTTCGTTGCCGCCACCATGAACGCCGGTTACCACATTGAGTTGGCCGGCGGTGGTTACTTCGACCCTGGCATGATGACCGCCGCCCTTCGCAAGATTGAGGGCGCCATTCCTTCCGGACGTGGTATTGGTGTCAACTTGATCTACGTCAACCCCCGCGCTATGCAGTGGCAGATTCCCATGCTCGGCAAGCTTCGCGCTGAGGGTGTTCCCATCGAGGGCCTCACCATCGGTGCCGGTGTCCCCTCCGTCGAGGTTGCTCAGGAGTACATTGACACCCTCGGTCTGAAGCACATCAGCTTCAAGCCCGGTTCCGTCGATGCCATCCAGTCCGTCATCAACATTGCCAAGGCGAACCCCACCTTCCCCGTCCTCCTCCAGTGGACTGGTGGTCGTGGCGGTGGTCACCACTCTTATGAGGATTTCCACCAGCCCATCTTGACGATGTACAGCCGTATCCGTCGCCAGGACAACATCATCCTCGTTGCCGGCAGTGGCTTCGGTGGAGCCGAGGACACTTACCCTTACCTGACCGGTGAGTGGTCCAAGAACTACGGCTACCCCCCGATGCCTTTTGATGGTACCCTGTTCGGTTCCCGCATGATGGTAGCCAAGGAGGCGAAGACCAGCCCTGCCGCAAAGCAGGCCATCATCGATGCTCCCGGTGTCGAGGACAGCGAGTGGGAGAAGTCCTACAAGGGCCCCATTGGAGGTGTCATTACCGTCCTCTCTGAGATGGGTGAGCCCATCCACAAGCTTGCTACCCGTGGTGTCCTGTTCTGGGCCGAGATGGACCGCAAGATCTTTGCGCTCCCCAAGGAGAAGCGCGTCCCTGAGCTGAAGAAGAACCGCGATTACATCATCAAGAAGCTCAACGACGACTTCCAGAAGCCGTGGTTCGGACGCAACCGTGCTGGCCAGGCCGTCGACCTTGAGGACATGACTTACGGCGAGGTCGTTCGCCGCATGGTTGACATTATGTACATCCGCCACCAGAAGCGCTGGATTGACCCTACCCTCCGCTCTTTCACTGGCAAGTTCATCAGCCGTGTCGAGGAGCGTTTCACCTCCACCACCGGCCATGCTGCTCAGCTCCAGGACTTCAAGGATCTGGACACTCCTTACGAGACTGTCGAGCGTATCCTGTCTGCATACCCCGAGGCCGACACCCAGCTCATCAACGCCCAGGATGTTCAGCACTTCTTGATGCTTTGCATGTCCCCCTTCCAGAAGCCCGTTCCCTTCATCCCTTGCTTCGATGAGAACTTCGACTTCTACTTCAAGAAGGACTCTCTGTGGCAGTCTGAGGACCTCGATGCTGTTCCCGGCCAGGATGTTGGACGTGTCTGCATTCTCCAAGGTCCTATCGCCGTCAAGTACTCTAAGGTCATGGATGAGCCCATCAAGGACATTCTCGACGGCATCCACAAGACTCACGTTCAGTACTTGACCCGTGACCGCTACAATGGTGATGCCAAGGCCATTCCCACCATCGAGTACTTCGGTGGCAAGCTCATCGACAACGAGGTTCCCGTTGAGGATGTTGATGGCCTCACCGTCTCCTACGACGACGCGCACAAGAACACCTACCGTCTGTCGACTGCTCCCAATGCCACTCTGCCCAGCCTCGACTCTTGGTTGGCCCTGCTCGCTGGTCCCGACCGCAGCTGGCGCCACGCCCTCCTCACTTCCGAGGTCGTCGTTCAGGGACAGAAGTTCCAGACCAATCCCATCAAGCGCATCTTTGCTCCTTCTCGTGGCCTCTTCGTAGAGATCCAGTACCCCAAGGACCCGAAGAAGACCAAGATCATTGTCAAGGAGCAGCCTCGCCACAACCACTACGTCGAGGTTATCGAGGTCAAGCTTGAGAACAACAACGAGGTTGTCGTCAACATGATCAAGGACACCACTGCCCTCGGCAAGCCTGTCGCTCCCCCTCAAGTTCACTTACCACCCTGAGGCCGGCTACGCCCCTCTCCGTGAGGTGATGGAGGGCCGTAACGACCGCATCAAGGAGTTCTACTGGCGTGCGTGGTTCGGTGACGAGACTCTTGACCTGGATGCCGATGTCGCCAGCAAGTTCGACGGTGGCAAGGCCACCATCACTGGCGAGGACATCAACGACTTTGTCCACGCCGTCGGCAATACCGGTGAGGCTTTCGTTGAGCGTCCTGGCAAGACCGTTTACGCTCCCATGGACTTTGCCATCGTCGTTGGCTGGAAGGCTATCACCAAGCCCATCTTCCCCCGCACCATTGATGGTGACCTGCTGAAGCTCGTCCACCTTTCCAACGAGTTCCGCATGAAGCCTGGTGCCCAGCCTCTTCAGAAGGGCGATGAGGTCTCCACCACTGCCCAGATCAACGCTGTCATCAACCAGGAGTCTGGCAAGATGGTTGAGGTCTGCGGTACCATCTACCGCGATGGCGAGGCCGTCATGGACGTCACCTCTCAGTTCTTGTACCGTGGTGCTTACACCGACTACGAGAACACCTTCCAGCGCAAGAACGAGACCCCCATCCAGCTGCACCTCGCCACCAGCAAGGACGTTGCTGTTCTCAAGTCCAAGCAGTGGTTCAACACTGACGACATGCCTCGTGATCTGGATCTCCTCGGCCAGACTCTCACCTTCCGTCTGCAGAGCTTCCTCCGCTACAAGACCAAGACCGTCTACAGCAGTGTCGCTACCCAGGGCCAGGTTCTCCTGGAGCTTCCCACCAAGGAGATCATCCAGATCGCCAGTGTCGACTACGAGGCCGGCCAGTCCAACGGCAACCCCGTTGTTGACTACCTCGAGCGCAACGGTACTCCTCTTGACCAGCCCCTCCACTTTGAGAACCCCATTCCTCTCAGTGGCCGTACCCCTCTTCAGCTCCGCGCCCCCGCCACCAACGAGAACTACGCTCGCGTCTCTGGTGACTACAACCCTATCCACGTCTCACGCGTCTTCGCCAACTACGCCAACCTGCCCGGCACCATCACTCACGGCATGTACTCCAGTGCCGCCGTTCGCAGCTTGGTCGAGACTTGGGCCGCCGAGAACAATATTGGTCGCGTCCGCAGCTTCCATGCTTCTCTTGTTGGCATGGTCCTGCCTAATGATGACCTTGATGTCAAGCTTCAGCACGTCGGCATGGTTGGAGGTCGCAAGATCATCAAGGTTGAGGCCAGCAACAAGGAGACTGAGGAGAAGGTTCTCCTTGGTGAGGCCGAGGTTGAGCAGCCCGTGACTGCCTACGTCTTCACTGGTCAAGGTTCCCAGGAGCAGGGCATGGGTATGGAGCTTTACGCCTCCAGCCCTGTCGCCAAGGAGGTCTGGGACCGCGCTGACAAGTACCTGCTGGACAACTATGGTAAGTTGTTTCCATTAATGATCCGTTGAACATGAACTAATCATACCTAGGCTTCTCAATCACCAACATTGTCAAGAACAACCCCAAGGAGCTCACCGTTCACTTCGGTGGTCCCCGTGGCAAGGCCATCCGCCAGAACTACATGTCTATGACCTTCGAGACTGTTGCTGCCGACGGTTCCATCAAGTCGGAGCGCATCTTCAAGGAGATTGACGAGAAGACCACTTCCTACACCTACCGCTCCCCCACTGGTCTGCTGTCAGCTACTCAGTTCACCCAGCCTGCCCTGACCCTCATGGAGAAGGCCAGCTTCGAGGACATGAGATCGCGTGGCCTTGTTCCCAGAGACTGCACCTTCGCTGGTCACTCTCTGGGTGAGTACTCCGCCCTCGCTGCCTTGGCTGAGGTCATGCCCATTGAGAGCTTGGTGTCTGTCGTCTTCTACCGTGGTCTTACCATGCAGGTCGCCGTCGAGCGCGACGCTGCCGGACGCTCCAACTACTCCATGTGCGCCATCAACCCCAGCAGAATCTCCAAGACGTTCAACGAGGAGGCTCTTCAGTTCGTTGTCAACAGCATTGCCGAGGAGACTGGCTGGCTTCTCGAGATTGTCAACTACAACATCGCCAACATGCAGTACGTCGCTGCTGGTGACCTGCGTGCTCTTGACACCCTTACTGGTGTCACCAACTTCCTCAAGCAGCAGAAGATCGACATCGAGGAGATGCGCTCGAACATCGAAGAGGCCAAGGATGCCCTCAAGGAGATCATCAAGGGCTGCGCCGAGGCTACCCTCAAGAAGCCCACGCCTCTTGAGCTCCAGCGTGGCTTTGCCACCATTCCCCTGCGCGGAATCGACGTGCCTTTCCACTCGACCTTCCTGCGCTCTGGTGTCAAGCCCTTCCGTTCGTTCCTTCTGAAGAAGATCAACAAGACGACGATCGACCCCGCCAAGCTTGTTGGCAAGTACATTCCCAACGTGACGGCCAAGCCCTTCGCCCTCACCAAGGAGTACTTTGAGGATGTGTACAAGCTCACCAACTCGCCCAAGATCGCCTCGATCCTGGCGAACTGGGAGCAGTACACCCAGGACGGCCCTGCTCCTAACGGAGTGAACGGCGTCACTGCGGACCACGAGGGTCCTGGTGCTGCTGCGTAATGTGTGGGCGTTTGAGGCTACACGATGATGAAAACAATGGCGAGGATACTAGATGACGAATGGCGGGCACTCATGACTCTAGACGGCGGCGTAATCGTTGTACAAACTACTATGGATGTTTTTCTGATGATTGTTTTATCACGCGGTAGAAAGTTTTTGTGTTTTATGGGCGGCGTCAATTGTTAATGGTCGTACAAGGACAAGAAAGAATAGAGAGCAATACTTCATAAACCCTATCACCAGTGACTCGATGTGAAAGAAAACAAGGCCAAGGGATGACGGCTTGTGTCGCCGACAATCACGAGAAAAATGTCCGAACGGAATGTCTTGTCCAACAAGCACGGCTGGAGAAGGGCGGACAACGGTGATACGAGTGAGGTGTTGGGAGCCAACAAGCACCGCAGTTTTGACAGCGGGGGATCGACGGAAAGGGAATGCAAGGACCCGGCATCGCATATGGTTCTTCCGAAGGTGCAGCAGCAGCGTCAGCACCAGCTTCCCGAGGTGCAGTTGCAGTGATGGACGGACTCACCCGCGCGGACAAGACAGGCCAGGCCGGGGAGGGTTAGTCGACCTGCCTATCAGGGGTAATAGCTCTTATCGGACTATCGACTATCGATATGGTCATGTGGGATGCTATTCTCAGGTGTCAGCCAAGGCTTGGAGCTTTCGCGTGGGGAGGACAAAGAGGCTTATCGGATTATCGGATTATCGGACTGTGGCTGAAGGAGGGGAGCTGGGCTGGAGCTGGAATCCCTGGGGGGAGGGGAAGAAGAGGGGAAAGTCCCGAGGGGGCTTGATGCGTTCGGCTTGCGGCGAGCGCCGTGCGACGTTTTACGGTGAGAAGCGCCCCCTCCTTTGCTTTCTCTCCGCCCCCCTACGGGTCTTTCCCAGGTCGTTTCCGGGGTCCGACTGCCTGGAACACAGCACGCTCCAGGCTTGTGGTTGTCGAGTGCCTCTCGGGCAGCATAATATGAACTCACCTGTTGTTTATTTCCCCGGCCGGCTTTGTGTCTTGGTATTTGTTTTATCTTATTTTGCACAAGCTAAGTAATGGTTAGCAGAGTCACACAAAGAGTCAAAAATGTGTTTGCTGTAGTACATGATGTTTCCGGATCGAGTTAAGAAGCTCAAGCTGGTTTCTGTAGACACGTGGTTCCTCCCGGTGCCAGCCTAAGGGGATTTTTATCTTCAGTGAAGGAGGCTTGATGTGGAAGTTGCGAGGCGTGCCGCCGGCGAACCCCTACCGCAACGCCGCTAGCAGCTAACAGCTAGGTAAGGTACGGGCGCCCGCAGCTCCCCTTTTTTCTCCCCTCCTCACGCTTCTTCGTCTTATCTTTCCGACGCCGCGGCCGGGTTTGGTTGGGGTGCGTGGGTTTTGGTTGCTTGGGTATTCAGGATGCGCGTCATCTGTTGCACTGCATATATCTACCCGCCTTCCCTTTCCTTCTTTTCGACTTCAGTTCCTGGTTTTTGTCTGTTTTTCTGAGCTTTGATGAGCGAGTTGCTGTCGGACTTGGCATTGGCTCGTGATCACACACATACACACAACACCCTCTCTTTCCGTTTTGGTGGTCTTCTAGAACGGAGGACAGAAAGGATTCCCTAGGCGGCCTGTGACAGTGGTTAACGAGAGCTCAACTTGGACAACGACTCTTGGAACGACGTCAGCTGCGCCGAAGTTGCCGACGACAGCCGAGCGAGGTGTCCCAAAACCCGTTGAGCGGATAATTGGCGAGGGCATTCCAAGCTGCACTCGACGGCACTGTCTTCATTTTTCTTTGCCATCTTTGCCATCTTTGACCCCGTTGCCTCGGTTCGAGTCCCGAACGTCTTTTTGAGGCCGTGATACGCAAAGATGGGCGACATGATTAGAGACCCCTCCCCCACATCAACCGAAGCGGCAGCAGCCCCGCGCGGAGCAGCACCGGCGGCATCGCAACAAAAGCAAAACCAGCTGTTCCTCGGCACGTTTATACACTCCAAAACCCGCGAGGAGCTGGAGTACCTCCACGACACGGCCGTCTGCGTCGATGCCGCGGGGACCATCGTTGCCGTTGAGAAATGCGGCAGCCAAGCGGAAGCGGAGGAGGTGCTGTATCCCAGGCTCGGGTGGGAAAAGGGGCATGTGAAGGTGCATCTCGGAAAGGAGGGGCAATTCTTCTTCCCCGGGTTCATTGGTATGCGGTTTTGTCTGGCTCTTGCTTTGGTTGACGACCTTTTGCTAACTCGGAACACCATAGACACCCACGTCCACGCGTCGCAGTACCCCAACGTCGGCATCTTCGGCAAGTCCACGCTGCTGGACTGGCTCAACACCTACACCTTCCCCCTGGAATCCAGCCTCGCGGACCTCAAGAAGGCGAAGCGCGTCTACGCGGCCTGCGTCAAGCGTACCCTCGCCCACGGCACGACGACGAGCGCCTACTACGCCACCATCGACGTCGCCGCCACGAACCTCCTCGCTGACATCTGCCTCGCCCTCGGCCAGCGCGCCTTCGTCGGCCGCGTGTGCATGGACCGCCCCGGCCTGTGTCCGGAGTACTACAAGGACGCGGACGCCGCCGACTCGCTCCGCAAGACGCGCGAGACGGTCGACCACCTCCGCGCCATCGACCCGGGCTTCGAGCTCGTCGCGCCGGTGCTCACGCCGCGCTTCGCGCCGTCGTGCTCGGAGGAGGCGATGCGGGGGCTGAGCGCGCTGCAGAGGGAGCTCGACGTGCTGGTGCAGACGCACATCTCGGAGAACACGGGCGAGATCGCGCTGGTGGCGGAGCTGTTCCCGCAGAGCGAGAGCTATACGGACGTGTACGACGGCGTGGGCCTGCTCGGGGAGAAGACGGTGCTGGCGCACGCGGTTCACCTGTCGGAGGAGGAGGCGGCGACGATCGCGGCGCGGGGCGCGAAGATCAGCCACTGCCCGTGCAGCAACTCGAGCATCACGAGCGGGGCGGCGCGGGTGCGGTGGTTGTGGGACAAGGGGATCGAGGTCGGGCTCGGGACGGACATGAGCGGGGGGTACAGCCCGAGCGTGCTGGAGGCGGCGAGGCAGGCGGCGTTGGTGTCGCGGCACGTGGCGATGGGGCTCAAGGGCGAGGAGAAGGAGAGGGCCAAGTTGACCGTGGAGGAGGTGTTGTACCTGGGCACGAGGGGCGGGGCGAAGGTTGTCGGGCTCGGGGAGAGGATTGGCGGGTTTGAGGTCGGGAAGCAGTGGGATGCGCAGCTGGTTGAGCTGGGTGTTGTCGATGAGGAAGGGGAGATTGAGGGGGGTATGGATTCGAATGTGGATGTGTTTGGGTGGGAGAACTGGGAGGAGAGGGTTGCGAAGTGGGTGTTCAACGGGGATGATCGGAATACGGTTGGTGTCTGGGTTAAGGGCAGGTTAGTTCACTCGAGGAAGTGAGGGGTGGTGATGATTAAGGAAAGCATTGCGGGCGGCGTTGGTCTTGCTCTTTTCTCGGTGTTGATAGAAGGTTACACATGAGGAATTAATCTTCAAGCCCCTTTCTGTTACCTACTCATTTCTGTTATCTCTTCATGGTCGTCCCTGCAATGTTTGACTTGAACGCATGGCGGTGTCATCATGTTGGTTATCCTGCAATTGATGAAGGAAAAGACTACTTGTCTTTGATGTGCTATCGCGACCATTCTCCATCTGAGTGGTGGTTTCATCATTTCTATTGCTATTATCGTCCTCGTCGTCCTCGTCGTCCTCGTCGCTGTCGTCACTATCGCCGCTATTGTCGTTGTTATCCCTACTGTTACTTTTAGCTTTACTTTTCTTTCGTTGTTGTAACCCTCGAGTTCATTTCAACACGCAGAAAGCTATGAATGACCCAGAGAGACCGGCTGTTGATGACTATTGATGAAGTCTCTATAAGATTTAGTGCCACACTTGCTTCCACGGTGCTGGTCTAGTTGAAGATCAGCTCTCAGCTTGCCGCGCTGTCAGTATGTGAGGCGCAAGTGCTGCGCCGGGGTAAGTGGCACATTCCTGTTGGTTCACTATGCAGGTCAACGGGGGCGTGACCTGCCGATAGACGCTCTCCCACCGATTTCATTGGCAAGAAGCCTCTTACTTTCCGCCAGGCAGCCTCGGAGTCTTCTTTCCCAGCTATGGCCCGATGCAACTCCTGCCCTTCCGCCATTTCCCCCGCTCTCTCGCCATATCCTCGCGAACTTCAACCCCAAAAAGCTTCTCAAACTTGACTTATGTACGCGATACGAGCTCAAATACCCGTTCAAATCGCATGAACAACTTTTCTGTGGCTAGCTACGCTTCTGCGAGACTGTCTGCTACTTGCCCGCCATGTCCGGCCTCGAAGGCCTGAGTCTCGCCTGCAACGTCATGCAGCTTATCGACTTCAGTCAGCAGATAGTCTCCATGTGCCGCAGCATATACGAGAGCGGGAAATTCGAACCTGAGCTGGAAACACAAGTGAGCTCTTTGCAAGATGCCTCGGCGGAGGTAGTGGCCCTACTTCGGAGCAAGAAGATCGCCGCATCAAAGACCACAGGGGCAGAACGACGTCTCTTGGATCTCGCACCCAAATGCATCCAACACGCGAAGGATCTCCAGGAAGAGATTGCTTACCTCACGCCTCGTCAGCCGGGTAAAATGCAAGCGCTGGTTGCAACCTCAAAGGCCGTCTGGCGAAAGCGCCGTCTGGAACGTCTCAAGGCTAACCTCGCCGACGGGCAGAAGCTCATGGAGACACTGATCCTAGTCAGAATGTTTGCAAGAGTGGAAAAGATGTGCGAGGGTGATCCAAGCTTCTTGGGTCATATGGACCAACGACTTGCAACTTTTATTTCGAAGTACTCCGAGGACCACGTTGCCCTTCGGAAGCTCGTGCGGGACGAATCTGACGACATTCGAGGTCACGTCACTGTCGAAGCCTCCAAAACCCGGGATTCTGTTTCATTGCATGTCACAGCCAGGCTCAAGGCCTCGGAAAGGTCGATCCAGCAAATGGTATCCGCATCCAGCGCCACCATCCAGAACAATCTGATTCGGGAACTGGAAACGATCAATATTGCCGCAAGCAGCGAACAAGATTACCAACACCTACTTCAGAGTTTGAAGTATACCGATATGAATGAGCGAAAGAACAGCGTTAGGACGGCACATTCGCAGACATACCAGTGGATATTGAAAGATGACCCTCGGCGACTCGACAAGTACTCAGTTGCAGAAAGCCAATCAGATGTGGTCAGAATCGCAGACGTCGGCCATAACGTCAGAGACAACGTCGAAGTGAACGGCAGTGATGAAGCCACCATTGTGGGTTCTGAGGATGGCTCCCAATCGGACGGTGAAGGGAAAGATAGGACCAGTGAAGCGTCTTCACCTGATTGCGTCCAGGCCCCTTTGTGGGACAACTTCGTTGAATGGCTTCGGGGAAACGATCGCAACTTGTACTGGGTCAGTGGAAAGCCCGGGTCCGGCAAAAGCACCTTGATGAAGTTCATCGAAACGAACGAAGATACTCTCAAAATCATGGAAGAAGAGCATCCAAACCCTCAGATTCTGTCACACTTTATATGGAAGCCAGGAAGACCTATGCAAAGAAGTCTCAAGGGAGTCCTCTGCTCTCTGCTTTATCAAGTCATGGAAGCCGACAAGCAGTCCTGCATCAAGTCACTAGCCATATTCCCACGGCTCCGCTACAAAGGCTCCGACACCGATTGGACGTACGAGGAATTGAAGTCAGTCCTGCTGAGCCTCCTCCGAAATTTCTCGCAGAGATATCTTATCCTATTGGACGGCCTCGACGAGATGGCCTTTTCCGTTGATGGCGAAGCCTGTCTACTCCACCTTATAGATGAGCTACTGATAATTCAACACGTCAAGATCTGTGTATCAAGTCGGCCCGAGCCTGTATTTCAGAGGTATCTGAGTAAATATCCCATGCTCATGATGCAAGATCTAAACATACTTGATATTCGAAAGTACGCGGAAGATAGCTTGCGGATATTGAAAGTCGAATCAACTGACTTACTCGATCGGCTTTCTGGGGAAGTTGTCTTGCGTTCAGAAGGTGTCTTTCTTTGGGTGGTCCTTGTACTAGCGAGCGTCAAAAGGGGACTCGGCAGTGGCGATACCTTGGACATTATCTACAGTCGCATAAGATCCCTCCCGAGAGATCTCAAGTTGCTATACCTGGACATGTGGTCTCGGTCCAACGGTGACAGCATCTACTACAAGCAGGAGGCAATACTGTACTTTCAGCTTGTCATGGAGGCGAACAATTACTGCAAGCCATCCATTTGCAGCCTTCTTCAACTGGCAACATCATCGAACACGGCTTGGCTGGAAAACTTCGAATCGCAATCCAGTCTTCCAAGCCCCCAAGAAGTCGTGGTTTGCTGTAGAAATGTTTTCCAAACCTTGTCTACGAGATGTTTGGGCTTGCTGCATGTCCAATCCATGGATCTCCAAGAACTTTTGGACGTCCAAGACGATGATCCAGGCTTTTGGTCAAACACTGATGTTGGGTTCACCCACCGTACAGCCATCGATTTCCTCGTGGACGACGAAGACGGTAGAAAGATCCTAGAAGGCCACGCACTCAAGCCGGATGAATTGTTCTCAAAACAGGTCAGGACCATCTTATTGACAGCCTCCTTCTTTAAGCCAGAACATCGGATGGTAACGCAAAAGCTCAATATGCCACACAACCAGTTTTTCACAGGCCAGTTGTTCACAAGACTCTTCCTTCACAAGGAAGATAGTATTTCGGCGGTTACACTGCACAGCCTCTTGTCATTGGTACATAGGCACGCCGATTTCATTATACGACATCGGCAGAAGCATTTCAAGAATTCTCAGCAACAATTTTTGGCTATTGCCACCTATTTCGGCTTTTCTGATTGGGCCACAGAGTTTCTCGAGTCGATGGAACAATCCGACGGAGAAATGCAACTGTTCGTGTTGAGAGCAGCCTGTGCGCCATTCAACATAGATTTTCCGTATGGCGATTGCTTCGGGTCCGATAAAGAAACCCTCCTGCCGAGAAGACTTGGAAGATATGAATGCCACTTTTTAGAAATAGCAACTCGACAGGATTCCAAGCGGGAAACCTTGATACGGGAGATCCTGACACGAGGTTCCCAGCCAACAAGCCAAGCGGAGGCTCAGTCTTTCCAAAACTCTGGGTCTCAACATGACACCGCATTAGACAGCATCTTGAATGCATGGCGCTGCTTTTTGGTGCACAACCTTCAGGGAGTCGCCGATGACCACTTCATTCACATGCCAGACGAAATGTGGGCTGAGAAGATGCAAACCTTGCAAAGTTTTCTGTCGGCACATATCTCACCCCATATCCGGCGCCAGAAGTACATCATTTGCGTCCCTTTCAGCATGACTTCAACCCTGCAGCGTCGCGCAGTTATATCTCTACGTTACCCCCGGATGCTTCCCCAGGTGGAATGTGATATATATCTCGAAGTCAACGACGACTTTCTTCTGAGCTCCGTCCTTGAAAACATGTCACAACACGGCATACAGGAGCTTCCAATAGCCAGGACAGACTTGCAGCCGTCCGCCAGGGTCGTCATGTTTCGAACATGGACGCACTCCCGCGACCCTGGCCTCCCGTCGCGCACAAACAGCCGCCCCCGTTTCTTCGAAAAAGCTTTGAACGTTGGCCCCGGCGACAGTGAAGAACTCTTCAAGGAGATCATGTTCCAGGTACCGGGACAGGGCTTCCCGATTTACAGGAGGCTCGTGGCCCAAGCTGAGTTCGTGCTAGACAGCGCCGAGGATCATGTAGATGGATTGAAAGCTGCTGGCTACGAGCTCAGTGAGGTGGACACTACCTACGAGTGCTTTCACGGGGAAATTCTCTGGTAGAATCGTCAAGGCGGCAAGAACAGTTGTGATTGATATTCATCTAATCATTTTTGAGCTTTGCCATTAAGGCGGATAAGCTTGAGCTAGTTGATCGAGTGCCATGTTATTCACTCCTATTCCTTCACTTCTAATTGTCCCTGTTGCCCCTGTTGTCCCTGTTGTCCCTGTTGTCCCTGTTGTCCCTGTTGTCCCTGTTGTCCCTGTTGTCCCTGTTGTCCTCGGCGTCTGTGTTATGCCCGTCGTCCCTACCCTGTTGTTTCTGTTCTTATTGTTCGCATCCGAAGGAATGGTCAGAAACTACTGCCAGAGTAATAACTAACGTCTTCTTTCCACTTTGAGTCTTATATTTGAACTACAAAGGGTGATAGTTTTACGTTACTCAGTTCCAATACAAAGTTCGATATGGAGTGACGGAAGAAAGAACTTCGAGATTTGTACGGGGAATTATAGGGAATTCGGCTGTCGGTTGAGCTTCTTTCCTTGTTTACTCCATGGCTTGTGAAAAACTGATTTTCCCTGCCGGTATCTTTTTGGTTTGTGTACCTATGAGAGAAAACCTCGCTTCTGAGCAAGTTGTATTGCGGATCTATATGCGCAGTATTCAGCATGTGAAGACATTAGGCAACAATAGAATTTTCGCCGTACCTCGATGGACGTTGTTGCTGCCCCATGGGAAAGAAGACTCTTCACTCCTGATAGTCCTTCGGGTATTGGACTTTCTTCCACGATCGCACGGGTAATTGTTTGCGCAGTCACTCATCCAGCAGACATCCCAAGAAAATCAAAAGATTGATCGCGGGGGAAAATGGGTGCAACGTGATACATTCAATTGGAGGTGACCAGTGCCAAGCTGAACTCATCTTTCATTCGACCCTTGTAATCCTTGTAATACTTTCGTATGGAAGTTTACCGCCTGCAGACGCACCTTTTTGACTGCCTTATGACTCTCACGGGGAAATATTTTAGGGCCACAATGGCTGACAGAGAAACCTCTATGGCCACCTAGTTTTTGACCCCTAGTCAATATTCGAGTCGTCCATCACGTTTTGAACAATTTCGACTAAAGAAGCTGCCAGACCTTCGCGTTCAAGTCCCCAATGATGTCCCGGGTGATAACTGACATGGCCAACATCGCTCTGCAAAGCCAACCAGGCTGCCAATAGCGCACCTTCCACAAGCCATGACTGCCGCTCCTCTAAGTCAGGGAACAGTACACCAGAAGAACTGAGGTGACACTCTCCCTTTTTGAATGAGTCGTTGAACTGCTTTGTCCAACGTGCAAAGGCCTGGAGCCAAGCAGCGGGGTACCGGTCTTCGAGATCTTCAAGGTTGATGTGAGTGTCGATTCCGGGGTCGTTGCCAGGCCAATCTGATTTGTACCACAAGCTTGAAGTTCCGTGGTCCGTGAAGATGGCGTACCCGTATCCCATTTCGGGAGATGGTTGAGCTGAGGCTGCGTGGGATTCAGGGTTCGACTCAAGGAGGGATTCAGATGAGCCGTTGGGGTGCGTGCCAGTCCGGATTTGGGACTCTAAGCCTGGCGATTCTTGTGATTTGGTGGCCGAGGGATTGTCTTTGAGACGTACGCTGAGCTTTTCGCCCGTTTTCAGCTCAACTACTAGGCCGTAGGGAGTCTCTAAAGTAAATTGAGTAGTGATATTTGAAGACTGAGGTAGTAGGAGGAACGCTCTGATGGAGGCGAGGTCGGCCATATTCGCGATTGGAAGTGATACTTCTTATGAGAAAGAAAAAAAACTTATCTGCAATTGGGGGGGACGGCATATATTAATATTTAAAGCGCCGACTCTGAGTCATATGTTCGCGCATGATGAGGCTATGTGTGTCTCCTTTGACCATCAAGGTGCATGCTAGTGTACGTTGATAATTAGAGAAATTTAAGGCTATTTTAAGAGTTGGCGAGGATGGAATGGAAATCATTATTGCAGATTTTGGACGAGGACAAGAGGGATGACGAGGACGACAAGGACGACGAAAACAATGACAATGAACATAACGATTACAGGAATAATAGTAATAATAGTAATAGAGACGGCAACAATAAGCGATAACGACAACGACGACAGATACGATGCCGAAGAAGATAATAACAGAGACGACAACAAACACAGAGGAAGGACTGGACATTAAAACGAAGCCTACAGGGCTAGAAACATAGACTTCATAGCACTGCGAAGATACTTGTCGATAGTATTGATGCGTTTTAATATGCCAGGAAGATGTAGACGTGTAACAACATCTATACCTTCCCCCTAGTTCCGCGAGCTTGCTTGACGAAGAGCTTCTTCAGAGTTGAACTGCCATGTTTCTCAACCATGTCGGCAATGCTCCCTCTATCGCCAAACTTGGCATCTGGTTGGAGACCCATGGAGAACAAGTCTTTGAAGAAGGCAACTCCATCGACACCTTCTCCCCTGCAAGCCATGTCCACTGGACACCTACCCTTGTTTAATGGTCACTCGTTCTTGCAGCCATCAAAAAGCCGTTCCATGATCTCCATATGATCGTCAATCCGTGCATCGTAGACCTTGTTGACATCTTGCGTCAAATTTGCGGCGTGTTCCACTGCCAAATCTCTTGCGCTCTTGCCCGATCCGTCCTTGATGTCGGGATCTGCCTTGTAACGAAGCAAGATTTCTACGGCCTGTGCTGTACCCGATGCGACCGCTCGGTGGAGGGCTGTTCTCTTGTCTGAGCCTGATGGTTCATTTACTGCGGCTCCTTCACGAAGCAGGAGATCGAGTATCTGAGCATGGTTGCTGTTGAGACTGCCTCGAAACTGATTGGCCGTGATGTTCAGGGGGCTGATACCCCACTTAGTGGTGGCGTTGACCTTCGCTTTCTTATACAATAGCATAGCAACTGCTAGTTCATCCTGCCGTTGGACCGCGAGATGCAGCGGCGAGTTTCCAGTTTTTGGCTGCGTAGAATTGATATATGTCTTATGCTGCAGAAGAATAGCCATGGCAGCAAGTCGGTACTTGCTGAGTGGTGTAGGAGCCGAATTTCGTGGAGCACCTGCCTGTGCCATCTCGGCCCCAGAGAATAGCTGTGTCATTGGGCTATCCCCAGTTGAATCTTTGACGTTTGGCTCTGCCTCTTTGCTGCTCATAAGCAGCCATATCAGATTTGTGTATCCTTTGAAGTATTCGTGCTCCACGGCAACCTGGATCGTTGTTTTGCCAGTCTTCTTGTTGTGATAATTGATTTTGGCGCCCGCCTCGATCAATGCCCTCAGGCACTTGTTATGCCTCGAGCTGCCACCTTGATGCACGCCCAGACGGGCCGGCGGAAAAAGCTTCTCGTCTTTTTGTGGGATGGAATGTTATCCAGCATGACACGTACGGCGGCTGTTTTGCCCTCACGATAACGTTCAGTCAACAAGTTCTGAACTGTGATTACCTTATGCTTGGTATCAAAAGGAAGAACTGCACAATGCGAGACTTTGCCTCTTCCCCGATTTTGGGATCTTTTTCATTAGATAGAAGCTAAAGACTGAAGCATGGAATCTATAGTACCTCACATTAGAGATGTTTCAACAGGGCTTCACGTCACGTCGACTGTGGTGGGACGGAATCTATGTTGATCAAGGTACCTACACATGAGTGAGATCGTTAGGTAAGCGGACATGGTTTTTGTTGTTCACTTATCGCTTCGCCGTGCGATATGCTCGTTACACAAGTACGTCGTCGTACCAATTGTAGGATTTAGGCGCCTGAACACGCTTCGTGGTAAGCCCAACCTCCTCAAGAGCGGGGTTTACAACAACACCCCTTGTCTTGTGGATGTCGCGTATGCAGCCCGGCGAGCAGCTCAAAGTGGCATGGGAAGGGCGACGCCCCATGGAGTTATTAAGTAAGCACAAGAAAGACATTGGTTATTGGCCAATGAATCAAAGAACCGCCCAACAAATTCCCTCAACATCGCGGGAACATCCACCCTCAGCCTTCTCCCGCAACCCGACCTTAATGGCCTGAATTCAAGTATACGGTAAGCATTTGAACCCATAATGCCCTTTGTCTTATGATCTATAATTTAGATAAGCTTCAGCTTAACCATTGCCGTGAAAAGCATTCGTAACATGGACGTCGAGCCGAACACAGCGGGCGAATCCAGCGTCATTCAGGAACTGCCACAGCCTGAACGACTGCTAGAGATTGCAACGACCAATAGCAGCTTAGTGGCATTTCCTGAACCGACAGACGCCGAAATCAACCTGCAAAACGAGGAAGGCCAGACTGCCCTACATTTAGCATGCGACATTGACAATCGCGACGCCGTAGAGTTACTCCTGAAGAAGGGAGCTAACATCAATGAAATAAGGGACACTGACGGAGGGACACCGCTGTTTCGAGCTGTCGCAGCGAACAACATGGATATCGTCAAGCTGCTCTTGGAGCGAGGTGCCAAAACGCATATCTGGAGACGGGATGGGCTGTCGGTCTTTGACCTGGCAAAAGATAATGACGAGATGTTGAAGCTGTTACAGGGTGAAAGAATACGACAGGGTCCCTCTGTACGGGCCTTTGAGGACACAGAGGATCCAGATCAGCTTTTTGACATGCTCAGGCCCCCTCCATTTCCGGATCGGACTAATCGGGACATTATGGTCGCATGTGAGGGCTTCGAAGCCATTTGCGTCGACTTTTTCACGGAGGCAGATGGTGAACAGTATGTCGAGAAGACGATATCCATCTACGATATTCTGTACAGGCATGGCCCAGAGGCGAAAAGGAGTCGCCCCCATGGGAAGGAGCCAAACTTTACCTGGTATCATCTCCCGGCCAATAACGTAAGATATTCGTCCCACACCCCATGCGATTATAATCTAATACTGAGCCATACTCAGATGGTCTGGGTTGAGGTGAGTAGACCCAACTGAGCCTCCGTGAGCTGGGCTACGGTGTTGCTCCCATTTCTAACAACTCAAAGAATCTTGTCAGACGCCTTGCAGCCGAGCGGGGCACACTGTCGGCAGTTGATTATCAAAAATTGAAGACAGAGCTCGAGTTGTCCAGTTTTTCCGGCCGCAAGAAATCCGGCTCTGGTGCTGCTCACTTTTCAACTCTGCGCCCACATTGCAGCCATATTCAGGTAAGGATAAGGGACCACCTCGAACGTTAGCCCCAAAGCCTTTGTTAAATAATATCTCGTTCCAGGGTCTTACTACTCATTCACTGTGTGGAAATGATGGAAGTATCGTCTCAATTGTAGGTTGGATTATGATCCACAACCTTCATACAGTCGTACTGACCGTCCAGCTACCTTTCCTCCACTTTGAAACATATAGTGAACACAGGGAAACAGTGAGGACCTTGGAGGGCCTTCCCCGGAAGCAGAGAAATCAGGAACACCGTGGTTCGATCCGGGTGGACCATTCACCCAGCAGAGATCAAGATGCTTCTCACGCTCCGTCGAGTTCGGGCGATGTCTCAAGAAATGATCCCCTAGAAGAGAGTCTCACAGCACGCGTACAGACCGCATTCAGGTCTTTCAAAAGCAGAATCCACGACTGGCGTGGGTGGAAAGCGACCTCTGGTACCGATTCAGCCGCTGATGGAGACCTGGAGCGTCAATCCGAAAGTCTTAGGTCCCCTGTCCCAGATACTGCTTCCAATCAAAGGCAACTAATGGAAGGGGAAGATGTTACAATGAATGTCCGAAATGGGGAGGAGTTGTCGAGGAGCAGAACATCAAACTCTGCAACACGGCCTGTCTCTTCCAGAGCCAGTCCAGGAGTCGATAATGGGGAAAGAAGTGATGCTGGCCAGAGGAACGTCCCTGTCGTGAAATCACCGTCACCAATGAACGACACCCAGAATGAGCTCTCTGGAAACGAAGACGAGGCTCAAGACCACAATCAACCACCAGTTCAACCAAAAGCCGTTAAGCCAGACGATATGCGTGGAGGCTTCCGTCTAATTGAATTGACACCAGCGCAAAAGCCAAAAGAGCCACGTTGGACTGTCCCGCCTCGAGGAAATCTACACGAATATCTTATTAAGGGATATTTTGTCTCCGGCCAAGAGCAGTTACAACCAAGACTCCCACTTGATCGGTATGTCTATGCACATATCGAGACCACCTCCCACAGCGATGACGATCAAGTCATTTATCGGTACACAAACAATGGTCAGTTTCCTGAGCCCATGATATTCATGGTGGACCAGCTCTGGTTATGGGTGCTGGGCGATGGTACGCCTCTGTTAAAACCTCTCCTGAGTTCGAACGGGACTGAATTTCTTTTAGACACCGTGATTTCTTGCTGCCCGCTTCGATGGAAGTCTTGGTCGCCGAAAAGTCGGATGCCAAGACCAGAAAGGCCCACGCAACCTTCGAGGCCGGGTCTTAAGAAGTTCCTTGCTGGCTTTTTCCCACCAATGTATGAGCGAATGCATGAGCCTACGATTGGACAGCCATCTAGTGAGATGCAGAAGAGGGCTAAATCTGAAGGGTGGCAAGGAAAAGGCGAGACGAAAGGCGAATGGCCACAGATGAATATGGCCGATTCTATGAACGTCTCCAAGATCGTAATCGATCGCCTTGCAAAGGGGTCAGTTGGCTCGGTCTACGATCTCGCAGGTCTGATTTCCACATCCTGTGTGGATCTCTTCGATCCACAACGCGTCGATGAAGATTATCTGTTTTTCGACTTTTTTGAACGGTCGATTGTTCAGGCGGTAAGATTATCCCCTTTGACGTTTCGTTGAGTGGTCACTTTCCAAGATCACCGACTATGTTAGCTTACATTTGAAACGTCCAGAAAGACAAAGTAACGAACTATCTGAAAGAGTTCAAAGAATTACTCAGCGAGAAAACGCATGAACCCGTGGACATCGTCAGGGAGATGGAGCTCATGATTGAAGTCAACGATATTCTGGACGAACTGCGTACCCTCAAGCAGGTGTTAACTGACCAGAAAGCAGTCATCAGTACCCTGAACAGGACTCTCAGTCTTGTGACAGGAAACCCTACGGCCCCTACCAAGCCCCCGTCCGTAGTGACAGGAACATTGGAACGTCACCTCGAGCACATCGATCAGATGCAGCAGGCGGCTACAGAGACAGAAAAGTCGGCAAGTATCTCAGCCCAAAGTCTCCAAATACTTGACTAACACTTGATGCTTTCCAAGCTACACCGATTGATGGATCTCAAACAGAAGCAGGCCAGCCTAGCTGAGGCGTGGTATGCCCGAGAGTCCGCGAAAGACACAGCCAGGCAGGGGAAGACCGTGATTGTCTTTACAGTGGTGACCATCATATTTGTAAGTCTATTGAATACAGCCGTAAGTTGGTTTGATGTTGATGCTTTCAAAGTTGCCGGTATCTTTCATTGCAGCCATCTTTGCAATCAACACCAATGGCTTTCCTCTCGACGATAACGACAGAATTCCCTTCGATTATCTCATGAAACATATATGTGAGCTTGTTGAAGGTCTCCTATTGTTCGCCGTACCAGCTAATAACCCTTTTCTGAATAGTGACAATCGGTTTAGGCCTCTCGGTTCCGCTCATCGTCATTGCATTCAACGTCGATAGGATCGCTGGTTGGTTCAACCAGTTGCGTGACGCCAAAGGCCATCTTTGGCAAAGGGGCTTGATTCTGTCTGCGGTTACTGCTGTCTACCTTGGCACTTTGATGCCTATTTGGTTGTCAGAGCTATCGCCAGGCATGAAGTCAGCGGCATCTATATTTGTTACAATTGTGACTCTTGCATTAGGCGTGGCCTATGGGCTGTACCGCTTTGCTCAACGTCAAGTTCAGTCGCAAGATGAGGTATTTGACACATCTAGCATGTCATCCAGCAATTTTAATGACGATTAAAAACGCTACCCTACACACACTTGTGCCTAGTCACGCATTTGCGAAACGACCCAGATAGAAAGTATCATGAAGAATAGCGCAAGTGATACCAGAAACAAGAGGGAAACCAAAACCCATCCAAGCGCCATTGCTCCAGCTCCCACGTGTCCTGTTATGTCTCCTCGAGTGAACACAGCACCCATCACTAGTGCAGCTGAACTGGATATGTGTTGCCAAAATGCAGCAAGGAGGGCGATGATGGCCGAAAACAATACGCAGGCTAAGGCGACGTACGTTACTGGTCTTGAAGGAAACGGTTTAGCTTCTCTGTGACTGCCTTCTGAGTCTTCTCCTCCATGCCAACCTGGGAGGGTTCCGAGTAGAAGGAAGGTGAAGAATGCTAGAATGATTGAAACGATCCTGCAGGTTTGATTTTGAACCATTAGCTTCCAAAGCTGTCTGCCTTTGGCGATGAGGGGGGCTGCGGGTTTCGTACAATAGTCCTTTGAAGACTACTTCATCTTTGAATTTCTTGGCAGCGTAAATAAGCTGAGAAGGATCGCGGTCGTCTTCACTTTCAGTGCCCGCAAATGATTCAAGTGCCCGAGAGCTGCTCGAACAGATCCATTGATCGGAACTGGATAAGCACATTCCGAAATAGCCAACTCGTACCTCTAGCTTGGTGTCGTCCGTGGACAGGTATGTCGTATTAGAGTTAGACGGGACTGTTGCATTTGACGCGGGAGACACATTATTTGAGAAGGAAAAGGACACCAGGTATATGTCCTTAAGATTTTCGCCTGATGCACCGGCGAGAAGAATTGCTGAAAACGCGGTCAGAGAAGAAGGCCTACAAAGTCAACAAGAGCGACACGCCTCATACATGATAGCACCGTCGAAACCAATATGACCCCCATGAGCACATGGTGGTACATTATGGAGGGCACGAATCGACACCAGCCCAATTGCCTGCGCGATTCCAGGTTAGAATGGTATTGCCAGCATGAAAGGTAGAGTGAAGCAATGCAACAGACCGGGCCATGTTGTTATAGAAGTAGGGGCTTGAGCGAATCTAAGGTAGTTAGATTGAAAGACGGCGTTTTGATTGCCCACGATACTTTCATCGATGTCAGCGGGAAGAATGAAGGAGGCTCTCCCGACTTGAGCTGGTGTCCCCGCACGAGGCTGGACTTTCGTGTTCTTCAGCATGCGCAGGTGTGGGGCCCCAGAGTAGAATGAGCCATACAAATCTTGTAGACGTTGCAGATGAAATTATTCGCGTAGGCTGACCAATGAAATTCCCGATTCAAGCGCTTGCCCAAATGCATCATGATCATTGCCCTGGCCCGACTAGCAGGGGTGGAATTTGTATTTGTGTTTCTGTCTCGAATGATGTATTATTAATTAAATGTGAATTATCAAAGAGTTCTGCTATCCGGGCGGTAGATTTCTGGCTCGACTACCTCGGAAGCTCGCCAAATCCAAGAGCTCGTCCGCAATGTTCATCAGGAGAACACTGATGATATGGCCATGGAGGCTGCAGCACATGATAAACAGATCCGACTCGTTGTGGGCATGGACAAGCGTGCAGATGAAGTCAAGCCAGCAACTCCCCCGTAGACCCTTGGACTAAGCATCAAGCCTTTGAATGTTCTCAAACGCTCTCTTACGTCATGGAAGGGAGACGGCGAGTCTTTGAAATAGAGTTGTGCTAGCCGGGCGGTGTCCATACACACGTTGTCGTCGTCGTCGTATATTATCGTCGTCGTCGTGTATCGTCGGTATCGTCTATGTAATTACTATCATTATCCCTATTACTTTCTTTACTACTATTATCTCTATAGAGGTATAAGGGACACTGCCCGGCTAGCAAAACTCTTGAAACGTTGAGGTCTTCAGTTCGCTTCCTACAACCAAAAGAAATGTTCTCATTTCATGGAAGGCGGTCGACAGTCTGCATTGGGACATCTACAAAGGGCAGATGGAAAATGTTGCTTGGGTCAGGTAGCTTCCCATGTTCCTTCAAGTTACGATGCTTTTGGGGTGATAGCTTCTGCTTACTGATCTTTATTTCACTATCACTTGACTACACTGTACTGCCTGAAGAATACCAAAGCCTACTAAACTTGCCGTCATCTCTCCTTGCGTTAGACTTTAGCGACGACCCTGACGCTCTCTCTCCGCACGCTCACGAGCCTGGCGCTCCTCGTCTCGGCGTCTGTTTTCCTCAGCAAGGCGCGCGAAATCGTCGTCGACTCTCTACAAACCCATTGATCATTCGTTAGTACATTTTCTGTTAAATGATTGACCAAAGTCTAGGTGTAAAAAGGCCGTATACTGCTGTCAGTATAGCTATACTGCACTTGGATGGTCTTACCCGTTGCCAGTCCCTGGCATCTTGGCGGTCTTGCTCACGCTCCTCGTTTCTCTGGCGCTGCTCTCTCTCACGCGCAGGATCCTGTCTACCGAGCATAGTTGCTGCTGAAAGATGTCAGCATTTGCCTGCTTGTCTGGAAAGCGGCCGCCGTGTGGACAACTGCAAACTGTGAACTGACAGTGGCTTTGATACTGGGCAATTGAATAGGTGTGTGATCTTCGTATTGATAGATATCTCGAGATGCTGAATTTTGCTTAATGTGTGCTGTGTAGATTTGATTTCAGAGCGACAAGCTGAGACTTTTATACGCCCTTTCTTCTTTCTTTGGAAACTGAGGAATCAGTGAAGTTTCACAGCACAAATCCAATCACCGCCCTTGCTCGCGCACACCATCATGGAAAGATTCTGTGAATAGGAGCGGAAAAGGAGTTCTTCAATCACAGTCAAATGTAGTGAGCAAGCAGAACACTTCAGACCTGTCAGGTGAATCATACCAGTGGACTGCGTTGCAATGATTTGAAACTTGTTTATTCTAAAATTTTGAAACTCAAGCTGAACCAACGTAATTCGTAGTCCTATGCTGATTTTGTGCTTAGAGGCCTAACAATACAATATATTTCAGAGGACGATAAATCGATAGCAATGTCCGTGACATCACTTTCGGCAATATCCCATCAAACCTCTCGATTTGCACGTGCTGATGCAAACAGAACTGTTGCCTTGGCGGGGACAGAGCTCATGGAGCATTCACTAGCTAACAGCCTATGCTGGCTTGTCATTATCTCTCTGAAGTGAATTAGTTGCATCAACAATGCGTCGATATTGATGCAGTGAAGCCTTTTGTGTTCTTGTAGATTCTCCCTCAGACAAAATGAGGGTACGCGCAGCCTCTAGAAGAATCATAGAAGGGCAATTCGCTGTAAGCTGAGCCATTAGACGTCTTTTGACTTTTTGTAATTTAATATCCATAGCAATGACTGCAGGTAGCGAAAGATGCAACACAGTGAACAGGTTGTGTACCATTCAAATTATGGCCACGGCATGATCGGGTAACACGCACTAGTAGGCGGTCGATAGCGGTTCGCAAAGACCACCTGCGTTAACAGAAGTTTAAATTTCCATCACACTGGCTAGTGACAAACTGCGCTACTTAGACTCTAGTCACGCATTAATCCTGCTTATTTGGATATGTGATTTGCTATTCTCTAGCGAAGTTGTTGAAGTTCTTGGGTATAATGCAGATACATGTAGTCACCTCACGTGTTGTATTTTAGTTCACCAAGAGGCAGTGTAATATCAGAGGTCTCGAGAGAAATGATAGGCATGAAGTAATTGCAGTCTATTCCAGTGTTCCGAACTCTAGAATCGACTAGAACCAAGATGGAATTGTTCGTTCATATAAGAAAGAATGGCGGGGAAGCAAAGTACAGCTAAAGGATATTTTGTCCTGATGTTAATAGATAGCACAAAGATCAAACCATGAAACCGGAACTCAGAGCCTGAAATTGCATCTCTTCGACTGTACTACTTAATAACTACGACGTTTGTCACTGCTGATATTGATATGGATGCGATTATGGCGGGTTATCTGCGGGTCTGGCGCCGGGCGCGCTCCTGGGCTCGCCGACGCTCTTCTTGAATGGTGGCGTTCCTGGTGTCGACAATTTGCTAAAGAATGTATGTTAGAATATTGGTCGTCATTTGAGGCATGTCATTCGCCTTGCTTACCTGTGCAACCTGATCCATGTTTCTGTTTTGAGCTTCCTGCCTCTCCTTCTCCTGGCGCTTCTGGAGCTCACGGGATTGATCCTGCTTGCTGAGCATGTTTGCGGCTATACACTTTTGGCTTGCGTCTTTGAATGTTACAGATGTATACCGAGTCGGGTGTGTTGTCAGTTGTTGTAGATGGGGTCACAATAGCTCCTTGGGAAGAGAGTACTGCGCAAGTGCTGTGGTTCGTGAATTTTGCTGTGATCTGCTTGTTGATGCTACGGGGGCATTCTAGAGCTCAATTTATACATAACCTGGTTTGATACGGAAAATAATTCACTTTCAATGGAGGAATCGTTGTAAGTGAATAACTGTCGGCCTGTGAGGTAGCACTGTGGCGGAAGGGTCATGGTTCGAGCAACGGTGCACCGAAGAAGACTTGAGGTTCACTATTAGTTATCACTTCCACAGCACAATGACCTGTGTCGAAGTGATTGACTGGTTGAGAGTTTTTCATCGCATGCTGTCGACCGCTGAATCACGCTGCGCCTACAGACTCTCTAGCTGACCAGTACAACGCAAAATTATCAGAACAAACTTCAAAGAACGTTTCTGAAGCGGCTTGGATGCGACCTAGACATCTGGTTCTTTTTATTAACTACTTTGCATATTACAAAGACAAAAGTGTACAACATGAATATAAGGATGTAACATTGCTCGGAGATATTTGGCTTGCTCATGTAAGTCTGAACCTTGCCCTGAGCTGAGGCCTTCTTTCAAAAGGTTGTATGTTTAGATACCATGAGTCCTTGGTTCTAGACCACATCTAAAATCTTAGTACGCCTGCGTAAAGCATTGTACAGAACCACATGAACATCATGACATAGCAGACTAGAAGAGTTTTCTCGAGTATACGGCCCACTCCCGCGATCTTGCAAACCGGTTCCACAAGCATGGTCAAGACTATGATAAAGAGAAGTCTGCGAGCCCCGGCATTTGGTCAGCTATTACAGTCAGGTCCAATTCGTGCGGCATCCCGACGGCCTCCTCGGGCTTTCATATCGGGAACTCACGGTAAACGACTCCGACCTATGCGCTCAATCATCCTCCCCACGCCAGTGACCCAAGCACTGCCTGGGATGTTCGCAGGTGGGATACGGCCACCGATGCTGGCGACATCTACATTCTTTGAGCCCATGTCGTTCCTTGGTGGAGAAAGTTCCGGTGATTTGGAAATAGATTGCCGCCTGAGCTGCGCCATACGGCCGATCACAGCGTATTTATTCTACTGGCTGCAGACCGTGCCGAGGAAATTAAGAATGATGCGTAAGAATACTTGTCGCAGGAGAGGAAAGTCCAGCAGGCAAAGGCTTGACCAGAGCGGCCGACTCCAGAAACTAACCAGCTTTATGAACGAGACACAGATTTGACAGGGTCTAATATCCGTACAGAGCGGCCGCCTTGCGAGCGGCCGCCTCGACAAAAGTCCCAACAAGCGGGTACGGGTAGAAGCCGATTCCCGCCTTGGCTTTCCCTAGGCTGCAGCGATCCGCCCCACAGATAGAGACTCAATGAGAGCCCAATCGAATGGTCACAGCCGGTTTCTAATTCCGATAGAATGCCCACTCATGTCACAAAAGCTTTTTTTTCAACCTAAGTTCCATCAAGACTTGTAATTAAGCCGAAAAGACGATGAGTTCCACGATACTGTGGAGATCGGTTTGTGATCTGTCACATTAAAGCAGGCAGCAGAGAGCCGTAGGGCAAAATACGTCCAGTTCTTTGATGTACTAACTACTAATCCGGAAGAACTGAAGGAGAAGACGTACATTTAGTGCTTTTGAAAAATAACGATGATTGGCTTTGACGCTGGGTCAACCACACCGTCAGTATGTGGTTGAAACGCATTTTCCTCCATGTAAGGTCGTTGCCGAAGAGACGCCTTTCCCACCCCTTCCTCTAGATTTTATGACCACTATTGCCAGACAGGATACCGATATACTTGTTTTGAGGTATTGCAAGCGTTGACATCTTTGCTATCAGATCTAGAACAGACAGAATTCGCAGAGCCTACGCACATCTATCCCTTGAAGCTGAGGTGCATCCGGAAGTACGATCCACCTGCTTATGAAAAGGCCCCTAGGATTTGAGAGTCTGCGGGTGCTGCGGAGTGTGTCCCAGGGATTATCATCACACGGCGGCTTGCCAGGGTTTGGAATCGGGAGTCGCTCGAGAGGTCTCTCGATACGAGGGACTTTGGTACACTATCTCGAAGAAGAAGGTGTTGAGGGTCATGGGATGCATCGTCGAGTCGGTGAGTGGAGATATTTGCAAAGAGGTATGACTTTCCGACTTGATACCTGGGTTTTCACATGAATCTGTATATAAACTGAAGATTTCCCCCCAAGTTTGCAATTGTTTCTGCATCTATTTCAGCCACAATATCACTCATTTCTCTCCGTTTTCAAGCGAGTCTATCCTCCGGCCACAACAATGAAGTTCCTCCGGACTGCCGCGTACGCCTTGATGGCCAGCCAACTTACTGCGGCTGTGCCTTTGACGGAAACAGATTCGGCGAACAGTGCCATTGAAATTCGCACTCCCAACGATGCCTATACCGTGAAGGCCGAATTGGAGCAACGAACCAATATCTGCAGGACGATCGGCACAACTCTCCGTACAATTGGCACAAGTCATGTAGTGTAAGTTGTCATGGTTTCATACCGATGTCATCAGCAAGTTCAAGTTTGACTGAAATTTGATTCAGCGTCATTTTCATGACCACTGGATCTGACCTGGTTGAGGTTGTTTGTCGTCTCTTGGGAGGTACCAACTGCGAGGATATGGCGAAGGCAATCCGTCTCGGGTTCCTATTAATCTACGGGATCGCCTCCGGAACCAGCGGTGCTGTGCCCGAGACGACGACGAAGCGCGAAGAGATTGGTGAATACAGCGACGCCATGCGATCACATTGGGAGAACACTCTAGTCGATGCCGGTCTAGCGTTTGACTCAATTAGCGTCCTGCCGTTTGACGAAGAGGTGGCAAGCCTCGAAAAGCGCGACGACGCTGACCCAAAGCTTCTAGCTCGCATCCATTTCAGCGGTCTTGTCGAAGACGAGACGGGAAAGAAGCACGAGATCATTGCCAACCACTTCGAGGGCAACAATACCGTGTTGCACCTTCCCATGCAGAGTCAGGAGGAACTGGCATCGCGCGATCTAAGCAAGCGAGTTGACGGGGCAGGCTTCAAGATCTCGTACACCACACGCAAGCTATCTCTGCTCACCTACAGCCATCAGTCGGAGATGGCAGGTTTCATTGCGTCTGCCTGGGCCCTTGCTTCGGCGAACGTCCAGTTGGAAGACTACATTGGTTTTGCCAGTACGGACCACAATGCAAACTTCTACTACCGCATTATCCCTGAGCTCTACTCGTTTGGACTCAACTACGAGTCGGTTGATATCTGTGGTGGCATGGCTAGCTTCTTGTAAGCTGTGATTCTTCGAGTGCAGTCAGAAGAACGGAGTTGCGAAAGAATTAGTCTGGTATTTAAGAGGACCTGCGGGGAATAGAGGAATGGATGTGAAGATAGTTTGCATATAATCCAAGAATAACTGCGTTGCGCCATCAAGTTTGCTCAACGTGCTTTCCACTTTTTCCGTAATGAACCAAAGGGGGTTGTTAATCATTCCCGAATTTTGCTACGTGGTACTCTTGCTGCTTATGGGGGCGGATCACTATCTATAACGATAACAATAAGAATAACTACGACGATAATAGTAATAGCAAGAGAAACGAAAATAGTAGCGACGACGAGGACGACGACGACGACAGCAACAACGACGACGACGATAGCGATGCCGACGAAAGATGCAAAAGGAGCGATACTAAAGAAGACAATGGTAAAAACGATAGGGATACTCAATTAGCTAGTCAGAGTAGTATTGGCT
Source organism: Colletotrichum camelliae (assembly GCA_018853505.1). Taxonomy (NCBI): domain Eukaryota; kingdom Fungi; phylum Ascomycota; class Sordariomycetes; order Glomerellales; family Glomerellaceae; genus Colletotrichum; species Colletotrichum camelliae. Next base: position 3,381,533 of record JAELVL010000005.1, on the reverse strand, counting down.
TGTTTAGACATTTGAGATTATCCGCCCGGACAGCAAAGTCTTACTCGCTCGTGATGCGGAATGAAGCATCAAGGGGATTTCTCAATCTTAGATCATGGTGTAGTCAACTAAAACATCGATTGAGTTGTATCAAGTGGCAAAGAAATTCACCTGTTCAACTCAGCCAGGCTTTCCCACCCAGCCTACTTCGAACAAGAGTGGCGAGAGGGAGGCGGGAGTTTACACAGTTAGAGACGTAGGTGACAGTTTTCAAAGATCCATTCAAATGAACAAAGCGACAGGAAACAAGCAGTCTATGCACGGTGTTCAGCTGGGCAAGGTACATTACGCTCAATGAATAGTCTATGCAAGGAGTTATCATTAAAATTAGGATCTACATTCTTCAACATCGTGAACAGCCAATCCACCTCCAGGCTCAAGCATAAACATGCTCTTGGATGTAGGCAATCTCAGTTGCCCTGTAGTCATCCCTCTCAATGTAGCCAAGATTGGAGTAGTTGGCGTTGAAGACCAGGTTGAGCGGCTGATCAGGCGTGTATTGAGGCCAGACGAGGCCCTTAGTCCAAGGCCAAGGCCAGCCGTTGCACTGATTGGGGTCGGTGTCGTGGATGAAGGCCACCCACATCTTGCTCATCTTGTCGGCCAGCTGAACATATGACTGCGGCTTGCCCTCAAAGGGATTAGCGGCGTATCCGAGACCATTGACGTTGTTGAAGACGAAGGCGACCTCCTGGAAGTGAGTGGCGCCGTAGATGGGTCCGAGGCCGTTGACGTACACGTTCCAGCGGTAAGAGTAGACGGGGATGCCGGCGTCGGAATACGAGCTGGCGAGAAGGCGTCTACCGCTGTGCTGTTGATAGTCTCCAGCGACGGCCGCGACACGCTTCCATTGGGAACCGAACGCAGTGCCAGTGGGTCGATCGGGATACGACGCTGGGATACCGACGGCGGGGTCATCGGGGTACAACTCCTTGAGGGCGGCGATCTGTGTGGAGTCGACCAGCAGACTGCTAGCGAGCCACGACTCGAACTGTTCCGTGGTGTTGATGCCCTGCTTGGCGTAGCCCGTGCCCTCGTCAAAGTTGTTGCCGAGAAGGAGCGGAACGGGAGCGAATTTGCCCTCGGCAAGAAGTGTCGTGGCCTTGTCACTAATGAAGTCGCCGTCAATGACAGCGCTGATCGTAGGGGCAGTGACGCTCAAAGGGTTGGTGCCGTTGAAGATGGCGTTGAGAGTCTGCCATGGCAAAGCGCGCACACAGCCCAGACGGTCGCTAGCATCCGCGCATCCAGTCTTGGTCAAGAGTGCCTCGAAGTACGGCTGCCAGGCGTCAGCGCCGACGAACTTGGCGACAGAGCTACCGCTCTCGAGGATGGCGCTGCGGAACAGGTTGTCGTGTTGTCCATCATAGGCAATGAGCTGCATACCCAATGACCGTGCGCCAGCCGACTCGCCCCAGATGGTGACCTTGTCAGGGCTGCCGCCGAAGGGGAAATGTTCTCTTGAAGCCATCGCAAAGCCAAGCGCTGGTCCCTGAAGCCGATGTTGCCGGCACCGTCGTCCTGAAGTTCCTGGCTGAAGAGGAAGCCCCAGTAGGAGAGGCGGTAGTTGATGCTGGCAGCGATGATGGGCTTGTTCTCCTTGACGGACTGCTCGACGATGTAGCTAAGGTTGTATCTCGGGTCGCGAGAGCCGCCGTTGACGTAACTCTGCCGAGGTGAGAGTCAGTGATGGCCGTCGTCTTAAGTTGGGAAGAAGTTTACTTACGCCTCCGTGAACCCAGATACCCACGGGAAGGTCATCTCCAGGCTTCGTGCCGGCCGGACGATGTTTGATCGTCAGGCAGTCCTCTGAGACCGGGTTGCCCAGGTTGGCAGTATCTGAACCATACCCAATGCACATCCATCCATATTCGGTAGCGTTCCTCGTCTCCTCAAACGAAGAGTTCAGCGGCTGAGGTGCTGCATAGCGAAGGGAGCCAATGGGGGGCTGCGCATATGGGATGCCCAAGAAGAAGTCCTGAGCGTACTCCTCGTTCCGGACACCAACATACGTTCCATTGGACAGACGCACGGAAGGAGGCGAAACGTCATGGTGACCCGGGAAGCACTCGGACAGGTCAAAGCCCGACAGGAGCACCAGAAGAAGGTTAATTGCGTTTGGACGCATTCTGGGCAGTTTCAACGTCGTCGAAGGGCTCGAAGGAAGGCTTCTAGAAGTCAAAAAGATGAGGAGGGTGGCAGGTGGCTGAAAACGGCGCGTCTCATGTCAATCGCAGAAGAACTGGTTTTGAACCTGCCGAGCTGCACGTTGTCGAGCTAGCCGGGAGGCAAGGAGTCGGCAGCCAGTCGTGGCATTTTGTCACCTAATTGCCTCTTCGCTATCCAACGGCCGACAACTTCTCCCGACATTGCCTAGAGACTAACGGTTGCGACGGCGTCGCTACTAGGTGCTAATTGGATAGTAATCACCGATCGGTCGTGGGACTATCGATGAACCCTAGATCGAATATACTCCCATGACACCATCTAGCCCCCTCTTCTGCCCCTTGGGGTGTCCTTTGGGGTCCGGGGATCGGGGAGGACCACGAGACTTTGCAGGCCGTGTGCATGATTTTCTCTGCCCTAACTGCGAAGAGCTCGCATGGCCCCCATGAGGGTTCGTTGTTGCTTGCCAGCTTGCATTCGTGGCCCTTAATCTCATCTCGTAATTGCATGCTGTTGGTGTCTAGCGTCATTCCAACTTCTTGCGGACCATCGGCCAAGCGTTGCTAGTTTCGGCTTAGCATAGCAAAATGGTGAGACTACGCTACCGTCTAGCTACCTTCGCCCGTTGGTCAACGGCTAATGACTTCCAACTTGATGACCTCGGTTAACCGAGTCTAGAAGCCCCGGTTCATGTATAACCGGGGGAATCCCACAGTCGCACGAATGGGATCTCGCCCCGTTCGATCCACATCATTTGAGTTCGACGCTAGAAGGTTTACCCCAGCTAGTATGTAAGGCTGGGATCTCTTGGCCTGGCGTGATCTTTGGAGAAGAAAAAGGGCGGAGTCTTCAGCTGGGTTGCGTTGGCGTGGAAATTGTTGCCTGATGCGTGTGGGAATCTCGTGTTGCAGAACAAAGGAAAAAAGGAAATATTGCATGCAGACTGCTGGAGAAAATTGTTGGCTGCAAGAGATTTTCCGGGTGAACGGGAAGATATCTCGATGGCTGAAGAGAGACTGAAGAAAAAAGCAAGAATTACTCGTTGGTAAGATCACCCGAGTAGCGAGCCGAAGCCGACACGTTTGCCGAATCTCCGTCTCCGTACAATCCGGCTTTTGCAACGCCACATTACTTGATTTGGTGGCCCAACATGCCGGTAGTCTAGTGAAGTGGTGTGAAGAAGCCATGGAAGGATGCAAATGCATGTTGGGAGTTTCGTGTGCGACTACCAATCTCCCATCTGCCCACCGTCACCCTTGAGGTTGCACCCCCCCTAGAGCCTGCAGGGCGACGTTAAGCAGATAGCCAGCCAGTCGGCCGACAAATCGGGGCAGGAAAGCGGGAGACTGAACGTCCATCCGAACTCCGTATCTCTAACTGGGACGACTCGGCTCGCCTTAGCGCACACATGATTGTAACTTTCGCCCTGGTTTCGAGGGGGGCACATAGCGCGAAAAGAGTCGGGGACGTCTTTCCCAAAAACCACTAAACCAGCTGTTCTCGTCGGGGAGGGAACCTTTGTCATGCCTGGGATATACCCTTGCAAGGAGCGCTGATCAGAAAAACTTACGAATATGCTGGTTTCCATATTATGAGGGTGCGGTGCACCTCTGCCGTTGACCTCTTGCGATATCTGACGATTTTCAACCCAAGCTTTTGTCCACAGAAAACTGTGGCCCTGGGGCTTGTGCCGCGAAGCCGACGATGGTCGACGATAGAGGCGGCCGGCTGCTTGCCGCAACTTGGCCATTGGTAGGCGCAAGCGCCATACTATTATTCCTCAGAATATACTGCAAGATATGGCGTGGTAGGGGACTTTGGTGGGACGATCACTTGCTCATTGGCTCTTGGGTATGTGTGCCATCCTCTCTTCTCGCATCTCTCATCACGAACGAACCGACCTGATTGTGCTGTGTGCAAAGGCTGCGTTGGCGATTTCCGTTTCCATCAACTCTTATATCGTATCGCTGGGGTTTGGTCGCCACATATGGACCATCAGCGACGAAGACCGAAAAGAGATCAACCTCTTCACGATCCTTGTCGCCACCTTCGGAATCATCGCGACGACAACGAGCAAATCGTCCTTCGCCCTCACGCTATACCGAATCGTAACCAACAACTGGACCAAGTACTTTTTGATTTTCGTCATTGTGTCGATCAACATCTCGATGAACCTAATCTGGATATTTGGGTTCGCCAAATGCACACCCCTGGAGAAGGTCTGGGATGGCAGTGTCCCCGGAACATGCTGGGATAAGACCAAGTTGGTTCGATACCAGCTCTTTGCAGCATGTAAGTTGACAGTTTTGTCACGAAATCACTCCTTTGTGTCACAATAAAGCTGACATGAAATCCTTCAGATTATTCAGCCGTTCTGGATTTTGTGCTGGCTTTTCTGCCCTGGCCGATCCTGATGAGAGCAACAATGAGACGACGTGAGAGACTCGGTGTTGCCATCGCCATGAGTCTTGGTGCTATGTAAGATCTCTGATCCGGATCTCGCGGATACAAAACTGACAGATCGCAGTGCCGGAGCTTGCGGAATTGTAAAAGCTGTCCTGGTAGTGTCGATGACTAGCACCGATATCACATACGACCGTGTCGACCTCACCATATGGACCTTGACAGAACCAGCCGCTTCCATCATGGCTGTCTCGATTCCTGTCCTGTGAGTATACGACGCACTGGGTTACTACCCGAGTTACTAACGTCTATATAGGAGAATGCTCTACCGCGAGCTGAAGTCCGCGTCGCGAAGTTACGGACGGAGTAGATCACAGACGAACGCCCTCGAGACGGCGAAGACAGCGAGGACGAAGCGATACGGACAGGGAACGCATTACGGACGGAACTCCGTCGTCGTTATGTCGACGACAGGATGGCAAGAATCACAAGAAGCTCTGCAAGACGTGGAGAGCGGTCAGACTACGCCGCGGGGCATTATGAAAACAGAAGAAGTCAGGGTACGGCACGAGAGGATGCCACCTGCAGGCGACAGCAAGAGCTCCATAGAGCTTGATACTTTTCGGTAGACCGAACATTTGGGACCATTGGGAGCATGGGAAGCGCGCATGATACCTGGGTAGTACGCACCTACTTTTCGTTTTAGTAATGAGACAATGAAGACTCCAATTTGTTTTCAGACAGAGTAACGTGTGAGGGCCGTGTCATCGACAAATGAACGAGACGTTGTCTTATTCAGTGGCTACCTTCCGACAATTGAACAAAGTCTCATAAAGAATACACTACGCACAATGTTTTAGGTGTCGGCGGCCTCGCATAAACTTTGATTTGCTTCTGATTTCATCGTTACTTCAGGGCGGTGCGGCTAGTTGTGTGGCGGCGGTCTCGAACGCCAGCATCAGCTTCCTGTGACAATAAGCTTTGTTGGTAATCAATCAGACAACGTCTCACATGCAAAGAAGAGAAAAAAGTGACTCAGTTACACTCGTTCTCGTGAACATTTCAATGCGACCCTACGGCTACGATTAGAAACAAAACGCAAGTGGCACCTTGCCGAGCGCCCGAGGATACGCCGAGCCGGCACGGTGTGGGGCGCGGCCCAGGCTCACAAGATTTCCGGCGGGCCGGACCGGGAGCCAGGGCCGGGCACCGGAAAATTCATGTTCGCAGGCACGTCATCAGCTTGCTTGAGTCAAGCGACAGCGACGATAACCGCGGTCTCGGAAACTACAGCGAAATATGCAACAAAATGGAGTAAAAGTCAAGCTTCTGTTATTGCAAATCTAAAACTCGCGTTCTGTCCGTAATTTGATTCTGCGCCCTAGACGGCGTGCTGTCGCGTCTACCCGAATTACCTACCTATGTCGCAAGTCTATAACCAATTATCTATATAATCAACAATTCTAAACTTTTGTTGTCCGTCTTTCCTTCGTATCAATTCATTTCAGTCATGAATTAGTGCGCCATCACAGGCCCGTTGACGACTCTGCCAACGTCCTTAACCCCAAAGATACTCGCGACAACACCAACACCGGCAAAACCAACGCAGCACCATAGGCCTGTTCCATATTGTTGCAAGATACCGTGTCCGTTCTTTGTATCGACAGCCTGCACAACGGCGCTTGCAACCGCAAGCCCAAACCCGCTGCCGATCTGGAATGCGGTGTTTATCATACCCCCGCAGAGGCTCTTGACGTTGACTGGAACTGAAGCTAGGAGTACGACGGTGATGGTGCAGTAGACGATTGTCGTCCCAGCGACACCGATGACAGTTGTAGGAAAAATATGCTTCCAGAAGTTGAGGTCGTCATCTCTCATGAGCGCAGCAGGCACTGGCGCGATGGCGCAAATGGCCATGCCCACAGCGAGAAGCCACTTCGGGTTGAAGATCTCCAGCATGCGAGACATAGAAAGGCTGAAGATGAAGCCTGTGGCACCCATTGGGAGGAAACGAAGGGCAGTCTGACCGGCGCTAAGCTTGTTCACTTCCTGCGCAATGAGGGTCGTGTAGTAGATGGTCGTCTGGTATCCGCCGTACATGACTGTCCAGGGGTTAGCACACATCTTTGAATCGATAATTCGCATGCTGCAGATGCAAGACTTACCGAAACCGCCGATCCACAAAGCAGCAAAGTTCTCAAGTTTCCACAGCGAAAGTGGCATAATGGGGTTGGCGACCTTCTTCTCAACATATGTGAAAGCAACAATCATGGCAATGCTGACAATGAGCAGAGCGATGATGAACGCTTTGCCCCAGCCGTACTCGCCACCACTGCTGAGCACGAAACTGAGCAGGATAAGTCCGGCTGTCGAGAGCCCAGGGCCTACAAAGTCTAGCTTCGGGCGCGAAGTGCCCTCCATGCGGTCCTTGGGAAGGAAGAACCATCCAATCGTGCCGAGGGTGCCGGTGACCGCGACTGGGATATAGAAGATGTATCTCCATCCCAGTGACGATGTCAAGAATCCTCCGAATATCAAGCCTAGGCAGAACCCAACAGCTCCAGCGGCACCAAAGATCGTCAGAGCGAGAGTTCGGTCCTTAGCGACGAAGTAGTTGCTGATGATGCCGACCGCCGACGGTACTGTCATGGCGGCGCCGATGCCTTGTAGGGCTCGGAAGATCGAGAGCTGAATGAACGAGGTCGCAAAACCGTTGGCAATGGTCCAAATGCTCAAAGTCGCCATGCCAGAGCAGAAGATCAATTTTCTTCCGAAGCGATCGGCCAGAACTCCGGACAACAGCAGGAAGCCGCCGAAAGTCAGTGTGTAGGCCGAGATAAGCCACTGCAGCTCCCCGCTCTTGACGTCAAAGTCTTTCTGGATAGCTGGAAGAGCGATGTTTACGCCTGTCCTATTGAATGGTTAGTACCTTCTCTTTGATACCTTTTCCGACCGAACCTTACATGAAAACGTTGTCCATCAGTTGCGCGCCACAGGTGCAGAGGAGTATAATTGCTCCACGGAAGGAGGCGACAGTGCCGACGTCTGGGTAAGCTTGCCCCGCGCCAATTTCGTATTCGGCCGGGGTCTGTGTACCGGATCTCTCTCCCGGGGATGGGGGCCCCGAGGCGAAACCGGAGACTGGAGATGGCGGCCGCGTCGACTGCGGTGTCGTAAACTCGGAGGGAACTTCGCGGATAGTGCTGACGGGACCAGGCTTGGCCGCGCGAGGGAATGCGGGCAGCTCGAAGACGTGGTCTTGAGATTCACGCCTGTCTCGCGACCGGTGGCGGCTCAGGGCGGAGGCACTCAGAACAAGTTCCTCCATATCATCCGGGCGCTCATGTTCAAAAGGTAACTCGCGAGGTCTGCGAGACGGTGCTCCTGCGTCGAGTAATGGGAAGGCCTGGGAAACCGGGCGGTGGGACGAAGGTAGGGACCTCTTCGAGTGCTGAGGTGCGGCGGCCGAGAGACTCGCCGTCCGCATCAACAGAGACACGGCGGGTGTCGAGGGAGTGCTTGTCGTGCGTCATCTTCGGTTGTTGTCTCCGAGCACAAAAGCTGGAATATCCGAGACAAAAAGGCAGGATTAACGTCAACGGCGGAAGCTGACGATGCTGTACAAGTTCATGGGCAGTCGTTGTTCAAATACGCTCAAATGCGGTGTATGAAACAGTGCGGCCATCTTCCGAGGGCTCTCATAAAGGTTGCAGTGATGTCAAATAAATCCTTATCAGTTGGGCGCTGTTCGCCACATGGCAGACTCTGCTCCCGACCTCAGGCGATTCACATGTCGTGATGCTCCACAGAGTTTCCACAGCTTTTGCGCGCCAATCCTACTCAAAGTTTCCCCAGCCGTGGAGTTGTGGGAAACTTGAGATTATCTAATCTTGTAGAAGAGTCTGGACATGGGGTACGACGAGTTGCTTGAACAGCCCTCGTTGACAGAAAAGCTTTCAAATAGCTTGGCATGGGGGTTCACAGAACATTTTAGGCTGCGATATCGCCCATTTGAAATTTTCATAGGGCTGAATGAGCTTCAAATATGCTGAAGACCGACTCATGAATTTGAGTGTCCGGCACAAGTTCCGCTCTTACAGCCGTCATCGGGGTCCCCTATCCTGCTCAGACAGGCAAGTTTTCGGCGTGAGCCCCCAAAGCTCCTTGTGTCTCCCTAGACGGCATCCCACCTTATCTTGCTTCCAAGTGCCCGCTGCCCTGATTTTAGCACCCAAAGCCCCTCTGGTTCCCTGTCGATCAGAACCCTTTGTTGCGCCGCCACGTCTTGGGCGACTGTCACCCTGCGATGCACCACGATGAACTTGCATCGCATCCCAAAATTTTTGAAAGGCCACCGCTATTTCCAAACCAATCGGAACATTCTCCAGCGACTGCAGATTTCTCTGAGCTAAAACATCCCGCGATACCCTTGCCACGTGGTTCTTCTGGAAATGGTTCGCTATCACATGTCTTGTTGAGCCGTTGAGAAAGAATTTGCAGTGTTTGTGAAAAGATTGTAGCGGCCAATCAAGAGTACCACTCGGAATTGTGCTCCGAGAGCTGCAAAATATTCATCCAAATCGCCTGATGCCCCCCACGCTCGCATCCTGTTGAAGATCACGATATCTCAACAGAGCCCAATATCGAATTTGTTAGTCGTCTGTTTACTTTGTCGGGCACGGATGGCTCGCAGCCCAAAGACGCCAGGATCATTCATTGAGAGAAAGTTTGCCCCGGTTGCGATTCAACTTTTTGTCGTCCCCCTTATTTCATTTCTGTCAGTTCAAACAACAAACACTTTTTTGAAGTTTTCAAGCTTAGGTACTGTTTCGGCCCTTTCTTGAAACTACAAGACCGTCTTCCCCGCCTCCGCTATGTATTGCAGAACATTGTGGACCGTGATCAGTGCCCCATCACTTTCTCCACATCGTACCTGTTGTGGCCCTGACGTCAAGTCCCGACCCGGTGAAATCGGTTTTCCTTGATTAGCATGTTCATGGGGATGACCACATCTGTACCAAGATAATAATGAAAATGAAAATGAGTTCGTACAACTGGACCTGTGTTGACATCCAATGAGCGAAAGATCACTTTTATGAGCGACAACTCAGGTTGAGTGGGACCCACCCCAAGTTGAAAGATCTAGAAAGCGCCCAGTGACTAAGTGAGCACCTAAACATAGGTTGCATCGGTTTCGTATCGTCGCAAGTCAATATTGAGTCAACTCTCAACTGATGCATGTTCAATTTTTAGTACTACATAAATGTCAACGGCAGCTCAAGTAGGAGACCATGCAACAAGTCGAGCGTTTTCCAACTGGGTGCGTCTCGTCGCCGATGGGCTCACATCACTGCTCTTCAAGTTGCGACGGAAGACACGTCCATTGTATTATTGTCTAAGACTCTAACAGCGATTCACTAGGTACGATATCGTCCGTCTCTTTTGTATGTACCTAGATGTCCAACTCGAAGCACACCCGTGAATTCATCCGTCCTACGATGCCACCGACACTACACTCGCCGTCTGTTCTGGCCATTGTGATTATTGCTAGTCATTGCAAGTGATCTTTTGAAGCTGCTTGTGTCGACTTACATGTTTCCCATCCCGGCATTAAAGCAGGCTTGCAATCAAGCAACGCAGCACCAGTTGTTGCTCTCCACGTATTCTCTGCACCTGCCCTTGTTCTTACAAGCGTTTGAGCAGGTGAACCGACCAGTGTAGCAGTCGATGATATTGTCGGCAGCAGCAGTGGCGCACAAGAGACCGAGGGTGAGGAGAATGGCGTTGAACTTCATCTTGTGGTTGGACGAAAGGAGGTCGATGAGGAAGGATTCAGAGTACTGATGGATGCAATGGAGAAATCAGGCTTGAAAGTGATAACGAAAGCCGGGAATCATCTATGATTAAATAGTATGGCAGAGACTCATATTAGAAACTCGTATTTTCAAAACATGGCACCACTTCACTGGAAAGGTACAAGGTAAATTACGGAATACTCGCGTGTATGCTGGGAAATTGAAGGCATGAGGATTCAGTTCCAGTACCGCAACTGTCAAATTAGGTTTCGACGTCCCATTCACAATTATTGACTTGCAATCATATGACTCAGTCGACTGAGAGATTACTGATCGCAATTTCACGATAGTTGACTGAGAAACGTTTGATTTAGTCGGTTGGAGGATTACTCATCGCAATTTGCATACTAACAGGCAGCTGCGTCGGTAGAACGCTCGCACAGCAACGATGGCACTTGTCTCCGAGATTTGATCGCAAGTATGACCGGCAGTCTGGCTATTCGGACGGATCCTTCTAGCTACCTGGGTGGAAAACCACCTCTGGTAGATCGAATGATTGATTTTATTCTACCCACCCGGATAGCAAAGCTCATGACCTTCGGTTGCCTATTTACAAAGAAATGTGCGACCTTGAATTCGAGTGTGGAATAGTGTGACTTCTCAAACTATCAGTAGTGCCTGCTTGACTGTACTGTCAACTATGATGAGAATTATTCGATCGAGCCTCATGCAATAGCGGTGCAAAAGAGTTATCACGTCCACAATAGAAACATGTCATTGTGAAGGCCCACGTGAGTTACAATGGAATCTGATTAAAACTTGTATAGGAACCTGCATCAACTAGTTCTATGCAGGCTGCGCTTGAAGGTTCAGTATGTGATCCTGTCGGGTACGATAGACAGCCTAGCTGCAGCCATTTCACCTAGCGCCAAAATGCTCTCCGCACCCCGCAACTCTACAACTGTAAAAGATACCCCTATCTTTTGTCTGATCCAGTTACGAAGCTCCACTGTCACCAAAGAGTCCGTCTGCAAGGGTCGTGACAAATCAACCTCTTCATCCTCTCTCATGGCGAAACCCTGCAAAGCCCCACCAATCTCCTTAGCCAGAAATACCCTTGCGTTCTCAGATTCAAGATGCGACGGATCCAAGTTGCTTATTCGCAAGAATTCCTTCAAAGTGATTCCTTCTTTCTCATTCTTCTCAGTTCGCCTCATCAGTTCAGTATCTGTATCCGACAGGAATCCTGAGCGTGGGTCTTTCTGCCATCCGTTTCGACTGCTGGAGGTGGCTGATGATCTCATGCCGATGGCAACTTGACCGCGACTTGAGTAGCCATCCAGGTTTCGAATGGCGTGAGTCTCTGTTTCGGATACTGGTTGAGACCGTCTGATCATCAACTCCAAAGCATCAAGGAGGTCCTGTTCGTGGAGGCAGTGTTGCTTCGTCGCCCGAAGGGCTTCAAGACGAATCTGCTCCCTCGCTAGGACACCGATATCTTCCATGATGCCAATATCAAGTACTGAGCAAGGCAGTCCCTTAGAGTGGCGATACTGCACGAAGGCGTCAAGAAAGGCATTGCCTGCTGCATAGTTTGCCTGGCCGATCTGGCCTCCAAGACCCGAGAGCGAGCTGAAAAGAAAAAAGAAATCAAGCGGCTCGCTTTGGTACTGCTGCAAGGCATTATGGAGGTTCCAAGTGCCCTGTACCTTCGGGTCAACCGTTGTTTGCCACTGCTCGAAGTTCATGTCGACAATGTTGGTGTCCTGTAATACTGTCAGTTTTAATCTCTTTTGGTGGCATTGAAATAACAAAAGGTAGGTATACCTGGAGAACCATGGCTGCTTGTAATAGCCCGGCGATGGGGCGTTTTGCTGAGTGAACTACGTTCACAACATCGTTTGTGTCATTAACACTCCCTGAGATCGCTCGGACAGTACATCCGAGAGCCCTCAATTCTTCAAAATACTCAGGATGGCTTTTAGCTGACTGCTCAGCCGACCTTGAAAAGAAAATGAGCTCTCTGGCTCCTCGCTCGACAAGAAATCTTGCCGTAGCCTGGCCGAGTCCGCCGAGCCCCCCGACAAAAACGTAGGTTCGATCTGAGCGGCAGGCCATGGACGGTAACAATGAGGTCGCCGAGAGATGGCAGTTGTCTGTCACACCGATCTGAGACCCTGGAGAAAGCTCTTCGGGCCCCTGAATTCCCTCAATGGAGGTCTCACCCGACTCTCGCAATAGCTTTGAGACTTCAACTGCACGGAAGCGACCGATGTGAAGCGACCCTTGTGAAAACACGTACTCCGACTCTGGATCGACGTCACCTCCTGTGATACGCTGTCCGAAGCTCTTGAGGATGGTGTACATGGCATCCCAGCCATTGGCGTCAAAGGACTCGAGCTCCAAGGTAACAAAATCCATCGAAAGTTCCCTGCGAAGAGTGCGGGCGAGACCCAATACTAGCGAGTAGTTCGGGTCTTTGCATTTGATTTGACAAGCTCCAGTAACCCACAAGACCTTCTCATCTTGCGCCGAAAGAATGCTCTTCTTAAGATCTTCCCAACCTTGCTGTGACATTCCATGGACGAAAGGGCCTTCAAGATCCAAAAGGCACATAACTGGCTGGCCCCATGGGAGTTCCTCGCCAAGGCCGACGAAGTCAAGATCAATGCCGAGTCTGAGAAGAGCCTCTGTTGCATTTTTGACCAAATAATGGGTTGGGTCCTCGCAGATGATGCTGATCCTGTCGGCCTTCCATTGGTCCGAAAACGGGCTGGCGATAGTCAGGCGTGAATAATCGCCCAAGAGCGTAGTGGCCGAACTACCATCAAAGCCAGCATGCTGTAGTTGATCCTGCAGACAACTCCCTTGTTCCAGATTTTCTGGTAACGAAGTCGATTGTGGCGAAAGGCCTGTGACGTATTCGAGAGCTCTTGACGCTGGGTTCGTCTGCTTGAATATTATGCGCCCCGTAGACTTTAGCAATTTGCGTGTCTTCTTCAAATTGGCCCCCGAAGATGATGCTATGTCAAAAACAAGTATAAGATCAAACGACTCATTTCTGAACCCCTGGGATGTAAAGTCGACATCGGTATTGAGATTGCTGTGCTTGGCCGCAGGGAAATTTCGCAGACAATCTTGTACCGGAGTAGAAGGCTTTGATGATGTGCTGGCATAGACGTAATTTGCGTACAGACGGTTGCCAAAGCTATCAGACGAAAGAGCTGACAATATCTTGTTGGTGATAGCGGCAGTGTCGTTGGGACCACCAATGTGCAAGATGTTCATGTTCGGCCTCTTGTGACCCAAGAGTTGAAGAAAAGCGGTGAGATCGATGTCGCACAGAAATTGCGTCGCTCGAGCCATTGTGGAAGCAGAGTCTATAGCCTTGATAGCATCTAGCCTGCCAGTGAAGCACGCCGCCGCATTCATGTACACACGATGGACTGCTAGCGCAAGGCTTTCTGTAGGCGTGCCCTTGCAAGCTTCCAGCATGTCTGCAATGAGTGCCTGTCGCAACTGAGAATTACTGTTTGCGATTTCAAATACACTGGCAAGATCTTGATGTTCCCCGGCCACAGTATGTCGATATGTTGCATCCAGCCAGCTCTTGAAGTTGACGAAGTGTGGTTCCGTTGCCGGAAGGAACTGCAGTTGCGCTCTCGACTCCACAACACATGCCAACACCATCTTTTCCAGGCTTCTAGTACAAGATTCAATGTCTTGATGACGAAGGATATAAGTTGGGTCAAGGAAGTCGATGTCGGGTTTCCATTCCACAATGGCGCCGGCATGGGGATCCTCGGCCTGAATGGCAGAGCTACCAGCGACAGGCTCCACCTCAAGACCTCTAATATCGATGACAGTTTCACCGTCAGATATCCCGATGATGTGACTGGATGATTTCATCAAGGAGGTCTCGGTCGCAGTCGCTTCAAGGCGTATTTTCCCTGAAGATTTGCTAACATACAATTCCTCAATGTACGTAGGAATCGCCATCTGCTTGAAGTTTTTGGTAAGACCATGACATGATGCGACCATCGCAAAATGCATGCTCGAATCAAGAGCTGTGGAGTGAGTGGCGTAGGATGTCATTTTGTAGTCTGATAAATCCGTTCGCAGAGATGCAATGGCTCTCGGTTCGGTGACATGGGAGCTAGCATCGACAAGGTTGCGGAATCTGGGACCGTATTCCAGTCCAAACCTCTTCCAGGTACTGTAGAAGGAATCTAAAGAGACCTTGCGGGGAAGTTTTACAACTTCTGAAACTTGGTGCCCGCAATCAGACCCGGCTTTGCACTCGCCGGTGACATGTCTGACCCAAGTGTCGCTGCCCTCACTCAGCGAAGAGATCGAGAACTCATACCACTCAGAGTCCGATAAGGTGTGGGCGACGGTCGATTGAGAACAGTGACAAGCTCAATCGGGCGGTCGTTCAGCACCAAAGCTGAATCAAACTTGACATGTCCGAGGGTGTAGTTGACCGATCCTTTCAGTTGCCTCAAAGCTTCGCCAACCATGGAGACAAATCCTGCGGCGGGGAACACATTCTCTCCGAGAATCATATGGTCTCTGAGCCACGGAACATCCTCGACTCTCAGATTGCATCTCCAGGCAGGACACGCATCGGATATCTCCTGGACCCGGGTGCCCAATAGCTCGTGATGGTCAAACCTGCGCAAACGCCAGGATCGTGAAAGTCTGCTCTCGACCCAATACTCCTTGTCGTAGTGCCAAGGGTATGTCGGCAGATCTGTCAGAAACTCTCCAGGCGGTGTTACTGCGACGAGATCAATCTTTCCGCCAACTGACCAAAGCTCCCCTGCGGTCTTCAAAACACAAGCTACCGCATCCTGGTTGCGGACTAAGGTCGGGACATACTGAGCGGTCCGGCCCTTGGCGTGCAAGATCTGTCGCATAGGGCCAGCGAGAGCCGATTGTGGACCTATCTCTACGAAAGTTGCCGACTTGAAATCATCGAGAACAGAATCAACTGCTGTGCTGAATAGAACTGGAGAGACGACGTTTCGCACCCAGTATGAGTGAGACATGTCGTTATTGACTGTGCCTGTAACCGACGAATAGAATGGGATTTTCGGTTGAACTGGCTGCAATATCCCCTCCAATCGCCGCCTAAAGTCCATCTCTGCTGTTTTCATATGTTCTATCGGGGATCTGTCAGTGTTGCTGAAAGGAAGTAAGGAGCATTCCACTCACGCGAATGGTAACCGCACTCAACGTGTAGGCTCCGTGCTAACACACCAGGGTGTTCAGCCATGATGTCTTTCATCACATCCTCAAGCACATCTGCCTCGCCAGACAACGTAACGCTGGCAGGTGAGTTCTCACAACCGATCATAACGCCTGGACGGAGAAACTTCTGAACCTGGCTTCGGCCAAGTCCGACTGCAGCCATGGAGCCTTTATGGGCGGCTTTGATGAGCAGCGTAATCTGACCACGGTGGTATGCAATGCGGATGGCATCTTCAGCTGTGATTGCTCCACTTGCATAAGCGGCGGCGGTTTCTCCTGAAGAGTGTCCAACAACGGCATCAGATGTGACACCCCACGATCTAAGCAAATCAACAAGAGCAACCTGGATAGCAACAAGACATGGCTGCGAAAATTCTGCCTCGGCAAGTCTGCTTTGCTCCTTGGGTGCAAGAAGTAAATCTGGCAAAGTCAGCATTGATTATCTCCGTTTTCAAGATGAGAAAGTACCTTTCAGTGTCCATGGTGGGGGGTCAGAGAGGCTTGATAGCACATTATCCAAGCGGCTGATAGTCTGTTGAACCAGAACATTCTGCTGAAGCAGCTCTTTCCCCATCTGAGCCCACTGGGCTCCTTGTCCTGTGAACACCCAAATCAGGCTTGGCGGGTTGTTGTTTCGCTTAGTTATTGAGACATGGAAAGGGGCGCTGCCGTCTGTTATACAGAATGCGCGATGCGAGTGGGCTTCTCGCCGAGCGTTCAGAGACCATGCCACGTCTCCCAGGAGGGAAGGTTCTCGATCTAGATATCGTTCGACATCTGATGCCAAGCGACTGACGGAGTCTGCATGACGCGCAGAGAAGGTGAGAAGACGATGATCGGAAGTTCCGGGGCTATGGTCATGAACACGGCGAGATGATTGGACGCCAAAACAGGCAGCCGACTCGAGTAAAACCTAAATTCATGGTCAGAATCTCACCAAAGAATTTGTCATAGAACTACTGACGTGAGCATTAGAGCCGCCTATCCCAAAACTATTCACAGAAGCTCGTTCGAGTCTATCTGATGGCCAAGGCAAAGGTGTTGTTGGCACCTTCAGTTTAGCGCGTTCCCACGGAACTAGATTCACATATTAGCATCCATAACGTCTTGATTATTGCATGGAATGAGCTTACTTTCTGCATTCGGCGTCGTGAAGTTGATATTGGGTGGTATTGTCGAGTTTTCCAATGCTAGTACCATTTTAATTATGCTGGATAACCCCGATGCACCTTCGCCATGACCAATATTAGGTTTTACCTAGGGCTGATATCAGTATTGGACGTTGCTCTGTGACAACGTTGAGCTTACCGATCCGATGTAGATGCCGTGCTCTCCCCAAATGTTGGCAACCGCGTTGACCTCAATAGGGTCGCCGACCTATAAGTTACACAAAGCCGTCAGCTCGACACTTTTGCATTCAGAATGATAGAGCAGTGTGACCTACAGAGGTTCCAGTCCCATGGCACTCAACCATCGCAGTCTTTGACAAGTCCGTAATACCAGCTATCTGATGCCCTCGTCTCATTAATCTCTCATGACTTTGGGAACTTGGAGTGGTAAGACCCGGGGTTCTCCCATTGCCGGACAGACATGTAGACCGAATGACTGCCCGGATGGGATCGCCATCCCGCACGGCATCCGAAAGCTTCTTGATGTAGACTGCAGAAATGCCTTCTCCTCTTGCAAAACCATCAGCTCCGGCATCAAAGCTTTTACAGGAAGCCGTCGGAGACAGCACACCCTGTTGATGCATGATTGTCGTATCCTTTGGAGTCAGAATGAGGTTGACGCCACCAACTATAGCAGAGGTACAATCGCCTCCATGTAGATCTCTGCATGCCATATGCAGTGCAACAAGAGAGGCAGAGCAAGCGGTTCGAACCACAACACTGGGCTTGAGTGTTAGCTTAGATAGTTTACGGAAGCTCGCGGTATTGGACTCACCTCGGTCCGGTCAAGTCGAATTCGTACGAGGCCCTGTTCGAAAGGATATAATCTCCGTATACATCAGGTCGAACCTGTTCGAGGCTCTGCTCGTCGCGAGTCTCTAGCTGATTCCAGTCATCGCCCATGGTGCCAACATAGACACCAACATCGGCACCCCTGAACTTTGTGCTTCCGGAACTCTGAAGAGCCTCGTAGGCAACTTCAAGAAATAGACGCTGTCGAGGGTCCATGCGCTCAGCTTCCTGTTTTGTGAAAGACCAGAAGCTAGGATCGACATGTGCTAGGTTCAATTCCTCGAGGAAGTACCCAAACTCCGTCGGGACATGGTTGGCTCTACCCGGACCATACCACGCTTCGACATTGTATCGACTCTTGGGGACGCGGCAACGTCCACTTCTGCCATTGACTAGAAGGTCCCAGTATTCTGCTGGGGTATGAACATGTCCGGGGAGCCGTACTCCCATGCCGATAATAGCGATTGGCTCATAGAATCCCGTTGCCATATCTTGATCATTAGCGGGTATAGACGTTGAAGAGTCAGATTTCGTTCCCATGTTGTTCAAGTTGTACAGAAGTCCCGACTCTCCTGCAATGCCAATTGATGACAGAATTCAGGCGTGATGGGTCAGTATTGGGTGCAGAAATCTGTGAGTAATATGTTTGGAACTTTGGAAGTGCCGAAGGATCACACGACATCACCTCCGAGAACCTCTTGCACACTTTATCCTGTCATGCCAGAGCCTCGATATGGATCGGACTTCGTCAGAACCGAGCAGACCAATAGAAGAAAAAACTGACTTGGGGGTCTGCGGTTAGCGGCAACAATGGAGACATCGCGGTACACCGAAGTTCCGCCTATGTCTCTCGTTGTCACTTCACCTCTTCACAAGTGCGGATAATCAACTTCGCATCAATGCATGCAGTCCCAGGCACCCATCCGTCTCAAAGGCGAAGTTCAGCTGCCGCGGCGCAGCAGGAACATGTGCCTCAACCAATCGTTTGGACGACATGCCAACCTGAACCTGTGGCTTTCTCCATTCTTAGGTCAGATCATGTCACGCATTCTTATGACGATTCCGGGAAGTCAGCCCTTTGGCTGAGGTTCGGGCTGCAAATCTTGGCAGCCGAGGCGTAATGTGCAGGTCATGTTGGCAAGTCTAGCGCAGAGAGTGTCACTTTCACGATCTATTGGGCCCCCGAGCAGAGTGCCCAAAATAAAAGCGTACATATCTGATCTAGCGTAAATGCAAGACACAGGTCAGTAGGATTTTGAAGGATTGCGACTTTGAACGGCGCAGCAAGATTGAGGTCCGCTGTGTGTGTTCTCCACACACACCACACCTCCAACGTGCATGTTGGCAGCACGAAGCTGGCTCCCCGGGGCTCCGCATTCCGGAAGGGCTGCACGATGTTGGCTATTCATTTCTTCGCATTCGTCGAAGTCTTCATCGGCTGCAAGGCAAAGCACGAAGAAAATGGAAACAACTCCGAAGACTCGGCGACGTCCAGAGACACTTGTCTGCCTTGCCGCCAGCTGATGAGGTATATTTGGGCCGTTTTGCTCGTGTCTTACTCTTCTTCATTCTCAGTCATCTCTACACCCTCCTGACTATCATTGGAACGCATCTTTTCATGCCATCTTTCAGCCGAGGCATTATCAAGATTTGGTAGATTCGTATGATCGACCCAAAATACCCACCCTCGCCCGACCTCTGATTCTTCAGCAATCTCTCACCGAAGCGGATCCTCCCTTTGACAAAGCGCGCCCGAACCAACACACCGGACTCTCCTGCGTTGCCGATTTCCGCAAGGAAAATGGCTGGTCTCTTCGCGCCGGACCCTGTCCTGCTGCATGCACGTTTACGGCCGACCAGCCTGGCCTGCATCGATCTCGCAACCAACCGAAGATGGACGTATGCGGAACTCAATTCCGACATACAGCGCGCAACCGCGGTCTTGTCCGCATACGCCGTCGAGGCCGGTGACAGGGTTTCCACTGTGTGCATCAACAGCGTTCATCAGATCATACTTCAACAGGCCTTGATGAGGCTTGGAGCCATCTTCGTTCCTCTCAATTGGCGGCTGGCCCAGCCCGAGCTTTCTAAGCTGTTGGATGACTGCACGCCAACAATCATTTTTACAGATCGAGACCCACCTGAGCTACCTCCTGGCTGCCGCCACATTGAATTTTCTAGATTCTGCGAGGAAATCGATGATGCAGACCCCGGACACCGACTCCAATCTAGGCCATCACAGGAGACGAGCATTATTCTTTACACTTCTGGAACGTCGGGCATGCCGAAGGGTGTGATTCTGACTGCTCGGTCTATACTGGCTACAACTGTCGACTTCAGTGTTTTGACAGAAGCCGATGCGGGATGCGTCTTCCTCTGTGACGGGCCGATGTTCCATTTCATGGGTCTCATTGCGCAGATCTGGCCACCTCTCATGCGAGGCGGCACGCTGCTCGTGTCCCCGAGATTCAACCCTGAAGCGACCAATCGCCGTCTGAGTGATCCTCGTCTTGGAATCACACTACTTCTGTGTCCCTCAGATGGCGGAGGCGCTGAGTAGAGCAGTCAACTTTGACCCGTCAGCATGGCTCACCATCAAAGCCCTCTTCACGGGAGGCGCTCCCAACCCCCCAGCGCGCATCAAATGGTGGCTTGACCGAGGTATTTGCATGGTTGATGGGTACGGTTCAACAGAGATGGGAACAATATCCGGTATGCCGCTTTCGCCCGAGATGATCATCAAGAAAGCCGGCTCCGTGGGTCATCCAGGTCCGTTGACTTCCGTTCGTATTGTTGATGACCAGGGTCAGCCACTGCTACCCGGGGTCATAGGAGAGGTTGTTGTATCTAGGGATGTCTCAACTCCGGTATACTGGAATAATGTGGGAGAAGACAATGCGAGTTTGATGCCAGATGGATGGTTTCGGACAGGTGACATGGGATGGGTGGACGAGGATGGCTTCATTTTCCTTGTCGACAGGAAGAAACACATGTTCATCTCTGGAGGTGAAAATGTCTACCAGCAGAGGTTGAGGCGGCTCTGGTTGAGCATCCCGATGTCGTGGAGGCCGCAGTGCTTGGAATCCTGACGAGACTTGGGGTGAAGCTGGGCGGGCGTATGTTGTCACCTCGTCTGGATCTCGAATCCCTCAAGCGGACATGGTCACGCATTGCCAGTGTCGCATTGCGCGGTTCAAAATACCGAAGGAATTCCATTTCGTGAGCGGACTGCCGAGGACAGGGTCTGGAAAGGTCATGAAGCACCTTCTTAGCGAAGATACTGTGTTAGACTCTAAGTTGTTCACTGTTTGTTGCATTCATAAGCAAAAGTGAGGTTGGAAATGAATTGAACTCAAGCGCTCAGCTAGAGTCACTCATAAACTTGAAGTAAGAAAAAGCTCACCCAGGCTTCCTCTGTCCACATACGAACGACAATTCAAATGAGTGAAGGAGCAAAAGATTGCGCCGAGGGGGAATCGAACCCCCGGCTCCCCGACGCTGCTTGATGGCAACGGAGAATTTTACCACTAAACCATCGGCGCTGGACGTTGATTGTCGTTGTGGATCTGGTTGGCGACGCCGCCCCGGGGCCTAGGTTGCGTGACGCCGGTGGTGCAGCTTCGTCCAACCCAGTAGATACCACGAAATGACAACCAGACGTTGCCAATTTTTGATTGCCTATGGTAAGTTCTTACATCATCCTTCCACCGATCGGCGAGTGTCAGATTGTGGGGAAGGGGTGCGCTCGATGTCTGGTTCGGTACAGCGGTTTGGGATGCACCCTGAGAGGATTCCCGAAGGATGGACTGTGAAGTCTGACTGTGCCCCCAAGGTACCATGCGCAACTCCGGCGCAGAAAGCGTTTACTGCTTTTGGTCAGCTTTCTAAATCCAGCGACCCGTTCCGCCTGACAAGAGGGTGGTAAGACAAGAAAGAGCCAATGGGGCACGATGACGTTCAGCCAACGCTTGTCACTCAGAGACAAGTGCTTACCGGCCGACAGCTGAGCAGCATCGTCATGTAACCCACCGCAAAACGCTTATCAACGACTTCAACGGTCAGCTAACGGCCGTAATGCACGAAGAAGTCATCGTCACCGAAGCTCCGACACCGGCTTGCTCTTCTGACCATGAAGTCGTCCACTTCGCCCGAAGCTGTGCATCCAGAATGACCGCCCCCGGCTTGATCATTCTACATTTGGTCATCCGCTAACCCCCAAAGTCCTGCCTGAAGTGCCCGTATGTCCGTCAATCACAGCGCCTTTGGGCTCCACCAACCGACAGCATGGGCGGCCGCCCCAACAAGAACCAACACGAGCTGATGTATTTCAACGGCTTGCACATGCCGGCCTAGACTTGTTTGCCTTGCCATCCTCTTTTGCCCCCAACGCCCAGTCATTCGGGCGCCGAAGGGCATGGTCTCGCTGGCGCCTACAGGGCACGCTGCGCCATCCGAACCCTCGGCGACGAGTCAGTCAGCTGGTTCTCACAGGTACACACATGTATCGATCTCGGTTCGACAATCGTGCAGCGTGCTCCCGCCGATTTTCCCGCCGGGAAGATCCACTTGGCCGCCGTCATCCGAACTGCTGCGGTCCGCCGGTCTTGACAAAGTTCCTGCCCCTCAACGCCGGTGCGATCTTCATACCGACGATTCGGTAGCGTCGACAAACAGATCTACCCATCTCGGAAGCAAATTTCTCTAGAATGGTTTGTGACAGCTACGTACAGGGTTTAGCTTTCGGTATTGACTAACCTTGTTGTCAGATTCTAGATCAACAGCGGCTATGCATGAGTTTTGCCATCCGGGCGGACCCTTCTAGCTAATCGGGCGGACTATTACTCAAAGCACTTACCTATATGGTAGCTGTATGATTATTGTTGTTGTTGTTTTCGTCGTCCTCCTCCTCTTTGTCTTTATCGTTGCCGATATCGTCTTTGTCCTTAATATCGTCGTTGTCGTTGTCGTCGCCGTCGCCGTCATTTTCATTTTCATCATCGTTATTATCTTTATATCTTCCTCTTTAAAATTATTGCCAATTGTTCCTTTACCATATCCGCCCAGTTGGCTAGAAGTATCCACCCGTATAGCAAAAGTCGCTATGCTGCTATGCATACTCAGCACCTGTGTGTTGGCGACCCTAGAGATCGAGCCAGTGAAATTTGAAGAAATCTTGCCTTGGTTGTGCAGTGCTCTCATCGACCGGTCTAGCTTAGTATACTTTGTGCAAGTATACACTTGACTTCTGGAGCGGCGTGGCCTGTATATAGCATCAAGGTACCATCAACGCAAAAGGTGCTTCACATTGGTTGCCAACTGGTTCGAGAGAGCTTTCTCGTTCAGATTGAAGCTTCCGAACTACCATGTTATCATAGTATAGACAGTGAAAGGGGCGTCAGCAGCGACGACGATGGGAGCGATAAAGAAGACGGCAGTAATGACAATAGGTGTGGGTGGTAAAATAGAATTACGGTTAGTATGACTAGTACTGCCTGGACAGCAAAGCGCATTCAATGACCAAGGGTGCTCAATGCTGGTGCATATATTGAACAATATCAATGGAGTCTCTTGGCAATGGAAAGTATACTAAAGAACAATCGATCAAACAGGGCAATATCGACGAAGCGTTGTGGAGTTCTGATTATCGTGGTAAAGGGAAAAGAGAAAGGTCGGCGCAACCGACTAGCCATAGCAACAAGGACGAACGTCAGGAGAGGTATGCTGGCAGGGTTCTCAAACACCTTGTTGAGTTCAAAAGTGTGCTACTATGAGTGCCAGAAAATTCTTGCAAGTAGTCTCAACGTTTTTGCCGACGTCACGCAATCCATCAAATAAAACAATCGTCAATCATTCTCTCCTCACCAGCAACCATCCACTGAGGTCACAACCATAACAACAACACTTGCAACCTCGCCGATCGCGCATAGCTATGGAAAATAAGTCTCAAATTTCACCTTGGATTCGGACGAGATCCCTGCGGGTGAATGATTCAGACGTAATCCAAGCCGCCGCAGAGCCTCCAACCACCATAGACCTCCAGCTTCTACCCTCGGATGTTCTCCTTTGCGTAGCCGATTTCTTGGCCTCATCTGAGCGAGCGGCACTGGCCCTCACTTGCAAGTCAATGTTGTTGAGCCTTGGCTCACAGAGTTTGATACTACCAAAGCGGTCCGCCTGTCGTCGCGAACTCCTCCTTCTACTAGAACGAGACCTCTACGGCCTTTCACTTTTATTCTGCCCGGAATGCATAGCGTTACATCCGCCAGAGCTTTCTTGGACTATCGGTCGGGACGCAGAGTACCGGCAGACCTTTGGCAATTCTCGTCCCTGTGTCCAAAGACACCAAAGACTGCGGCCAAACTGGGAACCATCGCCGTGGCTTCCGGAGAATATCAATTACGAAAGAATCAGAGTCGCCATAGCACAGCATGAATCAAACGTGCGCTACCCTGATGATTATCTGCCGCTGCTGAGGAATCGCAGCTCGTATCGCGGGTTTGCTGAACCTGGCTGTAGTAGGCCTGAAATCCGCCACAGCAGAGAATTCGTGGTATCGGGGGATCGAATAGTCCTCTGCGCCTGCACAAAGCTGCAAACATGCGGTTCCCTGTTCACTAAGGGGGGATGGGTCAATGCTGAGAAGTCGACCTTTCTGTTGCTTTTGGGTCGGACTGCAGATCTTTCACACTGCTGTGCGCACATGACTTGGCAGCGGAAATACCCGTTTCTCTTTAATCCAGGCCTGATCGAAACTCCCGAGTCAGCCAGCTTCCAGGCAAACGTTCAGCTATCAAACATGCAGGTAAAAGTATTTGGGAGGATGGAGACTTGCAACTTTTGCCACACAAGCTATACCTATTGTGTTCGCAACGGCGGGATGCAGGTTGGCCTCGTCTCTTATAAAGATCTTGGTGAAGGGAAGACTACGACGGACCCGAGGTGGCGGTATCACCAATGGTACGGGGCGGAAATCCCGTTACAAAATATCAGTCAACACCGGTTGGCCATAGTCCCTGGGCTTGGATCCGAATGGACGCAGTTTTGAGGAAGGCCAACAAGAAGTGGAACAAACGAATCTTCGGCTAGGGTATGCTGGGTATCGTCGGCGGGGGTTCTCGGTTTACCTTATATCAAACAAAGATATTCTTAATGGACCTTGGCGTAAAGGCTCTTGATTACAAATTGCCCACATTCTATCCGTCAGTTCTGGCAGGATACGGCTACGGAGTACGCATAAAGACGACGTACACCGGAACTGGTTCTCTCGGTATGCCCGCGTCAGCCTCAATCATAGGCAAATCCCACAGTCAGGGGGGAACATTCCGCTCCTTGTCTTCCATACCTTCCAGAATTGGTGTAGACGTTACGCCCAGCCTGATGATCGTCTTGCATGTCTACAGATTTGGTTGACGGGCAAGCTTGTTCGCGCCCGCATTCCGGACCAGGGTGGTAACAGATGCGGATCTAACAATGGCATCTGGCCTTGGGAAGAAATCGCCTATCCACCTCCATGACAACACCAAGATCAACACGTAGTCGGCACTACCGCGCCTCCTGCCGCGAGGCCCCCATGGAATATGCAAGGCCGACGGGATAGCATTTGACTCGCCTTGACGTAGCGGCGAAGCGGGAGCGCCCCTGAACTTACGCGGCCAGGATTCTTGGCGGCCCGCACGGTGGAGCCCGGATGAGGTCTTGGAGCCCCGAACCCCGGCGCCCAACGGTAATACCTCCGTTTTGATTGGCTGCCTGTTTCTTGGAGGGCCGGGCAAGGCAATTGATCTGGACGTGGTTCTTCGGGATGTGGGAGCGACATTTTTCGTTCACCCGACGTCAGTGGAGATCGTGGAACATCTGGCTCGCGAAATGGTTGGCGGTTTGAGAATCTGAGCGCTGATGAGAAGGGGTATGACAAAAGCAAAGTCGCGATGAGATGAACATCTCTGGGGACTGCTCAGGGGTGCCTTTGGGGCGATGCAACGAAAGTGCTTTTGATCTATTTGGGGAAGGTGAAAAGCATACGCGGAACCGTCAAGAGACTTATAAAGAGTGATCTTCTTCGCCGTTTGATCAGCGTACAGAACATCAGCTGAATTCTGTAGCCTCCAATTCCAGACACTCTCATTCGTCCGTCTTTACACATTCTTTAGCCCCCCGGTAACATTCTTTACGATGCAGTTCCAACTCCTCGCATTCGCTACTGCGCTCCTTACGGGTGTGGCTGTTGCCCACCCCGGCCACGAGCACGGCCTGAGCCACACTGAGATGGTCCGCCGCGGAAACCTTTCAAAGCGTTGCGCGGCCCAGGCCGGTCAGTTCAGCGAGATCCGCAAGAAGCGTCACGCTGAGAAGCGCTCGCTTGCCAGCCGCCACCTCGCTGCCCGCGACTCGAACGTCACCATCCACACTGAGGGCCCCCACTACAGCACTCTGCAGAACGACACCTGCGTTCTGACTCCCGAGGTCACCAAGGGACCTTACGTCTGGCCCCAATCGCAGACTCTGCGTCAGGACATGAGCGAGGACCAGGCTGGTGTTCCTCTCTACCTGGATATCGGCGTTCTCAACGTCAACACTTGTGAGATTATGGAGGATGTCTTGGTCGATTTGTGGCATTGCAACGCTGTAAGTGAACGCCTAATGTACTTTCAAGACATCAAGGAAGTAAACTAACTAGTTATGCTTCAGACCGGCTCCTACAGCTCTTTCACCGGACGCGACCCCAACACTCCTTTCGAGGAGCTCCTCGAGCAGCTGAACATGACCATCGGCCCCGATCTGGACCTGCACACCGACGACACCACCTGGCTCCGCGGCATGTGGCCCACCGATAGCAACGGCATCATGGAGATGAAGACCGTCTTCCCCGGTTTCTACGTCGAGCGCACTATCCACATCCACGCCCAGGTCCATACCGACTGGTCCGTCCGCAGCAACGGCACCATCGTCGGCTCCACCATTTCCAACACCGGTCAGATCTTCTTCGATGAGGAGCTCAGCGCCCAGATCATGGCCCTGGAGCCCTACGTCAGCCACACCGAGATCAACCGCACCACCAACGACATCGATTCCATCTTCGCCGCTGAGGTTGTTGGCGGCTGGAACCCGAACATGATTGTCGAGCCTCTTGACGGCGAGGACGTCACCAAGGGCATGCTCGCTTACATCACCCTCGGCGTTGAGGCATAGATGTCGTGAACGAGTTGGGCGGAGACGGTGATTTTGAGTACATAGATTTAGAGGGAAAATGAAGCAATGATTTTAGCCTAAACTTTGAGAATTTTCATTTCGCGAATCACGAAGTTGTCTGCAGAAACCGACTCTTAAATCTGAGCAGAGAGGTAACCTCGACATGTCGTCAGTAGAGTTTGACCATGTGGGCACTGCGCTGCGCCCCAGGTTCTATCCCACCGGGTGCGGCTGCATTACGATCCAGCATTGTTCATCTCGTGAACCCCTTGAAACTTTTGCGGCTCGGAGAATTTGCACAATGTTGAGAGTTACGGGTAAGGCGATCTATTAATTACAGCAATCCACTTAACGCCGGCGGGATGCGCAATATTTCCGCGTTATGAACCAGGCCACGCCCAATGGATTGAGCGCACATCTGGAAGAGATCAAGTGAAGACCAACGCACAATAACGAGGAAATAAGAAGACAGTCGGTAATACGGATGTACTTTTAGCAGGAATCATTCTAACCTGTTCCCCCCCCCCCCCCCCTTCTTTTAGATCGGCTCAAGGTCTCTTCAATCTTAAAATGGTGGAAAGGCCATTAGTTTGATGCTGCAACTACATGGATTGAGCCTAGCGATGCTTCCAGTACCTCTCTCCAGGTGTAAGACTTTCTCAAACTGCAATGCAAACGTCATCAACAACGCTAGGGGAGATCAGTCTCCAACTACCGGCAGTCTCGGGCCCTGCCGCCCGGTCGGCTTGTTGTCCCACAAATCGAGGAGCCGAAATGTCTCCACAACGGCATCAGCGCAGTCGGCTCCTCAATTTAGCGTCGGCGATTTGTCTCGTCGGCTCCTCAAATCACTGGCCTATTATGTCATAAGCCGTACTGATGGAATGAATCCCGCCGACAAGAAGGCACCTTTCTTTGGTATAAGAACCGTCGAAGAAGAAGCTTCACACATCAACCTCCTTCTCAGCAATCTCTTTGACATCAGATTTGAACACAGAAGGTAGAACAATCATGTCTTTTGATAATTTTACCACGTGGCAGCCGCGTTTCGACGATTCGGTTTTCTCAAATCGAATTGTCTTCAGCGTGCCCGCAGTTGTGCTCTTCGTTGTTCTTTTTACCTACCTTCGAGGCCTTTACCGCGTTTACCTGCATCCTCTAAGCAACTTCCCTGGACCGAGAGAAGCGGCCAAATCGCACAGTTGGCTGTACCAACAAACCCAGAAGGAGTACCCTGAAGATATTTATGAGCAAATCCATCATAAGTATGGTGAGACTGCCCTTTTGACCCCTGCCACACCAGGTGAATGTTACAGCTGACACCGAGGGCAGACGCCAAAGCCATCAGAATCGCGCCAAATGAGCTCCACATCACCGATACGAACCTTTACAAGGTCATCTACAGGCAATCGAATCCTTTCCCCAAGAACGAGCCTTTCTACCTAGCATTTAATGCGCCGTCTCCGACGGTTTTCACCGAGATGGACGAGGCTAAACACAAGGAGCGGCGACGCATGTTGAACCCCTTGTTCTCCCGTGCGGGTGTTCTCAAGCTAGAGGTCCTCATTCGTGAGCGATTGGCACTATTGGAGAACAAGATCGAAAGGCTTCGTGAGAAGCAGAACATCAACTTCTACGATGCGTTTCGGTACGCGCCCTCCCGAAATGCTTTGCGCTTCTGACCTCAGATTTTCCCTCTTTGGCCTGAGAGCTGACACCTCAGCAGACTCTTGACTACCAACATCATTATGGAATTTTGCTTCGCCGATAGTCGCGGTATGCTGGAAGAGCAGCCCGACAGTTTCCAGTCCCAATTCCTCACAGCTTTCAGCGTCGCTGCATCGGCGTTGAAAACTCTGCAGCAGTACCCCTTGTTGCGCATAATCAGCAACGCGATACCAGTGGGTTTGGTGAAAGTTGTCTCTCCGGAACTAGGCAACCTCATTCATTTGACCGATGTAAGTCGCCCCTTATCAAAAGACTTCCTCAAACCGGTAGTCGAAGCATTGTCTGACCCCGAATCCTCGGAGTTTAGTACGCGGAGCAGTGTGTGAACCGCTGGCGCAAGTCTGATGGATCAAGAGCGGCTCTCAACCATCCCATCGTTCTCGAGAATCTTACTTCGCTGTCGGATGTTGCATTGGTCGGCGAATCTCTTGATCTTTTGGTGGCCGGGTCTGACACGAGCGCCACGTCCGTGACCACAGCTCTCTTCGAGATTCTGCGTAATCCCGCTATAGAGAAGAGACTTGTTGATGAACTTGACGCTGCTATCCCGGACAAGAATGATTTGCCCCCGGTCCAGACTTTGGAAAAGATCGAGTATTTGGTGAGTGACTCAAATAGTGCCATCTGACTTCAAGACTGACTGAGAGCACTCGTAGACTGCTTGCGTCAAAGAAGGTATTCGTCTTGCTTCAGCAGTGCCTTCTAGGCTTCCACGCATCGTACCTCAGAACTTGTCAGAACCTCTCGTTGTAGACGGAAAGATTGTGCCTCCTGGTGTAAGTTAAATCCTGCTGGCGTCTCCGTTTTGACTTGCAGCCACGCTAGCTTGGTGTGAACATCCACTGAATGTGACAGACCATTGTGTCCATGTCAGCTCATACGATGCATTCCAGTGTTGATCTTTGGAGCCCTGATGCTCGATTATTCAACCCCGATCGCTGGTTGGGCCCCGAAGCAAAGAGCCTGGATCAGTATCAGGTTGCTTTCAGCAAGGGCGCAAGAATGTGCATTGGCCAAAAGTAAGCTGAAAGCAATTTCGCTCGTGTTGACACTTCATTTGCTGACTGCAGCCCCAACCTCTAGCCTGGTGCCCGTTGAGTTGACGCTTATTCTCGCTTCCATCCTTCGAAAGTACAAAATCACCTTTCCCTCTGGGTTTTTGCCTCCCAGGCGAGTCGACAACTTCACCGTGGAGCTTGAGGGAGGTCTTCCTTTGAAGGTATCACCTCGGGCATGAGATCGAAATAATTTTTCCAGGCGATTTGCACCGACTAGGGTGAAAACCTCAGTTATCCAGTTAACCTATGACTTCATCCCAACCAGGCGGGACAACTGATTGTCATACTAGTTCATAGTGTCCTTATCGAATAACACAATCAAGTCCTTCAAGGTGACAGAAAACAACTGCCCAATTTTCCATTCCTTCAGTGACGATAGAATGTTGATCGCTTGATTGACGGCTTTCGAGTGACCTCCGGGCAAGTGAATATCACCAATGCCAGCAACGAATGGACGCGCCCTCTTCCCCGTCTGTATCCAATCCCATGCCTCATCTCTGTCGCTGTCTTCATCGAGTCGAAATATAGGGGATTGGTTCTGCTCACGGTAGCTCTCCCGGCATGCCAGCAACCGGGTCGTCAACGAGCTGTTGTACATCCAGAGAGTGAGGCTTGCAATGAGCATTGCGCAAGGTTCTTGGTAACCACAAGACGAACGACTTCGGCACTGGCGGAAAATCCTCCCAGCATGAAGTGCCGCAGATCTCGCCCTGTCTCCGTGCTCTGCTACCCATGACGTTAATCTTTGTCTGGTCTCGCGCTGCTTGGACCGCGTGACTCTCCAGCCCGCAAAAGCGTACAGATCCTTCAGAGGCAATTCTATAATAAGCCCAATGATGTGATAATACTGGACTGCGACGGTTTTGATACGCGTGGAATTCGATCGCTTGGTCGGATCTAAGAGCCGCCAAGTCTTTGACCAACGACTCATACCAGAAGTGATTCGTTCCTCGTCGTTGTTCACTGCTGAGAGGCCTTGGTTTTCGACCTGTTTCAAGAAGAGGTGATCTCGATAAAAGCAGAAGAGCAGGAGTAAGAGTGCAAAGCCCCCCACGTTTTCTGACAATGCGTTCAGTTTGTATAGTGACTGCATTTCTTCCCGTAATGCAGACAGATCGTTGTTTTCTAAAATGTTAGCACTTGAAGCAAGCAGAAGTTTTATCGAGAAACAATTTCGAGCCTACCTTCGCATGCTGAGGCAGATGACTTCTCCCAAAGTCGTTCATGACAAGGAAGTGGCATTTGCATGGCGAGAGCCTCTGTAGGTACAACTGGGGTGAGATCGAAGAGCAGGCAGCACTGACTATCCAGAAGCTACGAGAATGTTAGGCTTAACGAGTGACAAGTGTAAAGCGTGGCAGTATCTCACCCATAGACCAAACGCCGTGCGTCGCAATACTTCCCACTCAATCCAGGTTTCCCACTGCGTTTGGATGTTTGACCGCTCTGTATCTTTGTAAATGGCCATGGCGGCTGCTTCCAACAGAGGTTCAAGTTTTCCCAAAGTAACGGCCAGAATGCCTCTTGTTACCTTACTTCTTTCCACATTTTGTTTGTCGTTGGAGAAGGCCATGGACACTTGACTGAGAAGCACTGTTTGAGCTAGCCAAGCTGGAATGGTGTCGTTTGGTGGCAGATTCCCGACCTGTATTCTGTATCAGACGCCAAAACAACCATACAGTAAAGGAGACAGTACATACGTGGTATTGTGCGGCGTGATAGACAAATTGGTCAAGCTCAGTCCCAGAGCATAAGTCTCCAGCCAACTTCGAGAAGCGACGCCCAACATTACCAACGGCCAATACCAACAAATACGGGGCGAAATTGGGATCGAATGTTGGTCGATGAATTATGGGTAATATGTCATGGAACTCTTCGAAATAGAGCTGTATGAAAGCATTCAAGGTGTTGAGAGGTGGGCCGGAGAATGAATCGACAGGCCTTGTGATTCGACTAATCATGCAGGCCCATGTACTCAGGTCCTCAAATGTCTCTGAGTTGAGCTCAGGTACGTGACCTAAGTTCTCCAATTCGACGTCTAAACTTGAAGGTGCTGAACTGGACGTCTGGTCGGGCCGGTGCTGGGTTGGAGATTGAAGCAAGAGAGTAGTAGACAGAGGGTCGATCGTAAATGATTCATCAGTCGCTCCGAGGGCTGGCCAATTTCCGAACGCAAGATTTGTGAAACCCATAGGACTTGCAAAGTTCAGAGTTTGCAGTGCGGAATCGCTAGCTTGCAATCGTGCTTCGTCCCAAGTCGTGGTGAGCATCTCATCCCATGTAGTGAGAGAGGTGTTCGAGGTGACGAGTGCCATATCTGCGCTACCAACTATGTTGATTGTGTCAAATTCAGACGAGCTGAAGTTTTCCGATGAGCCTGTTGAATGCGAGGGTAATGTTTCTGCCGATTGCCTCTCAGACTCAGTGGCGGGACTCGTGCTTGGTGCTTTGGAGTTTCGCCTAACGTGAGACTTCAACCGCGAAGACTGAGAAGAGGCCATCAGCCATCAATGCAGGAGATCGCTTTCGGGGATAGAGAGCTCTATGCGGTCTTACCTGTCGGGCGCGACGAGGTAAATATTGACATAGTCTTTCCTTTTGCGCGCATCTAGTACAAGATTGCAGTCCGTCGCCATCGCACCTCTGTTTGGAGGTGCGACAAGAGACACAAGCTTTGACTCCCCGGGTCTTGTCGGCCACCTTCGAGTGTTGGTTAATTGAGGGTTCGTGGACCAACTCGTGTCGTTCAAGGGTGTCTCTGCTTCCCTCCTTCAGTTCTTCTTCTAGACATTATGGGTCATTTCTTTTCGTCTCAAGTCAAACACGCACCTTCTAGAGAATTGGCGACTGCATTTGGCACAAGCGAAAGGCTTGTAATCCTCATGGAGGAAAACGTGCCTTTTCAGATGGTCTTGGCGCTGGAATTCCATGCCACATACCGGGCACGGGAAACCCAGTGTTGGTTTGTCTAAGGGCGTCGCCATGGCTTCACATTGACCGATGAGAAAGAAGAGGACGGAGGAATTAACCACATTGAGTCCAGTCGCGGGGAAGGAAACGCACCAAGTTAACGACGAGGGCCGGCCCGCTTTGCATTGCCGATGTCCGTCACAGCGGAGTTGGAGTTAGTGGCTTACTTGACTTGAAAGCTGATGCGCAGCAAGCTCCAGGGACCTCCTTAACAGCGGAATTTATCGACAAGGGGCACTCGGCGCGGGGGCGATTTAGCCCCCGAACGGTGGATCGTCGTTGAATCATCACCCTCACAATTGGTCAATTCCGACTCCATGTTTGCCAATTCAATTGTTTTCAGTCTATTTCTAATTTCAAGTTGCATACATTGTCCTATCAAAGCAGCCGCGAAACATCACCGAGTCCGAGGTCGTCGTACTCGGGAATAAGTTTCTTTAGTGCAGTATGCAGCGGGCTTCACGCCCCACAACTTCCGGGCTGAAATGTCAACCTAAGATCAGTATTTAACACGGACTGCCTCTGGAACGCTTTATACACCAAAGTCTTTAGCTTTATTGCAAGCTTGGCATTGCCAGATGCTAGGTTGCTGGTTATACAGCCACCGGCCGAGGGGTCAAGTGGACCATGAGAGGATGCTTAGCCCACACACTGAACGAGCGACCCTTCTGCAACCAGTCCATGCTCTGTGCCGCAAGTTCGATATCGAAGTTCCAGATCACACGAGCAAGGAACATGCGCATCTCAACATATGCCAAGCTAGACTTCATTAGCAAAAGAATCGGTTGAATGCAGCACTTTCCGAGTCTTACTTCTTTCCAATGCAGTTGCGCGGACCAAAGGAGAATACGTTCATACACTCCTTTCGGTCACTGGCGAACTGTGGGTCATCAAGCCACCGGTTGGGGATGAACTCGTCAGGTCGACTAAAGTTGCTGGTGCTGTGATACATGGCCCAATGCGGAACCGATAACACGGTCTGGTGGATTGTCAGAAACAATACATGCAAGCAATTTTGATAAGACTTTGAGCTCACATTTCCTGGAACTTTCTCCCCCAGAACAAGATTTCCTTCCGGCGGGGTAATTCGAGGCAAAGCGTTGGGTGCCGGGGGGAAGAATCGCAGAGTTTCCTCGAGAACGGCCTGGAGATATGGAAGATGTGCGGTGTTGATAGAATTCATCTCTGACTCGGAGGTAAATGCTGATCGAATCTCATCAGCCAACGTCTTGAGGATCGTAGGGTGTGTTGTCAGCATGAAGATGGCCCCTGAAAGTGCGGTGGCTGTCGTTTCCGAGCCTGCAATGATGAGTCCTTCGGAGTTCTCGTTCAACTCCTCACGAGAGACGGTCTGAGTACCACGTTAGCCTCAGGTTTTCGGTCGTGAAGTTGCAAATCATCGCACTTACCAGGCCCCCTTTTCCAACGGTCATGCCATGCACCAAATCAGGTCTCGCGTCTGTCAATGTCAGGCGCTTGGACACCTTCTCTCGCGTAAGTTCCTTGTGCTCAGCCGCCTTTCTGACAAGTTGAGGAGTGACGAAAAAAGGAAGGAGATGGTTCGCGACGGGAAACCGAGCAAGTGCAGACCGCATCGCGGAAGTCTTGACATTTGCGAAGACCAATTCGACCCACGGGTGCATAGCTGATTGTTGCAAGCAGCCGAACGGCTCTCCAAAGGTCAAGTCCCCAATGATATCAAAAGTCGTGTAGTTGAACCATGCACAAATGTCAACCGCTTTCCGGCCTTGCTGACTGTTCTCATGAAGACGCTGGATCAACAATCGATGTAGCCCCTGATCATTGGTTCCTGGTCTCGTAGCGCTGCCGACGAAAACCCGTGAGACATAAGTCGCCGGACGCGTGAGTGGTCAGTTCGGTTGAGGCCAGTGATGAGTGGCGGGACAGCATAGAAAGCCGCCTTGCCGTTTTCCACTTCACCCGACTTACGGTGGCCCATGATCGCTTGCCACGCCTCTGGTGAGGTGAAGGAAAGTTCATTAGGACCGACCCGAATAACTGGGCCGTATTTTTCGTGCATGTCGCGGAGCTTGACGTGATAAAGCCCGCCCGTATAAGAGCGAAGCCAAGGGATTTGGGAAGCCGCCCATAGCTTTGGGCCAGGATACTTCCGGAGAGGGTGTAGTAGTATGTTGTATAGCGGAAGGAGGACGATGAAGTATACGATGGCCTATTCAAGGCTTGCAGTCAGCATATATGATATGAAACCATCACAACTTCAGAACTAACCACACTAATTGCAGCAGAGACTGCGGCTACCACTGGGTAGGAGTCTGCGAGACTCGTGAGCCGCGTTGTAGGCAAAGCCATGTCCATATTTGTGATGAGAGAATGAGTGAAGAAGTGCCTGCTAAACTTTTTTTTTGATGAGGTGATCATAGAAACTTATATATCCCTCCTTCTCAGGTTTCATCTCTATCTCGACCAAGCTTCCTTGATGTACAGACAGCTCCGAGTCAATATGCTTGCTTTTTCTCCGCGACGTGAACTCTCGCTTCCACGTCATAAACAGGCCAAACTTTTCTGCAATATGTTTGGCGAGGGCGGTATGCAGTGCTGCATTGCAGTTGTGTATGCGCCGAGGGTTTCAGTTACCACATAATTCCCCGTATCATATAGCGGCACTTGGAGCTGTGACGATCGCGGGATGGAAGGTGGGTGACATGCGGGAAGCATGCGGGCGTCATACGGCATCCGGCTGCAACGTGCGCACGGGTTTTCGGGCGGTTCGAGTTGCGTGGTCCACTGTAAAATTACTGGAGTGTCAGCTACCGCCACATTTTGAGCAGAAGTCGAGACTTCGGAGCTCCTCTTTCTAAGACGAACCAAGTCATGGGTGGTGAGCTTAAACGAACGGGGCATCATCGGTATAATGCCGACCGGCAGTTGAGCAAGCGAAGAATGTAAGGTTGTGCCTACATGTTGGCAAATCATTTCATGAAGATGGTTCGTACATCATCCCGATGTACATATCAAAACGATTATTGTCAATCGTGACTTCTTGCAGACAATCGACATTTCAACCAGCGAAATTCCGTCACAGAATCGAAGCCCAAAAGAGAGCCAGTATTGTTCCCACTTAATAAACAACCAGACTCTATTGTGAACATGAGACTTGAGGTCACCCACAAAAGCATCATTACTGACACTGCTAAAATTCCATCTATTCAATATTTACACCATCTCCAGGACACCATACGAAGTAGGCGAACATGTCTTGCATGTGATTGAAAACGTGACTCAACTAGGTGATGATCGAAGAAGGATTGTACTTTGGCTTAGGCCAATCAAAAAGGTTGGAATCATGAAAACGCTTACTGTTCCGCCGCTCCGAATCATTTCGGAAGCCTCGACCGGACGAGCAGGAGGGTGGGAGTCTTGGTCTCCGTGGTGGGGCCCCTGTAAGCCACTGTTCCTCCTTGGAGTTTTGGGAGCAAACAGCCACCCTCCATTCTATCCGAAGGCGTTCGGAACTTACAGTTCGCCGGAACATTTACACACTTTCAGTCATGCACAACTTGACTGAGATAAAAGCGAAGATATTTCCAGGTGGACAAAGTGCTTTTTCGACCTCAACCCATACCTGACATTGCTAGACCGCAGGCTTCGACATGATCATTTCCACCTTAATTCAGTCATTTTCATCAACCATGGCGACGACTCTGCTGGCTCCTTGCCACATCATCTCATACGCAACTCTGCTCGGCACAACTCTCTTCCAGACCTTCGTCAACACCAAAGTTTGTTATAACGAGCTTCCAAAGACCGCTTTCACAACCCTCCAAAAGCGACTTTTCCCTATCTACTTTCGATGCCAATCTATGTTGCTGGTTTTGACGGCACTCACATTTCCGCCTAATGGGCCGGCATCTCTACTGAAAGACAAGCGGGATTGGGTTCCATTTGCCATTGCCGGCGTCACCGCAATCCTGAACCTCTTCATCTATGGGCCCAGAACGAAACAAGCGATGATCGACCGTATTCATCAGGGTAGCTAGAATTCATGTTCATTCCATTAATGCATCGGCACTGACACTGGAATGCAGAAACTCGAGACGCGAAACAGCCGGACGCCGTTGATGAGATTAGCCCAGACATGCAAGCGTGTCGGAGGCGATTTTCCCGAAATCATGCCATGAGCATTCACCTCAATTTGATTTCAATCTTTGCCATGGTATGGTATGGCGTCAGACTTGCATCCCGGCTGAACATCGACATGGACTGAGGGATTTGTTGCTTCGTCAAACCCGACATCCAACTGATTTTGTTTTGGTTAGGTGGACGGCACAATTAGAGCTTCTATTTCATGATAAACCCCTGAGTTGGCTCGTAGTTAGGTCAAAAGAGGCTCCAAAAACTGTTCTTGCCCCTGAAGCCGCTTAAACACAAACTTGTGACAGGGCTTAGCCGCCTTCCTGGTGCGATAATGATCACTCCATCTCATTACAATTTCACAACAGCCTCTTGCAAGATCTTAGGATTGGAAGCTCGAGATAACGTCATCATATTACTGCCGTTGCATCCAACATATAACACGTCAAACTTCTACAGCTCCTCAAAGTCCGGCAGCTGCCATGGGCTTCCAACAGCAATAGCTTTTCTATATACCATTCATTATTCATGCTTTGTCATACAACTTCAGGCGCACGTGACTCACGGGTCGTAGTGCAAAAGCTCCTGTGCCCCCTCCGATCCAATGTCGTAGAAGTCCTTGCAGTCCGAGAAAGAAATCTTTGGTTGTCCGGCGTAGAAGTCATCGTACTTGGCGTCCAGAGCATCACGAAGGTTGTTGACTGTGCCATCGGGATGGATCTGACTCCAAGGGAGTCTGCAACTATCCGCCTTGCAGCTTTTCAGGACTAAGAGAAGGGCATCCAGGCGGTCCTGCACAGATGTCAATGGCCTATCCAGGAGTTGGCCAGTTGCGCTACCAGCCAGGTTGTCCATCTGGCCCGGGTCCTTCTATCTTGGGCGTCAACAATCGTGTTCTTTGTAGCTTCGGTGTTCAGCATATTAACTTACCTTCATGTCGTAGAACTCGCGTTCATTGCTGCACCATACAGAGTAGAATAAGCTGTACCCATCTCCGAGGACACGCATGGCTTTGTAGGTGTTGTTGGCTGAGACTGCAGGAATTCGTCAGCGAAAGTTCCATCTCAATTCCACGGTTCTTCTTACCTCCTCCAAAAACGTCATAACCACGCTGCGTGCCCCAGAACTCAACGTTGACGTGATCATGCTTGGGGTCATTCTGCGCCTTGGCAATTCCGTCTTCCAAGAAAGGGATCGGTGACCCATCAAAGTCGTCGCGGAGGGTGATGTTGGCAATTGAAAAGATGGTGGGAGCGATATCGGTATGGGTAGTGACGAAGTCTACCGTCTTTCCCTTAGGAACGCCGGGTCCACGAATGAGGAACGGAACGTTGATGTCCTCCTCAATAGCACAAGTCTTCCCAGGCTTGAGACGGTGCTGGCCAATGTGAAAGCCGTTATCGGACGTGAAAATGACGTAGGTGTTGTCGAGAACACCGGCATCTTCGAGACGCTTGAAAACAGCGTCGACCATCTCATCGACAGATTGCAGCGTCTGGAGGCGGCGGCGGTAGTAGTTGTCACCATAGGCGATTTCAGAGGAGTTGAGCTTGGGGATAATTAAGCCCCAGTTGGCCATGCTAGGCTATGGTTTGATTGCGTTAATGGTACAATTTCTCGGACGAATGCCTCAAAGAGAAAGGGTAGAAAGTTACCTTATCCGGGTTGAAATTATAAGTCCGGGTGTGATGTTGGGAAAAGGTTCTCATGTCTTTTGGCGGGGATCGGCGGCGTAGCTCCGGCGCTTGCTCACCACCGAGGCCGTTGTTGTGAGGCCCAATTGGCGCAATACCAACGAAGAAAGGCTTGCTGCCATTGAATTTGAGGGCGTCATCCAAGAAGCCAAGTGCTCTCTCAGCTACCAGATCATTGCTGTACTCCCCGGGGTATGTCTGTGGCGGGCTGTCGTTTCTTTGGAAAGTCGCGTTCAAGTAAAGGTAGGTGTCGGGATCAAGCAGGACTGAGCAACAAGGTTAATTGAGCTCAGATCATATTTTAGCTTCCCGAACACTTACAATCACTTCCGGTCCAACCCTTAGGGTGGGGGTTGTTCCAGTTGTCGGTGCTATGGGCGTTGAAGAGCTTGCCCGTGTAGTAGGTGTTATAGCCAGCATCCTGCAGCCAGACAGGCAAGTACTTCTCGTTGTATCCCTGAGAAACGAACTTGGGATATCCACCTGAATATCATTCTGGTTAGAAAGTCTTGAGATGAAACGGGACAGGCTTTGCTCACCATGAGGCGGAGTAACGTAGGTGACGTTGGTATTGTGAGCAGCTTGGCCTGTCAACAAGCTGACTCGCGACGGGCAGCAAATCGAAATAGTGCAGAAGTGCTTGCGGTAATACGTTCCCTCATTCACGAAGTGCTTTTGTACGAACGGCATGTAGTCGAGTGAGCCGAGCTGTTCATCCTGGTCGTCGGTCAGAATGAACACGATGTTGGGTTGGCGCTGTTGAACGTTTTGCGCTACCACAGCGCTGGCGCTGAGCGCCGCCGTCAACAGCTTTGGCAAACTGA
Organism: Colletotrichum camelliae; assembly: GCA_018853505.1. NCBI lineage: Eukaryota > Fungi > Ascomycota > Sordariomycetes > Glomerellales > Glomerellaceae > Colletotrichum > Colletotrichum camelliae. Next base: position 3,342,340 of record JAELVL010000005.1, on the reverse strand, counting down.
GAAGAGACATTGCAATGATTGACCTCCGACTGCTGTGACTGTCCAACGGAAGCAAGAATTCACGAGCAAAGCGCGGAAGAAATAGAGCCAAGCCCTCCCCTTTCAAGTTCGCCGTGGCGCCTACACCGACTACATATCAAGAATTTTACTCTCCATGCGCTAATTAGCGATGACGGACAAGTACATCATTTCTCCGACGACCTCGCAGTCCCATCGGCTTCTACCTCACAAGTGTCACTCCAAAAGGGGGCCGGGCCCCGATTTGAAGGTGAACTAGACGGCGGTCCGGGGGGCCCCGTGGTAACGGGTGTGGGTACTCGGCCGCCCATGTCCCCTCCGTTGACCAACCGGGTTGACTCCATAGTTGACCAAATGGATACCAGAGCCATATCAACGGCTGTCGCCATCGGGTCTTTCGATTTCGTCATCCTGTCAGCTAGCCTAAAATCACTACGATCACCACTTTTTTAAATGGAAATTGGGAGATATTCTCGGACTTTGGCCCTGTTGTAGAAGAAAAAGCTCATGTTGTCAAAATGGGGCCCGGCGGGAAATGTGCCTTGAACTGCGTATCTGTTTGTGGACGTGAACCTTGCGAAAGGTCCGAACTCCGAGTGGTGTTGAGGCCATGAGTCAAAAATTGTTACCTTGTCATAGTCAGTCGGAGTTGTCCGCCTCCCGGTTCTCGTGCCGTAGAAAATGCGGTTCGGTGCAGTTCGCAGTTGACTCGTGTCGCCTCCCCTCCCGTTGCCCACCAGAGGCGCGAATGAGAGTGCCGATAGTATATGAATTGGCGCTGTGACTGCAGTCGCGAAAACTCGTGCAGATATCCTAGATCAAACGAATGTGGTCCAGTATCAAAAGCTCGCATGACAACTATACATGTAGTAACCGTATCACGACAATTAGCGTCCTATTGAGGTTGACGTGACTCGAATTGCGAACGACCACAAGCATGACTTGCGTGGGGTTTTTTAACGTTGGTATGGGTGTAGTCGATATCGCCGTTCAAACGGAAACTGAGAGACTTCCACGACAGACTTTTGTTCATCGTGACATACAGCTTTGTGATCTACAACGCATGCCGAAGCAGAGTGAAACTATTCTTGATTGAACCGAGACAGCGGTTTCTCAATCCAAGTGCTGCCTTAAACAGAGGCTATGAGTTTATATTCACGGCATCTACGATCTATCCTCATGATGCTGTTGTTGATGGGGAGATTACAAGCTACATGTACGTGGTTTTGCTAGTCAACATAAGGCATGTCGACTCAATGCCAGATCCAAGGTTCAGAGTTCAATGGAAGGACGCAACTTATACTTCAATGGCTGTGCAGTCTAGATTGAGATAAAATCTAAGCATTATATGTATATCATCAAGACGCCGAATCTACTATAATTTCCCCAGCCTAGGTATACCATCAAATAGTCCCAACTAGCTCAAAAGACTCCACGCAACGCTGTGCCAATTTCCGTCAAACAATGTTTCTCCCCTTGCTTCGCTTATCCTGAGATAGCAAAGGTACTTCTGGCCCTCAATCTCGCTCCGTAGAAGTAAAGCAGCCAGATTCCAATGATTCCAATCGTGCTCAGTCCACCGAGCAGACTCGTGCCCCTTGCGACACCAAGGTTGCCATACAGTGGTCTCGCGAACAGGATGCTCGCAAACGCCAGCGCCGACCGAAAGAAGTCGTTGCCGGCAAACAGACTGGCTGCGTATTGCGGGTAGCTCAACGGGACGTACACGAAGATGCACTGCATCACCACGAACACCGTGGCGCCGTAGAACGTGATTCCAATCGTGGGTGCAATCCAATGGATCGCAGGTGATGCTGTCCACGCGAAGATGAAGAGACCGATCGTGGGGCCAAAAGCGGCAGGCAAAGCTGGAACAAGGCGGCTCTCTTGCACGGGGAAGCCGAACTTGCGGATGCGGGGGATCATGTAGAAGGCGAGGTAGGACATGTACATGGCGACGCCGATCAGGCAGGCGACCAGGATGCACAGGAAGACGAGACCGATCTGACCGAGGGACATGTGGTAGTAGACCGGGTAGACGAGGGGGAAGACCTCGAAAAAGCTGTAGTAGATGCCGTAGATGATGGCGGTGTAGATTTGGACGAAGAGAATGGCCGGGTCCTTGAGGGTGATTTCGAGGGGCTTGATGAGGGCGTCGATGACTACGGCTGAGGTCTTGAGGTTCCGCTGGTCGATCTCGGATTGAGACATGAAGCGCGGGTTGCCGGTGAGCTTTCGGAGGCGCTTGGCGCGGCGGAGGAGGATGTTGGGGGCGGAGGTCTCAGGGAGTAAGAAAAACATCACGATGAAGACGGGGGCGGCGGCCCACAGGATCTCCCAGAGGGACCAGCGCCAACCCTTGGCGGTAACGGCGTAACCTGACAGCAGAGGACCAAGAGCGGGACCTAGGTGAGGATTAGAACGACACTGATGAGAAGTAAGATCGGGGATTGCTTACCGCAGTATGCAGAGCTAGTCCACATGATGAGTGCAAATTGGTAGGAGAGGTTCATCATGGAGTAGATGTCACCCAGTGAGGCGGCTCCCGAAGCAAGGCATGGAGAGCCGAAGAGACCCTGCAGGAAACGGAGGACCATCAGGCCGGCGTAGTTGTCGACTAATGGCGCAGGGATAGAGACAATGACGAAGAGCAGCATCGTGACAATATAGATCGGGTTGCGGCCTATTCTGGGGATCTCGGAGAGAGGGGAGAACACCAGTGGCCCGATGCCATAGCCCAGGACGAAGAGGGCGAGACCCAGTGAGGCTTCGGTGAGATTGACGCCAAACTCGTTGACAACACCCTCGATTGAGCTCGTGTAGATTGCCGATGAAGTATACACAACGAATGTGTAGATGCAGATAATGGCGGTGATGAGGAGGCGCTTGTTGTTGGACCAATTCAGAGGGTTGCTCAGGTCATCGGAGAAGTACCAATCCACCAAAATAGCGCCATCTTTGGTCTTCTTCGGCGCGATAGGTATGCTCTTGGTCCTTTCAATCTCGTGAGCCTCGTCGACTTCCATGCGTTCCTGTGAGTACGGGGCCGTCTCCTCTCTGCTCCGCGTCCGGGTGGCGCCGACACCATAAGGCCCGGCGTCAGCCGTCTTCTCCTTGGAAAGGGTGTTCTCCTCATCGCTGTGGCTGGAGGCGGAGGAGCTGGCCGGCGCCGGTGATGTTACGGCCGGATTGGCTTCGGCAGTGTCATCCTTCTCATCGGAAGAATTCATAACGTCAAGCCATTGTTGCGGGAGCTGAAAGTCGGGCTCTTCTTCCGGGTAGCGAAGGAACTTCGTCCCTGTGAGGAGACGGATGAGCTGGCCCACCGGGGCATCTATGATTAGGTTCGCCATTGAGACGTTGTGTGATGATGTGGCTGTGGCGTTGGTATCTATGATGCAGATTATGCGCTGAAGCGATGCTGGATTGGTTGGTTTGCTGTCTCGGGCTCTAGACTTGGATGTGTCTATGCCTTCAGGTCAAATATGTTTGATGTTGAAGCTGATGGAGTGGTGAACAAGAAAATTCTAGACATGAGATATTCATGGTATCTATATACTCATCATCATCTCGGACGAACAATGGAATTAGCCTCTAACATCAACACCAAAGGGACTAACATCGCGCCTAGCACGTCAATGATGACCGAGCAGGTGTCAACCCTTCGTCCGTCCGTGGCAGCCCGGGCTTACGAGCACCATTAAACGCGACACGGAAGAAATCAAGTCCCCTTTCTAGCGCGTATGAACATTCATTATGAATCACGCCGGATCGAAGCTTTCGAAGCTACCGGAAAGGGAGATGGAACGCATGCATGGTACCGCCTGTCTGGGTTGCTGTCGTGCTCCAGCGGCGCAGGGACTTGGGGCACACGGTTCCCCCCAAAGGGCAAATCTGATTACCACGTCTCAAATCTGCTGCGGTAAGATCTAACCGTGTCACCGGGCCATTGGACCCCCGTTTCGCGTCTGGACTTTGCGATTCATTCCGAGTCGCCTGGAGCAAGAGACAACATCATCTAGGGCTGACGTGACGCTGTGGGGAGGGAGATGGCTTGCGGCGGGCGCTGGAGTTTAGCACGCTAGGCCCGTGTGAGCAGTTGGCGTTCCTTGACAGTGTAGTGGGTGATAGTGCTGATGGTCAGACATTGGTGCTTGTGCGTAAGATTGAGATAACGAGCGGTACATGACAGAATCACTAATCCGCCCCGCGGATTTTGGTGTATTTATCAGCGAGATCCGGCATCCCTCGTAAATCTGTTTGGAAGGCTGTCTGTGATTGGCTTGGCCGTAAGAAAGGAAGGCTAATGTGCGGTTGGGGTCAAAGTTTAAGCCCAATCGTCATCCCGCGCCGACTCACAGGTTACACCATTCTCGAATGGGGAGATGTTTTCCTCCGACACTTAGAAATCCATATGCCGCCAAGCAACTAGAATTCCATTTCGATGTTGAAGCTTAGAGTCTGAGAGAAAGCCGTCGAGGTGCGCTGGTGTGTGGCTTGCGTCGGCAGATGGCATGTAAGGGACGTTTGCAGCATACTGTAAGCACCACTGGACAAAATCCTCCTGGCCGTATGGAAACTTCTTCACGAGACGTGAGGTTGTTTACTTAGCTCGAGATGATGATTCCAAGCGTTCACGTCGTCTCATGTGCAAACCCTTGTATGCCCCCTGTGGCTGCCAATAAGATCTTTCTCCAGCACAATGGTCGAATTATTCAGCTGGAGAGAGTCCGTCAGCAGAGCCCAGACTCAGATCGTTAGTGCACAAGCTACGTCTCATATCTGCATCCCGGCAACAACGGTGTAGATAAGGTTGTCTGACGGCAGATGAGTCACGCTGGACCACCCTCTCGGTTTTCCCGTTAAAGTCGGACAAATGAGCAGTCGGATGTTGCACATGGCTCTCTGATGGTGAGCGGGAATAGTTCTAGTCTCCGTGCTTGCTAAGTCCGATGCGATGCACAGCTCTGGAATAATCCTCGGCGAAGGAACCTTCAGTGAACACTGTCAAGCTTGATTCATTGTCTCTCCAACTATCAAATATGACCAAACTGTGCATCACCCCGCTGACATTTACTCGCCCACATGGGATAGCCGAGAAGCTTTTTCAATAGATGATACTCTTCTAAGATATGCTCTTCTGCTCGGGTACCACAAGATTCGGTAGACTTGATGCAGAAGTTGGCAGAGCCCACGTACTCCATACTACTTTATCGCCCTGATACTTCACTGACTTCTTGGGCAATTTGACTTCTGAACGGTCACATGTGCTCAATATTTTGGTACCTATCCATCGCATTCTGTGGTAGAAATCGCCTTCTTCCTACTTGCCCGGCTTCAGGTCAGCGACCTATCACTAAGGCTCCCTGCCATATGGCCTTCTTTGAGATCAGGCCGCTTGTGACGAGGCCAATCGTTGGGAGAATTCGGCCGCAATGTTTGATACATCTTTGTATATTTCATATATCACAACGAGGTCTTGAGGCTACAATCTGAAACTTGTCAAGAAAAAGTCCCGCCTTCGATTATGCTTTCATTGTGTAGATGGGCTGAGGAGTTCAGTGGTCTGTAAAAGGAGCCCGCAACAGTGTGACAATGGTTTCTCTTGAAACCGGCCTCAACCCAATTGCCATTGGGTCTTACCTGTATTCAAGATGTGAGCCTTATAAGACGCCCATCGCCTGTAGTCCCGGATGGCTCTCGGTGCACTACAACTGCATGCTACCACCGTCAAACGCCATCGCAACTATTTCGTAGTCATTAACATCACATCAACAACATTGTGACAACATCCATCACCTTAGAGCCACATCAACCAGATCGTTTCTTTCAGCCATCGTTGCTTATCCGACGCAATGACCTCCAACACCTGCCCGGAGTATCTCAACGACGAGGACGCCATGGTCGTGGACAGCCCCGTGGAGCAACAGTCGCCTTCAGTAAGTCGAAACTTGGACCTGGATCTTGACGTTTCTCAGGGCATGGCCAAACTCATAATCGAAGATGGTTTGAACGCTGGCGAACCGATGTGTCTTGACGAACCAGAGACCCAGCATGCCTCGGGTGCGAAAAGACAATGTGCTGTAAGCGACTGTATCGTCTGCGACGTGCTCGCTCTCAGCGGCATCGTTGGTTAGATGTCTTAGTAAAATACGATATGTATCTCTATGCTTCTCATAAAGAGTCATTAGATTTCCTGAACAGCTTGCAATTGGCTTTCGCAGACTTGATTTCGTGATCTTATTGTTTGCTTTCCTCGAAATAGGCTCAGAGATTATCGAGTTCCGGGGCAAGTTCGAACAGACCTGCACCTCTTTGAATAGATTGTTAAGGACAACTACCAAGATTGGCTCAACAGCTGATCGATAACCTATGGTAGCCATCACGACGTCCAAGGATGTCTCCGCTCAGAATCATCCTCCAAACCCCCAGTCTCCTCGCCCAGCCCCGTAGTCCTCTTCACCTCCTCCGCAAACGACGCCATCAGCTTCGCAATGCCAGACTGAACGTCCATGTTCCTCTTCTCCGCCTGCTCCACCAACCACCAGACACGCTCATCCTGCGCATCGAGCGACTTCCTCACGAGCACCAGCAGCGTCCGCTGGCTGATCCACACCTCGGGCCTGGCGCGCGCCTCCGGGTCGGGAGCGTCGCCCAGCATCTCCACGCACTTGTACGCCATGTCGAGGTCGCCCGTCATGACGTGTTCCAAGACGACGTCCGCAAAGACCTGCCGGTCGCCCTTGAGCGCCAGCTCCGGGTCCTCGGCCACCAGCACCCGCCGCGCCTCCGCATCCTCGCACGCTTGCAAAAGATACCGCACCGTAACGTGGTTCGGGGGAGCCTCCGTGTAGATGGGGGCGTTCTTGTAAATCTCGAGCGCCTTAGCATACCCATGCGTCTCCACCGCAACCTCGACGAGCACATTCAGCGCTGCGATCGGGATCTTGTACTCCTTCTTCAACGCAGCCAGCGCCTCAAGGGCGGAATCCAAGCTCTCCGGCGACTTCTTGATCCACTCGTAAATCGAGCGCGCGCTGGCGTAGGGCGCGACGGAGATGGCGTTGAACATGATACACATCACCCTCAGCGCGCCCTCCAAGTCCCCGACCCCGCCGTAGCAATCAATCAGCGGCTCGTAGTGATGCGCCTGCAACTTCCCGCCCCGCTGCGCAATCAGCTTATTCGCATTCGTGACCAGCTCGAAGTCGTGGTGCCGCGCCGCCGTGTTGATGATGTTCAGCAGTACGCCCTCCGGCAGATTGTACCTGTCCGCCTCGTACAGCCGGCCCCAGATATACCGCGTGCCCTCGTAGTGGTACGCCTGGCTACAGACGTCGAGTAGCATGTGCCACATGGACAGCGGGCTCTCGGGGGCGCCGGCGGCGCTGTGCGCCTTGCTGTGCGCCAGCCGGACGGCCTCCTCGACGAACCCGCGCTGCGCAAACATGAAGATGAAGATGTCATAGACCCACGGCTGCACGGGGACGTGGTTGTCAATCATGCTCTCCAGCCTGTCGAGGGCGAGCTCGAACTGCCCGTCGCGCAGAAGGCCGAGGGCGAGGTGGCCGTCTCCTTCCGGGTTGACTTCCGTCCAGGACTGTTTCATGGCTGCGAGGACCTCGTTTCGGACAATGTAATCGGGATGGACCGCGAGAGCCTGTGTCGCCACGAGTTAGCTTAGGAAGCTCCCACACCTTTCGCTTTCGAGATCATACCGCTAGGGCTGCGTGATGAATGGCCGGCGAGGGCGCCAAGTGCAGCTCCCTCATCTCCGCAAACAGCTGTGCCAGCATCGCTGCGGAACCTTGGACGTCTGCCATGGCGACGACCAAATGCTCGTACAGCGCGGGGCTCAATTCAGCGTTGCGGTCAGTGACCAGGTGCGTTATTATCGTCGCTACCTTCTCGAAGCTCTTCGGCTGCCCGCGCAAGACTTCCAGTGCTTCGTACACAGCGGCCTCTGGCGCAGCTCGCAGGGCTTCCATGGGGTCTTGTTGAGAAGGATCCCGCTGTCGTTGTCTGGCCGGCGGCTCATCTTTGACGGGCACAAGTCGGCTTCTCGCGTCTTCAAAGTCCTTCTTCGTGGAAGCTGCGTGGTGTACGACGCCGCCCCCGTACCGTCGACATTGTGTTCGGACTGCGCGGGGTCGAGTGGTGAGGGTGGAGGGGAGTCGGGGTCTCGTTGCGGGTGACGGGCGGACGATGGCTGGAGAGCTCAGTAATGTTGCTGCGGCATATGCGTCGACGGAAGGGCATAGGCAGCGCCATAGGCCGTCAAAAACTATTCGGGATCCCGACATGGGAGCTTGCGATAGTCGGGGGCCGCGTTTCTGCCGAAATTCTTGGAACTGTACCTGGCAGAATTCGGAGCTTTCGTCACCGAGCATCCTGGCCTGGCGCGGGGTCACGTGACATTCAGTGACTGTGCCAGGACAGCTTTCTAGATGCAGCGATATGTACACGGGCAGAGCACTGGAACACGGATCTTATCTCATGGATATCTCTTGTTTGATTGTAGAGTACTTAAAATGATTCATTCGGCGTGCACGCGCTTCCAGGCTCAGGTAGCTAGCTGCTGATGATGATGCCTGGGGAAGTCTCCAACCGTCAGGCCAACAACAGCACGCCCTGTCCCTCCCTCGCGAGACGCTCTTTGATGGGTTCCATGGGCAGATGTTCCTCTGCTTTGGTATTATTCTGGACCTCTGCGTGGCCCGTTGCGCCGTAGCTCATTCTCGCATTCCTCGCAGTCATAGAGTCCGGCCTCATGATGATGGGCCGCGGCCCCTTCCACGGCCGCCTCTCTGTCCTCTGCCGCGTCCCCTGTCTCCGCCACGGCCACCGTGGTCGCCTCTCGATTGTCCGCCCCTGCCTCCGCGGAAACCTCCCTGGTTGTTCTGCTGGTTCTCCTTGACCAGATCGATAATATCGTCGGGGACTCGGAGGTATTTAATCTGTTGCAGCGCGTCAGCGTTCCGTCGCTCTAGGTCCATGTATGAGCGCAGGCTGTCATTCGTACGTTGTTTCCCTTCACGTAAACCTCGGGTATCTTCACAAACTTGTCGCCTTCCTGTATCCACGTCAGTCGAGAGCGTCCAATCGACCGTCGGAGGGGGAGCCGTCGCATACCGGACTCGTCTGCACGACCTCCTTCAACGTCAAGTTCATCCAAGTGTCGCACATGACGAGGTGGCCATTAAGCGTTTCGCCGTTCTTGAGCTCCACGAGCATGGGGTGCCCTTGGGCAGCGTTCAAAAGACCGAGGGGTAACTGCGAGAGCGGGCCAACGTTAGCCAAACATGCGGCGACAAAAGCGACGAAAACATCGGAAGCGCAGTCGCCTCTGCATACTCTTGGCATAAGAGGCGGCGCGGGCGTACGTACCATCTTGCAATCTGGGCTGCGCGAGCTTGCCTTGGGAGAGGGAAGCTGGGAGCTCGACGCGGGCGGTTTACGGTTATGCGACCATCAGGAATTTAGTGGGGCACCGTGGTTTCGGTGAGCTTCAGGTGTGCAACAAGCGAAGACCAGCTGCGGCGGAACCTTCCTTCTCAGTGCTCACCTTAGGCCACTATGGGACACTGAATGACGTAGCTGATTCGCGGAAGCAAAGAACCCTTGGAGCTTCAATTACACCTTCTACAAATCCAGCAATAAGTATGCATCAAACTGCAAACAATATTCCTTGCTCCTCGCAGACAGAGGATTGCACCAGCAAAACTCACAAACCAGCGGTCCTCACAGGCAAAAGTCGATAGGTAGGTTACATCACACGAAAATGCAAAAAGATGACCAACGCGGGGCTCGAACCCGCAGCCTTCAGATTGCTACCGCTGGTAGAGCGGATAGAAGTCTGACGCGCTACCATTGCGCCAGCCGGCCAGGTTCGGGGTCTCCAATTGTTGATTGGAGGCGTTGGACATCGGAGCAAGCTTGTGGCTTAAGTAGCGCGTGGGTGGGGAATCCGTGTTCGCCCGACCCACGTCCAAGCGGACTGAGATGTAAATCACTCGACCTGACGGCTGTATTTTCATCAGGCATGATACTAATCTCTCTTTTGCTCTAATCGTATTCTATCGTCTTTATATTCTTTTGTTTCTTTTAGGAGCGTGCAATCATCCTCTAGACCTTAGTAACCCTGGTTAGTTGTTTGTCACAAAGGTTACCTCAAACATAGACAAACACCGGCTTAACTTACACCGTTTCTTGATTGAGAAAATTGCTCGCAGCACCACGTCGCAAGACTTCGCGCCAGTCTTTGATCCAATTCACTTTAGATGCAATACAAATGCCAGACATCATATTTTAGGGAACACAGCCAGCGTTAGACGTTTGCCACTTCTTCTCTAACCTGACCATCAATGCCTGCCATGCTTCTCTTAGAAACCACAGCCAGACCAAACCTACTTCAGAGGCATCTCTGCCAGGATCATACAACCAAACAGCTAATTGAACTAGCCGAAGTCGTAAACATGAGAATAAAAGACAGAGCAAGAAACTAGCGTTAGCACCTACCCAGTCTATCTACTATACCCATCTTAAAGACTTGCCTCAAGACACTGCAATACAACGTAAATCCGTCGCGACTCTAGGTAGGTACTCTACCTCATTAACAGCAGAGCCAAACATCCACGTGACAAGCTACAACCACCATCACAGTCTGTTGATTTGCCTGCTACAATACTCTGATTGTCACTGCCGATGTTCTCTGCGTGAGCCGTCGTTCGCGCCCCGTCCGGTGACCCACCAACTCCGAACCCGGCCCGCTTCAAAATCATCACCACATCCACCACCGCCCACCGCCCCATACAGTGAGGGCTAGGGCAACGGTATTCAACAACAGCTGGTCGGTTAGCTCAGTTGGTTAGAGCGTGGTACTAATACATCATCAGATGTGTTGAGTAATGCCAAGGCCGGGAGTTCAAGCCTCCCACTGATCATGGACACGGTCGTTCGCGACCAACACCACCTTTTTTTGAACTGTTGGCTGAAGCTGCCGCGTGAGCGACCTCATGATGACATTACTCATGTGCTGTCTAGCTGGACATAATATACATACTACATAATCATCAGAGCAATTCACTTGCGTTTTCCCCTGTCATAATACATAAAATCCGACCCAAACGCCCGCTTTCCCCTTCAGACGCTTTCCTTAGAGAGAAGAATCACGCTCTCGAGTCTCGGCGCAGGAGGTTTCCGGCATCGTGCAGCTTCACGTTCTCCATGGGCTGCGCGCCTCGGTCGATCCTACCCCACCCAGCGCCCCAAGTTGGGACCTGTTCAGGCGGTAGGTTTTCGTCTGGGTTGGCCGTGGAAGGACCATAGGAAGAAGACACGCCGCTATTTCGGAAAGTCATGGCGTACTCATCCGTGCTACCGGTGCTGTTATTTGCTCCCCTGTCCTTCCTTCTCTTCCGCCAGAACCGGGTTTGATTTCTCCTTCTGCGTTCCTCTTCGGCTAGGAGGTCTGGAGAAGTCATTATGCCGACGCGTACAGCCCGAATGTTGCTCATGCGAGGGTAATGGAAGCCAGCCGGATGGCCGCCGGCGAAGGGGTTCCATCTGCCGCTGTAGCGCGGGTAATTTGATATACTGCCGTTGCGACCGCGATCGTAAGAGGTCGGGGTCTCGCCGGCCAATTCTTCCAGCGTCATTCCTTTCGTCTCGGGGATCAAGAGGGTGGAGAGCATGCCTAAGAACATGAACAAAGCGAATAGCTCGAGAAGACGGTCAAGCCATGGCGAGCAGGCGTTGCCGTGACAGTCGGCAGGCGTGTCCTTCGACAACAATGGGATACTGATGATTTGTGCAAGAATGGCGCCGACCTTGCCCATTGCCGCCGAGATACCGTGACCTGTGGATCGATAACGTGTTGGGAAGCACTCTCCTGGAACGATGAAGGTTGTCGTGTTCGGGCCTATCTGTATTAGTTTGGTTGTGGGTGAAGACGGTACGCTCTTGGCACTTACCGAAGTTGAAGAAGAACTGCCCAATAATGTAAAGCGTGAGGAAGATTGGGTGAGGAAGCTGATGAAGCATGAAGCCCAAGATGCAAAATAAGACGGTCAGGACAAAAAACCCCAACATCTGCAGGGGCTTGCGACCCATAGTGTCGATGGCGAACACACTAGCCCAGTATCCTGAGATGACATTGTCAGCGAAAACACATGCGAATCCTATTTGGAAGAGAGGTCTTACCAGGTATAGCTCCAGCAGACGACAGAATGATCATGCCGACTGCTTGATTATGTAGCTTCTCATAGAAGTTGGCTCCATCGCCGTAGCCAATGGCTTGGAGCACAGAGGTGTTATTCAACCCTAGGCCATAGAATGCCAGATCCTACCTCACATGTCAGCGTATCAGCGGTGGTTGAGAAGCAGGGTAACTTACGAGGAAGAACCAGGACAAGGCAGTGCCCATCAAGGTCTTGAAGTTCTTCCACTGTGCGAAGAACGCAAACGTATCGCGCCATGAGGCACTCGGGGTGTTATATGCGGGTCCAGCCTGTTTCTTCATCCTGAATTGTAGCTCTGGATCGACTTCGCCTTTTGACTTGCTCGCCATGTACGCCTTGATATCGGCGTCAGCCTTCTCGACGTCCTGCTCCACATCAAAAGTATATCGCGGCGTCTCGGGAATGGTGACGCGGTAGTACAAGGCAAGACAGGCAGGTAAAGCGCCGACTCCGACAATGATACGCCATGAACGGTCGGCAGCAAGTTGACACCGTTCATGACAACTGGCAATCGTGGTGACATCGAGATAAGATTCTTTGAATGCTTCCGCCGTAATGAGGGCGACAACCGAGGCTCCCAATTGCCCCAAGCCTTGCATGCTGAAAACTGCAGCAATCATGGCTCCTCTCCAGCGGGTTGGCGCAAATCTGCCGTGAATGTAAGTTCAAGCCTTCCCCGACAACAGTGGAAATAACGTACTCTGAGGTGATGACCGAACTGAGAGGATAGTCGCCGCCAATTCCAATGCCCTGCTCGTTGTTAGTTAAGCTGACTATGTACAGAGAACCCGGCATTCCTTACCATGATAATTCTCCAAAAGATCATTAGCCCTGTGAACCCAACGGACTGACTTGGCGAGACAAGCGCAGCGCTCAGCGTCGCCAAGATAATGATGCCAAGTTCCACTCCATACATTCTCCTCCTGCCAAAAACGTCCGCAAGCCAGCCAAATACAAGCTGACCTATGATTATTCCAGCACTGGTCGAAGCCTTGAGAGCGGAGTTGACGGAGCCTGGTAACTCTCCGTGGTTGCCGCCATAGCCATGCTGAATCTGATCGGGAGGCCCTTGCCAGAAAACGACACCCAGGAGAGTGATGATGAGGTTAATTGCAAAAATATCGTACGAGTCGAGGAAGAATCCAACACCTGCTACCAAAATCGCTCTCACATCTGTTGCATCATGTTAGTGAACGCGCGTCAGAGAATCGGGAATCATTGACGAACGGTATAAGCCAAAAGGAACTTTGTCAATCTCGCTCAAAGCCAGCCGCCTCCGTAGGGCGGGTCTGATATAGAATAGTCGTTGTAAAAGTTATGAAAAGCATTGTTGCCTCCGTTAGTCCGCCGGTAACCCCCTCGCTCGGAGGGGGTCATCGGCGGCGGTAACATGTCGTCCATCTTCAAAGGTCTAGCGGTTGAATGCTCGAGCGGTGAGGGCGACTATTTACGACGGCGTTGTGGCCCGATCTATAACTCGATGGTTCGCCCGGCAGCCATGATGAAATCGGAAGTCGTTCGTATACCAAGATGCGTCCTCCTCCGGTGATCCCCCTCCAGCGTCAGTCGAAGAATGTCGTCGTCACAGGCAATGTTGGTCGACTCGATGGGGTTCTCCGGGTTATTAGAGACTGGTACTCGAGATACGAGTGATTGCGGCAAGATCTCTGGGCGTTGAAGATCAGGGGACTAAGTTCAAGCGGCTCGGATGTAGGTGCGCGGGACGAAGGGGTGTGGGAGAGTTTAAAGGGAATGTGCTGCAAGACCACCAGGGCCGCAGAGGCGCATGCCACCTACGTCCCGCAGGATCCGTTCTGCAGGACGTTCGTAATGGCACACCTGATGGGGCGAGCGAGGGGCTGAACGTGGGCGACAGGGGACGACAAGGCAAGCCTGTCGCAAGGGGATGCCTGAAGCAGGGGTGAGGGGGTGTCGGCCGCGAAGTGACCGATTGGATAGGAAGAATGAGACGGGGGACGTTATGTCCGTGTTAACTGTCGGCCTTGTCTTTGCCTGTAGCATCAGCAAAGACGTGGACTGTGCTTGATGTGAGGTTATTTGACGCAGGAAACGACGATGATGTAGGACGATGAACAGATGCGGAAATGGACTCGTTGGACGAGGTTTAGGTTGAAAGGGGCGTTATCATGGTGGTGGTTCGCATGCCTTCAAGGTTAGGGGGTTGTTCATTGACTCCCGGCGGGAGTTTGGGGGCCACACAGTCCAGGAACAACGAGCCCCAAAGTCAAAAAGATGAGTGTGTCGGGATGGAGAAAGCATGCAGTCATTTTGGGAAGCTCGGTGTCTGATCCCAAAGGGAGAGATGTCTCAAGTTCTTAATGTGTTGCGCTAATTGGAGAAAACATGGAATGAGAATGCAGATTGACTTTTCTCGCACTCTGCCAGAATTAGCTGAAGAGACGAACAAGAAACGTACTTAAAAAGAGTAAACGGCAGCGGGCGATTGTGAGTGTAAGAGGGTGGACGCAGTGGTACGACGTGGGCCCAGAAGGCGCACATGAGATTAATCCCGGGCCACGTGTTGGCGATACCGCCGTATGGCGACTCTTCTGCCAGGGGCGGGGCAGAAGGAAAATGGATTCTGCATCGTTCGAACGGCTGGGCAGGCCTGAGGAACGTTGGCATGGCGCTAATGCAAATCTGAACAGAAATGCAGCAGAGACACCGAACGCTGAAAAAGAATTCATCGTCGTAGTCGTCGTAAGATGGCCCCGGCTCCCAGCGGACAAGCTTTGGTTGGCCATACGTACGCTTTGTGGAGGGGGATGGGATCGGACAGATGTGAGGGCCAACTGTTGGTCATTTGAGACGAGGAACAGCAGCAGTGCGCGGCCAGCCTGGACGGAAATGGGGGAGAGGGACAGGCCAGAAAAGAAAGGACGGGCAGTTGCCAAACTGTCACGGAAGCCGGACCTGGCTGGACTCTGGGTCTGAACGCACCTGCTGCAACTTGCGACTTGCGACTGGCGACTGCAGGATAAGGTACCAAGGCAAGGTAAGGTAGGTACGGCGGAGGCGGGTACTCAGGGAATGCAAGGCAATGTATTAGACAAGGTACAGTACCATGGATACGAATAACTTGGGAATAAACTTGAGGAGGCCAGACGCCAGCCCGTGGATCTCAGACATCAGGGTGCATTCGCATCCGGAAGCTGGAAATGAGCACAGGCAGGCAGACAGGCAGGCCAGGCACAGGCTCACTCACAGCTGAGGAAGTCAGGCAGGCAGGCAGGCGGGCAGGCGGGCATGGACGGGAGACAGGGCAACACAGGGCAGGTGCCAGGTGCAACCCCACGGTGCCTCAGTCATGGAAGCCCCCACCTCGCTTGCTTCTTGCCCGTTGAATCGTTGGTTGACCCTGCCCTGCTCCGTCTTCACGTCTTAAGAAAGTGCAGCGGCACTCCTTCCTTCCCTTCGTCCTTCCCATGTTGCAGTGTTACACTCAAAAAAGGCGCGTCTGTGCCGTCCGCAACGTCCGCAGGACGCTCGTGGACCGGCAGGGAAAGCGCCCTTTATGCGGTGGCTCCTCCCCACTGATACCAGGCAGGGGTGCTCCTTCTAGAAGCGCTCTGGAACACCGTCCACACGGAACCCTCTTGACGCAGACCGGCAGCAGATCTGTCCCGATTGGGCCACTGTCAACCTGAACCCAAAAGCCTTTCTTCTCTCCCACGAGGGGTGGTGGCTTGATGGCGGATAAAACACGTTGAAAACGCGCTCCTTTTTGTCTAGTTTGCTGTCCAACCATACGCTGCCGTCTTGACCTCTCTCTCGCCAAGCCACGGCGACACAGGACGCCTCAGCACACCGCATCAAGTTTACCTAACCAATTGCCAGCACAATAGCCGTTCCCAGGTCTTCCCGTCCGCCTTGTTGATGACAGGACCACATCGAACCCCCCACAGTCTCCAGATCTGCCAATGCACTCGCCTGCCTCTTCACCGAGACGGACAAGGGTTCCCCGAGCCAATGGCAAGGATACCCTCTGACACGTGGGCCTCGTGGGCCTTGAGACCGAGCCTTCTCCGCCTGCTGACGATGTGCCGAAGGGGGGACTGCATTTCTACACTTCCATCGTCGATGCTTGCTCAGGTTGTGGCTAGTTTTTCTTGCCTGGTGGGGAGAGGCGGAAAAATAACTGCACTTGCTTCCGCTTGAGCATTACGCTGGTGGCAGGCAGATGATTTGTCGAGTCGTGCCAATAGCCGGCTGACGTAAAACGTCTCAATGCGACCGATTCCCGCTCGTCTCTTCAACCACCACGAAGCAAGCTCGTGGTCTTTGCTCGCGATTAACTTTTGTTTCACTTCTCTGTGGAATGATTGGCGAGTCATCTTCTGACCTCATTCTAGCTATCTGCCCCGCGGAAAACCTCCGTTGGTGCTTCTTATGCTGTCTTCTCAGCGGACGCTGGCAGATATGAGTTCAGGAATTTCCGAAGGGTTCTTCATCTCCAATCTATTTCATTCCGCGTGGCAACTTGCCGCAGGATACTTATTCATGTTCATAGTTGCGGGCGTTCGACTTCGAGCTCGACTCAACGGCGGACCATTCCGCCCTCACATTCTCAAAACAAAGTTGACCAAACAAAGTTGGATTCTCACGCAAGAGGCAACTTGAAGTTGACACACGTTTGCGGCATCGTTCGTCCCTCGTACGGACGGTGCCAGATACGTCGGCCATACGGTGCCCCCCCCTCCGTTCTGCCCTGCGCTGAGATAACCTCCGCACCCAGATTTGACGTCCGGTGCCAGGGCACATACAACAGTATGGGCCGGCGGGGATCTGAATTTCCGGGCGTCAAGTGGAAACTCTCGCGCCTGGCTCTACCTATGGCAAGCTAGCAGTTAGAGTCTTGAGATTGCATACGGGTACTGGTTCCGCTTCATTGAAGCTCTGGACTGACACGTCACGTTCGAATCGTCCGTTTGAGCAGAGGCATCCCGACTTAACGCAGCATGAACAGTTCCATTTTTTGCACCGTCTATTTCCATGATCGCTGACTTGTTGAAAGAAACCAGGCCTGTTGAAACAAAACAAACAAATAAGACTCCACCGGACACAACCGTCATATCTTTTTTTACCAGGCGGTAATGTCGTCTACCTCGGCCTCTCCAAAGGTGCTACTCTTGGTCAGCTGACCCACACCGACTTCTTCGACTTCCTCGCCCTGCTTGCTCATGATATCAGGCAACGTCTCTTTCAAGAAGTCCAACACGTAGCGGTTGACTTGCTCGAACTGCAGCAAGAAGGCATCGTGGCCTTCAGGGCTGTCGATGCGCTCGAGCCTGGCATTCTTGATGTGCTCGGCGATTTCCTCCTGCTCAGCAAAGGTGAACAGGCCGTCGCTCTCGATACCGAGAACCAGGGTGGGTTGCTCGATGAGGGCCAAAGCCTCAGCAATTGTCGGCGCGCGGTCACGAGAGACATCGTGAGTGTCGAGCTTCCTCGTCATGGCAATGTAGCAGTTGCTATCGAAACGCTTCACAAATTTCTGTCCCTGGTAGCGCAGGTACGATTGCGCAGAGAAGTATGTCGAAGTCGGAAGCTTGTCGCCGCCCGTAAGGCTATCAGTCTGGGGACCGTGGAATTGGGGGTCAGGGGCGTCGACAACTGCGTCTGCCGGCGCGCCGTTGACAGCCGTTTCGCTTGTACCTCCCTGACTGTTCTGCCGCGAGATGGTAGCCCGCTTAACATTGTGACCGTCGTTGTGAATGTGGAAGTGGGCCTCTGACGGCGTGCTGGGCCGGGGCTTCTCGCGGATGGTCTGCCGCCTTGAGGGGTCAGGGATGTTCCGTCCGAAACGGGACTCGAAGGAGTTCCGGCTGCGGTAGGTCAGGAGAGCGGACATGCGAGCGGCGCCGAGACCGGTCGACGGCGGGTCGTCGAATGGGTAGTAGCCGTCGTCGTACTTGGGGTCGGCATAGATGCTCTGCCTCTGTGCCTCGCCCCAGCTGATACCCCATGCGCTGTGTCTGCTTGAGGTCGCAATAGGCACAACGCAGCGAATGTATTCCTTGCCCAGATACGCCCACTCCAACACAAACATGCCACCGAGAGATCCACCGATGACTGCGGCAATTTGCTTTACTCCAAGCTCATCCAACAGCAGCTTGTGCAGGCTTGTTTTCCATGTTAGTTGATGTAGCCATCTACTGGGACGAGGCTACTCACTTGACATCATCACGGATTGTCGTGAGAGGGAACTCGGGCCCGTATCTCCCTTTGGACGGATCGCCGTCCTTGGCAGTGACTGGGCTTGCGGTGCCGTAAGGGCTTCCGAGAGCGTTCATGCACACAATGAAGAATCTCGAAGTATCGAATGCTCTTCCCGGTCCGCCGAGGAGGGGGCCCCACCAGTCGCTAACGTCTGCGCTGCCAGTCAAGGCGTGGCAGATGACCATGGCATTGTCGCCGTTGGCGTTGAGCTTGCCCCGCGTGGTGTAGGCGACAGGCACATTCTGAAGGGTGACTCCCGATTCGAGGGTGAAGGAGGGGATGGTGGCGATTTGTTGCTCCGGAATCAGGGTAGCAAACGGGTTCTCAGGCTGCGTCTGGGTTCTTTCTTACAGGTATTCAGTCACTGGTCTTCTCATCTCATGTTCGAGCGCGCGTATGTGTTTACAGTAGAGAGGGACATAAGGATGAATGAGAAGTTGGTGTAGAAGAGCATCCCGAGTCGCTTGACTCAAAATTCATAAAAGATTGCACTGAGAAGACAAAGAAAGAGAGCGCGTTCCAACGCGCCGGGGCAGAGGTTATACTGACCGTATCTCGGCTGAGAGCCGTTTTGTAAATTTTGTTCCGTCATCCCGACTTCGGAACCAACGAGGGGCAGCGCAAGTCTGGTAGAATGAGGTAAAATGCTGTCAATTGGCGATGCAACGAAGAGTCGTAAGCCAGATGTGACAAGGGCAAGGTTTCTGGGGACTTGAGGGTCCTCCGCGATGGCGAGATATGCGAGATATATAAAGAATCTGGGGTTGGGACTTGCTGAGAATGACTCTTCACTGGCCGGCGTTCAGCGAGAAGAAGCCAGAGACCTGTCCCGAAAATGGCGTAATCGCTCCGGGGGGTTTCTTGGGTAGGTCGGTACGTACTTCTGGACCTTTTTTTTTTTTTTTTTTTTTTTTTTTTTTTTTTTTGCGTTGTGATTCATTGGCTCCGCGGGGTCGATGAGTCAGCCAGCAGCTGAATGTCTCGAGCCAACGACAGTTGAATTGGCTGCAAGTCCTGAAGACGCTAGATTTTAGGGGCACCCCTGCGGATTTGCATGTAACCGATACATGCCGCCAGCCGGTACAGAATTCGCGTCTGGTCCGCTCCACTTTCAGCAGAGCCGCCCCAGACGGGAGTCGTGGTCAGAGCCGACCGTGGACGCTACCTGCGCTGACAGCCTTGTCTTTTCGTGAGGCTGCTACCTACCGCCCGTTTGCAGTGAGCCAAGTGGATCTGAAGCTCTGTGTCTCCGGTGGATCACATTGCTGCAACTGCCTCTTCACGCGAGAAATCGTCCATCCTCACCATTCCCGTCGCCAAACCCGAAAAGTCACCCAAGTCCAGCCATACGGCGACGACATTTCTCTAATCATTGCATCGTTTGTTTCGGGTCTCCGAATTGTCCCTTCGACCAGACACGATTGCGCCTACTTTTATTTCCTTTGTGCACGTCATTCCTTGAACTAGCTATCGACACGCGACGAGAGCTCCTTCCCTCCGCCTGGTACCTCACCTCCTCCTCCTCCTCCTCCTCCTCCCACCAGCTGCGCGCGCGCAAACGAATGACCATCAACTGACCAGACATGCCGACAGGAGAGAAACACAGAATCGACGCGCGTCTCCAATGATACCCTGAACGAAATCGCGATCCGAGAGCACCATGCCTCCGAAGCGCAAGGCTCGCGGCGGCCTCGCCAACGAGGGAAGCAGGCCCTCTCCTCATCGGCCCGGCGACACAACCTTGGGCCAGCGCGACAGAGACTTCTCCGAGGGAGGCGGAAGAGGCGGCCGCAGGGTAGGAACACTAGAAGAAACGACCGCCGAGATTCAGCGCAGGGACAGCAGCAATCACACACAGCCACCCGCGACGAGCTCATCGAGCGCCTCCCGCGTCACGTCCCCGACTGTCCCCAGACCTTCTTCGGCTCCGTCTCAGTCGCAGCAGCCGGCGCCGGCACCAGTCACAACCGATCAAGCGGCGCCTACCGCTGCTGCCTCGATATCCCACCCGCCTTCTCCGGTGCCGACAAATTACTGCTATGAACATATTACCGACGATGCGATCGCTTCGTGGACGGCCAAGAGCCGACAAGAGCTGATCGAGCATGCGAAGCAATCCAAGTTAGATGTTGACATTGAAGAACTGACCAGCATCTATCAAGAATTCATCCATGCTGTCTTGGAGGGCCGCCTGTCGCCTTCCGACGCTGGCGCGTGCATGAAAGAGATACTCGGTTCGGAATCGCAAGAAATGATTAAGGAGTCATTTTCGTTCGAGCCGCACACTCTCTTCCTCGACACGCTGTCCATCATCTTCGACAACGATCGCGGGCTTTTCAAACCCCTGCTTCGCGATTTTATCCAGAGCTCCGGCATCTCTCCTGCCCTCCTACGCCAGGTCCTCGATGCCCAACTCTTGCAAGATCTCGGCCTCATCCGCACCACCTTCGTGAAGCTCGGAATTCGCCACGCCACAAATCTTCTCTACCGACAAGCAAACTACAACCTGCTGCGTGAGGAGACCGAGGGTTACTCTAAGTTGATGACAGAGCTCTTCACGACCAGCAGCTCGGAACCACCCACAGCCGAGGCAGCCCACGCCGCGTTTGAGCGTCTCAAAGGACTTATCGGCACCTTTGATCTTGATGTTGGGCGTGTTCTCGACGTTACGCTTGATGTTTTTGCCGCCGTGCTTATCAAGCAGTTCCGGTTCTTCATCAAGCTGCTTCGCGTCAGCTCCTGGTGGCCTCGCAACCAGAACCCGCCTTCATCCGTCTACGTGGGCGGTCTACCCCTGGGCATTGCCTGAAAACTCACACTGGCAGTCCAGTGACGAGTCTGAAGCGGAGGCGGTTGGGTTGAGACGTCAGCGTGATATCGAGTTCTGGAACAGGGCTCGTGAGATTCATTTGGACGCCTTCTTCCAGCTTGGAGGAAGGGAGGTCACAGAAGAGAACCTGAAACAGTTGGAGGTGTCCGAGTCAACTTCCGAAGCCGAAGTCAACGCCGCCTCGGCGTGGATGAAGGCAACCAAGACGCTCCCCCCTCAAGGCAACCGCACAGCTGCCCAACTCCTCGGCTTCAAGTTACGATTCTACTCTTCCAATGCTCGAGATGCCGATGACGTGCTGCCGGCCAACCTTCTCTACCTAGTTGCGCTTCTCGTCAAGGTCGGCTTTATGTCACTCGCTGACATTTACCCTCATCTTTGGCCTCTGGATGACGACATGGAGGCTTTGAGGGAAAAGCGTATAAAAGAACTTGAGGAGAAGGAGAGACAGAGTCGACCTGGTGCCGCACAGAATGCGCTCCTTATGGCAGGGGCTCTTCCTGATGACACAGCACCTATGCCGATTACTCGCACACGAGATGCCTCCGGAAAGGCTGATGCGGACGCGAAGACCGATGCCGGCGCGGATGAGAAGGAGAAGCTACCGGAACCTATGGAGCAGAAGGCGGCATTGCTCATCTGTCTATTGACGATTGGCGCCATCCCAGAGTCTTTGTTCATTCTTGGCCGGTTCCCCTGGCTACCCGAGGCCTTCCCTGAAGTCCTTGACCGCGTACATCGCATCCTCAACCACAGCATTGAAAAGGTCTATCGGGAAAGCCGACCCACACCCGTCTGCTCTGCTGAGTGCCCTTCCAAGTCGATCGCAGACCTTGACCAGAGTGGCGTTCCTAAGGGCACCGTCAAGCTCACTACTACACCTCCCAAGAAGTCTATGAAGTGGCCATTCCCCGACGCCTTCGACGGAAGAGACCAGCATTATCGATTCTACTGGGATGAGTGGGCAGACAATGTCCCTGTTTGCCAGACCGTCGAGGATGTCTTCACCCTATGCGATACCTTCTTGAACATCTCCGGCGTCAACATCGGCAAAGACCCTGCTTTACTGGCAAAGTTTGTTAGTATCGGAGCCAAGAGTCTTGGACAAGATCGGTCCCAGGAGAACCTTGACCGCTGGCAGGAACTTCTTCGACGCATTTTGGTTCCCGCCCTCAGCATGACCACAGCCAACGCGGCAGTCGTGAACTCTGTTTGGGACCTTCTCAAGCTCTACCCCGTCACAACCCGCTACTCTATCTATGCGGAGTGGTTCGAGGGTCAAATATCCAGACTGCCAGCCATGAAGGCAGCCTTTGCCCGGACTCGCATCGAGACGAGAGGTGTGATGAAACGCATTTCATTGACCAATCTCAGCGAGATGGCCAAGTCTTTGGCAAAGACCAGCTACTCATCCCCAGGCATCGTCTTCAAGGAAGCCTTGAGCCAGATCGAATCCTACGCCAATCTCATCGAAGCGTTCGTTGAATGCGCCAAATACTTCACTGACTTGGCGTACGATGTGCTGGTATGGTCGTTGATGAGTTCCCTCGGCGGCAAACAAAGAAGTCGCACCCAGGAATCTTCAGTCCTTCTTACCAGCAAATGGCTTCAAGCTTTGTCCAAGTTTGCCGGCAAGGTTTTCAAGCGATACTCGATCTTGGACCCGACCCCGATCCTTCAATACGTCGATGATCAGCTTTTCAAAGGTAACTCTACGGATCTGATCATTCTCAAGGAGCTCGTAGCTTCCATGGGAGGCGTTGTTCAAGTCCTTGACTTTACCGACGAACAGATTCTGGCCATGTCAGGAGGGGAGGTCTTGCGTCGACAGACCCTGCTTGGTCTCCAGGACAAACGTTTCGAGTCGGGACGCAGCGCCAAGCGTCTCATGCAATCATTGACCGAATCGAAGCTTGCTGGACGTATTCTCATCAACATTGCTCAATACCGCCAGTCAGCCATTTTCAAGCTCCCCGATGACGAGGCTCATATCAAGTACATCGGTTCCGTTATCGACGACAGCCACCAGATCTTGGTTCAGTATCTCGACCTCCTTCGAACAAACTTGGAGCCCCAGGAGTTTGATGCGCTTGTCCCTGCCATTGCGCGTCTCATGGATGACTTTGGTCTTGATGCCAGTCTCGCTTTTCTCATCGGCAGAGAAGGCGTCTCACACGCTATGTTCGCGAAGAAGCCGGATGTTCCAACTGTCGCGGATACCGACGGAGATGTGTCTATGGTGCCGGACGGCCAAGAGACAACTGAGGATGAAGAAAGGAGGCTTACGCCACAAGAAGTCCGGGAGAAGGCGAAGAAAGACGCCATGCGTCAGATTCACGAAGCTCTTGAGCCTCTCAATGCCTCCATCCAGTCCATCACGCCCGAGGCTTCTTGGAGCAAGCTCAGTTCTGAATTCTACGTTCTCTTTTGGGCACTTCAACTCGGCGACATTGAAGTACCTGCCGCGAGCTACAACAGTGCCCATAAGAGAATTGCCAACTTGGCCAAAGATCTCAACAGGGACCGTTCGGACATGAGCCGCAGCGGCGTCAACAAGAAGAAGACTAAAGAGGCCGAACTTCAAAAGATTGGCAATGAACTTCCTAAGGAGGCTGATCTGCAGATGAAGAGGGCACGCGTCGTCAGAGACTACATGTCTGATCGAATGAGCACGTGGTTCACAGGATCGGTTACCAAGTTGAACGGTGTTTCGGACGCAATCCTAGAGCAATGTTTGCTTCCCCGACTCGTGCTCTCTGCCAGCGACGCTGAGTACTGCTACGCCCTCATCAGAAAGATTCACAGCTTCGGTGCACCCAACTTCCGCTTGAAGGCTTTGTACGACCGAATTTTCAACGTCAACCGACTTCGGTCCATGATCTTTACTTGCACCGTTCGTGAAGCTGAGCATCTCGGAAGGTTCCTGAACTGCATCTTGAAGGACCTCGCCAAATGGCACCGAGACTCCAATGTCTTCGAGAGGGAAGCCGTCGGCAAGCGTAGCAATCTGCTTGGCTTTGCATCGGAGTTTGATGCGGAGGGACAACCAACGGCGTACTACGATCACGCGCAATTCCGAGACATTCTGTACGGTTGGCACAACAAGCTTAACCTGGCTTTGAAGTCCTGTCTCGGCGGCATGGAGTGGATGCACATTCGCAATGCCATGACCGTTCTCAAGGCTGTTCTTGAATTCTTCCCGGCCGTTACCTTCATGGGCAACCAGTTTATTGAGCAGCTCAAGACCATCACTGAGCGTGAGGCAGCCTCAAAGACTGCGGCAGCCGGAGAGGAGGGCCACCGCGTTGATCTTTCAGTTGCTGCCCAGGGTGCATTGTCCGAGTTGCAGAGGAGGAAGGCGAAGTGGGTATTGCCAGCAGGCTTCCGTCCAAATATGGTGGGTCGATCAATCACAAGCCAGAAGCCAAGTATGCTGACCATGACCCAGAACGGACAAGCCCAAGGAAAGACGAAAGATGGCGATGCGACAGGTCTGCGCCCAACCGCTACCGAGTTCAAGCCTGGCTCTGCCAAGAGTGCAGCAGAGCAGGAGGACGGAGAAGTCAAGGACGGTAAGGATGCCGAAAACCGACCGTCTGGTCCGTCGGCGCCTGCGAACCTCAGCCAAAAAGACGCCAATCTTCCTCCCAAGCCCTCCGGTGCCCAGAGAGACTCAGCAAAGCCCGGCGCTACCCCCTCGGTCAACTCTGCTGCCTCGAGTAAACCGTCAACGCCGAAGCCCCAAGTTGGCACCCCATCGGCAAACAACGCACACCAGAGGGACGGTCCGAAGCCTATTCCCACGAGCGCGCCTTCAGGACTACCAAAAAGGCCCGACGTGCCTATTCCAGGCCACTACCGCAACCACTTTCCTCCTGAAGGCCTGCCCGAACGCCGCGACCAGAGAGATAGCCGCGAGCCGCGTGGCCCCAGAGACTCGAGAGAACCCCGCGACTCTAGGGATCATAGGGAACCACGAGAGTCTAGAGACCCTCGGTTTGTTGAGCCCACTCGCCCTGACCGCAGCCGCGAATTTGCCAGTCAGGAACGCCGTGGACCGGACGGCCCCAGAGAAGTCGGTCGCTTGTCGGAGAAGGACTGGCCCGGCAGACAAGAACCTCAGCGCCGGGAACATGGCAATCATGATCGTGACAACCGCCAGTCACGGGACAGACAGCCTCAGGCTAATGGCCGAGCTTCTGAGCCTGGTCGACTTTCGAGAGACACAGTCATGTCTACGCCGCCCCCTCAAGCAGCACAGCCGCCACCTGAGGAGCCGCCCATCAACTCTGCCCGACTTGCTCTGATCCAGGGTGACCAACCAGAAAGGCCCAACCGTTCAGAGAGACCACCACGGTCATCCGAGCCCGATCGTCGTAGTGGCAGAGGACCGCGAGGAGGCGACTCGGACCGCTCTGACATCATCAACCCGGAGCGCGCCGCCTTGATCGGAGAGACTCGCCCGGAGCCGCCATCGCGTCCAGCACGAGATGAGCCCAGAGAAAGAGGCACGCCTCGCGGCCACTCCCCAGACGTAGTGGACGCTTCAACCCGGATACCCCTGACGCCGGAAGAGATGACAGACATGGTCGCACTCATCACTCAGACCATCGGTCGTCAAATCGAGATGCACACAATGAGTCCCCAGCTACGCATCCACGAGCCGATCGAGCTGGCGACCGTGACAGTAGCCGGCCTGGACAGGACAAGGGCAGGGAAGCATTCCTTGGCCCCAGTCGAGGCTCTGATCCCGACCACGCCCGCCAAGACCACAACTATGGTCGCTTGAATCCCATCCAGTCTGTCGTTACGAACGAACCGCCCTCCGGACCTCGCGGTCGTGGACGAACATCCGCTCGAGGTGGCGGTGCCATGAATACTCCCAACTCAAGATCCGATGGGCGTTTTCCCGGCACCGATAGCCCGGCGGCGCCTGACGAGAGGCATCCACCAACCGGACCGGCCTCGGGTAGGGGGCGCAGGAACCAGTACGATCCGAATCAGAATCAGTCCGTGAGCTCGCCCACGACAGCGACGCCCACTCCCAGCACACACCCCGACCGCGCTCGTGTCATCAACTCTGGACCGCCTGGCCCGCCGACTCCTGGTGCCGGAGGCCCAGCCACTGGAGTTCACCCAGATCGTTTGGCCCAGATTGCGTTTCCGGCGCCCGCGCCCCACCTCCGGGAGCCGCCCAACCATGGCCATTCCCGGCCATCGCTGCCTCCCATCAACACCCCTGACCGGCCTCTGGAGGCGGCAACAGGAACGTTCAGACGCCCACCGGCAACTTCCCCGGCCCGACCGATGTTGCACCTTCTGGACCCGCGTCAACTGACAGAGGTCGTGGTGGCAGTCGAAGGCAACTTGCGGGTATCAACAACACTCTGCAACAAGCCCAAGCTAACATGCCGGAAACTAGCCGCGGCACTACCATCCGGGGACGTGGAGCAGCTCGCGGTAGCATCGCTGGTTCTGACGCTCAAGTTTTGACCGGCGCGTCTCCCATCTCGACTCCGACTCAAGAACGCCCGGATCCAATCCGGCAAGATCGCGGCCAGGCTAATGGAGAGGATCACTCACGCAACGAACATGATCGCAGCAGAAAAGAACACCGCTCGGACCGCGGCCGACAGTCAAGACGAAGCAGCCGGGAACGAGAGCAGCGCAGTCAAGAACGCGAGAGGGAGCCTAAGGAGCCACGTGAGTATAGAGACCGAAGGTCCGGGGCCCAAGGCCACTCTTCGAGCAACCGAGAGGAACGCGAGCCAAGGCGATCAGGACGGGATCCTTCCGGTAACACCAGGGACTCTCACTCCAATGCAGCCCACGGCAACAACCGCGAAAACATTGGAGGTGGACGTGAGCCACGTCATCGCGGCGATCGTGGCGATGGCGTGCGTGCGGATGGAGCACGAGGAGAAGCAGGTTCGGGAGGACGCAATGAAGAATGGGGGGGAAACACACGAGGTGCGCCTAGAGGAGGACAACGCGATGGCGGATCGAGGCAGAACGACGACCGACGCGAACCGCGAGAGGAACGCGGTCGCAAGAGGAGAAGCGAGGACGCCACCGGTCTCGGAAACGATCGCGAGAAGAGGCAGAGACGTTAGGAGAAATCTCAACCTTGGAAGAAAGGCAGGGGAGGTTGGGTTTATTAATCGACAAGAGGGAGAGAGAGAGAAGCGTGTGGTTGCGAAAGAGGAAAGAAAAGATTATTTGTGTCGATACGACGACATGCGGCACAGAATGGGCAAAGAGGACCACACAAATTCCGCGACGAGCATTCATTACACTGCTACTATTATTTTACTTTGCGAGTTTTGCACGACTGGTCAAAAAGGGATGGCCGAAATTCCAAGTTCAGATACAAAGACAATCCACTCCGTGTCAAATCCCACAAAACACATCATACACATACATCGTCCTCGTCGCTCGGACACTATCAGGAGCCAACGCAGCGCAACCGGGGAGAAGGGACAGATACATCTCGGTACCCTCTCTTACCTGGTGCTGCGTTGACGGCCCTGCGACCGCACCCATGCGACCTCTATTAGATTTGCATCCGCCCACACAACTACATAATGATTCATGTTCACTTCGTCGACAACGCTTTTATGATACCCAATACTTTTTTCCTTCAAAAAAAGTTTCCTTTTTTAAGTCTTACGCGTAGAAGTAAGGGGGGAGATCAGTAGAAGAGAGGAGGTGGTGGGGGGCATTGGAAAACTACTTGAGTAGCCCTGGTAGAGATGGAGGGCTTGCGAGTGTACATCATCAGGCATTGGTACAGGGGGGCTCGGGTAAAGGGGGTTGCTTGTATTGCTTGTGAGAGAGTAGAAAAGAAATTCAGATTCGTTGGCTTAACTTTACCGTTGAAATAAGGCTGTCCGCTTGTTTGTGAGAGGGGGGCTTGGGGTAGAGCCGTAGGATGTAAATCAGTTGGACTAATATCTGTCGAGATGATACGAATCTTTGACGTGGTGTCTTTGTGATTCTTGGATGAGATCTCAACACTTGGGGCATCTTCCGCCGTTGAACAGCATTGGTTCTCTCAACTCGGGGTCGTGACTGCAAGCTCAGCGGCATCATCTCTGGAAAACGGCCAAATATCTCATTGTCTATCTATCAAAACTCTCTTAATGCATCCCCTCGTGTTTACCAGGTCACCCCGAGAGAGCATGTTAATATCCCCCTTAGGCGGGGATCCAGTGGCAGCGGGGGCTGATGTTAGCGCCGCCCGAGGAGCTCGCAAAGATCGGGTGGTAATATCTTCCCGAGATGTTGCCTTCGATGGGTGTGGGGGCTTCGCATGTCTGCGTGTTGTCGTGCCAGATGCCCGCCTGTCCACGGTATTCGGCCGTTCCGCAGTTAAGCTTCGCGTAGGCTTGGAAGCTTGCCTGGTACGCGGCTGGAACTGCTGGTTCGCAGCTCATTTTGGACTCCTCGTTGCCGGCCATGCCGAGGCCGGCGAGAGCGAAGAGAATGATGGCGGTTGGGGAGTGCACTGTGAGTTTTGTGAGCTTTTGTTCTTTTGGGCAAGTCTTTCTGGAGACGGGAGAGAAGATGAGGCAACGAAAGAGGTTAGGAATAACATTGACGACTTACTGGTTCGTATGATGAGACTGAGCACTTCGTCTAAGGTGGAGAGTAAGTCTGGGCTGGGGACTGCCAAGAGAATGGATGGATGATGAAGGGCTAGCTGCAGCTTATAAGATATATACGTAGGTAGCTTTTGAGTACTCCGGCGGAGAACTGCCCTTCATCTTGAGCAGGCGACGGCCTGTCTCTTAGAACGCACAAGCTTTGTCAAATCAAGACATGTTAGATCAATACGAGCCTCTCAAGTGTGCATCATTTAACTGGTATAGCGAACCACGTAGAACAAGCAATTCGTTTTGATTAGACCAGGGGTTGTCAACAACAAACAAATTAGGCTGGTCATAGTTCTTGAACTCAAACGAACGCCGATATCTGTACGGAGTACTCGCAAACGTTAATGGAAGAAAAGCTTATTTTGACAAGGGAAGCAGAGCCTCACATCACAGCATACCCTACCAGTTGGTTGATTCCTAGTTAGTGATTCACCGCTAAGCCACGCTTCACTCTAACGTAGATTATGTTCAGGCCAGATGTCCTCAAACCACAACACGCTACTAATTCTGCCATGTTTGGGGCAATAAGCAATGCTTTGATATGATTAACGAAACAATTGCAATGGCACACGATTGAAGCACAATCTCAGAACTGCATGTGGTCTGGAAAGTCTGAGTTGATTTGTCGTTGCGGGTCACTGTAAAAGGATAAGACCCCAATGGCGCCGCAACAAGCAGCCTAGGCACAAGAATCACGTCAACACTGAGTGTGGTGCAATTTTCCGTAAAGTTGACACCGATTCAGTGCAGTACCATAATATATCCTAACAAGTCCCGAGTTGCTCGGGTGATAGCGGGCGTACCTGTGGTGTGGGACATGGGTAATAACATCGAATCTGCGAGGCCCGAAGCTCTCGCTTTGTGACGTAGCTAGGTCCCCTGGTCTACTTTCAGCAGATATCTGGTATTCTTTTGTCCTTTGAGCCCAGCCACATCCAATTTGTGGAGGTTTACGCCACACTATGAAAATTATGTTTATACTTTGATAGATGCCTACTAGGCATCGTGATGCTGTTTATGATATCAGATAACTGGTTTTCATTGACCAAGAGGTGATAGTTGCGGTTCATCCAGGGTCTTTCCCATGTCGGTCGAAGTGGAGGTCCGTGTTACGTTCACCGCCACGACCGGTCCTTGGTTCCCGTCGATTGCGGGTGGACTACACCACGCGCGATCCGCGGGTAGCGCCGTATTTCCGTACGTTTACTCAATTGCAAGATTCCCTATTCGCTAGAACCACGAGTCGGTCAGTCTAGGGAACATCTACTTAGATAGAGCCCCGCTGTGCATGCAATGTCACCCGCAAGCGATGGGACATTGCTGAACTTTACGTATTCGGCATCCTTTTATCGAGACATAAGCACCAATCAGCACCAGTTAATTGCACAACTTAGTGCATTCAGCCGTACATTCTTTGGGCATATGTAAATGATCAGCACTGATATCCAATCAAGGTACGTTCGGCCTTTTTATAATTTTGACATGCAATGAATGTATGGGATGAATGCGTATCAAGCGAGGATATCCTGGCTCTATCGAGGGTTCTGAAGCTTTGCCATCTGGAGCAAAACATCGCTCTCGGTCTCGCAATCGCTGAAAGGAGATATCGCAATGCGAAAGATGCGGTGTTCTGTATTTAATCATGGCTTCATCGTGCCTAATAGTCGATCCTGTGCATTCGCCCAGAACAACAGATTTAGTGCCCTTTTCTAACGAAGCTTGATCCAATGGCTGCCTCAACTCTTCCCGTGGCGGGTCCTCCGCTGACCCCAGGAATGGATTTCGGAACCCTTTCATACAGCGACCCCAAGGCCCAAGAATTCGACTCACTTGCCTCGGATGTATTTGAGACCATCAAAGGCAAACTTTCGGTAAGTTCGCCATCAACTCCAGGTGTCATCCCAACTAATCATCCGCCAGGCTTTGGACGAAGCCGATACACTGGCCGAATTCATTGTAACTGACAAGATGCCCCGTGGCGAACTCATGAAGACCATCTACATTGATGCTCGGCCAACCGGTACTCGCCTGCTTGAGTCCCCGCCCCCAGGGACAAGCGTAGATGTGACCGTTTCTCTGCGTCCGGATATGTTTTTCGGCTTGGCCAATGGCAATCTAGATGTGAACATGGTTGCCCGCATTGGCTTCAACGCGCAGGGCGCCAACCCTCCAAAGTCACACGATCTCTTGGACCGCATGTCTCCTCGGCCGTCCAAAGTCATGAATCCCAAGGATTACACCTTCTCTGAGGACGCGCTCCCGAAACCGACAACGGACATCGCGGAGATTAAGAGCAACATCAAAAAATTCGGATACGGGTATGAACATTGTTTACGGCGATCGCTATGTCGCAAAATGACAGCGGTGACTGATATGAGCTTTTAGATTAGTGAAAGACGCCCTGGCACCGGAACAGGTTCAAATTCTTAGACGGGCCATTCTCGAGCAAGCTGCCGGTGAGCGGAAAGCTGGTGTGGCTGACATTGAGGGCGGAACCAACCAACGGTTATGGTGCGTGAAAGCTCCCACAACAACCCTTGCCTATGCCGCATACGCTAACGATACCTGCAACTGAAGGAACGTTGTAAACAAGGGGGATGAGTTTCTAGATCTTTTGAATCACCCGCTGTTTGACGAACTGCTTGCATGGTTTTTGGGAGATTACTCGTACCTTTCTCAGGCTTCAGTCAACATCTTGGGGCCCAACAACATGCCGATGCCTTTTCACCGCGACCAGATTCCTATGAATCCTTTCACGGACGACCCGATTGGTCTGAGTTTCATGTTCTACATGGAGGACTCCAGCAAGTCGAACGGAGCCACGCACGTGATACCGGCCTCTCACATTGGCCATGTGCGCCCATGGGATCCAAACAGCTTCGTAAGTCTCCCCAAACGTTGAAGCTGAGTAAAACAGCCAGTGGACTGCCCTGGTTCTCAAACATAGCTAACCCCTTGCCACCCAAAGGATGGATCCATCCCAGCATCGGCCCCGGCCGACACTTGCCTGGTGTTCAACACCACTGTTTGGCACTCAACTGGCGTCAACAGCGCCAACGCCGAAAGACCCGCTCTCATCTACGCCTTCAGCCGCTACTTCATGAGTTCCACTGTGAACCCGTACCTGAGCTTGGGGCAAGATGTCTTGGACAAGTTGACTTTGCGGCAAAAGCAGTTACTTGGTTTTGTTGCCCGCCCGGCATTCAACTGGGTTGGCAAGACGAGATCGGCTGGCGAGCCTGTTGAGCGGGCTGAGGATGTTGGTAAGACGAGGGCAGAGTATGTACCGATTGGTGGTAAGGCTACTGGCATAGCCAGTATCTCAGAGAGATATACTAGGTAGCTCGTGTAATTCACGTCGTTGTGGGGCATGGGGTTGGAAATCAACCCGAGGCAATGGGGAAAATTTACTTAGCTGGCTAGTCTATTGCTCGTTTCTAGAATGAAAATTTGGAGATCGAATCTACGTCTATTTAAATTGCTACAGACAACTAAACTTGGATCAACGATATTATGTTTTCAAAAAGTTTTGGCGTTCATCGCTTGAATGTATAGGTGAAATCGAGGAATGCTTGGCCACTTGGTGTTGGGATTCCTGCTTTCTCATGTAATCCTATCATCATTTAATGGTTCTTGAGTAAGATCTTGCTTTTCAGCCACTCAAAGCTTGATGGAACACAAAACTGATATCCCTCCGCAAGGGGTAGGAACAGTTTGATTGTTACGGTCAGCTATCCGACAGTAGGGTCTGCTAACAGAAGTTGGGGATTGACACGTAGTAACAGTACACTGGGGTCGTGGTCTGGGTCGTAGGTCGTAGGCTATATCGTAGATTAGTAGTCAGAGGCTAAGGTGATTAATCTTAGACTTAATAAGTATTCGTAGTAAAGGTAAGCTGAAAATATCCTAAGGATAAATATAAAGTTAATTACTAAAGAGCTATAGAAGTCTAATTATAAGCTAGGCTCTAGTTATACTATATATAAGTCTAACTCTAAATATATTCCTTTATACCCTAGGTTAAGCTAAATTATTCTAATCTAGAGTAATTACTTAGCTTCTAAGTTATATTAGATTATTCTAATCCTTAATAATTATTATCTTATTATTATATAACTTATATTATAGTTCTTCTATTTCTAAGTAAGTCTTTGTTATTCCTATAATCTTATAATATAAATATCTTATTCTAGCTACTTAACGCTTAAGTAAGTTATTTAGCTATTATCTTTATTTATAGGTTATAATATTAGGTCTTCTCTCTAAAAGTCTTATTCTTAAGACTTAATATAAATAGGTTATTAGTCTTAAGTTAGAGATCTGTTAATTATACTTCCTATTTTACTTATAATACTAATACTATATCAGGTTATATTTAAAAATCTAATTCTTATAAAACTTATTATACTTAGATTTATTATAATTAGTAAGCTTTTAATACTTTAGTTAATTACTATAGTTATAATATAATACTTTATTCTCTTTGCTTTTAATATAATTATATATATAAAATAGACCTTACTAACTTAAAGTACTATAGTAAGTATATTAAGTATAGTTTAATAGACTATAATAGTAATAATATAGCAAATACTTATAAGTTATTTTCCTAGGTAATTAAAGTAGATACTAATTAGTTATAGTGAATTATTATTTCAGAGAGTAGAAGAAAGTAGAATAGAAAGAGTAAGAAGCTAAAGAAGTACTAGAGGTTCTTTAGATATAGTTAGTAATAGCCTTTAGTTACTTATCTTATCTTTATAAATAGAAGAAGTTTCTAAGAGAATATAGTTTAGACTTAATTTATTATAAAATATAGTCTATTAATAAATAGGAGGTAGAAAAGTAGTCCTTAGAAGCTTAGAAGTCTTAGGTACTTAAAGATTTATTATTATAGAATACTTTAAATAAGTTAGACTAGTTTTCTTTAGGTATAAATATTATAGACTTAAGTATTTTAGCTATAGTTAATTCTTTAGAGGTATCTTAGTTAGTTTCTAGTATTTCTAAGCAAATAAATAGTTTTCTTTATTATAGTCTATCTATTTCTATAAGTAGTCTAATATATTTATATAAGTACTTAATATATTAATAACTAGTAATATTTATTATAGTTAATATTACTAGGCATAGTATTAAGTAGTAGGTTTTTTCTGCTTATTTCTAGTACTAGTACTAGTACTTATTAAGTTTTTCTTTTATATAAATAAGGTTAGACTATAGTTCCTATATATTTTCTTTATAACTATATTTTTTCTATTTAACTAGGAATTAGAATTCTGTTCTGTTTAGTTCAGTATAGTTAATAATCTGCTTAACCTTATACTCTGGTTTATTATTTTCTATAATAATAAGGTTATTTGTTTATAATCCTTATAGTACTAGTTTAAGTAATAAGATATAGAATATTAGAAAATATTTTATTATATTAGGTAGGTTGAGTTTATAGTTAACTAGTAATACTTTTCAGAGGATTTTAAAAGGTCTAAGTTTTTTAAAGTCTAGTTTATTATTTAGTTGTTTTATCTTGATATTTCGCTATATAAGATAGGTGCTATCTTTCTCTTTTAAGGTTAGTCCTTTAATCCTTTATTTATTGCTGAATTTTATTATTTATTATTATATAAATTTAAGTTCTTTATATATATTATCTTAGATATCTTTAATTTGTCTAACTATAGCAATAGCTTTAAGTACTACTAGGCTAGCTTATAGTTCTCTGTATATAGTTAGTTTAAATCTATAGTTAAAGTAGAAAGAGGATTTCTTAGTG
Source organism: Colletotrichum camelliae (assembly GCA_018853505.1). NCBI lineage: Eukaryota > Fungi > Ascomycota > Sordariomycetes > Glomerellales > Glomerellaceae > Colletotrichum > Colletotrichum camelliae. Next base: position 3,307,585 of record JAELVL010000005.1, on the reverse strand, counting down.
CTTTCTCTAATTACGCTATTATAAGCGAATTAGGCTATTAGTAGTAGTACTACCTAATTATCTTAGTTATAATTAATATAAGCATAGAGGTAGGTTTCAAGGATCTAGTTGATTTATTCTGTTTATTCGTTAGTCTATAAGTGAAATACAGTAGATATTACTTACTTAATACTAAGTTATAACGTGATTAATTTCTAAAACTTAGAGGTAAAGATTTTATCTCTGTCTAATATAATTTCCTTAGGTATACTATAGTTAGTAATAATATACTTAAGTATTATATAGGCGAATTCTTTAGTATTACTTGCTTTCTTATATAAGATAAAGTAGGTATACTTTATAAGTCTGTTAATAATAATAAGAACGTTATTATAGTAGACTCCTATAAGGAGTTCTTAAGACTTTAGTAGTTTAATAATAAACTTAAGGGATATAGAGTGTTAGGTAGTTTATAGCATAGGCAAAGGTTATAATAATTTATAAGGTTAGTATTAGGCTGGTTTGCTTTTCAAGCAAACCTTATAATCCTTAATTACTATTATAATATATTCTCTAGTAACTTTTTCTCTATATTACTATTATAGTCTTTTCTAGGTCTTTATAATTCCTTAGTAACTATATATAGGTCGAGTATAAAACTCTATAATTACTTTAATATCTAGTTTACTAGTTAGGCTAGTATTAGATTATCTAGCTATTATCAGAAGTTTTATAGCTAGTATAAAGTCTCTATTATTATTATGTTTAAGAATTACCTAGGTTTCAGCTAGTATTAGGATATTATAGTCTAGTCGTTAGCTAAAAGTATTAGCTCTACTGTTTTCTAATCTTTTCTAATAAATAATTTAAAAGTTATATTCTAAGAGGAATTCTAACTATCTGATTTATTATTTATTAAGTTCTTTTAAAGTAGTGAAATATACTAAGTTCTTATAGTTAGTGTATATAAGTACTTAGTGAATAGTTCCTAAGAGTAAAGGTCTCTATTCCTTAAAAGCTTTAATAATTACTATAAGTTCTTTATTATAGATCTAATAGTTAAGTTCTAGTCTATAAAGTTTATAAGAGAAGAAAGTATAGAGATATAGATATCCTTCTGAATCTCTCTAGGATAATTACGCTCTAAAGGCGAAGTTTAAAGTATTTATTTTAATTTTAAACTATTCTTCTAAGTTTAGGATTATTAGGACTAGTTTACTAGTAATATAGTCCTTAATAGTCTAGAAAGCTATATTTTAGGCTTCTTTCTATTTAAATAGTTAATCTTTATAACTAAGATCTATAAGAAGTATGTTAATTTTTCTATAAAGTCTAATAAATTTTCAGTAGAAGTTAATAAATCTAAGAAATCTTTAGACCTCTTTAAAGTTAGTTAGTGTTAGCTATTCCTATATAGCTTAGACTTTCTTTTTTAATATATTAATATATCTAGAAGTGATTATAAATCTAAGGTATTCTACTTCTTAGGTATAGAATATACTTTTCTCTAGTTTAACTAGAAGTTTAGTATCTTAGAAAGCTTAGAGTATAAAGTATATATATTCTTTATACTATTCTATTATTATAGAGAAGATAAAGATATTATTAAGGTAGATAATTATAAAGATATCTATAAATTTCCTAAGAACCTAGTTAATTATATTCTAGAAAGTAGCTAGGATATTAGTAAGACTGAAAAGTATAATAAAGTACTTAAAATATCTTTTATATATTCTAAAGGTAGTCTTCTATTCTTCTCCTTCTTTATTTAGATAAGGTTATAAGCACTTTTAAGGTTTAGTACTATAAAGTAGTTAGCTCTATAGAGTAGTTATTAAAGTTTATTAATTAAAAGTAGTAGGTACTGATTTTTAATTATTATTTTGTTAAGCATTTAGTAATTAATATATAGTTATAGTTTGCTGTTTTTCTTTAGTATAAACAGGATTAGGCTTCTTATTAGTGATATTAATTCTCTAATATAGCTTTTCTTAAGGTTTTTATTAAGGTATTTATCGAGGGCTTCTATTTCTATTAGGTTAAGTCTGTAAATTTTATTAAATTTAAGCTCTTTCTCCTCTTTAATAGGGATTTTATAATTAAAATTCATATATTTAGGCAGTCTAGTTTCTAATTTAGCTACGAAGAGTTTCTTATAAACTCTATACTTTTCTAGGATAGATAGAAAGAGATTATTTTTTTATTTAAGATCTACTATCTTTAATAGTTATAATACAGCTTCTTTTACTTTAAGATAGTAGATATATTATTTTACTACTTTTTAGTAAGTAGATCTATTTAAAGCTTAGGTTTTATAGGGCTACTTAGGGACTAGATTATTATTATCCTAATAGAGTTAGCCTATTCTCTAATCTATCTATAAGTTATTCTTCTTAAGCTATAGTATTCCTAATATAATATTATATATACTAAGTTTAGTAATATTAAATTAGAGTTATTCGTTTTAATCTAAGTAACTTATCTTAAAGAGTATAGTCTTATTTTTAATAGTTCCTCCTTTATACTAGACTTATTCTCTTTCTATATTACTAAGCTAGTATATATATTCTTTTCTTTACTATAGTAGTTATAATCTGTTTACTACTTAAGGTAATATAAAGTTTATTTCAGCTCTACTATTAATAAGTGTAATAGTTATAATGTTATTAATAGTAACTATAAGTTATAAGTATACCTTTTAGTCTAAGAATACTAGATATATAGACCTTATTATTATTACCTATCTTAGTCCTTTATTAGTAAGTAAGTCTAGTTTTTTAACTACTCTAGTTATCTAGGATAGGTAATTTGTTTTCCTTCTTATTATACTTTTATAAGGCGATTCTCCTAGAATTAGAGCCTTAGAAAGCTTAATCCTTCTTATAGAAGTCTATAGGCTTTAGCCTTCTAAACTATATATATAAAGCATTTATCTTTTTAGTATTCTTCCTATTTTATTATATTATTATATTAATATCTTATAAGGTATTATAAGCTTAGGCTAAAAGTTACTATATTATTATTAAATATAGTTATAGTCTATCTAACTATAGTAGTTTAGGTGTAAATATTCTAGATAGGGTTCTTATTATATCTTCTAGGGTAGAATTAGTACTTATATTTATCTCTAAGGTATTCCTTATATTTATTAAAGAAGTATTATAGCTAGAAGAGGTTTTAGTAGTTATAGTAGTTATACTTAAGTATAAGGTGATCTTCTGTGTAAAGCTTTAAAATATAGTCCTAGTTTCTTATATTAGTAAGTGTCCTATAGAAGTATTATTATTAGTTATTATAGCTTATATTAACTATCTAGTACTAGATAAACTATTAAGTCTCTTCTTTATTATTAGATTCTTCTTTAGAACTAGTGTTATCTATTCCTAGGATTAGTCTATTATAGTGTTTTATATTTTAATTTATAATATTAGTAGGAGAGTTAGAATTATAGGGGATCCTATCTGAATTAAATCTAGACTTAGGTTTACTGAAGTTCTAATTACTAGTTAGACTAAGTAGTTACTATTCTTCTAAGGAGTTATATTAATATTTAGGTTCTTTATTAGATTCTTCCTTAACCTATTCTTTAAGTTCTTAGTTAATTTACTCGATTCTAATAAAGTTTCCTTATATATTTCTTTGTTATTTAAAGTATACTATTAAGGTACTAATTTAGTGATATTATATAATATTATCTAGTTCTTCTTATATCTATTATAGCTAAAGTGTTTATACTACTTTAAAGTGTAGGATTTATTGTTTATTATTACTTATACTTTATTGCTTTACTTTATACTAATAGGTCTAGTTTATTTCTTAGGCTTCTGATTCTTAGATTGTTCGTCAGGTTTCCCTGTTATAGCCTATAAAGTTAGAGTTAATTATATTAAGTTGTTAGATATAAAGCATTTCATTAAGTTATTTAGTAGTCTTTCTAACTAGCTTACTATTAGCTTAAGAAACTATTATAAAGGTCTTTATCTTAGCTTCTAGAGTAGTTATATTATAACCTGTTCTTCCGCAGTCTAGGTTACTAGGCTAGTATCCTATAGCTTCCTTATTACTATAATAAGTAAAGCATTCGTTATTATAGCATCTAGTCTATAATAGGGATATATAGGATATTTTAGTTACTATACTAACTTATTTAGTTCGTTTAAGTATAGGTTTCTAGCTAAGTTTCTTAGGTTGTCTGCAGTCTTTAGTAATATATCCTATTTTTTTACAGTTATAGTATTTAGGGTTCTATAGTTTCTTGTTGTTGTTTTTAATAGCAGCGCTAAGGTCTATAGGTCTACTATATTATCCGTAAGAAGTGCTTTATTAGGTGTTATTCTAGTTATTACAGGGTCTATTATCATTCTACTAGTTATTAAACTTATTCTAAGGCTGCTATTAGTACTTATATCCTGAGTTTAGGTTTTATTATTTATCTCCTTGCTCTCTTTATTACTTATAGAAGTAGTTATTAATCTTAATAGTAAGTTCTATATATTAGAGGAAGTCTTCTAATTAATTAATCTTAATAATCTTATCTTTAACTTTATCCTTAAGTCTTTAATAGAATATAAAGATCTTAGTTTCTTTAGTAAGATTAAGTTAAATACTAAGTTATCTAAAGTTAGTAGAGTAGTCTTTAGTAGACTTAGTCTATCTAAGCTAGGTAAGGTTATACTTAGTTTATTATTTCTTATTAGGGTCTTAGAAGAGAGACTAAAGTATATCCTTAAATCCCTAGAAATTAGTATAGATATTATAGGTCTCTAGAAAGCATTTATTAAAGGTCTTATACTTAAGGTATTCTTCTTAGATTAGTTTAAACTATTTAAAGGCTTTTCCTTAGAAATAAATAGCTATATATACTACTTTTTCAGTTTTATTAGTGAAATCTCTATAATAAAAATTCTAGTAGTTCTTAACCTAGATTAAGAAACCTTTAAAGGTTCTAAGGGTTCTATTATAAGTAACTAGAGTACTAAGCTTAAGTTTCTAGCATCCTCCTATAGAAGTAGTAATAATATTAGTAGTAGCCTAAAGAGTATTAACTTTATTCTAAAGTTCCTATATAAGAAAGTTATTACCCTGTCCTCCTAAGTATATAATTTCATTTTCAAGGTTCTAAAATTATTAAGGTCTATTACTAAGTTCTTAGATTATACTCTTAAAGCTTTAGAGTTTACTAGCTATCTTATTATATATAGTTTATATCTTAGCTATATTATTATTTCCTTTCTTAACTTAGGCTTAGAGCTTATTATAAGTCCTTTTTTTAAGAGTAACCTTATTATCTAAGTCTATAGTTATTAGGGCTTCTTTAAGTTCCTTAGCTAGGTTTCTAACTAGCTATTTAGAAGAGGAAGGGCTTCCTAGAGTAAGTAACTTAGTAGAAGTATAAGAAGATATCTTATCTTATACTATTAATAGGTCTTAATAGTTAACTTATTAAATAGAAGCAATTAAAATATTATAGTTAGCTATCTAATAGTAAGGTCTACTAATAAAAGTTAGAGATTAATATATAGTAATAGTATACTAAAGTTATAATCTGAGTTATAAGTTATAAGCTATATTATAGATTAGTAGTTAGAGGCTAAAATAATTAATCTTAGACTTAATAAGTATTCGTAGTAAAAGTAAGCTAAAAGTATCCTAAGGATAAATATAAAGTTAATTACTAAAAAGCTATAGAAGTCTAACTATAAGCTAGGCTCTAGTTATACTATATATAAGTCTAACTCTAAATATATTCCCTCATACTTTAAGTCGAGCTAGATTATTCTAATCTAGAGTAATCGCTTAGCCTCTAAGTTATATTAGATTATTCTAATCCTTAATAATTATTATCTTATTATTACGTAACTTATACTATATTTCTTCTATTTCCGAGTGAGTCCTTGTTATTCCTATAATCCTGTAGTATAAATATCCTATTCTAGCCGCCTAACGCCTGAGTAGGTCGTTCAGCTGTTATTCTTATTTACAGGTTATAATATTTTATATATATATATAAAGATTTTTTAGTAAATAGCTTAATAGCATATAAAATATATTAATATTTCTTCTTTACTTATTTTAATAAATTAAAATATTATTAATACGAAGTATAATAATATTTCTAGTAAATTAAGATAATATTAACCTAAATAAACTACTTAAGTATTTATAAGTTAAGTATTTTTAATTACTAAAATATATAACTTTATTAAAGGAATTTAACGATATATATATAATTACTTTAACGTAGTTATAGTTAATAGAGGCGGTCTTTATTAGATATATGGGGGGTGGTTAGAGTAAAGGGGGACCTCTTATGTATCCCTAGTCATACAAATCTGCACTATGCAGTTCTTCACAAAATGAGATCACAGAACATCCAGTTATGGGACACTTGCACGGGCGTTTGTCAAACGACGCTCAATACAGATGCCGATTTCATTCATTCAGTGGCCTTTTCGGAGGATGGCAGTTACATTGCCGCGATTTCGCAGGACGGTGCGGTTGAGCTGTGGGACTTGCAGACAGGTGCCAGTCAACAGATGTGTAGAAATCACGGCGGAAGCGTTTTAGCAGTCGCTTTCTCTCCGGACGGCAAATACCTCGCCTCTGGGTCATCCGACTTTAACGTGTGTCTCTGGGATCTATACACCGGTAGTTGTCTAGGAACACTTGCGGGTCATGATGGTTTAGTCAATTGCGTTGCTTTTTCTCCCGACAGCCAACGCCTTGTATCGGGCTCAGGAGACTCAACATTCAGGATATGGGACTTGAAAGAAAGCAGCAACCAAACAGAAATCAAGGATCGAAACGGAATAGTTGAAGTGATTGTCTTTTCACCTGACGGCAGAAAACTTGCGTATACGAGTTGGGAAAAAGAAGGCGGAGGTGGTGTTAGCTTATTGGACATCGAGACAGGCAAACACCAGAAGGTTGCTCACTTTAAGAGGTATTGGGGATACAAAGGGGTTTCTTTTCACTCCACCGGCAAATATGTCGGAACCAAAGATAAAGATAACACATTCGGGCACGTCTGGGATATCTCCGACAACCCTTCTGAGAAGCCCCTCGAAGATCAAGGAATGCATGAAGAAGAGTATACCTCATACTATCCTAAGGTTCGGCTCGAAGTTTTACCACCCGAAGACCAGCACCTTACTACAGCGATCTTGGACGCAAGTGTAGCGAACTGCGGACTCAGCAACGATTGGAGGTGGATCACATATCGGGGCCAAAGTAAAATTTTGCTACCCTTCGACTATGAGAGACCGGAGCAGTGGGAGTCAAGAGACAATATGATAGCGATCGCGGGAAAACAAGGTGACGTGATCATAATTGGCTTCGGGGATAATGTCCCTTGAGTCAAGTCACGTCGTTCCAGACCCGAGCCATTTCAGCCAGAGCACCACAACTTACAAGGGGTCCTAGATTGGCAGCATAGAGTGAGGAGAAGAAATTAGGGGTAAAATTAACTCGGGTTCCGTAGCAGTAAGACACAGATTGATTGGCGGTCCATTTTGCTGGAATGTTGTATCCTCGGACATTAGACTGTAATTTATTGCTCGCATGGTAACCGCTCTCAACACATACCAATGGTACTACTTACACACATCCTTTCCATTTTATGTTTCCCCAAATTCCACTTCAAAGACCGTAGCCTCAGAGTTGGAAGCTCCTATGGAAGAGGATTTGTTATTATAGGCACTAAAGAAAAAAAGGATGGAAGGCCTCGTCAAGACTTACGCCAGCCAGGTGCCGAAATCAACATATTGTGATCTCAGGATTTTCGTTCCCCGGTAGTAATTTCGTCAGAAATCTTGTGGAAAATGAGCTTCTTAGGCTTAGAGATCGTTTTCGCCATCGATCCCAATGAATGAGCTGAAGGAGCAATGAGTTTTGCTATCGGGCGGGTTAGTAGGCATAGACGAATGATAAATACCTAGGGGCGACAACGACAATAATGACGACGATAGGGATAAGGACAGGTATATAGATAGGGACGATAGAGATAATATAATTAATAAGATAGAATAAACTTTTAGACCTAATATACCTAGTATATATCTACCCGCCCGGATAGCAAGACTCGGAGCAATATGTCGGCATCTTGCTGATCCATCACCAGGCCTTGTTCAGTACGAGACAAGTCAACCACTAAGCCTGGAAAAGAATGGCCACTCCTGCACCCATCACAGTAGTACCACTGGCAGGAAGACTCGCCAATATCCCCCACCTGCAAGCAAGCCAAGGCTTTCAATTTCAAGAGCGCGTGAATATTAAAAGTTCGTGCTCACAAGATGCATGATGAATATGTCTTGCCGAGATTCGCTCTTACTTCACGGTCTCAGAGTCTCTCAATCCTCATTTACCGCCATGATAATCTCCTCTCGGCCTCAAGCTCCATCTCACTCTTTCGCCCCCTCCTCACCCTTCTTCTCCTCCTCCCCATCCCCCTTCTTCCACCGATACTCCCTCTCAATCCCCGCCCTCCTCTGCGCCGTATCACACAACCTAACATCCCCACACTCACACACCGCAGGCTCCCTCACCCACCGGTACGTAATACTCCACCGGTCCTCCCTCCTCCTCACCGTTCCGTCCTTCAACGTATCCGTCTTCCTCTTCCTTATCCCATGCGTCCAATGCAGCCTCGAGTCCCCAGACATCTGCAACATACTCCTCGGCGTCAAATCAACCTCCACAGTCTCCTTCTCCTCACCCCCATCCTCACCACCCTCACCACCTTTCTTCCGCCTAACCCTCGAAAACTGCATCACAACCCCACTCCCCAAACTCAACGCATACAGCTGATCATACGCACTATGCGTATCCACATGCGGCGGGATCCCCGCGCCCGGCGGGTAGTGCTGCAGACACACCTGCTCCGGGTCGCGCCCCTCGCGCGTCGGGATCAGCGGCCGCAACCAGTCCGGGAACGCGCGGAACGGCACGTCCGGGTCCACGCCGAACGTCTTGTAGTCGAACGTGTACCCGTAGTGCAGCGACAGCCGCCCCGCGCCGCGGTCCGTCGGCCATTCGAGCTCGTGCCGGAAGATGTCGATGAGCCGCGCCTCGTGCTCCGGCGTGATGAAGTCGTCTTGCCAGAAGAGGCCGCGGGGGTCGGTTGGGAGTTCTTCCATTGGCGTGCGCGTTTGAAAAAAAAAAACACTCTTTTCTTATCCAATCTCGCGGCAAAGTGACGGTTGGCGTGGGAGAAGACGGCAGGGTTGATATGTTTCCGTCTCGTCGTCTGATTTTGATGGTGGGCAAAATCGTTCTGGTGGGGGTGGGGCTTTTGTGAGAAATTCACTAGATGATTGGTCGTGTTCTTCTTTCTTTACTGCATAGTTGTTAAGAAGTCATTTAAATTTGAGGACTCTCGAAATACCATCGCTGTGGTGTGCGCAAGGAGATCGTTGTTGCCTGATGCAATTTTCGAGGTTCCGTAGAAATTGATGAACAAGGCCCTCAAGTGAATCGATTGAAGTCGCACAAGCCGCGAAAAGAGTGGGTCCAGCATCGGGAATCGGGCGGAGGATCGGACTCCCACGCGGCTGCGCACCGGTCAGACGGGGTTTGTGTCTCGGCCTATCCCTTTGGTTATTGGCTGTGCGATTCAAAGTGCTCTTTATACCAACGAGTCGTGAGTGTAATATTTCTAGTGTTATGCTGTCATCCACAATCAGGTTAACAGTGGCACTGGGGAACAGAATTCAAGTTGATAAACTTCATGAAATTGCAGTATCGTTCCCAATCAGCTAAATGATGTGGTATCTCGTAAAAGTAACGCCAACCCATGCATGCAAAAAGGTCAAACCCATCCGTCTCTATGATACAAGAGTCTCGTCGCCATATATCCCAAACATACAAGAGACTTGGTTAGACCGCGCGCTACAAGTCACGATTCCGGCTTAGAAAGCCTGCCCAGGTCCAGCATTCTGGTTGTATCCCTGATTGTATCCCTGCTGCCCATTCCTCTGCACAGTCGGCATTTGATCTGTGTGCGGCAAGACAGGGCTTTCAGGCACAGGGCTACGCGCCCCCCAGAGAGCCTCCCCAATCCGCTGCTGCGTCAGGTCTCGAGGACCAGTGGCAGTGGGACTTGGAGCCATGGCATTTGGTGGCATTCCTGGGCTCGGCGCCAAAGCTGTCCTTTCCCAGTCGGCGTCAGCATCGCGTTGCGGGTGGTATGCCTCGCGTGGCGGGTGATAGGCGGGCGTCATGCCGGCAGCCTCGTAACTCTTATCTTGATAAGGTGAGATGGGGGACATTGGTGATACAGGTCTAGCTGGGCGTTGCGGTGGCGACATCTCGGAAGCATGGGGCTGAGCGTGCGCGATGAGACTGTCACTTTCGTTGTCGGCGCGGGCTGGACGTGGTGGTGGCCTCGAAGGCTGCAGGTAGGTGCTGCGGCGGAATTCGGTTGCAATGGGAAGGTGGTCAGTACTCTTCGCTCCGGGGCGGGCGTAAGAGGTGTCGCCCTTGTCGAGATCATCCATATCCAAGCTGGCGGCTGTCTTGTAGCTAGGGTCCTCCTTGCGACGCTTGACACCGCAGAGGAGCCAGCGCATGCCACGACCGAAGGCCTTGACAAAGTCCCAAAGGTTGAGCGCATTTCCAATGGCGCCAAAGCCAAGCCAGCCTCCGGACGGAGGTCCATGCTCATTCTCGCGCGGGTGAGCGTTGGGGTCCCGGGAATCGGGCGTGGGATAGAAGGTGAGTTTCGCGCCAGGAGCGTAGGGCCTCCATGGGAAGGCCCAGAGATGCAGGAGGGCAAAGAGAGCCATCTCGAAGCATAGTAGTAAGGCGGGGATGCCGACCTTAATGTCGGGATAAGCGAGGACTTCGTTCGGGTGGACAAGATCGAGAGTAGACGTGGCGACGGAAATACAGGTAACCTGCCAGAAGGAGAAGAAGACGACTAGCTTGATTGCCAGGACCTTGAGGAAGGGTGAGTGGGGTGCGAGAGCTTCACGCATCTGGACGTAGAACTGGATGACGCAGTACATGGCGATGGTCACGGCCACACAATTGATTGAGATAACCTACGTGTGTCAGTGGGGACCCTCAATATCGCAAGCAGGGAGACATACCCAAATGTGAGCAAAGACCGGGTTGTTGGAGCTCTCGCAGTATCTGTGGAAGTATTGAGAGACAACCGCGGTGACGGTCATAGCAACACGGATAAAAACATAGTGATAGATGCCGATCCAGTTGATGTTAAACCAAGTCAAACCACTCTTGGGCGTGCGCCATGGTCCTCTGTCACCACCACAACACTTGGCGAACCAGTTCAGGGGCCAAACCCAGGGCTTGATGGGGTGCAGGTTGCGGAAGTAATCCTTTTGCGTGTGTAGATCCGGGGCCAAGTAGTGGCACATGAGGGAGAAGAAGGAAGCAATGGCGAATGCTTCATAGCAGTCGCTCATAACCTGGAAGTAGACGGCATGCCAGTAGTAGTATAGTTGGAGGAAGGATGAGGCGGCGTAGACGGGGACCATAAACAGGATACGGATGATCTGGCGCTGCTCTCGTGGTTTCGTGTAGTTGTTCGCGTGCATGAACACTAGGTAGAGGGACAGGCTGATGGCGATGATGGTGCAGGAGCCGGCGATGACGAGGGCGAGGTCGTGGAAGGTCAACGGGCCGGCGATGAGGATCTCGGAGCCGGGGAGGACTGGAGCACGGGAGAGACATTTGTTAGCTTCATTCGGGCGGCCGGGGGAGGAGGGGGGATTTGCGGGTTAGCTGGATGACGTACTCCTCATGTCCTCGAGGGTGGAATTACACGTCAAATTCATATTGACGGTTCAGCGCCCACGAAGGGGTGGCCGTTGGATGCTGCAGAACGTTGGGCCAAGTGCGAGACAGCGGGAAAGAGGTGTCGCGGGATCGAGGAAGTCAACGGTCGGTGTGGACGGTGACGTTGCGTGGGTTGGGTTTGTGATTGCCAAGACTTGTCTGCTGCAGGTACCAGAGCGGATGCCCAGGTCTTGGCGGAGCTTGTCGCTCGTGGCTGCTCAGTGGTGGTGCGGAGGGTGTTCCTTCTCGCGAGCACGGCCGGACGAGACGACGTAGAAAAGGATCAAAAAGAAAAGAGTAAGGGTCCAGTGAAGTTATTTCCTCCTCTTTTGATTGCCTGCCGCACTGCAATGCAACGCCCTCCCTCTCTCTGCCCAGGATTCCGGTTCTCGAGTCGCGAGTCGCAGTTCGGTTGGAGTGTGGTGTGTGGTGTGCGGTCGGGTGTCGTGTGAGGTCGCCAGGTCCCAACAATGTCCCAGGTCGATCCTCCTCTTGCAAGATTCCACAAAAAATTACCGGCCGTCGCGCGTGCGCAATTACAATCGTCGTTCGAGTATCTTATCTTTTCCCGTGCTGCAGCTGCTGCCCTCGTCGCATTTGTTCTGTGTTCGTTCCCGGTGCCGCAACAAGAGACCAAAATAAAAGAGTACTGGAAGAAAGGGGGACGGTCGAACGTGGTTCCCCCTGAGGTCGAAGAATGAAACAGAAGACGCACCCGAGAAGAGAGAGGCTGTCGTGAAGCTGACGGCCAAGAGAATGATTTGGGAAGAGGAGGGAAAGAAAAAAAAAACAAGAGGAAGGAAGGAAGCGAAAGCGGAGGGGAATGGAGACTTGAGAGAGAGGCGAGACACGAACGAGCAACGGTATGAGCCACCGGGATTGGATGTACGGTAAGGTAGGTAGGTACGGATAGGTAGGTAAGGTAGGTAAAGGTAAGGTGGGAAGCCAGGAGCAGGATCCGGGGTCAGCAAATGGCAATCCAGTCCAGTGTGAGATGATGCCTCTTGGTGGCCTGTCCCATGCCAATCCCATGCCAATCCCATCCATCCATCCATCCATTCCGCCCAGCTCCTCCTGCTTTCCTCCTCCTCCTCCTCCCCTCCACTGCTCCTACTGCTGCTGCGCTGCGTGTCGCTGCAGCCCCCCGTTTGTCGAGTGGCTGTGCCAAGGGTCGCTAAGGCGGCGCGCTAAGATTACAGGGCCGCTGACGAAGGCACCGTCCATTCAGCAGCGACCTCCCTTCCGCCTCCGGGACAGCGCAGCACCCTCCTTCAGGGGTTCTCCTTCCATGTGAATGGCCAGACGCCATTCGCCTTTTGCATCATGCTGCATCTTGCGCACCTATTTTTTCCCAAGCCGTCCCAACTTCTCATCCGTCGCATTAACTACCAAGTACCAAGTGGCCTAGCATCTGGTATGACGCACTTTAGTGCTGACCTCGCTCACCTCACAGACACCATCGCGAACCGGGCAAGTCACGGACAGAGCAGACAGAGTGACAGACGGAGGCTCTAAGCCTACATGGTACGCACCAAGCACCGCACCGCGCACCACATCGCCCGTCGCAAACTTACGGGAACGCGTACACTTACGGGGGCATCTTATTTGGTTTCCAAATAAGGCCCTGGGAATTCGGAACCAGGGAGGGGGGCAGCGGGCAAGGGGAGGGGCCCACGGGAAAGGAAACATGGCTCCCTCCCTCACCTTCCCCCGCGGCGGTCGTGGTCAGCACCCGGGTTTAATGAAGACCTCAGAAGACGCACACACACACACGGAGAACGAATAGCAAAACAGATCCAAACGGAAACCAAGTGATACCAAGTATCCGTACCAAGAAAAATTCCCCGGACGAATCTCTGACCTCGCCTTATGCAGGGACTCTTCTCCCATTCCTCCCGCCGACCACCGCCGCCGCCGAAGCCGGGACCTCCTGAAGCCCCCGTCGTTGTACGACACCTCGCAAACTCGGACGAAGGAGGGTGATCAAACGCGAGAAAACTTTTGATGAGACGAACACTACGGACGTTTGACATTTTGGCAGGCGAGCGACGGCCGACGACAGCAACGACAACGACGACGACGTCACATACGTAATCGCAATGTAAAAAAGAAGCACGTCCTTTTTCCAATTCAGAAGCCAGCCGCGGCAAACTCCCATCGCGACTTGGGTAACCGTGTAACGGACTACTTACACCAGAGACTAAAAAAACTCAATGCATCCGAAATATTATGCCAAGCATCGCCCGCCTAGTCCCGGCACCACGACACCCGCCCACTTTCCGCCGCGCTGAGCTTCAAAAAACATTAGCTGAAGCTATTCCCAGCCCTCAGCCACAGTGGGCGAACCAAAGGCAGCCACCATGCGGCGTATTCGTACACGCAGCCCCTCGACCAAGGCAGCGAGCGACAATCCCAACCCGCTGCCGTACAACAATACGAGAGAGCGTGGATCCAGACATGCGGGACTACGAGTCAAACCAACATCGCCATCTCCCCCCCCCAAACGTGCATCATTCTTTCACAAGCGACATCATCCCTTGGAATAGTTTTCTACCATCCCCAAACATCTTTAATTCCCAACATCCACCGTACAACCGTCGTCTGAAATTACACTCAGGACCCTACCAAACATCTCCCCCCAAGCATCAAATCTCCCACAGCCCCAACTCCGTTTCGAAACATGCAACTTTCCTCTCGCCCTCATTCCCGGGTCTCTCTCTCCCTTCGTGTGTTCCGCGTCAAATCTTATTCTTGTCTCTGCCGTCAACCGGCACTCGAAGCATCAGCCGCCGTTGGACTTATCAACGACGGCAGGGGCAGAGGACTTTGACTCTGAACTCAACGGAAAGAACCAAAACACAGGTGCGGTGCCGAAACCCCTTGGCGGTAGCACGCCGGCAACAGACGGAGGTTCTGTTAGCTCGCGGCGTCCCCCTTTCCCCCACGGAACGACGAAGCTACAAACGCCTCCAAATTTCCCAGCCGCAAAAATCTGCAAAACTACTGGATTTAAACTCGTTTCCGCGTCGCGTCATCGACACAGAATCGGTCCTTAGCCCCAAGCCTCGTCGCGATCTCCAACCTCTCCCCTCGTAAAAACCCCTGAATACGCCTCAACTTGCTCCGACGATGCGGCTGACAACGATCGCCCCACGGAGGCAACATCTTCCCATCCTCTTTGCAAGTGATATCACTAGGTGACGAAGACTGCAAACGCAATGCGAGGACAGTGAAAACACAACCTTGAGCCAACTGCAATCATCCAAAGGACCCCTAAAATCCCATCCCACATGCAACCCGTATTCCCAATCCACGTCCCCAGCACCCGTCCATCACCCACGATCAGATCATAGACCATCCTTTCCTTTCCCGTCCGTTTCAACGTTTCAAAACACTCATCATAAGGCCAAGCTTTTTTTTCCTACCTCGCAAAATAAAAAAGTGCCACCCACCCATGTCCTTAACACACCCAACTCAATAAAAAATTACGAAAATGACATCAGCAAAAACACACTCACACATAAGCACACAAACTTTTGCAAATAGCGATCGGCAAGGAACTGGCTACATACCCGCACCGGTCCCGACACCTCCTCCACGGACATCAAAATTCAGTGCACACCTTACCTTACGCGAAGGATGGCGAACTGCGCGCATTACATTTCGGTGGGGTCAAGTAAGCCATGTCGTCAGATCATTCACAAGCTGCCTCTGTGCCTCCAGCACGGATACAAGAAAGGGGAAAAAAGAAAAAAAAGACGTTACTTGTCGCGGCAAAGGGGATCATCCCGTCCGCCGTATCGAATACGCACAACCGGCGTCCGTGAGCCGCCCGGGACCGCACCGGCGTAAGGGGGCGGCGGCGCAAAGTCTCCCATCCATCCATCCCTTCGCTGGGCAAAACGGGCTTGACACCCCCAAACGGCTCCGGCCCGAACCAGGAAGGAATCATGACCCATGATTCCGAGACAACGGCGGCGGTCAGGACAGATCTGAACATCACGTCTGTTGCACGCGACATTAGGGGATTGCCTCTATTGAAACATCATTTACGTGTTGATTGTGTTATTATGATTCTGGCGACTACAAGTGAATAGAACTTTTCCCCGTGCGCTTGCCGGTGCTCATGACGATCGTGGAGAGGGCGCTGTTTGTACGTTGCCCGAGACTCTTGTGGCTACACGACCTGTGCCCACGGCAGCTCAGCTCGACAAACGTCGTGCGACCCTCCCCGCATTGCCAGTGGCCTACTACGTGTCTTTTGAGCACCGTCACCCATGAACTGTGTCCTGTGAACGCGTAATGGTGTCAATTGTTACCGTCTGTAACCAATCTCTCCCACCCAGCCGCTCGTGGCTGACTGTCGTCCAGTCCACGTTTTGCTCGTGTATGTACAGATGCCGTCCATCATTATACCAGTGGACCCATGGCCAAATCTCATACCGATGGCAAGTCCCATCTTCTGCGACCACTGAGTGCAGATTATAGTACTATTCTTCGTCTCCTTGCTTTTATCTTGCACTCCCGTCATGTTGCCGAAAACCACAAATCCAAGGCGGGTGAAAACGAATCTAAATTATGCCAACCATCAATCGGCGGCCCTCGTGTTGCCCATGTGATGATGTGCGTTCGTGTCCGTGACTCAATGGTCTGATGCCCATACCGTGTTGCTGCAGGTGTCGTCGGCTTTCCCCAGAGGTCCCTCCCGTGCCTGGTATTGCAGCGAGGGCGCCTCATCCAATGCCCTTCCCTATTCTGTTCTGTGAAATGAAAATGAAACGCCGCCCTGGTATCTCAAAAGCGCAATGCAAAGACCGAAAATTTGTAATGGGGCCGAAATCGTGTGCGTCGTTAATGATGATGTGTTGTCATCCGGATCCGCCCGATGTCCCCATCCCCTCATTCAGGATCGGGGTTGGTCGCCCGCAAGACTGGTTTATGAACCTTGCGGGAGTAATCTTGGTCGTCGCGCAATGTGTTGATGCTCTCGGCGCTCTTGTTATTCAAGTACAGGCCCCTTCCGAGGGGTTCCATGCGAGGATCGTGTGCCATGAGGCGACTGCGCCGGTGGTCGCTGGTCGAGTCGGCATCCCATCGTCCACCATCCACAGTCACAACCATTTCGGGGTTACGCGGTGAGCCCGTCATACCGGCTGAGCTGCCACGGTGGCTGGGCTCGTCGTACTTTGCGTTCTCCTGGTGTTGCTTGCGTCGTCGGAAGAACAGGAAAAGACCGAGTCCTGCGAACGCTACCACAGCGGCAATTACTCCCACCACTACTCCAACGACGGCACCGGTGCTCAGTCCGTTCGATGATGATGCCGAGCTCGAGGGAGACAGCTCTGAGGCCCCTGTCGCGCCATCGGTTCCCGTAGCCGTAGGAGTGACAGTAACAGTCCTAACGGTTCCATCTGCCGTGACGGTCTGGACAGACGTCTGCGGCTTTCTTGATGTCGTTGTCTAGCACATAAGTCAGCATAAACTCTCGAGGAACGCACATTGCCATCTACGAAATAGACAATCGATTTACGGCGTGTTGATGGGGGTTGCTGAGGCGTACTGAAGTGGTTGACGATGTCGTCGACGTTGTTGGGTCGGAGGTTGTCGTTTTCTGAGGTGTCTCAGTCTCAGTTACTGTGACTTGAACGGTTGTTGGGACAGGGGCCGGAGGGGCCTGGTTCCAGACGATTAAGCCAGGGCATCACATGGGTTGGTGAGGTGACGAAATTCATCGGCCAAGGAAATCACGCAAGAAATCATGCATACGCTTCACGAAATTTCAGGAAGGGGGAATACTAACTTGCGTTGTTGACGCCGCTGCAGCAGATGTCGTGGCGGCATCGCCGCCTGCAGTGCTAGTAGGGGTCTTTGCCAACTGAATATACCCGTACCAGTTCGGTCGTGAACCGCACTTCTCGGTGTCGTAGCCAGGGCAAATGTCGTTGCACTTGTCTTCGACATCGGCTTCGGTGGACGCGGCCGGGGCGACGTCGGAGCACCAGCAAGACTGGTACTGGACAACTGCGAAGGCAAAGTTCTTGCCTCTGCAAAAGTCTGAACATAGACCGTTTGTCTGCCATATACTAAGATCTGTGGCCCCATGTTAGCATTGGTTTTCCATTTGTAATTCATACGAAGGCTCGTATCGGCTGGCAAGGAGTACGACGTCGACGTCGAGCCATCGAACCGCCGCATTGCCTTTGGGGAACTCGTAGACGTACTTGCGCTCATTGATGCCGTGTTTTGGCTTGAGCAGAGTGTCTGCTTCAGCTGCCTTGGTTCTAGCATCCTGGAATCGAGCATTCTAGGGTCGGGAGAGGCGTGGGCCAGCGCAACCCATGACAGAATGACGAGGGCAAAGATGGCCCAGCATCTCGTGAATCGGTCGGTGAATGCCATTTTTTTCTGCTTTGCGATGGGCAAGTCTGAATAGAAAGTAGCAGTCAGCGTCGGGGTTCGAAACTGAGGGGAAGGAATGATTTAGGTTCAGGCATAGGCTCGGAACCCATGACTGGGGGAGATGTAGGACTCACGATTCCCGGAGTCAAGGCCTTACAAAGCTGACATCTGACGTCTGGATCGGTCGGTGGGCAGCGGGAGGAAAGGTTAAAATCCCACTTCCAAGGTGTGATCCGTTGCTTGTCCTACACGACCACGCAGGGCAGTCGGGAAACCGCACGGGAGTCGACGCTGTGGCGAAGACGGCAACGAAGACGTCTCGACTGGTCGAACTGGCGAGGATGTCGAAGGAAAGATGGTCTTCTTTGGGAGCAAGCGAGAAGAGCCTCCAGTGCGTACCTGCTTCGAGCGAGGATGTGGCCGGTTGAGCGGAGGGTTCTGGAAAAGGGCAGGAAGGGAAGTCGACCGGGCCCGTGGCGTTCGTACAAGATTTGTTGGCGCCAAGTGTGGACGGAGGGCAGAAATGATGGAAGTGGGCGAATTCAATCAAGGTGAAGGCGCGGAATGATACTAGCAGAAGCAAGCCAAGCACCCACCAAGTGACTGGATGATTGCCCCTAGAGACAGCTAGCGCGTGGATTGGGAATAAGAATTGGGGACCTTTGAGACAAGGCAAGACGGCCGGGTGCGCAAGCAGACGAAGCGTGGTCGAGGTATATTATGGCGCTCCTTCTTGGTGAAAGTGCCGGGTGTGCGTGTCGTCGAGGGAGTAACCTGGAGCCTGGGGGTGGAGGAAGGGCACACAAGGTCGGACAGGCCAGGCAGGATGATGCCGTCGTGGTTTACCAGGCGTCCTTGGGGTCAGGTGCCGGTTCGGTTGGGTGAGGAGGAGGAGGAGGAGGAGGAGGAGGAGGAGGAGGCGAGGAGTGAGGTGAGGTGAAGAAAGGTTAGAGGTGTCGATGGTCAGGCAGTCCTGGGAAGAAAAGAAGCAGGAGCCAAGAGGAGGGAAGCGAAAGAGGCAGGCAAGGAAGGCAAGCGAGCGAAGTGGTTGGTGCCGAGCAGCAGCAACGCAACTGAGATCCGGTATCCGTGGAGTAACCTGGAAGGTATCTACCTAAGGTAGCTACTATCTGCAGACTGCAGCCACGGGAAAGGTAGCAGAAGAGCGGCACCGGCTGCGGCTGTAGGCAATGTAGATTGTGGAAGAAGCAGCAGCAGCAGCAGAGTAAGACCCCGAGCAAGCAAGCAGGCAAGGACAGGGAAGCGAGAGACGAATGCTGGCTGCTGCAGCAAAGCGATTGTGTGGTGGTGTTGGGGTTTTCCCTCCTTCCTCTCTCCGTGTTCTCTGTGTTTTTCCCTCTACGGTGACCGGGGGGTGCTGGACAGACTAGCCAAGGTCAAAAGGCAAAAATTAGAGGTGGCTCGGGGAGCAGGAATGGAAGGAAAAGGCCGAAGAAACGAACGGAGCCTGGCTGAAATGTGGAAGAAGGCAGGGGAGAAGGGAAGGTGAGGTGAGAGGAAGAAGACGTTCCCAGAGCAGAGCAGCAGAGGTGGAGCGGCGGAGGGAAGTTACAGATAAAAAGCAGTAGCCGGGTCGCAGCTGCTGCAGTCAACGATTCCAGGTTAGCAGGTTGAGGTAGTAGCAGGCAGGGCAGACGGATGCTGTGGATGGAAATGACGGCTGGTGCGAAAGTCGACGCTAGCAGCATGGGAAAGGAAAATCAAGACATCCAATGGCACAGCAGAGTACCGCAGTAGAGCAGCGAACACCTCAATGATTCACCGTGACTGGAGAGATTGGAAGCGCAAAACGGCAAGGACGTGGAAGCAGTGGATGGGTGCCCGGGAAAAGAATGGGGCAATCACAGTCACCACCGGCGCTGCCATTGGGTGGTTGGAGCTTGCAGAAAAGAGCGGGTTTAACGTGGCCGGGGTGCTTCCAAGACTGGCCAGGGCCAGGGCCAGGGTCACGAACAAGCCAAGGGCCACCATCACTGACCAGACCAGGGCAACAAGCAAGACCAAAGTGTACCAGGACTGAGAGGAACACGACCCGACCACCATTGGCTTTTGTGTTGTTGTGCTATGCAGCCACGATGACTGTGCAGCACTGCACTTATTACAGTGTGAGGTGCTCTCTCAATCGTCAAAAGCCGACAAAAGACTGGCGGTGGCAGCCATGATAACTCACCACTCCAGGCCCTCCTCTCTCGAGACATGGCACAGCAGGCGTCAAGAAGAAACACCATTGAACCAAGCCAGTCCTACCACGGCGTTTGATGCTGCTGTCGCTGTTCACCGTTGCATCCACTACCCAATCGGGTTCCATATCCATTGAACAGGAGCCCTGCTATCGGGAGCTTTTGATCCTCGTTCTCGTCTCCTGCCTCTTTTACGACGTATTTTTTCTGCCCGCTTCTCTTTTTTTTTTTTTTTTTTTTTTTTTTTCTGTTCATAAAACGGCACATAAGACTCGGCATACCTTATCTGGCCTTATCCATATCACCTTCTCCAAATCTCGTTCCCCCGGGGGCCGGGAAACCTGGACTCCCTTTCTTCATCTCACTGCCCTACGGCGCATGGGCAGGGAATTGGGCAATACGCGGCGACGCCAGATAGATGGGCGGCCAACGTCGACACGACATCCCGGGCGCAGCCACTCAAGAGTCCGCCCGCGCGGCCGGCGCATCCATCCCGAGCTGCCCTGATGTGGTTTAGCACTTGTCAGGCGTGCAGGGTCTCGATGAACATCGAAATCAAACGCAGAGTGCGGACGGTCCGAGAAGACAGGTCCGAGTGCGCTGCTGTCGCTGAAATGGCGAGCCCTGAGTGGATAGACAGACGCCGTCTTCACCTCTGTCGATTGAGCCGCCTTTATTAAGGCACTTACCTCACAGGCTCACTCCCTATTCCCGCTATTGTCGGTTTCCCCCTTTCCCTTACAGCACACGCACACCACACGCACTGGACACTTCATGACACCATACCTACCTTAGGTACCGTCGGCCACCATGATCTGACGAGAGAGCCCCGAGAGCTTGGAGGACCGCTGTCATTCACTTGTTCACTGCTTGTAGTTACCCCTGCTGCAGCATCCTGCCTCTTTACCCCCCTGCTCCCCTGACACCATGTCGAATGTCGTCACTCCCCCATCGCCAAGCGGACATGCACAGACCATGCCACCATCACAGCTGAGCGAGCCTGATAGGCGGATCTGAGAAGTCGAGGTCGGGTACGTGTATTTGTGTACCCTGGCCGATGTTTATCCAGCAGGCATGATGCCCGCATTCCTTGCCGTAGCCCGGCTGCGAACCTTAGCTGCGCGGCGGTAACAAGCGAGACCATCCCCAACTCCAAGACTCCAAATCCTTCCTTCGCCGCTGCCCCAAATCTTCCCCAATCGAACCGCTGCAAAAAAACAAAAAAAAAAAGTGAAGCGCTGAAAAACACGACAGAGTTCGGCCCCACAGCGGTGATCTCGCTGCACAGGCAACCAGGGGTGCTGCCCCCTCCCAATTTTGGAAGAATTCCGCCGCAGCCTCTCAGCGTGCAATCCAGCACATCCAGTTGCCAGCGCTAGAGGCGTTGCAGCGAACGACACGACGCCGCCTTACCACCACCTCACCTCACCCAGCCATCATGGTATTCCATCATCACATCATCCAGAATGCGGCAATCCTACAACTCCGACAGCGAGAAATACATATCGAGAATTCCAAGGCGGCGAGGCGGCGAGGCGGCAATCACGTTGTTGGCTGGATCTTCACCCTCTGAAATCTGCCCCTTTCATCTCTTTGCTTATTTTAATTCTGCCCACTCTGCTGATTGTGTCCAAGACGTGTCTGAGTCGTGATGCATCCACCACTCCCCCCAACTTCTTTATTGCCTTCGTTTGGCTTGTTCCTGTGTGTGTGTGCAGGGCGTCCACGTTTTGTTTGGTATCCCGCCTGCTCTCAAACACACCCAACAGTGACCTATTGCAATTGCCCGTTTTCTGTCCCCGACTCCCCGCCGCCCGGGTTGTCGTGTTGTCCAGCTTATGAAGCGCCATCCACTGGCATGGGTCGTGGTGCTCCTTCGCTTTATTGGAATAATTGCTGTTTATGATTGTCCCCTGCGTCCTTCCCGCTGCTAATCCAGTCAACGCAGCTTCTTGGCCCCATCCGGACTTTGCCTTATGACAGAGTTGTACGAGGGGATCCATCCGTCGAGGGCTTCCTCTTCCCATTGTTCGCGGCCTCAATACGAGCCATGGCCGGGACCGCCGGTCGTCTCGGTCAGCGAAAGCAGACAAATCGCACGAGGACCCTACTATCTGATACTTTACTGCTTATTGCCCTTCCACTTGTCTCTTTGCCCGTCGGGTTGACCTGACGCCCGGGTCTCACCAAAACAGGCTGCTGGCAGCGGCGGGGGCCATTTATCGACATTCACGATCATTCTCCTCCTATCGGTGCCCCGGGCGGGATTCGTTCACCAAAACACCGCGCTCTCTATTTCTCTCTGGCACGTCGAGTCATTTCCGTTCCATCAAACTCCATTTCTACCGGTTCTCTCGGCTTCACTCAATGAACCACCGACCCGCCCCGGCCGTCTCGAACCCGTCAAAGGCGAGGCCCCGGACCTGAATCCTCTGCAGTCTCATCCCTCTTTCTGGTCAAGCAACTGTTTCTCGTTCCTTTCCGACGTCCCACTCACACACACGCACAACAACATCGACTGCACTGCTGCAGTCCCCTTTCCCCCTTCGCACGCGCGCCGATAGCAGCCTAGCATCGCTGCCAATTTGGCATCTCGGTCGCCCGCGACCATCGAAACTTGGCGCAAGATGCGCGCGCCGCCTCCCCGTCCGTGTTCTAGCAGGCCCCCCCCCGCCGCCCATCCCCAAGTTTGAGGCGCCGCATCAGGTTACACCCTCAACGTCTCCCTGACCTCAATATCACCCGCCAACTTACAAGTACCTTTTCGCTGCAATCGCCCCTTTGCCCTTTGCCCGTTGGAACCATTGATTTTTAAGCGTCCTCGGCCAGGGGGAGGGTTCGACGGCGCCGGCGCCAAACACGACCATACCGCACTCGGTCCTGGTCCTTGGGGCTCTAAGGTGTTAGTCCGGTCTGTGTGCCTGCTTGCCGCTGCCATCGATTCCATCGTCGTCTCTTCTTTTGCTCCCGTCATCCTTGCCTTTCCGTGCTCACTAAAACGAGCCCAAAAAAGCCCGCAGCGAAAAATACCGGACGGAATGCTTGCCCGCTCGGACGCAGCAACAGCACACATATCTCGATGATCTTGCCCCTTTTTTGGGGCGGCGGGAGGCGTGCTCGTGGCAATGGTTGCATTCATCCAACACCAACACCGGAGCCGCGGGGGTCACAGCCTAATCTTGATATGCATTCCAGCGTGTTGGCCATTTCCAAAGCAGACCAATCTGCCGAGGCACACAACACACACACGCACATCACATCCTCTAGGCCGCGGACGCTTTACTGGCTTCAGCAGTCTCCGGAGAAATAAATCACTCGCTTCACCTGGTCAATGACGGCAGAGCGAAAAGGTCTCTGCCGTGCCGCGATATTCCCCGTTGCCTGACCCCGGGGTTTCCAAAATCAACACAAAGTCCAGCGCGGAAGAGGCTAGAGTTCACCAAAGTAGCCATACACGAGTACTCTCCTCGCTCGGCAACCGGGAATCTGATACTCAAGCTGCTGTGCCTGCCTTGATTAACTCTGGGGAAGACCCGTCAAGGTTTCATGACCAACGCGGTTGTTGGCCACTCACTCCCCCGTCGTGCGCCGTCCAATTGACATGTCCCGGTCGGAGGGAGATGCTGGATCCTCTCCCGGCTCCGTGTAAGTCTTGCCCAGCTCCGTGACCCCCCAAGCTCGGCGCACATCGTGAAGCACCCGTCGTCACAAGACACCACATGACAATACCCGACGACGTCCACATCACCAGCAGCCTCTCTCGCCTTACCCGTAAAATGAGCCAATCCGGACATCGGGAAAAGGCAATGCAAAAACTCTAAAGTCTCATGCCGCGAGACGCATGCGCGATGCTGCACCGGGTAACGCCTTGCAGAAAGTTGCGGGAGGCAACTCCGGCTGACGCTCTCTCATATTTGGGATTCCTGCCTACCTACCCTAAGGTACACAGATAACACCTTCAATTTGAGGATGCATGCCGGCTTGGCTGCGTTTGTCCTGACCACCCGCCGCGCGGTTGTGCTGGGTTTCGTTCTCGGTCATCGCATGCACGCCGAATCGCTCCCGCAAAAAAAAAGCAAACAAAATGTACTTAGAAGTTAGGGTGTTGCTGGGGAAAAAGTCAATTCGCCCATCTGCAAGCCAACTCCAAGCGGAGCAGCCAGGCCAAAAAGATCGAGGTTGGTGGCAGAGACGCCGATAGCAAGCATACCGCAGGTTTGACGGGCCCAGCAAGAGCGAAAACAAGATTTGGCGTCCAAGGCCCGATAGGTAAGCGATTCCCCTGGGGGGGGGGTGGTCGGCAGCAGGGGCAGGCAGGCAAAGGTCGCAGTGTCCGCATCTGATAGACGAAGTTTTTATCTTCAGCCATCCCTCTGTGTAGCGCTAACTCTTTTCCCCCGTCGTGCCTCATCGAACTTGCATCTGCAAAAAGCGACGATCGAGGACGAGAGTGAGGCAAATCACAAATGAGGTCCGCCGGCGACGGCACTAGGGCAGCTCAACCTCGGAATGCCATCGTGCCGACCGCTGGTGAGGTCTTGGCCTTGCCCCGCCAAGCGAGACGCCCATCCCGACGACACAACGACAGACGACGACGATCGACGTGGAGGCTCTTTGTTGTTGACCACCTCCAGGGACTGTCGCGCGATTGGCGAATGGGTGAATGAGGGTGACGGTGCGGTCCCTCCCTTGGTAGAGGAGGGGGGCCAGAGGGGCAAAGCTGCGAGAGGTGGGTGGTAATGCATGCATGCATACGAAAGGGAGGATCAGTGAGGATACGAGGCCGCAGGGCCATCACATGAAGCCGCTGGGCGGAACTCCCCCTCTCTAGCATGCGGTGATGAGGCGTCTGCTGCGGTTTGGTCAGTCAGTCAGTCAGGTTGTTGCGGCGGATAAGTTGATCCATTGACGACGGCGGAGGGATGCCCATCGCGAGGGTGGCAGCGAGCTTTACTTCATCACGGCAAGGTAGGTGTCGACACGATCGTCGGCGGAGGTAGTCTGAGAGGACTGGGACCAATTGTGAGGTGATAGCAATGCTCTTGCCCGTGATCCATCAATATGGAGCCTCTTCATCGGCTCGTGCACCGCGCTACGGATACACTAAACAGAAAACTCCAAAAGTCGCCATCGCGGAGGCTAGTGATGCACCCGCAACACGGACCCAGATACGCGATGTGAGCTGATTTTTTGGGGACCTTGGGGGACGAACCACCCGCTGACGTCCTCGACTTTGGTATTTTTGGCGGAGGGGGGCCTCCAGACGGCACGTACAACCGTGGCGGGTCGTAGATGGCGATGTGACCAGGTTATAGCGGCATCCGTACTGCGTTGGCCGTATTGCCGGCGATGCCTGGCAGGCCTCTCTGGTATTTCGGTGAGGGACGGTGAGGGACGGTGAGAGAGTCCTTGCTTCGGTGTAGATACCGACACACGTCTCGATTCCGACTGTCCAGCAAACATTGGCACAATCACAGCAATTACTAAGATTCGTATGCACGCCTCTGAGGAAGCCTGCCAATGCAACAGCAGCATACAACCTGCTAAAAATTACAACAAGCAGTTCCATCGCCTTCGTGTCGTTTGTCTCCGGCATAGATCCGCCCGCTCGGTAGGCACAACTCTAAAATCCCAGCTGAACCAACCACCAACCACCAACCAGGCGAATTTCTTCCCAAGCAATAACACATGGGACATATCGCCATCAAACGTCGCCTTAGATCGCATCGCCCCCAAAGCTTTTATTTCTCTACAAGGCCGACCTCTATCGACGACCAGCATCCAAAACCTTGCATGGACGTGCTTGCTTTGGCGGTGCCAAATCACACTGGACCCCCGCTTTCCACACTCACAAGTCAGTCAGTCATCGACTAAGACTTACGCAAACCTCGATTCCCAACCTCCCCCTCTCGCCACTTCTGCATCGATATAAGAGAGTTGAGGGGCACAGCAGCGATCCCCGGACGTGTCTACTACTTTTTTACCCCGCTGGCTGCCACCGCCGTAGGCTTTCCCCAAAACAGAGTGTTCCCAAGGATTATTTGGCTCGTGTTCCACCACACAACTGACCGCGGGTGACCTCTGCGGATTCTCTTGCAGCGCAGGCGAGGCTTCACGACATCCTTTCGAGGGAGGGGGACCAAAGGCGCCTGCAGGCATGCCCACTGCAGCACAAGGTTCACGCGCTGCCTGCGAGGATTGGTGGGTGGGGAAGCGGCCTTGTGATGTCTGTGATGAGTGACAGCCTGCTGCAGCGTGGGTAGGGCGGTTGGATTCGCTCGACATGAAGCAAACATGGCTGTCTCAAAATTGAAGCTGTATCCAGCAGTGAGAAGTCTTCAGCCCGCATAATAGCCTACCTACCTACCTTGGGACGCCTTTAATGGCGCACATACTCACCGCGTGCTATCTGGAAACCCTCGGTGAGCGCCAGATATAGCGCCCTGTCGACACAATCTATCGGCCGAAAGATCTGACAACGCAGACGCAAGTGTATGGTCATCCTGACAATGCACGACCAGGTCAGGCGTGTGCCGACGTATCACCAACAACAAAACCAACCACCTGCCTTATCCAAAACGTGGGGGGAAGCACTCGTCCAAGACATCCATCCTTGCCGAAACTTCCATCAACCGGTTTTTTCCTCGATGGAGGGATCCATGGATGGGTTTCTTGTGTAATTGTTGCACACCGCATGTCCTGTGGTCAACCGCTGTTTTGCTTTTGCATGCTGTGCTACCACGAGGTGATCCCTTGTACATGACGATCAAAGAACGTTGCATAGATTTGCAGGCTTCAGAAGTCGAGGCAATCGCGGCCTGGAAAACGCCTATTCATCTCTAAGACTTTCTCAGGCATTCGGCGACAGTCGTTGGGTTGGAAGCCTGGAGGTTGGAGGGAGGGCAGATCGGCCACGGGGTGCTGTGCCGTCCCGCCGAGGCCGCCAGCGCGGGGTATGGGCCCTGCTCACGGCGCTTGAACCCCCCCGCAAAGGACCGGGCGCTATCAGATCGCCCGCCATGCCATTCTTTTGCACGTTTCCTCAACCAACACGTACCACGTCAAACTTCAATGCGACCCTTGGGCAAACATCGCGGCCTTCAACCTGCGTAGTCCCAACGCAGACTCTCTTGATGAATGAACAAAGTTGTTCTCCCTTACCTCTCCACAACGGCCTTGCTGGATTGAAATGATGCAAGGATGATACTCACCTCGACACAGCAGATTCAGGGGCAAAAAAAAGGGGACGCTATGAACGTCCCGCGTCCTGAACAAGCCCGGAAACCGGGACCTGGAACAGCAGTTTTAATTCCGGATCAACGTCGGTGCGGTGCTTCAACCGTCGCGACGCCGTCAATGCCCACGTGCTCAAGCCACGGGATCTCATCGCGACATCTCATTCTGACCTCTCTCAACATATCCGCCTTTTTCCCCCTGAGAGTGCTGTGCTGTTTGTAAATGTTCCGACTGCGAGTGCAACCATTCCTACTCTAATTTTCCTTTTCTCTTCTGTTTGCATAGAAAGGGTGGGCTGCGTTTGCTAGACTGTTGTCGTTCCATTTGCCCATCGGGGGGAAAGTCTCACTCCCCTCCGTGCCGGAGACCACGCCCGCGAAACTCCGCCGTTACACCGAAGACCTCACTGCCGCGCCGTGCTCATCGCGGACATCCCGGATCTTCCGGCCAACTTCACATCACCTCATCCTTCACTCACTCTTCCGGGACTGGGCAACACACCCAGGCTCATCATCCGACCGCCCAAGATGCGCTTCCACTGCATGCCCCTTCTCTACGTCATCTCCTTCTTCCTGCTCGCATCAGCCCTCTTCTCAATCCTCCTCTCGCTGGCTCCCTGCTTCGTCAAGTCCAAAAACCACTGCTACCGCGGCTATGAATCCCATCACTCCTTCGACGTCGACAAGGCCCTCCACGCGGAGTGGATGAAGTCCATCCCGGACGACGCCAACCTCACCTCCCTCTCCATCCCCGGCACCCACGACACAATGACCTACTCCCTCCGCAACCAGGTCTTCCAGTGCCAGAACCACAACCTCTCCGCCCAGCTCAACGCCGGCATGCGCTACCTCGACATCCGCGGCCGCCTCGTCAACGACTCCATCCAGATCTACCACGCCTCCATGCACACCGGCTACTCCTACACAAACGTCCTGCTCACCCTCTTCGACTTCCTCGAGGCCCACCCCTCCGAGACCGTCGTCATGCGCCTCAAGGAGGAAGGCCGCCCCCTCGGCAACAACACAATGACCTTCGAGGACGCCTTCAACATCTACCTCCACAACGACACCCTCACCTCCGCCGGCGCCCAGGACCACTTCCACAAGCACAACCCGCACAAGCCCTTCCCCACCCTCGGCGCGCTGCGCTCCAAGATCTTCCTCCTCCAGAACTTCCCCTCCAAGGGTCCCAAGTCCCCCTACGGCGTCATCTGGGAGTCCTCCGACATGGTCCTCGAGGACCTCTGGATCATCCCCAGCATGGAGCACCTCTACATGAAGTGGGAGGCCATCGAGAACGCGCTCAAGCGCGCCGCCACCGCCAAGCCGAACAACCGCGTGCTCTACCTCGCCCACCTGAGCGCCTCCGTCGGCGTGCTGCCCATCGAGGCCGCGGCCGGCAACCTCAACCACACGGTCGCCGGCATGAACGACCGCACCGGCGACTGGCTCGCCGAGACGGCGGGCGGCGCGGACGCGGGCAAGACGGGTATCGTCATCATGGACTTCCCCGGCCGGGCGCTGGTGGACGAGGTCCTGGCGCGGAATACGGCGCTGGCGGACCGTAGCGCCGAGTTGTGAAGGGCGGCGGCGTTTGGCAGTAAACACACACACCCCCCAAAAAACAAGAAGAAAAAAAAAGAGAAACAAATCCCAGTCGCAAATTCGTGTGCTTCATCATCATTAATTCGTACCCGTCGTCATCATCACACTTGTCCTTGTCGTCATCCATCTACACCCCCCCCCCCCCCCCCCCCCCCCCTTGGGTCCCACCACGATTCGTTCACTGCGCGCGCTAGAGAAAGAGACGCTGCGACTGTTGCACTCTTACAACCATCGAAAGGCCCCACCGGCCATGTTGTTTTCGGAGACACGGAAAACGGACTGTGTTGGTCGGTTTGCTGCGGTCTTTTTTTTCCCCCTCCTCCTCCTTGACGCAGCCTGCGGGTCCGTCCCCCGACCCCGCGCGCACGCGTCGCCGAGATGAGGATCTTCGGCCGGGCTGGGAGGGGCGGCCACCTTAGCGTCGGATGCCCGCCGATCCGCGTCTAGCCCGAAACACGCCGGCGCCGGCGCAGCGTTCTATTTTCCCTCGATTTTGTGCTCCTCTTTTTATCCCGTTGGTGCTCACAACCGCTCGTTCGTTGGATGACACTTCTCGATAAGCTCCTAGCCGACGAGACTAGATCCGGGCGGCTGTTTGTGTGTTTTCAGTTGGCGGTTTCTTTCCTCTGTCGATACCCAATCGCTATTCGTTCTAGAAATCGGGCCGTTGAGGCGAGGGAAACGTGTGATTCTCCGTTCGTGCGTTTTCAGAAAAAAAAAAACGTTGTTTTAGTTCGGGATCCGGGAGGATTCGCGCGAATCATCCGGATCTCGTTTGTTTTGTTGCTTGGAAACGATCTCGATCATAGACGCAAGCGACGTTACTAGTTCACAGTGTCACACCAAAGAGGTCTTGTTGACGGCGGCGGATGTGGTCGCTTCTCATTGCATGCCTGCTCTCCCTTTTCCCCTCGCGTTTGTGCCCCCACACAGTTTTCCAATCTCTCTTAGCTTCTTTTACACACGCCCCCCACCCACCCACGAATCCTCCCTCCCTTGCCGCCGCCAACTACGCAAGTGGCGGTTTCAGCTTCTGTTGCCCATCTCGCCAAAACTGCATGTTTTTCGGGGTTGAGGGAAAATTCGATCGTCAGGTACCCGGGACGGGTGCATCGGAAACTTTATGGAGCTGAAAATAGGGGATCTTCATTAGCCGTTCGTTCGAGGCGAAGCGGAAAGGCAGGCACGCGAGTAATTTGGGTTTTCCTGGGTTTCTGGGTTCCTGGGTCTTGCCCGGGGTGGCGGAGAAACAGGGCTGGCGGCTGAGGGTTTTGCAGCTGAAGACGATCTCATTCTATGTCAGAGACTTTGGGGTTTTCCTGTTTGGGTCCGGTTGCCTTGTGCGACACCCCTCATAGCACGGCGGTTGAGTGTCTTTGGAGAACTTGTCGGTAATGATGTAAGGGGGAAGAGAGAAGTTGGATAAAGAGGTGGATCAGAGTACAGGGGGTTTACACACGCATAAAGAGGAACCCGTTGCTGACGTTGACGTCAGTGACTTTGAGGGTTCACTGGACAGAGAGTTGGGCGGCGGCTCGACTTGGGATAATTGGGATTGTACACATAGAGTCATGGTATCAAGTCTTGGGTGGTATGGTCTGTTTTAACGGCACGGAGTTTCGTGGCGTTGCTTGTTTCGGGACGGATAGAGTCCTGCTAATTGAATGACACTCGTTGAAACGATCTAATTGTCCGTCTCCTTAAAATCCCACAATAGACACTTTCTACCGAGGCTCATCAGGCATTAACTACTAAGAAAAACACAGGCGGTTATATTAGGCTTGAATATGAGATCAACTTACAGCTTGGCACTGAGAACATAAGAAGCATCATCCTGTAGAAGGACAAAAAGAAGATTCAGGAAGATGCCGCACCAACTTCATCAGCAACCTGCTTCTGATCAAATAACCTGCGTTACCCCTTGAAAATCCTAACCCTGCGTAATATAGGATCAAGATCACACTACCCTCCGAGTCTTGTTTCCGGAGTTCAATTTAGAGTCGCAGGGCAACTGCGAGATGCTACCAAGGATTAGGAGTAGCTCTCCTCTGTTACGATACCTATGTCCTCGGCGTGCAAAGGGGCTACTTGTGTACGTTTTAATACCACACTTCTCTCTGCGTCTCTTAAGGAACCCGCACTCTTCAACCCCTCTAGGTTCAAATGGCTGAAGGACGCTGAATCTGCGGTAACAAACAGTTTGATCCTGTTCTCCATCCCAAACCCTGGCTTCTTCGAAGCTTCGATGAGGAGGTCTGGCACCTCGATCGAAAGTATTCCAGGTATTGACTGGTTATTCTTGTCGGCTGCCCTGGCTGGTTCATTATCTTATTGTAATATCCGCTGGATTCCATAGGCAGGCAGGGTTGGGATTGAGAATGCTGAAGTACAAAACCCGATTTTCGCTGTTCTTGAGCACAAACTCCCATGCCGACTGACTGTTGCTCTAGGTCTTCGTCAATGCTTTTATCTCTCGTGTCAATTGTCGTCTGGTTGAAAACGAAACCATAATCTGAAGAAGGTTGCAAACTTTTGTGCTTCAAGTCTCTGACTATGCGCGATACCTGGGCAAGTCTTGGAGCAACTGTACCAGCTTTTCCCCGGCGAAAGGGTCCCTGGCGTTAATTGTAGGTAACTAAGGCAGAACCTTATCCTGTTCATCCTGAAAAAGAGAAAGACCATGTTTTTTGTTAGCTGCCACTGAGAAGTTCGAGATCGTTGTTTTTGGTCGGACGAATCATACCCCAAAATCAACAGAGCAAGGCTGTTGACTTTGTCGACCGCGGCCTACTTGATTCACTTTAGCAAAGTAGCCTTGCCTTCCTCTTCATGAAACTTAATGTTCACACCGCAAATGTTTGCTTGCTTTGAGAGCCTGGCTAGCCAACCTTTCTTGACACTGTCCAGGCCTCCTTCTATGATATGTGCCTTCTACACGGCGTCTCCGACTCTATCAATTTGAACTGCTGCCACAGGATTGGTGCCAGAGTATGCAAGACTGAGAGACGAATGAGCTGGATCGGATATGAAAAAGCAGTTGTTGATGACTATTCAGGAAGCATTGCCGAAGAAGGACATATCCTCTTGAAGTCAGGCGCGACACTGTCAACGGAAGGCTGAAGACTCAAGACAGGGTCGTTGTGCTTTGCAGTCCCAAAGACAACTCTGGTTTAGTCCCCTAAGTGAATTGGCTGCTGCTGTTTTTCTGGTTGCTCCTTCAATCTTGCCTTCACGTTCACCTGCAAGATCATGAGGAGCTGTTGGTACGTGACTGGGCATTTCGAATCATTGTGTTGTCCAAAGACGTTCAACAAGCTGGCTGTAAAAACTTCTGTACAATTGCTTTTTAGGATATGGTTCAAATCCAACTGCGAATTCATGGAGCTGACATGTCGCAATGGAGCGTACTTGCCGACTGCACGGTCTTGCGGGACGATGGGGGTCTCCTGTTGAAGAACTCATAGCTGCAGGCTTACCGAGGCTTTCAGAAGAACTACCGAGAGACTCGATCTTCGTATACCGAACTCGAAACGTTAGTCCGCTCTTGTCGCGTGTCGCACCACCTGAGTGGTGGTTGCGCCTAACGGGACGTAACACCTACGACGTACCAAATACTTAACATTACCAAAAGAGATGGATATTGACATCTCCCTTCTTACAGCCACCACGTCCCGCCCTGTCTGTTCAGGTGTCCTGCTTAAAAATGTCCACCCACGTTACTCTAGGCAAATTATATAACCACATCTAGTTGACGGCTTTCGGGACATATTTCGATGCTGAACGCCTTCGTCCATCCGCACTAAATTCACAGTAGCTGCCTGTTGAGACCACAGGCACGGTTATGCGTGTCCGTAAGACATTGGTGATCCTGGCGAGGTTGTACAGGTCTGTGATCGTACAACGTTCTCGTTAATACATATTAAAACGGGGCGCCCCGCCCCTCTCTTTCACAGCCAGGTCAGACCTGTCACCAACGGAGCCCAGAAGCTGCGCAGACATCGAGCTCGGTAGACGACAGAGAGGACAACTGCCCAGAGACAACTCTCCTTCGAACCGCCAACTCGCCACCCTATTCTCTGCTTTTTCCAGGGTACTTGGACCTTTCCCCACGATGCCGACTTTCTCGGCCAAAGCCCGACTCACTTGTGGCTTTAAGAACGGCTTCGGCCGGCTTCCAAGCGGATGGCGGAGGTCGGCGGTCGTGAACATTGGACTCATGTCAACTGTACTGCTGATTCTTGTCGGAGTTCTAGCAGTTGCAGTCTCGAAAACCGGCGGCGACTTCAGACAATCGTGGAAGTTTTACGACGCAGAATGCAGAAGCTCTAACACAAGTACTGCCAACACCCTACTACACCTGCTTATCAACATACTGTCAACCATCATACTTGCATCCTCGAACTTCTTTATGCAGGTACTAAATACGCCTTCTAGACAAGAGTTAGATAGCGCCCATGCTCGAGGAATCTGGCTAGACATCGGTATTCCTTCATGGCGAAACGCTTTTTACCTCTCCTATTTTGAATTATTCACCTGGTTAAGCCTTTTCTTCACATCTGTACCTATTCACATGTTATTTAATAGTTCTGTTTTTCATACGAACAGCCTTATGGGGGATTTTCATCTCACCATTGCGACCGAAGGGTTCCTTCGTGGGGCTCCTTACTCTCTCCCAGGCGCCAGTCTGCTCACCAATGAGCTGCTCTCTCAAGTACCCGCGGATCTGGGCTACTATGAACGCGATGGTTTGGGCTCAGAGTTCCTTGTGCCGACATTCCAGGATTTCTTCTCAAAGAACTACGCGGCTCAAGCGAATTACACCTCGAAAACAGCAGCTCAAGCTCCAAACTGGAACCGACTAGAAGCAAAGGAGTGCAGCGAAATCTATGGAAGCGAATGCAAGGGGCTTAGGGACTATCGAGACGTTGTTCTGGTAACCAAGGGCCCAGGTTGGAGGAGATCCGACCTCTGGAACCTGTCCACCGCCGCCGACGAACTATGGGAGCCGATTGTTCCGCAGGGCCAGTTGAATACTTTGTGGTACGACACGCAATGCAGAATGACAGGTATTCTGACGCCTGGGTTTGACCCTGAATGCTCTTCCAATTGCGACAAGACATTATGGGGTCACAAAAGAGGGCCTGATGGTAGCATAGCATATTGGACACTGGGGGATCCGTGGCATCTCCCTCTTGAGTTGTGGTACGACTACCAATGGGAGTTCCAGTCGGTATGGAATTCATCACTAAATCAGTACCAAACAACGACCAAGCCAGGATGGAACTCGTCACTATACGCGGCTCCCGGGAATGCGTCACAATTTGGGCGGCTGTTTGACCTCGATGCCATCGAGATCTCATACTGTTTGGTCGAATTACGAGGCCCTGCTTGCGCTGTCGCCCTTTCCAAACCACTACTGCTTGCTGTCATTCTGTCAGTATTTTCAAAGGTGGCCATTTGCGTCGTCGTTTTGCGGGTGCTTGGTTTACAGGAGCCACTTGTCACCCCGGGAGACGCCATTGCCTCCTTTATTTCTGTTCAGGCTGAACAGACTTCCGTTCAAGGTCTTGTCACACAGGACATTGTTCGGAATAGTGCACGAGAGCTTGTAAACGAAAAGGGTGGCATCTACGGACTGCTTGGCCCCCGGCAATGGATCAGTAAACGGCATCTAAGAGTCTCGGCTGTTCCTCGGAGAGTCTGGATTGCAACTTACATCATCTTGCTGGTTGGCGTCCTCACAGCAGTAATTTGTCTGTTACTACAAGTTTACTACGATGATATACCACTGTAAGAACCTACCCAAATAGCTGAGTTTCTAACGAAACAGAACTCTCTTCACCAAATAAGTATTTGCTGACTCTATGAAGCCAATGGATCAAGCTGAATGCTGCTGAGGCGAGCAATACCCTCTGGCCTACCACGGGTGCTGCCTCCGTCTTTATCTCCTCGGTTTTATTGGCCAATACGCCTCAATTATACCTCTCATGGTGGTATCTTGTATATAACTCTCTGATAACTCGACTGGAGATGAGCCGGGAATGGGCCTTGTTTTCCGCTAAATACTACCCATTACGGGTAACTAAGCCAAAGCAAGTTCCTCTTATATTAACTCTAAAGAGTCATCCAACATAAATGAATGAGGCTAATCCCAAACCCAAAGAGGCCAACAAATCGCGACATACCGTCTTCAATTACCATATAGATACAGCATTAGCTTGATCATGATGAGTACCCTCACCCACTGGCTACTCTCAAACGCGATTTTCGTTATTGTTTCGCAAGGTTGTAAGTACGATTCAGGGTAACATGAGTGAATATGCGACTAACAATATCTCGATGGTAGCTTATATAGATTACTTGAATAGTAGATATGTGGAGGATTCAATCAGTCTGGGCAAAGGCAGTATGGTAAGCATTGGCACTGCGTCTTCGCCTGTTTTGGCTCTGGCCATCCTCGGCTCGATAATGGTTCTTATTCCGATCGCTCTGTCGAGGAAACCTCTCCCTGGTTACATGCCGATTGTCGGGTCCAACTCGCTAGCCATGTCGGCTGCTTGCCGAGTCTCACCGCTGGCGAGGGTCCCCACGAGGCTTGGTAACAGGAGCGACGAACAAGATACCGAGCTTGAAGAGCTCGTTCCGCCATCCGGCGAAGAGCCACAAGTTGAGGAAAGATCGGAGAGTGTCTATGAGCAGATGGTCCTTTACCGTTTGAAGTGGGGTGAAGTTGAGATGCCGGCAGATTGGTATCAGGAGGCGGACGATGATCAAAGATTGGGGAGGGTAGGCCATCTCAGCTTTGGGACTATCTTCGATGATCCCAAGCCTCCGACCGAGGGTCGCTGGTACAGATGAGGCAAGCCAATACCCCATCGAGTAGTAGTATAGTCCCTGCCGTTGTCATATGCCAGTCTGCCGAGTCTAGACCTTCCTTGGTAATCATTGAACCCAATGAGCAATGCGCGTACAATTGGCGGCTCAGCTACTATAATGCCGATTTGTTAGAGATCTGCCTGATGTCGATGCTGTGTGTTTAGGAACGCTAGTTAGTTTCGTTACTATTAGTCTCTTTATCACATCTCTAGGTCCATCCTTTTAAGCTGGTTTAGACATGAATTCTCAAGCAGCGCCGCCATTCATGTCAGGTTCAAGTCTGTGACGCAATTTCGCAAAGTCGCCTGCTGATTACCTAGTCTTTTGTGCCATCGATATATTCACGCAAGAAATTCATTTTCTCTATCCTTCGATACTCTTCCTTTAACATCCACCAAATCGTCTCTTTCGTCATTTCCGGTCGCCGCCTCCGGTTACCATCTGTAGTTTCCGTCTCCAGTGGTCGTCTGGTTTCTTTTGTTCCTGTCGTCTCTGTTGTCATTGTCGCTTGCCAAGCTTATTGCTAAGGACGTCTGCTAGTTAGAGACAGAAGCTCCACAATTCGCTTCAGTGAGGCTCATACTAGCAGCATCTTTCTTCCGTTCTAACCGCAGTTTGCACTTCATGCTGTATGGGTGTACAAGAACAAATTCTTTATTGAACTGGAGTTCAATAAAGACACGTACGTAGTAGAATCGTTCAAAGCTAGGCTAGCGGAGCTACTAAGAACGATTCGGGCTAAGACGCTTTAGAAAAACTAAAGAGAAAGGAAGATAAGATTCGGCAAGCGAGGAAGGATACGCTGAATTCTTCTGGTTCGACGAAGAGGAGGACGATGTTGGCTTGTCCTTGTTTGGTGATGAGTAATCTGGAGTTAGAAATGGATTGGAGTTGATGGCGTTGTGGTATTCGCGAGTTTGCTTTGTTGCGTGGCATTATTGTACAGGTGTGATGGGAGACAATTGCGACCAGACTTTCGTCGAGAATGAATTGAATTGCGGATTCTCCATGCAACATCAGGGGCTTTGGGGACATAGCTTGCAGACGCCCGAAAGGGAACCATGCCCGTTTGAGGAGGAAAATTCAGCATAAGAAGGGAGCACAAGTACTTGGTAAAGAGGCATTCATTCATTCGCGTTGAATGAGTTCGCCATTTGCGAAATGCTATCTGCGACCTAGAGCAATTATGAAGGGAAACTGGCAAGGCAAGCGTTCTACGAAGGACGCTAATATTGCCGCCTCTAGCCATCCCCTCAGACCCGAAATTTTGCCTGTGAACCAAGACCACCTGCCTGATCCCCTGATAATCTCATACAAAAGCAAGATATAGTCCGCCACGAAAACTGACAATGGGGGTATGTGGGTTGAAAGTGCGCACTGAAAATCATTGTTCGGCAATAAGTCGTTAAACGCCATCCTCGGGATGCCACTAACGACCAGAGTTGTGTAGTTTAAGCAACTCGTACATCTCGTTGTCGGTTCCCGTGTAATTGTGGCCAGACATGTTGAGCCCTCCGTAATGCTGCTGCTGCTGCTGCTGGTATGCCTGATTGGCACTAGCAGTTCCGCTCCCGTAGCTGTTGGACGTGCTGCTTCTAGTGCCGTATCCTCCGGCTGCGTTGGCCGGCGTGGACGATGTCGTGCTTGAGCCAAAGCCGTACCAACTGTGCTGGTCCGGCTGGGCCGATTGTTGTGGTTGTGTCTGCGACGAGTACGAGCCGTAGGTTTGCGTCTGCTGCGGCTGCTGCTGTTGTGATTGCTGCTGTTGCTGTTGTTGGTACTTGTTTGACGACGACCGAGTGTGAGTACCGGTAGCTGAAGCACGCATGTTAAACGACTGCAAGGACGCGGTTTGTTGCTGGGTCGTGGTCGGTGTCTGTGAATAAGAGGAGGCAGCCGGAGTCGTAGTGTTGTTGTACGACTGGGGACTGCGGGTCTGGTACTGGCCAGAACGAGAATTATTGGTGGGCGTATACGCAATGTTCG
Source organism: Colletotrichum camelliae (assembly GCA_018853505.1). Taxonomy (NCBI): domain Eukaryota; kingdom Fungi; phylum Ascomycota; class Sordariomycetes; order Glomerellales; family Glomerellaceae; genus Colletotrichum; species Colletotrichum camelliae. Next base: position 3,269,508 of record JAELVL010000005.1, on the reverse strand, counting down.
TGTTCTGGGCTGTGCTGCTTCGATCGTACGTGTTGTCGTATGAAGGATAAGTGAATGTGGCCGCCGACGTTGTTTGTGCCGCGTAAGGCTCGTATGCGAGCCTCGTGTCAGAGGCTGCATTGTTGTTGCTCGTAGATGAGTATTTGGTGTTGTAATTGCTGTAGCCAGATACGTTGCCCATAGGCTGAGTGTCGACAGTAGAGGACTGCTGAACCGTGTGATGAGACGGGGTTGGTCGCGGATCGGTGTTGACAGGAGTCCGAGTTGACGCTCTCTGTCCCGCTCGGCTCTTAGCTCGAGCTGTCTGGACAGGCGCCTGGAAAGGAGACACTTGAGCAGGCGTGACAGACTGCGCGACTTGCGGAGTTGGAGACGGGCGGTGCTGTTGTTGCTGCTGTTGTTGGATGGCAGCATGAGCCGCCGTCTGCTGCGTAGTGTTGAAGGTGGACTGCTGAGCAGCGGCCTGAACTGGGGTTTGTGTAGACCTCCTTGAGCTTGAGCGGGGCTGTCTTGTAGTCATCGTTGGAGATACAGTGTTTGCTGGCGCCTTTGGCGGCGATGTCGCCCAGTTCTGCGCGTAACTGGGAAGTGGGACAGCACTCTCCGTCGTAGAGGTTCTAGCTCCGGACGGCAGACTCCGCCGTGTGGCTGTAGAGGTACGTGAAGCCCTTGGACTCTTGGCAGCGGGTTGGGTGTAGCTCACGGTCTCAGCAACGGCTGGCTGGGTATAGGATGTGGTGTCCACAGCCGACTGAGTGTAGTTCGCCGTTTGTGTCAGAGCAGGTTGCGTATAGGACGAAGTGACTGCGTGCTGATCCGTAAACGAGACCGTGGCTGAGGGCTCCGGATATGCGTTGACGGCATGGGACAGACCCATGTCGTTTGAAGAGCCTTGGCCGTACGTCAGATCGCTCGGTCCAGAATTGAAGTAGTCCTGGGTTGACGTGTCGGCTGCGGGAGTCAACATGTTAGCGACAGGCATGTTTGATGTGTAGTCGATAGTCTCGATGTCGTCAGGCTCTGGCTCTTCTTGCGGTTCTGGAACAGGCTCTGGCTCGGGCTCTGCATCAGCCTCGGCGTCATCCTCGTCGTCACTGACAACCTGAACGGCCGTGAGTGTAGTTTTCTTCTTCGTGGCAGCGCTCTTGACCAGCGGGTACTGGCAGTCACGTCCTTCCTCCTCGCACACATCGCAAGTAGGCTTTGCTCGGTCACACTGCATCTTGTTAGTTTGGTGAAGGGGTGTTTCTCGCAACGGTACTGACCTTGAGCTTGCCGATTCTGCATCCAATGCAGGAGCCACGAGAGATCATCTTCATTGGAGTGCCTTCAGGAGCTGGGATCAACTCCTCTTCCAAGTCTGTGGTTGACTTCGATTTCCGTGACGCCTTCTTCTTCCCTTTGGTCGGGGTTTCGGACTCTGAAGAGGCCGCAGGTTCCTCGAGAACTGCCGGCTGCGGCGGGGTCGATGATGCGCTTGTTGACGAAGACGCAGCGGCATCATTCGGGTGCACGATCCGCAGCCTCTCTGCGCCGTACTTCACGAGCATAGATAGCGATTCTTTCTGGAGGTCTGGGGACTGGTTGGCGAAGATGCTGAACTGCTCTGTGGACAGAGTCTCTGGGTCCACGCCGTTGTCACTCAGCATTCTGATAGCCACCTCGCGGCGCCTAGCCGCTTCAGCTGGTGGCACATTGAGATTTGCCTGGGAGTGGACGTTGCTTTGCACCGCAGCATCGGCCTTGGTCATAACGGTAGCATCCGATGCACCCGCGCCGTCAGCGGACACCTCGGCAGCGTTTGCGTCTGACTTCTTCTTCCTCTTTTTCTTTGGCTGCGCAGGAGTTCCGTCTTCGTTGACAGCCGCCGACTTCCGCTTCCTCTTTGGCTCCTTGGGTGTTCCATCCTCGTTGTACTCGACCTTGCGTTTCCTGGGTGTCTTCTTCTTATCTCCTGCGGGGATCAAAGGTGCAGGAGGCGGTGCGGGGGGTAGTGGTCGGAAATGCTCAATCATCTCTCCAACGGTCTTGTGCAATGGCGAATGCTCGTACTTGACGTTGATCGTTCGCGAGTTCTTGGAAAACGCGATGGTCAGTGTGCCTCGGCAGTCGAAAGCTGGGCGGCCTGTACAAGTTAGCATGAGACCTAAATCAGTAGGGAAAGACCGTACCTGAGACAGAAGGATCAAGTTCCTGTTGGCTGTACTCTCCTATGAGCAACTTCGACGCTGTCTTTCCGTTCTGGCGATTCCACATGGCCATCGAATCCTTGCACATGTACGTAAATGTCCACCCGTATGGACCTCGCGAGACCTCTCTGACCATCCAGTTACTCTCATCCACCGTCGACAGCAAGGCGACAATGTGCTTAGCCACCGCCCGCTGCATCGCTGGATTGTCGTGCGGCTGCTGAATGATTGCATCGTACGCGCGCACGACCTTGACCTGCTGGCCTTCGACAGTCTGGGAGCGGAAGCCGCTCAGGGCTGGGTCGATGTTTTCCTGGGCGTCGCCATCGCCCTCGCGGATCGCAAACTCGACAGTCGAGGGAACGTCTAATGTCACGGAGACATGCTCGCATCGCGTGGGGGTTCTCTTCGTCTCGAGGTTTTTTGTAGCTGTGCGGGGAGATCTTCGGGTTTCGCGATCGAGAACTTGTCGCTCAGCGCGTCGCCGTAAGACGAGGGCGCCAGGCCCAGAAGGGCCTCGGCCATCGCAGGATTTTGTCGGCTATCCTTCTCGTTTCGTGTAATGAGCGCGGCGAGGCTGGACAGTCGCGATTTCGCCGACGGCGACTGCTGCGTGCGTGTGATGTTGTGGGATAAACCAGCGATTGACGCTTTGGTTGGAGTCCTTTGCTCGTACAATGGCAGCGGCTGGGGGCGCGAAAGCTGGTATACAGTCAACCTCAGGTACCCCCCCCTTGCTAACCTGACGGAGGGTACGGCTCGGTCCCACTTTTAATCGGTGTAATATTCATCCGTAGAAAGAGGGGTACGTTAGTTTACCTACTACTGCCCTACTTTAATAGTATATCCTATGTTTCTATCAGTCTATGCTTAACTTACCTAAAACAAACTTTTATTATATAACTAACTATAACCTTTATAAGCTAAATCTTAGAGTAATCTAGGACTAATTATAGAGTATTTAAACCTAAATAGATAAATAGTATTTAATTCTAGATTAATCTATTTAAGTTAGCTTATTAATAATAAAGATTAATAATTTAAGTAGCTATTCTAGTAGGTTATAAGTATATATAATAACTCTAAAGAGACCTCTCTACTTATTAAAATTCCTAAAAAGGAGATATAGTAATTAGAAGCTATAAAGTAAGCTTATAACTTCCTAGTTAAATTTTATAACTAGTAGATAATTATATTTCTTAGATAAATAAATAAAAGTATAAAAGCTATATAATTTATAATTAATTTCTAAGTATATAAGTAACTTATCTAGGATTAGTCTTTTATTTAACTATACTTACTACAGAAGATATTATATTTATTACTAATATCTCTACTTACTTAAAAATATCTACTAATAAGTTATAAGGGACTGGACACCCCACCTGGAGAAGCTAGGGATAGTTCGGCTAACGGAGGCTAAAGGAACGAAGAAGCTTATAGAGCTAGAATATAGAACCCTCTATAGCGAGGACTTAGTAAATACTTACTAAAAGCTAAAAATAAAGATCTTAGAAGAAGTAAATAAAAGTAGTATAGTAATACTAAACCTACTTTTTAAGTACTTTTACTATTAGTTTAACTTAATTATAGCTTATAGCTTTTAATACTTTTATAATTCTTTTACTTTTACTCTACTTTAAGAAAGTTAATAATAATAATAGCGCTATATACTTAAGTAATACTTACTAATTAAGATAATAAATTTATAACTAGTATTTACTAAATATTAAGTAAAATAACCTATATAAACTTATATAAAGAAATAACTTTAGTAAATAATTAGAAGATAATATAAGTTAACTAAGAGAAATAAGAAACTATATTTTAAATAAAGCTAGAAACCTTAAAAAGAATAGATTATTTATATTAAGCGTTTACTACTTAGATAATAAATCTATATAGGAAGATAGGAAATATAAAACTTTTTCTTATATATAGGATAGGCTATAAAGCTAGATATTTATAGCTATAGCTAATAAGCTAGCTTAAGCTAGTAAGCTATAAAAAGTAAATAGCTAGCTATTAATATAGTAAATATTAGCTATAATAGCTAACTAGTATAAACTTATTATAGCTATATTAAGTAACTAAGTACTTACTAAGCACTTATTTAAGGGTTTTAAGAAACTTCCTAATTATAATATAGTATATTTTACTAATAAAGCTATAAATATAATAAGAGAAAATTAGCTTATTATAGTAGAAGAAACTTATAAGTATTACTTTAGCTATTCTAATAGCTAGTATATTTAGTAAGTACTAAGTATTATAGAGTATACTATATAAATAGAATAGTAAACTTATTAGAGAATACTTATAAACCTTTTAAAGAAAGAAATTAACTTAAAGTAGGAAAACTTCTAAATCTTTATTAAGGAGTAATATATTATACCTAAGCTATAGGAATAGAATTACTATAATACCTTTAAATAGTACTATTAAAAAATAAATAAAAAACCTATTATATATTAAGCCTACTAAGAAGCTATTAACTAAATATTTAGTAAGCTAAGTATAAGTAATATAAAAGTATATACCTTTTTTTAAAGCTTTATTAGAACTCTAAAAGATAAATTATTTAAATAAGATATTAATTATACTAATATTTATATTATTATACTATATTTTAAAAGCTATAGGAAATTATAGATAGGAGATATATAGAGAGACTTACTAGCTATTCTAAGTTATATAAGTAACTATATTTAGGTTTTTTAAACTACTTTTATAAGAGTAGCTTATAACCTCTATAATTAGTAGACTATAGAGAATACTATTTAAAGACTTTATCCTAGAGTAACTACTTAGTAAACCTTTATATAACCTCTAACTCTAATAGTAAACTATTTAACTTTTAGAACTTTTAATATTATACTTATAAAAAGTATAGCTATATTATAACTTATTATACTAAGAACTATATATAGCTAATAAGTAATAACTAGAACTTAAACCTAAAATAAAGTAGTATAAATATAATTATAGTACTTTATATAACTAATATTAAGAATTTAAGAAATAAATAGGTATAGAAATAACTCTAAAAAGTTTTATACTAAAAATCACTTTAGTTCTAATTAAAAAGACTATTAAGAAATAAACGTTTATACTCTAAATATCTAGTAAAGTTAAGCTTAAAGTTAATATAAATACCTATATAATAGTAGATATTATTAGAAAGGATCTTATAGAGAAACTCTAATTAAAAAAAGCTATAAATATTATAGCTCTAGAACTAATAAACTTCTAAAGAAAGCTTATACTTATAAGTAAAGTTTACTAGCTTACTTTCTTCTTATTAGATAGTAAAAGCTACTTATAGAAGATCTACTAAGTATTTATTATAAGCTTATACTTTAAAGAAGTAGGAGATATCTTTTTATTTAATAACTTTATAAGTTAAGAAGGTATCTATATAAATACTTATATATATATTTAGTTATATAAATATATCTTATTTACTAAGCTAGAAGTAATTATTTAAGAAGTTATAGAGAATAACTAATAATCTTATATTATATACCTAATAGGTGCTTTAGCTTCTAATAAAAAAGATATTAGTACTTTAAGTAAATAATTACTAGATAATAAATAAGATAAGAAAATCTCTAAAAAACTTTAAATATTTACTAATATTTTTAATAACAAAAGTATAAAAAAGGTTTCTAAACTAAAGAGAGTAATATATTTATAAAGGTATTAAGAGCTATAGGCTATAGTTTGGTTAAACTAATAGGAGAAGCACTTAAAAAGTAGGTCTAGTATTACTATACTACTTTTACTTACTTCTTCTAAGATCTTTCTTTTCAGTTTTTAGTAAGTACTTACTAAGTCTTTACTATAGAGAGTTCTATACTTTAAACTTATAAACCTCTCTATTTTTTTAGTTTCTACTAGCTAGGCTATCCTTAGTTTCTCTAAACTAAGTATTTAGTTTTTTATAATTATTCCCCTTTTAATTATAATAGTCCTTATTATAATGTTAGATACTAAAGCCTATTTTCTATTATTATCTTTCCTTATTATTTAAGTAGAAAGTCTAGTATTATTACTATTATTTCTATTATCTAGCGTAGTAGCTATTTACTACTTATTTACTAAAGAATAATAGAGCTATTAAGTTCAGTAGTAGTAATAAAACCTTAGTTCTATCCTTTATAATTCTTTTCTTTTTAAGCTTTCTTATAGCTTTTTTTAAAACTACTCTAAAAGAATCCTATTATTATCTTTAAAAGAGAATAGTTATCTTTATAGTAATAGTTTTATTTCCTACGCTTTGCTTTTTATTTAATAAGCTTTCTCTTAAATAATATCTTTATAATAGCTTTATTTTTTATCTTATTATTCTCCTTCCAAATAGGTATATTATAAAGCTATTAAATAGGTTAGATAGTAACTACTATTATTAATTTATTATACTTACCTTCCTATAAATAGTACTTACTATAGTAAATAATTACTATTTATACTATTTAAAGTTATAGCTAACTCTATAATTATTTAATAAAGCTTCTTAACTACTTATAAAGTAATAGCTTCTCTCTATTTTAGAGTTAGTTCTCTTCTTCTTTAGTATATTATATCCTTTAATAATAACTTTTATATTTTTATAAGCTTTTTACTAGGCTTTTATAGAATTTATAAACTTTTCTTTATCTTTTAATACTTCTATAACTAATATTATAAATATTAAAAGCTTTATTTACTAACTACTTAAAAAGTATAACCTTAATAAGAGTAAGCTTAATAATAATAATTATTAATATAACTAAATAAGTAGTAGTAAGTCTTATATTATTTATATATTATAGCTATTTAAAAGTATTTAGGTTATCTATATTTACTAAAGTAATAGTAACTATATTTATAAGTTATACTAAGTTTATAATATTAAATACTATAGAGTAAGTTTAGTAATTATTTAGGGAAAGTATAAGTTAATATTTCTCTCTTCTAGATCTCTCTCTATTTTATTCCTACTATTTATTTCTATTAGAACTAGGTTAAGTATTATACTTATATAGTTACTACTAAGTAGTATTACTAGTATAAGATCTTCTATATCTTTATAGCTATAGAATAGGGTTAAAACCTTTTCTAATATTTCTATAACTAGTTAGTAAACTTTACTAGCTTTAAGCCTAATTCTAAAAACTATAATAACTAGCTATTAGCTATAAATATAGAGAAAACGTCTGCTTTATATATTTAAATATATTTATAGGTTTTACTTAATATAAGTTTCACCTTATAATTAGTTTTTCTTTTATTTGTCTAATATTTATTTATAAGTAGCTTATTAATCTAGGAATAAAGTATTAATCTAGGAGATTATACTATAGATTAATAATATTCTTCCTACTTACCTATATAATAAGTCTTATATCTTTAATTAGGCTACTTTTCTTAACTACCTTAGTAAGGTTCCTATAACTTAGCTCTCTAGTAGTAATAACTATATATCTAAGCTTTTTATATAGGAGCCCTTAAAAATTCAAAGTTCCTATATATTTTATAATACTTACTACTATACTTCTATTTCTATCTTTAAAGTTATTAGTAGTAGTCTTATATCCTAGCCTAATACCTATAAAAAGGTTAGTAAGAAGTTAATAATAGCTTATTAATATTAAGTTACTACTAATAATAAAGATAAGTTTTCTAGTAGAGAAAATAGTAACTTTAATAGTTCTATTAAAAGTAGTAATTAGGGTAGAAATAGTAGTATTACTAGTAAAAACTTAGAGAGTAATAATAATAATAAAAGTAGTAATAATAAAGATAATAAGAGTAAAAATAGTAGTAATAGCTATAAAAATAAAAGTAGTAGTAGTAAAGAGTAGTAATACTAAGTAAACTTTAGTAAAAGTATAGTAGATTTATTATATAAATATAAAGTTAAATATTTATAGTTTTTTATATTACTTTTATAGAGAGGAGTTTTCTCTAGTATTTTTTAGTTACTCTATAGTTAATTAACTTTCTTATTTCTCTATACTACTTATTATCCTATTTATAATATAACTTATACTATTACTTCTTAAATCTAGTAAAGATTTATAAAGTATTTACTAAGTATTCTTTAAGCTTCTAGATATTATACTCTACTAGCTAGTCTTTCTACTTAACTAAATATAAAGAGCTCTCTAGTATTTCCCTCTATAATATAATATTTTTAACTTCCTATTCTTCTAAGTCCTTTTTAAAGTTTAGAAACTACCCCTTAGTAAGTTTTTAGCTATATTATAGCTTAAATAAAGTAATAAAGAAAATATTATATATTTATTATACTTCTCTAGAAGTTAGACTTTATAAATATTTAAGTTTATAACTTCTATAATTAGTATAGAAATAAATTATAAAGTAAGCTTTTACTAACTTTTTATAAAATAGAAATTCTTTATAGAAAGTTTATAATATCTCTAATATTATATAATTATATTTTCTTTTAGTATTAGTATTCTTAGTTTATATTTTAGTAGTATACTAGTTTTTAGCTATTCTTTAGTAAACTTCTATTAGCTTCTTAAGCTTTTCTTTAACTTCTTAAGTTTTAATCTTAATACTTAATAAGTAGAAATCTACTATTCTAAAGTAGTATCCTATAAGTATTTTAAATAGAGATATACTAATAGTAATATATTTACTATTATTATAAGAAAACTTAGCTTTAACTAATTATATTACTTATTAATCCTATAAACCTTTACTAAACTTTATAAAGTATATAATTAGTATTTAATATATCCTCTCTATCTAGCTATCTATCTAAAGATACTATACTATAAAGAGATACTTTTAGATATCTTAAGCTTTTATTTAATCCTATTAAAATTAGCTAGTAATTAGTTTATTTCAGTTACTAATAATAGCTTTAAATATATTATATCTATATTTAATTTTTTAGTATAGAATTCTTACTAAACCTATAATATCTAATTACTTAGTTATTACTAAGAATTAAGCTACCTTTATTATTTAATATATAATCACTAAGATTATATTATAAATAATCTTATTATCTTAGTAACTCTCTAATAAACTAATTAAGAAGTTTAATAAGATTTACTAGAATAAGTATACTAGTAGTTCTAATAACTATAATAACTTATATAGCTTATACTATAATATATATACTTCTTAATAGTATAAATACTTAGTAATATATTACTATATATCCTCTATTAAATATAGTTAGTAAAACTTTTATAAGGTTAGTTTTATAGTTTTATTTACTTCTATATACCTTAATCTTAGTATATTATAATAGTTTCTTAAGATTTTATAGTAGAGAGATCTCTTTTCTAGGATAATAAGTCCTTTTTTAAACTAAAAGATATTATTCTTATTAAGTTAATATTTTTAATATCTCTTAGTATCTTAGTAAACCTTAGCTATAATATCTCTATAGAAGTAGTTTTTAGCTTATAATCTACTAACTATCTATTTAAGATTTATACTAAGATATAATATATAAGCTATTTTATTCTAGATAAATTCCTTTATTATAATATATAAGATATACTACTTTAGTATAGTAACTCTAGCTCTCCCTAAGTTCTCTAGTATATTACTTTCTTTTTATAGAGTAGTTAGTATAGTACTTTATATATTTTAAAGTAAGTAATAGTATAATATATAGTAGTATAATATTTATAAGTACTTTTTATAGAATAATTCTAACTTAAAAGTAAGAATCTCTTAACTTTAAAGCTAGCTTTTTAGTAAGGTTTTTATATATTTTACTAGATAGCTTAGATATAAGTTTTTATAATAGCTATTTATCTTTTAAACTTAGTAATATATTAATAATTAGTTACTAAAAGCTAGCTAATAAGCTTAAGCTTCTTTCTAAAAATAAGAAATATATTATCTATCTTTATATCTTCTATTATATAATTAGAGTATTTAGATAATCTATCTACTAAGTTAATAATTTCTAATCTATACTAGATTTTAAAATTAAAAGCTAATAATTAATATACTTATTATATAAGCTTTCTATAAATATCCTATATAGGTATAGTAAATACTCTTTTTAGTATAATATAATCTATAAAGATAAAGAACTTTTTTAGAAGCTTCTAGAAGTATTATACTTAGTAATCTAAGCTTTTAATAATAATAAGAAGCTTTTATTACTCTATAGCTTATTATTATTCTATATTTAATAATTTTCTTAACTAAAAAGCTACTAAATACTAAATAGTTCTATACTTCTATAAAAGTATACTAAATACTACCTAAATAAATATATCTATCTTAACTCTTATTTTTAGTATAGTGTTATAATATCTTAGTATTAATACTTCAGTAAATATTCTCTAAAGTATCTTAAATATAGTTTATATTTCTCCTATTTAAATAAAAGCTTCTAACTTTATACTATTTTAGCTCCCTTTAAATATACTATTTATAAGAGCTATAATATAGAAATATCTTATTATAAACTTATAATAGAAATTATAAAATCCTAAGAAAACCTATTTCTATTTAATAGAAGTTATATTTATTAAGGTTTATAAATAACTTAGTAGCTTTTAAGTAGTATAAGATAGTATAAAGGTTTTTTATATATTATTCTCTAGTATCTAAATAAATCAGAATATTATTTAGGTATATAATATATTATATTTAAAAAGTTAGTAAGTATTTTATAAATATATACTTAAAATATTACTAAAGTATTAATAAGTCTAAATAGTATTACTATATACTTAAAATACTTATATTATATTCTAAATATAGTTTTCTACCTATTTATTTTATTAATTATAATATAGTAATATACTTTACTTAGATTAATTTTAGAAATAAATTTTACTTTAGTAAGCTTATTTAGTAGCTTACTAATTAGTAGTAGAAAGTATTAGTTTTTTATTATAATTTTATTTAACTTTTAGTAATCTATATATAACTATAAATTACTATCTTTTTTTAGTATAAATAAGATAGATATTTCTATAGTACTTATAGAGTAGTAGATTTAACTTATAGCTTCTATTTCTCTAATATACTTAGTAAAAGTTTATAGTTATTCTATTAATATAAAGTATATAAGTCTATATAGAGGCTCTTTACTAAGCTTTAATTTAATATAATATACTACTCTTTTTAGTATAAAAACCTTCTTTATATTTTCCTTATTAAATATATTAATAAACGCTTAAAGTCTTTTAGAGATTTTCTTCTCTTACTTCTTATCTAATAATTATTTGCTTAAAATATTAATATCTTTCTTATTAGAAGCTAAAGCGCTTATAAGATATATAATATAAACCTATTAGCTATTTTCTATAACTTCTTAGATAATTACTTCTAGCTTAATAAGTAAAATATATTTATATAACTAAGTATATATATAAATATCTATATAAATACCTTTTTAACTTATAGAGTTATTAGATAGAAAGATATTTTCTATTTCTTCTAGGTATAAGCTTATAATAAATACTTAGTAGATCTTCTATAAATAACTTTTACTATTTAGTAAAAAGAATATAAGTTAGTAAACCTTACTTATAAGTATAAGCTTTCTCTAAAAGTTTATTAGTTTTAGTGTTATAATACTTATAGCTTCTTTTAATTAGAGCTTCTTTATAAAGTTCTTTTTAATAATATTTACTACTATATAGGTATTTATATTAACTTCTAGCTTAACTTTACTAAATATTTAAAGCGTAAATATCTATCTCTTAATAGTTTTTCTAATTAGAACTAAAGTAATTTCTAGTATAAAGCTCTTTAGAATTACTTCTATACTTACTTATTTCCTAAGTTCTTAGTATTAGTTATATAAAGTACTATAATTATATTTATACTATTCTATTTTAGGTTTAAATTTTAGTTCTTACTTATTAGTAATATATAGTTCTCAGTATAGTATATTATAATATAGCTATACTTTTTATAAGTATAGTATTAAAAACCCTAAAAGTTAGATAGTTTACTATTAGAGCTAGAAGTTATATAGAGGTTTACTAAGTAGTTACTCTAAGATAAAGTCTCTAGATAGTATTCTTTATAGTTTATAAACTAAAGAGGTTATAAGCTACTTTTATAAGGATAGTCTAAGAAACCTAAGTATAGTTATTTATATAACTTAGAGTAGCTAGTAGATTTTCTTATATATCTCCTTTCTATTATCTCTTATAATCTCTAGCTATATAGAGTAATAGTATAGGTATTAATATAGTTTATCTTATTTAAATAGCTTATCTTTAAAAGTTCTAATAAGGCTTAAAAAAAAGTATATACTTTTATATTACTTATACTTAGCTTACTAAATACTTAGTTAATAGATTCCTAATAAGCTTAGTATATAATAAGTTTCTTATTATCTTTCTAATAGTATTATCTTAAAATATTATAATAGTTTTATTCTTATAGTTTTAGTATAATATATTATCTTCTAATAAAGATTTAGAAATCTTCCTATCTTAGGTTTATTTTACTCCTTAAAAGGTTTATAAGTATTTACTAATATATTTACTACTCTATTTATAGAGTATACTTTATAACGATTAATGCTTACTAAATATACTAGCTATTAGAACAGCTAAAGTAATACTTATAAGCCTCTTCTATTATAATAAGCTAATTTTCTCTTATTATATTTATAGATTTACTAGTAAAGTAGGCTATATTATAGTTTAGGGGCTTTTTATAAATTTTAGATAAGTATTTAGTAAGTACTTAGTTATTTAATATAGTAGCTAAAAGCTTTTATTAGTTAGCTATTATAGTTAGTATCTACTATATTAATAGCTAGCTATTTACTTCTTTTAGCTTATTAGTTTAAGCTAGCTTATTAACTATAGTTATAGATATCTAGCTTTATAGCTTATTCTATCTATAGTAAGAAGTCTTAGATTCCCTATTTTCTTATATATATTTATTATCTAAGTAGTAAGAGTTTAGTATAAATAGTTTATTCTCTTTAGAGCTTCTAGTTTTATTTAAAGTATAGTTTCTTATTTCCTCTAGTTAATTTATATTATTTTCTAATTATTTACTAGAGTTATTCTCTTTATATAAACTTATACTACTAGCTTTACTTATTACTTAGTAAATACTAGCTATAGTTTTATTAGTCTAATTAGTAGGTATTATTTAGATATATAGCGCTATTATTATTATTAACCTTTCTAAAGTAGAGTAGAAGTAAAAGAATTATAAAAATATTAGGAGCTATAAGCTATAATTAAGTTAAACTAATCAGAGAAATACCTAAAAAGTAGGTTTAGTATTACTATACTATTTTTACTTACTTCTTCTAAGATCTTTCTTTTCAGTCTTTAGTAAGTACTTACTAAGTTCTCGCTATAGAGGGTTCTATACTCTAGACTTATAAGCTTTTCTATCTCTTTAGCCTCTATTAGCTAGGCTATCCCCAGCTTCCCTAGGCTAAGTGTCCAGTTCCTTATAATATTATATTAAACTAAAGTCTAGTAAGGAGCTCCTTTATAAGCTTATATACTATATTAGTAGAATAACTATAAACCTTTATAGAATATATCTAAGAGATAGAAACTATAAGCTAAATCTACTATTTTATAAGCTTTATAAGAGTACTTATTCTATTTATACTAAAAAAGAATAATAGCTTATAGTTATATATAGATTATTAAGAGTTAAATAAAATTATAATAAAAAACTAGTATCTTTTACTACTAATTAGTAAACTTCTAGATAAGCTTATTAGAGTAAAGTTTATTTTAAAGATTAACCTAAGTAAAGTATACTACTATATTATAATTAATAAAGTAAACTAATAGAAACTATATTTAGAATAGAATATAAGTATTTTAAGTATATAGTAATACTATTTAAGTTTACTAACGTTTTAGTAATATTCTAAGTATATATTTATAGAATACTTACTAACTTCCTAGATATATACTATATTATATACCTAGATAATATTTTAATTTATTTAGATACTAAGGAATAGTATACTAAAAACTTTTATATTATTCTATACTACTTAAAAGCTATTAAGCTATTTATAAAACTTAAAAAGTATAACTTCTATTAAATAGAAATAGACTTTCTAAGGTTTTATATTACTTAGAATAGTATTAAAATAAACCTAGAATATATCTAAGTAGTTACTAAATAGCTAGTACTAAAGTCTTTTAAAGATATATAAGTCTTCTTAAGATTTTATAACTTCTATTATAAGTTTATAGTAAAATATTTCTATATTATAGCTTCTATAAATAATATATTTAAAGAAAGTTAAAATAGTATAAAGTTAGAAGCTTTTATTTAAATAAAAGATATAAACTATATTTAAAATACTTTATAGAGTATTTACTAAAGTACTAATACTAAAATATTATAACTCTATACTAGAAATAAAAATTAAAATAGATATTTACTTAAGTAGTATCTAATATACTTTTATAGAAGTATAAAACTATCTAATACTTAGTAGCTTTTTAGTTAAGAAAACTATTTAATATAGAATAATACTAAGCTATAGAATAATAAAAGCTTCTTATTATTATTAAAAGCTTAGATTACTAAGTATAATACTTTTAGAAGCTTCTTAAAAAATTCCTAGTTTTTATAAATTATACTATACTAAAAAGAGTACTTATTATACTTATAAGATATTTATAGAAAACTTATATAATAGGTTTACTAATTATTAGCTTTTAATTTTAAAATCTAATATAGATTAGAGATTACTAACCTAGTAAATAAATTATTCTAATATCCTAATTATATAGTAAAAAATACTAAAATAAATAATATATTTCCTATTTTAAAAAGAAAACTTAAGTTTATTAGCTAGCTTTTAGTAATAAATTACTAATATATTGCTAAGCTTAAAAGATAAATAGCTATTATAAAAACTTATATCTAGGCTATCTAGCAAAATATATAAGAACTTTACTAGAAAGCTAGCTCTAAAATTAAAAAATCTTTACTTTTATATTAGAACTACTTTATAAAAAGTACTAATACTTTACTATATACTATAATATATATTAGTATTATTATTTACTCTAAGATATATAAATACTATACTAACTACTCTATAAGAAGAAAGTAATATATTAGAGAACTTAGAAGGAACTAGAGTTATTATACTAAAATAGTATATCTTATATATTATAATAAAAGAGCTTATTTAGAATAAAATAGCTTATATACTACGTTCTAATATAAATCTTAAATAGATAGTTAATAGATTATAAGCTAAAAACTATTTCTATAGAGATATTATAGCTAAAGTTTACTAAAATACTAAAAGATACTAAAAGTACTAACTTAATAAGAATAATATTTTTTAGTTTAGAAGAAAACTTATTATCTTAAAAGAGAGATCTTTTTACTATAAAATCTTAAAAAACTACTATAATACGCTTAAATTAAGCTATATAAAAGTAAATAAAACTATAAAACTTATCTTATAGAAGTTTTACTAGCTATACTTAATAGAAGATATATAGTAATATATTACTAAATACTTATACTACTAAGAAATATATATATTATAGTATAAACTATATAAATTACTATAAATATTAAAACTACTAATATACTTTTTCTAATAGATCTTACTAAACTTCTTAATTAGTTTATTAGAGAGTTACTAAGATAATAAGATTATTTATAATATAATCTTAGTGATTATATATTAATAATAAAGGTAGCTTAATTTTTAGTAATAACTAAGTAATTAAATATTATAGGTTTAGTAAGAATTCTATACTAAAAAATTAAATATAGATATAATATACTAAAAGCTATTATTAGTAATTAAGATAAATTAATTACTAGCTAATTTTAATAAGATTAAATAAAAGCTTAAAATATTTAGAAGTACTTTTCTATAGCTTAGTATCTATAAATAGATAGCTAGACAGAGAGAATATATTAAATATTAACTATATATCTTACTAAGTTTAGTAAAAATTTATAAGACTAATAAGCTATATAATTAGTTAAAGTTGAATTTTTTTATAATAATAATATATTACTATTAATATTTCTCTATTTAAAGTACTTATAAGCTACTATCCTAGAATAGTAAACTTCTACTTACTAAATATTAAAATTTAAACTTAAAAAATTAAAGAAAAACTTAAGAAATTAATAGAAATTTACTAAAGAAATAGCTAAGAATTAGTAGTATACTACTAAAATATAAACTAAAAATATTAATATTAAAAAAAGTATAATTATATAATATAAAGGATATTATAAACTCTTTATAAAAAGCTTTTATTTTATAAAAAGTTAATAGAAACTTATTCTATAATTTATTTCTATATTAATTATAAAAGTTGTAAGCTTAAATACTTATAAAGTCTAATTTCTAGAAAAATATAATAGAATATAATATTTTCTTTATTACCTTATTTAAACTATAGTATAGTTAAAAGCTTACTAAGAAGTAGCTTTTAGACTTTAAAGAAGACCTAGAAAAATAAGAAGTTAAAGATATTATATTATAAAAGGAAGTACTAGAAGGCTTCCTATATTTAGTTAAGTAGAAAAGCTAGCTGGTAGAATATAATACCTAAGAATTTAAAAAATACTTAGTAAATACTTTATAAATTCTTATTAAATTTAAGAAATAATAATATAAGTTATATTATAAGTAGAATAATAAGTAGTATAGAGTAAAAAGAAGTTAATTAATTATAAAAATATAATAGAAGTTTAAAAGAAAAAGTAATAGGAAAATCCTAAGTATTTAACTATCTATATATAGAAAAGCTACTATATACTTATTAAAAATTCCCTAAAAAGACCTATTATTTCTTATTATTATCTTTATTACTAGAACTAATATTATTACTATCTAGTCTAGTATCTTTATTACTACTATTTTTATTACTATTCTCTTCTAAAGAATTATTCTTATTATTAGTATCTATAGTTTTCTAGTAAATATTTATAGAAGTTATACTAACTTCTTTATAAACGTTTAGTTAAGAAGTATAATTATTACTAATATACTTAAGCTTAGTAAAAGGAGTATATTTATAGGCGTTATAGAGTATTTAGAAGCTTTATACGTTTAAAAGATCCTAAATAAGTAAACTTAATATATAAAGATCTTTACTTATAAAATAGCTTTCTAAGACCTTTTTAAACTTATTAAGAAATTAAGCTTATTTATAGATATAGCTTATATCTTTAAAGTATTAGAGTAAAACTATATTTAGCTGAGTTTAAGTTACCTAAATAAAAGCTTTATTCTTTTTATAATAAGCGTTCTATAAAGTATTATTAGTACTAATATAAGAAGATTAATAAAAAAAGAAATTTATTTTAAGCTAAAGCTATAGGTATACTTAGGTGTAGTTAGTAGTATTCTTTTTAGTATTTATCTATAAAAACTAGCTATAGTATTATTTAGAGCTTAAAGTGAGACTAATAAGATTTATTAACTACTTATAAAGTTTTAAGAGAAAGCTTTAACTTTTATAGATAGTAATATAAATATAGTAAATTTCACGCTAATAATACTTATTAACCTTAATCTTAGCTATGTAATACTTAACCTAGTTCTAGTAAATATAAATACTATTAATAAGAAAGTTAGAAATCTAAAGTTATAAAATTAGTTTAATTTTTCTATAATAAGTTACTAAAAACTCACTTTATAGTACTTAATACTATAAGAATAGTATATTTAGTAGGTTATGTTACTTAACTATATATAAATATAGACTACTTTAGTAGACTAATAAAGCTATAAAGTATAAGTAATATAAAGTTTACTTCTATCTAATTAGTTATACTAGTAAGTATTATTACCTTTCTCTAAAGCTTTAAGCTTAAAATATAAGAGGATATAAGTAATAAAGAAGTTAGTACTTATAATATTAGATATAAAAATCTAGAAAAATAATAAAAAATTAGTAAAAGCTTAGAGAAAAGCTTATAAAATATAAAAATTATTATTATTAGATATAATATATTAAGAAAAAAAACTAATCCTAGAGCAAGAAAAAGCTATTACTTTATAAATAGCTAAGAAGCTTTATTAAATAATTATACAAGCAGCTATAACTTTAAATAATAAGAATAGTAGTTATTTACTATAGTAGTTATTACTTATAAAGAAGTAAGTATAGTAAATTAATAATAGTAGTTACTATCTAACCTACTTTATAGCTTTATAATATACCTATTTAGAAGGGAGATAATAAGATAGAAAATAAAGCTATTATAAAGATACTATTTAAGAGAAAGCTTACTAAATAAAAAGTAAATTACTTAAAGATATTATAAGAATATTATTTAAATAAAAGCTTACTAGATAAAAAGTAAACTATTAAGAATAAAACTACTACTAAAAAGGTAACTATTCTTATTAATAAATAATAATAAAACTCCTTTAGAATAGCTTAAAAAGAACTATAAAAAGAGCTAAAACAAAGAAAACTATAAGAGATAGAATTATAAACTTTTACTATAATATTAATAGCTCTATTATTCTTTAGTAAATAAATAGTAAATAGCTATTATACTAAATAATAGAAAATAATAGTAATAAAGCTAGATATTTTATCTAAATAATAGAGAAAGATAATAGTAGAAAGCTAACTTCTATACTTAACTTTATAGTAAGAACTACTATAATTAGAAAGGGGATAATTATAAAGGACTAGATATTCTATTTAGAAAAGCTAGGGATAGTTTAGCTAATAGAAGCTAAAAGAATAAAGAAGTTTATAGAGCTAAAGTATAGAACTCTCTATAGTAAAGACTTAGTAAATACTTACTAAAAACTAAAAATAAAGATCTTAGAGGAAGTAAGTAAAAGTAGCGTAGTAATACTAGACCTACTTTTTAGGTGCTTCTACTATTAGTTTAACCTAACTATAGCTTATAGCTTCTAATACCTTTATATAAGTATCTATATATAAGTTTAATAAAAGGACTTATAGATATTAAAATTAAGAAGCTTTAAAATAAAATAAGTTTATCTTATATTACTTTTTATTTAATCTCTAAGCTAATCCTATAGGTTTAATTTTACTATAAATTAAAGTAAGTAGAAAATAATATATAATATGTTTTTTTAGATGTTTAAAACTACTACTAAGTTATTTGTTAGTATATAGAGTATATTACTTGCGAATATCTTAACTTTAAGTTCTTAGAATTATATAGGATTATTTTTGAATTTATCTAGGAATAAATATAAGAAGTATAGGAAAATACCTAAGTTTTTACAGTATAATAACAGGTAATTATATAGGCTTATACAGCTTAAGACTCTTTTAAAGCCTAAATAAAGTTAATATATCAGGCTTAGAACTCTATATATAAAGTATAATAGCTTATAACGCTGTAGATATATTTACTTCTTAATTACTCTAGGCTTATTCCCTAGCTATTCTAAGATAAATTATAGCTTAATTTATCTAGAGTATAAGATATTAACTGTAATTTATTATATAATATATAAACTAGTTAAAAACGGATTTTATAGTATATATCTTATCTTTTATTCCTTTTGAATTTAGTAGTTATATTATTATAATTTAATAAATTATCTAAAACTCTAATTATTATTATCTAAATAATAATTTAAGTTATATAGTTTAGGATATTACTTAGTATAGGAAGCTAAAGTATAGTAAATATGTTTAATTCTAGAGTAATTATAAAATACTTCCTAATTAATATATAGAGATTAATTATAACTAAGGATAAGGTTAGATAATAAAGTATATCTATAAAGTTAAGTTCTATTAGTTTATTTATAGAATACTATAAAGTGTTTATATATACTTCTAGTCTATAAAAACTTCTATATCTACTCCTTATTACTAGTAAAAAAGATTCTATTAATAATCTATTAAAAGCTTATATAGTTAATTAAGTCTATATATAATCTATATCTTATATTTAGTATATTTTTAGATTATACTTAGTTTAATTAAAGACTAATCTCTAGTAGATATATATCTAAATAGTTAATACTATTAAGATTTTTATAATAAATTTAGAAAAAGTATACTATTTTAGATATATTTAAGCTTAAGTAATTAGGATAGAATTATTATATTTATTAAGAAAGAAAATCTCTTCTACTACTTAGTAGGCTTTTCTATTCTTAGGTTATAATATCTCTAAGAAATATTATATTATACTATAAGAGATAATTAAGTAAGTTCTTTTTTAGGATATTCTTAGAATATTTCTAGAGTAATTTATAATTACTCTATATACTAATACGTTTTAGTACTTATAGTATTTCTACTATAGTATTACTAGTTTATAGATAGTACTTAGCTTTTAGTAAAGTTAAGTAGAGTTTTAGAAAACTATTAAAACTTTCTAGCTTAATATAAACTATAAGTATTTATTTAGTAAGAATAAAAGAGAGATTATTTTAGGTTATTATATACTATACCTAGAGCAAAATAAGTTTATTTTTAAAATAATCCTAGAGTAATCTAAGACTAATAAGAGTAAAATAGGTATTCTACTTACTTATAGTATAGTGAACTCTAAAACTTCTAAAACTTACTACTTTTTCTTTAAATACCTATTTTAAGTATTAAGGGGGAGAGTACTATATATCTACTTTAGCTAGTACTATATACTTTCTAAGCCTTAACCTAGCTAGTATTACTACAAGCTTATTAGAATAACTATAAACATAAATATAAAGCTTTTTTAAGGTATATTAGAATATTTTCTAATTATACTTAGATTATACTTAATACTAATAAAATATAAGCTTTAAAACCTATATATAATTTAAAGTTCTTTTACTATATAAAAAAGAGAGATAGGTTTATATAGAATACTTAGTCTAGTATTATAAAGTCTACTTTTAATATAGTATTTAGGATATCTTTAGAACTATATATAATAAAGTACTAAAGTTATTATTCTATATAATAATATCCTTTCTAATATATAGGTTATATTAAGAATAGAATAGTATAATTAACTAGTTACTAAGTAAGTAGTATAATTATACTTAGATTAAGCTATATTTAATCTTAGATTACTCTTAGTTTATCTTAATATAAAGGTTTAATACTAAGCTTAGTATAAGAACTAGAAATATATCTATTTAAGCTTAAACTTAATCTAGTTAAAAAACCCTAAAATAAACTAGAATAAGTTAGTATCTTATACTAACTATATTAAGTTATTCTACTACTTATTATATATATAGAGTAGTTAGTAAAAGCTACTAGTTATAATATAGGAAAGGTAAGTAATTTTTAATAGTTATATAAAGTATAATCTTAGCTTAAGCTTAAAAAAGGCTAAAGTTAAGCTTAATTTAAGCATAGATTAAATATAATATAAGTATAGATTAAGTATAGTTTAAGTATAGGTTAAGTATAGCTTATATTTAGGTTAATTATAGTATAAGTATAGTTTATTCCCTACTTACTTAATAAATTATCTAATATATTTATTTTTATTTTTTAAATTTAGGACCTCTATATATATAAAGAAAGTAATATTTTTAAGCAGTATAAAATATTCTTTATATACTAGAAAACCTCAGTATATATAGGAAGCCTAGAAACTTATCTACTAAAGTATATATCCTAATTAAGCTGAGAATATTCTTAGATTAATATATAATTACTTTTAGAGAAAAGGAAGCGTTCTTAATACTTAGAGAGAGATAATATTTTCTAGTAGTATTTTATATCTCCTTAGCAAAACTTAAGCTTCTAACTTTTAAGTTCTCTTATATTACTATTAACACCCCCTTTAATAGTCGTTATAAGTAAATCTCTAGCTTTAATCCTATTAAGCTCCCTATTTCTCTATTTAATAGTTAAATCTAATAATATTAAGTTATTAATCTTAGTTTTATTAAGTAGTAAACCTTTAGTTTTATTAAGTTACTAGTTTTCTCTATAAAGAAAGAGACTATATTTAATCTAAGTATATTCTAAGATTATTTTTAGCTTTATCTAGTAATACTTAAATATATTTCTAGTTTTTTATAATAGTAGTTTATATATAATAGCTAGTAGTAATAATAAAGGATTAATATTTAATAAAATATAATTTAAATATCTTAAGCTTTTAACTTAGTTATTCTTACTACTAAAGAGCTAGTAAGACTTCAGGAATTTATATAGCTATAAAAAGAGCTCTAGGAAATTAAAGTAGTATAGTTATAAGCTTAGTTAGATCTAAGATTAATCTAGGAATAGTGTTTATAGGAGCTTTTAAAAGATAAATCTGTTTTCTAAAAGCTTTATTTTAGAGTAATCTAAGTATAAAAATAGCTATTTAGAGTGAAAGAATAGGTTTAATAAACTAAAGCTTAAATTAATTTAAGCTTCCTCTTTAACTTCTTTTTTAACCTCTTTCTTAACCTTATCCTTAACTTTATATAAGCTCTTAAGAAGATAGAAGTAAAGCTAGTAGAAGTTAGTATTTCTATAATAGCTAATTACTATTACTTTATAGTAAGAAGTTACTTTACTATTTATAGTAAGATAGGTAGCCTAGATAATATAGTAGTTATCCTATTTAGTAGAGAAATACTTTAAGAATAATTAGAGATTACTTAAAGTTTAATTAAAGAGTACTTATCCTACTCAGACTTATATATACCTTAATAATACTTCTTTTTACTTAGAACTTATTACTTTATAGTAATAAAGTTAACTTAGAGATATATTAGTAGAATATTTATAGATTACTCTGAGTATAAGTATACTTTTTTATTATTCTTAAGGATAACAGGGATTTTAAGGATTATATTAAGGGTAGCTATATAATAGTTAAAGTACTCTTTAAGATTTATCTAGGATTAACTAGAGCTCTAGTAAACCTTTAAACTAGTATAAGAAGTAATACCTTTTATATCCTTTATAGGAATAATAAGTCTCTTAGAAATATCTATATAGTTATTATACTTATAATAGTATCCTAATCTATAGAAATTCTTACTAAGGATAAAGCTAAGCTTATACTAGCTAGGGATATAGATATTCTTAAGCTTAGCTATATCAGAGCTAGGATTATTTTATAATTAATCTTAGTTTACTTCTAGATTAGTTTAAATATTAATATACTTAATATATAGTATACTCTTAGATAAATAAAAAGAATTACTAAGAGTAAAGAGGGAATAATTTTAAAGTAATCTCTAAGTAGTTTTTAGAGACTCTAGAGATTTAAATAGGTAGTATAAGAAAGAAAGAGAGAGTTATATAGTATATAAGATCTAAGAAATCTATTTTTATATTTAAAGTAGTACTCTACTTTACCTAATTATATAATTACTTTTTAATTTAAGAAAGCTTCCTCTCTTTTAAATTTTCTTATTTCTTTCTCTCTTAATTCTAACTTAAGTATTTTATAAGCCTAGATTAATCTAAGCTTAAACTACACCTAAACTATACCTAAACTATATCTAAGCTATACCTAAGCTAAGCTTAAGTTATACCTAAACAGTATCTAAGCTTTATTTATACTTAGCTTAATTTTTATTTAATCTTTAATTAATCCTCACTTTTATTTACTATACTCTAACTTATTAACTACTATAACAGTAATATATATAAAGAATATTATTAATATTAAATATATCTAGAAAATGCATCTGCGTTTGAAGTTAGAGATAGAGTAGTAATTATTTCTCCTAGTGATATATTCTACTATATTATATTACAGGCTGGAAAGAAGAGTATAATATGCCTAAAAACAGTAAAGCTTAATTAGTATTTAATTTAGGATTAATCTTAATACTAACTATTACTTATAGAAGGCAAAGGAGAAAACTTATTAATTATGCTAAGCACCCTACTTTAGGGGAAAACCCCCTAAAAACACTTAAACACTTTATATATTAATTCTCTAGCTAACTATAAAAGATATAAAAATAAGTATATAAATATAAACCTAACTAAATTATATTTTATCTATAACTTCTATCCTTATTATCCCTTAAGTTATATAACTTCTTAAGAGAAAATAGGCTACTAAGAAGAAGTTTAGTAATATTATCTCTATAGTATTTTGCCTTTTTTTAGCTTTAAATAACCTAAGAAATATAGTAAGGATTAAAAAGAAAAATAAAAAGCAGGCTTAACTAAAGCTAAAAGAGCTTAAAAACGCTTATTTTTATTTAGTTTTTAAAAAATAAAACTTAGTAAACTTTTACTATAAGTTAAGCTAAAGGATTTTAGTAGCTTTTTTAGAAAACTAGTTACTAAAATTATTAAGAAAAATAAGAATTTTATAAAAATAAATATATTTTTTATTTATCTACTTAGTTTTTTTTATTAAAAGCTAACTAAGCCTCTATCTACTTATATAAGCTATTTCCTTTTATAATAATACTTAATACTTATAAAACTTTCTATATAATTTATTATTTTAAAATTAAAATACTAGAAATTTTAAAACTCTACTTCTTTCTATATATCTTCTAAGTCTTTTTTTAAGTAAAAAGAAGAAAACTTAATTAGCCTTACTTTATATATAATATTCTTTTATACTTTAAAAGCCTTATTATTAGAGGTTTTACTTTTTATAAACTTTTTAGTAGATTCTTACTTAACCTAAATATTATTTATATTCTCTTATAGCTTTTTAATATATTATATACTAAGTTAAAGCTATCTATTTAGTATAGTTAGAGATAAATAAAGGTCTTAAAGCTATATTACTTATATAATATCTTTTATAGAGTTATCTTAGTAAATAAGAAATTCCTCTAAAGTATACTTACTAAGTTTCTAATTTTAAAGAAAATTAAGTTTTTAGGTATATTACTTAAGCTTAGTATAATAAAGCTTTTACTATATATTTTCTAT
Source organism: Colletotrichum camelliae (assembly GCA_018853505.1). Lineage (NCBI taxonomy): Eukaryota > Fungi > Ascomycota > Sordariomycetes > Glomerellales > Glomerellaceae > Colletotrichum > Colletotrichum camelliae. The sequence continues at coordinate 3,244,523 of JAELVL010000005.1, read as the reverse complement.
ATATACTTACTAATCTATTTCCTATTTTTAGTATTTAAAAAGGTAATCTTCTTATATAATATCTTTAGAGAAAGTTAAATATACTAGATCTTCTTATTATAAATGATATTAAGTTACAAATATTTAGAGCTAGTTTTATATCTTCCTCTATAATTAATACTAATTTTTTATAACTAAAAGCTAACTAAGCTATACTAAAAATAATTTTTTCTCTCTCTATTTTTATACTTCTTAGGTTTTATAAAACTTGAAGTTTTTTATTATAGTTTTTTTAGCTTCTAAGAACTTTTTTAGTAATTAGTTAAGTTTAGCTTAAAGTCTTTTAACTAAGCTATTATAAGGGCTAAATTTATTAATTAGAAGTTTAATTTAATAGTTATAAAGTAATTTATAGTAGTTTAGCTTAGTAATCTAGTAGTTTAAAGCTTATTATAACTAAGACCTCTTAATATTAGAATTCTTTTTTTATAGAATATAGTAGATAAAGTTAATAATATAGAGGCTATATTTCTATAAATTCTAGGATTTTCTAAGCTTACTTTTAAGTTAAAATTAAAGGATAATAAATAAAGTATAATTAATAAGATCTTAAATCTCTACTAGTACTTTATAGACTTTATACTAGTTTCTAATTATTTTTATTATATTTTAAACAATTATCTTAGAAGTTCTTATTTTTATAGCTTAAATAAATTTATTCTAAGTACTATTTAAATAAAAATAGAAGCTGTTTTTCTAGTTAATAACTATAGCTATAGCTTAATTTTATATTTTAATATATCTAATAAAGATAATAAAGTCTTAGCTTATAAAGAAATTATTATTTTTTCTATAAAAGAATACTAAGTTCTAACTAAACTAAAAGGTTTATATAATAAAGATCTTAGTATATCTATTATTTTTAATATCTCTTATTATAAGTTTATATACTAACTTAATATAATCTAATTCTAGCTTTTTACTTTTTTAAAAATATTTTAATAAATTATAAAGGTCTAAAAGTACTTACTCTTATATAGCTTAATTCTAGTTATTCTAGTACTAAGTTTTATTAGAGTATTAAAAACCTTTACTTTATTACTTAATTAGTTTATATTTATTATATTATAAATTTTCTATATCTACTAAAGTAGAGAAATTTCTAGTAACTTCTAGCTTAGAAGTATTTCTTAAGCTATAAAGATTAATTAGTATTTTAATTAGTTCTATTATACTAAACTAAATACTAAGAAAGTAGCTATTATTAATAATAAGAAGGAAATAATAGAACTTTTCTAACTACTTATTAAGTTCCTCTTTTTAGTCTAAATAAGTATTTATAGTAAAATACTTCTAGCTCTCTAAAAGTTTTCTTATAAGTTTTTAAGTTTATTTAGTTATTTAAAGCTTAACTAACTACTTTTTGTTAACATATAACATCTTAATATAATAATAATAATAATATAACAATATTCTACTTACTTAAATATTCTATATAAAATAAACGAATAGACTTTTATATATATAACCTTATATAAAAGTGTTTAGTTTATTATAACCTATAACTTTATAAATGCTTACGTAATCGCTCTTATTATGTAATCCTGCTTATGTAACTAAAAAGTATAACCTGAAACGTAAGGTTATCTTTCCCCTCATTTTTCCTACCTTAGGATGCAACCTGCCAACTACATCAACCAGAATCATATCAATACATTCCTTCTCTATCAATCATCTATACAAATAAATGCCCATAAATGCTGAGGATTATCAATTTTTATCATAACATATCTCCATCTATAACCCTATACTATATAGGCGCATATACTACGCCCCTGAATACTCTTATACCTGTGCTAACACTTTTTATATAAATATAAAATATAGATCTAAAAGTTCTTATATATACTTTTAATCTTTTTAATATCTTATAAGTTATTCTAAAAGTTATACTAAAAAGAGGATTAAAAAGAAAGAGAGATTGGAGAAAGTTAGTAAGATATAATAAAGTTATTATTATAGATAAAAAAAGAGCTTTATTAAATAGAGAAATACTTAGTTAAGCTTATATATTAAGTAATAGGAAATATTCTCTAGTAAATAGAAAAGAAGTTAAAATTAGAGTCAAAGTATAAAATAACTTAGTAATAAATTATAATGGACAAATTACTAATATAATTAGTAGAGATATTTTAAAGGTTAAAGAGGAAAAAATAAGTTAATAAAATAGTAGTTAGGCTTAGTTAAAGTATTAAAATAAAATATAAAAGTAGTTATTATTATATATAACGTCTTAATATAATAATATCAATAATAATATAAGAACAATCTACTTACTTAAATATTCTATATAAAATAAACGAATAGACTTTTATATATATAACCTTATATAAAAGTATTTAGTTTATTATAACCTATAACTTTATAAATACTTATGTAATCCCTTATATTATATAATTATACTTATATAATTAAAAGCTTTATAGCTTATGTTTTAGGTTAATCTTTCCTATCTTTTTTCTCTACCTTAGGATGCAACCTGCTAACTATATCAACTAGAATCATCACAATACATTCCTTCTCTATTAATTATCTATATAAATAAATACCTATAAATACTGAGGATTATCACTTTTTATTATAATATATCTCTATCTATAACTCTATACTATATAGGCGTATATACTACGCCCCTGAATACTCTTATACTTATACTAATAGTAATAAATATATTAAATGTAAAGTTATTTATTTAAAATAGATAAAAACTTATAAATATATAGATTTAGCTATCTCTTAGTTCCTCTATATCTCTATATTAGTTATTAAATTCTTTATTCTTTATAAGGATACTTATTACTAATTTATTCTTTTTTTACTATTTATTAATCTTAGTTTATAGGGTTTGATTTTATTCTTATAGTTACTTAATTTATACTTTTATAGTTTTAATATTATCTATCTCTATTTCTTCTAGTATAAAGAGTTTATTAAGGTTAGGAATTTCTACTAAACTTAGTATATTAAGGTTTAGTTAGTTTATAATAAAAAAGATCTTAGCTATAGCTTTATTAAAGTCTAGTTAGACTTCTATTTTAGAGATATTATCTAAATAACTATCTTTATTTACTATAAATTCCTTTAAATAGTTACTAATAATAGTTCTTTTAATAGATAGCTTAGTAAATATCTCTAGAAAGTAAGAAAATATATAAAGAGAAATTCTCTAAATATAAAAGAAGCTAAACTAATAAGTATTAAGCTTACTAAAAAAAAAGCTTTTATTAATAAATAGCTTTATATTATATATAAGAATAATATCTCCTATTTATAGCTTTTAGTATTATATTCTATATTTATTCCTTTAATTATAGTTTTTAGCTACTTAATAATACTACTTTATAATATATTTAAGAGTAATATAATAATTAGAATTAAGTTATTTAAATTTTATATATAAAGAAGCTTAGTTTCTATATCTATAACTTTTAACTAGTTTAGTACTTACTAAGTAATACTTTTTATCTTAATTAGAGTAACTAGATTATATCTATAGATAAAGTAAAAAGAGGAGTAATTAATAGAAACCCTAACTAATATTTAATTAGTAAAAAAAGCTATATAAAGGATAGAGGTCTAATTCTTAGTACTAAAGTTTAACTAAGTTATTAAAGTATAAATAAGAAGCTAATAACCTTTTTTAATAAGTCTATTTACTTTTAAGTTATATACTAAAATAATAAGATATTATTCCTTATAGATTTAATTAAGCTTTTTAATAAACTTTTTATTTTTAGGGTTCCTATTAATAGTAAGAAACTTATAGATCTTATACTAATAAATAATATCTTCCTAGATAAACTTAGCTATTATCTTAGAGTTAATATTCTTTAATAGTTAATAAGCTTTAATATAGCTAGTTAATATATTATAAGTTTTAGCTAAAGAATAGTTACTAATCTTCTAGATATCTATATAAATATACTAAAAAGGAATATCTAGAAGTATAGAAAAAGTATAGAAGGTTTTAAATTAATATAATTAAGCTTAAGTATATAGAAAGTAGCTTTTTATCTAGTTACTTATTATTTAGTATATATTTTCCTAAGTATACTATTTTCTTAGCTTTATATATATAGTATTTCTTCTATAATAGCTTCTTTCTATATATACTAAATAAGTTTTTGTTATTCTTTTTTTTTTCTACTATTTTTCTTAATATAGGATCTTTTTTTTTACTTTTTAAAAAAAGAAACTATTTTAAAGGATATATTACACTATATACTATTTAAACTTATTAAAGTTATATTAAGCTACTATTTTTAGTTAGTTTAAAAAAGCTAGATATTTAGTAATCTACTAAGATTTTTAAAACTAAACCTATTTAGAGCTTAATAAATCTTTTTCTTTTAGGTATAAGTTTTTATCTAGCTTTATAGTATAAATAGAGTTATTAATTATTTTATCTAAGTCTTTCTCTTATTTAGCTTTATAGATATTAGATTCTCTAGCTAGTTTTTATAAAAAGCTATTTATAGTATTATTTTTTATACTAAGTATATATTAAATATTAAAGTTAAATATTTTAATCTAAATAATCTATTATATAAAGATAGTATCTAGTAAATCTAAAATAGTACTATTAATCTAGTTTATAAGGACTTTTATATTAATCTCTAAAATAGACTATATTTTATAGAGATTTTAAAGTTTCTTCAGAATAAGTAAGACTAATTAAAGCTTTAGCTTATTTATATTATAATTAAAAACTATACTTATTTAGATTCTACTCTTATATTTAGTAATATATCTTTTACTTTAATAGTATTACTTAAAATAGTACTCTATCTTTTAGAACTTATATTAGTAGAAAAGTAAATTTTACTTATTTCTTTATTATAATTAATAGGCTAAAGTAATAGAAAGCTAACTAAGTAAAACTTAAGAGTTTTTATAGCTAATTACTGCTTAAAACCTTATTTAAAAAGTATATTTTTTTAAAGAAACTTTATAAGTAAGCCTAAAATAGTACTATAGTTTTTAATTTATATATAATAGAATTTAATAATTCTAAATAAGTTTTAATAGCTATAATATTATTATATTTTTCTTATTTAAGAATCTTAATAACTTTATTCTAGTTAGGCTTATATTCTCTACTATTTACTATATATCTAAGAAAGTTAATAATAAGCTAGTAAATTTAAGATTTCTTAAAGGAAATAGTAGTACTAGTAAGTTTAAAATTCTAAAGTATTATATTAAGGTTTATAAAGTACTTAAAGATATATAAATATATCTTTAGTAGTTTAATAAACTAGTTATTATTATATATTATTTTTAGTTTTTTAATAGAGATATTATTAAGAAAAAGCTAGTAAATATTAAAAATAAAGTTATAAAAGATCTTTATAATAACTCTTATAAACTAAGTAACTAAATTTATTATACTTTATAGTAAGATATATATCTAAATAGCTTAAAAAGAATAGTAAATATAGTTAAGTTTTAGCTTTCTTTATTAAGAGAAACTTAGTTATATTTAGAGAATAAGTTTAAAATTAATTTTATAGTTAGTAAAACTTTTAGAGAATTTATTAGCTTCTAGAGGAATAAAAGTATTTCTAATACTAATCTTATTATATTTTATATATAAGTTAATTAGCTTTATATTATTATCTTTCTTAGTAATAAAAAACTAAGTATTTCTATATAACTTATAAAACTTTTTAAATACTCTTTATATAATTTATAATCTAAGTATATTAATAACTTTACTTTATAAAGCTTTTAGAATAGAAATTCCTTTTTCTTATTAAGTAATATATTAAATAGTTCTAATTTTCTATAAAACTACTTATAGATTAATATAGCTATATTTAGTAAAATCTTATATAAGTATTCTTTCTTTATTAGTAAGGATATAATCTAGTATCTTAATCTTTTTTAGTAAAAGATATAGCTAAGTAACTTTAAGCTTTAAAAACCTCTCTAGTATAAGCTAAATACTTTAGTTAAACTTTATAAATTATAAGTATATATAGCTAGTAAAGAGGAGTTAGAAAGCTAGAAATAGCTTTTAACTTCTTAAGTTAAGATTTTTTTCTAGTCTTTTTAACTATTTAGAACTAAGCTATCTAAAAGTAAATTATTAACTAAATATACTTTCTTATTTATTTACTTATATAATATATAGATCTTTATAAAGCTTTAGTTAGTTTTATAGTTTTCTTAGTATAAGTTAAAAAGCTTCTAGTTTTTTAGAATACTATTAAGATATTATTAGTTTTTAGTTTTCTTAAAGAAGTAAGCTTTAATAGTTTCTATTACTAGAGTAACTACTACTTTTATAATTATACTAAGAATATTAAGTATAGCTAAGAGTAAGATTAGAGTAGAGTACTAGCTATTCTAAGAAGTCTTTTTTTTATTTAAGAAAGTTTTCTTTTCTTTTTTAAATAAAAAAGTATTCTTTTTTATAGTTTATTATAATATTAGTATAATAAGTTTAGACTTTATTATATATATTATTTATATTTTAGTTAAGCTTACTCTAGTTACTAATAGATTTAGATATATTATAAACATCTTATATATAGTCTTTCTATTTTAGAAAATAATGCTAGATTTAGTATAAAAAATCTAACTATATAAAACTAACTAGAATACTAATTTTTTTAAGCTTTTTATTCTTATACTTTTTAGCGTTTATTACTATAATAATAAAGTATTTAGAGTACTTAAAAGTAAGCTTAGTAGAAACAGTAAAGAAAAGCCTAAAAGTAAGTTTTAACTATTTTAAGGTTTATAACTATTATAGTTATTATAATTTTATAGTTATTAATCTAAATAAATATATAATAAGCCTTAATAAAGTATGTTTTATAGAGTGCTTAATCTATATAAGTAAGTATTACAGTTCACCCTATATAGTATATTATAATACTCTAAACCTAATAGTAGTACTTTAACCTATACCTAATCTTAATAAAGTAAATAAACAAAATCTCGTATTATAACTAGTTGTTAACGCTCGGCTTAACTTATCTCCAGCTCTAGTAGAAGAAGGTAGGCAGGCAAGCAGCAAAACGTACTAGCGAGAGCGTCGTCTGTAATGCTATTGTCAGCTACCTAGCGATAGCTTGAACCTACACTCAGCCCTAATAAAGTATAGCTTTAGGTTATTCTTAGTTATTATTTTTATAGTTAGAGTTATTATTAAAATAGGAATATTATAGTCTAAAATATATTTATAGCTAATAAGACTGAACTTAGCTTTAGTATTAATAACGCTCTATATAAGAGAGTAGTTATTAAGACGTTCTCTACTAATAGTAACCTTTAAAATAAGCTATAGTATAATAATTATAAGTACTATCTAGTTTATAGTTATAAAAACTATAGCTTTAACTATAAAGATCTTTAGATAGTTTTATATTTAAACTATATTATTATACTTAGTTATTTAATTAGTTTATTAAACCTTTTTCTTAGAAGTTTTAGTAAAATTAATAAAATTAGTAAGGATAAGTATATAAATAATACCTTTTAAGTTATCTATAAAATATATATCCTTCTAAAAACTTTTCTCTATACTTAGGCTACATTTTATATTTTTTTAACTAGAAAACTAACTAAACTATAAAGCTTATATAAAATAAGTTTATTAATTAGTTGTTTATTTTTAATAGTTTTTCTATTTTAACTATTAAAGAAAGTAGTTAGCTAGAAGTTATCTTTTAAGTAAGATATTTTTAGAATAAACTTTAGAAAAGAAATTTTAATTATATTACTAGTTATTATTTCTCTTTCTAAATTATTTATTTTTTCTAGTTCTAAAGTATTAAAAAGAGTAATAGTTTAATTAGAATATAACTTTTCTCTTATTTTAATATTTAAATCTCTTTCTTACTTTTCTAAGTTATAAGAAACTTTTCTATTCTTTATAGCTTTTTTTAATAAGACTAGAAGCTTTTTAGAGTAAGTTTCTATAGTTTAAAGCTTTCTTAAAATAGTAGAAATATCTTTAATATTCTAAATAGTAAAGTAAACTTTTTTAAAAAGGGATTTTAGTATTTTCTTTTTAATTTTACTTAAATCTAAAAGCTTTAGCTTCTTCTATAAGAATAAATTAACTCTATATATCTTTAATTAAGTAATTATAAGCCTAGAAGCTATAAAATTAAATAAATCCTCTTTTATTATATTATTAAGTTATAATAAGTTATATAAAATTTTTATTTATTTTTATTAACTACTAAAACCTAGAATATAAAAACCTAATTACTTATTTCTTTATTAAATATTATATTTTTTTCTATAAACCTATAGAATACTTTAATTAAGTTAAAGTTATTTTAATTTTAAAAGACTTCTATAAATATAAACTAAAGTCTACTAATATTCTATTTAAAGATCTTAATAGCTTAAACTTTTATAGCTTTATAGCTATCTTAATTCTTTAGATATATAATAATAGCTTCTTAGTTAAGCTTACTTTTTTATTTAAATAATATAATAATTATCTAAAGGATAAAGAACTTATTATTCTAAAGACTATAAAAATATTACTTTTAGAAGTATTAAATTAAACTATTTTATTTATTAGCTATCTTTTATAAATAATAGCTTTTTTTAAAGTTATAATCTATATAGCTTATATACTAATACTAACTATATAGTTTATAAAAGAATAGTTTAAAGTTCTTTTTATTAACTTTTATAGAATAAACTAAAAATAGTTAGTTATTTTCTATAGCTAGAGAAGCTTAAATAACTCTCTTAGAAAATATTTTCTAGTTATTTATTATTTTTATTAAGTTAGAAAGTTATTAGTTTAAAAACTAGCTTTAGATACTTTTTATATTTTAATTAAGCTTAAGTTTACTCCTTTTATTTATAGAAAAGAGAATATCTCTTTATAAGACTTTTAAGAGTAAAAGAAATAAAGTATAAATAGAAACTATAATATAAAAAGTCTACTTCTAAGTAGCTTTAGAACTAAGCTAATTTATTAAGTTTATTTTAAACTTATTAAAATCTTTTTTTTTAAATAACTTATAGATACTTAATTTTATTAATAAAGTAGTTCTATTTAAAGCTAACTAATTAAATCTTAATATAATTATATAGATTATTTAGAAGCTATTTATAATATTAAAGTTATATTTTATAGCTTTAGTTTCAATATTATTAATTTATTAAAGAAACTTTATAATAGCTTTATAGTTAAAATTATTAATTATTAATATTAAGAAGATAATCTAGTTAATCTAGTTATTTAGAAAGTTTTAATAGTTTTTATCTATAGCTCTATAATATTAGATTAAATACTTTTTTATCTATTACTAAGTTTTACTAGAAAGTTAAGCTTAGTTATTAGCTTAAAAAGAGGTATCTATATAGAATATAATACTTAGTACTTTAGAAGTATTAGTAATACTTACTACTTTAGTAGTAACTTTATAGTTTTTAATAAAGTTTAGAATATTATTTCTAGAAAAGAATAATACTCTAGCTATACTAAGTTTTAGTATTTTAAATCCTTAGAGTCTATATTTATAAAGCTTTAATATCCTCTAATATAATTTAATAAGCTCTAGATAGCTTTATATTACTTTTATTTTAGAGAAATCCTCTCTAAATATCTTATTTATACTTATAATACTACTTTTAGAAGCTATAGCTTTAAAGATTTTAGTTTTAGTAACTACTTTAGAACTTTAGTTAGAATTAGAAATTAAAAGAAGCTTTTTTTATTAAAGTTAATAAAATAAAAAACTTATAAAAAGACTTATTAATATATTACTAAAGCTTAAGTTAAGCTTACTATCTATTAATTTATATCTAAAACTCTTATTTTAAACTTAAATTAAAATCTTTAGAACTCTAAATTCTAATAATACTATTCTAAAAAAGATATTACTAAATTAATAGAAGAAGTAATAGAAAAAGGTTTTTCTAAAGAAATACTATATAAAGAAATAGAATAAAACTTAAATAAAGTAAATAATCTATTAATAGAAAGAATAAAAAAAGGATTTTTATAATATAAGTTTAGAAAAGTAATAAAAAGTAAAAGTAAAGATAAAAGAAAAAGAAAAGATTCTATTCTTATTTCTACTTTTATTTATTTCTTTTATTTAGTAAGTATATCTATATTTATTATTTTCTTCTTTTCTACTATTTTAATAATATAGTTATTTTATATTTTTAACTTTTTTTTCTTCTCTTTTTATAGAGAGACTAGCTATTATTAGTAATATTCTTTATAACTTTATTTTATAATATTTCTTTTTTATAAGTTAAGCTTAGGATTTAATAGAAAACTTAATAAAACTATAATATTAACTATAAACTTTAAAAAATATACTTTATACTAACTACTTATTTACTATATAAATAGATAAAAAAAGAAATAATAAAAGAAATATATATATCTTCCTTTCTATAGAGTTAGTATAGAATTATTTTTAGAAAAGAGAAATATTATTAGTTAAGCTTATAAAACGTTCCCTTTATTCTTCTTTTAAAAAGCTAATATAGTTATAATATTTTTCCTTTTTAGCTTTTTATATTTTTATATTTATAATAGCTTCTAATTTAAAAAACCTTAGTTCTTAATATTTCTATATATAAGTATAACTTAAATCTTAAGTTTTTAAGCTTTTTTAGTATTCTCTTTACTAGTTAATATATTATTAGAAACTTTCTAATAAGTTTAATTAAAGAGAAGTTTCTTAGAATAAATTAATGAGTTTTACTTTTTTTAAGGTTTATAAAATAAATAAGCTAAATCTAGTTACTTTTATATTTTTAGCTTTAGAAATAAAAAGGGAATAAGTTTAACTTATTTTAGTTAACTTTAGATTATTATTATAGAAACTAGTAAAGATATAATATATAATATTTTTTAAATAAGTAGATAGTAAGTTAATAAGAGGGATTATTTAGATTTATTAGAATCTTATTTACTCTCTTCTATTAAACTAAGTACTTCTTTTCTTAAGGTTTTTTAGACTTTTATAAACTTAGTTAATCTTAGATTCTAAATACTTAAGTAATCCTTCTATACTTTAAGAAAATAGAAATTAAAAAAATATTAGTTAAATTTCTTCTAATATAATATTACTTAAATTACTTCTTCTTTTAAGCTTTTTTCTACTCTAATTTAGTAGAGTAGTATAAAATAACTATAGAAAGGATTTGTTTTTAGTAGTTTTACTTACTTTCTTATATTAATTACTAATTTTATAATAAAGTAAAAGAGAAAACTTATTAATTATACTAAGTACTTTATTTTAAAGGAAAACTTCTTAAAGATATTTAAATACTTTATATATTAATTCTCTAGCTAACTATAAAAGATATAAAAATAAATATATAAATATAAGCTTAACTAAATTATACTTTATCTATAACTTCTATCCTTATTATCCTTTAAGTTATATAACTTCTTAGGAGAAAATAAGCTACTAAGAAGAAGTTTAGTAGCGTTATTTCTATAGTATTCTACTCCTTCTTAGCTTTAAATAACCTAAGAAATATAGTAGAGATTAAAAAAAAAAAGAAAGTAAGCCTAACTAAAGCTAAAAAACCCAAAAATACTTATTTTTATTTAGTTTTTAAAAAGTAAAACTTAATAGACTTTTACTATAAATTAAACTAAAGGATTTTAGTAGCTCTTTTAGAAAACTAATTATTAAAGTTATTAAGAAAAACGAGAATTTTATAAAAATAAGTATATTTTTTACTTATTTACTTAGTTTTTTTTATTGAAAGCTAACTAAGCTTCTATCTATTTATATAAGCTATTTCCTTTTATAATAACGCTTAATACTTACGAAACTTTCTATATAATCTATTACTTTAAAGTTAAAATGCTAGAAATTTTGAAACCCTACCCCTTTCTAATAACTAGTGATATTTAAACCTCTAGAAGTATATATTAAGAACCTATAAACTTCTAATTAGTAGAAATACTAGCAACCTTAGTATAGAATAATATTTAGAGGCTTAAAATATAATCTAAGAGTAATTCTATTCTATTTTACTTCTAATTTAAGTATTTAGAGATATAGGCTAAGATTTAGGAATAATACTTTAATCTATAGAAAGCTTCTAAATTATAATAAGTAATAAAATCCCTAATTAATTAATATTTAATCCTAGGCTAATCTTAGAATATATATAGTTAAACTATATATCCTAGCTAGGATTAACTATAATATTATATACTAGCTAAAAAGATAAAGTTATAATATAGCTTCTTACTAAGTATATAATGTAAACTATAATTTAGTTTAGAAAAATTATAACTATTATTAAGGCTATACTATAGAGTCTAGAGTACTCTAAGATTAATTAATAGAGAAGATAATTCTAAGAATATATTTATAGCTATATCTTTTAATATAGTATTTATTTAAGATAGTAGCTTTAGTTTTAAAGCTCTAAAAACTTTATTAAGTCTAAAAAGAGGTTTAAACACTCTAAGATTAATCCTTAATAAAGAGTAATATATAGATAGAGCTCTTTTTAAATCTTCAGAGATTACTCTTAGATCTCTCTTTAAATAAAAAAGTTTATATCTTTTTTAGAGAGAAAAGTTAGAAGCTTTAGGTTATAAAGATATTAAGAAATAAAACTTACTAGAAAATAAGAGTACTCTAGAATTAATCTAAAAAGAAATAAGAGAGTTACTTAGGAGTAATAATATTTCTAATAGAATACCTCTTTAGCAATCTAAATAACTATTCTATAGAAAAGTACTCCTACTTACTCTAAGTAAACTAAAATAAAAGTAATAGTAAGCTTTAGCTTTATTTATAGTAGGACTTATAGATTAAGTAAAGGTATATATATACTAAGTCTTAAATAAGATTATTCTAAGATCTATTATTAATTAATTATAATATATCTACTTTAGTAGCAGAATAATAGATATTTAGTTTAGGCTAGGTTTTATAAATAGTTTATTTAGAATATAAAATAGTATATTATTAGGTTTAAGCTTAAATAAATCTAAGATTACTATATTATATTTATTACTTATTAATATATAATTTATAGATATATATAAGTTTATTTAAAATAGAATAACTATTTAAATATAATTAATATTATTGTAAATAAAGTTATTATAGATAGTAATTTTAATAATTATACTTATATTAATTTAAAATATTATATATATAATATATTATAATAAAATAAATTATTATAATTTATACTTTTTAATTTATTAATAATAAAAATAATTTTTAATATTTACTAAGTTTATACTAAATAAAATAAAATATATATAATAATATATATTTTATTAATTTAAAAATAATATGTAAATATTTAATAATAAATAAATATAATAATATAATAAATTAAAATATATTTTATAATTAAATAATTATATTAAAAGTTTATATTATATATTATATTATTAATATTATTATATAGCTTCTAGTTAGCTACTATAATTTTTATTTAGAATTTATATTATAATAACCTCTAATTTACTTTTTTAGTTAATAGTTTTATTATATAATCTTAGCTTTAATTCTATCTTTTTTATATATATTAATATATATTATTATTAATAATTTTATTATTTATAATATTATTTTAATAATCACTTTATAACTTTAATTAAATTTAATTACTATAAAAATAAACTTTCTTTTACTTTTTAACTTATTTTCTAACTTTTACTTATATTTTTTATTAATTTAGCTATTTTCTCTATTATTTACCTAGAAATACTTTTTAATACTAACATTTAATATAATATTTTTAAAAGTTATTATATTATTACTTTTTTATAGTTATTAATAATATTTATTATATTATTTAGTTAAATTAGTTTACTAGCTATATTATTTTATTAAAAATATTATTAAAGTAAATATAATAGCTAGAATTAATAATAAATATAGCTATATTACTTAACTAAAATATATAAATATTTTTTATAGTTTTATTATTAATATTAGTTTTTAGAACTATAAAATATAACTTAGCTATAGTTAACTAGTTTTTAAAACTTTATAAGTTAAAAAATATTATTTTTTAATTATAATAAGTTTAGCTTTATAATTAGTATTAATTTTAATATTTTAAAATATATTTTAAATAAAGCTTTATAATATAAAACTTTATAAATTAAGTAGAATAGAATATATTATAAAAGAATCTAAGTTGGTTTCTTTAATTAACTTAAAATAAAAAATAAAAAATAAGTTTGAAACTTAATATAAATAATATCTTAAATATATAGCTAAAATAAGCTTTTTTATAATTAAAAACTTTATAAAACTATTTCTATATAAATTATATAAATAAAGCTATTAACTTTATTAGTAATAAAGCTATTATTAATAAAACTAATAGTTATAATAAGTAGCTATAGTTAGAGTTAATATAAGTAGTTATTTTAAACTTCTAAATATATATATTATAAAACTACTAAACTAAATACTAATTAAAGTATTTTATTATTCTGTATTTTATTATAAAAACTCCTACTAAATAAGCTTAAAACTTCTTTAATATTAATATTATTATATTATAAATATTATATATAAACTATAAATCTATTATTATAAAGTTTAATTAATATTAATTATAAATACTAAACTAATTTTTATATTATTATTAGTAATTTTTAATTTATATAATTTTTAAATTTAATTAGTTTTTTAATTTTATATTTACTTTATTTATAATAACTTTTTTAATTATAAATAAGGTTATATTTAAATTTATATTTCTAATTATAAATTTAAATTATTATTAAATAGCTATATAAATTAAATATTATTAATAATTAATATTATAAATAAATATATTTTTATAATATAATTAAAATATTTAAATAATTTTATAAATAATAATATTAAATAATAATATTATAAATAATAATATTATAAATAATACTTTTAGTAATATATTTAATATTTATTTATTTATTCTTATTAAAATTAAAAACAAATTAAATTAAATATTAATAACTAATTATAATATTAAATTTATAATTATAATATAGTTTTTTCATAAAGGATTATAATAAAGTTTATTTTATTTATAAATATAATTCTAGAAATATTATATAAATATTTTAATTTATATTTTTATTAATTAAAATAAATAATATAGAAACTTTATATATTTTTATTAGTAAATAAAGTTTTTAAATTTTATATACATTTTAATTAAATAGATTAACTAAATAGTAATAATATTAATGATATAATATAAAGCTAAATAGTATAATAATATATATAGTAAAACTAATTATATTAAAATTAAAAAAGTTATTAAAGTTTTTATAACTTAGAGATAGTTTTATTAAACTTTTTAGTAAAATATTATAAATATTATTATATAAAAAATAACTTTTTAATTAAAAAAGGTATTTTAAAAAGTGTTTATAACTAAAATTATAAAACTTTTATTATAAATAAAACTTTATATTTATTTCTTTTTTTAAATTTATATTAATAATTTATTTTTATTTAATTTATAATAAATCTTTTATAATATTTATATATAAAGAATATAAATATATTAATTTTATATTAAATATATTTCTTTTTAAAAGTAATATTATAAATATTATTTAGGTTCTAGCTATTTATAGTGATTTTATCTATTTAAAGTAATAAATTCCTTAATTCTATACTTCTTAATATATATATATAATTAATATATAACTTAATAATTTCTTAAATTTCTAACTACTTCTTCTAACTATAGCTATATTTATATATACTTATAACTTTATAATCTTTAATTTTATTTTAATTATAATATAATTTATAATTACTTAATTACTAACTATTAAATTATTAAATTATTTTCTTATATATTATTTATATTACTAATACTATTTCTATTATTATTTTACTATTTATTAGTTATTATTATTATTATAATTCTCTTATTTAATTAAACTAACTAATATTTTTATAGCTATATTATTATTAATAATACTTTCTATATTAAAATAGTTAGTATAAGCTATACTTACTAATATTTAAGCTCTATTAAACTATTTTAGTTTTAATATTATAAAACGTTTATATAAAAAAAGCTATTTTTTAAAATAGTTAGAAACCTATATAGTTTCTACTTTAATATTTTTATTAGTAGTTATTACTTTAATTATAGTATAAATAAAGCTTTTTAAAATTTTTATAAACTCTATTTAGTATTATTTTAATAATATATTACTAATTAATAATAAAATACTTACTAAAATTAAAAGTTTTATTTAGTATATAGATATTAAGATCTAAAATACTTTTAATATAAAATATATTTTATATAAAGTTAGTATATTTATATTTTTTATATAGTATAGATATTATAAAAGATTTATTATAAGTTAATAAAAAAAAGAATAAATATAAAGCTTTACTTATAGAACTTTTATATTTCTAGCTATAAGAACCTCTTAAAATAACCTCTTTAGTTAAAAAGTTATCTCTTATATAGTAGTATTTACTTTACTAGAAAGTTTAGTAAAACTATTATTATAAAAGCTTTAGTAACCTATTTAGCTTTAATATAATTAGCTTTATACTATTTAGCTAGTATTATTACTATTTAGCTAATCTATTTAGCTAGAATATATATAATATTTAAAAACTTTATTTACTAATAGGAATATATAAAGTTTCTATATTATTTTCCTTAATTAGTAGAAAATATAAGTTAAAATACCTATATAGTATTTCTAGAATTATACCTATAAATAGAGTAAATCTTATTATAGTCTTTTTATAAGGAGACTATATTATAATTATAAACTTAATAAATATTATTTATAAATTATAAAGTATTTATTAATACATTTTATATATAAATATATATTAAAGTACTAATAATAACTTATTTATTTTTAAATATTAAATATTAAATATTCTAATTCTTATAATAACTATATCTCTTATTAATATATAATATTTTAATATAATAATAATAATAATAATAATAATAATATTATATAATTATATTATTATTTATTTAAATATTTTATATAAATAACTTTTATATATATAATTTAAAATAGAAATATTTTATATATATAGTTATAAATATATATTTTTATATTATATCATTCTATTATATAATTAGAAATCTTATAATTTATATTTAAGTTATTTATTTATATTATTTATTAACTATTTATATAATAGATATTTATAAATACTAAAAACTATTATATTTTATTATAATATATTTCTATTTAAATATTATATATATATATATATATATATATATATTAATATTTTTAATTATAAACTATTATATAATATTTATATATTTATTATTAAAAATAATATATTTTAAATATTAATATATATTATATAGAATAATAATTAAAATTGAAATATTAAATATATATATTAAATTATAATTATAATTATAACTATAAATTATTAAATAAAATATTATAATTTAATTTATAATTTCTATATTAAATTTTAATATATATTAACTATTAATTTAAATTATTAATTATTAATATATTATTTATTAATTACTAATAATTTCTATTTTATATTATTATAATTATTAATATTAAAAATAATTATTTTATATATTATTATTTTTATTAAATATTATATAATTATTAAATATTAGTTTCAGTTATTTACTATTTATATTAAAATATATATATAAAACTTTAAATATTAAAAATAATTATTAAATTTTAATAATTATATATTAGTTATTATATATTAGTTATTAGATTTAATTATTAATTTTAAATTATATTCTATTTAATAATATATTCTATTTATAATTAATTATAAATAAATATTAAAATTAAATATTATTAACTAAAAATAAAATTTAATTAATATACTTTTAATTAATATTAAATAAATTATAATTTATTTATTATTAATTATATAAAAAATTAATTAAAATAAATAAATATTCTTATTATATATATAAAGTTTTATAAATAATAAAGCTTTATAAAAATAAAACTAATATAATTTAAAATAATTTAAATATTATTATATATAATATTTCTTTTTATTAAAGATAGCTAATATAAAATATAAAAATAAAATAATTATTAAATATTAATTATTAATTATTAATTAAATTAATAATTAGTTATTATAATTTTATTAATTTAAAAAACTATAAAAAAATAGCTAAAATTATATAATAAAGTAATAATAATAATAAAAAAAATAATAATAATTTTAAAATTTTATATTTTATTATTTAAAATAAATATCGTTTTTATTTAAATTTAAAACCTTTTATATTTAAAATTTCAAATATTTTTTTAAATATATAATTATTATATATTTAATTAGTTTAAATTTAAAAAAAGAAAAACTTATAAATTAATTAATTAAATTAATAATTAGATATTTAAATTAAAACTAATTTCAATATATATATAAAGTTATTTTAATTAATTAAACTTTGATTTTATTATAATTTATAAATTAAAAAGTTCTTTTTTTATTTGTAAAAGTTTTAATTAAAAATTATATATTAATAAAATTTATTATATTTATACTATAAAAAGTTTATATTATAATTATAAATTTAATTCAATAAATAATAATAATATATTTAATATATTATTTATATATTAATATATAGATATTATTATATATTTAAAATTTAAAATTTATATTTATAATTATTATAATTAATTATAAATAATTTATATATACAATATATTATAATTAATTATAAATATAATATTTATATATATGATATATTATACTATATAAATATTATTTATATAATATAATAATATATACTTAATAAGTTTAAACTTTATAAAAAGTATAAATATTAATTTAATTCTAGCTATAGAAACCTCTTTTTCTTTTTTAATTAGTTAAAAAGCTTTATATAAATAAAATTACTTAATAATAAAAACTATATATAATAAAACTACTATAGTTATTAATTAATAAAACATAATATATTTTAAACTTTATATTATTACTTTATTATATATTATATTTATAGTTTAAGTTTTATTCTTATAAAAAGTTTCTTAATAATATATAAATATATAGTATTAATTTAAATAGTATAATAATTTAAAAAACTTTTATACTTTTATATTAATATAAAATAAATTAAAAGAAAATATTTTTAAAATAGTTAATTATAAAACTTATAAATATTATTTTTAATATATATATTATATTAAGTTTTTAAAATATATATATATAAAACTTTATTTATTTTAAATATATTCTTTAATAATTCATTAGAATTTATATTTTATATTATTTAAATAATTCATTATATATTAATATTAATTTATAAGAAAATACTATTTTAATATTAATTTATTTTATATAATATTAATAAATAAATAATAGAGATTTTCTATTATTTATATATAATAAATTATATACTAATTTCTCTTTTTACTTTATAAAATTAATTTTAGCTTAAACTTATTTCTATAGTTTTTTATTTCTTTTATTACTTATCTAATAAGTATAGGTTCTTATTATACTGCTTATATAATAACTATCAGACCTATAAATCCTAGCTTATTTCTGCTCTCTTCTATACCTAATTTATACCTAAACTTCTCTCTTTTCCTACTTATACTATACTTAATAACTATTCCTTTTTAGTTTACTCTTAAATTAATCTTATTCTTTCTAGGATTAATTTTTAAGTTTACTTATAGTTTTATTCTCTATAATATTAATCTTTTTATATTATTCTAGATTATTTTAAGATTAATTCTACTCTATAATATTAGTATTTAAGACTGCTATTAGCACTAATTACATACTTTCTATCCTTATAATAGAATTAATTATAGATTATCTTATATTTATAGAGTATTATTTTTTACTAAATAACTTAATAGAGAGTACTGTATAATAAGACTATAAGTCTATTTTTAGTTTAATTATAAACTAATTCTTACTTATATTTTTAGGCTAGTAGCTAATAGATTATCCTCTTTTATAACTGCTTTTATTATACTTATATAATCTTAAGCTTAGGTATTATTATTAACTGTTTTAATATAGTATATTCCTAGATTAATCTTAGAGTAACTTTACTAATTATTTCTTAGTGTAATTAGTTTAGCTACCTAAACCTCTGTTACTATATTAATAACTAGTATAGTAGTATGCTTTCCTCTTGTGGAGATATTACTTTAATTTATAATATTAATATAAAAAGCTAGTTTACTTCTAGTTTACTTTTAAATTATTTCTAACTTAATTATAAAGTATTTTAATAAGCTGCTTATTATTATAAAGAAGTTATATAATAATTTTATAATCTCTAAGTGTTTTTTTAGTTCTATAATTTCCTACTTTATAAAGCAGACTAATATTATATATAAAGCTGTAATTAAAGCAGATAAATCTAAGGTTAAGCTTTTTGCTCCTACTATAAAGAAGGCTTAATCTACTAAGAAGTAATCTATTTTTGCTACTACCTCTAAGAAGTCTAGCTAGAAGAATTATAGTAAAACCCTAGCTAAATCTAAGATTAATCTATACTTAAAGGTTAATACTAAGAAGTATAAGACTATTAAATCCCTTAAGATTATTATTCCTAGTTTTAATTCTGATAATAAAGTAGTTAAATCCTAGAATACTTTTAGAAAGGCTGCTAAGATTATACCTCAGAAGCGCCCTACCCTTAATAATAAATCTAAGAATACTTTTAAATTAAAAATTAAGCTTACTCTAAGCTATATTTCTCTTATTTTCTAGAAGCTTATTAAGGCACTTCAGAACAGAATAGTATCAATACTCAGTGTATTCCTCCTTCTCAGCTGTCAGCCTGAGTTAGTCCTACCTAGTGATCCTGACGTTACGGGTCCTGTTCAGCACCACCACGCTGCTTCAACGTGTGGTGCGAGCTTCCGATCTGTCTTTGCTATTCTCATTGTTATCACAACACGAACACAAACCTTTTCGGTTTCGCCTCAGGACTAGGATCACAACATTGACATTATAGAATTTTTTTCGTGTGCCTAGCCACGAATCATTGATGAGGCGAGAATCTAGAAGAACCAAAATCGTCTAGGATTTGACAGAGTGCAATTGACGATCCGAGCCCTTCAGACCGCTACCGGAGATACAACAAGGACACCGAAGGGATGAACCACAAATCAAATACGCCTGGAAGGCTCGGACACCGTCACAAAATTTCATCCTGAGCATGGTTTTCATAAGTCTCATTATACAACTACATAGAAGAGGCTGGATCCAAACCGGATCAGTGATTAATGAGAGCTCAAACTCCCTAGGGTATCAAAAGTGGTTTACAAATGTTGAATAAGCATGCAGCTTAGTAGTAAATCTTCTCGTCCCAGATGGGAGGTCTGGCTCCCTCGGAATCCCACACCAGCTTGTTCTTCTCATCCAACTGGCATCCCTCGTCGGTGATGGGGATGATCTTGCTCGTCTGCGCAATCTCATGCTTGGACACACCAGCGCCGTCCTCAGGGATCCACAACAGCGGGGGAAGGCTGGAGACAGAAGGCGGGTAGTAAGCGTTGTCCTGAATGTTGCCAGGGTACAATTCGTCGACGCTAGCCTCGTCGCGGGGCACAAGCTGGCGAAGGTGCGTGTAGTTGGCAAAGACCCAAGGCTTGAGGAAGCGGGTGACGATGTTGCCGCCCTCCATTGCACCTGATTCTCCTCGCCTCCCGGGCCGAAGTTCTTCACGTTTGCAATCTTCTTGAACGGATTGCTTGAAGTGCCGTTCTGGCCATCCTCCTCGGAAACACCTCTACCAGAATCCTTGCGGTCAATGTCCTCAACATTGGAGTTCAAGGATTCCTCCTCAACCTGGAGAGAACGCGGCAAAGTGTACAGCAACGGGTCCAGGACGCTGTTGAGGGTAATGTGGAAAAGGACGGAGAAGATGAGGAAGACGATCATGAGGATGAGGGGTCCAATGGCTTTCGAAACGGCGAAAAGACCAACCAAACAGACCTCAGCCAGGTAGACGCCTGCGAAGAGCTGCTTGAGAGCACGAGGGTAGAGAAGACCTCTCGTGTCGATCTTGGTGTCGGTAACAAAGAGAATGTTGTACCTGTAGGCCAAATAGAACAGTCCCATACCGATGGTGGAGAAGAATAGCATGAGCGGCGCAATAATCGCATACGTAATGCCTGTGGATGAGATTAGCATATGGCCTGAAGTTGGAAAGAATGATTGGAAACTTACTAATCACAGCAATCATAGTGTATACTGGCAAGACACTTCCCCAAGAGATGGCCGCCAATGTGGACCACTTCACGTAGAGAGCTCTTGGTGTGTTTGTGAGGAACTTCAGCAGCACCACAAAGATGGCGAACGCGACTACTTGAGTCATCGTGCCGACTGCCAACGTGATACCCTGGACGATGAAGTAGCTGATGTAGAAGCTGGATGACTTGGGCAAAGCCTCGGACAGGGTCGAGAAGATGGAGGACGGGTTCTGGCCGATCTGAATGACAGCAGCCAAAGCCGACTGAGAGATGGTCGTAATCAGGAAGACCTGAATAAGCTGGAACCAATAGTAAGCGTTCTGGGTGAACAGCTCGACTCGGGAGTTTGAAGGTTCTCCAGCCAGACGGGCGCAAAGGCGCATGATGACGGGAACCAAGGACATCAGAATGGACAGTGCCACACTGGGCAGAAGACCAGAGACAACACCCATGATCACGTCGGGGATCTTCTTCAGCCAGGCGAGGAAGGCGTATGTCTCGAGTTGATCGACACGAGCAATGAAACCAACCGCAGTGACTGGAATGGCCCAGAAGATAATCAATGCGGAGACGAAGGCAACAACAGCGTAGCGGCGAATGACTCTCTGCCACCAAGGAACTCTGAGGGATTTCCAGATAACCTCGGTGGTTGGATGCCAATGAACTTGGGGGTCATCTGAAGAGCCTGGTGGTGAGTGGTGACCTGGTACGCAGCCTGGGCATCGGACTGGGTGAAGAACTCGACAAAGACAGCCGGAATCTTCTTGGCCTTTCCGGCACGGTAGTCGGCTTGGGCGGCTTCGACGGCAGGAATAAGACGCTGCAACTCGGATCGGCACCAGTCAATCGTGTCAACCTTCTTTCCAACCAGTCCCAGGAGGCCGAGTCTGTGTGTGGGACGCTTCTTCTGGGGAATCCACTTGGTAGCAGCATCGGCCGTCTCGGCGTCTTGAGCAGGAGTCTTCTCCGGGGAGGCACCCTTCTTGATAGCCTTGAGGCGGGCCGCGTTGACCAATTTGATGAGTTTGACCTGGGCCTTTTCAAGCTTCATGGCGACCTTGTCACGCTCCTCCACCAGCTCGTCCAACTTTTCGGTGTCTCCAGTGATCCAAATTCTCTTAACCGAATCGCTGAACAGCTTCTTGAGTCGGTGTTCGTCCAAGTATTCTTCGGGCACGGAGGTGAAGAGGACAGTGCGCGATGAGATGCGCTTGGAATAGGTGGGAGAGAGCAGGAAGGCCTGGCGCAGGTTGATGTAGAAGATGCACTCGCGCATGATTAGATACATGACGAAGCCGTAGAAGAGCCAGCCAACCAAGGCGTGCGCATATAGACGATTAACACCTGAAGATTGGCTGATGTCGATGTTGCTGTATGTGAGGACATCAAGTTGACTCGCGTTGTTGCCACCCGTAGCGTTGATGGGGAAGAGGATGGGCCAAGTCATGCCGAGACCGACGAGGCAGATGGAAGCGCACAAGCGCAAAAATCGGAGGAAGAGGTACGAATCAAGAGACTGGTGCTTGAGGGCGTAGACATCGGGGATTTTCCAGAAGCTCGTGAACCAATTCAGTATACCACTGGGCAGGCTTGGCGTTCGCTCGCTGTTACGATGTTAGTCTACAACTGTACGAGTTCCACGCAAGGGGCATTACCTTTCACGCAAACTGCCCAGATAGGTTCTTGGGGCATAGAATCTTCGCTGACTGCGGCGCAGGATCAAAAAGATTACCAAATAGACACCCGCGATAGGAGCACAGACGGCTAAGGTCGCAACCATGCCAGAAAGCGAGCTACCGGAGGTGGCATTTCGGGCCTCGCCCTGGTTCTCCGTCGTGGCATTCGCGGCGGACGACATGGCGACGGTATTGGCGGATTGAGTCGCCTCGAGATCAACGGTAAACAGTAGCGGTACTCTATGAGTTGTGGTTGAAAAAGAAAAAGAGACGTCACAAGACGGGAGAGTTGATGGTGGGGGGCCCTGGGGCCAAGTCGGGTATTAAACAGGGAAGTAGGCGCGTCGTGGAGAGACAGCGGAAGGGACTTGGAAGAGCAAAGAGGGACAGGGGCTGTAGCTGGAGGGGGGGAGAGAACGGGATGATATGTGCGTTTCTGTGGGTGTTGAAAAACCGGGAGTTGGTCCCCAGTCCCCAGATGAGAGATGGCACGATGCCCGATTAGAGCAGATAGGTCGATGTCGATCAGTTGCACAAGCGACGAGGTTGCCAACCTGCCCAGAGCTTTGTGGCGTGGAGCGCGTGGGTTGGTGGTGCGGTGCAAGTGTTGGTGGTGGTGCAATGGTGCAGCGGTGCACAATAATGGGATGTGATGCTGGCCTTGGACTGGACCTGGGCCGGACTCCCCAAGTCAGGAAAGAAGAAACGGTGACGTGAGGGAAGGAAATTGGGCGCGTCTCCCAATGTCTCAGTCCTTCGTCGTGCTGAAAGGAGGTGACGCCACAGAACCACGGAAGTGCGCTAGGAGGTGCGTTAGTCTCCTTTTTTTCTGTGCGCTGTGGTCGACGATCGAGGTTTGGGGGGAAACAGTCAGGCTATCGATGGAGATATCCGTCCTGACGGGTGATGGAAGGGAGGATATGTTGGCGCCGTGTTGTTATGAGAACGCAGAACAGAGAGGGAAGGAAGGGGAAAAAAAAAAAACCGAGGCGGTGGAGAGGATCGACGATTCTGGATGTCGGTGTTGATTAAGTCGGTGGCAGGAGGGCCCGTGATGCCTGACGAATGCTCGACGGGGAATGGACCTTATGGGACCTTATGGGACCTGTCTGCCGGGCTGTCTTTTCTTGAGACGGAATTTCTTGGGCTGAAGAGGGGTCCTGTCCCTTATTCTTATTTCGAAGGGTCCTTCACCGGCCGAAAAGAGGCCAACCGGACGAGGATGAGAAGCTCAAATCTGGGACCCCTGTTTTTCACGAAGTGAACACACAGAGAGGGACACAAGAACACATCCACACATCCACACACCACATGCCACATGCCACATGCCAACATGCCTGAACAGCGTACCTTGGTCGAGTAGCAGCAGTTGCAGTATCCGTAAAGGGGAGGGAGACAAGAGCTGAGGCGCGGGATGGTGTGTTCCAGGTCCAGGGCCGGTAGAGACAGCAAAGGCACGGAGAGTGAGAGAGAGAGCTTCCATGGCTGATGGCAGGGCAGCAACCGCCTATGACGCATCTCTGCAGCGCCAACTCGGCTCGACAATCGTCCAATGTGCGGCTACGGCATGGCACCAAGACTCGAAGAGGGGGTTCCACCAGACAGGGGCAGCAAGCAGCATTTGGGGAGGTGCGACTGCGAAGGTGGTTGAACCCAGCTGCAGCGTGCAGGCATCTGGGCAAGTCTGTGTGCTCCCTGGCAACTTCCTGGCGTCGATGCGCCTGGGAACGGCAAAGCACTGGCCATCTGGTGGAGACCGCGCCCATCATCGGCGAATCCTGGCCAGTCGAGGTGTTGTGGGCCGGCTGAAGGCTGCATGCGGCCCTTCTGATTGGCCACTACATTTGCAATTGGAAACTGCCCTTAACCTTTGCGACTGCAGTTTGCCAGCAAGAAGCACTCTCACTGAGGGAAGCTACCACTGCCGGTTTGTGGGCGGTGCTGCTGCCGCCGAACAGACTGCCAACCTACGGCGTACCTTCCGCCATAGAGTTTATCTCAGTAACTACCTTCCTCTTGGCGGCCTCCGTCTGTAGATACTTGCTGCCGACATCGACGTCTCGACTCAACCATCCGATGTGTTCGTCTGGTTTGTGACCACTCAACTTCACACTCTACTTCCCACAGTCATCTTTCATTTTTCTGCCCTGATTCGCGCCAAATCCTCACCGGAAACACCATGATCCACCCGAACCGGCTGTGGCCCGCCGGCAGAGTTGCACCGGACCCCGGCAGACAAAATGCGCAGGGCAGGACTTCCAGGTTTTTTCACCACCTAAAATCTGGACTTTGGCTCCTCTCGCTGCAAGGCCCGTCGCAGTTAAGCAAGGGCCCTGGATGTGTCGTCCGTGGCCGAGAGGCTGGCTGCTGAGCCACGCCAATTGAGACGACCTGTCTTTCGCGCGCTGCCGACAACCATTGAATGCTTTTCGACGTTGCCGCCCGTCTTTCACCCGAGACGAATGGAAGCCAGCACCGACCCAACGGCAGCCACACGGCAGTAAAGACGGACGAGTGACATCAACCTGTCTTGGCCTCGCCCGGGGAAAGAAACGCATGAGAAAACCAATTCCACCCACTGACGCAACCTGCCTATGGTTTTTTTTCCTGCCCTGGATATGCGTACCGCGACACGCACCACTCACCACGCACTTCCACGCGGCTCTTGCGCATCTCTGTTGAAAACGTCGCTGCACTATCTCAGATTTGACAAACAATCGGCGGCCCCCAGACCAACGGCCTCAGCACCAGCCGGCTGGGCAGCTACGTGCAAGCGTCATCGAGATGCCAATGCCAACATCGATGCGCTCTCTCTGCGAATAGTGGTTTACCATCATCCGGACTCCAACCGTGCCGCCACTAATAACCGGCGACAGATGCGCCGGTCTTCGTCTGGCATTGAGGCGATGGATGGGAAATGGGATCTGTGCAACCTACAAGACCGCTCCTCGGTCCATCGCCAAGGCCAATTTCCCGCTCTGGAACGCTTCGAATTTTGCCCACCGTCGTCCTAAAACTAGCGGCCATGGTCAAAGTGCCAAACCGCTTCCGGCAGTCTGGTTGCGCTTCCATCGGCGCTACTCATGGAGAAAATCTCAAATCCTCCACATTCTGGCACCCGTTCCCTTGCTACTATCGACAGACAGTTTCTCCTCAGACCCCTGTTCAGCTGCCAAAGGAAATTGGACGCTGAAAAAGACGGTGGACCAGCCTGCAAACAGCCACAAGAAACAAACTCGTGAGGCACAACCGATAGCCCACCTGAGAATCAGACAGCCCGCGAGTCACTGCCACTCTTTGCGCGACAACGGGCGACGGTAGCCGCCCGCTGCCCTGGCGATGTGGCCGTCCGGTCGGTTACACCGTTTCGACTTTGCCATCGTTTGTTTCCAGTGTCTTTTGCTGTCGGCGGGCTGAGGGCGCGCAGTTTTGGAATGGACTCGCGCCCCCAGTCTAACAGCCATGGCAGTGCCTGGCAGAAACACTAGCTGCCCTATCGGCGTAATCTGCAATCCTCGGCAGACTCTGCTGCATCTCTTGCCATGCCTGCACAGCTGGATGTGCTGCACCTCTTGCAGATTTACCGTCGCGTGCGCCGTTCGGTGTGTGTCCTTCCCAGCTGAGGGACCGCATTTCGACCGGCCCAGGCCCCATGCCGTTATCAAGCCCCTTCATCAAATATCCCGGCGAACTTCGCCCCAATGGCGGTCCTCTCCGTCGCAAACCTTGGCGGCCATTCTAAACTCTATTCGAATGCTTCATTTCAGAAGTCCGGATAAATCAGCGCCGACACCTGCCATATCTCTATGCGCCGAACAACCATCGACTATCGCGGCATGTTCCTCTCGTCGGTGCCACGTTGTTTAGCCGTTGACGACCACCAGATTTCCGAGGATCGTGCGCAGCACGAGGATGGCTATCTGGGGTCGGCGGATCGCTGGTTCTCGATGATATCCTGATCGGGTCGATCGTCGTTCTATTCCTGCGCGAGTGGCGTTCATGTGACCAGCGTTGAGATGATATGCATCTTGCCAAGACATGGGGATGGGGATGTGTCCCAAAAGCTGCCTAATGAGTTTTCCCATCATCTCTGAGCAGCTCGAGATCTCTGACGTAGCCTCAACTCAGGCTGAGAGTGGTTCTTACTGCAAACCCAGGCAGCCACTTGCATTGACAAACATGGTGTTCCATTTACATGTCCATTCCTCTTTCACGAGCACAAAGACGACCTCCTCCCTTGCAGGGCATTGCTGAAAGAGCTACTCCAGGCAACTTTCGCTTACATGAGGTTCTATTATTGTCTCATCCTTTCGCAGCCTCAACGGTCGTATCAGTCCTTGCTATTGTTCTCAATTGGGCGTGGCTGTTGATTGCTTCAAAGAGATACACTGCTATTGTTCGTCCTATACACAGCTTTGGGCTTCAAAGATCGTAATGGCTTCTTTGTCTCTTTTGCTGCGATATGCAGCACCGACCAAAATAGTCTCAACTCTGGAGAAGCAAAGGAGGCAATGAAGAGAGCTTTTTTCAAAATGACAACTCTCCCCAGCCTCGAATCTCCTTCGGTGCAACTGCAGTCACTCTCTCGTTTGACATCGTCCCTGGTTTAGGAGAAGCACTTACAACTGTCCACGTTTTTCTCACGATGTCTACATACGACCATGGCCATCGCGAGCCCCATCCAGGTTACGTGGAGAAGACACCATATGCTCACGGGTACCAGTCACGCTACACTGAAGACATCATCAACAGAGGCGGCTATGTCACTGGACACGACAACCCCTGTGACCTCCAGCTCCTGGATCATGTCAATTGTGGTTACCTCTCAACGCATGGTGTCCCGCCGACCCTGCTCGCCCTCAAGCAGCATGCTCAGTCGCTCGCGGTCCTCATCTCTCAGATCACAATCTCGAGCCAGTACGCCGAGGTTGACAACAAAAATAACGCCGACGGACGTATATACAAGTCGTTCCGCGACAACGAAGCCTTTGACTGGCTCAACGACCTGAGCATGCCCTACGAGAACGACGACGAGTGGCATCACAAGCCCCTGACGGACCTCATGAACGTCGTCGCGAGACAGTCGGACACCAGGGGCACCGAACATCACTGCCCCCTCCAGAAATTCTCCCCGCCGGAGGAGGGAAAGACGAAGCTGCGCCCCTACGCTTCGCACAGCGCCCTCGCCATGCACGCCAACGAGTGTCTCGAGGTGCTCGATCACGAGTACAGCGCCACGGGCGGCCTCATGTCCCTCCTCCCGACTGACGCCGCGGCCGATGCCGAGGATATGGTCGCGGTCCGCAACAGCTTGCTCGGCCAGTTCCTTCTATTTGCCCAGCACCTCGTGGCCCGCATGCACGACCTCGAGCTCAGCTACGCCAACGCTCTCGACGTGACCGCCGGCGAGGCCGCCGTACCGATGCAGATGCTCTCCAAGGTCGGCCCGGACGGCACCTCGGGCAGGGAGGTCGCGTACCCGCAGGACAAGTGGATCCTGGCCAATGCCGGCGACGACGTCTTTGACCACCTGCACCGCGCGTTGGACCGCCAGGAGGCGCAGATCAAGATCAAGCAGCAGATATACACGGCAAACGGCACGTATGGCGAGCGCATGTGGAACGAGCAGCGCGGCGGCGACCTGTACGCCCGCGGCCTTGTCTTCTACGATGTCATGACGCGCTTCTTCCGGCTGCAAGGCAAGGGCAAGAGCACCATCTTCATGCTCCCCGCGCACGGCGAGCACCCCGCGGTGCAACAGACGCGCCGCATCGAGGTCACCCCGACGGTGGTCTCGGTGGTGACGCCGACGTGGCCGGCGCGCGTGTCTGAATGGGAGAAGAAGTACCGCGCCAAACTCGAGGAAGCGGACGAGAGGGAGATCAAGTACCACGACATGACCGCGGAGACGTTCAAGATGCGGGAGCATAACGAGACGCTCGCGACGGAGCTGCAGAGGGCCCGGCTCATGAACGAGAAGTTCGAGACGTACTACTCGACGTCGGAGGCCGCGGACGGCGCCGCGGTGCTTGAGAGGAAGGCGGCGGCGCTCGAGGCGGAGCTCGCAGGGCAGAAGGCTCGGACGGAGCAGCTCGAGAAGCTGGAGACGCAGCTGGAAAAGCTCAAGCCGCACCTGCCGGCGAGCTTCAAAGGGTTCCTGTACTCGCCCTTGCCTGGGCAGACTGAGCCTCTTGGTGCTGCCATGTTTCGGGACGTGCCTGCCACGGGTGTCAGCGACTGAGGACTGGGTATGTCTGAGTCTGGTGCGAGGGTCTTGGTGATGGAGGCAACCCGAGAAAGTGTCTTGTGTATGTTTTGGCGGTGGCGTAAAGGGTGTTATTCGGGTGTTGTCTAGGTGTCACGCGAGTCGGGCATCGTATCATTCGTACGAATACACGACGACGAATAGTCATGGTGTCTTTCGTAGCTGTGTTGGTGTAGCTTGGCAATTGGACTAGTTGATCGGACAATGTTTGGCGGTGGCGTACAGAAGAGCAGACAACAAACGAGTGACTCGGCAGAGGGCCCTCGAGCAGGAAACGGTTGTCAAACCAGCAGCAGCACCAATCTTCGGTTCTCCCCTCGAGTGTAACATGTGATTTCCTAGAGTTTGGTAGTGCGCAGCGATGAGCTGCATCTCCCTTGGTTGCGACCGTCTTATCGGCCATCTTCAGAGTACCACCAAAAAGACTGGTTCCCCTCCACCCCTCAAAGATCGAAAACCAAGGTCGCGCGGCCCACGATTGACGATTGGGAACATGGAACAAAGGAACAGCATCAGGGATGACGGTCGCGAGCTAGTACAATCTCGGCATGGCACGGAATCGGTCAGCAAGGGTCCGGGTAGCCGAGCACCGCACCCCCACCCGAGCCGATCCATCCCCCACCTACCAGTACCAGTGTGTGTCGTTGCCCCGGCGACGGTGCTCACCGGCGCCCGCCAAAACAAAACCCTGCAGATTTCTGAGGAACTGCTTCGGCGGCGCGGCATGGCAATCCCTCATGATGCCATTTGACGGCCAATCATTGGTGATTGGGAGACCTAAGAATGCGCTAAAGTAAAGTAGACAGACACACCTTGCGGCGCGGACGTTCGATTCTTGCTGCTTCGTTCTAGCCCGTCCAGAAGTTGGAGGTGCTCGGCGTCGAAGAAGTGCGCGCGAGCCCTTTCGATTGGACAGACAGTGAGGAACGGAGCAGCTCGGCAGGCTTACGCCGCAGTTCCTTTTTCCCTCCCTCCCTTCTTCAACTGTGTCTGGTTGGTTTCTTATTCCCTCACGCGCTACTGCGTACGTACACCGGCTTGGTTGCTTGCCCACCACCCCCCTGTCATCCAGACCATTCGATTTGTTGACATCCCACATCCTGTCCGCGAAGCCGCAGGCCGCAGACACCACCGCCGCCGCGACCACCAACCCCAACCCCCCAACCCCTCGATTTGCATCCCAGCAAGCGTCCCGTCATCCAGATTAATCCATCGACACACGCAAAACGTTCGCCCGGGGTCTTGTAGTACGGATCCTCTTTCTCCATACTTGATTGCCCACCATAGCTCTGCTGGCCTCCTCTTTCCCGCATTGCTGCGTGCCCCGTGCTTTCTTCTCTTTCCCATCCTTTCTCTTCTTGTCAGACGGAGCAGTTTTCGAGGCCCATTTTCGCAGCCCAGCCGGAGTCGATCCTGCCTTAGACGAAGGGGGAAGCGAACGGGAGACGACCAAAGAAAAAAGAATGCTTGCTCGTTGAACTGCGAAACGGCGTTCTAGACCTGTTGCCTCCTGCACCCAGCGGAATAGAAGACAGCGAGAGAGGGCATACGGAATACCTGTGATTTGCAATTACGATCGACGACTGGCGCAAGGATCGGGGGGAGGAAGATCATGAACGTGGCTGCCGCATAGCGGTTGGCGGATACGAACAACAGAAACGGGACCACGGTACGCGCCCGCGACAAAACGAACACATCACACGATGGTGCCATCGACGACGACGACATCGAAGACTGGCCGACGGGCCCTTGACGCCCGGAGGACCACCCTCGCCGCGCTGCTATTGTCCTCCGCCGTGACGGCGCAGCAGACGTTCCCCTACGTCCCGACAACAATCCTGCTCTCCCCCACGCAGCCCGGCGTACCAGCCAACGCCAGCAGCAACGGCCTCGCATATATCTTCCACCAAGGCAGCAGCAGCAGCAGTGGCGTCGAGCTTCTATCATTAAACGTCTCCTCGACGGTCGACGGGGCGTCCAGCCTGCAGACGATATCGAGCAGCCTGCCCTTCCTCGATGGCGCGAGCAAGACGACGGCCTTCCTGCCCGCGATGGCCGATAACGGGACGATCGTGGTGCAGGCGGGGGACTGCGCAGCGGACGACGGCTACGCCGTGTGGAGCTACACCGCCGGCGGCTCGTGGTCCAAGACGGCCGCGTCGCTGCCGAGCTCTGCCGACTCAGACGCCGGCCCGTACGCCCTCGGCGCGGGGATCAGCTTCTCGGCGACGTTGGCACCGACCATGTCGCAGCCGGTGCTGTACTCGTTCGGCGGCATGTGTCTAAGCCCGACGGCGGACGAGGCGACGTGGCAGGAGAACGGGACGTACACGAAGGCGATGCTGCGGGTTGCGCCGTCGGACAGCAGCAGCTCGTCGGGGGCGTACGCGGCGAGCTTCATTTCTGGCAAGGGCCCCGCGTTCCCGGAGGCCGGGTTTTCGTTCACGGCGCTGAGCCCGTCCATCTCGAACCGGTCCGGGATTGTGACGCAGCAGAACCGGTATGTGCTGCTCGGCGGCCACACGCAGCAGGCGTTCATCAACATGAGCTCGGCCGCGATCTGGAACCTGCCGGAGGAGTCGTGGAACTTTGCGACTGTCGGGGCTGTGAGGACGGGGGGCAGCGAGCTTGCCGTTAAGGGGGTGGTGAGGAGGAATGCGGAGGTGGAGAGCCGGTCTGGGCATACTGCAGTGCTCAACGAGGACGGCACTGCGCTTATTGTAATGGGAGGATGGGTTGGGAGCGTATCGCAGGCT
The DNA here is from genome assembly GCA_018853505.1 of Colletotrichum camelliae. Lineage (NCBI taxonomy): Eukaryota > Fungi > Ascomycota > Sordariomycetes > Glomerellales > Glomerellaceae > Colletotrichum > Colletotrichum camelliae. The sequence goes on along the minus strand of JAELVL010000005.1, from coordinate 3,211,616 downwards.
GCCTCGCCGCAGCTGGCGGTGTTGCAGATGGGGGATACGTATGGAGACTGGACGTGGGAGATTCCGACGCAGCAGCCCAGCGGAGGCATCTTCGGACACGGCGCGGCGATCTTGCCCGGGAACGTGATGATGGTCTACGGGGGGTACGAAATCTCGAGCTCGGGGTCCAAGACGAAGAGGCAATCGAGCGGCACCGGCCTGCGGTTCCTGAACATGACGTCGATGTCGTGGACGACGAGCTACTCGAATCCGAACCACGGTACAACGTCAGGCTCAAGCGGCGCCTCTGACGACAACATCAAGAAGATTGGCCTCGGAGTCGGCCTGGGCGTGGGGCTCGCTGCCGTTCTCGGTGCTTTCCTCGTGTACTTCTGCTACAAGCGGCATCTGAGGAAGAAGAAGCAGGCTCGAGACGAAGCGGTGCGCTCCCTTGCTCAGGACGCCTCCCACTTCTTGCACCCCGGAAGACGACATGCTGGAGCGACACGATGCGTGCTTTCCCCTGGGCAAGTCACGCCTGGTACACCGGAGGCCACGACCCCTACGACGACGGCGTCAGAACACTGGGATACGAGTCCCTGAGAACCCCCAACCAAGGAAGCTACGGCACCTATCAGCAACCGGCCGGGCTTCTCATCCCTCGCAAACCCATCCCGCGAGCAGCCCGTGGCGCGTACCAACCCGCTGCCACCCTGACGACGCCAGGCCACATCCACCCCATCTACGAAGCAGACGAAGACGACCCGGACAACGCCAAGGCCAGACAACGCAACCAGGAGCCCGTGACGCCCACGACACCGGCCTACGCGGACCCGTTCACAACACCCACGGGATCCGTGCCGGTGCTCGCCCCAGGGAACAGCAACTCCATGACACCCAGCCCCGAAGCGCTCATGCGGCGCGACCCGGAAGTCCAAGACTGGCAGTCCGACGTGGACGCTGCAGAGGCGCTGTTCGCGCAGATGCCCGCGCGGCGGAACACGGGGAAGCGGTCCTCGCCCACGCGGCGCGCGTCGATGCGGTCGCGGGCCAGCATGGCCGACGACGAGCGCACCGCCAGCAACGTGTCCGAGTCGGCGCGGAGCGCCATCAGCCTGCCGACGCGGAGTGCGTCTGCCAAACGAAACAGCGCCGGCCCGAACCTGAACCTGACCATCATCACGGACGGCCGGGTGGGCACGTCGAGCTCGTCGAGCAGCAGCGGGCACACGTACTCGACGGCCAAGACGACGTTCAACGCGCTGCAGGCGGAGGGGCCGTCGCTGCTGCACCGCGGGCAAAAGCCGCTCCACGAGTCGCCCGACGATGACGAGGAAGATTACATCCACATCCCGAGCAGCCCGAGCAAGCACAAGCCGAGGCGGTCGCTGGGGTGGCTGGGCAGTTTGAGGAGGGTGTTTAGCGGGAACCCGAACGAGTCGTCGGACTCGAGCAAGAGGATGACCTGCCGAGGCGGCTGTCGCTTGACCAGGTCAGCTCGGATTATGAGCCTCGTCTGGTGGGGTTGTCTGGCATCGGGGGCGCCGAGCTGCTGCGGAGGAAGCAGGGCAGGCACGATTGGGACGTCGATCAGAAGTCTCTGGACGAGTGGGACATTGAGAAGGCCATTGAGCAGAGGCTTGTTCAGGTCATGTTCACGGTGCCCAAGGAAAGACTACGTGTCGTCAATGCGGAGATCGAGAAGGAGGAGGAGGCGGTGCTTGTCGACCCGGACAGAGACGAGCTGGAGGAGCTGGATAGGCTAGTGCACGACCCAGAGAAGGCTGGCCTGGTGGTGGATTACAGAGACAAAGGCAAGGGCAAGGAGGTCGCGGAGGAAGATATCACAATGGCGTTTAGCAGACCAGAGTCGCCCGGGACGTCAATGTCGCCGACGAGGGGCAGGAGGTTGGTACATCTGCCACCTCCCAAAGAGGACGACAACGGCGGGCTGAGGGTCAGAGAAGAGTCCGAGCCGAGGCCCAGTCTGACGCTGAGGACGGCAGAGGTCGTCAGTGTCGCGAGGCCGAAGACGAGGGTGCTGGAGATGGTGGAGAGTTTCGAGACGAAGAGCCGGGAGAGCAGTCCTTCGCTTCGCTAATGACTCGTTTCCCGAACCTCTGGTGGTTCTTGTGCGTGGTCTTGGGGCATTCCCTGCATCGGCGTTTTTTGCTGCCTCCGACCCTTCTTCATCTCGGCGAACGGGATGAAACGTGTACATGGTCATGATATTCTTGGAGGGGGGGTGGTATTCTGGGTCGACGGCGCCGTGTGGGAATCTTGGATATTTTGAGATGGAGGGTATTCTGTCTTGTACTTTACGTGAAAGCGATACATGATATGGAATTGGCTGGGTAGGGCATTTTTTGGATTTTTCGAACCGGGGTTCTATTCACTCGCTTTTGTGTTTATACAATCGTTTAGCTTGGGTGATTGGCGTGAGGAAGGTGGAGGAGGGTAGATGAACCTGGCCCTGGAACTTTCCTCGAGGCTTAAAATTGAAACATATTTGGAGAGTCACGAAACGAACATTTTCGATTGGCAGCCTTTGATTCGTTGTAGCGAGCAGTATCTGTGATGGTGAGTGTATGTAAGGGAAGATGTAGGAGGAGTAGCCGAGGTACAATACACAGCAAGGTACAGAAATGTAAAAGGACCAAGCAACCCTAACAGACATAGCCCAATAGGTAAACACGAGAGCACTTTACTCATTTCTGAAAAGACATAGAGGTCCTCAGAGAAGACGCAAGACGAAGTTGAAAAATGTACTAACAACTTTCCCTCGGCCATGACTGCCTGTAGTGGGAGTAGCTGCTTCACAAAATGCCACAAAATCTCAACTACTCGGACTCGACCCGGTCCAAAACCCTCGGCGATTGCCCCCCGTCCGGCATTCGGAAGGCGTTGCCCTCATTGATGTATAGCTAGCGGATCCAAATTGCGGAGAGAGTTGCAGTTCAAAGTCATAATACGACTTTGCAAGTTGTCTGAGTCATGAATAGAGTTGCGGGAGGCGGGGAAACGTGGTTCATGAGGGATGTGGTTGATTGCGTAGTTGCCTAGCTAGGTTAGTGCAAAAGTCTTCAATTTAATTCAATTAATTCTTGGTGAACGCCTGGTCGCAATTTTCTCGAGATTGAAACGCCTACCTAGGTAAGCATCTACGGGCATCGTGGGGGAATGCATCGAGGGTTGTCTGGGACGCTGTATCTTTCACAGCCTTGCAGGTATCAGTATGGACGCCAGCCAAAGGGACTCTCACAAGCCCTTACATAAGTCATTTGGAGGCGAGGTTAGAAGCAAAATATGTGCGTTTATAATAAGTATGTACGCGGTTTCCCAATGTGTATGTACAAGAATGTCTAAAAGTCTTGGGCAAGCCCAAGACACTGAATACGATCCAACCCCCAAACACTTTGTCGGTGTCATTTCCGAAGCTCGGAAACTCCCCTGACAACTCCTCACCCTGCTCATCATTAAGAAGATGAGCGCGAGCCCGTTGATCGGGTGTTGCGCAAGACGCTGGGCCAGAGCCGAAGATGCTTAGCCAGAGCAGGTGCCGGCCTTGGAGGGCTCGCAGCCACCGGCGCAGCCATTGTACATCTGGCACTTGGTCTTGGCGTCGGCACAGACGTTCTTGAGAGTGGCGGTGTCCTTGTAGTTGGCGTTGATGCCGGCGAGCTCGCCGCCGTTCTTCGCGGTAACACCCTGATGATGTATTAGCATCCTGACGATGAGAAAGGGGATAAATAAACGGACCTCTAGGTACACATTACGCTTACACTGCGTCTTGCACTGTTGTTTCCAAGTCGTTAGCAATAAATATCGCGTTGTGGTGGTGTTTGGTGGTGTTGACGTACGTTGCCGCACGAGCGGTACAACTTTCCGTAATCCTCAACGTAGTAGTTAATAATGTTGACAGTACCGCATCCATTGTGCTGGATAACCTTGTCAGAGGCGTGGTAAGCACCGCCGCCGATAATCCAAGACTGAGTGCCGGCCTTGTCGTTCTTGATCGAGATGGCATCCTCGCAGACATCCTCGAACCAGACGAACTCGAGGGTGCAGTGGCCGTTGCAGTGGACACCCTCAGCCTGGTTCTTGCCAATGATAGCGTTCTTCAGGGTACCACCGGCCTGGATGTAAAAGACGGAGTCCTTGTAATCTGTTGAGAAGTATATGTCAGAAAATCGGTATCGGTCTTCAGGGAGGGAGGACAACTTACCACCCTCGCTCTGGCCACCGCAGGCACCAGAGCCACGGTCGAAGCGCTGCCACTTTCCGTCATAGACCTGGCCGGCCTTGATCTCAATGTACGACTTGGAGGACACGGTGCCGGTGGCCTTGGGGACACCTCCGGTGTAGCCGTTGCAGGCGAGGGCGGGGACAGCGGCCAACAAGGGCACCAGGCCGAACTTGAAAATCTGCATCTTGAAGACTCGGTGTATCAACACACGTGATTTATAAAAGAATGAATGTAGTAGTTGGTTTAAGGTTGAAGGAGTGAGGATGGTGGGCAGAACGAGTTTCCCGAGAAGGTCGGACTAGACGTCGACTTATATACAAACCTTACAAAGACAGAGGTTCCTTGTTCAAGAAGAAGAAGACGCCAAGTAAAGCCAGACTTCCCTCTCTACCGCTTCCACGATTCAGAGCAGGTGTCTAGGCAGGCTAACCAAGACTCATGGTGGCGCTGGGGTCGACGAGCTAATTGGTCCGGGGTGGAGGCCGAGGGATTGGGAGGGGGTCTGCTTCGAGAAGACAAACCTAGGATCATTGGGCTATTGGTGGACATGAAAATTGCGGGCTCGGGAGATGCCTGCATGGTTGCTTTTGTGCGATGCTAGGTTGGCGATGGAGACTGTCTAAGATTTGCTCCGCGTGCCGGCGTTGGCGTGAAAGTCTGGCACTTGTTGGATTCCGCGGTAATGGTATCTCTGGACCGTCCCACAACTGACATTCAGTAGCAATCAACACCGCATGCAAGGGCGAACGCAGCGCGCATGATGAAACTCTTGGATAACGCCAGGACGGAGAAACATGCGAGTGAGAGGCACGGATGATAACGAGCGAGCCGCCAGCCGAATGTCACCAAAGACAAAGACAGACAGACATCTTGTTGAGGAAGTTTCATAGCCCACCCTATAAGAGGGTCCACAGTAGATAAATCCAGTAAGAGCACTTCGGCCAGTACTTCGTCTAGTAAGAAGATCGTAGTATACGTACCTAAGTGTTACGGTCAGCTATCCGACAGTAGGGTCTGCTAACAGAAGCTGGGGATTAACACGTAGTAACAGTACACTGGGTTGTAGGTCGCGAGCTATATTATAGATCGGTAGTCAGAGGCTAAGGTGATCAGTCTTAGACTTAATAAGTATTTGCAGTGAAGGTAAGCTGAAAGTATCTAGAGATGAATATAAAGATATTTATAAGTTAATTACTGAAGAGCTATAGAAGTTAGACTATAAGCTAGGCTTAGGTTATACTATATATAAGTCTAATTCTAAATATATCTTTTTATACCTTAGGTTAAGCTAGATTATTCTGATCTAGAATAATTACTTAGCCTCTAAGTTATATTAGATTATTCTAATCCCTAATAATTATTATCTTATTATTATATAACTTATATTATAGTTCTTCTATTTCTAAGTAAGTTCTTATTATTTCTATAATCCTATAGTATAAATATCTTGTTCTAGCTATTTAATATCTAAGTAGGTTATTTAGCTGTTATCTTTATTTATATCACGGGCTAGAGCCCGGATTAATATCTCCAGCTTCGCCGGAGCAGTTACCAAGATCCAGCTCCGTTAGACCCACTATTCTGCCGCAGTACGCCGCCTAACCCGGCCTGCTTCACTGCTGTTAGGTGCCTATCCCTGTAAAGTCCTTTCTTCCTTCTTCAGCTTAGAATAGTCAATCGACGGCACCTCTACATTGAACAAGCCTAGGGGCCAGCCCCTTACATATTCTAAGCTTAACAATAGAAGACGCTACGCGAAACCTCACGAGAGCGACATGATGGATTTGCTAGAGGGTAGCGCAAACGATGTGATGAACGCTGAGATTGACCGCTGGATTAACGAAGCGGTTAACGTAAGCATATGTCCTCTTCAGGACTAAATAGCCTAGTAGACGGCCTAGATGATGCAGCTCTTGACAGCTCTGAATAGGCTTATATTACTAGATAGAGCAACCCCTATACTGCTTATAAGTAGCATACTGACCCTGTTCACAGCTGATATAACTATATAAGCTCTAAGTGATGATATAGTAATAGTAGCTGAAGGGTGGAGAAAGCCCCTACTAAATCCTCTGAAGTTCACGGGAAGGCGCAAAGACTACCTAGTGTAGTCTTAGCAAATACGTAATAAGATAACCCTAGATATAGGACTTATAGGGGGTAATGCTGAGGTTTGGTACTATATTAACTCATAACTTGATGTTGACCCTCAGCAAGTTGTTGCTACTTTCTATGCTGCTGGAGGCTCTGGGGGCAAGCGAGACCTCTCTGAGTTCATGAGGTATTTAGACTGTACGTATAAGGACCTAAGTGCTGCCTCCTGCGCAGCTGCTATGCTGCAAACGATCTGTCAGCAGGATAACTAATCCCTTGCCTCTTTTCTTCCCTGATATAAGAGAGTATTGTCAGAAGCTGGAGGGGCTAGTTAGGCAGACCAGGCGAAGATAACCTTCCTCGAGGGAGCACTTAGTATGCAGCTCTAACAAGCTTTTATTACTGTTAACCTTCTAGTTGATAACTACTATAAATAGCTTATGCAGGTATAAGATATAGCTGTAAGGCTGGAGAGGCTTCTAGCTATAATGTATAGAAGCAGCTTATACTACTCTAGAGCTCTTGAAGCAAGCAGGCACTATAATAATAATAGTGATATAGTGATGACTGGCGTAAGCTGTGCAAAGAATAAGAAGGGAGCTCTAGAACTGTAGTGCTGCAGATGCTACTCTTCTTTATCTAAGTTTAAGAGTAGTGAATAACTATAGAAGGATAGTTAGCATTGCTATAACTATAATAATATTAGCTATATTGCTATATAGTGTACTAAGCTAAAGTGTCTAGGGCTAAAAAAGATTAAAAAGGTTAAGAAAGCTAAGAAGTTAGAAGAGAGCAGTAATAATAATACTATAGAGAAGCTGGGAAGCTCTGAGGCTGAAGAGAGCTTAGGAAAAAAGTAACTCTAATATAAAGTTAGGCGTTAGAAGCAAAGCCTAGTAATATTATCAAATAGAAGCAGTTTAAGCATTGCATGAGCAGCAAATTAGCAGTGATCACTGCCTGTATATATAAAGGCATTTAAGCAGACGCTCTAGTAGATACTAAGTGCAACTTATACGCTTTTATTAACTATAACCTCGCCTGCAAGCTGTGCTTACTAATAGTAGACTGCTCAGAGTAGATACTAGGCAGCTTTAGCAACGCTATAAGCGCTATGAAAGCAACAGATATAGTTATCTTTAACCTAGAGCTATATAGCTATAATGAGAAGATCTTTGTGTATACTGTCTGCAGTCTTAGGGATGACCTCTTCCTTGGGAAACCGTGGAACTGCGTTATATATGATGCTTCTGCGCAACAGATATGTTATAGGAGAGGTAGTGTAGACTTACGACTGAAAGGCGAGGAAGAGCTAGAATAAATATGCTAGATTAGAACTGCTTGACTTCTCTCAGGAGCCCTCTTTACAACGCTTTATAAGAGGGCGCAACAACAAACTGGAGAAACTGCAGCATATGAAGTGCGGGCTATTAGTCTGGCAGATATATAGAAAGCTTTCGCGAAGAAGACAGAGAAAGCAGACCTTAAAGCTCTCTTTCCGCCAGCTGTTCTAGCTGAATTTCGCGAGCTATTCCAACCTGATAAGGCTGCTAACCTCTCACTATATCGCTCTGAGGTCGACCACAAGATCCCTATCAAGCAGGATAGTAAGGGCAACGAGGCTGTACTACTATAGGGCCCGCTCTATAGGATGTCACGAGAAGAGCTCCTTATCTTCTGGAAGACCCTGCAAGACCTACTAGATAAGGGCTTCATCTGCACTAGCAGCTCTGAAGCATCAGCCTTAGTACTGTTCATATAGAAACCAGGAAGAGGGATATGCTTTTATGTTAACTACTGCGCTCTTAACAAACTCACTAAGCGCGACTAATACCTCCTCCCTTTGATTTAGGAAACACTACAGACTATTAGCACTGTAAAGTGGTTTATAAAACTAGATATAGTAGCAGCGTTCTATAAGATTAGAATTGCAGAAGGGGAGGAGTATAAGACAGCATTTCAGACCAGATATAGACTATTCGAGTGGCTAGTTATCCTTTTTAGCCTTATAAAAGCCTCTGCCACGTTCTAGCAGTATATTAATAGCGTACTTTGAGAATACCTTGACAACTTTGCAACGGCATATATAGACAACGTACTGATCTACTTAAATAGGTTATAAAAGGACTATAAAGCGAAGGTCTGGCTAGTCCTCTGCAAGTTAGCTGATGCTGGCCTCTAGCTAGACCTGTATAAGTATGCGTTTTCTGTGAAGACTGTTAAATATCTTAGGTTTATTATTACAGCTAGTATAAATATCTCCTGCAACTCTGAGAAATTAAGAGCAATTAAGGAATAGGCTGCGCTAAAGACAGTTAAAAGAGTCTGGAGCTTTTTAGGATTTGCAAACTACTACTAGATCTTTATCCCAGCATACTTAAATATTGCTAGGCCTTTTATAGCCTTTATAAAGAAGGGTGCCCTATTCTGCTAGAGTGAGGAATAAGAAGCAGCATTCTAAGAGCTAAAAAGGATCTTTGCAGCAAAGCCTGTCTTATACTAACTAGACCCTGAGCTTATAACTTATATTGAGGCTGACTGCTCAGGCTTCGCTCTTAAGGGAGTACTATCGCAAGAAGATAAGCATAGAAGACGTTATGCAGTAGTATACTACTTGCAGCAGCTGAATACTGCCTAGTTTAAAAACTTAATCTATAATAAAGAAATATTAGCTATTATAAGCTGCCTGCGAGAATAGAGAGCAGAGCTATAGAGTATTAAGAGCTTTAAGATCCTATCTAACTATAGGAACCTTAAGTACTTTATGCAGAAACAGAAGCTCACGGAATAATAAAGCTGATAGGCAGAAAAGCTATCTCAGTATAACTTTGAGATATAGTACTACCTAGAAAGCGAAGTAGTAGTGCCAGACATACTCTCTAGACGTGAATAAGATATACCTACGTCCCTAGAAAACGAGCGCGAACAAGGCTGGATTCTCCAGCTTCTTCCCAAAGTAGCCTTTCCCTTAACGCGTACATAACGTGTAGAGATAGCACCAGCAATACTTATATTTACTAATAATAAAGAACTACAGCAGCTCTAGGATCAAACTTAAGCAGGAGATAAAGTCTACCAGCAAGCCTATACTACTGTGAAACAACAAAAAAGAAGCTTCCTACCTAGCCTCAAGCTAAAGGTTTAAATTGCTGAGTGCAAGATTAATAACAGTAACTAACTACTATTTAGAGATTAGATCTAGGTACTAGGTAGTAAAGACCTGGATAGAGAGGCAAATATGCTATATACTTATATTATCTAAAGTATCTATAACTTAGTGCTTAGTAGCCACTCTAATAGAGATAATACCTTTGCGCTAGTCAGCAGACGCTTTTACTAGCCTGGCCAGTCGCAGTTAGTATAGCATTTCTGCTGTAACTGCAATAGTTATAAGCAAAGTTATATCTAGAGAAAATGCTATAAAGGACTTCTAAAGCTACTGCTGATACTACAGCATATATAGAGCAATCTTGCTATAGATTTTATTACAGATCTACTCCTTACAAATAAGAACAAGAGGTTCCTTTAGGTAATTATTAACTAGCTAGGTAAAAGTATAACCCTCGAAGCTATGCAAAGTATAGAAGCTGAAGCCTGCGCTGAACGATTTCTGAGCTGCTACTTCTGCTTCCACAGCATCCCTATATTAATTATAAGCAATAGGGGAAGTAACTAGATAAGCTGCTTTTAGCAGCAGTTCTATAAGCTGTTAGGAATAGAGCAGCAGCTTAGCACTGCCTACTACCTGCAGACTAATAGAGGCTTAGAGAGGATAAACCAGGAGATCCAGGCCTACTTATATAACTATGTCACTTACTCACAGAAAGACTGGGTATATAACTTTCCAGCAGCTCAGCTAGCGCTTTATAGCTGTAATAATAGCGCTATTAAGATAAGTAGCTTCTTCCTAGAGTATAGATATAACCTAGAGCCTATTAAGGTTAAGGAAGCAGACCTAGCAAGCTCTGAAAGCACCTGTGAAGGCTAAGCCTGCAAGTTAGTAACAAGGCTTCAAGATATAATAGATATAGCCTAATCAACCCTCGCCTCAACACAGCAACACTATAAAGAGCTGGCTAATAGGAAGCGCTAGCTTATAGAGAAACTAGAAATAAGCAATAAAGTCTAGCTTTATATAAGGCATTACAGATCCCCTAAGCCTTGCAAGAAACTAGATTAGTTACACTATAAATATAGTTATAAAAGTTATCTCACTATATATAGTAGAGCTTAATATACCAGCAGCTATATACCTACGCTTCTATATAGATATCCTGAAGCGTGCAGGTAACAACTTCTTACCTGGTCAAACGTTAGATAATAAGCAGCTGCTACTAATTATAGATGATGAAGGTGAAGAGACCTGGAGTGTAGAGAGTATTGATGCTGCTACCTGGAAGTGTTGAGGGCGCGGGTGACGCTGCGAAGTTCTGGTTAAGTGGGAAGGATATACAGAGAGGACCTGGGAGCCTGTCGAGACGCTCCAGGGGACAGAAGCAATGGAGGCTTACGAACGCTGTTATGGCTCTGCGATGGAGCATGATGGAGACCCAGCCTTAGCGCCGCGGGCGCGCCGCTGGAGGGGAGCGGGGGGGTGATGTCACGGGCTAGAGCCTGGATTGATATCTCCGGCTTCGCCGGAGCAGTTACCGAGATCCGGCTCCGTTGGACCCACTATTCTGCCGCAGTACGCCGCCTAACCCGGCCTGCTTCACTGCTGTTAGGTGCCTATCTCTGTAAAGTCCTTTCTTCTTTCTTCAGCTTAGAATAGTTAATCGACAGCACCTCTATATTGAATAAGTCTAGGGGCTAGCCTCTTATAATTTATAAGTTATAATATTAGGTTTTTTCTTTAAAAGTTTTATCTTTAAGACTTAATATAAATAGGTTATTAGTTTTAAGTTAGGGATCTGTTAATTATATTTCTTAATTTACTTATAATATTAATACTATATTAGGTTATATTTAAAAATCTAATTTTTATAAAACTTATTATGCTTAGATTTATTATAATTAGCAGGCTTTTAATGCTTTAGTTAATTATTATAGTTATAATATAATGCTTTGTTCTTCTTACTTCTAGTACTATTATATATATAAGATAGACCTTACTAACTTAAAGTGTTATAGTAAGTATATTAAGTATAGTTTAATAGACTATAATAGTAGTGATATAGCGAATACTTATAAGTTGTTTTTCTAGGTAATTAGAGTAGATACTAATTAGTTATAGTAAATTATTATTTTAGAGAGTAAAAGAAAGTAGAGTAAGAAGAGTAAGAGGCTAAAGAGGTGCTAGAGGTTCTTTAGATATAGTTAGTAATAGCTTTTAGTTACTTATTTTATCTTTATAAATAGAAGAAATTTCTAAGAGAATATAGTTTAGAATTAATTTATTATAGGATATAGTCTATTAATAAATAAGAGGTAGAAAAGTAGTCTTTAGAGGCTTAGAAGTTTTAGATATTTAAAGATTTATTATTATAGGGTACTTTGAATAAGTTAGACTAGTTTTTTTTAGGTATAGGTATTATAGATTTAAGTATTCTAGCTATAGTTAATTCTTTAGAAATATCTTAGTTAGTTTTTAGTGTTTTTAAGCGAATAAATAGTTTTCTTTATTATAGTTTATCTATTTCTATAGGTAGTCTAATATATCTATATAGGTATTTAATATATAAGTAGCTAGTAATATTTATTAGGGGTAGTGTTACTAGTGCTACTAGCGTTATTTCTTATTCTTAGTGTTATTACTAGTAGGTTATAAGTTTATCCTTTGTATTAGTAATATTCTTAGCTAGTTTCTATATATTGTTTTTATAACTATATCTTTTCTATTTAATAAGGTATTAGTGTCTTTCTAGTTCTTTAAAGTAGTTAATAATTTGTTTAACTTTATACTCTAGTTTATTATTTTCTATAATAATAAGGTTATTTGTTTATAACCTTAATAGTACTAGTTTAAGTAGTAAGATATGAAATATTAGGAAACATTTCATTATATTAGGTAGGTTAAGTTTGTAGTTAATTAGTGAGATTTTTCAGAAGATTTTAAAAGGTCTAAGTTTTTTAAAATCTAGTTTATTATTTAGCTGTTTTATCTTGAAGTTTTACTATATAAGATAAGTACTATCTCTCTCTTTTAAAGTTAGTCTCTTAATCTTTTATTTATTACTAAAATATATTATTTATTATTATATAAATTTAAGTTCTTTATATATATTATCTTAGATATCTTTGATTTATCTAACTATAGTAATAGCTTTTAGTGCTGCTAGGCTAGCTTAGAGTTCTTTATAAGTAGTTAGTTCGAATCTATAGTTAAGGTAGAAGGAGGATTCCTTAGTGCTTTTTCTTACTACGCTATTATAGGCGAATTAGGGTATTAGTAGTAGTACTATCTAATTATCTTAGTTATAATTAATATAGGTATAGAGGTAGGTTTTGAAGATCTAGTTAATTTATTCTATTTATTTATTAGTCTGTAAGTGAAAAGCAGTAGATATTACTTATTTAATACTAAGTTATAATATAATTAACTTCTAGAATTTAGAAGTAAAGATCTTATCTCTGTTTAATATTATTTCCTTAGGTGTTCTATAGTTAGTAATAATATACTTAAGGAATATATAAGCGAATTCTTTAGTATTACTTACTTCTTTATATAGGATAAAGTAGGTATACTTTATAAGTCTATTAATAATAATAAGAATACTATTATAATAGACTTCTATAAAAGGTTTTTAAGACTTTAGTAGTTTGATAATAAAGTTAAGTAATATAGAATACTAAGTAGTTTACAGTATAGATAAAGGTTATAATAATTTATAAGGTTAGTATTAGGCTGGTTTGCTTTTCAGGCAAACCTTATAATCTTTAATTGCTATTATAATATATTCTCTAGTAACTTTTTCTCTATATTATTATTATAGTTATTTCTAGGTCTTTATAATTCCTTAGTAACTATATACTAGTAGGCTATAGAACTTTATAATTACTTTATTATCTAGTTTACTAGTTAGGCTAGTATTAGATTATCTAGCTATTATTAGAAGTTTTATAGCTAGTATAAGGTCTCTATTATTATTATATTTAAGAATTACCTAGGTTTTAGCTAGTACTAAGATATTATAGTCTAGTTATTAGCTAAGAATATTAGCTCTACTATTTTCTAATCCTTTCTAATAAATAATTTAAAAGTTATATTCTAAGAGGAATTCTAACTATCTAATTTATTATTTATTAAGTTCTTTTAAAGTAGTGAAGTATACTAAGTTCTTATAATTAGTATATATAAGTACTTAGTAGATAGTTCTTAAAAGTAGAGGTTTCTATGCTTTAAAAGCTTTAATAATTACTATAAGTTCTTTATTATAGATCTAATAGTTAAGTTCTAGTCTATAGAGCTTATAGGAGAAAAAGGTATAGAGATATAGATATCTTTCTAAGTTTCTCTAAGATAGTTATACTCTAAAGATAAAGTTTAAGGTATTTATTTTAATTTTAAACTATTCTTCTAGGTTTAGGATTATTAGGACTAGTTTACTAGTAATATAGTCTTTAATAGTCTAGAAAGCTATATTCTAAGCTTTTTTCTATTTAAATAGTTAATTTGTATAACTAAGATCTATAAAAGATATATTAATTTTTCTATAGAGTTTAATAAATTTTTAGTAGAAGTTAATAAATCTAAGAAATTCTTAGACTTCTTTAAAGTTAGTTAGTATTAGCTATTCTTATATAGCTTAGACTTTCTTCTTTAATATACTAATATATCTAGAAGTAATTATAAATCTAAGGTATTTTATTTCTTAGGTATAGAATATACTTTTCTCTAGTTTAACTAAGAGCTTAGTATTTTAGAGAGTTTATAGTATAAGATATATATTCTTTATATTATTCTATTATTATAGAGAAGATAAGGATATTATTAAAGTAGATAACTATAAAAATATCTATAAATTTTCTTAGAACCTAGTTAATTATATTCTAGAAAGTAGCTAGTATATTAATAAGACTAAAAGGTATAATAAGATATTTAAAATATCTTTTATATATTCTAAAAGTAGTCTTCTATTCTTCTCCTTTCTTTATTTAGATAAAGTTATAAGTATTTTTAAGGTTTAGTACTATAAAGTAGTTAGCTCTATAGAGGAGTTATTATAGTTTATTAATTAAAGGTAATAAGTATTAGTTTTTAATTATTATTTTATTAAGTATCTAGTAATTAATATATAGTTATAGTTTACTATTCTTCTTTAATATAAATAAGATTAAGCTTCCTATTAATAATATTAATTCTCTAATATAGCCTTTTTTAAGGTTTTTATTAAGGTATTTATTAAGTACTTCTATCTCTATTAAGTTAAGTCTATAAGTTTTATTGAATTTAAGTTCTATCCTTTTTTATAGGGATTTTATAATTGAGATTCATATATTTAAGTAGTCTAGTTTCTAGTTTAGCTATAAAGAGTTTCTTATAAACTCTATATTCTTCTAGGATAAATAGAAGTAGATTATTCTTTTATTTAAGATCTATTATTTTTAATAGTTATAAGATAGCTTCTTTTGCTTTAAAGTAGTAAATATATTATTTTACTACTTTATAGTAAGTAAATCTATTTAAAGCCTAGGTTTTATAAAGCTATTTAAAGACTAGATTATTATTATCTTAATAGAGTTAGCCTATTCTCTAATCTATCTATAGGTTATTCTTTTTAAGCTATAGTATTCTTAATATAATATTATATATACTAAGTTTAGTAATATTAAATTAGAGTTATTTGTTTTAATCTAGGTAACTTATCTTAAGAAGTATAGTCTTATTATTAATAGTTCCTCTTTTATATTAGACTTATTCTCTTTCTATATTATTAAGTTAGTATATATGTTTCTTCTTCTGCTATAGTAGTTATAGTTAGTTCACTGCTTAAAGTAATATAAAATTTATTTCAGCTCTATTATTAATAAGTATAATAGTTATAGTATTATTAATAGTAACTATAAGTTATAGATATACTTTCTAGTCTAAGGATACTAAATAGATAGACTTTATTATTATTATCTATTATAGTCTTTTATTAGTAAGTAAGTCTAGTTTTTTAACTACTTTTATTATCTAGAGTAAGTAATCTATTTTCCTTCTTATTATACCTTTATAAGATAGTTCTCTTAGATCTAGAGCTTTAGAAGGTTTAGTCTTTCTTATAGAAGTCTAAGAGCCTTTACTTTCTAGGTTATATATATAAAGTATTTATCTTTTTAGTATTCTTCCTATTTTATTATATTATTTTATTAGTATTTTATAGGGTATTATAACCTTAGGCTAAAGGTTGCTATATTATTATTAAATATAGTTATAGTTTATCTAATTATAGTAGTTTAAGTGTAGATATTCTAGATAGGGTTCTTATTATATCTTCTAAAGTAGAATTAGTATTTATATTTATTTCTAAGATATTCCTTATATTTATTAAAGAAGTATTATAGCTAGAAGAGGTTTTAGTAGTTATAATAGTTATACTTAAGTGTAGGATAATCTTCTATATAAAGCTTTAGAGTATAGTCCTAGTTTCTTATATTAGTAAGTGTTCTATAGAAGTATTATTATTAATTATTATAGCTTATATTAATTATCTAGTACTAGATACGCTGCTGAGTCTCTTTTTTATTATTAGATTCTTTTTTTAGAACTAATGTTATTTATTCCTAGGATTAGTTTGCTATAGTGTTTTATATTTTAATTTATAATATTAGTAAGAGAGTTAGAATTATAAGAGATCTTATTTAAATTAAATCTAGACTTAGGTTTACTGAAGTTCTAATTACTAGTTAGACTAAGTAGTTACTATTCTTCTAGGGAGTTATATTAGTGTTTAGGTTCTTTATTAGATTCTTCCTTAACTTATTCTTTAAGTTCTTAGTTAATTTGCTTAATTTTAGTAGGATTTCTATATATATTTCTTTATTATTTAAGGTATACTATTAGGGTACTAATTTAGTAATACTATATAATATTATCTAGTTCTTCTTATACCTATTATAGCTAAAGTGTTTATATTATTTCAAGGTATAAGATCTATTATTTATTGTTATATATAACCTATTATCTTGTTTTATACTAACAGATCTAGTCTATTTCTTATTAGACTTAGGCTTCTAACTCTTAGATTATTCGTTAGGTTTCTATGTTATAACCTATAGGGTTAGGGTTAACTATATTAAGTTATTAGATACGAAGCATTTCATTGAGTTGTTTAGTAGTCTTTCTAACTAGCTTACTATTAGCTTAGGAAGCTATTATAAGAGTCCTAGTCTTAACTTCTAGTATAGTTATATTATATCTTGTTCTTCTATAGTCTAGGTTACTAGGCTAGTATCCTATAGCTTCCTTATTACTACAGTAAGTGAAATAATTATTATTATAGTATCCTGTTTATAAGAGGGCTATATAAAAGGTTTTAGTTACTATACTGATTTGTTTAGTCTGTTTAGGGACAGGCTTCTAGCTAAGCTTCTTAAGTTACTTACATTCTTTAGTAATATATCCTATCTTTTCGTAGTTATAGTACTTAGGGTTCTATAGTTTTTTATTGTTATTCTTAGTAGTAGTACTGAGGTTTATAAGTCTGTTGTAATATCTAGAAGTAGTACTTTATCCTTATTAACCTTAATACTAGGGTTTCTAAGTATACTTTTTAGAAGTATTCGCTTTTCTGGAGATCTATAGCTATTATCCTTTTTGTTTAAGATATCTTTTATAGAGTTAGTTATTAATCTTAATAGCTATATTAATAAAGATATAAAGTTTTTCAAGCTAATTATTATATATAAGTTTTGTTTTTTATATCCTCTTAAAGTTTTTAGTAAAACTTAGTAATAAAGGCTTTATTACTCTATCTTAGTTTTAATATAATTTAATAGAATTTAGAAGTATACTTACTAGCTAATCCTTTCTATATAAGGCTTATAAGCTTTTACTTAGTAATATATTCCTTATTAAGGTTTCTAAAAGTATTCTTAAGTTATTTCTTAAATTTATTATATTTTTTAAAGATAGCTTAGATATCTTCCTCTTAATTATTATAAGTATTCTTAAGGTAGTTATATATAATAAGTTTAAACTAAGTAAAAGCATCCTTCCTAAGGAATAAAGCTATATAGTAGACTTTATCTACCTTAGTAAGGAACAAACTACTATAGTAGTATAAATAGGTATAAGTTCTAGTGAGAAACCTTTATAAAAGTCTAGCAGTGCTATTAAATAGCTCTAGCTCTAGGTACTTAGCTTAAGGAGTTATAGGCACTCAGCTAGCGTTTAGCTGAGTATAGAGTTAAGTATTCTCCTCTTAAAGCTGGTTAAGTATATCAAACAGTTACTAGTTTATAAAAAGTAGTATAACTAGTTAAGCTGGTGCAGTAGTAGCAGGCCTAGCTACTAGAGTACTAGAGGTTATAGGTGCATACTAAGCATTATTATTAGTTAATATATTATCTATACTATTAGTAGTCTTAATAGTTAACTTACTAAATAAGAGCAATTAAAGTGTTATAGTTAGCTATCTAATAGTAAGGTCTGCTAACAGAAGCTGGAGATTAATATATAGTAACAGTATACTAGGTTATAAGTTATAAGCTATATTATAAATCAGTAGTTAGAAGCTAAAATGATTAGTCTTAGACTTAATAAGTATTTACAGTAAAGGTAAGCTAAAAGTATTTAAAGATAAATATAAAGATATTTATAAGTTAATTACTAAAAAGCTATAAAAGTTAGACTATAAGCTAGGCTTAGGTTATACTATATATAAGTCTAATTCTAAATATATCTCTTTATACTTTAGGTTAAGCTAGATTATTCTAATCTAGAATAATTACTTAGCCTCTAAGTCGTATTAGATTATTCTAATCCTTAATAATTATTATCTTATCGTTACGTGACTTATACTATAGTTCTTCCGTTTCTAAGCGAGTTCCTGTTATTCCTGTGATCCTGTAGTACAAATGTCCTGTCCTAGCCGCCCGACGCCCGAGTAGGTCGTTCAGCTGTTATCCTTGTTCACAGGTCGTAACACTAAGGGTCCGGAATAACTACTTACGCTGAACCTAACTATAGCCGCTCGTTATAGCTGTTAGCCTCGTTAATAATAGCTTTATTGCTAGTAAGGTTAATAGCTTTACCTATATAACTTATGTAGAGATAGCTTTATAAGGTGTTTAGCTATAGAAAAGCTTATCTTAGCTGTATACTTAAGGCTACTACTAGCGCTAAGCTATAAGCCTATTCTTTATCCTTAATCTTAAGTTAATACTACTAAAGTAAACTACCTAAATTCCTATAAATAAACTACTTAGATTCCTTTATAATATATTCTATCTTACTTAATTTATAAAGCCTTATACTATAGAGCTTTACTTAAAACACACCCTAAAATACTATAATTAATACTAACTATAAGGCTAAGTTTACTATAATTAGTAAGATAATACCCTTTAATATATAAAGCTTTAGAAACTAAATAGCTATAGCTAGATCCTACTTTATAGTCTTAGAAACTAACCTTAGTAGTAATAATATAGAGACTATTTACTTACTTTATTAAAGCTTCTTACTAGATAATATAGATATATTTACTACTAATCCTAGCTTTTATACCTATTTTAATAACGTTCTTAGTAGGGCAGTATAGCTAGTAAGTTAACTAAGCCTAAATCGGGGGTATTACTAATAACTGTAGAACTATGAGGATGTTAGCCTAGTTAACAGAAGGCTTAGCAGCGTAGGCGGCGGAGAAGATAGCTAAGTCGACGGAAGGTATACGTGAGGGTCAGAAGATAGGTTAAAAAGTTAAAGAGAGTCTACTATAGTAATTAAACTAAGTTAAAGTTGTGAAGTTATTGTCGAAGTAACGTTAAAAGTGATAAGATTATGTTGACGCACGTAAGCGCGCGCGTTAGGGGGGGAAAGGACTGAAGTTGAAATCACGTGACCCGTAGGTCGTTAGCTGAAGGGGCAAGTCGGAGGTCGTTGGCAGTACAGGTTCCAAGTAAAAATCACAGTAAGTGGCCAGAGGCCGACAGACAGACATCTTAATGTACCCTGTCAATATTATTCCTGGATGTATAATCGGTAAGGTGACGCTGGGACGGTAAGTCAGACTTCGGTCTCCGGTATGAAGCGGCCCAATCGGAGAACCATACGAGACGTTCATGAAGATATTAAGCTACGTGGGATTGTCGATGGGAGCCAGAGACCAGGTAGTCTCAGGGGAGAGGTTACATGCTTACAGCGGGACGCATCCCATGATCCATCCTTCTGGACGCCAGACTGACTGACAGAAAATGTCTAACAATCTGCACCAATGACACGTACCGTAGAAGAGTGAGTCCGTCGCCAGATGGTTGTCAAGACTGAACCGTGGTTGAGGCCCTCCTCTCCCTGCGGTCTCTTGTGGTGTGGTTTGGCAAGGCGGAGTTGCCAAGACTTTAAAGTGCTCTCCATGTGCGCAATGGGATGGATTGCCGCAGCTAACAACCCGGTCCGCTGCTGGATGTTGATTAACGCCAAGAGCCAACTCGCCTCAATTGCACTACCAAAGAAAATTGCCAGGAGGCATTGCCCCGCACCAACATGTTGGATTCTCTTCTTCCTTTTCAATGTTCACCATCGCCGGTTGTTGAAAGAAGAATCGACCGAGCCAATTGTTTGTCACGGACCTCATCGGAAGCGGTCTATCGGCCCCACCGCGACCGAGACCGACCGCCCTTGCTGTCGGTTGCCTCCTGGCCTTGCCTAACCTTATCCATCACCCCTGTTGTTGCGCCCGATGATCTGTTGCCTGTTTGACGGCTGTCATCTGAACTTCTGAACCAAGCTGATTCCTTCTGCCCCTTTCCTACCAGACCACACACCAGTTTGTTGGGTGCCATAGCCGATGTGTTGGACGCACAACACTCCCAGATACATCCCGCGTGCCCAGCCTTTTGATAAGGTCTTGGCCTTCCTTCTCATCTAAAGCAGCGTTTTGGATCATCTCCCGCTCTCCCGTCCCCGTTTCTGAGGCTATGCTGAATGTAAATCCGGCTTCTCTCCGAACGCACAGGTATCTCGGAGGTAAACTCCCCCCATCGTCCCGCTTCGCCTTGTGGCACCTCGTCCACCTTGCCGGATTGTGGTATCCATCACACCTGAAGCCGTTGGAAATCACCGGCATTTCCGCTGCGAGTTTGCGCTCTTCGCTGGCAACTCCAGTTTTCGGCATGCTCAAAATATTGCCCGCCCTCAATATTGGCAGCGCTTATTCCCGATGAGGCTTCTACCTCCGCTGGCTGGCCAAACAGGGTGAGCAAGGCGAGTTTTCCCCTGAAACCCTAGTCACCCAGCACCTTGTCTACACGTCCCACGCGCGAATGCCCCCCCCTCTACCCAACTCCCTGAGACCCATTGCTGGATAATGCAGCAAATGTATCTGTGAGTATGAGAGGTTGGCGTCTTTTACAATGGATTCGAGCAAAGACAATGCCATCCCTCGCATTAAGACCGCCCACATATTATGAAGTCATCAAATTAAGCTCATTTGGGCTGCCTCTTCAACATCGCCTAGCTTGACTATCAAGTAAGGAGCAACCTGCTTTGACCGACCGCCTAAACAATAGAATCCATTGTATCCACCAAGAAGAAGGAACATGGGATGCAAAGGCCCATTCTTTGGTTGTCGGAAATTCCCCACGCTTTCACAAATGACACTAGACACGAAAGTGTCAGCTGCAGAGTCAAGTGACAAGTGACGCCGGCAGACAGGGCCCAGGAGCCCGGAAGACAAATGGAAGCGTCTGATGTTGTCACACTGCATTATCAGCCTCAGCAACCCGCCACGAGATGCGCCCGCAACGTGTCGACCTTCCGTGCCGAGCCAAAAGAAAACAGCCCACCAAGTGTGAAGCTCATCAAACAACATATCAACAACGACATCCGTGAGCTTGGCTTACTTTGCGGTGCATCCCTTCAATAATCCCACCACTGAGAACTTGAAACAACTCAAAATTCATAAGGGTGATCCTTGAATACTCCCAGCCCCTCATGCACGCAAGAAACTGCCTGGGAGGTTCAGAGAAGAAGAAAGTCGCGCTCCTCCTTCGGTTTGCCTCCTCGCTGTACCATGCCGCCAAGCTATCCACGATACTACCGTCATGGATACCAGCACCAGAAAGTCTTGGCAATCTCCAATGTTTGATTCCACTTTGCGCTCACCGCACCAATGTGTTCGCGGTGCCAATCTCCGCGATCTCCTGCGGAAAATCACTCTAAGAGTCGAAAAGACAAGTCCAGGGAAAGAGAGAAACCCGGTTTCTGCATTGGTCAAAAGAAAAGACTTCAGTCGGGAAGAGGCGCCCGATATCCCGTTTCAATGGTAGCATTCGGCAAGTCCACATGACAAGCAGAATTGATTCATTTGTATTGGACTTCCTCGATCAAGCCTACCCCAAAGGCTCCCACATCATTATGATCAATCGGTCTCCTTGGCTTTACTTCGGTGGCTAATAGCGGTGGATGAAGAGGTACAGCCCTCCTTGGCTATCTCTTGTTGGGAGACCATGAGCAATCGGTCATCGTGGCTTCTCTAGATGGCCCAGCATCCTGAAGCGCCCGGCACATCCCCTGAAGCCTTTCTACAATTTTATGACCACTATGCCCTCCTACCCGCTGCCGGAAAATCTTAAAACTCGAGGGATATAGGATAGTGCCAAGACCGCAGTTAACTATTTCATGCTTGGAAGGAAATATTCTGCCCATCGCTACCAGCAAAAGCCGTGACGAAGAAGTTACACGACCCTGTAATCGCACTCGTTCCGCCACTTTCGGGCTTCCATACGGAATACCGACAAGGTCTTGGCCCTACGGGGCTCAACCGGGGGCGAGGACCGGCTACCCTTGGCGCTCTGTGGATCCTTTCAATCGGCGGGCAATCCGGCCCCATGCTCTGCCCCTCCCGCCGCTGGTGACGGTGAGTCCTTTTCACCGAGGCTTTGTTGATAGAAACCTCACGGGCCAAGACGTGGCCCCTTATTCGTCGTCAGTGATGGAGATCTGGGTGCCTCGGGAGCCCCTGCGTGCGGCTACCACCTCTATTGCCAAGCATATCCGAGATGGCCTTTTCAACGACCCCAGTCTTGGCGCTAACTCAGAGCGGGCAGACAGAAAAGGGGCTACTCTGAATCGCATTTGCACGTGCGAAAACTGTGTTCTTCAGAATACGAAGGCGTAAAACGGGTCTCAATGACTCGGTTTTGGAGTCGTAAAACGTTCGGTACCAAGACCTTAGCCAGCGTCATGTACTAACTTCCCACTAGGTGAACGGTGAGCCCCTCAGGAAAAGCTCAAATGAAGAACTTGATCGCTGTAGGTCGTCTTGGTAGAATGGTCTTTTGATTGAATATTGCCGAACTGAGGTAGCTCTCCGATGAATAAAGCCTGATTGCTTCCAGAGCATCCGACTAGGGGAAGAGACTAGCACGTGGTATCTATTGAGTAGATGCATGAAGGGCTAGAATAGAATCTAGTGGGGTTTTGTTCAGCATCGTAAGCCGCCAACTTTATTAGTTTCACAGACAAGAGTGTTTCTGAATTAATAGAAAAGTAATTACACTAGCCATAGTCGCGTATGAAATAATATACTTTCAAACAGTCCATGGCTGGGTGATCAACATGAAAAGCCCATGGCTGACCAGTTTTTCAAGACCTTCCGTTTTATGTCTGCTGGGTATGAATTCTCAAAGTCGACATGTTTGAAGTTCCTAGGCTTAGTGTATTCTGATCTCATCAAACAGTCAGAAACAAGCTTTCCGCCCCGTCTAGATGCACCGGGAATCTGAGACATATAGGGAGTCAGAGGATGACACCCAACGTCGTCAAACATGTATTCATCATGAACTGGTCGGCAGCGAGTGGTAAACGCCCACATGACCTTGTCCCAGTCGTATACGTCAATGTCGTCTCCCACTAGTAGAATGCGGTTGATGAGCATGCAGCTCTTGTTATGGAAGGCGATGCTGCCGAGTTTCCGGCAAAAGTCTTCCGGAGTTGTTTTCATATCTCTCAATTTGTCTGTGTCAACTTGCAAGGCACACCATGTTGCTAGCGTCTCGACGGGAGCGAAAGCTTCCTTGATGGGGAGGCCGTGTTCTTGGCATAACAAGAGAAGCTCAGGCGCTGCTAGCTGAGCTGTGGTGTGCTGTACAGAAGTGAAGTGGTGTCAGCATTGTTCTCACTTCTTTCTTATGTCCTTCAGATGGATGCACTTACAGACTCGTCTACAATGTTCCCCGGACAGGATATGGGAAGTATTGGATTATCTCTGTAAGTGATTGCCTCAACTCGGAACAAGGGCCCCATCTTCTGTTCATTATCGAAGACCAAGGCGAGATAATCACCGAACGGACCTTCCGGCCCTTTCTTTGTAAACGACATGGTGCCCTCGAGGACGACTTCGCTGTTTGCGGGTACCAGCAAGTCACTCAGCTCGCACTTGACCATATCGAGGGGCCTTCCAGTCACGGCCCCAATGTACTCACTCTCAGATATGCCCTCTGGAACGGGCATTGAAGCAACAATGCTGGCAATGGGAGGGACCCCCATGGCGAGCGCCCAGGGCATCTCGCTTTTCCCATTCTCGATCCATTTGTCGCGGATGATGGAATTGTGCTGCCCACTGCCGACGAGACAAACCAGATGCTTCTGATCGTGGACCATGCCGCGGAAAATTGACCAATTCGTCCAGGACTTGTCCGGCGTTTGGAGAACATGAATTCCGTAAGTCTGCAAATACTTGCCGCCGTCACCTTCGTGAAGGTATGGCGCCGGCAAATCTTCCAAGTTGATCTCATCCCCAAACATCTTGTTCTGCTTGCATGGACCGGTCTGGAGGACTTTTGGCGGCAACGGGGCCGCTTGCTTCCAAGACATGAATCGGTCTGAGATGTCCTTCCAGCTCGACTTGGGTGGTAGACCTAGGTTTCTCGCAACACGCCCGAATCTCTCGACTTCATCTTGTCGTAGACTAGCAGCATTTCCAAACATGCGCCACAATCCATTGCGGGCGCCCTTGATGTTGTTGAATAATGGCGCCTTATCGTTGACCTCACTGACTCTACGCACGATGGCGCCAACTTCTAGGTGCGGGTCGACTTCGTCATTGATCTCAGCAAGGTCGTTATCGTAACGAAGAATGTCGAGGAACTTTCTGAAGTCCAACTGAGCTTCAATGGCGTCAGGCTCATGGAGTTGTGTGTCGGCCGACCCTTGTGGCTTTGAGTGGGAGTAGCTGCACTTGAAATGTTGGGCTGCTGTGAAGGGCCGCTGATAGACCTTTTTGAGCCTACCAGCAGCTGTTGTAGAACGGTATAGGAACATTTGAGACATCGCGATTGTCGTATCTGGGAGAAATCTGAATCGGAGAGAAAGACTTTGACATGGCCCGGGGACCTGTTCGTTCGGGGGTTTGAACGGGTCGTTTGGTGACCTGTTACACAATGATCATCCATGTGCCACCAGAAAGCCTATCAGCCACGAAAACCATGGAAATTGATGGACACACTCAGTTACATGATCAGTTGTATGTGTTGACGTGGCAGCCCATGCTAAGCTTTCCGGAGCTTTGGAGTGGCTGCCCGAACAGGTAACACGGAACGTTCCTGCAGTGTTCCTAAGCAATTCCGCGGAACAGGAATGGTCGCCACCACCTCGCCTAGCTGTGCGATAGCCTATCGTGAATGTCTTACCGAGCCTTGTGCTACAGGCTCTGTCTCTTGTTAATTGCTAGATAGTTGGGAAATGAGGTGGTTGACATGGATACTTAGGCAGGCAAGAGCTGGAGACAGCGACGGTTTGTGGCGTACAATCTCACTCAGTTCATCCATGTTCAACAGTAAATTTATCGCTCATTTCTACTCTTCAGACTACCTATAGGAGAAATAACGGTTATGATGTCTCAGCGACTTGCCCGGGTAGATTTGACGACCTTCAAGCCTTTTACGTTACTACAAGTACCCGATCTGCCTCCACCTCCACAAGGATCTTCACGACACTTTCTCTCAACAGCTTGTCAACGGCTAAAAGTCAACCAGGGAAAGGAGAGAAAAGACTCTCGTTGTTTATCGTATTCCGCGCGCCTGAGCCGCCGCGATGATGGCTCAATCTCCCAACTCACACCTACCAATGAAGACCACATTCGATGGGTGCAGCCACGAGCGAAGCGACTGGTCGTTGGTATCACCGGCGCCACTGGCACGCCATTTGCAATCCGGCTACTTCAAATACTCCGAGAGATTGGTGTCGAGACGCACTTGATCATGAGCAAGTGGGCGCTCGCGACATTGAAATACGAGACGCCTCTCAGCGAGACCCAGATCCGCGGTCTAGCGCATGCCAACTACACTGCGCGCGACATGTCGGCACCGATTGCGTCTGGCTCATTTCAACATGATGGCTGATAATAGTGCCATGCAGCATGAAAACACTGGCAGCTGTCCGAGCTGGATTTGGAGACGACCTGATATCCCGCGCTGCTGATGTTACACTCAAAGAAGGCCGCCGGCTGACGTTTGTCGTGCGAGAGACACCACTGAACGATATCCATCTCGACAACATGTGTTTCTTCGACGGGGCCGGCGCCGTCATCTTCCCACCCGTACCGGCGTTTTATACGCGACCGAAGACCTTGGAGGATATGATTGATCAGAGTGTCGGTCGAATGCTAGACTCACTGGGCTTCCACGTCGATAGTTTTGAAAGATGGGATGGATTTCGAAAAGACTAAGGATGTCGTTTCAATAAAGCATTCGAAACTGACAGTTCATTCCTCATACAAAAGCTCCCCCTCCGAGAAGAAAGTTTGACTATCCATAAGTGGCCAATCGCAGAAAGTTGATCCAGCCCCTCCGAATACCGCCGCTGGACTAGCAAGAGTTCCGTCGAAACCAGGATTGGCTGCATCCACTGAACCGGGAAGAAACGGCAAATCTTGCATGAAGTCGTTTGAGAATGGTGGATAAAGACTGCCTGTGTCGTTGCCTTCGATAGTAATGTCGTTGTTCGTCAGTCCGCCCTCTGCTACTCTCGGCTCTGTCGTCAACGTCGTCAAGCAGAATGGGTCTTGCAGGCGCTGTGCAGACTGTGTGACGCCCTTAGTCTGCATGCTGCCGAGCTTTGCCGCCCAGGATGAACCGTTGGGATTTGCGCCTCTTTTTGGTACTCTCCTGGGGCGCTCATCGTCATCGCATACTATTTTGAGCTGCATCAAGGGTTCGCGCATGAGTAATAATCTCTTCCACAACTTGCGAGATGCTCGTGATGCGCCGTTGTATGCTTTTGCTAACTTGAGAGCCTTCCTGAAACTCTTGCTCACGGTGTCAGAAAAGTTCTCAGGCAAGTCAGGTGCCAGAGTACTGTGATTCTGAGCGACATGGGCAATCACAAGGGACATGAGAGCACATGCGCTTACGAGCAGGTGGACGTAAAAAGGCTGTTGTTTTCGGTAGACATCCGTGGCCTTGTCCAGCTTCGACAATATATTGATCGATTCGGCTGAAAGCCTCAAGGCGGACTCGATGTTCTTTCTGCTGCCGGGTGTCGGCTTGTTGGTGAAGAAGAAGGGGCGGAGAAGCATGCTGTGGGCCGCATTGGCTCTTAGGTTGAGAAGAACTGCCCAAGATGGTATGCGGCGAATTGGGGTCATGACGAAAACCTCGTGCTGTCTGAGGTCGAAGCTTCCCACTGAGTTCTTTCTCCACTGCTCAATCTGGAAATTCAGGATGTCGAAAGTTTCGTCTTCATCGTAAGGCTGACCTGTTGCGGCACAACGGGCAACCGGTGACGTAAACTTGTCGCTGAGTGCCATGAATGCCACCATAGCTCTAAGGTATGGAGATTCGACGGACGACTTCATAGCTTGGTGGAAATGCGACTCTTGAAAATGGGTTGGCAGCCCTGTGGCCGCGCTCCACTGTCTGTCTAAGACGATTGTGGTGCAGATGACAGCAATAACTTGCACTCGCTCGCGTTCAGATCCTAGGATGTGCTCAGGAACATCGCGACTGTGAAGTCCAAGCTCAAGGAGTATGTTGCCTGCTGTTCCGCACATTCTCCACGCCGTTCTTGCATCGTCTCGGAAAAATTGGTAAGTTCCCTGTTGACAAGACATGTCAGCTAGATGCCTTACTAAGGTTGAGCCAAATAGAAAGAGCCTCTGACTCACCACTAGAATCGCAATCACTGCATTATTTACATGGGGTACAGAGGACATTAGTCGTGTTTCAATGTTCTGCCGACAATAGGAGTAAATTTCTCTGGAAACGTCAACACTTGGGTGTTGAGTTGGCTCAGCACAAAGTGCAATGGAGAGTACGAGGTTGATGATCAGTACCGACGATTCGTCGATGAGTTCGCCGAAACCCGAGTTCATGGAAAGATCGGCTGTGTACGTATGAGCATTGAGCTGGTAGAGCCTTTCGAGCTGGCTAACGAGATTCTGGATGTCTAGGATGGGATGGAAGTCGCCGAAAACCTCTTGATAGGTAGACATTAGCTGCGTAGCTTGGCACTTCGTGAGGTGTCGTGTGAACCCAATCAGCGTCTTCAGAGAGCGGTCCGGATCTTGGCTAGAAGACCCATCATGGAAGTCATATCCCGAGCCATCATCCGACCCTCCATCGTCTGACTGGGAGTCCTCTATACTAGGGAGACGTGTTCGACGAGACTGATGGCTGAAGCTGCCTTGCTTCATGCGTATCTGGGCCACATTCAGGCTGTAGTCTGGCGAAGTTGGCCCGCAGTAACGCCTGCGACTGCTCGTTTGACGTGCAAGACGCTGCCTTGGGGAAGATTCTCCTTCCGAGACTTGAATGTCTGAGCTATGGCCTGGAGATATTGCTTTGGCGATCTGATGGGTCCGTTCTAAATTTGTGTTGAAGTTGTGGACGGGAATGTTGTGCTTCTCGACCGATTCCACACGCGATGAAAGGGTGCCGATCTGTTCTTGAAGCTTGCCTACGAGCTCGCCAAGAGAAGCGAGCATACTGTGGGCCTGTATCAGCAACGCACGTACGAAAGGCTGCATTTTACACTTCAGAGATAATCACCTTGTCTCGGAGAAAGATCCATAATCTTGTTGTTGCCTGTCATACGCGTCTGATGATTGTTGACGTCTGCCTGGCACTGCAGCTGACGAGCTGCTTGGTGCGTTCGACTCTCGCGAAGCTATTGAAGGCTCAGGGGTTACCAAACTTCGTCGTCTCGCTGGCACATTGACTTCTATATCCGAGTACGATAAGCCGTCGCAGTCGAGGGAACGAGAGATGCAATACGAGCAAGGAATATCTCCGGAGCATCGACCCTTTCGTCTCCTGCAGGCATCACAAGCCCGAGTAGCGTACGGTGCTCTCTTCTTCATCGGCTCAGGCTTATTTTGAGGGCCGCGACGCTTGTTGCCGCCTGCATGATTGTCTGCGTTGGTGGAGCGAATGTCGTACATGACGGTAAGCATATGCCGCTGGGTGTTAGGAACACAGCAGAAGACGCGCCTGTTGTGCAGAAAGCTCAACCACTACTTATCTACAGCACTTTACATTGCATCGAAGTAGAACTGTTGTGGATAATGAGAATATTTGAAGATAACAGACAGCATGGAGTGGGTGGCGAGCTTTGCGGGGGTGGCGCAAGCAGCACCACGAGGTGGATAACCTGTTGGAGGCTGGAAGTCGGCCCAAGAGAGCGAATGCTACGAATAGCAGCTAAGGGTGTGATACAGCTGAGACATACCTTCCATCATCTCCAAGAGAGTGCAGTTGCCGCCTTTTCGGGAATTGACACCGTGACACGGGTATTCGTTTACTAAGAGAAAACTTGACAACCGTGATATTTTCTGTTTCGACCGGTAAACTTGATTTCTGTTCCCCATCTGCCTTGCGTTCGACACCCGTGAAACTTAGAAATGGCGACCACTAGAAGATCGCGGACCACTGTTATCTGGAACCCAGATCTTGCAGTCTGCAGATGTGGCTAGTCGATGCACTAGATGACGGGGTATCTGATACAGCAGGTAGAACGCAGCAAGGCCTGGACGCTCGTTACCTCGCGACAGCATACTTATGTGATTCACAGTGCCCAAGTATTCTTAACGCCTATGCCGATTCTCCCTTTTCCTACCCAATTGATCTGGAAAGGTGCTCTGATTGCGACCACCCACTTTTAGACTCATGCAGCACACACGGTGCATGGTCAAAAGGGGACCCACAATGATGCAGCACTTGATCAGTGAGGACACTTGCATATGGGCTAACGGCTTGGTGTTCGACTAATCCTATCGGTGATATTGAAACCGGAAACGGAAACGGAACGTTCCTACGGTCCCCTGCTCTCCAGTCGCAGGCCAATGAGTGATAGACATGCAGAGTGTTGACCAATTGTGTTTATCAGTGGAACGGACTGTGCCGCTTCCTTCCTCTTCGTCGTTGGTAACCTCGGTGTGATGTGTTTGTGTGATGCCCAGCCACCGATGGGTCCATAGGGTGAACAAGCAACTGACCAAGGATGTGGAAGTGCTTTTCCAGTTGAGACTTCGGGCCTTGCTGGAGCTGTGTGTTAGTATTTGGGCCCATACCAGCATTGTACCCCGCTTCCCGGCAGGGTTCCGGATTGATGCCCCGTGAATGTCGGCCGAGCGTCCGGAAGATAGCAGCAAAGTATTGTCTCATTACTAATAACTGTGGTGTATTGAGGTAGATAAGGTATGATCTAGTCCGGTATATCTGACTTCGTTTCAACACTCAAAAATGTGATTCCATCGACTAGACTCAAAAGCTCCTGCTGGTGTTCTCCTCGGCGGAGCTGTTGTTTCGAATTGTCAGGTGTATTTGAAGTGAACGTATGACAGGCCTTCTGTTAATTCGAGCGTATATTTTTAACGGTCCCCTGTAGAGTACAGAATAGACCTTTGCTGTTTGAGCGAATAGTGATGATAAAGAAATCATCTTGTTTTAACATACCAGGTAGTGGTCCGCCCGCTAAGCAAAACTCTGAGAACATATGAGAACCACTACCAGGATCCGTTCAGCCGGACTTCCAAAATAGCCGATATCCCACTCTTTACAGCTTCGACAGCCGCGGGAATCATCTCTCCCAAGTCTTCAACACTGCTCGCCACGCCAGCCCAAGCTTGACCGCCCGATGCTGCCTTCGCAATACCAGAGTAGTCTGGTGTCGGCGAGAACGATATGTTCAAGTCCTCGTTTGATGAAGCAGCTCCATAGCCAGAAGGGTGCACCAGCTGAAGCGAGTTGCGAGGGGCGTTCCAACCTGCCGTGTATTTATCAGTTTATGTTTCCGATAGTCTCGTCATCATCTCCGGGGACCAAAACGAAAGATATTGAGAGTGATGAAGCTGGCTATGTGAAAGATGAAGTTGTGATGACTTACCTTTGTTGCTCAACACGATCGTCAACGTAGGGAGACTGTACCTACGAGCCACCCAGTAGACTGTACCTGGGCAACCAAATAAATACGTGCCATCTCCAACAATTTCACAAACGAAATTCGTCCCTCCACGCTCCTTTCCAATGAAATCAAGAGCCAGTTTTACACCGAGAGTCGCTCCACCAGACCACCCCAGCCCGCCACCGCCACAGTTGATGAGATGGCCCGGTTTATCGACCCTGAGCTGATCGTAAATCTTCGGAGCGTTCGTGACGGCCTCAACGCACCATACGGTCTCCTCAGGACAAATCTTGCGCAGTTGGGAGACGAGATATGAAGTTGTGGGATACTGCGATTTGTCTTCCGGTGGTTCTGCCAGAGCGTCAAGTTGCTTCATTCGAATGTTGTGAGCCTCCTCAAGCTCAGATCGTCGGTTCTCGTGTGATCGAAGGTCCAACAGCGGAGGGTAAGTTGGGGTTTGAGTTACGTAGCTGTTCAATTGCCGTAATGCTGTTTCGGAGTCTGCCTGATAGCGTCGAAATGCTGGGATGTAATGCAATGGCATGTTTTGCTTCAAGGGGTCAACGTCAATGTGGATGACTTTGGCATCGTCTCGAACTTTGCATTGTGTCGGGATCCAAGGCACGTCGCAATCGATGACAAGTATAGCATCAGCTTCCTCGATGCTTGCGTCACGACCGATGCGAACACCAAGCGAGGCCCGGTGAGAATAAGGGAAGCAAACATCGCTCCCAAGGCGTCGAGCACTCGCACTCCTGGGCAGCGCTCCCCGCAAGGCAAGTAAACTTGTCAAGTTCAATCAATCAATCAATCAAGTATGAAGCCATCGCCAGTCAATCAAGTCAAGTTTGAGCCTCAAACTTGATTGATTGCCTTGACTCTTTTGACAGGGATCACGATACGGATTAAATGAATATTCCACTGCCGAATATCCCTGCCCTTCCCTGCCCTTCCTCATCTGCCCTCCACTTCTGATAGGACCCCCCCTGGCAAGGTATAAATTGCCCCCTTTTGCCTATCTAGCTTCTTCTTTTTTTCCCCCAAGCCAATGTTGTTATGACGAACTTGGTGTGATATTCTCTAACCTCTTGCCTTGGCTTAGGTACCAGGTAATCCCCTTAGAGAGCTTGAAATCTGCCCTTCAAGATCTTCCGGAGATCTACATCAAATCTGTTGTTTCACTGCTGTTATCCTCTATCCCTGTCGTCCGTTAGCATCCCTTGAATATACTGTGAAGGTGAGGGCATCACCAGTGCCACCCTCTCTTCTGCCTTGCTCATCCTGTGCCAGATGTCTACCACACCAGCAGTCCTCTATTCAACCCCTACCCCTCCTCTAAATGCCTTCAACCAACTCTCAAGGCTTAGATCTATCATATCACAGCTTAAGCAAGGCAAAAACCACCCCCTACCTAACCATCCTTCGTTCGAAAACCTCTTCAGGGTCATGATAAATAATAAGGTATATATATAAGAGTTGGAACTTTGGAGAAAGGGTGTAAGGGAGAGGATAAGCTGGATAGGAAGCTATAGCTGGTATTTTGTTCTCTGCTAGCTAGATGGTTAACTAGGGGCTAGTTGCTGGGCCTGCTGTTACTGTGATCTTAAGGGCAAGCAGATCATTCTTGATATCAAAGCAACTTCGTCTGCTTCAGAGCACCTTAAAAAGAACTATGCCAGAGAGATTAAAGCATCACTTGTTAGCTTAGAAGGCTCTGAAAGACCTAATAATGTTCTATATAAGAGATAGTGTTTAGATTTCACTGGTTTAACGAAAAATCATGCAAAGAGTGTCCAGAAGGCTGCTATCTGCCTCATTATAGATGCTAACCTTCCCTTCACTATCTATAAGAACCTTGCTTTTCAGAGTATGATCTCTAGTATCAGTATGAAGCTGGAAACGTTGCCATGGTCTGCCACATCAATAGTTTCTAAACTTGATAGTATTTAGAAGCATCAGAAAGAGGTTATACAGCAAGAACTTCTGCATGCTGACTTTGAAATCTATCTAGCCTTTGATCTATAGACTTCTCTAGGCTGGCAAGCTATTATAAGTGTCACTGCACACTTTATTACTAGAGAGAAGGTTCCCTAAATATATTTGATTGCTATAAAGAAGCAATTTAAAGCTTATAATAGTATTAACCTTGCAAATACTCTTGAGGAGGTTATTTGAGACTGGAGCATTATAAACTAAGTAAGAACTTTAATCTCTAATAATATAAGCTTAAATAATACTTATATAGTAAGTCTGATCTTTTAACTTAACCTCTCTATAAAGAAGAAGCAAGATGCCCAGGCTAGAAGGATTTGTTGCTTTAGGCATATCCTCAACCTTATATCGAAGGCCTTCTTATTTAGCAAGGACTCTGAAAGCTTTAAGAGACAGTCAGATGCATATATTCTTCTACAGCAAGATAAGGCTGACCTTAAGCATTAGCAAAAGACTAGCCTTATTAGTAAGCTTTATAACATTATAAAGTTCGTGAGAGCTTTGCTGCAATATACACAGAGGTTCAAGAATCTATCCTGTGAGATATCAGAAGGATCTAGGCAATTTAGTAATATTCTTCTCTCTCAGCAGATATTCAGAGAAGTTAAACTAATCTAAGATAATGCTATAAGATAGAACTCTATATACCTTATAATTAAGCATATAATTCGCCTTAAGGATGAAGTAGATAGCTTCTGTTCTTCTCAGAGTGTTAAAGATCCTATACTAGCCTAAGATATCTTAACTTCTGATAACTAGCTGTAGTTAATAGAGATTATAATAATCTTAAGGCCTATCTAGAAGATCACACTTCGAATGCAGGGTTTTAGATAAGATAGCTTATATAGTAGACTTTAAGAGGTAATCACTGCTATAGAATATCTTCTGAGTTATTTTGAGGAGTGGAAAACCTTCTATAATAATACTAGTAGTAGGAATTCTTAAGATCTTAAATCAGAAGAGTTATAAGCCTTCTCATAAGAAACATCTCAAAGATTTATTTGATCAGTATATCAGCAAGTCCTATTATATGCTTAAGCATTATAACTATCTCAGAGACAGCTTAATAAGAGCTTTTTACCTGCTTATACTTGCTAAGAGTATATCAACAGCATCTCTAACTTAGAAGAGATAGGCAGTAGTAGCCAGCAGTACTTAAGGACTTCTATTAATAATAGATAGAAAAAGCTGGATAAGTACTATGCCCTGACAGAGGAGTCATCTCTATATACTGCTGTATTACTCCTCTACCCTGGTTTTAATATGAAATACGTGGAAAAGAACTAGCGATCCCCTTGCTAGCAGGAATAGGTATCTAATGCTAAGTTAGCTCTGAAGAGATATTTCAACTGATAGTATCCTTCTGAAGAAGGGGAGGGTATGAGAAATACAAGCTAACGCCTAGAACCTTATGATCCAGATGACTTTGAGCAGTGGGTTCAAGCAGAAGCTACTATACTTAAGGAAGATGAGGATGACGAGGAGCTGGATGAGTTGGAGAAGTACTTAGGTCTATAGAGGCAGGCTAACTGCAATCCTGTTGATTAGTGGTTTGCCTATGAAGAAGAATATCCTCGCCTGAGTAAGCTGGCATTGAGCATACTGGCGATACCCTCACAGTTATCTGACTGTGAGAGGGTATTCAGTGCTGCATCTCTTGCCCAGACCTCACAGAGGCTGGCGATAAAGGTAGAAAGGCTAGAAATGCTGCAATATATGAGGCAATGGCATAAGAGGGGTGCAATCTCACTGCTTGGTGGGTCTGAATAGCTTCACTTGGCAATTACTTGCAATTAATTGGCAATCAATCAAGTATGGCATCGCGATGTGGCAATCAAGTCAAGTTTGAGCCTCAAACTTGATTGATTGCCTTGGGGTGGGCGCTGCTCCTGGGATGCTTTCGGCCAGACAGACTAGTTCTGGCACTGTCGCATGATTGCGTCCCGTATATCCCACAATGATCAAGGGATTTTCAGCGCGAACCAAAGTAGATATGATCAAATCCAAAGCTTCCGTGGGTAAAGCTGTGGGAGCTACCGGCTCCCAAGCCGTTTGATCGAGGCTGTATGGGGCAATGTCCTCCTCCATGACTTCTCGAGCGCCTACTACGTAGACAGGTCCCTTTGGGTTACTAGTAGCAAACTGCAATGCGCGATTGAGAACTTGCTTGATGTTCCTGCTGGTTTTGAATTCACCTGTGTATCGACAGTACTGTGAGACAATCTGGCGTTGGTCAGGGGCATCTTGGAGCCAATGAATATACTCAGTCCGCGATCCGCGTAGCTCTCCTTCAAGTGTGAACGGAGACAGGCCCGCGAAAACGAAAACAGGGCACCGCGCAACCGATGCATTGTGAACCGCACACCCAAGCATCTGGGTTCCGACGTCTACATGAACCAGAACGCACTGCGGCTTTCCAGTCACACGAGCGAACCCGTCAGCCATTGACATCGCAACCATCTGAGAAGTGCGTTAGCAGGACTATGGACTAGATCATTTAGATCATAAAGAGGAATGTTACTATGGATGACTCACCTCATGGGGGCAAGTGATGACTCTGGGGAACTTGATTCCCTTCAGTTGCGCCCCATGTGCCAAAGCCTCCATGATAGCTGGATGATCTGAGCCGAGATTGACGAAGACATGAGAAACGCCTGCCTAGAAGGAATCAGCAACTGCCTTCGAGGTTTTCTCAGCCCACAACGAGGTCGAGCTTTTTCGACCTCGTAGGCACTCCACGTTCTCCGTTGACAAAACGAGGCCACCCTACCTCATAGAGGCCTTCGAAGAAGGCGAATGAAGCAGAGTACGTTTCTCTAGAGACTGTCTTAGCATGTTTCGGAGGAGAAGAAACTATTTTGGCCAGACGGCGTGGTTAAGGAAACTGGTGCTTCAACCCAGGAACTTTGATGCTGCTCATTCTACTACATAGCCAATCCACCTCTGAGGTATCAGGTGCGCTTACATATTAGCGTTCATTTCGTGACGTGTGGGGGTAAAGTTTAGTGGCTAGTAATGGGCGTTGACAACATTCACTGTTAATTGAAGTCAAGAAAGAACTGAAATATGAGCTATTGATACTTGGGTTGGAAGCCCATGGTAAACCCCCTTCCATCCGGGGTCCAGCCAAATTGTGTCTTACTGACCATGGCAATATTACCACCAATCAGCAGTCTTACAATACCCAGACTACTGCGTGTTCGTTACATCGTCAACGCAAGAGTGCGAAAAATGCTGTCAACGTTGACCGGGGCTGAGAAAGGGGCTACACGGAAAGCATGTTTGTCGGTTTGTCTCCGCCATTGATCCATCAAGCGAAGTGGAAGCGTTCCGATATGGGAAACGCGGAACAACTAACAACGATACTTGCCTGCCGTTTTCGATAACAAGCCACGTAGACCTTACATAGACGGAGACACACAGTGTGGCTGTAAGAAGTTCTACATTTCTTTTCTCCCTTCTTCCGTTGGGAGTGCAGTGTGGTTGGTGTCGCATTCCGAAAGCTGAGATGCGGGGTTGGCCAAGACAATTGTTCCTATCACCAGCCTTCCGAGATCCCATTCTGATAAGGGATCGGAAAAGATGCAAGGTGCATTAGCCGCCTGATAACATGCCCGGGTGCAACATTTGTGATCGCTTCCAAAGTCGATCAGTTATCGGTTTCCTTTATCGCCTGGCTTGCGGCCGGTGAAATTACGCCACCACATTCGCGGTTGAAGAACGCCGAACGAAGAATCAGCAACATCCTCCAAGCCCTCTCTTTGAATCGTAACAGGCACCTCGAGCAAGTCGTTGGCAGAAGTACTGCACTGGGGGCGCGTCACTGGAGAATATCACTCATTGCCCGTATCCCAACTCGCCCTGATCTGCAAGTTCACCCCTTGGAACCTTGGCGGTTTCTCAGCGAATGAAGATCCCGTGAACGTAAGAAACGTATGGCGCCCTCCTTCACTATCAGCACGCAGCTGCTGTGTAACCAATGTCAAAGCAAATTCCGCCGATAAGTCGGGCGTGGACGCTAAGTGATAGCCTATTGTTCCTTCTGCATAGTGACTGCAGCTGGCATATTGTCCTCAAAGTTGCTTCGTGGATGGATGGCTTACCCCGCCCTTGTGGCCGATGAGACTTGGGTCGTATCGCGTGTACAGCCATACCTCCATTATCCGATTCTGTACGGTGTGTTCCATTCCAACAGAGACACACATCTAATGGTGCAGCAGCAAGGCGGGTATTGCACTGGACCAAGTTTTCGATAAGCACACCATGTACGAAGCATTGAAAAGCGGCTTCGGTGGCCACCATGCTATGACTCGCTCACGCAACGTACTACTATCACTTCATGCGTAAGAATCCAACCGCAATGTCGGAATCCAACATGAAGACCGACGCAGACATCATCTCAATCACGACTCCTTCAGACACGCATGTCGACCCAGAGGCAGCTCACAACTATGTCATCGACCCTGCCGCTGAAGCAAAGCTCCTCCGGCGCGTGGACCTTCGCGTCCTGCCAATGATATTTGTCTTATACTTCTTCACCTTCCTTGATCGAACGAACCTTGGCAATGCGAAGGTTGCGGGAATGGAAGCGGACCTCGGGTTGGGTACTTACGGCTTCAATATCGGCGCCTGCTTGTACTACGGCATCTACTTCTTTGCCGACATCCCCGCGTCGCTGAGC
Source organism: Colletotrichum camelliae (assembly GCA_018853505.1). Lineage (NCBI taxonomy): Eukaryota > Fungi > Ascomycota > Sordariomycetes > Glomerellales > Glomerellaceae > Colletotrichum > Colletotrichum camelliae. The sequence goes on along the minus strand of JAELVL010000005.1, from coordinate 3,174,137 downwards.
GTCAAAAAGTTCGGAAACATAGTATTGCCTCTGAGCTGTATAGCATTTGGTGTCGTGACTCTCGCAACCGCTTTCATCCACAATGAAGCGAGCTTTTTCGCGATTCGACTTCTCCTCGGAATTACAGAAGCCTTCCAGTTCCCGGGTATGTCCTATGTTGTGTCACGATACTACCGGCGCAATGAGGTGACCACCCGAGTCTCATTCTTCATGCTTGGAGCGGCTGGACTAGCATCGGCCTTTGGAGGTCTTTTGGCATCCGGGCTGTTATCTCTGGGACGAATCGGCTCGTCTTACTCATGGAGGAATATTTTCCTGGTCGAAGGGTTTGTCCAGTGAACTCCAAAGTACTACGCCCTTGCTGAAACTTTGCTCTCAGTATCATCACCATAGGTGTCGGCTTCTTATCGCTGTACCTCTTCCCAGCCGACCCGTCTAAGACGCGCATCTTCAACGAAGAAGAGCGTGCCCTGGCGATGGCACGTATCTTCCACGACCAGCCTGCCATCCGGGAACACAAAGAGCGCATCAGCTGGAAGCTCATCAAGCGTGGCATTCTGAATGTCAATGTCCTCGTGTGCACATGGATGTATACCTGCAACCAGGTTACTGTTCAAGGTCTCTCAATCTTCACTGTCACAATCCTGAGACTCAACTACCCTGACCGTTCCACCGTAGGGATTCAATTACTGTCAGTCCCGCCACCTTTGGTAGGTATGGTTTTCGCGCTTTGCCTGGCATACATCACGATGAAGACACGGAAGCACGGCTATGCAATTGTTGGATGCGCGACATTAAATGTCATTGGTTACTCCATTTGGTTGGGTTCGAAGAACGTGCAGGCTCGCTACGCTGCCATTTTCATCAACACGGCGGGGGGATACGGGTTTGGAGTCTTGGTGATCAGCTGGTCGTTGGCCAACGCCGCTCCAGACACAGTGCGCAACGTTGCAAATGCCGCAGTTTCTGGCATATCAAACATTGGTGAGCTCCTCAGCCTGGCATGTTACTTCTTTTCTGTGACTTAAGCTAACGATGTTGGCCTTACAGGTTCCATCGCCGCTACATGGAGCTATATTAACACAGATGCCAAGACGGGATACCGAACCGGCAACAGTCTGAACACGGCTACGGCGGCGTCAGTAATTGTTGCATCTCTGAGTCTGGTAGCATACCAGACATGGGAGAACAAAAAGCGCGAACGAGGCGACCGTGATTATCGACTACGGTTGCCAGAGGACGAGGTTGCTATCCTGGGACATCTTCATCCCAACTTTAGATATATCCACTAGGACGGATTCATTGTTGTGGTTAAAAATTGCACGATGTAATTCGACTAAATACTCTGTAACGCTATGTCCATTCTTACCAGATGTCTTGAGTGAATGCAGATCCTTTTATGTTCAAACCCCTGAACCTCTTATTCATGTTTCAATCTCTGCTTTCTCACTTGGCGCCCTCAAAATCTGACATGCCTGTTGCAACTAATGTTATAACCGGGCATGGATCATGGTGTCACTGAGTTTCCGCTGAGATGGCGGGCTCAGTATCCGTATTTGTCAATCAACCGTCTTCTGTCTGCAGAAGCACGACGATTTAATTGGCACATCTGCCACGGCCAGAGCCAGGTTCAACTGAGGCTTCAAAATCATAGCCTCATCCTTTCGACCCAGCTTCATGAGACACTCATAGAAACCGTGGAGCGCCCACACATTGTTCGGGTGTCTCTGCGCACGCGGCAATGTCTCATCGATCCCAAGGTCAGCGCTGTAGACAGAGGCTGCCTCTTCAACACGGCCTTGCTCCAGAAGCAAAGCCCCAAGTGCGTGGCGGGCTGGCTGCATCCAGCCCCACGGCTCGTCGTATGGCAGAGCGTCATCCCTCGCCACGGACTTCCGTAGGTGCGCAAAGGCGGTGTCATAGTCTCCCTTGCGGTAAGCTAGCTCGCCGTCGAGCATTGCCTCCGCGATGGCGAGTGTCTCCTGGCAAGTGTTGTTGAAAACCGTCCGCGAGATCGGAACAAGCTTCAGAGCCTCTAGGAACAGACGCTCCTGCTCTTCCCCAACTCGTCCCGTCGCAGCAAGGGCAACACCTTTGGCGTAGTGAGTCATGGCAACTGTTGTGCAGTAGAGCTTAGGGTCGTTTGGAAGCTTGAGGCGAAGGATGTCGTCCCATTTTCCGAAGCGGATGAGTGCGTGCATCCGCATACCCAGGAAGCCTTCAAGCCAGTCGGCCATTGGTGGTGATTTCACTCGCAAAAGGTCCTCGGAGATTGTCGACTCAAGTTCCTCAATTGTCTGGAGGGCGACTCTCGATTGTCCGCAAAGCATAGCAGCGTACAACCTGAAGTGGTAATCGTGAGACCGATAGAGCGTGTAGAAGTTGAGTGGGCCTTCGTTTGCGAGGAACTTGGAATCGGCGCGGATAGCGTCCGAATTCGAGGCGATAGCGCGGCGATATTGCCCGCACAGGATGTCCAGATGAGTGGGCATGTGCTCCAAGTGTCCAGCATCCGGGACGAGACCACGAAGGTTATCTGCAATTGTGAGCGCTGCTTCTGGAGTGGGTGACATCTCCATCAAGTGAATGTACAGATGGAGAAGGCCGGGATGTCGAAGGGACCCCTCAAGCTTGAAGGTACGGTCCATCACGTCTTTGATCTCGAGAGTTCTGGCCCCAGGAGTGGGCTTTCCTGTCTTGTAGTTCCACAGCTTCCAAGGCGTCACATTCATCGTGGCATCCACCCAGAGGGCGACCACATCCAGATCGTGGGGGAAAGCTTTGAGCACTTCATCCATCGCCTGGGCGTAGTCCTCGTTCCACTTCGAGCAGTCTTCTAGGGGCTTTTCTTGAGGGTATCGGCAGATCAGCGCATCGATGAGAGCGATTTCGACAGGCGATGCGTTGGCAGAATGAGCCTTCGCCTGCATGATGGTATGATGAGCCCGCTTCGTCGTCACAGCCAGGTCCTCGCCGTCAAACACCTTCCATGGCTTGTTTGTAGTTGGGGCCGAGGACGAAGGCGAGTCCCCAGTACGCCATCGCGCAAAAAGGGTCATAGTTGAGGCCCGTTCGAAACATCGTGCAGATTCGTGGGTTGAAGGCATATGCCCACGTTAGGCCGCGACTGGCCCAGAGCTGGGCATCTTTGCTGGTACTGCTGACAACTCGACCGAAAGATCCAAGATTGTAGTAACCGTCGTGAGAGAAATGACGGCTGAAGAAGTGCCCTTGCCTCTCATTTTGGAGATGTCTGGCGCTAACACGGATGAGAGTGATCTTCCAGTGTGGTGGTGTTGGGCGATCCGGGGTGTGTTGGGGGGAAGGGATGACAGGGCGACAGTCAATTGGCCGAGACGCCCCCAAGTCAATGATGTATTTTAGGCCAATTTAGTCGACATTGAACATCCGGACTATCGTTTGACCGCTCTGCTGCCCCTCATCTTACTAGTTCCACATGGCTGAACCTAAATGGTTTTGCCCCGGAAACATCTGAAACCTAGGGAAGTCAAAGCTAAGATTGTTGAGTGTTCTCGTCCGAACTACTCTGTTGATGCGTTGTCATATGGACGACGTGGCACGAGCGGCTGTCACGAGGCCGTTCAATCCCGTCACATGGCTTCGTGCCGAGCCATTGCGTTTCCTTGCATGGCATTCTTCGCTCATTCCAGAATGCCCACAGACTGTCTGCCGCCGGTGCTTTCCTCCGATGGGACCGGGCTAGTCGGCGACACAGTGGAGCCCGATTGCGGACTTCTGGGCCGCCCCGAAGCGGAGGGTGGAGCCCGAACGATCCAATTTCCTCCGAGGTGAAGTAGTTGCCATGAATGGTAAGGTATGTGTGAACATCGTCTTCCATATTAAATTATTGATAGCATGCTTGCTACAGAGGGATATTGCCATTAATCATTTCGAAGCCCATGGGATGAGGTTGCGCCATGTTGCTGCAGCTTGGTGAGATGATTCGTTATCTTCCTAGAGAATAATGTACTCTGAACAGTTGTTTATCCAATGAAAACTGCCAAAACTGTGTTGTGATCCCCAATAAGTGGCGGGCAAGGCTTTTGAGATACTTGGTGCTGGTTAATGGCATCCGGCGTGTATCACGAAGCATGGGTGGATGCAGTCTTCATGCTGTTTGAAGCAGGCTGTCCCATCCCTTAGATATTTTGGGATATTTAGTAGAAGAGGCCAGGCATCTAGTCCACACTTTCTGTCGCTTCGTGGCTGGTCTTTTATGGGTGCCGGGCGAAAGCCGATGCACCGGCTGTAAGCCGAGACCAGGTATAAGGACGAAGCTCCCACGGATCGACATGATCCTTGGATATGTGCTGCTATGCTTCACATCAATCGGGTAGAACATCCGTGTTTCCCCCGCGAAAGTGACGAAGGTATTGATTAATCTCCGCCATGTTGGGGCAAACGAGGCTCTAGCTTCACGCGGGGAACCTCGGCTATAGGTCATTGACTATTCGTAATGCATCGTTGTTTCTTAATACCAAAGATCTGCCAGCCTTGACGTTAATGCCATATCATTCCTTTTCACATGGAAAGACAGCAGGCCTTCACAGAGGCCTCAGCTAGGAATTGCCTGATGTTGTCGGATTGAATTTGGTACAGCCCCTGATGTTACCCTTGACAAGAAAACGGTCCGTTTGTATGAGTGTTTAGAAACAGATGAAACCTTGATGCCAATTATGGCTATCACCGTAACATTTACGGCTGGTTGGTTCCACATTCAAGCTCGAACCTCTTACGGCATTTTCCCGAGTACTACGAAAGCCTCCCATGCGTCGTCTCTAATGTGATGCTTGCCACCCAAATTTATCCCATTGGATGGCGTTTTGACATTGATCTTAAGAGATCTTGGCGAACTTGTGCTCATCCATATATAAAAAGCTTAGTTGTAATTAGCAATAACCACTTCGAGCCTCAAGCCCTCGAGCCTCACTCTTCGCCAACATTCCAGCAGCTGGCCTGACATCAAGGGCGAACTTTGTCTTGCGCGTCGAATCTTTCTACTTCTTTTCACGAACACGACAAGTGGTCCTTGTAAATTGTCCTGTATTCCTCCTCAATATGGCAGCATCCAGTAACCAGGACATCAAGTCTCCCGTGCCCGGGGAAACGTCGGCATTCCCTAGGGATGATGGAGATGCCGCTTCGATCCAGCTCAAGGAGACCCAGGAGCCAAACCGCATGGCAGAGGCCCAGGCCATGAGCGAAGAGGAGATAGCCGAAGTTGAGAAGAAGCTGAAACGGAAGCTTGATTTTCGTCTTCTTACTGTCGTATGGGTCATCTTCATCTTGAATTATCTCGATAGAGTATGTTGAGTCCCCCATACCCATGCCTACCGGCTATAGCGATCGCTGACAGCTTTTTCTTCCACAGAAAAACATTGCCGCGGCCAAAGTTGCTGGTATCAAGGACAGTCTGAGACTCGACGACACTCAGTACGAGACCGCGGTTTCGATCTTATTCGTCGGTTACATCCTCATGCAAATTCCCTCCAACATCTACCTCACCCAGATTCGACCATCTCTTTTCATTCCTGCTTGTGTCGTTGTGTGGGGTGGGATGTCCGTAGCTACGGGTGCCGTCACCAACCTTTCAGGACTTTATGCCATTCGCTTCTTCTTGGGAATCGTCGAGGCAGCCTTTCTCCGTGAGTAGTCCCACTGCAGTGTCAATGGGATCAGTAACCTCAGAACTGACTCTTTCCATAGCTGGTGCGCTATTCTTGATCTCATCATGGTACAAGAGAGGTGAAATGGGCTTCCGAGGAGCTATACTGTTCTCTGGCAGTCAACTGGGAAGTGCCTTCTCCGGCCTGATTGGGGCGGGAATTCAACATTCTCTCGACGGCGCCAAAGGTCTTGAATCTTGGCGTTGGCTGTTCATCATTGAGGGTATGTATCGTATACTTCACGTAAAAACTTCTCAAAGTAAAATTGCTAAATGATGCAGGGTGCATCACCATTTTTGTTGGGGTCTTCGCTATCTGGTTGCTCCCGGACTGGCCCTCGACCACATCCTGGCTGACTCCCAAGGAGCGCGCTGTTGCTGAATGGCGTCTGGTCAAGGACGCTGGACAGGTTGACGAAGACGATGAGCCATGGTCGTATGGCTTCAAGCTTGCCCTGATGGATTGGAGAGTATACCTCTTTACGTTCCTTTTCATCTGTATCCAGGTAACGGGATACCCACCCCTGTGAAGTCCTGAATCATACGTTCGAAGTATTGACTTGAGTATATTAGGTCTGCTCTGCGGTTGGCAACTTCTTCCCCGATATCGTCGACACCCTTGGGTACGGTCGCGTCAAGACTCTTCTTCTGACTGCACCACCCTACCTAGTTTCTCTCTGCGTCTCCATTGCCAACAACTACTCGGCCGACCGAACTCACAATGCAAGCTTTCACATCATTTGGCCCATGTGCATTGCCATCATGGGATACATCATTGCTGCCACAACTTTGAGCACGGCGCCGAGATACTTTTCCATGTTTTGCATGACCATTGGCGCATACGGCACGAACGCGGTGTTGCTGGCTTGGGTACAGAAGACCATGATCAGACCACGCATCAAGCGCGCCTCTGCCGTAGCCATTGTCAATGCTCTTGCCAACACCAGTCAAGTAAGCTTAGACTCCTGCTTTCAGCGGCGCAAACAGTATGCTAACATGGTCTCTTCTAGGTTTGGACCTCTTATCTCTACCCAGACTCCGATGCGCCTCATCACGTACTGGCCATGAGCGTCAACGCTAGCGGCGCTTTCCTCGCTATATGCACGGCCCTTGTCTTGCGGTTTATTCTCCTTCGATACAATAAGCAGCTCGCGAGTGGCCAGAAGACAGTCGCCGAGGTCATGAAGGGAGAGGCAGTCAAAGCCATTGCAGGTGTGACATCGGAGGAGAATGAAAGAAGAAAGGAGGCGTTCCGATTTGATGCGTAAGCCCCATCAGGGATGGATATGACACGTGGGTCATCAAGGGGGGCAGAAGGTCCATGTGAAGCTGGTGAGGAGTCCGATGCGTTGAGACCAGGATTGCGAAGTTCTCTTTAGTGTCTGTTTCATCTCACAGCTATTCCTCAAGTTATGTCCAAAGTTTTGCCTTAGCGTCTAGATTACTGCCCCACGAAATGACCTTTGAATTCCCCTCAAACGTGCCTCAAGCAGTGACCCCCACTTGTGCTTCTGTGACGACACCACCAGTCGTTGTTGGGCCTTGGTAGCCCTTCCTGGCACCAAAGAGCCACCATACGCCGACAAAGATTGTCAGACCACCCCAAATCACACAGGCGTAGTTCATACTTTGAGCATCGGTAGGAAGCGCGAAAGGGAAGCTGTAGATTACAAACCACACCAACATGTAGGTGCACGCAACTCCATTGATGACGAAGCCAACCCATCCGCGCATATGGAAAGGCCCATATGCTACTCGCTTCCTGCCCGCCAGCAGGTTAGGAAGAATAGCCGCGAGATAAGAGCTACTCGACAGGAGAATGAAGCTGCCAACAAAGGCGTTGAAGGCAGTAGTGCTGCCAACGTATATAGCGCCAAGAACAGTGACCAAGAATGCCGAAGAGACCGTAGACCACATCGGCATTTCCAGCCGAGGGCTAACGTGGCCCATGAGGTCAGCTCGTGGACTCGCACCGTCGCGGGCAAGTGCCCAGAGTGTGCGACCACAGGTAATGTAGAGTCCCATCAACGTAAGACCGATGCACATGAGGACAAGAGCCAGCAATCCGGTGGCCCCGGCAGCAGATCCAGTTGCTTGCCGGTAAATTTCCGCGATAGGGTAAGGGGAGCTGAAAAGTGCATCGTAATCGTTGATTGCATACATGATGGCAACCAAATAACAGAGGCCAGTCGTGAAGCCGATACTCATCTGCAAGCCAAGTGCGATGGGGACGTTGCGCTGGGGGTTCGGAATCTCTTCCGCCAAATGAGTAGTAGCGTCAACGGCGCCGACACTGAAGGCGCCGTTGAGCATTCCGGCCAGGAACACGAAACCGTCCGGATATCCGATGTCGGCGGTCCACTCGGTCCAGACAAAGGAAGAAGAAGCGTGCGGCGGACGCCCGTCTCGGCCGGGCATGACCGCTACGGTCACAATCGTGATGAAGAAGCCAGCAATGATCGCAAAAACACCGAAGTCGTTGATCCGAGGCAATGCGCTGTTGGCAAGGCAGACCACAGCGCACGCAAGCCACGTAGCGATTATGTAAACGATGAAGACGTGCCATGGCTTCGCCTCAAATCCATCGTGGTTGAGCGCGTACATCTGTACGACGGTGTTGCCGAAGATGGACGCCATACTCGCGGCGCCGAGAATCCAAGCGAGATAGTTCCACCAACCGGCGAAGAACCCGACGACGCGTCCCCATCTCGGGCCAGGCGTGACGGAAGCCCAATGATAGACACCGGCGGAGGAAGGAATAGCGCTTGAGAGCTCGGCGATACTGGCAGCGACGGTCCAGTAGCAGATCGAAACAGCAATGAACTCGTAGAGAACACCGGGCGGGCCGCCGTTGAAGATTGCGACGAGGATGGAGCCCCCGATGGCGGGCCAGACGTTACCGACGACGAGGCCGACTCCGGCGAGCGAAAGGAGGTTGAAGTTACGCTCGAGCTCCTGGACGTGGCCGGACGCGTTGATGGGCACATCCTGCTGGTCGACTGATCGCGAAGTGATTGCCTTGTCGATGCCGGCGTCGTCGCCTTGCGATTTCTTCTGGTGATCCATTTTCGGCTCTCGCTGGGATTCAGCTGTATGCCAAGAACTCGGTGATTCCAAGGGGGAGTTGCAGGAGAAATTGGCAGAAGCAACAACAGAAGGGCCTGCGTCGTTAGACATTCGGAACAGATGCACCGCACCGGCCCGGTGCTGTCTCAGCTCAAGATAATGTCAACTTCGGATATAGTCCCTACGTAACGGATCATATCGGTAACCAGGCTTCTATGTCTGCTATATGTCGCCGTCGGCGCTGTTAGCTCAGGGAAAGTGAGGTGCCCGGCGGCGGCCAGCATGTCAATGGTGTGATGGTGCGACTTCTTCGCGGGGGAGAGCTCCTTATTGATACCGGTATCGCCACTGGCTGGCCGAAACCCCTGGAGATACCGGCCCGGGGGAAGGATAATTGGCCATTGCGTCGACGGGATGCTTCTCTCTCGGGCTCAGTAATCGCATATCCCTCGATAAGGGTCAGCAGGTTGCATCAAGCTGTCTGCATATGGTTAGAATTTTGGCCAAGCTTTTCGGGGGCCAGGCCGGCATTCGTGGCTGTCGCTGATAATGTTACGTACAAGAATATGCGAATCTCATCCCCCGCAAACCTGATGGAGACGGGTTTAGCGGGATGATAGATTTCCCATCAATCTGCGCTGGTTCGGTCCACTGATTGCATGGATAGAAAAATCTTACGCGAGAGTTTGACCAAGTTTTGCGGGGGAATTGGAACTCCACGCAGGCGCACGTTACGCTTAGTCACATGCAGTATGGGGTAAATCACTGAAGAGACGCCGGATTTCACTACTTCCAGCGCCTCTTCAAGTGAATAAACGTTGGAAATACTTTATCGAGGCGAGTCTTGCGTGCATATTTACCATCAAATAGTGCGACGACAGGTTTATGGTACTGGCGTGCAGAGCGCAGGAGGGAAAGCCGAGTTGCGCGTTCTAGAGGCTCAAGATGATTTCTACACGTCGAGGAAACTTCTTGGAGGAACTCGAAAAGGTTTTCAGCTTTGCGGAGAAGACTGCGCTCTTTGATACAGGAACTTCGAGTGGAGGAAAGACTCTTTTTAAACGCTCACTCTTGAAAATTCGGACATTCGGACAAACGGGTGTCCGCTTCGTCACAACCGCCCAAGCCCACACCGCTTCACACGTCCATCGTCGACTGGGGCGAGTCATCGTTCTCTGTTTACTGAAGGCTATGCCAAGAGTCTTATCTTGGCGACCACGATAATCTCGTCTTTCCAGTCTCAGATAGTTGCGTCAGCCGCCTGAAGAGTTGCATCCAGAGCTTCTGGGCATCCGGGCCCCGCAGGCACCGGGCTCCGAAAACACCTGAATCCCATCCGTGTCGTACTCGGCCGGTGGGAGGCGGACCTTCGGCGCATTGGCACCTGCAAAGTCCCGGAACTCTAGATTAGATCGACTCTTGCACCGGGAAGAAACATAGCCGGATATTAATGACCACGGCGTTGAGTGGGTAACAGACTTCCCGTGGCAGCGTCGATCACTTGGAGTAACATCCCGCAGACTCTAGTCACGAACCTGTTCAAACTTTGATGGACAAGAGGGCTCAAATTGAACGTCACATTATTCTTAGTATTTGTGGCTGAGTTGGCTCGACAAACATTGAAAGTCTTTCATTCTGGCACCTTTTGCACTCCGTTCCAGCTATCGTTGGGTCCCTTTCGGGGCTATACGGCGGACAAATTCTCGCTTTTCGCGCGCTTCAGTTCCTCGTGCATGTAGCGCTTCCAAAATGCCGAGTCGATGTATTTACGTATAAAAGTCAGTTTGGGCAGCCCGGCTCGGTCCTGATGCTTTTCCTGCTTGTGGAATTCAGTAAAATCGTCGACAGCAGCATCGTTGACGTCGACGAAGTCCATGAAGAACACAAAGTCGTTGACATATGGCTGATCAGTGTGAGATCGGCCATTTGCTTTGGCTTGTAGTATCACACGAGGACCAGCGGCGTAGACCCAGTCAAAGATTTCTATCTGCTACCTGGTCAGCAGCAAGAACGAGGCAAATATCTCCCACCTCTGACAGAGGATGCCAGGATGAAGCGTGATAGGAGACGCAGGAAGGACATACATTGGCCTCTTTTATCAGGCCACGCATCAGTCCGATGAAAGCAACATGTTCGTCAGCGCTATTGATGTTGTTTTCCTTCCCCGGTGGAGTCATGCTTGAGGGTGCTAGCTCTACAACTGCGTGTTTGCTCATGCAGTCTCTGTTCCCATCAGAATTGAGCAGCGAACGATGGATGATTGCACGAGTCGCCAGGAGATATCTTGCAGGAAGCTTTCGGACAAAGGAATGGGAAGAACTTACCGCACCCGCTCGAGTGAAGTCTGAGTCAGCTCCGGAATTGCCTTGTTGATCGCGTCAACGTAATTGAACGCTGACCGGACGTAAATGTTGTCTCGGTCCGCCTTGGTTGATTCTGAAACACGTGGACTCATTTTGCCTGAGGGTTTGGTGATGGTGCTAGAATGCCAACTTTGGAGGCCAAGTTGCGGAATTAAGGGAAATGCCGAGAAGCTAGGCGGCAGGCCGTGGGGTGATATTGGTGACGTACTGTCTCCATTGGCCTTCGCCCCCAAACTGGATATTCAACGAATAGGCAACAGGGCATACAATGCATTCGGTACTTTAGTACTGCTAGATCCACAGTTTCAATCGCAGTATGACGGGTCATGTTCTGCTCGTGCCTCCCCCTGAAAAGTCAGCATGCAATCATTAGGAACTCCGTCGTGGTCCAGAAACAGCGAGTGCGCGGCGAGAGCTGTTAATGGTCTGTAGGGCATAGTCTCACTAATAACAGCGGTAGTATGTCAATTCCGACGGTGTTCACGCATTGGATCAGTTAGAGGATGAAGAGCCTAGCCGTGTTTATGTCCACAACTGAGAGCAGGGCCCGCTAGTTGACCCAAGACCTACATTCTCCCACTGGCTCCCCGAAGTTCAGAAACACTACGAGCTGAGACACCGAGCATTCAGTCTACCTAGGCACCGATGATCTTGTCTTACAGTGGCTGTGGCCACCGTGCATGATATGGCTGGTGGCTTGGCTTGGAGGACTCGGTACTTGCCCAGAGTCCGGCCGAACTGGTCGCCATCGTGCGCTCCAAGATCCAGTTCACCGAATATTAGTCGTCCAAACTGTGGTTTTGTGGCAATACGTTCATGCGTCTTGGAAAGTTATACGATCACGCCATGGTGAACATTCTTTTTAGGATTTGTAGTTCATCAGAAAAGTCACCAAAGCTCAGACAACCGTCACAACCTACAGCCAGACGAACCCTATACTTCATACTTCTATTGAAATTTATTGATCAACGTCCAATTCTTTCTTACCCATACTGCCGAAATCTCGGATTCCTTATCTTGAAACCTGGATTCGAGCGGAAACATGGAATCGCTACTTCCTACAACGATCCGCCTCGACACGTCACTCCTCACTTGGGATCATCTTATTTCGACAATCACTTGGCTCATCGTCGCATCATGCCTTTTTGGAATTTTGACGCAGCTCTCCACGAGGAGATTAAAGGTTCCGATACCTTTGGCGGAGGAAATGTCTGATCCGATTGCCAGAAGGCGGGCATACGCTCCTTCATCAAAACAGCTCCTGGACAAGTTTTACGAGCGGGTAAGATAGGATGGGCCTTGATGAAAGGTCATTTGATGACCGACTCAGATGCTGACAATCAATCAGTTCAAAAACAAGCCTTATGGGTTGGAAACCATGGATGGTAAGAGTTTTAGTCTGAACAATCGTCCGGTGACTTTGAATTGACATTAATAGGAACCAAAATCGTGCTTCCGCTTCAATACCTTGATGAATTGAAAAGCCATCCAGCACTGAGCTTCAAGGCTTCAATTGACCACGTGAGTTGTCCCTTATCTCAAAGCAGAAGCCATAGACTCACTGGATTCTCAGGATGCGCTCTTGCCTTACACCAGTGTCGGAGGATTTGAGGCCTGGGGCGCCCACCAGATTCTGGCTAAGATGAACCCTACCCTTGGTAAGTTTTTCGTAACCTTTATTTTGAAGCCGAGCTAATCAAATCTATAGGAGCCTATGTTCCCGTCTTTCATGGCATGATTCAAGAACACCTTCCAAAACTTATTGGTCTTCCCGCAGGTATGCCGTATCAGACCGCCATGACCAGGGAAACCACTCACATGACAAGTAGAATGGACTCCCGTAAACCTCAGCGAAGCTCTTCTTCAGATGGTCGCAATTATGTCAGCTAGAATTATGCACAGCGAAGAGGCTGCTCGTAGCCCAACTTGGCTCAAGCTCTCAACGTCATTCGTCCATACCGCCATAGAATACGGATCAGCCTTGAAGTCCTGGCCGCCTGTTCTCCGACCTGTCGTCGCCTACTTCCTGCCTCAGCGCCTGGAGAAGGAGCAGCAGCTGGCAGGAGGACGCGAGATCATTGCCAAATCTCTGGCTAGGAAGAAGGCGCTAGGAGGGGCACCTCTGGAGAATCCACCCACAATGCTGGATCACCTTACCAGCGGGCAACATGCCTCCAAGGCTGATGACCTCGAGCTTCAACTCACCCTGCAGATGGCACTGGCTGTCGCCAGTATCCATACCACGTCATCGACCACCACTCAGGTGCTGTACGACCTGGCTGTTCAACCAGACCGGACCGAGGAGCTTCGAACAGAAGTGGTGGAAGTGCTTGAGAAGTCTGGCGGCGTTTTTACAAAACAATCCCTGGCTGAGATGAAGAAGCTTGATAGCTGGATGAAGGAGAGTCTGCGCATGAGCGCGCCAGACATGAGTAAGTCCTCTGGTTTTCATTTCGCATGTATGAAGTCATGATGTTCAGATGTACTGACGGGGTCTAGCCACATTTCAAAGAATGGCAACGAAGCCTTTGACTCTGAAAGATGGCACCTACATACCTGCCGGGACAAAGATGGAGCTCCCCACCAGCGCCATCAACTTCGACTCTTCGATCTATCCTGACCCCAAGACGTTCGACGGAATGCGTTCATACCGTGAACGCCAGGATGAAGGGTCAGAACACAAGCATTCTTTCGTCAGCGTTACTCGCACTGAGCTGGGCTGGGGCTTTGGAAGACACGCGTGCCCTGGACGTTTCTTATCTGACGTTGAGATCAAACTGATGTTTGCCGAATTCCTCCTCAACTACGAGATCAAGAACCCGGAGGGTGAACCACGATTCAAGAACATCGAGTTTGCGACAAACGTCCTCCCAGACCCGATGAAAGAGGTGCTGATCCGGGTGCGCCGGTGCTGAGCGATCAATATCAGCGCTGAGGATTCAACTGTCTACTCTCTTTTCTTACGTACTATTTTCCATCGACAATCAATTAGCCTATCGACATATTTTCTTCGAGAATTTTCATATCACTTATTCATTTAGCCTTCGTAGCGCCATAGATAGCATAGTTTACTGTCAGATCATTCTATTTAAATAGAGTACATCAAACATAGACTAGAGAACGAGTCATATTCTTCCTAAGTACACGGATAGCACCACTTCCTATCTTGCAATAGATATCAAGCCCTATGTATCTTATCGTTGGCCGCACTCCTCGTTGATGTGGGGCCGGTCCGCCGCACCGACCGACGCCGGCTCATGGTCCCGAGAAACGGCGCTCTTCTCATAATTTGTATCTATATGTCAAGACTGGTATACTGAAATCGAGAAAGGCTTGTAGACATCTTTGCTTGATTCGTACAGCTTTCGCAAAGATGAGGCCGTTGCCAAGGGGTATCTACACGCCACTCCCTTGCTTCTTCAAACAGAACGAGGATCTAGGTGCGTATCCCCCCAGAGCGGGCATGTTGCCGTCGAACTCACACGTAGACAGATCTAGAAAGCTTTGTGAACCACCTCAAATGTATAACCAAGCTTGCAATCAACGCAATTTCTAGGTAGCTCAGATAGCTGACAGAAAGAAGTCATCGCACAGGCGGGCACAATACCAGTCATCTCAGGCAGTGCAGGCGAGGCGGTGCATTTGGTTGGTCCCCGAGAGCTGTCCACTAATTAACATTTCTCACTTAGCTGATCTCACCATTTCTCAAGGATCGCGAAGAAAGAATCGAACTGATCAGGACTGCAAGAGAAACCCTTGATCGCATCGGGTGTTCAGATGTTCCCATCATTGCCGGTGTTGGCGGCGCCAGTACTCGGGAATCCATCAAGTTGGCTCGCGATGCCGCTGAAGCGGGCGCCGACTACGGTATGGTGATTCCGCCAGGATACTATGCCGGAGCTTTAATCGCCAATCGGGACTCCATCAAGAGTTTCTTTGTCGATATTGCAGAAGCATCGGAATTACCAATGTGAGGCACTGCTGATTTGACTCGGTACAGAAGAGCGCTGATTTGTCCTGGCTCACAGCATCATTTACAATTTTCCTGCTGTTTCAGGCGGGGTCGACATGGA
Organism: Colletotrichum camelliae; assembly: GCA_018853505.1. Taxonomy (NCBI): domain Eukaryota; kingdom Fungi; phylum Ascomycota; class Sordariomycetes; order Glomerellales; family Glomerellaceae; genus Colletotrichum; species Colletotrichum camelliae. The sequence continues at coordinate 3,158,949 of JAELVL010000005.1, read as the reverse complement.
TAGCGATCTCGTTGTAGACATCATCAAAGGATCACCAAACATATGCGGCATCAAGCTTACCTGCGCAGACGTGGGAAAACTCACGCGGATTTTGGCAGAGGCGAATAGCCCGGAATTCAAAGCAAAGTATCCCAGGCGAACGGACGACCTGGAGTTCACTGCCATAGACGGCTTCATCGACTTCCTTCTGCCCTCAGTCGCGGTCGGCGCTGGGGGCGCCATCAGCGGATTGCCCAATTTTGCTCCTGTGAGTCGACCAGATGAAAAGATATCTATTACAACGAAACATCGCTCATATCTCACAGAAAGCATGCGTAAAGCTGTGGGACCTTTGTCAATCGCACGAAACGGCGAAAGAAGCACTGGAGTTGCAGCAGCTGATCTCTCTGGCCGACCGTGTGCAGCTCAAGATGGGGGTGAGTTCGAGTCACTGGCGGCCTTGAGCAGCCCCTCAAACTCCCCAAGATACTGACAGACTCTCAGATACATGGAATGAAGAAACTACTCAACAGACAATTCGAATACAGTGCTGTGTCACGTCGTCCATTGCCCTCAATGTCCGATGACCTTGCCGACAGCATGTTTGCAGACCCCTATCTGCAGAAGCTGCTGGAATTGGAGGCGACGCTGTAGCAGAAGCCCAAGCGCCTATCTTTCTCCGTCATTTGCACTAAGAGGAGTGGAACACCAGGCGTCATAATCCCGGCAGTAGGCTCGTCGCATCAACTCTTGGGGTGCTTCTGGCGAATGAGGGGCAACTCATTTAGGTGTTGTTTTGTCACTAGGAAAAAGGAGCGGCCATGACTGGCCGAGCCTACGTAGATAAGCTTATCAAGATGGCATCCCTCCTATCAAATTCCCACGGACTTTATCATTGTTATCGTTCCTCAGGAGTCACAGTGATTGCTGCTTGAAATCCCATCCGTAATGACTGTTCGGCCTTCAATGTTTAGGTTCCAGGCTCTCTCATTCCAAGTGTTGGCCGCTCCTCTAATCTTCGGCATCTAGCCTGACCCGACAGCATGGAACAACCCCAGCCATCAACCCCTGCGCGCCCGCCGCCAGTTGGCCGCTTCTACAAGTCACGAAAGTCACGACCGTGTGACTGCTGTCGGAAGAGAAAAGTTGTCTGCGACATGCCGAAAGGCCCACCATGTCATCGGTGCTCCGCTCGTAGCTTATCATGTACATTTGTTCAAGGTCCGGGAGAAAGGAAAAGGAAAGAGCGTCGTCGCCTGTCGAGGTCGCAGTATCGCCTTCAAAGTAAGCTTGAAAGTTGCATCGAAAATTACCTGACTAAGTTGATGGATAGCTTCTGGGGACATGCTCATCAGGACTTCCCCATCCCGGACTTCTTCAACCTGACAGAGAATGATCTCCTGGCGGGCAATATCGAGCAACTTCATGATCCTGCACTTCTTGCGGTGAATCATGTGGCCTCAGCTGGAACTGAGACACCTTCTCAGACCTCCTCACACGACAACGACTCTTCTCAAGCCTCCCCGCAGTCAAATCACGGCCTCGCCCAGGCATGGGAAGAACAAAGAGGCGCATTGAATCACTCCGCTGTATTGACCGAGAATCGACCTTTACATCGATCCCTGGAAGCAATACCAGGGGCTTTCAGCTTCTTCATAGGCCCCACCGGAGCAGCCGATATTCACCTCCTCAACCGCGAGCAATATGATGCTCATGATGTTGCTCGTCCCAGATTAAGCGGTCTTCAATACAGACGCTTGAAACAGGGTGCTTCGCAAAAGAGTCCTGTCATATTTGGCATCACAGACCAGGAGCTCTTAGCGAATGCAGAGCCCAAGGTCGAGAGTTCCATCATTGATGGTGCTTGGGCAGAACTCTGGAGCATCGTGGATCCCCAGACAGCATGCCGCCTGATACAGCTCTATGGCCGCTTCGTGGATCCATGCTTTCCCGTCGTCGCCATTCAACAACTTCCATCGGGTCCCGAAGAACTCAGCAACATGTCTTTGGGTCTGCTGGCGGCTTTATGCGCATCAGCGCTGCCATTCATTATGCATGATGAAAGCCTATATGGCTTACTTCTACATCCACCTTCAAGCCAACGGTTGTACCGTCTATGTTGGTTAGATATCTCCCAGCAATTCCATGCCCCTTCTCTGGCAACATTGCAGGCCTGCCTCTTATTCCAGCAGAGACTCCCAACCAACCCTTATCTTTCAGACACAGCTTTCTCTTGGTCACTTGTTTCGAGTGCAGTCGCAGTAGCACAAACCATCGGACTGCATCAAGACCCTTCTTGTTGGGAGTCTGTGCCACCTTGGGAGCGACGGCTGCGAAAGCGATTGTGGTGGGCTACGTGGACGATGGAGAAGTGGGTTTCTCTGACAAGAGGAATGCCTACCCATATCCACCAAGACAATTTTGACGTCCCAGACCTTAGGCCGGAAGATGTGGACGACACCATTTCTCCGTCTGCACACAGCAAAACACACCTCTGCGAGCTAGTGCAGATGACGTGCATCATGCCAGATATCCAACAAACGTATTACACGACTCGCGGTATCGGGAGAACAGCGCATGACCTGCCACTTTCTTTGGACCTGGCCCGTTCTTCTCGTGCAAGGTTGAAGGAATGGCGTGATAGTCTTTCCTCAGGATACCGAACACTTATAGGGAAAACTCAGCTACCGGCAGCTCATGATGCTGGAACACCAGCTCAAGACGGTGAAGACGAAATGTACGGTATCGGTGCAGTTTATCTGTGCTACATCATCACCCACATGACACTGTTCCGCGCGTTACTCAGGCCACTTGATCGGTGGCCTACTATTGCGCTGCAATCTCCTCTTGAGGCCGAGGGACTGTTTACCGCCGCAAAGGCAGTGATCAAGGGCTCCATTCTTTGCGTCAAAGAGTTTGTAGAGATGCTGGAAAACATGACTGGATCCCAGTGGAATGGGTTCTGGCACAGCTGGAGTCGACAAAACTTCGCCATCGGGGGGTCATTCATGGTGCACTTGTTGCACATCACATCAGCATCTAATGCGGTTCGTTTCAGTGTTGGCGATGACGGAGACCTCGGGTTTGATGATGAGGACAAAGAACTCCGAGCATGGATTACGAGATGGAGAAGCGCGACTCGGGCGTCTGCAACAGGCGCCGCCGGCGCAAAGGGGTTGGCTAATTTGGGTCTATTGAGGGTTGAGACAATGCTTGGAAGATTACTGGCTTCCGAGGCGAATAATCTGTCCTAGAAAGTTCATGCAACAAGTCATAGCAAGTACCTTATGGTAGACAAATTGGATAGTTAAACGAAGCCTATTGTTGTGAAATTCGAATTATGTATACAAAAATGACGAAGACTTTTCACTCCTGTTCGGCGTTTTAACATAGGTTGAGCAGCATTCTTCCCTCATCCTTTTGGCACTCCCCATCATCTTCCTCAACCTTACTCGGAATCGGTACATTGGCAAGAGGTGTGAGTCGGAAAGCATGCCTGCGGGCCCCAGCTTGGTAGTCCAGTGTCTGGGAGTGCTGGGTGACACGCTGATCCCAAATGACAACAGTACCTGGCTCATACCGGACGCGACAGCAGAAGTCATGACCGCGGTTGATGTGGTCAAACAGAAATTTCAGAAGGTAGTCCGACTCCTCGTCATCCCAGCCAACAATGCGCTGGGTATAAGACGAGTTGACAAATAGGTTCTTCTGCCCGGTGACCGGGTGAACGGTCACAACTGGGTGGACTGACTTGGTGATAGGCCGACGGAGTACAGCCGCGTCACCATTGTCACGAATCTCGCGCTCAATGGGCTTCGCAGTTGTATGGATAGCCTGGAGCCCCTCAAGACGCTTGCGGAAGGATGGAGAGAGTCGGTTGAAAGCTTGGACGGTCTGTCACGAATTTCAGCGTTCTAGTTTCGAAAGTTATTGGTCGTTGGGTCTTACGCTGGAAATGATGGTGTCGCCACCGGCCCCTGGGGGAGATTCAAGCATGCAGAAGAAGGTTGCTCCAGGAGGCTGGCTTTCGGGAGACTGGTCGACGTGGAACTGGACAGGACTCTTGCGAGACCACGACTTGCGGATGCGCAGGTCCTCTTTGCTATCGTAGACAATAACGAACTCCTCAGGTCCGTTCTTTGGGTGCGGCATCCACCCGTGCTTGTGGAGTGGACCGAAGTATGATGCGATTTCCTTCTGCCGCTCAAAGCCTAGGTTGGTGAAGTCCTGGTCCCGAAAGACAAGGCATCCCCTTTGGGCGCACAGGAGAGCGAGCTCGTCTAAACCAGCGTTGGACAGCTCAGACTAAATTTCGGTAAGTCAATGTCCAAGAAGTTTGGAGATAACTATACATACAATTTGGACATTTCGCAGCTCAGTGCCGCAATGAGGAGACAGTTCGATGGACTCAACACCTTCACTGATTAGGTTGGGCATCTTCGGGTCGGCGCGGTGACCGGGGTCATCATGCTCAAAAGCCCCGACAGGCTCAACTTGCTCAAGAGGGTCATAGTGCGCTGACAGATAATGTTAGTGTTGTTTTGTCGATGGTCTTCAAGATTGGAATATCTTACGGAGATAGTCAGGATAAAGGGGACCGCCCTTCCTGTTGACTTGCACTTCCACAGCAGGCTCCTGTTTGGCGATCATGATGAAGTTAAGATACGGTTTATGATACTCGAATGTTGTTTGTGAAACCGGCTTCAAGTCGCTGAACCCGTCTTTTATTCTAGGATCAATTTAAGCACTGCCCGATGCTCAGCAACTTGAGGAGAGCATCTTCTTCATTTCTCCACGGTTCCACTAAGAACCTTGCGCGGGATCTACGCATAGCGTGTTGTCGGTGCTGGCCGAGATGGAGTTGGCCGCGCGATCACCGCGGCCAACGATAAGATAGGCGCCGGTGCCTTATCGCGGGACATCAATTCTGGGGTTCTTATCGCGGCCAACCTTCCTCCCCAGAGACTTTCATCAGAAGCCAAGAGTCGATTAACTCGGCTGACGTGCCGAATTCTGATGGTTTCTTGGTCTATGTGTCGGTGTGAAGATCCACAAAGAAAAGGCAGTATCATTCGCCATTCATGTTATCAGGCCGGCGCCAAATTCGATCACTCAAGTCTTGATAGCCAGGTCTGATATCGTTGTCGGTCTACTGTACTATTGAGTCTTGAGATTCAGCAAATGATCTACAGTGCATAAAACACACCCACGACCTCTCTGTCTGAGTGGAAATCTTGCAGCAGTTCTGCCCTAGAGATCTCGCCTGGAATATCCTATCAAGACGTTTTGGATCACAACCACCTGACGTTCAACGAATAGGCCGATGATGGGCAATCCCAAAGATGAAAGCACCTCTGAAAATGAGGTTCCTTCCAATCTTAACGATCAGACTCCAGCAGCCAAGCCAGCGGTAAAGGCCCTGGAGAATGGCCAAGGCAAAGATGTCGATATCGCTGCCCAGATCCTTGCCGACTATGGCGAAGAGTTCGACAGAAGCTGGACTCCTGAAGAAGAGAAGCGTCTAATTCGGAAGGTTGACTGGATGATTGTTCCGATCGTGAGTTGCTTATACCTGTTATCACTTACCGTCAACCTACTGACTGAGGAAAGCTTTTTGTCTGTGCAACGCTTTCTGGCCTTGACAAGACTGCAATCTCAGCTGCCGCCATCTATGGCATCCGCCAAGATCTTAACCTGACAGGCGAGCAGTACTCATGGGTCGGCTCAGCACCATTCTTTGGGGGCCTTCTATTCATGGGCCCGTCAGCCTACTTTATTCAGAGGTACGATCAGTTCTTACACCGAGCCAAGAGCTCACATACTGACATGGCGTGTTTGCCTAGACTGTCAGCTGTTGTCTACTTCTCGTTTGCTGTTCTATGCTGGGGCGTTCTTGCCTGCTCCATGGCCGCATGCCACAGCTTCGGTGCCCTTTTTGCGTGCCGTTTCCTTCTAGGCGGCTTTGAGGCTTTGCTTATCCCTGCTGTCACTTTGATCACATCCATGTGGTATCGTCCAGAAGAGCAGCCCCGCCGGAACAGCATCATTCTCAACGTCGTGGCTCCCATTATCAACGGCTTTGTTGCATGGGTAATCGGCTATTACAACGGGTCCTATGCGAAATGGAAGATCGTTTTTCTTCTGGTCGGCTGCGTCACCATTGCGTGGTCTGCCGTCATTTTCTTCTTCCTCCCCAGCAACCCGCTTGAGGCGAAGAGACTGAGCCCGCGAGAGAAGTACATCATCATCCAGCGAAAGGCGTCTGACAACGCTGGCATCGAGAACAAGGTTTTCAAGCCTGCACAGGTCAAGGAGGCTTTTGCAGATGTCAAAACTTGGTTGATTTGGTTCGCCATTGTTGCGCTTCAAGTTCCCAACGGTGGCTTGACCACGTTCAACACACTTATCATCTCCGGGTTGGGATTTAGCCCTCTTCAGACTTCTCTCTTGGCTATGCCTCCGGGTGCGATGAGTACCATTTCCGGTATCGTTCTGTCTTACATCGCGTCAACAACCCGCAAATACCGCACTCCGATTGTAGCAGGCTCAATCCTACTTCCTCTCTTTGGCGCGTTGTTGTGCTACAACCTCCCCCGCGACAACCTTGCCGGTCAGCTCATTGGTCTTTAGTAAGTTCAGTGCCCCCCAAAATACCTGGTACATGATTCTAATCTCCTTCAGCATCCTGTACACATATTGGGCGCCTTATGTCACATTAGTCTCTGTGTACCAGGCAAACATCGTCGGACATACAAAGAAGGTCACACTCTATGCTTGGTTCTATGTGGCTTGGGCAACTGGCAACATTGTGGGACCTCAGACCTTTCGCCAAGAGCAAGCACCAGCCTATACGGGTGGTACTATTGCCATGATTGTGTGCTACGTGGTGGGCATGATTTGTGTCCTTGCGTATGGTGCTCTTTGTGCCATGAGTAACCGTCGCAGAGAGGCGGAGGTAGATGAGCAGGTCGCTGCCTCGCAGGATTGGCTAGACTTGACGGATAAAGAGTACAAGGGCTTTAAGTACACGACTTGAGGAAGTTCAAAGACCACAGCTTTATGCTCCTAACATATATCAATTATGTCATGATTATTGATTAATACCTCCGTAGATGCTAATTATGTTTCCCAAGAAGATGTTGCCTGAGGAAGCGTTCCTGTCGCCTCAATTAGAATTTCGCTCGACCACCACAATGCTCACCACCAGGGATGAACACGAATTCGAAATCTTTGTCCGCATCATTCAGAGCTTTGATTAACTGGAAGGTCGAAGCAGGATCAACATTATCATCGAGCTCGCCCACGATCAGCATCAAAGCACCCTGCAACTTCTCCGCATGAACCACGTTTGACGAGTCTTCGTAAGACTTATCAAACAGGAAAACCCATCCACTGCTCATTCCACCATATCTTGTCCATACGATTATCGTGACATCCAGAATCTGCAATCGCAACTTTGTAGAAATTGCTGTGATGAATGAGCGCGGCGACGGCGCTTTGCCCTCCCGCCGAACCCCCCATGACGGCAACCTTTGAGGTATCCATCCAAGGGCGCGTCTCCGCCGCAGTCTTGATCCATGCGATACGATCAGCGAATCCGGCATTTGAGGTTCTTGTAGCAAACATCGTGGAACCTTTGAACGCCAATTTGTTCCCATGCCATCTAGGAGAACCACCACATATCCCTGATCTGCCCACTGCCGTTGCTTGGCTAGAACTGAGAATGCCTTGGGCGTATGAAAGTCATGAGGTCCGGCGTAGATATCTTCAAGGATTGGATACTTCTTTGACGCGTCGAAACTAGAAGGACGGATGATGATTCCGTATATCGTTGTCTCATCGTCCCGCCCTAGAGCCGGGAATCTTTCAGGGGCTACCCAGCCATCCGCAAGTAGCTTTTGAGTGTCGTCGAATCTTCCCTCAAGCTGAAGGATCTCTTCTCCGGTTTCCAGACTTCTGAGGGCAGATTGCGGGGTGCAGTCCACGCGCGACCAGGTATCGACGAAGAACTTATTGTTCGGAGAGAACGTCCACTCATGGGTGCCGTCACCTTCAGTGAGCACCTCAAAGCCAGTCCCGTCAAGATCAATGCGAGCCAAGTGCGCATGGTAGGGATCCTGGTTCGAAATCATCCCATATCCTCTTAACCACACTTGCCGGCTCGTTTCATCAGTGTGAACGACAGAACGAACATTCCAATTCCCCTTCGTGACTTGATTCTTCTGCTTTCCATCTTTCAAATCGAACAGGTACAAATGATTGTAGCCGTCGCGCTCGCTCATCCAGAGCATCTCGTCCGTCCCCTCAATTAGCCGATGGTAGGACTTGCTCGAGTAGTCGATAAAGGTGTCACTCTCCTCCTCAATCAAGGCTCTGACCTCTCCCGTAGTGCGCACGCCTAGAAGGCGGAGATGTTGGTGGCCGCGTTCGTTGAAGATGAAGCGATACTCTGTGCCGTCATAGTTCCAACCAATATTCTCGATGCTGTATGGATTTTGGAACAGATCATCACTGGTTTCGATCTCTTCCTTAGATTCCAAACTGAACAGTCGAGGCCGGTCGACTCTGACTCTATCGCCTGGCTTCAAGTACTGGACAGTCCGTACCTTCGGCTCAAGCTGATCTGATGGAGCTGACTCCCGAAGATGGAGAAGATGCTCTTCCTCCGGGGTATACTGCCAGACGATAACAAAGTCCCCTCTGGGCGATCGAATGATTCTTGACTTGTCGAACGGATTTTCTTCGGTGCCATTGGAGGACATCTGCGATTCCTGCGCAGAAGCATCGCGAAGCCACACGTTGTGGTCTCGAACAAAGACTTGACTTTTCCTTCGAGGGTCTTCTGTCTCATCTTGAGTTACCGATCCACCCGTGTCAGTGTCGTTGTCGTCATTCGTGTCTTCTTTTGGTTCATCGCTCTTGAACTTCATCTCTTCCGTGGTGCTCTCTTCGATGACGACAATATCCTCAGATTCCTCTGGAGCAACGTAGATCGCCTTCACTTCTTTCGTCTCCTCATTGACAAATTTCCAAACATGTCCCGAAAATGTCTGCTGCTCATGAGTCTGCCCTTGTCCGATTTTGTGATATAATTTGGGCTTGCCATTGAAGTCGATCCAGTACGTTGACAAAGGCCCTTCGGTATGGTTGACAAAGTTTACTGTCACGACTTGCTTCGTAGACTTGGAAGGACGCTCCTTGGCAAGGAATTGGGTTCCGGGCTGGTCGAAGTTGCCCTCCAGTTCTTCAAGGTTGCCATCACAACCAAAGGCCCATCTCTTCCCCTCATAGAGGAAATGGATCGATGATCCGTCAGGTGTGACATTAATCCAAGTGAATGGCAATGAGCGATGGTCGATATTTTGATTTTGGGGGGATACTTTCTGCTTCAGAGCATCTGCGAGTTTCTCATGATCAAAAGCCGGTCGGCGTGTTTTATTAACGGCATCCACAAGGACGAACTCGAATTTTGCTGAAGACAGATACCGGCGATACCAGAAAGAGCTCTCATTGGAAAGCCAGTGTGGCGAGATGGTGGTCTTCTGATGCATTCTTGCTCCATCGTGAGATACTAGCTCGAGGTGTTGATGATGCGTCAAGCTGTGCCTCTACTTGCTTGAGTGCTCGTTCTGCAAACTCCAGCGCGGCGGAATGATAATCGCCGTGAAGTTGGCGTCGAACGTGAGGCAGGTGAGATTAGGCAACAGTGAAATGGAGCTGAAATGATTCGCGCATTTGCCGAACCGATTTAAGCCGCCCGGGCTAGTGATATTGACCCGGCGAAAGCCTTGACCAAATGCGCGAGTAGCCCCAACGGAAGAGTGGACGATAAGTCCGAAGCACCGAAGTATTGATGATATAGATTAAGACGGGCTCATTTCGAGCCTACATTGGATCACAAGATTTTAGATCTGTTCTGGGAAGTGCCAGGTAGTGGTTAGAGAACCTCCGACCGCCGCCATAACGAGTCAGCCGGGCCGGAAGCCGAGTGGAGACCGGACGATTGTGCGGAAAGCTTGATAGGGGCACTGGGCCACGGCCCCGCATGAAGAAAGTTTCTCAGACACCACAGATCCCGGAGAGCGGGCCACATACCAAATATCATCAACCAGCACGGTCAGCATGTATGATCGGGATGCCGGAACGAGGAAGGCAAGACGTCCGAAGGGACCCAGGCTCACAGCTGAAGTTTGACAAAGGTTTGCGTCTCATCGTCACCTCTTAACGACCATCAAACATCAGAGACTAATCATCCTCAAGGCTGCGCGACATGTGAGCGACGTCGGATTCGCTGCGATCTTCAGAAGCCAACTTGCCACAAATGTTTCAAGAAAGGTTTAGAATGCCCCGGCTACACTCGCCCGCTCCGATGGATCAACGGCGTCGCAGCGAGGGGCCACCTTCGAGGTCGAGCGGTTTCAACCCGGGCTTCCCCTCCAGGGTCTCCACAAATGCCAGCAGCCTCAGAGAGTCCTCCACAGGTTGCCGAATTGGTGACTAGTGTCCCGAGTATTCAAGAATTGGTGCCTGCATCGGGGTTGGCAATATTCGATTTAGTCGCTTCGTCGAGCACAGAATCTTTCGCCACGGGCGCGAGGTTCATGGAGTATTACCGCCGAAACCTAGCCGGTCTCATGGTTTGGTTGGACTCTGGAGAGAATGACTACCGCAAACAGGTTGTTCCTCTCGCCGAACACCAGCCAGCGATCGGCTTTGCTATACTGGCATTCGTGGCTCAGCATGGAGCTATGAGCTGCCCAGCAAAGCCATCGCAGCCATTGCGGAGGATGCCCGGGACAGGTGCCTGCAACTGATCAGACTTAGAGCGCAGCAAATGACCGACAAGCTCATGGAAGGTTCCGAGCTGGATGATCATTCCGATGCTGTTGACGCTGAGTGGATGCTTGCGTCGATCCTCATCATGACCAATTATGACCGATGCTGCCCGAGGTAGCCGATGAGCACAGAAAAGCTGCCCGCACCATCGTGAACCTATTTAACAGTTCAAGTGCTATTGAAGAACGACAACTTTTCTCCTTCCTGCGTAATCAGCTCGCCATCGACGATGTGACGACGGCAAGCACTTCATTTGATCGATCTTTAATCAACAACGCAATCAAGCCCGTACCGGGATCGGACTCCTTGCTCTTCTCGAGGTATCTCACATTTTTACACCGAGTCACACTCGCTTCTGTTGAGGTTGTCGAGAACGGTTCCTCAAGTGAATTTCCGCAGAATTCACTGACCACGAAAATGATCCGATCGGAGTTTGAACAAGCCCGAGGGTCCACCTTGATGGCGGCAGGCCGGCTCGGCCTCAATGGGTCAAAGATGACCCGCGACTTCATTCGTCTGGTCGAGGTCTACCACAACGCAGGACTCGTGTACTCATTTCAGTGTCTGGAATGTGTACATGAAGACGGCTCCGAGCGAACAACAGCATGCAACAATCTCTTTGATCAGCTCACAGGATTTGAGGATCAAACGGCATTCGTACAGAATCTTGCTTGGCCAACTTTCATTGCCGGGACAGCATGCCATGGAAATAAAGAGCGACAGAGAACGATCTTAGCTTTGTTCACATCTATTCATCAGGCTACTCGATTCAATCATTACAGGGACGCGGTCAACTTCCTAGGAGAATTCTGGGCTGGTTCAGATGCCGATTGGCGACCACTTGCTCGAGCAAGAGAAGCGTCCGGCAAGAGAATCCTCGTCGTTTGAGCATCACTAGGTGTATTTGTTACTCCAACTCCTACCACCCTACATATGAAAGAGAGGCTGCAACGGGTGACAAGAGGTTCAAAAGTCGACAGTCTCTTCATCCTCAACACCAAACAATACTCTCATCGGATCCTGGTACTTCATGAAGCCTACACCTGGCTCACACAAACCATATCCAAGAAGTCTCTGGGCCTGGGGCTTCATCTTTCTGACCTTCTCCAACGGTACCATGAGAAACTGATTCTCGGCCGGCCGCAATGTTGGCTGACAGAGAAATATTCCCACGGTCTCTCGGTACTGGTCCCTGCAAACGTCAGCGATTCAAGTTCGGATGGCTTTCATCAAGACGATGGTCGATGAGAGAACGTACTTGGTAATGTTGCCGCCGCCCGCATGATAAGTGTTGCCAAGGAAGATGCACGCATCACCGGGCTCGAGTTCGGCTGGAACAGTTTCTTCATCAAACGGCCGCCGCTCAGGTCCCCAGAGATGAGACCCCGGGATGATCACAGTCGCTCCATTCGCCGCCGTAGTCTTGGTCAGCGCAGTCACGCAACCGATCATCACCGGCAACTTCTTATCGTGAGGGTGGTAGTCACTGGATACTTGTCAGCTGGTTCCCTCAAGTCAACCATCATCATCATTAAACTCACTTATCGTCGCGATGCAGGACCTGACGCTTGCCACCTGGATTGACTCGGAACCCGACAGTCGAGGAAATGATTGGCTTTCCGCTCACAGTCTTCTGTTTGTCACCCCTCCAGAAAGTGTAAGAAGAAGACACCATGAGATTCGCAACGTCTGTGTAGAGTTTGTTACAGGCGAGTTCGACGCAGTTGTCCGAGATTGCTAGTAGTCCGGAGGCTCTCTGGGTTGTAGGTGGAAAGAAGCCATATTTATCAGGGATATCTTCGTCGAAGTAAGGCTTCAGATCCCTCTTGATGGAGTCCGCTAGTTCGCGGGTGATAAGCTTCTCGACAATAACCCCACCATCACGGTTGATGATTTCGACCAACTTCTCAGGCGTGGTCGAGGGGTCTGTGGCGTCGCAGCGCGCCAAGGGTTGTGTAGTATTGGATGTATCGGCTGACGGCATTATGGAGACAATAGAAAATGAAGTCTACATTACGCAAAGGTGTCCAGCTGTCTCACGAAGAGTCTTTATATCGTCCATCTGAATACATATGAAGAAGACCTGGGTTATCCATGATACAAATGAACCCTAAAATCTCAGGATATTGCCTTTTTCGAGTTTAGCCATGTCAAGGGTTGTCCACCAGCCAGCTGCTTCACATGATGCTGCCCAACCAAAGATAACTGACACGTGTGACTGTTCTGAGGAGATAAGATGGACTGGGGAAGAGGTCATCTATTACACGGGATCCCTGTTACTTTGGTTTTCTCAAAATAATGCCCATATCGGGCTAGCGTGATTCCCGGCCAGCTCAAAGTTGGAGTTGCGGAAACTTGTTTGGAGTGGAGGTTGTGGAGATGGGACGGTTTGCTTCCAACTCCACACGAACATGTTCACTGCGCACATTTCTCAGACCGCAATCTCTTGGTAGATTGTGCATTCGTACCTTATCGGCACCAAATGCCTCAAATATGTCCACAGAAATACTTACGCTTCGTTAGATGGATGTGTATTAACTAGACTTGGCGGGTGATTAAACTCCGAAACCTCTCTGTGAGGCGTTGCAATCCAGGTGTCGCCCACAACCCCGAATAAATACCCTCAAAACTTCCCGATGGTCGTCATCATTCTCTGATGTCAATATCTTCTTCTGTCCCGACTATCTTCCATTTTCTGCTCGTTGTATTCCGTCAACGCCTCGGCCATCATGTGAAGAATTGCCATAGGACGAGCCATCTCTCTGAAGGCCTGCATGTCCTGCGGATCGGAGACATAGAATTGGACTTCCTCATCGTCGCGGCCGTAAGGATCCGCGCAAGGGTACTTGAATCCATCTTGGCTCCACAACTGCAACCGGCGTCTCACGATGTACACAGCAAGATCCTCGTTGAAAGTCTTGAGGCGGTCCATCTCGTGTTGCTCAAATCTTGCGACAGCCCTGCCGAAGTAATTGGAGTTTTCACCAAGGAATTGAATGGCGGATTGAGGGCCCTCCTGGCCGTGCCTGTCGCAGAATGTGAAGGTCGAGCCAAATATGTGATCATCGGAGGTGCACATGTATTTGACGTAGGCAGCGCGCCACTTGCGACGTGCCTCAATGTCGGGCATATCGTCCTACACCAGAAGTTAGTACAATATCGCGGCAGAGACAGACAACGTACCGATGCCTTAGGAAGGTCCGTCGTCCATTTACCAACATGGACGATCAACTTTGAGTCGTCACGAGGAGCAGGCTCGGGACGCTTGCCGGCAGAGTCGGCAGTCGTCCAGCCGTCTTCAAAGACCAGATCCCAGAGACCGTTGATGTCGATAGCCTCAAACTTGAATTGGGGTCCGAGGGTCTCTCCAAGTTTCTCCCATACATCGCGGCAGGCCGTGATCTCTCTGGTAGGAACGTCGTCAAACGATTTGTATGTGGTTCCTCTCTGGCACCCACGGTTGTCGCGAGGATTCGCTGTCGAATTTCGTCTGCCGATGCGAAGAAAACGGAATTCCTCGGGAAATTCTCCGCTCCATGAAAGTCTGCGGCCCAAAGGCATTGCGTTCAGGTGACAGGTTGAAGTTTAGATGACTTGTCTCGATTGCGTCTTGCCGTTGATGGTCCAAGGTGTGTTCGCTGTGTCCGATAACACAGCAAGAGAGACAAGAGGCGGTCTCCGGTACTAGGTAGCGGAAACACTTATATAGTGCTCAAAAAGGCGCTGATGAACAGTACAGTTGAGTGAATGCTATGATCCAGCTGCTTTCATCTGACAGTCCCATTCCTAGGCGCCGTGGGTGCTTTCAATGGTGAATGCGACCTCGCTGGACGAAGGCCTAGGAGTGTCTGAATGTCGTTCAGCACGGGTCCCAAAACGTTTCAATAGGTAGTATTCCAGAATTTAAGACAATGACATCAATGAGGAACACCAGAATGAAGGGCTTTCTCAATTCAGAAGGTAACAAATTAGGTCACTTTTTCCAATAGCAATCATGTGCGTCGCAGTGGATCTGTGCAAAACGATGTGATGTATTAAAAGCCGGCGTGCTAATCATGGGTCTGTATGCCCAACACCGCCAAGACCAAAACCAAGCCAATTCCAAGCTGTGAACAAGAAACCCCCCCTGCATCATCTAGACGTCCGCATCCCCCCTTGTACATCTACTCCTCTTCCTCCATCTCCTCCTCTCGCATGTATTGCTCCACCAGGCGGACTCGCTGGAGCTCGTCCAGGTCTTCCTGAACATCCGGGAGAGGCTTGGGTCGACCGATGACACCCACACCGACGTTGGTGCGGCGGGCGAGGGTGACGATACGGTGGCGAGCCCAGTAGGTCACCTTTTCCCAGTTGTAACCTCCCACGCGGTCCACTTCGTTGGTGTCGTAATGGGAGGCCACCATTCCTTTGACCTCCTCGAAAGACATGTCTCCATCAATATCGACGGACTCAGCTGGGATCTTCTGGTAGTTGGAGTCGACCCAGACGAAGGCCAGCTTTCCGCCGAACTGAAACGAGGCCTTCAGCATGACAGGCTGACGAGCGCGACGATAGTCGGGAATCATGTTTCCCTTGGACCTGACGGGGACATCTTCGTTCAGGGTGCCGACGTAGAGGGCCGTCTCCTCGCTAGTCCGCTTTCGAAGCAGACCGGGGCTCGGATTGTCGGTCTCGGTGGTCCATCCCTCGGAGAATACCTTCTCCCAAAGGGCATTTCGCATCTCGTTGATGTTATTCGTGGACTGGTTTTTCTGGGCGAGTGTACCGAGAAGATCGTCGCAGAGCTTCAGGTGCGCCTTAGAAAGATCGGCGACTCTGGCGATGACTGCCATGGTGCCTTTTTCCTTGGTCAGCTTGTTTGTTGGTTCTTCCTTGGAAGTATTCTGACTGAACGAACCAGAAATAGTACCAATGGAGGCAACGGCGGCAGTGACAATGACGCGAGAAGTCTAGAGATGACGGCGACAGGCGATAGTGGCAGCGGCAACAGCGACCACAGGCCAGAGGCGACGAGAGATAGAAGTGAAGCGAAGTATTGATAAACAAAGATAGAGCTGTGCACCAAATGGCCGATGAGGTTTGTGATGTGAAAGCTAGAGTTGTTCGTGGTGGTAAGGGTTGAAAAGTAGGAAGTTCTTTGAGATTTGTGCGCGACTGAACAAATATTTAACTACTTGAAAGAATTTGTTCCTTCCTCGTCTACAGAAAGTTAGGTGAGGTGAATGCTTTCAACCTGAAAGTGAACAAGGCGGCACACCTTAGTTCAAATTCACCTGCGACGGAGGAGGCGAACGCGCAAGATTAAGATAAAGAAGCTGGGCAAGGTGAAACTACATTATTTCTCCAACTAAACCAAGCTCCCCGTCCTTGTAGACCAATATTCACTATATCAAGCAGTCTGAATTAGAAGTGTTCAGTCCCTCTCTGACTTTCCAGACATAGACCACAGGACTGATCCCATTCTGCACAACCTCGAAACAAGGGCCCAAGCTACCCTCGATCGGCTTTATAAGTGGCTGTCCTGAAGATACTTTGTTCCAATCATCGACGGCCTCTTGTCCCAGAGATGATTTAAGTAAGGGGAACCATTCCTCTGCGCCACAGTTTCCGCTTTGCTGGCAAGTATGCAAGAAAGGAATCGCGAGATTGTCGAGTTTCTGAGTTCCGTTGTATTTGGCCCTCATCTGAGCATCAATGTTGGCGAAGTGAAGCATGCCCCGTCCGTATGGAATTCGTTGGGCGTCGCGAATCTCCCATGCGACCTCCTGGGCTTTCTCGTCGGTGTAATTCACCGTCGGATTGGTGTAATACTCGACCGCTCTGGTATTCATCTCGTTGAGATATTGGTCCGTAGTGAGCATGCCGGCGCGCCAAAGAAGCCTCAACGACCAGAACTCGGCTCCGCCTTCGTTGTATCGAGACTGTTCCGCATTCGTTCCGCTGGACCACGGGGTCCAGTTGTGTGTCATCTCATGCGCCAACAGTGTGATGACTCTGTCCTGCGCCAGCCCGGTGTCCCGGTTGTATCCAAATAAGAAGGATCGTAGCAAGGCAGTACCGCCAGCGCCAGTTCCGACGGTCCCAGCACGCTGTTCCTCGTTGATGCGAATGAAAACGCGGTATGGGTCTGTGGAATTATCTTGCCAGAATTTGGTCGAGTATGACAACAAGCTTTGAAGGTACTGTCCGACTTGATCGATGTCGAAAGGAGTCTTCTCAAGCCAGTAGATCCCAAACTTGCCGTCAGGGGCCGGTTGGCATGCTCGGATAGCCCTTGACGTCGCCGACGATGAAAAACGTCTGGGTCAGCCGTGTCACAGGCCCGACGAAGTTGTGGCTGTGAGGTCCTACGCCGTCGGCCCAGGTGTATGCGGCACCCTGCTCAGCTGAAATATTCCAAGAAACGGTGATGTTGTAGTTATCACCCGATAGAGGGTTTGGAACAGGTACCAGAGCCCACATCGAGCCAGTGAGACCACCGGTGGCGTTCCTAATATCGAAATGAGGCCCTGGAAGAGCACTAGTGTTGACGGAAGCAGGCTTTGCCGTGAACTCGATCGATACAGGGCCTTCTGTGGCTCTTTTCGGTGTCCATTGTTGAGTCGGTAGCCCAAAAGGACCTTGGTCTACCTCTTGGAAGTCCAGAGGCAGGGCCCCTTCCTTGTCGGATGCTGTCAAGCCACTGGCACCGTATTGCGCAGATGCTACGCTCGCGATGGTTTTGGGCAACACTACTAGCGTCTCATTGCTACCACATGCCCTGCTTAAAATGATTTTCCCGTGAAGGCGATAGTCATCCTGGGGACCTGGGCCAGACTCGGCGTCAGCGTGAGATGGAACTTGGGAACGGCAGTCGACTCGTTCAAGAACGTAGTATCTGCCGTCGCAAAGCCAACCAAACCGGACAGGGCGATGGATTTGAATCGAGACCAGATCATCACGACGACGGTGTTGAGAAACAAGGCGATTGCTTAAGTTAAAAAAAGAAGAAGATAGCAGTCTCAGATGTGAGATATAAATATTAGTATAGGTAGTTGTGATACACTTAGTTAACTAAGGTAAGTAAGGTTAATAAATAGGTGAAAATATGTAATTTATTTAAAGTTAATAATATAGTAGTGAAAGTAGTAATATAGTATTAAATACTAGAGAGATTTTTACTTTCTTATTAACTAAATTCTACTATATCTCTATTAAATAGTAAAAGTAGTAGTATTTTAATACTAGTAGTTTTTTCTTTTTATTATATATTATATACTATATAAAGTTTTAAAATATTACATATCTTATAATAATATAATTACTATACTTTTTATATAAAGTATATAATTTACTATATTTCCTTTCTATCTTATATATTATTAGCTAATATCTTTATATAGTAACTAAGCTTTTAGTATTAATTTCCTATTACTAATATTATCTCTTTTTTATATATTATTCTTAATTAACTTATCTCTCTATTTATATATACTTTATTAGTATTAATAAAGTTTTTTAATATTTTATTTAAAATATTCTTAATTAAAATATTAGTAATATTATTATTACTATTAATCTAGTATATTTCTATTAATTTATATTGTTTATATAACTATTAGATTATTATAATATTAACTATTAAGTATTTTTATTTATAATATTAAGTTTAATAAAGTATTTATATAATAAATAGGAGTTAATATATATAATAGTTATAATTATTAGTTAATTAAACTTATAATAATCTTTAAAATAAAAGTAATAATATATATTATATTATTACTCTAAAATATAATATAGGTTTCTAATATTAATATACTTCTTATAATTTATTTACTTTTAATTAAACTATAATAAACTATATTCTTAGTTATTTTAAACGTATTATTAATTTATATTTTATTTATAAGGATAATAATAAATCTTAGTTAGAAAAATAAGTTCTTATTATTAATAAAAAAACTATTAATAAATATAAATAACTTAGTTTCTAATAAATTAAAGAAAATATATTAAAATCTTCTATTAGTATTTACTATTTACTACTTAATCTACTTATTTAGTATCTTTATATTATTAGTTATAAGATCTTAGTATTAAACTACTACTAATAAATTAAAATATACTTCTAGTTAGTATATTAAAGCTATATAGATATCTTAAGCATATTACTTAATATATTACTTCTTAATACTTCTTTTATTAGTATTTATATTAATAAAATAAAGCTTTTATACTTACCTTTTCTAGTATAATAAGATTTACTATCTTTTTAAAAACTATAATATCTCTATTAAATATAATAAAGTAACTTTTTATTAAATATTCCTTTAGTTTAGTAGTAATCCTACTTACTAGAGCTTTTTCTTTTTTTTTGTTAAAAATAATATTAAAAATACTAAAAATATTATCTATTTATATATTAATAAGTTTAAATAAAAGGTTTTCTACTAAAGTAATTAGTAAGTAAAGATTATATATAGAAGTTTATATTATAAGCTTATTAAAGTAGTATTTACTATATATCTCTTATTAGTATATTTCTAATTTAGTAAAGCTATATAGTAGCTTAATAATCTCTATAATAGTTCTTTCTAGATATTTATTATAAAGTTAAGTAGATAAGTAAGTAAAGATTAGTTTATTAAAAATACTTACTAACTAGATATAAGTTTAAGTAATATCTCTTACTTAAGTAATAAATCTAAGTTATAGTAATATAGATATAAAGATAAGAAGTAGTTATTAGCTTATATATTATATTATTAAACTTTATATTAGAATAAATCTCTTACTAGAGTTGCTATACCTTTATGCTATAAACTATACTTTTTCGTATAGTTTTCTGTCTTTTTCTTTAACTTCTTAGATAATATATATATTGAATAGCTGTATATTATTATAAGTACTTAGTTTATACTCTATAAAGTAGAGAACACCTCTCTTAATAAGGCTGTTGATCTCTATTACTAATACTTCTTTAAATAGTTTGCCTTGAGTTGTAATAATACTATTTTTATATAGCTAAATTGCTTATACTAGGGCTATGTTCTCTTTAGCTGTAGGGAACTAGCTTGCTATAAAGCTATTGTTTTTATTGTTAGATATCGTCTTAAAGAATATTTCCTATAAGTTAAAGCTTATCTCTAGCTATATTATATTTTAGTATAAAATTATTAAGTTTTATTAGTAGAGTAAATATCCTCTTTAGTATAATATAGAGGTTTCTTTTTATAAAAAGCTTAAGTTAATAATAGTATAATCTTCTATTAATTTCTCTATATCTTTATTATTCTTATTATTAAGTATAATATCTTTCTTATTAAGCTTATTTAGAAGGATATTTAAGTTCTTATAGAAGAGTTTAATATATATTAAATAAAAAATAGATATCTAATACTTATATTAATAATATATTTTTCTCTTTCTAAAGAAATAAGTTAATATAGGCTTTATTAGTTTCTTTTCTTATAGTAAACTAATATTTTTTGAGTTTATAAGAGGCCTATAGTTTCTATTATATTTAAGTTATTATATATTATAAGTCTAGCTATAATTTATTTCTTAGCTTTAATTTTTTATATTTCTTTTATTACTTTATAGATTATATTTACTCTCTCTATAATTAATAGTACTAGTAATAATTCTTTTATTATCCTTAGATATATACTAGAAATAAAGAGGGTTAATATAAAATTATTATGATTAGTAGTATTATTAATAGCTTTTACTACTATTTAAAAGATGTTTATATAGTCTATTAATAGGAAGTTTTTTTTAAATAATATTATATACTTTTTAGAGAAGTATATAATATCTTTTAACTTTATTTATATTATTATAAACTTTAATAAATACTATCTTAACTATAATCCTTATTATATCTATATTCTAGTTAAACTTATTTAAAATATAGTTTATATTAGTATTTATTATAATAATCTTTCGGGGTTTAATATATATATTAATATAGTAGTTTTATAGTATATTTTATACTACGTCTAAGGTTTAAGTTCATAAGAATTATACTATATTAAAAGATATAGTTTTATTAATAATATATAATATTAGTAATCTATCTATTTAGATAGTACTAATGATAATAGTATAGTTAAAGTTAATATTATTTTTAAAGTTTAGTTTAAATCTAAATAAGTTTAAGCTATTCTTTTAGTAGTATTTATAGTAAGTTATAATCTTTTAAATAATTTCTTAATTAATATTATATTTTAACTTATTAAGAAGGTTTTATAAGTATTTTATAGTTAGATATCTAAATTATTTATATAGGTACTATACTTCTAGCTTTATAAGCTAACTATCTACTAGTATTTCTTCTTAATTAAGTATTATCTATAAGTACTTCTATTTATAGATAATAAGTACTCTAATATTACTTTTTATAATATAATCCTTTAAGTTATTATATATTACTCTTATTTTAGTTATATCTTAGAAGTAGAATAAGAATAAAGTATTTATAAGGATAATATAGAACGTTATATAGCTTAATAGAGTTAAGATAATTATTATATTAATAGATTTAATTTCTTTTTTATACTAAAATATATTTTTATTTTACTAGCTTTTAATATATTAAGTTTAATAGAATATTACTTCTAAAAAGCTTTAAATTATTTCTTACTACTTATTAAATATTTTATTATACTAGTATCTAATATAATACTATAGAACTTATTAGCTATATAGATTAAGTTAAATAAGAATATCTAGAGTATTTTTATATAGACTTTTATTATTTTAGGGTTTTATTCTCTTTTAATATACTATATTACTTAATTAATTAGTTATTAATATATTTATATTAAGTTAAATTTAATTCTTTTTAATATTACTATAATAAAATTTATAGTTAGTATATAAAAGACTAGATACCCTGCTTAGAGAAGCTAGGAATAGTTCAGCTAATAAAAGCCAAAGGAATAAAGAAACCTATAGAGCTAGAGTATAGAACTCTCTATAGCAAGGACTTAGTAAATACTTATTAAAAGCTAAAAATAAGGATTTTAGAAAAAGTAAGTAAAAGTAATATAGTAATACTAGACCTACTTTTTAAGTACTTCTACTATTAGTTTAACTTAACTATAGTTTATAGCTTTTAATACTTTTATAATTCTTTTACTTTTACTCTACTTTAAGAAGGTTAGTAATAATAATAGTACTATATATTTAAATAATACCTACTAATTAGGATAATAAACTTATAACTAGTATTTACTAAGTATTAAGTAAGATAACTTATATAAGCCTATATAGAGAAGATAACTTTAGTAAATAATTAGAGGATAATATAAGTTAACTAAGAGAAGTAAGAAGCTATACTTTAAGTAAAGCTAAAAACTTTAAAGGGAATAAACTACTTATACTAAGTACTTACTACTTAGATAATAAATATATATAAGAAGATAGGGAATATAAAACCCCCTCCTATATATAGAATAAGCTATAAAGCTAGATATCTATAGCTATAACTAATAAGCTAGCTTAAGCTAGTAAGCTATAAAAAGTAAATAGCTAGCTATTAATATAGTAAATACTAGCTATAATAGCTAACTAGTATAAGCTTATTATAGCTATATTAAGTAACTAAGTACTTACTAAGCATTTACTTAAAGTTTTTAAAAAACCTCTTAACTATAATATAGTATATCTTACTAGTAAAGCTATAAATATAATAAAAGAAGATTAGTTTACTATAGTAGAAGAAGTTTATAAGTATTATTTTAGCTACTCTAATAGCTAGTATATCTAGTAAGTACTAAGTATTATAAAGTATATTATATAGATAGAATAGTAAACTTATTAGAAAATATTTATAAACTTTTTAGAAAAAGAAGTTAACTTAAAGTAGGAAAACTTTTAAATCTTTATTAGGAGGTAATATATTATATCTAAGCTATAAGAATAGAATTACTATAATACTTTTAGATAATACTATTAGAAAGATAATAAAAAACTTATTATATACTAAGCTTACTAAGAAGCTATTAACTAAGTATTTAGTAAGCTAAGTATAAGTAATATAAAAATATATACTTTCTTCTAGGGCTTTATTAAAACCTTAAAAGATAAATTATTTAAATAAGATATTAATTATATTAATACTTATACTATTATACTATATACTTAAAAGCTATAGGAAATTATAGATAGGAGATATATAAAGAAACTTACTAGCTATTCTAAGTTATATAAGTAACTATATTTAGGTTTCCTAGACTACTCTTATAAGAGTAGCTTATAACCTTTATAGTTAGTAGACTATAAGGAATACTATCTAGAGACTTTATTCTAAAATAACTACTTAGTAAACCTTTATATAACCTCTAACTTTAATAATAAACTATTTAACTTTTAGAGTTTTTAATACTATATCTATAAGAAGTATAGCTATATTATAACCTATTATACTAAGAACTATATATAACTAATAAGTAATAACTAGAACTTAAACTTAAGATAGGATAATATAAATATAATTATAGTACTTTATATAACTAATACTAAAGACTTAGGAAATAAATAAGTATAGAAGTAACTCTAAGAAGCTTTATATTAGAAATTACTTTAGTTCTAAATAAGAAGACTATTAAGGGATAGATACTTATACTCTAAGTATCTAGTAAAATTAAGCTTAAAGTTAATATAAATACTTATATAGTAATAGATATTATTAGGGAAAATCTTATAGAGAAACTCTAATTAAAAGAGGTTATAAGTATTATAGTTCTAGAATTAGTAGACTTCTAAGGAAAGCTTATACTTATAAGTAAGGTTTACTAGTTTACTTTCTTCTTGTTAGATAGTAAAAGCTACCTATAGAAGATCTACTAAGTATTTATTATAAGCTTATACCTTAAAAAAGTAGAAAATATCTTTTTATTTAATAACTCTATAAATTAAAAAAGTATCTATATAAATACTTATATATATACTTAGTTATATAAATATATTTTACTTACTAAGTTAGAGGTAATTATCTAAGAAGTTATAGAGAATAGCTAATAAACTTATATTATATACTTAATAGATACTTTAGCTTCTAATAAAAAGAATATTAGTACTTTAGATAAGTAATTACTAGATAATAAGTAGAATAAGAGAATCCTTAAAAAACTTTAAGTATTTACTAATATCTTTAATAATAAAAGTATAAAGAAAGTTTTTAAACTAAAAGGAGTAGTATATTATATTAAACTAAAGCTTAGTAAAGAGCTTCTTTATAAGTTTATATATTTTATATTAGTAAAATAACTATAAATCTTTATAGAATATATCTAAGAGATAGAAGCTATAAGTTAAATCTATTATTTTATAAGCTTTATAAGAGCGTCTATTTTATTTATACTAAAAAAGAATAGTAGCTTATAGCTATATATAGATTATTAAGGATTAAATAAAATTATAATAAAAAACTAATACTTTCTACTAATTAGTAAGTTTCTAGATAAGCTTACTAAAGTAAAATTTATTTTAAAGATTAACTTAAGTAAAGTATACTATTATATTATAATTAATAAAGTAAACTAATAGAAAACTATATTTAGAATATAATATAAGTATTTTAAATATAGTAATACTATTTAGATTTACTAATATTTTAATAATATTCTAAGTATATATTTATAAAATACTTAACCTCTTAGATACTTATTATATTATATATCTAGATAATATCTTAATTTATTTAGATACTAAGAAATAATATATTAAAAACTTTTATATTATTCTATACTACTTAAAAACTATTAAGCTATTTATAAAACTTAAAGAGTATAACTTCTATTAAATAGAAGTAAACTTTCTAAAGTTCTATATTACTTAAAATAATATTAAAATAGACTTAGAATATATTTAAGTAGTTACTAAATAGCTAGTACTAAAGTTTTTAGAGATATATAAGTCTTTTTAGGATTTTATAACTTCTATTATAAGTTTATAGTAAGATATTTCTATATTATAGCTCTTATAAATAGTATACTTAAGAGAAGCTAAAATAGTATAAAGTTAGAAGTTTTTATCTAAATAGGAGAGATATAAATTATATTTAAAACCCTTTATAGAGTATTTACTAAAGTATTAATACTAAGATATTATAACTTTATACTAGAAATATGAGTTAAAATAGATATATCTACTTAGGTAGTATTTAGTATACTTTTATAGAAGTATAAAACTATTTAGTATTTAGTAGCTTTTTAGTTAAGAAAACTATTTAATATAGAATAATACTAAACTATAGGATAATAAGAGCTTTTTATTATTATTAAAAGTTTAAATTACTAAGTATAATACTTTTAAAAGCTTTTTAAAAAATTCCTAGTTCTTATAGATTATACTATACTAAAAAGAGTGCTTACTATACCTATATAAGATATTTATAAAAGACTTATATAATAGGTTTACTAATTATTAGCTTTTAACTTTAAAATCTAATATAGATTAAAGATTACTAACTTAGTAGATAAGCTATTCTAATACTCTAATTATATAGTAGAAAATACTAAAGTAGATAATATATTTCTTACTCTAAGAAGAAAGCTTAAGCTTATTAGCTAGCTTTTAGTAATAAACTACTAATATATTACTAAACTTAAAAGATAAATAGCTATTATAAAAACTTATATCTAAGCTATCTAGTAAAATATATAAGAACTTTACTAGAAAGCTAGCTTTAAAGTTAAGAGATCTTTACTTTTATATTAGAACTACTTTATAAAAAGTACTAATACTTTATTATATATTATAATATATATTAATATTATTACTTACTTTAAGATATATATAAGTATTATATTAATTACTCTATAAGAAGAAAGTAATATATTAGAGGATTTAAGGGGAGCTAGAGTTATTATACTAGAATAGTATATCTATATACTATAATAAAGGAGCTTATCTAAGATAAAATAGCTTATATACTATGCTTTAGTATAAATCTTAAATAAATAGTTAGTAGACTATAAGCTAAAAACTACTTCTATAGAGATATTATAGCTAAGGTTTACTAAGATACTAAGGAATACTAAAAGTACTAACTTAATAAAAATAATATCTTTTAGTTTAAAAGAAAACTTATTATCCTAGAAGAGAGATCTTTCTACTATAAAATCTTAAAAAACTACTATAATACGCTTAGATTAAGCTATATAGGAGTAAATAAAACTATAGAACTTATTCTATAGAAGTTTTACTAGCTATACTTAATAGAAAATATATAGTAATATATTACTAAATATTTATACTACTAAAAAGTATATATACTATAGTATAAACTATATAAGTTATTATAAATATTAGAACTACTAGTATACTTTTTCTAGTAGATTTTACTAGACTTCTTAACTAGCTTACTAGAGAGCTACTAAGATAATAAGGTTATATATAATATAATCCTAGTAATTATATACTAAATAACTAAGGTAGCTTAATTTCTAGTAATAACTAAGTAGCTAGATATTATAAGCTTAGTAAAGATCTTATATTAAGAAATTAAATATTAGTATAATATATTTAAAGCTATTATTAGTAATTAAGATAAGTTAATTACTAGCTAATTTTAGTAGGATTAGATAAAAGCTTAAGATATTTAGAGATACTTCTCTATAGCTTAGTATCTATAAATAGATAGCTAGATAGAGAGAATATATTAAATATTAACTATATATCTTACTAAGTTTAATAAAAGTTTATAAAACTAATAAGCTATATAATTAGTTAAAGCTAAATTTTCTTATAATAATAGTAAGTATATTACTATTAATATCTCTTTATTTAAAGTATTTATAAGCTACTATCTTAAAATAGTAGACTTCTATTTACTAAATATTAAAATTTAAACCTAAGAAGTTAAAGAAAGACTTAAAAAATTAATAGAAGTTTATTAAAAAATAGCTAAGAATTAGTAGTATATTACTAAAGTATAAGCTAAGAATATTAATACTAAAAAGAAAGTATAATTATATAATATAGGAGATATTATAGGACTTTCTATAAAGAACTTTTATTTTATAAAAAGTTAATAGAAGCTTACTCTATAATTTATCTCTATACTAATTATAGAAGTTATAAACTTAAATATTTATAAAGTCTAATTTCTAGAAAAATATAATAAAGTATATAATATCTTCTCTATTACTTTACTTAAATTATAGTATAGCTAAAAGCTTATTAAGAAGTAGCTTCTAAACTTTAAAGAAAACCTAGAAAAATAAGAAGTTAAAGATATTATATTATAAAGGGAAATACTAGAAAGCTTCCTATATTTAGTTAAGTAGAAAGGCTAGCTAGTAGAATATAATACCTAGAAGCTTAAAGAATACTTAGTAAATATTTTATAAATCTTTACTAAATTTAAAAAGTAATAGTATAAGTTATATTATAAATAAAATAATAAGTAGTATAGAGTAAAAAGAAGTTAATTAACTATAAAAATATAGTAAAAGCTTAAAAGAAAAAGTAATAAGAAAACCTTAGATATCTAACTATCTATATATATAGAAAAGCTACTATATATCTACTAAAGATTTCTTAAAAAAACCTACTACTTTTTATTATTATTTTTATTATTAGAACTAGTATTATTACTATTTAGTTTAGTATTTTTATTATTATTATCTTTATTACTACTCTCCTCTAAAGAATTATCTTTATTATTAGTATTTATAGCTTTCTAGTAGATACTTATAGAAGCTATACTAACTTCTTTATAAGTATTTAGTTAAAGAATAGAATTATTACTAATATACTTAAGTTTAATAAGAAGAGTATATTTATAAGTATTATAAAGTATTTAAAAGCTTTATACTTTTAAAAAGTTCTAAATAAGTAAGCTTAATATATAAAGGTTCTTATTTATAAGATAGCTCTCTAAAACCTCTTTAAGCTTATTAAGAAACTAAGCCTACTTATAAATATAGCTTATATCTTTAAAGTATTAAAGTAAAGCTATATTTAGCTAAGTTTAAGTTACTTAGATAAAAGCTTTATTCTTCTTATAATAAGTATCTTATAAAGTATTATTAGTATTAATATAAGAAGATTAATAAAGAAAGAAACTTACTTTAAGCTAAAGCTATAAATATACTTAAGTATAGTTAGTAGTATTCTCTTTAGTATTTATTTATAGAAGCTAGCTATAGTATTATTTAGAGCTTAAAGTAATATTAACTACTTATAGAGCTCTAAGAGAAAGCTTTAACCCTTATAGATAGTAATATAAATATAGTAAATTTTATACTAATAGTACTTACTAGCTTTAATCTTAGCTATATAATATTTAACTTAGTTCTAGTAGATATAAATACTATTAATAAAGGAGTTAGAAATCTAAAGTTATAAAGTTAGTTTAATCTTTCTATAATAAGTTACTAAAGACTTATTTTATAGTATTTAATACTATAAGAATAGTATATTTAGTAGGTTATATTACCTAACTATATATAAGTATAGACTATTTTAGTAGACTAGTAAAGCTATAGAGTATAAATAATATAAAGTTTATTTCTACTTAATTAGTTATACTAATAAGTATTATTACTCTTCTCTAAAGCTTTAAATTTAAAGTATAAGAAGATATAAGTAATAAAAAAGTTAGTATTTATAATATTAGATATAAAAGTCTAGAAGAATAATAAAAGATTAGTAAAAGCTTAGAGAAAGGCTTATAAAATATAAAAGTTATTATTATTAGATATAATATATTAAAGAAGAAAAAAAAACTAATTTTAGAGTAGGAAAAAGCTATTATTTTATAGATAGCTAAGAAGCCTTATTAAATAATTATAAAAATAGCTATAACTTTAGATAGTAGGAATAGTAGTTATTTATTATAGTAGTTACTACTTATAAAGAAATAAGTATAGTAAATTAATAATAGTAGTTACTATCTAACTTATTTTATAGCTTTATAATATATCTATTTAGAAGGAGGATAATAAAATAGAAAATAAAGCTATTATAAGGATACTATTTAAGAGAAAGCTTACTAAATAAAAAGTAAACTATTAAAAATAAAACTACTACTAAAAAAGTAATTATTCTTATTAATAAATAATAATAGGACTTCTTTAAAGTAGTTTAAGAAAAACTATAAAAAAGAGCTAAAATAAAGAAAACTATAAAAGATAGGATTATAAACTCTTATTATAATATTAATAGCTTTATTATTCCTTAGTAAATAAATAGTAAATAGCTATTATACTAAATAATAGAAATAATAGTAATAAAGCTAGATACTTTATCTAGATAATAGAGAAGAATAATAGCTAAAAACTAACCTCTATACCTAACTTTATAGTAAAGACTACTATAATTAGAAAAGGGATAATTATAAAGGACTAGATATCCTATTTAGAGAAGCTAGAAATAGTTTAGCTAATAGAAGCTAAAAGAATAAAGAAGTTTATAGAGTTAGGGTATAGAACCCTCTATAGCGAGGACTTAGTAAGTACTTACTAAAGGCTAAAAATAAAGATCTTAGAAGAAATAAGTAAAAGTAGTATAGTAATACTAGACCTACCTTTTAGGTACTTCTACTATTAGTTTAACCTAACTATAGCTTATAACCTCTAATACCTTTATAGTATACTTAGCTTTTCTAGAAAGTTATTATTATTTTTATAGTTATTATTATATTATTACTTTTAGAAAAGCTTTAGAAGTAATAATTACTATTAGTATTATTTATTACTATTATTCTTTTAAGTTTATTATTATATCTTTTAAAATTAATAAGAAATTATATATAATTACTATATTTATTTAGTTAAGTTCTATTTTTAAATATATTATATACTTTTATATAATCTTTAGCTAGATAGTTAAAAAACTAATATCTTAGTATTAAGTATACTTAGTATTTCTTATTAAAAAAGCTTTTATAATATTTTTAAGCTCTTTTTTAAAGCTTTTATATTTATTATTTCTATAGCCTCTTTATAGCTTTAATATACTTAAGTATTATTTTTTTTATTACTATAATATTTATATTCTATTAAGTATACTTTAGAAAGATTATAAGAGACTGGACACCCTATCTAGAGAAGCTGGAGATAGTTTAGCTAATAGAGGCTAAAGGAACAAAGAAACCTATAGAACTAAGGTATAGAACCCTCTATAGCGAGGACTTAGCAAGTGCTTACTAAAAGCTGAAAATAAAGATCTTAGAAGAAGTAAGTAAAAGTAGCGCAGTAATACTAGACCTACTTTTTAGGTGCTTCTACTATTAGTTTGGCCTAACTATAGCCTATAGCCCCTAATACCTTTATAAAGATATTATAATTTCCCTCTAGATCTAAGTTTAGTTATAATAGTAAATTATAAAAAGCTTCTTAGCCTTTTATATAAGTTTACTAAAACTATAAGCACTACTTTATATTTTTTAATACTTTAGTAAGTATTAATTAAGTTAAGAGTTATAATAATATTAAATTAGAATTCTAATAATAAAGTAAGTTAGACTCTATTAAACTTAAGTTTGTAATTATAACGCAGCCTCCCTATAAAAAGACTACAGCAAAATTCACCCTATTCGCAGGCATAATTCTAGAAACACTATATAGGCATTTTAACCTATACCTTCTACTAATTAAGGAAAATAATATAGAAACCTTATATATTTCTACTGGTAAGTAAAGCCTCTGAATATTACTATATAAAGATATATATATACCCTAGCTAAATAGATTAGCTGAATAGTAATAGTACTAGCTATATAGTGCAGGGCTAAATAGTATAGCGATATATATAGTAAGGCTAATTATATTAAAGCTAAATAAGTTACTAAGGTTTTTATAGCTTAGAGATAGCTTTGCTAAACCTTCTAATAAGGTGAATATTACTATATAAGAGATAACTCTTTAACTAAAAAAGTTATCCTAAGAGGTTCTTATAGCTAGAAATATTAAAGCTTTACTATAAGTAAAGCTTTATATTTATCCCTCTTCCTCTTCTTTATCCTATAACTTATAATAAATCCTTTATAATATTTATACTATATAAGATATATAAGTATACTAACCTTATATTAAGTATATCTTTCTATATAAAGGGTGCTAATAATATTACTAAAGAGAATAAAATCTATATACTAAATAAAGCTATTAACTTTAGTAACTATTCCTTTACTAATTAGTAACGCTTTATTAAGATAGCGCTAGCTAGAGTTTTTAAGAATACTTCTATAAAAGACCTTAAGTATACTCTAATTAAGATAATAATTAAAAACCCTAGACTCTTCTATAAGGAGACTATATAGGTTTCTAGCTATCCTAAGGAGTAGCTTTTCTTTACGCAGGCTTTCTATAATACTAAGGCCGAAGTAGCCTAGTAAGGCTTATTAGTAAGTATAGCTTATGCTGACTGCTTTAACACAGAGAGTGTTGCTGACGATAGTATAGCTGCAAAGGTGTTAGCTAGCCCGACCGAACAAGAGAATAATAACAGTAACAACTTCTAAAGGCGTCACTCTAGCGGACAGTAAAGCAGTGATAGAGACAGTATTAGCAGCGTAGGTGATGCGCGAGAGGATAGGTCGATAGTTCAGTAGTTAGTAATTAAGTAATCACAAACTATATTGTTATCGAAGTGAAGTTAAAGATCGTAAAGTTATCTAATGTGATAGGTATGTGTAAGTGCAGCTATAGTTAGGAGAGGATTATATGACTAAAAGCTGTGTATATTATTAGAAAGCGCGGAGTTAGGAGGTCTGTCGCTCTAAGCAGGTAAAAATCACTGTGAACAGCTAGAGGCCACTCTATTAAACTTTATTATTAGTTTATTAAAGTATTTAAGAGTAGTTTTACTTTTATTTTCTTAAATAATGCTTTTAAGTATAGTATTTTATTATTTAGTAATATAGGTTTAAATAGTTTCTAATACTTTAAAATAGTATTTAAGATATTTAACTTTTTTATTAAAGCTTAATAGCTTATTATCTAGTTTAATATAATAAAAAGTATTTATTATACTTTTAAGTATAAAGTAAAAAATATTACTAATATAGCTGTTATTAATTCTTACTAAAGTATAAGTTTTATAGAAAATAGTAATCTTATTATTAAGTATTTTATATTTATTTCTATTATATTATCTTTTTTAAGGATCTTAATAAGATCTATTAAGTATTTAAAAAAGAGTTTATATAGCTATTATTAATATAGTTTAGAATATAAATATTTTTTATTTTAAGTTTAAATAGTAGAGTAGTTTTTATATAAATATATTTTACTTCTTTAGTTTCTCTAAACTATTCTTTATTTATTACTAATATTTAATATTATTTTTATAAACTAGAAGTATTTAGTAATTTATTACTTTATTCTATTATTTATTTTATAGAAGTAATATATAGTTATTACTCTAAAAACTTTAAAAGTATTTTTAATTTTAGTACTCTCTATAGTTAAATCTTCTATAAGCTACTAATATTTCTTAATCTTTTTTCTTAGTTTAGTATAGCTATTTAACTTTTTCTAAAAGTAACTTAGTAGCTAAAGTAAGAAAGTATTAATTTAAACTATCTCTATTAGTTTTTTTATAATAAAATACTTTTTTATATAGATATAAATACTTCTCCTATATAGGAAGTTATAAAGTTTTATATATAAGTATTTTCTTATTACTATAAAAGCTTATTCTATTTAGTTACTAAAGTTTAATATAAACTCTAACTATAGGTTTCTACTAAAAAGGTTTTAGTTAGAGTACTTATTAATATAGTAGCTTATTTATCTATTTACTTTTTTAAAAGTAATAGTAATAAGCTCTCTTTTAAATACTTTACTTTATAAAGCTATAGTTATTAAAGCTATAAAAAGTTTAGCTACTTTTATCTTAGGTATTAGTAATAATATTATTAACTAATTAGTTCTCTCTAATAAAGAAGTAATTTAAGGTTTACTTTCTAAGTTTATTTATACTTAGCTTTCTATTTCTATAAATTTAATTACTACTTAAGTAGATATAATATTATTTAGTATCTCTACTACTACTATATTTAAACCTAGTATTATATTAACTCTAATCTTATTAACTTAGTATTTAAATTAATTATACTTAGTTATATAGTGTTTTTTAGAAGTTAAAACTACTAAAATATATATATCTATTAACTAACTTATTACTATATACTTTATATTATTTAATTAGAGTTACTACTTATTAAAGTTTAAATCTAGTTACTTTTAAAGTTATAGGTTTTATTAAAACTAAAGTTATAGATCTAGCTAAAGTTAAAGTTATAGATCTAAATATAAAATAGCTTTATTTTACTAATAAGTTTTTAGTAAACTAAATTTAGTATTTTAAGATTTATTTCTCTCTAATAATTATTAATCTTAGCTCTAGTTATTATTCTAGTTACTAAGATACTATTTATATTACTCAAGGTATTTCTAGTATTTTTATTAAATTATAAATTAGAGTTACTTATTTATTAGCTTTTTATTTAGGGTTAATATAAACTTAAAAGTAATAAAGAATAAGAAAGAAGTATAATATTATATACTAAGTAGTAGTTATTATTTTTTTCATTTAAAGTAATAATTAGAGAGATATAAATAGGAAAATATTCTCTTTTTTAACTTTCTTTTAGTATAATAGAGTAACTTTTTCTTTCTAAGTAATTTTCTAAGAAATAGTCTTTTTACTATTTTAAGGGTAACTTAAGCTTATATTATACTTTCTATATATAAAGTTAGTTACTAAGTAGATAGTTTATTACTTAAGTAGTAGTTATTTTTAGCTATATTTATAGGGAATAATATAATAATAATAATAATAAATACTAAAGTAGTTAAAATCCTATTTAATATATTTTAAGATCTTAGTTATATATAATAAATACTAAAAAGAGTTAAATATCTTAAAAAGGTTATAAAAAGTAGCTTTATTAGTACTTCTTTTATTCTTTAATAGTAATAATAATTTTCTTTTTATAATAGAAATCTATTTTAATAATACTTTTAGTATTAAGAAGTAGTTTACTAATTCTTATTACTATCTTTATAAAGAGGTCTAAATATTTATAATAAGTTAGTAATAGAGTTATATTTATAATCCTTTTTAGTATATATGTATTAATATATATAGAATAATAGTAATTAGTACTAAATAGTTAAAATTCTATAGTTTTTAAGTTATTTAATATATTTTTAAATTTAACTTCCTATTAGTTTACTTATAGATAAAATACTATTCTTCTTAATTAGATTTTTAGTAATATTAACTATATTTATTAGTAAGAAAGTTCTTAATAATATAAAAAAGGAGATGTTTTTTATATTATTTTTAGTACTAACTTTATACTTTTAATTATACTTCATAATATTATAGTAAGTATAAATTACTATTATTCTTACTACTTTTCTATTTTATAATAATTACTATTTTTCTCTTTTATAGTAATTATATTAGTTTTCTTTAGATTATTAATATAAAAGAACTTTTACTAACTTTAGTAAAGTATTAATATAATTATAAGTAGTAGAAGTTATAAAAGTAGTTATTATATATTATTACTACTACTATAAAATCTCTCTTACTATATTTTTATATAATATTATAGTAATAGTAATAATAAGTACTAAGAAAGTAAAATTAAGTATATTTCTATACTTTTAAGTAATAATTATAATAGTAGTTCTTTCTCTTAGAGCGTTTTCTTAATATAGTTACTTAGCTATAAAAAAGCTTTTAATTACTAAATATATTTTATTTTAATAATAGTAATCCTTAGTAATCTCACTATATAAAATATAATATTATAATTCTATTTTAAGTATTATTTAGTATCTTCTTTATTATATACTAATTAAATATTCCCTAAAAAATAATAAAAAGTACTCTTAGTTACTTTATAAGTAGGTAATAAGGTTATACCTACTTTTTTATAGCTAACTTTCTTAGTATTCTCTTTTTATTAAGATCTTCTTATAGTAATATATAATAGAAGTAATTTATTATTTTTAGTTATTTAGCTACTAAATAGAGTTTTTTATATACTTAAAATATTAGTACTATTTAAAAGAAAGGTTTTATACTTAGATATAGCTTATAAAGTAGCTTAAGTTATTATAAAACTAAGTAGAGTAGTTAATAATATAAAAATAGCTAGTTATTTATTAAATACTTTATAAGAAGTAAGAGATATAAATAAAATAGTTAGGAGTAGTATAATTATAGCTTCTTTAGTTAATTTTATAGTAGTTAGTCTCTTAGTTATAAACTAAATAATTTAAATATTTAGAGTTCTTAATATATAATAATACTTTTATAGTAAAGCTATAGTTTATATAGTATTAATTAGAGATTTAAAATAAATATAATTAGTTTTTATAAGTTATTTTACTTAATAAAATATAAAAGTTTATTATTTTTCTTTTTTTAATACTATTTCTTTAAGAGAATTAGTTATTATAATTTTATAATAATAAAATAATCTTAAGAAACTATTTCTTTTAGTTCTTTATTAATCTATAATATTATAGTAACTTATAAAAGTTAACTACTAATTAGTATTAGTATAAATAGTTATAATATACTTAGTTAACTAAAGTAAATAAAGTTAATAAATAAGTAAAAATATATAGTTTATTTAAAGTTAATAATATAGTAGTAAAAGTAGTAATATAGTGTTAAGTATTAGAGAGATCTCTGCCCTCTTATTAGCTAGATTCTGCTGTATTTCTACTAGGCAGTGAAAGTAGCAGTATTCTAATAATAAATATTTAAATTAGCCTCCTCTGTTAGTTTTCAACCTCACTTAATATAGTGAACTCTAGCGTTAGCTAAGCTAGATATTAAAGAGATTGTTTACTGATTCTCTTATTACTGCTATAGTATAGACTTTCTAAAGAGAGGTTGCAATCTGATAAGTTAGGGTTTGTTAAATTAGCGCTTCTGCTATATGCTACCGCCCTTGCTGCCCTAAAGGCACGCCTCTAGGAGGTCCCTCCTACGCTCTTTTTCTGCTTAATATATATATAGTTAATCTTATAATTAAGAGTCTTATATGCGTTATTATTTAACACCTACCTACTACCCCTTCTAACGCCTTTTTAACGCTTTTTTTAATCTTATAATAGTAACTATAATTATCTTTATTACTGCTAATATAGCTACTATAGCTACTATAGCTATAAATACTTTATTAAGTAAGCCTTCTAAGTAGCCCTACTAGCTTCAGAGGATTAAGATAAAGGCCTGTAATCTTAATATATAATAATATATTAACCTAACACCTACTGTAGGTAATAAGACGCCTGAAGCCTTTTTTCTTATACTTATAAGCTACTAATAGCCTTTGTAATCTCTCTACTAACAGCCTTAAGATATATATATAACTATATACTAACTATACTACTAATCTTACTAAATATAACTATATTACTAAAAAGCTTAAGAAGATATATAAGCTTATTATAACTATATTCAGCTCTACCTACTTTACTATATATTACACACTATAAAACCTTTTTATATAGTAGCTTAAACTATTATAAGCTTATATTATACCTTCTCTTACTTATTAGAAAGTTATACTTATTAATAAATATAAGAAGCTCTATAAAGCAGCACTTACTTAGCTAAGCTATACTACTATTATAGTTAAGTTTCTTAAAAGCTTTAAAGCTATCTATCTTAAAAGCTTCTATATCTCTAACACCTATCTATTTTAAAAGAATATATAGTTTTATTAGCTTTTTATAATAATCTTCTATAGCTTTCTAAATACTTAGTTAACTACTTATAAAATATAAAAAAATAATATTACTATTAGTATTAATCTATAAGAGGTTATTATTAACTTCTATAGAGTAATTCTAATTATTTATAGAAAACTTCTATAAGCTAAAAGTATATTATAAATAAGAAGCTATTATTATTATTACCCCAAAATAAACAGAGTATTATAAAATATATAGCATATATTATTATAGTTTTAATAAGTATTTATCTTATTAATAGCTTATTAAGCTAGTAAAATATACTCTATATTTTAAAAAGATCTACTAAAAGAGAAAGGATATTAACTTTAATTATAAATATTATAAAGCTATATAGAGTAAAAGCTTTTAAGTTACTTTACTAGTTACTTATAAAGCTTACTATTTATAAAGATAATAGTTACTAAAAAAGCTTTTTAATAGCTACTTTATAGTAATACTAAAAAGAGTATTAATACTACTTATAGAGTACTAGCTTCTTATTTATAAAGCTATAAAAACCTAAAAAGGATATAAAAGTATATTTAAAAGCTCTATAAATAGTATTACTTTTCTTATTTACTAAGAGGTTTAATAAAAATAATAGAAGCTATAAATTAACTATTTAAGAGATTAATAAGTTAATAAGAAGCTATAGATAGTAGTTTAACTAGCGTTTTACTAAGTTATTAAATACTTAGTTTTTACTTATTTTTTAAGCTTTTTTAGCGTATATAGTAATTATAGTAAATTAAGCCTTCGCGGGCTAATCTAGGGGGGGGTGTTAAATTAGCGCTTCTACCACACGCCACTGCCCTCGCCGCCCTAAGGGCGCGCCTCCAGGGGGCCCCCCCTACGCTCTTTTTCTGCTCAATACACACACAGTTAATCTCACAGGGTTGCAAGCAGGGGCCATGGTGAAGATCAAGGAACCCTCCGCAGGCCCAGTCTTGGCATGCGCTAAACCGAAAGTAGTGCTCAAGAGCGCGTCTAAGTTTACAGAAAAGGTAGTTGAGAACGCAACTTCGTGTCGACACCGCGCAATCTTTATTTCATCGCCCATTGCGCATCCGAGATGCCGGCTGCATCATTGTTGAATAACAGAATCTCGGCATTTGGGTGTCAAAGAGGATAAAGGGGCAGCGATTCATCCTCTTGTCGACCAAGATGTGTCCAACTTCATGTGGATCCAGACTTGGCCGGCACAGGCCGATCGGCTGGCCGAACGGCTGGGACCATGTCCGGCGCCGAACCCGAACACGGGATGACCCCAATTCCGGTCCGAACCCAGTGGTAGGCACTGGCGATGAGGAGAGCCTGCTCTATTCAACATACTTCATGAAGTTCATCATCATGATGACACGAGTGGCTGAATGAAACTGGTCATCCTCAATGATACTGAATGGCGCGCCTTCTCATGATGGTCTGCTATCCGGTCTTGCCAACGGTAAATGCATGGATCTGGCGGGTTCTTAAATGCATCCTTCACATCAAATGAAAGGGACTCTAGATGTAAGATCGTGCCAGCAAGTTGATTTCCAAAGAAAACAACATCCACGTGTGTGTCACAACATCCTTATTGTATCACCAAGACAAACACAATGGTTGTCTTCTGCGTTGATCAAGCTCTCCCATTACGACGCCAAAACGCGAAAGTTTCCACCGCTCTGTCCTGGTTTGATCTAGAACGTGCATACCGTGGCTTGGCATGCAACAAAAACAACCACAAACCCCGCCCTACGCCGCGCCAATGATGACTTGTTCTTGGAAATGCTTCCTAAGACGTAACGTCGTTGGATCTAAGTCGCTTCCTCAGTTGGACATGCGCATTAGCTCCTTGCTTCCACTCAGCCCCAAAATTAGGTTCTGCTGCAGCATGTACCCCAGAAATCGGGCGATTATTGATGCAGTTTCTAGGAAGAATACACATGTTTGTTGGTCTTTGCCTTTGATTCTGCTCTTGAAGTATGACATGACGGCATCTATTCACTCTTCTTTTGTCCGTGTTACCAGTATAAATATCAAAGCTTCCAGCCATGCCCGACATGCGATCAAGTCCTTCGTTCGTCCAACGTCCACTCATTTAACATCCGAAATGGTAGCGGCCAGTCTTCAAGTAACCCTTTACGGGGCTACCATCACATCAAACGGTATCGCCTTGAAGGGAATCGTCTGCTTTTGTATGTTATTCTTCATCACCCTTCTCCCTTCGCCAAGGCCATACCAAGTTCAGGCCGCATCCGTCAAGTTCGACTGGGACCCATCCGACCCTCCCTTATGGACCATTAGGCCAGAAGAGCGTGTGGCATTCCTGTCCAACAAGACTTCCTTCCTCGGAAAGCGTGCCTCAAATCCATGCGAGAACAGGGACAAACCTGCTGATCTCTATCGGCAGTATGGGGACGCCGACTGCAAACCCACGCTCAAATTGCAATCCGACGGTTCCTGCCAGAGTTGGGACAAGGTGTATAACGGTAAAAGCACTCAGGTGAAATGTATGAGCTTTTGTCAAATTCGTAAGTCTGTTTTCAAGGACGATTCTTGCCATCATTCAGGTTATCCGGTTACAGGCGGTCTAATCTACCAGGCACCTACTTCGAATGGAGTCGCGAACAGCCCTTCGCCTTCACGAAATGTCACCACCCCCTGGCCTGCAACCTCACCACGAACGATGCCGTGCCACTCGGCACTTGGAAGAAGTCTGGGTCCAACCTAGACCAGGCTCTAGAGGTCGGGATATCTGGTGGGTACGGTTCGAAGAGTGATTTGGAGTTTTATGCGCAGGGCCAAGACTGGTCTCTCGACATGAACCAGGGCCAGTGCGGCTACTTCACTTTCATTCCCGTCAAGAAAATCGCATGGTCAGTCTTCTGAACAGATATCTCCAACATTCGACGAGACTAAAACATGTCTTCTTCCAGCGGGACATTATCCGAGTCCGTTTACAAAACAGGAACGTCCTGCAGCACGTCCAAGAAGGACGGGGCCAACCACAAAATAAACTACTGCGTCGATCAGCTCTGGAACATCAAAGACAAAAGCAGCGGCAAGGAGGTACCAGACGGCATCACTATCTTCGTCCACACGAACTGCAGCACACGTGAGCCGCTGGCCATGGAGAAGCAGGATCCAGCGTATGCCGCACCCGGCGTGGCCCTCGACAAGGAAAGAATACAGAAGGTCCAGCAGGACTGGGTCTGGAACTCGTGCAGCTTCACCTGGTTTCAATCTCAGAAGAAGCTCAAGGTCTTCATTCGCGGCGGAGGGTTCCGCGACGACAAGATTGCATCCGACGGAGATAAACTCGCCTCAGAGATTATCAAGTGTAGCGACGACGCCGGTATATCTGACTCGACGTTTGAATGGTTCTACAACGATTACTACCGGTTCAACACCAAATTCCCTAAGCCTAGACCGAAGGAGGTGGGTGCCTCCTGGTTTTACTCGGCGATAGTGCCGGCGAAAACTAGCCCCAAATGCGTCGGGAACGCACTCGTGGGAATGGGAGGCTTCCAGGATCAGTGTGTTGAAGATGAGCATTCTGTCAATGGTAAGAAGGTCTCGGAGTTGTAACCTAGCTATTGGTAGGCTACCTAATTCTTGATCACACAGTGGCAAATGTCATGACATGCTGCCTCCGGCTTGGGTACGCCCAGCTAGCGACGTAAATCAGTAGACAATGTATTATTTGAAGAATCATTGCCAAGGAATCATCGACGGTGTAGAGCTCTTGGTATGAGAAGCCGGAACTGTTTTCAAGATGGTATCCATTGCCCATACGGTGC
This sequence comes from Colletotrichum camelliae, assembly GCA_018853505.1. Taxonomy (NCBI): domain Eukaryota; kingdom Fungi; phylum Ascomycota; class Sordariomycetes; order Glomerellales; family Glomerellaceae; genus Colletotrichum; species Colletotrichum camelliae. Next base: position 3,118,640 of record JAELVL010000005.1, on the reverse strand, counting down.
CATTACCGAAGCCAACGCCAACGCCAAGCTCGCGTCCCCTTTTAACCCCGTCGATATGTACACAGCAGATCCCTCTCGCCTTTCTTGGGATAAGACTAAGTGAAAGATGGACCGACAAGAGGCTGCTTCTCGTGCCCAAAGTAACCAGCCGAGAGACCCTTGTGAGCCTCAATAAAGTCTCCGCAGAGGCGGATCTCTTGAAACTCCTTCATGTCCGACACCTCGCGCGTCTTGCAAGCTTTGCACCGCTTGTGGCCCTTGCGGCTCCCATCGCGCCGGTCGAGCCTGAGGTGCGCAAGAAGCTGTTGCCGGGCGTAGTAGATGGCAACGTCGATATTGAGGCGGCCCACCCTGTCGAGTTCCTTCTAGTCGCGTTTGATGATCGCCTCGACTTTAGCCTCTTGCAACGTCTTATCCGTAAGTGCAACTGCCTTCGCCCCGCCAATTATCTTGTTGTTGCTGTCTGTCCACTTGTACTTTATCTGGTTCGTGACGAAATTGGCGAGGGGCTGAAGCCAGACGGTCGCGCCCTGGCGACGCTCTTTTGGAATCGCGGATGCAGGCGGCGGCTCCTGTCCGGCAATGACATGCTTCTTTGAGCCTTCATGGGAGGGTACGTCCTGGTTGAGGGTCGCGACTGGAGTGCCAAGGTCTTGTCGAGGGCGAGGGCGAGGGAGGTAGTTATGAGCGGCAGGAGAGGTGGTCCAGCGATGGAAGACGACTTCCCAGAAGGCTGCGCGGATTGTATCGTCAAGGGTCTTTCCTGTTCGGTTTAGGGTGAGGATGTGGCTGATGATGGGGTCGCAACTGCGCTTTTCGTGGTCGGTTAGGTCGTCGCAGGAGGCGAGGACGATGGGGTCTTTCGGTTGAGAGGTATCCGAGAGGCTTGCTTGGGTAGCCATGATTATGGAAAGAATGAAGATCGTCGTCGAAAAGTGTTTTTCGTAAGGGCGTGCTGCAACTGAAGGATCATGAAGAGGTCGCTCTCAAGATGGTGGATGGGTTTGATCTTGGATCTAGATTCTTCTGTGAGGGTCGCGAATGGTCGAATACGGCAACGAAGCGGTTACGAAGGGCAAAATGGAAGAATAAGAAACATGCGTAAAAAAGAACCTCATCAAAGAAGGAGCGAATCTCCAAGATCAGTAGGAGCAAAGGCGTCGTCCACCCATCAACCGTGAATCTCATGTGCAAAGCACGTCTTCGGAAGCTGGAGGAACACCGGAGCTTTCAAGCCAAGGAGCAGCCTCATGTTAGAGCAGTACCTGCTAGCAGCGAGACACAATCATATCCCAGGAGAACGGGATAGATGATAGGCAAGGGGCGAAACTATGACAGACTAGCATAGCATGTGTTGGTTCCAAGAGAAATTTTTGATCACAAGAGGATGCATTTGCTTCTTCTGGAGCTGTGACTGTTGCAAACTACGTTCTTATGGTCAGGGTTGCAAAGACCAGAGATTGCGTTGTCAAAGCAGTGTCGGGCAATAATCGAAAGACTAAGCTAGCTCCAACAAACTCGAGACATCAGAGACTAAAAGAACATATCAAATTTACGGCAGCAAGGTGTTAATCGATCTAGCCATACGCAATGGCCATATTTGTGATTGGGTATCAACCTAAATAACAACAACGAATCATCCAACCAATACGGATGTTTTTCCCTTTCTCCTATCCTGCTGTGATATTTACACATCCAATCTGCGCCTAGTACTGGGGGTTCTTCTTCCTCAAGAAGATGTGGAGGGCAACGTACGAAGCCACACCAGTGAAGCACAATCCACTAATCACACCAAAGCCCATGAGGTACTTGGGGGCGTCGGTCGAGGGGAAGAGGTACGCGCCGTAGATCTGGGCGAGGTTACCCATGGCGTTGACGAACGCAAGGGAGATGGCGCGGGTCTCGTTGGCCATGTCGCCGAAGCTGACGGAGGCGTACGACAAGGCCAGACCGTTGGAGGCCCACAGACCGGAAGCCATGATGACCAGGAGAGCGTAGCGGGCCGTGAAGTTGTAGACAACGCAGATGATGATGGAGCAGAGCATGGCAACGGCCATCCAGGCGCCGAGGATCAGGCCGCGCCACTTGCTGTGCTGGTCGGCGAAGTATCCGGTGATGGCCGTGCATACGAAGGCAACGCCGAAGATGGGGATCGTCATGTACTGGGCGGCGGTCGAGGTGTAGCCGAGACCGCTGACGAGGGTAGGGTAGAAGTAGGACAGGGTGGAGGAACCGACGATGGCCTGTGATGGGAGTTTGTGTCAGTTTGCCGGGGCTTGTGGATATCAAGAGCAATGGTGGTTGAACGTACCATGTAACCAACGACAAAGAGCCAGGTCTTCCAGCTGACCATGGCAAGCTTGAAGGCAGCCCATGGCCGAGGACGGGCTCCTCCTCGCCGCGCAGGGCCTGCTCGTCACTCTGGAGTCTGCGGATAGCCAGGGCGCGTCCCTCTCGTTGAACTTAAGCTTGGAGGTGTTGGCGGGGAAGTCGGGGAGAACGAAGAAGGCGATGCAGGCGGCGCCGACGGTGGCGGCACCCTCGACGACGAACAGCCAGCGCCATCCCGCGATGCCGTGGACCTCGTGCAGGCCGCTCGTGATGGAACCGGCGAGGAGACCGCCGAACGCACCGGAGAGGATGGCGGCGGAGATGTAGACGGCGAAACGCTTGGACTGTTCCTCCTTCTTGTACCAGGAGGAAAGAAGGAGAAGGACACCGGGAGCGAAACCGGACTCAAGACCTTTGCGGAGTTGTGAGAAAAGACAAGGATACAAACGTCGAAGGTGATGGGTTTTACTTACAACCCATGACAACACGGAAACCAACGAGGGCCTCGTAGGTTGGGCAGAAGGCCATTCCGATGGTGACCGAGCCCCACACCGCCATGATGCCGGGGAGGTAGAGACTGGGACGGGTGCGGGTGAGGAGCATGTTGGAGGGGACCTCGAAGAGAACGTATCCGATGAAGAAGACGATGAGGGCGATCGAGTATTTGCCAGAGTCAAGGCCAAGGTCCTTGTCCATGCCGGCGATCTTGGCGTTGCCGATGCTGAAGATTGGGGGAATAGGGGTTAGCCTTGAGGTAACATCACGAAAGGCAGGGTCACAGAGTTGGATTGTAACTTACTTGGTTCTGTCCATGTAGGAAAGAAGGTACATGAGCCACATCAAGGGGAGTAGATACTGGCTTAGGGTCAGCGCTGTGTAATCTTCAAATGCGTCGATGATGTCTTACCAGGTCAATCTTCCTCACGAGCTTCTTCTCCTCGTCGCTGCCCGGGACATAATCGACGACGGGGGCATCGACGTCCTTCCCGATGGCATGTTCATGCTGGTCGCTGGTCATATCGTTCTTGTCCATGATGGGCAAACTGCTTTTGGCGGAAGAAGAGACAGACAGCGATGTTGAGACCGGGTGTATCGCAGACTTGTTGCAATTGTCTGAGGAAGGAGAACCAACTTGCAAGACCCGACAAGAACAAGGAAAAATAAGAAGGGTTGTTCAACCTGTCAACGAAGAACCAGGGGACTGGAAAGCAAGAGCCAATTGGGGCAACTCAAAGGTTCTTAAGTAGACGTGTTGCGGTGTGTGGTCTGGAGGTTGAGAGAGAGTTGCTCCTTGTGGCTCGGCCGAGGTGCCGTATTACGTACGGTGAGTGTGTGTGTGTGTGCGTGTGTAGGTAGTAGTGTGGGCGCGCGCGCGCCGTCGGATACAAGGAGCGGTCGTAACGACGAGGTTGCTGCCTTGGTCACGAACAAACGAGTCTCTCTGTCTCTCAGTACCTACGTCGTGTTCACTCGTTCCCCAGCTGCTGTGCGTGTGGCTTACTCTGCACATTGGTCACACATCCATTAATATGGAGTGCGGACAAGTGTTATGCCTGGGTTATGCGCGCTGATCGAACCACCACAACCCGAGTCGAGCATTTCCGGTGTGCAGAGGCGGCAGGCTTGGCGTAATTGGTAGAATTTCTCCCGTAAACTTCCCCCAGTCTGGGGGAAACTGGGGTTGAGATGAACTTCCGGAATCTTGCGGGGTCCGGGGAGGAGTCCCGGGTCATGGTCATGTCGTAGCGGCAGGTTTTTTGGGCAAAGTTTTGGGGGATGGCACGAGGTGTGAATGCCTGGTCGACCGCGTGTCGAGGATGGTGGAAAATTGGGTCCTGAAGCCGGCGTGGACAAGAGTCATTTTCCCCCCTTTGCGGGTTGAGCTGAAGGGCTGAGGTGCGCTAGATCAAAAGGGCGTGGTTGGCGCAGAGCCGCGTCTCGTGGACATTCAACATCGCGGCTACGTGGTGATGCGGGAGTTGACCGCGGCTCGCGGGCTTCAATTCTGTGTTGACATGGATCTTGCTTGGAGAGGCGGCTGTTACACAGAAACCAACGCCGCACATCTCAGCTGACCACCACGACTTCAATGCAGGCGGTGCGTCATTGGGAAAGGGCATTGCAACAACTAATGCGGAACGCTGGTGAATTACCTCTCTTTCTCTCTCTTTTCCCCGCCATCCTGAATCGCGCGTCGCGGGCCATCACGGCTTCGGGTCCTGCATCATGCACGGAGATGGAGGAAGATGGGGCCCCCACGGGCGCAGCCGCCGACTGCGGATTACGGACGACCTCCAGGAACCCCCGACTGCATACTTAAGGACGCGGAAAAGTTTCCCGTGATGTTTGAAGCCACAGCTACAGTCTCAGGTCAAGCTTGGTTTGTACACACATACAATTATTTCTTCTTTCACCGGACCATTATACAACAGAGATACAAGTCCGATTTAACTTCGTTTGAACGTTCTTCTACACCACTTAGTCAAAGACAAATCCCTTAATTACATACCTACACAATGGCTCAGAACGGCAACGGCGAGGCCCCTCAGTTCCTCAGCACCATCCCCCAGGAGGGCCATGACTTCAAGATCTCCCTGAAGGACAAGGTCATCGCTAGTGAGTCTGCCGCTCTAAAGAGGCGAGAACCCGAGAGGAGAACTAACATGTCCGAAAAGTCTCTGGTGCCAACCAGGGTATCGGTCTGGGCATTGCCGAGGTCTGCCTCGTCAACGACGCCGCTGCCGTCTACAGCTTGGACATCTCCTCTCCCGGCGATGACTTTGCTGCCCTGAGCAAGCGCTTCCCCGGCAAGCTCGACTTCCAGCACGCCGATGTCACCGACTACAAGAGCGTCGAGGGCGCCATCAACGCTATCGTCGATGCCAAGGGCCGTTTCGACGGCATGGTCGCCAACGCCGGCGCCACCAAGCACCAGCCCGCTCTGGACTTCACCCCTGAGCAGTTTGACTTCCTCTTCAAGCTCAACGTCACCGGCTCCTGGAACTGCGCCACCGCCGCCGCGAGGACGTTCATCAGACTCGGCTGCAAGGGCAGCATCGTCTTCACTGCTTCCATGACTTCCTACAGACCCAACCGCGTGAGTACCCTTGCACAAGTTTCCCCAAAATGACGAACAAGTAACTGACGGAATATGAATAGGCCGCCCCCTCTGCGCCTTACGGTGCCACCAAGGGTGCTATCCGCAACATGACGCACACCCTGGCCATGGAGTGGGCTCAGCACGGCATCCGTGTCAACTCCATCTCCCCCGGCTTCGTCAAGACGGCTCTGACCTACTACGTCGAGACCTCTCCCGACTGGGACACCAAGATGAAGTATTACGGCGGAATGCCCCGCCTGGCTCTGCCTCAGGAGCTGGGAGGTGCCTACGTGTACCTGTTGAGCGAGACGGCTACTTACACCACTGGTATTGATATCCCTATCGCGGGTATTGTTGGCGCTTGGTAAAAGAAAAAGAAAAGTGGGAAACATGTGATACCAATTTCCTTGGGCGGGACGGCATAAAATTTCAACGTAGACATGAAGCAATAGACTCAATGATATTTTTTCGTTAAATCACAACAACATCATGATCCCGACATTCATCCGATGCTGCTGTTTTACACCTGTGGTAAGGGTGGTAAAGTGTAAAAGCGCCAGCAATTTCACAAGATTTGTGTGTTGCTCTTGAGTAAACGTAACGTCGCCATGTATCTCAATTTCAAGTCACATATATTCCGATCTACCAGCTCTTCGAACAGACACAGCATTTCCCTCGAAGCTCTTGATTCTGTAAGTCGGGTTGAAAGGTGCGGCTAAGACTGTGATGTAAAAGTCCACGGCAAGTTCGTAGTTCATGGAGGACCCTGTCCACGATGATCACACTTGATGCTGGCTTCAATTTGATGATATTTAGCAAACCCATGTCAAATTGATCCTATGTTATCAAAACCATCAATATTGATCTCCACGGGCCAGGGATCAAAGTCTTCACGTCCCATGTCCATGGTCACGGCGCACAGCGCATGCAGCTACGAACAAGCCGTCCAGCCGGATGTTACACTCTCCCCCTCGCTACCAACTTCATTTCCGCGTGGCATCCCGGTATAGACGAGGAGGTGCATAATATGGTCTGTCATGAATGCCCGGGGTAGCTCGTAGCACGTCGAATGAGGAACGCGAGGACATGTGGCTGGAGCAACCGGTCGTACGGAGGTCCAGAGTTGGCATAGTCTCTAGGCAACATGACCAGTGCATGACCTCGGTTGTTCAAGTCATCTGCCAGGCACGGAACATAATATGCACCTTAAAAGTACACTAGGGGTGCTCGGAGTTGCGGGCTGCTGGTATCCCGTATGGATCAACAGCATGGCTTCATGTGCTTCGCCAGGATCTGGGGCCCTGGGCTAGGAAATCAGAGAAAGATTCCATTAGTTTGATGATATAACGGCATTATGTACATCACGGGACTTGCTGACCCATCCTTGCGACGAAGAATCGAGACTGTCAATGGGCATTTGTGACAAGGCTTATCACTTACACAGCGACCCGTATTACGTATAATCGAGGTGAGAAGCATTAAGCCCTTGATATGAGTAAAACGGCGAAAGAACCAAAGTAAATCTGATCGTACCCAAGGGCTTCGATATGAAGGCAGGTTGAACGAGCTGAATAAAGAGAAAATTTACCCATCTTCTCGTACCCCTTTTCCATCTTGCGAATTTCATTACTGCCTAAATGCTCAACATGAGAATCAAGGCCTTGTCTTCACAATTTCAGAGAAACAGTCAAGGTGATTCCTTGAAAATCAGGGTAATACCTGGGACCACAGGAAATTGAAAGACTGAACTTTGACAGTATTTGTTTCATTACTTCATTTCTAAACTTTTGTCATAGAAGAACCTCTAAGCAGCAGCCGACACCTTGAATCCCTCCGACGTAGTCTTCGCGTCATAATCATCAATAACCTTGACCTTGGCCGCAGAAGCCGAGTTCTGTCTTTTGTCAGAATCATTCACATCAAAGTATCACAGAAATCAAGGGGAAAGAAAACTTACAGGGTCAAACTCGTAACCAAGCCACTCGCTCACCAGCCTCCTCGCGAGCTCGATGCCAATGACGCGCTGTCCCAGGCACAGCACCTGCGCGTTGTTGCTCTTGATGGCCCTCTCGACGGAGAAGCTGTCGTGCGCCGTCACGGCGCGGACGCCCGGCACCTTGTTGGCGGAGATGGCGACGCCGAGGCCGGTGCCGCAGATGAGGATGGCGCGGTCGACCTCGCCGCTGGCGACCTTTTCGGCGGCCGTGATGGCGTACGTAGAGTAGGCCGTCTTGTCGGACTCGGAACTGGGGCCGACGTCGACGACGGAAGCCACGCGCGGGTCCTTGTTCAGGTCGGCCGTGATGGTGGCCTTGTAGTTGAAGCCGGCTTCGTCGCCGCCGAGGGCAATGCGCAGACCGGGCATTGTGACAGGGATTGTTTATGGGATAGCTGGGGAGAATAGAAGGGTTGGCAGGTTGCTCTGTGAACGACGAACGGCAGCGGTTTCTTCAGATTAGTGTGTTAGGATTCAGTCTTTTGGTCTTTTCTTGCGGCCTTTTCTAAGCTCATACATCCTTTATGGCGACACACGCGGTATACGCCCTCTTTGAGATGTACACCTACAACATGCACGATGCTCGTCACGAAGCGCCATTGATGCTGCCCCAGTGCAGAATGCTACCCACTTCGTCGGGGCAGGGATCAGGAGTCCGCGCATCGCGGCCCGGTGGGGCTGATGCGGGTGCGGTGACCGCGTGTCGTGCCTCCCAGCTAACACACCCCCGCGATTCAGCATGGAGGATTCAAGCCACATCCATGGCATATGGACAAGGAGGAAGACACGACGCGGAGAGGAAGTCGTCGCGGGGTCAAACCGGATGGAGGGGTAGCTTGGAGCTCCTGATGGGAAAGGTCCCGCCGGTGGTTAAAGGTGCCCTTTATGGGAACTGCCAGTAATATCTCCAATATTAGAAAGCGGCTTTGATGCTTCTCTGACCGTGCTACGTGTGAATACCGTCTTCAACTCCTCGATCATCTTCTCAAACGTCCCCATTGTTGCCGTAGCTTACACAGTGACACATTCCTAATCACCACTATTCAAAATTCGCAACAATGGCGTGGGACCCGACCAAGAACAAGACCTACCAGATCCTCAAGGCGGCCGAGGAGGGCCAGTACGGCGTCGTCGCGCCCATCGCCTACAACATCGAAAACATCCTCTCCTTCATCCGCGCCGCCGAGGCGAAGCGCAGCCCGCTCATCATCCAGGTCTTCCCCTGGGCCATCACCTTCTCCGACGGCCTCCTCGTGCGTGCCGCCGCGCTCGCAGCCAAGGCCGCCTCCGTTCCCGTCGCGATCCATCTCGACCACGCCCAGGATGAGGCCATGATCCGCCACGCAGCTGACAACCTGCCCTTCGACTCCATCATGGTCGACATGAGCCACTACGAGATGGAGGAGAACCTGGCCAAGACGAAGGAGCTCGTGGCGTACTGCCACGCGCGCGGCATCGCCACGGAGGCTGAGCCGGGACGTATCGAGGGCGGCGAGGACGGTATCGCTGATACCGCGGATCTAGAGGGGGCTTTGACGACGGAGGAGCAGGTGGAGGACTTCGTGGCGACGGGGATCGACTTTTTGGCGCCTGCTTTTGGAAACGTGCACGGCGAGTACGGTGCCAGAGGTCCTGTTTTGGAGTTTGACAGGTGAGAGATGCTCTTCCCACACCCCATCTGGTTCCCGCTTTGTGGTTCTGATGGCTAACAAAAGTCGGAATGCAGGCTAGAGAAGATTCGCGCCAAGGCGGCCGGAAGAGTGCGCATCGTGCTCCACGGAACGAACGACTTCCCCGAAGACCTGATGCAGCAGTGCATCCGCGGCGGCGTGTCAAAGGTCAATGTCAACAAGCTGGTTTTGGACGACTACCTCGTCCACCTCAAGAAGAACGCGCCCACCCTCAGTCTGACGACATTGATGGAAGAGGGTGTCAAGGAGGCACAGAAGCTGACGGAGTGGCAGATGGACGTTTGCAAATCTACAGGCAAGGCATAATCAGTCTGTAACTTTTGTATTTGCTTTTGCTTTTGGATCCACGAAAAAAAAATAGAGAATCATGATACCAAATAGACATGGGTATATGTTGTTACACGGCATGATGCGTCGTCAATTCGTCAACGGGTAGCATCTGGGCTCTTCACGTCAGCGTCTATCCACGCCTGTCTGAGGTCGTCTCGCCAGGTTGCCATTGGTGTCCAGCCGACCCTCTCTTCGCTCTGCTCCATTAATGACAGAATCTTTTCTCTCTTGACCGGTTCTTGGACGCAGAGCCCCGCTCCGTAAAGGCACTGCGCGGACAGAACCTGGCAGCCTTCGTCTTTCAGCTCCATGGCTATGCCGCAAATCATGTCGACGGCCTCGGAAAGAGACCTCTGCATTTTTAGAAATCCATTGAATCCGGATGGCATTGGACTGTGAAGAAGGATGAGTATCCGCGCGAAGCAGTAGGCTTGCAACGCAACGCCGAACTGGGGAGGGTGCACCCAGAGGGGGGCGAAGACATCGCAACGGTCTGTTGATGTTGGAAGCGGCTTGAACTCGCTGCCAAGATATGCCCTCCATCGCTCCAAGTTCGCGAGCAGCTCGTTGCCAGCGCGTACTCTGCTTGCTGCTGCATCCGACAAAGGTGAGGTCTCGGTCATTCGAGAGTCTGTGCAAAAGTTCACAGCTTGCGACAGCAAGTAGATGGCCATGTGGGCCAGCTCATGCTGGTCTGGTTCAGAGTAGTCTTTATACGGCGCCCAGAAACTTAAGCAGCGTCTTTTCTCGCGAAAGGCCGCCCAGATATCTTGCCGAAGCCAGGCCCACCAGACTGCCTGTCGCAGACCACCAGAGCACCCGTTGACATCCTGAGACCGCTGGATCCAGAAGACGCCTTTGAGATGTCTTTGCCAGTTTCCCCTGCCGTCAGACTCATCCAACATCTCATATGCCGAGATGATGAGGGCCGTGGCGTTTAGTTCTTCCGAATTTGTGTAACTGGTGTAAGCCAGGGCCTCTTGAACGTAGCGGAGGGTCTCGTAGTAGTACCGGATCCACTCCCCGCCGGAATCTTGCGCGGGACTCGCGTCGGCCGGAGCCAACCCCGACAGCGCCCCTTCCAACTTGGAGAGATGCTTGGCCGACAGGGCCAAGATGGCATTCATGAGACCTGCATTCCGCAGGGCTAAGCGCACCGCATAAGTGGAGAACAGCTTGTGAGGATCCAAGAAATCGAGCCAACGCGACGATCGCTCCGTGAAGTGCCGGAAGAGAACGGCCTCGTGGTTGGTCAGCGTGATGGCGCGGTCAGCCTGCCAAGTTTTCCGCTCCGGGTCCGAGACCTCGCGCAGCCGAGACGAGAGTTTGCCCGCGTCAGGCGGGCCATGCAGAGTCGCGGCGCGTCGCTGGTCCTCGTCCTCCGGCGCGGGACTGGGAGCCAGCGAGAAGCCGCTGTCGGCTTGGGCGGCGTCCGTAGCGAGCAGACCGAGCCATCGGGTCGAGGCCAGGTCGGTGGTCCACAGCTCGGATGCGACCGTCTCGGGGGAGTAACTGTACACATTGACATCTCCGAGGGTGAGACCCGCCGAGGTGGGCGGCTGGGTGACGTACGGCGGCTGAGTCGGGTTGAAGTCGGATGCCGGCTGGGTGACCGGAGGGGCGGCGGCGGCGGCGGTGGCGGTGACCTGCGTAACGAGTGACACGGGTGTGGTCACCGACTCGGGCACCGTCGTCGAGTCGTTGCGGGTAGCCTCATCTACGCGAGACTGAGTTTGAGTCTCCACGACGCGGCGGTAACGCGTCCGCGGGGGCTCGGTGACGGAGACGGATGGGCTCGCCTGTCTGCCAGCGGCATCCTGAGAGAGCTGGGGGAAAACACAGTTCCGGGAGGAGATGCTGCATGGGCCGCATACCGGCTGTTTTTCGTCGCATTTCTTGTGCCGCTCGCGGCAAGTCAAGCTAAGGTTCCGATATCAACATGTTGGTCCCGGACCGAGGAGGGTCGGGGAGGTGGAAAGGGTGGGACTTGATGAGTTGAACTTACCAGCCCGTCTTGGTGCGCAAGCCGCGGCCGCGGGGCTTTCTGATGCGCTTCTTTGGAGCGGCGGCTGCATCCCGTCTTCCGTCCATGAGGTCATGGCAGGCCAGCAGGCAGACCGAAAGACACGCTCAGATTTGTGGTGTCCCAGTAATGCGGGCAACCTAGGCACCGTGGACAGCAGCAGAATGCAGGCGTGCAGAAACCCTCGCTCGCTAGTGTAGGTAGCTGCAGGTTGCCGGCATAAAGACTGCGAGACGCGGCTCTCAGCGGGTGATGAGCTTGAGATTGACGAAACAAGACTTGGGGATCTACGGTTTCAGTATCCGCGTCCAACGTTGTCAGGTCGCGGGTAAGGTACACGACGCTGGGTGACCTTTCTGAATTCTGGACGTGGAGTCTCCGGGTTCTGGGGCGGAGGAGCGGGGCCCCTCAACTCGTGACCTGGAGAGAACAACTGTGTGTGAACAGGTGGATGGCGGTTATTTCCGTGTGGGAGGGCGGCGGATCTTGACCGACGTTCTCTGTTCGTCCCCAAGTTTTCGAGTTTTGGGCATGTCGGCACTTGTCCGGTTGCTGTCGTGGTCTCAATTCGGTTGTGGGGTCTGTCAAGGGTTCGAAAGGCTTTGATCGGGAATGCGCGCGGGGAAAACGAACCATCCCCAGAAAAGGCAGAAAACTTGGAAGTCTCGCGTGGTGCGGGGACAAGGGCTTTCCTCTTTCTTTCTTTTTGGGTGGCCGCGGCTCGGGGGCCTATGTCTTCTTTCTTTCCTCCCACGAAATGAACAGACCGCGTCTCGCGACCACATCCTAACTCGGATGTCAGTACCCGCGGACTAAGCCATCCAAGTCGCAAACGCGACGTTCCAGAGACGAATGGTCATGGGAATTCGCTGAGAAATGGCATGGCTCGAGACGCGTTGAAGCCTTCGATGGATTGCTTCCCGATGGATCGTGGGATGGCAATGCGAGACCTCGCAACGATGCCACACACTTCGATATCCGCGCACAGCACCACTCGCACGCGCGCGCTCCTTATATCCAGGAGTTGCAGCCTTCTCCGGCGAAAGGCGTAGAGCCGATTGCTTTTTGGCCAATTCCTTTCTTCCTCGCAAAAGATACCCCCTGTCGAAAAGATGGCGACCAAGCACTACTTCCCCGATACGGCGGCGAACACGCTCGTCCCGAGAGCGCTCCGTGCTCTCGTCTCGGCGAACCCTCACCTCACCCTAAGCGAGGCCGAGCGCGTCGTTGCGAACGCCCAGAACGACCCTTCGGCGGTGAGCATCATCGGCGGAGGCGGCTCCGGTCATGAGCCAGCGTGGAGTGGGTTCGTCGGTGAGGGTCTTCTGTCGGCCGTGGCTTGCGGCGACATCTTTGCGTCGCCGAGCACGAAGCAGGTCCTCGAGGCCATGAGGCTGGCGCCCTCGACTGCTGGCACCATTCTTCTCATCACAAACTACACCGGCGACCGCCTGCACTTTGGACTCGCGGCTGAGAGGGCAAAGGCTGCTGGTCTCTCAGACAATGTCGTTGTTCTCCCCGCCACAGACGATGTTTCGATTGGAAGAAGTAGGAGCAGCAGGGTAGGCAGAAGAGGAATGCCGGGTCACATTTTCAGTAAGCTCTGAAGTCTATGTCAAGAAGACACGCACGTATTGACCAAGTCATGCAGCCATGAAGATCCTATCTGCAGCTGCCGCCGAAAAGTACTCCTTCGAGCGCTGCGTAGACATCGGCAGAGCAGTAAACGACCAGACCGTCTCAATAGGCTCCGCCCTAGACCACTGCCACGTCCCCGGCAGACAGTTCCAGTCCCTCGCCGCCGACGCCTGCGCCCTCGGCGCCGGCATCCACAACGAGCCCGCCCAGCAGCTGCTGACCCCCTTCCCGTCCGTGAAGGACCTCGTCGAGAAGATGCTGAAGCTCGTCTGCGACCCGGCAGACCCCGAGCGCGCGTTCGTAAAGTTCGAGGCCGGCGACGAGGTCACGCTGCTCATCAACAACTACGGCGGCCTCTCGGTCCTCGAGCTCGGCGCGCTGACGGATGAGGTCCAGACGCAGCTGGCGTCGACGTGGAACATCACGCCCTGCCGCACGCTCACCGGCGCGTTCGAGACGTCACTCAATGCCCCCGGATTCTCCATCTCGCTGGTCAACATCTCGGCTGCGGCTAGACAGTCGAGCACAGGGGCGGCGGAGTTGCTGGGCCTTCTCGACCGCAAAACCACGGCTGTATCGTGGCCCAACATCATCATCCCCTCCGCCGACGCCAAGCAGGCCAACAACGTCGCGGTAACCCAAACCGGCGCGAACGCTTCCTCAGTCAAGTCTGATGTCCAGATCAACGTCGACCCCGCCCTGCTCGAGAAGTCAATCAGGTCAGGATGCGAGAGCGCTATCGCCGCCGAGCCGAAGCTGACGGAGTGGGACATGGTCATGGGCGACGGCGATTGCGGCGAGGCCGTCAAGGGCCTCTGCGAGTCGCTCCTCCGCAACCTCGACAACGGCGTCGCCAAGAGCGGCTCTCTGCTCTCCTTCCTCGAGTCCACCATCGGCGCGGTGGACGACATGGGCGGCACTCTAGGCGCTATCCTCGGCATCCTCCTGTCCGCGTACTCTTCATCTCTCAGGACAAACGCCGCAGCCCCCGGTGCCGCCCCGTCAGCTGCGCTATACGCCAAGTCCCTGGCCACGGCCGTCGAGTCGCTCAAGTCTCACACCCCGGCGAGGGAAGGCGACCGCACCGTCATGGACGTTCTGATCCCGTTCACGGACAGCTTTGCTGCGACGGCCGACTTCGCCACTGCCGTCAAGGTCGCTGCTGAGAAGGCGGAAGCGACAAGGTATCTGAAGGCCAGGTTTGGACGCGCGACGTACGTAGGGGACGCGGCTGGCCAGGAGTTGCCTGATCCTGGTGCGTGGGCTTTGTACGAGATGCTACAGGGAATGGCCAAGGGTTTAGGAATCTCGGTTTAGAGAATATAGAAATGAAAATATAACAATTAATCTCAATCCACTGATTCTTCGTCTTGTGGATAATGAAGACAATAGAGAGCAAAGTCTCTCTGCACTTCAAACCGAGGTGTCCCGTCCAGCGAGAACACAATGCCTCTGGCAAGCAAATGAGGATTATTCGTTCATCCTAACGACTAAAAGTACCTTGGTTCGTCACACTGTCCCTTCAATTTCCAGCCATAGTCAAAGTCCGTCATCAGCAAATCCAGGTGTCCCTCGTCATCCTACCACGCATCTCTGTACATTCTGGCCAAACTAGCACACCCTTTCCAGATAACACGAAAACATGTGCACGGGCAACTTCTCACGAGGAGCCATTCCTCAACTCCTCCGCCGCGGTTCTCAGAACTTCCATGTTTTGGGTGAGATTCTCGCGCGCTTCCCTAGTGCTGGAATCTTCTCCCGCGATCAGTCGTAGCTGGGTGTCTTCGAGGCCCATGATAAGATCAGGGCAAAAGATCTGAAGAGGACCATCTTTGGCGTCGAGGAGGAAGTGGAATACAACCTGCTGGCAGATGACATCCATAAAGCGCTTACGCGCAACCTTGTAGTAGCTGAACAGGATATCATGAATGTCGACCCGGACCTGTTCGGCGTTCGAGCGATCTTGGGTCAGTTTGGAAAGCATCTCTTCCGTAACCCACCACCCTGACTCCTGGGTATCATCCAGGCTGGACTCTTTGCTGCCGATGACCTTCTGGAGGGTTTGCTTGAGCCTCGAAGCCTGGGCCGCTTGGAGGTTGCTGTTGAAGTAGTGGTTCAACGTGTAGGGCTGACCGTTCAACTCGACGTCAATGAGAAACTCGACATGGTTGATTGCACGTTGGTAAGCGGCTCTAAGCTTATCCTTGAGAAGTCTGTTGAATATGTTGGTGCGGAAGGTGACATCGGGAAACTTCAGAGCAAGCAGACGTGTGATGAACATGTGAACAAGCACAATTGCCCGGCTGGTATGTTGAAGAACCAGAGGCGCCCAGCTTCTGGCTTGCTCTCTGAAGACCTCGCCGAGGACAGAGCCACCAAACTATTCTTTGCGTCAGTACCAAAGTCACGTAAGAAAACGATTCCACAAATAATCCGTAACTCGTACGGCGGCAGGGATATTTGTAGTAGAGAAACAGGTAAAAACCACAAGAGAGGATCAAGCTTACCGTTCCAAGCTCGGGTCCACGTGTCCTTCTGAAGGCGATCTCAATCTGTACCAGTAAGGAGTCCTTACGAGGTTCAGGGCATCCGTAATTGAGCTCTCTCAAGATTCCATGCAAATCCTGCATAATGCCTTCCATCTCGCTTCCTTGACAGGACTCTAGGATCTGCAAGACAGGCGGAGTTGCGGAGATTCGCTGTCGCTGCGTTCCCTCGAAAAGCCTGGTATGGCCACGTTTCTCAAAGGTGTCGTTGAAGGTTTCCTGCAGGGCAACAACGTTGGTAATCAGTCGGAGTTGCTGGTTGTTGTCGAATATCTCCATGCCGCTGTAGTGGCCATCCCGGGCTCGGCGGACAACATCCTGGAAGTCTGAGCTCAGCTGTCCCAAGTATCGCCGCTGGCTCTCAGGCCTGTCTCTCGGCGGGCCCATCGCCTCTAATGCCTTGCTTGTCGTCCAGAGCTGACGCTCAACTTCAATCGCAACGTTCTTGAATTCCTTCTTTGAGACATCCCGCAGGAGATGGCGGAGGCGAAGGCTCAAGCATTCGACGCCGACTCTCTTGGTGCATCGAAGTCTCGCCCAAGGCGCTACAGAGAAGAACGCCTTTTCAGACGAGTTTCTTTCTCCCAATGTTGACTTGTTGTCGTCTGAGCCGCGATTCTTGACGACGCAGTACCCGAGACGCAGTGGAAATCGCTTTCCCTCGATGAGCTCGCAGATGATCTGTTGCATTGCCCGCTCGGTTGCGAGATCAGGCTTCGTGAGAACACCCATCGTCCGAATTCCCTCAGGGTCGAATACTTGTGCCATGGTGAGGATCTCTTGGGTAGCGATATCGACATTACAGGGAACTACAGCGAGGATAATGGTTCTCGGGCTTTTCATGTAGCCCTGGACCATGTTTTTGACCAAGACAATGTCCTCGTCCGTGGTCCACCCAGATGTCGCCGTTCGGAAGATGCCAGGCACATCAATTACAGTCAGGTGATTCTGCTGTAAAAAGATTCAGTTTTGTGCTTGATTTCCGGGGAGAGGAACACAAACAGTTGGCCCACTGATCTCGATTTTCAACGTGTCTTCCGCGAAGGTTGCCGTTCCATCGCCAAAACCGGAAACAGCCTTCTCTCGGATGCCCATGACCTTGTTTGCCTGTGTTCGAGGGTGTCAGAAAATTCTCACGAGTGATGCTGTCGTGATATGTACCTCACTGAAGGCATTTGCCAGGTTCACTTTGCTCTTGCCGGTCGAGCATCGGAAACCCAAGAGTTTGTCCTTTCTGGCGGTGCTGGAGTTCGCGGCAGGAATGATGCTGATGACAACATTCTCGAAGTCATCGCGGCGGCAGGTTATCTGAGTCGCGTATCTTGTACAGAGCTCTGGAGCGCGAGGGAAGGCGAAGCCCGTGACGCTCTCTAGGACGGAGCTCTTTCCAGACGACTGGTCGCCGACGACGACGAGCTGCGGCAGCGCCACATGGTCGGCTACGCCAATCTCGCGCAGCCTGTCGATTGTGCGCGCATACCCGTCATCGCCGAGGGTGGTCATAGGTGCAGGCTGGTTACTG
Organism: Colletotrichum camelliae; assembly: GCA_018853505.1. Classification (NCBI taxonomy): domain Eukaryota; kingdom Fungi; phylum Ascomycota; class Sordariomycetes; order Glomerellales; family Glomerellaceae; genus Colletotrichum; species Colletotrichum camelliae. The sequence continues at coordinate 3,101,463 of JAELVL010000005.1, read as the reverse complement.
CCTGCCATCGTGGTGGCTTCCTGTCTCCTCGCGTCTAAGACGTACGTGACAGACTGAGCAGTGAACGGGTGAAATACGCAATCGAAGGTGAGACTGAGCCGTCAAATGTTGAAAGAACGATAAACACTGGAATAGGAAGGAGTAGATGAAATTGAAAAGTGGAAAAAGGTAGATTTTGGAGGACAAGTCCAGGCCTTGAAGCATGTGGAAGGAGGTCGGTTCGAGCCTGGTCAGGTGTAAACCGCAAATTCTGCAAGTAGTTGGTGGCTCAAAGGAGACGAGGAAGGCACCATAGGACTAAGAACCCTTAGCCCCGTCTCGACCGTCGTTGCTCCTTCCCTATTAACTCTCATAACTTATGGTAGGAGCATACCAGCTGCAGACAGAGTGGAAGGCACTTTAAGCCTTAGAAGGAAGGCGGGGAACATTAAGGAGGGAAGTAGGACCTACTTTAACATAATTGCTCTCCAGCTGGAAGTATGGAAGTCTCACTTAGTAGTGAAAGGTTGGTGTTACGCAGAAAAAGAGTCCTGATAGTAGTGATGATACAAACTGAATTCGCAGCAGATGCTATCCCAGTCAAGCCCTGTTTGCTCGTTGGCGGCGCTAATGAATATGCTACAATAATGACAAAAAAGAATAACACGGTGTGTAGTGTCGGTACCTGACTTGCTGCACTTTTGCCTCCCGTTCCTGGGTATTTCCTCAGCCGACTGTGGTCTTCTTCTTGTCCATGACCCCCTTCAACACCTTCAACTTCTCCTCCGTGACTTTGATCGCTTCCTCAATCTCTCTCTCATCCATACGGTCTTCTCTTACCCTCTCCTCGACCGTGATGGGCTCCATCGCTCTCTTGCGTGTCGAGATGTTGGGGTCGTGTAACCTCTCCAATCCGACACGCTCCTCGAGCCACTCCCACAGCTCACTCTCCTCACGCCTCCATATCTCATCGTAAGCAGCGAGGCGGTCGGGATAGCCGTACATGCGCATGTCGCTCGACGGTTGCCTTCCTGGCAGCCCAAAGCCGAACCAAGTGGCCACCAAAAGCCCAACCAAGAGGCCGTACATCATGTTGCCTGTTATAAGTGGCTTGACAATGTCCAAGATCGGCTCCAAGATGCCACGTACGGGCTCCAATGGTCCCCAATCCTTCTTAGGAACATGTTTCGGACGGACCTGCTCATCTTCGACGTCTGTCGATGAGCCTGTAGCCTTGCCCTTCTTACCCCTCTTCTTGCCCTTGGCAGCACCACCTCCTGCACCACCAGCGCGAGCCTTCGACGAGACTGCCGACTTCAAGCTGGCAAAGAGATCTTTGCAGTAAGCGGTCTGACCTTCGTTTGCACCCTTCTCAATTGGGCCTGACATTTGTTAGCTGAGCACTTGTAAAATCATACTTTCTCTTGACACCTACCCTTCAACCAACTCTTGCCCGTCCATTCAATGGTGCAGTTGGTCTGGACTCGGGTGGAGTTGTTCTCGGCCCAAGATAAGCAGTACTTCGTCTTGACACTGAAAATGTTGCCGCTGGGAACGTCGGGTGTTTGAGTGACGACGTTCAGGTTGATGGACTTCTCAAAATCCAGGGTCTCCAAGGTCTCAGTAACAAGACACTTTGTCTGCCTCGGGCCAATAGCTCCGTTCAGAGGCTTAATGTAACTGAAGAAACGCGACTTGTTTTCGAGTGTCAAACCCTTCTTGTCCTCCATCGTCAACTCAAGGCACTTGGCCTCAACGGTGAGCCATTTGGACATCCAAGTGACCGATGCTGGACCGAAGAGCAGATTGTACACCTTGCCGATGGGCGCGGGAATGATATCATCACCAACAACCTTCTCATAATGCGTGCCTGAGTCTCCGCAGTCCGTTGGTGCATGAGTGGCAGGGCCAGGGAAGTCATCGTTGGTGCTGGGTACACCTACGGCGTCCTTAACGACCTCGGAAAGTGCGCCATTAGCACCGCCTGCACCAGACACCTTCGGTGAGACGGTCTTCTCTGTCTCGGGTTCGGGATTCATGTCTGTTGGCTGTGTTACTTCCTGGAGGTCTTCGTTGTCGTCGTCTTCATCGTAGACATCGTCGTCGTCGCCGGACTCGCTGTCTTCCTCGCTTGCGTCGGACAAACTCGCGTCTTCTACTTCTGGGGCCACTACATCCGCGTCAACCTTCTCTGTTTTATCACCGCCGGTGCCCTCCAGCTGCACTCCGTTCAAAGAGCTCTTCAGGGTCGGGTGACCAAGTTTCCAAATGTTGACAATTAGGTCATAGGTGGAGTCTCTGCTTGTGAAACTGGCAAAGATGTGTTTCGCATGCAAGGTCGATATCATGAGTCCGTTCTTGAAGACTAGGGCCGTGCTCCGCTTCTCGACGCTTACGATCTCGTCAAAGCTCATGACGAGGGTGGTCGACCAGCCGAGGATGTTACTGCTGAAGCACAAGTGACCTTCGGATACGTATAGACGGCCGTGCGCCAAAATCTCGCGCTGCAAGGCACAGCTGTAATCTTCTATGAGGTAATCGTCATCGGGCACGCTTTTGAACAGTGCGTGGAAATCGCGGTTGCGCTTCTTGCTTGCGACGGCAAATCCAGTGAGTTTCGGACCGCTTGCGTTGGCTTGAGGATGAGCGAGAGACGCGTTAGCCGCAGCAATGGCAGCGCCAATTGTATTTGCCGTACCTCCAGACACGGCGGAACTTCCCCGTTTGCGATGGCGTCCAATGGCGCTTCGAATGCTTCCACTCCGTTGGATTCCCGAATTCCTATCTTCGTTGATGCTGCTCGATGGCGGCGTGCGGTCGCCGCCGCTTCCCGGATCGTGCAAGGACTGGGGTCTCGTGGTGGGCTGTCGGCCGTCGTCCGGTCCAAGGTCTCGGGTGGCAGCTACGTAAGCCGCATCGGTGGGCGCTGATTCGGATCTAGAGCGCGAGTCGGTGGTATCAGGGAATTTCGACGTAACGGGCGTACCGGCGACGCTTCCTGTATCTGTTATTCCTAGTTGGCTGAGGCTCAGCTCGCCAGACCCCATGGTCTTGACGGCAGGTTCCTTCTCCATGGCGGATCCTGTGAGGGACGGTAGAGGAGGTTCAACCTCGGGATGGTCTTCGATCTTGATATCGGGCGGTCTCTGGGTCGTCTTGTTCTTGGGAGGAGTTGGGCCGATGCCCGTGTTCTGTACTGCGCTGCTAAGTTGGGTCGCAGCGTTCTGCGCGGCTGAGAATACCGAGGAGAAAAAGCCGCTTCCGGGAATGGGGGTACCTGGATTGCTGGTCGAGTTTACGTCGGGGATGGGTGTCAAAGGAGCGTTTGTGATGTTGGAGAGCTTGCTAGGCCCAATACTACCAGAGTTTGATCTGCCCCTGCGGTGAGCAATCATGTTACCCTGGGCGGAGCCACCATTCGTGTTGCCTGAGGCGGTTGCAGCTGCATCAACGGCGGGCTGCGGACCGGGCCCCGGCGACGAGTGTGCGGAGGGAGCGCTGCGGTCGGTCGGGGTCGGCGGCGTGTTGACGATGACGGGAGTGCCCTTCTCGGGTTGGGGCGGGGTCGAGGGGACGTTGGTGTCGATCTTGACAGAGTTGTTCGTGGAAGCTCTGGAGCGACGTCGCTCAGGAGAGTGAGATGTCGTCGTTACACGGGAGGATGCATTCGTCTTGTTTGTGGGATTCTGTTGTGGCGCTTGTACTATTGGCAAAGGCGGGACGGGTGGCGCGTCGGTGAAGTCAAAGGACCTTGTGGTCGTGGTGAGGTCAGATGTTGAAGCTGCAGCTCGGCCTCGGTAGGCTACTCCGCGTCCAATGTCTCGGTCGGTGTCAGTGTCGTCACCGCCCGCACTCCTCTCGGGACTAGTGGTGGCACTCGGAGTCTTTTTTGACTTGAAAACTCCCCTAAGGCGGCCGACGGGTGAAGGTGACCGTGTTGTGTTTTTCTTGGGGGGCACAAGACTGGTAAAGCTGCGTTTGGAGCGCAGGGACGAATCTGTGGATTCGGCCGATTGCGTCCGCTTGGCTGAGTTGTTGGATGTGGATCGCGCCGAGGCGATCTCTGACAGTTGTTCGTCCAGTATCCGCGCTTGGGGTTCAGGCAAATGAGTTGCCTGAACGATCGGAGAAGAAGTTGTCAAGTAACCTATCTGCGAAGGATGCGTCGAGATAGCATTCGGGCGGGAGGATCTAGCGAAGGGGGGAAGAGAAGGTTAAGTTAGTTGGGTGCAATCATGGATGACGAGCCTCGATCGAGGTGAGATGCGAGGTAAAGTAATAGATTGAGCAGTTAAGATGCGAAACGGAGGAGGCAGGAGAAACATGGACGGCCCTGTGTCCACCCCTCGCTTGAAAAGGAAATGGAACACTCGTCAGGAACACAGCGATTTGCTGAGACTGGACTGGGCTGGCCTGGCACACACTTCCAATAGGTTGCTGGTGCACTCGGTGCTGCTGCTGATGGGACCCCCAGGCAGCGTCATACGGCGATTGCCGCAGAGAGTGGATGAGGAGCTGAGACCAAGCTCCAGCCATGCTCCAGTCCAGCAATGGAAAAGGGCGCGGCGGCGGCGACCAGCCCCAAGAACCCCGGGCCAGTCAGACTGTCAAGGCCGGGATGCGCCCCCCAACCTGCCGACTGATCGCTCCCTGAATCCTCTCCCCTCATCAGTCTCCCACTCTCCCACTCTCCTCCCCTGCCATTCCCCTAAAAGCTTAGGGGGGACGTGAACTGGGGGGGGAGTGAGAGCGAGGGAAAGCGAGGAGAGGAGGCCAGGCCGCGCCGCGCCGTTAGGTTAGGTTCGTCCAGCAGAGCGGAACAGCGTAGCAATCCGCCTCGTCACTCGATGGAGCCTCCCACGACGACTTTTTTAGAATGCGCCACGCGAGAGACGTGGCCTTGCCGGGCAGATGAAATGCGGCATCAGTGCGTCCGGGTGCAGATGCAAAAGGGTCCGGTGCAGAACAGCACATGAAGCTGCCGCAACGCACGGAGCTGCATCAGACAGACAGGGAATGGGGGAATTGGATATTAGGATTGGAGATTGGAGATTGGAGATGGGCATTTGGGGGGGACTGAGAGAAGGAGAAAGAGGATAAGAACGACAAGGAGGAGGGGAAGAAGCAATTGGATGCGCAGACAAGCAACGGCTGCCAAGAGTGAGACCCGAGATCTGGAGACTTGACACTCGAGAAGAAACTCGAAAAGAAGCAAGCAAGCAAGCAACAGAACAGAAACAGACACACTACTCACTTCTCCTCGGGTGTCTCGAGCGACACCATGCTGGCGTCGTCGCGGGCGTTGTTGGTGCTGGCACCACTGGGACTGGGTTCGTAGTCGCGATCGTAGTCGTGTCTGTAGTCGTAGTCTGGGTCGGGAATGCCTGTCGAGCCGTCTCTTGCGAGGCTGTCCGTGTCATGCCCGTGGTCGTGGACGTAGGAGCCGCTGTCGCGTCTATGGGACGGCTGGCTGACGTCGTCGTCGTAATAGTCGTCTTTTAGTGGTGGTGCTGCCGAGAGTACAGAGAGCGAACTTGTGTCTGCTGGGGCCGTGACATCTTCTCCCTTGACCCCCAACAGTAGTTGCGCCGTTGCTGCTGCCGCGTCTTCCTCTCGCGCTTCCTGCTTCCTGCGCCGGCGCTTGGCTGCGATGGATTTTGGCAGCAATTTCGACAGCGCCCCTCCACTCTCCCCAGTGCTGTCCATCGTGGTTGGCTGGCTGGTCCGGCAGGCTGGATATCTGGGTCCTGATCCTCACTCCTCCTCCTCAGCTCCGGGTTCGTAAATGCCGTAATGTCGTACTCTTTACGAGGGTATGCGGGTTCGGTCCAGAGACTCCAGCAAGCAGGCAGGCAGGCAGGTCCCGAAGTTGGCAGTTGACAGGCTGTCACGAGCAATACGCGCACCGGACCCGACAAGTGGGCTCGAAGATCATGCTCTGAGGCGACAGGGAAATAAAGGTACTCCAGCGAAATTAAGGTCGATATGGTAGGGGTTCGGGGTTGTTGTGTTTGGTGTTTGAAGTGTTTGATTCGAGGTTGTCGTTTCGATGTGATGTTGCAGTGCAAGGAAGGCGGCGATTAGTGCAAGGTACGGGTGAGGCAGAGCAGAGCAGTTCAAGTTTCCGGCCGAGAAGGTTCCTGACCCATGGATCGAATTCTGGATCTCGAGTTCCTAAAAAGAAGCAACGGGCGGCTTCATCTATGAATGGCCTTGGAAGAGACCCGGGTAGGTTCGTTCAAATGCAAGGCAGTGGCCCAGACGACCGGTCCCACCTTGCATGCTCGCTTGCGACCTACCCAGTCTAGACGCTGCAGTAGACCACCTCGAGGTATTACGGTACGGCTACAATGGAAGCTTGGCCAACCCAAGCCGGAGCGCTCTCTCCTTGCGCGAGCGTCATCGTCACTGGAGGCGAAGGCAAATGCCTCGTACGGGCGGGCTGGGCCGGGGGTAAACGGCCCCTACCTTACCTACCTCACGGGAGAATCGCCTTGGCCCAAAGTAGGAGGAGGAGCGCGAGTGGTCTGGAGGCAGGTACAAGTTCCTGTTAGTGGGTCGCCAGTGACACAGTTCTTACCTACCTTACAACGAATAATGTCTACCTGTATTCTACAGAGACGGACATCGGCGTGTTATTGTGCCACAATGCCGTTGCACCCGGCGGAATAATGTCGATTGTTATTCGCCGTCCGATCTGGTGTTTTGGTGCATCTTGGCGCACTTCAGCATGCAGTGGTCCATTATTACGAGCGGCCTGGACTCTTGAAGAATTGGGAATCTGGGGCCGTCGACCGCCACTTCAATGTTGCGATGGGTCCTCCAGGTGGTAATATTCCCTCCTCCACTCAGGCAGGTGGCAGACCAAGTTGTCGCTGCTATTTTTTTTTTAATAGCTTCTTTTCGCTTACTTGGGTCATCCAGAATGCGAGTGCGGCTGCGCAGATTCCACCATTTCGGTAGCATATCCCCCTTGAACTCGCATGGCTGGATCCTCTGCCGTAGAGTGACATCTCTCGAAACCGCCGCTTTCTTGCCCCTTAACAAGATCATGTACCGCCTCCGTCTTGGCCTGGATCGCATCTCACCTCATTCGCGAACTCCATTCTATCCGAGTGCGCTCGCATCCCCCTGCATGGTCTGCCGACTTATCCTAATTAGTGGACGGCCCGGAATGTAGGGTATTCGTACAAGCAGGTGGCAGCACGCTGTCACACTGATATCTCGTAGAGCATCATCCTCGTTGTCCTAGGTTCCCATCAACAATTCAACGACGGCCATCCGCGGCTCGCGGCTCACGGCAGCCTCGGCGCGATGCACCCAATGCTCATCCCACCTCGCCACGTTATCCCTCGTCCCTCCTGGCGATAATGGTCGATGTATGCATGTCTGGCAGATGGAAAATCCCAAGAGGGTTTCGATGGCTGGCCCGATCGGGGCCTGCTGTGGCCGCTGGGTTTCCTGTTCGGATCACCTGCTGGCTCAGGGAACCCATAACTACGTCAGGGGCTCTGCAGGTTGCGAATAGTGTCTTGGGGAGGCCACCGCGACTCTTGTGATAGGCCAGATCCTCCTGTGACAAGACAGACAGGACACCGCGCCTCTGGGCATTGGACAATGTTAGAATCCTTCCATCCTCTGTCGCCCGGCGAGGCGCACGGCATGTACCTGTCTCTTGAATGTCTCTGGCTAGACTCAGAGGCACGCGACTGCCGTCATTTCAGAGGCTCTTGCGCTGGGCTGATTCAAAGTCAGCCACAATGATTTTCCCCAATGTTCAGCCCGCTGCGACAAGTGGTGGCACAGGTATATCTCAGGGTTAGACTTTGAATGCTTTGCCGGCCAAGAAGCAAGCAGAACAGTCGACAGATGTCAATTGAGGACGTGTTGGACCGAGGCAGTGGTACGCATAACGATGTCTTCGCTGTCAGCCTACGAGCCCCGGAGGCGCCGGCTTCGCAGTGGGAAAACGACGGCTTCTCTTAGCTTCATCATGGCTTTTCGGCCAACACTCATAATCTGATTCAAAACTGCATCATGAAAATGTCACCACCATAATTGACTCTGGACTTGCTGGTGACGTGGAGAGGGTGGACCTTGCTGGTTGATAGGTTGGCAGCGACCTGCCCTGCTTACGTACTGTACCTGTTGCGCTCAGGCACTTTCCATTGACCGACCGCTCCAGGCCCCCGCTCCCCCCAGTGTGGCCACACGGCAATGACTTGCCGCTTCTCCTGCACGCAGCACTCGCAGCACTGAGCAGGGCCACTTCCACCAGTCCATTCAGTGCACCACGACCAGTTGGGGTTGCCACCGCAAGAAAGAACAAGCGGGGAGGGAACAGGTGGAAGCTTCTTAGCGAAACTCTGGGGAAATCCTCCGTCTCCGTGACCGCAACCGCCTGCCACCCAACATCCCAGCCGGCCATCTGCTTGAACACCCACCGAGCAGTAGTGCTGTCCCGCCATCGGCACCTCCACCGAACGACCTCCCTGCCACCGTTTTAGATGCTCCGTGGCGGGCGCGTGACCTCCGGATCTTAGAGTCCCGTGTATGCGACGCTACCAGAAAAGTATTCACACAAGCCCGATCGAACCGTTCGCCCGTCATCCCAAAACCCGCAATCGGCAGCCCACATCGTCGCGGCTCCAACCATGGACGACTCGCCGCTGGTCAAGGTAGCCTCCTTCCCTTCGCATCATAATGTCTCTCCATGAACTATCCTAACATGATATCTAGGCGCATGACCACGCCAAAGCCGCCTCCAACGCGACGCACCAGTCCGAGACTACAGTCGCAATCAACGAACATGCCCTCGCCGCGGGAGAATTCGCAAACGCCGCTCGCTCCACCGCCAGCCTCGAAGCGCTGCGCACCCTGAGGCTGCTGGAACAACACCACAAGCATCTCTCTGAGCTCCTCAAGATTCCCTTCGACCGCCGCACGAGCCAAGCCTCCAACATCGACACCATCGACGAGAAGGCAGAGTCGCAAGCCTCCGAGACGACCAGCATCTCCGCCTCGGACGATGCGCCAACCAAGTCAGAGACCGCCGGCAGTCCGGCCGCGACGGCCAAGCACCCTCCGTCCCTGACACAGCCGCGCCGCTATCCCAGTCGCGAGATGACCTCGTCCATCGCGAGCAACCTCGCTTCGGCGCGCGGTATCAGGGGCGGCAGGAACCGCAGCCAGCCTATTCCGCCCAGCGTTACGAACGATCAGGCGCCGGGCAACATGGAGGGACAGGCGAGGCGCGAGGGTTCGAGGGCCAAGATGCAGAACGTCTTGGACCAGTCAGGAAAGCCAGCTTGGATACCGCCCACCCACGCCGAACCGCAGCGCCAGGAGCCCAAGAAGACGGAGGATGTCGCATCCCCAGCCAGCGACGACGGATACTCGCGCTTCTACAACACCTTTGGCAGCATCATCAACCGTCTCTCTGCCCCCCTGGCCTTTGCCGGTCTGCCCTTGATCTCCGAAGATTCTCCCGCCCCTGAACCAGTCGAAGTCCCTGAGCCAGCGCCCGTCAAGCGCAACAGGCTCAAATCGCCAGCGAGCACCGCCGAGCCCGACCTCTCCAAGATTTACTCCCGTAACACCCTCCGCGCCCTCTCCGCAAACAACCCCAACGACTCCTTTTACGTGGTGCCTACGAGCGGGCACACGGTCTCCTACGCCAACATTCTTAACTTTGCCGACAAGGAGAAACGTCGTATGGAAGCCTCCCTCCACGGCGGCGGAAGCCTCATTGAAGACGACGAGGACGACTTCGTCGACGCGCGTGAGACGCCTTCCGCCCCGGTCTCCCCTGGTGCGAAGCGCCGAGGTGGCAGGACCCGCTCCGAACGCGACCGGGCCGAGGAACATCGCCTCGAAAACGAGTGGCTCAAAGACACGCTCGACAAGCTCAGCAAGCGTCTTCACGCCTTCGAGGCCAGCGCTCAGAGCTCCAGTATGGCTCTGGCGGAGAGCATGCGCCTCCGCCCGCCCGCATCGCCGTCGGGACTCGGCGGGGCAGGCAGTGGCGCAGGTGACGCAGTGTTGCGAGCCCGCAACAAGGATCTCGAAGAGCAGCTCGCGCTCGCGATAGAGCGCATGGAAGCCCTGGAAAAGGAGAATAAGACGATGGCGCGCACGCTAGAGAAGTACCGTGACAAATGGGACAAGCTCAAGGCGGGCGCGAAGGCAAGGCGGCAGGCTCAGGGGTCGGCTGAAGTTGCTGCCCAAGAGGCAGAGGAGACGGGCGGCAGTTAAAGCGCGGGCATCTTTCATGAACTTTTTGATTTTGAACGGTAGCGAAAACTAGGATCGACAGCGTGTTGTACATAGCGTTTATGCTGCTGGGGTATCTACCTCGACACTTTGGATTTCAATATCAAACAGATCCTCACCGTCTCACCCTTCCGCCTCAAAGTGATCCCCGTTCCACCAGAAACTCACACTAAAACTTACACTCAGACTCCTCACATAATGCCACCACCCCATCGGGATATACAACACATCCCCCTTCTCAAGCACGCAGTCCCAGTACCGCAGCCCCCGGAACTCCTCCAGCTCAATCGCGTCCCTCCCCTCCACATCCTCGTCCCACCCCTCCACGGTCCCAACATCGAACCCGCTCGTGTTCGACATATCCACCTCGCCCTCCTCCTCCCCTCCGCGCGGACACAGCGCCTCGGAGTCGTGCGGCGCGTACAGCCGCAGGTACTTGGCCCCGACGACCTGGCAGAGCAGGTTATGGTACCGTCCGTGTGCAGCGGCGTGATCGTCCCCGCGGGGCCGAACCACGCGTTCACCAGCGGCAGGGCCAGCTGCGGCTTGTCCTTTGAGTGGTCGAGCGGGTGCGGCGGCGGCGTGGTGAAGCAGTGGTCCGGCGTGAGGATGTCGTTTTGCAGGTGCGGAAGCTGGGTGAAGAGCTCGTGCTGCGCGAGATACGTCGTCGTCGTCTTCCCCTTCTCTGAGGACTCGCCAGCAATCCGCCCCAGTAGTTCCTTGAACGGGATGAGCTCCTGCGTCCACCCCTCGTCGACATAGCTCCGTCCAACCTCCACGGGAACCAGCCGCCGCCCGCCGCACGTCCTGCTCATCAGATACGCCGGGCTGTCCCACGGCCGCGTCGACAAGGCGGGCCAATCCGCCAGCAGCGACTTCAGCACCAGCGGCTCCGGCCCGAGGTCCCCCGCCGAGTCAAGGTACCGCTGGAACCCCGCCATCGACATGCCCTCCACGACCTCGATCGGCCTCGTCACAGGCGGTGTGAAGACCCTCGCAGTCGGGAACGTCTCCGGCATTCGCGCGGTACCCTGCACCGGGGCATCGAGGTACGAAAGCAATCTCTCAATCACCTTCCTGCCCCTCCTCCTCCCCGCTCCGCCAGCGAGGATGAGGGCCTTATCCAGCATCTTTACCAGCTCATCCAGCAGCCCTTCCTCCGCCGCCGCATGATCATCACTACTCCTCCTCCTCCCTGCGCCCGTCGCGACCAGGACGATGAACTTCATCAGGCTCAGCTCCGTGTACAGCACCCTCCAACAGAACGGCAGCTCCGCGTACACAAAGTCGTAGAACCGCTTATACGTCCTCTCGAGCTCCTCGTCGAGCAGGCGGGTCATCTCCCCCGCTTCCTCGTCAGCCGGCGAGCGGGCTAGGGCTAGCGTGCGGCGCGCAAGCTCGCTGTACCGCGTGAACAGATCTTCGGTGAGAGCATGTACGCCGTCGGCCTTCAAGGTCTCGTGGTCACCCGCGGCAAAGTCCTGTGGCCGAGAGGACGCCATCCCCAGGGCTAGGTCTGTGCATTCTTTGTTGAGGGCGGGGTTGCTGAGGATTTTCATAATTCTGGGGCCGATGAAGCCATTCACTAAACAGATGAAAGTTCCACCGCTTTCGGTCGTCGTGGAAAGTGAGATTGTGGATGAAAAAAGTAGTATGTGATGTGCGTGTGATGGTGGTGAGATGTGACGGGTTTGAAATGCGCCAAGCGGGTCCGTCTGAAGAAGCTGCTGGTGAGCTCGCGCCAGATGGGACGAACCGTCAGCCAACGGCATTACACCCCTCAACCCATCGATCAAAACATCAAGAAGAATCGGTTATGCAAAAGTCCATCGAAATTCGATTCATGCACCTTTTGGTCTTATATACGTATCACAAGCCTTGAGAATGCCATATCTCGTTGTATTGCGTTGATTCGCTCTGTACTGAAAGGGGTTCTGTATACTCTAACATGTCCATACTCCTACAATACCGTCTTGACGGCCCTCGACCAGGTATCCGTCCTTAACACGTACACGTTCTACAACGGCAGGCGTCTTGTTATCGTCTGCTTCCGCAATGCCGGCGCCGCATTCCCACTGCCGGCCCTCTACCTTATCGTACACTTTCACGACGTCCTCGCCCGCCGCGCTGACGATCCTCCTCTCGTCAAACATCATGCTGGTGACTGCGTTATCGTATGCGTACGCATCGTAGATGGATCCTGTACGGAGATCCCATATCTGGTCTGGTTAGCCGGGTTCTCTTTTGCAATCACGGAAGGACTTACTCTAATGCTTCGGTCCATGCTACCGGTAACAAGATGAACGTCGTCGAATTGCAGGCATGTCACCGGGCCAGTGTGTCCCACCAAGCTTCGGTGGACCTGCCCGCTTCGCAAATCCCATAGACGAACCATGCCATCGGCGGTACCACAGGCCAGAGCTGTCTCAAACACTTGCAAAGCCCCGATAAAGTGGGCCGTCTGCGCGGGCGCTCTAGCCGTCTGCCTCCAAGAGCTGTCGCTGCCAAAGTTGGCAGAAGCCTGAGCCGCTGCCCACATAACATCAAGAGTTTGCACGCATCGACCATTTTCAAGATCCCACTGGCGCAGAGTTTTGTCTGCAGAACCGGAGACAAGGATGTCGTTTCTGAAGTGAAGGGCCGTAATTTCGTCAACATGTGATTGCAGGGTGTAAAGAGGACAGTCCCTCATGCTTCCCGCAGGAGGCTCAACCGGGCTGTCGTCGGGGTTCTCAAATGCGATACCATCTTCATCATCGTCGAATTGGCTGCCGTGAGGGTCGTAGTGAGCCTTGCTAAGATCCCACAGACGAATTGTAGCGTCCATACCACCGGTTACCAAGAAGTTGTCTTCAACCTGCAGCGTTCTTACTGATGCGGTGTGACCCTCTAGTAATCCGATGCAGCGTCCCGCGTTGAGATCCCAAACCTTTATCGAGTCGTCCATAGCCGAGGTAACCATAGTTCCAAAGGGTGCGTCAAAGTCGAGAGCCGTAATGGTGTCCTGGTGAGCGCGAATTTCCCTGATGGCGGTGCCCGGTTCAAAATGCTCGTGCAATATCGGCATAGATTTTCGGCGAACAACCTTCTTCTTCTGTTTTGATGCCGGGGTGTTGGATGTGGACGGTAGCTTCTCGTAGACGGATTGCGACATGAAACCGGACTCATCCTGATCGCCGGCAAGGTCCTCCTCAGTCTTTGTAGGTGTGTTGATAGCAATTGATTCCGCCTCGTCGAAAAGCTCTTGCGCTTCTTCTAATCGAGCTTCGGTGTCCATAACTGTGACAGGTTAGCTGAAGACCGCAAACCGTTCGCGACTCCACCTACGGTCGTGTTCCAGCATTGTCTCTTCCTGCTCCAGATTCGCTAGCCTATCCAGGATAATTCGTCGCATGCCGTGCAAGTTCGCAATCTTGTTGTCAATGTCACGAATTTCGCTGCTGGCCATGTTCTTTCGGACGCCCAGCATTTCGAGCTCGTGCATCATCGACGCCTTGTCCTTTTTCAGATTCTGCAGCTCCTGGGGTGTACCGGGGGTATGTGCCGTCTCGTCCAGCAACTTCCTGCCCCTCGAAACCCGCCTCCGATGCTTCCTGCCCTCTTCCGTCAATTCGGGGAAGCTAGCTTTGAAGCCCTGGAATAGAGAAAAGGAATTGTCGCTCTCGGGAATGTTGGCCAGCAGCTCGTCGGGAAGGTACGTCAAAGCGCGATGCTGGATCTCCGTCTTGGAGAGCTTTGAGCGCACCATGTCGGTCGGGGTGGTCTTCGCCATGGAGAACATGCTGCGCTGAACATTCGGGCGGCGCAGCTGTTTGTGGACCTCGGCAAGGGCGCCATGGTAATGGCCGTGGCCGTTGCCACTCTGCTCGGAAAGAGGGCCGATCAGATGGCTCGCGGTGGAGGTGACCTTGCGCCCGAATGCTTCTATGCCACGGGTCTGGGGATTGTTATTATCAGCACTTGATCAGGCCACGATACCGGCCAAGTCGATGCCGCCGGGGGTCACGCGAGTGGCAAGCGTGACTTACAGACAGGACCGACTGGTCGTCTCCGGCATCGTCGTTGAAGCCATACTGGTCGTTATCCTTATCCGAGGCGGCCATGCGTACGTATTCTCCGGGTCAATACGCGCGACAATGGTGGCACAAGGGGGATGAGGTCGAGGTCGGAGGGAAAGGAGATGTGGTGTAGGTTGCAGAGTTGTGGAAACAGCTCCGGGTCGGTGGTGGTTTTCGACAAGGTCAAGTTTTGTTGTCTCGGTCAAGAATCGACTACGTATCCACACACCAGACAAGATCCCGGCAATGACCCGGTTGGGGTCGGTTGTGACCGTCCCAGGCCCAGTTGTGTGTCCCAGTGTGTGTGCGCCCGCGAATGACGAAGGCGCTAAAACCCGAGGAGCTCCCTGCACGTAGCAGGTGCACCTCTCCCGTCTCTGCCCTGGTGCCCCCTCTGCTGGACCTCCCCCGTCTGCTAGGCCAGCTCGTTCCAAGGCCAGTGCAGGAGGTCGAGGTCGGGTGGACACTCCGACTTTCTGGGCGGGCTTCCGACGTGGCTGCCTCCAATCCGCTAAGCTGCTTTTCCATTAGCGACCACAAGGCTCGAAAACACGCTCAAGACGCTGGAGGTTGCAGCGCCCGCACTCGGGCATGGAGCGGCGTGGATGGTCCGGGCTTTCTTCCAGCGAGCTGACGGGACCTCCTGAGCAGTGAACAGCGAGCAGCTGCTGGAATTGACATGTCGCAGGGGGTCCTGATTGGTGCCCGCCGGAAGCGACCCCTGTGCCTGTGCTGCAGGTCCTTTTTCCCGTCAACGAGATTGGCACAGCCTTGTTCGCTCTGAAGGCAGTGCTGAGATGAGATTTTTTTTTTTTTTTTTTCCCTGAGTTGGCACCTTTCCCCTTTTGCGCCGGCGTCATCGGCCTTGGCTCCTCTCCAAGCAAATCTTACCCCAAGATTTTGTGACTCGACGATAACCAGCCCGGATGCGTTTCTCTCATCAGCCAGACCCCCAACCGCCAATTTTGCGCCAGAACAATCCTCACGGCCCGGGCTACAATTACTCTTCTGGCTTCCAGTCAATTGACGACGAGATGGACTCCCTTATCGACTTATCGGACCCCTCCAAGGCGCTGGACCTGTCCCGCATCCGGTACCAGTTGATGTATGTCAACACAGACTGCCCGACAATAATATCTACCGTAACAACTGACAATGTAACCTAGCCGCCTCGAAGACACAATCACCTTCCACCTCATCGAACGAGCCCAATTCGCCCTCAACAAGACCATCTACGTCCCCGGCGCATTGGATATCCCCAACAGCGAGCTCAGCTTCATGGACTGGTACCTGCGCGAGCAGGAGAAGCTGCAGTCCATCATCCGCCGCTACGAGTCCCCCGACGAGTACCCCTTCTTCCCGGAGGCCCTCCAGAAGCAGATCCTCAAGCCCCTGCACTACCCGCGCATCCTGCATCCCAACGACGTCAACGTCAACGACAAGATCAAGAAGTTCTATGTGGATACCTTCCTCCCCGCACTCTGCCCCGATTTCGGCCGAGAGGACCGCGGCGAGTCCCAGGAGAACTACGGCTCCTCGGCAACTTGCGATATTGCCTGTCTGCAGGCTCTGTCACGCAGGATACACTTTGGAAAGTTTGTCGCCGAGTCCAAGTTCCAGTCGGACCCGGAAAAGTACACCCAGCTTATCAAGGCCGAGGACCGCGACGGCATCGGCGCCGCCATTACCAACGCCGCCGTCGAGAAGAAGGTCCTTGAGCGTCTGCGCCTCAAGTGCCTCACCTACGGCACCGACCCGTCCATCGGCGCGGGTCCCGAGAACCAGGCCAAGATTGACGCCGACTCCGTGGTCGCCCTGTACAAGGATTTCGTGATACCCCTGACCAAGGAAGTTGAGGTAGAGTACCTGATGCAAAGACTAGAGCCGGTAGAGTAGACTTTTTAAAATGAAATGCTCAAAATGATTCATGACTTTTATTTTTATCCCCTCTATTGGCCGGGGTTCATGTACTTCTCTACCGCCTGCACCGCGCCCTCCCACTTGCTCGCCTCGATCAGGATCATGTAACCGTGCGACTTGACGCCCATCTCCTGGAATGCGCGCTTGCTGTCCGCAACTGCCTGGTCGTCGTTGGTGTAAGAGAAGGAGCCGTGTGCCGTCGCGTGCTTCACGAAAACCTCGTCCTCAGGGTGGAAGTGCCACATCGCGGCGTCCGCCTTAGCCTTCTTGCCCTTCCTTTCCGTCTCAGTCAATGTTGACTCAACCTCCTGGTATGTCTTGGAGAGGATCAGGTAGTGCGTGAACTCGTACGGCTCCTTGTCCTCGACAGCAGCCTCAATCTCGTCAACGAGCATGCGGTACATCGGTGGGGCGATCTCGGAAGGCATGTTGATGAGCCTCTCGCCGAGAATCAAGCCGACCTGGGCGCCGCCGTTGATGAGGTTGGGGATAGGGGCCAGGGCCTCGTTTGTCTGCGCCTTCTGAATAAGGTACTTGGCCAGGTCGGCCATCTCGGGCTTCTGGCTGTGCTCCTTGATGTTGAGCGCCGTGATGAGAGCGTAGGCGTCGTTCTCCTTGCTGTCGACCTTGACGGTTGAGCCGATGGTGGGTTGCGACAGGATCAGGTCGGCGAGGCCAGAGATGTTGAAGAGCGTCGCATCGACGTCGAGGAGTTGGCGCAGCAGCGTCTTGGTGCCGTGGAAGTCGACCTCGGGGTCGAAGTTGAACCACTCGAAATCGACGTTGACAACATCGAAGTCCTGATTTTGTGAGCTTTATTTTAGGGAGGAACGATGAGATCTCTCACCTCATCGTCGGAGGAGTCCTCATCCATTCTGTCGGCGACATCGTCGGCGGGCTTCTCCTCTCTTTCTCTCTTCTTGCCCATTTTGAAAATCTGCGTCGGATTACTGAATAATGGAGTGGTAGGCACGGTGGATTTGAGGCCGCGGTCTGAGACTTGTCGCAAATGTACTTGGAGCTGGATGAGTGTGAGAACGTCACTGGTACTGAGATGGCCAGACCTGGTCGGTGAAGATGAAATTTTTGGTGGGGGTGCCCCTCACTAAGCCGTTTTGGGACGAAAGTCACTCTTATCGATAATAGTCACTCCCGTGGTCTGTGTCCCTGGGGAGCTGGGCTGCTGCATGGTTCCAATCCCAACTCAGACATTCTTGGGTCTGAACCACCATGACAGTAAATCCTGCTCGATTTTGCGGACTGCCGGCTTGAACAACCTACATGGGCACCGCTTCGCGGCGTCACGGACGTGGCATCGCCATGTTTTATTGCAAAGTTGCAGATACGTCGGTTTTTGGAGCCACGTCACGCTGGTCCCCGCGCTGATGGGAAATGGCGCTCGCTCATCTTGCCTCGAACTCATCTTCGAGATGTCCTTACCGTTGGATTCTTTCTTGAGAGCTGTCTTGTTCCAAGAAGTCTGGAATTGGCGCTCTGCATTACTTCGCGTAAGCCTCTGGCTCTCAGTGGTTGCTCGCCTGCATGCGACCTCTGAGCATGCAGCCAATCCGCCCCTGCCAATAACTGCCCGGTTGGAGATCTGCCCCGTTGCGCATATCTAAGGTGTCATTTGTAGAGCACAGAGCTGGACTTTTTTTCCCTTTTGTTTATTCATCTGAGGACAATTCCAAGCAGTGTTTATTAGACAGTCTGCACGGGAGCACTCAAAAGATCATTTAACATCTGGTGTATATCGCAAATCATTCAAGATGTCAGGCGAAGCAGGAATGCTGGATATCTATCTAAACGATACCGGCAACGTGCAAGACCGGCTCCTCAATCCACCATCGCTACCACCACCACCACCACCTGAATCACTATTCTTGCCAAGCAGGTCCCAAAATCAAGATCTCGAACGGCATCAGTCTACAATTACCAACCGTACCAAACTCGCCTCCTCACCAGCAACCCATTATGCTGCTTCCCGAGGGTCCTCCGTGAAGGGTCAAAACATCAAGAATGCTTTGCAAAATTATCGTCGTCAGCCGCTCACAATCACACGCCTTTCGGAATCAAACAAGCGGTACCATTCGAAGACGGAGCGACTCTGGGAGACAAGATGGTTGTTGTGATGAGAGAGCAGAGCGTGCTCTGACATATTTGGCCAGCTCGGATTCCAATCATGTTCATTTGAACACTCCCACCATGAGCGAAAGGGATAGAACCTCTCTGAGGACGACAATTGCCGATATTCCTTCTAGGCCTCGCTCTGTCGCATCAACGGGTCACACGTCTAAGCATCATGAAATTCGTTCAAGCAGATTCACACCCTCTCAGGTGGATAACCAGTTCGCGCGTCATAACAATGGAAGGACTGGCACACAACATGTAATAGATTCAGTGCACCCTTCTCAGTCGGTAAGCACCATCACATGGGAACACATAGCTTCCGAAGTATTCCAGCTAACAGACTCAGTCTCAACCTCAGCCAGCAGACATTGGCAGTCGCGCTGTCATCAACAGGCAAGACACCTCGGAACCCAATAACCGCTTTTCGAAATCTCATGTCGATACCTTGACATCCCCTCTGGAATCACTCGTGAACCTCAAACAAGCTTGTAAGAATCAACATGCCTCGCCACAGGGAAACCGGCTTGCTTACTTGGCCCAAGGCATTTCTTCTCCAGGAGCGCCAGCTGAACTACCAACATCAACAAACGACTGCGCAAGCCATGGCTCTGACCACTTGAAAAATGATCCCAGTTTGACATCTGCGGATAGTCAAGCGGAAGTCAGTCTTTCAAATGATGAGAGCGAATATGGCACGTTTTCCAGGGAGGGGCGGAAGAAGATGCTGCTCGATCGACTCATGAGCTACTTTCTCACAGTGCTTTTGCCAAGCCTTTCGGATCCGTTCGTCATTCAACGAGGAGCCGGCGGACACGATGGCGGTACTCAGGGCGCCAGCGACACGCTAAGCTCCACTGCAATGACATCTAGTCAAAGCAGTAGTCTCAAAAGGAATGAAGGGAAGAGGATATCCGGCGATTCGGGCGGAGGGCGTTCAGGAAGAGGGGGCGGGCAGAAGAAGAGACGAACGAGTTCACCCAACAACACAAGCACCGCTCCAGCGTTTGCATGTCCCTACATCAAGAGGGATTCCCGCCGATACTGGAAACTATGCCCTCTACGAGGTTGGGAAACTGTACATCGGGTTAAGTAAGCATTCTCTAGCGAGCCTCAAATCTGTTACCCTTCTGACGATATTAGGCAACATTTGTACAGATCACACAAGCAGCCTATCACCTGTCCACGTTGCCATGAGAAATTTGATACAATCCCGCTGCGAGATGAGCATCTCATAGAAGAAACGAGATGCGAAAAGAGAACAAAGCCCGGTTTGGAAGGGTTCGACCTTGCCCAAGAACAACGCCTACGTCGTCGTCAAAAGAGTTACGATAATGAAGCAGACAATTGGCGAGATGTCTACATGGTATTGTTCCCTGATACCGATATTTCGGCCATTCCAAGTCCATGTATGTGCTCTCACTTTGTCTTTTAATAGCAGCCAGCTAATATTGACAGATGTGAATTTGCATAGCGACACCGAAACTGTCGGCGTAGTGGAGCCCTCAGTTTCTCGGTATGAGCAATTTCTGAGCCAGGAGTTACCTAAGATAGTCGAACGCGAGCTCGAAACTCAAGTCAACCTAGCTTTGAAACCCTTGGAAGAGAGTCTCAAGATTCAACTTATCGAGATTGTAAAAAAGGCACAACGTACGGCACACGACAAGTTTATGTCCGCGAACCCGGACCCAACGAAGCCCCCGACCAATGCAGAAGAAGCAGAAAGAAGTATCGCCTTGGAGAAGAACAAGCGTGAGGCGGTTGGAGAGTTTGGGGTTGATCCTGTGCTTTCCTTCGAAAACGCCCCAGGAGGCGCAGAAGATTCTGGCAACTTCTTGCTCGATCTGTCGCTGGGGGCAGGACCATCCTCACGACAGGAAGCCACTCTGTATGAATTAGGATCAGGAGAATTTGAGGATGACATTGAAGACGTTGACCTGGATTCTCTGGCTATCCCTGAATTCAACGCTGGCGGACTAGAGTGGATGGCCCAGCCGGTCGATGCATGGCCAGGCCTTGACGATATCACTGACGGGACACTATGAAGTTATTAGATGTTGTTTCCCCCTATCAGTAGAGATGACAATGAGGTTGAATTAGCGTTTGTTTTGAAGGATATGTCATGCAACTGTCTGCTTTTCTAGGAACATTTCCTGAGCTGACTTCCACATTCCAAGCGCCCGCCAAGAATAGCCTGTCGAAAGTACCTTACATGTGGTTGATCTGCCGCCACCTGCATGCCGGCGGCCCAGGAGGTAGCCAATCCCCATGCTGAGCTTGATTATATCATGAAAAGCTGCGCAACTGCGCACTCCTCAAGTACGTGTCGCGTCGAGTTCGAAAATCACATATACGTTAAACTGCCAGCGGGTTGAAGTTCTTGTCGTTCTTCACGTTCATAGCTATCGTCCTTCCGTCGAATTTACCTCAATCGCACATGTGTTAAGATGACTAGAGGCACCGCGCCGCGACAGAATGACCTTCCTTTCGACCCTGCGTACGATGGGTGCACTGATTGGAACGCGATCATTTGGGGTACCCCGCGATACCGTCCACGCGTATCTCGAGACTCGGGCATCCCAATTACACATGATCCCATTGCGCATCAACGACTTTTCACTAACCAGTCTTCAAAGCTTACGAGCTCAGCTCGGAGGAAACCACCAGCCCCGATCATCGTGGGAAGCGGCAGAACCCACAAGCCCTGCCAGCTCACTTCCCTCGACTCCAACGTAAGCGACAGGTCTCAGCGCAGAGTTCCGAGCTAATTTCGCAGCGTCTCCAAAGGATGTTGGATAAGGTATTTGGGCCACGCAGTAACAAGAGCAAGCCAGTGGACGCAAATGATGAGAAGAAGCTCATGCAACATTTAGCGGTCATGGAGCGTCTCGGAGCACGTTTCGATGTTGAATGCAACATGGAGAGGTTACCAAATCAGCCGCATAGGAGAAGCAGCAAAGGGCTTTTTGAAGCACACAATCCTCCCATGCGTCCACCGACACATAGTCAGCCCGAAGAACCCTGCCATCGTCGGACAGAGCCGGGAATTCAGGACGCGGATCTTAGCCTCCATTATCAGAAGGTAATTGAGTATCACGACAAAAGAACAAAGGAGAGCCACGGCGATGGTCTGCATTGTAAGCACCAAGTCGTTATGCCGGACGAGCCTCCAATGACAAGCTATCATGATAATTCGACCGGGACCCCATCGCCTCCTAGCACAGCTACACCTCGACATTCTCTTTCGGAGACTAACGTAGCTCGCCTCACTAGCAACGAGGAGCTTGAAACTGGGTCAGAATACGTCACGTCCTCGCAAAGCATACTAGAATCCAGTTGTTCTTCTTCGTCCTCATCTCTCGAGAGCGACAGGCTTAGTGCCAGCGCTTGGAAGAGGATCTTGCTTGATCGGCTCATGGAATACTTCTTTTCCGTCATCTCGCCTAGTTTTTCATCCGAAGCAGCAGTACAGACACAAGCTGGACAACGGGAAAGCACTCGAAAGGGGGCCATAGCCGGAAGGCCCATGAGTGGGTCCTCCGCCACCCAGGGAGGCCAGTCAAAGGAGAACTCGAAGAGACGGTCTGAGGACCAGGAAGCCGATCGCTCAGGTGATGGGGATGAACAAAAGAGACCGCGTTTGGGTTCTTCATCTCCAGAAGTTTCGCGCCTCGCGTGCCCCTACTTCAAGAAGACCCCACAACGGTATTGCACTTCAAAGTGGCGTTCATGCCCGGGGCCAGGTTGGGAGACGGTTCACAGGGTCAAGTATGTGTCTTTCCCATTGTGTCACGAAGTCTCAATGTTCTAACGGAAGGCCAGAGAGCATCTTTACAGGTGTCACATGCTACCTATTATATGTCCGCGCTGTCAGATAATATTTGGGACAGACGAGGAGCGTAACGAACACCTGTTGATGGACGACATATGTCCAAAGAAAAGCAGACCTGACTTGGACGGCATTGATTCGAAGCAGGAAAAGCTGCTGCGCAGCCGCAAGAAAGGGAGCAAGAATATGAGCGAGGCAGACAAGTGGAGAGACGTTTATCTCATCCTGTTCCCCAACATCGGTACAGAAGACATGCCCAGTCCCTGTATGAGCCTTTCTCAATACACATTAGAGATCGACTCGACTGACTTTGGCAGATCTGGACTTTGGTGGCAATGCTGATGCCGGGGAGGCAGAATCGGCCTTTGCACGGTACGAACGGTACCTAAGACGAGAACTCCCGAGGAAAGTTCGGCAAGAACTCGAAACCCGTATCGAACAAGCTCTTGAGCCAATTGAAGAGAATCTGAAGAGTCAGATCGTAGACATCGTACGAGACGCGCAGCTTTCACTCTTCCAGAGCTTTGTGTCTTCAAATCCAGACTCGGCAGAGCCATATAACAGCAACCCTATGGCAGAGTGCGGATCTATGGCCATCAACCATGCAGAATTAGATGGCCAGATAGAGGCACTCAGGCCATTGCCCTATGTTGACGGCGGCTTCGACGGTATTTACCTTCAGTTCCCACCCGACCCAGCCAACTATGCCTTTCTCGGCCTGGAGGAGGCTTCAAACTTCGGGCAACAACCGTCAACTGCTTCTTTGCAGCCACTCGGATACAACGATCTGGACTCGGGATATTTTTCAATTACACCATCGACGTCTCTATTTGACGCCGACAGCACTAACGGGCTACCAAAGGTAACCTCTAAATAATGTAGCTAATTCTCGAGATGCGTCACGAGGTGGGCTCATGATCTCGCAACTCATTAATATTATGGACAGCTGTCTCCGCTTTGATTTTGCCTTATAAGTGGTTTTCTTTCTTAGATGGCTGTGTTCATGAATCCTCGACCATCTTCTCCTCCGCCTTCTCCTGAGGAACCTCCCCGCCAGCCTCCTCTAGAACACTTGTGCTCTTCGTGACCGTCAACACAGTCGGCAACGCAAGGATCAGAGATCCGATACTCAAGCCCCAGTTCATCGCAAGCTGCGTCATGGAACTCGCATGCTGAGCATTGATTCTCCACGCCATCGCTCCTCCAGCTGCCTGGAACGCCTTGTAAGCGCCAACGAGAACAGCAGCGCGACCCGGAGAGTTGGACTGCGTTCCCATAAGCCAGTAGCAGTACGACTGCCACAAGGAATCGTAAGCGCCGTAGAAGATGTAGAGAAATATCGGTCCGGTGGAGAGGGAACCCTGCGTGTAGTCGATATCCTGGATAAGGCCCTGGGCATGACGAGCATCCTGCCACTTCTGGAAAGCGTATCCACCGCCCCAAATCGCCATCCCAGTGACGAACAATACAACCCATCCGAGTCTGGCACGTCCAGGACGCTCCAGCATCGGAAGATCAAGAAGAACGCCAATAACGAGGCCGCCGACCATCTGCGCAAACCAGTACAGCGCGCCATTCAGCGACCTCGTCCTGATGTTGAACGTCATGCCGTTCACATCGTTCTGCTGGTACGAGTAGAAAACATTGGCGCAGAAAAACAGCGGCAGCATGCACAGCACCCTCCAATTACACAGCGTCGCGACGGACATCTCAAACATTCCCTTCAGGCTCTGCTTCTCCGTCTCGGTGGCGGCGTGAAGCTGCGCCAGGCGGATGCGCTTCGGCGAGCAGATGAAGAGCCCCAGGACCCAGCCGACGAGCATGATGGTCATCAGCGCAATGTACGTGGCGTCGTTGACAGTGCCGGTCGTGGAGTGGAAGTTGAGGCCGAAGGCGGCGAGGGAGCCGACGCCGCCGCCGAGGTTGAAGATGATCCAGAAGACGGCGATGGCGGCCCTTTGGGACTCGTGGACGTAGGTGGTCATGATGGCGCCCTGGACGATCCAGATGAAGGAGGAGCCGATGCCGAGGACCGCACCGGCGGCGATGACGAAGGCGCCGTTTGCGTTGTCTGGGATGGTCAGCGGTTGCTTTGGGGTTTCGGGAAGAAGTTGGCTTACGGTTGAAACTGAGGAGACTTCCGCTGTATAAAGCATAGGTCCAGCCGCCCATCAGGAAGCAGATCTTGGGACCGACAAAGGAGAAGATGGGGCCAACGATGAAGAGGGCGGCTACTGCGGTGGTTGAGAGGAGCGCGACGTTGGCATTGGCTGCGACGGTCGAGTCGACTTGGCCGGAGCCTCCCAGGCCTGAGAGCGCATTGAACATCTACACAATCAGCATACACTCATCCATCTCCATACCTGTTGTTTAGACTTACGCCTGGCATGCAGAAGCAGATGAAGCTAATGAGGAGGATCCTGTAGCACGAATTAGGGTCGGCCAAAGATGACTTGAGTGCCGCCAACTCACTGTGTCCATGGATGGGAGTACAGTCTCATCAGGGCTGACGAGTCCTTGTTTTCAACATCATCATTGCTCTCGACTTCTTGTGGCGTAGCCACGGAAACTTGGTCTTCGCCGCTCATGTTGGTTGTTGACTCTCCTTCACTGAAATCGACTGATCGAGTCTTTGCCAGGGAACGCAATCGCTGGCGCGTTAGAGAAGGTAGATAAATGGTCAAGAAATCACCGCAACGCTCCAACAGTCATTCTCAAACAGCAACTTCAAGATAGATAGACAGATGACACGAAACAGCAACGTTGAAGTCGGAATCGACGTTCCACGGTCCACCCCTATCTCTCTCGACATAAGAGTTTCCCTCGGGAGAATACGCGACCACCACCACGACTAACCACCCGGCCCCCTTTTTTCTTACACCATCAGCACGGTCACAGCGGGGAAAATCTTTCTCAGCAGCAGCAGAGATAGGCTGCGGGTGCGTTCGTGTTTTTCTCCGCACAATCCGATCTTCAACCAGGGATCTGTGCGGGTGAGCTGAGGTCCCAATTCGTCTTCGTGATTCGTCGGGCACCCAGCCATTGATCCCGGGAAACTGGGTCTACCCCGTCGAGCGGTGCCACCCGCTGCAAGGGACGAGCGCGGTTTCCGGTGGGAATGGGCGCAAGAAAAAAGTGCCAAAGGAGGGAGGGTCCCTGAAGTTGAGGCTCCGCACGGTGCCCGGTGTTGCATGCCGCTTTTCTCACCGATGGAACGTGACATTGAGGCTTGGTGGTGGTGGTGGTGGTGGTGGTAACGACATGACGTCCGTCGTCGAGTATGCCGGCGACGACTTCAAATGTGAGGTTGCTTATGTTTGAGAGTTGATGACTCCGCAATGAAATGTCTTGCTTGAGTTCACAGCGATCATTGAAGTGGTCTGTGACATCTAACAATATGAGACGGTCCCGTCGGTAGCGTTACCGGATCAACAAATGAGGCGCTCCGAGGTCAACCTCACGGAGCAAGATGGGAGCACACTGATTACAATTCCATCGCGGAAAACCCATAACAGGTATACTCGACTCAAATAATGTCACTCGCTCATGCAACTGCCGGTTCGGGAGCGAAAAAGGCAGGCTCATTACATCAGCACTCAGCGCTCCTGCCTTCCAGGTTACTTACACAAAAGTGGGGCATCGCGACAACTCCAACATCAACCACCAAAACATATCACGATACCTCGTGACGCAGGCCTCATTTTTACAACTGAGACGCCGCGCAAAAGAAACATTTAAAAGATCAAAAAAAAAATCAAAAAATAAACTATTCAACGCTCATTGTGTTACTAAGTAACACAACCCGCGCCACCCGAGTTTGTCGCACCACAGGATAATGAGGACTCGAACGGTGGTACTTGTGATCCTCATATGCGGATAAGGGGAAGGGGAAGTGTTCCGCTTTGACCAACTGAGCCAAGTGGCTCGCATCAATGCTGAACCTGTGGTGATGGAGAAGCTGTCCTTTTTCGAATAAGTAGCTCTGGGCTCTCACTTGGGAGGCTTGGGGCCGTGATGGGTGAAGAGAACCGTCAAGGTTGGTGTCGGCCTTAGCGAAGACAACAAAGGTGAATCCGAGTTGGGATGAAAGGTCCTCACCGAGGTGTGGAAGGTGCGGTTCGCAGTGGGTGGGTCCAGGCAGCTGTTTTTTCAGGTCGACTTTTCCATTGGGAAAGTGCGGGCCTTCCGGGTTGAGTTGTCTGCGGTCCCCGATTGATAAGAGATGTCGAGAACGGAAAATCCAATGTCTGATGGCCGGAGAAGAGGAAGAGGATCGTTGCGATTTGGCGATGACTTCGGAGGAACGTGCCGCGTATTAAGGAGACATTTATTTGAACGACTATGTTATGGGAACGTTACTTTGGCCCCGAAAGACGGTGTGAGTGGACACATACTCAGGCCGATCGGGTTAAACCCTACAATCATGACTCTGCTACCCCGTGGGGACAACAACGTCGCACTTGAAGTACTCCACCCCTCATTCTTCCAAACCGAGCACTTGGTAAGGTATCATGAATGAGATCATGTCAAAAGGGACGTAGCCAACAAAGAGGAAAAGAACATTACCCCAGACTTCGGCCGCGTTCCAGAAAGACACGGCGCGGATGACCGGCAGGAACACACACTCCCGTCCCCTCGGAGCCGACAATGGCAGCCGGCCAAGAGCCGGATCCGGAGTAGGTTCACCGTTGCCAAAACGTTCAGACGATATGTGAATGACATTGTCACATCTCAATACGGTCTGCAGAAAACGGCACTTCCAAGCGAGCAGACTCCTCACATATCACCACTCAATAGACCATCGCCGCTACATCTGCATCGCCCGTCATCAGACCATCCAATTTGCACCTTGCAAGGGACGATCTCCATACGCTCACTCCCCGATGTTGAAATTCGCAACGACTAAAAAAGGTGAGTTCTGACTTCATTCCGCCCCGGATGCATGCCGTCCGACACGCGGCTTGCGCATACCACATTCCTCGCTCGCTACCAGACAGCGAGACAGCCCATACCTCGCACCTCGCGTCCAACGGCTTTCCGCACGTGGGATGCCCGCTGCGGGAAGAGGAATGACAACATCGGGTCCTCAAAGAGGGTGTGACAATCACCTTGCATTTTGCGACGGGCATCCCTGAAACCGTCGAGGCCAGCTTCATCAACCTGTTCTTACATACCATTTCAACCTTGCGGCCGCTGAGGTCAATATGTGTTCCGCCGCTTCGTATGCGCCTGGCGGCCCGGCGGCTGTCGACCCGGAGCCGCTCTTTCTTCTGATGCTCCAATGTCCCGATTGGTGGGCAAATTCGACAACGTCCCTTCGGTAAGGCTTCCCATTCGTCGATAAGCAAGATCCTGTCAGGCATCCTATCTCCCCGTCAGGATCGTCGGGAGAGCGAAGTGCGGACGGCTGTACAAGAGTCGAGACGACGTGGTTTCCCCTTTCCGAATCCCTATCCGTAGCAGACGGAAGGCAGTTCTGAACACAGGTAGAGTGGAAAGCATTGTCCAGACACCAACTTCGTGGAAAGGAAGTCTCGACCATTTCTAAAGACAATGAACACACTGGTCGTTGACGAACAATGTGGATGAGTCGCAGTCGAACAAAGAGCGTCGTTACAAGATTGACGGTTTCAACTATGGAACATATCGGTGAGACAAGAACAGTGTCGTTAATACCGCCCAGAAACATCTTGAACGAGACCAAAGCAAGGCAGAAAGCCGTCCATAAATAGGTACCGTCTCGTGATGCAGAAGAAACAGGATCTTGGGCACACAACTATCTCAAGCACGCATAGCACAAGGCCGCCCGGTGAGTATTCCACACTGCAAACGGACGCAATGTGTGAGGGAACAGAAACCACAATGTCCTGCGGTCACACCCTCCGCTCTCGCCTCCGAGACTGCGGCAAGGGGGCCGACTGCAAAGGCGAGCTCTGGCAGCCCGCCTTCATCGACGACAGCTGCGCCGCGTGTCATCGGCCTATGCAGCTCCGCGAGAACCACGCGCTGCACGAGGCTGGACATGCTATCCTGATGGCTGACTATCGCCAGGCGAAGAACGATGGTAACGGCGAGGAAATGCTGCGTCTGCACCGCGCCATGATTGAACATACCCGTCTATCGCGGCTGCGGAACTTTACTGTAAGCTTAACGCGCGAAGAGCCGATTGGCGATGTCAAGTGGCCCGTACCCGAGGGCGAAATCGGCAATAAAGGACACGATGGTGGCGCTGGTAGCTCTGGATCAAGTAGCAGAAGCTGAATGAATTGCGGACTGGGTATAGATACAGAAATCACAAAACCGCCGAATGAAGAATCAAAAACGCCTTGCTCCCTTTTGATGCCATGTCTTGACGCTCCGTATTCACAGTTACCCCCCCCCCCCCCCCCCTTCCCCTTTACCGTTTACCAAGGTCCGGTGAACTGGTTGTTGAACATACCGAGTCGTACGTCTCGGCCCCATAAACTGCGCCATCTCCCACGCCGATGGCATGTAAGGAGTCTGACCCATGGCGACGTCCTGCTTTGACTGGTTCGCGCTGACCTGCGCCTGCGCGTCCTCTTCGCCTGGTTGAACTCCTTGACGCGTGCCGTGCCCAGCTTGCCGGCCCTCCTCTTGTCGGTTACACCGCAGCAGCGGGACCTGGATGACCGCCCCGAAGATGTCTCTGACTTTCTGCTCTGGCTGGTTGTGCCGTTTCGCTACCTCCTCGAAGGGGAACACGTTGAGACAGGTGTCGGATGTCGACGATGTGTTTGGTGGTAAGCTGCGGCGGGTCAGTTGCCTTCGGCGGCGGATTTGCCAGTGGTTGTGGAACTGGATGTTTGGAGGTAAGGATTCCTCTGGCTGGAAGTAGGTCGGAGCTACCGGCTGCGTTGACGTAGGTGCCATGGGAAGCATGTGCCCGGCTGGCTGCTGGGCTGGAATGCCGTGGGGGTATTGTTGTTGCGGGAGAGCGAAAGCGCCGTTTGGACCCGCCATCATTGACTGCTGCAGCAACGGGCCGTACATAGCGCCAGCCATCGGGTTGGTGTAAGGGTTGATGCCGAGCATGTGTGGCCAGTGTTGCTGGATTGTGGAAGATGGCATGGAAGTTTGCGCTGCTCCTGGAACATTGGTGGTCGAAGGCATCGCGGCTGCGGCACTTAGGTTTGCTGCCTGGCTCGCTGCTTGTTGCCGCAACCTCGCCTCTAAACATTGCCGACAAGGTCCCTTGGCTCCTGACGCAGGACGATCGCCGCAGGAGCCAGCTTGAGTCGACGTCCCATGGGCGGAGGCATGCGCGAGGGTATGAGCTGGAACTTGGGCAAGAGATGCCACCGGACTGGGGTGGGGGGTGTGATGGTGAGCGTGGGTGTGAATATGAGACTGCACTTGTGGTGTTGCGGTTGTGTTTGGTGTCTTCGCTGGGCTTTGGCCTCTCTGAAAATCCAACATGGGAGCAGTTGATGCTGGTTTGGGGCCAGCTTGAGCATAAGAATGGCTAGGCGTGACTGCTGTCGTCACGGTCCCCGTCGTGACCTGCTGATGCTGCTGCTGCTGTCCATTCATAGCATCTGTCATTGAAGCAGGATTGGGCTCAGGGATGAAGTCAACAGCGCCAGCCGGAGTTGAATCGCCGGTGCGTGTGTCCTTTGAAGTCTCAGTTGGCATTTGCATTTCCGAGTGTGGTTGGGTCGGCGTACCTTCCGCTCTAACTGTTGGCGGTTGAGAGCCCATACGGGCCGGGCTGTTAGTCGGGTGAGCCGGTCCGGGAAAGCCAGCACTGTTCACCACCGCTCCACCACCATCACTCAGCCCATTCGTAGGCCCAGGCGCCGGACCGTGATGCTCGTCAAACCGGAGCATGGACGGCTGAACATGCTCCGGTAGCGTCTTGGGTGATACCGGCGGAGAGCACTGTGGACCAGATGACGGCGCGGTCCAGAATGACTCTAGGTACTGCGATCTCTCTGGAATCGGGACTGAGCAGCCTCGCGTCGGGTCTATGTCCATCGTGTGTGATGTTGACGACGGATCGACCATGCCGGTGCTCCCTCGTCGCTCCGGTTGTGACTGCACCGCAGTGACTGCTGCATGCTTGGGAGGCTCGGGTGGCTGGTGGTTGGGGGCGGGAACCGGTTGATTATCCACGGGGGGCGGTGAGTGTGTTATGGTTGGTATGGTTGGAGGTGGCATGATGGGTCGATAGCCGTCAAGCCTCCTCTTCTTGACCGGATTGGAAGACACAAACTGGACATCATCGTCTTCCCTCTTTGCTGGCACGACTGGCCGAGCAGCAGGGGCGGGCGGTGGCGGCGGAAAGACTTGAGGAAACATGGGAGGAAACATCACGCCTTGGTGGTGGTAGTAGGTGCCGTCCATCCTGAAGAGAAATGAGAGAATTGGTGTCTTCAGAATGCGGGTGCGGAAACGGATGCAACATTGATGAGACGGAGGGATGCGGGTAGTTTAGTTGATAAGAATGGCCAAGCATCCATATTTGAACCCTGTCCCGAACAGCTACAGCTCTGACCGAGTGTGCTGAGTACGCATGTTGGAATGACGGGGCCCAGCACGGTTAGCATTAATTAGCAGGCCATGAACAGCAAAGAGAGAAGCCAAGAGAAGAGTGCTGGCATGTTGCACGGTTTGTCTTTCAACTCTTGTCTTTGGCGGACAGCCGGACGCTAGCCCGGCAATAAAAGGGAGTATTCACACCAGCTCTGCGTACTGTGACAAGCACCTTGAATCGATGCCACTTTTTTTGGTGGTCCTCAGCATGCAGATTGCCACCTGGGCAGCGGGCAGGGCAGCAGCATCAGGTGGGTGAATGGCCCCCTAGCTGTGCAGAACTACTTTGCCTGCTCGCCTCGGATAAAAGATGGCTTTTTGGCTGTTGTTGCTGCTGCTACTGCCCTCTGATTGTCTGTAAAACTGCAAAGGTTGCTGCTGAGAGCAATGAAAATGGTGAATGCATCCTTGTGCAGCACCAGACACACCCCCTTGTCGTTTTGGCTAACCGAAGACCTCGAGTTTGAAGGGGCTGACTGTGCACATTAAGGGCCACTGGAGCTGGAAGGGGGAAAGCGATGGAACATCGAGATGAATCCACTTGGATCAGTTGAGAGAGATATTCAGGGAAGATGATGGCTGCAGACGGAAGTGCGACCGAGAGTCGATAACGTAGGTAGCCAAGCACTATCTATGTCCTGAGTGATGTGAGGGATGCAGCATCCCTCCAGAGGCACGGCACAGCATTGAAATGAATGGAGCACTGAGGTTCCTGTGACCCACAATAGCTCCCGGAACTGACATAATTGGCTAGAATATGCAGCCAATGGCTGCAAAGGTGGCTTGACCGTTTGCTCCAGCCTCAAGGTCAGCCTCAACTCTCTTTCAAGGTTGGAGCCGGTAGCTCCTGCCTCCTTGACTCCCCACATCGCGGGGCACCTTCCATTGATACCCGTGTAGGCAGTTACCTGCAACCTGACGAACTCAAACAGCGATTCCGACAACAAAATCTTTGCGTCACCTAATAACTATCGACCGCCGCATTTACAGACTTCGCATGGTCGCGACACCACAATAGCAACACCACATCACAGCGACGGGCAGATCCCCGCCCAGCATGGCCTCCTCCAGCGTGAACCCGCTCATGTCGAGCCAGAAGTCCTCGGAGCTTCAGGCAGTCCTCCACCCCCTCGTTCTCCTTACGATATCCGACTATATCACACGCCACACGCTGCGCTCCCAAGCAGGCCCCATCGTCGGCGCCCTCCTGGGTCAACAGAACGGCCGCGAGGTCACGATCGAGCATGCCTTCGAATGTCACATTAAGCAAGCGCCAGAGGTCGACGGTGGCTACCTGCTAGATTCCGATCGCTTCGGCCGAAGATTAGAGCAGAGTACGTTTGGTTTGATATTTTGAGATTTAAATCGCTGATCCCCTCCTAGTGAAGCTTGTCCACAAAGACCGCGGCCTCGATCTGGTTGGCTGGTACACGCTCCTCCCCTCCACCGGCCCGACTCCGACCATCCTCCCCATTCACAACCAAGTGCTCGCCGATTTCAACGAGTCCGCCCTTCTCCTTGGCTTTCACCCGCAGGAGGCCCTCTCTATCACGGTTGGCGGCAAGCTGCCAATGACAATCCTGGAGTCGAACTACGAGGTCGATGACGCCTCCAAGGCTGCCAACGATGGCGAGGACAAGAAAATGGAGGACGGCGACTCCAACAAGCTCAAACTCCGCTTCCGCGAGCTTCCATACACTGTCGAGACGGGCGAGGCGGAGATGATCTCCATGGACCACGTCGCCCGCGGCGCCGGCAACGCCACCGCCATCGAGGCCCCCAAGGAATCCAAACCCAAGGTTCAGCTCGTCGAGTCAGGAGGCAAGCGTCGTGTCGTAGTGCCCGAGGGCGCTGACAAGGACATTGACGGTGCGCTTTCTCCTGAGGAGGAAGAGATGATTGCCTCTCTCACGGCGAAGGCCAACGCCGTCAAGATGCTTCAGGGCCGTATTCGCCTCATCACGTCTTATCTCGAGCGCCTGCCCTCTGAATACCTCCCGGGCGTGGAGCAACAGCAGCCAGCAGGTGAACACACGACGCCTTCACACACCATCTTGCGCCAGATCCAAGCTCTTGTCAACCGTCTGGAGCTCGTCGTCCCATCCGACATCGAGAACTTTGAGAAGGAGGTTCTCTGCGAGGAGAACGACGTCGCGATCGTCTCACGCCTCAACGACCTTATGCAGAGCATTAGCGGTATGCGTGATCTGGGCAAGAAGTTTGGCATCCTGGAAGTGGCCAAGAACAGGGACCGCAGGGCTGCAGATTTCACGGCTTACTCTGTAAGCTCGTCTGGGTACAATGTTTCTGGTGTGGGCGACGTCTTCATGTAGGCCGGGAGGAAGTCGCAGGCAGAAGAAACGGATGGACAGAAACTTGCAGGTCCACCGTCCGCCTGAACAGTAGGGTTAATTCATTGAGAGGCGTTCCGGAGGGGTAATTAGACATGATGATACGCGCAGGGGCCCATATCAAGCCACGACGAATAAACACCATATTTCTCATGCTTTTGCTTCCCTACCTATACGACTACTATTTTGGGGCTATATCTCATTGCACGACATGCATTCGCCGGGCTCAAGTGAATTCGCCTGCTTCGAACATACTCCATTTTTGCTATCCTCATTTACCCAGGATTATTTTCCATTTTGTGTCCCATCCAGCCAGAACCACATGAGAAATCTATGACCAACGGTTATTTCCACTCCACTCACCACTGAGCCTCCAATCCTGAATCCGGCCTAGACCGAAATACGTTGTCCTGAAAAGAAAAGAAAAAGAAGCAGAAATGTCTATCTTGGTATCAATCATTCAAATTCATGGCCGTAAACTTGAAGCAAAGTCTGCAGCTTCAGCTGGGGAACATTCCTCCACAAAGCAGCAGCTTCATCTTTCTCTTGCTGTACCTCTTCAAGCCTCGATGACGACCTTCAAGACGAGGTTGCCTTCATCGTCGCACGTCCTGCTGGCGAGCTCAAACGCCTTGGAGGCGTTCTCCAGGCCCTTGAACCTGTGCGTGATCATGTCGTCGAGACGGGGAAGGCCGCCGTTGCCCTTGGCGCAAAGCAGCCGGACACCAGTGGGATAGGTGTTGGCGTAGCGGAAGATTCCCAGGATGTCGATTTCCCTCAAGTGTGCGACGGACAGAGGGAGGGTCTGCACTGGAGTGCCCATGCCCACCATGACGACCTTGCCGCCGGGTCTCGTGGCGTAGAGACTGGTGTGCATGCAGACCTCCTTGCCGGTGCATTCAAACGTGACGTCGACGCCGTCGTCCTCTGCGTCCATCTCCAATTCCTCGGGCACCTTGGTGAGAGCGAGGATGTCAGCGGCCAAGGCCTTGGCACCGTCGAATTTGCCCTGGACGCTTTGGACTGAGAAGATGCTGGCAGGCGTCATGACGCCAGGGTCTGCGGGGGTCGAGGTTCCGGAGTTATTGTTGTAAGAAGATCCGGGTGCCGGGACGACGTAGCCATGGGTAGCAAAGCCCTTGGAAATGGCGTAGTTGACGCGGCCGGCATCGACGTCAGTAATTGTGACTTGAGCACAGCCAGCTTGACGGGCCATAGCTGCGGTCAAGAGACCGACTGTGCCAGCCCCAATGACGAGAGCTGTTGATCCAGGCTCCGGCGTGGCTCTATTGACGGCGTGGATGGCGACGGAAAGGGGCTCGAGAAGAGCGGCCGCCTCGTAGGACACGTGGTCGGGGATCTTGTGGCACCAAGCCGCGGGGTGGTTGATTCTCTCTTGCAACGTGCCTTGGTAGTGAGGAACACTCTTGGCGCTGGACCTGAACTTCATCTTCTTGCAGAGGTTGTACCGGCCCTTTCGGCAGATGGTGCACTGTCCACAAGGGACACCAACTTCGAGAGCAACACGGTCGCCGAGCTTGAAGCCAGTGACAAGGGGCCCGATAGCGACGACCTCGCCAGAGGACTCGTGACCGAGAGAGAGCGGGTGGCAGGCGCAGAGGTCTCCATTGGCGAACTTCTTGTAGTAGCTGACGTCGGAGCCGCAGATGCCGGTTCTCTTGACTGAGATCTGCAGCTCGCCGACGCCTGGCTCTTCAATGGTTCTCTTCTCCTAGACATGTCGTTAGATTTAACGTCTTAAGGCGGGGCGAGAGAGAGGACGACAGGTGTAGGGATGCGACGGGATCAACGTGGGGTCATGTGTAACATGCCCGCGTTCTCCACGTCACAATACCGAGAGAAGGAGTGAACATACCAATCGCAGATCTCGCGGACCATGCAAGACAGACGCGGTGACGGAGGAGGATTTGGACTTGTAGACGGGTAGTTGCATTGGTGCCGCCTCGCCTGTTGCGACTGGAGCCATATTGAAGGTAGATGACGCCTGCGGCGTGGGGGGTGAAGCGTGGGATGTTGGTCTGATGATGGGTTAGGGTGGTGAAGGGGCTTGGCCCAACTGCCTATTAGGGAGGGCTAGTAGAGCGGGATTGGCCCAGGTACCGACTGAGGGGCGCTGTCAATGGAGATGCTGAGGATAGCGAGGCACGGCCCTGGGATTCTAGAGGGGACCGGCGTGGGATGTCTCAAGGACTGATAGGTTGACTTTTTGGGGGTCTCCGTGGCTGGGGGTAGCAGGACTAGGAAGACGTGGAGGATGTGGCAGGGTCTCCTCGTGGGATGGGAAATGTGAGAACCAAATTAAAGAGACGACACCATGTGGCAACGAAGGGGGGGGGGCCAGATCTTTATCACTTGATTAAACAAAGTGACAGCGGGAAGAAGGGTGCGAGTTTACGACAGAGAGCAGGAAACTTTGGCCCGTAACCGCCCTCCCTTAAGTAGCTTTGCTGGTGAGGGCGGCTCCAGACGTCTTTGATGGTGAATAATGCTCATGGTGGTGTCAATCAGTGATTAGCAAGTTGCCAGGGGGTTCTGGGTAAAGGAGGAGACGGAAGAGACCTTGAGCCTTGGGCAGATCGAAACGGGGTCTTGACGAGCAGCGCAGCCAAGTCCACCCAACCAAACACCGCCCAGTTATCAGAGCCAAGCTAAGAGCTTCTTCGTACATGTAATTTCGGGAAATCATATGCAAGAGACAGCTGGCTACGGGGCCGCCTCAGCCCGTGCTAGGACAGCCCTTGGCTGGTATCGGCCTGGGATGCAACGAGAAGAGATGAAGGGGACGACAACGTGTGAGAAGCAGACAGTAGTGTGGACGGTACATGAGGCGAGTCGGCAGGGGACGGGAGGCGGGACGGCGTGAAGGTGGCCGCATTTGGGCAGCATTGTTGAAGCTGGGCGAGCAAGCAGGCGTGAGGGCATGGTTGGAGGTGATGGACTGATGGACTTGCTGGAAGAGGAGATCGGACGGAAGTAACTTTCTCGTCTCTTGCGGTGAATGGGGACGTCCCGCTGAACCATCCCGAAACTCTCCAGATATAGCATGGATGGACTGCCTGCGAAGCAGACTAGCGGCTGTTGATACCTAGGATGGTCTGGATGGCATCAGTGCGGTGACAGTTGTCGGCATGCATGGCATCCAACATGTCTGTGAGCCACATGCACGATACCTTGTTTGAAGCTCTCGCAGCCCGCGATGACGAGCTACGTCTCCCTTAGGGTCCCCAGTCGATGTATTGAGTGAACATCCAAGTGGAAAATTGCAGGAAAATTCGTTTCCTATTGTCTCGAGGCGTATCCAAATGGCACAGGCCGCATGCATGTGCTGGGGCTTGGGGGAGAAGTGGGCAGCTAAGGTATGGCCGGTGAGGTACCCGGGAGGGAGGGCCCGAAAGAGTATGGAGGAGCCGGGATCATGAGGGTGGTAGGAGGGGGTAGAAAGGAGGGGAGTCACTGTAACGGAAGTGCGTGGTTCAAGAGGGAGAGAAAATGGTGAAGGTGTGAAGAACAGGGTAGAAGCCGCAGGCGACCTATGATCTGCCAAGGGGCCTGGACATGACGGGACAATCGTGGGTGAAATGCGAGAGATGATGGCAAGCTGTTGCGGCGGATGTGCTGGAGCAACAGGTGAGAGGAGTTGAGAAGACGGTGAGAATGGCGAGGGTCGGCATCCAATGGACGAGTTGGCTCGGTTCCTGATGGCGGAAGAGAAACAGGCCTGACCATGTTGTAGGTTCACGGGGAAACAAGGGCCGTATGCGTTGGACGGAAGAGTTGTGAACAGCGCCGTTGCCGACCTTGGTTGCCACAAATACGCGGCATCGACAGAGAGGATGCCGTTGCTCGCTGGGCTCCGTTGGCCATTGTCATGGATCAGGGACCGGGTATTCGAACTAAGCCGCCGGATGATGCAGCTTGTATGCGCTCTGATGGAGTTTCTCAGTTTGAGCGAGGTTGGATGGCGTGGAAGAGGGGGGGCATGAAGTCTGCATTCTCACAGCAAGCACACCTTGGGTTGTCCGCCTGCCGGTTTTCTGTCATTTCGTACTGTTGAAGACACAACGTTCTTAGCTATGGCTGCCTTGCAACATTCAAGGTTTGCAACGACGATGGACGCTTTCCAGGTTGTCAAATTACATAAGCAATCTTAAAGAGGGTGTTCATCCCGTGCAGGGAAGGAAACCCCTGCTAAACCACGCCCAGTCAACTTTCTTTTTCCCCAATCCTCGGTTCTAACGTCAGGCTTCACGGCAGCAGAGCAACAATTCTTCAATGCCTTGGACACCGGATCCCATCACACACTAGGAGAACATTATCACGACGAGCTCAACGGCCGCATCGCCCGGACTCTCGCTCCATTCGCACACGGGCTGTCTCCTCTGACAGGGACAATCATCGAGCCCATCCTTCTTTTGCCGCCGGCTTCGCCTCTTTCTTGCGTGCCCTCTCAACCGCCAACCGGCGTTCTAGAATTGGGGATGCCGCCCTTGCACCATCACGCATGCCGTCGTCACCTACTGCGTCTCGAAGGAAGTGGTACAGCATGGTTAGGCATTCTGCCCCGTCTCAACCACTTGCAGCACACAATATCTCTACCCTACCTTCCGCGGAACGCTTGCATGCTTCCAGTACTTCGATGGCATTCGCCCGTCTCTCACAGGCTGTCACCCTGGTTATCAACATCGAACCATGTTCCCACTTAGTCGATCAGTCAAAGAAGCACAACTGCGAGATCTTCGCTGCACCCATCAATATGCGAAGCCCTCCAGCTACGCTGTCCAATGCGTGGCTGAAAGCCAGCTCTCGGGTTTCCCAACTACATACACTTCGGACCTATCTATGTTCAAGGACGATTTGCCTGGCTTGTTCCCATTTCATGCCTCCGAGGTGCCCAGAACTGCAGGCTGGACCCCACTGTGACGACGACGCAAGGTCCTGGCCGTTGCAGCTTGCCCCCTCCTGGCCCTCGCAGCGGTGGGTTCGAACCCTTGCAAGCCGCCCTTGGGGGGATTTGGCGAGCCGTTTAGGATGCTTCGGCGGATAAAGACCTCGAAGGGAGCTTCGTCCAGTTTCAAAGTTTCCCGCCCAGGCTCCAAGCGGAAGCAGATGCTCAGTGCTTTCGATGCTCCGTCGGAAACTTTACCGTCTTCGCCGACATTCTCCAGATGCGCAAAACGCAGGTAGATCAAGAATGTTACCAAGCGCTGAGGACTGGAACTGTACGGTAGCCTTGGACGGCCCTCGACGATAAGTTGCAAAAACCCTGCCCTGTCCAAGACGACTAGCGAGCCATTTGCGGATGCATTGCATCTGCAACTGTCATTTTACCGGCCCTATGGCGAGACATCTGCACATGGCTGGTGCAGAGAAGACCTCTCCTACCATTGACAGCTCCTCACTACCTTACCTTAGGTACAGACGACAGTGGGGCTTCTGTGCACCTTAACACGCACCTATTGCATGCCTACACACATGGCGCTGCTGAACCCAGACCATATCTACAATCATGGCACAGGCAACCTATCCATCCGCTGCATCGCCGGCAAGTACCTCTCTGGATGAGGTGTCCGGCTCCAACGAGATGATCTTCAGGCTCTTTCATCCGGAGAGCTCAGGCCTGTGTCGGGGCAAGATCCGCTTCTTGGAGACATTGGCCTAGGACTTGGGGAAATCGAGCAACTGCAAGGAATGCCTTGCAACCGACCTCAACGGCAGCTCGCAAGCATCATCCTCAAAGAAATTGGAGAACAACCAATTTTGGAGAAGCCCTGTTTGGTCTCACGCAATCGGATCGCACAAACAGCCACCGCAACCTGGGACCCTAGCAAGTCAACGTCAGGTCTCTGCAGAGGGGAGTGATATCCCCCCCATGCCCATGTCAGTGAAGCCATACCTGAGATATACGACTTGAGAATAGCAGCAGCATTTGGCGTGCGTCACAATTGCCCTTCTTCTTTTTCAATACGACTTTTGAGAGTCATGCAAGGAAGATGCGCCATGGTCACACATCAGACGAAGGATTGCAGATGCCAGCCAACATCCTCGACTGCCGAGAGTATGGCAACAAAAGAAGACAATATACTTCACCTGACAACGTGCAGGGCAAGAGTCAGAGCCGAAGCCGGCAATGTGCTCAGCACGAACCGCACCTGTCGGCTGTCGCTCGCCATACACACAGGTGTCTTGCTCAAGGGCCAAGTGAAATGAAGCGGTGAAGGCTTCATCGTCATCGTCGATTCCCGTTGTCTCGCTCGCTATTATTGCGAACCTTGGCTGCATGTCTTTCAAGTTTGGGAAACCCCATCATATCATCGAATCGACATTGAGATACCAATAATACTTGGACAGACTGCCATCTCTCCGCAAATGATAACCTGTCTCAACCCAGGTGAAGCTCGGATGTTGGGGATACCACTAGCACATTCGCATGCTGTTTACACGGGCTTCTAATTCACATTCAAAAGCCATCCTACCACATTTCGTGAGTAGTTTTCTCGTGCTCACGCCAACTCATCGCGAAGCACATCACACCAATCCCGAGAAATCAAGTTATCAAATGGCTACCACATGCCAAAAATCAATGCTGCATATCATGGCTTTCATGGCTTTTTTCATTACAAAAAATCCCAACACCATCAAAAAATCACGAAAAGTAGTGAAACAATACCTGCGTGCCGTCATCTCACCCGCATCGCAGCCCTCATCAACAAAAAGTTCTCGTTTTCTCCCTCCTCCTTCCCCTCACACCAAAAGAAAAAGCCACAAGACAGAGAGACATGTGAATATTGTCCCCTCGTCGCATCGAATCAACAAACATGTGCATCGCGTCAAATCCGTCCCCCCCTTGGGTTTTGACCTCACCGCCAATCGATCAGATTAGTACCCCTCGAATTGGAGGGGAGCACGACGGAATGCGCTGCAATGCAGTCCATGGGGAGGTAGATATGGGAGAAGGGAAACAAATAGCAGCGAGGAAGTGTGTGTGTGTGCCGCACCAGCAAGCAGACCGTAGAGAGAGGCAAGTACATCCGTTCTTGTGCGGTGCAGTGCGCCGCCATGCGTGTCCGTCCCCCATTCCGCCCACCTTTTCTCCTACAGCGTCACAATCTGGGCTGGCCTGGCCTGGCTGGAGGTGCCGCCACCAACACCACTACCACCCGGCAAACGGACACCGAGCCGTCCAGTAGCTGAAGCCATCTCCATGTCGCCATATGCCGTGATTACTCTTTGCCGGGCTCCATCTTCCGGCCATATGAAAAGCAGTGTTTTGGCAGAGGCTGGTGTCAGCATGTCCTATCAAGTGGATGCCTGGGACGGAAAGCTGAAGGAGACAAAAAAGCAAGGCTCATACTTGGGAATCTATATGTATGGGAGCACACCTAAGGCGGTTACAACATTACGAGGGTCTTGTGTGAAGGATAGGTAGCCTCTGTCCATGGCCGTGACGGTTTTGGGGTTCGAAGACTTGCCGCCCCCTCCCCTCCTTCGGACACGTTTCCGTGACCCGTCCTTCGCAAATACCTAGGTCGCCCAATTCACTAGAACGTGCTCGTCGCCAATCGGCTCGCCGCGTTTCTCGCATCCACCCGGTCCTCGTCGTCTTCTTCCGCCACACCGGCCAGATTCGCCCGGCCTGCCGCTGCGCCAGCGCCACCCTTGTTCTGTCCTGCACCCTGGCCATCGTCATTCTCTCCGTCCTCAGGGACGCCAGCCATAAGACTGCCAGAAACGCTGCGGCTGAGGGCCTGGTCTGAACGTCGTGGAACACCGCTCCATGCGTCGCCCTTGGGACCTTGGCTGGCCGCCAGGCTGGCCCGCCGGACGGTTGGGTGAGCCTCGCGTCCGAGACGGCTCAGACCGCCGGATGCGTCAATGGATCGGATATCCGGTCTCACACTCTCCAGAACGGCAAGCGCGCGACGTTCCGCCTCGATCTCGCGCAGGACGTACTCCCTGATGCTGAGCCGCAGATCCGCCGCAGTCCTCGCAAACCACTTTCGGCGCTCCTGCACGAGGTTCTGGGTGACGCGGGTCGTCTTTTGGTACAGGTAGGTCTCGTTTTGGCGCGCATCGTCGAGCGCAGTAATGGCCTCATCCACCTTTTCGCGTCTGACGTTGGAGCTCGCCTTGAGCCGGTCGGCGGCGTTGAGCTTGCTGCGTGTTTGCTCCTGCGCCTGGAGGAACTCGCGGATGAGGATTTGGCGGTTGGTCAGAGACTCCTTGACGACAAAGGCGTCCTGCGAGTGATACTGGAATGGGTCACCAATTGTCGTGGCTTCTGCAGTGGCTTGTGCGGCGTGGTAGTCGCCGACGGTCTGTACGATCTTGCCGAGCTTTCGGTAGGCGTTGGCGAGTCCCTGATGGGGCTCTTGGATGGTCATGGAGCCAAGCTTGACGCCAAAGTCGGACTCAGCCAATCCGAGTCCTGGGCTGTGTCAGACCGGTGAAGGGGATGCGTTATCAGGTGGTTGACGTGGACTTACCGCGACGGGACTTGACCAGCTTATCGACCTTGTGGCCAGCATCCATGGTCCCCAGGTAAAAGAGCTTGACGATTGGGCGAGCTTCTTGCAGCTCCGGGGTGTCATCGGGTGGAGGGGCAAACTGCTTTAGGATCTTCCTGCGGACGCCGGTCGCCGGCTGCTTCATCTTAACCATGGGGCTGTAACCAAAGTCGCTCTCGACAAATAGCACCATCTCGTCGTCTCTCATCAGAACCTCGTTGCTGCACACATAATTGAACCATCGCTGAAGCAGGGCCTTCACCCGCGCTTCGTCTTCGTCCGTTCCTGCGCCGGCCGATGTCACCGCGGGAGGCACGGTAGGTACCAGGCACTCGGGGTTCGCTGAGATCAGATGTTCGGCAAGCTTGACAAATTCGGAGTGGAATCGGCGGACATCGCGGTACTGGGTGGTACGGAATCTCGGGAGGTTGGTCTGCGGCCGCGCGTTAGTCAATCGTCCACCCGCAACCAACGTACCACCGGGGCATCTCGTACGTGAACATCGAATCGCAAGATGGGATCCTTCTTTCCGGTCCTCTCGAGGCCCGTGATCTTGGCCTGGAGCCTGTACTGGGGCTGCTGAGGCTTGCGCTGCTGCTCCTGGCGGGCCTGGCCGCCCGCGCTCTGCGCGGCTTCTCCTTGTTCTTGCGACTTCTGAGGCGTCTCGGGTCCCGCCTCGCCGCTTGTCCGGGCCTCTGAGTCGACCTCGGTCCTGGACTCTTGCGTTTCCACCTCGGTCGCGGACTCGGTGCTCGTCGCGGTGTCGGGTCTTCTGAACTCGCCGCCAAAGCCTTCCTGATCGCCGTTTCCGGGGTTGGGGCTGTAGCGGAAGGGGGAGCCGGGCTGCTCACCACCGAGGTCCCCAGCGATGGAGCCAAAGGTGGTTTGATTGGGGTTGGGCGAGGAGCCGGGAGAGTTGCCCCAGGGCGATGCGCCGCCCGGGTTGTCGTCGTGGGAGATTGCGCTGTAGTCCATTGCTGGCGGGCGATGGTCCTCTTGTCGTCGTCGTGTGTTTGGGGGAGGATGCGTTTGCGTGTTTGCGTAGTTTACGGGGTTATGCGTGGAAACGGAATCACGACTGGCCGACAAAGCCGATGCGGGGAATGCGGGAGTAGACGTCAGTTGGGGATTCCAGACGTCAGGCCATCCATTGACTGGGCCGACAACACGGATTCACTGAGATAACTGTTGTTTGGGAACCATTCCGGATAGACGATGAGTGTGTAAGCTTTCGCTCGACGGTATCCGTTCGGGGGTGGGCGGAGAGGGTCGAGGGAGCGTGTGATGTTGCCAGACCGGGGAGCTTTTCTCCACGCAGAGCTGCCTTGAATTAGCCCTTACAAAGCCGGCGGGCAGCAGAACCTCAATCGTAGTAGGTGCAGTGTATCCTTAGCGCCGACCTCCGTGAAAGAGAGGACCTGTGATTAAGTGGGGCATAGCGATCGCTGGACCAAAGCTCGGGCCCGCTCAAGAAGGCCTGGAAAGTGACGACACACATGCCGTGTCGCCGTCGCGCCTAACTC
Organism: Colletotrichum camelliae; assembly: GCA_018853505.1. Lineage (NCBI taxonomy): Eukaryota > Fungi > Ascomycota > Sordariomycetes > Glomerellales > Glomerellaceae > Colletotrichum > Colletotrichum camelliae. The sequence continues at coordinate 3,058,326 of JAELVL010000005.1, read as the reverse complement.
ATTCTGACAGCTTCAGCTTCGACCAATAGGGACTTTGCGTGGCACAACCAACTCGACCAATTCACTCAGCCTTGAGCGCAGGACAATTTGCGGTGCGAATAGGAAGGGGGGGAAACGAGCCGATTGACGCGCCGAAGAGAACGACGACGACGACGACGACTGCGAGCGCACACACACAATGGCGCACATGACCAACCCGCTGGCCACCGCCGAGCAGCTCTACAAGCGCAACACCTTCAGCTCTCTGCCGGCCGACCTGCAGGATGTCATCTTCTACGCGACGCAGATCTTGACACAGGCGGCCGGCGTCCTGCTGGACCTCCCGCAGTCGACCACGGCGCAAGCCAACGTCCTTCTTGCGCGGTACTGGCTCGTCGAGTCGCCAATGGCGCAAGAGTTCAGCGTAAGGCGTTCACCACACTGGCTTTGCTCCTCCTCGTCGCAGAGACGCTAACACACTGCTTTCGTCAGGACATCTCCGCCGGCGCAGTCTACCTCGTCTCCAAAATAGGGCCCCTCCCACGCTCGACGCGCGACCTATCCAACGTCTACGCCTACCTGCTATCTTCCGCATCACCCCTTTTCCGCAGCGAACAGCCCCCAGATCTCAAAAACAACCGCCCGGACCCAACGACGTATTACCAGACGGACGGGGAGTACGCCGCCTTCCAGACGCGGATGCTGGCTGCCGAGGCGCGGCTGCTGTGGGCCCTGGGCTTCGACACGGCGGTCTCGCTGCCGCACTCGCTCGCCGTGACGTACCTTCAGGCGCTGGACTTCCTCGGCAAGCCCAAGGCCGACGTCGCGGGGCGTGTGATTGCCTACCTGAACACGGCGCTGCTGAGCCCGCAGATGCTGTATCTCACGCACCAGCCCAACGCCCTCGCGACGGCGGCGGTGTACATCGCCGCGCGGGATGTCGGGGCCAAGATGCCCGAGGTGGCGTGGTGGGAGGTGTTCGATGTCGAGCGGGAGGAGCTCGGGTTTCTTGTCGTTGGGTTTCGGAGCCTGGAAGGCTGGGTGAGGAGTGTGAAGGAAACCGGCTTGCTAAGTGCTGGCATGATCACGAGGAGCGTGATCGAGAGGGAGGCCAGGCGTAGGGCCGGCGAGGGGGATGAGGAGGACGAGGTCATGAGGCTGATGGACCAGAAGACTGCATAGAGCTTGGCCTGGCGCTCTGAAATAATCTACGGTGAGAAATATAGACTGATACCCATTCCCATTCAAACTTGGTCGATGGACATAGCCGTCTCTAGGCATTCAAGGGTTGCGTCCTCTTGGGGTCAAGTTCTGAGATGGCTACTCAGAGAGGCCTTGACATATGGGATGCCAAAAAAGCAAAATAAAGCAAAATAAAGACCACAAACAAAAGCAAAAGATTCGATTCGAACCTTTAAGCTCTAGCAAGTAGGGTTATTGTGATCACCAGGGCGCTGACACTGCTGTAGACCTGACCACTGGGCCACTTCGCCCTCTCGCTGTTGACAATACTCACTGCAAATCTCATCAAGTATCCCCCAGCTGGAGGTGCTAGAAATTCGTCGTTGCCTTCAGATGGTTTCCCTGCTGTTGGACTGGACGAGGAGCCAATCAAGCGGAAGGAAGGAAAAGGGTTACTAACAAGGATGGACTGGGAAACCCGTCCATGTATTAGAGCAGCCCACAGCCGGCGAAGAAAAGTTTGTTCAATAAATTCGTTGCCGTGATGAGGCATTGGCTATCCGACATTCACCGATGAATCCCCTCCCATATCATTGACGCCGTGACCGAATGACTTTGCCCTGCTGGATATAGCCCAGCTGCTCCTAACCGAAATGTACCCATCCATGACTTCATCCAACTCCATTTGTCGCCTGTCTATAGCCGTCCGGCCATGACTTCTTTCTTGAATATACGCACGTCCCAAACGTCATAAAAATGCACCCCCTCAACAGTCTCAAGTTTCGTGTTCGCGACGATATCAGTGTCCTCGTCATCGCTGTCGCTGTCTGTGTCCCAGCCCGGCATTGGCAGCGGTGGGAATTGCTCAGTGCTGAGTCCACCGAAGCCTCCTGGGACGGCACTAGCTTTGGCCTTGCCCTTCTTGTTCTTCTTCTCTTCCTTCTTCGCAGCGGGGGTTTGTGGAGGAGGGCGGATGATGCGCTCGACCCTGTCGTCATCGATGGAAATCCACTCCAGCTTCAGGTGCGGGTAGTGACACAGGTTGTCGACGATGAATCTGCGGGTCTCGCGCATAACCCAGACGCAAGTGTCATCATTCCTGAACTGGGTGACATTAAGGGCTCGCAGATTCACCAGTCCTGAAATATGCTGCATAAATGTGTGCTTTTGAAAGTTAGCTCATGACTCAATCTATGGGAGGATTACATGGGATACTTACGATGGCGCGGATTCCAACCGCCGCCGCCAACTCCTCAAGCTTTTTTCCGCGATTGCAAATTAGCAGCATTGCTCTCTCATCCACATCCCAGCTTGAACCAGAGTCGTTCTTGATCATCAGCTTCGTCAGAGTCGGCATGTGCTTCTTAAGTACGAGCCTCCGGATTTGGTCCATAATGACATTCGTCTTGGGCGCAAAGCTCTCTGGCTTATACTTGACCGATCGCTCCAACATGAACAGCTCTGTGATTTCCTCCAGCTGTGCAGCAAAAGTGAGAAATGTGCTTGAGACATTGTCGGTGAAAATCTTGCGCAATGGGAGTCCTTGGATTTTGTTCTCTTTGGCCAGCATAGTCCAAATAGGATTTTGGTTGCCAACATTGAGCAATGTGAGCCTTTTGAGCACACGCACGTCAATGGCTGCCTTGAGAACTGATGCCTTGACCGGGATCAAATGAACACTGAAAGACCGCAGGGCTAGTCCCCTGGTTGACCGGATATAGTCGCTAATGCGCTCATCTTCACCATGGGCGGTCGTAGCTATACCATGAACTTGCTTTTCCGCATCGCGAATCTCAGTCTCAGTGGCATTCAGTTCGACTCTGACATTCTCAATATCCCGATAGAAGGAATGCAGTTGCTTCTCAGAAGCACGGATGTACTCCCGGTCATAAACATATGTTCCGTTTCTCAAGCTGTCGAGTTTCTCCGACAGGAGAGTGGCTTCGCTGATGAGGTGCTGCAGGCGGGCGACAAGCGTTTCAAAGTTTGCTCTTTGCTTTGCCAACGTTGAGATTGCTCGAAGTTTGGCTGGCGATTCAGTAGTCTCGTGTTTGGATTCGGTCTGCTTCGCCACTGCGTCTGTGACAGCTGGAGGATCATCCTTGGCTTGATCGTTCTTGGGTTCCGCAGAAGGTTCCTCGACATCTTCGGTCGCGATCGGCTCCTCGACGTTGATATCCTCGGGGTTCGCATCCATGCCTGATTTCGCCTTCGTCCTCAGGGTACCATCAGCGGCATCGGCAGCGACAGCACCGTCGATAGTAGTAGCGTCAGAACTTTCAGCAGGTGTGATCTGCGGCGCATCTGTGGAAGCAGCGCCTGGGGCAGTAGATGAACTCTCGCCCGATGATGCCTGGGCTGTCTGGGTTGTTTTTGACGCCTCTTCGGCTGTTTTTGTGGCCTCAAACTCCTCAAGATACTTCCTGCTTGCTCTCTCAATGATTTCCAAGACCTCTTGCTTGGATTCGTCGTCGGCGTGGAGATTCATGGCCATCAGCTTCGAGGAAACTTCCCGCAAGCGGCTCATATACGCTTCTCCGGCTGTCCCAGGTTTGGCCATTCCAGCTTCCGCTGACGCAATCTTCTCTTTGCCCTTTAGACTCTTGCGTTGCGGGGGCTTTTTGTTCAAAAATGGCTCGACGTCGAAGATCCTTCCAAGTACCGACTCTTGACTTTTGCGCTCCTCCTGAGCGCGAAACGCCTTCGCAGGCCCACTTGCTTCGTCCCAGCCAGGCGCTGAAGGCATGGGCACTACTTGAAATTCGTCATCTTGATCGGAGTCGTCAGGGTCTGCATCAGGGGGCGGCTTGCGAGATTGCGCAGCAAGACATGTGGAGAATGACAGTTTCAACTTGGTAAGCGTTGAGGCTGAGTTACGAACGCATGACTTGATCTCAGTAACTACGTCCAAGTTGTCGATATCAAGCACGGCGAGCGTGTTTAGCTTTCGAAAACCGGATAGAGTCGCAGGTTCGTTCGCGGCGGAAGTCCTCTTCTTGTTCCTAGGTGCAGGCCTAAGAGCAGGTGGCAAGGGAGGCGGAGGACCAAGCACGGGATTGTACGGAGGAGGAACGGACAACGGCATGGTTGGAAACGGAGGAGGAATGGCAGAGAAAGCGGGCGGAAGAGGATCCCAGTGTCCTTGATTGGTGGTAGGCGGCAAGCTCGAGGTGTACGGGAGCGGAGGAGGTATCTCGAACAGCGAAGGGCCGGCTTGCATGCGAATGTGGAGGTTCTTGAGGGGCGCGATCTGGTGTAATGTCCTGTAGACGGGCCGGCTAAGTTCGACTCGAATGTTCCACCTGTGTTGCACAGAGTCAGTGTTGACCGTCAATGCAGCACGTACAAGACGGACCTGAACGTCTCGAGAGACTTGGCATGCTGAAGAGTCATTTGCAGCAGAGTGTTCATAAACTTGCCGCAACTTGCGCTGTACAAGTAAGGCTTGTAGGCGGCCTCGGCCTTGTCTCCAGCACTCAGCGTATCCAGGGATATGTCTCTCAGATGTTGGGCGTAGTCATAGTTGCTTGACACGAAGGTCTCGAGTCCACCGGCGAGACTATCGATGGGGGAGTCGAAGGACGGGTCATCTTCGTCGGGGAAGACTATGTGAAAGTTTCGGTAGAGCTGAGCGGCAGCAAGTTCGCGAAAGTGCTTGGAGACAAGGGCGAGGCAAATGAGGTCGCTTTGGCAGCACTACGAAGGATGGTCAGCATATTCCGGTCGCATATCGTCGGGTGGGTTTGGGAGGCGGGTTCGTACATGGCTGAAGATGTCCTTCTGGGTTTCTAGAGGCAGATCGAGGAAAGCAAGAGGTTTGCGCTGAGGGGCGACGATAGTGGCCTCGTCGCAAGGCTCGGCAGAGGCCATGCTGGGTGAGGGCGATGGCTGGAAACGCGGAGGATGGAATGCGGAGGCGCAAAGAAGGAAAGCAGTTCGAAGGTAAGGGTGGTCGTCGATGTATTCAGCAGGGCGTGGCGGGGTATTGCGCCGGCGTCTAGGTAAACAAGCCAAGCAAGGTGAGGTAGATGGGTATTATTGGAATATGGGACGGTGCAGACAGGCAAGGCCAGAATACCTGGAGGCAGCAGAAAGTTGTCGATTCCGTCTCGTCAAAGTTCAAGGAAGGGTCTCTGCCTCGTGCCCGCCTCGTTGAGTGGAGGGTTGGCGATTGGGGAAGGCAAGACACATGGAAGACCAAGACAAATGCAGGAAGACGTGGACTAGTGCCGCTACCGCTGCCGCTGGCTGATGTCGGTGCCAGTGCCACAATACGTACCTTACCGTACCCGCCTACTTACCAGCCAAGCCAGCCTGCACACTCGTCACCAGTGAGTGATGGTTAGGTGCAGTCTCCCACCACCTGAGAGTGCCAGTGCAGTGGCAGACGGGACCAGGCCACCCTCTGGGCCAGAGAACGATGCGCCCGCCCTCTCCCTCGGCCCACCGTCTGCGTCGGGTGCTCCAAGAATCCAAGGACATTCCCCGGTCAGTCCCTGCTCATTGTGGTCCGCCCCGGTCCCCCATCTCCTTGAGCTGCAGGTGCAGTACATACCTTAGGTAGCCACCACCCACTGAACAGTGAAAGATGGGCTTCGCTGTGGTCCATTCGCTGGGAGGCGAGGCGCTCTGGCGGGGAGAAAAGAGTTTAGCGCCTCAGCATCTCTCGCAGCAGACGGGACACAGGCACTCTGATCCGGCTCCACCTGCCGTTGCACCTCGAGTCCTTTGGGAACCGTCTTCCCCCACTGTAATGATCATGGATGTGTGTATTTATATATTTGTTCCTTTCCCTCCAGGTTGTCTTTACTCAGGTAGTATCTGAAACGGGCGCGGAGAGAAACACAACCATGTGCTTTGAGGTGGTTGCTAGTGAGTTGGGATATCCAAGAAACCACTCAGATTCGGAGGCGACATCTCACAACTATCTTAGCACCCAAGGTACTGCAAGACTCGGGATCGACATCAAAGCAGCAACATGCTACGAGTGCATGTCTTAGCAGTGGCTGAAGTCTGAAGTCGACATGGGTGGTCCAGTCTTGGCCCAGTCACGGCAGCTTACGTTTGTCGTGTTGTTAGCGTCGCCATACGACTTCCTTGCCTCGTAACACTGCGCAATGACGCCTCCGTGGAGAGCGAAGTGGGCAGATGGGATTCTGACTGTGTGTTTCGGGACGTTCATCGAGTGGGTTGCTAATGCCCAAGCCTTGTGTCAGTTGCACAAGATGGAGTCTAAGCCCCGTATATCTTCAACATGGCAAGGTTCCATCTGAAGACCTCAACTACCTTGGATTACAACATCTTCAACGCAACTGTCAACCTCTTTGACATGTCATTCCATCATTACGACGCGCCCAATGGAAACACCTAAGCACCTAAGAATACCAGACATGCTGAGTACGTATGAGGCGACGATCGCCCTTAGCGTGTTCGTCCAGGGGGAGATCCCCACAGCTCCCCCACTAGCAAGGCTGGGCTGTGCCGACTGATCCAGACCGAGACGGGACCAACACAAAGGGAAACAAGGGACGCAACCCCACCAACATGGCCTGGGGCCTCGATGGGAAAAAATAAAATAAAACCAAATCAGACGGCCGTGTGCTGTGCATGTGCTGTGCAGTTCGTTCTTTTCCCTGCCGCTAGGTGTTCTTTTTAAAGCAAGGCAGGCAGCTAGAGACACCAACATCGTGCCCCGTCTTCCATCTCCATCCCATCCCATCTCATCCTTCCCCCGTCCGACCCCTGTGCCGGCGATTTCATGCTTCTTCTGCCCTCGGCTGCCCTGGCTGCTGGTGTTTGCTCCCGTTGCTTGCTGCAGTTTGTCTCTTGGGCCTGCAACCTTGGGTCATTTGCAGCATCCGCTGGACAGTGCGGTGCAACCCGAACCTTGACGTCTAGTTCTTGTCCCGTCTCGTTCCCGTTCCCTGTCACAGCTTAAGCCTTAAGCTTCAATCTTTCTCGCGCCCGAGCCTGCCAGACCCCGACGCGACCAACCAGACCTGCCGCTGCTGCCTGCCACTCCCTTGCCCGCCAGATCCACTCACTCACTGGAGGCGAGGTACTTGCGGCAGCCACTTTACCTGATTGCAACGGCAATCCAACCTGCAGACACAGCGCAGCGCAGAGCACCTGAGAGCAGAGCAGAGCAGAGCACAGCAGAGCAGAGCAACAGAGGCTGAGAGCATCGCCACAATCCAACCGACCGACCTCTTCTCGTCCTCACTCTCCCTCCCTCTCTGTGACACCACCAACTGCTATCCAGCTGTTGGTGCCCGTGGCCGTGCCATCGATCGACCATCCTTCGCTTGTCCAGCACCTGCTTCTGTCTCCGTCCGTCCAACAGCCACAAACACGGCACGGTGCTGTCTGTCCTTTTATTTCTATCTGGCACGTCTTTCGATCCATTAATACGATTATTAACTTCGGTATCCCCCCTCCCCCTTGGACCTGCAAATCATCCCCCTTTTCAACTACTCGGCAACCATACAACCAGTCACTCCCTACGGATCACCTACTCGACCCCGCCGTGCCACAATCCCGACACTCGTGAAGGAGCCGTGACTCGGGCGCCGTCTCACTGCCTGCTGCCTATTGCTCAATTGGGTTGGCTCGCCGCGACCAGACAAGGCCTGGATTGGCGGGGAGGAATACCATACCTTACACCAACAATACCCATTCGCTCAGATCGCCATATAACATCCCACCTGTTCGCGCTCCGACTCACGACGCCAAAATCCTCCATTCTCTCAATCCTACACCGCAATCCCAATTGACCGAATCTTCGCCATGGCCGATGTTGAGGAACCCAAGTTCAACACTCTCGCTGAGAGAATCGCCGCCTTGAACTCCCAGAAAAACTTCCAGGCCCCAGCAGAGACCAAGGCCAAGCGGCCACCTCCTCCCCCGCCGCCGAATCGCCCTGCAGCTCGAAGCCAGACACTGCCCGTTGTCCACACCAACGGACAGCCGACTCATCAAAAGAGCCCGACGATTCCTCCTCGCCCGACCAAAGTAGCTTCTGCAAAGCCCGGCCCACCTCCTCTACCGCGTCGAACCACCGATTCCCCCCAGATCGAGCCGTCGACATCGCCAGCTTCCAGGGACCGAATTGCTCCTCCGCCTCTCCCAACCCGCTCTGCCACTCAAAACATTTCACCCGCTCTGCCCCCTCGAAGGCCCTCAACCCAGCAGTTGGAAGTCCGTCGCAACTCCAACGCCTCGGAAATTTCTAACCTTTCGTCCTTGTCTCTGAACCAGACAATATCGTCAGCTACTAGTTTCACATCTGACGGACCCGCAAGAAAGCTGCCGCCTGCATTTGATCAAGCCAGTTTACCAGCATTGCCACCCACAAAACGTGAGCGGGACGCCCAAGCAAGAGAAGCTGCCGCTCGGGACCCTCCTCAAGCCAAATACCCTCTCGTGTCCATAAAGTCAGCTCCAGTCGTCCGACAAGTCGAGGCGCCGCAAAGACCTGCGTTGCCCCCGCGTCTGACGTCCAAGTCAACCAACCAGCATTTTCAACCGCAGGCTTTGGAGGAAGAGGCGCCAGCGAAACCGAGGCGACTACCACCTGCCCCGGCAGCATATGTCAAGCCGCAGCCACAGGCAAATGGCCACGTCCAGGAGCAACAACGAAACAACCCACCTTTGCCCACTAGGCGACCAGGTGCTGCAGATGATGCACCTCCTCCGGTGCCCGTGAGTTCGCGGCCCAGCGTAGCACAAATCGAAGCTGTAGAAGCCAAAATGGTGGCCCGCGCCAACGACTGCTTGATATGCCGCGACTTCTCTGGTCCAGATGGTGTTGCAGCTCAGTATCCGAGACAATCTGTGCCGAGGAACGACCCAGTGGGTTACCTAGCCCAAGTACTTTGCGCCCCCTTCTCGTCCCATACCGACAAGGCCAGAGCCATCTTCACCTGGTTCCACCACAACATCGCCTACGACTGCGCCGCCTTTTTTGGCAACAACGTTAGAGCGCAGGGCGGAGCCGATACCATCCTCAAGGGCAGGGCTGTTTGCGCCGGCTATGCGGATACGTACAAGGAGATTGCCAACCGCGCAGGTCTCGAATGCATCACGGTTGTGGGACATGGAAAAGGTTATGGCTACACGGCCCTGAAGAAGGGGGAGCGTCCCCCGCCTAAGAAGGCCACCGGCCATGCTTGGAACGCTGTGCGCATCGACGGCGGGGAGTGGAAGCTCCTCGATGCTTGTTGGGGTGCTGGAAATGTCTCTGATGTGACGAAGGAGTTTACTCCTGACTTTAAGCCACACGAGTTCACAAGAAGGAACGACATCTTTGGTCTTAGTCACTACCCGTCAGACGATAGACATTTCTTCCGTCCCGACGGTAGAGTACCAAGTTGGGAGGAATACTATATTGGCCCCGTTCATGGCGACACCCCTGTCGTCTACAACAATTGCCATGAGGAGGGTATCTGGGACAAGTCTATTCAGCCTGCGGAGCTTCAGATTCCAGTCTATAGCGGCCAGGTGGTTCGCTTTCAGTTCTCCAAGATTTGCGAGCATTGGACTTCGGAGAAGCACGGCTTGGGTAAGCCGCCATTGCTCCTGCTGAGCATCAACGGGCGTGATGGTCGCAAGCAGGATATGGTTCCCATCGAGACTGATGGATTCTGGCATTGGGCAGACGTCAATGCAATCGACCTCGGCGCACCGGGTGGCAGCATCAGTGTCGTCATGATCACCACAATTGACGGGCGCGATGCCAGAGGTGTGACAGCGAAGGAGTACTTCTCGAAGAAGGGGAAGGTCGGCATGAGCTGGACCGGTATTATGAAGTGGGACCTCATCTGAAAGAGCACACAGAGAACGGTTATAAACCGCTGACGAATGCAACGGCCGACATCTAATGATAATATTTCACAGATACCATTTCACGGTGATTTGGATGGGTTTTAAACCGGATAGAACGAACCTCAATAAAACATCAACAACATCTCATCGGAACGGGCCTGTGTGGTGAGACGGATATAATAAGCTAACAAACAATCTATAAGGGTATATGTACCACCTGCCTTACTGACCGCTCGATCTATCAAACTAAAGCACGACCAAGTTCCCTACAACACCAGCTTCTGCCACTTGCGCAGACGACCTCCGTAATGGTATATCAGAGCCGGCACCGGGATTAGCGCAATAGCAATGAACCCAAGCAAACTGTTTCCCCAGCCCAAACCCAGAGCGTCGTACATGGGAGGGCCTGCAATAGGCAGGAATGCCGCGACGATGCTGCGGAAAACCGTGAAAGCAGCCAGCCCACTCGCGGCGAAAGCGGGGTACGCGTCGATGATGTACACCTGTATGGGCTGCCAGATGCCCAGGATCGCGATACCGAAGGGCAACAGCCCTATGACCGGCGCCGCCCAGTGCGTGTGGTATTCGGCTGTCCAGCCGTACCAGAAGAAGGTCACCGGAAGGAGGCAGGCAAAGTATATGCAGTCCGGCAGGCGCATCTCGGGCTCGAAAACGCCGCCGTTGGCCTTGGTCATGCGCACGACGGTCTTGTCCGAGAGCATCGTGAAGGCGGCCATGCCCAGTATGTATCCCAAGCCGAGCGGGATGTACACCAGGCCCGTGATGCCGATCTCGAAGCCGTAGTTGTTGTGGAAGACGAGCGGGATGGTGCTGAAGAGGAGGTAGAGCGTGCCGTACGCAAACGCGATGTAGAGGCTCACGCTGAAGATGATGGGCGACAGGAAGAGCATCTTGACGGGCCTGATGAGGCCGCGCACGAGGACCTGGGAGTTGGACTTGGGCGCGGTCGGGGAGGTGTCGAGGTACACGCTTCGCAGCTCGGGGCGGTTCAGCTCGCGGCGCAGGCGGGCGACTTTGCGGTCGATGAGCACACGCGGGTTGGTCTCCTGGTTGAAGACGGCGATGACGGCCGCCATGGGCGTCGCGGCGATGAAGGCGATCCAGTTGGACCAGCGCCATCCGATGTCCTGGGCGATGAAAGCGCCCAGGATGGGCGCCAGCGTGGGGCCGATCAAGGGGCCGACCATCCAGATTGTCAGCGCCTTGCCGCGCTCCTGCACCGGGATCATGTCCGCGATGACGCCGCCGCCGATTGCGAGACACCCGGAGCCGCCCACGCCCGCCAGGAAGCGGAAGACGATGAGGGAGTTGAGAGACGGCGCGAGCGCGCACCCGATCAGCCACGCGCAGAAGAAGAAGTTGGCCGCCGAGAGCACGGGACGGCGGCCGTAGATCTCTGAGAGGGGAGCAAGGAACAAGGGGCCGACAGCTGTGTAACTCGGTGTCAGTCAAGTCACACTACTACGCAGGCCCTTTCGAACCCGACAAAACTCACCGTAGCCCAACAAATAGATCGAAACCGGCAACGTGCCCAGCGTGAGGTCGTCGTTGCCAAAGTCGTCGTTGAAGTACTCGATCGCGGGCGCGAGGATCGAGGAGGCAAAGGGCGTCATGAAGGTGATGCCGGCGAGGAACCAGATGATGATCCACTTGCGCCGGCGGTCAAAGTTCATGGGTATGGCCGGGTCGTCCTGGGCGTCCCAGCCGACGACGCCATTGTCGAGGTCGGAGAGCGGGTGGACGGTGGGCGGGAGCTGGTCGCGGGGTTTGCTGCGGCGCGAGGAGACGCGGCTTGCGATGCGTGAGAGGCGGCTGCGGGCGCTGGCGTGGGTGTGTGTTGTTTGTGTGCGCTCGATGATGTCCTGTTTTTCAATGGAGTTTCAGTAACGATGTTTTTATACCAGAAACTCTAATGTTGAACCCGATTGAAGCTCCAGAGTGAATGAAGTAGCAGAAAAAGCCCAACCAGCGTAATTGTTGGCTGTATAATTGCACTTCATCATGAAGTATTGGCGCACGGTGCCTCAGAGCGTATGGGGGTTAAACTCACCTCTTGGTACGGCTCACTGTCAGCCGTCTCCTCGACGTCTTCGAAACTCTTTCGCTCCTCCGCCATCTTGGTCTTTTCTCCCGTTTCCAGTTCATCTGAAGAAGCAAAAGCCTGCTCGGCCTCCTTTTCCGCGAGAGTGCCCTGCTCAGAAGAGGAGCCCCCTCGGAGCCCGTGGGCGCCGCCGCCGGCGGCCGTGGTGGGATTCGTCTCCACGTCCTTTTCCATGACGGCTGTGGCAGAAGACTTGGGAGCGGCGAAGTGGGTTCTTGGGGCTTGGCAATTTGAGGTTCAAAGAAGAATAAAGACAGGTTAGGTGTGAAAGAAGGAGAAAAAGAAGAAGGGTTCTAGGTGAGTGTAGGTAGGAAGGGAACGATGAGGACCCCGGACAGAGAAATGAGCAAAAGGGTGGTCGATGAGACTGTACACTACAACCCCCCGGCCTCGGCAAGCATGCAAGGCAATGGGCAGCTTGCCATTTTATCCATTTCTAGCCAAAGGCACACATTACTCGGGAACAACGTCAACTGGGGAAATAAGCAAAAGGGTGCTTTAGTAATTCAACCCCCAGCTCCAGAGTGCAGTAGCTTCGCTCCCCCTCACCTTCCCTCCCCAAAGCCGCATCTACCCTAGGCAAAGAGGGATGATCATCGAAGAAGAGGGGATGGGCTGGCGGCACGTAAACGTAGAGGTGTAACATGATTTGACAGGCTTCCTCTGTCTTTCCCCGAAGAGCAGAAAAATTCCATCATCGCCCGGAGCGGGTGACCTGCAGCGGGCTAGCTTCCGCCTCCCGTGGGCTTGGCCTTAACTCCACGTCTCTATCTCCGCAATTGGGTCGGTTCGGAGACGCCTTTGGCAGGAGGAGGAGGAGGAGGAGTAACGGCCCCCTGGGAGAAGAATCAACGGCAACAGCCCCAGACAGGGTGGGAAGAAAAAACATTGGAGACGGGCTGCCTGGGGGAGGGATTGGGGGAAAGACGCGCAGTGTGGTTGGTTCGGAGGGGGGCCGTGGATCTTCCTCGGATCTGAATTCACCGATTTACAACGGAGGCGGTGACTCAAAAAATGCGGGATTCGCGGGGAGGGGGCTAAGTGTGGTGTTGTTGCTGCTGCTGCTTAGTCGCGGAACGAAATGCGACGATCCTCGATTGGTGCTGACCACCAAGCTGACGGATAAACGGCACTTTTGTTTACGGACAAGACGGGTAGACACTGTTGGCGTGGAATGCAGCTTAAATCCGTCTCGATTCCTGGGCTGTGGTGCATGCCCTGAGTAGACATGGAGGAATCAATTCCGCAGTTTGGGGCAGGATGACATGTCGGGGAGCGTAACTGCTGTCATTTGATTTTGAGGCTCTCGTCCTAGTGCTGATAATAGTGCAACCCCTTCGCGTAATATCGGAAACCGCAACTAGAGACTTAGACTTTCAGTTGCAGAGTCCGAATTGCGCAAAGACACAGAGTTGAGAAACACCAGGGATGGAATTCTGCCAAGGAACCCCCTCCAAAAAAAAAACCCCCCATATGCACAGACCAGCCAGGAACAGTTCCCCGGCTCCACTTCGGCTGCCAAACTTAGGTGCAGTTACTGCCCCGCAGCTCCCGGCAGCCCACAAGTGACATGGAACACTCCGCCCACATGGGAGAAGAACAAGCCTCACGGCAACGCGGCCAGTGGGAACCAACTGCAGCGAACAAGACCCTTTCTTTCTCCAATCTCGAAGAAATCTCCAGCTGCAACTGTGTCCCGTCGCAAAACCCACGTCGTCACCCACGTCGTGAGAGCCTCAACCATCCAACCCCAACACCCGCGCACCAGTCAATTAGCGCAGCGCACAATGAACACCGGCCGATCATAAAGACGCAAGCAAGACAGAAGAAAAACGGGGAGAGAAACAGCAACCTCGAAAAAAAAAAAAAGGAAGTCGTGCTGCTGCTGCTGCCCCAGCGCGCGCATCGCATCGCATCGCAACCCGACAAAATGGCATCCCCAACCCTCACCCGAAACGAAACCCTCTCCCTCTCCGCCCTTTCCCTCGCGGCCGTCGCGGTCCTCCTCAACACCTTCTCCGGCGATGGCGAACCCCTCATCGCCTCCCTCGCCCTCTCCGTCCTCGCCTTCGCCCTGGCCTACTCCATGGTCCGCTGGCTCGGCCCCGTCTTCGTCCGCGCCGGCTTCAAGGGCCGCGACCTCTCCAAGCACCACCGCCCCGAGCTGCCCGAGTGCATGGGCGCCGTCTGCGCCGCCGTCTACCTGCTCGTCGTCATCGTCTTCATCCCCTTCCCCTTCTACAAGGACATCGTCGCCGCTACCAGCGGAGGAGGCAACAGGGACGTCGTCTTCCACGTCGAGCATGTCCAGCAGGGACGTTTCTTGCACCGCTTCCCTCACAGCAAGGTCGGTATTCATCCTTTTACACTTCACAGCCTGTGACTATCCACTGACACCTTCCGGCCTGATAACAGCTCGCTTCCTACCTCTCCGCCATCATCTCCCTTCAGACGACCGCTCTCCTCGGCATCGGCGACGACCTCTTCGACATCCGATGGCGTCACAAGTGGTGGATCCCCGGCCTGGCCTCCATCCCGATCCTCGTAATCTACTTTGTCGACTTCGGTGTCACCTCCATCGTCATGCCCATCCCCCTCCAGCCCTACCTGGGCGAGCTCTTCGACCTCGGCATCCTCTACTACATCTACATGGCCTGCATCGCCATGTTCTGCCCCCAGTCCATCAACATGCTCGCGGGCATCAACGGCATCGAGGTCTCCCAGTGCATCGTCGTCTCCCTCCTCCTCGTCCTCAACGACTGCCTCTACCTCTTCACCCCCTACCCCCACCCGGCCACCGACTCGCACCTCTTCTCCCTCTACCTCCTCCTCCCCTGGGTCGGCGTCTCCCTCGCCCTCGTCGCCCACAACTGGTACCCCGCAAAGGTCTTCGTCGGCGACACCTACTGCTACTTCTCCGGCATGGTCTTCGCAACCGTTGGCATCCTCGGCCACTTCTCAAAGACCCTCGGCCTCCTCCTCGTCCCCCAGCTCTTCAACTTCCTCTCCACCCCGCAGATCTTCGGCCTCATCCCCTGCCCCCGCCACCGCCTGCCAAAGTTCAACGCCCGCTCCGGCCTCCTCGAACCCAGCGTCACCCCCTGGAGCCCCGAGCGTCAGCCGCACCCCTTAGTCGCCCAGGGCCTCCACCTCCTCGGCAAGATGCGCCTGCTCAGCGTCACCACCGACGACAAGGGCCGCTTCGTCGAGACCAGCAAC
Organism: Colletotrichum camelliae; assembly: GCA_018853505.1. Taxonomy (NCBI): domain Eukaryota; kingdom Fungi; phylum Ascomycota; class Sordariomycetes; order Glomerellales; family Glomerellaceae; genus Colletotrichum; species Colletotrichum camelliae. Next base: position 3,043,001 of record JAELVL010000005.1, on the reverse strand, counting down.
TTCACCCTCCTCAACCTCTGGCTCGTCTGGCGCGGGCCCCTGAGGGAGGACCGACTCGCGTGGGAGGTCACCTTCCTCCAGGCCGCCGTCGGCCTGTTCGGCCTCTTTGTACGGCACCGCCTCGCCCTGCTCATCTTTAAGGAGGACAACTGGGGCATGACGACCAAACAATACTGATTTTTCTTCCGCCCTGAGTTTGGGAGGGGGGGGGAAGGGGGGGGGGGGGGGCACTTTGAGCCTCTTCTGCGTCTTCTCACGCATACACGATGTATGTTCCTTTTGCCATAAGATGCCATCGCACTTCGACCGGACTTGCATGTCCATCCGGCTTTTCGCTTTTTCTTGATTCATGGGACGGCAGAGTGGATTTGGGCCGTTTGTATCATACGATGGAAAGCAAAGATACCCTGTAAAAGTAAACACAAGACAAAAAACGCCACATCAGCAGCAGATGGGGCACATAGACAAACAATTGAACACTTCAAATAACAATACTAGGAATATGGTCGGATGACCGGGCATGTCACGAGGTAAAAGCGTGAGACAGAATTGAGCCGGGAAATAAGCAGCGCCATGGCTGCACAAGTTCATCCATTTGATCCTTTTCGTCGTCGTGGGAGCCCGGGGCGATGCCCGGTGCAAAGCCACTCTTACTGGCTCTGCAATCAAGCCTAGAAATACATAAAGAAAAAAGATTTTGCCACGAGGCAGGTGGAAAAAGTAGAATCCTCTTTTCAACCCCGTTTCCCAAATATCCCCTTTGAAGGCGCTTGTCTCCCTGCCTTACGTTGCGCCAGAGTTCCCACCAGGAACAGAAAAAGAAAGAAAAAGAAAACGCTTCCCATCTGGTTCGACGTGAAAAGAGTCGTTCATCAAGGCGGGTGTATGTTTTCGTCCAACATGCCATGCCATACGTGGCGGTTTTTCCTCTTTCGTAGCATCTCCAAACAGAAATAAAACGCGTACAACTGATATCTCCGAAAAGCGCTGACCAGACCGTTTCCCCTGTCCGTCGCCGCCGTAACGCCGAAATGGAACCAGACCATCCGTCCTTGGAAGTTTGTGTGGTATTTAGAGGGGAATGATAAAATGTAGTCGTATCGTCCCGAAAGCAAACATCAACACCGGTCTATATATGTTACAAGGGATTGTTCGCTGCCGCCACTGCCGGGATAGAGTTGACCGCTTTGCCCTGTACAGATGCCAGGGTCTCAGCGCTCTTCTCCGTCGCTGGCGAACCTACAATGGAGTCCAGTGTTGGCTTGGACTCTTCGGTCCCCGCTAGTGATGTCTTCAGTCCGCCGGCTGGCTTTTTGTTCATTCGACTCTTGGTGTAATCGCTCAGGCTCAGCTTCTTCTTGACCGGGCTCGGGTGTGCCGCGACGCCGTTCACAACTGAGGGTGCAAACGGGCTAGGAAGGGTGCCCGTGGAGAAAGGCGACTGCGCCGTTGTGCTTGCCGAAGAGGGCGTTGTCGCACTCGGTGGTTCTGTTGTGGGTCCGTTGAACGCCGGGACTGGTGGCATTTGAACCCGGAGCTCAGGCGACTTGGTTTTCAGTGGGCTACTGGCCCCGTTCACCTGGACATCGGCAGATGGCTCAGCGTGGACTGGTGACTTTGCTGCGGATGGCGAGCTTGTTGGTGCGTCAGTCATGGCAACGTCTTTGGCTGATGGGGCCAGAGGAGAACTGTTGGGCCCTGGCTCATTGGTATCCTTCGATGGTGTAGGTGAGCTGACTGGTGAAGCTTTCTGGTCCGCCGTAGAATCGATGTCCATTGGTGTCGTCGAGGGCTCTGGAACAGACGTCGTCGGGAGTGATTTCCGTCTCTCGGCTTCATCGCACCGCAAACGGTGCCTGTTGTTCAGCAACCGTTGAGAGAGAGAGATGATTCGGCGTCGAGGCTTCGGCGTCAGAGCTGGCTCACTGTACCACTCTCCTTCCACAGGATCAGTTTGAACGCCTGCATCACAGTAGACTGGCCGAGGCGCTGAAGACTCACGTCCCGACTGTGTCGCGACGGACCCATTTCGGGATGTAGGTGCCTTGAAGGGATTATGCCCCGGAGGAGACGCTCCATTGACAGGTGAATTTGACTTGCTGCGTGAAGTGCCAGCGTCCACGTAGTTGCCCGTGCCCGTCGAGGCATTGCTGGTCGTAGACTTCTGCTTCGATTTGGTCGATCCGGTCCCATCCGAAGTACGCTTCTTCTTCCGGGGCGGTTGTTGCTCCAGTCGGCGGAATGAATCTTCTACCATTTGAACCTTCCTCTTGTCCCTGTCTGTAGGCTCGGTGAGTATGCCCGGCCGATCCAGTGAGCCCTGGCGCGCGGGGGTACGGTCTCGGCTAGGTGGTTTGCTGCGTTCAGAGGCCGACTTGCCATCAGCGTCAGCATCGTCTTGATGACCTTCACTAGCCGCTCGGCTATTTGTAGCGTGGCCAGTGCTTGTTGGGGAGATAGTATGTGTCTTGGCCTTCCTCTTCTTCTTCGGAGCAACAGGTCGAGACTGCATCTTTGCGTGGTAATGGCGGTGGAAACGGGCGAAAGCACAGTTTGCACCCAAGTCGCAAGCACATCCACCGTATTCCGAGAGAATTCGATAGACCCAACCGGAAATCCGCTGGTACTCAGCGTCGTTCATATCAGGTTCGTCGTTCGCGCGGGTGTCGTCGTCGCCCAATCCAAGGAGGTGGAGAAAGCGTGCCTTTTCCTTCTTCGGAAGTCTGAAGTCCCACGGCAGGGTGATTTGCTCATTCGCTGCGATATAGCGGTCGCTCACGAGCCAAAAGTGGTATTCTGATTGACCGTTCAAGTACGTGTCCAAAACAGCGTTTGGCTTGCAACTTCTGCGTACAAACCGTGCCTTCGATCCCTCTCGCCTGGTGTCGATGTAAAGCGGAAGCATCGGGTGGAAAAATACAAACGGCAGAGGGGAGGACAACTCCTCCCAGAGGTTGGCTGGCTCCGCGCAGTAGTCCTTCTGAAATCCTATTTGGCCGTTGAGCTCAATCAAAGGCACGTCTTTTTCGATAGCCGCGGGAGTCGCCAGGTATTGCCAAGGCAGAACCGTGTCGGGGCCAAGTGATAGCTTCTTGCTCTCCACTTGCAGCGGACGTTTCCGTGACTCGATATCGGCAGGAAGTTTGGCGAAGACGTCGTTGAATTCTTCGCCGGTTTCTTGTCTCATTCGTTCGGGCTCGCGGAGCCAGATGGACATGGTGTTGGAGATATTGAGGCTGGCAAAGGAATTTGTTTCAACCTCTGGGGCTTCGACCTCCTTCTTGGTGAGATTCAGAAACCCGTCAGAGTAGTTGTGTATTTGAAAATCACTCGGAAGATCTGGGGGCGTAGTAGCTGGGCTGGGAGGATGGCCGTTGGGTTGGGCACGTCCGTTTCCATACGAAGGGCTCCGCTTCGCACTCTGCGAACTTATCGAGTGTGACGGCCGATGAGATGATTTCGTCTTTTTGGCTGGGGGAGGAGGATGGTCGCTTGGACTTCCGTGCTTTGCATTTTCTTGGCCCCCTGGGTGGCCATTCAATTGCAGTTCGTTGGGCTTTGGCTTCTTCTTGTGGCTTTTGGTAGGAGGCCGTTTGGTCTTCTTGTCTGGCGTTTCTCCCGAAGCACCGCCATTCTTCAGTCGACGGGTTCGCTCGATAGCCTTTTGTCTATCCAAAGGACGTGGTTTGCAGTCAGCACACGAATGGGCAAAGTCCTCACGGAGAGCCTCCTCGCGGCTATTGGGGTAAAAGCACTCAATGTGCTGCCAGGTATCGCATGTCTCGCAGTAAATCGTGTTTCCGTCATCATCAGAGAAGTGGCAAATACACTTGATAGTGTAGGGCTCTTCTTCCTCTACTGTCTCGACCTTTCTCGGAACATCGTGGGTTGAGACTGGTACACTCGGAGGAGCGAAGAGGGTCTGACTAGGAGTCGCGAGCTGCGTCGACACAGGCTGGGGCTTTTCTGTCATAATCTAGGATTGCCTCGGGAGGGAGCTTGAAGTCGAGGTATGCGTGAGCTGATTACCGTAGCGGCTTGGGTAGCATGACGACGCCTGTACAGACGTGCAGGAACAAGTCGTCGAGGAAGCCGAAGGAACAGCGACGCCAGATTTTGTGGTCATTCGTCGGGGAACGGGCTGTCTCAGCGAAGTCGAGGATCGTAACGAGGATCGAGGAAGGGACTCGAAGAGCGGACGAGGCGGGTTCAAAGGGTAAGCGGTCCAGAAAGCCGAAAATCGAGGAATCGAGGTTGTCTATGAGTCTCCAGCCGCACCTGGGAACCAAATATGCCTTGTCGACACGTCACAAGGTTGTGTTGTGGGCGTCGGGTGGAAAAGTTTTCGAATGATCGCGAAGTGCGTGTGGCCACGGGGATGCGTGGAAGGGCAGACGAAGTCGAGGTAAAAGGTTCAGCGGATGCGCCCCGTCGACGGTGAGGGATAGGACGGGTCGAAAGGGTGTATCGAGTCGAGAATAGGTAGGATGATGAGGAATCCGAGTGGTTTCGACCGAAAATGAGGGAGAGAATGGTGATTTTGGCGACGAGGGTGAAGAGGGAAAAGAGATTGAGAGAGAGGAAGAGAGGGGGCACGACACGAAGGACTGGAAAGGATGGATGAATGGATGGGTCCCCAAGGAGAGGTAGCAGCAGCAGCATCAGCAGTACCAGCAGTACCAAGCAGCAGCAGTGCGGTGCAGTGCGAGAGTGTGTGTGCGAGTTGAGCGAGACAGGTACCGGCGCAGGTGCGTGCGGACCAGAGACCAGGCCAAGCCGAAAAGAGAGAGGGCGAACAGGTAGGGGAACAGTGACTGACTGCACTGCTCCTGTTCTGCTGGTCGGAACTGACTTGGGGTGTTGGGGGTGACCAGGACTGGGACCAAACCGGGACTGGCTGGGCTGGGCTGGGCTGGCTGGCACCTTGTGCTTTGGTGCGCCGCTGCGGACTCGATGGGGGGGATGAGGGAGGGGGGGATAAGATGGGATTTTGGGGTGGAAGGAAAAGGAAGGGTGCCCGCGCAGACCCGTCACTCACCTCAGCTTCACCCATTGCCCTGGGTTGGTGCAACAGGTGGTGCTGGAGCAGCGAGGTGAGGTGTGCGGCATGTTGCTGCTGAAGGAGGCTTGTCGCTGTTGGGGAGCACTGGCTCTACCACAGCGGCCAGCCAGCAAACCCTGGGCCGGGCAGTCTGGTGGGCAAGCCAGCCGGAGCACACGCTGGCTGAGAAAAGAGAAGGCGAGCAAGAGACAGAGGGAGACTTCTCTTCTCTGTGGCTCTCGACGGGCTTGGAGGGAGGAGACGACGGGGGACTCGAAAGCCAAAGCCCGTGGGTTCAGGAAAACAGGGTACGAAGGTACCAGTACTTACTTGGAGCTAGTCCCGAAAGGCGGTGGACACTTTGATATGAGTGGCTACGGCAGTCCAATCAGTCCTTTAGCGCAGAAATCCGGTTGCCTCAGGCAGACACGGTTTCAGGCCGCAACCAGACAAGAGATGGCCCGTCTGATGAAGGACTGACGACTGCCTGTTAGCCCTCCGCACCAGAAGGTCAGCCAACATATGAGCGGGGGGAAAGAAGTAAAATCTTGGTTTGGCAGGAAGAGACTCATCCAGGTCAACGCGAGAAAAGGTGTTTGACGACAGATAAGATGCTCTGATCATCTTGATGAGAAGCGGGCTTGCTGCCAGTGTTGTAAACAAAAGAGGACGGCCAGTCTCGTCGGCCGCGAGTGGAGGGACAAGAGACGGCATGCAAAGATTTAATGAGTAATAAAAGAGAAGAAATGGGCGGCAGAGAGTGTGATTGTTGGTGTGCGTTGGAGGTGACCCTCGCTGGGCCCTAGTAGGAACGGATGTGACGGGAACGGCGGGGGGGAATGGAACGGGCGGAGGAAGAGGAGACGACTGCGAGAGAGAGAGAGGCGGCCGGAAGAGAGGGGTGAGAAGACGGTGACCCGCGCGACGGTAACGGTATCCGTACATTGAGAGACCAGACGGCGAGGCAAGGGACTGTGCGGACGCATTCTGTCCTTCTGGCTGCGAAAGGCTCAGCAGGAACGGAACGGGATGGCAACAGAGGCAAACGCAGCCAGCCAGGCGAGTAAGGGCGTACGTGCAGACGCCAGAAGCCCCTAAAGCAATAACAAAGTGTGCGTTAATGTCTGGCCCGAATGTGTGCGAATGTTTGCGTGTGTGCGTGCGGGAAGGCGAATGAACGAACCCAAGACGGACGGCACAGGAGAATGAGAATGTCAGCGTGGTTTGGTCTTGTTGATCGGGCGGTGTTGTAGAGTTCCAGAGAGTGGGAGGCGAGGATTGAGCGGCTTGGAAAGCCAGCAGAATCTGCGACCGAGAATCGGGGGTTTCCATGGCTTTCATCCCGTTAAGACGACGACATGAGGCCAGGCAGATTATGCGCAATTTTTTAAAAATAGGAGATGCCCGAGTGACATGTCGGCTTGGTGTTGGCTGCCTGTGGCCGCATGTACCTCCCGCCTCCGTGTGGCCGTCTCTGCCTACCTACACTCGCACCACCCACTCCCGTGTGCTGCCTGAAGGGCCACGCACAAGTGGACTTTTTTTTTTTTTTTTTTTTTTTTTTGATCGGGAGGCGATCCAGGTCACCATCCAGTCTCGGGCGCCAGGGGTACGTCCACACAGAGTGCACGATGAGAGACAAGCCGGAGGACCCTCCAGGCCTTGGAGCCTGGAGGAAGGGACCAAGGGAGGATGACCCAATGAGATCGGTGCAGGCCAACCGTGACGGCGCCCCTCGCCTCCACTCTCGAGAGCGAGTCCAGCCGGGCCGCCCACAAGTCGCCCCCGACGCAGCCAGTACCTCGAGCCAGCGGTCGACGGAGGGCTTCTGGACTGCATTCTGCGGTGTCTTTGAATGCCTGCCCAGGCAAAGATCCAACCTATGGGACAGAGTTCGGCGAGCCGGTAGAGTTTGAAGGGCGTCTAGAGTTTGTACCAGAGCACGCTACCGTGTTGGGTAAAGACTTGGAAAGGTTAGTACTGGAGAAATACATACGGGCAGGCATCCGCTGACGAGAAAAAGACTGAGGACTCAGGACTCCAGGAGTGACTTTCGACTTCGATTGGGAGTGTGCCACGGCGACAAGGGCAGCAGGTGCAGCTCCCCGCTGCACAGCGTCGCGTCGCTTTTGTCTCGAGTCTCAACTCAACCTCCCGCGCCCCCTTCTCATTGGCCACAACAACCATCTGAGAATGGCCGTACGGGGTCTTACGGCCAGGGCCTAATATCATCGTGCATGGAGCTGTTCTGTTGTTGCTGCTCCTTCCACCTCCTCCTGCTTCTCCCTCCACTCCCTGCAGCTACACACACCTCACAGTCGGTCCGCCCAGTCATGGTCCATTGGCCTTGCTGCCTGCGACTTGCAGACCTGCATTTTGCATGCGACATGTCGTCGGAGTCGACAAACAATTCGGCGATTCAGATGGCAATCTTGTCGGGATTGGTGCCGTCGCCAGACTGAAAATGCCGTCTCGTCTGCAAGCCGACCACCGCTGTCACCCGCGAGACTGATGACTGCAGCAAACCAGACCTCCACGACCATCTGCCACCATCACCGCTCCGTCTTCATCATCATGCTTCCGTCATGCGTCGCTCTCCAACAGAAACGCCTACGGTTTACACCAGGGCATGTCATCATCATCACCATCGCATCAAAACGTCGGCAATGACTGCCCATGTTCTCCCCTCCAGATCGCCCCCTCAAAAAGCGCTGCGACCTCAGCAATCCCACGCCGCCCCTATTGAATTGGCAGGCTCTCTCAACCATACGCTGCGCCCATGGAGGGCGATAGCTTTTTAGCTGGCTCTTCTCCAAACCGGCTCACCCCTCATCTGGGAAAGCCAGGTCGGCTCCAAATGTTCGGTAAATGGCACGCTGCCTTAAACTTTACGCGACATGGCGACAAGGGGTATTGCCTTTTGGGCTGCTTAGGTGTCATCAATCCGCCTCAGCAGTCATAGTCATACAAGTACCGGTACTTGTATCATTCGTATCTTGTCAATGCTTCCACCCAGCGCAACTGCGCACCTTGACATGCGACTACGCGCGGCGCCTTTGCGCATCTTTCGCTTTTGCTCCCGCCTTCTGGCGCTGCTATTGGAGCGACACGCCTCGGGTCCTCGATCCAGCAACGCCCTGGCTGATGCAAGCACCTGTACAACGTAAAGGAGACAGTGGTGCACGCAGCGGCCAGGCCTCGCCTCGCCTCGAGTAGCCGTCGTGTGTTTCTTTTCTTCCTACGCCCTGATCAGATCGACATGGGAAAGGGCGCTACTTGGCTTTTCGCCCCCGCCCGTCCTCCCTCCAACAACTGACAGTCAGCAGCCCAAGCAAAACAGACAAACAAAACAAAGAGTCGCGACTCTCGAACGCCCATCCGCCTCCAGCTGGCGTCAGGACTCTCGACATGATTCGCGGCCAGTGTTTTGTTGGCTAGGATCTCCCTGTCCAGCAATTGCATGCTCGAGGCCTAACAAAAAGTTTGCGACACTGATAGCCCAGGCGACAAGCTGAAGTGTCCGGTACTTGAAGTACCTACGGCCGGCCTGCAGTCCGTACGGTGCCCCAATTTTCGTCCAAGGAGCAGGTTGGCCCATCCCTCCGCACGTCTCTCACCATCGTCCACTGCAGCGGAGGCCCTTCCTGCGCTGGCTTCCCTGCACTCGACACCACTGTGATTGGATCGTGACCGGACGGGCGACCATGCGACCCTAAAAGAATAGCTTCCCATCGTAGGCAATGCATAAGGTGGGTGTGGCTCCTGCTGTTGTGGCTACCTTCTCCTCAGGCAATCATCCATGCAGCAGCAGCACGCCTCTTGAATCGCGGGAATCTGGTTGTCCAATCACGAAACCTGCGCACTCGGGACTTGGAGATGGTTAGATCGGAAGCCGGGCCATGCTGCGCTGGCCCTGACACCGGAGAGCTTGAGGAGGACAGAGCTTGTGACGGGGGAGGAGAGAGAGAGAGACGCCCATGTCGAGAGAAGGGGAAAGGCGTAGGCGGGCCACTTGGCTCTTTATGCTGATGTCGTTGACTGCCTGCTTGGACCTGTCCACGGGACCAGGAATCCAGGGATCTTCCAGCGATACCTGCACAGTCGAAACGGCCCAGCTGCTTTTTGTGACATGGGCTCCAGCTGTCGCAAGGGCGAGCGCGGGTGGAGGCGAAAGCTGGCTGCTTGCATTATGATGAAGAGACTTCAATCGCGCCATCTCCGTCGCCCAATACAGCTCTGACAGGTTGATAAGGATTCGTGCTTCAATTTGAACCGTTCGCCGTGACAAAGTCCCATCCGCACAGAGACTGCTGATCGTGTTGGAGATCAACTTCGAAGCTGCGCTGATAACGAAAGCGACGTGGGATTTGAGGGGGACATGCAAAAAGTGGAAATTCGAGATGGCTCGAGCGTCCCTGGCGTGCACCAACAAATCAAAGTACATGTTGGGAGACTGAATACAATTGTTTACAGTCTTTTCGACGCTCGAAAACTTGGAAAAGCGTCGATGTGAGGCTACTAGATGCGCTCTACTGATTTCTGAAAACTTTTAGCCATAATGATCACAATAATTACCACACCTCTCATCCAAAGAGCTGCTCTGTCGCAATCTGCCCCATGTATCTGCAGCACTCGTACCTTCATGTCGCCATGGTCGCTGTGGAGGGAAACGGCGCTTGTGCCAGCCAAGGTCCACCCCGTGCGGCGAATCAGAGGCATCCTTGATTGCCCCCATGACGTTCTCCCCCGAACCCAGCCCCATTGCTCACCACCTGCCAACCACAGCCTCTTGCAGGAACTACTCCATCCATCTATCTACCCGCTACCTTGCTTGCCTCGCCAGCCATCTCTACAACGCTAAGCTTCGAGCCTCGGACATCGACGACTTCACGCCGAGCCATATCGCCAAACGTCGATTCCTCTTCCGTTCGAGTACTCTCAATCCTACTCCCTCAGAAACCACCTACCGAAACAACATTACACCTCTATTCGCGATGAGGTTCGCTACCGCTGTCATCGCCTTCCTCTCCGCCGGTCTCGCACCGGTTGGTGCCAGCGTCCTCGTCCAGAGAGACCAATCCGTCATCGTCAACGAGGCTTCCAAGGTCCCCGGCGAGTCTCCTCTGGAGTTCTGCGATAAGGACCACAGCAAGGACGTCGTCTCCATCGAGAGCGTCGACCTTTCCCCCAACCCTCCTCAGGCGTACGTCCCGTTTGCCCTGCGTATATCTCCCATCGATGATGGTGATGACGCACTACAACCACTCGCATCGTGAAACAAACGTTAGCTAACATGGCGTTTCAGTGGTAAGGAGCTCATCATCAAGGCTTCCGGTACCGTCAAGGAGACCATCGAGAAGGGCGCCTACGTCCTTCTGCAGGTCAAGTACGGCCTGATTCGCCTTATCAGCACGAAGGCGGACCTCTGCGAGCAGATCGAAAACGTCGACCTCGAGTGCCCCATCGAGAAGGGCGTCCTGAGCATCACCAAGTCTGTCGAGCTTCCCAACGAGATTCCCTCTGTGAGTTTGACCCTGCTGCTTTCTTCTGTCGTCCCGTTGCTGAACGAATATACAGGGCAAGTACACCGTCTTCGCTGATGTCTACACCGCCGACGACGAGCCCATCACTTGCTTGACCGCCTCTGTCGTCTTCTCCCGCAGCCAGAAGAAGAGCTTCTTCAGTCTCGAGCTTTAAAGTAATAAATCACAAGCATCACGATGGTTTCACGATGACGGAGTATGAGCATGGGTTACAGTTGCACGTAGCGATACGCATCCAGATTGACGTTGAGGGGATTCCATATCATAGCTCGGCCTTAGCATCAGCACCTTGGAACACACTGCCACTCAAACAGGGTGCTTCTTCTGCCTTTCAAATGGTTTTTCTGCGTAGGAGTGTCGGCATAATGAGGTACATAGGGTAGCGAGTGCTAGACTGATAGCTCTCGATTTATTTCATGACAGACCAGCCTGGTCCGTCCATAATCTGCACTGTCTACCCCCATAACAACGATTCTTCCAATCTTGATTACTGTGAGATAACGCGATCATACGTTTACTCGCCAAACAGCCTGCGCACTCTGCGCAGAACACTGTCCTTCTCTGGATCGTACGGGTGGTCCTTGGACGGAATTTCGAGGACGGTCGGGAACGCGGCAGTGTAGGTATCGATGCGGTGTCGTATGCGGTCGGCAACCTGTCCTCCGGTTAACTATGACCTTGCGAAGTCCTCTTATTCTCGATGCAACTGACGTGCTGGTTGATCAGAACGATGCCGATGTCCTTCCTTGTGGTGAAAGACTCGAATGCGGATTCAATCGCAGCGGTATCGGTCTTGCTATCCACAACCAAGAAGTTCTTCTCCTGATCGGCTCCCGTGCTAACGTGCTGCACAATGGATCAGTAACCGTCGAGCCGAAGCTGTCGCTCATGCGAGGGGGCGTACTCCAATGCCTGCGAGGAGGAGGCCGGTGACCGAGTCCTGTCAAGGCCGTCAGCAAAGACAATCGCAGAGGTGTCATCGGTATCGGATCATCTGACCTCGTCGCCAATGACGGCGAGGAACTGCCGGTCCTTGTAGTCTGCTTGTGAAGCCATCCTGAAGGGTGACTTGATGCGGGTTGTAGGAGAGCTTGCGATGCCCAGGAGTCGGCGAGCGGATTGACGTACTGCCTTGATTACCTACTACGGCGGCGGTACAGCCACAGACGGCACCTTGCGTGGAACTGTTAGCGCTTCGCCGCCAGGTACTGTCTGCTGTAGCACAGCGCTACTAACAGCCACTGAACCTTCCATTGAACCCCACCGAAGACGACAGATACGTACCTGCCTCCAGACGTGGACATCCATCCAAATTGGGGCCTGCCTAACAGAAGGGACCTTACCCCTGTCAGAAGCTCCTGCCTGGCGGGACAACATCCCCAAAAATCAATAGACCCAAACTTCTTTGTAAACAATTTCAACCAGCGACAACAACCACTTTCGGCCTCGTCGCCCCCTCCCTTCGACCCCTTCCAGACCAACAATCATCAGATCGACGGAAACGATCTTGCGACCCTCAATCGCGAACCCGACGAGATGCCGCGCCTTGTGAGAAAGAAGCCGCTTTCCGAGCGCGTGAAAGCGTGGCTCAACCCGATGGATACTCTGCTTTGGTTGTCTGAGGAGCTGGAGACAAGAGACTGGGACTCGAAGGCACTGGGAACGCAACTCGGGCTTGGATTCAACTTCGTCTTTCTTCTGGCCAGAGCTAATAGCCTCACCTCGGAAGTTGAGGACGATGTATTCAACGATGCGGGTTCCGGCAGCTTCATCACATTTGTAGTAAGTCACAAGCATCACCGTATGACTGCCGCATCACACACGCTAACAGATCTCTCAGATTCGCCCGCTCATTTGGATTCTGGGCGTTCTTTCCTTCGCCAATGCTTTTTACGCGATGACCCGAACGAGGCAATACCGGCTGTTCCAAGTCAACGTCGATGACAAGCCGCATACTCCATCCGCGCAACGAGTCAAGGCCAACCTTGATCCATCCGCATCTTCCCCTCTCCGAAAGCTTGGAAACCTATTGGTTTCCGAGACCGCCGAGTCCCGAGCTCACCCCGACCAAGTTCATGACGTGTGGGAGCTGAGCGTTTGGGACCCCCTGCCGGTTTCCTTGCAACTCTTCTGCCTCTTCAGCCCCGGCCACGTCCTGGTTTACATGATGTTCCTGCCGCTGGTGCCCTTGGATCCTCGGCCCAGCGTAACTGTTTTCAACTGCATCGTCTTGCAGCTCATTCTCTCGGCACAACTCCTTTTCGTCCAGTCTCGGTACGCCCAGCAGATTAAGGACACGGCCATCATCCACAAGGAAGTCCTCCACGAGTATGATACGAAGTTTGTTCGCCCGCGTCTTCACCCTGTCGTTCGCGATGTCGGTACGCAGTGCTCTCCAGAAGAATCGAAGGATGAGGAGTCCTTCGTCGAAGTCGGCACTCCTACTACCCTCATCAAGAAGGAATTCGTTACGACGCCCAACCCCCACATTAAGCAGGACGAGCCTGTGTACACGCCCCCGACCAGCAGTTTCGCTTCTCGCCTGTTCACGCCCACGGCGAACCGTCGCTCTGAGGCCTTTACGCCAGTCCCCAGCACGAGATCGGTTCGACAGAGCCTGCCTACCGGGTACCAGTCCACTTCCACTTCCACGTCAAACATGGCCGCAAACACCGGGTCGACAAACTTTGGAGGCAACATGGGGGTATTCACCCACGCGAACTCGCCCTTGAAGAAGGCAACCAGCCTGCACGATGTGAACCAGGCTTTCATGTCTCCTCGCAATTCGCGGGAAATGGCGGCGCTGGAGCAGCGCAGGGGAGGGAGCCCGGTGAAGGCTGGAAGTCCGCTTAAGCAGTCTGAGACGAGAAGGTCAACCGGCTCCGATGCTCTAGAGAACAACATGAACTCGGCCTCATACAACCCCTTCGCCAGCGCGAAGAGAAACAGAAGTTTGCAACAAGGAGAACGATACCCGTCAAGGTGGTCAGGGTTTCACTGAAGGAGATTGAGAGAAGGACATACACTGCATGGATGGGGGCGAAATTGCTTCAGCGGACTTTGCTTTTGCTTGACGGCTCCGAATTGTGTCTACATTAGCAGCATATGGCGGCGTTGGGTTTGGGCGGCGGGCGGTCATTCCGGGCTGGCGTTTCTTCTTATTAAACCCATAATTCAAATTTCACATGATACATAAGCTTGCTTGATTTTGCGTGTTGTATCCCCATCGTTGATGAACCGAAGCCACTGCCAAGTTGTTTTTAAGATGACAGTAAGCTGTGCCGTACGTTCTCATCGTTCACCTGTCGGCGGAATCTCATGCTGTGCGAACTGTAATTCAGTGCGGACTCTGTCTGGCGTAGCAAATGTATTAATCTGTGACAGGCCCCCTTTCCATGGTGCTTTTTCATTGTCGTGAATGACATGCATTTACCGCAAGATCTCGTGGTCCTCGCGGCGTTGCCAGTCGTCCATCCAATCCATATTTTCCGTCCTATCAAACTCCTAAACCAACACATGGCATTTTTGTCCCATCATCCAAATTCATTTCTGGCTCTGCAAGGTTCGATTCGATGTCTTGGGGTTGCGATCTGGATGGTAAGCAGTTAGTCTACAGCTCCATGAAATAGGAATAAAGACATGAGAAAGTCAAGAACATACTTACCATGATTGCATAAGTCCAGTGTTTTTCTGGATGCCTGAAAGTTGAAGTAGTGCAAGTTGCTTGCCACGCCCTTTAAAGTAAGTCGATCGACTGTGCGTAGACATCGCGTATGGCTTCATCAAAATCCCAATCACAGTCATAAGTCTGTCCAACCACAAGGTCGTCAGGGTATCCCTCATCCTCCATCTCCTCCTCGTCAACTTCTTCGTCACAGTCTCCAGCCTCATTCTCTGGTTCTTGCAGGTGCCAATCTTCCTGACGCGGCGCCAGGAGTGTGTCAGCCGGCAGCTTTCTGTTGCAACACTCCTCGGTCCAGTTGCCAGCCTCATACTCAACAAAGATCTTTGCATACAGCTTGAGACCGGTGAACTCCTTCAGAGCAGGATCCCAAGCGCTCTCCTCATAGTCCTGAGGGCTGCGTAGGTATTCCTCCCTGAAGGATCTTCGTCCATGCATGTCGAGTTCTTTGCGGAATCTTTCCATGTACCACTCCACGTGTTCAAGAAAATCATCATCCTCGCGCCATCCATTGATTTCTCTTTGCCATGCAGGGGTGTGAATGAGATTGCGCAGTTTGCATCGGCGCTTGGGAGCCTCAAAGCCCTCTTTAGTCCAGCCATTGAAGTCGTCATTGGAGGAGCTGACAAAGACTTGAGTGATGGTCTGTAGCTCACGGAGGACGTCGAAGATAGCGTCAGTGATTATGCCGGGGAACTCACGAGTCGCAACAGCTAAGTGACGAACTTCCCAAATCATTGAATCAAGGCCTGGCTCATGGGCTAGGCAATCGATGACAAGATGACTGTCGTGATTGTCGTGTAAGCTAGCTCGGGTGATGAAGAGAGTGTCAAAATCTGGGCGGAAAAAGCGAATTGGGACGCGCGCGGTAGTGCCTTCGTGAGTTGTAAACCGAACGCCACTCAAATTGAAGTTTTGGGTGAAAGCTCGAGACTCCTTGCATATGTGCATCAAAACCGGGTAAGCTGTGTACACAATGAACAACTTGCGCGGGTACTTCCAGCCCTTCTTGAGCATGCCTGGGTGCGCAATGCAAACTTCAGGTTCGTCCTCTGGAAGCGCAAGCTTCCAGATGGCGTCGTGCAGCTCCATAGGAAGCCTCTGGAAATAAGTGAACATATTGCTGTTCTTGTTGAGAGGCAGGTTCTTGCTGTTGCTCAGTTGTAAGAGTTCATGGCTGGGTGAGGTGTTTTGGGTTTGGGTGGTGATGGTAGAGATTGGTGTGGGAGAAGGGGTGTTGAGAATGGAGAAGGTGTAGAGTAAAGAGTGAAAACTCTGAATGGTGAGGGCGAGGAAGAGCTGGTTGTTTGTTGTTGTAAGTGGTGGCAGCCACAGAGGAGGAAGGCAGGAAGGCACAGTTCCACGTGGAAGGAGAGAACGCTCCGTCCCTGAGCACCAGCCCTCAGTCCAAAAGCCGGACAACCAAAATAATTGAAAATTAGCTGCCAGTTATTTGGTAGTTGCATTACATTAATAGTTCTTGCCATCGGCTTCATTGCCTCTAAACTCCTACAGTTGAGGCTATCGTCGTCTGGGGTAGTTCCTGCCATTTTGGGAAACCGGGATATCCTTCACTCAATCTGGTCCATGCACATGGTTGTCAACGTCTCTGCAGGACATCCCCGGCGACATTTTCATGGTTCTGGGGGCACCTCAAAATTGTTTGTTTACTTTCTATCCTACAGCATTTCTATCCCGCAGCACCCCAGGCCAACGATGTCAGTCCACTCTGCCCCAGACTCTGACCAGCAAATCTCACCATCGTTCCGTGTCTTTCCTCAACGGCCTGGGCAGGAGCGGGCAGAGGAACCGGTTCACAGGCCGACTTTTAGCTCTCGTCTGAGGAGTCTTTTGCCTAGCTACCGGGCTGAAAAAGGCGGCACTCTTCGAGCAAAGGGATACTAGGAGACCAGCGAGACGCAGAAGACGAAGACTCGTCGATCCCAACACGCCTCATCTCGAGTAGATCAGGGCTCCGACCTATCCAATTTAAAAACTGCAGAGACTGTTTCCCATGAGAAAGGTCGCTCTGTTGAGTCTCGTCGTGAAGAGGGTGGTAACAAAGCAAACACCACGACAACCAGGACGACCCGAGCCGAGAGAAGCATCGAGGAACGCCGTATAGTCCATTCCCAGCGAAGACTCCTCAAGGAAAGCGGCGACTATCTCGGCGTCCAGGGAATCAATCCCGACACTGGGGAATTGGACATCGTCACACCCTCGACGAGCAGCTCCGCAACCTGGGCACTCGACCCGAAATTAGCCTCGTTCCAAAAGACGCAGAGAAAACCCCTCGATGCTCGCAGAGGAGCCACAGTCCTGACGGAAAAGGACACGAAAAGCGTCCTGGACCGGGAGAAGGAACGATTTGCGCGCAAAGATCGTAAAAAGGAGGAGCTTCGCAGAGCTCAGGAGAAGATACATTGGAATCGAAATCATCAGCAGTGGTCATCTGCACAAGAACCCAACCTCAGTCCTATCGCACAGTCATCGGCCGGCATGTCGAACCACGGTAAGCTATCCATGAACCGACTGACAATAATATCGTCGTGCTAAACCGAATGACAGGCTCAGACAGAAAAGACGAACGGCCTATACCGCAGCCACAGAGAGTTCAGGAGCTCCTTGAACCAGTTAGGAGAAGTCCACCACGCCCTCTGATGCCTCCAGGTCCTTCCGGCCCCTCAGGTCCCAAGTCTCACCTGCCGAATCATGTACTCATTGACGACGATGCCGGCTCCTCAGATACAGTGCTGCATGGCGAGAAGAGCAACTACCCTTCTCCTGGAGCTCGCGAGCTAGGAGACAACCAAATATCCTTTGGCAAAATTAACACAGAAAGACCTCTCCCCGCCCTCCCGAGAGAAGACCAGGGCCAAAGAATCGGAGCACCCGAATTGCATATCACACCTCCTTCTGCCTACCCGAGGCCTCGAAGTTCTACCCAGACCATCAGACCGGGGGTTTTCAGCAATGCGCCCATTACGGATTCTTTTTTAGGCCAGCGTCGCCCAGGGCCAGTCAGACCGGCAGACGAGCAAGTACCCCTGGGCGCTTCCAGCCAGACGGCGCCATCGAGCGTCGAAAAGAACGTTTCGCTAGGGCACGATCCCTTGGGGTTCCTCTACCAGGGCCATTCGAGACGAACGGTCCCAGTAATCGACAGACGGACAACCCCGGATGGCAAACAGGTGGACAAAGTCAGCGTCAAGCCCCTATCGACCAAGAACGTCGAGGGGCGACTCAATTACCTCCATTCATGGGAGCAGCAAGGCGACCTGAAGAAAGAGTGGGATCCCCTGGCATTTTGCGAAGAGGCGGATCTCCAAGAGAGAAAGACCCTGGGTTCCCTACAGCAGGGCACAGGAGGACAGGCTCGCACAACCGCAGTAAATCCGTCCGATTCGAAGATGAACAAAGTCCCGTCTCCCACCAACGAAGCTACAGCGATTTCGTCCCGGTCAAAGTTATGGTCGATATACCAAAGTCGTCCGGCAAGCCCAAAGGCCATGAGCAGAGAAGAGAGGGTCAGGGCTTCGGTTCGGGATCTGGTGGACAGCCATCTTGGCATGACAGAGTTAAGATCGGCTCAAGAGAACCAGTCTCTGAAAACACAAGCAAGACCACAAGGCGACTCGGCAACGGAAGTACATCCAGTCTGGGCCGTAAATCAGAAGAAGGCGCACGTGATGGCCGACGCTGCTCTCACACCCATCACCACCACTACTGGCTTCGACCAAAGTCTTGGTACGCCGAACCAGTGCCGAAGGCCCACAAACCTCGAGGAGACACCAGAGAAAGACACTTGGAGCGTAGTGGCACATCGACACTCAAGTCGACGATTCGGCGATCAGATGTCAACGTCGACAGAAGACATATCAACGACATCAATTCACTACAGATTCAACAGCCAAGCGCAGGTTCTTCCAAAGGACCTCCCAACAATGTCCCTTCGGTACCAGCACAAAAACCCGACGCCGGCGGCAAGAGGAGACAAAACCCTTCAATGCCAATTCGATGGCCCAGCGGAGAGCATGACAGAAGAGGCCCTGACAAGTTCGAGCCAAACAAGGGCAAGAGAGAAGGCAGTGGGACCAGTTCGTTGCCGACCCAGCGAGCGCACCTACAAAATCAAGACAGATCGCCCATCAAGACCGGACCGCCACCAATCAAGCCTCCCGGTAATGAAATCGAGAAAGGACGGCCCAAGACTACTGGGACGTTCCCGAGCCAGCAAACCAACGCCAGCGCCGAGAAAAGAAGGCCAGACAGCGTCAGTTCGGTACCGCCTAGGTTTCCAGGGGCTCAGTCAGGGCCTGGCTTTGACAGACCACGGCTTCAGGAAAACACTTCGAGGGCCTGCGACCCAAGAGGCGGCCGCGAAATCGTCTGTGAGCAGTTCCCCTACCAGCGAGAGCCCTCGGGTAAAGTCAATGGAGAGCTCTGTCACATCACTCACGTCCACGTCTATGTCACCCCCGAACGAGTTGAAGGAAGCCGCCCGGGACAACATCAACCAAACCTTATGCTTGGAAGCGGCCAGAACCGCAATGGTCGAGTCGGGCAACAAGATGGTGGAAACTCTGAGAGACCATCGGGTGAACAAGGACAACGACTCAAAGACTGCCGGCCTGAGGAACTTGCCTATCGATGGCGTACTCAGGACGAGGTTGAGAAATGGTCTCCACCTCGTCAGAGCAGCCAACAAGAGCAAGGCGATTTGGAAAGAAATCAAGTCGAATGGCGCGGTTTCGGACATGGTCAAAGATGCAAAGCCACTCCGGCTAGAGACGCGAGGCGATTGCAACATGAGCGGGGCAGTTTTGAACAGCAACGATATGCGGGCCGCGAAAACGGAGACGGTGAAGAACAGGACCTTGCTCCAGTTCGACGGGGCGAACGACACCGACTATACACACCAATTGAAGACGGACCAGCACAAAGCCGACGTGATCAAGCAGAAGGAGGTGAACAACTCCAGTCAGAACCAACAACGAAATCTGATCGACCAGACGAGGCCAGTCAACGTCAACCCGAGAAAAGCGTGCGAGTCCAACCAGAAAGAGGTCTGCAATACTCCCAAAACGACACAGCTACGCAGTCCTGTCAGTCAAGTCGATCCAGCCATGTTGAAGACTGGCTGCAGCATGTCGACAGCCCACGAGGTCGACAAGTCCGAAGACGGCGTCATCGAAGGTCGTTTGCGAAGGGAGGAGTGGCATAAACAGACACGGAAATACGCCACTCAAGGCAAGCAGCTCGCGATCAGCCTAGTTCAACTGTACTGGGAAGTCATATCACCATGCTTCGTTCCGACATCGCCTCTCCGGCAGAGACTGGACGGCAGCAAATCAACATGGACGGACGTTGGAATACTTGTACTGGCGTTGATCGGCGGTTTCATGTTATTGGCGGTAGCAATCCGGCTGTCACAGGGAATAACATGGATGATGCGGATGATGCGAAGTATCCTGGGGATTTGAAAGGCAAGCTGGGGAGGTTTGATTGCGATTCTCGGTTCCTGGCAGCCGACCATGACGAAAAAGGGAGGTTGTGGAGAGAAGCTTGGCGTTCGAGCCCAACCAACCGCCGATCGGCGCAGTAGGGACCGGGTTGGGTGTGCGGCCCTACCACGCCGTACATCGGCTGGGTTGGGGGAGAGGGATTTGGTGATAAGGCAAGGCCGAAAGCGCAGTGTGAAATGATACGAGACTGACGGCCGCTGTTTGAGCTTGTGTGGGGTAGCGGTGCGGGACAAGCATGCATCGGGATAGGGGTGTCGTACGGCTAACCAGTAGTGTTGAGGCAGATTGAGGATACAAGTATTGATATGTGGCATGGCTAGTACTCATTAATCAGTGTTGTGCATCTGGCAGCGGGCGTCCGGGAGTGCGAGGTGCATGATCTATTCGGCACCTCGGGTGTAATCGTCAAGTTTTGTCGCGGCCTCCGGTTTAGCCTGGGACGGGGTGTTGGGATCACCGCAGGAGCCGCCGCCGATGCGGTGAGATGTGTGGCAGGCAGCTGGCAACTTGCGAGTGGCTGCTGAGTGGCCGTCCGTCACCGTTTAGTCGGCCGGCGCCGATCTAGGCGTTCGGCGGTGGTTGTAATGCAGTTCTGCAGCGTCATCATCGAGTAAGCGATGAACGTCGGATGTTGCATCCATATGTGGGATGGGATTGTTAATCCACGCGTACACAGCTGTTTGCCAACATATCTATCTAGCTTCCCTAGGTAAGGACAAGACTCCTAGGAATACGTACCGTACTGCCAATGCCGGTGCCGCTGGGATTGAGACTGCGACTCCCGGCAAGTGTTGTTGACAAGTAATATGCGTAGGCAGTTGACAAGTACCAGGATTAAGATTGGGACCGTTTGGTTTTTAAGCCTCTCAACAACGATCACGCACATGAATCTTCAAATGAGACCAACGTAACAACGGCAAAGAGCGGACGGCAAACGACGGATGGAAACGGGGGCGCAGCTGGGTCGCTCCGACTCAGAGATACAACTTCGGACACATGAGAATTCAAGTAGTTGCTGTTTTCGGCGGAACTGAGCCCATACGAGCCCATATTACTCGTCAGATTGCGGGCTCTTGCGGTCTCACGTGCAAGTTTGTAGTCAACCAGTGGCTCCCGTCCCCCCAGGAAGAGAAAAAAAAACAACAAAAAAACTGTGCTCCCAGGAAGTGAAGACTCATCGTAGAGGGGCGGCGCGCGTTGATGGCAGCGTTTGGAAGGTTCTGAGCGGACCCCTCGGTGCAGGGCCTCTGAGGGCTTCCTGGGGGGCGACGGGCCAATCCGCGGGCGCCATTTGCAAATCAGGGCGCTGTACCCCGCGTTCCGGCGACCGGACCCGCAGCTGGCTGGAGCTGGCGCCTCCGATGATCGGAACAGAATTCGTGCCAAAGCTTCACGGCTTTGGCCAATTTGTTTCGCTGGGAAGGGTCAGGTACCTGGCATGGCGGGCACTTTTGTGAGGGCGCGGGGCAATGGCCTCGTAGTGTCCATGCTTGCTGCTGCGGTATCGTTGTTGATTCAGCGCGCCAACTCTAAGAGACTGGACTGGACCTTGGACCGGAGGTGAGAGGAGGCAAGGTACCTGACGCAGAAGCAAAAGTAGGTACCTGGCCATGTTCCTCCTCTTCCATGTCTACCTACCTCACCTGCCTTACCTAGCATTCTGGCTCCCTTTATTCAAAAGCCAGATACGAAGGCCTCCCGGTCCGGCAGATACATATTGAGCTGCTCTTCCCCCACACCCTGCCACATCCTCCGACTCAGGAATTTTCTACCCTTTCTTACTCTCTTCCCTCTTCCCCGTTACGCCTCTTGTCTCGCGACAGCCTCTACTGCTTTTGACTTCAGCCCACCCCCCACACTTGATTGAGCGCACCGGGCGAGCATCACACCAACCGGTCCCTTATCGTGAGGACGCTGCCTGCTTTTGGAATTCGCTTTCGCATTCGAGTCGCACACAATGCCTGTTGCCGAAGGAACCCCGCAGACTCTCTACGACAAGGTCCTCCAGGCCCATGTCGTCGACGAGAAGCTCGACGGCACAGTCCTGCTGTACATTGGTGAGTCTGCCTTGCCTGCCATGCCTTCAGAGAGTAATTTGCTGACAATGCTTGTGCGACAGACAGACATCTTGTTCACGAGGTTACCTCTCCTGTACGTGACGCTTTTTTCCCTGCATCTCGGATGACGTCGGTTGATCGACCCCACCATGACGGCTCGCTAACAAAGCCTGCAGCAAGCCTTTGAGGGTCTGAAGAATGCCGGCCGTAAAGTGCGCCGCCCGGACTGCACTTTGGCGACGACGGACCACGTAAGTAACCAGCAGTTGGATGCGCAAAATTCCTCGGAAATACCCAATTGCTAACTCTGCGCCAACAGAATGTCCCCACCTCATCGCGGAAAGGCATGAAGGACATTGGTTCCTTCATCGCTGAGGACGACTCTCGCGTGCAGTGCGTGACCCTCGAGGAGAACGTTAAGGACTTCGGCCTCACCTACTTTGGCCTCGGCGACAAGCGTCAGGGTATTGTCCACGTCATCGGCCCCGAGCAGGGCTTCACCCTTCCCGGCACCACGGTCGTCTGCGGTGACAGTCACACCTCCACCCACGGCGCCTTCGGTGCTCTGGCCTTCGGTATCGGTACCAGTGAGGTCGAGCATGTCCTCGCCACTCAGTGCCTGATCACCAAGAGGAGCAAGAACATGAGGATACAAGTCGACGGCGAGCTGGCTCCCGGTGTCAGCTCCAAGGACGTTGTCCTTCACGCCATTGGCAGAATCGGAACTGCCGGCGGTACCGGTGCCGTCATTGAGTTCTGCGGTTCCGTTATCCGCAACCTCAGCATAGAGGCGCGTATGTCCATCTGCAACATGTCCATCGAGGGTGGCGCGAGAGCCGGCATGGTCGCCCCCGACGAGGTTACCTTCGAGTACCTGAAGAACCGCCCTCTGGCTCCCAAGTACAACTCCGACGAGTGGCACCGCGCCACCAAGTACTGGAAGTCTCTCCAGTCCGACCCCGACGCCAAGTACGATATTGATGTCTTCATTGACGCCAAGGATATCATCCCCACCATCACCTGGGGTACCTCCCCCGAGGACGTCGTCCCCATCACCGGCACCGTACCCGACCCCGAGACCTTCTCCACCGAGGCCAAGAAGGCCGCCGGCCGCAGAATGTTGGAGTACATGGGTCTCACGGCTGGAACCCCCCTTGAGGAAATCCCCATCGACAAGGTCTTCATCGGCTCCTGCACAAACTCCCGTATCGAGGATCTGCGTGCAGCTGCTCACGTCGTCAAGGGCAAGAAAATTGCTCCGAACGTCAAGCGCGCCATGGTCGTCCCTGGCTCCGGTCTCGTCAAGACCCAGGCTGAGTCTGAGGGTCTGGACAAGATCTTCACCGACGCCGGCTTCGAGTGGCGTGAGGCTGGTTGCAGTATGTGCCTCGGCATGAACCCCGATATCCTTGCCCCCAAGGAGAGGTGCGCATCAACCAGCAACAGAAACTTCGAGGGTCGCCAGGGCGCCCTCAGCCGGACGCATCTCATGTCCCCCGTCATGGCTGCTGCCGCTGGTATCGTTGGCAAGCTCGCCGACGTCAGGAAACTGTCTCAGTACAAGGCCAGCCCTCACATCGAGGCAGCCATCACCCCTATCGAGCCCCACGTTGATGAGCGCGTAGAGGAGAGTGCCGAGGAGAAGGAGGCCATCGCCGATCAGCCCGAGGACAACCAGCCCCACACCAACACCTCCGCCTCCGCCTCCGGCAGCTCCACTGGTCTCCCCAAGTTTACCAACTTGAAGGTATCGCCGCTCCTTTGGAAAAGTCAAACGTCGACACCGACGCCATCATTCCCAAGCAGTTCCTGAAGACCATCAAGCGCACTGGTCTCGGCAAGGCCCTTTTCTACGAGCTCCGCTTCAACTCGGATGGTTCCGAGAACCCCAACTTCGTCCTCAACAACGAACCCTACCGTGAGGCCAAGATTCTCGTCGTTACCGGCCCCAACTTCGGATGCGGTTCCTCCAGAGAGCACGCTCCCTGGGCTTTGAATGACTTCGGCATCAGATGCGTTCTCGCTTCCTCATTCGCCGATATTTTCTTCAACAACACCTTCAAGAACGGCATGTTGCCCATCGTCATCCCTGACCAGGCTGTCCTTGAGAAGATCGCCGACGAGGCTCGCGCCGGCAAG
Organism: Colletotrichum camelliae; assembly: GCA_018853505.1. Lineage (NCBI taxonomy): Eukaryota > Fungi > Ascomycota > Sordariomycetes > Glomerellales > Glomerellaceae > Colletotrichum > Colletotrichum camelliae. The sequence continues at coordinate 3,019,014 of JAELVL010000005.1, read as the reverse complement.
GAGATCGAGATTGATCTCCCCAACCAGCTCATCAAGGACGCCTCCGGCAACACCCTGGCCAGCTTTGATGTTGAGGAGTTCCGCAAGCACTGCCTGGTGAACGGTCTGGACGACATTGGCCTGACCATGCAGATGAACGACAAGATCACCGAGTTCGAGCGCCGCATGACTCAGCTGACCCCCTGGCTCGATGGCACCTCCTACCTCAAGAGGGACCCGAAGACGGGTCAGCTCCTTGCCAAGGCGGTTCCCGTCCCCAAGACCAACCGGGGCGAGACCAAGACTGAGCCCCTCGAGTGGTAAAGCGAAAAAAAGAATGGTAAAGCGAAAAAAAGAAACAAAAAAACAAAAACGGATTGGTCATCTGGAGTTTTGACTTTTCAAAGTTAACGTGTCTACGATACGATGGGCTCAACTGGCTTTTTGAGCATGTTCATATGCTGGCGGCGGCGATTGGGAAATCAAACTAAGGGATTTGGTCATGTGGCTTTCTGTATGAAGCCCAAGAAAAAGTTTTTCTATATCGATGTAGGGTAGATGTGCAGCATAACACAGCTTTTCGCAAGACTGAGCGTTTGCGCCGTTCCAACACCAACCTCTCTCACTCAAAATCTCGTGTGAAATGCGTCCAAGACATCACGTCAAAGTTCGAACTTTGACTCTCGCAAGATACCCACGTGAACCACGAATCCAGACTCGATCCTCAACCCCTCGGGCAACAGCTCGTCCGGGACCCTCCACACGCGGAACCGCCTATGGAAGCTCTTGACCCATTCCTCAAACACGTCGGGGCTGCGTAGCTGCTGGGCCACTATGCACACGCACGGCTCGGACCGCTCCGCCTCCTCCGCGCCAGTTTCCTCTTCCTGTTCTTCCTGGACGCGAAGGCGGAGCCGAGCGAGGTCGGCGGTCGTGGAGACGAGGGGTTCGACCAGGGCCTCGTTGTAGATGCAGTCGCAGCACACGACGGCGTCGAAGGAGCGGGTCGCGGGTGAGCCTGTGAGGGAGGGCGTTGGGGTGTCGAGTTCCCAGTCCAGGGACGTGAATTGTATGCTTCCTGGACTTGAGGATGCTGAGGTGGTGGTAGAGGTAGCCTTTTTGCGCCTAGAGGAGGGTTTTGAAGCGGTGGAGGAGGTCGGGAGGGGGTTCGCCTCGAGGTTCTGGTGGATCATGCGCGAGACGTAGGGCTGGTCTGTGAGGATGTAGCGGGTTATTCTGGGAGCGAGGAGGAGGGCTGTCAAGGGGGAGATGCCGCAGCCTAGTTCTAGGACTGTGGAGGTGGGTGTGAAGATGGAGTTGAAGGGTGATGTTGGGGAGGAGAGATAGGTTGCGAAGAGGGGGGTGATTTTCCAGAGGACTTTGGGGGGATGTTAGCGCGATGTGTCAGATTTGATGATTTTTATGAGATGGGAGTTCTCTTGATACTAGAAGATAGAGAATCAGGTTGATGAATGGGATCAGCTTACCAGCGCCAGTTGTGCCGCCTGCCCGGGTTGATGAGAGGACCGTCGGAGACTGGTGGATGGTGAAATCCCGGTCCGCGAGGGTAAGCGATAGCGTCGTTGCTTTGGGTCGATGAAGCCTAGGTTTGAGGATGGGATATCGTGAGAAAACAAAAAGAATGTTTCTATGTGGTTTGGTAAGCTCAATGTCCTCATGATATGTGTTGTCCATCATCGTCGAGATATACCTTCTTCAGGATCAAGGATTTCATCCTCCAGAGTGGAGATGAGGGCTTTTACGGCCATAGCCACTAGATATTATGCTAAGCCCTTGAGAAATCCAGAGAAGCTTGATAGAAACAGACTCGATTTGAGAAAAATATCTCAGGCTAAAGCGGTTGCATTTGAGACCTCATAGGTGGTGAGAGTGAGATGAAGGTGTGAGGTTGTGAGTTGGTGAGGTGGGTTTAGGTGGGATGCACTAACAATTTTCGTGCCCCTCGACTCAAATCCGACGACATGTCTTCGGGTCACTAATTTACCTCTCTGCCAGTTACATACTCACGCCAGAAGTATTAGAATTTCGGTAATCAGCTGAGGTTTATCTACGAGTGGTAATACTTGGCTGGTGTCTCGGCAGTAAACTTTTGAATGGATCAGATCACGGAGTTCAAGACACCGCGGATCCTCCCATCGCAGCACTGGTGACGGGAGCCTGCGCGCGTTGGAAACTTCAACCTCCTAAGGTAGGCTCCTTCCTGCTTCGCAACCGCGGCAGACTATTTGCTGAAGTTTTGCCTTGTAGTTGTCAACAGTGAGCGGGGCCAATTGGTCCAGCGGTCAGGCCAGCAGCAGTGCAAGCGCCTTGGATGATACACAATAACCCAGCTTGTTGGGGTTCGAATCGAACCTTTTGCATTTCAAGTCCTTTTTTTCTTGTTCCAACTCTCAATCAGTAGGCAAAATGTGACCTTGTACTGCCAGAATACATTGGCCAAAGTGATCACACCCAAATGTCCATGGCCCTCTTGAGGCCTGCCTTAACACTGCACTTCCTCGCCTGCCACTTCTTCATAAGCTAGATGACTCTGAACCACGGATTTATTTCTTTTCTCTTTCTTTGCCGATCCTTCGATCTGCCGATGCGGGAGGACGATGATGTCGCTACCTGCCTTAGTGTTCCCGGCCCGGGTCTCGCGAACCGTTTGTTCTCATTGCGGTGAGGCGTTTGTACCTCTTTCCTGATTCAGAACCCCTGCATCTCTGAACACTCATCATGCCTAGTCTTGCTGGTACATCAATAAAGCTCGGGGAGAAAGAAATTGCACAGTGATGTGGGAAGATATAAGTTCTAGGCCATTCTAGACGGTCCAACTGAAACCCGAAGCTAAAATCTGCGCTTGATGCCTTATGATCATTGACGTAGACAAGCGCGGGGAACTTCTGAAAGTAGGCTCTGTTTGTTACCACATGCGTGCTTGCATCCAAAGCAGGCTGCGGCATCGGACATGATCCGATGAAAGACAGGAGGCAGACGCGCAGTAAAACGCAATTTGACGGGCCTCCAGCATGTAAAATCTGCCAGCATGTCGTTCTATTATATCCTGGCGTGTTCCTCCATCCATCTTCCTCTTCGACCTCATCGCACCTAAACTTTGCTCGGTCAATCCAAACCCACATCTCATCGTTGAAGCATCGCCATGGCTCCCGTTCAGTCGACTCCCCAGACGGGCCTGGGCAACCGCCATCTCTTGGACAAGATCGACAAACTCAGAGAGCTGGGAATTTCCAAGCAGGTCCCTATTCCACAAGTATGAGCCCCCGATCAAACGACTTGGCTTTTATCTGACCCGGTGCCTCTTCTCTCAGCTTGTAGTCGTTGGAGACCAGTCCTCCGGAAAGTCGAGTGTTCTCGAGAGCTTGACCGGATACTACTTCCCTCGATCGGTCGGACTCTGCACCCGCCATGCTACCGAGATCGTTTGTCGTCGTGAACCGACGACTAGCATCGTCGTAACCATTCATCCTTTCGATGCCACTGCCGAGAAGGCTGAGCTCGCCAGGTCGTTCAGACATGTGCTTCAAGACCTCAGAGGAGGACAGTTTGCGGAAGTTCTCCAGTTGGTAAGCTGAAGGGAGCATCACAAGTTGGGTCTTTGCTAACTTCTTCTTTTTTTCCTTCGTCTCATCAGGCTTCGACAGTCATGGGCTTGAAGTCAACCACCGATGGTTCCTCTGAGGGCGATGCCTTCAGTAAGGATATCCTTCGTGTTGAAATTTGTGGCCCAGACGAGGAGCATCTCACAATTATTGACGTCCCGGGTAAGTAAGGGCGCCTCGTCTTGCTTCTTATCCTCCACGTTCCATGTTATGTTGCCTTGAATGCTGCGATCTGACTTCCCCTCTTGTTGACCTTTTCCGACGTCTTTATGACTGCGAAGCCCTGATCCCCTCTCGTTCTACTATTGACTAACTTATTCAAAGGCATCTTTGAGAATGTCCAGGAGGGCTTCTCCACGTCCAGAGACGTTGCTCTTGTCAAATCCATGGTGAAGGATTACATCAAGGATTCCAGGACAATGTGAGTACTATGACTTGTTTCCCCCCCTGTTGCAATGGTACTGGCTAACATCAACAGCATCCTTGCCGTGATTCCCTGCAATGTGGACGTGGCTACGCAGACTATTCTCACCTATGCTGCCGAGGCAGACCCCGAGGGCAAGCGTACTCTGGGCGTGTTAACGAAGCCAGATCTCGTCAGAGAGAACGCCACTCGAGAGGCGGCCATGGACCTCATCAGAGGCAAGCGGCGCGACATTCAGCTGGGCTACTACGTTGTCAAAAACCGCGGCGCTGACGACACTTCATCTAGCAAGGACGAGAGGGACTTTGAGGAGAAGTTCTTCTTCGACGAAGAACCTTGGTGCAGGCTTGACAAGTCCCGGCTTGGTGTCCCCGCACTTCGTAGCCGCCTGCGGGAGTTACTAATGGACAGGACCAAGAGCGAGTTTCCCAAAGTTCGGCGTGACATCAACGAGCGCCTTGCCGATGCGAAGAAACAGCTCGCAGCTCTTGGTCAACCCAGAAGCACCGCAGACGAACAGAGACGGTTCCTCGGCGAGATTGTGAGCCGCTTCGTTGAACTCAAGAACTTCGGCCTGAATGCCTACTACACCGGAGACCCTCTCTTTGACAAGCACCCAGACCTGAGACTGGCTACGCGAGTCCGAGAGGCCAACACAGCGTTCTCCAAGATGTTCTTCCAGAACGCCCACACTCGGCAGTTTGCTGATCCTGCTGCGAGCAAAAGCGAAGGCGACGACCCGGACGAGTCATCGGAGGAGCCTGACAATGATGATGACGCAAGCAGAAACGACCTTTACCCTCTCTCATTCTTGATCCCCTTTGACGAATCCGGTGAACTCGACGGGGTTCTGGCGGAGGCTTGCAAATGCGCCAAGCCTGAAACCAGTGGCATCATGAAACATCTGGAGAAGTTGTATTTGACCTCTCGAGGCTACGAGCTGGGCACCGTAAGTACATGAAGTGTTTGATTTTCCGTCGAAGTGAACCAGCTGACAGCTTTGTAGTTCAGCAGTCACATGCTGCCCACTGCCTTCAAAGAGCAATCCACCAAGTGGGAGGCCACGACTCTGGCTCATGTGAGCAACATGATTCTCATCGTTCACCACTTCATCTATAGCGTGGTGAAGGAGGCGTGTGTAGACTCTCAGGTCCGTGACGCACTCTGGTCTTCCATCCTGGATGAACTCGTGAAACGGTACCAGGTTGCCATGGATCAGGCGAAGTTGCTGATCCACGTGGAGCGGGAGGGACGATCCATCACTTACAATCCCGCCTTTGACAGAGCCCTCAACCAGGTCAAGACGATGAGATCGGCAAGCAAGTATGAAGACTCAAAGATTACCGTGCAGAATGGAGAAGAGTCCCTCGAGTGCGTCATGTGGAAGGACCTGAAGCGAGAGACGACTGAGGCCGAGGGCCTCAACGAGACTTGCTGCACCATCCATGATGTCCTGAGAAGCTACTATGACATTGCCAGCGCTCGGTTTTCGGATATGACTTGCACCCAAGTCGTGGACTACTTTCTTCTCGGCTCCGAGGATGGTCCCCTTGGGGTCTTGTGTCCTAACCGCATTTTTGGCATGACGAATGAGCAGTTGGACATGGTAGCGGGTGAAGATGCCGTCAGCAAGAGCCTTCGCGAAATGCTGAAGAATGACATCAAGCTGTTCCAGGATGGAAAGAAGATCTTGCGTACTTAAGAATTGTCGCGCGATGGAGGAGGCATAGGGGCACTGTGACTGTCGTTCGCTGGTAGAAACATGCAGATCAGATATCATTGTGGCACAATTGAAGCAGAACCAGTTGCCGCAAACACTCGCTTCTTCCGCGACATGATATGCCCTCTCTGTTACTGAGACTTTTCCAGTGAGTGATCTGAAAGTAATCCGTAGATCAGGTCCGGGCCGAGTGAGTGCGCATGAGAGTTTCGATAGTGTTGAAGGTCAATCCTAGAATTGCACGTGCTATCTGAATCGACAGCAAGAAGATCCTGAGTCAAATTCCAGGATGGTACGCGTCGAATCAGTCGCCCACCGTCCATCGTTCATCCGGGTCCCGGTCGCGACCTGTCAGCGGCACTTGGCACGGGTTGTTCGGCATGAAGAAGGGAAGAGCCGCTGTGAGGTATTTCGGAGGTGGAACCACAGGGGGCCTTAGGGGGAGCTGCAGGGAAGGCGATCGCGAAGCTTGTTCCAATTCCAACGTCGCATCGACCCACGTGACTGTCCCAAAGACATGCTGTGCCTGCCCACATTTGGGTCTAATGTCCGCCCGACCTCCCACCTTCCCCCGCCAGCCCCGAAGACGCTCCGACCGCCAACCGGTGGCATCCAGCTGTGCTTAAGTGCCCGTTGAAGGTTGAAACTCGACATTGCTGAGGAAACGTCGCTCCTTCATCAGCAAACACACCTGTCTCTTTTTTTCTATGCGTTAGAAAAAACCAGGGGTTCTCCCGGACTATATCCCCTGAAAATCACCGCGCAACTGCCGTTTGTTTCCAATCCACCTTTCGCACCTTGGGAAACCCCCTTCAACCGGCGGAAAACCAGACACACGAGACAACTTCGCTTCTTAGCCCGTTAGCCTCTCAACCCACCTTGCATCACACCTCACGCGCATACGCCCAAAAAGAACCCCCGAACGAGGGGAACAGGGGCTGCAGCGGGCGGACCCTGCGTCGTACGCAAGCTTTCTGACCTGGGGAACCACCCAGGCACTCTAATTTCCATCTTTCTCCTCCTGGCAACTGCCTTCCATCTGCCGCGATGGGTCGACTCTCCGATGCCGCCACTTCGGTCTCAAAGTCCGTGAGGGGCCTTTTCGTGGGCAAAGCACATAAGTACAGCTCCATCCCGGAGGACGAGGATAGAGCAGGCACCGAGACGGAGTACGAGCCCTACCGGCGTCAACCGAAGCCTACACTTGCCTTGCTCATTCTAGGCGCCATGTCTTTCGCCGCTCTTCTCACCTTGGTCGCTGGCTTCAGGTAAGTTCATACGGAATTATTGATTTCTCATCAAAAGGTCGACGGGCATTCTAACGCGATAGCAGCCTTGTCAGCGGCCAGAAGCCGGACAACGCTACTGGTGAGGTCTCTCAGTTCTGGGGCCAGTATTCTCCCTTCTTCTCGGTGCCGTCCGAGATCAGCGCCGCCACCCCCGACGGATGCGAGATCACCTTCGCACAGGTCCTTCACCGACACGGCGCTCGGGACCCCACCTCCGGCAAGACGGCCACCTACAAGGCACTCGTCGAGCGCATCCACCAAACCGCCACCCAGTACGGAGAGGGCTTTGAGTTCATCAAGGACTACCAGTACACTCTTGGTGCTGACGAGCTCACTCCTTTCGGCCAGCGGGAGCTGGTCGAGTCAGGAGAGGCTTTCTACAAACGCTACCAGTCTCTGGCCGCCAGCGCTGACCCGTTCATAAGATCATCGGGCCAGAACCGCGTCGTTGAGTCTGGTCTCAACTGGACTTCTGGCTTCTTCGGAGCCAAGATTCAAGATGGTCACAATGGACCTGATGGGGGAATCAACTCACAGATCATGATCATTCCTGAGCAGGAGGGTTTCAACAACACATTGGACCACAGCCTCTGCACGGCGTTCGAGTCAGGCAACTTCTCCAAGGTCGGAGATGACGCTCAGGTTGATTGGCGTAACACCTTCACAGGCCCCATTGTGAGCCGTCTGAACACGAACCTGCCTGGAGTCAACTTCACATCCGAGGACGCTGTCAGCTTCATGCAGCTATGCCCATTCAACACTGTGGTGAACGGCACACAGTCTCAGTTCTGCGACCTCTTCACGTTGGACGAGTGGAAGGATCTCGAGTACTACGAGACCCTGGGCAAGTACTACGGCTTCAACGCGGGCAACCCTATGGGTCCGACGCAGGGTGTCGGCTTCACCAACGAGCTGCTCGCGCGACTGACGAAGCAGCCCGTCGTCGATCACACGTCGACCAACTCGACTCTCGACGCCGACCCCGTGTCGTTCCCGCTCGACAAGGTGCTCTACGCCGACTTCAGCCACGACAACGACATGATGAGCATCTACGGAGCGCTCGGCCTCTACAACTCGACGGCGCCGCTGGACAAGACGAAGCGTACTTCGGTGCAGGATGCAAAGGGCTTCACGGCCAGCTGGACGGTGCCTTTTGCAGCACGCATGTACGTTGAAAAGATGAAGTGCGGATCGGACGAGGAGCTGGTTCGGATCCTCGTCAACGACAGAGTGGTGCCGCTCAACGGTTGCGGTGCCGACGACCTGGGACGATGCAAGCTGGACGCTTTTGTCAACAGCCAGACGTTCGCGAAGAGCGGCGGACTCTGGGACCAATGTTTCGTGTGATACCCAAGAATATGCTTCCTTGGTTGCATTTTAGGCACCTCCTGTCTAGAGAAAAAAAGGATAGGTAGACTATTAATCAGCCGCAATAGAGAAGAGGATAGGATCGCCAAGCCATTGCCGCAACAGAAGTGCCGAGTTGTCAGTGTCAAGTGTTTGATTGGGAACGCTAGGTTTCAGTGACAGGGGCCTAAGGGTCCGATCTCTCTTTCTGCAGCAGCGGGTTGAGCTTGGGGGCTATTGTTTTCAGCAAAAAGTCAGAGAGCGAATAATTAGCGTGCAAAGCGTGAAGCCAAGGCCGTATCTGACAGTTGTCACAATAGCCAACCCGCAGTCCAAAGCGCAGCTACTAAAAATGCAGCAGCATCATGATGTGTGTGAGAGGAGTTTGTCAAGGGGCTAATGGGGGAAGTGGTTGAATAGTTGTCTCAACTGCAAGGGGGAGTCGCTATGAATAGGGACAAAGCCATGCTACGTGCTTCGTACATTTGGTAAAATGGAGCGATGGGCAGCGAGAGCAGGGGTTCAAAGCTGGTTTCGTTTCCCGGTTCGCCAAACATTGTGGACGGGGGCAGGCGGACCAAGAACGAACGGGCGGGCGGGCCCAGGTAAGGTACGCACGTCATTGTGGGAGAGTACTCGTACATAGATGGAGGTCCTCACGCTGTGTGCGTCCCGGCCAGGCAGAACCGGTGTCCCGGGACACTGCTGCCGGACCTGGACCTCGTGGCTCTCGACAATGAATGCGCTCCGTCGGGGCCTTGGATGGAATGTGCGCCGTCTTAGCACCCGCCCGCGCGCGGTGCCGTTCGTTGTCAGTGACGGCCATGACATGATTGGGCGCCACTCATCACCACCTCAGAGCACACCAAGCTGACGGGGAGGAAACCCCAGAAAGATGGAGGGGAGCGAACGAATGAACGAACCGCTTGCGCCCTTAGTAATCCACTGAAAAAGCAACAAGCTGTTGGCCAAGCTCTGTGGGAGTGGAGGTCGGGTGCGGCACGCCTGATTCAAGCCTAAATGCAATTCAACCTTTGGCCCCCAGAAGGCAGGGCAGGGCAGGCAGAGAAGCTGAAGGGGACTCGAAGAAGCAGCAGCAGCAGCAGCAGCAAGTCCGACTTCCATGCAGCAACCTAACGCTGACGGAGCGCGCGGAGCTAGAGAAACCGGGCATCGCTGTAATTGGCAGCTGCCTCGCACCCAAAAGGCACCCGGCGACGCTATTTGCGCATCCTCCACCAACTTGCAGATGCAGCCTGCCCGAGCTTGCCTCGTCTTGCGCTGCCGTCCATCCTGCTGCTTCGTCTCGTCATCCTACCTATCCCGTCTTCGTACCACCTCCACACCACCACCACCACCATCTACCTAGGCTGCCTGCGCCGTACTCGTGCCTTTCCAGGTTCCTCGAGCCCTCGCGCGCGCTTTTCCTCCATTATCCGTCCAGCCGCTCTTCCGCACACCACAGCCACAGCTCCGGCGACAATTGCGACTGCGACGACACCACTGCCGCTGACCACCCACGACCACCTTGTCCCATGAGCCGGATTTCCATCGCACACCCGAGACTTCCAACCATCCATCATTGAACACTTCCTGTCGTAACCCCTACTCAAGACGACGACGCCCGTCGCAATTCAATTGCAGCCATGGTGAACGCCGCTGGAGGCATCGTCATCGCCATCCTGGTGCTACTGCTTGTCGCTGGAGTCGGTTGGGTCATCTTCACTCAGCTGCGCGCTCGCAGACTGGGCGTAAGTCAAGCCTCTCTCCTCGCAGCTTCATTTTTTTCGTCTCAAGCAGAGACAATGGTCGCACTGCCTCGATCTTTCCATGCTAACCCCTCGTCAATAGCTCCCGCCGCCCTCGCTTTCCTCGTACATACCATTCCGAAAATCCGAACCACCAGCTTACGGACCCCCGCGCCCTGCGCCCAGCGGCATCGTCGGCTGGTTTAACGACAAGATCACCGGCTTCAAGAACCGCAACAACCGATCCGCCGCTGGCGCCTACGAGCAGCCCTCGGCTGGCGCACCCCGTCGAGGTTTCGGCCCACTCGACCCCGATGAGGCATGGGATACTCGCGTCGGCCACGAGGCGGAGACCTACGGACCCTACGGCAATTATGAAGAGCAGGAGCTCGGCTACCGGGGCGGCGCTGGCGGAGGCGACAGCTACAACATGAACATGGCCGCTACTCCCAACGTGCACGATGAGCCCGCGAGGGGTCGCAGCCTCAGCCGACCCGGTGACGACCTCACTGTACCCAAGGGAGGCAGGAATCCTTTCGACGACGACGCGGAGCCGAGCAACATCAGCCTCCGCGGAGTAAGCCCGCGGCCAATGGTCGATACTGCGCCGCAGCAACAGCCCAAGGAGAATGGCGAGAGCCCAACAGAACGGAGGTCTATTTTCCGAGAGAACGTATAAGAAGACTACGACCAACAAGATGCGCTGCCGCAAGTCCGGCGATGGATACACGTAGAAATTGCGGTCTCTAGAAGGGCCCGACAAAACAGAACGATTACAGCCGAGTCATAACGGAGGAGGGGGATCGAGCGAAGCGGAGGGAGACGGCTTGCCTTTGGGCAATCCTATGGAGATATGATGTAAGGAAAACGGGCCAGAAGGACGGGCAGGGCACCGGACATGTCACGAAGGGGATGTGCAATATTGTTTTCACGGAATCCATGGCGTTAGGTCTTTTTGTCCTTTTCGTTCCTTTTTTCATCCGACTTATTCTCTGCGAGAGCAATAAAATTTTACCATAAGCCGTGATCGACAAACCGGTCCGCCATTGATTTCCCTGCGTAGTGTCTCTCCGGAAGAGTGCGAACGCCGGACATGCCGCTCCCGGCATCCCACCGGGCAACCAACCTGTGGATACCGCCGCAATGTAACGGGATCCTTACTCAACTTGGGGGACAACCGCAGCTTTTCCTCTCCCGTCGCCTGATGTGAACATCCGTCGCATGCTCCTTCCGCAGGCGGCGATTGGTCGACGTCTCTCCGGGTCCCTGCCCGCCCGCCTGATCCGAACCCGCCAAGTCCCTTCAGAGAAGAGCCTGACCTGACAACCGTGCCGGGGTTATCATCGAAGGAAGGGTGAGAGCCGCCCGTTGGTAGTTCCCCACAGTCCCCCCCCCCCCCCCCCAAGCTGTGACCTCATTCTCCAAACCCCGCCATCATTCCGTTCCCCTCCCCCTCTGCCCCTCCAAGGCTCACCTTGAACTCCAAAAAACCAGTGATCGACAGAGACAACACTGTGAACTCTCCTCACCAAGGACACGCCCACGAAGACAAAGACGAACCGGCGCAATTGAGATCAATCGAGTTTAGGGACTACGGGTATCAGCAGCGAACATGGCGGACCTCAACCTCCAAGAGATCCACGACACCCTGGTCGACATCGCCAGCGAGGCGGGCAAGATGATCATGGCCGCGAACCCGTCCTCTATCGACCAAGGCACCAAGCTCAATTGTGAGTTCGCCTCTCATCCAGCAGCATTCCCACACAAGCGCCGAACCCCAGCTAACCCCTCCTCCTAGCCGTCGACATCGTTACCGAAACAGACCAAGCCGTCGAGAAGATGGTCTCGACCCGCCTCCAAACAACATACCCCAACATCTCCTTCATGGGCGAAGAAACCTACACAAAGGGCACCCGCCTCGGCCCCGAGCCCACCTTCGTCGTCGACCCTATCGACGGCACCACCAACTTCGTCCACTCCTTCCCGGACGCATGCATCTCCCTCGGCCTCGCCGTCGCCCACGTCCCCGTCGTCGGCGTCATCTATAACCCCTTCCAAGACCTGTGGTACACCGCCGTCAAGGGCAAGGGTGCCTACATGCGCCGCGCGAGCGGCCCCCAGCAGCGCCTGCCCCTCGCCAAGTCCCCGGTGCCCCTCCGCGGCCTCGACAGCGCGCTGCTCGCGTGTGAGTGGGGGTCCACGCGCGACGGGCCCAACTTCGAGCTCAAGGCGGAGACGTTCAAGAAGCTTGCGGCCACGAAGGAGAGCGGCGGCGCGATGGTGCACTCCATGCGCGCGCTGGGGTCCGCGGCGCTGAACCTCGCGGCCGTCGCGGCGGGTCAGCTGGATGCGTACTGGGAGGGCGGGTGCTGGGCGTGGGATGTTTGCGCCGGGTGGTGTATTCTGAATGAGGCCGGGGGTATCATGGCCGGTGGAAACCCGGGTGTGTGGGAGCCTGCTGTAGACGAGAGGGTGTACCTCGCCGTCAGGGGGGCGCCGAGCGGGCAGAAGGAGCTTGTTGAGGAGTTCTGGGGTGTTCTTGGAGATGGCAAGCTGGACTACTCTGTTTAAATGGCCAGTGAGTGAGGAGGGTGATGATCAAAAAGGAGGCTGCGCCGACGCCCTTTTGGTTTAACGACATTACAGTGTTGGTCAGAAGGGCGAAGTGGGAAGGAAATAAGCACATTCTGTGCCGCAAAGCAATCTTGTTCAAGGAATTGTAGACATGGACTGTTATAGATACGAGGTGGTCGCGACAGACGGACACTGGAATAGAGAGGCCATAAACGAACTAGATCGCGGTTTATCTCGGCCCAGACGTGCTGTCGTATTGACGCTTGTCAAACATAGTAGGCCCAACAGAATTGGGAGAGATGGGGCGCAATCTAAAAGCAATATCAAGCAAAATAACATGATCATTTTACATAGCGTTGACGCTCAGCAGGTTGCAAACTGTTCGTCCCATATGTCTCCAGGCTGAACCTGAGCTTCAGATGAACACGAGATCTATGGCGAGAGTTGCATGAAGTCCCCCGCTTCAACCGTCATGCAGAGATCAGATGGCTTATTTCCCTTTCGTTACCTCATATTGTTTCTTCAGCAAACCTCGCGAGGACCCGAAGTATAAGATATAGGCGACTATTGTGGTTTGTACTGCAGAGACCGCCTGATTCTCCTGTGTCTATGCGGCCATGTTTCCTGTGTACCCATGGATTTGAGACTTTGTTCTATTGTAGTAAGATTATGAACAATAGAAATTATATGGGACAGTAACGATAACAGTCTCGACTATAGAAGCGATTAGAGAAGACGACGATGAAGCACCTTCCTGCGATGTCTCTCAAGGTTGTTATGGTCAGGGCATCACCCCCCACAGAAATTTCCCGCAAGTGAACCCTTGCGGCAGCAGCCAAGGTACAAATAGACAACCTATTTTCCCTGTGCTAGAGCGGACACATGTCCTGTGTGTTCACTATCGTCGTCGTCGTCGTCGTCGTCGTTATCGTCGTCGTTATTCTTCGCTATCGTCGAGATGTCCAACGCCAGTACCTCATGGGCCCGTCTCCCTCCCGAACTTCGGAATGAGGTGCTCAAAATTTTGCCGGATCATGGCGGTAAGTGCAGCCGGCTTGCTACTGTTTCACGAGAATGGCATTCCGTCCTCGAACCGCTCAACTTTACCGAGATCAGCCTAACGTTATCGCGCCTCTTCGATTCTGACTCCAGAGCGATTCTCTTCCGCAAAAGAAGTCTCATCCGTTATATATGGTTTCGCGTGGAACTACTGCCTTACGATTGTCCAGAGTGCCCACAAGAGGACGAGCAGGTCTTCGACGAAGAGGTCTTCGACGAAGAGGTCTTCGACGAGGAGGTCTTCGACTATAACGAAACCGATGGCAACCTAGTTATGTATGCTTTCACAGCCTTGACCGCGCTCCTCAGCATGTGGGAGCCACGTAGCAATTTGGTTCTCGACATCAGTGTCTACTCGCCGGACGATACGTTCCATCGCTTCAAGTATCTCAGCTTCCGCCCAGACACCCACCGTGGCGAGTGCTCGTCGCTGTTACAGCGCAGCAGCGAGCGTGACCGGCAAGTAATACCGACTATCCACGACCCGTCTCACGGCTGGGTCGCTGGGCGACAAACAGTCGCTCCCAACGAGCTCTCTATCTACAACTCCTTCGAAGAGATCATGAGTCGGGCGTCATTTCAGGACGAGCAACACGAGATACGGTGTTGGCAGAGGCTGCCCCTCGTCCCCGCGGTCACGGTCGTGCTCCTCCGCCAGCAAACCCGCCGACGATGGTTGCCAACCTCCATCGCATACATGCTCACGCGCTTCCCCAATATGAAGGAGCTTTGCTACGAGCCTTGGAGAGAATGGAGCCAGGCATCACAACAACAAACCGATGAACGTTAGTATTGTAGCTGACACAATGTGACTGCGACTCGCTGACCAAAACCCGCTCTTGACGACAGGCAACCGGGCACTCATTGATTCGCTTCAGCAGACAAAATTGTCGAAGCTGACAATTTTCGAAAACTTCAATGAGGCATACCCGAAAAGCCTTCCGCAGTGCCCCGCCATCAGGAAGCCGAGTCCTGCTGTAAGCCATCAACTCGCGAGAGCTAGTTTGCAACTCACAGAGCTTTCGGCCTCATTCGTGATTAATGCTAGCTGCTTCCTATACGCGAGCAAAGGTTTTTCATTGGAATGGGAAAATCTCACGCGTCTAACGTTAACATCGAGGGGATTCACTGAAGATGCGGACATCGAATACATCAACAGCGTGCTACAAGACGCCGCAGGTGCTGCACTGAAGATGCCGAAGCTTGAGACGATGGAACTTTGGAATGGCAGGCAAGGCGTGGCGATGCTGTTCCGCTACCAGAAAGCTCGGGACGGACAATCGGCCGTCATCACAGTCCGGGGGACGTTCAAGCTTGCTCTGGGGTCTACGGTTACCGAAGCTTGGGATGCGGTCGCCCTCCGCCATCGTCACGGCAGGGTTGTTGTACAGAGCTCATTGATCAATCCAGCTGCGATCCAGTCCCATGGCGATGCGATATGCCAACTTGGACTCTCTGCGGAGGTTATCAGACCTGTCTCGCTGCAGCAGATCATTGAGGAGCACAAGATTTGGGCAGGGCTGATGACGAACTGAAAAAGAGTTATAAATAGGGGCTAAGTCGCGAAAGCCACAAATCCGTCAGAAGAAGATGATCCGCAATCATGCTTCAAGACTCCGGAGCTCCACATCACTGCGCAGAAACCATCCTAGCAGGTCGCGCTTACCTGCTCCGTGTATAGAAGAGTAATACGTTGAAGTCATGTATCGGCTGAGTCTGTCTCACGGTTCATTCCTCCTGGCTTATCCACCCAGGACGTAACGGCAAATGGCTAGCTAACGTCTCGAGCGAAGTCTACCCCTTGATCGGCAACCACGCCCGTATTGGAGCCCTGCTGCCCTCATGGAAATTCTCACGCGCTTTTCTGATCAGATCGAGCTTTGACATAATCCTTGGGGGAAATGAAGTAGCATGACAGGCACGCTGATGAACGCAAGTGTTTCAGCTGGACAATCTGACTGTGACTACTGATCAACAACTCTCTTGACGTTCAGACTTCAGAACCTCTTTTGCGTCGGACGGCCAGTCATTATCCGACAAGACCTCCCGGGATGTGGGATGTGACAACGGCAAATAATCATCATATAGCAGGCTAATTGCATAGCGATGTCATTCTGTCGCCATACAGACGCCTCATGGCGACACCACCGGAGGATGAGGCAAGCCAGCCTAGGAAATTCAACATCCCGAGGAGATTCACATCCCGCTGATGACTACGGTCTTTTGACAATGTGGCGAAGCACGCGGGGTACATGTGCGCGGACTACGGGATACTGGCGGGGACCGCGAAGCAAGCCCCCCGGCTTAGTGACTTATCTCAAAACCTGGGGTAGCTGGTTATTATGGACGACAAAACTGGCAGTCTTCCACGAGCTCCCTTACCCCGGCTGCCTCAGGTACCGAAAACAGGTAGACTGTGGCTAAGCGCCCTTTATAAGAGAACTGATGAGATGTCTTCGGGGTTCTCTGCTCTACGTTCATTGTGTCGATACTCATTGACCTAGAATCTGTTGGTGTGAATCATTTTGCGACTATGAAGAAGGAGTTGAAGCGTTCGTCTGCCGACATCCACGGCAATCCTGAGGATTTGCGCGTGGGT
Organism: Colletotrichum camelliae; assembly: GCA_018853505.1. Lineage (NCBI taxonomy): Eukaryota > Fungi > Ascomycota > Sordariomycetes > Glomerellales > Glomerellaceae > Colletotrichum > Colletotrichum camelliae. The sequence continues at coordinate 3,002,652 of JAELVL010000005.1, read as the reverse complement.
GAGACGTTGACAGACAGAGAACATGACGCCGTCTTTGGAGACATGTCCAAGGACGGGCCAAATTACCGTGATGTTAACATCATTCTCCCCTTCCTCAGTATCTCAGCCTACTGACACTTTATAGGTTGGATGGTTTGGAACCTCATGCCTGATGATGAAAACTCAGATTGGTCTTGGTGTCTTGTCATTCCCGGCCGTCTTCGACACATTAGGACTGATCCCTGGGGCGATACTCCTCTGCACCATTGCTGGCATCACTACTTGGTCGAATTACATTGTGGGCGTCTTTAAAGTCAACCATCGCAGTGTTTATGGCGTCGATGACGCCGGGCAGCTGATGTTTGGTCGTGTCGGAAAAGAACTATTTGCGCTTGCGTTTATGGGCCGTGAGTATTTTCGTAAATGAGTCGATCCTGACATGTTGGGACTGACGGTGTTCAGAGTACGTCATGACGGCTGGCTCAGCGATGTTGAGTCTTTCGATCAGTCTTAACGCCCTCTCCGACCACGGCGCCTGCACCGCCATCTTCGTCGCCGTAGCATTTGTTCTGATCTTCATCTTGGCGAGCATTCGTACTCTTGGCCGCATTACGTGGCTCGCGATAATTGGCGTCGTGTGCATCATTACCGCAGGTCAGTCCATCCCATGATGGCCGCCTACTCGCAAGTTCGCTCACAGGCTTCACAGTGTTGACCGTGACCATCGCCGTGAGTTTTCAAGATCAGCCCCCGAACGCTCCCAAGGATGTTCATTGGGAATCCGACTACAGGCTCTTTGGCAGCCCAAGCTTCTCCGAGGCTGTTTCAGCCGTGTCGACCCTCATTTTTGCGTACGCCGGCACAGGTGCCTTCTTTCCCATCGTATCTGAGATGAGAGACCCTCATCTCTATCCCCGGGCGTTAGCACTTTGTCAAACAGTCGTTACCATCATATTCCTGACTGTCGGCATCGTTGTGTATTACTATTGTGGCTCTTATGTTGCCTCGCCTGCGCTTGGGTCTGCTGGTGTGACTATCAAGAAGGTTTCGTATGGTATAGCTTTCCCCGGACTGCTTGTCAGCGGTGTGCTTCTTGCTCATGTAAATCTCCCCCTGCTCTCTGACAAAGGATTTTCCGCTAACTGAGTCCAAAGGTATCGAGCAAATATCTGTTCGTCCGCTTTCTGCGCAATTCGAAGCACCTCGCATCCAACTCACTTGTGCATTGGGCCACATGGTTAGGCTGTAACTTTGGTGTCTGCCTCCTTGCCTGGATCCTTGCGAGTGCAATCCCCGTCTTCAATGGCATCGTCTCTCTTTCTGGAGCGCTGTTCGGCACGCTGCTATCATTCCAGCCTATGGGATGCATGTGGTTATACGACAACTGGGCCCGTAAAGAGAGCCCTACTCTACGCTGGCGTCTCATGGTTGCTTGGAGTGTCTTTGTAATAGTGGCTGGCACATTCATGATGATCGCTGGCACGTATGGCGCCGTTGTGGGCATCATCGATTCTTACAAAGCTGATGGAGGTTCGTCTGCTTGGTCGTGCGCGGACAATTCCAACTCTAGCTAGATGTGAAGAGCTTTCTAATTCCCAACTTGGCCTTTCGTCATCCGATTCTCGTCGCCTTATTGAATTCAAGATGGAGACACCAGCAGCCCACCTCATTATGATAGGTGTGTGGACAATTTTGCGACGTCTGAATCCCTAGCTATGTTTCTCACGCAAGTGGGAAGCTTCGTTCTGCTGTGTAAAATATCCTCAAATCCTGCCGTCTGACTCCCAACCTTGCTGTTTCGACCGCCCAGGGTGTCTTTGGAACATTGAGAACACGAATGTAGCCAGGATCCACGACTCCCTATTCTTTGATTGGCACGAATTTGACACTCACATACCCGCATAGAATGCAACTGCTGTGCGTAAGGTAGCTTCACGGTCGTACAGAAGGCTGCGAATCACGCTCAACACGCCCAATACGCTCTACTCACGTCATGCAGTATATAATCCGCAAATCCGCCATTTGCGGGGGCGGAGCTCCGCCCTTGGCTGGAATAGATCGAGCAAGGGCACTGCATTCCACTTGATCCCCCGCATTCTGCTAACCCCCTACGGATACCAAACCAGGAAGGCCTGCGCGACAGCAGGCAAATACCTTCCACGCCCTGTTATCTGGCTCCCTTGGCTGTCGATAACAGGGATCCACTTGCCTGACTTGCTCGGATATTTGACCCATGAAACGATAGGCCGTGACTGATGGGATAAGCTGTCCAATATCAGTGACTAAAGGTGACTTAAACTAGAAATATGATGCTGCGTGGGATGGTCAATCAAGGTACGCCATCATTTAAAAAGACCCCGTATCTAAGTAGGGCTTTATAGTACACACCAATCCAACATTGAATTTGCCGGCTCCTTTGAGAATGTCCAATATTGTAGTTGTTGTCGGGTAAGTGTCCAGACCAATCTACACAGAGCCTCAAGCATATCGGTACTGACAAAAGCTGTCTTCTAGCGCTGGTGTGAGCGGCCTCACCTCCGCGCTCTTGCTGGCCAAGGAGGGTAATAGTGTGACAGTTGTTGGCAAGCATATGCCTGGAGACTACGATGCTGAGTACGCCTCGCCGTGGGCTGGAGCTAACGTTGTCCCGTAAGCAAACCCCCTTTTCATCGAAATCGTTCGCTTTCTGGCGTGGTTGCGTTAACTGTTTAGATTGTCACCTGAGGAAGGGAGTCGCTGGGAACGACGGACCTGGGTGGCGCTCAAGAAGCTGACCGAGGAGAACCCCGAGGCAGGTATCCATTTTCAGAGTAAGTTAGTGATCATTGCATATCTTCGTTCGTTGTGCACTGATTAAAAGTTCACACTAGCAACGCACATCCTTCGCCGAGACACATAGACATGGCGCGGGATGCATCTGGCTTCTCGAATCATTTCTACCAGCACAACCCATGGTACAAGTCCATCTTCAACAAATTCCGAGAGAACCATTCTTCTGAATTAGCTCCCGGATATGACTCTGGATTTCAGTATCAGGGGGTCTGTATCAACACAGCCATCTACCTTCCTTGGCTTCTTGGCCAATGTCTCAAGCATGGCGTCATGGTCAAGCGCGGTAATCTCAGAAATATCAACGAGGCAAAGGAACTTAGTCATACGGGCCGGGCAGCCAACATCATTGTAAACGCAACCGGCCTTGGGTCTTTGAAGCTTGGGGGTGTCGAAGATTCGACAATGGCGCCGTCCCGCGGTCAAATCGTTGTTGTGCGGAACGAGACGCCGAAGAATTTTCCGCTGTTGATGTGCTCGAGCCCTTTGGATGGAAGCGGAGAGGAAGTTTACGCGATGCAGAGAGCAGCTGGTGGCGGTACTATCCTGGGCGGCACATACGACATCGGCAACTGGAACTCGCAGCCCGACCCAAACACGGCACTCCGCATTATGCAACGCATTGTGGACTTGTGCCCGGATATTGCCGGCGGAAAAGGTATTGCAGGGTTGGATGTTGTCCGACATGGTGTTGGCTTCCGTCCGTGGAGAAAGGGGGGCCTGCGGCTAGAAGAAGAGAGACTGGACGACCAAACCTGGGTTATTCACAATTACGGCCACTCAGGTTGGGGTTACATGGGATCATATGGCTGCGCAGAAGGTGTTGTAGAGCTTGTTGATAAGGTAAGTGAAATGATGCGACCAAAATTGCAAGTAGAATACAGCTGCCGTTCATACCAAAGTGTTTGAAGGTTCAAGCTTAATGAAACACAGATTGCTCTTCATACGCATCTCGTTAAGCACTGCGTGGTATAAATATATACCAGGTAGCTTGCAGTATACTACGTTATGAAATCGATTTTTCAACTTTACAGAAATTCAATCAGTTTCAAGAAAAGTATTCTTTCCCTGGACATGACGTAGCAATCCGCACGGTATCCAATAAGCACCGCCAATCGCATCAACTTCGGGCTGGCCTAGCCTCTTGATTCAAATGAATAGGGGAGGATTATCTTAGACCAATCTGGCTGGCTCGGAATGAACGTCGCATTGAACATTGATGATAGCCTAGAGTCGAGCGCTGTGTCTCAGACATCTGCTAAGACTTACTGGGCTAACGAGCACTGCATCAAGGCCTAGCCCGCTCGTGTGCGACCTAACATGCATTGATTGCTAAGTAACAGCGTAAGCAGCCCGCAATTGCTGCCTGTCGACATTTTTGAAAACCGTGCATAGCTGATTTCAGGTGCCTATCATGATAAGAAAGTTGTTAAAAAGCCTGCAGTAATACCGGCATTTCATATGCTATGTTACCTGACTTGCAGTCTGCATTGCGGCCTATTTCAGCCATATCTCGTATTTATGCAAGATATCGGGCACTGAAATTTGGGCATACAACAGCTATTTGGCTTACTTGTGTAAGTTAATAAAAGCATCCATCAATATAGACCGCACTATGAGCTGCTGTCGTCTTGCCTTCTCGTTCACTCCATACTAAAGCTAGGTATTTGGCGACAGTCTGCAAACCTCTGTGGCTTATGTCCTTTCCCTACCTACGTCTTCCACGATGATCAAGAGTTGCAACACAGTAATAGAGTTCCAAGCTGTTACGGGGGAGTCAATTGAGAGTCTATTCCTGCTAGACGCAAACTCAGAAACTCCATCGAACAGGCAACCGGCTAGAATGATCGAACCATCTTCACCTAAGACTGAGTGCCTAAATTCATCTCCAGAAGGAATCATGAAGAGCCTTGAGACTGTGCTTCTGGCTTCCACTCAATTGTTTGTTGAAGGGTTGATGTCGGAATACTACCACCTTCACCGCCCAGCAGAGATGCGGCAGAATCCAGCCAATGAGAGGGCAGAGATCTCTCCGGTGCTCAACACCATATCACTGCCCTCACTGCCGCATCGTCAACTTCAAAAAACCATGCATTTTCACCCATTTATTGACCCTACCTACCTTGGTTAACCAAGTGCATCACAGTTACCTGTACCAACAGTTGATGAGCCTACTGATAGCTTTGTCCAACGACTACGATTGTTCTGTAGCCTGCCCAGATAAAGACTGATACTAATATTATTGAGTCAGAGTCTGTTTGCCGAGTAGCTAACTTGTGTAATAGTGCGATGTTTAGTCGGCAAGTAGCAAGGCTTCCTGATAACAAAGGCGGCATGGAACATGTATCAAAAGAAATTCGTTCACTCGTGGAAGTTGGCTTGTCCCCGAATCTGCCATACTCAGAGATAAACGTAAGAATCTTGCTACTAAAATTTTACCATGTTAGTAATTGCAAGCCCTAATATTAAAGATGCAGAATCAAGGCGGTTCCGTCGGAGCCGAAGAGTCCCACGACTTCCGGTGAGACTATCAGCCGTGGTGTAAAACTCACTTTGTTAGACTTCATTCTGACTTTGGTCACCACAGGAATGGCCATGTTTCACCTGCCACCAACTTCGTAATTACCCTAAAAACCTTTGTTTCGCTATCAGTGGTGCTTCAATCATCGTATCAGCACCTATTAACTCAAAACACACCGATACAACATGCACCATATAAACACGCACGAGATCAGCTTGCTCGTCTTTTGCTCGCATATGTATCCGACTCACACCGGATGGCTTTTGCGACCAACTTGTATCGCAGAGCGGCACCAAAACCGGGCGGTGTGATACCGTTATCTCAAGGCAGGGAATTGATTTTGGAGTTCTCCCTGCGATACTGGAATCTTGAAAAGACACGAGAAAAAAAAAGATGGCCGTCGTTACGGAGGAATTAGAATAACAAGACGACCCATAAGAGTTTGTGGGAACTACTGTCCAACGTTCATCGAGGAGAGGTCTGTATTGGCCGTCAATTTACCTCACCCTTCGGCTACAGTCTCAGAATCATCGGCAATCTTCTTCTCGGATGATTTTCTGGGAAGCGAACAAGCTCGCAAAGAATTGGCCGAAGGCTTTTACCACAAGTGCGGATTCGAGTCAAGCTGCGCGAAGGAGGTTGATGGTATTACCTACTTTCTGGCCCAGATCGTATTCATTTTCAAAATTGCCAACGTGGCGTGGACTTCAATTCTCGATGAAATTGATGACAGGGCATCTCTAGTGGTAAGATTACTTCATTTGGCCATTGGACCCACGCAAACAGATGACGTGGAAGATTACATTTACATGTCTAGTGGTGTTCCACGTCTCATGCAAGCAAACTCAACAAGCAAACTGACAAATTGTAGGAACGTGGAATAGACCGCCTTTGGTCTCAAAATGGCGACCAGTTAATATTTGACCGCAAGTTCCGTCAGACTAAGAGACTGTTTGCAGTGCTTCAGTTCCTGAAAATAGCGGAAGATTGTGTTCTGGAGTCGCAAGCAGCTTTCGAACATCCCCAAGAGACCTTTGAAGACTTCGCCTTCTCAAGACCGATGTTAGACGAACCAGATATCGCTCCGAATCACTGGAGACCAGTGTCTAAGTTCATCAACGACGGTTCGAAGAAAGTTTTAGATCGGATCTCGCGACAGGTAGACACTTTAACGCCCCTTCAAGAAGGAGTAAGCCAAATGAATTTCTATTGTGACAACGGTCGCTAGTGCTGACAGTGATTAGATCTTCAACGCAACATCTTTGAGAGAGGCGAATGACGCCAGGTCCCTGAACCAAGCCATTTACGTTTTCACTATTGTGACTATTGCGTACACTCCTTTGAGTTTCTTAGCGGTATGGATATTACACCTCAGATCCGAGATGAGGTTCTAATATTACTGGATGTAGACATTCTGGGCGCTTCCCTTTTTGAATGACACGCCAGGTGGCCAAAAAGTTCAAGATTCACCCGAATTTTTAAGGTCTTTGGTACTTGTCCCACTACTTACTTACTTCGCCTCTTCATTGTTGCCATCGACACTGCCAGCGGTCCTACAAGCATGGCATAACTCATTGTTATATGAGTCATGACTGCGCTGGTGCTCCGGGTTGTGCATTCATGTGCAAAAGTGTTGGGAACGATGTGCCTTTTCTCGATATGGTGTCTCACGACGCTCCCAAAAAGCATTCTGGTCCTACTAAATTTAAGCCTATCATTTGCGGTGATAAAATTAGTTGTGGACGGTTTTGGGTGGGACTGGACGCTAGGCGAGATGTTGTTGAGTGACTCGAGGCTTCAGCTGAGGCTGCTGATGAGTCAGGAGTGCGTGCATGGCAGCAACCCAGAAGTAAGACACAAGCTTGGGTTACGGGTGAGCGATGAATGTTCGGATATGGAGGCCCAACGGCTTTGTCTACTCTAGTGGTTGTTCAGTCCTATTCGACGAGCAAGAAAAGCTGTGAGAAAGAGTTGTGTAGTTGCAGCATGAATCTGAAGATGAGAAAGTTGCGTACTTTACTATTTATGTACCTACTAGAACAAGGTATCAAATGATTTCATCCGTTGCGCTATTTAAGTTGTAGATCTTCATTCTTCGTTTTAGGCATAAATTGAGGTTCAGAAAGACTTGTTGAGAAATACGCAGTGGTCTCCTCAGTCTCACGCTTGCACGCCTAACAAATAGTGAACCGAAGTTTCAGTCCCTTGAAAACTATCTATTCCTCGTTTTACCGTTTTTAATCATATGTAACTGTTGCGAATTAGCTACGTAGAGTACTTTCAATTGAACTTCACGTCTTAGGATTTACTTCAAAGCTCTTAAGCTCAGGCGACTACATCTAAGGGCTGTACATCTTAAACGAGAAACAAGTTAATACGATATCAGCAAGAGTTATAGGTCGCTCATTCTTAACTTCAAGAATAATAAACTATAAGGCCGAAGGTAAAAAGAATTATCTAATAGAAGAGAGCCTAACAGCTGATAGAGCTGATCTATCTGCAGCCAATCAGCCTAGTGCTATAAAGAGAACCACCCGTCTACTAGTGCGAAATATAACATGCAGCAAGATATTGCCATCAGGTCGGTATGCTTAAGCATTGCAGCACATAGTCTTCAGTAATTTCTCGACTATCACAGGACCTCTGATATATATGCTATTCGTTTTTCTGTATTACCTACAAAGCACCGTGTCTTCCAGGCAACCGAGTTTTAATAAGAGGCAGGCAGAAGCCTATCAAGGGGTGGGGATGGGAGTGAGTGGAAAATAAACAGCCTTCCTGTTTCCAGCCACGTATTGCTATGATTTTATCTGTGAGAGCCTTATGTTCTGGTCACACCCTATCGTCATTCTCTGCCATCTCTGGCGTCCTGCTGTGGCCATGTCTGCTTATTCACAGCCACCGAAACGAATAACCCACCAGAAAGTCTGCAATCATTCCCCTCAAGCCGGCAAAGCCCCTTTTGGCCATATCAGGCAACATTCGACGTCGCCTGAGGGAGGCTTGCCAGAGGTTCTGTAATTCTCGTAGTCCGCATGTACTTTCTACCACTAAGGTACCCCTGATGGCGTGGCAGCGCCATTCCCAAGGCGCTTTGCTGAAACCATAGAAGACAACATTGGGCACTGACGCACATCTATAATATAATTGCAGCCTCGGCATGGAGAGCTTCTGCTAGAAGTTCGTCCGAAGAATGCGTCAGAAATGCGTCAGACTCGTAAGATGAGCGATTTCTCAGTGCTGGCCAGGCTATAAACAGGCAACAACAGAAGCAGTACCGGGAGAGATCAAGAAGAACCGAAGAAAAGATGAAGAGAAAAAAGGGCAATGCCCTACAGGTAGTCAATGAATGAAGTTGCATGTGAGCAGGTGGGCCCCCTGGGGTAAAACGGCCACCATCACGGGGTGCTGAAAAGACAAATCGCATCAACCCTCTAGATCCAATACGAGGCATTAAGGAATATCTGACCATGTGCCTCGCACAGCGGAGATGAACTGTCGTTCGCTATTTCCATCCTTGTCGCCGTCTTAGTTGGCGTTCTGCCGCGTTATCTCCATCGACCGTCGCCCTTAACGTCGTCGACTGCCGCCATGTAACACAACTCATATAAACTACGTCATACGACCCAGCTCACGTCACACACAATTCCAAGTGCATTTCCGTCCGCTGAGCGATACTTGAACGCTAGGCAGATGGTCCAAGGGCCGGCGCCAGCCGAACCGACACGCTTCGGCATGGGAAAGAACAGCGATCGGCAACGTCCAATGGCACCTTGCGACACGCTATCTACTGGGTGTTAGCACCAGGGAGATCGTCAAGCATTCTACAGCCTGTGTATCCCATCAGGCCGTGTGAGAGGGAAAAACTAGCTGCCGTGCTTTGGTCAGAAACAGATGATGATCGTGCTCTTTTGCATTAGTTTGGCAGTAGAAGTCCCAGCAGTGGCAAATTGGACGAAGTGACATGCAACGGCGCTTGCGCGAAGTCGTGTTCCCGATCGACCCGAAAACACACGACTAAGAAGCAGTGGCTCGCATATCATGTTTCGAGTCAGGTGAGCGCTTGGCATAAAGAGGCTTACAGACACGACACAGAGTGCTGTTTGCATAGGAGGATGGAAATAGCACGTAGAGTATCATATAAACATCAGAAAAGACGCAAAGCACCATAAATAAGAAACATGAGACGACGTTGAAAGCGGCTCTTTGCGAAGACGTTGAGGCGTGGGGGTTCGCGAGAACGTCAGAGCCTTACAGGATGGCGTGCGCGGGGGTGGTGGAGCACAGCTTCAGGTACCATGGCACACCCTTGTCTTTGGCCGTTGAAGGACGTCTTAGTCCCGAATCAAAAACTGATCTCGAAATGCCAAATCCAACGGCAGCTTGCGGGATTTTCTGATTCGGGTCGGGATTTGATTGCAGATGGGTTGCGGGAGGTGGCGACTAGGTATGATTGCCGCAACACACACTTTTTGGGTGACAACAAACCACTTCGTAGTTCGGGCGTCAACTAGATCGGCGCCAACCGAGAAACGACGTTGGAGCGCAAGCTTGCCGCGCTCGTGTCGCTTAGAGTCAAAAATAAACATGTTTCGTGGCTTTCTTTGAGGAACCGCCAGCTTGAGTCTTTGTTGACTAGCTAGTTAGGCGGTGATCCAAAAGTGTTTCTTCTACACGTGCGGGAGGAGCCAAGTCAAAGAGTGTCGTTGGCGGCTGAGTGCCACCCACCCCACTTGCCACGGGCTTCACACCCCCCAAGGATCCCAAACGGGAACTAGCGCAAGTTCCCATAAAGAACCCTGTCATGGGGGTCGGCCGGAACATGATGCCTGCAGATGGAGCTGCGGGGCGGCGAGAAACAGATTCAACGTCGATGAAAGGGGGGTGTTTTGACGACGTTCTTGTCCGTGAAGATGGTTTAATTCGGGATGAGAGAATGCGTAGTTGACGTGAGTCTGCTAGATGGGTGTGAGGGCATTATGGTGGGAGGGAGGACAGGCTGGCCAAAAAGTCGGTGGAGTTGGATGGTCGGCCCAGCACTCGTGTTGGGAAAAGGATGGAGGAGGTTCGGCGAGTGTGTTCCCGAGGACAGAAAAGAGGATAAGCCGTAGATGCAACTAAACGGTATTCTGGGACAGCTTTGCATGTGGGCGCTCCGTCTCCCGTCTCCACTCCGCTGCGGGCAGCGCTAAGAAGTGGTGCGTGAGTCGACCAGGAGGGAGGGCGAAAAGCATAATTTCATGCCGGTCTAACGAGATGGTTGAGATGTGAGATAAGGCCCGAGGCGGTGCTGCCGTGCGTGCTGTTGATCAGCATTATCTAGCAGGCGATCACGACTGAGAAGATATTCGCGCAGTACCGCAGTAGGCCCAAGTCCTGGTGATCTGATCTGTCGGCAGCCCACTCGTGAATGGAAATGAGGCGACTGCTTGCTTGCTCTGCTGGTTTCACCGCAGCATGGCCGGATGCAGGATGCACTGCAGCCAGTTGGCGTTGGAAGAAGATGCAGCCCGGGAGATTTGATAGCGGCGCGTCGCATCCACCTCGCAAAGATTTGTGTGGTGGCCGTACTCGGGAGAGATGCAGATAGAGAGAACGGAGAGGGCAGGACGAGGGGCAGAGCAGCAGGGAGTGCGAGCGTGCAGGCTGTCAACAAGGACAAGATGCGACGACCAGGACTGGGGCTGACCGACGTCGGCGCGGCGCTGGGGTCTGCAAAGTGGATGGATGGGCTAGTCCGATGTTCACAGTCCACCGTCCACGGTCTTTGCCCCGGCCTTGTCGGCACTGCCGCTCGCCCACTGTTGCATTTGCTCTGCTCTCCGTCTTTTCGAACCATGCCCGGAGCCTAGCTGATATTGGATTCGAGATCTCCTACAGTTTGCACCGATCGCTTCAGCCCTCGTCCATCCGCTGCGGGTGACCTGAACCTTGGAACGGTTCCACAACATCGTCATGCGTTTGGCTCTCCTTCTCACCGCATGTTGTTGGCGATGGTTCCAAGGAAAAGTGGCTGCTCGAGGCTGGCCGTCCTTGAAACGGGAAATTGAAGGTGTGCAGAGGGGTGACGCTCTTCGCCCTTGCTGCAACGGCAGAGCAAACGTGACAGCAGGCATTGGTTTCGCAGATTGTGACGAAAATTAGAATGGTCGCTGTCAGGCGACGTGAACAGTTCCCATCGTGCCGGTGGATTTGCGACAGCCGTCTGGTCTCGTCTGAAGTGTGCACATGGTGTGTCGCAGTAGCGCATTGAAAGATGAGCGTCGAAGGTGGGAGACGAGTATTTTGGTGGTGGCGGAGAAGAGGGATTCGAGTCGGAGGAGTTGTGGGCGGTGTCCAATGAGGTGGCTCAATGACTAACGAACTCGGATACAAGGATGCGGCGCACGCTAAGCAAAGCTGCAGGCGAGACTGACTGGAGCAGCAGCACAGTGCGGTCGTTCAGGACTCTGGACGGGGTGATGTGGCCCAACAAGCCATCTGAAGTGGTCGGAGGCGCCAGCCAATAGCATCCGGGTCCATGGCAGAATTGGGCCATGAACTGGGGAAAACAGCAAGGAAACGTTTGGCAAGTGGGCAGCAGCGGCAGGGGCACGCAGCGTAAGCAATTTCGCAGCCAAACGAGCCGCCAGAGACTGACGAGGAAGACCGTCTGGACCACTCCAAAACTGATGATCCGTGGAGCCTCGTCGTCTCTTCTCAGTCCATGTCGGCCGTGTCATGCAGCATCTTGGGTTTGAGCCCGTAATCCTTGCGGTGAGATCGTGACACCCGGCTACAAAGAGGGGGAGAGCAGAGCAGACCAGACCAGGCCCGGTACTGGCGTGGAACAATCGGCATTCGCCCGCTGTGGTGTTCTTCCTCTGGTGATAATGGCGATCCACGATGAGACGAGTTGATGACTCCTTGATCAGAGTAGGACAACATGGCCAATGGCAATCAATGCATGTGCCAATGCCAAAAAGCACGCTCAGCACCGACGCCAGCACCAGCACCAGCACCAGCACCGGTGATTGCGGTGGGAATCAATTGCCCCTTCGAGTGTCGCAGGAAAACAACTCATCGTCCAATGTTGGAGGGGCGGAAGACAATCACCAACGACGGGCAGCCGGCATTGGCGTGGTTAGACTGTTGACAGGCGCAGGTTGCCCGTTAGATTTTGGAAGATGCTTGGACAGATGCGCGTGTGATGTGGTCAGCGGGCGGGAGGCAAGAAGGGAAAGAAGGGGAGCAGAAAAAAAAAAGAAGAGTAGCTTGAGCCGTGCCGTCGTCTAGCTCGCCCTACTCCGTCCGAGGAACCGACAGCCGGCGGCACCATCCCTGACCTTGACCTTGCAGTTGATGGCTGCAGCAATGACTGAGGAAGCGAAGAGAACCTAGGACCACACACCACCATTTTTGAGCGTGACTGAGGGAGGAGGAGGAGGTCGTGTGTGTGAAGCTGCTGCGCTACTGCATGAGGAACTAGCGCAGCTCGCAAGCGGGAATTCCTCCAAGGCCCGTGCGCTACGAAAGAGAAAGAGACGCTAAGCTAGCGCAAGATCCCGGGCGCCACTTATGACAGTATCCCAGGCCGAATCCGCTGTGGCATCCCCCATATCTGCATAAGGCATCCTACCTAAGGTAGGTAAGGTAGGCCAGGGTGCATGAGCTGCTCCGTGCATTCACACTCTGCAGCGTGCAGACCCAGCAGAGCAGACAGCTTCGAGTTGCACTGAGAGGCCTGCCTGGCAGTGTTCCCTGCTCCGAGGTGTGGCCAGGCCTGGTTGCCGCCGTGGTCCCTGCCTCCCACCTTACCTAGCCGTCGGTCTGGAAACCGCATTTTCCCATCTGCGCCCCACCTGTCCACCTACCCACCTGTCCACCTACCTTGGGTACCCTAGCTGCTCACACTGCACTGCACTGTGTGCAAGCTGGACCATGGTCGCTGGTCGCTGGTCGCTGGTGCCGAGGGGCGGGACGGTGTAAGTCGGGCGGTCGTATCAGTCAGTGCAAGAGAGGGAAGGAGGGGAAAAAAAAAAAAACACGTCCATGAGTCTGCTGCCCTCCTCCTCCTCCTCGACTCCGCCGCCCGTCATCTGCATTCCTCCCACCAAGACAAGACATCCACCCGGTCGTGCTTCACCACGCACTCTCCGGGCCTTGCTTCCCGCTTTCATCCGCCATCCTTCTTTTCTTCTAGCTCCACCTCGCACCCCGGGCCTCTGCAAGCGCCTCTATCAAGCCCCCCCGAAACGCCGTTATCGTACACGGATCCACGTTGAGGAGTCAATATTTACCTCCCCTCCCTCCTGTTCCCGCTCGCTGCCGCATTCCTCTCTTCATTCCTCTCCTCTTCATCTCCATCGTCATCATCTGAGAACGGACGCCGCCTCTTCCTGTGTCTCTGTGCCGTATAAGACTCATCCGCCGCCGGACCAGGAGAACAGGAACGTGTAGCACAATACACGCATTTCGACTTTGCACTCTTCCAGTCCTACGTTCTTGTAGATTCTTGTCGAGTGTTCTGTCGCATCGTAAGACTTGAATCAAGTCGAGAGACAATGGCCCTGACCAAGCAGAAAAGCCTTCGCAACCCAGACGACTTCCCTACCGCACAGTTTTTCCTCCTTGGTAAGTCTCACATTCCCCCTCCCATCCATCGCTGGAATTCTTCACCACGCCTTGGCCCCTACACTCCCGCGTGCCAACCACTTTCCATTACTAACACCACATTCTCAGCCATCGTCCGTCTTGCCGAGCCCATCGCCCTCACATCCATCTTTCCCTATGCTTGGGCACTCGTCAAGAGATTCGAGATTGGCAACGCTGAAGATGCATCCTTCTACGCCGGCCTTCTCATCTCCTCCTTCTCCCTCGCGGAGGCCCTGATGGGCATGTACTGGGGCGGTCTGTCTGACCGTATCGGACGCAAGCCCGTACTGCTCCTGGGATGCATCGGCACCATGTTCAGCATGGTCATGGTTGGCTTTGCATCCAACATCTGGATCGCCTTGATCGGTAGAGCCCTTGGTGGCCTTCTCAACGGCAACATCGGTGTCATCCAGACCATGGTCGGAGAATTGGTCACCAAGCCAGAGCACGAGCGTAAGATACCATCCCCTTCATCTTCACTTATACGTCTTACTAAACAAACATAGCCCGCGCCTTCTCTGTCATGCCATTTGTGTGGTCCATTGGCACAATCATCGGTCCCTTTATTGGCGGTACCTTTGCTGATCCCCACGACGCATTCCCCAACGTCTTCCCCGTCGATGGACTGTTCTACCGCTACCCCTACCTTCTTCCTAACCTGGTCTGCGCTGCACTCCTCTTCATTAGCATCATTCTCGGTTACTTCCTCTTGGAAGAGACTCATCCCGATATGCAACCCCGTGTCCTCCTCCCGGATGATACCTTTGCGTCGGAGGAGACTCCCTTGCTGGAGACCATGGATGCCATGAAGAGACCCGCTGTCGACATGAGAGACGACAACTACGGAACCGTCCGCGGCCGTGACGCTCAGGCTGCGTGACGCTCAGGCTGCCGCCGAAGTTGCTACACGAAGCCCATCATCGCTCCTCCTCTCTGCACCTACCACTCAATGACCTACGACCACCTTCTCCCCATCTTCTTCGAGGACGATCGGGCCACGGCCAACCCCATGTCCATCCTCGCCACCCCTTCTAGCCCGTTCTACTCGCCCGGTGGACTGGGTCTGTCCCTCCGTGCAGTGGGCATGATCATGGCCGTCAATGGTGTCATCGCCCTCTTTGTCCAAGCCGTCATCTTCCCCTTGGTTGCCGAGAAGCTTGGAATCTTCCGCCTCTTCATCATCGTCACCGTCCTCCACCCGATTGCCTACCTCATGGTCCCGAGCCTGCTCTTCGTCCCCGAATCGATGCTCTATGCCGGTATCTACTTCTGCCTGGCGATCCGCAACATCATGTCCATCATCCTCTACCCGGTGCTCCTGATCCTGATCAAGGAGGCAACTCCGACTCCCAAGGCTCTCGGCAAGGTAAACGGTCTGGCCGCTAGTGCCGCCGCCGGCTTCCGCATGATTGCCCCGCCCGTCGCCGGATGGTTGTACACGACTGGAAGCAAGGTTGACTGCACGGCTATTGCTTGGTACGGCAGCGCTGTCGTTGCTGTTATCGGTGCTATTCAGTGCTTCTCTGTGAAGCGCCAGCGCAAGGAGGAGATGTGCGAGGAGGATGCCCAGCCCATCCTGCGCAAGGAGGAGTCCCGAGTCTCGGTCACGGAGGTGTTTTCGGATGACGAATGAGCGCGTCATGAATGAATGCCACGAAATACATGACAATGTTTGGATGCGAAAAGGGTGCCGAAACGAGGTCGGTCGGGGTTTCAAAAGACTTTCACGATCCAGCAAAAATAGCGAGGTGGATAGAAGGGGAGTTTGTTTGATATTTTGGAAAAAGTACACATGACGGCGTCAAAGGATACGGATTTCAGGATGACGGAGTTTGAATGGGTTGATTTTATCGGATGCCTCGTATAGACCAGATATCCCTCGTTGGGCGAAGCGAGCATGGTTGGTTGGGTCGGAGTTAGGCTGCATTGGTTCAGGCGCAGAGGAAAGCCAGTTGACGTAGCGTATGCGCTCTAATAGAACTGACTTGTTTCAATATTGCAACTAGCCCGGTGTGACTCGGATTTCTGCAGCCCAGACATTGTACGTTCTTACGAGTTGTGCAAATAAGAAGATCGAATTGTGACGATCGAATTGAGTTGAAATTCGATCGAGTTCTAAACTTCTCCATCAACTCCAGAATTGGGGCGTCGCACCACCCAATGAAAATCGCCACCGCAAGACCACACAACCTTGGAAACTCACTCACCCCCAAAATTTTCACTCACACAAAGAGTCATACGGCGTCACACAACCCATCTCAAGTGAGATAGACCATCTGCTGCAGCAACGCCCAATCATATCGCGGCAAACTCATTTCATCAAAATACCGTTATTGGCCAAACCAAACCAAACACACAGAGCTGCAAAACCCTTCCGAGCGCCGCCAAGATGGTGCAAATCGACGAAATCACAGACCAGATGGCCGACGCCTTCATCGCCGAGCAGGAGCGCAGACAAGCCGCTGCCGCTCCCGCCGGCGCAAACCGCGGCGCGGCGCTGCCGCCCGGCCACGCCCTCCTCTCCGGCAAGACGGCTGACGAGATCCTCAAGGACCTCAACAAGTCCCCGCTCTTCATGACGGAGCTCGAGGAGAACGACGACCTCGCCGCGCTCCAAGCGCTCGCCTACGAGGGCACCCCGCGCGAGAACGCCGAGGAGTTCAAGGAGCACGGCAACGAGCGCTTCAAGACGAAGCAGTTCGCCGACGCCAAGGAGTTCTACACCAAGGGCATCGACATCCTCGCGGCGCAGGAGCGCGCGCGCGCACGCGGCGAGAAGACGTACCGCACGCAAAAGGTCACCGAGGCCGACAAGCCCGGCGACGCGGACGTCGTCGAGGAGAAGGAGACCGAGGTCGAGGACGACGCCGAGGAGATCGCCAAGCAGCGGGCCGTGCTGGAGAGCCTGTACGTCAACCGCGCCGCGTGCCAGCTGGAGCTCGGCAACTACCGCTCGTGCTGGATGGACTGCGGCTTCGCGCTGCGGCTGAACCCCAAGAACCTGAAAGCGTACTACCGCTCGTCGCGCGCGCTGCTGAAGGTCGAGCGCATCACGGAGGCCGACGACGCGTGCGCGCGGGGGATGGCGATCGACCCGGAGAACAAGGCGCTGCAGGCCGTGGCGCGGGACATCCTCGCGGCCGCGGAGCGGTACGACGCCAAGGCGAACCGGGAGGCGGAGCGGGCGGCCAAGGAGAAGCGGCGGGCGATGCTGCTCAAGGCGGCGCTCGCGGCGCGGACGATCAGGACGCGGGAGACGGCGCAGCCGCCCGAGATGGAGGACGCGCGGATGCGGCTGGTCCCGGACGAGGACGACGCCGCGAGCAGCCTCAGCTTCCCCGCCGTGTTCCTGTACCCGGTGCACCTGGAGAGCGACTTCATCAAGGCGTTCAACGAGCAGGAGTGCGTCGCGGACCACCTGGCGTACATCCTGCCGGTGCCTTGGGACGAGGAGAGGGCGTACACGCCGGACAGCGTCGAGTGCTACATGGAGACGGTCAAGGGCGGCCTGGTCAAGGTCGGCAAGAAGGCGGCGCTGTTGAAGGTTCTGAGCGGGGGCAACGTCGAGGTCGTGGACGGCATTGTCAGGTTCTACATTGTGCCTGCGTCTAAGGCCAAGACTTGGATTGAGGAGTTTAAGCTGAAGAAGGCGGCAGAGAAGAAGTAGACGGCTTCAACCATTTGATGATGATGTAAGGTAGAGGGGAGGGAAAACGGGAAATCACGATTGGTATGACGGCAGAAAAATCATTGGCGTTGGCTTTGGTTATTAGATACTTTTCATCAAAATCATCAACACTCCACAATCCACCTCGCCCACCCCTGAATACCTACATTGGAAATCGTCGTGAGACCTGAGTCGTCCTAGTCTAAACCAAACCCCGGCCCCCAAGTCCACAAAGCAAAAAAAACTTTACAAATGCGCGAGCGAAAGCACACGAGATCTACAGTACGTATTTTCTTTTCATATCATCAGCCTCTCCCGTTCTCCATGCTAACTTTACGCCGAAGTGGCTCTCCGCCGTTTGCTGCGGTGCGTGTCCTGGCCGTCCACGTCGCTGAGGTACCCGGGCTCCTTCCGCGGAGCGGTCCGAAGCGTCATGAGTCCAAGGGCAGCGTTCTGCTCGGCAATCTCGGCGTCAGACTCGTCCTCACGCCGCTGCTCCGACACGTAGCTCAGAGCCGGGCTGCTGCCGTGAGTGCTCTCGCCGCTGTCACGGCCTCCGTCGCTCTCGTCGTGGTCAATGGGCCGTTTGTGCCATAGCGGGCGCGGGGCGGTGGTATGTCTGTTCAGCGGAGTGAAACGAGGAACGGCACTCAGGTATGGGTGGGGTGAGCGGTAGCTCTCGTCGACCAAACGGTACGGCTCGGCGGGACGGTTAGCAGGCGTCCAGCCAGATGTGGGAGGGGGCGGATGGCGCGGCGGCGGCGGCGCCGGGTGGAATCCGTAGCTGTAGCTGACGCTGTCCGAGCCATTGCTAGAGGCGGAGTCGGGACATGAGCGGGCATCTCCATCCGTATCGCTGTATGGGCTCATCAAACGAGTGTTGAGGCGGAGTCGTCTGTCGTCCCGCAGAGGACGCATCGGCCGGTGATCGATACTGGGAAGGTGGCCCAGGCCGACAGAAGGGAAACCGTGGTGTTGGACTTTCCGAGAGAGATCGGCTTCTCTGATGGCATCCTCGACGATGCGGTGGTCGATGACCATGCGTCCGTAGTCCGGAGACCCCGGCGGGATACACATGGACGGGAAAGAGGGTCCGAATATCGGGATCAGGGCGCCGGCAATGTTGTAGCAAAAGGTGGCGCACACGGCCTTGGCACATTCATACGGCATCCAGTATCCTGTTTCTCATTAGCATGAAACTGGGCCGTGGAAGACCAAGTCATCTTACCCTGCGCAGCAATAGCGCCGCCCGTGATGCTGTGGGTGATGTCCTTGAGGCCGGGGTTGAGGCTTAGCATCTTTGCTGGTACAGTCTGCCGCTTGTTAGCCGCGTCCCTGCAATCAATATGAAGAAAATCACCTTTGAATACTTGCAGCACTTGAAAAACGGAGTCATGCGGACGAGACCGACGTTGTAGTCCCACATGACGGTAAACTCGCTATCCTCTCCGGGGACCTTAAACTCGTACTTGAAAACTAAGGGGCTCCGTCAGTAAAAGGGCAAGTTTTGAGTACGCAAACGATCTCACCCTCAAAGCTTTCCCGGCCAGTCTTCTCGAAGAAGTCTTTCTTGCCGCTGTTGTAAGGGATGTGGGCGCAAGATTCTTGAATCCGGCCGAAAGGGGTAACGCGGAATCTCATCGCCTCTCTTCGGCTCAACTCGTCAACGCTTTCGAAAGGATAATACTTGATGACGCCTCTCGGCTTGTACTTGGACATCGGGACCGGGTCCTTGGACATCTTGAGCTTGGGGATGACTGGGCAGTCCAAGTAAGGCGGCGAGGGTCTGTCGGCGTAGCAGTTTCCCGGCGAGGACATTGCTGGACTTGGAAGGAACCGAGGAGCAGGAAGCGGCCCCGGGGACGATGGGTTAAGAAGAGAAGAGACGGAAAGCATCTTGCCGGCCTGTTTGTAAAGGGCGAAGGATGTCTTGGAAGCGGTGCAATGCTGCGATGCGGGAAAAGGGTCCCTCCTGATGAACAGGCGGCCAGGCGGAACTTGTTCCCTAAAAGGGGTGGGAAAGATGGGAGACTTAAGACAAGTCCTGCAGGAAGAAGCGAGACTTGTTGAGAAAGACGGGCAGACAACAACCCCAGGCTTTTCCTTTGGGCAATCGACAAACACTGAATGTCTTCGTTCCGGGGGTTGGGCGCCTCACCGTCCACGGACGTGCAGCACGCTGGCAAAAGCTTTCCAAGACAAGGGGCCCGAGATTGTCGTCTTTCTTGGAGGAACACGCATCCAAGTTCTGCAACGGAGCTTGCAGTCCAGTACGGTGGCTCTCGGAGGAGGAGGAGGAGGAGGAGGGGGTTTACTGCCTGACTTTCGGCGCTCTCGGTGCAGATTTCTTTGTCGTGGTGTCTTGGAATCGACCTCTCAGCATCCAAGGCTCCGTTTGTGCTCGGCCACCGCTCTTTCTTTTGCCGTATCGAGGTGAAGCCACGAAGTGAGAGATGATGGGTTTTGATGGAGAAAGGAGGAGGCAACTTGGAGCGTCGACTGGCCGTGGCCTAATATGTTTCTTCCAAGTAACTGACAACGAGGTTAAGTTTGATCAAGTGATGTTACGTCGAGAAGCTATGAGGTTGTGTGTGTGTGTTTTTTTGGCCGCAAAGTTACCGGATGTATCGT
This sequence comes from Colletotrichum camelliae, assembly GCA_018853505.1. Lineage (NCBI taxonomy): Eukaryota > Fungi > Ascomycota > Sordariomycetes > Glomerellales > Glomerellaceae > Colletotrichum > Colletotrichum camelliae. Next base: position 2,982,391 of record JAELVL010000005.1, on the reverse strand, counting down.
CTCGGTAGTGGAAGACCGGATGTGCCAAACGGCCCCGGGGAAGCTTCCATGCAGCGGTCTCCGCACCTCTGCCAAGAAGGCTGGAACTGGTTGAAGAAGTCATTTCATTGGAGGAGGGTCAGATGCGGGAGTGAGAAAGTACCGTCTTGCTGAACCCACACCCCATGACCGTCGTAGGCCTGAGATCGAGACTAGGCGGGTTTCATCAGATGCCACCAACTCAAGTGCTCGTCCGAAAGGGGCTTCACAGCAGACTTCGCTGCTCATTCTGAAGAGGCATCAGAGTCACTGGACAGTTTGCCAGTGCAAAACAGCGGCAGCGACCAAACAGGCAAGGGCACAGTGTTTGGAGGCGCACGGGGGTGGATTTCTCAGAGTGGGCTCGCGGGCAGCTGCATAAAGTGCCATCCGGCCATTGAACCTAGATGGTTGGTCGAGATGGTGGAACAAAGCTGGTCCTCCTGCTACGTTGAAAATCTCAGGGCAACGTCAACTTGACTCGACACATGTGGATCATCTTCCCTCCAGAATTTGACGGCGAAATGATGCTGTCGATGTTGGGTCGTGGTTACGTTGGATGGTGGTTTGCCATGTCAGCCAGGCGTCAAGAGCTCTGGCCCCTTTTCGATGAATCCCATACAGCTCATCTTATGCAATGATGGTGGCTGGTCTTTCGTCAGACCGCTAAAGCTGGGGCCACTTCCTTTGTGGCCAGCCTATGTGCATATCCGTAGTCAAGCCAATGTCCTTCGTCAGATATTCCAAGGCCATTCGAGAAGTCTGGCATGATAGCACGCATGTATGGTTGGTCTTAGGGGGGTGGTCGCAGCTGTCACCTTAGGGTCCTTGTCCCCCCCACGAGCTTGCAGGTGTACAAGCACAACAAAAATGTCCGATGGGAAGCACAAGAAGCCGCTCCATCTGGAAGCACAACCCACACTCTTGCGTGCGTAGACTTGTCTTGAAGAGGCCATAGCGTTTGGGTTTCCCGAATGGATGTGTTGTTGGGCAAAGTGGGAGCATATGGTTTCGAGTAATGAGCGGGTTGGGTCTGGACGACATTCTGGAAGCCGGGACCAAAAGTTGGTAATTTTTTTCCTGTCCTTCGCGCGTCTCGGCCGAGTTGCTGCAGTGACGCTGGGAATAGCATCAAGTCGGTACGTTGAAGAATGGACAGCGGCATTGGGCATGGTCGAGTCAACGACCCCTTGCTTAGCGCTGCGTTAATACCTGATTAGGCATTAAGTTGATGCGGCTTCCCGCGCACCGCTACTTTCAATAAAAGATTGACCCCATCGCGGTCGCGAATCCCTGGCCAAGCGTCGTTGCAAACGGAGATATGGCGAGCTGAATGGAGCCGCTTCTCAACGGAATAGCCAAGTCGTATAGCAGGGACAGGGGCAAGAGCACGCACGACCTCCAGTGATCGAATCCTTGGCATGGAAAGGCGAACTGGCCCTTGGGCGTTTGACGAGATTTCCCCATCTTGATGGATAATGGGGAATAGATGAACCCCACCAGCTCCTCACGAACGCTGCCGCGTTTGAACGCCACGGCTAGGTCGTCCGGCAGGGTTTTCTGAGGTTCCTGTAGTTGATCAAGAATCCAAAACGAGCAGGCTGCTGGTCGTGAAAGAACAGTTGACGACTATGCCATTACAGTTTCAGATGGAGCGTAAACTGTCTCGGTGACACCGCAGATAGTGACAGGAGAGAAGTGGCGAGGTCGCCATGCGCGGTGCGACGTAAAGAGTGATGCAGTGGCGGCTGTACGCATCGACTCCGGAAGACTTTTTGCTCTTTTGCCATGCAGACGACGGGAGCTGGTAGCACGCCGCGTGTGTGCAAAGCGTGGTTGTGTAGCTTGGGCGGGCGGGATAACAGCTTCACATTTTCTTCGCAACGCGGCCAAAGTCGAAGCCAGCCGCTGCTCATGTGTCTGTTGTCTGTGAACGGGAAACGAGGCCGCGCGGGACATGTCTCTCGTGTCCCGAAGCCGGACGAACGATGATCGGCAACGCTCTGTCAAGGAGGATGGACCTCTCGAATCCCTATGCTTTCGAGGCTAGCCAGCCGTCGGGGAGATGAGGTGTAATGTAAACCCTTGCCGCCGCGAAGCGATCAGATCAGGCGACCGGCCACCACCAGCAATTCGAAGGGTAAGGGTTGTCCCACCACCTGAGTGAAGACAGCAAAGCTTAAGGGGTGATATGCGGAAAGACGACGAATGGTCCGGTGGTACTGACCTGAAGAGGCGACAGCGTTGCCTCACTTGGTGCAACCACACAGCTAACGGTTCTACGAATACCACTCGCCCTCGATGCAAACTCGTCGTGGCCGCCGCTGCACCACTGCTCCGTGGCACTGCATCGGAAGGAGAAATAAGTGTGTGGAGAAGTGAGAGCGTTTCGTGTGATGTTGAGAATATCTCCGAGAGATCCTACGTGAGAGACGACGACGCCAAGAGACTCACGTCTTGAGGAGTGCGCTGGGCGAGGGGCTGTACGACAGAAGCTGTCATGTCACCGTCGAGGTCATTGCGGTAGAGAGTGAGGCTTTTGGTGAGGTGTGTTTGAAGGGAGGCCTCAACCAACCTCGGCGGCGAGGGGGAATCTTAGATAATCACCCGGAATCACCTTCTCATCCCATTCAACCACTTCCCAAAACGCTCACATTTCACGGGTCGCACATCCCTCCCTCCCGAACCATTTCATGAACTGATGGGCTCATCCTCTCCGTCGGCCCGAGTTTGATTGCGCCTTGGACCCCGGATGCCGTGGATCTTCTCTGAAAAGGGCGAGACGCCGGGTAGGTGTAACTCGAGGACCCGGCAAAGAGCCTCTTCAACCGCATAGTCGATGCCGAAGCCACTGCTATTCAATTTACGAACGAGGATCTGAAGCTTCGGGCACTATGCAACTTCTCTGGTCGTTACCGCGCAACTGATCATGGCGGAGAGCACTTCAGGTGCACTCAACGCCAAACCTCTCTCTGGATGTGGGCAGGGAGAGGAGCGCATCGCGTGGTCCGGGGAATGCGGCGTGTCGCCAAGCGGCTCGACTCCTCCCCCAACCGCCAGAAAGTACATGAGGATAGAACTACCGTCTGCGCATGCCTTGATAGAAATGTTTGGCGAAACAAAATCCTATTTCGGGGCCCATCGTGTTTCGATGCGTTATCAGGCTCGCGTCAGAACACACGAGCATTTGTGCGGTGGTGGTGTTGTCTCACCCAGCTGAATTCCGCTGACCATCCCTTTATCGAGGTGAACATTCCTCGCGATCCCCTCAAAAGGATGGCTATTTCTCATTTAGAAAAAGACAGGCAAACTCTATCTACTTCAAGTGGTGCTTCTTTCTCCATAATCTTGGGCCCAACTGGTATTGGGTCTGTGCTAAATCCCCATCCATCTCCAGTGCATCCATTCATCATGATGCAGCCCATGTATGCCTACCACAACCATGCGAGGGCGTTACATGCGGCCACCTTCTTACTCGTTCTTCTGTTTATCCTGATTCAACTAGTGCGAAGTCGTCAGGACGCCTACGAAATCATTGATTCGGACCCCTTGGTGCCGGTGCTCAAACCCCAAAAGGCGAGTCCGACGACGAAGAAGACCGATGCTGACACATACCTGAGGGTGCTCGCCGAGAGGCATGGCCTCACACGAAATGTTTCCCTGTTTTCCCAGAGAGTTCGGGCCGTTCCGGAAGCTTCAAGCCGGCGCTCCATGACAAACCTCCAAAAGGTATTTGCGGATGGTGATTTCGTGGACATCAACTGGGACGACAAGGACCTGCCTCTGGACAAGGACGGAGATACGAGTTTGCCCGTGGCAATCAGCATCTTCCCCGACGATGTTGACGCGTCTGACTTGCTGTTTGGCGTCTCGACGACGTACAACCGGCTTTCGCACGCCAATGACTCCCTCATCAGGGACTGGCAGCGATGGCTCACTGACGGACACGGCAACTCGAATGGAGCCAGCGTCATCGTCGCGCTCTACAACACATCCATCCGTGAAGCCTGGCAGACGCACGACAAGTTCAAAAACACCGGCATCGACGCGACGGTGTTGATGCTGGACGACGACCTGGACAAGGTCTCCAGGCACTTTGAAATCGTCGACATTCTCCTGGAGGTCAACAAAGCTCTGACCGGCGACGGCCAGACAAGGAAGTATCTCGGGCTGATCGAAGACGACATCTTCTTCCCAACTCTAGGACAGCTCGTCTCCAAGCTTTCTCAATTCAACGCCCGCGACCCTTTCTACATCGGGCTGCCAAGCGAGCGGCCAGACTGGTCGGTTGAGGACGAGGAAGCAGTCACTCATGGTGGCGGCGCCGTGTTCTTCACACTGCCAGCTGCGAAAATCGTTTCCGAGCTCCCGTGCCTCTCACCCGACAGACCGCCCTTCGCGAACACCTCAACCTGGGACAGCGCCCTCCACGAGTGCGTGACGAAGAACACCGACATGCCCCTCCACGTCCTCTCGAGCTTTTACTCCCCGCGAGATGCCCTGTATCAAATGCAAGCGCCGACATACGACCTGGGCATCTCCCCCTTGACCCTTCGACATTCCCAGTCCCGCCACCATTTCAGCCCCAGCAGAGGCCACCTCGTGACCTCGGTCTGCGGCGAGGCCTGCTTCCTGCAGCGGTTCCGGTTCGCGGACGATTGGGTGCTGGTCAACGGATACTCTCTCACGCACTACTGTGCAGGCTTCGAGGTCGAGCCCATGTCAGGTGGTGCGGTCCTCCAGGGGGCGATGCAGTATGGTCTGGAGGCGGAATTGCCGCTCGGGGAAGGGCTTGTGCTTGATGAGAGGGATGAGCCCAAGGAAATCATCACATGGAGGGGTACAAGGAATGTTTGGTCGTTTTTGGACGCTGTTGTTGGGGACGAGGGGGAGGTGTTGCAAATGTATGTGAAGAAAGGAGGTTTGCGTGAAGTGGATGACGAGGAGCATGAGGAGGACATTTTGGATTCTGTGATTGTTTTGGTATGGGGGTCTTGAGTTATTTCGGTCATTATGAGCACACTTCTGTGACGAAAACGGTTGTTTGTATCAATCCGATGATGTTTCCACACTCGATGGATATGATTGATGTGCATGCGTTTGTCTTTGTGAATTTCGCGAAGACCCATGTTTGGGCTCTCGAATTCCATAATCCACTATCAGAGAAGTGTTGAAGCTATGAGCAGTTAGTCTGCATGCGGCATCGTTGTTCCTGGACCATTTTATTCGGTGTGGCTTTCGGCAGTTGAAAAGATGGACAGCCTGGCATACGTGGATCAGGCATTTGGATGTTTGCGCCCCGGCATCGACTAGAAAATACAAATGATTCTTTGCGGGCGACATGGTGCGGGAGGACCATGAATAGAGGGCCTGAGATGGAGATTGTCATAACACATAGCACTTGAGATACGGGCCCGGAGGGGTCATCCGTGCTTCGGAGCTCCGCCAACGGTAGCCGGCCCCACTCCGACCAGCCACCGAAAGACAAGACCCAGCCACAACGCCGGACAACAACAAGCCTCCCGAGTCTTGTTCTTGCTCAAAGGGTCCCAGGATCGTGGAAAGAAGAAAGAGACGCCACCACCACGTGGGGACATTGCAACGGCTTCGCCGCAAGCAGGGTCACCGCCGGGTAATCGCGCGTCGTCAAACCTGTCAAACTCAAAAGACACGCCGTAAAAGCGTGGGCTAGCCGGAAAGGACAACGACGCTAATAGTAGGGGGACACATAAGGTGCAAACGGTCACCGCGGACGTCATGTGATGAGCGGTGTGGTTTGAGAAGTCGGGCGGCGGGCGGCTTGACTGTGTGTGTGTGTGTGTGTGGTGGCGGGCAGAGGTGGTGACTGGTGGATTGGTGTTGGACAGCGCAGATTGCTGCGACATGCAACGGCCCGGGAGGAGAGGCGGGGGTCCTCCAAGCAGTGGGATTGAATTGGCATATGCGTGTCACGATGGGGCAGTGGGAAACGTATATGCGCGTGATGGCGGGTAAATGTACGGGCGATGACGAAAGTCGATCAGGATCGCGATTGGAGAGGGGCAGACCGGGCTGCTGTTCGAATGTGGTTGGGCGAGCGAACGTTCGGTCTGTTGGACCATGTTGTCGTGCGGTTGAGGGACAGCGGGGTGTCACCGCCGATTCGGGTCGGTGAGCAAGCGGCGGGGACGGTGAGGCCGGAGGAGAAAGCGAGTGAGTGTGGGCAGGGATCATGGATGGAGAGGTCGGCATGAGGATGGCAGATTTGGCCAGAAGATTGAATACCCGCCACAAGCACATGCGATGGATGTGTTTATTCTGAATTGGCAGAACCGCCTTGGAAGTCTGCCAGATTGGATTCCGGGATAGGGGAGTGGGTGAGGCGCAATGTTTTCGTAGGATTGCTGAAAACCGACAGAGAGGCTGAAAAACGTAGCGTGACAGAACCTCGGCTGTTGAGTTTCCTTCCAAGCTGGAATTAGGGTTCATGCGTGCAACCCATAGGTGCCATCGTGTTAGCGCAAGTATTATCGTTGATAGCACGTCTAGACGAAAAGGCAAAGAAGGAAGTCGGATTCCAGGCCGGATGTCGTTCTGAGGGGCTGGGTTTGATCTGCCTAAGGTAGAGTCAGACACCCAATGGTAGTCCAATAATTAGTGAGGCAGCGCGGACCGAAGCGAATATGCAACGAGTTATCTAATCTGATGGGCAGGCAACTCGTGCTCGGGAAGTGTTGCACCTTTCAAAAGTCATTTTCAAACGGACGACGCCTCGGGTTTCCCTTTGTTTTTGTTGCCAACATTTCCATTTCCGCCGTAGCCCGCAGCCTGTTCCTGGCAGCGCACGGCTTCGACTGGCCCTCCCATCTGGATATCGACGACACCGACCTTGCAGGGCTGCTTCGGCACGATGGTTTGGAAGTGGACTAGTGGAAGCCTTCGGTGTCTTCAAAAGTGCAGCCGTCAGATGCACATCTGCCATCTGGCTGCGGGCTGCGAGTCAAACTCGCCTCCCGGCAGGCCAAGAAGTCTAGGGAGGCAAGGCGCCTTATGCCAGTGGCAAGGGCCCACAGTGGCTGGCACTGGTAGCTATAAGTACCTACCCAGATAGCTACATAGAGATACTAAGCAACTTTGACTATATATCTCTACCCCTACATATAGTTATAGTAAACTAGTAGTATAACTAGGTCGATCTATAACTACTAGTATTAAAAATTTCACTAAGATATTAAGCTATTATTAAAATTTTAATTATACTATCTCCCTACTACCTCTAACTATAATATTTTAATTTTTCTTATTTTTACTAACTTTTTCTATTAAAAGCTACTAAGAACTACTCTAGTAGATATTAGACTTAATAATATTATACTAAATATTACTATTATTCTAGTAAACTTTATATTATTATATTATAAAATCCCTAAAATAGTTTAGTTATTTATTTTAAATATTTTCTATTTTATTAGCTACTTAATAATATCTATAACTTTATTATAACTACTCTAGCTATTACTTACTATAAAGATAATAGAAGATAATAAATAAGCTTATAATATTCTAATTACTATTAATACTAATATTAACTATAAAGCTAGTATAATTAAAGATAAATATTTTATAAGTAGATTAAGTTTTTTAGAGTATTAAATTATATATTAAATATATTAAAGTCTTCTTTAATATAAATACTTTTAAAGTAGTAGTAAAGCTTATATATAAGTAAGTTTTTAGTATTATTAATACTAAAATACTTCTATAGCTTATTACTCCTACTATATTTATAGTAGTACTTACTTCTACTTCTACTAACTCTAGTTAACCTCTTACTATACTTTCTACCTAGTAAACTACTATTTTTCTCTATTTATAGCCTAGAGAAAAGTAGTTAGCTACTATTTCTAATAAATTTTAAGTCTCTTATTATAGATATATCTCTACTTCTCTTTTTAATAGTAGTTTTATAGAGTTAATAGAATAACTTTTCTATACTAACCTAGAAGATAACTTCACTCCTTAATAGCAACCTATATTTATGCTTTATAATAATATACTATTAATACTTATTATATTTATACTAGAAGTTAGCTATAATAATATAATAGTAGATAATATACTCTAGCTACTTACTATTCTTAATAATATTATAATTATATAGATAGTATAAATAATATTAATAACTATAGATATATTTTAATAGTATAGAGATATATTATTAGCAGAGCTTTAACAACTACTACGTAGTATACTATAATACTATAACTTGTAGTATATACTACTACTATACTATAAGTAGTTATAATATAGTTATAGTACTAAATTTTAACTTATAGTATATACTATAACTATATATAGTAGTAGTATACTATAAATACTATAAATTATACCATAGATTATATTATAAATAAAAAAAATACTTAATATTTAAATATATTATATTAAATATATATATATAAGTTAATATAAAGAGTGATTATAGTTAATATTTTCTATCTAATTTAATCTAATTTCTACTTAATCTCTTCTTATAAATCTAAGTTTTCTTAAGAATCTAGTATAGAAGTATTAATATCTTCTATATTTTCTCTCTCTATAACTCTTTCTATAACTCCTTCTAATTCTTCTATATATAGCTCTTCTTCTTTTATATCTATATTAAATAGATTGTTATAACTTTTAAGTTTAATACTTATATCTTCTATAATATTAATTTTCTAACCTTTTAGTAATACTAACTACTTTCTAGTATTATCTTTTAAACTAGTATACTTTTTAGTAATAATATTACTAGATTAGTTAAAATTATACTCTATTATAGAAGAAATAGAAGATATAGCTAAATATTTTCTAGCTAAAATAGCTAAAATAAGATATTTAAACTTATTTAGCTTCTACTAAACTAAAAGATCTATCTATAAAGTATATTAGTAAATTACTATATAACTAGAATATTAATATAATAAAAAAATATTTAAATAAATATATATACTTTATTATATTCTACTATATATTTAGTATAATATATAATCTTATTTTCTTAAGATTTCTTAGTTTCTTCTTTTTTAATTTTAAGAAAAAGTCTACTATTAAGTTTAAGCTTAGGCTTAGGTTATAGATTATTATAAAGAGGATTATTAAGTCTAGTAGTAGATAAATCTATAATTATTCTACTATTAGTAGACCTATTATTATTAATAATATTAGATTCTATTTCCTCTTTAGATTTAGAAAAGTTATCCTTTCTTAAAGGAATATACCTATTAATAGATCTAATATAATAAAAGCCTCCTTTAAGCTATAAAGAAGTTATAACTTTTTATTTTAAACTAAATTAAATAGTTAGTAATAATAAATATATATATATATATTATAATAATATAAAATATATATTTAAAAAATAATAAATACTTTTTATACTCTTTAGTTAAATTATTTATAACTATAGTAATAATAGTTTTACTAATAATTCTATTTAGAAAGTTAAGATCTTCTAAAGTAGTTAAGTTATACCTAGGATCTAGTATAAAAGCTAATAAATAAAGCTTATAAATCCTATAAATATCTATATTTACTACAAGAGGGTAGTATTTAGCTAATTTATTAGTTCCTTTCTCTATAGCTATAATAAAGCTATTAGTATAAAGAAATAAAAGCTTTAAGCTCTAGTAATTAAAATATTAGTAAATAAATATTTAAATAAATTATTATAAATAATATAATAATATTTAAGTTAATATATAACTTATATCTCCTCTAACTACTAATTTAGTATTCTTTTTATATAGCTCTTTAAGATCTTTTAAAGAGTAATATATCTAACTAATATAAAGTAATATAGTAGAATTAGTAATATAAGTTTAAGATTATAGATATTTAGTAGGACTATAAAAAATCTCTAATATATCTTTTAGGTAATCTAATTAGTCCTAGTTATTTAATAAAGTATAAATAGCTTTAAAAGTAGCTATTTTAGTATTTCTTTTTACATAATCTAAAGTAGGCTTTAATAATAAAGCATCTAATATTATCCTATAAACTGAATTCTATCTAATATTATTACCTATTAAAATTAAAATTAGTATATATATAATAATAAAGTAATAATTTATTAATAGTATTATATTAATATAAACTTATAGAGAGAGATTTTAGTTTTCTTTAAGTTAGAAAGAAGCTCTCCTTCTTTCTTTTTAATTTCTAGAGCTACTTTAAACTTAGATTATATAGTAGTATTATTCTTTAAAAAATAACTACTTTTTTAAAACTTCTAATATTACCTATTAAATAATTAGTTAATATATTATACTATATAAATATATATAACTTATAATATAAAACTTACTAGTTAATAGCTCTAATAGCTTTTTAGATTCAAATTAAGTTAATATTTTACCTGAATCTATATTAGATATAATAGCTAGATTTTTAAACTCTAATATATCACTATCTTTAGTAGATAATTTAATAAAAAAGTCTATTATATCTTTTATAGCTAAATTTAAAGTATAGGCAAAGTAGCAGTAATTATATAGAGGTACTAAAGTAAAACTATTTCTTTTAATATCAAAAGATTTTACTAAAACGTCTAAAAAGGTATTATTATTAGACCTATTATCTCTAGTAATACTATAAATATATATTAGTATAGATATTTAATTAAATTAATAATATATTAATACTTACTTTATAATTCTTTCTAAAAGTATTTTATATTTATTAAGAATATTCTTAATAAAAACCTTATTAATATATCTACTAGTATAAACTTAACTTAAAGTTTCAAATCCTAGTAATATATAGCATAGTTTAAACTCTTTACTAATAAGATAAGCTATAACTTCTAAGTAACTTTTAGAGTCTATAGAAGTCTATATATCTAATTATATAGATATAAATCTATTATAGTCTAAGTAGTTTTTTATAAACTAAATTAAACCTTAAAACTTAGATTTATATAGATTATCTATATAAGTAACTAAGTTTCTATAATAGAGGGGCTAAAAACCACTATATATATATATATATATATATTATATTAGTATATTAATTAAGATTAAAAGAAATATTATTTATATATTAATAACTAACCTAGTTAAATAAATAAAAAATTATTAAAGCTTTTAGATATAATAATACTAAAAAGTAGATTAAACTCTAGTATAAAGTCTATAATCTTACTTAAAGCTATATCTTCATCAAATACTTTAGTATAATTATTACTAGTAATTATAGAGGTTCTAAGCCTTTTTTTTATTACTAATAAGTATAGAAGAAGGTATAGAGCTAAGAGGTGTAAAAAAGTTATTAACTTCTTATTAAGTTAATAACCTAGTAGTATTCTACTAAGTAACTATATATTAATTAGTATATATATAAATATATATTAAGAATATAATAATATAAAGTTATATATTAAAAATATAATACTATATAGTTATATAAGTTATTTTTACTTACAGTATATTTTTTCGGAGTTATTTTTATCTTCTAGCGTATATTTAATAGTAAGATATACTGTTTTATAGTGCTTAACCTTATTACTAGCCTGAAATCTATTGGCTTTATAGCTAAATTTACTTTTATAGCTACTAGCTTAGCAAAAAGATATAGTAGTTTGTTCTTTAGAAGTATTTATAGGGTTTAAAACTCTATTAAATAGTCTATTAGAAGGAGGCAGGGTTTCAAAATTTCTAGTATTTTAATTTCAAAGCAATAGATTATATAGAAGGTTTTATAGGCGTTAAGCGTTATTATAAAGGGAAATAGCTTATATAAGTAGATAGAAGCTTAGTTAGCTTTTAACGAAAAAAACTAAGTAAATAAGTAAGAAATATACTTATTTTTATAAAATTCTTATTTTTCTTAATAACTTTAGTAACTAGTTTTCTAAAAAGAGCTACTAAAATCTTTTAGCCTAACTTATAGTAAAAATCTACTAAGTTCTACCCTTTAAAAACTAAATAAAAATAAGTATTTTTAAGCTTTTTTAGCTTTAGTTAGCTTTATTTTTTATCTTTTTTTTTAATTTCTATTATACTTTTTAGGTTATTTAAAGTTAAAAAGAAGTAGAATACTATAGAAATAATACTACTAAACTTCTTCTTAGTAGCTTATTTTCTCTTAAAAAGTTATATAACTTAAAAAATAAAAGAATAAAAGTTATAAATAAATATAACTTAGTTAGGCTTAATTTATATATTTATTTTTATATTTTATAGTTAGCTAAAAAATTAATATATAAATATTTAAGTATTTTAAAGAGTTTCCCTCTAAAATAAAATACTTAGTATAATTAATAAGTTTTCTCTCTTACTTTATTATAAAATTAATAACTAGTATAAAGGGATAAATAAAACTACTAAAGAAAAATCCTTTTTATAGTTATTTTATACTACTTTACTAAATTAGAGTAAGAAAAAGCTTAAAAGAAGAAGTAATTTAAGTAATACTATATTAGAAGAAATTTAGTTAATACTTTTTTAACTTCTATTTTCCTAAAATAAAGAAGAACTATTTAAGTATTTAGAATCTAAAATTAACTAAGTTTATAGAAGTCTAAAAAACTTTAAGAAAAAGAGTACTTAGTTTAGTAAAAGAGAGTAAGTAGGGTTTTAATAAGTCTAAATAATCCTTTTTATTAACTTACTATTTATTATTTAAAAAGTATTATATATTATATTTTTACTAGCTTCTATAATAATAATCTAAAATTAACTAAAATAAATTAAACGTATTCCTTTTTTATTTCTAAAGCTAAAAATATAAAAATAACTAGATTTAGTTTATCTACTTTATAAACCTTAAAAAAAGTAAAACTAATTAATCTTTTAAAAACCTTCTTCTTAATTAAATTTATTAGAAAGTTTCTAATAATATATTAACTAGTAAAAGAGATATTAAAAAAGCTTAAAAACTTAGGATTTAAGTTATACTATATATAGAAATATTAAGAACTAGGTTTTTTAAATTAGAAGTTACTATAAGTATAAAAATATAAAAGTTAAAAAAGAAAAATATATAACTATACTAACCTTTTAAAAAAAGAATAAGAAGAACGTTTTATAAGCCTAACTAAGAACGTTTCTCTTTCTAAGAATAATTCTATACTAACTCTATAGAAGAAAAATATATATCTTTTCTATTACTTCCCCTCTTTATTTATTTATATAGTAAATAAGTAGCTAGTATAAAGTATATTTCTTAAGGTCTATAATTAATACTATAGTTTTATTAAGCTTTCTATTAAATCCTAAGTTTAACTTATAAAAGAGAAATACTATAGAGTAAAGTTATAAAAAATACTACTAATAATAGCTAGTCTCTTTATAAAGAGAGAGAAAGAAGTTAAAAGTATAAAATAACTATATTATTAAGATAATAGAAAGAAAAAGAATAATAAATATAGATATATTTACTAAATAAAAAAGATAAATAAAAGTAGAAATAATAGTAAAGTCTTCTTTTTCTTTCTTTATTTCTATTTTACTTTCTATTACTTTTTTAAGCTTATATTATAAAAATCCCTCTTTTATTCTTTTTATTAATAAATTATCTATTTTACTTAAGTTTTATTCTATTTTTTTATAAAGTATTTCTTTAGAAAAGCTTTCTTTTATTACTTCTTCTATTAATTTAGTAATATCTCCTTTAGAATAATATTACTAGAATCTAGAGTTCTAAAGACTTTAACTTAAGCTTAAGATAAAAGTCTTAAATATAAATTAATAGATAGTAAGCTTAACTTAAGCTTTAGTAATATATTAATAAGTCTTTTTATAAGTCTTTTATTCTATTAACTCTAATAAAAAAAGCTTCTCCTAATTCCTAATTCTAATTAAAGCTCTAAAATATTTACTAAAACTAAAATCTTTAAAGCTATAGCTTCTAAAAGTAGTATTATAAGTATAAATAAGATATTTAGAGAAGATTCCTCTAAAATAAGAGTAATATAAAGCTATCTAGAGTCTATTAAATTATATTAAAAGATATTAAAACTTTAAATATAAACTCTAAGGATTTAAAATATTAAGGCTTAGTATAGCTAAAGTACTATTCTTTTTTAGAAATAATATTCTAGACTTTATTAAAAACTATAAAGCTATTACTAAAGCAGTAAATATTACTAATATTTCTAAAATACTAAATATTATATTCTATATAAATACTTCTTTTTAAGCTAATAACTAAGCCTAACTTTTTAGTAAAACTTAGTAATAAATAAAATAATACTTAATTTAATATTATAAAGCTATAGATAAAAACTATTAAAACCTTCTAGATAACTAGATTAGTTAGATTATTTCCTTAACGCTAATAATTAATAATCTTAACTATAAAGCTACTATAAAGTTTCTTTAATAAATTAATAATATCTAAACTAAAGCTATAAAATATAACCTTAATATTATAAATAGCCTCTAAATAATCTATATAACTATATTAAGATTTAATTAGTTAGCTTTAAATAGAACTACTTTATTAATAAAGTTAAGTATCTATAAGTTATTTAAGAAAAGAGACTTTAATAAGTTTAAAGTAAACTTAATAAATTAGCTTAGTTTTAAAGCTACTTAGAAGTAAACTTTTTATATTATAACCTCTATTTATATTCTATTTCTTCTATTTTTAAAAGTCTTATAAAAAGATATTCCCCCCTTTCTATAAGTAAAAAAGAGTAAACCTAAATCTAATTAAAGTATAAAAAGTATTTAGAGCTAGCTTTTAAACTAGTAACTTTCTAACTTAATAAAAATAATAGATAACTAGAAAATATCCTCTAAGAGAGTTATTTAAGCTTTACTAGCTATAGAAAATAACTAACTATTTTTAATCTATTCTATAAAAATTAGTAAAAAAAACCCTAAGCTATTTCTTTATAAACTATATAATTAGTATTAGTATATAAACTATATAAATTATAACTTTAAAAAAAGCTATTATCTATAAAAAATAGCTAATAAATAAAATAACTTAATCTAGTACTTCTAAAAATAGTATTCTTATAATCCTTAGAATAATAAGTTTTTTATTATTTAAATAATTATTATATTATCTAGATAAAAAAGTAAGCTTAACTAAGAAGCTATTATTATATACCTAAAGAATTAAAATAGCTATAAAGCTATAAAAACTTAAGCTACTAAGATTCTTAAATAGAATATTAGTAGACCTTAGTCTATATTTATAAGAGTTCTTTAAGATTAAAATAACTTTAACTTAATTAAAGTATTTTATAGGTTTATAGAAAAAAGTAGTATAATATTTAATAAAAAAGTAAGTAGTTAGGCTTCTATATTCTAAGTTTTAATAGTTAATAAAAATAAATAAAAAAACGCCTATATAACTTATTATAACCTAATAATATAATAAAAGAAGATTTACTTAATTTTATAGCTTCTAAGCTTATAATTACTTAATTAAAGATATATAGAGTTAATTTATTCCTATAAAAAAAGCTAAAGCTTTTAGATTTAAGTAAAATTAAAAAGAAAACACTAAAATCTTCTTCTAAGAAAGTTTACTTTACTATTTAGAATATTAAAGATACTCTTACTATTTTAAGAAAGTTTTAAGCTATAGAAACTTACCTTAAAAGGCTTTTAATCTTACTAAAAAAAGCTATAGAGAATAAAAAAGTTTTTTATAGCTTAGAAAAGTAAAAAAGAGATTTAAATATTAAAATAGAGGAAAAGTTACTTCCTAATTAAACTTTTACTCTTTTTAATACTTTAAAACTAGAAAAAGTAGATAATTTAGAAAGAGAAGTAATAACTAGTAATATAATTAAAGTTTCTCTTCTAAAGCTTATTCTAAAAATATTTTACTTAAAAAATAACTTCTAGCTAGTTACTTTCTTTAATAGCTAAAATAGAAAAACTATTAAAAATAAAGAACTAATTAATAAACTTATTTTATATAAGTTTTATAGTTTAGTTAGTTTTCTAGTTAAAAAAGTATATAAGATCTAGTTTAAGTATAGAAAAGAGTTTATTAGAAGGATATATACTTTTATAGATAACTTAAAAAGTATTATTTATATATCTATCTCTACTAACTTTACTAATTTTACTAAAACCTCTAAGGAAAAAGTCTAATAAACTAATTAAGTAACTAAGTATAATAATATAGTTTAAATATAAAACTATTTAAAAATCTTTATAGTTAAAGCTATAATTCCTATAATTATAAACTAGATAATACCTATAATTATTATATTATAGCTTATTTTAAAAGTTACTATTAGTAGAGAACATTTTAATAACTACTCTCTTATATAGGATATTATTAATATTAGAGCTAAGTTTAGTCTTATTAGCTATAAATATATTTTAGACTATAATATCTCTATTTTAATAATAACTCTAACTATAAGAATAATAGCTAAAAATAACCTAAAACTACGTTTTATTAAAGCTTATTATATATCTATCTAGATTAATAACTATAAAGTTATAATAACTATAATAGTTATAAACCTTAAAATAGTTAATTATAACTTACTCTTTAGTTTTCTTTTTACTATTTCTATTAAGCTTACTTTTAGATACTTTAAATACTTTATTACTATAGTAATAAAAGCTAAAGAGTATAAGAATAAAAAGTTTAAAAGAATTAGTATTCTAGTTAGTTTTATATAGTTAGATTCTTTATATTAAATCTAGTATTATTTTCTAGAATAAGAAAACTATATATAAAACGTTTATAATATATCTAAATCTATTAGTAACTAGAGTAAGCCTAACTAAAATATAAATAATATATATAATAAAGTCTAAACTTACTATATTAATATTATAATAAACTAAAAAACATTTCTTTATCTAAAAAAGAAAGAAAACCTTTTTAAATAAGAAAGAAAAACTTCTTAAAATAGCTAGTACTCTATTTTAATTTTACTCTTAGCTATACTTAATATTCTTAGTATAATTATAAAAATAGTAGTTACTCTAGTAATAAAAACTATTAAAACTTATTTCTTTAAGAAAACTAAAAGCTAATAGTATTTTAATAGTATTCTAAAAAACTAGAAACTTTTTAACTTATACTAAAAAGACTATAAAACTAACTAAAGCTTTATAAAAATCTATATATTATATAAGTAAAAAGATAAGAAAATATATCTAGTTAATAATTTACTTTTAGATAGCTTAGTTTAATAGTTAAAAAGACTAAAAAAAGATCTTAACTTAAGAAGTTAAAAGCTATTTCTAGCTTTCTAACTCTTTTTTTACTAGCTATATATACCTATAATTTATAAAGTTTAACTAAAATACTTAGCTTATACTAGAGAGGTTTTTAAAACTTAAAATTACCTAGCTATATTTTTTACTAAAAGAGATTAAAATACTAGAATATATCTTTACTAATAGAGAAAGAGTATTTATATAGAATTTCACTAAATATAGCTATATTAATTTATAAATAGCTCTATTATAGAAAATTAAAACTATTTAATATATCACTTAGTAAGAGAAAAGAATTCCTATCTTAAAAGCTTTATAAAGTAAAGTTATTAATATACTTAGATTATAAGTTATATAAGAAATACTTAAAAAGTCCTATAAGTTATATAGAAATACTTAGTTTCTTATTACTAAGAAAGATAGTAATATAAAGCTAATTAACTTATATATAAAACTTAATAAGATTAGTATTAGAGATATTTTTATTCCTTTAAAAGCTAATAAATTCTCTAAAAACTTTACTAACTATAAAATTATAAATCTTTTAAACTTATTCTCTAGATATAACTAGGTTTCTTTTAATAAAAAAGCTAAAACCTAACTATATTTACTACTCCTCTTAAGCTATTTAAGATATATTTTACTATAAAATATAATAAATTTAGTTACTTAGTTTATAAGAATTATTATAAAACTTCTTTATAACCTTATTTTAAATATTTACTAGCTTTTTTTTAATAATATCTCTATTAGAGAGCTGAAAATAGTATATAATAATAACTAGTTTATTAAGCTACTAGAGATATATTTATATATCTTTAAGTACTTTATAAACTTTAATATAATATTTTAGAATTTTAAACTTACTAATACTACTATTTCCCCTAAGAAATCTTATATTTACTAACCTACTATTAACTTTCTTAAATATATAGTAAGTAGTAGGAGATATAAATCTAACTAGAATAAAGTTATTAAGATTCTTAAATAAGAAAAGTATAATAATATTATAGCTATTAAGAGTTTATTTAAGATTATTAGATTTTATTATATATAGATTAAAGACTATAATACTATTTTAGTCCTACTAATAAGACTTCTCTAAAAAGATATACTTTTTAAATAGGGTTTTAAGTAGTAATTAGCTATAGAAACTCTTAAGTTTTATTTAGTTAGCTTTCTATTACTTTAGTTTATTAATTATAATAAAAAAGTAAGTAAGATTTATTTTTCTACTAATATAAGTTCTAAGAGATAGAATACTATCTTTAAGTAATATTATTAGAATAAAAGATATATTACTAAGTATAAAAGTAGAATCTAAATAAATATAGCTTTTAACTATAATATAAATAAGCTAGAGCTTTAGTTAGTTTTATTTACTCTTAAAAAGCTTTAGAATTATCTCTATAAAGTATAGTTTATTTTAGAGATAGATATAAAAGTCTTTATAAACTACATTAATAGTACTATTTTAGATTTACTAAGTATTATCTTTATATAATAGATTACTTAGATTAAGATATTTAACTTTAATATTTAATATATACTTAGTATAATAAATAGTACTATAGATAGCTTTTTATAAAAACTAACTAAAGAATCTAATATTTATAAAGCTAAGTAGAAAGAAAACTTAAATAAAATAATTAATAACTTTATTTATATTATAGAACTAGATAAGAACTTATACTTAAGAGGAAGAGACTTATTAAGTTCTAAATAGACTTAGTTTTAA
Source organism: Colletotrichum camelliae (assembly GCA_018853505.1). Taxonomy (NCBI): domain Eukaryota; kingdom Fungi; phylum Ascomycota; class Sordariomycetes; order Glomerellales; family Glomerellaceae; genus Colletotrichum; species Colletotrichum camelliae. Next base: position 2,963,470 of record JAELVL010000005.1, on the reverse strand, counting down.
AGATCTTAATAAATTACTAAATATCTAGTTTCTTTAAGCTAACTAAGGATAGTAGTTTAATATAACTTTAGTAAGTTTAAATAGTATATAATATAATATATCCTTTAAAATAACTTCTTTTTTTAAAAAGATATAAAAATAAATCCTATACTAAGAAAAGTAGTAAATAATAAAGAAAAGTAAAAAAAACTTATTTAGTATATATATAGAAAGAAGTTACTATAAAAAAGATACTATATATATAAAGCTTAGAAAATAGTATACTTAGGAAAATATATACTAAATAATAAATAACTAGATAAAAAGCTACTTTCTATATATCTAAGCTTAACTATATTAATTTAAAAACCTCTATACTTTTTCTATACTTCTAAGTATTCTTTTTTAGTATATCTATATAGATATCTAGAAGATTAGTAACTATTCTTTAGCTAAAGTTTATAATATATTAACTAGCTATATTAAAGCTTATTAGCTACTAAAAAATATTAACTCTAGAATAATAGCTAAGTTTATCTAGGAAGATATTATTTATTAGTATAAGATCTATAAGCTTCTTATTATTAATAGAAGCTTTAAAAATAAAAAGTTTATTAAAAAGCTTAATTAAATCTATAGGGGATAATATCTTATTATTTTAATATATAACTTAAAAGTAAATAAACTTATTAAAAAAAGTTATTAGCTTTTTATTTATACTTTAATAACTTAGTTAGACTTTAGTACTAAGAATTAAACCTCTATTTTTTATATAGCTCTTTTTACTAATTAAATATTAATTAGATCTTCTACTAGTTACTTCTCTTTTTATTTTATTTATAAATATAATCTAGTTACTCTAATTAAAATAAAAAGTATTACTTAGTAAATACTAAACTAGTTAAAAGTTATAGATATAGAAACTAAGCTTCTTTTATATATATAAATATTTAAATAACTTAATTCTAATTACTATATTACTTTTAAGTATATTATAAAGTAATACTATTAAGTAGCTAAGGATTATAATTAAAGAAATAAATATAGAATATAATACTAAAAACTATAAATAGGAGATATTATTCTTATATAATATAAAGCTATTTATTAATAAAAACTCTTCTAGTAAGCTTAATACTTATTAGCTTAGCCTTTTTTATATTTAGAGAATTTCTCTCTATATATCTTCTTACTTTTTAAAAATACTTATTAAACTACTTATTAAGAAAACTATTACTAGTAACTACTTAAAGAAATTTATAGTAAATAAAAACAGCTATTTAGATAATATCTCTGAAATAAAAATCTAATTAAACCTTAATAAAACTATAGCTAAAATCTTCTCTACTATAAATTAACTAAACTCTAATATACTAACTTTAGCAGAAATTCCTAACCTTAATAAGCTTTTTATACTAGAAGAAGTAGAAATAAATAATATTAAAGCTATAAAAATGTAAATTAAGTAACTATAAAAATAAAATTAAACCTTATAAACTAAAATTAATAAATAGTAGAAGAAAAATAAATTAGTAATAAGTATCTCTATAAAGAATAAAGAATTTAATAACTAATATAGAGATAGAAGAACTAAGAAATAGCTAAATCTATATATTTATAAGTTTTTATCTATTTTAAATAAATAACCTTATATTTAATATATTTATTACTAGTTATTCTTATATTATTTTTATAGTAATATACTACTTATATTACTTCTTTTACTTAAGATATATTTATTATAAAAAAGAGAGAGATATAAAAATAATAAAAACTAATTATATATAAAAACTAAAAATACTAAAAACCTAAAAGAAATTAATACTAATCCCTGAAAATTTCAAACTAAAAATAGACTAAATACTTTATTATATAGCTTTACTATTAGAACTACTATTATAACTTTCTTTACTCCTCTTTTTACTTATAATACTCCTTTAACTCCTATTTTAAATAACTCTTCTATTTTATAATAACCTTAGTTATAATAAAGTATAATATAGCTAGAAAGTCTCTAAAGATATTATATTTATATTATACTTTTAAAATATTAAGCTTATTAAGAAAAAACTATATAGCTAAGAAAAAAGCTTACTCTTAAAGAACTTCTTATTCTTATTAAGAAATAAAATAACTTTATTACTATTTACTTAAAGAATACTATTAGGAATATTCTTCTAAGAATTACTTTTCTTAATATATCTAACTTAGCCTATCTCTTTCTAGTTATAGTTAAGTTTATATAAATAAAATAATCCCTTTTTATAGTAAATATAGTTTAAATAAAACCTATTCTATTTAGTTTAATAAGAAATATACTCTTAGAATAGAAGAGTAATAATAATAGTATTTCTAGCGTTAGTTTTCTTAAATATTATCTCCTCCTATTACTTAAAATACTTATTATAAAGCTAGAGGTTATAAGTATTATATATATAGATTAATAAAGCCTTAATAGCTTTAAACCTATTAAGCTTCTAGTATAACTAACCTTAAAATCTAGTATAGCTATTAGTAATATATACTTCCTAAGTAAAGAATAGCTAATTAGGAAATACTTCTTTATTTTAGATTAAAGCTATATATATTAAAGTAAACTTTATAAATAAATACTAGAACTATATAGTAATATCTTTTTTATATTTATTTAGCTTTAGCTTATTTATAAAATTAACTTTATACTAGACTATATTAATAAGACTTAAAATAGATATCTACTTAAGAGAAAGAGAAACTTACTTATAAGTTAGTTAAAAACCTAGTTAAGACTAAGAAAGAATATATTATAACTAAAGTAGTTATAATAGCTTAATATTAATAATACTTCCTATTCTTATCTTTATAAAAAGTAGTAGTTAGAATAAATAAGAAAGGAAAAAGTTTAAATAATATATTAAAGGTAGTTTTATAGGAATTACTAGAGTTAATCTTAATATCTATATTATAATAATTAGAAGGTTAAAGTTATAGTTATAAAAAGTTAGTTAAGCTAGAGTTTATAAAAATAGATATATTATATAGAAAAAGAAAAGATAAAGCTAAGTAGAGGAAAAGCACCCTTTTATATCTAAAAAGAGAAGTAGTTAATAATAATAAGTAGTTATAATAATTAAAAAAGTATATTTACTATAGTAATCTATTAATAAGATATAAAACTAAACTTAAAAAACTTTTTACTACTAATCTAAGGTTAACTAAGCTAAAAAAAAATATTTATTTAAGTATAAATAGTAAGAATAATAGGGAATATATTATCTAAAAAGCGCTACTACTTATAAAAAAGAAGCTTATTATTTTAAGTATTTTATAATTAATCTTTAAAAGTTCACTTTACTTTAAACAGTTTACTACTATAAATATTAACTTTCTCTTCCTAAATATATTATTATAAACTTAATTATATTCTTTATACTTAAAAAACTACTCTAAAAAGTAAAACTAACTATTATAATTAATAACTAATTTATTCTTTTTCTTCTTACCCCCCCTCTTAATAACTTAACTTTACTTAAAAATCCTACTAATATCTATAATTAAACTAATAACTATAAACTAACTTTACTTTTAGTAAACTACTTTATAAGCTTAACTAGCTTTTTCTATACTTAAAAAGTATAAAATTAGAAAGTATATTAACTACTAGTACTAAAAACTCCTCTTACTACTATCTATAAAAAGAAATATTTTAAACTAAATAACTTATAATAAACTACTTTATATAATAACTTTCTTCTTATAATAACTATTTCTATATTTTATTTTAATACTTTAACTAAGCTTAATTACTTTTATATTAACTTATCTTTTTTTTAACTTCTAAAATATCCCTACTAATTATATTAGTAATCCTTCTATTATAATAAAGCTTTTTCTTTATCTTTAATAATAACTTATTATATCCTACTAATTTTCTCTAATCTCTCTTTCCTTTTAATCCCCTCTTTAATATAACTTCTAGAATAATTTATAAAATATTAAAAAAAATTAAAAATATATATAAAGATCTTTAAATTTATATTCTATATCTATATAAAAAGTAGTTAGTTAAACTTTAAATAAAAATAGATTAAAAACTTATAAGAGAACTTTTAAAAAACTAAAAGTATTTTATTATAGATATTTATTTAAACTAAAAAGAGAAACTTAATAAGTAGTTAAAAAAGTATTATTATTTCCTTTTTATTATTAATAATAGCTACTTTCTTAATATTTAGTTTAGTATAATAGAACTAATTAAAGTACTAATTAACTTTTATAGCCTAAGAAATACTCTTAAACTAGAAGTTACTAGAGACTTTTCTATACTTTAGTAAATATAGAAAGCTTATAATATAATAAATATAAAGCTAATTAAGTAATAAAGTAAAAGTTTCTAATACTCTAATAAGATTTAGTATTAGAATAACTAGAATTAAGCTATATAGGAATAAGTACTTCTAGACTTTTATAACTTATTAAGATATCTTTGGAGGAGTAAAAAGCTAAAAATAGATTATATTAAGTTAGTATATAAACTTATAGTAAGAGATATTAAAAGTAATAAATATATTAAGATCTTTGTTATATAAACCTTCTAGTTTAGTTAGAACTTAGTGTTTTTTTATAAAAAGAATAATAATTTCTTTATAAACTAGAATTTTATTATCTTTATTAGATATACTAAGGTATAAAGTTAAGCTATAGTTATAGTTATTAACTAGAAAAATAGCTTCTACTTTTATTTAGATAGTATTTAAGATAAATATATTTAAGCTATAAAAGTAGGAATTTCTAAGATAATTTTTTAAGATATAATAAAGATAATTAGAAACTAGTATAAAGTCTATAAAGTATTAATAGAGATTTAAAACTTATTAATTATATTTTATTTATTATTCTTTAACTTTAATTTAAAAATAAGTTTAGAGAATTCTAAAACTTATAAAAATATAGTTTCTATATTATTAACTTTATCTACTATATTCTATAAAAAAGAAATTCTAATATTAAGAAGTTTTAGTTATAATAAGCTTTAAACTACTAGATTACTAAGCTAAACTACTATAAATTACTCTATAACTATTAAGTTAAGCTTCTAATTAATAAATTTAGCCTTTATAATAGCTTAGTTAAGAGATTTTAAACTAAGTTTAATTAATTACTAAAAGAGTTTTTAGAAGCTAAAAAAGCTATAATAAAGAACTTAAGGTTTTATAAAATCTAAGAAATATAAGAATAGAGAGAAGAAAAACTATTTCTAGTATAGCTTAGTTTTTTTAGTTATAGAAAGATTAGTATTAATTATAAAGAAAGATATAAAACTAGCTTTAAATATTTATAACCTAGATATCTATTTATAATAAGAAGATCTAATATATTTAACTTCTTCTAAAGATATTATATAAAAGAATTACTTTTTTAAATATTAAAAATAGGAGATAGATTAATAAATATATATAGAAAATATATAGTAAAAACTCTATTATACTAAGTTTAAGTAATATACTTAAAAACTTAACTTTCTTTAAAATTAGAAACTTAGTAAGTATATTTTAAAAGAATTCTTTATCTATTAAAATAACTTTATAGAAGATATTATATAAGTAATATAGTTTTAAAACCTTTATTTAGTTTTAATTATACTAAATAGATAGCTTAAACTTAATATATAATATACTAAAAAGCTATAAGAAAAAGATATAAATAATACTTAGGTTAAGTAAAAATCTACTAAAAAACTTATAAGAAGTAAAACTTCTAATAATAAGGTTTTTAAAGTATAGAAGAATATTATATATATAAAGTAAAGTTAATTAAGTTTTCTCTTTTTACCTAAAAAAAGACTTAGAAGATATATAGAAAAAAATAAAGTTTTAAAATTTCTAGTATTTTAATTTTAAAGTAATAGATTATATAGAAGGTTTTAAAGCGTTAAGTATTATTATAAAACAAATAGTTTATATAAATAGATAAAAGCTTAGTTAACTTTTAATAAAAAAACTAAGTAAATAAGTAAGAAATATACTTATTTTTATAAAATTCTTATTTTTCTTAATAACTTTAGTAACTAGTTTTCTAAAAAAAAGCTACTAAAATCTTTTAACTTAATTTATAGTAAAAATCTACTAAATCTTACTTTTTAAAAACTAAATAAAAATAGGTGTTTTTAAGCTCCTTTAGCCTTAGTTAGCTTTACTTTTTATCTTTTTTCTTAATCTTTATTATATTTCTTAAGTTATTTAAAACTAAAAAGGAGTAGAATACTATAAAAATAATGCTACTAAACTTCTTCTTAGTAGCCTATTTTCTCCTAGGAAGTTATATAACTTAAGAGATAAAAAGGATAGAAGTTATAGATAAAGCATAACTTAGTTAGGTTTATATTTATATACTTATCTTTATATTTTTTATAGTTAGCTAGAAAATTAATATATAAGTATTTAGGTGTTTTCAGGGAGTTTCCTTCTAAAGTGGGGTGTCTAGTATAATTAATAAGTTTTCTCCCTTATCCTGTTACACTATTTGCTATAATATAAGTATTAGTAGACTCTAATTTATAAGTAAGTTAATTTTCTTTAGTATCTTTATAATTATTATTATTAGCTTGCTTTTTAGTAATATATAAACTACTAAAAGCATTTAAAGCTTTAGAAGCTGAAGGAGAAAAAGCAGGGTCTAAATATATTTTTATAGGTTTTTATAGTTATAAAGTTTTTAATATACGTTTTTTAAATAATAAAATAATAGTAAAAATAAAGAAGTTATATAATATAAGTTAGGTAGTAAGTTTATAAGCTATAAGTTATAGTGTTAATTTAAATCTTATTTCTTAGTTATAATTTATAAAAGAGATTCTAAAAGCTAGATAGATAGAGAAGTGTTAATATAAACGTCTTAATATAATAATAATAATATAAGAATAATACTTATTTAAATATTCTATATAAAATAAACAAATAGACCTTTATATATATAACCTTATATAAAAGTGTTTAGTTTATTATAACTTATAACTTTATAAATACTTATGTAATCCCTTATATTATATAATCCTACTTATATAATTAAGAGCTTTATAGCTTATATTTCAGGTTATCTTTCCCCTCTTTTTTCCCTACTTTAGGATGTAACCTGTGAACTATATTAACTAGAATTATCACAATATATTCCTTCTCTATTAATTATCTATACAAATAAATGCCTATAAATACTAAGGATTATTACTTTTTATTATAATATATCTCTATCTATAACCCTATACTATATAGGTATATATACTATGCCTCTGAATACTTTTATACCTATGCTAATAAGAAGAATAAGCTTATTATATATAAATTTATTTTTTAAGTTTATAAGTTTTTAATATAATAGTATTACTACTAATAGTATTACTATTAATAGTATTACTACTAATAGTATTACTACTAATAGTATTACTACTAATAGTATTACTACTAATAGTATTAGTATTAATAGTATTAGTATTAATAGTATTATTAGTAGTAATATTACTGCTAAGTATAATTACTTATATAGTTATATTATATAGACTATAGACTATAGTTTACTTATAAGTTATTTTAAACTTATAATTTATAACTTAAAACCTTAGTCTCTAAGTTAATAATATTAACTATATTATAAGTTATAAGTTATAACTATTATTATAAGTAGCTTATATATAATATAATATTAAAGTAAGTAAGATTATTATTATAGTAATATTTTAGTTATATTTATTAGTAGTATTAATATTATAATAGAAATAGATAATACTTTTATTATTAATAGTAATATTATTATTACTTGAAAGATATCTAAATTTATAGATATGCTTATAAGCTATATTTAATATAATAATATGACTTTAAGAGAAGAAGAAGCTAAAAATAGAGACGAAGATTTTAATATAGACGGCTTAGGCTTATATATAGAGGATAATTTCGAAAGATTTAATCTTTTTATTATATTAGCTAGTTAGTTAGAAGAAGAGAAGCAAAGTAAAGCTTTATATTATATTATTATAAAAGAATATCTTAGTTTAAGATATAATTATTCTACTTTTGAAGAATATTTAGTAAGTATATTAATATTTAATCTAATAACTAGTATTTTATAGTTAAAACTAATTATTAAAGAATACTTTAATATATTCTATAGGAAATAAATTAGCTATAAGGATATTATATAATATAAATAAATATTATATAGAACAAAGTAAATAGAATAGAAATAACTTTAGTAAAGAAGAGTAGGATATATATATTAATAAGGATAAAGATATATTATTATAGTTTTAGAAAGAAATATTTAATCCTATTATTTTTAAGTTTATATTTAATAGGTTTATAGTGTAAGGGACCGGACATCTAGCCCGGGGAAGCTAGAGATAGCCTAGCTAGTAGAGTCTGAAAAGATAGAGAGATTTATAGGTCTAAGGTATAGAACCCTCTATAGTAAGGACTTAGTAAGTACTTACTAAAAACTAAAAATAAGGATTTTAGAAAAAGTAAGTAAAAGTAATATAGTAATACTAGATCTACTTTTTAAGTACTTCTACTATTAGTTTAACCTAACTATAGTTTATAACCTCTAATACTTTTATAATTCTTTTATTTCTATTCTATTTTAAGAAAGTTAGTAATAATAATAGTACTATATACCTAAGTAATACCTACTAATTAAGCTAATAAAACTATAGCTAGTATTTACTAAATAATAAGTAAAGCTAATAGTATAAACTTATATAAAGAGAATAACTCTAGTAAATAATTAGAAGATAATATAAGTTAACTAAGAGAGATAAGAAACTATACTTTAAGTAAAGTTAAGAGCTCTAAAGAGAATAAGCTATTTATATTAAACTTTTACTACTTAGATAATAAATATATATAGAAGAATAGGGAATCTAAAACCTCTTACTATAAATAGGATAAGTTATAAAGCTAGATATCTATAATTATAGCTAATAGGCTAGCTTAAGTTAATAAGTTATAAAAAGTAGATAGCTAGCTACTAATATAGTAAATACTAACTATAATAGCTAATTAGTAAGAGTTTCTAGTTACTATATTAAATAATTAAATATTTACTAAATACTTACTTAAAGTTTATAAAAGGCCCTTAAACTATAATATAGCTTACTTTACTAATAAATCTATAAGTATAATAAGGGAAAATTAGTTTATTATAATAGAAAAAGCTTATAAATATTACTCTAGCTATTCTAATAGCTAGTATATCTAATAAGTATTAAGTATTATAAAGTATACTCTATAGATAGAGTAGTAAATATATTAGTAAATACTTATAAACTTTTTAAAGAGTAAAATAAACTTAAAATAAGAAGATTTCTAAATCTTTATTAGAAAATAATATATTATACTAGAACTATAAAAATAAACTATTATAACGCTCTAAAATAATATTATTAGAGAGATAATAAGAATTTATTATATACTAAACCTACTAGAAATCTATTAACTAAATATTTAGTAAGCTAAGTATAAGTAATATAAAAATATATACCTTTTTTAAAGCTTTATTAGAACCCTTAAAAATAAGCTATTTAAATAAGATATAAATTATACTAATACCTATATTATTACTTTATATAGCTAGAAACTATAAGAAATAATAGAAAGGAGATATATAAGAAGATCTACTAGTTATTTTTGTTAGCACAGGTATAAGAGTATTCAGGGGCGTAGTATATGCGCCTATATAGTATAGGGTGATAGATGGAGATATATTATGATAAAAAGTGATAATCCTCAGTATTTATAGGCATTTATTTGTATAGATAATTGATAGAGAAGGAATGTATTGTGATGATTCTGGTTGATGTTGTTGGCAGGTTACATCCTAAGGTAGGGAAAAAGGAGGGGAAAGATAACCTGAAACATAAGCTAAAAAGCTCTTAATTACATAAGTAGGATTACATATATAGGGATTACGTAAGCATATATAGTTATAGGTTATAATAAACTAAACACTTTATATAAGGTTTATATATAAAAGTCTATTTGTTATTTTATAGAAAATTTAAGTAAGTAGATTATTCTTATATGATTATTATTATTATATTAAGACGTTATATGTTAACAATTTTAAGTTATATAAATAACTATACTTAGGTTTCCTAAACTACTCTTATAAAAGTAGCTTATAACTCTTTTAGTTTATAAACTATAGAGAATACTATTTAGAGACTTTATTCTAGAGTAATTACTTAGTAAACCTTTATATAACTTCTAGCTTTAATAGTAAACTATTAACTTTTAAAGTTCTTAATATTATAACTATAAAAAATATAGCTATATTATATATATTATACTAAGAACTATATATTACTAATAAGTAAAAACTAAAACTTAAATCTAAAATAGAGTAGTATAAGTATAATTATAATACTTTATATAACTAATACTAAAGACTTAGGAAATAAGTAAATATAGAAATAATTCTAAGAAACTTTATACTAGAAATCACTTTAGTTCTAATTAGAAAAACTATTAAAAGATAGATACTTATACTCTAAATATCTAGTAAAGTTAAGCTAGAGGTTAATATAGATATCTATATAGTAATAGATATTATTAGAGAGGATTTTATAGAGAAGTTCTAACTAAAGGAAGCTATAAGTATTATAGTACTAAAACTAATAGACTTTTAAAGAAAGTTTATACTTATAAATAAGGTTTACTAGCTTATATTCTTCTTACTAGATAGTAAAAGTTACTTATAGAAGATCTACTAAGTATTTATTATAAGTTTATATTTAAAAGGAGTAGAGATATCTTTCTATTTAATAACTTTATAAGTTAAGAAAGTATCTATATAAATACTTATATATATACTTAGTTATATAAATATATCTTACTTACTAAGCTAGAAGTAATTATTTAAGAAATGATAGAAAATAGCTAATAAGCTTATATTATATACTTTATAGATACTTTAGCCCTTAATAAGAAAGATATTAATACTTTAAATAACAATTACTAGATAAAAAGTAAGAGAAAAAAATCCCTAAAGAACTTTAAGTATTTATTAATATATTTAATAAAGAAAATACAAAGAAAGTCTTTATAAAAAGAGTAATATACTATATTAAACTAAAACTTAATAAGAATCCCTATATAAACCTATATACTTTATATTAGTAGAATAACTATAAACCTTTACTAAGTATTAAAAAAATAGAAACTATAAACTAAATCTACTACTTTATAAGTACTATAGAAGTACTTATTTTATTTATACTAAAAAGAAATAGTAACTTATAATTATATATAGACTACTAAGAATTAAATAAAATTATAATAAAAAACTAATACTTTTTACTACTAATTAGTAAACTACTAAGTAACTTACTAAAGTAAAGTTTATTTCTAAGATTAATCTAAATAAAGTATACTACTATATTATAATTAATAAAGTAAATAAGTAGAAAACTATATTTAGAATATAATATAAGTATTTTAAGTATATAGTAATATTATTTAAGCTTACTAACGCTTTAGTAACGTTTTAAGTATATATTTATAGAATACTTACTAACTTTCTAAATATATACTATAGTATATACTTAAATAATATTTTAATTTATTTAGATACTAGAGAATAGTATATAAAAAACTTTTATACTATTTTATACTACTTAAAAACTACTAAATTATTTATAAAACTTAAGAAATATAACTTCTATTAAATAGAAATAAACTTTTTAAGATTTTATATTATTTAGAACAGTATTAAAATAAACTCTAATTATATCTAAGTAGTTACTAAATAGCTAGTACTAAAGTCTTTTAGAGATATCTAAGTTTTCTTAGGATTTTATAACTTCTATTATAAGTTTATAATAAAATATTCCTATATTATAGCCTCTATAAATAGTATATTTAAAAGAAGCTAAAATAGTATAAAGTTAGAAGTTTTTATCTAAATAAAAGAAATATAAACTATATTTAAGATATTTTAGAGAGTATTTACTAAAGTATTAATACTAAGATATTATAACTCTATACTAGAAATAAAAGTTAAAATAGATATATTTACTTAAGTAGTATTTAGTATACTTTTATAGAAGTATAAAACTATCTAATACTTAGTAGCTTTTTAGTTAAGAAAACTATTAAATATAGAATAATAATAAGCTATAGAGTAATAAAAGCTTTTTACTATTATTAAGAGCTTAGATTACTAGGCGTAATATCTCTAGAAGCTTCTAGAAAAGTTCTTTATTTTTATAGACTATACTATACTAAAAGGAGTACTTATTATACTTATATAAGATATTTATAGAAAGCTTATATAATAAGTATATTAATTATTAGCTTTTAATTTTAAAATCTAGTATAGATTAGAAATTACTAACTTAGTAGATAGGTTATCTAAACGCTCTAATTATATAATAGAAAATATAAAAGTAGATAATATATTTCCTACCTTTAGAAAGAAACTTAAGTTTATTAGCTAGCTTTTAGTAACTAATTACTAATATATTACTAAGTTTAAAGAATAAATAGCTATTATAAAAACTTATATCTAAGCTATCTAATAAAGTATATAAGAACTTTACTAGAGAACTAGCTCTAAAATTAAAAGGTTTTTACTTTTAAATTAGAATTACTCTATAAAAAGTATTAATAATATATTATATACTACTATATATTTAGCGTTATTACTTACTCTAAAATATATATAGGTATTATATTAACTACTTTATAAGAAAAAAGTAATATACTAGAGAACTTAGGGGGAACTAAAGTTATTATACTAAAATAGTATATCTTATATACTATAATAAAGAAGTTTATCTAGGATAAAATAGTTTATATACTATATCTTAGTATAAATCTTAAATAGATAGTTAGTAGATTATAAACTAAAAACTACTTCTATAGAGATATTATAGCTAAAGTTCACTAAGATACTAAGAAATACTAAGAATATTAACTTAATAAAAACAATATCCTTTAGTTTAAAAAAGACTTATTATCTTAAAAGAAAGATCTCTCTACTATAAAATCTTAAAACTACTATAATATACTAAGGTTAGAGTATATAAGAGTAAATAAAACTATAAAACTAATCTTATAAAAGTTTTACTAGCTATACTTAATAGAAGATATATAGTAATATATTACTAAGTATTTATACTACTAAGAAGTATATATACTATAGTATAAGCTATATAAGCTACTATAGTTATTAGAACTACTAGTATATATATTCTAATAAATCTTATTAGACTTCTTAACTAGTTTACTAGAAAGTTACTAAGATAATAGGATTATTTATAATATAATCCTAGTAATTATATATTAAATAATAAAAGTAGCTTAATTCCTAGTAATAACTAAATAATTAAATATTATAAGTTTAGTAAGAATCCTATATTAAGAGATTAAGTATAGATATAATATACTTAAAGCTATTATTAGTAATTAAAATAAACTAATTACTAACTAATTTTAGTAAGATTAGATAAAAGCTTAAAATATCTAAGAATACTTCTCTATAATATAGTATCTTTAAATAGATAGCTAGATAGAGAGGATATATTAAATATTAACTATATACTTTATAAAGTTTAGTAAAAGTTTATAGGACTAATAAGTAATATAATATAATTAAAGCTAAATTCTTCTATAATAATAATAAATATACTACTATTAGTATATCTTTATTTAAAGTATTTATAAGATATTACTCTAGAATAGTAGATTTCTACTTACTAAGTATTAAGATTAGAACCTAAGAAGTTAAAGAAAAACTTAAGAAGTTAATAGAAGTTTACTAAAAAATAGCTAAAAACTAGTAATATACTACTAAAATAAAAGCTAAGAATATTAATACTAAAAGAAAAGTATAATTATATAATATTAGAGATATTATAGAACTTTCTATAAAGAACTTCTATTTTATAAAGGTTAGTAAAAGCTTACTCTATAATTTATCTCTATACTAGTTATAGAAGTTATAAGCCTAAATACCTATAAAGTCTAATTTCTAGAGAAATATAATAAAATATATATCTTCTCTATTGCTTTATTTAAGCTATAATATAGCTAAACACTTACTAAGAAGCAGCTTCTGAATTTTTAAAAAAACCTAGAAGAATAAAAAGTTAAAAATTTATTATAGAGAAATACTAAAAGACCTCTTATATTTAGTTAAATAGAAAAGCTAGCTAGTAAAGTATAATATCTAGAAGTCTAAAGAATACTTAGTAAATACTTTATAAATCCTTATTAGATTTAAGAAGTAATAATATAAATTATATTATAAATAGAATAATAAGTAGTATAAGAAATAAGAAAGTTAATTAACTATAGAGTAACTGAAAAATATTAGAAAAAAAAGCCCCTATAAAAGTAATATAAAAAACTATAAATATCTAACCTTATACTTATATAATATAATCTACTATATTTTTACTAAAGTTTACTTAGTACTACTACTCTTTACTACTATTACTCTTATTTTTATAGTTATTACTACTATTCTTACTCTTATTATCTCTATTACTACTATTTTTACTATTACTATTATTCTCTAAATTTTTACTAGTAGTATTACTATTTCTACTCTAACTACTACTTTTAATAGGACTATTAAAGTTACTATCTTCTCTACTAAAAAACTTATTTTTATTATTAGTAGTAATTTAATACTAGTAAGCTATTACTAACTCTTTATTAACCTTTTTATAAGTATTAAGTTAAAGTATAAAACTACTACTAATAACTTTAAAAATAGAGATAGGGGTATAATAGTAAGTATTATAAAGTATATAAGAACTTTAAATCTTTAAGAACTTCTATATAAGAAGCTTAGATATATAGTTATTACTACTAGAGAGCTAAGTTATAAAAACCTTACTAAAGTAGTTAAGAAAAGTAGCTTAATTAAAGATATAAGACTTATTATATAAATAAGTAGAAAGAATATTATTAATCTATAATATAATCTCCTAGATAAATACTTTATTTATAGATTAATAAGCTATTTATAAATAAATATTAGATAAATAAAAGAAAAACTAACTATAAAGTGAAACTTATATTAAGTAAAACTTATAGATATACCTAAATATATAAAGTAGAAGTCTTTTCTATATTTATAGTTAATAGCTAGTTATTATAGTTTTTAGAACTAAGCTTAAAGCTAGTAAGGTTTACTAACTAGTTATAGAGATATTAGAGAAGGTTTTAACTCTACTCTATAGCTATAAAGATATAGAAGATTTTATACTAATAATACTACTTAGTAATAACTATATAAGTATAATGCTTAACTTAGTTTTAGTAGAAATAAATAGTAGAAATAAAATAGAGAGAGATCTAAAAAAGAGAAATATTAGTCTATACTTTCTCTAAATAATTACTAAACTCACTTTATAGTACTTAATACTATAAACTTAGTATAACTTATAAATATAGTTACTATTATTTTAGTAAGTATAAATAACTTAAGCGCTTTTAAGTAGCTATAATATATAAGTAATATAAAGCTTATTACTACTTACTTAGTTATACTAATAGTTACTATTACTAAGCTTATTCTTATTAGAGCTATACTTTTTAAGTAGTTAGTAAATAAAGCTTTTAATACTTATAATATTAGTTATAGAAATATTAAAAAATAAAGAAAAGTTTATAAATATTCTAAAAAACTTAATAAAAAGCTTATAAAAATATAAAAATTATTATTAAAGGATATAATATATTAAAGAAAAACAGAACTAACTCTAGGGTAGAGAGAAGCTATTACTTTATAAGTAGTTAAAAAGCTTTATTAAATAATTATAGAAGTAGCTATAACTTTAAATCGTATAAATAGTAGTTATTTACTATAGTAAGTATTACTTATAAGAAAATAAGTATAATAAATTAATAATAGTAGTTACTATCTAACTACTTAATAGGTTTATAATATATCTATTTAGAAGGAGGATAATAGAATAAAAACAAAGCTATTATAAAGATATTATTTAAGAGAAAGCTTACTAAATAAAAAGTAAAATATAGGAAATAAAACTACTACTATAAAAATAACTATTCTCTTTTAAAAATAATAATAGGATTCCTTTAAAGTAGCCTTAAAAAAGCTATAAAGGGGCTTAAAAAGAAAGAAACTATAAAAAATAGAACTAAGGCTTTATTATTACTACTAAACTTAATAGCTCTATTATCTTTTAGTAAATAAGTAGTAAATAGCTACTATACTAAATAATAGAGATAATAGTAATAATACTAAACTTTCTACTTAAATAATAGAGAAAGATAATAATAGAAGATAAGCTTTAATACCTAACTTTATAGTAAGGATTACTATAATTAGAAAGAAGATAATTATAAGAGACTAAATATCTAGCTTAGAGAAGCTAGAGATAGCTTAGTTAGTAGAGACTAAAGAAATAAAGAAATTTATAGGTTTAAAGTATAAAACCCTCTATAGTAAGGACCTAGTAAGTACTTACTAAAGACTAAAAATAAAGATCTTAGAAGAAGTAAGTAAAAGTAGTATAGTAATACTAAACCTACTTTTTAGGTGCTTCTATTATTAGTTTAACCTAATTATAGCTTATAGCTTCTAATACCTTTATATATAGAAGTAAAAAATAGTAGCTTAGAGTAGTATATTATAAGTTTTTATATAGTATATAATATATATAATATATATTTTTATTTAGAATTAGTTATATAAGATTTAAAATATATATTTATAATTATTACTTAATATATATATTTACTTTATATAGTGCTTAACCTATATAACTATATATATATATATATAATTATTATAATTTATATATATTATTTTTAATATTATTAATATTAAATAATATAATATTTATTAATTTTATTTTATATTAATTAATAATAAATTATTGTTTAATATTTGCTGCTTATAAGTACCTCTGAATAACTGAATATTTAGCATAATTACTAGTAGAATTTTACTAGGAAATTCCCCTTATTAATTAATATTATTAAAATTATTCGCGTTGTAAACTACTTATAGGATAAACCCCACCTCGCTAAGTGTCCTTCAGGGCAGGCGCTTTGACCTAGCGGTTTAGGCGTTAATTATGTGTTAAATTTCCTATGTTGGCGTTATTGTTTTTGTAAGAGCTTGGGTTCGAATCCCGTTATAGTCACTTTTTTCGAATTTCTTTTTTTATTTTTTTTTATTATTTTTTTAATTAGTTTTAATTTTTTAAAGGTTTTTTAAGTGCTTAATAATATTAATACTACTAATTATACTATTAATACTAGTAATAATACTAGGAATATTAAAGCTATTAATATTATTATTAGTATTACTAATACTATTAATACTACTAATACTATTAATACTATTAATACTATTAATACTATTAATACTACTAATACTAGTAATACTACTAATACTACTAATACTACTAATACTACTAATACTACTAATATTACTATTAATATTAATACTAATAAAACTATTTATATATTACTTTTACCTCTTTATATATATTAGGTTTTATAGTCTTTTAATAAGTTATAATCTTTAACTTATAAGCTATAGTTTAAACTTTTTTATATTATAAAAGTATATATATCTTTATAAAATTAAAATATATAACTTAAGATTTTAATTATAAACTATACTTTTAGTTTATACTAGCTAAAAGCTTAAGTAAGTAATATAATAAATTATTTTATAATTTAATTTTAAATTCTTTAATTACTAATTTAATACTAGTTAAAATACCTTCTTAAACTTTAAATACTATAGCTATTTCTATCTATAATAATAATAGAGATATAGCTGAGGTTTTTACTTATATTAATAGTATATTTCAATATATTAAATTATATTATAATAATATATTTAATTAACTAGATAAATATAATATTAAAGAGAAAGAAAATAAGCTTAAACGTTATAAGTTAGGCTTAGAACCTTACTTTCTTAACGAAAAACCTTATAATAAGGTAGAAACTTTAAAAGCTATAATTAATAAGTATAAAGCTATATATACTTCTAAATTATATTTAGAAATTATTAATAGTATTATATAGGAATTAAATTTAAGCTTAAATAGTTAGCAAGCCTTTAAATCTAAATTAAAACAAATTAAAGTAAGTAAATATTAATTATTAATATAAGTGATTATATAAGATTTAAAAACTAATTATTATATTAATATAGATTAATTTAATTTGTGAAATTCCTAGGAATATAACTAATATAATTACTTTATCTATTAGTAATTATAAGTTATAGAATAATAGTTATAAAAAAGAATCTGTTTTAGGTATTTAGAATAGTATAGATTATTTAGGAACTTTATTTAAAGATAGATTTTAGTATTATATAACTTATATAGTTAGTTATAATTTACTATAATTTAATTAAAGACTTATAGTAAACTTATAGTACTACTATAGTATATATAGTATATATAGTATAATATAGTACTAAAGTACTATAATATACTATTTTAATATATTTTATAAGTTTTATAAGTATATATATATATCTTATACTATTATATTATTATATAAGTTAAATATATATATATATATATATATAAGTATAAAGGATAAATATTATTTTTTAAATATTTTAAGAATAATATTTAATTCTTAATATATTTAAAGATATTATTATTATATTTTATATATAGAGTCTATATAGAGAAAAGTAATTATTTATTAAATTTAATATATTTAAAATAGTATATATAGTATATATTAAGTAGAAATTTATAAAAAGAAAACACTATATATAATAAAATTAAGTAATTTAAGAGAATTATATTAATACTTTATATATATATTTATATATTATTATTTAAATTTAAGAAGAAATCTAGTATTATCTCTACTATTAATAAGAGTAAAGTAGTAGTAAAAAACTAGTAGTTAGAATACTACTCTAATATTCCTATTTTCTTAACTAGTTATTTAACATCCGTATATAAAGTAATCTAAGCAAAAATTATATTATTTAAATACTCTAATTCCAGAAATTTAAACAGCAGTATTTTTTTAATTTCTAGAGGTAGTTTAGATTTAATATAGATTAAAACGTCTATTTAACCCTCTTTTATTCCCCCTTTAATATCTCTTCTAATCCTTAAGCAATTTAAGCTAAAACACTACTATTTAGTATTAAAATAGCTTCTCTTTCTAATTCTATAGGTTTAAAGCCTATCCCTTACCCTACTTCTACCCTTAAAGCCTTCTATAATTAGCTATTTAGCTTTATTAGCTCTATAATTAATTCTACTACTACAAAGCCTTCTTTTAACCTTTCCCTTATTATTCAGCTTTTTAAGGCTGAAATTAACACTAATTAGAACCTTTTTAACCTTTCTAAGCTAATTAGTAATTTTCCTAGATTTTCTAAGGATTTATTAAATATAAACTCCTTTAAAAACTAAGTTAACTTACTTACTAAGATTCTCCCTTCTACTCCTCTCTAAATACCTAAAAATAAGCTTATTTAGACCCCTAGAAAGTCTCCTAGGCTTAAAATTCAGATCTAATTACTCTCTATAAGTTATTATTATTTATTTAATTAATATATATTTAAATATACTAATATTAAAAAGCCTTAAAAGAAATCTAAATATATAGATTTTTCAGGTGAGATTTAAGCTGGATTTAAATATAAGAAGTATAAGAGGGGTTTTTTAACCTCTATAGCTTTAAAAATATATTAGAAATAAGCTAAAAAGTAAGGCTTTTATAAAAAGTATTTTTAACTATATAGTATAAGTTAGAAGTACTTTTTTAAGTTAAATACACTATCATTACTATTTATAGTACTTTATATATTTAATATATTAAAACTAGATTTTTTCTATATTTTTCTAGGTTTTAAAAGAATTATTTAAACTTTTATAAATATAAAGTAATATATTATTATTTTTCCTATTCAGAGGTACTTAGAAATACTTAGCAGTTCTAGAAAGATAATAATAAGAAGTTATATTTACTTAAAAGCTATTATTCTATACTTTTATAGTTTTTTTTAATATATAGTTATATAATATATAGTATACTATATACTATAACTATAGTAGTATATAGTATAGTTATAATATAAACTTTTTCTTTATAGTATACTATATACTATAACTATATACTCTGTAGTATACTATATACTATAACTATATATAGTTCTATAGTACTATAATATATAGTAGTTAATGCTCTGATTATTAGTAGTATACTAAAATACTACTACTTTTAAGACTAAAGAAGTTAGTTATTTTAACCTAATAGTAAAAAACCTCTCTTATTATAGTATTATATTAGGAGTTAAATATATAACTTATATAAATATCTATATTTTTTATAATTATTTATAGTATTTATTAGTTATTTAAAGTAAGTAAGCTATTAAAAAGGTTTAGTTATTATATTTACTAAGTACTACTCTAGCCTAGTATATAACTAAGCTTACTATACTAGAAAAAGCTAGCTTTTTAGTTAGACTGTTATCTCTTATAGTAGAAGTATTATAAAAACGCTTTAAATAGAACTCTTTAAATATACTATAGGCGTTTTATAGATAAAAGCTTACTATCTAGTACCTTATTTAAGGATATACTATACAGCTACCCTATATAGCATAGTAGTGTACGCTTAGTAAGCCTAAGCTTTCTAAAACGTAGGCGTCGGTTCGATCCTAGCTATAGGAACCCCTTTTCCTCTCTTCTGATTAGTTAAGAAGCTTTGTGTATATAAGGCTACCCTACATTACAGGACCTATATATATAATAGGGCTACTACAGTCGTTAACTAATAAGGAGTAATATATCCTGAGACTAGTATTATTACTTTATCTATATACCGCGCTTATAGCCTGGGTTTTATTCCTATAAAAGGTTTCCTAGCAGCGTATAAGCGTATAGTATTAGATTAGATAGTATAGTAATTTAGGGGGGGCCTTAAGCCTCTAAAAAAACCTAGTATAGGGTGAATTGAGGGGCGTATACCTTTACGTCAGTTAATTATACTATACAGCTGTTTATATAAACTATAATTTATAATACTTATAATGCTGAAATTAAAGACTTATATATCTAACTAAAAGTAGTTTTTAAAGTGTTTAATAGTAAAATCTAAGCTTAGCTAGATAAGTTTATATATATAACTACTTTAGTATAGTTCTTTAATAAAATTAATAACTAAGAGAGTATTTTTATATAAATAGCTATAGATTGCTACCTATAATAAATATAGTAACTACTTCTAGCTCTAACTATAGTAGTTTAAATATTTCATACTTATATATTCTAGCTATATAATAGAACTCCTACTCCCTACTTAAACTAATAAGCAGAATATAATATCTACTAGAATAATAATTTCTCTAGATAACTAATATAACTTTAGAACTATAATATTCTATACAGCTAGTATTAAAGGTACTAGAACTAAAGCTATAGAAACTAACTTTACTAATAATATAGATATCTCTAGCTTATAACTCCCTATAATCTACTTATAGCTAATAGATAGTAAGCACTTAGTAATTAGTAATAGCTACTAAAGGACTAAAACTAATAGAACTCTAGCTATACCTCCTAATAAGGAGCTATCCTAGCTATAAACCTATAAAAGTAAGCAGCTAATCCTCAGAATATATAATAGTATAGCAACTACTATCTAGCTTAATAACCTAAGTATATTACTACTTATATAGCTAAAGAAGATATAGAAGAGGATACTTCTCTAATACTTCCCTATAAACTAAACTTATAAATAGATCCTACTAGAGTAGAATAATTATCTAATAAATCTATAGTAGTAAGCTTTAATTTAGTTAATATTAAGCTAGAAATTATAGTTAACTACTTATTAATACTAATAGAAGAGTTTTATAATACTACTTATTTTAGTATTATAACTTCTAACTTATATAGATATTAAACTTACTAAAAGGAGTTCTTATTAAGTAATAAGCTATTTAATTATCTAAGTTAATCCTATAGAGTTTCCCTCTAATAGGACCTTATAGAGACTAATACTAAGTATAGTTACTGCGAGGTATCTAAGATACTAATACTTAAGAATATATTACTTATAGTCCTAGATCTTATTAACTATAACCTACTAATACTTTTAAAAAACTACTAACTAATAATATTATAGAACTAATAGAAGAGCAAGTAACTATACTAAATAATATAGATAAAACAAACGTAAAGATATCTATTAATATATCTATAGTAGATATATCACTAGATTTAGGAATAGGATTTAAAGTATATAAATATATATATATATACCTAAATTTAACTATATTACTTAAAAATAAGATAGAGGAAGAAGTATATAGAGATACTAACTATAGCTATACTTTAGTAGATAAGATATAGCTATAGAACACTTACCTCTATTTATAAACTAGACTATAGTTATAACTACTTACTATATATAGGATTAGTTTAGATTACTATTAGATAGCTAAATATATTATTTTTCTTTTTTACTTCTATAGTATAAATAATAAGTAGCAGATATATACTTACTTTAATTATAAAGTGTTATTAGTTTCTAGACTATAAACTAAGATGTTTATTAGTAATAATATCTTAGTACTAGAAAAATTTAATATTTAACTATTTAAAACTACTGCTTATATTAACTTATATAAGGTTATTATACTTATTTATTATAAGCTGTAAGTAAGACTTCTAATTAAGTAATAGTGTAATTAGCTATTATAATAACTATATCTCTAAGATTATTATAATTTTCTTTATTATTTACTATACTTAAGATACTGCTGAGGATTTACTCTTTAAGTTTATAATACATAATAAGTTTGCTAGCTATATTATAATTATAATAATAGATATAGTATATATAGTAGCTATTAATAATATAAATAAGCTACTACTTATCCTTATTAAAGCTAAGGTAAGTATTTTGAATTCTATTAATAATAAAGTTTATGCTTAGCAAGTTATTAAAAATAGATCTAAATTAGCTATATTAGCTAGTAAGGATATATTAGAAAGTATCTTTAATAATAAAGTATTTAGACTAGTACTAGTAGAAGTATTAGATAAGACTTAAACTAAGAAGTATATTAGTAGTATTATAGTTTGTGATAAAGATAGATATATAGACTATTTTATATTATTACTAGATAAATTTATAGATATTTTAGGGATAAAGGTTTTATAGATATCTCTTAGAATTCATAGATATATATTAACTTAAAACCTAGATAGAAAGAGTAGCTGCTAAAAACATATAAAGTATATAACTTAGGAGTAGCTAAATAAGATATTATCTGTTATACTATAGGTAAACTTAAGGAATAGGATAAGGTGTTCTAGATATTAAAATAAGTGCTATTTTTATTCTTAGTGTTTATAGTTTAGAGAGAAGTAAATAAAAAGTAAAAAAGATAGATAGTTATTAATATCTATATTCTTAATAAGATTATACTTTCTAATAATTACTTAATAAGGTTATAAAAAGATATATTTATATTAATTAAAAATAAGAAGTTTATTATAGTTATAAATACTAGTATATTTTATTACTAATAGTATATTTACTTAGAGTTAGAGGAAATATTTATTATTGCTACTTAAAATAGATAGTATACCTTTTAATATACTATTATAAGCTATAAAAATAGTAATATATTTATATAAAAATAAATAGATAGCTTATTTAAAAGTATTATTATATATTCCTATAATAATATTATTATAATATTAGATATATTAGAGGATTATATAAATAACCTCTAGATAATATTCTATGCTATATAGAGATTATTAAGCTGCTTAAAACTAAGAAGATTAAACTACTTTACTAATATATAACTAAAGATAGAGTTAGGATTATAAGTAAAAATCCTAAGTAAAAAAGATAGTTAAGTATTATTAACCTTATACTTATTACTAAGGAAATCTAATTATTTAAAGAAGTATATAAGAAACTCTTAGAGTATATTATAGTTCACTATTATAATTCTAAATAGCTACTATTTATAAACTTTAATATTTCTAGATCTAGTATTAGTATAGTAATCTACTATATAAACCTTCCTATACTTCCTAAAATTATAGATATAGAAAGGAAAGTAATAACTATTCTACTTTAAATATTAGTCTAACTTATTATTTACTTATTATATATACTATTTAATATAGAGAAGAGATATTAGCTGATAGAGATAGAGATATTTAGTCTTATTTAGGCTCTAAAGAAAGCTAAATATATAATAGTTATATTATAATATCTAACTATAGTAATTACTAATTATATATCTATCTTAGATTTATACTAGTAATTAGATATTACTTTATTAATTATTATAAGTACTAGAAATAAAAAGCTAATTTATATTATAGAATATATTAGTTAATTTAAACTGTAGATTCTCTATAAAGCTAGTAAGATATATATAATCCCTGATACTTTATTATAGTTACTTATAGAACCTAGCCTTAATAATTTATTACTTTCTACTAGTAAACTTAATATTCTACCTAATAATATATAGGAGGAATAAGTAACAAATATTTAAGTATAAATAGTATTTATAAGTATTAAGACTATACTAGCTCTAATAATTAAGTTCCTACTAATTTAACTCTATATAGATAACTATAAAGATAGAGGAAATCTAGCTCTAGTAATAATATAAGAAGGAATAGATACTATTATCTTAGGAATTAACCTAGCTTTTAAGAATAAAGTTATAGCTAAATATAAGTAGGACTTAGTTTTCAGCTTAATTCTAAAAACTATTTAGGTGAACTTAAAGCTTAGTAAGGAAAACTAAGTAAACCTGCTATTTTAGCTTTATAATTCTCTACTATAGAAGACTATAGCTAGAATACTAAACTGCTTATATATCTTATAGAGTTATTTATAGGATGTTTTTAAAATAGTATATAGAAATAACTATATAGGCTTTAGTAAGTTTATAGATCTATTACTTAGGTATTATATCCTATATATAACTAGATAACTAAAGAAATATATTATAAGCTATTTTAAATACTTCGCTTATAAGCTATAAACTTACTAGCTATATAGAAATATATAACTAATTATTACACTTCTATACCCTTACTATATAATTACTATTAATTTTATCTTAGGATTACTAATAACTAAGAGAGGATATAACTATATTATATCTATTATAGATAAATTCTTAAAATAGGTTAGCTTTATCCTTAGTAAGAAAACTAATACTATAGAGATATAAGCTTTATAACTTATTAACTACTTCTTACTATATAACTAGGAACTACTTAAGATTATTCTTAATAACTAAGATCTAAAGTTTCTCTTAACTTTATAGAAGTATATCTAGAGATAACTTAGTATTAAACTATTATACTTAACTATATATTACTTATAAACTAATAAATAGAGTAATATATAAACTTAACTATTAAATCTACTTTATAAATATATTTTATAGTAATACCTAATACTAATAAGTAAGATATAATACTATATATCTAATTTAAAATTAATAATTTAAAGTTAGCTTCTACTATATAGTTACTAAATAAAGTAGTACTTAACTTCACTCTAAATAATATAGCTAATATTATCTCTATAAATATTAATAAGACCTTATTAGAACTCTATAGCTAACTATAAGTATATAATACTATTATTATAATAGTAATAAGAGCTAAATCTTACTATAACTATAAAAGCTACTATAATTCTTTAAAGTTAGATAATAAGTAATATTATAACTATATAAAGGCTACTTAATACTATAAGTAATAACTCTTAGAAAGAAATATAAATAATAGTATACTAAACTATATATTATTATAGAATAAATAAGCTACTTTATATACTAACTATAACTCTCTAATAATATATAAATTTATAATATTATTTTAGTTAACTATCTTAAACTAGCTTTATTTCTTAATATCTATAGCAGAATATTACTATACCTAGGACTTATTATTCCTATTAATATATTATAACAGATTATTAATAACTAAATAACTAGAAATAGAATAACTTAATATTTAATTAAGTTAGAAGGCTTTAGTAATAAATACTTCTAGTAAACTATACTACTCTAAAAATTTATTATAATATAAGACTATAGGGGTAGCAGATAATATTTAATCTAGCTTAATAGATTTATATACTAATATTAAATAAAAGATCTAAGCTATAATAATACTTAGCTTATTCACACTTTCTATAAATTATTATAAGTACTTTCTATAGTTAACTAGAGGTACCTTTTATTATAACTTAGAATAGTATATACTTTCTTTCTAAGAAATAATAATTATTTAAATTAGCTATCTGCAATTCAAGATACTTTTTCTTCTTTCTTACTAAAACCTTACTATTTATAGAGTTTCCTACTATATAGAGTAATATTATTATTTATTAATATTACCTTAGTATATCTTATAGACTTACTTTTTAATTTAAACTTAAATTATAGAAGTTACTATAACTAATAATATAGAGTAAGAAAGTATAGCTAGTATAAAAATAGTAACTTCTATATTACTTATACCTACTTAATATAATAATAAATTTATATAGCTAGAGGTAACTACTAATATTAAGTATAAAGCAGGAATAACCTAGAGTATAAGACTTAATAAAACTACTAACTATAATAATTATACTTTTAATAAGACTATTAAAAGTATAATTAACTAAATTATATAAGATATTAATACTATATTCCTTATAACTCCTAATATAGTAGCTAGGAATATAATTAAAGAGGTATAAAAAGTCTACCTAGCTGCTAATAAGATAATTTAAGAAGTAGAGAACCTTATAAGTATAAATAATAATAATATAGCTAACACTATTACTAAAGATAATATTATTATAATAGCTTATAAGTATAATAATAGTACTATGAAAGCTTAGTAAAAGATAGTTTTCTAGTACTATAATAAGACTATTTATTATAGGTTTTAATATAGAATAATACTAACGCTTAATAGAAAGTATTTATATATATAAATAAGTTAATAAAAAGAAAGGTATTATTTATAATAAGAAGTAGTTTAAGAAAGGAACCCCTTAACTTATACTTACTAAGTAAGTAAAACCTAGAAAATTCCAGCTATATAATCTTTAAGTTATAGTAAAGGATATAATAGAAGCTGAGAAAGTAGAGAAAGTAGTAATATAAAAGATTACTAAGAAGTAACTTACCTCTATAGGTAATAATAAGAATATTATAACTAAGAATAATATAGCCTAACTAGCTAGGGGAAAGTAGTATAAAAGTAAACTTTTTAAATAAGATATCTCTAAAGCTAAATAGTTCTAATATAATATAATATCTAAATAGAAATAGATCTTATATAAATAAAATAAGAATAATACTTAGTATTAGTATACTAAAAAATATACTATTATTATAAACCATATTATTATATAATAATAATAAAGAGTATATCTTTCTAGCTAATAAGAAACTAGTACTACTTAAGGTAGTAAACTATTTTATAGAAAAAATTATAGAGAGTAGTAATATATTATTATATAGAACTTATTATAAGATTAAAAATAGTCTAAAAACTAGAGTAAATATAACCTAATAAGATATTCTAGCTATAATAGCTACTTATTATAATAATCACACCTAATAATAGAATAGAAAGAAATAAAAGTATATCTAGAGGATTTTTAGATTTTCTAAATATTTTAAAGAGAATAAAATATTAACTAATAATACTAAACTATATAAATTAGTAGCTACTATAGGAATTCCTATAAGAAGAAAGCTTAATATTAATTTTAATATAGATATACCTATTACTATTTATTAACTAACTCTAACTTTTTTATATATCTATATATATATTAATAATATCTATATAGAAATATAATAAGAAGACTTTACTATAGAATAAAGAGTATAAAAATAGAGAATATAGACTATAGTAATATTAGAAATAGTTCTTTATTAGATATTATTAAGAATATAGGATTATAATTAACTATATAGTAATATTTTTCAGTTATTTCTTTTTTTTATAGATTTTAAGCTTTAAAGATAAAGCTTATTACGTAGAGGGGGATACTGCTAGTAGTAAGGGCTTATAGTGGCTAGTACTAGTAGCTATAAGTACTTACCCAGATAGCTATATAGAGATACTAAGCAACTTTGACTATATATCTCCACCCCTATGTGTGGCTACAGCACCTTATGTTCCATGACAGCGTCCGAGCTACTGGGCTGGCTGCATGCTGCAAGCTGCAAGAGGCTGCACGTTGCAGCCAGTGCCTTGGATCGGCGGCTGCCGGTCCCTCATCAAGGGGGGCAGCACACCCACTGGATCGCCCCGTCAGGCACAGAAGTGCATCGGTCTCGGGACGTCCGCCAGTAGTATTGTTTGCATTTGTAATGGTGTACTGACCGCGACGGAGTCACAACTTGAAAGGCTTACCGCTAGTCGAGGGGGATGAATTGAGTAAGACATTCGGAGGAGCTGCAGTGGTGATGATGTTTACAGGTCCAGGTGGACCGAGTCAAGAATGTTGCCCCATCTTGTTTGGCACGGACAGTCAGTCAATTGAGTGCAAAGAAGGAGAAAGAAGTCAAGTCATCCTGGGTCCCTGAAAATAGCTGGAGGTAACAATTGACGAGCGTACTGGATGGAATCATGGATGGGTGGATGGATGCACCAACGCACCCGAGCACAGGGTCAAGGGAGGCAGACCTAGGCTGACCATGCTCGATGTCATGGAGCCTGGGGTCTGTTCGTATGGATATTCGCATGGAGTCCATCTCTCTCTGCCAATTGACCAGCAGAAAGAGAGGCTTTTCTGATTTCTCACTCGGTTTGCACGCATCGCTACTGGCAGAGGGCTCTTCAAGGCCGTCATCGCCCACCCGTCCAACGCACAGCTGTGGCTCCCGCCCCCTGGAAGAGTCCACACCAAGTTCCACTACCTTAGCGTCCTGCCAGCCCAGCAGCTTTCCCGTCCCCAAGCGAGACAGCCGGCTCCAAAAAAACACGATTGGAAACTGCCAACTGCACACCATACACACCCGAACTACCGACATCACACTACGACCTGGGAACCACCTCGCCGGACACATCGGCCAAAAGACATCACATCCAGCATCCGAACATTTCATACTAGCATAACTAGAAGCACACTTACGACAAGGTTCCGTCCCGTACCGAAGACAAGGCAGGGCCGCACCACACTAGCAGTCTAGCTCACACCCCCCTCCGGGACGGAGAAGACGTCGACGAGCAGCAGCAGCAACACCACCACCAGAGCCACCCCACCAAGTCCACAGTCCACAGTCCACAGTCCACTCACACCAAACTCGCCTCTTCCCTGTCGCCTGCTGCGCTGCTTCTTGGTCCTGTTTCTGCTTGCCGACCCAGTTCGCTTCCTTCTTCCTGCCGCCTTGGGCTAATAGCCACCGGCATCGGTTGGCACCTTGACTGAACAGCCATGAGCCTGCGAAAACCCTCTGGCCACAAAAGCAAGCCCGCGGCGCCTTTTCCTCCCGACCCTGATGCCGATACCGTTGCCTTGCCTCTAGCCACTCTGCCTCTTGCATCTGCATCTGCATCTGCTTCCACGCACGACACTGACAACTTGAGGCCGTCTACACCCTCGCCCTCCTCGTCGACCCCTCCAGTCGCAGTAGACGACCCATATAACACAACCCACCACCACCAACGCTCTAACCCGTCTACCCTCCGAAGCCGTCCCTCCCTCCTGTCCCACGCCTCGAGCGCCGCCGAACATGCTGACGATACGGACGACCCGGCCCAAGAATCTCCCTCCCCGAATCTAGACGACGGCCCCCCCATGCCTTCGAAACCCTCCCTACTGCGCTCCGCGCCCAACGACGCTCCGTCCTACGGCGCCGTCTCCAACGACCCGAGTCGCAATGTGTCACCCACCGGGAGTGACTCCCGGACCGCTAACTCACATCCCCTACGTTACGTCTCCGATACCACCAGGTCGGCTTCGTCAAGGTATTCCGCCGCCTCAAGACAAAGCTCCCGTCTGTCACAGGACGTCGACGCTGCCGCTCTAGCAACTGGCTTGGACGGGCGCTTCGGAGTCACACAAACCACCGTAACAACAAATATGCTCCAAGACGTAAAGTCAGATGCGGCTGAAGATGAGGTGGACTATGATGACCTCTCTGGGAGCGAGCCCGACGATGATCCTGTGGATAACTCTCCGCACGAGGTCGTACGCGCATCTGTCCCACCAACTGACGATATCACCTTGT
Source organism: Colletotrichum camelliae (assembly GCA_018853505.1). NCBI lineage: Eukaryota > Fungi > Ascomycota > Sordariomycetes > Glomerellales > Glomerellaceae > Colletotrichum > Colletotrichum camelliae. Next base: position 2,933,236 of record JAELVL010000005.1, on the reverse strand, counting down.
CCATAAGCACTCCGAGGATGTGGACGCTCTCCGTCTTGTTTTCTGTACTCGGTTCTTCCACCAACTTGTTTTTCTCGTTACGATACCCTAGCGTTGCTATTACCCCCGTCATCGCCCTGCTGCTTGTCCATCCGCTCGCTCTCATGTGGGACTACTTTCTCAAGTTTCCAAGCGACCCCCCGGAGGAGTTTGTCGACGGTGTTCTTCAGCCTGACGCGGACGGCGGATCACCCCCGAAAAACCGACTGACCCGGCTGCGCAGGTGGTTGGCGCAAGGTCGTTGGAACGAGAAGGAGCACACCTGTGTCTACGTGAGCAGCAATGTGTCCTTCGGTTTTGCCTTTGCGACCGACGTCATTGTCGAGCAGTCCATGTTCTACAAGCAAGAGGCGACCATCCCCTACCAGCTGCTCCTCATTCTTTCAACCCAGATTCTCGGGTATGCCTTTGCCGGCCTGACGCGCCGTTTCTTGGTGCGACCCAGCGGCATGATCTGGCCGGGTACTCTCATGTCGGCTGCCATGTTCGGAACCCTTCACAAGGAGGAGAACAAGATTGCAGACGGGTGGAAAATCTCGAGGTGGAAGTTCTTCTTCATTGTGTGGGTTGGCGCATTTGCCTTCTACTTCCTGCCCGGCCTGCTGATGCCATGCCTGAGCTACTTCAATGTCATCACCTGGATTGCGCCCAAGAACGTCGTGGTCGCCAACCTCTTTGGCGTTGTTTCCGGTCTGGGTCTCTTCCCGTTGACCTTTGACTGGGCGCAAATCACGTACATCGGCTCGCCGCTCCTGGTTCCCTTCTGGGCCGCCATGAACGTTATTGGCGGACTGGTTATTGTCATGTGGCTCGTCGCCCCCATTGCTTACTACGCCAATCTGTTCTACTCGTCCTACATGCCCATGTTGTCATCTTCCGTATTCGACAACAAGGGCAACGTCTACGATGTCAGCAAAATCTTGACGTCCGAATTCCTCTTCGACAGAGAGGCCTACAGCAAGTACAGCCGAGTATTCTTGCCCATTACGTATGTGCTGAGTTACGGTGTGCAGTTTGCCGCTCTGGCGGCGCTGCTGACACACACCTTCTGCTGGCATGGCAAGGACATATTGAACACATGGAAAACGGCTCTTCAGGAGGCTCGAGATGAGGGACAGGTCTACCAGCCCGTGTCCGACGGCTCTTCCGAGAACATAAGACGACAGAGATCATTCGGCAGCAGCAATGGAGGTCTCTCGAGATCATCCTCCAACCTGGATGGCTTCCTCTTCAAAGAGGATGTGCACTGTCGGTTGATGAACCGGTACAAGGACGTGCCCTTATGGTGGTACATGGTGACCTTTGTATCCATGCTGGCGGTTGGCATGTTTGTGGTCGAATTGTGAGTCTCCTTTGGCCATGTGTAAGCACCATCTAACTAACGCTCATAGCTACCCCATCCATCTACCGTGGTATGGCTTACTCCTTGCGCTGGGCATTTGCGCCGTCTTCTTCATCCCGAACGGCATCATCATGGCTGTCACCAACCAGCACAGTAGCATCTACCTCATCTGCCAGCTCGTCTGCGGTGTCGTTTTTCCTGGACGTCCGATTGCAAACATGGTGTTTGTAACTTACGGGTACATTTCGTCCGCACAGGGCATCAAGTTTGCCTCTGATCTCAAGCTGGGGCATTACATGAAAGTTCCTCCACGAATCATGTTCACCGTTCAGATGGTTGCGACCATTGTGTCGTCCCTGACACAGATTGGCGTGCTCAACTGGATGTTTGCCAAGGTGAAGGGCATCTGCACATCGGAAGCGGTCAATGGCTTCACGTGCCCCATCGCGAGGGTCCACTTCAACGGCTCAATCCTTTGGGGAGTGGTCGGTCCGGGCGAGTTCTTCGGGCCGAACGCAACTTACCGCGGGCTGGTCTGGTGCTTCCTCATCGGCGCCATCATGCCGATCCCTTTGTGGCTGTATAGTCGCAAGAAGAAGCACAGCATTGTGCGCAAGATCAACCTGCCCGTCGTCTTTGGCTCCATGGCATGGATTCCACCGGCGACTGGCCTCAACTTTTCTGTCTGGGCGTGGTCTATGCCTTCAACTACTTGATCAAGAGGAGGAAGAGCGCGTGGTGGGCAAAGTACACGGACCATGAGCGCAGCGTTAGACTCGGGCCTGGCGTTCGGCATTGTCGTCATCTTTTTGGGCTTCATCTACCCGGGGCACATGAAGGGCTTCAAGTACTGGGGCACCGAGATTTACAAGAAAGGCTGCGACTGGCAGGCCTGCTCGTACAATACGGTGCCGGAAGGGTCTCACTTCGGCCCCGACAAGTGGTAATTATTGTATTCTGATGAGGTATAACGACACGACACGACTTTACGGGTGTGCAAATAATAGGTATACAACGATTGGCATTGCAAGCAAGCATGATTAGGAAGGCATGATTATTCAAAACTTGGGAAGAGGCGGAGTTTTTGGTCGCCTACAGGGGACAATACAATCGGATTACCCCGTGGACTTTGGTTTCGCACATATAGATAGAGCAATGGTCATAGACGTCCTTGCATTGAGAAATTGATGTCGGGCCTATCATGGTCACGCTTGACTCAACCAGTGTAGCGAATTTTCGATTTGCTTGCAAACTTGTGAGTCTTTTGTCTGAGTCAGAGCCAACTCGATGACTCTTAGGTTGCAGCAGAGACGCGGGAATTCGGCTTCAGCTTCGCGCTCCCCGCAACGAAAAAGACTCATTCTCTGATTGACTGAAAACAGATTGCTGGCGGTCGCAGTTACTGACCTTCTCGAAATGGACAAGAGGCACAGCCCGGCCGGCATTGGGATCCTTCAGCAAGGTGGGACTTGCTGTTTGATGCTCTAGGCCCTGTTGGTTTCTGGCAGGCACCATGATTAGACCTGAGTGAGTCAATTGGTTCCTGGACGGACAGGGCCGGCCCCGGCTGATGTCAGCGTGCTAGTTTCCCGACGGCCTTCACCTCCGTTGGGTTGGACTGACGTTTTACGGGGGCTGTTCAGTGAGTTGGAGTGAGGAGTGAGATTTGCTGAATCTGGCATTGGAGATCTTGCGCCCGCTGCGCGCGCGGATGAGGTGCGATTGCGAGGTTTCATGGGTGTGTGGGTGGATGCGAAGGATTCCATGCACATTCAGAGAACCTGCCAGATCTCCCGATAGATCACCGTGATATCGGAAACATTACAAAAAGGTGGTTGTCGAACAGCTCGATGAAAGTGAAGAAATCGAGAAAGTCATTCAGAGTTTCGGCCTCAGTTCATCCTTCCCATCTCATCTCACAACGCCAATCAGCGCAAACCATCTCAACCTCTAACTCCGCCAAACTCAATTGGACCCCAATCGTCTGTCTGGCTTCCAACGAACAGGTTCATCTCAACACATCCACCACCAATAATCTCTTCATCCCACACCAACACACCGACAAAATGCCAACCCAAGCATCCCACCTCCCCACGCTCCTACGCTCCGCACACACCCATCCTCCTCCGCACCCTCATCCCCTCCGACGCCGCCGCCATCTCCGCCGTCCTCTCCAACCCCGAAAACACAGAATTCGACCCCCACGCCTCGGCCATCTCCCCCGAGGTCGCCGCCAAGGTCATCGACCGCATGCGCGAGAGCGCCGCCGTGCCCTCCGTCCTCGATCCGGCCTCCGGCAAAGTCGTCAGCGGCCCGGGCCGCGTCAACCTCGCCATCGTCACGTCCCCGGCGCCGACGCAGGCGACGCCGAGGGCGTGGTGATCGCCTCGGCGGGTTCGGCGGCATCAACGAGTCTACGACCTCCGAAGAAGACGGAGCAGGCAAGAGGAGGGTCGCCGACGTGGGCGCCATGCTCAACCCGGAGTACCGCGGAAAGGGCTTCGCGGCCGAGGCGATCCGGCTGGCGGTCGAGTTCGCGTTCAGAGGGTCGAGGAGGGCGGGCTGCAGGTGGATGCGGTGAGCGCCACGATGAGCGAGAGGAACCTGCCATGGTCGGGCTTGTTGAGAAGAAGCTGGGCTGGGTCGGGTCAGAAGCCCGGCGAGAAGGAGGGCGACGACGGTGAGATTTACTTTGAGGTTACAAAGGATACTTGGAGGAAGTGATTCCAACGTTTTCATGTTGGTGTTTTTGAGATTTTGGAATGAGATGAGGGTTGGCATGGGCGGGCCAAAGATGCCCGCTGTCGTCGATTTGTGTTACGGGTCAAATAACGAGTAAATATAGACCACTTTCTAATATCTTTTTGCTTCCATAACACCTCGACCACTGGCTCAGCTGCAGGACACCATCCATGGTTGAAGAATACGTCTCACGTAAAGATTCCGACAACCGTGACAGTAGATCACTGGGTCAAACCTGTCAGCCTTTGAAGACGGCTGCATACTAGCGAAAAGTGAGACCACGACTTGGACTTGGTGTACATGAGAATGTTCACGAGCACAGAACAATCTTTTAGTGACTAGCAATTGCAGTCGTGTATTGGTGATTTGGTGCCCGAAGGCTGTTAGCCCTAGCCGTATACTTTGAGTGGCAGCCTCCAGGCAATCACGACTAAGTATATAATTCACCTCGAGTGAGGTATTGCAGACACGCTCTAGTGGACAGAACGACCTTGGTGGTACGCCCAGTTTCAGAGGAGCCGCGAGTGAAGCAAACGTTGACGAATCGACCAGCAGAATCCAAGCCCTTGACCAGGTGTTGAACCGCTCCATTTTACCCTTCACAGCCGTCACCTACCGGCGATGACGAAAAAGAAAATTCTCCGCCTGAGCCCGCGAGTGTTGAACGTGCCAGCCAGGATAGTGCACAAATTCAACATCTCATATCTAGGCTTCAGTCCGAACCTTTCTTCTCATCATCGTCATGGCGGCTGCGATAACGGGCAACACACTGACAATCTCACCCAGTCCAGCGTAAGCGGGGGGGATGGTGACATTGTAATGCTCGAGCACACCGGCCGCCAAAAGGATGGCAAGAACGTTGTACACGGCTGACCACACAAAGTTGAACATCATGCGTCTGAAACTGGAGCGGCTGACATCGAGTAAAAAGGGAATACCCTCCAGACCTGCAAGGAGAACCACATCCGCGGCCCCACGAGTAACATCGCTTGCTGAGGCGGCGCTGCCAAGCTGCACACCAACATCGGCTTGCGTGACTGCCACGGCGTCGTTGGTTCCGTCACCGACAAACATGACCAGCCTGCCTTCGGACATAAGCGATGCAACATAGTCTCGCTTTTGGGCGGGGGTTCGCTGGGCGGCCACGTTGGGAATTCCAACTTGCAATGCAACCGACTCGACCGCGCGTGTTTGGTCACCAGAAACGAGGTGAACGTCGATGCCACGACGACTGAGCTGATTGACAACTCTGACTGCTTCGTTTCGGAGACGGGTGCGCAAACCGAAAATTGCAATGAGGCTAGAGTCTCGAGTAACCACCAGAAGGGTCATTCCGGCGTCCTGTAGATGCTTAACCGAGGCTAAAGAGTCAACCTTGGCCCATGCTGGATTTCCCGCGCAAACCTTGCTGTCGTTGAAGCTGGCTTCAACGCCGGCGCCTGGAATAACCTGGGGGTCGGTGAGCTGGATTTCAGGGGTAGCCCGCTGAGCGAGATGGTTGGCAATGGCGACGGATACAGGGTGTTTGTTGCCTGCGACGAGAGCCTTGGTAATGGCACGAGCTTCGTCATGGTCAGAGACGAAGAATTCTTCTTCCTGGACGTCCAAGTCGCCCTCGGTGATGGTTCCAGTCTTGTCAAAGACAACGTCAGTCACTTTGCGCGCCCGCTCTGTACATTCGGCCGATTTGATGATGACGCCACCCTTCGCGGCGATGCCGCCTGCAACAACCAGCACCATAGGTACGGCGAGTCCAAGAGCGCAAGGGCATGATACGGCCAAAACGGCGACGGCGTAAGTAACGGCGTCAGATACGGCTTTGCCTGCTGGGTTCTTCCGAATCTTCAAGCCAATGACTACCCAGACAATGGTTACGATGACGGCAATGCTGGCGACAACAGGTACGAACCAACTGGCAATACGGTCGGCAATATTCTGAATCTTCGGCTTCGAGTTTGCTGCTTCCTCAACGAGTTCGGCAATGTCGGTGACGGTGTTTTTCCCCGGAAGACGGGTGAGTTGCGCCGTGAGTGTGCCTGATCCGTTGATGGTACCGGCGATGACAGTGTCGCGCTGCTTTTTGAAGACAGGCACACTCTCTCCAGTTAGCATGGATTCGTCAATCTCGCTGGAACCACCAATGACGAGGCCGTCCGTGGGTACCGTCGAATGCGGAAGAACCTTGAACTTGTCACCATACTGAAGGAGACGCGCATCAATTTCGGCATCTTTGCCGTCCTCAACGATGACGGCGGAGGAAGTCTGGAGGGAGCGAAGCGAAACGGCGGCGACAGCACGAATGCGAGCATAGGCGGCGACAAGACGACCGAGAAGGACAAGGGTGATTAGCAGAGTGCTGGTTTCGAAAAACTCTTTGACATCTGCCTTTGGGTTCGCCTGGCGTAAACCGAAGCCGACAACAGAGTAGACATAAGCAGCAGTGATGCTGATGACAACCAGCATGTCCATCTCAATGGTCCGGCTATAGATGAGGGCTGAGATGGCTGGCTCGTAAAATTCCGGTACAGCAATGAGCTGCACGAGTGTCGCAAGCACGAGCGAAGTGATTGAACGTGCTTGTTTGCTGACGTGCTCTTCCAAGGACTCCTCACCAAATGCAAAGACTGCGACGGGTATGGTAAGAAAGGCAGCCGCAGCTGTCTTGATCATCTGGTCGTACATTCTCTTTCTTCCGCTTGCAACAGAAGGGTCATCGCGGGGAGGAGCCAGTCCGTCAGAGAGGGGGGCAATCTTTTCAAAAAGAGTTCGCGCGCCAATCACCGCTGGGTCGTAAGTGACTCTGACCATCTTCTTGTCAATGATATTGACGTCGCTGACCCCAAGGATTGCGAGGTCGGCGAGTGCCTTCGCAGACGAACCCGACGCGAGAATGTCGAGCGCTTGATCATCGCTAGACAGTCGGGTGCAGTGGAAGCCCGTGGCTCGCTCCGCGCTGCGTATGACATCCTCTGCCTTGCCAAAAGAGCTGTCGAAGCCGAACTCGGCATTTCCCATGACAAAGTTGACGCGGATGCCAGACACGCCAGGGGCGGCTTTGAGAGTACGTTCAAGCTTGTTGCCACATCCAGAACAGGTCATGCCGTCGACGATGAGAGCAACGTGCTCCAATCCAGCATCTCTCTCGACATCCCCACCATCGAACTGATGATGTTGCTCCTTGTTGTCGGAGGGGAGATGGACATCGTGTCCGCTGCAGCAGTCGGACTGGTCGTCGCGGACAGGCTTAATTTCCATGTCATGATCGTGCGCAAGCTTCTTGCCACGTCTCTTAATTCCGTGGTGGTGATGATGCTTGTGCTGGCCGTGAGCATGGGCGGTCGTGTGGGCTTCGGTCTTCTCGCGGCGCTTCTTGATGGAGGTGGCAGCCGAGACGGGAGCGGCA